>JALAZF010000552.1:1190000-3878889 GCA_022829125.1 Lathyrus tuberosus | reverse complement strand
CAAGGTTGTTTATTGCTGAGATTGTGAGATTGCATGGTATTCCTTCTAGCATTGTGTCCGATAGAGATCCGAAGTTTACTTCGAGATTTTGGAAAGTGTTCCAACAAGCGATGGGTACGAATTTGCGTTTGAGCACGTCGAATCATCCTCAAACGGATGGTCAGACTGAGCGAACAATACAAACGATGGAAGATATGGTAAGAGCTTGTGTGTTAGAAAGTAGAGGAAATTGGAAAGAACTTCTACCGTTAATTGAGTTTTCCTATAACCATAGTTACCATGCAAGCATTGGTATGGCTCCGTATTGAAGCATTGTATGGGAGGAAGTGTAGAACACCTTTGTGTTGGGCTGAAATTGGCGAAGATGGAATTTTGGGACCCGAGATTATTCAAGAGACTACGGAAAAGATGCAAGTGATTCGTGAGAAAGTTAAACAAGCACAAGATCGGCAAAAGAGTTATGCTGATAATCGTCTGAGACCTTTGGAATTTGAGGAACGTGACCATGTATTTTTGAAAGTTACTCCGAGATTGAGGTTGAGAGGTCCGTTTAAGTCGCGAAAGTTAAGTCCGAGATACGTGGGACCGTATCAGATTTTAGAAAGGATTTGGTGAAGTTGCTTCTAGATTAGCCTTACCACCCTCTCTATCTGAAATGCATGATGTTTTTCACGTATCCCAGCTCCGTAAGTTTGTTCCTGATTCTCTTTAGCCAATTCTACCAGAATCGGTGGAATTAGAAGCGGATTTGACTTTTGAACCCCAACCGAGTCGTATAGTGGGAAGAGAGACGAAAGTGTTAAGGAACAAAGACATTCCACTCGTTAAGGTGCAATGGGATGTGACGCATCCAAGTGATGCTACTTGGGATTTAGAATCGGAAATGCGAGATTCTTATCCACTTCTGTCCAGGTAATATTCTAAATTCGAGGACGAATTTCTATTTAAGGGGGGGAGGATGTAATACCCCCGTAAATTTATAAACGCTCTAGTTAATATTATTATGATCAACTGGGTTCCGGAGTACTCTGAGCAACTATTTGGTAAAATAAATAGTGTAAACTGGCGAACTCGGAATTGATTAATTTAATAGTATTTAACTTTGAGTTTTTATTAATTGATGCTTTTGAGCTAATTCGGACATTTAGTAGTGTTACTAAATATGATAGTTTTCTATACTATCTATTTTCCTTTTCATTTCCCTTGGAAAAAACAAACAAAAAGATAGAAAGGTGGAAGAGAAGGGAAAAAGGGAAGGAAAGAAAGGAAGAGAAAGAGGAAGAAGAGGAAATTCTCTCAAAGCTCAAGAACATCATCAAGCAACAATTCTTCATCTAAATCGTCTCAGTATCAATCTCCTCGTCTAGTAATCCAGGTGGGTTCTAGTTAGACTCTTTAGAGTAGGATTATTTTGAGTTTAGAGTTAGATTAGAAATTGTGAAAATTGAATCTTTTTGCACAAAATTCGTGAATCTAACTGCTAAATGCAATGTTTGATTATATGTTATACTGGTTGTGATGTTATAACATGTTTTGATGCATTTTGATTGATGAAAATGGGATTTGGGGTTGATTTTGGATCAACCCGTAGCAGAAAAAATTCTGCAGGAACTTCTGCATTTTTCTCTGTCCATACGCGTATGGAGCATGTCAATACGCGTATGGAGCTTGTCAATACGCGTACGGCAAGGGCAATACGCGTATGGATGGCCGGGCATTTTGAGCAATACGCGTATCGCTTGGGGCAATACGCGTATGGCTGGGCGAGCATTTGGGCAATACGCGTACGGGGGAGTGCCAATACGCGTACGGCCAGGAGAGTTGCAGAAATTCTGCTGTTGTGATTTATTTTCCGATCGATTGTTTACAATGCCGTAACTTTTTGCACGTAACCCGGATTGGAACAATTTTGGTATCGTTGGAAAGATAATAAAATGTACTTTCTCATTTCAATGGTCTTAAGATTGTCGGCTGATTTAATTATATCGGGATTTTGAATTATTGTCGTTTTTGTCGACTTTTATTTGTAAATGATGTGAAATTGTTGTGAAAATGCATGCTAAAATATGAGATAGGTAGCGTGAGCATTATTACCCTAAACAGTGTTGGAAGTGTGGAATTTTATGTGTGGCAACGCTCGTGCATGAAAGGCCGAGGCGTGTGCATTCTGTTTGTCAATAACCACAGTGATTTTGTGAGTGCGTTTCATGGGTCTCGAGCTCCTCTGAAACATATGCACCATTACTTGGCAGGTTTGAGTCCCATGTTAGTACGATTGGAGCCTACGGGTAGAGACTTGAGACGGCGTACGGTCCGTGAGAAGTGACGGATCACGGTGTACGGCCCGTGATCCCGAATCCAATTCGTATGCCAAGTAATTCGAGGATCCATGACTCGGATCTCCTTCTAGACGTAGAAGGGTACGGGAAAAAGGGGATGCCTTGGTATTGGTTATTGATTTGTGAATCCTTGAGTATACGGCCTCAAGAGGTACTTCGGTACTAGTGTGTGAGTTTGCAGGCTCACCACTGTGGTTACTTGTGTGTGTACTCATGGTCTTTTCCCCTTTCCCCTTGGACATGAGTTAGGACTTTGTTAGAACCTTGTAAAGCCGGGAGAGGACTTTAAGATAGGGAACTCACTGAGATTTGATGTATCTCACCCCACTGTTGTTGTTTACATCACAGGTTCTGCAGGTTTGGCGAAGGGTAAGGACAAGATTATTTGACTTTCCTTACGAATCGTGGTTTTGTGATGGCATGGCTTCCGCTATGGCGTTATGTTTTGAGATCATTGTTTGATCTAGTTCTTAGTTTTTATCATTTTGGAACATCTTGTATATGTAATGCTTAGACTTTTAGGTGTTTTGTATTAGAGGCATTTATGTGTACAATGTGTTAACTAGGAACTTATTATGGTTTCAGTACCAAAAGTGAAACTCATGTATAATATATGATTTGAGGCATGTATTGTATATGGTCTTTACAGTTGGTATCAAAGCAGGTCGTATCCTCGACCTAGCCATGAAATAGGATAAGTGTTTCTTTCCGTTTCATATGTGTTGTGTCGCTATGGGTCTTAAGTGTTATATTTATGGTATTGAGCCTGATCAACTTAATCCTATCTATATGACGTTAGGAACATGGTTGGCGGACGCAGAAGCAATCGTGGTAGACCCACAAATCCTCCAGCTGGGACGAATCCGCCAGGCGGCGATGAAAATGCTCCTTTGTATCAGTTTGTGCAACAGATGCAGGCAGCAGCAGAACCAGTTCATGCAACATATGGTGCAACTAATGGATGGAGGTCTTCATCCTCGGGTGGTTGTTTCAGAGGTTGTAGGGGGAAGTTTTCGGGATTTCATTCGCATGAATCCTCCAGAATTTCATGGCGGATTGGATCCTGTGGAAGCTCATGACTGGATTGCTGGCATGGAGAGAATCTTTCTGATGATTTACTGTAGTGAGGAGAACAAGGTAGTGTTTGCTTCTCACTCACTAAGAGGTCCTGCTGAGAGATGGTGGGATGTTGCTTCAGCTTTTATGACTATGCAAGGTGTGCCTAAAGTGTGGGGGCAGTTCAGGACTATTTTTATGGAAGAGTACCTTCCTAGTTCTTTGAGGATCCGAAGAGAGCTTGAAATCCAGCAGTCGAGGCAATATTATATGATAGAGAACAGCTTGAGGAAAGTTCAGACAGAAGGGGATTCGCATAAGTCGAATCAGAATGAGTGTGGGAGGTCAAGCCAACAATTTCGGTCTAAGCAGCAAGCTTTCAAAAGGAAACGGGTCCAGAATTCTCGGACTAGTGCACCTCCTGGGTGTTGCACGTGTGGTAAGATGCATTTTGGCAGATGTCGCTTCAGAGGGGTAAAGTGTTACCAATGTCAGAAGGTGGGACACATGGTGAGGGATTGTCCTCAAGGTAGGAATCAGACACAAGGGAAGACTACTGGCCGAGTGTATACCTTGGATGCGAGGAAGGCAAAGGGTGACAATTCTTTGATTGCGGGTACGTGTTTCGTAAATGGACATTCTTGCTTTGTTTTATTTGATTGTGGGGCGACGCATTCTTTTGTGTCCACGCGTTGCGTGAAGCGACTTGGGTTGCAAACTTTACCTTTGTTTCCTCCTATGGTGGTTACTACTGCCATGGATGAAATAGTCGAAACACCATTAATGTGTGAAAATTGTGTTTTGACGGTGAATGAAAGAGTCTTTCAAATTGATCTTATTTGTCTGCCGCTCAAGAAAGTGGATGTTGTTCTGGGAATGGATTGGCTTTCAGCTAATTCGGTTTTTATCAGTTGTGAGGAGAAGCTAATTATTATTCCATCTGCTGAGGCTACTCCGAAAGATGGAAGTAGTGAACAGCAAGTTCTGAGTATTCCAATAGTGTGTGAATTTCCTGAAGTGTTTCCTGAGGATGTTTCTTCTCTTCCTCCGGAGAGAGAAGTTGAGTTCTCTATTGACCTGATACCGGGAACGGCTCCTATATCCGTTTCTCCGTATCGGATGGCACCGCTTGAATTAAGAGAATTAAAGGACCAATTGGAGGACTTGATGTCTAAGCATTTTGTTAGGCCTAGTGTTTCATCGTGGGGAGCTCCAGTGTTATTGGTAAAGAAGAAAGATGGGGGAATGCGGTTGTGCATTGATTATCGTAAGTTGAATAAAGTCACCATTAAGAATAAGTATCCCTTACCAAGGATAGACGACTTGTTAGATCAATTAAAAGGAGCCTGTGTGTTCTCGAAGATTGATTTACGGTCGGGTTATCACCAGATTCGAGTGAAGAGTTCCGATGTGCCAAAACTGCATTTAGAACCCGTTACGGTCATTACGAATTCCTAGTGATGCCTTTCGGTGTGACTAATGCTCCAGCTGTTTTTATGGATTACATGAACCGAATATTTCAGGCTTACTTGGACCAATTTGTGGTAACCTTTATTGACGACATTCTTATTTATTCTCGTACTCCACAAGAGCATGGAGAACATCTGAGGATTGTCTTATCGGTCTTGCAAGAGAAGAAATTGTT
This sequence comes from Lathyrus tuberosus, assembly GCA_022829125.1. Lineage (NCBI taxonomy): Eukaryota > Viridiplantae > Streptophyta > Magnoliopsida > Fabales > Fabaceae > Lathyrus > Lathyrus tuberosus. Next base: position 3,873,849 of record JALAZF010000552.1, on the reverse strand, counting down.
TGCTAAGTTGAGCAAGTGTGAGTTTTGGATGTCGGAAGTTAATTTTCTTGGACATGTTATATCTCAAGGTGGTGTGGCAGTGGATCCATCGAAAGTAGAAGCAGTGAGTGATTGGGAGAGACCGAGAAATGTTTCAGAAGTTAGAAGTTTCTTGGGATTGACAGGTTACTATGGAAGATTTATTAAGGGCTTTTTTCAATTGGCCTTACCAATGACGAAACTTACTCGGAAGGATGTTGCTTTTGAGTGGGATTCGGGTTGTGAGCGAAGTTTTATGCATTTGAAGGAAAGTTTGACGAGTGCTCCAGTATTAATTATTCATGATCCTAACAACTTTTATGAAGTATTTTGTGATGCTTCTAAGAGGGGATTAGGGGGTGTTCTGATGCAAGGTGGTCAAGTGGTAGCTTATGCTTCTCGACAGTTAAAAGTTCATGAGAAGAATTATCCGACTCATGATTTGGAACTAGTTGCAGTGGTTTTTGCACTGAAGGTGTGGCGTCATTATTTATATGGTGTACGTTTTGAAATGTTCAGTGACCACAAAAGTTTGAAGTATTTGTTTGATCAAAAGGAGTTGAATATGCGACAAAGAAGGTGGATGGAGTACTTAAAGGATTATGACTTAGAATTGAAGTATCATCCAGGAAAAGCGAATATAGTAGCGGATGCTTTAAGTCGGAAAATGGTTCATAGCGCGGAATTGATGATTTTGGAGTATTCATTGTTGGAAAAGTTTAGGGATCTTGATCTCCAATTTGTGTGGACTCGGAATGGTGTAATTATGGGAAATTTGAATGTCAATTCTACTTTGAGAGTTGAGATTCAACAGGCACAATTGTTAGAGGAAGAGTTACAAGAGTTATTACTTCAACCGGGCTTTACGCGAGCGACAGATGGTATTGTTTTGTTTAAACAACGGATTTGTGTTCCGAAGGATGAGACATTGAAAAGGAAAATTGTGGACGAAGCTCATAAAGGTACTTTTACGATACATCCTGGTTCTTCGAAGATGTATCAGGATTTAAAGAAGGATTATTGGTGGTCTGGGATGAAAAAGGATGTAGCGGAATAGGTGTCAGAATGTGCAGTGTGCCAACAGGTGAAAATTGAACACCAAAGACCGGGCGGTTTGTTACAACCTTTGGATATTCCAGTTTGGAAGTGGGATAGTATTTCTATGGACTTTGCAGTGGATTTACCCCGTACCCAAGGTGGGTATGATTCTATTTGGGTGATTGTAGATCGACTAACGAAATCTGCACACTTCTTAGCCGTAAAGACTACTTATAAGGCAAGTCATCTTGCAAGGTTGTTTATTGCTGAGATTGTGAGATTGCATGGTATTCCTTCTAGCATTGTGTCCGATAGAGATCCGAAGTTTACTTCGAGATTTTGGAAAGTGTTCCAACAAGCGATGGGTACGAATTTGCGTTTGAGCACGTCGAATCATCCTCAAACGGATGGTCAGACTGAGCGAACAATACAAACGATGGAAGATATGGTAAGAGCTTGTGTGTTAGAAAGTAGAGGAAATTGGAAAGAACTTCTACCGTTAATTGAGTTTTCCTATAACCATAGTTACCATGCAAGCATTGGTATGGCTCCGTATGAAGCATTGTATGGGAGGAAGTGTAGAACACCTTTGTGTTGGGCTGAAATTGGCGAAGATGGAATTTTGGGACCCGAGATTATTCAAGAGACTACGGAAAAGATGCAAGTGATTCGTGAGAAAGTTAAACAAGCACAAGATCGGCAAAAGAGTTATGCTGATAATCGTCTGAGACCTTTGGAATTTGAGGAACGTGACCATGTATTTTTGAAAGTTACTCCGAGATTGAGGTTGAGAGGTCCGTTTAAGTCGCGAAAGTTAAGTCCGAGATACGTGGGACCGTATCAGATTTTAGAAAGGATTTGGTGAAGTTGCTTCTAGATTAGCCTTACCACCCTCTCTATCTGAAATGCATGATGTTTTTCACGTATCCCAGCTCCGTAAGTTTGTTCCTGATTCTCTTTAGCCAATTCTACCAGAATCGGTGGAATTAGAAGCGGATTTGACTTTTGAACCCCAACCGAGTCGTATAGTGGGAAGAGAGACGAAAGTGTTAAGGAACAAAGACATTCCACTCGTTAAGGTGCAATGGGATGTGACGCATCCAAGTGATGCTACTTGGGATTTAGAATCGGAAATGCGAGATTCTTATCCACTTCTGTCCAGGTAATATTCTAAATTCGAGGACGAATTTCTATTTAAGGGGGGGAGGATGTAATACCCCCGTAAATTTATAAACGCTCTAGTTAATATTATTATGATCAACTGGGTTCCGGAGTACTCTGAGCAACTATTTGGTAAAATAAATAGTGTAAACTGGCGAACTCGGAATTGATTAATTTAATAGTATTTAACTTTGAGTTTTTATTAATTGATGCTTTTGAGCTAATTCGGACATTTAGTAGTGTTACTAAATATGATAGTTTTCTATACTATCTATTTTCCTTTTCATTTCCCTTGGAAAAAACAAACAAAAAGATAGAAAGGTGGAAGAGAAGGGAAAAAGGGAAGGAAAGAAAGGAAGAGAAAGAGGAAGAAGAGGAAATTCTCTCAAAGCTCAAGAACATCATCAAGCAACAATTCTTCATCTAAATCGTCTCAGTATCAATCTCCTCGTCTAGTAATCCAGGTGGGTTCTAGTTAGACTCTTTAGAGTAGGATTATTTTGAGTTTAGAGTTAGATTAGAAATTGTGAAAATTGAATCTTTTTGCACAAAATTCGTGAATCTAACTGCTAAATGCAATGTTTGATTATATGTTATACTGGTTGTGATGTTATAACATGTTTTGATGCATTTTGATTGATGAAAATGGGATTTGGGGTTGATTTTGGATCAACCCGTAGCAGAAAAAATTCTGCAGGAACTTCTGCATTTTTCTCTGTCCATACGCGTATGGAGCATGTCAATACGCGTATGGAGCTTGTCAATACGCGTACGGCAAGGGCAATACGCGTATGGATGGCCGGGCATTTTGAGCAATACGCGTATCGCTTGGGGCAATACGCGTATGGCTGGGCGAGCATTTGGGCAATACGCGTACGGGGAGTGCCAATACGCGTACGGCCAGGAGAGTTGCAGAAATTCTGCTGTTGTGATTTATTTTCCGATCGATTGTTTACAATGCCGTAACTTTTTGCACGTAACCCGGATTGGAACAATTTTGGTATCGTTGGAAAGATAATAAAATGTACTTTCTCATTTCAATGGTCTTAAGATTGTCGGCTGATTTAATTATATCGGGATTTTGAATTATTGTCGTTTTGTCGACTTTTATTTGTAAATGATGTGAAATTGTTGTGAAAATGCATGCTAAAATATGAGATAGGTAGCGTGAGCATTATTACCCTAAACAGTGTTGGAAGTGTGGAATTTTATGTGTGGCAACGCTCGTGCATGAAAGGCCGAGGCGTGTGCATTCTGTTTGTCAATAACCACAGTGATTTTGTGAGTGCGTTTCATGGGTCTCGAGCTCCTCTGAAACATATGCACCATTACTTGGCAGGTTTGAGTCCCATGTTAGTACGATTGGAGCCTACGGGTAGAGACTTGAGACGGCGTACGGTCCGTGAGAAGTGACGGATCACGGTGTACGGCCCGTGATCCCGAATCCAATTCGTATGCCAAGTAATTCGAGGATCCATGACTCGGATCTCCTTCTAGACGTAGAAGGGTACGGGAAAAGGGGATGCCTTGGTATTGGTTATTGATTTGTGAATCCTTGAGTATACGGCCTCAAGAGGTACTTCGGTACTAGTGTGTGAGTTTGCAGGCTCACCACTGTGGTTACTTGTGTGTGTACTCATGGTCTTTTCCCCTTTCCCCTTGGACATGAGTTAGGACTTTGTTAGAACCTTGTAAAGCCGAGAGGACTTTAAGATAGGGAACTCACTGAGATTTGATGTATCTCACCCCACTGTTGTTGTTTACATCACAGGTTCTGCAGGTTTGGCGAAGGGTAAGGACAAGATTATTTGACTTTCCTTACGAATCGTGGTTTTGTGATGGCATGGCTTCCGCTATGGCGTTATGTTTTGAGATCATTGTTTGATCTAGTTCTTAGTTTTTATCATTTTGGAACATCTTGTATATGTAATGCCTTAGACTTTTAGGTGTTTTGTATTAGAGGCATTTATGTGTACAATGTGTTAACTAGGAACTTATTATGTTTCAGTACCAAAAGTGAAACTCATGTATAATATATGATTTGAGGCATGTATTGTATATGGTCTTTACAGTTGGTATCAAAGCAGGTCGTATCCTCGACCTAGCCATGAAATAGGATAAGTGTTTCTTTCCGTTTCATATGTGTTGTGTCGCTATGGGTCTTAAGTGTTATATTTATGGTATTGAGCCTGATCAACTTAATCCTATCTATATGACGTTAGGAACATGGTTGGCGGACGCAGAAGCAATCGTGGTAGACCCACAAATCCTCCAGCTGGGACGAATCCGCCAGGCGGCGATGAAAATGCTCCTTTGTATCAGTTTGTGCAACAGATGCAGCAGCAGCAGAACCAGTTCATGCAACATATGGTGCAACTAATGGATGGAGGTCTTCATTCTCGGGTGGTTGTTTCAGAGGTTGTAGGGGGAAGTTTTCGGGATTTCATTCGCATGAATCCTCCAGAATTTCATGGCGGATTGGATCCTGTGGAAGCTCATGACTGGATTGCTGGCATGGAGAGAATCTTTCTGATGATTTACTGTAGTGAGGAGAACAAGGTAGTGTTTGCTTCTCACTCACTAAGAGGTCCTGCTGAGAGATGGTGGGATGTTGCTTCAGCTTTTATGACTATGCAAGGTGTGCCTAAAGTGTGGGGGCAGTTCAGGACTATTTTTATGGAAGAGTACCTTCCTAGTTCTTTGAGGATCCGAAGAGAGCTTGAAATCCAGCAGTCGAGGCAATATTATATGATAGAGAACAGCTTGAGGAAAGTTCAGACAGAAGGGGATTCGCATAAGTCGAATCAGAATGAGTGTGGGAGGTCAAGCCAACAATTTCGGTCTAAGCAGCAAGCTTTCAAAAGGAAACGGGTCCAGAATTCTCGGACTAGCGCACCTCCTGGGTGTTGCACGTGTGGTAAGATGCATTTTGGCAGATGTCGCTTCAGAGGGGTAAAGTGTTACCAATGTCAGAAGGTGGGACACATGGTGAGGGATTGTCCTCAAGGTAGGAATCAGACACAAGGGAAGACTACTGGCCGAGTGTATACCTTGGATGCGAGGAAGGCAAAGGGTGACAATTCTTTGATTGCGGGTACGTGTTTCGTAAATGGACATTCTTGCTTTGTTTTATTTGATTGTGGGGCGACGCATTCTTTTGTGTCCACGCGTTGCGTGAAGCGACTTGGGTTGCAAACTTTACCTTTGTTTCCTCCTATGGTGGTTACTACTGCCATGGATGAAATAGTCGAAACACCATTAATGTGTGAAAATTGTGTTTTGACGGTGAATGAAAGAGTCTTTCAAATTGATCTTATTTGTCTGCCGCTCAAGAAAGTGGATGTTGTTCTGGGAATGGATTGGCTTTCAGCTAATTCGGTTTTTATCAGTTGTGAGGAGAAGCTAATTATTATTCCATCTGCTGAGGCTACTCCGAAAGATGGAAGTAGTGAACAGCAAGTTCTGAGTATTCCAATAGTGTGTGAATTTCCTGAAGTGTTTCCTGAGGATGTTTCTTCTCTTCCTCCGGAGAGAGAAGTTGAGTTCTCTATTGACCTGATACCGGGAACGGCTCCTATATCCGTTTCTCCGTATCGGATGGCACCACTTGAATTAAGAGAATTAAAGGACCAATTGGAGGACTTGATGTCTAAGCATTTTGTTAGGCCTAGTGTTTCATCGTGGGGAGCTCCAGTGTTATTGGTAAAGAAGAAAGATGGGGGAATGCGGTTGTGCATTGATTATCGTAAGTTGAATAAAGTCACCATTAAGAATAAGTATCCCTTACCAAGGATAGACGACTTGTTAGATCAATTAAAAGGAGCCTGTGTGTTCTCGAAGATTGATTTACGGTCGGGTTATCACCAGATTCGAGTGAAGAGTTCCGATGTGCCAAAACTGCATTTAGAACCCGTTACGGTCATTACGAATTCCTAGTGATGCCTTTCGGTGTGACTAATGCTCCAGCTGTTTTTATGGATTACATGAACCGAATATTTCAGGCTTACTTGGACCAATTTGTGGTAACCTTTATTGACGACATTCTTATTTATTCTCGTACTCCACAAGAGCATGGAGAACATCTGAGGATTGTCTTATCGGTCTTGCAAGAGAAGAAATTGTTTGCTAAGTTGAGCAAGTGTGAGTTTTGGATGTCGGAAGTTAATTTTCTTGGACATGTTATATCTCAAGGTGGTGTGGCAGTGGATCCATCGAAAGTAGAAGCAGTGAGTGATTGGGAGAGACCGAGAAATGTTTCAGAAGTTAGAAGTTTCTTGGGATTGACAGGTTACTATGGAAGATTTATTAAGGGCTTTTTTCAATTGGCCTTACCAATGACGAAACTTACTCGGAAGGATGTTGCTTTTGAGTGGGATTCGGGTTGTGAGCGAAGTTTTATGCATTTGAAGGAAAGTTTGACGAGTGCTCCAGTATTAATTATTCATGATCCTAACAACTTTTATGAAGTATTTTGTGATGCTTCTAAGAGGGGATTAGGGGGTGTTCTGATGCAAGGTGGTCAAGTGGTAGCTTATGCTTCTCGACAGTTAAAAGTTCATGAGAAGAATTATCCGACTCATGATTTGGAACTAGTTGCAGTGGTTTTTGCACTGAAGGTGTGGCGTCATTATTTATATGGTGTACGTTTTGAAATGTTCAGTGACCACAAAAGTTTGAAGTATTTGTTTGATCAAAAGGAGTTGAATATGCGACAAAGAAGGTGGATGGAGTACTTAAAGGATTATGACTTAGAATTGAAGTATCATCCAGGAAAAGCGAATATAGTAGCGGATGCTTTAAGTCGGAAAATGGTTCATAGCGCGGAATTGATGATTTTGGAGTATTCATTGTTGGAAAAGTTTAGGGATCTTGATCTCCAATTTGTGTGGACTCGGAATGGTGTAATTATGGGAAATTTGAATGTCAATTCTACTTTGAGAGTTGAGATTCAACAGGCACAATTGTTAGAGGAAGAGTTACAAGAGTTGTTACTTCAACCGGGCTTTACGCGAGCGACAGATGGTATTGTTTTGTTTAAACAACGGATTTGTGTTCCGAAGGATGAGACATTGAAAAGGAAAATTGTGGACGAAGCTCATAAAGGTACTTTTACGATACATCCTGGTTCTTCGAAGATGTATCAGGATTTAAAGAAGGATTATTGGTGGTCTGGGATGAAAAAGGATGTAGCGGAATAGGTGTCAGAATGTGCAGTGTGCCAACAGGTGAAAATTGAACACCAAAGACCGGGCGGTTTGTTACAACCTTTGGATATTCCAGTTTGGAAGTGGGATAGTATTTCTATGGACTTTGCAGTGGATTTACCCCGTACCCAAGGTGGGTATGATTCTATTTGGGTGATTGTAGATCGACTAACGAAATCTGCACACTTCTTAGCCGTAAAGACTACTTATAAGGCAAGTCATCTTGCAAGGTTGTTTATTGCTGAGATTGTGAGATTGCATGGTATTCCTTCTAGCATTGTGTCCGATAGAGATCCGAAGTTTACTTCGAGATTTTGGAAAGTGTTCCAACAAGCGATGGGTACGAATTTGCGTTTGAGCACGTCGAATCATCCTCAAACGGATGGTCAGACTGAGCGAACAATACAAACGATGGAAGATATGTTAAGAGCTTGTGTGTTAGAAAGTAGAGGAAATTGGAAAGAACTTCTACCGTTAATTGAGTTTTCCTATAACCATAGTTACCATGCAAGCATTGGTATGGCTCCGTATGAAGCATTGTATGGGAGGAAGTGTAGAACACCTTTGTGTTGGGCTGAAATTGGCGAAGATGGAATTTTGGGACCCGAGATTATTCAAGAGACTACGGAAAAGATGCAAGTGATTCGTGAGAAAGTTAAACAAGCACAAGATCTGCAAAAGAGTTATGCTGATAATCGTCTGAGACCTTTGGAATTTGAGGAACGTGACCATGTATTTTTGAAAGTTACTCCGAGATTGAGGTTGAGAGGTCCGTTTAAGTCGCGAAAGTTAAGTCCGAGATACGTGGGACCGTATCAGATTTTAGAAAGGATTTGGTGAAGTTGCTTCTAGATTAGCCTTACCACCCTCTCTATCTGAAATGCATGATGTTTTTCACGTATCCCAGCTCCGTAAGTTTGTTCCTGATTCTCTTTAGCCAATTCTACCAGAATCGGTGGAATTAGAAGCGGATTTGACTTTTGAACCCCAACCGAGTCGTATAGTGGGAAGAGAGACGAAAGTGTTAAGGAACAAAGACATTCCACTCGTTAAGGTGCAATGGGATGTGACGCATCCAAGTGATGCTACTTGGGATTTAGAATCGGAAATGCGAGATTCTTATCCACTTCTGTCCAGGTAATATTCTAAATTCGAGGACGAATTTCTATTTAAGGGGGGGAGGATGTAATACCCCCGTAAATTTATAAACGCTCTAGTTAATATTATTATGATCAACTGGGTTCCGGAGTACTCTGAGCAACTATTTGGTAAAATAAATAGTGTAAACTGGCGAACTCGGAATTGATTAATTTAATAGTATTTAACTTTGAGTTTTTATTAATTGATGCTTTTGAGCTAATTCGGACATTTAGTAGTGTTACTAAATATGATAGTTTTCTATACTATCTATTTTCCTTTTCATTTCCCTTGGAAAAAACAAACAAAAAGATAGAAAGGTGGAAGAGAAGGGAAAAAGGGAAGGAAAGAAAGGAAGAGAAAGAGGAAGAAGAGGAAATTCTCTCAAAGCTCAAGAACATCATCAAGCAACAATTCTTCATCTAAATCGTCTCAGTATCAATCTCCTCGTCTAGTAATCCAGGTGGGTTCTAGTTAGACTCTTTAGAGTAGGATTATTTTGAGTTTAGAGTTAGATTAGAAATTGTGAAAATTGAATCTTTTTGCACAAAATTCGTGAATCTAACTGCTAAATGCAATGTTTGATTATATGTTATACTGGTTGTGATGTTATAACATGTTTTGATGCATTTTGATTGATGAAAATGGGATTTGGGGTTGATTTTGGATCAACCCGTAGCAGAAAAAATTCTGCAGGAACTTCTGCATTTTTCTCTGTCCATACGCGTATGGAGCATGTCAATACGCGTATGGAGCTTGTCAATACGCGTACGGCAAGGGCAATACGCGTATGGATGGCCGGGCATTTTGAGCAATACGCGTATCGCTTGGGGCAATACGCGTATGGTTGGGCGAGCATTTGGGCAATACGCGTACGGGGAGTGCCAATACGCGTACGGCCAGGAGAGTTGCAGAAATTCTGCTGTTGTGATTTATTTTCCGATCGATTGTTTACAATGCCGTAACTTTTTGCACGTAACCCGGATTGGAACAATTTTGGTATCGTTGGAAAGATAATAAAATGTACTTTCTCATTTCAATGGTCTTAAGATTGTCGGCTGATTTAATTATATCGGGATTTTGAATTATTGTCGTTTTGTCGACTTTTATTTGTAAATGATGTGAAATTGTTGTGAAAATGCATGCTAAAATATGAGATAGGTAGCGTGAGCATTATTACCCTAAACAGTGTTGGAAGTGTGGAATTTTATGTGTGGCAACGCTCGTGCATGAAAGGCCGAGGCGTGTGCATTCTGTTTGTCAATAACCACAGTGATTTTGTGAGTGCGTTTCATGGGTCTCGAGCTCCTCTGAAACATATGCACCATTACTTGGCAGGTTTGAGTCCCATGTTAGTACGATTGGAGCCTACGGGTAGAGACTTGAGACGGCGTACGGTCCGTGAGAAGTGACGGATCACGGTGTACGGCCCGTGATCCCGAATCCAATTCGTATGCCAAGTAATTCGAGGATCCATGACTCGGATCTCCTTCTAGACGTAGAAGGGTACGGGAAAAGGGGATGCCTTGGTATTGGTTATTGATTTGTGAATCCTTGAGTATACGGCCTCAAGAGGTACTTCGGTACTAGTGTGTGAGTTTGCAGGCTCACCACTGTGGTTACTTGTGTGTGTACTCATGGTCTTTTCCCCTTTCCCCTTGGACATGAGTTAGGACTTTGTTAGAACCTTGTAAAGCCGAGAGGACTTTAAGATAGGGAACTCACTGAGATTTGATGTATCTCACCCCACTGTTGTTGTTTACATCACAGGTTCTGCAGGTTTGGCGAAGGGTAAGGACAAGATTATTTGACTTTCCTTACGAATCGTGGTTTTGTGATGGCATGGCTTCCGCTATGGCGTTATGTTTTGAGATCATTGTTTGATCTAGTTCTTAGTTTTTATCATTTTGGAACATCTTGTATATGTAATGCCTTAGACTTTTAGGTGTTTTGTATTAGAGGCATTTATGTGTACAATGTGTTAACTAGGAACTTATTATGTTTCAGTACCAAAAGTGAAACTCATGTATAATATATGATTTGAGGCATGTATTGTATATGGTCTTTACAATTAACATAAAACTTCTATATTGAATTTAGATATATTTAGTATTATATTTATATATAAATTCAATTTTTAAATTAAAATAAATTTAATATAGTATTTAATAAAAATGTGTTTAATGTAGAAGTTAGTTATAATTTATTTAATATTATATAATATAAACATTAAGAATATTTAATATATACATACAAAATTCTATATTCAATATATAATTTATAAAAAAAATTATGTATACAATTTTACTATATTTAATTGTATATTTATATAGAAATATAATTTTTAATTATATTTATGTAGAATTTAACTAGAAAATTAGGTATAGAATTTAATTATAATATATATATATATATATATATATATATATGTATATAATTAAAATATATAATTTCTCAACAAATATAATTATAAATATATTAAATTCTAGATAGAGTATTCATTTATTATCCGTATAAATTCCATATTATATATAGAATTTCTATAGGTGTATATTGAATATTTTATATGTATATCTAATTAAATATTTCTATAGTATAATATTAAATATATTTAAATATTGAATTGTATTCTTTATGTATATTTAATTAAATATATAATTTCTATATAAATATAATATTAATAAATTTAAATTCTATATATACATATTATATAATTTCAAAATAAATTCCATATTAATTATAGAAGTTTTATATAAATATAATAAATATTATTTATGCATAAATTATATAATTTTGAATAAATTATTATTAAGTTCTATATTTAATATATTCTAATTAAATTTTATATTAAATATATATTTTCTAAATAAGTTAAATATAAAACTTTTTATAAAATCCTTATAAAATTCAATAAAAATAGAAAATATAATAAATTCAATTTATATATAGAATTTATATACAAAGATAATATTAAATAAATTTTATATATATCTATATAAACTAAAATAAATTCTATATAAATTTAAGGATAAATAGAATAATAAATAAATTCACATAAATTATATTAAATAAATTTTACATTAATAAAATAATAAATAAATTCTATATAATTTTTTATATTAAAATCTAATATTTGATAAATTCTATATAATGATAATATTGAATAAATTCTGTACAAATTATATTTTATTAGTAGCCCAGACTCACATGTTTTTAAATATAAATAAAAATTGAGAATTTGCAAATACCAAACACCCATTCGACCAATTGGTGGAACATAAATTCTATCGATTTAATGGCTAGAAGCTTGATGATTATGTGATGGACCAGCATGTAGAGAATGATTTAAAACATCATACAAAATAAGCATATCAAAATAGCCAGCCATCACCCGACTTTGTCTAAAAAGAACCATCAATCAGCGTTGCAGGCAATTGTTCAATTGGATACTCAACGATTTACGAAGAACGATGAATTTCATATTCCAAAGTTGGCGATTATTGAGAAGAATTAATTATGGAGTTGAAAGTGGGCACATATGGCTTGATTCCTTTCTCTATGTTATAAGCAACATAATAAAAGACTCTACTAAATCATTTTTGCGTAGTGCATCTACGATTCTACTACAAAAGACAACATCAATTTCCAATCGCGACATCTTGAGTTCTCGATAAACATTCAGCTTCTTCCTGGAACATTTCTCCATTCGGGTACATGTTAATCATTATAAAGTCAGTTAGTGTATTTGAATATATGTTTTGTGCCTTCATCTCTTCAAACAGTGTTCTAACTTCAGTATACATGCCAAGCCTTTTGTACCAGGATAGAAGAGCATTGTATGTTGCAATGTTTGTTTATTTGAAGGTATAAATAAGTTCATCTAGATGAAAATATGTGGAATCATAGATGCACTATGCAAAAAAGATTTAGCAGAGTCTTTCATTATGTTGCTTATTGCAATGGTAGAGAAAGGAATCAAGCCAAATGTGGTCACTTTCAAATGGATGGCTTGTGATGGTGTGAAAAGGGTATTTAAAGATTTGGATTTACGAAAAAAGCGTTATTTCATTTACGAAATTTTTGTTATTTTTTTAATAGAAATGGGTTGGAAACGTCATTAAATTAATTACTTTGAGCGCAACATATCGAATAGAAAAATAATTTATATCCAATAAGAGAATGATCAAAATTTACAGCTATCTTAATAATCATATTTATTTATTTTCACAAGTACAATACATTTTTAAAAAGTAATATTATGACGCTTTGGAGGGTGACCTGTCATTAAATTTAATTGTTTTATATTTAGAAAATCTAAATCATATTTTACTTAAATAATTGTTATAATCGTATTTAAATTTAATATTACATGTGTTTATATGGATTCTAGTGAAATTTCTAGTTACTAGAAGCAATGAAGGAATACAGTCCCAACAATGGCAACTTGATTGTAACTATTAGAGTTGTTTATTATATCATTAAGATAAAAAGTCAAACAGAATCGAATTGAATGACAAGAGAGAAAAATTAAACAATTAAATTGAATTGTTTGAGTTAATCTAGAACAATATTAAACTGATGTATTAGTTTGGTTTAAAATAGAGGACAAATAAAATGGGGATTCTACAACAATAATGCAAGATGATAAAATTAATAGAGAAAAATACAAATATATATATATATATATATATATATATATATATATATATATATATATAATTTAAATAAATAGGGATTATATGTATAAACTATATATTTTATAAATAATTTATTTATACATAATGAATATTTAGTATACATGTAGAAATTTAAAATATAATTAATATAGAATTAACATAAAACTTCTATATTGAATTTAGATATATTTAGTATTATATTTATATATAAATTAAATTTTTAAATTAAAATAAATTTAATATAGTATTTAATAAAAATGTGTTTAATGTAGAAGTTAGTTATAATTTATTTAATATTATATAATATAAACATTAAGAATATTTAATATATACATACAAAATTCTATATTCAATATATAATTTATAAAAAAAAATTATGTATACAATTTTACTATATTTAATTGTATATTTATATAGAAATATAATTTTTAATTATATTTATGTAGAATTTAACTAGAAAATTAGGTATAGAATTTAATTATAATATATATATATATATATATATATATGTATATAATTAAAATATATAATTTCTCTACAAATATAATTATAAATATATTAAATTCTAGATAGAGTATTTATTTATTATCCGTATAAATTCCATATTATATATAGAATTTCTATAGGTGTATATTGAATATTTTATATGTATATCTAATTAAATATTTCTATAGTATAATATTAAATATATTTAAATATTGAATTGTATTCTTTATGTATATTTAATTAAATATATAATTTCTATATAAATATAATATTAATAAATTTAAATTCTATATATACTTATTATATAATTTCAAAATAAATTCCATATTAATTATAGAAGTTTTATATAAATATAGTAAATATTATTTATGCATAAATTGTATAATTTTGAATAAATTATTATTAAGTTCTATATTTAATATATTCTAATTAAATTTTATATTAAATATATATTTTCTAAATAAGTTAAATATAAAACTTTTTATAAAATCCTTATAAAATTCAATAAAAATAGAAAATATAATAAATTCAATTTATATATAGAATTTATATTCAAAGATAATATTAAATAAATTTTATATATATCTATATAAACTAAAATAAATTCTATATAAATTTAAGGATAAATAGAATAATAAATAAATTCACATAAATTATATTAAATAAATTTTACATTAATAAAATAATAAATAAATTCTATATAATTTTTTATATTAAAATCTAATATTTGATAAATTCTATATAAGTATAATATTGAATAAATTCTGTACAAATTATATTTTATTAGTAGCCCAGACTCACATGTTTTTAAATATAAATAAAAATTGAGAATTTGCAAATACCAAACACCCATTCGACCAATTGGTGGAACATAAATTCTATCGATTTAATGGCTAGAAGCTTGATGATTATGTGATGGACCAGCATGTAGAGAATGATTTAAAACATCATACAAAATAAGCATATCAAAATAGCCAGCCATCACCCGACTTTGTCTAAAAAGAACCATCAATCAGCGTTGCAGGCAATTGTTCAATTGGATACTCAACGATTTACGAAGAACGATGAATTTCATATTCCAAAGTTGGCGATTATTGAGAAGAATTAATTATGGAGTTGAAAGTGGGCACATATGGCTTGATTCCTTTCTCTATGTTATAAGCAACATAATAAAAGACTCTACTAAATCATTTTTGCGTAGTGCATCTACGATTCTACTACAAAAGACAACATCAATTTCCAATCGCGACATCTTGAGTTCTCGATAAACATTCAGCTTCTTCCTGGAACATTTCTCCATTCGGGTACATGTTAATCATTATAAAGTCAGTTAGTGTATTTGAATATATGTTTTGTGCCTTCATCTCTTCAAACAGTGTTCTAACTTCAGTATACATGCCAAGCCTTTTGTACCAGGATAGAAGAGCATTGTATGTTGCAATGTTTGTTTATTTGAAGGTATAAATAAGTTCATCGAGATGAAAATATGTGGAATCATAGATGCACTATGCAAAAAAGATTTAGCAGAGTCTTTCATTATGTTGCTTATTGCAATGGTAGAGAAAGGAATCAAGCCAAATGTGGTCACTTTCAAATGGATGGCTTGTGATGGTGTGAAAAGGGTATTTAAAGATTTGGATTTACGAAAAAAGCGTTATTTCATTTACGAAATTTTTGTTATTTTTTTAATAGAAATGGGTTGGAAACGTCATTAAATTAATTACTTTGAGCGCAACATATCGAATAGAAAAATAATTTATATCCAATAAGAGAATGATCAAAATTTACAGCTATCTTAATAATCATATTTATTTATTTTCACAAGTACAATACATTTTTAAAAAGTAATATTATGACGCTTTGGAGGGTGACCTGTCATTAAATTTAATTGTTTTATATTTAGAAAATCTAAATCATATTTTACTTAAATAATTGTTATAATCGTATTTAAATTTAATATTACATGTGTTTATATGGATTCTAGTGAAATTTCTAGTTACTAGAAGCAATGAAGGAATACAGTCCCAACAATGGCAACTTGATTGTAACTATTAGAGTTGTTTATTATATCATTAAGATAAAAAGTCAAACAGAATCGAATTGAATGACAAGAGAGAAAAATTAAACAATTAAATTGAATTGTTTGAGTTAATCTAGAACAATATTAAACTGATGTATTAGTTTGGTTTAAAATAGAGGACAAATAAAATGGGGATTCTACAACAATAATGCAAGATGATAAAATTAATAGAGAAAAATACAAATATATATATATATATATATATATATATATATATAATTTAAATAAATAGGGATTATATGTATAAACTATATATTTTATAAATAATTTATTTATACATAATGAATATTTAGTATACATGTAGAAATTTAAAATATAATTAATATAGAATTAACATAAAACTTCTATATTGAATTTAGATATATTTAGTATTATATTTATATATAAATTAAATTTTTAAATTAAAATAAATTTAATATAGTATTTAATAAAAATGTGTTTAATGTAGAAGTTAGTTATAATTTATTTAATATTATATAATATAAACATTAAGAATATTTAATATATACATACAAAATTCTATATTCAATATATAATTTATAAAAAAAAATTATGTATACAATTTTACTATATTTAATTGTATATTTATATAGAAATATAATTTTTAATTATATTTATGTAGAATTTAACTAGAAAATTAGGTATAGAATTTAATTATAATATATATATATATATATATATGTATATAATTAAAATATATAATTTCTCTACAAATATAATTATAAATATATTAAATTCTAGATAGAGTATTTATTTATTATCCGTATAAATTCCATATTATATATAGAATTTCTATAGGTGTATATTGAATATTTTATATGTATATCTAATTAAATATTTCTATAGTATAATATTAAATATATTTAAATATTGAATTGTATTCTTTATGTATATTTAATTAAATATATAATTTCTATATAAATATAATATTAATAAATTTAAATTCTATATATACTTATTATATAATTTCAAAATAAATTCCATATTAATTATAGAAGTTTTATATAAATATAGTAAATATTATTTATGCATAAATTGTATAATTTTGAATAAATTATTATTAAGTTCTATATTTAATATATTCTAATTAAATTTTATATTAAATATATATTTTCTAAATAAGTTAAATATAAAACTTTTTATAAAATCCTTATAAAATTCAATAAAAATAGAAAATATAATAAATTCAATTTATATATAGAATTTATATACAAAGATAATATTAAATAAATTTTATATATATCTATATAAACTAAAATAAATTCTATATAAATTTAAGGATAAATAGAATAATAAATAAATTCACATAAATTATATTAAATAAATTTTACATTAATAAAATAATAAATAAATTCTATATAATTTTTTATATTAAAATCTAATATTTGATAAATTCTATATAAGTATAATATTGAATAAATTCTGTACAAATTATATTTTATTAGTAGCCCAGACTCACATGTTTTTAAATATAAATAAAAATTGAGAATTTGCAAATACCAAACACCCATTCGACCAATTGGTGGAACATAAATTCTATCGATTTAATGGCTAGAAGCTTGATGATTATGTGATGGACCAGCATGTAGAGAATGATTTAAAACATCATACAAAACAAGCATATCAAAATAGCCAGCCATCACCCGACTTTGTCTAAAAAGAACCATCAATCAGCGTTGCAGGCAATTGTTCAATTGGATACTCAACGATTTACGAAGAACGATGAATTTCATATTCCAAAGTTGGCGATTATTGAGAAGAATTAATTATGGAGTTGAAAGTGGGCACATATGGCTTGATTCCTTTCTCTATGTTATAAGCAACATAATAAAAGACTCTACTAAATCATTTTTGCGTAGTGCATCTACGATTCTACTACAAAAGACAACATCAATTTCCAATCGCGACATCTTGAGTTCTCGATAAACATTCAGCTTCTTCCTGGAACATTTCTCCATTCGGGTACATGTTAATCATTATAAAGTCAGTTAGTGTATTTGAATATATGTTTTGTGCCTTCATCTCTTCAAACAGTGTTCTAACTTCAGTATACATGCCAGGCCTTTTGTACCAGGACAGAAGAGCATTGTATGTTGCAATGTTTGTTTATTTGAAGGTATAAATAAGTTCATCGAGATGAAAAGATGTGGAATCATAGATGCACTATGCAAAAAAGATTTAGCAGAGTCTTTCATTATGTTGCTTATTGCAATGGTAGAGAAAGGAATCAAGCCAAATGTGGTCACTTTCAAATGGATGGCTTGTGATGGTGTGAAAAGGGTATTTAAAGATTTGGATTTACGAAAAAAGCATTATTTCATTTACGAAATTTTTGTTATTTTTTTAATAGAAATGGGTTGGAAAGGTCATTAAATTAATTACTTTGAGCGCAACATATCGAATAGAAAAATAATTTATATCCAATAAGAGAATGATCAAAATTTACAGCTATCTTAATAATCATATTTATTTATTTTCACAAGTACAATACATTTTTAAAAAGTAATATTATGACGCTTTGGAGGGTGACCTGTCATTAAATTTAATTGTTTTATATTTAGAAAATCTAAATCATATTTTACTTAAATAATTGTTATAATCGTATTTAAATTTAATATTACATGTGTTTATATGGATTCTAGTGAAATTTCTAGTTACTAGAAGCAATGAAGGAATACAGTCCCAACAATGGCAACTTGATTGTAACTATTAGAGTTGTTTATTATATCATTAAGATAAAAAGTCAAACAGAATCGAATTGAATGACAAGAGAGAAAAATTAAACAATTAAATTGAATTGTTTGAGTTAATCTAGAACAATATTAAACTGATGTATTAGTTTGGTTTAAAATAGAGGACAAATAAAATGGAGATTCTACAACAATAATGCAAGATGATAAAATTAATAGAGAAAAATACAAATATATATATATATATATATATATATATATATATATATATATATATATAATTTAAATAAATAGGGATTATATGTATAAACTATATATTTTATAAATAATTTATATATACATAATGAATATTTAGTATACATGTAGAAATTTAAAATATAATTAATATAGAATTAACATAAAACTTCTATATTGAATTTAGATATATTTAGTATTATATTTATATATAAATTCAATTTTTAAATTAAAATATATTTAATATAGTATTTAATAAAAATGTGTTTAATGTAGAAGTTAGTTATAATTTATTTAATATTATATAATATAAACATTAAGAATATTTAATATATACATACAAAATTCTATATTCAATATATAATTTATAAAAAAAAATTATGTATACAATTTTACTATATTTAATTGTATATTTATATAGAAATATAATTTTTAATTATATTTATGTAGAATTTAACTAGAAAATTAGGTATAGAATTTAATTATAATATATATATATATATATATGTATATAATTAAAATATATAATTTCTCTACAAATATAATTATAAATATATTAAATTCTAGATAGAGTATTTATTTATTATCCATATAAATTCCATATTATATATAGAATTTCTATAGGTGTATATTGAATATTTTATATGTATATCTAATTAAATATTTCTATAGTATAATATTAAATATATTTAAATATTGAATTGTATTCTTTATGTATATTTAATTAAATATATAATTTCTATATAAATATAATATTAATAAATTTAAATTCTATATATACTTATTATATAATTTCAAAATAAATTCCATATTAATTATAGAAGTTTTATATAAATATAATAAATATTATTTATGCATAAATTGTATAATTTTGAATAAATTATTATTAAGTTCTATATTTAATATATTCTAATTAAATTTTATATTAAATATATAATTTCTAAATAAGTTAAATATAAAACTTTTTATAAAATCCTTATAAAATTCAATAAAAATAGAAAATATAATAAATTCGATTTACATATAGAATTTATATACAAAGATAATATTAAATAAATTTTATATATATCTATATAAACTAAAATAAATTCTATATAAATTTAAGGATAAATAGAATAATAAATAAATTCAGATAAATTATATTAAATAAATTTTACATTAATAAAATAATAAATAAATTCTATATAATTTTTTATATTAAAATCTAATATTTGATAAATTCTATATAAGTATAATATTGAATAAATTCTGTACAAATTATATTTTATTAGTAGCCCAGACTCACATGTTTTTAAATATAAATAAAAATTGAGAATTTGCAAATACCAAACACCCATTCGACCAATTGGTGGAACATAAATTCTATCGATTTAATGGCTAGAAGCTTGATGATTATGTGATGGACCAGCATGTAGAGAATGATTTAAAACATCATACAAAACAAGCATATCAAAATAGCCAGCCATCACCCGACTTTGTCTAAAAAGAACCATCAATCAGCGTTGCAGGCAATTGTTCAATTGGATACTCAACGATTTACGAAGAACGATGAATTTCATATTCCAAAGTTGGCGATTATTGAGAAGAATTAATTATGGAGTTGAAAGTGGGCACATATGGCTTGATTCCTTTCTCTATGTTATAAGCAACATAATAAAAGACTCTACTAAATCATTTTTGCGTAGTGCATCTACGGTTCTACTACAAAAGACAACATCAATTTCCAATCGCGACATCTTGAGTTCTCGATAAACATTCAGCTTCTTCCTGGAACATTTCTCCATTCGGGTACATGTTAATCATTATAAAGTCAGTTAGTGTATTTGAATATATATTTTGTGCCTTCATCTCTTCAAACAGTGTTCTAACTTCAGTATACATGCCAGGCCTTTTGTACCAGGACAGAAGAGCATTGTATGTTGCAATGTTTGTTTATTTGAAGGTATAAATAAGTTCATCGAGATGAAAAGATGTGGAATCATAGATGCACTATGCAAAAAAGATTTAGCAGAGTCTTTCATTATGTTGCTTATTGCAATGGTAGAGAAAGGAATCAAGCCAAATGTGGTCACTTTCAAATGGATGGCTTGTGATGGTGTGAAAAGGGTATTTAAAGATTTGGATTTACGAAAAAAGCGTTATTTCATTTACGAAATTTTTGTTATTTTTTTAATACAAATGGGTTGGAAACGTCATTAAATTAATTACTTTGAGCGCAACATATCGAATAGAAAAATAATTTATATCCAATAAGAGAATGATCAAAATTTACAGCTATCTTAATAATCATATTTATTTATTTTCACAAGTACAATACATTTTTAAAAAGTAATATTATGACGCTTTGGAGGGTGACCTGTCATTAAATTTAATTGTTTTATATTTAGAAAATCTAAATCATATTTTACTTAAATAATTGTTATAATCGTATTTAAATTTAATATTACATGTGTTTATATGGATTCTAGTGAAATTTCTAGTTACTAGAAGCAATGAAGGAATACAGTCTCAACAATGGCAACTTGATTGTAACTATTAGAGTTGTTTATTATATCATTAAGATAAAAAGTCAAACAGAATCGAATTGAATGACAAGAGAGAAAAATTAAACAATTAAATTGAATTGTTTGAGTTAATCTAGAACAATATTAAACTGATGTATTAGTTTGGTTTAAAATAGAAGACAAATAAAATGGAGATTCTACAACAATAATGCAAGATGATAAAATTAATAGAGAAAAATACAAATATATATATATATATATATATATATATATATATATAATTTAAATAAATAGGGATTATATGTATAAACTATATATTTTATAAATAATTTATATATACATAATGAATATTTAGTATACATGTAGAAATTTAAAATATAATTAATATAGAATTAACATAAAACTTCTATATTGAATTTAGATATATTTAGTATTATATTTATATATAAATTCAATTTTTAAATTAAAATATATTTAATATAGTATTTAATAAAAATGTGTTTAATGTAGAAGTTAGTTATAATTTATTTAATATTATATAATATAAACATTAAGAATATTTAATATATACATACAAAATTCTATATTCAATATATAATTTATAAAAAAAAATTATGTATACAATTTTACTATATTTAATTGTATATTTATATAGAAATATAATTTTTAATTATATTTATGTAGAATTTAACTAGAAAATTAGGTATAGAATTTAATTATAATATATATATATATATATATATATATATATATATATATATATATATATATATATATATATATATATATATATGTATATAATTAAAATATATAATTTCTCTACAAATATAATTATAAATATATTAAATTCTAGATAGAGTATTTATTTATTATCCGTATAAATTCCATATTATATATAGAATTTCTATAGGTGTATATTAAATATTTTATATGTATATCTAATTAAATATTTCTTTAGTATAATATTAAATATATTTAAATATTGAATTGTATTCTTTATGTATATCTAATTAAATATATAATTTCTATATAAATATAATATTAATAAAGTTAAATTCTATATATACTTATTATATAATTTCAAAATAAATTCCATATGAATTATAGAAGTTTTATATAAATATAATAAATATTATTTATGCATAAATTGTATAATTTTGAATAAATTATTATTAACTTCTATATTTAATATATTCTAATTAAATTTTATATTAAATATATAATTTCTAAATAAGTTAAATATAAAACTTTTTATAAAATCCTTATAAAATTCAATAAAAATAGAAAATATAATAAATTCAATTTATATATAGAATTTATATACAAAGATAATATTAAATAAATTCTATATATATCTATATAAACTAAAATAAATTCTATATAAATTTAAGGATAAATAGAATAATAAATAAATTCACATAAATTATATTAAATAAATTTTACATTAATAAAATAATAAATAAATTCTATATAATTTTTTATATTAAAATCTAATATTTGATAAATTCTATATAAGTATCATATTGAATAAATTCTATACAAATTATATTTTATTAGTAGCCCAGACTCACATGTTTTTAAATATAAATAAAAATTGAGAATTTGCAAATACCAAACACCCATTCGACCAATTGGTGGAACATAAATTCTATCGATTTAATGGCTAGAAGCTTGATGATTATGTGATGGACCAGCATGTAGAGAATGATTTAAAACATCATACAAAACAAGCATATCAAAATAGCCAGCCATCAGCCGACTTTGTCTAAAAAGAACCATCAATCAGCGTTGCAGGCAATTGTTCAATTGGATACTCAACGATTTACGAAGAACGATGAATTTCATATTCCAAAGTTGGCGATTATTGAGAAGAATTAATTATGGAGTTGAAAGTGGGCACATATGGCTTGATTCCTTTCTCTATGTTATAAGCAACATAATAAAAGACTCTACTAAATCATTTTTGCGTAGTGCATCTACGATTCTACTACAAAAGACAACATCAATTTCCAATCGCGACATCTTGAGTTCTCGATAAACATTCAGCTTCTTCCTGGAACATTTCTCCATTCGGGTACATGTTAATCATTATAAAGTCAGTTAGTGTATTTGAATATATGTTTTGTGCCTTCATCTCTTCAAACAGTGTTCTAACTTCAGTATACATGCCAGGCCTTTTGTACCAGGACAGAAGAGCATTGTATGTTGCAATGTTTGTTTATTTGAAGGTATAAATAAGTTCATCGAGATGAAAAGATGTGGAATCATAGATGCACTATGCAAAAAAGATTTAGCAGAGTCTTTCATTATGTTGCTTATTGCAATGGTAGAGAAAGGAATCAAGCCAAATGTGGTCACTTTCAAATGGATGGCTTGTGATGGTGTGAAAAGGGTATTTAAAGATTTGGATTTACGAAAAAAGCGTTATTTCATTTACGAAATTTTTGTTATTTTTTTAATAGAAATGGGTTGGAAACGTCATTAAATTAATTACTTTGAGCGCAACATATCGAATAGAAAAATAATTTATATCCAATAAGAGAATGATCAAAATTTACAGCTATCTTAATAATCATATTTATTTATTTTCACAAGTACAATACATTTTTAAAAAGTAATATTATGACGCTTTGGAGGGTGACCTGTCATTAAATTTAATTGTTTTATATTTAGAAAATCTAAATCATATTTTACTTAAATAATTGTTATAATCGTATTTAAATTTAATATTACATGTGTTTATATGGATTCTAGTGAAATTTCTAGTTACTAGAAGCAATGAAGGAATACAGTCCCAACAATGGCAACTTGATTGTAACTATTAGAGTTGTTTATTATATCATTAAGATAAAAAGTCAAACAGAATCGAATTGAATGACAAGAGAGAAAAATTAAACAATTAAATTGAATTGTTTGAGTTAATCTAGAACAATATTAAACTGATGTATTAGTTTGGTTTAAAATAGAGGACAAATAAAATGGAGATTCTACAACAATAATGCAAGATGATAAAATTAATAGAGAAAAATACAAATATATATATATATATATATATATATATATATAATTTAAATAAATAGGGATTATATGTATAAACTATATATTTTATAAATAATTTATATATACATAATGAATATTTAGTATACATGTAGAAATTTAAAATATAATTAATATAGAATTAACATAAAACTTCTATATTGAATTTAGATATATTTAGTATTATATTTATATATAAATTCAATTTTTAAATTAAAATAAATTTAATATAGTATTTAATAAAAATGTGTTTAATGTAGAAGTTAGTTATAATTTATTTAATATTATATAATATAAACATTAAGAATATTTAATATATACATACAAAATTCTATATTCAATATATAATTTATAAAAAAAAATTATGTATACAATTTTACTATATTTAATTGTATATTTATATAGAAATATAATTTTTAATTATATTTATGTAGAATTTAACTAGAAAATTAGGTATAGAATTTAATTATAATATATATATATGTATATAATTAAAATATATAATTTCTCTACAAATATAATTATAAATATATTAAATTCTAGATAGAGTATTTATTTATTATCCGTATAAATTCCATATTATATATAGAATTTCTATAGGTGTATATTGAATATTTTATATGTATATCTAATTAAATATTTCTATAGTATAATATTAAATATATTTAAATATTGAATTGTATTCTTTATGTATATTTAATTAAATATATAATTTCTATATAAATATAATATTAATAAATTTAAATTCTATATATACTTATTATATAATTTCAAAATAAATTCCATATTAATTATAGAAGTTTTATATAAATATAATAAATATTATTTATGCATAAATTGTATAATTTTGAATAAATTGTTATTAAGTTCTATATTTAATATATTCTAATTAAATTTTATATTAAATATATAATTTCTAAATAAGTTAAATATAAAACTTTTTATAAAATCCTTATAAAATTCAATAAAAATAGAAAATATAATAAATTCAATTTATATTTAGAATTTATATACCAAGATAATATTAAATAAATTCTATATATATCTATATAAACTAAAATAAATTCTATATAAATTTAAGGATAAATAGAATAATAAATAAATTCACATAAATTATATTAAATAAATTTTACATTAATAAAATAATAAATAAATTCTATATAATTTTTTATATTAAAATCTAATATTTGATAAATTCTATATAAGTATAATATTGAATAAATTCTATACAAATTATATTTTATTAGTAGGTCAGATTCACATGTTTTTAAATATAAATAAAAATTGAGAATTTGCAAATACCAAACACCCATTCGACCAATTGGTGGAACATAAATTCTATCGATTTAATGGCTAGAAGCTTGATGATTATGTGATGGACCAGCATGTAGAGAATGATTTAAAACATCATACAAAACAAGCATATACAAATCCCCAGCCATCACCCGTGTAACGCCCTGTATAATATTTATCTAGAATAATACCATACAAGTGTTATATTCGGTACTGACACAATCGCAAGTGCCTAATGGCATAATTCACATACTTGACCATTTCTAAAACATAAATACAACACATGGCACAAGTCATGGAAACTAGCCAAAATAATAAAATCTAAGAATAAGGTACAATATTCCTCATTGTACAAGAAAACAATACACAGCGGACTAAGCTTAACTAAGCTTCTCTTGAAACATCCAAGCATTTCTCCACTTGTAAAACAAACCTGCAAATAACACCTGAAAAATAACAACAATATTGGGGTGAGATAATAATCTCAGTGAGTTCCCCTATCTTATGGGTTCCCTCGGCTCTACAGGGTACATGCAATCAAACGGATCCACCGTGGATCCGGGGTTTACTCGCGGTCTGGGGCAAATACACAACAATGGGTAATATCCTCATTGGTAGTCCCTTGACTCACCAATGAAATAACAACAAGTACACAAATAACCAAACATGCAGACCCGTACTCACGTACGAGGAATCCAGAAGTAGTATTAACCTGTCTACATAGGCCACAATATAACACACCCTCGATGAGTAACCAAGTGCCTACATCAAGAGACTAGCACATGCACACAGCACGATGAGTCAGATGAGTCCGAAGTGATACACGCCTAAGTGGCCGCGGAGCCCATCCATCCATCATCAATACGCATGTGTGTATCGGCAAGTGCAAGAACGCCTACATGACTGCACAAGCCCACCGGGAGAAATCCTAGTGGTATTGCCTACATGACACCACTAGAGGTGAGTAACGGAGTGATATTGCCGTCATGGCATCACAACCCCACCATACCGATCACGCCGATGTGTTAACGGCAAGTGAGAAATACGTCCTAGTGGACCCTCACAAGCACATCGCAACGGTAGCTAAGGTGTATACCGAGCACGCAGATGAGTTAACGGCAAGTGGGTAAATGCCCTATAAGACCCCCACAAGCTCATCGCAACGGTATTCTTCGGAACAAGTCCGGTATCCATCGGACCAAGTCCGGAACTCAGGTGAAACACCACCTAGTAGCTTAGGCCTACTCCGATTCAAGCATACATCACAATCATATCACATCCCATCACATCACATCCGAACGTTCAATCGGAACGAACGGGAACAAGCACGGCAATGATCACATCACAGCATTTATCAACATAATGCATTATATTCAACACATATACAAGGGAGACATAACAAGTGATCACATCAAGCCATTAGTCAAGCCACAATCAACATATAAGCATAATATGTTAAACATAATCGATAAAGTAGTTCACACACATTTTAAGGCATACAAGCCACTAACACCCTCTACCAAGCATCCTTGGTTAACTCATGGTCTAACACACCATTCAATCCCCTATGGGATTATCTTTCCAATCGCTTTGGACTCGTCTCAATCGAATTCCCGATCCTTAAGTTTCGCTGGAACCAAAAGTACATACACTACATTTCTATATTTATCTTATAAATTCATAGCATATAGCCATGGTTCTACCTCACTATCACAAAGAGCATAAAATTAGCTTCCCAACGCTTCCGACCGTGCGTCAATCGGAGTTACGGATCAAAAGTTATGGCGAAAATACGAAAAATAATGTTTTGCTGTCCCAGGCAAATTCGCCTGGCGAATCCCTGGCGAATCAGACTCGCCACCTACTCGCCTGGCGAATCTGGACGAACCAGAATTTCTCCAAAACGTGTTTGGGACCTAAAAATGGCCAAATACCTCAACCCATATGATCTTAATGCATCCAATAACTCAATTACACATAGATTAACACATTCAGACATGCATTTCATCGATTTAACACATATAGCATGTTATTTCACATCAAACCCTAAAACCCCAATTTATTTTCCACCAATTTCTACCCCAAAGTTTCTAACTAATGGAACTCACCTTGTAGGAGAAGATTGATGACAAAACATGGCTTTGATGATGATGAACCAAGCTTCCTTCTTCTTCCCCTTCTCTTCTCTTCTTTCTCTCTTTTTCCTCTTTCTGTTTTCTTCACGTTTTTTCCTTTCTTCTTTCTGTTTCTTTTTCTTCTCCTTACCCACTTCTTCTTCTCTTATAAATATATATAATACAGATTATATAATATAAATCCAATAGGGTAACTATCTCCAATTGATATTTTGTCTTCTAACGCTAATTGATCAATTATTAGTGTTACCTTAAAATACTTTCTTGAACTACTAAATATTAATCCGTCTCTTTAATAAAATAATTGATCTCTTTAGAGTTCTCAAGTTGCTCTATTGATCCCAATTGACAACACTTAGAGCAGTTAGGATACTCCGTTATTCCAATTAATCAAAGATAAAGCACATAGATATTTATCTGATCTCATCTGATATCCAATTGAGCATTTAGATAATACGGGGTATTACATTATCCCCCCCTTAAATTGAAATTCGCCCCCGAATTTCCTCTACTCGACAAAACTATAACTTGCATCTTTGTCTTAGATCCATACTTCATCTTTACTTCCGTTCAAACTTCTGACGTATTCCAACTCTAACTTGACTTCACAGACCAAAATCCTTACTTTCACGAATTATCAAACTTCGTTTCCTTAGTTATATTCTTATTCCAATATTGGGTTAATTTCGAACTTTGCGTTTTCTACAACTCATCTGTTGTTCCATCCAAACACCTTGTCGCATCTTACTTCGAAAAGAATGTACCATTCTACATTCCTCTACTGAGTCACAACAAGACCGTAACACCTTATCTTGATTCAGGATAACAAACATTCATCAAATTCTCATGAAGCAATTTGGTGAATCCTTTCCTTTATGTAATTACCGACACTATCCTTTATAAATCCTTCAACGTTTCAAACCGCTTCATAGACAGTCGAACGACTTCTTACCAGTCTCACTTGTACTCATTACACCAAGATAACCTGCTTAGGAAAAGTTCTTCTTATTTCCATACGTATAAGTAACAATCTTCCAAATTCCCATTATTCTGATTTAACTCTTTCATCGGTCACTTCCACTGCGCAACCCCAACTCTAATAATGGAATACCACCAATTCTGAAGCATTGCCAAGTAGCCAACAGTCCACGGAGAAACACACTTACCCACTGGGATCCTTACTAACCAACGACATGAGAAATTTACTGACGTCCTATGGTAGAACTATTCCCTCGCCAACACACAATATCTTAACATCTGTCCAACACTCTCTAGACGATAAAGGTGCAGGAGTTACACTATTACTACCACAACATAAATCACTCCGAATTTATTCCAAACTTGAACCAATATAACCAAAATAGTTTAACAACCTCCGGTTCTGGTTACCACATTCCAAATCGATTATTCTTATGGTTTTCCGATTTACTCAAGGTTTCTGTCACCACAAAATCTCAACTAATGACAATGTAGCACCATTACAGAACCTCAAACATTCGCGAGGCACCATTATAAAACTTAAACCATCCAAAACGTAATTGTGAGTTTCCATACTATTCACCAATTCACAAGATTACTTCTCCAAAAGTCCAACTCTTTCGTCGTTTGAACAAACGGTCCTTTACGCAACACCCTTCCAGAAGTTCCAATTTCAAAACACATATCCGCCTGAGGTTAATCTGTTAACTTCATTACGTTAGTCGGTTAACACTGCTGCAGAAGCTGAAAACTAATTTCTTATAATTCAAAAGTCATCACACTCATACTTGATTCGTCCATAAGCAAAATCTAACGCACAACCATTATACGGTACCACAAAGCAATGGACATCTCATATCAAACATATAACCTTGTTCTCTCACTTGAATTCCTTGGTGAGAATTAAAACAACAACGTTCTTAGTCCAACAAAAGGTAGATTCCGTAAATTTCGATTATTCACAAATACAAAAGTTTCTCTATACTTGAAAGTAGATCGGGGTAATGCATCCTCTTGTAGAACTTTTCCATCACTTCATACACATAAACCAGGAATTCCTTACCCTTCACTATCCATTGAACATCCCACTTACACCTAATTACTTAATGGAAGATTCGCAACCGACAATTCTCATCAACTATCCACAAAACTTCTCCGGTGTAAACTGTTCCATGATTTACACTTAGTCCATAATAATTCCTGATTCGCTTCTCGTATTTTACCATAAACTTTCTTCTTAAAACGCACATTCACTGTCCCATAGAGTACATCTCATCACCCTTGTCTCAAGAATGAGAATCCATTATGTACAATTGCAACCACGATGCCACTACTACGCTTGTTCTTAAGACCAAGGTGTAACTTTCTCCTGTTCATTCCACATAACCGGATAAAATCCACCTCATAAACAATATTTTCACTTTCCACATCATATACCACTTCTGTAGCTTCATATCGATATAAAGAACGCATAAATCGGACACCCGAGCCAAAAGATATGAAGTTTTGAAGGAAGGGAAAATTATTCAAAAACTGACAGATTCGCCTGGCGGTTAAGAATTTCGCCTGGCAAATCCCCCTTCACCAGCACTTCGCCCGGCGAACATGCGGCGAATCCTCATTTCACAAAATCCCAAAAGTTCCAGTAGCTACACAAGTTCTGTTTCTTCATTTTCGCCTGGCGACTAAGTAATTCACCTGGCGAATTCCTCTTCGCCAGCTCTTCGCCTGGCGAACCTCCGGCGAGACCTCATTCGCCTGGCGATTTCCTGATTCGCCTGGCGAATCACACCAGAAGCAGAATTTTCTGCTGCGTTTCTCATGGTTCCCAAGCCTCAAAAATCCAACTTTTCCAAACCAAAACACTTTCAAATTCCAAATTGGTCTCCCATCAAATCCGGAAAATCCCAATGTAATGTCTCGAACTTAATCTCTCTACATCACTGAATATACTCAATTCATCACACAGTATTCGTCTGGCACATCCTTATTTCACTTGAAGCATGTAAACACATTCTTGTGTTCCTTCTCACACTTCTCTACTACTTTAGGTTCGCATAAAAGCCGAACGTCCTTAACTTTCAAATCTTAAACCAATTGGAAGAAATTATTCCGAAAACATTCCTTAAGGTACTCTCGCCCATTCAAGATACCATAGTGATCTTAGAAACTGTAGCGCCAAAACTTATCTCACTTCCGGAACTTACGTCACACATTCCACCAAACGACTTTTCGTTTCCTCGGAATGAGATTACTTGAAACCCTTAACTATACCAGTAGTTAATCCAGATCTACAAGCGACTTTACATATTCTTCAATACTTAAAGCAATCATCCGCTAGAGATTCTTAATTTTCGGACTCCATCGATTCCAAAGGACTACTTAAACAACACAACACTCTTAAATTCCATGCTACCCAAGGCACAACTTCTACTAAGACCTCAACTGAGCTGGCCAAAACTCCACACTACTTACTCTTGGCTTGAGCCTATTCTCATAATACACGTTCCGACAACACTTCGGAGTCCTCGTGGTCGCTCAACCATGATTCTACCCATCACATACATAGTATTAGGTTGATTAGGCCCAACACTACATAGTATGATATTAAGTTTCATGATGGCAAGACACACTTAAGAGGAAGGAATAGATTTACTTATGATGTTTCAAGACTAGTTCGAGGATACGACCTGCTCTGATACCAACTGTAACGCCCTGTATAATATTTATCTAGAATAATACTATACAAGTGTTATATTCGGTACTGACACAATCGCAAGTGCCTAATGGCATAATTCACATACTTGACCATTTCTAAAACATAAATACAACACATGGCACAAGTCATGGAAACTAGCCAAAATAATAAAATCTAAGAATAAGGTACAATATTCCTCATTGTACAAGAAAATAATACACAGCGGACTAAGCTTAACTAAGCTTCTTTTGAAACATCCAAGCATTTCTCCACTTGTAAAACAAACCTGCAAATAACACCTAAAAAATAACAACAATATTGGGGTGAGATAATAATCTCAGTGAGTTCCCCTATCTTATGGGTTCCCTCGGCTCTACAGGGTACATGCAATCAAACGGATCCACCGTGGATCCGGGGTTTACTCGCGGTCTGGGGCAAATACACAACAATGGGTAATATCCTCATTGGTAGTCCCTTGACTCACCAATGAAATAACAACAAGTACACAAACAACCAAACATGCAGACCCGTACTCACGTACGAGGAATCCAGAAGTAGTATCAACCTGTCTACATAGGCCACAATATAACACACCCTCGATGAGTAACCAAGGGCCTACATCAAGAGACTAGCACAAGCACACAGCACGATGAGTCAGATGAGTCCGAAGTGATACACGCCTAAGTGGCCGCGGAGCCCATCCATCCATCATCAATACGCATGTGTGTATCGGCAAGTGCAAGAACACCTACATGACTGCACAAGCCCACCGGGAGAAAGCCTAGTGGTATTGCCTACATGACACCACTAGAGGTGAGTAACGGAGTGATATTGCCGTCATGGCATCACAACCCCACCATACCGATCACGCCGATGTGTTAATGGCAAGTGAGAAATACGTCCTAGTGGACCCTCACAAGCACATCGCAGCGGTAGCTAAGGTGTATACCGAGCACGCAGATGAGTTAACGGCAAGTGGGTAAACGCCCTATAAGACCCCCACAAGCTCATCGCAACGGTATTCTTTGGAACAAGTCCGGTATCCATCGGACCAAGTCCGAAACTCAGGTGAAACACCACCTAGTAGCTTAGGCCTACTCCGATTCAAGCATACATCACAATCATATCACATCCCATCACATCACATCCGAACGTTCAACCGGAACGAACGGGAACAAGCACGGCAATGATCACATCACAGCATTTATCAACATAATGCATTATATTCAACACATATACAAGGGAGACATAACAAGTGATCACATCAAGCCATTAGTCAAGCCACAATCAACATATAAGCATAATATGTTAAACATAATCGATAAAGTAGTTCACACACATTTTAAGGCATACAAGCCACTAACACCCTCTACCAAGCATCCTTGGTTAACTCATGGTCTAACACACCATTCAATCCCCTATGGGATTATCTTTCCAATCGCTTTGGACTCGTCTCAATCGGATTCCCGATCCTTAAGTTTCGGTGGAACCAAAAGCACATACACTACATTTCTATATTTATCTTATCAATTCATAGCATATAGCCATGGTTCTACCTCACTATCACAAAGAGCATAAAATTAGCTTCCCAACGCTTCCGACCATGCGTCAATCGGAGTTACGGATCAAAAGTTATGGCGAAAATACGAAAAATAATGTTTTGCTGTCCCAGGCAAATTCGCCTGGCGAATCCCTGGCGAATCAGACTCGCCACCTACTCGCCTGGCAAATCTGGACGAACCAAAATTTCTCCAAAACGTGTTTGGGACCTAAAAATGGCCAAATACCTCAACCCATATGATCCTAATGCATCCAATAACTCAATTACACATAGATTAACACATTCAGACATGCATTTCATCGATTTAACACATATAGCATGTTATTTCACATCAAACCCTAAAACCCCAATTTATTTTCCACCAATTTCTACCCCAAAGTTTCTAACTAATGGAACTCACCTTGTAGGAGAAGATTGATGACAAAACATGGCTTTGATGATGATGAACCAAGCTTCCTTCTTCTTCCCCTTCTCTTCTCTTCTTTCTCTCTTTTTCCTCTTTCTGTTTTCTTCACGTTTTTTCCTTTCTTCTTTCTGTTTCTTTTTCTTCTCCTTACCCACTTCTTCTTCTCTTATAAATATATATAATACATATTATATAATATAAATCCAATAGGGTAACTATCTCCAATTGATATTTTGTCTTCTAACGCCAATTGATCAATTATTAGTGTTACCTTAAAATACTTTCTTGAACTACTAAATTTTAATCCGTCTCTTTAATAAAATAATTGATCTCTTTAGAGTTCTCAAGTTGCTCTATTGATCCCAATTGATAACACTTAGAGCACTTAGGATACTCCGTTATTCCAATTAATCAAAGATAAAGCACATAGATATTTATCTGATCTCATCTGATATCCAATTGAGCATTTAGATAATACGGGGTATTACAACCCGACTTTGTCTAAAAAGAACCATCAATCAGCGTTGCAGGCAATTGTTCAATTGGATACTCAACGATTTACGAAGAACGATGAATTTCATATTCCAAAGTTGGCGATTATTGAGAAGAATTAATTATGGAGTTGAAAGTGGGCACATATGGCTTGATTCCTTTCTCTATGTTATAAGCAACATAATAAAAGACTCTACTAAATCATTTTTGCGTAGTGCATCTACGATTCTACTACAAAAGACAACATCAATTTCCAATCGCGACATCTTAAGTTCTCGATAAACATTCAGCTTCTTCCTGGAACATTTCTCCATTCGGGTACATGTTAATCATTATAAAGTCAGTTAGTGTATTTGAATATATGTTTTGTGCCTTCATCTCTTCAAATAGTGTTCTAACTTCAGTATACATGCCAGGCCTTTTCTACCAGGACAGAAGAGCATTGTATGTTGCAATGTTTGTTTATTTGAAGGTATAAATAAGTTCATCGAGATGAAAAGATGTGGAATCATAGATGCACTATGCAAAAAAGATTTAGCAGAGTCTTTCATTATGTTGCTTATTGCAAT
The DNA here is from genome assembly GCA_022829125.1 of Lathyrus tuberosus. Classification (NCBI taxonomy): domain Eukaryota; kingdom Viridiplantae; phylum Streptophyta; class Magnoliopsida; order Fabales; family Fabaceae; genus Lathyrus; species Lathyrus tuberosus. Next base: position 3,839,453 of record JALAZF010000552.1, on the reverse strand, counting down.
GGTAGAGAAAGGAATCAAGCCAAATGTGGTCACTTTCAAATGGATGGCTTGTGATGGTGTGAAAAGGGTATTTAAAGATTTGGATTTGCGAAAAAAGCGTTATTTCATTTACGAAATTTTTGTTATTTTTTTAATAGAAATGGGTTGGAAACGTCATTAAATTAATTACTTTGAGCGCAACATATCGAATAGAAAAATAATTTATATCCAATACGAGAATGATCAAAATTTACAGCTATCTTAATAATCATATTTATTTATTTTCACAAGTACAATACATTTTTAAAAAGTAATATTATGACGCTTTGGAGGGTGACCTGTCATTAAATTTAATTGTTTTATATTTAGAAAATCTAAGTCATATTTTACTTAAATAATTGTTATAATCATATTTAAATTTAATATTACATGTGTTTATATGGATTCTAGTGAAATTTCTAGTTACTAGAAGCAATGAAGGAATACAGTCCCAACAATGGCAACTTGATTGTAACTATTAGAGTTGTTTATTATATCATTAAGATAAAAAGTCAAACAGAATCGAATTGAATGACAAGAGAGAAAAATTAAACAATTAAATTGAATTGTTTGAGTTAATCTAGAACAATATTAAACTGATGTATTAGTTTGGTTTAAAATGGAGGACAAATAAAATGGAGATTCTACAACAATAATGCAAGATGACAAAATTAATAGAGAAAAATACAAATACATATATATATATATATATATATATATATATATATATATATATATATAATTTAAATAAATAGGGATTATATGTATAAACTATATATTTTATAAATAATTTATATATACATAATGAATATTTAGTATACATGTAGAAATTTAAAATATAATTAATATAGAATTAACATAAAACTTCTATATTGAATTTAGATATATTTAGTATTATATTTATATATAAATTCAATTTTTAAATTAAAATATATTTAATATAGTATTTAATAAAAATGTGTTTAATATAGAAGTTAATTATAATTTATTTAATATTATATAATATAAACATTAAGAATATTTAATATATACATACAAAATTCTATATTCAATATATAATTTATAAAAAAAAATTATGTATACAATTTTACAATATTTAATTTTATATTTATATAGAAATATAATTTTTAATTATATTTATGTAGAATTTAACTAGAAAATTAGGTATAGAATTTAATTATAATATATATATATATATATATATATATATATATATATATATATATATATGTATGTATATAATTAAAATATATAATTTCTCTACAAATATAATTATAAATATATTAAATTCTAGATAGAGTATTTATTTATTATCCGTATAAATTCCATATTATATATAGAATTTCTATAGGTGTATATTAAATATTTTATATGTATATCTAATTAAATATTTCTTTAGTATAATATTAAATATATTTAAATATTGAATTGTATTCTTTATGTATATCTAATTAAATATATAATTTCTATATAAATATAATATTAATAAAATTAAATTCTATATATACTTATTATATAATTTCAAAATAAATTCCATATGAATTATAGAAGTTTTATATAAATATAATAAATATTATTTATGCATAAATTGTATAATTTTGAATAAATTATTATTAAGTTCTATATTTAATATATTCTAATTAAATTTTATATTAAATATATAATTTCTAAATAAGTTAAATATAAAACTTTTTATAAAATCCTTATAAAATTCAATAAAAATAGAAAATATAATAAATTCAATTTATATATAGAATTTATATACAAAGATAATATTAAATAAATTCTATATATATCTATATAAACTAAAATAAATTCTATATAAATTTAAGGATAAATAGAATAATAAATAAATTCACATAAATTATATTAAATAAATTTTACATTAATAAAATAATAAATAAATTCTATATAATTTTTTATATTAAAATCTAATATTTGATAAATTCTATATAAGTATCATATTGAATAAATTCTATACAAATTATATTTTATTAGTAGCCCAGACTCACATGTTTTTAAATATAAATAAAAATTGAGAATTTGCAAATACCAAACACCCATTCGACCAATTGGTGGAACATAAATTCTATCGATTTAATGGCTAGAAGCTTGATGATTATGTGATGGACCAGCATGTAGAGAATGATTTAAAACATCATACAAAACAAGCATATCAAAATCCCCAGCCATCACCCGACTTTGTCTAAAAAGAACCATCAATCAGCGTTGCAGGCAATTGTTCAATTGGATACTCAACGATTTATGAAGAACGATGAATTTCATATTCCAAAGTTGGCGATTATTGAGAAGAATTAATTATGGAGTTGAAAGTGGGCACATATGGCTTGATTCCTTTCTCTATGTTATAAGCAACATAATAAAAGACTCTACTAAATCATTTTTGCGTAGTGCATCTACGATTCTACTACAAAAGACAACATCAATTTCCAATCGCGACATCTTGAGTTCTCGATAAACATTCATCTTCTTCCTGGAACATTTCTCCATTCGGGTACATGTTAATCATTATAAAGTCAGTTAGTGTATTTGAATATATGTTTTGTGCCTTCATCTCTTCAAATAGTGTTCTAACTTCAGTATACATGCCAGGCCTTTTGTACCAGGACAGAAAAGCATTGTATGTTGCAATGTTTGTTTATTTGAAGGTATATATAAGTTCATCGAGATGAAAAGATGTGGAATCATAGATGCACTATGCAAAAAAGATTTAGCAGAGTCTTTCATTATGTTGCTTATTGCAATGGTAGAGAAAGGAATCAAGCCAAATGTGGTCACTTTCAAATGGATGGCTTGTGATGGTGTGAAAAGGGTATTTAAAGATTTGGATTTACGAAAAAAGCGTTATTTCATTTACGAAATTTTTGTTATTTTTTTAATAGAAATGGGTTGGAAACGTCATTAAATTAATTACTTTGAGCGCAACATATCGAATAGAAAAATAATTTATATCCAATACGAGAATGATCAAAATTTACAGCTATCTTAATAATCATATTTATTTATTTTCACAAGTACAATACATTTTTAAAAAGTAATATTATGACGCTTTGGAGGGTGACCTGTCATTAAATTTAATTGTTTTATATTTAGAAAATCTAAGTCATATTTTACTTAAATAATTGTTATAATCATATTTAAATTTAATATTACATGTGTTTATATGGATTCTAGTGAAATTTCTAGTTACTAGAAGCAATGAAGGAATACAGTCCCAACAATGGCAACTTGATTGTAACTATTAGAGTTGTTTATTATATCATTAAGATAAAAAGTCAAACAGAATCGAATTGAATGACAAGAGAGAAAAATTAAACAATTAAATTGAATTGTTTGAGTTAATCTAGAACAATATTAAACTGATGTATTAGTTTGGTTTAAAATGGAGGACAAATAAAATGGAGATTCTACAACAATAATGCAAGATGACAAAATTAATAGAGAAAAATACAAATACATATATATATATATATATATATATATATAGATAAATATATATATATATAATTTAAATAAATAGGGATTATATGTATAAACTATATATTTTATAAATAATTTATATATACATAATGAATATTTAGTATACATGTAGAAATTTAAAATATAATTAATATAGAATTAACATAAAACTTCTATATTGAATTTAGATATATTTAGTATTATATTTATATATAAATTCAATTTTTAAATTAAAATATATTTAATATAGTATTTAATAAAAATGTGTTTAATATAGAAGTTAATTATAATTTATTTAATATTATATAATATAAACATTAAGAATATTTAATATATACATACAAAATTCTATATTCAATATATAATTTATAAAAAAAAATTATGTATACAATTTTACAATATTTAATTTTATATTTATATAGAAATATAATTTTTAATTATATTTATGTAGAATTTAACTAGAAAATTAGGTATAGAATTTAATTATAATATATATATATATATATATGTATGTATATAATTAAAATATATAATTTCTCTACAAATATAATTATAAATATATTAAATTCTAGATAGAGTATTTATTTATTATCCGTATAAATTCCATATTATATATAGAATTTCTATAGGTGTATATTAAATATTTTATATGTATATCTAATTAAATATTTCTTTAGTATAATATTAAATATATTTAAATATTGAATTGTATTCTTTATGTATATCTAATTAAATATATAATTTCTATATGAATATAATATTAATAAAGTTAAATTCTATATATACTTATTATATAATTTCAAAATAAATTCCATATGAATTATAGAAGTTTTATATAAATATAATAAATATTATTTATGCATAAATTGTATAATTTTGAATAAATTATTATTAAGTTCTATATTTAATATATTCTAATTAAATTTTATATTAAATATATAATTTCTAAATAAGGTAAATATAAAACTTTTTATAAAATCCTTATAAAATTCAATAAAAATAGAAAATATAATAAATTCAATTTATATATAGAATTTATATACAAAGATAATATTAAATAAATTCTATATATATCTATATAAACTAAAATAAATTCTATATAAATTTAAGGATAAATAGAATAATAAATAAATTCACATAAATTATATTAAATAAATTTTACATTAATAAAATAATAAATAAATTCTATATAATTTTTTATATTAAAATCTAATATTTGATAAATTCTATATAAGTATCATATTGAATAAATTCTATACAAATTATATTTTATTAGTAGCCCAGACTCACATGTTTTTAAATATAAATAAAAATTGAGAATTTGCAAATACCAAACACCCATTCGACCAATTGGTGGAACATAAATTCTATCGATTTAATGGCTAGAAGCTTGATGATTATGTGATGGACCAGCATGTAGAGAATGATTTAAAACATCATACAAAACAAGCATATCAAAATCCCCAGCCATCACCCGACTTTGTCTAAAAAGAACCATCAATCAGCGTTGCAGGCAATTGTTCAATTGGATACTCAACGATTTATGAAGAACGATGAATTTCATATTCCAAAGTTGGCGATTATTGAGAAGAATTAATTATGGAGTTGAAAGTGGGCACATATGGCTTGATTCCTTTCTCTATGTTATAAGCAACATAATAAAAGACTCTACTAAATCATTTTTGCGTAGTGCATCTACGATTCTACTACAAAAGACAACATCAATTTCCAATCGCGACATCTTGAGTTCTCGATAAACATTCATCTTCTTCCTGGAACATTTCTCCATTCGGGTACATGTTAATCATTATAAAGTCAGTTAGTGTATTTGAATATATGTTTTGTGCCTTCATCTCTTCAAATAGTGTTCTAACTTCAGTATACATGCCAGGCCTTTTGTACCAGGACAGAAGAGCATTGTATGTTGCAATGTTTGTTTATTTGAAGGTATATATAAGTTCATCGAGATGAAAAGATGTGGAATCATAGATGCACTATGCAAAAAAGATTTAGCAGAGTCTTTCATTATGTTGCTTATTGCAATGGTAGAGAAAGGAATCAAGCCAAATGTGGTCACTTTCAAATGGATGGCTTGTGATGGTGTGAAAAGGGTATTTAAAGATTTGGATTTACGAAAAAAGCGTTATTTCATTGACGAAATTTTTGTTATTTTTTTAATAGAAATGGGTTGGAAACGTCATTAAATTAATTACTTTGAGTGCAACATATCGAATAGAAAAATAATTTATATCCAATACGAGAATGATCAAAATTTACAGCTATCTTAATAATCATATTTATTTATTTTCACAAGTACAATACATTTTTAAAAAGTAATATTATGACGCTTTGGAGGGTGACCTGTCATTAAATTTAATTGTTTTATATTTAGAAAATCTAAGTCATATTTTACTTAAATAATTGTTATAATCATATTTAAATTTAATATTACATGTGTTTATATGGATTCTAGTGAAATTTCTAGTTACTAGAAGCAATGAAGGAATACAGTCCCAACAATGGCAACTTGATTGTAACTATTAGAGTTGTTTATTATATCATTAAGATAAAAAGTCAAACAGAATCGAATTGAATGACAAGAGAGAAAAATTAAACAATTAAATTGAATTGTTTGAGTTAATCTAGAACAATATTAAACTGATGTATTAGTTTGGTTTAAAATGGAGGACAAATAAAATGGAGATTCTACAACAATAATGCAAGATGACAAAATTAATAGAGAAAAATACAAATACATATATATATATATATATATATATATATAATTTAAATAAATAGGGATTATATGTATAAACTATATATTTTATAAATAATTTATATATACATAATGAATATTAAGTATACATGTAGAAATTTAAAATATAATTAATATAGAATTAACATAAAACTTCTATATTGAATTTAGATATATTTAGTATTATATTTATATATAAATTCAATTTTTAAATTAAAATATATTTAATATAGTATTTAATAAAAATGTGTTTAATGTAGAAGTTAGTTATAATTTATTTAATATTATATAATATAAACATTAAGAATATTTAATATATACATACAAAATTCTATATTCAATATATAATTTATAAAAAAAAATTATGTATACAATTTTACTATATTTAATTGTATATTTATATAGAAATATAATTTTTAATTATATTTATGTAGAATTTAACTAGAAAATTAGGTATAGAATTTAATTATAATATATATATATATATATATATATGTATATAATTAAAATATATAATTTCTCTACAAATATAATTATAAATATATTAAATTCTAGATAGAGTGTTTATTTATTATCCGTATAAATTCCATATTATATATAGAATTTCTATAGGTGTATATTAAATATTTTATATGTATATCTAATTAAATATTTCTTTAGTATAATATTAAATATATTTAAATATTGAATTGTATTCTTTATGTATATCTAATTAAATATATAATTTCTATATAAATATAATATTAATAAATTTAAATTCTATATATACTTATTATATAATTTCAAAATAAATTCCATATTAATTATAGAAGTTTTATATAAATATAATAAATATTATTTATGCATAAATTGTATAATTTTGAATAAATTATTATTAAGTTCTATATTTAATATATTCTAATTAAATTTAATATTAAATATATAATTTCTAAATAAGTTAAATATAAAACTTTTTATAAAATCCTTATAAAATTCAATAAAAATAGAAAATATAATAAATTCAATTTATATATAGAATTTATATACAAAGATAATATTAAATAAATTCTATATATATCTATATAAACTAAAATAAATTCTATATAAATTTAATGATAAATAGAATAATAAATAAATTCACATAAATTATATTAAATAAATTTTACATTAATAAAATAATAAATAAATTCTATATAATTTTTTATATTAAAATCTAATATTTGATAAATTCTATATAAGTATAATATTGAATAAATTCTATACAAATTATATTTTATTAGTAGCCCAGACTCACATGTTTTTAAATATAAATAAAAATTGAGAATTTGCAAATACCAAACACCCATTCGACCAATTGGTGGAACATAAATTCTATCTATTTAATGGCTAGAAGCTTGATGATTATGTGATGGACCAGCATGTAGAGAATGATTTAAAACATCATACAAAACAAGCATATCAAAATCCCCAGCCATCACCCGACTTTGTCTAAAAAGAACCATCAATCAGCGTTGCAGGCAATTGTTCAATTGGATACTCAACGATTTACGAAGAACGATGAATTTCATATTCCAAAGTTGGCGATTATTGAGAAGAATTAATTATGGAGTTGAAAGTGGGCACATATGGCTTGATTCCTTTCTCTATGTTATAAGCAACATAATAAAAGACTCTACTAAATCATTTTTGCGTAGTGCATCTATGATTTTACTACAAAAGACAACATCAATTTCCAATCGCGACATCTTGAGTTCTCGATAAACATTCAGCTTCTTCCTGGAACATTTCTCCATTCGGGTACATGTTAATCATTATAAAGTCAGTTAGTGTATTTGAATATATGTTTTGTGCCTTCATCTCTTCAAATAGTGTTCTAACTTCAGTATAAATGCCAGGCCTTTTGTACCAGGACAGAAGAGCATTGTATGTTGCAATGTTTGTTTATTTGAAGGTATAAATAAGTTCATCGAGATGAAAAGATGTGGAATCATAGATGCACTATGCAAAAAAGATTTAGCAGAGTCTTTCATTATGTTGCTTATTGCAATGGTAGAGAAAGGAATCAAGCCAAATGTGGTCACTTTCAAATGGATGGCTTGTGATGGTGTGAAAAGGGTATTTAAAGATTTGGATTTACGAAAAAAGCGTTATTTCATTGACGAAATTTTTGTTATTTTTTTAATAGAAATGGGTTGGAAACGTCATTAAATTAATTACTTTGAGCGCAACATATCGAATATAAAAATAATTTATATCCAATACGAGAATGATCAAAATTTACAGCTATCTTAATAATCATATTTATTTATTTTCACAAGTACAATACATTTTTAAAAAGTAATATTATGACGCTTTGGAGGGTGACCTGTCATTAAATTTAATTGTTTTATATTTAGAAAATCTAAGTCATATTTTACTTAAATAATTGTTATAATCATATTTAAATTTAATATTACATGTGTTTATATGGATTCTAGTGAAATTTCTAGTTACTAGAAGCAATGAAGGAATACAGTCCCAACAATGGCAACTTGATTGTAACTATTAGAGTTGTTTATTATATCATTAAGATAAAAAGTCAAACAGAATCGAATTGAATGACAAGAGAGAAAAATTAAACAATTAAATTGAATTGTTTGAGTTAATCTAGAACAATATTAAACTGATGTATTAGTTTGGTTTAAAATGGAGGACAAATAAAATGGAGATTCTACAACAATAATGCAAGATGACAAAATTAATAGAGAAAAATACAAATACATATATATATATATATATATATATATATATATATATATATATATATATAATTTAAATAAATAGGGATTATATGTATAAACTATATATTTTATAAATAATTTATATATACATAATGAATATTAAGTATACATGTAGAAATTTAAAATATAATTAATATAGAATTAACATAAAACTTCTATATTGAATTTAGATATATTTAGTATTATATTTATATATAAATTCAATTTTTAAATTAAAATATATTTAATATAGTATTTAATAAAAATGTGTTTAATGTAGAAGTTAGTTATAATTTATTTAATATTATATAATATAAACATTAAGAATATTTAATATATACATACAAAATTCTATATTCAATATATAATTTATAAAAAAAAATTATGTATACAATTTTACTATATTTAATTGTATATTTATATAGAAATATAATTTTTAATTATATTTATGTAGAATTTAACTAGAAAATTAGGTATAGAATTTAATTATAATATATATATATATATATATATATATATATATATGTATATAATTAAAATATATAATTTCTCTACAAATATAATTATAAATATATTAAATTCTAGATAGAGTGTTTATTTATTATCCGTATAAATTCCATATTATATATAGAATTTCTATAGGTGTATATTAAATATTTTATATGTATATCTAATTAAATATTTCTTTAGTATAATATTAAATATATTTAAATATTGAATTTTATTCTTTATGTATATCTAATTAAATATATAATTTCTATATAAATATAATATTAATAAATTTAAATTCTATATATACTTATTATATAATTTCAAAATAAATTCCATATTAATTATAGAAGTTTTATATAAATATAATAAATATTATTTATGCATAAATTGTATAATTTTGAATAAATTATTATTAAGTTCTATATTTAATATATTCTAATTAAATTTAATATTAAATATATAATTTCTAAATAAGTTAAATATAAAACTTTTTATAAAATCCTTATAAAATTCAATAAAAATAGAAAATATAATAAATTCAATTTATATATAGAATTTATATACAAAGATAATATTAAATAAATTCTATATATATCTATATAAACTAAAATAAATTCTATATAAATTTAAGGATAAATAGAATAATAAATAAATTCACATAAATTATATTAAATAAATTTTACATTAATAAAATAATAAATAAATTCTATATAATTTTTTATATTAAAATCTAATATTTGATAAATTCTATATAAGTATAATATTGAATAAATTCTATACAAATTATATTTTATTAGTAGCCCAGACTCACATGTTTTTAAATATAAATAAAAATTGAGAATTTGCAAATACCAAACACCCATTCGACCAATTGGTGGAACATAAATTCTATCTATTTAATGGCTAGAAGCTTGATGATTATGTGATGGACCAGCATGTAGAGAATGATTTAAAACATCATACAAAACAAGCATATCAAAATCCCCAGCCATCACCCGACTTTGTCTAAAAAGAACCATCAATCAGCGTTGCAGGCAATTGTTCAATTGGATACTCAACGATTTACGAAGAACGATGAATTTCATATTCCAAAGTTGGCGATTATTGAGAAGAATTAATTATGGAGTTGAAAGTGGGCACATATGGCTTGATTCCTTTCTCTATGTTATAAGCAACATAATAAAAGACTCTACTAAATCATTTTTGCGTAGTGCATCTACGATTTTACTACAAAAGACAACATCAATTTCCAATCGCGACATCTTGAGTTCTCGATAAACATTTAGCTTCTTCCTGGAACATTTCTCCATTCGGGTACATGTTAATCATTATAAAGTCAGTTAGTGTATTTGAATATATGTTTTGTGCCTTCATCTCTTCAAATAGTGTTCTAACTTCAGTATAAATGCCAGGCCTTTTGTACCAGGACAGAAGAGCATTGTATGTTGCAATGTTTGTTTATTTGAAGGTATAAATAAGTTCATCGAGATGAAAAGATGTGGAATCATAGATGCACTATGCAAAAAAGATTTAGCAGAGTCTTTCATTATGTTGCTTATTGCAATGGTAGAGAAAGGAATCAAGCCAAATGTGGTCACTTTCAAATGGATGGCTTGTGATGGTGTGAAAAGGGTATTTAAAGATTTGGATTTACGAAAAAAGCGTTATTTCATTGACGAAATTTTTGTTATTTTTTTAATAGAAATGGGTTGGAAACGTCATTAAATTAATTACTTTGAGCGCAACATATCGAATAGAAAAATAATTTATATCCAATACGAGAATGATCAAAATTTACAGCTATCTTAATAATCATATTTATTTATTTTCACAAGTACAATACATTTTTAAAAAGTAATATTATGACGCTTTGGAGGGTGACCTGTCATTAAATTTAATTGTTTTATATTTAGAAAATCTAAGTCATATTTTACTTAAATAATTGTTATAATCATATTTAAATTTAATATTACATGTGTTTATATGGATTCTAGTGAAATTTCTAGTTACTAGAAGCAATGAAGGAATACAGTCCCAACAATGGCAACTTGATTGTAACTATTAGAGTTGTTTATTATATCATTAAGATAAAAAGTCAAACAGAATCGAATTGAATGACAAGAGAGAAAAATTAAACAATTAAATTGAATTGTTTGAGTTAATCTAGAACAATATTAAACTGATGTATTAGTTTGGTTTAAAATGGAGGACAAATAAAATGGAGATTCTACAACAATAATGCAAGATGACAAAATTAATAGAGAAAAATACAAATACATATATATATATATATATAATTAATTTAAATAAATAGGGATTATATGTATAAACTATATATTTTATAAATAATTTATATATACATAATGAATATTTAGTATACATGTAGAAATTTAAAATATAATTAATATAGAATTAACATAAAACTTCTATATTGAATTTAGATATATTTAGTATTATATTTATATATAAATTCAATTTTTAAATTAAAGTATATTTAATATAGTATTTAATAAAAATGTGTTTAATGTAGAAGTTAGTTATAATTTATTTAATATTATATAATATAAACATTAAGAATATTTAGTATATACATACAAAATTCTATATTCAATATATAATTTATAAAAAAAAATTATGTATACAATTTTACTATATTTAATTGTATATTTATATAGAAATATAATTTTTAATTATATTTATGTAGAATTTAACTAGAAAATTAGGTATAGAATTTAATTATAATATATATATATATATATATATATATATATATATATATGTATATAATTAAAATATATAATTTCTCTACAAATATAATTATAAATATATTAAATTCTAGATAGAGTATTTATTTATTATCCGTATAAATTCCATATTATATATAGAATTTCTATTGGTGTATATTAAATATTTTATATGTATATCTAATTAAATATTTCTTTAGTATAATATTAAATATATTTAAATATTGAATTGTATTCTTTACGTATATCTAATTAAATATATAATTTCTATATAAATATAATATTAATAAATTTAAATTCTATATATACTTATTATATAATTTCAAAATAAATTCCATATTAATTATAGAAGTTTTATATAAATATAATAAATATTATTTATGCATCAATTGTATAATATTGAATAAATTATTATTAAGTTCTATATTTAATATATTCTAATTAAATTTTATATTAAATATATAATTTCTAAATAAGTTAAATATAAAACTTTTTATAAAATCCTTATAAAATTCAATAAAAATAGAAAATATAATAAATTCAATTTATATATAGAATTTATATACAAAGATAATATTAAATAAATTCTATATATATCTATATAAACTAAAATAAATTCTATATAAATTTAAGGATAAATAGAATAATAAACAAATTCACATAAATTATATTAAATAAATTTTACATTAATAAAATAATAAATAAATTCTATATAATTTTTTATAATAAAATCTAATATTTGATAAATTCTATATAAGTATAATATTGAATAAATTCTATACAAATTATATTTTATTAGTAGCCCAGACTCACATGTTTTTAAATATAAATAAAAATTGAGAATTTGCAAATACCAAACACCCATTCGACCAATTGGTGGAACATAAATTCTATCTATTTAATGGCTAGAAGCTTGATGATTATGTGATGGACCAGCATGTAGAGAATGATTTAAAACATCATACAAAACAAGCATATCAAAATCCCCAGCCATCACCCGACTTTGTCTAAAAAGAACCATCAATCAGCGTTGCAGGCAATTGTTCAATTGGATACTCAACGATTTACGAAGAACGATGAATTTCATATTCCAAAGTTGGCGATTATTGAGAAGAATTAATTATGGAGTTGAAAGTGGGCACATATGGCTTGATTCCTTTCTCTATGTTATAAGCAACATAATAAAAGACTCTACTAAATCATTTTTGCGTAGTGCATCTACGATTTTACTACAAAAGACAACATCAATTTCCAATCGCGACATCTTGTGTTCTCGATAAACATTCAGCTTCTTCCTGGAACATTTCTCCATTCGGGTACATGTTAATCATTATAAAGTCAGTTAGTGTATTTGAATATATGTTTTGTGCCTTCATCTCTTCAAATAGTGTTCTAACTTCAGTATAAATGCCAGGCCTTTTGTACCAGGACAGAAGAGCATTGTATGTTGCAATGTTTGTTTATTTGAAGGTATAAATAAGTTCATCGAGATGAAAAGATGTGGAATCATAGATGCACTATGCAAAAAAGATTTAGCAGAGTCTTTCATTATGTTGCTTATTGCAATGGTAGAGAAAGGAATCAAGCCAAATGTGGTCACTTTCAAATGGATGGCTTGTGATGGTGTGAAAAGGGTATTTAAAGATTTGGATTTACGAAAAAAGCGTTATTTCATTGACGAAATTTTTGTTATTTTTTTAATAGAAATGGGTTGGAAACGTCATTAAATTAATTACTTTGAGCGCAACATATCGAATAGAAAAATAATTTATATCCAATACGAGAATGATCAAAATTTACAACTATCTTAATAATCATATTTATTTATTTTCACAAGTACAATACATTTTTAAAAAGTAATATTATGACGCTTTGGAAGGTGACCTGTCATTAAATTTAATTGTTTTATATTTAGAAAATCTAAGTCATATTTTACTTAAATAATTGTTATAATCATATTTAAATTTAATATTACATGTGTTTATATGGATTCTAGTGAAATTTCTAGTTACTAGAAGCAATGAAGGAATACAGTCCCAACAATGGCAACTTGATTGTAACTATTAGAGTTGTTTATTATATCATTAAGATAAAAAGTCAAACAGAATCGAATTGAATGACAAGAGAGAAAAATTCAACAATTAAATTGAATTGTTTGAGTTAATCTAGAACAATATTAAACTGATGTATTAGTTTGGTTTAAAATGGAGGACAAATAAAATGGAGATTCTACAACAATAATGCAAGATGACAAAATTAATAGAGAAAAATACAAATACATATATATATATATATATATATATATATATATATAATTTAAATAAATAGGGATTATATGTATAAACTATATATTTTATAAATAATTTATATATACATAATGAATATTAAGTATACATGTAGAAATTTAAAATATAATTAATATAGAATTAACATAAAACTTCTATATTGAATTTAGATATATTTAGTATTATATTTATATATAAATTCAATTTTTAAATTAAAATATATTTAATATAGTATTTAATAAAAATGTGTTTAATGTAGAAGTTAGTTATAATTTATTTAATATTATATAATATAAACATTAAGAATATTTAATATATACATACAAAATTCTATATTCAATATATAATTTATAAAAAAAAATTATGTATACAATTTTACTATATTTAATTGTATATTTATATAGAAATATAATTTTTAATTATATTTATGTAGAATTTAACTAGAAAATTAGGTATAGAATTTAATTATAATATATATATATATATATATATATATATGTATATAATTAAAATATATAATTTCTCTACAAATATAATTATAAATATATTAAATTCTAGATAGAGTATTTATTTATTATCCGTATAAATTCCATATTATATATATAATTTCTATAGGTGTATATTAAATATTTTATATGTATATCTAATTAAATATTTCTTTAGTATAATATTAAATATATTTAAATATTGAATTGTATTCTTTATGTATATCTAATTAAATATATAATTTCTATATAAATATAATATTAATAAATTTAAATTCTATATATACTTATTATATAATTTCAAAATAAATTCCATATTAATTATAGAAGTTTTATATAAATATAATAAATATTATTTATGCATAAATTGTATAATTTTGAATAAATTATTATTAAGTTCTATATTTAATATATTCTAATTAAATTTAATATTAAATATATAATTTCTAAATAAGTTAAATATAAAACTTTTTATAAAATCCTTATAAAATTCAATAAAAATAGAAAATATAATAAATTCAATTTATATATAGAATTTATATACAAAGATAATATTAAATAAATTCTATATATATCTATATAAACTAAAATAAATTCTATATAAATTTAAGGATAAATAGAATAATAAATAAATTCACATAAATTATATTAAATAAATTTTACATTAATAAAATAATAAATAAATTCTATATAATTTTTTATATTAAAATCTAATATTTGATAAATTCTATATAAGTATAATATTGAATAAATTCTATACAAATTATATTTTATTAGTAGCCCAGACTCACATGTTTTTAAGTATAAATAAAAATTGAGAATTTGCAAATACCAAACACCCATTCGACCAATTGGTGGAACATAAATTCTATCTATTTAATGGCTAGAAGCTTGATGATTATGTGATGGACCAACATGTAGAGAATGATTTAAAACATCATACAAAACAAGCATATCAAAATCCCCAGCCATCACCCGACTTTGTCTAAAAAGAACCATCAATCAGCGTTGCAGGCAATTGTTCAATTGGATACTCAACGATTTACGAAGAACGATGAATTTCATATTCCAAAGTTGGCGATTATTGAGAAGAATTAATTATGGAGTTGAAAGTGGGCACATATGGCTTGATTCCTTTCTCTATGTTATAAGCAACATAATAAAAGACTCTACTAAATCATTTTTGCGTAGTGCATCTACGATTTTACTACAAAAGACAACATCAATTTCCAATCGCGACATCTTGTGTTCTCGATAAACATTCAGCTTCTTCCTGGAACATTTCTCCATTCGGGTACATGTTAATCATTATAAAGTCAGTTAGTGTATTTGAATATATGTTTTGTGCCTTCATCTCTTCAAATAGTGTTCTAACTTCAGTATAAATGCCAGGCCTTTTGTACCAGGACAGAAGAGCATTGTATGTTGCAATGTTTGTTTATTTGAAGGTATAAATAAGTTCATCGAGATGAAAAGATGTGGAATCATAGATGCACTATGCAAAAAAGATTTAGCAGAGTCTTTCATTATGTTGCTTATTGCAATGGTAGAGAAAGGAATCAAGCCAAATGTGGTCACTTTCAAATGGATGGCTTGTGATGGTGTGAAAAGGGTATTTAAAGATTTGGATTTACGAAAAAAGCGTTATTTCATTGACGAAATTTTTGTTATTCTTTTAATAGAAATGGGTTGGAAACGTCATTAAATTAATTACTTTGAGCGCAACATATCGAATAGAAAAATAATTTATATCCAATACGAGAATGATCAAAATTTACAGCTATCTTAATAATCATATTTATTTATTTTCACAAGTACAATACATTTTTAAAAAGTAATATTATGACGCTTTGGAGGGTGACCTGTCATTAAATTTAATTGTTTTATATTTAGAAAATCTAAGTCATATTTTACTTAAATAATTGTTATAATCATATTTAAATTTAATATTACATGTGTTTATATGGATTCTAGTGAAATTTCTAGTTACTAGAAGCAATGAAGGAATACAGTCCCAACAATGGCAACTTGATTGTAACTATTAGAGTTGTTTATTATATCATTAAGATAAAAAGTCAAACAGAATCGAATTGAATGACAAGAGAGAAAAATTAAACAATTAAATTGAATTGTTTGAGTTAATCTAGAACAATATTAAACTGATGTATTAGTTTGGTTTAAAATGGAGGACAAATAAAATGGAGATTCTACAACAATAATGCAAGATGACAAAATTAATAGAGAAAAATACAAATACATATATATATATATATATATATATATATATAATTTAAATAAATAGGGATTATATGTATAAACTATATATTTTATAAATAATTTATATATACATAATGAATATTAAGTATACATGTAGAAATTTAAAATATAATTAATATAGAATTAACATAAAACTTCTATATTGAATTTAGATATATTTAGTATTATATTTATATATAAATTCAATTTTTAAATTAAAATATATTTAATATAGTATTTAATAAAAATGTGTTTAATGTAGAAGTTAGTTATAATTTATTTAATATTATATAATATAAACATTAAGAATATTTAATATATACATACAAAATTCTATATTCAATATATAATTTATAAAAAAAAATTATGTATACAATTTTACTATATTTAATTGTATATTTATATAGAAATATAATTTTTAATTATATTTATGTAGAATTTAACTAGAAAATTAGGTATAGAATTTAATTATAATATATATATATATATATATATATATATGTATATAATTAAAATATATAATTTCTCTACAAATATAATTATCAATATATTAAATTCTAGATAGAGTATTTATTTATTATCCGTATAAATTCCATATTATATATAGAATTTCTATAGGTGTATATTAAATATTTTATATGTATATCTAATTAAATATTTCTTTAGTATAATATTAAATATATTTAAATATTGAATTGTATTCTTTATGTATATCTAATTAAATATATAATTTCTATATAAATATAATATTAATAAATTTAAATTCTATATATACTTATTATATAATTTCAAAATAAATTCCATATTAATTATAGAAGTTTTATATAAATATAATAAATATTATTTATGCATAAATTGTATAATTATGAATAAATTATTATTAAGTTCTATATTTAATATATTCTAATTAAATTTAATATTAAATATATAATTTCTAAATAAGTTAAATATAAAACTTTTTATAAAATCCTTATAAAATTCAATAAAAATAGAAAATATAATAAATTCAATTTATATATAGAATTTATATACAAAGATAATATTAAATAAATTCTATATATATCTATATAAACTAAAATAAATTCTATATAAATTTAAGGATAAATAGAATAATAAATAAATTCACATAAATTATATTAAATAAATTTTACATTAATAAAATAATAAATAAATTCTATATAATTTTTTATATTAAAATCTAATATTTGATAAATTCTATATAAGTATAATATTGAATAAATTCTATACAAATTATATTTTATTAGTAGCCCAGACTCACATGTTTTTAAATATAAATAAAAATTGAGAATTTGCAAATACCAAACACCCATTCGACCAATTGGTGGAACATAAATTCTATCTATTTAATGGCTAGAAGCTTGATGATTATGTGATGGACCAGCATGTAGAGAATGATTTAAAACATCATACAAAACAAGCATATCAAAATCCCCAGCCATCACCCGACTTTGTCTAAAAAGAACCATCAATCAGCGTTGCAGGCAATTGTTCAATTGGATACTCAACGATTTACGAAGAACGATGAATTTCATATTCCAAAGTTGGCGATTATTGAGAAGAATTAATTATGGAGTTGAAAGTGGGCACATATGGCTTGATTCCTTTCTCTATGTTATAAGCAACATAATAAAAGACTCTACTAAATCATTTTTGCGTAGTGCATCTACGATTTTACTACAAAAGACAACATCAATTTCCAATCGCGACATCTTGAGTTCTCGATAAACATTCAGCTTCTTCCTGGAACATTTCTCCATTCGGGTACATGTTAATCATTATAAAGTCAGTTAGTGTATTTGAATATATGTTTTGTGCCTTCATCTCTTCAAATAGTGTTCTAACTTCAGTATAAATGCCAGGCCTTTTGTACCAGGACAGAAGAGCATTGTATGTTGCAATGTTTGTTTATTTGAAGGTATAAATAAGTTCATCGAGATGAAAAGATGTGGAATCATAGATGCACTATGCAAAAAAGATTTAGCAGAGTCTTTCATTATGTTGCTTATTGCAATGGTAGAGAAAGGAATCAAGCCAAATGTGGTCACTTTCAAATGGATGGCTTGTGATGGTGTGAAAAGGGTATTTAAAGATTTGGATTTACGAAAAAAGCGTTATTTCATTGACGAAATTTTTGTTATTTTTTTAATAGAAATGGGTTGGAAACGTCATTAAATTAATTACTTTGAGCGCAACATATCGAATAGAAAAATAATTTATATCCAATACGAGAATGATCAAAATTTACAACTATCTTAATAATCATATTTATTTATTTTCACAAGTACAATACATTTTTAAAAAGTAATATTATAACGCTTTGGAGGGTGACCTGTCATTAAATTTAATTGTTTTATATTTAGAAAATCTAAGTCATATTTTACTTAAATAATTGTTATAATCATATTTAAATTTAATATTACATGTGTTTATATGGATTCTAGTGAAATTTCTAGTTACTAGAAGCAATGAAGGAATACAGTCCCAACAATGGCAACTTGATTGTAACTATTAGAGTTGTTTATTATATCATTAAGATAAAAAGTCAAACAGAATCGAATTGAATGACAAGAGAGAAAAATTCAACAATTAAATTGAATTGTTTGAGTTAATCTAGAACAATATTAAACTGATGTATTAGTTTGGTTTAAAATGGAGGACAAATAAAATGGAGATTCTACAACAATAATGCAAGATGACAAAATTAATAGAGAAAAATACAAATACATATATATATATATATATATATATATATATATATATATATATATATATATATATAATTTAAATAAATAGGGATTATATGTATAAACTATATATTTTATAAATAATTTATATATACATAATGAATATTAAGTATACATGTAGAAATTTAAAATATAATTAATATAGAATTAACATAAAACTTCTATATTGAATTTAGATATATTTAGTATTATATTTATATATAAATTCAATTTTTAAATTAAAATATATTTAATATAGTATTTAATAAAAATGTGTTTAATGTAGAAGTTAGTTATAATTTATTTAATATTATATAATATAAACATTAAGAATATTTAATATATACATACAAAATTCTATATTCAATATATAATTTATAAAAAAAAATTATGTATACAATTTTACTATATTTAATTGTATATTTATATAGAAATATAATTTTTAATTATATTTATGTAGAATTTAACTAGAAAATTAGGTATAGAATTTAATTATAATATATATATATATATATATATATATATATGTATATAATTAAAATATATAATTTCTCTACAAATATAATTATAAATATATTAAATTCTAGATAGAGTATTTATTTATTATCCGTATAAATTCCATATTATATATATAATTTCTATAGGTGTATATTAAATATTTTATATGTATATCTAATTAAATATTTCTTTAGTATAATATTAAATATATTTAAATATTGAATTGTATTCTTTATGTATATCTAATTAAATATATAATTTCTATATAAATATAATATTAATAAATTTAAATTCTATATATACTTATTATATAATTTCAAAATAAATTCCATATTAATTATAGAAGTTTTATATAAATATAATAAATATTATTTATGCATAAATTGTATAATTTTGAATAAATTATTATTAAGTTCTATATTTAATATATTCTAATTAAATTTAATATTAAATATATAATTTCTAAATAAGTTAAATATAAAACTTTTTATAAAATCCTTATAAAATTCAATAAAAATAGAAAATATAATAAATTCAATTTATATATAGAATTTATATACAAAGATAATATTAAATAAATTCTATATATATCTATATAAACTAAAATAAATTCTATATAAATTTAAGGATAAATAGAATAATAAATAAATTCACATAAATTATATTAAATAAATTTTACATTAATAAAATAATAAATAAATTCTATATAATTTTTTATATTAAAATCTAATATTTGATAAATTCTATATAAGTATAATATTGAATAAATTCTATACAAATTATATTTTATTAGTAGCCCAGACTCACATGTTTTTAAGTATAAATAAAAATTGAGAATTTGCAAATACCAAACACCCATTCGACCAATTGGTGGAACATAAATTCTATCTATTTAATGGCTAGAAGCTTGATGATTATGTGATGGACCAACATGTAGAGAATGATTTAAAACATCATACAAAACAAGCATATCAAAATCCCCAGCCATCACCCGACTTTGTCTAAAAAGAACCATCAATCAGCGTTGCAGGCAATTGTTCAATTGGATACTCAACGATTTACGAAGAACGATGAATTTCATATTCCAAAGTTGGCGATTATTGAGAAGAATTAATTATGGAGTTGAAAGTGGGCACATATGGCTTGATTCCTTTCTCTATGTTATAAGCAACATAATAAAAGACTCTACTAAATCATTTTTGCGTAGTGCATCTACGATTTTACTACAAAAGACAACATCAATTTCCAATCGCGACATCTTGTGTTCTCGATAAACATTCAGCTTCTTCCTGGAACATTTCTCCATTCGGGTACATGTTAATCATTATAAAGTCAGTTAGTGTATTTGAATATATGTTTTGTGCCTTCATCTCTTCAAATAGTGTTCTAACTTCAGTATAAATGCCAGGCCTTTTGTACCAGGACAGAAGAGCATTGTATGTTGCAATGTTTGTTTATTTGAAGGTATAAATAAGTTCATCAAGATGAAAAGATGTGGAATCATAGATGCACTATGCAAAAAAGATTTAGCAGAGTCTTTCATTATGTTGCTTATTGCAATGGTAGAGAAAGGAATCAAGCCAAATGTGGTCACTTTCAAATGGATGGCTTGTGATGGTGTGAAAAGGGTATTTAAAGATTTGGATTTACGAAAAAAGCGTTATTTCATTGACGAAATTTTTGTTATTTTTTTAATAGAAATGGGTTGGAAACGTCATTAAATTAATTACTTTGAGCGCAACATATCGAATAGAAAAATAATTTATATCCAATACGAGAATGATCAAAATTTACAACTATCTTAATAATCATATTTATTTATTTTCACAAGTACAATACATTTTTAAAAAGTAATATTATGACGCTTTGGAGGGTGACCTGTCATTAAATTTAATTGTTTTATATTTAGAAAATCTAAGTCATATTTTACTTAAATAATTGTTATAATCATATTTAAATTTAATATTACATGTGTTTATATGGATTCTAGTGAAATTTCTAGTTACTAGAAGCAATGAAGGAATACAGTCCCAACAATGGCAACTTGATTGTAACTATTAGAGTTGTTTATTATATCATTAAGATAAAAAGTCAAACAGAATCGAATTGAATGACAAGAGAGAAAAATTAAACAATTAAATTGAATTGTTTGAGTTAATCTAGAACAATATTAAACTGATGTATTAGTTTGGTTTAAAATGGAGGACAAATAAAATGGAGATTCTACAACAATAATGCAAGATGATAAAATTAATAGAGAAAAATACAAATATATATATATATATATATATATATATATATAATTTAAATAAATAGGGATTATATGTATAAACTATATATTTTATAAATAATTTATATCTACATAATGAATATTTAGTATACATGTAGAAATTTAAAATATAATTAATATAGAATTAACATAAAACTTCTATATTGAATTTAGATATATTTAGTATTATATTTATATATAAATTCAATTTTTAAATTAAAATAAATTTAATATAGTATTTAATAAAAATGTGTTTAATGTAGAAGTTAGTTATAATTTATTTAATATTATATAATATAAACATTAAGAATATTTAATATATACATACAAAATTCTATATTCAATATATAATTTATAAAAAAAAATTATGTATACAATTTTACTATATTTAATTGTATATTTATATAGAAATATAATTTTTAATTATATTTATGTAGAATTTAACTAGAAAATTAGGTATAGAATTTAATTATAATATATATATATATATATATATATATATGTATATAATTAAAATATATAATTTCTCTACAAATATAATTATAAATATATTAAATTCTAGATAGAGTATTTATTTATTATCCGTATAAATTCCATATTATATATATAATTTCTATAGGTGTATATTAAATATTTTATATGTATATCTAATTAAATATTTCTTTAGTATAATATTAAATATATTTAAATATTGAATTGTATTCTTTATGTATATCTAATTAAATATATAATTTCTATATAAATATAATATTAATAAATTTAAATTCTATATATACTTATTATATAATTTCAAAATAAATTCCATATTAATTATAGAAGTTTTATATAAATATAATAAATATTATTTATGCATAAATTGTATAATTTTGAATAAATTATTATTAAGTTCTATATTTAATATATTCTAATTAAATTTAATATTAAATATATAATTTCTAAATAAGTTAAATATAAAACTTTTTATAAAATCCTTATAAAATTCAATAAAAATAGAAAATATAATAAATTCAATTTATATATAGAATTTATATACAAAGATAATATTAAATAAATTCTATATATATCTATATAAACTAAAATAAATTCTATATAAATTTAAGGATAAATAGAATAATAAATAAATTCACATAAATTATATTAAATAAATTTTACATTAATAAAATAATAAATAAATTCTATATAATTTTTTATATTAAAATCTAATATTTGATAAATTCTATATAAGTATAATATTGAATAAATTCTATACAAATTATATTTTATTAGTAGCCCAGACTCACATGTTTTTAAGTATAAATAAAAATTGAGAATTTGCAAATACCAAACACCCATTCGACCAATTGGTGGAACATAAATTCTATCTATTTAATGGCTAGAAGCTTGATGATTATGTGATGGACCAACATGTAGAGAATGATTTAAAACATCATACAAAACAAGCATATCAAAATCCCCAGCCATCACCCGACTTTGTCTAAAAAGAACCATCAATCAGCGTTGCAGGCAATTGTTCAATTGGATACTCAACGATTTACGAAGAACGATGAATTTCATATTCCAAAGTTGGCGATTATTGAGAAGAATTAATTATGGAGTTGAAAGTGGGCACATATGGCTTGATTCCTTTCTCTATGTTATAAGCAACATAATAAAAGACTCTACTAAATCATTTTTGCGTAGTGCATCTACGATTTTACTACAAAAGACAACATCAATTTCCAATCGCGACATCTTGTGTTCTCGATAAACATTCAGCTTCTTCCTGGAACATTTCTCCATTCGGGTACATGTTAATCATTATAAAGTCAGTTAGTGTATTTGAATATATGTTTTGTGCCTTCATCTCTTCAAATAGTGTTCTAACTTCAGTATAAATGCCAGGCCTTTTGTACCAGGACAGAAGAGCATTGTATGTTGCAATGTTTGTTTATTTGAAGGTATAAATAAGTTCATCAAGATGAAAAGATGTGGAATCATAGATGCACTATGCAAAAAAGATTTAGCAGAGTCTTTCATTATGTTGCTTATTGCAATGGTAGAGAAAGGAATCAAGCCAAATGTGGTCACTTTCAAATGGATGGCTTGTGATGGTGTGAAAAGGGTATTTAAAGATTTGGATTTACGAAAAAAGCGTTATTTCATTGACGAAATTTTTGTTATTTTTTTAATAGAAATGGGTTGGAAACGTCATTAAATTAATTACTTTGAGCGCAACATATCGAATAGAAAAATAATTTATATCCAATACGAGAATGATCAAAATTTACAACTATCTTAATAATCATATTTATTTATTTTCACAAGTACAATACATTTTTAAAAAGTAATATTATGACGCTTTGGAGGGTGACCTGTCATTAAATTTAATTGTTTTATATTTAGAAAATCTAAGTCATATTTTACTTAAATAATTGTTATAATCATATTTAAATTTAATATTACATGTGTTTATATGGATTCTAGTGAAATTTCTAGTTACTAGAAGCAATGAAGGAATACAGTCCCAACAATGGCAACTTGATTGTAACTATTAGAGTTGTTTATTATATCATTAAGATAAAAAGTCAAACAGAATCGAATTGAATGACAAGAGAGAAAAATTAAACAATTAAATTGAATTGTTTGAGTTAATCTAGAACAATATTAAACTGATGTATTAGTTTGGTTTAAAATAGAGGACAAATAAAATGGAGATTCTACAACAATAATGCAAGATGATAAAATTAATAGAGAAAAATACAAATATATATATATATATATATATATATATATATAATTTAAATAAATAGGGATTATATGTATAAACTATATATTTTATAAATAATTTATATCTACATAATGAATATTTAGTATACATGTAGAAATTTAAAATATAATTAATATAGAATTAACATAAAACTTCTATATTGAATTTAGATATATTTAGTATTATATTTATATATAAATTCAATTTTTAAATTAAAATAAATTTAATATAGTATTTAATAAAAATGTGTTTAATGTAGAAGTTAGTTATAATTTATTTAATATTATATAATATAAACATTAAGAATATTTAATATATACATACAAAATTCTATATTCAATATATAATTTATAAAAAAAAATTATGTATACAATTTTACTATATTTAATTGTATATTTATATAGAAATATAATTTTTAATTATATTTATGTAGAATTTAACTAGAAAATTAGGTATAGAATTTAATTATAATATATATATATATATATATATATATGTATATAATTAAAATATATAATTTCTCTACAAATATAATTATAAATATATTAAATTCTAGATAGAGTATTTATTTATTATCCGTATAAATTCCATATTATATATATAATTTCTATAGGTGTATATTAAATATTTTATATGTATATCTAATTAAATATTTCTTTAGTATAATATTAAATATATTTAAATATTGAATTGTATTCTTTATGTATATCTAATTAAATATATAATTTCTATATAAATATAATATTAATAAATTTAAATTCTATATATACTTATTATATAATTTCAAAATAAATTCCATATTAATTATAGAAGTTTTATATAAATATAATAAATATTATTTATGCATAAATTGTATAATTTTGAATAAATTATTATTAAGTTCTATATTTAATATATTCTAATTAAATTTAATATTAAATATATAATTTCTAAATAAGTTAAATATAAAACTTTTTATAAAATCCTTATAAAATTCAATAAAAATAGAAAATATAATAAATTCAATTTATATATAGAATTTATATACAAAGATAATATTAAATAAATTCTATATATATCTATATAAACTAAAATAAATTCTATATAAATTTAAGGATAAATAGAATAATAAATAAATTCACATAAATTATATTAAATAAATTTTACATTAATAAAATAATAAATAAATTCTATATAATTTTTTATATTAAAATCTAATATTTGATAAATTCTATATAAGTATAATATTGAATAAATTCTATACAAATTATATTTTATTAGTAGCCCAGACTCACATGTTTTTAAGTATAAATAAAAATTGAGAATTTGCAAATACCAAACACCCATTCGACCAATTGGTGGAACATAAATTCTATCTATTTAATGGCTAGAAGCTTGATGATTATGTGATGGACCAACATGTAGAGAATGATTTAAAACATCATACAAAACAAGCATATCAAAATCCCCAGCCATCACCCGACTTTGACTAAAAAGAACCATCAATCAGCGTTGCAGGCAATTGTTCAATTGGATACTCAACGATTTACGAAGAACGATGAATTTCATATTCCAAAGTTGGCGATTATTGAGAAGAATTAATTATGGAGTTGAAAGTGGGCACATATGGCTTGATTCCTTTCTCTATGTTATAAGCAACATAATAAAAGACTCTACTAAATCATTTTTGCGTAGTGCATCTACGATTTTACTACAAAAGACAACATCAATTTCCAATCGCGACATCTTGTGTTCTCGATAAACATTCAGCTTCTTCCTGGAACATTTCTCCATTCGGGTACATGTTAATCATTATAAAGTCAGTTAGTGTATTTGAATATATGTTTTGTGCCTTCATCTCTTCAAATAGTGTTCTAACTTCAGTATAAATGCCAGGCCTTTTGTACCAGGACAGAAGAGCATTGTATGTTGCAATGTTTGTTTATTTGAAGGTATAAATAAGTTCATCAAGATGAAAAGATGTGGAATCATAGATGCACTATGCAAAAAAGATTTAGCAGAGTCTTTCATTATGTTGCTTATTGCAATGGTAGAGAAAGGAATCAAGCCAAATGTGGTCACTTTCAAATGGATGGCTTGTGATGGTGTGAAAAGGGTATTTAAAGATTTGGATTTACGAAAAAAGCGTTATTTCATTGACGAAATTTTTGTTATTTTTTTAATAGAAATGGGTTGGAAACGTCATTAAATTAATTACTTTGAGCGCAACATATCGAATAGAAAAATAATTTATATCCAATACGAGAATGATCAAAATTTACAACTATCTTAATAATCATATTTATTTATTTTCACAAGTACAATACATTTTTAAAAAGTAATATTATGACGCTTTGGAGGGTGACCTGTCATTAAATTTAATTGTTTTATATTTAGAAAATCTAAGTCATATTTTACTTAAATAATTGTTATAATCATATTTAAATTTAATATTACATGTGTTTATATGGATTCTAGTGAAATTTCTAGTTACTAGAAGCAATGAAGGAATACAGTCCCAACAATGGCAACTTGATTGTAACTATTAGAGTTGTTTATTATATCATTAAGATAAAAAGTCAAACAGAATCGAATTGAATGACAAGAGAGAAAAATTCAACAATTAAATTGAATTGTTTGAGTTAATCTAGAACAATATTAAACTGATGTATTAGTTTGGTTTAAAATGGAGGACAAATAAAATGGAGATTCTACAACAATAATGCAAGATGACAAAATTAATAGAGAAAAATACAAATACATATATATATATATATATATATATATATATATAATTTAAATAAATAGGGATTATATGTATAAACTATATATTTTATAAATAATTTATATATACATAATGAATATTAAGTATACATGTAGAAATTTAAAATATAATTAATATAGAATTAACATAAAACTTCTATATTGAATTTAGATATATTTAGTATTATATTTATATATAAATTCAATTTTTAAATTAAAATATATTTAATATAGTATTTAATAAAAATGTGTTTAATGTAGAAGTTAGTTATAATTTATTTAATATTATATAATATAAACATTAAGAATATTTAATATATACATACAAAATTCTATATTCAATATATAATTTATAAAAAAAAATTATGTATACAATTTTACTATATTTAATTGTATATTTATATAGAAATATAATTTTTAATTATATTTATGTAGAATTTAACTAGAAAATTAGGTATAGAATTTAATTATAATATATATATATATATATATATATATATGTATATAATTAAAATATATAATTTCTCTACAAATATAATTATAAATATATTAAATTCTAGATAGAGTATTTATTTATTATCCGTATAAATTCCATATTATATATATAATTTCTATAGGTGTATATTAAATATTTTATATGTATATCTAATTAAATATTTCTTTAGTATAATATTAAATATATTTAAATATTGAATTGTATTCTTTATGTATATCTAATTAAATATATAATTTCTATATAAATATAATATTAATAAATTTAAATTCTATATATACTTATTATATAATTTCAAAATAAATTCCATATTAATTATAGAAGTTTTATATAAATATAATAAATATTATTTATGCATAAATTGTATAATTTTGAATAAATTATTATTAAGTTCTATATTTAATATATTCTAATTAAATTTAATATTAAATATATAATTTCTAAATAAGTTAAATATAAAACTTTTTATAAAATCCTTATAAAATTCAATAAAAATAGAAAATATAATAAATTCAATTTATATATAGAATTTATATACAAAGATAATATTAAATAAATTCTATATATATCTATATAAACTAAAATAAATTCTATATAAATTTAAGGATAAATAGAATAATAAATAAATTCACATAAATTATATTAAATAAATTTTACATTAATAAAATAATAAATAAATTCTATATAATTTTTTATATTAAAATCTAATATTTTATAAATTCTATATAAGTATAATATTGAATAAATTCTATACAAATTATATTTTATTAGTAGCCCAGACTCACATGTTTTTAAGTATAAATAAAAATTGAGAATTTGCAAATACCAAACACCCATTCGACCAATTGGTGGAACATAAATTCTATCTATTTAATGGCTAGAAGCTTGATGATTATGTGATGGACCAACATGTAGAGAATGATTTAAAACATCATACAAAACAAGCATATCAAAATCCCCAGCCATCACCCGACTTTGTCTAAAAAGAACCATCAATCAGCGTTGCAGGCAATTGTTCAATTGGATACTCAACGATTTACGAAGAACGATGAATTTCATATTCCAAAGTTGGCGATTATTGAGAAGAATTAATTATGGAGTTGAAAGTGGGCACATATGGCTTGATTCCTTTCTCTATGTTATAAGCAACATAATAAAAGACTCTACTAAATCATTTTTGCGTAGTGCATCTACGATTTTACTACAAAAGACAACATCAATTTCCAATCGCGACATCTTGTGTTCTCGATAAACATTCAGCTTCTTCCTGGAACATTTCTCCATTCGGGTACATGTTAATCATTATAAAGTCAGTTAGTGTATTTGAATATATGTTTTGTGCCTTCATCTCTTCAAATAGTGTTCTAACTTCAGTATAAATGCCAGGCCTTTTGTACCAGGACAGAAGAGCATTGTATGTTGCAATGTTTGTTTATTTGAAGGTATAAATAAGTTCATCGAGATGAAAAGATGTGGAATCATAGATGCACTATGCAAAAAAGATTTAGCAGAGTCTTTCATTATGTTGCTTATTGCAATGGTAGAGAAAGGAATCAAGCCAAATGTGGTCACTTTCAAATGGATGGCTTGTGATGGTGTGAAAAGGGTATTTAAAGATTTGGATTTACGAAAAAAGCGTTATTTCATTGACGAAATTTTTGTTATTCTTTTAATAGAAATGGGTTGGAAACGTCATTAAATTAATTACTTTGAGCGCAACATATCGAATAGAAAAATAATTTATATCCAATACGAGAATGATCAAAATTTACAGCTATCTTAATAATCATATTTATTTATTTTCACAAGTACAATACATTTTTAAAAAGTAATATTATGACGCTTTGGAGGGTGACCTGTCATTAAATTTAATTGTTTTATATTTAGAAAATCTAAGTCATATTTTACTTAAATAATTGTTATAATCATATTTAAATTTAATATTACATGTGTTTATATGGATTCTAGTGAAATTTCTAGTTACTAGAAGCAATGAAGGAATACAGTCCCAACAATGGCAACTTGATTGTAACTATTAGAGTTGTTTATTATATCATTAAGATAAAAAGTCAAACAGAATCGAATTGAATGACAAGAGAGAAAAATTAAACAATTAAATTGAATTGTTTGAGTTAATCTAGAACAATATTAAAGTGATGTATTAGTTTGGTTTAAAATGGAGGACAAATAAAATGGAGATTCTACAACAATAATGCAAGATGACAAAATTAATAGAGAAAAATACAAATACATATATATATATATATATATATATATATATAATTTAAATAAATAGGGATTATATGTATAAACTATATATTTTATAAATAATTTATATATACATAATGAATATTAAGTATACATGTAGAAATTTAAAATATAATTAATATAGAATTAACTTAAAACTTCTATATTGAATTTAGATATATTTAGTATTATATTTATATATAAATTCAATTTTTAAATTAAAATATATTTAATATAGTATTTAATAAAAATGTGTTTAATGTAGAAGTTAGTTATAATTTATTTAATATTATATAATATAAACATTAAGAATATTTAATATATACATACAAAATTCTATATTCAATATATAATTTATAAAAAAAAATTATGTATACAATTTTACTATATTTAATTGTATATTTATATAGAAATATAATTTTTAATTATATTTATGTAGAATTTAACTAGAAAATTAGGTATAGAATTTAATTATAATATATATATATATATATATATATATATATATATATGTATATAATTAAAATATATAATTTCTCTACAAATATAATTATCAATATATTAAATTCTAGATAGAGTATTTATTTATTATCCGTATAAATTCCATATTATATATAGAATTTCTATAGGTGTATATTAAATATTTTATATGTATATCTAATTAAATATTTCTTTAGTATAATATTAAATATATTTAAATATTGAATTGTATTCTTTATGTATATCTAATTAAATATATAATTTCTATATAAATATAATATTAATAAATTTAAATTCTATATATACTTATTATATAATTTCAAAATAAATTCCATATTAATTATTGAAGTTTTATATAAATATAATAAATATTATTTATGCATAAATTGTATAATTATGAATAAATTATTATTAAGTTCTATATTTAATATATTCTAATTAAATTTAATATTAAATATATAATTTCTAAATATGTTAAATATAAAACTTTTTATAAAATCCTTATAAAATTCAATAAAAATAGAAAATATAATAAATTCAATTTATATATAGAATTTATATACAAAGATAATATTAAATAAATTCTATATATATCTATATAAACTAAAATAAATTCTATATAAATTTAAGGATAAATAGAATAATAAATAAATTCACATAAATTATATTAAATAAATTTTACATTAATAAAATAATAAATAAATTCTATATAATTTTTTATATTAAAATCTAATATTTGATAAATTCTATATAAGTATAATATTGAATAAATTCTATACAAATTATATTTTATTAGTAGCCCAGACTCACATGTTTTTAAATATAAATAAAAATTGAGAATTTGCAAATACCAAACACCCATTCGACCAATTGGTGGAACATAAATTCTATCTATTTAATGGCTAGAAGCTTGATGATTATGTGATGGACCAGCATGTAGAGAATGATTTAAAACATCATACAAAACAAGCATATCAAAATCCCCAGCCATCACCCGACTTTGTCTAAAAAGAACCATCAATCAGCGTTGCAGGCAATTGTTCAATTGGATACTCAACGATTTACGAAGAACGATGAATTTCATATTCCAAAGTTGGCGATTATTGAGAAGAATTAATTATGGAGTTGAAAGTGGGCACATATGGCTTGATTCCTTTCTCTATGTTATAAGCAACATAATAAAAGACTCTACTAAATCATTTTTGCGTAGTGCATCTACGATTTTACTACAAAAGACAACATCAATTTCCAATCGCGACATCTTGAGTTCTCGATAAACATTCAGCTTCTTCCTGGAACATTTCTCCATTCGGGTACATGTTAATCATTATAAAGTCAGTTAGTGTATTTGAATATATGTTTTGTGCCTTCATCTCTTCAAATAGTGTTCTAACTTCAGTATAAATGCCAGGCCTTTTGTACCAGGACAGAAGAGCATTGTATGTTGCAATGTTTGTTTATTTGAAGGTATAAATAAGTTCATCGAGATGAAAAGATGTGGAATCATAGATGCACTATGCAAAAAAGATTTAGCAGAGTCTTTCATTATGTTGCTTATTGCAATGGTAGAGAAAGGAATCAAGCCAAATGTGGTCACTTTCAAATGGATGGCTTGTGATGGTGTGAAAAGGGTATTTAAAGATTTGGATTTACGAAAAAAGCGTTATTTCATTGACGAAATTTTTGTTATTTTTTTAATAGAAATGGGTTGGAAACGTCATTAAATTAATTACTTTGAGCGCAACATATCGAATAGAAAAATAATTTATATCCAATACGAGAATGATCAAAATTTACAACTATCTTAATAATCATATTTATTTATTTTCACAAGTACAATACATTTTTAAAAAGTAATATTATGACGCTTTGGAGGGTGACCTGTCATTAAATTTAATTGTTTTATATTTAGAAAATCTAAGTCATATTTTACTTAAATAATTGTTATAATCATATTTAAATTTAATATTACATGTGTTTATATGGATTCTAGTGAAATTTCTAGTTACTAGAAGCAATGAAGGAATACAGTCCCAACAATGGCAACTTGATTGTAACTATTAGAGTTGTTTATTATATCATTAAGATAAAAAGTCAAACAGAATCGAATTGAATGACAAGAGAGAAAAATTAAACAATTAAATTGAATTGTTTGAGTTAATCTAGAACAATATTAAACTGATGTATTAGTTTGGTTTAAAATGGAGGACAAATAAAATGGAGATTCTACAACAATAATGCAAGATGACAAAATTAATAGAGAAAAATACAAATACATATATATATATATATATATATATAATTAATTTAAATAAATAGGGATTATATGTATAAACTATATATTTTATAAATAATTTATATATACATAATGAATATTTAGTATACATGTAGAAATTTAAAATATAATTAATATAGAATTAACATAAAACTTCTATATTGAATTTAGATATATTTAGTATTATATTTATATATAAATTCAATTTTTAAATTAAAGTATATTTAATATAGTATTTAATAAAAATGTGTTTAATGTAGAAGTTAGTTATAATTTATTTAATATTATATAATATAAACATTAAGAATATTTAGTATATACATACAAAATTCTATATTCAATATATAATTTATAAAAAAAAATTATGTATACAATTTTACTATATTTAATTGTATATTTATATAGAAATATAATTTTTAATTATATTTATGTAGAATTTAACTAGAAAATTAGGTATAGAATTTAATTATAATATATATATATATATATATATATATATATGTATATAATTAAAATATATAATTTCTCTACAAATATAATTATAAATATATTAAATTCTAGATAGAGTATTTATTTATTATCCGTATAAATTCCATATTATATATAGAATTTCTATTGGTGTATATTAAATATTTTATATGTATATCTAATTAAATATTTCTTTAGTATAATATTAAATATATTTAAATATTGAATTGTATTCTTTACGTATATCTAATTAAATATATAATTTCTATATAAATATAATATTAATAAATTTAAATTCTATATATACTTATTATATAATTTCAAAATAAATTCCATATTAATTATAGAAGTTTTATATAAATATAATAAATATTATTTATGCATAAATTGTATAATATTGAATAAATTATTATTAAGTTCTATATTTAATATATTCTAATTAAATTTTATATTAAATATATAATTTCTAAATAAGTTAAATATAAAACTTTTTATAAAATCCTTATAAAATTCAATAAAAATAGAAAATATAATAAATTCAATTTATATATAGAATTTATATACAAAGATAATATTAAATAAATTCTATATATATCTATATAAACTAAAATAAATTCTATATAAATTTAAGGATAAATAGAATAATAAACAAATTCACATAAATTATATTAAATAAATTTTACATTAATAAAATAATAAATAAATTCTATATAATTTTTTATAATAAAATCTAATATTTGATAAATTCTATATAAGTATAATATTGAATAAATTCTATACAAATTATATTTTATTAGTAGCCCAGACTCACATGTTTTTAAATATAAATAAAAATTGAGAATTTACAAATACCAAACACCCATTCGACCAATTGGTGGAACATAAATTCTATCGATTTAATGGCTAGAAGCTTGATGATTATGTGATGGACCAGCATGTAGAGAATGATTTAAAACATCATACAAAACAAGCATATCAAAATCCCCAGCCATCACCCGACTTTGTCTAAAAAGAACCATCAATCAGCGTTGCAGGCAATTGTTCAATTGGATACTCAACGATTTACGAAGAACGATGAATTTCATATTCCAAAGTTGGCGATTATTGAGAAGAATTAATTATGGAGTTGAAAGTGGGCACATATGGCTTGATTCCTTTCTCTATGTTATAAGCAACATAATAAAAGACTCTACTAAATCATTTTTGCGTAGTGCATCTACGATTCTACTACAAAAGACAACATCAATTTCCAATCGCGACATCTTGAGTTCTCGATAAACATTCAGCTTCTTCCTGGAACATTTCTCCATTCGGGTACATGTTAATCATTATAAAGTCAGTTAGTGTATTTGAATATATGTTTTGTGCCTTCATCTCTTCAAATAGTGTTTTAACTTCAGTATACATGCCAGGCCTTTTGTACCAGGACAGAAGAGCATTGTATGTTGCAATGTTTGTTTATTTGAAGGTATAAATAAGTTCATCGAGATGAAAAGATGTGGAATCATAGATGCACTATGCAAAAAAGATTTAGCAGAGTCTTTCATTATGTTGCTTATTGCAATGGTAGAGAAAGGAATCAAGCCAAATGTGGTCACTTTCAAATGGATGGCTTGTGATGGTGTGAAAAGGGTATTTAAAGATTTGGATTTACGAAAAAAGCGTTATTTCATTGACGAAATTTTTGTTATTTTTTTAATAGAAATGGGTTGGAAACGTCATTAAATTAATTACTTTGAGCGCAACATATCGAATAGAAAAATAATTTATATCCAATACGAGAATGATCAAAATTTACAGCTATCTTAATAATCATATTTATTTATTTTCACAAGTACAATACATTTTTAAAAAGTAATATTATGACGCTTTGGAGGGTGACCTGTCATTAAATTTAATTGTTTTATATTTAGAAAATCTAAGTCATATTTTACTTAAATAATTGTTATAATCATATTTAAATTTAATATTACATGTGTTTATATGGATTCTAGTGAAATTTCTAGTTACTAGAAGCAATGAAGGAATACAGTCCCAACAATGGCAACTTGATTGTAACTATTAGAGTTGTTTATTATATCATTAAGATAAAAAGTCAAACAGAATCGAATTGAATGACAAGAGAGAAAAATTAAACAATTAAATTGAATTGTTTGAGTTAATCTAGAACAATATTAAACTGATGTATTAGTTTGGTTTAAAATGGAGGACAAATAAAATGGAGATTCTACAACAATAATGCAAGATGACAAAATTAATAGAGAAAAATACAAATACATATATATATATATATATATATATATATATATATATAATTTAAATAAATAGGGATTATATGTATAAACTATATATTTTATAAATAATTTATATATACATAATGAATATTTAGTATACATGTAGAAATTTAAAATATAATTAATATAGAATTAACATAAAACTTCTATATTGAATTTAGATATATTTAGTATTATATTTATATATAAATTCAATTTTTAAATTAAAGTATATTTAATATAGTATTTAATAAAAATGTGTTTAATGTAGAAGTTAGTTATAATTTATTTAATATTATATAATATAAACATTAAGGATATTTAGTATATACATACAAAATTCTATATTCAATATATAATTTATAAAAAAAAATTATGTATACAATTTTACTATATTTAATTGTATATTTATATAGAAATATAATTTTTAATTATATTTATGTAGAATTTAACTAGAAAATTAGGTATAGAATTTAATTATAATATATATATATATATATATATATATATATATATATATATATGTATATAATTAAAATATATAATTTCTCTACAAATATAATTATAAATATATTAAATTCTAGATAGAGTATTTATTTATTATCCGTATAAATTCCATATTATATATAGAATTTCTATTGGTGTATATTAAATATTTTATATGTATATCTAAGTAAATATTTCTTTAGTATAATATTAAATATATTTAAATATTGAATTGTATTCTTTACGTATATCTAATTAAATATATAATTTCTATATAAATATAATATTAATAAAATTAAATTCTATATATACTTATTATATAATTTCAAAATAAATTCCATATGAATTATAGAAGTTTTATATAAATATAATAAATATTATTTATGCATAAATTGTATAATTTTGAATAAATTATTATTAAGTTCTATATTTAATATATTCTAATTAAATTTTATATTAAATATATAATTTCTAAATAAGTTAAATATAAAACTTTTTATAAAATCCTTATAAAATTCAATAAAAATAGAAAATATAATAAATTCAATTTATATATAGAATTTTTATACAAAGATAATATTAAATAAATTCTATATATATCTATATAAACTAAAATAAATTCTATATAAATTTAAGGATAAATAGAATAATAAACAAATTCACATAAATTATATTAAATAAATTTTACATTAATAAAATAATAAATAAATTCTATATAATTTTTTATAATAAAATCTAATATTTGATAAATTCTATATAAGTATAATATTGAATAAATTCTATACAAATTATATTTTATTAGTAGCCCAGACTCACATGTTTTTAAATATAAATAAAAATTGAGAATTTACAAATACCAAACACCCATTCGACCAATTGGTGGAACATAAATTCTATCGATTTAATGGCTAGAAGCTTGATGATTATGTGATGGACCAGCATGTAGAGAATGATTTAAAACATCATACAAAACAAGCATATCAAAATCCCCAGCCATCACCCGACTTTGTCTAAAAAGAACCATCAATCAGCGTTGCAGGCAATTGTTCAATTGGATACTCAACGATTTACGAAGAACGATGAATTTCATATTCCAAAGTTGGCGATTATTGAGAAGAATTAATTATGGAGTTGAAAGTGGGCACATATGGCTTGATTCCTTTCTCTATGTTATAAGCAACATAATAAAAGACTCTACTAAATCATTTTTGCGTAGTGCATCTACGATTCTACTACAAAAGACAACATCAATTTCCAATCGCGACATCTTGAGTTCTCGATAAACATTCAGCTTCTTCCTGGAACATTTCTCCATTCGGGTACATGTTAATCATTATAAAGTCAGTTAGTGTATTTGAATATATGTTTTGTGCCTTCATCTCTTCAAATAGTGTTTTAACTTCAGTATACATGCCAGGCCTTTTGTACCAGGACAGAAGAGCATTGTATGTTGCAATGTTTGTTTATTTGAAGGTATAAATAAGTTCATCGAGATGAAAAGATGTGGAATCATAGATGCACTATGCAAAAAAGATTTAGCAGAGTCTTTCATTATGTTGCTTATTGCAATGGTAGAGAAAGGAATCAAGCCAAATGTGGTCACTTTCAAATGGATGGCTTGTGATGGTGTGAAAAGGGTATTTAAAGATTTGGATTTACGAAAAAAGCGTTATTTCATTGACGAAATTTTTGTTATTTTTTTAATAGAAATGGGTTGGAAACGTCATTAAATTAATTACTTTGAGCGCAACATATCGAATAGAAAAATAATTTATATCCAATACGAGAATGATCAAAATTTACAGCTATCTTAATAATCATATTTATTTATTTTCACAAGTACAATACATTTTTAAAAAGTAATATTATGACGCTTTGGAGGGTGACCTGTCATTAAATTTAATTGTTTTATATTTAGAAAATCTAAGTCATATTTTACTTAAATAATTGTTATAATCATATTTAAATTTAATATTACATGTGTTTATATGGATTCTAGTGAAATTTCTAGTTACTAGAAGCAATGAAGGAATACAGTCCCAACAATGGCAACTTGATTGTAACTATTAGAGTTGTTTATTATATCATTAAGATAAAAAGTCAAACAGAATCGAATTGAATGACAAGAGAGAAAAATTAAACAATTAAATTGAATTGTTTGAGTTAATCTAGAACAATATTAAACTGATGTATTAGTTTGGTTTAAAATGGAGGACAAATAAAATGGAGATTCTACAACAATAATGCAAGATGACAAAATTAATAGAGAAAAATACAAATACATATATATATATATATATATATATATATAATTAATTTAAATAAATAGGGATTATATGTATAAACTATATATTTTATAAATAATTTATATATACATAATGAATATTTAGTATACATGTAGAAATTTAAAATATAATTAATATAGAATTAACATAAAACTTCTATATTGAATTTAGATATATTTAGTATTATATTTATATATAAATTCAATTTTTAAATTAAAGTATATTTAATATAGTATTTAATAAAAATGTGTTTAATGTAGAAGTTAGTTATAATTTATTTAATATTATATAATATAAACATTAAGAATATTTAGTATATACATACAAAATTCTATATTCAATATATAATTTATAAAAAAAAATTATGTATACAATTTTACTATATTTAATTGTATATTTATATAGAAATATAATTTTTAATTATATTTATGTAGAATTTAACTAGAAAATTAGGTATAGAATTTAATTATAATATATATATATATATATATATATATAATTATATAATTAAAATATATAATTTCTCTACAAATATAATTATAAATATATTAAATTCTAGATAGAGTATTTATTTATTATCCGTATAAATTCCATATTATATATAGAATTTCTATTGGTGTATATTAAATATTTTATATGTATATCTAAGTAAATATTTCTTTAGTATAATATTAAATATATTTAAATATTGAATTGTATTCTTTACGTATATCTAATTAAATATATAATTTCTATATAAATATAATATTAATAAAATTAAATTCTATATATACTTATTATATAATTTCAAAATAAATTCCATATGAATTATAGAAGTTTTATATAAATATAATAAATATTATTTATGCATAAATTGTATAATTTTGAATAAATTATTATTAAGTTCTATATTTAATATATTCTAATTAAATTTTATATTAAATATATAATTTCTAAATAAGTTAAATATAAAACTTTTTATAAAATCCTTATAAAATTCAATAAAAATAGAAAATATAATAAATTCAATTTATATATAGAATTTTTATACAAAGATAATATTAAATAAATTCTATATATATCTATATAAACTAAAATAAATTCTATATAAATTTAAGGATAAATAGAATAATAAACAAATTCACATAAATTATATTAAATAAATTTTACATTAATAAAATAATAAATAAATTCTATATAATTTTTTATAATAAAATCTAATATTTGATAAATTCTATATAAGTATAATATTGAATAAATTCTATACAAATTATATTTTATTAGTAGCCCAGACTCACATGTTTTTAAATATAAATAAAAATTGAGAATTTACAAATACCAAACACCCATTCGACCAATTGGTGGAACATAAATTCTATCGATTTAATGGCTAGAAGCTTGATGATTATGTGATGGACCAGCATGTAGAGAATGATTTAAAACATCATACAAAACAAGCATATCAAAATCCCCAGCCATCACCCGACTTTGTCTAAAAAGAACCATCAATCAGCGTTGCAGGCAATTGTTCAATTGGATACTCAACGATTTACGAAGAACGATGAATTTCATATTCCAAAGTTGGCGATTATTGAGAAGAATTAATTATGGAGTTGAAAGTGGGCACATATGGCTTGATTCCTTTCTCTATGTTATAAGCAACATAATAAAAGACTCTACTAAATCATTTTTGCGTAGTGCATCTACGATTCTACTACAAAAGACAACATCAATTTCCAATCGCGACATCTTGAGTTCTCGATAAACATTCAGCTTCTTCCTGGAACATTTCTCCATTCGGGTACATGTTAATCATTATAAAGTCAGTTAGTGTATTTGAATATATGTTTTGTGCCTTCATCTCTTCAAATAGTGTTTTAACTTCAGTATACATGCCAGGCCTTTTGTACCAGGACAGAAGAGCATTGTATGTTGCAATGTTTGTTTATTTGAAGGTATAAATAAGTTCATCGAGATGAAAAGATGTGGAATCATAGATGCACTATGCAAAAAAGATTTAGCAGAGTCTTTCATTATGTTGCTTATTGCAATGGTAGAGAAAGGAATCAAGCCAAATGTGGTCACTTTCAAATGGATGGCTTGTGATGGTGTGAAAAGGGTATTTAAAGATTTGGATTTACGAAAAAAGCGTTATTTCATTGACGAAATTTTTGTTATTTTTTTAATAGAAATGGGTTGGAAACGTCATTAAATTAATTACTTTGAGCGCAACATATCGAATAGAAAAATAATTTATATCCAATACGAGAATGATCAAAATTTACAGCTATCTTAATAATCATATTTATTTATTTTCACAAGTACAATACATTTTTAAAAAGTAATATTATGACGCTTTGGAGGGTGACCTGTCATTAAATTTAATTGTTTTATATTTAGAAAATCTAAGTCATATTTTACTTAAATAATTGTTATAATCATATTTAAATTTAATATTACATGTGTTTATATGGATTCTAGTGAAATTTCTAGTTACTAGAAGCAATGAAGGAATACAGTCCCAACAATGGCAACTTGATTGTAACTATTAGAGTTGTTTATTATATCATTAAGATAAAAAGTCAAACAGAATCGACTTGAATGACAAGAGAGAAAAATTAAACAATTAAATTGAATTGTTTGAGTTAATCTAGAACAATATTAAACTGATGTATTAGTTTGGTTTAAAATGGAGGACAAATAAAATGGAGATTCTACAACAATAATGCAAGATGACAAAATTAATAGAGAAAAATACAAATACATATATATATATATATATATATATAATTTAAATAAATAGGGATTATATGTATAAACTATATATTTTATAAATAATTTATATATACATAATGAATATTTAGTATACATGTAGAAATTTAAAATATAATTAATATAGAATTAACATAAAACTTCTATATTGAATTTAGATATATTTAGTATTATATTTATATATAAATTCAATTTTTAAATTAAAGTATATTTAATATAGTATTTAATAAAAATGTGTTTAATGTAGAAGTTAGTTATAATTTATTTAATATTATATAATATAAACATTAAGAATATTTAGTATA
The DNA here is from genome assembly GCA_022829125.1 of Lathyrus tuberosus. Lineage (NCBI taxonomy): Eukaryota > Viridiplantae > Streptophyta > Magnoliopsida > Fabales > Fabaceae > Lathyrus > Lathyrus tuberosus. Next base: position 3,797,138 of record JALAZF010000552.1, on the reverse strand, counting down.
TACATACAAAATTCTATATTCAATATATAATTTATAAAAAAAAATTATGTATACAATTTTACTATATTTAATTGTATATTTATATAGAAATATAATTTTTAATTATATTTATGTAGAATTTAACTAGAAAATTAGGTATAGAATTTAATTATAATATATATATATATATATATATGTATATAATTAAAATATATAATTTCTCTACAAATATAATTATAAATATATTAAATTCTAGATAGAGTATTTATTTATTATCCGTATAAATTCCATATTATATATAGAATTTCTATTGGTGTATATTAAATATTTTATATGTATATCTAATTAAATATTTCTTTAGTATAATATTAAATATATTTAAATATTGAATTGTATTCTTTACGTATATCTAATTAAATATATAATTTCTATATAAATATAATATTAATAAAATTAAATTCTATATATACTTATTATATAATTTCAAAATAAATTCCATATGAATTATAGAAGTTTTATATAAATATAATAAATATTATTTATGCATAAATTGTATAATTTTGAATAAATTATTATTAAGTTCTATATTTAATATATTCTAATTAAATTTTATATTAAATATATAATTTCTAAATAAGTTAAATATAAAACTTTTTATAAAATCCTTATAAAATTCAATAAAAATAGAAAATATAATAAATTCAATTTATATATAGAATTTTTATACAAAGACAATATTAAATAAATTCTATATATATCTATATAAACTAAAATAAATTCTATATAAATTTAAGGATAAATAGAATAATAAACAAATTCACATAAATTATATTAAATAAATTTTACATTAATAAAATAATAAATAAATTCTATATAATTTTTTATAATAAAATCTAATATTTGATAAATTCTATATAAGTATAATATTGAATAAATTCTATACAAATTATATTTTATTAGTAGCCCAGACTCACATGTTTTTAAATATAAATAAAAATTGAGAATTTACAAATACCAAACACCCATTCGACCAATTGGTGGAACATAAATTCTATCGATTTAATGGCTAGAAGCTTGATGATTATGTGATGGACCAGCATGTAGAGAATGATTTAAAACATCATACAAAACAAGCATATCAAAATCCCCGGCCATCACCCGACTTTGTCTAAAAAGAACCATCAATCAGCGTTGCAGGCAATTGTTCAATTGGATACTCAACGATTTACGAAGAACGATGAATTTCATATTCCAAAGTTGGCGATTATTGAGAAGAATTAATTATGGAGTTGAAAGTGGGCACATATGGCTTGATTCCTTTCTCTATGTTATAAGCAACATAATAAAAGACTCTACTAAATCATTTTTGCGTAGTGCATCTACGATTCTACTACAAAAGACAACATCAATTTCCAATCGCGACATCTTGAGTTCTCGATAAACATTCAGCTTCTTCCTGGAACATTTCTCCATTCGGGTACATGTTAATCATTATAAAGTCAGTTAGTGTATTTGAATATATGTTTTGTGCCTTCATCTCTTCAAATAGTGTTTTAACTTCAGTATACATGCCAGGCCTTTTGTACCAGGACAGAAGAGCATTGTATGTTGCAATGTTTGTTTATTTGAAGGTATAAATAAGTTCATCGAGATGAAAAGATGTGGAATCATAGATGCACTATGCAAAAAAGATTTAGCAGAGTCTTTCATTATGTTGCTTATTGCAATGGTAGAGAAAGGAATCAAGCCAAATGTGGTCACTTTCAAATGGATGGCTTGTGATGGTGTGAAAAGGGTATTTAAAGATTTGGATTTACGAAAAAAGCGTTATTTCATTGACGAAATTTTTGTTATTTTTTTAATAGAAATGGGTTGGAAACGTCATTAAATTAATTACTTTGAGCGCAACATATCGAATAGAAAAATAATTTATATCCAATACGAGAATGATCAAAATTTACAGCTATCTTAATAATCATATTTATTTATTTTCACAAGTACAATACATTTTTAAAAAGTAATATTATGACGCTTTGGAGGGTGACCTGTCATTAAATTTAATTGTTTTATATTTAGAAAATCTAAGTCATATTTTACTTAAATAATTGTTATAATCATATTTAAATTTAATATTACATGTGTTTATATGGATTCTAGTGAAATTTCTAGTTACTAGAAGCAATGAAGGAATACAGTCCCAACAATGGCAACTTGATTGTAACTATTAGAGTTGTTTATTATATCATTAAGATAAAAAGTCAAACAGAATCGAATTGAATGACAAGAGAGAAAAATTAAACAATTAAATTGAATTGTTTGAGTTAATCTAGAACAATATTAAACTGATGTATTAGTTTGGTTTAAAATGGAGGACAAATAAAATGGAGATTCTACAACAATAATGCAAGATGACAAAATTAATAGAGAAAAATACAAATACATATATATATATATATATATATATATATATATATATAATTTAAATAAATAGGGATTATATGTATAAACTATATATTTTATAAATAATTTATATATACATAATGAATATTTAGTATACATGTAGAAATTTAAAATATAATTAATATAGAATTAACATAAAACTTCTATATTGAATTTAGATATATTTAGTATTATATTTATATATAAATTCAATTTTTAAATTAAAGTATATTTAATATAGTATTTAATAAAAATGTGTTTAATGTAGAAGTTAGTTATAATTTATTTAATATTATATAATATAAACATTAAGGATATTTAGTATATACATACAAAATTCTATATTCAATATATAATTTATAAAAAAAAATTATGTATACAATTTTACTATATTTAATTGTATATTTATATAGAAATATAATTTTTAATTATATTTATGTAGAATTTAACTAGAAAATTAGGTATAGAATTTAATTATAATATATATATATATATATATATATATATATGTATATAATTAAAATATATAATTTCTCTACAAATATAATTATAAACATATTAAATTCTAGATAGAGTATTTATTTATTATCCGTATAAATTCCATATTATATATAGAATTTCTATTGGTGTATATTAAATATTTTATATGTATATCTAATTAAATATTTCTTTAGTATAATATTAAATATATTTAAATATTGAATTGTATTCTTTACGTATATCTAATTAAATATATAATTTCTATATAAATATAATATTAATAAAATTAAATTCTATATATACTTATTATATAATTTCAAAATAAATTCCATATGAATTATAGAAGTTTTATATAAATATAATAAATATTATTTATGCATAAATTGTATAATTTTGAATAAATTATTATTAAGTTCTATATTTAATATATTCTAATTAAATTTTATATTAAATATATAATTTCTAAATAAGTTAAATATAAAACTTTTTATAAAATCCTTATAAAATTCAATAAAAATAGAAAATATAATAAATTCAATTTATATATAGAATTTTTATACAAAGACAATATTAAATAAATTCTATATATATCTATATAAACTAAAATAAATTCTATATAAATTTAAGGATAAATAGAATAATAAATAAATTCACATAAATTATATTAAATAAATTTTACATTAATAAAATAATAAATAAATTCTATATAATTTTTTATAATAAAATCTAATATTTGATAAATTCTATATAAGTATAATATTGAATAAATTCTATACAAATTATATTTTATTAGTAGCCCAGACTCACATGTTTTTAAATATAAATAAAAATTGAGAATTTACAAATACCAAACACCCATTCGACCAATTGGTGGAACATAAATTCTATCGATTTAATGGCTAGAAGCTTGATGATTATGTGATGGACCAGCATGTAGAGAATGATTTAAAACATCATACAAAACAAGCATATCAAAATCCCCAGCCATCACCCGACTTTGTCTAAAAAGAAATATCAATCAGCGTTGCAGGCAATTGTTCAATTGGATACTCAACGATTTACGAAGAACGATGAATTTCATATTCCAAAGTTGGCGATTATTGAGAAGAATTAATTATGGAGTTGAAAGTGGGCACATATGGCTTGATTCCTTTCTCTATGTTATAAGCAACATAATAAAAGACTCTACTAAATCATTTTTGCGTAGTGCATCTACGATTCTACTACAAAAGACAACATCAATTTCCAATCGCGACATCTTAAGTTCTCGATAAACATTCAGCTTCTTCCTGGAACATTTCTCCATTCGGGTACATGTTAATCATTATAAAGTCAGTTAGTGTATTTGAATATATGTTTTGTGCCTTCATCTCTTCAAATAGTGTTCTAACTTCAGTATACATGCCAGGCCTTTTGTACCAGGACAGAAGAGCATTGTATGTTGCAATGTTTGTTTATTTGAAGGTATAAATAAGTTCATCGAGATGAAAAGATGTGGAATCATAGATGCACTATGCAAAAAAGATTTAGCAGAGTCTTTCATTATGTTGCTTATTGCAATGGTAGAGAAAGGAATCAAGCCAAATGTGGTCACTTTCAAATGGATGGCTTGTGATGGTGTGAAAAGGGTATTTAAAGATTTGGATTTACGAAAAAAGCGTTATTTCATTGACGAAATTTTTGTTATTTTTTTAATAGAAATGGGTTGGAAACGTCATTAAATTAATTACTTTGAGCGCAACATATCGAATAGAAAAATAATTTATATCCAATACGAGAATGATCAAAATTTACAGCTATCTTAATAATCATATTTATTTATTTTCACAAGTACAATACATTTTTAAAAAGTAATATTATGACGCTTTGGAGGGTGACCTGTCATTAAATTTAATTATTTTATATTTAGAAAATCTAAATCATATTTTACTTAAATAATTGTTATAATCATATTTAAATTTAATATTACATGTGTTTATATAGATTCTAGTGAAATTTCTAGTTACTAGAAGCAATGAAGGAATACAGTCCCAACAATGGCAACTTGACTATAACTATTAGAGTTGTTTATTATATCATTAAGATACAAAGTCAAACAGAATCAAATTGAATGACAAGAGAGAAAAATTAAACAATTAAATTGAATTGTTTGAGTTAATCTAGAACAATATTAAACGGATGTATTAGTTTGGTTTAAAATGGAGGACAAAAAAATGGAGATTCTACAACAATAATGCAAGATGACAAAATTAATAGAGAAAAATACAAATATATAAATATATATATATATATATATATAATTTAAATAAATAGGGATTATATGTATAAACTATATATTTTATAAATAATTTATATATACATAATGAATATTTAGTATACATGTAGAAATTTAATATATAATTAATGTAGAATTAACATAAAACTTCTATATTGAATTTAGATATATTTAGTATTATATTTATATATAAATTCAATTTTTATATTATAATATATTTAATATAGTATTTAATAAAAATGTGTTTAATGTAGAAGTTAGTTATAATTTATTTAATATTATATAATATAAACATTAAGAATATTTAATATATACATACAAAATTCTATATTCAATATATAATTTATAAAAAATAATTATGTATACAATTTTACTATATTTAATAGTATATTTATATAGAAATATAATTTTTAATTATATTTATGTAGATTTTAACTAGAAAATTAGGTATAGAATTTAATTATAATATATATATATATATATAATTAAAATATATAATTTCTCTACAAATATAATTATAAATATATTAAATTCTAGATAGAGTATTTATTTATTATCCGTATAAATTCCATATTATATATAGAATTTCTATAGGTGTATATTAAATATTTTATATGTATATCTAATTAAATATTTCTATAGTATAATATTAAATATATTTAAATATTGAATTGTATTCTTTACGTATATCTAATTAAATATATAATTTCTATATAAATATAATATTAATAAATTTAAATTCTATATATACTTATTATATAATTCCAAAATAAATTCCATATTAATTATATAAGTTTTATATAAATATAATAAATATTATTTATGCATAAATTTATAATTTTGAATAAATTATTATTAACTTCCATATTTAATATATTCTAATTAAATTTTATATTAAATATATAATTTCTAAATAAGTTAAATATAAAACTTTTTATAAAATCCTTATAAAATTAAATAAAAATAGAAAATTTAATAAATTTAATTTATATATAGAATTTATATACAAAGATAATATTAAATAAATTCTATATATATCTATATAAACTAAAAGAAATTCTATATAAATTTAAGGATAAATAGAATAAAAATAAATTCACATAAATTATATTAAATAAATTTTACATTAATAAAATAATAAATAAATTCTATATAATTTTTTATATTAAAATCTAATATTTGATAAATTCTATATAATTATAATATTGAATAAATTCTATAGAAATTATATTTTATTAGTAGCCCAGACTCACATGTTTTTAAATATAAATAAAAATTGAGAATTTGCAAATACCAAACACCCATTCGACCAATTGGTGGAACATAAATTCTATCGATTTAATGGCTAGAAGCTTGATGATTATGTGATGGACCAGCATGTAGAGAATGATTTAATACATCATACAAAACAAGCATATCAAAATCCCCAACCATCACCCGACTTTGTCTAAAAAGAACCATCAATCAGCGTTGCAGGCAATTGTTCAATTGGATACTCAACGATTTACGAAGAACGATGAATTTCATATTCCAAAGTTGGCGATTATTGAGAAGAATTAATTATGGAGTTGAAAGTGGGCACATATGGCTTGATTCCTTTCTCTATGTTATAAGCAACATAATAAAAGACTCTACTAAATCATTTTTGCGTAGTGCATCTACGATTCTACTACAAAAGACAACATCAATTTCCAATCGCGACATCTTAAGTTCTCGATAAACATTCAGCTTCTTCATGGAACATTTCTCCATTCGGGTACATGTTAATCATTATAAAGTCAGTTAGTGTATTTGAATATATGTTTTGTGCCTTCATCTCTTCAAATAGTGTTCTAACTTCAGTATACATGCCAGGCCTTTTGTACCAGGACAGAAGAGCATTGTATGTTGCAATGTTTGTTTATTTTAAGGTATAAATAAGTTCATCGAGATGAAAAGATGTGGAATCATAAATGCACTATGCAAAAAAGATTTAGCAGAGTCTTTCATTATGTTGCTTATTGCAATGGTAGAGAAAGGAATCAAGCCAAATGTGGTCACTTTCAAATGGATGGCTTGTGATGGTGTGAAAAGGGTATTTAAAGATTTGGATTTACGAAAAAAGCGTTATTTCATTGACGAAATTGTTGTTATTTTTTTAATAGAAATGGGTTGGAAACGTCATTAAATTAATTACTTTGAGCGCAACATATCGAATAGAAAAATAATTTATATCCAATACGAGAATGATCAAAATTTACAGCTATCTTAATAATCATATTTATTTATTTTCACAAGTACAATACATTTTTAAAAAGTAATATTATGACGCTTTGGAGGGTGACCTGTCATTAAATTTAATTATTTTATATTTAGAAAATCTAAATCATATTTTACTTAAATAATTGTTATAATCATATTTAAATTTAATATTACATGTGTTTATATAGATTCTAGTGAAATTTCTAGTTACTAGAAGCAATGAAGGAATACAGTCCCAACAATGGCAACTTGACTATAACTATTAGAGTTGTTTATTATATCATTAAGATACAAAGTCAAACAGAATCAAATTGAATGACAAGAGAGAAAAATTAAACAATTAAATGGAATTGTTTGAGTTAATCTGGAACAATATTAAACTGATGTATTAGTTTGGTTTAAAATGGAGGACAAAAAAATGGAGATTCTACAACAATAATGCAAGATGACAAAATTAATAGAGAAAAATACAAATATATATATATATATATATATATATATATATATATATAATTTAAATAAATAGGGATTATATGTATAAACTATATATTTTATAAATAATTTATATATACATAATGAATATTTAGTATACATGTTGAAATTTAATATATAATTAATGTAGAATTAACATAAAACTTCTATATTGAATTTAGATATATTTAGTATTATATTTATATATAAATTCAATTTTTATATTATAATATATTTAATATAGTATTTAATAAAAATGTGTTTAATGTAGAAGTTAGTTATAATTTATTTAATATTATATAATATAAACATTAAGAATATTTAATATATACATACAAAATTCTATATTCAATATATAATTTATAAAAAATAATTATGTATACAATTTTACTATATTTAATAGTATATTTATATAGAAATATAATTTTTAATTATATTTATGTAGAATTTAACTAGAAAATTAGGTATAGAATTTAATTATAATATATATATATATATATATATATATAATTAAAATATATAATTTCTCTACAAATATAATTATAAATATATTAAATTCTAGATAGAGTATTTATTTATTATCCGTATAAATTCCATATTATATATAGAATTTCTATAGGTGTATATTAAATATTTTATATGTATATCTAATTAAATATTTCTATAGTATAATATTAAATATATTTAAATATTGAATTGTATTCTTTACGTATATCTAATTAAATATATAATTTCTATATAAATATAATATTAATAAATTTAAATTCTATATATACTTATTATATAATTCCAAAATAAATTCCATATTAATTATATAAGTTTTATATAAATATAATAAATATTATTTATGCATAAATTTTATAATTTTGAATAAATTTGTAATACCCCGTATTATTTAATTGCTCAATCGGATATCAGAAGAGATCAATTATTTTATTAAGGAGACGGAATAATAATTATTAGTCCGAAAGAGAATTTTAAGGTAACTCTAATAATTGATCAATTGGTTGAGACGACAAAATATCGGTTGGAGATATTTTACCCTGTCGGATTATATTATATAATATAGTATTATATATATATATTAGAAAGAAAAGAAGAAACTAGTAAGAAGAAGAAGAAAGGAAGGAAGAGAAGAAGAAGAGGAAAATGGAAAAGAAGGAAAAGCTTGGATCATCGATTCATCATCTTCGTCAAACTCCTCTTCGGATTTCAGGTGGGTTCTAGTTAGACACTCTAAGTTCTAGAAATAGATGTTTGGAACTTAGGTTAGATTTGAGAGAAAATGATAAATTGTGGAATCAATGAAATCTAACGGATGAAATGAGATATAAACTGGGAAGAATATTTGTTATTATGATTGGAGTATGTTTTAATTGTTTTGGTGGAACTTGGAAGTGATTTGGGTGAGGAAATGATGATTTTTGGATGAGTTACAGCGCTGCTGAGAAGTTCTGGTTTGCAGGGTTCGCCTAGCGAACCTGGGGCGAAGCCCAGCGAACAGCAGTCGAGGGTTCGCCTAGCGAACCCGAACGTTCGCCTAGCGAATGTTCGCTGCGGGCGTTCGCCTAGCGAACTTAGTGTGTTTTGGGTCTGGGAACTTTCTGTTTATTTACTCGCCAGTTTGTTCGCCTAGCGAAGGCGGAAGCGAGTGCTCGCTGGAGGTTCGCCTAGCGAACATGTCAGTTTGTGCAGTTTTCTTTCCTTCATAACTTTTGATCCGTAACTCGGATCGGGACGTTCTTGGTGTCATTAGAAAGCTATGACAACCCTCTATCTGATAAAAAGTGAAAATATTGGGTATGATGTGGGATAAATGATTTAGTGGGAAATGAAGGAAAGTAATGTTTTTGCGAAACGTCGGGATTGATATCTTTTGGATCGTAAGTCCGTTTTCGGCGTAGGGATAGCCGTTAGAAAGCGGTGGAAATATCATACGGGATAAGAATGTGAACTATTGATATGATACCCGATTAATGAATCGGAGGGAACCCGAAAGGGGTGTTTTATGTGTTGTGTTATTATATGTGTTACTTGTAATAATTATAATGTTACCATGTCTATCTAGTTGTGAATTGTGAATGAAAATTATATGCATGCTTAAAATATGAATTAGGAAGAGTGAGGAAATTTACCCCAAAACAAATGGTATAATTCTAGGTTGTGATTAGAATTATGATAGAAACTCTGGAGGGCGATGCTCGTGCATTCATTGACGAGTTCTGGCCTAGAGTAGATACCGTAATGACAACGCTCGTGCAGAAGAGGCCGAGGCGTGTGTCCATTATCAATGGTATAGAACGAGTGAAACACTATTATGGAACATGAGGTTAACTTTGTGGTTTGAGAGACAAGAAAGTCCTAGAGGTCTTATGACCGAGGCATTGTCGAATACATTATTTTGTTGTGTAATCATGTAATCGTAACCATTTTATTTGATTTGCCCTTGAAAGGCCTTCATGAGTCTCGAGCTCCTCTGAAGTGCAGGCAGGATTTACTTGGTAGGTTTGATGCCCTACGAGTAGTACAATTGGAAGCCCGTGCATGGGTACGAGACTTGTGATGGTTAACAGGCCATGAGAAGTGACGGTTCACGGTTAACAGGCCGGTGATCCCGAATCCAATTGTCTACCAAGTAACTACAAGGATCTATGACTCGGGTCGCCTTCTAGACGTAGAAGCGGACGGGAAGATGAGATACCTTGGTACCGGTTATCGATTAATGATGTGGTGAGTTATTGAACTCATGTCATGTTTCCATATAGTGTGAGATTGTGAGATTGTGAACTCAAGGTCTTTTCCCTTCCCCTTGACTTGAGTTAGGATTGATAGAACCCTGTAAAGCCGAGAGGATCTATAGGATAGGGAACTCACTGAGATTTGATGTATCTCACCCCACTATAGTTACTATATTTCAGGTACTTGCAGGTTTGATTTACAAGTGGAGCGATGCTGGGATGTTTCAAGAGAAGCTTAGTTAAGCTTATTTCCGCTGTGTATTTTTATTGTTCTTGTACAATGAGGAATATTGTATATTGATCTTAGTTTCATTTTATTATTTGGCTAATTTCCATAGCTTGTACCATAGTTGTATTATGTTTTAGAATGGTCAACTATGTGAATTACGCCATTAGGCACTTGTGATGGTGTCAGTACCAAATAAAATGCTTGTATTGTATTATTCTAGATATATATAATGCAGGGCGTTACAAAATTATTATTAACTTCTATATTTAATATATTCTAATTAAATTTTATATTAAATATATAATTTCTAAATAAGTTAAATATAAATTTTTTTATAAAATCCTTATAAAATTCAATAAAAATAGAAAATATAATAAATTTAATTTATATATAGAATTCATATACAAAGATAATATTAAATAAATTCTATATATATCTATATAAACTAAAATAAATTCTATATAAATTTAAGGATAAATAGAATAAAAATAAATTCACATAAATTATATTAAATAAATTTTACATTAATAAAATAATAAATAAATTCTATATAATTTGTTATATTAAAATCTAATATTTGATAAATTCTATATAAGTATAATATTGAATAAATTCTATAGAAATTATATTTTATTAGTAGCCCAGACTCACATGTTTTTAAATATAAATAAAAATTGAGAATTTGCAAATACCAAACACCCATTCGACCAATTGGTGGAACATAAATTCTATCGATTTAATGGCTAGAAGCTTGATGATTATGTGATGGACCAGCATGTAGAGAATGATTTAAAACATCATACAAAACAAGCATATCAAAATCCCCAGCCATCACCCGACTTTGTCTAAAAAGAACCATCAATCAGCGTTGCAGGCAATTGTTCAATTGGATACTCAACGATTTACGAAGAACGATGAATTTCATATTCCAAAGTTGGCGATTATTGAGAAGAATTAATTATGGAGTTGAAAGTGGGCACATATGGCTTGATTCCTTTCTCTATGTTATAAGCAACATAATAAAAGACTCTACTAAATCATTTTTGCGTAGTGCATCTACGATTCTACTACAAAAGACAACATCAATTTCCAATCGCGACATCTTAAGTTCTCGATAAACATTCAGCTTCTTCCTGGAACATTTCTCCATTCGGGTACATGTTAATCATTATAAAGTCAGTTAGTGTATTTGAATATATGTTTTGTGCCTTCATCTCTTCAAATAGTGTTCTAACTTCAGTATACATGCCAGGCCTTTTGTACCAGGACAGAAGAGCATTGTATGTTGCAATGTTTGTTTATTTGAAGGTATAAATAAGTTCATCGAGATGAAAAGATGTGGAATCATAGATGCACTATGCAAAAAAGATTTAGCAGAGTCTTTCATTATGTTGCTTATTGCAATGGTAGAGAAAGGAATCAAGCCAAATGTGGTCACTTTCAAATGGATGGCTTGTGATGGTGTGAAAAGGGTATTTAAAGATTTGGATTTACGAAAAAAGCGTTATTTCATTGACGAAATTTTTGTTATTTTTTTAATAGAAATGGGTTGGAAACGTCATTAAATTAATTACTTTGAGCGCAACATATCGAATAGAAAAATAATTTATATCCAATACGAGAATGATCAAAATTTACAGCTATCTTAATAATCATATTTATTTATTTTCACAAGTACAATACATTTTTAAAAAGTAATATTATGACGCTTTGGAGGGTGACCTGTCATTAAATTTAATTATTTTATATTTAGAAAATCTAAATCATATTTTACTTAAATAATTGTTATAATCATATTTAAATTTAATATTACATGTGTTTATATAGATTCTAGTGAAATTTCTAGTTACTAGAAGCAATGAAGGAATACAGTCCCAACAATGGCAACTTGACTATAACTATTAGAGTTGTTTATTATATCATTAAGATACAAAGTCAAACAGAATCAAATTGAATGACAAGAGAGAAAAATTAAACAATTAAATTGAATTGTTTGAGTTAATCTAGAACAATATTAAACGGATGTATTAGTTTGGTTTAAAATGGAGGACAAAAAAATGGAGATTCTACAACAATAATGCAAGATGACAAAATTAATAGAGAAAAATACAAATATATAAATATATATATATATATATATATATATATATATAATTTAAATAAATAGGGATTATATGTATAAACTATATATTTTATAAATAATTTATATATACATAATGAATATTTAGTATACATGTAGAAATTTAATATATAATTAATGTAGAATTAACATAAAACTTCTATATTGAATTTAGATATATTTAGTATTATATTTATATATAAATTCAATTTTTATATTATAATATATTTAATATAGTATTTAATAAAAATGTGTTTAATGTAGAAGTTGGTTATAATTTATTTAATATTATATAATATAAACATTAAGAATATTTAATATATACATACAAAATTCTATATTCAATATATAATTTATAAAAAATAATTATGTATACAATTTTACTATATTTAATAGTATATTTATATAGAAATATAATTTTTAATTATATTTATGTAGAATTTAACTAGAAAATTAGGTATAGAATTTAATTATAATATATATATATATATATATATATATATATAATTAAAATATATAATTTCTCTACAAATATAATTATAAATATATTAAATTCTAGATAGAGTATTTATTTATTATCCGTATAAATTCCATATTATATATAGAATTTCTATAGGTGTATATTAAATATTTTATATGCATATCTAATTAAATATTTCTATAGTATAATATTAAATATATTTAAATATTGAATTGTATTCTTTACGTATATCTAATTAAATATATAATTTCTATATAAATATAATATTAATAAATTTAAATTCTATATATACTTATTATATAATTCCAAAATAAATTCCATATTAATTATATAAGTTTTATATAAATATAATAAATATTATTTATGCATATATTTTATAAGTTTGAATAAATTACTATTAACTTCTATATTTAATATATTCTAATTAAATTTTATATTAAATATATAATTTCTAAATAAGTTAAATATAAAACTTTTTATAAAATCATTATAAAATTCAATAAAAATAGAAAATATAATAAATTTAATTTATATATAGAATTTATATACAAAGATAATATTAAATAAATTCTATATATATCTATATAAACTAAAATAAATTCTATATAAATTTAAGGATAAATACAATAAAAAATAAATTCACATAAATTATATTAAATAAATTTTACATTAATAAAATAATAAATAAATTCTATATAATTTTTTATATTAAAATCTAATATTTGATAAATTCTATATAAGTATAATATTGAATAAATTCTATAGAAATTATATTTTATTAGTAGCCCAGACTCACATGTTTTTAAATATAAATAAAAATTGAGAATTTGCAAATACAAAACACCCATTCTACCAATTGGTGGAACATAAATTCTATCGATTTAATGGCTAGAAGCTTGATGATTATGTGATGGACCAGCATGTAGAGAATGATTTAAAACATCATACAAAACAAGCATATCAAAATCGCCAGCCATCACCCGACTTTGTCTAAAAAGAACCATCAATCAGCGTTGCATGCAATTGTTCAATTGGATACTCAACGATTTACGAAGAACGATGAATTTCATATTCCAAAGTTGGCGATTATTGAGAAGAATTAATTATGGAGTTGAAAGTGGGCACATATGGCTTGATTCCTTTCTCTATGTTATAAGCAACATAATAAAAGACTCTACTAAATCATTTTTGCGTAGTGCATCTACGACTCTACTACAAAAGACAACATCAATTTCCAATCGCGACATCTTGAGTTCTCGATAAACATTCAGCTTCTTCCTGGAACATTTCTCCGTTCGGGTACATGTTAATCATTATAAAGTCAGTTAGTGTATTTGAATATATGTTTTGTGCCTTCATCTCTTCAAATAGTGTTCTAACTTCAGTATACATGCCATGCCTTTTGTACCAGGACAGAAGAGCATTGTATGTTGCAATGTTTGTTTATTTGAAGCTATAAATAAGTTCATCGAGATGAAAAGATGTGGAATCATAGATGCACTATGCAAAAAAGATTTAGCAGAGTCTTTCATTATGTTGCTTATTGCAATGGTAGAGAAAGGAATCAAGCCAAATGTGGTCACTTTCAAATGGATGGCTTGTGATGGTGTGAAAAGGGTATTTAAAGATTTGGATTTACAAAAAAAGCGTTATTTCATTTACGAAATTTTTGTTATTTTTTTAATAGAAATGGGTTGGAAACGTCATTAAATTAATTACTTTGAGCGCAACATATCGAATAGAAAAATAATTTATATCCAATAAGAGAATGATCAAAATTTACAGCTATCTTAATAATCATATTTATTTATTTTCACAAGTACAATACATTTTTAAAAAGTAATATTATGACGCTTTGGAGGGTGACCTGTCATTAAATTTAATTGTTTTATATTTCAAAAATCTAAATCATATTTTACTTAAATAATTGTTATAATCATATTTAAATTTAATATTACATGTGTTTATATGGATTCTAGTGAAATTTCTAGTTACTAGAAGCAATGAAGGAATACAGTCCCAACAATGGCAACTTGATTGTAACTATTAGAGTTGTTTATTATATCATTAAGATACAAAGTCAAACAGAATCGAATTGAATGACAAGGGAGAAAAATTAAACAATTAAATTGAATTGTTTGAGTTAATCAAGAACAATATTAAACTGATGTATTAGTTTGGTTTAAAATGGAGGACAAATAAAATGGAGATTCTACAACAATAATGCAAGATGACAAAATTAATAGAGAAAAATACAAATATATATATATATATATATATATATATATATATATATATATATATGTATATATAATTTAAATAAATAGGGATTATATGTATAAACTATATATTTTATAAATAATTGATATATACATAATGAATATTTAGTATACATGTAGAAATTTAAAATATAATTAATATAGAATTAACATAAAACTGCTATATTGAATTTAGATATATTTAGTATTATATTTATATATAAATTCAATTTTTAAATTAAAATATATTTAATATAGTATTTAATAAAAATGTGTTTAATGTAGAAGTTAGTTATAATTTATTTAATATTATATAATATAAACATTAAGAATATTTAATATATACATACACAATTCTATATTCAATATATAATTTATAAAAAAAAATTATGTATACAATTTTACTATATTTAATAGTATATTTATATAGAAATATAATTTTTAATTATATTTATGTAGAATTTAACTAGAAAATTAGGTATAGAATTTAATTATAATATATATATATATATATATATATGTATATATAATTAAAATATATAATTTCTCTACAAATATAATTATAAATATATTAAATTCTAGATAGAGTATTTATTTATTATCCGTATAAATTCCATATTATATATAGAATTTCTATAGGTGTATATTAAATATTTTATATGTATATCTAATTAAATATTTCTATAGTATATGTAAAAGCCCGGCCTTCCCCGGAACTGTTATTCATGATTTCCTCACTCTTACTATTTTTCCTTTTTATCTTTCATGAATTTCCAATTACAACATATTCACAACATAAAAAGAATAGTTAAACACAATTTAAAACATAATTTACATAAATGATCAAATGATTTCCACTTCGAGTTTCCTCCCATTATTTAATCGGGCAATAAAATCGACAATCCTTATCATCATCATAAAGTTCGTGTCTCCATCTTTCTATTGATATGCCGAACATTCAAAACGGACAACCGGATCAAAAGATATGGCGAAAACAAGTTAAGAAAACAACACAGCTCGCCCCAGGTTCGCTAGGCGAACGAGCTGGCGAGCCTTCGCCTTCGCCTTCGCTAGGCGAGCAAGCTGGCGAGTAATTAAATAGAAAACTCCCAGACCCAAGACACCATAAGTTCGCTAGGCGAACGTCTGGCGAACCTTCGCCTTCACCTTCGCTAGGCGAATGGGCCAGCGAGCACCTAGGCAGTAAGTTCCCACATTCAAAACACACTAAGTTCGCTAGGCGAACATGCCAGCAAACCTTCGCTAGGCGAACGTTCGGGTTCGCTAGGTGAACCCTCGATTGCTGTTCGCTGGGACTCGCCCCAGGTTCGCTAGGCGAAGCAAGCGAAACAGAACCTCTCCCAGCTGCTGTTCTTCACTTCCAACTCACATTTTCCTCATCAAAAACATTACCCAACATCCCACAACAGTCAAGACATAATGCAAACATGATAACAAGCCTATAACCACATTTATAGCAAGATCAACCATAAATTTCCAAGTTTTTCATAATCTAACCTAAATCCAAAAACTATCTAGAGTTCTCTAACAATGGTACTAACTAGAACCCACCTTCAAAAAGAGCAAGATGAAGATGATTGAGAAGTTTGGATGAAGATTGGATGATGATCTTGATGGTTCTTGAGCTTTTCTTCAAATTTCCTCTTCTCCTCTTTTTCTCTCCTTCCTTTCCTTTCTTCTTCCTTTCTTTCTATCTTTTTCTTTTGTTTGGAAAATGAGAGGAAAAGGATTCACATAGTAAACTTAGTATTAGAAATAATACTACTAAATGTCCAAAAAGTCTCTCAAGTCCAAATTAAATAAAAGTCTCCGAAACAAATAATATTTATTGGATCAATTCTAAGTACCGAAGTTACTCAAATTATTTTTTTCAAATAATTTCTCAGAGCAACCTGACTCAGTTAATCACAATGTAATATTATTCGGTGTAATAAAATACGGGGTATTACATCCTCCCCCCCTTAAATAGAAATTCACCCTCGAATTTAAAAATTACCTGAACAGATGAGGGTAAGCATCTCGCATTTCCGATTCAAGTTCCCAAGTTGCATCTCCTGGATGCGTTACATCCCACTGTACCTTAACGAGAGGAATATCCTTGTTCCATAATACCTTCGTTTCTCTTCCCACAATGCGGCTCGGTTGAGGTTCAAACGTCAAATCCGCCTCTATTTCTATAATATCCGGTAGAATCGGTTGAAGAGGATCTGGAACAAATCTCCGAAGCTGAGATACATGAAAAACATCATGCATTTCTGACAGAGAAGGCGGTAAGGCCAACCTGTACGCTACTTCACCAATCCTTTCTAAGATCTGATACGGTCCCACGTATCTCGGGCTTAACTTGCGTGACTTAAATGGTCCTTTCAATCTCAATCTAGGAGTAACTTTCAAAAATACATGCTCACCTTCTTCAAATTCTAAAGGTCTCCTTCAATTGTCTGCATAACTCTTTTGTCGATCTTGGGCTTGCTTAATTTTCTCGTGAATCATTCGAATCTTTTCTGTAGTATCTTGGATGATTTCGGGTCCTAAGATTCTATCTTCTCCCACTTCTGCCCAACACAAGGGTGTTCTACATTTTCGCCCATACAACGCTTCATACGGAGCCATACCGATACTAGCATGATAACTATTGTTATAAGAGAACTCAATTAATGGTAGAAGTTCTTTCCAATTCCCTTTACTTTCTAACACACAAGCTCTCAACATATCTTCCATCGTTTGTATCGTTCGCTCAGTCTGTCCATCCGTCTGCGGATGATTAGACGTGCTCAAACGCAACTCCGTCCCCATAGCTTGTTGAAAGACTTTCCAAAACCTTGAGGTAAACTTCGGATCTCTGTCCGACACAATATTAGAAGGAATACCGTGCAATCTTACAATTTCCGCAATAAACAACCTCGCAAGATGACTTGCCTTGAAAGTAGTCTTCACGGCCAAGAAGTGCGCAGATTTCGTTAGTCGATCCACAATCACCCAAATTGAATCATAACCACCTTGCGTACGGGGCAAACCTACTGCAAAGTCCATAGAAATGCTATCCCATTTCCAAACTGGAATTTCTAAAGGTTGCAACATACCGCCCGGTCTTTGGTGTTCAATCTTAACCTGTTGGCACACTGCACATTCTGACACATACATCGCAACATCTTTTTTCATTCCGGTCCACCAATAGTCCTTCTTCAAACTTGATACATCTTCGAAGAACCAGGATGTATTGTAAAAGTACCTTTATGAGCTTCATCCAAAATCTTTCTTCTTAACATTACATCATTCAGAACACAAATTCTTTGGCCGAACATAATAATTTCGTCGGTAGCCTGAATAAAACCCGGTAGAAGTAACATGTCTTGCAACTTCTCATCTGCCATTTGACCTTGGCGAATCTCAACTCTCAAAGTAGAATTGACATTCAAATTTCCCATAATCACACCATCTTGGGTCCATACCAACTGAAGATTTAGATCTCTAAAATCCTCCAACAATGTATACTCCAAAATAATCAATTTCGCGCCATGCACTAATTTCCAACTTAACGCATCTGCTACCTTATTCGCTTTTCCTGGATGATACTTCAATTCTAAATCATAATCTTTTAAGTACTCCATCCATCTTCGTTGTCGCATATTTAACTCCTTTTGGTCAAATAAATACCTCAAGCTCTTATGGTCACTGAACATTTCAAAACGTACACCATACAAATAATGCCGCCACACCTTAAGTGTAAAAACAACCGCCGCCAATTCCAAATCATGAGTTGGATAATTATGTTCATGAATTTTCAATTGTCGGGAGGCATAAGCTACTACTTGACCGCCTTGCATCAGGACACCTCCCAATCCCATTTTAGAAGCATCACAAAACACTTCATAAGAGTTGTTAGGATCAGGAATGATTAACACTGGAGTTGTTGTCAATCTCTCCTTCAATTTCATGAAACTTTGCTCACAACCTGAATCCCACTCAAAAGCAAAATCTTTACGAGTAAGTTTCGTCATTGGTAAAGCCAACTGAGAGAAACCTTCGATAAACCTCCTATAGTAACCTGTCAGCCCTAAGAAACTTCTGACTTCTGAGGCATTTCTCGGCCTCTCCCAATTTATCACTGCTTCTACCTTCGACGGATCCACCGCTACACCACCCTGGGATATAACGTGACCAAGAAACTTAACTTCCGCCATCCAAAATTCACACTTACTCAGTTTAGCAAAAAGTTGCTTCTCTTGCAACACAGATAACACAATTCTGAGATGTTCCTCGTGCTCTTGTGAAGTACGAGAATAAATAAGAATATCGTCAATGAAGATTACAACAAACTGGTCCAAGTAAGCTTGAAATATACGGTTCATGTAGTCCATAAAGACGGCTGGAGCATTTGTCACACCGAAAGGCATCACTAAGAATTCGTAATGGCCATAACGGGTCCTAAATGCAGTCTTAGGTACATCGGAACTCTTCACTCGGATTTGGTGATAACCCGACCTCAAATCAATTTTCGAGAACACGCAGGCTCCTTTCAATTGATCCAAAAGGTCGTCTATCCTGGGCAAAGGATACTTGTTCTTAATGGTGACTTTATTCAGCTGACGATAATCGATGCACATCCGCATCCCACCGTCCTTCTTCTTCACCAGTAGAACAGGGGCTCCCCACAGAGAAACACTAGGTCACACGAAATGTTTCGCCATGAGTTCTTCTAACTGATCCTTTAATTCTCTTAACTCCTTCGGTGCCATCCGATACGGAGAAACGGATATAGGAGCCGTTCCCGGTACCAGGTCAATAGAAAATTCCACTTCCCTCTCCGGAGGAAGAGAAGTGACATCTTCGGGGAAAACATCAGAAAATTCGCAAACTACGGGAATATCCATAACCTGGAGGTCGCTACTCCCTTCCTTAGTGAGAACCAACATAACCGAATTCTCTTCTTCAAACAAGAGATTTATCATACCAACCGTACCTTCTAGAATAGTTGTTAAGACATCCTTTGGTGTAGCCTCCACAGACGGAATGATGATAAGCTTTTCCTCACACCCAATAAATACCGAATTAGCAGAAAGCCAATCCATTCCCAAAACGACATCCACTTTCCTAAGCGGTAGACAAATAAGGTCAATCTGAAAAACTCTACCATTCACAGATAGCACACAATTTTCACACATCAAAGGCGTCTCAACCATTTCATCCATAGCGGTAGTGACCACCATAGGAGGAGACAAAGGAATGGACCGTAACCCAAGTCACTTCATACATTGCATCGATACAAAAGAATGTGTAGCTCCGCAATCAAATAAAACAAAGTAAGGAAATCTGTTAACTAAGCACGTACCAGCAATCAATGAATTGTCACTCTTCTTCTTCCTTACATCCAAGGTGTAAACCCTTCCTTGTGGTTGAATCCTATTCTGAGGACAATCTTTCTTCATATGACCCACCTTTTGACATTGGAAACACCTTACCCCTTCCAAACCACACCTTCCGAAATGATTCTTGCCACAAGTGCGACACACCAGAGGTGTACTCGCCCTTGTATCTTGCACCTGTTTCCCCTTGAAGGATTGTGGCCTAGGTCTAAATGATTGATTAGACCTTCCACGATCACCTTGAGTTACCCGACTTGCTGCACTTTCATCTCGAACCTTTTTCAAACTATGTTCGGCCACATAGCATTGTCTCAACACTTCAGCATAAGTAGTGAACTCTCTCTGAGACACACTATGAGATATTTCAGCTTTTAATCCAAACAGAAACTGGTCTATTTTCCATTTTTCATCAGGAGCATACATAGCCTGCCTAGAATAAGCAGCCATGTCTTCAAACTTCTCAGCATAACTAGCCACAGTCATGCTACCTTGTCTTAGCTGCTGGAATTCAAATTCCTTCTGAGTCCTTAATGAACTCGGAAAATATTTCTCCATGAAAACAACTTTGAACTGTTCCCAAACCTTAGGTACTTCTTGAACAATCATCAAAGCCGAAGTGCTCTCCCACCATCTCATAGCGGGACCCTTTAGCGAGTGGGAAGCGAACAACACCTTGTTCTCCTCACTACACTGGACTATCAAGAAAATCCTTTCCATACCTGAAATCCATTCGTGAGCCTTCACGGGATCTAATCCACCCTGAAATTCCGGAGGATTCATGCGGATAAAGTCCCAAAAATTCCCACCTACAGCTTCGGGAACCACTACTTGAGGATGCGGACCTCCATTCATTTGTTGCACCATCTGTTGCATGAATAGATTCTGTTGTTGTTGCATCTGTTGCATGAACTGACACAACGGAGCATTACCATCGCCAACCGGCGGAGTCGTCCCTTGAGGAGTGATGCGGGGCCTACCACGAGGGTTTCTACGTCCATCAGCCATGTTCCTAAAGGTCATACAAATAGAATTAAGTTGATCAGGCTCAATGCCATAAATATAACGCTCAAGACCCATGGCAACACAACGTATATGAAACGGAAAGAAACACTTATACTATTTCATGGCTATGTCGAGGATACGACCTGCTCTGATACCAACTGTAACACCCACATATAAAATCCATACATCAAAGCATAAATTATATATATGAATCCAAGTATTTGGTATTGAAATACAATAAGTTCCTAGTTAACACATTATATACATAAATGCCTCTAATGCAACACAAAAACTAAGGCATTACATATACAAGATGTTCCAACATGATAAAAACTAAGAACTAGATCAATGCAATGATCTCAAAATAAAACGTCATAGCGGAAGCCATGCCATCTCAAAACTACGAACCGGAAGGAAAAGTCAAACCACTTTATCCTTACCCGTCGCCGAACCTGCAGAACCTGTGATGTAAACAACAACAGTGGGGTGAGATACATCAAATCTCAGTGAGTTCCCTATCTTATGGATTCTCTCGGGTTATTTACGGTTTTAACAATCCTAACTCAAGTCCGGGGAAGGGAAGGACTCTTGAGTTCACACTTGATAATCTCACACTATATGGAAACATGACATGAGTTCACTAACTTACCACATCATTAATCGATAACCGGTACCAAGGAATCTCATCTTCCCGTCCGCTTCTACGTCTAGAAGGCGACCCAAGTCATATATCCTTGTAGTTACTTGGTATACAATTGGATTTGGGATCACCGGCCTGTTAACCGTGAACCGTCACTTCTCATGGCCTATTAACCATCACAAGTCTCGTACCCATGCACGGGCTTCCAATTGTACTACTCGTAGGGCATCAAACCTACCAAGTAAAACCTGCCTGCGCTTCAGAGGAGCTCGAGACTCATGAAGGCCTTTCAAGGGCAATTCAAATAAAATGGTTACGATTACATGATAAATACCATACAAAACAAGGTATACGACAATTGCCTCGGCCATAAGGCCTCAAGGCCTTTCTTGTCCTTCAATCCATAACGTTAACCTCATGTTCCATACTAGTGTTTCCAACTTCTAAAGTTTCCTATAGTTCATAAGGGGTTTTCCTCACTCTTACTATTTTTCCTTTTTATCTTTCATGAATTTCCAATTACAACATATTCACAACATAAAAAGAATAGTTAAACACAATTTAAAACATAATTTACATAAATTATCAAATGATTTCCACTTCGAGTTTCCTCCGATTATTTAATCGGGCAATAAAATCGACAATCCTTATCATCATCATAAAGTTCGTGTCTCCATCTTTTTATTGATATGCCGAACATTCAAAACGGACAACCGGATCAAAAGATATGGCGAAAACAAGTTAAGAAAACAACACAGCTCGCCCCAGGTTCGCTAGGCGAACGAGCTGGCGAGCCTTCGCCTTCGCCTTCGCTAGGCGAGCAAGCTGGTGAGTAATTAAACAGAAAACTCCCAGACCCAAAACACCATAAGTTCGCTAGGCGAACGTCTGGCGAACCTTCGCCTTCACCTTCGCTAGGCGAATGGGCCAGCGAGCACCTAGGCAGTAAGTTCCCACATTCAAAACACACTAAGTTCGCTAGGTGAACATGCCAGCGAACCTTCGCTAGGCGAATGTTCGGGTTCGCTAGGCGAACCCTCGATTGTTGTTCGCTGGGACTCGACCCAGGTTCGCTAGGCGAAGCAAGCGAAACAGAACCTCTCCCAGTTGCTGTTCTTCACTTCCAACTCACATTTTCCTCATCAAAAACATTACCCAACATCCCACAACAGTCAAGACATAATGCAAACATGATAACAAGCCTATAACCACATTTATAGCAAGATCAACCATAAATTTCCAAGTTTTTCATAATCTAACCTAAATCCAAAAACTATCTAGAGTTCTCTAACAATGGTACTAACTAGAACCCACCTTCAAAAAGAGCAAGATGAAGATGATTGAGAAGTTTGGATGAAGATTGGATGATGATCTTGATGGTTCTTGAGCTTTTCTTCAAATTTCCTCTTCTCCTCTTTTTCTCTCCTTCCTTTCCTTTCTTCTTCCTTTCTTTCTATCCTTTTCTTTTGTTTGGAAAATGAGAGGAAAAGGATTCACATAGTAAACTTAGTATTAGAAATAATACTACTAAATGTCCAAAAAGTCTCTCAAGTCCAAATTAAATAAAAGTCTCCGAAACAAATAATATTTATTGGATCAATTCTAAGTACCGAAGTTACTCAAATTATTTTTTTCAAATAATTTCTCAGGGCAACCTGACTCAGTTAATCACAATGTAATATTATTCGGTGTAATAAAATACGGGGTATTACAGTATAATATTAAATATATTTAAATATTGAATTGTATTCTTTATGTATATCTAATTAAATATATAATTTCTATATAAATATAATATTAATAAATATAAATTCTATATATACTTATTATATAATTTCAAAATAAATTCCATATTAATTATAGAAGTTTTATACAAATATAATAAATATTATTTATGCATAAATTGTATAATTTTGAATAAATTATTATTAAGTTCTATATTTAATATATTCTAATTAAATTTTATATTAAATATATAATTTCTAAATAAGTTAAATATAAATCTTTTTATAAAATTCAATAAAAATAGAAAATATAATAAATTCAATTTATATATAGAATTTATATACAAAGATAATATTAAATAAATTCTATATATATCTATATAAAATAAAATAAATTCTATATAAATTTAAGGATAAATAGAATAATAAATAAATTCACATAAATTATATTAAATAAATTTTACATTAATAAAATAATAAATAAATTCTATATAATTTTTTATATTAAAATCTAATATTTGATAAATTCTATATAAGTATAATATTGAATAAATTCTATAGAAATTATATTTTATTAGTAGCCCAGACTCACATGTTTTTAAATATAAATAAAAATTGAGAATTTGCAAATACCAAACACCCATTCGACCAATTGGTGGAACATAAATTCTATCGATTTAATGGCTAGAAGCTTGATGATTATGTGATGGACCAGCATGTAGAGAATGATTTAAAACATCATACAAAACAAGCATATCAAAATCGCCAGCCATCACCCGACTTTGTCTAAAAAGAACCATCAATCAGCGTTGCTGGCAATTGCTCAATTGGATACTCAACGATTTACGAAGAACGATGAATTTCATATTCCAAAGTTGGCGATTATTGAGAAGAATTAATTATGGAGTTGAAAGTGGGCACATATGGCTTGATTCCTTTCTCTATGTTATAAGCAACATAATAAAAGACTCTACTAAATCATTTTTGCGTAGTGCATCTACGATTCTACTACAAAAGACAACATCAATTTCCAATCGCGACAACTTGAGTTCTCGATAAACATTCAGCTTCTTCCTGGAACATTTCTCCATTCGGGTACATGTTAATCATTATAAAGTCAGTTAGTGTATTTGAATATATGTTTTGTGCCTTCATCTCTTCAAATAGTGTTCTAACTTCAGTATACATGCCATGCCTTTTGTACCATGACAGAAGAGCATTGTATGTTGCAATGTTTGTTTATTTGAAGCTATAAATAAGTTCATCGAGATGAAAAGATGTGGAATCATAGATGCACTATGCAAAAAAGATTTAGCAGAGTCTTTCATTATGTTGCTTATTGCAATGGTAGAGAAAGGAATCAAGCCAAATGTGGTCACTTTCAAATGGATGGCTTGTGATGGTGTGAAAAGGGTATTTAAAGATTTGGATTTACGAAAAAAGCGTTATTTCATTTACGAAATTTTTGTTATTTTTTTAATAGAAATGGGTTGGAAACGTCATTAAATTAATTACTTTGAGCGCAACATATCGAATAGAAAAATAATTTATATCCAATAAGAGAATGATCAAAAATTACAGCTATCTTAATAATCATATTTATTTATTTTCACAAGAACAATACATTTTTAAAAAGTAATATTATGACGCTTTGGAGGGTGACCTGTCATTAAATTTAATTGTTTTATATTTAGAAAATCTAAATCATATTTTACTTAAATAATTGTTATAATCATATTTAAATTTAATATTACATGTGTTTATATGGATTCTAGTGAAATTTCTAGTTACTAGAAGCAATGAAGGAATACAGTCCCAACAATGGCAACTTGATTGTAACTATTAGAGTTGTTTATTATATCATTAAGATACAAAGTCAAACAGAATCGAATTGAATGACAAGAGAGAAAAATTAAACAATTAAATTGAATTGTTTGAGTTAATCTAGACCAATATTAAACTGATGTATTAGTTTGGTTTAAAATGGAGGACAAATAAAATGGAGATTCTACAACAATAATGCAAGATGACAAAATTAATAGAGAAAAATACAAATATATATATATATATATATATATATATATATATATATAATTTAAATAAATAGGGATTATATGTATAAACTATATATTTTATAAATAATTTATATATACATAATGAATATTTAGTATACATGTAGAAATTTAAAATATAATTAATGTAGAATTAACATATGTAATACCCCGTATTTTATTACTCCGGATAATATTATATCGTGATCAACTGAGTCCAGTGTACTCTGAGAAATTATTTGACAAAATAATTAGAGTAACTGTGGAACTTAGAATAAATCCAATTAATATTATCTGACTCTAAGGTATTTTATTAATTTGGACTTAAGAGACTTTTTGGACATTTAGTAGTATTATTTCTAATACTAAGTTTACTACTTGTTCCCTTTTCCTTCCACATTCCAAACATAAAAGAAAAAGATAGTAAGAAAGAGAGAGAAAGAAGAAAGAAGGAAAGAAAAGGAAAGGAAGAAGAAGAAGAGGAAAAGAGGAAAATGGATAAAAGAGGAAGAAGAGAGAAACCCATGGATCATCATCAACATCTTCTTCAAACTCCTCTTCGATTATCAGGTGGGTTCTAGTTAGAAACCTCTTTTTTTTAGAGTTTTGGATAATATGAGTTTTAGGTTAGAAATGGGAATCGATGTTCTAACGGTTGGATTTCGATATAAATTGAAAGGAATGATCCATATGCTTATAGAAACATGTATTGATGTTTGTTTAGAGGTTTGGATTAACTTTGGGTTGATGTAAAATGTTAGGTTTTGAAGAACAATTGTGTTCTTGAGAAAATGTGTATTTTGATAATGATAATGATCAAACCATGCTAACTATGCTAGTGTACCTCAATCGATACTTGTTGTATGTTTGATTGATATAGTATAGATTGGGTATGTTGGATTGAGTTGAATTGAATGGGTTTAGTTGAAAAACCAAACTTTTCATATTTGAGAAAATTTGGTAGTAATTTTGTAATTGTGTTGGATGGCCTTTTTATGGAGAAAATATCATAGTATGTTAAATTCTGAGATCGCAGCTTTTTACGGAATCGAAAACGGATGTCCGGAAGTCTAAAAAAGGTATTTTTGAGGTTGAACTTGTAGCAGGTTTCGCGCTCAGCGCGCAAGTCTGGGCGCTCAGCGCGCAGGTCTGGACGAAAATGAAAATCCCGAAACTTCAAAAATTCATAACTTTTGAACCGTAAGTCCGTTTTGGTCCCCGTTCGAAACTTTGGGAAGCTAATTTTATGCTCTTTGTGATGGTGAGGTAGGAACATGATTATATATCATGGATTGATAGGATAGAGGAAATATGGTAATGAATGTGGAAAATGTGGTTTATGTTTCCACTAGAAATTCGTGAATCGGGAATCCGATTGATACGAGTCCAAAGCTTTTGGAAGGATGATCCAATAAGGCAGTGAATGATGATGAGAGACCATGATTTAACCAAGGAGGCTTGGTAGAGAATAGTAGTGGCTTGTATGCCTTAAAAATGTGTGTGAATTACTATGTGGATTATATTTGATATGCATGCTATTATGTGTGTTCCGTGATTGATATGGTTATATGCCAATGATGTGTTTTGCCTATCCTATTATTGTTTAAACATGATATAAGAGTATATGCATGTTAATATGAAATGAAATAGGAAGAGTGAGGAAAACATCAACCTTAATAATCGGATAACCTAGAAATGACTAGGAGGTTTATGATTCTAGTTGCGGCTAGGATGGATAAATAATCTAGATGGCGATGCTCGTGCATTCGATGTAGATGTACATCCTTGCCGAGTAATGGTCTAGATGAGTGTAAGACCCTAGTATGGAACATGTAGGATTTCGTTGAGAAATTGTTACCTAAGTAACTGTGACCCGCGTTTTGATCCTCTTATGATGGATAACCGGGGAGGTTGCTTAGACGATGGTATGATTGACCCGTGTTGAAGGGCCCCTGGTGCGGGCTGGCCGGGAAAAGTACTATGTGTAGATAACCGTGACCCGTGTTGGATTGCCCTTTGTGGATGGCCGGGGAAAGTTATTTACCTTAGCATCCAAGACTCGTGTCGAAAACTCTTTGGAAGGGTTGGCCGAGAATGGTTGGCTACGAATTTAAGGATCTGTGACCCGTGTTGAATTCTCTTGTAGGGTTGGCCAGGGAAAGATGCCTTAGTGAGAGATATCATTTGATGATACTAGAGTTAGAGAACTCGTGAGCATGTTTCCATATAGGGCAAGACTGAATATGCGAACTCAAGGTCCTTTTCCCCTTTTTACCGTGGACTTGAGTTAGGATTGATAAAACCTTGTAAAGCCGAGAGGACTTTAAGATAGGGAACTCACTGAGATTTGATGTATCTCACCCCACTATTGTTGCTATATTTCAGGTTCGGATTGCAGGTTGATTTACAAGTGGAGCTATGCTTGGATGTTTCAAGAGAAGCTCAGTATTAGTTTTTCCGCTGTGTATTATTTTGTTGTATACAATTGAGGATATTGTATATTATTCTTAGATTTTTATTTTTGGCTAGTTTCCATGCCTTGTGCCATATGTTGTATTTATGTTTTAGAATGGACAAGTATGTGAACTATGTCAGTAGGCACTTTTGATGTGTCAGTACCAAATAAAACACTTGTATGGTATTATTCTAGATGAATATTATACAGGGCGTTACAGTTGGTATCAGAGCAGGTCGTATCCTCGACCTAGCCTTGAAACATCATAAGTAAATCTATTCCTGCCTCTTAAGTGTGTCTGGCCATCATGAAACTTAATATCATACTATGTAGTGTTGGGCCTGATCAACCTAATACTATGTATGTGATAGGTAGAATCATGGTTGAGCGACCACGAGGACTCCGTAGTGTTGTCGGAACTTATGCTGTGAGAGAAAGTTCAAGCCAAGAGTTATTAGGGAGGAGTTTTGGTCGGCTCAGTGGAGGTTTTAGTAGAAGTTGTGCTTGGGTAGCATGGACTTAAGGAGTAATGTGTGGTTTAAGTAATCCTTTGGAACGGATGGAGTCCGAAAGTTAAGGATCTCTATTGGACGATTGGTTAAGGTATCAAGGAATATGTAAAGTTACTAGTAGAGCTGGATTGACCACTGATATGAATAAGGATTTCAAGTAATCTCATTCCGTGAAGAAGAAAAGTGGTTTTGTGGAACGCGTGGCGTAAGGTCCGAAAGTGATATAAGTTTTGGTGCTTTAGTTTTTAAGGTTGTTACGGTATCTTAAATGGACGAGAGTACCTTAAGGAATGTGTTCGGACCAATATCTTCCGACTGGTTAAAGTGAGAGCTAAGGACGTCGGCCTTATGGAAATCTAAGGTAGTATAGAAGTGTGTGAAAGGACACAAGGATGTGTTTACATGCTTCAAGTGAAAACAAGTATGCGTCGGGCATAGAGCATGAGATAAATTATGTAGCATGATCGAAATATGTGCAGAAGCCTCTGTTGTTAATTGTCATGAAGTTTGGTTGGATTTGGTTAAGAATCAAAAGATTTATTTTTTCTGAAAATCGCAGTACGCGCTCAGCGCGCAGGAGCCCGCTCAGCGCGGTGTTGAATTCCTGCAACCCCTCCAGGCAGAAGCTTGCGCGCTCAGCGGGCAAGGGGGTGCGCTCAGCGCGACCTGGGAGTTGAAATTTTATACTTTTTAGGGAAAAATTCATATCTTTATACTCGGGTGTCCGTTTTAAGCGTTCTTTATATCGATATGAAGCTATGAAAGTGTTATATGCTGTGGAAAGTGAAAATATTGTTTATGAGGTGGATTTTATTTGATTATGTGGAATAAACGGTTTTAACAGTTTGATTATGAGGAAATGACACCATGGTATTAAGAACGAGCGTAGTGGTAGCACCTTGGTCACAAGTGTACGTGATGGATTCTTATTCTTGAGACAAGTATGAAGGGACGTACTTTGTGGAACAATGAATAGTGTATTTTAGGAAGTAAGTGTGCTGTAAACAACGAGGAGCAAACCAAGATTTATTATGGACTAAGTGTAAATCATGGAACGATTTATACCGGAATGGTTTTGTAAATAGTTAATGAGAATTGTCGGTTGCGAATCTTCCATTAAGGGATTTGGTAAGTGGAATTTCCAATGGACAGTGAAGGACGAGAAACCCCGGTTAATGTGTACGTAGTGATGGAAAGGTTCTTCAAGAGGATGCATTGCCCCGATTTATTTGCAGGTGTGGAGAAACTTCTGTATTCGTGAATAATCGGAATGTTCGGGATCTACCTTTTGTTGAACTAAGAACTTTGTTGTTTTAATTTCTCCAAGGAATTACAAGTGAGAGGACAAGGTGGTATGCTTGATATGAGATGTCCATCGCTTTTGTGGTATCGTACAATGGTTGTGTGTTGAGTTTTGCTTATGGACGAATCAAGTATGAGTTATGGCTTAAACCTTAGAATGTCGTCACCATTGGCTTTCATCGAGTGTAGTTGTATGAGTAGATAATAAACTATCTCGCCGAATATTTTTCGTGTGACCACGACAGAATTTGGAATTTTGCCTTGTCACTTGGTTGGAGTGTGTCGTCGACTTTGTCGGCTTTATCTTGAGTGAATCATGGTTAGCGAATGTTACACAAATTAAGGAGCCACGAGTTGAGATTGATATTTCAAGTTAGAATAAATCGGATTGATGGTTGAGTAGGGATGGCTTTGAATTAAGAGGAAAAGTGAATTGTAGATTCTGCAGCAGTGTTAACCGACTAACCGATGGGGTTAACCGAGTAAAACGTGCAAGGGTGGTGTTTTGCAATGAATTTTGAGGAGTTAACCGATTAGCTTAGATGGTTAGTCGATTAACATGTATGTAAATTGTGAAATCCCTTAGGAACCATCATCTGCATTTTGTCACCTTATGTTGCTCCGATTGGAGAGTGTTGTGTGAATGGAAAACAGGACTATAAGTAAATAAAGAGGAATTGTGTTTTGAAATTGGAACTTCTGGAAGGTGTTGCGTAATTAGTCATTTGCTTAGACGACGAGGGAGTTTGACTTTTGGAGAAATAATCTTGTAAATTGTGTTGAGTAGGAGAAAGTCTTAAGTGTATTACTGTTGAAGGACTTCAGGGAGGAGTTGGAAGATACTCTCAAAGTTTTGATCTTGTAAAGATCTTTTCGGTAATTTAATTTATGGTGTTAGTAAGGAACGAACGGTTGGTCAAAGTTGGTAACTGTTAATTTCCGTGAGTTCATAGTTTTGAATTTAGACCCCGTGAAAGTGGTATCAGTTGTGTGCAGTTGTGTTCTAACCAGAGAAGGAATTTGTAGGTTATCTTCCCAAGTACTAGTAAGAATGGGACGTTCCGAAGTTAAGTATGTAACTTGGAATCGTTTATGCTTATAGTTCTATGCTGGTTTTACGTTGGTAATTGGTTGAGATCTCGAATCAACAAGGAATTTTGAGTAAGTCAGAAAACCGTAAGGATAATCGATCGGGAATGTGGTAACCAGGACCGAAGGTTGTTAAACTACTTTAGATGAATTATTCGAGTTTAGAATGGATATGGAGTTGTGAATGTTATGCTTGTAACAGTATAACTCATGCATCTTTACCGTCTAGAGAGTGTTGGACGGATGTTAAGATATTGTGTGTTGGTAAAGAAATTGTTCTACTATAGGACGTCAGTAAGTCTTGTATTGTTGATTATTAAGGATCCCAGTGGATAAGTGTGTTCTCCGTGGACTGTTAGCTACTTAATAGTGATTGAGAAACCGTGGTGTTCTACTGGTAGAATTTGGTTTGCGCAGTGGGAGGTGACAGGTGAAAGAGCTTAGTCAGACTACTGGGGATTAGTATGATTGTTACTTGTAAGGATAGAAATGACATTCCTGTCTACTTGGCAACTGTCAGTGTCCAAACAATACCAGATGTTCAATGCACGGATGGAAGTAAGAAGATTTTGTTCTAAGTGTGTTACCCTTTGGTGTGATATGAAAGAGATAAAACATCAGATTGAATGAGTATAGTGTACAACACTAGACCAGATGGAACAGGTAAAAGAAGTGATTTGACTAATTGTGAAGTGGTTTGAATGTTAAGGGATTTGATGAGTGTTTGTTATCCTAAACTGAGATAAGGTGTTATGATTTTTTGTTTGTGACTCTGTAGAGGAATGTAGAATGGTACATTCTTTTCGTAGTAAGATGCGACAAAGTGTTTTAGTAAGAAACAACAAATGAATTGAGGAGATGCAAGGTTGGAGGTTAACTCGATATTGGAACACGAGTATAACTAAGGACACGAAGTTTGGTAATTCATGAAAATAAGGATTTTTGAATTGTGAATTCAAGTTGGAATCGGATTATGTCAGGAATTTTAACTAAGTAAAGGTTAAGCGTGAACCTAAGACCAGGATATAATGGGTGGTTATTGCCGAATAGAGGAAATTCGGGGGCGAATTTCAATTTAAGGGGGGGAGAATGTAATACCCCGTATTTTATTACTCCGGATGATATTATATCGTGATCAACTGAGTCCAGTGTACTCTGAGAAATTATTTGACAAAATAATTAGAGTAACTGTGGAACTTAGAATAAATCCAATTAATATTATCTGACTCTGAGGTATTTTATTAATTTGGACTTAAGAGACTTTTTGGACATTTAGTAGTATTATTTCTAATACTAAGTTTACTACTTATTCCCTTTTCCTTCCACATTCCAAACATAAAAGAAAAAGATAGTAAGAAAGAGAGAGAAAGAAGAAAGAAGGCAAGAAAAGGAAAGGAAGAAGAAGAAGAGGAAAATAGGAAAATGGATAAAAGAGGAAGAAGAGAGAAACCCATGGATCATCATCAACATCTTCTTCAAACTCCTCTTCGATTATCAGGTGGGTTCTAGTTAGAAACCTCTTTTTTTTAGAGTTTTGGATAATATGAGTTTTAGGTTAGAAATGGGAATCGATGTTCTAACGGTTGGATTTCGATATAAATTGAAAGGAATGATCCATATGCTTATAGAAACATGTATTGATGTTTGTTTAGAGGTTTGGATTAACTTTGGGTTGATGTAAAATGTTAGGTTTTGAAGAACAATTGTGTTCTTGAGAAAATGTGTATTTTGATAATGATAATGATCAAACCATGCTAACTATGCTATTGTATATCAATTGATACTTGTTGTATGTTTGATTGATATAGTATGGATTGGGTATGTTGGATTGAGTTGAATTGAATGGGTTTAGTTGAAAAACCAAACTTTTCATATTTGAGAAAATTTGGTAGTAATTTTGTAATTGTGTTGGATGGCCTTTTTATGGAGAAAATATCATAGTATGTTAAATTCTGAGATCGCAGCTTTTTACGGAATCGAAAACGGATGTCCGGAAGTCTAAAAACGGTATTTTTGAGGTTGAACTTGTAGCAGGTTTCGCGCTCAGCGCGCAGGTCTGGACGAAAATGAAAATCCCGAAACTTCAAAAATTCATAACTTTTGAACCGTAAGTCCGTTTTGGTCCCCGTTCGAAACGTTGGGAAGCTAATTTTATGCTCTTTGTGATGGTGAGGTAGGAACATGATTATATATCATGGATTGATAGGATAGAGGAAATATGGTAATGAATGTGGAAAATGTGGTTTATGTTTCCACTGGAAATTCGTGAATCGGGAATCCGATTGATACGAGTCCAAAGCTTTTGGAAGGATGATCCAATAAGGCAGTGAATGATGATGAGAGACCATGATTTAACCAAGGAGGCTTGGTAGAGAATAGTAGTGGCTTGTATGCCTTAAAAATGTGTGTGAATTACTATGTGGATTATATTTGATATGCATGCTATTATGTGTGTTCCGTGATTGATATGGTTATATGCCAATGATGTGTTTTGCCTATCCTATTATTGTTTAAACATGATATAAGAGTATATGCATGTTAATATGAAATGAAATAGGAAGAGTGAGGAAAACATCAACCTTAATAATCGGATAACCTAGAAATGGCTAGGAGGTTTATGATTCTAGTTGCGGCTAGGATGGATAAATAATCTAGATGGCGATGCTCGTGCATTCGATGTAGATGTACATCCTTGCCGAGTAATGGTCTAGATGAGTGTAAGACCCTAGTATGGAACATGTAGGATTTCGTTGAGAAATTGTTACCTAAGTAACTGTGACCCGCGTTTTGATCCTCTTATGATGGATAACTGGGGAGGTTGCTTAGACGATGGTATGATTGACCCGTGTTGAAGGGCCCCTGGTGCGGGATGGCCGGGAAAAGTACTATGTGTAGATAACCGTGACCCGTGTTGGATTGCCCTTTGTGGATGGCCGGGGAAAGTTATTTACCTTAGCATCCAAGACTCGTGTCGAAAACTCTTTGGAAGGGTTGGCCGAGAATGGTTGGCTACGAATTTAAGGATCTGTGACCCGTGTTGAATTCTCTTGTAGGGTTGGCCGGGGAAAGATGCCTTAGTGAGAGATATCATTTGATGATACTAGAGTTAGAGAACTCGTGAGCATGTTTCCATATAGGGTAAGTTGAATATGCGAACTCAAGGTCCTTTTCCCCTTTTTACCATGGACTTGAGTTAGGATTGATAAAACCTTGTAAAGCCGAGAGGACTTTAAGATAGGGAACTCACTGGGATTTGATGTATCTCACCCCACTATAGTTGCTATATTTCAGGTTCGGATTGCAGGTTGATTTACAAGTGGAGCTATGCTTGGATGT
Organism: Lathyrus tuberosus; assembly: GCA_022829125.1. Taxonomy (NCBI): domain Eukaryota; kingdom Viridiplantae; phylum Streptophyta; class Magnoliopsida; order Fabales; family Fabaceae; genus Lathyrus; species Lathyrus tuberosus. The sequence goes on along the minus strand of JALAZF010000552.1, from coordinate 3,761,930 downwards.
TTCAAGAGAAGCTCAGTATTAGTTTTTCCGCTGTGTATTATTTTGTTGTATACAATTGAGGATATTGTATATTATTCTTAGATTTTTATTTTTGGCTAGTTTGCATGCCTTGTGCCATATGTTGTATTTATGTTTTAGAATGGACAAGTATGTGAACTATGTCAGTAGGCACTTTTGATGTGTCAGTACCAAATAAAACACTTGTATGGTATTATTCTAGATGAATATTATACAGGGCGTTACAACATAAAACTTCTATATTGAATTTAGATATATTTAGTATTATATTTATATATAAATTCAATTTTTAAATTAAAATATATTTAATATAGTATTTAATAAAAATGTGTTTAATGTAGAAGTTAGTTATAATTTATTTAATATTATATAATATAAACATTAAGAATATTTAATATATACATACAAAATTCTATATTCAATCTATAATTTATAAAAAAAAATTATGTATACAATTTTACTATATTTAATAGTATATTTATATAGAAATATAATTTTTAATTATATTTATGTAGAATTTAACTAGAAAATTAGGTATAGAATTTAATTATAATATATATATATATATAAATATATAATTATAATATGTAATTTCTCTACAAATATAATTATAAATATATTAAATTCTAGATAGAGTATTTATTTATTATCCGTATAAATTCCATATTATATATAGAATTTCTATAGGTGTATATTAAATATTTTATATGTATATCTAATTAAATATTTCTATAGTATAATATTAAATATATTTAAATATTGAATTGTATTCTTTACGTATATCTAATTAAATATATAATTTCTATATAAATATAATATTAATAAATTTAAATTCTATATATACTTATTATATAATTTCAAAATAAATTCCATATTAATTATAGAAGTTTTATATAAATATAATAAATATTATTTATGCATAAATTTTATAATTTTGAATAAATTATTATTAAGTTCTATATTTAATATATTCTAATTAAATTTTATATTAAATATATAATTTCTAAATAAGTTAAATATAAAACTTTTTATAAAATCCTTATAAAATTCAATAAAAATAGAAAATATAATAAATTCAATTTATATATAGAATTTATATACAAAGATAATATTAAATAAATTCTATATATATCTATATAAACTAAAATAAATTCTATATAAATTTAAGGATAAATAGAATAATAAATAAATTCACATAAATTATATTAAATAAATTTTACATTAATAAAATAATAAATAAATTCTATATAATTTTTTATATTAAAATCTAATATTTGATAAATTCTATATAAGTATAATATTGAATAAATTCTATACAAATTATATTTTATTAGTAGCCCAGACTCACATGTTTTTAAATATAAATAAAAATTGAGAATTTGCAAATACCAAACACCCATTCGACCAATTGGTGGAACATAAATTCTATCGATTTAATGGCTAGAAGCTTGATGATTATGTGATGGACCAGCATGTAGAGAATGATTTAAAACATCATACAAAATAAGCATATCAAAATCGCCAGCCATCACCCGACTTTGTCTAAAAAGAACCATCAACCAGCGTTGCAGGCAATTGCTCAATTGGATACTCAACGATTTACGAAGAACGATGAATTTCATATTCCAAAGTTGGCGATTATTGAGAAGAATTAATTATGGAGTTGAAAGTGGGCACATATGGCTTGATTCCTTTCTCTATGTTATAAGCAACATAATAAAAGACTCTACTAAATCATTTTTGCGTAGTGCATCTACGATTCTACTCCAAAAGACAACATCAATTTCCAATCGCGACATCTTGAGTTCTCGATAAACATTCAGCTTCTTCCTGGAACATTTCTCCATTCGGGTACATGTTAATCATTATAAAGTCAGTTAGTGTATTTGAATATATGTTTTGTGCCTTCATCTCTTCAAATAGTGTTCTAACTTCAGTATACATGCCATGCCTTTTGTACCATGACAGAAGAGCATTGTATGTTGCAATGTTTGTTTATTTGAAGCTATAAATAAGTTCATCGAGATGAAAAGATGTGGAATCATAGATGCACTATGCAAAAAAGATTTAGCAGAGTCTTTCATTATGTTGCTTATTGCAATGGTAGAGAAAGGAATCAAGCCAAATGTGGTCACTTTCAAATGGATTGCTTGTGATGGTGTGAAAAGGGTATTTAAAGATTTGGATTTACGAAAAAAGCGTTATTTCATTTACGAAATTTTTGTTATTTTTTTTAATAGAAATGGGTTGGAAACGTCATTAAATTAATTACTTTGAGCGCAACATATCGAATAGAAAAATAATTTATATCCAATAAGAGAATGATCAAAATTTACAGCTATCTTAATAATCATATTTATTTATTTTCACAAGTACAATACATTTTTAAAAAGTAATATTATGACGCTTTGGAGGGTGACATGTCATTAAATTTAATTGTTATATATTTAGAAAATCTAAATCATATTTTACTTAAATAATTGTTATAATCATATTTAAATTTAATATTACATGTGTTTATATGGATTCTAGTGAAATTTCTAGTTACTAGAAGCAATGAAGGAATACAGTCCCAACAATGGCAACTTGATTGTAACTATTAGAGTTGTTTATTATATCATTAAGATACAAAGTCAAACAGAATCGAATTGAATGACAAGAGAGAAAAATTAAACAATTCTATTGAATTGTTTGAGTTAATCTAGACCAATATTAAACTGATGTATTAGTTTGGTTTAAAATGGAGGACAAATAAAATGGAGATTCTACAACAATAATGCAAGATGACAAAATTAATAGAGAAAAATACAAATATATATATAATTTAAATAAATAGGGATTATATGTATAAACTATATATTTTAATAATAATTTATATATACATAATGAATATTTAGTATACATGTAGAAATTTAAAATATAATTAATGTGGAATTAACATAAAACTTCTATATTGAATTTAGATATATTTAGTATTATATTTATATATAAATTTCATTTTTAAATTAAAATATATTTAATATAGTATTTAATAAAAATGTGTTTAATGTAGAAGTTAGTTATAATTTATTTAATATTATATAATATAAACATTAAGAATATTTAATATATACATAAAAAATTCTATATTCAATATATAATTTATAAAAAAAAATTATGTATACAATTTTACTATATTTAATAGTATATTTATATAGAAGTATAATTTTTAATTATATTTATGTAGAATTTAACTAGAAAATTAGGTATAGAATTTAATTATAATATATATATATATATATAATTAAAATATTTAATTTCTCTACAAATATAATTATAAATATATTAAATTCTAGATAGAGTATTTATTTATTATCCGTATAAATTCCATATTATATATAGAATTTCTATAGGTGTATATTAAATATTTTATATGTATATCTAATTAAATATTTCTATAGTATAATATTAAATATATTTAAATATTGAATTGTATTCTTTACGTATATCTAATTAAATATATAATTTCTATATAAATATAATAGTAATAAATTTAAATTCTATATATACTTATTATATAATTCCAAAATAAATTCCATATTAATTATAGAAGTTTTATATAAATATAATAAATATTATTTATGCATAAATTTTATAATTTTGAATAAATTATTATTAAGTTCTATATTTAATATATTCTAATTAAATTTTATATCAAATATATAATTTCTAAATAAGTTAAATATAAAACTTTTTATAAAATCCTTATAAAATTCAATAAAAATAGAAAATATAATAAATTCAATTTATATATAGAATTTATATACAAAGATAATATTAAATAAATTCTATATATATCTATATAAACTAAAATAAATTCTATATAAATTTAAGGATAAATAGAATAATAAATAAATTCACATAAATTATATTAAATAAATTTTACATTAATAAAATAATAAATAAATTCTATATAATTTTTTATATTAAAATCTAATATTTGATAAATTCTATATAAGTATAATATTGAATAAATTCTATACAAATTATATTTTATTAGTAGCCCAGACTCACATGTTTTTAAATATAAATAAAAATTGAGAATTTGCAAATACCAAACACCCATTCGACCAATTGGTGGAACATAAATTCTATCGATTTAATGGCTAGAAGCTTGATGATTATGTGATGGACCAGCATGTAGAGAATGATTTAAAACATCATACAAAATAAGCATATCAAAATCGCCAGCCATCACCCGACTTTGTCTAAAAAGAACCATCAACCAGCGTTGCAGGCAATTGCTCAATTGGATACTCAACGATTTACGAAGAACGATGAATTTCATATTCCAAAGTTGGCGATTATTGAGAAGAATTAATTATGGAGTTGAAAGTGGGCACATATGGCTTGATTCCTTTCTCTATGTTATAAGCAACATAATAAAAGACTCTACTAAATCATTTTTGCGTAGTGCATCTACGATTCTACTCCAAAAGACAACATCAATTTCCAATCGCGACATCTTGAGTTCTCGATAAACATTCAGCTTCTTCCTGGAACATTTCTCCATTCGGGTACATGTTAATCATTATAAAGTCAGTTAGTGTATTTGAATACATGTTTTGTGCCTTCATCTCTTCAAATAGTGTTCTAACTTCAGTATACATGCCATGCCTTTTGTACCATGACAGAAGAGCATTGTATGTTGCAATGTTTGTTTATTTGAAGCTATAAATAAGTTCATCGAGATGAAAAGATGTGGAATCATAGATGCACTATGCAAAAAAGATTTAGCAGAGTCTTTCATTATGTTGCTTATTGCAATGGTAGAGAAAGGAATCAAGCCAAATGTGGTCACTTTCAAATGGATTGCTTGTGATGGTGTGAAAAGGGTATTTAAAGATTTGGATTTACGAAAAAAGCGTTATTTCATTTACGAAATTTTTGTTATTTTTTAATAGAAATGGGTTGGAAACGTCATTAAATTAATTACTTTGAGCGCAACATATCGAATAGAAAAATAATTTATATCCAATAAGAGAATGATCAAAATTTACAGCTATCTTAATAATCATATTTATTTATTTTCACAAGTACAATACATTTTTAAAAAGTAATATTATGACGCTTTGGAGGGTGACATGTCATTAAATTTAATTGTTATATATTTAGAAAATCTAAATCATATTTTACTTAAATAATTGTTATAATCATATTTAAATTTAATATTACATGTGTTTATATGGATTCTAGTGAAATTTCTAGTTACTAGAAGCAATGAAGGAATACAGTCCCAACAATGGCAACTTGATTGTAACTATTAGAGTTGTTTATTATATCATTAAGATACAAAGTCAAACAGAATCGAATTGAATGACAAGAGAGAAAAATTAAACAATTCTATTGAATTGTTTGAGTTAATCTAGACCAATATTAAACTGATGTATTAGTTTGGTTTAAAATGGAGGACAAATAAAATGGAGATTCTACAACAATAATGCAAGATGACAAAATTAATAGAGAAAAATACAAATATATATATATATATATATATATATATATATATATAATTTAAATAAATAGGGATTATATGTATAAACTATATATTTTAATAATAATTTATATATACATAATGAATATTTAGTATACATGTAGAAATTTAAAATATAATTAATGTAGAATTAACATAAAACTTCTATATTGAATTTAGATATATTTAGTATTATATTTATATATAAATTTCATTTTTAAATTAAAATATATTTAATATAGTATTTAATAAAAATGTGTTTAATGTAGAAGTTAGTTATAATTTATTTAATATTATATAATATAAACATTAAGAATATTTAATATATACATAAAAAATTCTATATTCAATATATAATTTATAAAAAAAAATTATGTATACAATTTTACTATATTTAATAGTATATTTATATAGAAATATAATTTTTAATTATATTTATGTAGAATTTAACTAGAAAATTAGGTATAGAATTTAATTATAATATATATATATATATATATATATATATATATATATATATAATTAAAATATTTAATTTCTCTACAAATATAATTATAAATATATTAAATTCTAGATAGAGTATTTATTTATTATCCGTATAAATTCCATATTATATATAGAATTTCTATAGGTGTATATTAAATATTTTATATGTATATCTAATTAAATATTTCTATAGTATAATATTAAATATATTTAAATATTGAATTGTATTCTTTACGTATATCTAATTAAATATATAATTTCTATATAAATATAATAGTAATAAATTTAAATTCTATATATACTTATTATATAATTTCAAAATAAATTCCATATTAATTATAGAAGTTTTATATAAATATAATAAATATTATTTATGCATAAATTTTATAATTTTGAATAAATTATTATTAAGTTCTATATTTAATATATTCTAATTAAATTTTATATCAAATATATAATTTCTAAATAAGTTAAATATAAAACTTTTTATAAAATCCTTATAAAATTCAATAAAAATAGAAAATATAATAAATTCAATTTATATATAGAATTTATATACAAAGATAATATTAAATAAATTCTATATATATCTATATAAACTAAAATAAATTCTATATAAATTTAAGGATAAATAGAATAATAAATAAATTCACATAAATTATATTAAATAAATTTTACATTAATAAAATAATAAATAAATTCTATATAATTTTTTATATTAAAATCTAATATTTGATAAATTCTATATAAGTATAATATTGAATAAATTCTATACAAATTATATTTTATTAGTAGCCCAGACTCACATGTTTTTAAATATAAATAAAAATTGAGAATTTGCAAATACCAAACACCCATTCGACCAATTGGTGGAACATAAATTCTATCGATTTAATGGCTAGAAGCTTGATGATTATGTGATGGACCAGCATGTAGAGAATGATTTAAAACATCATACAAAATAAGCATATCAAAATCGCCAGCCATCACCCGACTTTGTCTAAAAAGAACCATCAACCAGCGTTGCAGGCAATTGCTCAATTGGATACTCAACGATTTACGAAGAACGATGAATTTCATATTCCAAAGTTGGCGATTATTGAGAAGAATTAATTATGGAGTTGAAAGTGGGCACATATGGCTTGATTCCTTTCTCTATGTTATAAGCAACATAATAAAAGACTCTACTAAATCATTTTTGCGTAGTGCATCTACGATTCTACTCCAAAAGACAACATCAATTTCCAATCGCGACATCTTAAGTTCTCGATAAACATTCAGCTTCTTCCTGGAACATTTCTCCATTCGGGTACATGTTAATCATTATAAAGTCAGTTAGTGTATTTGAATATATGTTTTGTGCCTTCATCTCTTCAAATAGTGTTCTAACTTCAGTATACATGCCATGCCTTTTGTACCATGACAGAAGAGCATTGTATGTTGCAATGTTTGTTTATTTAAAGCTATAAATAAGTTCATCGAGATGAAAAGATGTGGAATCATAGATGCACTATGCAAAAAAGATTTAGCAGAGTCTTTCATTATGTTGCTTATTGCAATGGTAGAGAAAGGAATCAAGCCAAATGTGGTCACTTTCAAATGGATTGCTTGTGATGGTGTGAAAAGGGTATTTAAAGATTTGGATTTACGAAAAAAGCGTTATTTCATTTACGAAATTTTTGTTATTTTTTTAATAGAAATGGGTTGGAAACGTCATTAAATTAATTACTTTGAGCGCAACATATCGAATAGAAAAATAATTTATATCCAATAAGAGAATGATCAAAATTTACAGCTATCTTAATAATCATATTTATTTATTTTCACAAGTACAATACATTTTTAAAAAGTAATATTATGACGCTTTGGAGGGTGACATGTCATTAAATTTAATTGTTATATATTTAGAAAATCTAAATCATATTTTACTTAAATAATTGTTATAATCATATTTAAATTTAATATTACATGTGTTTATATGGATTCTAGTGAAATTTCTAGTTACTAGAAGCAATGAAGGAATACAGTCCCAACAATGGCAACTTGATTGTAACTATTAGAGTTGTTTATTATATCATTAAGATACAAAGTCAAACAGAATCGAATTGAATGACAAGAGAGAAAAATTAAACAATTCTATTGAATTGTTTGAGTTAATCTAGACCAATATTAAACTGATGTATTAGTTTGGTTTAAAATGGAGGACAAATAAAATGGAGATTCTACAACAATAATGCAAGATGACAAAATTAATAGAGAAAAATACAAATATATATATATATATATATATATATATATATATATATATATATAATTTAAATAAATAGGGATTATATGTATAAACTATATATTTTAATAATAATTTATATATACATAATGAATATTTAGTATACATGTAGAAATTTAAAATATAATTAATGTGGAATTAACATAAAACTTCTATATTGAATTTAGATATATTTAGTATTATATTTATATATAAATTTCATTTTTAAATTAAAATATATTTAATATAGTATTTAATAAAAATGTGTTTAATGTAGAAGTTAGTTATAATTTATTTAATATTATATAATATAAACATTAAGAATATTTAATATATACATAAAAAAATCTATATTCAATATATAATTTATAAAAAAAAATTATGCATACAATTGTACTATATTTAATAGTATATTTATATAGAAATATAATTTTTAATTATATTTATGTAGAATTTAACTAGAAAATTAGGTATAGAATTTAATTATAATATATATATATATATATATATATATATATAATTAAAATATTTAATTTCTCTACAAATATAATTATAAATATATTAAATTCTAGATAGAGTATTTATTTATTATCCGTATAAATTCCATATTATATATAGAATTTCTATAGGTGTATATTAAATATTTTATATGTATATCTAATTAAATATTTCTATAGTATAATATTAAATATATTTAAATATTGAATTGTATTCTTTACGTATATCTAATTAAATATATAATTTCTATATAAATATAATAGTAATAAATTTAAATTCTATATATACTTATTATATAATTTCAAAATAAATTCCATATTAATTATAGAAGTTTTATATAAATATAATAAATATTATTTATGCATAAATTTTATAATTTTGAATAAATTATTATTAAGTTCTATATTTAATATATTCTAATTAAATTTTATATCAAATATATAATTTCTAAATAAGTTAAATATAAAACTTTTTATAAAATCCTTATAAAATTCAATAAAAATAGAAAATATAATAAATTCAATTTATATATAGAATTTATATACAAAGATAATATTAAATAAATTCTATATATATCTATATAAACTAAAATAAATTCTATATAAATTTAAGGATAAATAGAATAATAAATAAATTCACATAAATTATATTAAATAAATTTTACATTAATAAAATAATAAATAAATTCTATATAATTTTTTATATTAAAATCTAATATTTGATAAATTCTATATAAGTATAATATTGAATAAATTCTATACAAATTATATTTTATTAGTAGCCCAGACTCACATGTTTTTAAATATAAATAAAATTTGAGAATTTGCAAATACCAAACACCCATTCGACCAATTGGTGGAACATAAATTCTATCGATTTAATGGCTAGAAGCTTGATGATTATGTGATGGACCAGGATGTAGAGAATGATTTAAAACATCATACAACACAAGCATATCAAAATCGCCAGCCATCACCCGACTTTGTCTAAAAAGAACCATCAATCAGCGTTGCAGGAAATTGTTCAATTGGATACTTAACGATTTACGAAGAACGATGAATTTCATATTCCAAAGTTGGCGATTATTGAGAAGAATTAATTACGGAGTTAAAAGTGGGCACATATGGCTTGATTCCTTTCTCTATGTTATAAGCAACATAATAAAAGACTCTACTAAATCATTTTTGCGTAGTGCATCTACGAGTCTACTACAAAAGACAACATCAATTTCCAATCGCGACATCTTGAGTTCTAGATAAACATTCAGTTTCTTCCTGGAACATTTCTCCATTCGGGTACATGTTAATCATTATAAAGTCAGTTAGTGTATTTGAATATATGTTTTGTGCCTTCATCTCTTCAAATAGTGTTCTAACTTCAGTATACATGCCATGCCTTTTGTACCAGGACAGAAGAGCATTGTATGTTGCAATGTTTGTTTATTTGAAGCTATAAATAAGTTCATCGAGATGAAAAGATGTGGAATCATAGATGCACTATGCAAAAAAGATTTAGCAGAGTCTTTCATTATGTTGCTTATTGCAATGGTAGAGAAAGGAATCAAGCCAAATGTGGTCACTTTCAAATGCATGGCTTGTGATGGTGTGAGAAGGGTATTTAAAGATTTGGATTTACGAAAAAAGCGTTATTTCATTTACGAAATTTTTGTTATTTTTTTAATAGAAATGGGTTGGAAACGTCATTAAATTAATTACTTTGAGCGCAACATATCGAATAGAAAAATAATTTATATCCAATAAGAGAATGATCAAAATTTACAGCTATCTTAATAATCATATTTATTTATTTTCACAAGTACAATACATTTTTAAAAAGTAATATTATGACGCTTTGGAGGGTGACATGTCATTAAATTTAATTGTTATATATTTAGAAAATCTAAATCATATTTTACTTAAATAATTGTTATAATCATATTTAAATTTAATATTACATGTGTTTATATGGATTCTAGTGAAATTTCTAGTTACTAGAAGCAATGAAGGAATACAGTCCCAACAATGGCAACTTGATTGTAACTATTAGAGTTGTTTATTATATCATTAAGATACAAAGTCAAACAGAATCGAATTGAATGACAAGAGAGAAAAATTAAACAATTCTATTGAATTGTTTGAGTTAATCTAGACCAATATTAAACTGATGTATTAGTTTGGTTTAAAATGGAGGACAAATAAAATGGAGATTCTACAACAATAATGCAAGATGACAAAATTAATAGAGAAAAATACAAATATATATATATATATATATATATATATATATAATTTAAATAAATAGGGATTATATGTATAAACTATATATTTTAATAATAATTTATATATACATAATGAATATTTAGTATACATGTAGAAATTTAAAATATAATTAATGTGGAATTAACATAAAACTTCTATATTGAATTTAGATATATTTAGTATTATATTTATATATAAATTTCATTTTTAAATTAAAATATATTTAATATAGTATTTAATAAAAATGTGTTTAATGTAGAAGTTAGTTATAATTTATTTAATATTATATAATATAAACATTAAGAATATTTAATATATACATAAAAAATTCTATATTCAATATATAATTTATAAAAAAAAATTATGCATACAATTGTACTATATTTAATAGTATATTTATATAGAAATATAATTTTTAATTATATTTATGTAGAATTTAACTAGAAAATTAGGTATAGAATTTAATTATAATATATATATATATATATATATATAATTAAAATATTTAATTTCTCTACAAATATAATTATAAATATATTAAATTCTAGATAGAGTATTTATTTATTATCCGTATAAATTCCATATTATATATAGAATTTCTATAGGTGTATATTAAATATTTTATATGTATATCTAATTAAATATTTCTATAGTATAATATTAAATATATTTAAATATTGAATTGTATTCTTTACGTATATCTAATTAAATATATAATTTCTATATAAATATAATAGTAATAAATTTAAATTCTATATATACTTATTATATAATTTCAAAATAAATTCCATATTAATTATAGAAGTTTTATATAAATATAATAAATATTATTTATGCATAAATTTTATAATTTTGAATAAATTATTATTAAGTTCTATATTTAATATATTCTAATTAAATTTTATATCAAATATATAATTTCTAAATAAGTTAAATATAAAACTTTTTATAAAATCCTTATAAAATTCAATAAAAATAGAAAATATAATAAATTCAATTTATATATAGAATTTATATACAAAGATAATATTAAATAAATTCTATATATATCTATATAAACTAAAATAAATTCTATATAAATTTAAGGATAAATAGAATAATAAATAAATTCACATAAATTATATTAAATAAATTTTACATTAATAAAATAATAAATAAATTCTATATAATTTTTTATATTAAAATCTAATATTTGATAAATTCTATATAAGTATAATATTGAATAAATTCTATACAAATTATATTTTATTAGTAGCCCAGACTCACATGTTTTTAAATATAAATAAAATTTGAGAATTTGCAAATACCAAACACCCATTCGACCAATTGGTGGAACATAAATTCTATCGATTTAATGGCTAGAAGCTTGATGATTATGTGATGGACCAGGATGTAGAGAATGATTTAAAACATCATACAACACAAGCATATCAAAATCGCCAGCCATCACCCGACTTTGTCTAAAAAGAACCATCAATCAGCGTTGCAGGAAATTGTTCAATTGGATACTTAACGATTTACGAAGAACGATGAATTTCATATTCCAAAGTTGGCGATTATTGAGAAGAATTAATTACGGAGTTAAAAGTGGGCACATATGGCTTGATTCCTTTCTCTATGTTATAAGCAACATAATAAAAGACTCTACTAAATCATTTTTGCGTAGTGCATCTACGAGTCTACTACAAAAGACAACATCAATTTCCAATCGCGACATCTTGAGTTCTAGATAAACATTCAGTTTCTTCCTGGAACATTTCTCCATTCGGGTACATGTTAATCATTATAAAGTCAGTTAGTGTATTTGAATATATGTTTTGTGCCTTCATCTCTTCAAATAGTGTTCTAACTTCAGTATACATGCCATGCCTTTTGTACCAGGACAGAAGAGCATTGTATGTTGCAATGTTTGTTTATTTGAAGCTATAAATAAGTTCATCGAGATGAAAAGATGTGGAATCATAGATGCACTATGCAAAAAAGATTTAGCAGAGTCTTTCATTATGTTGCTTATTGCAATGGTAGAGAAAGGAATCAAGCCAAATGTGGTCACTTTCAAATGCATGGCTTGTGATGGTGTGAGAAGGGTATTTAAAGATTTGGATTTACGAAAAAAGCGTTATTTCATTTACGAAATTTTTGTTATTTTTTTAATAGAAATGGGTTGGAAACGTCATTAAATTAATTACTTTGAGCGCAACATATCGAATAGAAAAATAATTTATATCCAATAAGAGAATGATCAAAATTTACAGCTATCTTAATAATCATATTTATTTATTTTCACAAGTACAATACATTTTTAAAAAGTAATATTATGACGCTTTGGAGGGTGACATGTCATTAAATTTAATTGTTATATATTTAGAAAATCTAAATCATATTTTACTTAAATAATTGTTATAATCATATTTAAATTTAATATTACATGTGTTTATATGGATTCTAGTGAAATTTCTAGTTACTAGAAGCAATGAAGGAATACAGTCCCAACAATGGCAACTTGATTGTAACTATTAGAGTTGTTTATTATATCATTAAGATACAAAGTCAAACAGAATCGAATTGAATGACAAGAGAGAAAAATTAAACAATTCTATTGAATTGTTTGAGTTAATCTAGACCAATATTAAACTGATGTATTAGTTTGGTTTAAAATGGAGGACAAATAAAATGGAGATTCTACAACAATAATGCAAGATGACAAAATTAATAGAGAAAAATACAAATATATATATATATATATATATATATATAATTTAAATAAATAGGGATTATATGTATAAACTATATATTTTAATAATAATTTATATATACATAATGAATATTTAGTATACATGTAGAAATTTAAAATATAATTAATGTAGAATTAACATAAAACTTCTATATTGAATTTAGATATATTTAGTATTATATTTATATATAAATTTCATTTTTAAATTAAAATATATTTAATATAGTATTTAATAAAAATGTGTTTAATGTAGAAGTTAGTTATAATTTATTTAATATTATATAATATAAACATTAAGAATATTTAATATATACATAAAAAATTCTATATTCAATATATAATTTATAAAAAAAAATTATGTATACAATTTTACTATATTTAATAGTATATTTATATAGAAATATAATTTTTAATTATATTTATGTAGAATTTAACTAGAAAATTAGGTATAGAATTTAATTATTATATATATATATATATATATATATATATATATATAATTAAAATATTTAATTTCTCTACAAATATAATTATAAATATATTAAATTCTAGATAGAGTATTTATTTATTATCCGTATAAATTCCATATTATATATAGAATTTCTATAGGTGTATATTAAATATTTTATATGTATATCTAATTAAATATTTCTATAGTATAATATTAAATATATTTAAATATTGAATTGTATTCTTTACGTATATCTAATTAAATATATAATTTCTATATAAATATAATAGTAATAAATTTAAATTCTATATATACTTATTATATAATTTCAAAATAAATTCCATATTAATTATAGAAGTTTTATATAAATATAATAAATATTATTTATGCATAAATTTTATAATTTTGAATAAATTATTATTAAGTTCTATATTTAATATATTCTAATTAAATTTTATATCAAATATATAATTTCTAAATAAGTTAAATATAAAACTTTTTATAAAATCCTTATAAAATTCAATAAAAATAGAAAATATAATAAATTCAATTTATATATAGAATTTATATACAAAGATAATATTAAATAAATTCTATATATATCTATATAAACTAAAATAAATTCTATATAAATTTAAGGATAAATAGAATAATAAATAAATTCACATAAATTATATTAAATAAATTTTACATTAATAAAATAATAAATAAATTCTATATAATTTTTTATATTAAAATCTAATATTTGATAAATTCTATATAAGTATAATATTGAATAAATTCTATACAAATTATATTTTATTAGTAGCCCAGACTCACATGTTTTTAAATATAAATAAAATTTGAGAATTTGCAAATACCAAACACCCATTCGACCAATTGGTGGAACATAAATTCTATCGATTTAATGGCTAGAAGCTTGATGATTATGTGATGGACCAGGATGTAGAGAATGATTTAAAACATCATACAACACAAGCATATCAAAATCGCCAGCCATCACCCGACTTTGTCTAAAAAGAACCATCAATCAGCGTTGCAGGAAATTGTTCAATTGGATACTTAACGATTTACGAAGAACGATGAATTTCATATTCCAAAGTTGGCGATTATTGAGAAGAATTAATTACGGAGTTAAAAGTGGGCACATATGGCTTGATTCCTTTCTCTATGTTATAAGCAACATAATAAAAGACTCTACTAAATCATTTTTGCGTAGTGCATCTACGAGTCTACTACAAAAGACAACATCAATTTCCAATCGCGACATCTTGAGTTCTAGATAAACATTCAGTTTCTTCCTGGAACATTTCTCCATTCGGGTACATGTTAATCATTATAAAGTCAGTTAGTGTATTTGAATATATGTTTTGTGCCTTCATCTCTTCAAATAGTGTTCTAACTTCAGTATACATGCCATGCCTTTTGTACCAGGACAGAAGAGCATTGTATGTTGCAATGTTTGTTTATTTGAAGCTATAAATAAGTTCATCGAGATGAAAAGATGTGGAATCATAGATGCACTATGCAAAAAAGATTTAGCAGAGTCTTTCATTATGTTGCTTATTGCAATGGTAGAGAAAGGAATCAAGCCAAATGTGGTCACTTTCAAATGCATGGCTTGTGATGGTGTGAGAAGGGTATTTAAAGATTTGGATTTACGAAAAAAGCGTTATTTCATTTACGAAATTTTTGTTATTTTTTTAATAGAAATGGGTTGGAAACGTCATTAAATTAATTACTTTGAGCGCAACATATCGAATAGAAAAATAATTTATATCCAATAAGAGAATGATCAAAATTTACAGCTATCTTAATAATCATATTTATTTATTTTCACAAGTACAATACATTTTTAAAAAGTAATATTATGACGCTTTGGAGGGTGACATGTCATTAAATTTAATTGTTATATATTTAGAAAATCTAAATCATATTTTACTTAAATAATTGTTATAATCATATTTAAATTTAATATTACATGTGTTTATATGGATTCTAGTGAAATTTCTAGTTACTAGAAGCAATGAAGGAATACAGTCCCAACAATGGCAACTTGATTGTAACTATTAGAGTTGTTTATTATATCATTAAGATACAAAGTCAAACAGAATCGAATTGAATGACAAGAGAGAAAAATTAAACAATTCTATTGAATTGTTTGAGTTAATCTAGACCAATATTAAACTGATGTATTAGTTTGGTTTAAAATGGAGGACAAATAAAATGGAGATTCTACAACAATAATGCAAGATGACAAAATTAATAGAGAAAAATACAAATATATATATATATATATATATATATATAATTTAAATAAATAGGGATTATATGTATAAACTATATATTTTAATAATAATTTATATATACATAATGAATATTTAGTATACATGTAGAAATTTAAAATATAATTAATGTAGAATTAACATAAAACTTCTATATTGAATTTAGATATATTTAGTATTATATTTATATATAAATTTCATTTTTAAATTAAAATATATTTAATATAGTATTTAATAAAAATGTGTTTAATGTAGAAGTTAGTTATAATTTATTTAATATTATATAATATAAACATTAAGAATATTTAATATATACATAAAAAATTCTATATTCAATATATAATTTATAAAAAAAAATTATGTATACAATTTTACTATATTTAATAGTATATTTATATAGAAATATAATTTTTAATTATATTTATGTAGAATTTAACTAGAAAATTAGGTATAGAATTTAATTATAATATATATATATATATATATAATTAAAATATTTAACTTCTCTACAAATATAATTATAAATATATTAAATTCTAGATAGAGTATTTATTTATTATCCGTATAAATTCCATATTATATATAGAATTTCTATAGGTGTATATTAAATATTTTATATGTATATCTAATTAAATATTTCTATAGTATAATATTAAATATATTTAAATATTGAATTGTATTCTTTACGTATATCTAATTAAATATATAATTTCTATATAAATATAATATTAATAAATTTAAATTCTATATATACTTATTATATAATTTCAAAATAAATTCCATATTAATTATAGAAGTTTTATATAAATATAATAAATATTATTTATGCAAAAATTTTATAATTTTGAATAAATTATTATTAAGTTCTATATTTAATATATTCTAATTAAATTTTATATTAAATATATAATTTCTAAATAAGTTAAATATAAAACTTTTTATAAAATCCTTATAAAATTCAATAAAAATAGAAAATATAATAAATTTAATTTATATATAGAATTTATATACAAAGATAATATTAAATAAATTCTATATATATCTATATAAACTAAAATAAATTCTATATAAATTTAAGGATAAATAGAATAATAAATAAATTCACATAAATTATATTAAATAAATTTTACATTAATAAAATAATAAATAAATTCTATATAATTTTTTATATTAAAATCTAATATTTGATAAATTCTATATAAGTATAATATTGAATAAATTCTATACAAATTATATTTTATTAGTAGCCCAGACTCACATGTTTTTAAATATAAATAAAAATTGAGAATTTGCAAATACCAAACACCCATTCGACCAATTGGTGGAACATAAATTCTATCGATTTAATGGCTAGAAGCTTGATGATTATGTGATGGACCAGCATGTAGAGAATGATTTAAAACATCATACAAAACAAGCATATCAAAATCGCCAGCCATCACCCGACTTTGTCTAAAAAGAACCATCAATCAGCGTTGCAGGAAATTGTTCAATTGGATACTCAACGATTTACGAAGAACGATGAATTTCATATTCCAAAGTTGGCGATTATTGAGAAGAATTAATTATGGAGTTGAAAGTGGGCACATATGGCTTGATTCCTTTCTCTATGTTATAAGCAACATAATAAAAGACTCTACTAAATCATTTTTGTGTAGTGCATCTACGATTCTACTACAAAAGACAACATCAATTTCCAATCGCGACATCTTGAGTTCTAGATAAACATTCAGTTTCTTCCTGGAACATTTCTCCATTCGGGTACATGTTAATCATTATAAAGTCAGTTAGTGTATTTGAATATATGTTTTGTGCCTTCATCTCTTCAAATAGTGTTCTAACTTCAGTATACATGCCATGCCTTTTGTACCAGGACAGAAGAGCATTGTATGTTGCAATGTTTGTTTATTTGAAGCTATAAATAAGTTCATCGAGATGAAAAGATGTGGAATCATAGATGCACTATGCAAAAAAGATTTAGCAGAGTCTTTCATTATGTTGCTTATTGCAATGGTAGAGAAAGGAATCAAGCCAAATGTGGTCACTTTCAAATGCATGGCTTGTGATGGTGTGAGAAGGGTATTTAAAGATTTGGATTTACGAAAAAAGCGTTATTTCATTTACGAAATTTTTGTTATTTTTTTAATAGAAATGGGTTGGAAACGTCATTAAATTAATTACTTTGAGCGCAACATATCGAATAGAAAAATAATTTATATCCAATAAGAGAATGATCAAAATTTACAGCTATCTTAATAATCATATTTATTTATTTTCACAAGTACAATACATTTTTAAAAAGTAATATTATGACGCTTTGGAGGGTGACCTGTCATTAAATTTAATTGTTATATATTTAGAAAATCTAAATCATATTTTACTTAAATAATTGTTATAATCATATTTAAATTTAATATTACATGTGTTTATATGGATTCTAGTGAAATTTCTAGTTACTAGAAGCAATGAAGGAATACAGTCCCAACAATGGCAACTTGATTGTAACTATTAGAGTTGTTTATTATATCATTAAGATACAAAGTCAAACAGAATCGAATTGAATGACAAGAGAGAAAAATTAAACAATTAAATTGAATTGTTTGAGTTAATCTAGACCAATATTAAACTGATGTATTTGTTTGGTTTAAAATGGAGGACAAATAAAATGGAGATTCTACAACAATAATGCAAGATGACAAAATTAATAGAGAAAAATACAAATATATATATATATATATATATATATATATATATATATATATATATAAATATATATATAAATATATATATATAAAAAAAATTTAAATAAATAGGGATTATATGTATAAACTATATATTTTATAAATAATTTATATATACATAATGAATATTTAGTATACATGTAGAAATTTAAAATATAATTAATGTAGAATTAACATAAAACTTCTATATTGAATTTAGATATATTTAGTATTATTTTTATATATAAATTTCATTTTTAAATTAAAATATATTTAATATAGTATTTAATAAAAATGTGTTTAATGTAGAAGTTAGTTATAATTTATTTAATATTATATAATATAAACATTAAGAATATTTAATATATACATAAAAAATTCTATATTCAATATATAATTTATAAAAAAAAATTATGTATACAATTTTACTATATTTAATAGTATATTTATATAGAAATATAATTTTTAATTATATTTATGTAGAATTTAACTAGAAAATTAGGTATAGAATTTAATTATAATATATATATATATATAATTAAAATATATAATTTCTCTACAAATATAATTATAAATATATTAAATTCTAGATAGAGTATTTATTTATTATCCGTATAAATTCCATATTATATATAGAATTTCTATAGGTGTATATTAAATATTTTATATGTATATCTAATTAAATATTTCTATAGTATAATATTAAATATATTTAAATATTGAATTGTATTCTTTACGTATATCTAATTAAATATATAATTTCTATATAAATATAATATTAATAAATTTAAATTCTATATATACTTATTATATAATTTCAAAATAAATTCCATATTAATTATAGAAGTTTTATATAAATATAATAAATATTATTTATGCAAAAATTTTATAATTTTGAATAAATTATTATTAAGTTCTATATTTAATATATTCTAATTAAATTTTATATTAAATATATAATTTCTAAATAAGTTAAATATAAAACTTTTTATAAAATCCTTATAAAATTCAATAAAAATAGAAAATATAATAAATTTAATTTATATATAGAATTTATATACAAAGATAATATTAAATAAATTCTATATATATCTATATAAACTAAAATAAATTCTATATAAATTTAAGGATAAATAGAATAATAAATAAATTCACATAAATTATATTAAATAAATTTTACATTAATAAAATAATAAATAAATTCTATATAATTTTTTATATTAAAATCTAATATTTGATAAATTCTATATAAGTATAATATTGAATAAATTCTATACAAATTATATTTTATTAGTAGCCCAGACTCACATGTTTTTAAATATAAATAAAAATTGAGAATTTGCAAATACCAAACACCCATTCGACCAATTGGTGGAACATAAATTCTATCGATTTAATGGCTAGAAGCTTGATGATTATGTGATGGACCAGCATGTAGAGAATGATTTAAAACATCATACAAAACAAGCATATCAAAATCGCCAGCCATCACCCGACTTTGTCTAAAAAGAACCATCAATCAGCGTTGCAGGAAATTGTTCAATTGGATACTCAACGATTTACGAAGAACGATGAATTTCATATTCCAAAGTTGGCGATTATTGAGAAGAATTAATTATGGAGTTGAAAGTGGGCACATATGGCTTGATTCCTTTCTCTATGTTATAAGCAACATAATAAAAGACTCTACTAAATCATTTTTGCGTAGTGCATCTACGATTCTACTACAAAAGACAACATCAATTTCCAATCGCGACATCTTGAGTTCTAGATAAACATTCAGTTTCTTCCTGGAACATTTCTCCATTCGGGTACATGTTAATCATTATAAAGTCAGTTAGTGTATTTGAATATATGTTTTGTGCCTTCATCTCTTCAAATAGTGTTCTAACTTCAGTATACATGCCATGCCTTTTGTACCAGGACAGAAGAGCATTGTATGTTGCAATGTTTGTTTATTTGAAGCTATAAATAAGTTCATCGAGATGAAAAGATGTGGAATCATAGATGCACTATGCAAAAAAGATTTAGCAGAGTCTTTCATTATGTTGCTTATTGCAATGGTAGAGAAAGGAATCAAGCCAAATGTGGTCACTTTCAAATGCATGGCTTGTGATGGTGTGAGAAGGGTATTTAAAGATTTGGATTTACGAAAAAAGCGTTATTTCATTTACGAAATTTTTGTTATTTTTTTAATAGAAATGGGTTGGAAACGTCATTAAATTAATTACTTTGAGCGCAACATATCGAATAGAAAAATAATTTATATCCAATAAGAGAATGATCAAAATTTACAGCTATCTTAATAATCATATTTATTTATTTTCACAAGTACAATACATTTTTAAAAAGTAATATTATGACGCTTTGGAGGGTGACCTGTCATTAAATTTAATTGTTATATATTTAGAAAATCTAAATCATATTTTACTTAAATAATTGTTATAATCATATTTAAATTTAATATTACATGTGTTTATATGGATTCTAGTGAAATTTCTAGTTACTAGAAGCAATGAAGGAATACAGTCCCAACAATGGCAACTTGATTGTAACTATTAGAGTTGTTTATTATATCATTAAGATACAAAGTCAAACAGAATCGAATTGAATGACAAGAGAGAAAAATTAAACAATTAAATTGAATTGTTTGAGTTAATCTAGACCAATATTAAACTGATGTATTTGTTTGGTTTAAAATGGAGGACAAATAAAATGGAGATTCTACAACAATAATGCAAGATGACAAAATTAATAGAGAAAAATACAAATATATATATATATATATATATATATATATATATATATATATATAAATATATATATAAATATATATATATAAAAAAAATTTAAATAAATAGGGATTATATGTATAAACTATATATTTTATAAATAATTTATATATACATAATGAATATTTAGTATACATGTAGAAATTTAAAATATAATTAATGTAGAATTAACATAAAACTTCTATATTGAATTTAGATATATTTAGTATTATTTTTATATATAAATTTCATTTTTAAATTAAAATATATTTAATATAGTATTTAATAAAAATGTGTTTAATGTAGAAGTTAGTTATAATTTATTTAATATTATATAATATAAACATTAAGAATATTTAATATATACATAAAAAATTCTATATTCAATATATAATTTATAAAAAAAAATTATGTATACAATTTTACTATATTTAATAGTATATTTATATAGAAATATAATTTTTAATTATATTTATGTAGAATTTAACTAGAAAATTAGGTATAGAATTTAATTATAATATATATATATATATAATTAAAATATATAATTTCTCTACAAATATAATTATAAATATATTAAATTCTAGATAGAGTATTTATTTATTATCCGTATAAATTCCATATTATATATAGAATTTCTATGGGTGTATATTAAATATTTTATATGTATATCTAATTAAATATTTCTATAGTATAATATTAAATATATTTAAATATTGAATTGTATTCTTTACGTATATCTAATTAAATATATAATTTCTATATAAATATAATATTAATAAATTTAAATTCTATATATACTTATTATATAATTTCAAAATAAATGCCATATTAATTATAGAAGTTTTATATAAATATAATAAATATTATTTATGCAAAAATTTTATAATTTTGAATAAATTATTATTAAGTTCTATATTTAATATATTCTAATTAAATTTTATATTAAATATATAATTTCTAAATAAGTTAAATATAAAACTTTTTATAAAATCCTTATAAAATTCAATAAAAATAGAAAATATAATAAATTTAATTTATATATAGAATTTATATACAAAGATAATATTAAATAAATTCTATATATATCTATATAAACTAAAATAAATTCTATATAAATTTAAGGATAAATAGAATAATAAATAAATTCACATAAATTATATTAAATAAATTTTACATTAATAAAATAATAAATAAATTCTATATAATTTTTTATATTAAAATCTAATATTTGATAAATTCTATATAAGTATAATATTGAATAAATTCTATACAAATTATATTTTATTAGTAGCCCAGACTCACATGTTTTTAAATATAAATAAAAATTGAGAATTTGCAAATACCAAACACCCATTCGACCAATTGGTGGAACATAAATTCTATCGATTTAATGGCTAGAAGCTTGATGATTATGTGATGGACCAGCATGTAGAGAATGATTTAAAACATCATACAAAACAAGCATATCAAAATCGCCAGCCATCACCCGACTTTGTCTAAAAAGAACCATCAATCAGCGTTGCAGGAAATTGTTCAATTGGATACTCAACGATTTACGAAGAACGATGAATTTCATATTCCAAAGTTGGCGATTATTGAGAAGAATTAATTATGGAGTTGAAAGTGGGCACATATGGCTTGATTCCTTTCTCTATGTTATAAGCAACATAATAAAAGACTCTACTAAATCATTTTTGTGTAGTGCATCTACGATTCTACTACAAAAGACAACATCAATTTCCAATCGCGACATCTTGAGTTCTCGATAAACATTCAGCTTCTTCCTGGAACATTTCTCCATTCGGGTACATGTTAATCATTATAAAGTCAGTTAGTGTATTTGAATATATGTTTTGTGCCTTCATCTCTTCAAATAGTGTTCTAACTTCAGTATACATGCCATGCCTTTTGTACCAGGACAGAAGAGCATTGTATGTTGCAATGTTTGTTTATTTGAAGCTATAAATAAGTTCATCGAGATGAAAAGATGTGGAATCATAGATGCACTATGCAAAAAAGATTTAGCAGAGTCTTTCATTATGTTGCTTATTGCAATGGCAGAGAAAGGAATCAAGCCAAATGTGGTCACTTTCAAATGGATGGCTTGTGATGGTGTGAAAAGGGTATTTAAAGATTTGGATTTACGAAAAAAGCGGTATTTCATTTACGAAATTTTTGTTATTTTTTTAATAGAAATGGGTTGGAAACGTCATTAAATTAATTACTTTGAGCGCAACATATCGAATAGAAAAATAATTTATATCCAATAAGAGAATGATCAAAATTTACAGCTATCTTAATAATCATATTTATTTATTTTCACAAGTACAGTACATTTTTAAAAAGTAATATTATGACGCTTTGGAGGGTGACCTGTCATTAAATTTAATTGTTTTATATTTAGAAAATCTAAATCATATTTTACTTAAATAATTGTTATAATCATATTTAAATTTAATATTACATGTGTTTATATGGATTCTAGTGAAATTTCTAGTTACTAGAAGCAATGAAGGAATACAGTCCCAACAATGGCAACTTGATTGTAACTATTAGAGTTGTTTATTATATCATTAAGATACAAAGTCAAACAGAATCGAATTGAATGACAAGAGAGAAAAATTAAACAATTAAATTGAATTGTTTGAGTTAATCTAGACCAATATTAAACTGATGTATTTGTTTGGTTTAAAATGGAGGACAAATAAAATGGAGATTCTACAACAATAATGCAAGATGACAAAATTAATAGAGAAAAATACAAATATATATATATATATATATATATATATATATATATATATATATATAAAATTTAAATAAATAGGGATTATATGTATAAACTATATATTTTATAAATAATTTATATATACATAATGAATATTTAGTATACATGTAGAAATTTAAAATATAATTAATGTAGAATTAACATAAAACTTATATATTGAATTTAGATATATTTAGTATTATATTTATATATAAATTTCATTTTTAAATTAAAATATATTTAATATAGTATTTAATAAAAATGTGTTTAATGTAGAAGTTAGTTATAATTTATTTAATATTATATAATATAAACATTAAGAATATTTAATATATACATAAAAAATTCTATATTCAATATATAATTTATAAAAAAAAATTATGTATACAATTTTACTATATTTAATAGTATATTTATATAGAAATATAATTTTTAATTATATTTATGTAGAATTTAACTAGAAAATTAGGTATAGAATTTAATTATAATATATATATATAATTAAAATATATAATTTCTCTACAAATATAATTATAAATATATTAAATTCTAGATAGAGTATTTATTTATTATCCGTATAAATTCCATATTATATATAGAATTTCTATAGGTGTATATTAAATATTTTATATGTATATCTAATTAAATATTTCTATAGTATAATATTAAATATATTTAAATATTGAATTGTATTCTTTACGTATATCTAATTAAATATATAATTTCTATATAAATATATAATTTCTATATAAATATAATATTAATAAATTTAAATTCTATATATACTTATTATATAATTTCAAAATAAATTCCATATTAATTATAGAAGTTTTATATAAATATAATAAATATTATTTATGCAAAAATTTTATAATTTTGAATAAATTATCATTAAGTTCTATATTTAATATATTCTAATTAAATTTTATATTAAATATATAATTTCTAAATAAGTTAAATATAAAACTTTTTATAAAATCCTTATAAAATTCAATAAAAATAGAAAATTTAATAAATTTAATTTATATATAGAATTTATATACAAAGATAATATTAAATAAATTCTATATATATCTATATAAACTAAAATAAATTCTATATAAATTTAAGGATAAATAGAATAATAAATAAATTCACATAAATTATATTAAATAAATTTTACATTAATAAAATAATAAATAAATTCTATATAATTTTTTATATTAAAATCTAATATTTGATAAATTCTATATAAGTATAATATTGAATAAATTCTATACAAATTATATTTTATTAGTAGCCCAGACTCACATGTTTTTAAATATAAATAAAAATTGAGAATTTGCAAATACCAAACACCCATTCGACCAATTGGTGGAACATAAATTCTATCGATTTAATGGCTAGAAGCTTGATGATTATGTGATGGACCAGCATGTAGAGAATGATTTAAAACATCATACAAAACAAGCATATCAAAATCGCCAGCCATCACCCGACTTTGTCTAAAAATGTTAAAGTATGAACTTAGTTCATGATGAGCACTCTGTGCAATATCAGAGAAATGTAAAATGCAGAGAAAACTCTGTTAGATTTACAAGAGATAAAACAGAAATGAATGAGTTGAATTAACAAGACTGAAGAGTACCCTATATATACAACCATTGCTAACAGAAGCTGTTAGAGTTAACACCTAACAGCTCTAACTAACTCAACTGTTAACAGAACTAACAGTTCTATAACAGACTAACCTACACTTCTCTAACACCCCCCCTCAAGCTGAAGGATATTGGGCTGAAGAGACCACTTTCAGTTTGCTCCGTAACTCAGTGAAAGCAGTAGAACTTAATGGCTTTGTAAGAGCATCAGCAATTTGCATTGGAGCAGGAACATGTTGAATTTGCATCGTACCGGCTACCACTCGTTCCCGCACGAAATGAATATCTAGCTCAATGTGTTTGGTACGAGCATGGAGAACCGGATTGTGTGCCAACATGACAGCACTAACATTATCACAAAGCAGAGTTGGTGTATGAAATGGTACTCTGAGTTCAGTCAATAGAGACTCAATCCATAGCAGCTCAGATGTTGTATGGGCAAGAGCTCGATATTCGGCTTCAGTACTTGAACGAGCCACAAGCGACTGTTTCTTAGATCCCCAGGAAACAAGATTAGGTCCAAAGAAAATACAAGAACCAGATGTAGATCGTCTATCATCAGGGTCACTAGCCCAATCAGAATCACTGTAAGCCCGCAATGAGAATTTTGGAGCAGCTACAGATGGAGAGAGTAATAAACCACATGAGGTTGTACCACTAAGGTACCGGAGGATTCTTCGCACAGCTGTCCAATGTGATTCAAGAGGACTTGCCATAAACTGACATGCTTTGTTGACACTAAAGGAGATATCAGGTCTAGTCAATGTCACATATTGAAGTGCTCCAACCATGGACCTGTACAACTGTGGATCAGAAAAATAAGAAGTACCATGTCTGCTTAGTTTGCAGGTACTCAGCATGGGAGTTGGAACACCATTGGCTTGACTCATCTTGGCCTTAGCAAGTAGATCATGAATGTACTTGGACTGAGTGAGAAAGAGAGCACCATTGCTGCAAGTTTTTACCTCAATGCCCAAAAAATAGCTCGGCCTGCCAAGTTTCTTTAAAGCAAAAGTAGTATGCAGTTTATTGATAAGATCATGTATGAGAGCAGTATTCGAGCCAGTCAATAGAATATCATCCACATACACAAGAGCATACATTGAAACACCAAGCTTGCTATATACAAAAAGAGAATTGTCACATCTGGATGCAGTGAAGCCAAAGTGGAGCAGTGCCTGTGTAAGTTTTTCATACCAAGCCCTTGGGGCTTGTTTTAGACCATAAATGGCTTTATGAAGTTTGCACACCAGAGCCTTGTCAGAGCTAACAAAACCTGGAGGTTGTGTCATGTAGACTTCATCATGCAAAACTCCATTTAAAAAGGCATTATTGATGTCAATTTGCTGGATATCCCAACTGTTAGTAATAGCTAGAGTCAGAATGATTCTAATAGTTGTTGGTTTCACTACAGGAGAAAAGGTCTCAGTATAATCAAAACCATGTTCCTGATGGAATCCTTTAGCAACTAGCCTGGCTTTATACTTATGAATGGTGCCATCAGGATTCTCTTTGAGTTTAAACACCCACCTACACCCTACTGCTCTTTTGTCAGGTGGTAAAGTGGTGAGAGACCAGGTTTTGTTAGCTAAAAGAGCATTGTACTCTTCTTTCATGGCTTGAGTCCATTCAGGTTGAAGAAGAGCCTGTTTGACACTTGTGGGTTCAGAATGGACAAGAAAGGCTTTGGGTTTAGAGTGGCCAGTCTTGCCTCTAGTAAGCATTGGATGAGCATTTTGAAGAAGAGGTGCAGTTGGTACAGAAGGCTGAATGGAGGGGGATGCAGTGGATGGAGATGGAGGTATGAAAGAGGACAGTGTAAGTTCATCAGACTTATGAGATATATGCTGTTCTGAGGTAGCAAGTTCAGAGTTATGACCACTGTTGGGAACTGTAGGCTCATTAGAGAAATTAGAAACATCAACCCTAGACAAGGACTGCTCATTAATAGGAGTGATAGGTAAAGTCATATGTTCAGCAGAGTTAATGTCTAAAGGAGAATTTAGGGATTCACAACCTTTATCAGCAGGAATAAGAGTAGGATGAATGGACTGAGACCTGTGAGTTGATGTGACATGATCTAGACTAGGTGGAACAGGCTGACTGGGAGTGTGCTCAAGGTGACTATTTACAGCATGTTCAGGCTGCAAGGGACCAGTAGGAGCAATAGAGTCAGCTACATTTTGTGCTTCAGAACTAGAAGTGATAGGATGAGATAAGTTCTGAGTTGGTGCTGGTAACATAGGTTGACTAGGTACAGATCTGAGGGAAATGCCAGTAGAATTAGACAAACTCTGAGTAGTACCAGATGTATTAGACTGAGTTACAAATAGTTTTGTATAGGGAAAGGATTGCTCATTAAAGGTGACATCCTTAGAAATATAGACCTTACCATCAGTACTTAAGCATTTGAACCCTTTATGTTGGGAAGAGACACCCAGATAAATGCACTCTTGACTCCTAAATTGAAATTTATTCTTGTTATATGGTCTAAGAAGAGGAAAACAAGAGCAGCCAAAAACTTTGAGGGATGAGTAATCAGGTTGTTTTCCATACAGGGCGTGAAATGGTGAACTACCATTTGGAATAGATGAAGAGGGAAGTCTATTTATAATATGAACTGCTGTGGAAAAACTGTGTTCCCAGAAGGACAAAGGTAATGAGGCATGAGCTAACAATGTCAGACCCATCTCTACAATATGTCTATGTTTTCTCTCAACAGACCCATTTTGATGAGAGGTGTGAGGACAAGTAAGCCTGTGATTGATGCCAAGCTCAGTCAAAAATTTGGTAAATGGACGAAACTCTCCACCAAAATCACTTTGGACAGATTTAATAGTGACTTGAAACTGAGTTTGAACAAAGACATGAAACAGTTTAAAGGCAGACAAGGCTTCAGCTTTAGTTTTGAGAAAGTACAGCCAGGTATACCTAGTACAGCCATCAACAAATGCAATGTAGTAATTATAACCTGACTTAGTAGATATAGGAGCTGGCCCCCACAAATCAGTGTACACAATATCAAAGGGTCTGTGATATTGAGTATCAGTTAGAGGAGCATGCACTCTATGAGCCTTACCAAGATTACAAGAGTTGCAAAAATCATGTTTATTAGAAGAATGTATATTACATAGTTTCATAACATGAGCAACAGAAGGAAAATTTGTATGCCCTAACCTATTATGCCACAGCATAGAATTATTACAATGACTAGAGGACATGCCACTTGAGTGTGAAGCAACATAGCTTTGAGCAGCAGGAGTGACATGAAATTTGGAAGGCAAATTGTGAAATCTGGTGAGCTCCAAGGCTAGACTGGGAAAATAGTAGAGACCACTGGCATCTAAAATGCCTTCCACAATGACTTGATTAGAACCCTGAGATTTGATATAACATTTGTTAGGCAGAAACTCAAACACAACATTATTATCACTAGAAAATTTGGAAACAGACAGTAAATTCCTAGTGATTGAAGGAACATGTAGAATATTGATTAATTTCAACTTATAATTGGGCATAATACTAGAGACAACTTGAGATGAACCTACAGCCTCAATGTTTAGAGTTTGACCATTACCCACATATACCCTATTAGGCCCTACATACTTGCATTTGGTTTGTAAAAGAGAATCATAGGGTGTTAGATGGTGAGATGCACCTGAATCAGCAAACCAAGCTTGGGATTCAAGCTCTGCAGGCAGTGAATACTCTTGAGTAAAAGGCTTTGGTTTACCTGTGGTGGCCATCATTGCCACAGTTTGAGCTTCTTGGGCATGTTCTTGAGCAGCTGAATTCGTGGGAGTTGAGGACTTGGCTTCTTTGGACTGGTCACCTGAGGAAGAAGGGGGCATGTAGTTCTCATCGAATCTGTGCCAGCAGGTGGTTACAGCATGTCCATATTTTCCACATAGTTGGCAAGTTGGTCTATTGCCAGTTGTATGTCTGCCATTGCCTCGATGGCGACCTCGATTCATCTTGCCACGACCACGATAGTTCGAATAAGCTCCTCTGGAGTTATTCTCAGCTGAACTGGTATGAGCCACATTGGCAGCAACATTAGCAGTGGCAAGTTCTTGACGATATTTGTCAAGTTGTGCTTCTTGCACATACAGTAGAGCTTCAACATCACACAATGTAGGAGGCGGTGAACACGCATACATTTGCATAACAAAGGGATTGTACTCCTCAGGTAAACCATCAAGAATGGAATCTACCTGGTCTTGTTCAGTAATCGAATCACCTACTGCAAGTAACGAATTCGCAATGGCCTTGATGCGTAACACAAATTCAGTGATTGATTTAGTACCTTTCTTGGTAGATTTCAGTTCGACACGAAGTTGCCGAACCCTAGCTTTCATCTGCGCATTAAAGAACTGATGAATTTTGTCCCACACCTCAAATGCATGCTTGCACGCAAGGACCCTTGGTAGAACCGACTCAGAGATGGTGGATAGAAGCCAGATAAACACAGCTTGATCTTGTACAACCCAGGCTTCATATTCATCAGAAATCGTACCTTCAAGACGATCTTGCGCTGTTTTGTATTTCATCGGAATCTGAGGATTGACAACCAGTTTGTGCAGCTTTTGAGACAGAATCACACCTTCAACTTGTTGATTCCATAGGAGATAGTTGTTCTCCTGCAATTTGATCGAGAGCTTCGGTCCAAAGGAATTCGCAGATTTGGTGGATGTGAACACAGTTGAAAGATCTTGAGATGTAGTTCTGTTAGCAGATTCTTGATTCTCAGACTCAGCCATTGTTGAATCAAGCACAGTGTGAGATGTTGAAGATGATTAATCAGAGAGTAACAGAGGAAGAAGCGATTTGGATCGATTCCGCTTTGATACCATGTTAAAGTATGAACTTAGTTCATGATGAGCACTCTGTGCAATATCAGAGAAATGTAAAATGCAGAGAAAACTCTGTTAGATTTACAAGAGATAAAACAGAAATGAATGAGTTGAATTAACAAGACTGAAGAGTACCCTATATATACAACCATTGCTAACAGAAGCTGTTAGAGTTAACACCTAACAGCTCTAACTAACTCAACTGTTAACAGAACTAACAGTTCTATAACAGACTAACCTACACTTCTCTAACAAAAAAGAACCATCAATCAGCGTTGCAGGAAATTGTTCAATTGGATACTCAACGATTTACGAAGAACGATGAATTTCATATTCCAAAGTTGGCGATTATTGAGAAGAATTAATTATGGAGTTGAAAGTGGGCACATATGGCTTGATTCCTTTCTCTATGTTATAAGCAACATAATAAAAGACTCTACTAAATCATTTTTGCGTAGTGCATCTACGATTCTACTACAAAAGACAACATCAATTTCCAATCGCGACATCTTGAGTTCTCGATAAACATTCAGCTTCTTCCTGGAACATTTCTCCATTCGGGTACATGTTAATCATTATAAAGTCAGTTAGTGTATTTGTGTAATACCCCGTATTATTGAAATGCTCAATTGGATATCAGATGAGCTTTTGGGTACTCTATCTTTGGATAATTGGATTAATAGAATCCTCTAAGTGCTTTAAGTATTATCAATTGGAATCAATAGAGCAACTAATGAACTCTGAAGAGATCAATTATTTTATTAAAGAGACGGATTAATATTTACTAATTCAAGAAAGTATTTTAAGGTAACTCTAATAATTGATCAATTGGGTTGAGACGATAAAATATCAATTGGAGATATTTTACCCTGTTGGATTATATTATATAATATTGGTTTATATATATTTGTTGGAAAGAGAAGTGGGTGAAAAGAAGAAAGAAGAAGATAGAAAGCAGAGAAGAGGAAACGTGGGAGAGGAGAAGAGAGGAAAAGAGGAAAAAGCCATGGAAGAAGAAGAAAAACTCATGGATCATCTTCATCGATTCATCATCTTCTTCAAACTCCTCTTCGTTTATCAGGTGGGTTCTAGCTAGAGACTTTAGTGTAGAATTTCTTGAGGTTTTAGAGTTAGGTTGAATTTGAGGAAAAATGAATAATATAGAAAATCGAAGAATCTAGCGGTTGAAATGTGATATAAATTGTGTAGTATGATCACTATATGGGTAGAATCATCTGTCGACAATTGTTTTGATGTCCCAATATGTTTTGATTGAGTTTGGATGGGTTTTGTATCAAGAAAAACGTGTTTTTATGCTTTTGGAACGCTGTTAATCGATTAACACATTTGGTTAACCGATTAACAGGTGAAAAATGGTGTTTTACGTGAAATTTAGAGTGGTTAATCGGTTAACCATATGTGTTAACCGATTAACAGTGTCAGTTTTCAGAAAAATATTATTTTCAAAAACCCATAACTTTTGAACCGTAAGTCCGTTTTGGTTCCCGTTCGAAGCGTCGGGAAGCTAATTTTATTCTCTTTATGATATTGGAATAGAAACATGGTTGTGTGCCATGAATTGATAAGAAAAATATGGAAATATAATGTATGTGGTTTTGTTTCCACTGAAACTCAAGAATCGGGAATCTGATTGATACGAGTCCAAAGCCTTCGGAAGGATGATCCAATAAGGTATTGAATGGTAGTGAGAGACCATGATTTAAATAAGGATGCTTGGTAGAGGATAGTAGTGGCTTGTATGCCTTAAAATATGTGTGAACTACTGTGAAAAGTGATGTTTTATGTGATGTGTGATATATGTGTTACTTGTAATATCTGTGTTATATCATGTCTATCTAACTATTGTTAAGTATGAATGAGAAAATATGCATGCTTAAAATGAGTTAGGAAGAGTGAGGAAACTTTACCCCAAAACAAAATGGTATAATTCTAGGTTATGATTAGAACAGTGATAGAATGGTGACAACGCTCGTGCAAGTAAGGCCGAGGCGTGTGTATTGTGTAATCGTAACCGGTTATTATTGATAGTGCATTTCATGGGTCTCGAGCTCCTCTGAAACATGTGCACCACTACTTGGCAGGTTTGATTCTCAGTGTTGTACGAATGGCGCCCGTTGGGTGAATGCTTCTGACGGTATAAGGCCCGTGTAAAGTGACGGTTCATAACGGTAAAAGGCCCGTAGAACCCGAATCCATTCGTATGTCAAGTAGTTTGCAAGGATCCATGACCCGGGTCGACTTCTAGACATAGAAGAGGACGGGAATAGGGGATACCTTGGCATGGTTATCGATTAGTGATATTTTGAGTTGATTAACTCATGACATGTTTCCATATAGTGTGAGATTGCGAACTCAAGGTCATTTCCCTTTCCCTTTGACATGAGTTAGGTTTATTTAGAACCTTGTAAAGCTGAGAGGACTATAGGATAGGGAACTCACTGAGATTTGATGTATCTCACCCCACTATAGTTGCTATATTTCAGGTACGGTTTGCAGGTTTGATTTACAAGTGGAGTGATGCTGGGATGTTTCAAGAGAAGCTCAGTTTTAGTTTTTCCGCTGTGTATTTTATTGTTCTTGTACAATGAGGAATATT
Organism: Lathyrus tuberosus; assembly: GCA_022829125.1. NCBI lineage: Eukaryota > Viridiplantae > Streptophyta > Magnoliopsida > Fabales > Fabaceae > Lathyrus > Lathyrus tuberosus. The sequence goes on along the minus strand of JALAZF010000552.1, from coordinate 3,728,054 downwards.
GTACTTTCTTAGATTTTATTTTCTTTGGCTAGTTTCCATGACTTGTGCCATAGATTGTATTTGTGTTTTTAGAATGGACAAGTATGTGAACTATGCCATTAGGCACTTTTGATGCGTCAGTACCAAATAAAATGCGTGTATTGTATTATTCTAGATATATATTATACAGGGCATTACAATTGGTATCAAAGCAGGTCGTATCCTCGACCTAGCCTTGAAACATCATAAGTAAATCTATTCATGCCTCTTATGTGTGTCTTTCCATCATGAAACTTAATATCATACTATGTAGTGTTGGGTCTGATCAACCTAATACTATGTATGTGATAGGTAGAATCATGGTTGAGCGACCGCGAGGACTCCGAAGTGCTGTTGGAACTTGTGCTGTGAGGGTAGGCTCAAGCCAAGAGTTAGTAGTGTGGAGTTTTGGTCAGCTCAGTTAAAGGTTTAGTAGAAGTTATGCTTGGGTAGCATGGAATTAAGGAGTGGAGTGTTGCTCAAGCAATCCTTTGGAAGTTATGGAGTCTTACGGTTAAGGATCTTTAGCGGACGATTGGTTAAGGCATCAAGGAATACGTAAAATCGCAAGTAGATATGGATTGACCACTAGTGTGGATAAGGATTTCAAGTAATCTCATTCCGTGGAAAAGAAAAGTTGTTGTATGGAACGCGTGGCGTAAGGTCCGGAAGTGAGATAACTATTGGTGCTTCCTTTCTAAGGTCGTTAAGGTATCTTGAATGGACGAGAGTACCTTAAGGAATGTGTTCGGAACAATATCTTCCGATTGGTTAAAAGTTGAGAGTTAAGGACGTTCGGCTTTATGGAAACTTAAAGTAGTAGAGAAGTGTGTGAAGGAACACAAGGATGTGTTTACATGCTTCAAGTGAAACAAGTGTGAGCCGAAAGAAGAGTAAGAAATGAGTTGTGTATCTTCAGTTATGCGTGGAGATTAAGTTCAAGGTAATACATCAGGATTTCTGTTTTTAGTAAGAGACCAACTTGGAATTGTTGAATTACCCAAGGAACAGTATAAGTTATTGGGTTGGAGAACGTTTGGACTTCATTTGGTAACAGGAAGTGTAGTGAGACAGCCCGGAAGAGGTGGGTGTTAAGGAGTAGAGTAAGTATCTTGGATTTAAGGAAAATTTCGTGAGGTGGTTTTATATTTGGACCTAATAGGGTTACAATGGAGAGCGAAAGTAAGCACGATGTAGGAAACGGTATCGACAGTATATTATGAGGAAATGACAACGGAAATGTATTCTGGACGAATGTGCAATGGAATTTCTAAGGTGTTGATGAACTTATAATTAAGGAAGTGTAATTACAGATGGTTTACTCATGAGAACCGTATTAGTATGACGTGGAATGAGAAAGTTACACCTTGGTATTAAGAACAAGCGTAGTAGTAGCACCGTAGTCACAATGTACGTAATGGAATCTTATTCTTGAGACAAGTGTGAAGGGACGTACCTTGTGGAACAGTGAGTACTGTATTTTCAGAGTTAAGATTGTGGTAAAACAACGAAAAGCAATTTAGGACGTATTACGGACTAAGTGTAAATCATGGAACGATTTATACCGGAAGGGTTTCGTTAATAGTTGATGAGAATTGTCAGTTACAGATTTTTCCATTAAATAATTTGGTGTAAGTGTGGTGTGTAATGGATAGTAAAGAGTAAGGAATCCTGGTTAACTTGTGCGATGTGATGAGAAGGTTCTCCAAGAGGATGCATTGCCCCGAGTTATGTCAAGTATAGAGGAACTCCTTTATTTGTGAATAATCGGAATATTCGGAATCTACCTTTTGTTGGACTAAGAATGTTGTTGTTTTATGACCCACCAAGAAGTTCAAGTGAGAGAACAAGGTTGTATGTTGGTTTTTGGTTGGGGATGAATCAGGTATGAACTGTGATTAAAAACCCCAGAATGTCGTCACTATTGGTTTCCCGCCAGTGTAATTGTTTGAGCAGAAAAGTGAACTATCCCGCCGAAGAGTTGTCGTGTGACCGCGTCAGAATTTGGAATTCTACCTTGTCACTTGGTTAGAGTGTGTCGTCTAAATGTTTTGACCTTATCGGATTTACCGTAAGTGGATTATGGTTGGTGATGTTATACAAGTTAAGGAGCCGCGAGTTGGAAAATGATATTTCAAGTAAGAACCAATCAGATTGATGGTTGAGTATGGATGGCTTTGAATTAAGAGGAAAACTGATTTTTGATTTTTGCAGCACTGTTAACCGATTAACCAATGGGGTTAACCGATTAACACGTGCAAGGATGGCGTTTTGTGTAACGCCCCAGTTTTTGTATTTTTATTTAATTGAGTCGTTTTTGATTATTTTATTATTATATTATTTTATTTTCGACTTTTATGTGAAAATATATCATTTTTCATTGTTGTGGTATTTTATCGGGTTTTGGGATCGTTTGCGAGATATTTGAGTGTGGGGGTATTTTGGTCATTTTATAATATTTTTCATTAAGTTAGTAAGATAGAATTGGAAAGAGAGAAAATAAAGAGAAAGGAAAGGAGAAGAAAGAAAAAGAGAAGAAAAAGAGAAGAAGAAGAGAAATAGTAAGAAAGTTTGGAAAATCAAGGAAAACAACTTCTAGAATCGATTTAATCGGGTAAGGGTGCGAAACTCGATTATATTATACTTGTGTATGGTTATGTATGTGTGTGTGTGTGTTTTGGTGGTGTTTTATAGCTTTTGATTTTAGGTCGGATTGTGAGAAATCGATGTTTTTGCGGTTGAAAATCGATATAAATGGCGTAGTGTAATCGTATTATGCATATGATCATTGATTATGCTTGGTTGTGCTGTTTGGAAGTGTTTTGGGTGAAGAATTTGGTTTTTGGACCCAAATGTTTCTAGGTTTGCACAGCTGCGAATTTCAAAATTCTGTTTTGTTCGCCTAGCGAACTTGGCGAATGCGAAAGCGAAGGTTTGGTCGAGGGTTCGCCTAGCGAACCCCGGGGCGAGCGGAAGGCGAATGTTCACCCAGAGCCTCGCTTAGCGAACTTTTTACCTGTTTCCCACTGCCTCGGTTCGCTAGGGTTCGCCTAGCGAACACTGGAGCGAAGGTGGCATATTTTATGTTTTGTTTTCTTCATAATTTTCAAACCGTAAGTCCGTTTTGGTCGCCGTTCGAAGCGTTGGGAAGCTACAAAAATGCTCTTTCTTATTAAAATGGTTTTAGGAATTTATTAGCCGATTTTATTTTGTCGGAAAATCGGAATAGGGTCGTTTTGTCGACTTTTGTGGTTATGATTGTGTGCAATTGGTGTGTTTTATGCAATGTGCTGTTAATATGGATATGGTATGATTGCATATATGTGTGCATATGATTGCGTGCTGTTGTATGGTACAAAAATGTATTGTTTTGGGATTAAATTGCAAACATGAGTTATGATAAGTGTGATGATTGCATTTATGTGTGCATACTAAATGTCATGAGTCATTGTATGCCAAGCATCATGAAATGCATTTTGGTAACGTCCTGAGTGACGGATTGATTCCAGAGGGAATCTGCTATAACGTCGTGTGCCTTAAAAATAAGAGGTGTGAGCGATATGATGGATCATGTGCCTTAAACATAAGAGGTGTGAGCGATGGTTATAAACGATCGTGTGCCCTTGTGGGGTGTGAGCGATCGGGTCGTGTGCCCATGCAGGGTGTGAGCGATCCATAAACGTCGTGTGCCCATGCGGGGTGTGAGCGACGGGGGACATCGTATGCCCGACGGGGAGTTACAGTGATGTAGCGAGCGATGGTTCCAATAGTTCCTGAGTGAACTGGTGATGAGAAATACTTGGAGTCGGTACCGCATAGCATGTGCATAGAGTCGTTGTGTCGGTCTCTGTGCATTTGCATAAATCATGAATTAATTGTGCATGGAATTGAGAAATCATGAATTAATTGTGCATGGAATTGAGAATGTGATTGATGAGATGGAATATGTGTAAGTGTATTGTGTATGAATGATGTGTAGTGGTATTTGATACTCGAGAATGGTACGGTTTTGTGTTGTATTTGATTGTGGTGCATTTGTGGTAAGAATATGTTTAATTGAGTATTTTTGTGCTAATATATAATTTTATGTAAGTATATTATGGTTGTTTTTCTCACCCTTCTGCTGTTTTATAATGCTCTATGAGGCATTGCAGATTAGAGTTGCTGGAGGTATTCTTTTTGTGAAGCATTGCGTCTTCATTCTTTTGTCGGTCGGCTCTGATATGTGAAATCGGGTAGCTAGGGTGGCCGTTTGTGATTATTTTGTATATGTGATGATATATTTTGGAATTGTACATATATGTATGGATGTATGTTGTACAGACAGATTGTTTATATGATCTATGTATATATATGTTATTCAGATTTTAGATTTTCCGCTTTTATTCTAATTTCTGAAAAGTGGGTGTAAGGAACTGAGTTTCCTCTGTTGATTGCTACCCTACTGTTGCATATCTTTATGAGCAGGTGTTGTATGTTATGTTTTACTGCTTTAAATTGATGTGATTCTCCCGTCTATGCCGTGTTTTTAGATATACTCTGACGAAATTTTGAATTTTCTTTTACTGCTTTAATTGTTGGGGTTATAGATTGGGGGCGTCACATTTTGCACTGAATTTTGAGGAGTTAACCGATTAACTCAAAGGGTTAATCGATTAACATGTGTGTAAATTGTGAAATCCGTTAATGATCATCATCTGCTTTTTGTTACCTTAGGTTGCTCCTATTGGAGGGTATTGTGCGAATAGAGAACTGGATTGAAAGTTAATGAAAGACGGAATTGTATTTTGAAATTAGAACTTCTGGAAGGGTGTTACATAGTGGGCCATTTGTTTAGACGACAAGGGAGTTGACGTTTGAGGAAGTAATCTTGTGAGTTTGTGTTGAGTATGAGAAATCCTTGAGAGTGAAGTTAAAGAATACTCACGAAGTGTTGACCCCGTAAGGAATATTTCAGTGTTTAATTATGGTGTTAATCAGGTATGAGTGGTTGGTCAGAATTTAGTAAGTGTTATCTTCCGTGAGTTCATGGTTTTGGTTTTGGACTCCGTAAGAGTTGTGTACAGTTGTGTTTACCCAGAGAAGGAAATTTGAAAGTTATCTTTCCAAGTATGAGTAAGAATTGGGCGTTCCAAAGTTAAGTATGTAACTTGGGTCGTTATGGATAAAACGATGGAGAGATAAGGATTTAATTGGGAAGCATGGTATAGACTTCGACAGCGTATGTGCGTGTAGAGTGTTGTTGTGAATTGGTGAGTGGTATGGAAAACTCACAATTGTGCTTTGGATGGTTTAAGTTTTGATAAGTGGTGACTCGTATATGATTGTAGTTCTATGTGGGTGTTACGTTGATGTTGGATGAGATCTCGTGTCAACAAGGAATCTTGAGTAAGTCGGAAAACCGTAGGTATAATCGATTTAGAATGTGGTAACTAGCATCGAAAGCTGTTAAGCTATCTTGGATGCATTAATTCGAGTTTGGAATGGATTGAGAATTGTATATGTTGTGGTTGTAACAGTGTAACTCCTGCATCTTTAGCGTCTAGAGAGTGTTGGACAGATGTTAAGATATTATGTGTTGGCAAAGGAATTATTCTACCATAGGACGTCAGTAAGTTTCTTGTACCGTTGATTAGTAAGGATCCCAGTAGATAAGTGTGTTTCCCCATGGACTATCAGCTACGTGGTAGTGCTTAAGAGTTGGTGGTATCCCATTGTTAGAATTGGAGTTGCGCAGTAGAAGGTGACAAATGAAAGAGTTCAGTCGGATTAATAAGAATCAGATGGATGGTTACTTATAATAATAATAATAATAAATAAATAAGGAGATCTTGTTTAAGTGTGTTACCTTTTAGAGTGACACGAAAGAAAGGAAATACCGGATGTAAGGAGTACCATGTACAGCATCAGACCAGATGGAACTGGTAAAGGAGTCGTTTGACTAATTGGGGAGTGGTTTAGAACGTTGAAGGATTTACGGAGGAATAGTTGTCGGTAATTGTATGAAGTTAAGGAATCACCGAATTACCTCATGAGAATTGGATGGGTGGTTGTTACCCTGAACCAAGATAAGGTGTTATGGTTTCGTTTTGTGACTCGGTAGAGGGATGTAGAATGGTACATTCTATCCGAAGTAAGTTGCGACCAAGTATTTTAGTAAGAAACAACAGATGAATTACGGAAAAAGCAAAGTTAGAAGTCAACTTGATATTGGAACAAGAGTATAAATAAGAACGTGAAGTTTGATAATTCGTGAAATTAAGAATTTGGTCTGTGAAGTCAAGTTGGACTATGGATTATGTCAGAATTCTAACGGAAGTAAAGTCGAGTGTGGAACTAAGACAATAATGCAAGTTGTGGTTATTGTTGAGCGAAGGAAATTCGGGGGCGAATTTCAATTTAAGGGGGGGGAGAGTGTAATACCCCGTATTATTGAAATGCTTAATTGGATATCAGATGAGCTTTTGGGTACTCTATCTTTGGATAATTTGATTAATGGAATCCTCTAAGTGCTTTAAGTATTATCAATTAGAATCAATAGAGCAACTAATGAACTCTGAAGAGATCAATTATTTTATTAAAGAGACGGATTAATATTTACTAATTCAAGAAAGTATTTTAAGGTAACACTAATAATTGATCAATTGGGTTGAGACGATAAAATATCAATTGGAGATATTTTACCCTGTTGGATTATATTATATAATATTGGTTTATATATATTTGTTGGAAAGAGAAGTGGGTGAAAAGAAGAAAGAAGAAGATAGAAAGCAGAGAAGAGGAAACGTGGGAGAGGAGAAGAGAGGAAAAGAGGAAAAAGCCATGGAAGAAGAAGAAAAACTCATGGATCATCTTCATCGATTCATCATCTTCTTCAAACTCCTCTTCGTTTATCGGGTGGGTTCTAGCTAGAGACTTTAGTGTAGAATTTCTTGAGGTTTTAGAGTTAGGTTGAATTGGAGGAAAAATGAATAATATGGCAAATCGAAGAATCTAGCGGTTGAAATGTAATATAAATTGTGTAGTATGATCACTATATGGGTAGAATCATCTGTCGATAATTGTTTTGATGTCCCAATATGTTTTGATTGAGTTTGGATGGGTTTTGTATCAAGAAAAACGTGTTTTTATGCTTCTGGAACACTGTTAATCGATTAACACATTTGGTTAACCGATTAACAGGTGAAAAATGGTGTTTTACGTGAAATTTAGAGTGGTTATTCGGTTAACCATATGTGTTAACCGATTAACAGTGTCAGTTTTCAGAAAAATATTATTTTCAAAAACCCATAACTTTTGAACCGTAAGTCCGTTTTGGTTCCCGTTCGAAGCGTTGGGAAGCTAATTTTATTCTCTTTATGATAGTGGAATAGAAACATGGTTGTGTTCCATGAATTGATAAGAAAAATATGGAAATGTAATGTATGTGGTTTTGTTTCCACTGAAACTCAAGAATCGGGAATCCGATTGATACGAGTCCAAAGCCTTCGGAAGGATGATCCAATAAGGCAGTGAATGGTAATGAGAGAGCATGATTTAACTAAGGATGCTTGGTAGAGGATAGTAGTGGCTTGTATGCCTTAAAATATGTGTGAACTACTATGTGAAAAGTGATGTTTTATGTGATGTGTGATATATGTGTTACTTGTAATATCTGTGTTATATCATGTCTATCTAACTATTGTTAAGTATGAATGAGAAAATATGCATGCTTAAAATGAGTTAGGAAGAGTGAGGAAACTTTACCCCAAAACAAAATGGTATAATTCTAGGTTGTGATTAGAACAGTGATAGAATGGTGACAACGCTCATGCAAGTAAGGCCGAGGCGTGTGTATTATGTAATCGTAACCGGTTATTATTGATAGTGCGTTTCATGGGTCTCAAGCTCCTCTGAAACATGTGCACCACTACTTGGCAGGTTTGATTCCCAGTGCTGTATGAATGGCGCCCGTTGGGTGAATGCTTCTGAGGGTATAAGGCCCGTGTAAAGTGACGGTTCATAACGGTAAAAGGCCCGTAGAACCCGAATCCATTCGTATGTCAAGTAGTTTGCAAGGATCCATGACCCGGGTCGACTTCTAGACGTAGAACAGGACGGGAATAGGGGATACCTTGGCATGGTTATCAATTAGTGATATTTTGAGTTGATGAACTCATGACACGTTTCCATATAGTGTGAGATTGTGAACTCAAGGTCATTTCCCTTTCCCTTTGACATGAGTTAGGTTTATTTAGAACCTTGTAAAGCTGAGAGGACTATAGGATAGGGAACTCACTGAGATTTGATGTATCGTACTCCACTATAGTGGCTATATTTCATGTAACGCCCTGTATAATATTTATCTAGAATAATACCATACAAGTGTTTTCATTCGGTACTGACACAATCATAAGTGCCTAATGGCATAATTCACATACTTGACCATTTATAATACATAAATGCAACCTTTGGTACAAGGCATGGAAATTAGCCAAACAAGAAAATCTACGAGTAAGGTACAATATTCCTCATTGTACAAGAAAATAATACACAGCGAAATAAGCTTAACTAAGCTTCTCTTGAAACATCCAAGCATAGCTCCACTTGTAAAACAAACCTGCAAATTAACACCTGAAAAATAACAACAATATTGGGGTGAGATAATAATCTCAGTGAGTTCCCCTATCTTATGGGTTCCCTCGGCTCTACAGGGTACATGAAATCAAACGGATCCACCGTGGATCCGGGGTTTACTCACGGTCTGGGGCAAATACGCAACAATGGGTAATATCCTCATTGGTAGTCCCTTGACTCACCAATGGAATAACAACAAGTACACAAACTCAATAACCAGATCAACCAACCAAACATGCAGACCCGTACTCACGTACGAGGAATCCAGAAGTAGTATCAACCTGTCTACATAGGCCACAATATATAACACCCTCGATGAGTAACCAAGTGCCTACGTCAAGACACTAGCACAAGCACACAGCACGATGAGTCAGATAAGTCCGAAGTGATACACGCCTACGTGGCCGCGGAACCCATCCATCAATCATCAATACGCATGTGTGTATCGGCAAGTGTAAGAACGCCTACATGACTGCACAAGCCCACTGGGAGAAAGCCTAGTGGTATTGCCTGCATGACACCACTAGAGGTGAGTAACGGAGTGATATTGCCTTCATGGCATCACAACCCCACCATACCGATCACGCTGATGTGTTAACGGCAAGTGGGTAAACGCCCTATAAGGCCCCCACAAGCACATCGCAACGGTAGCTCAGGTGTATACCGAGCACGCAGATGAGTTAACGGCAAGTGGGAAATACGTCCTAGTGGACCCCCACAAGCTCATCGCAACGGTGTTCTTCGGAACAAGTCCGGTATCCATCGGAACACGTCCGGAACTCAGGTGAAACACCACCTAGTAGCTTAGGCCTACTCCGATTCAAGCATACATCACAATTATATAACATCACATCACATCCGAACGTTCAACCGGAACGAACGGGAACAAGCACGACAATGATCACATCACAGCATTTATCAACATAATGCATTATATTCACACATATACAAGGGAGACATAACAAGTGATCACATCAAGCCATTAATTAAGCCACAATCAATATATAAGCATAATATGTTAGACATAGTCGATAAAGTAGTTCACACACATTTTTAAGGCATACAACTAACACCCTCTACCAAGCATCCTTGGTTAACTCATGGTCTAACACACCATTCAATATCTTATGGGATTATCTTTCCAATGGCTTTGGACTCGTAACAATCGGATTCCCGATCCTTAAGTTTTGGTGGAAACAAAAGTACATACACTACATTTCTATATTTATCTCATCAATCCATAGCATATAGCCATGTTTCTACCTCACCATCACAAAGAGCATTGAAATAGCTTTCCAACGCCTCCGACCGTGCCCCGATCCGAGTTACGGATCAAAAGTTATGAAGGAAACAAAATGGGAAAAGTTGTCACGTTCGCTAGGCGAACCCGCCAGCGAGCGTTCGCCTTCACCTTCGCTAGGGTTCGCTAGGCGAACCTGCGAAACCCAGAATTCGCAGCAGCGTCAAAACAGGTCATTGGGGTCCAAAATCTCTCATTTCTTCACCCAAAACACTCCCAATTCATACAATATCAACCCCAAACGTGTAACAACAATCAAGGCATGTATTATCATCATAAAAACACATTTAGACATGTTATTTCACATAAAACCCAAAACCCCAAACATGAATTTCTTCCCCAAACTTCCTACCCAAGTTCTATCTAATGGAACTCACCTAGTAGGAGAAGATTGATGATGAAGATGATGATGATCCATGGCTTCTTTCTCCCTCTTTCTCTTTTTCCTCTCTTCTTCTCCTTTCTCTTCTTTCTTCTTCTTTACTAACTTCTTCTTCTTCTTCTTATAAATATATATATAATACATATATTATATAATATAAATCCAATAGGGTAACTATCTCCAATTGATATTTTGTCTTCTAACGCCAATTGATCAATTATTAGAGTTACCTTAAAATACTTTATTGAACTAATAAATATTAATCCGTCTCTTTAATAAAATATAATTGATCTCTTCAGAGTTCTCCAGTTGCTCTATTGATCCCAATTGACAACACTTAGAGCACTTAGGATACTCCGTTATTCCAATTAATCAAAGATAAAGCACATAGATATTTATCTGATCTCATCTGATATCAAATTGAGCATTTAGAAAATACGGGGTATTACACTCTCCCCCCCTTAAATTGAAATTCGCCCCCGAATTTCCTTCACTCAACAATAACCACAACTTGCATCATTGTCTTAGTTCCGCACTTAACTTTACTCCCGTTAGAATTTCTGACACAATCCAATTCTAACTTGACTTCACAGACCAAAATCCTTATGTTCACGAGTTATCAACTTCGTTTCCTTAGTTATACTCTTATTCCAATATTGGGTTAATTTCGAACTTTGCGTTTTCTATAACTCATCTATTGTTCCATACAAAACACCTTGTCGCATCTTACTTCGGAAAGAATGTACCATTCTACATTCCTCTACTGAGTCACAACAAGACTGTAACACCTTATCTTGATTCAGGATAACAAACACTCATCAAATTCTCATGAGGCAATTTGGTGGATCCTTTCCTTTATGTAATTACTGACACTATCCTTTATAAATCCTTCAACGTTTCAAACCACTTCATGAATAGTCGAATGACCTCTTACCAGTCTCACTTGTACTCATTACACCAAGATAACATGCTTAGGACAAGTTCTTCTTATTTCCAAACGTATAAGTAACAATCTTCCAAATTCCCATTATTCTAACTTAACTCTTTCATCGGTCACTTCCACCGCACAACTCCAATTCTAACAATGGAATACCACCAATTCTGAAGCATTACCAAGTAGCCAACAGTCTACAGAGAAACACACTTATCCACTGGGATCCTTACTAACCAACGACATCAAAAATTTACTGACGTCCTGTGGTATAACAATTCCCTCGCCAACACACAATATCTTAACATCTGTCCAACATTTTCTAGACGATAAAGGTGCAGGAGTTACACTGTTACTACCACAATATATACAACTCCAAATTTATTCCAAACTCGAACCAATATAACCAAAATAGTTTAACAACCTCCGGTTCTGGTTACCACATTCCAAATCAATTATTCTTATGGTCTTCCGACTTACTCAAGGTTTCTGTCACCACAAAATCTCAACTAATGACAATGTAGCACCATTATAAAACTTCAAACATTCGCGAGTCACCATTATAAAACTTAAACCATCCAAAACGTAATTGTGAGTTTCCATACCATTCACCAATTCACATGGTTACTTCTCCAAAAGTCCAACTCTTTCGTCGTTTGAATAAACGGTCCATTATGCAACACCCTTCCAGAAATTCCAATTTCAAAACACAAATCCGTCTGAGGTTAATCGGTTAACTCCATTACGTTAGTCGGTTAACACTGCTGCAGAAGCTGAAAACTAATTTCCTATAATTCAAAAGTCATCACACTCATACTTGATTCGTTCATAAGCAAAATCCAACACACAACCATTATACGGTACCACAAAGCGATGGACATCTCATATCAAACACACAACCTTTTTCTCTCACTTGAATTCCTTGGTGAGAATCAAAACAACAACGTTCTTAGTCCAACCAAGGGTAGATTCCGAATATTCCGATTACTCACAATACAGAAGTTTCTCTATACTTGAAAGTAGATCGGGGTAATGCATCCTCTTGAAGGACCTTTCCATCACTTCGCACACGTTGACCGGGATTTCTTACCTTTCACTATTAATTGCACATCCCACTTACACCTAATTACTTAATGGAAGATTCGCAACCGACAATTCTCATCAACTATCTACAAAACTTCTTCGGTGTAAACCGTTCCATGATTTACACTTAGTCCGTAATAATTCCTGATTCGCTTCTCGTTATTTTACCGTAATCCTACTTCTTAGGATACGATACTCGCTGTTCCACAAAGTATGTCTCAAGGGTAAGAATCCATCACATACTCTTGTGACCGAGGTGCTACCACTACGCTCGTTCTTAATACCAAGGTGTAACTGTCTTCTAACATATTGTTAATACCGTTCATTCCACATATTCGAATAAAATCCGCCTCAAAAACAATATTTTCATTTTCCACAGCATAGAACACTTTCATACCTTCACATCGATATAAAGAACGCTTAAATCGGACACCCGAGTCAAAAGGTATGGAGAAAACAAAAACGGAAAACCTGCCATGTTCGCTAGGCGAATCCCCCAGCGAACATTCGCTTCGCGAACACCAGGCGAACATTCGCCTTCCCCTTCGCTAGGCGAACGTGCCAGCGAACACCTTGGCAGAAAGTTCCCAGACTTAAAACACACTAAGTTCGCTAGGCGAATGCCCGCAGTGAACCTTCGCTAGCCTTCGCTTAGCGAACCTCTAGGCGAAACCAGACAGCGCCAAAAGGGCACAAAGTTCGCTTCGCGAACACCTGTCGAACCTTCGCCTTGCCCTTCGTTGTGGTTCGCTTAGCGAACACGCGAAAACCCAGAATTTCTCAGCAATGTAACAGCAGGTCCTTAAGGCCAAAAATCTCATCCAAAACATAACCACACCCAAAACCCAGTACCAACGGATGATTCCACACATGTATTGACCATACCACTCAATTATAACACATGTCAATTGTTAGGTTCTTTGATTTGCAAAATTACCCATTCTTCGTCCGGCACGTACTTGTTTCACTTGAAGCATGTAAACACATCCTTGTGTTCCTCCACACACTTCTCTACCACTTTAGGTTCCCATAAAAGTCGAATTTCTTTAACTCTCAACTTTAAACCAATTGGAAGATATGGTTCCAAACACATTCCTTAAGGTACTCTCGTCCGTCCAAGATACCATAGCAACCTTAGAAACTGAAGTACCAATACTTATCTCACTTCCGGAACTTACGTCACACATTCCACAAAACAACTTTTCTTTTCCTCGAAATGAGATTGCTTGAAACCCTTATCTATACCAGTAGTCAATCCGGCTCTACGAGCGACTTTACATTTCACTCAATACTTAAAGCAATCATCCGCCAGAGATTCTTAATTTTCAGACTCCATCAATTCCAAAGGATTTCTTGAATAGCACAACATGCTTAAATTCCATGCTACCTAAGGCACAACTTCTACTAAGACCTCAACTGAGCTGACCAAAACTCCACACTACTTACTCTTGGCTTGAGCCTATTCTCATAGTACAAGTTCCGACAACACTTCGGAGTCCTCGTGGTCGCTCAACCATGATTCTACCTATCACATACATAGTATTAGGTTGATCAGGCCCAACACTACATAGTATGATATTAAGGTTCATGATGGCAAGACACACTTAAGAGGCAGGAATAGATTTACTTATGATGTTTCAAGGCTAGGTCGAGGACACAACCTGCTCTGATACCAACTGTAACGCCCTGTATAATATTTATCTAGAATAATACCATACAAGTGTTTTCATTCGGTACTGACACAATCATAAGTGCCTAATGGCATAATTCACATACTTGACCATTTATAATACATAAATACAACCTTTGGTACAAGGCATGGAAATTAGCCAAACAAGAAAATCTACGAGTAAGGTACAATATTCCTCATTGTACAAGAAAATAATACACAGCGAAATAAGCTTAACTAAGCTTCTCTTGAAACATCCAAGCATAACTCCACTTGTAAAACAAACCTGCAAATTAACACCTGAAAAATAACAACAATATTGGGGTGAGATAATAATCTCAGTGAGTTCCCCTATCTTATGGGTTCCCTCGGCTCTACAGGGTACATGAAATCAAACGGATCCACCGTGGATCCGGGGTTTACTCACGGTCTGGGGTAAATACACAATAATGGGTAATATCCTCATTGGTAGTCCCTTGACTCACCAATGGAATAAAAACAAGTACACAAACCTCAATAACCAGATCAACCAACCAAACATGCAGACCCGTACTCATGTACGAGGAATCCAGAAGTAGTATCAACCTGTCTACATAGGCCACAATATATCACACCCTCGATGAGTAACCAAGTGCCTACGTCAAGAGACTAGCACAAGCACACAGCACGATGAGTCAGATAAGTCCGAAGTGATACACGCCTACGTGGCCGCGGAACCCATCCATCAATCATCAATACGCATGTGTGTATCGGTAAGTGCAAGAACGCCTACATGACTGCACAAGCCCACCGGGAGAAAGCCTAGTGGTATTGCCTACATGACACCACTAGAGGTGAGTAACGGAGTGATATTGCCTTCATGGCATCACAACCCCACCATACCGATCACGCCGATGTGTTAACGGCAATTGGGTAAATTCCCTATAAGGCCCCTACAAAAACATCGCAACGGTAGCTCAGGTGTATACCGAGCACGCAGATGAGTTAACGGCAAGTGGGAAATACGTCCTAGTTGTTGCACCCCAAAATTTGCCCTCCTTACTTTTTACTAACTGGCTTATGTTTCATTTCATTATCATGTATGCATATCATTAGGATGGGGTCAAGGTGCCTGAGGCAATCCAGGAAGGTCATATCTGGTCCATCACATCATCAAGGGTTCACAGGTGGCAAGGGATCTCAAGTGGATTACTCCCTCCTAACTAGTGCATGAATTAGGGTTTTGAGATTCTTGGGTTTATTGCTCCAATGGGTAAGCTCTTTGGGTTTTTATCATCAACAAATGGCATATCTTATCTTTGTTGGAGAGGATACACATCATATTCAGAGGAATTTGAATTTGGAGACTGTGCTATTTCCTCCTAGACTGAGGGTACCAAAACTAGGGTTTGCTATAAAGTCAGTTTATTTCTGATTTTTTGGGCAAGACTTTATTCCATGGTATTCCTTGGGTCCTCAAGTATTCAGGGATGGGAGGTTGTCCATCAGCTTGATTCAGGAGAGGTTCAACTGATCAGGAGATTGAAAATCAGGTGAATCGGGAAAAGTCAACTGTACAGAGAAAAAGTCAACTCCTGACTTTTTGGGGTCAACATCACGATTTTCAAGACAAATGTGAGCAATGGATGGGATTTGGTTAAGAAATGCTCAAGAATTCATGAAAAATCAAGAATGTGGAAAAGTTACTAAAAAAGGAAGTTTAGGGTTTTATAAACTTACTATTTTGGGCAAGTTCCTAACTACTTTCAAAGGCAGTTTTCACCACGATCAAGACCTCATTTGAAAATATTTTTCACATGAAAGTTGTAGTATGAAGTTTTCCCTTCAAAATGAGCACAAGAATCATGCCATTTGGATTATTTTTGAATGAGTTATAGTGCTCCAAAGTGGGTCATTTTCATCTTGCGAATTTGGAAAAAAAGTGGAATTATTTCTAAGTCATTTGGCCAGATTTGAGGACACGATTTCTTGGTCATTGTTCACCATTTTCCAAGCCCAATTTGCGTCTCTCTTGAACACCAAAGTTGTTGTCCCAATGGCCCTCTATTCAAAGAGTCCAAGAGTGTACCAAATGGAGGGGTGGTTATCAAGCTAAGGGCACTCAAAGTGTTGGACACGAATCTGAACCTTCATGGCATTGTGTGATAAAAGTGAATCCAAACTTTCCATTCTCAGAAGCTGGGTTACTTAACTCTTCTCAGGCCCATAATACCCAAGAAATAACCCTAATACATGCTATAAAAAACACGCAAAACAAACCCTAAGGAGGTTGGTCGGTTTTGTAGAGGAAAAATACCAGGGTTTCACAGAGCACGCAGCAAGGTCCTTCTGCCTTCATTGGACAAATTAAAGTCATCAAAGAGGAAGCTGTTCTTCGCACACGGCTAGGTAATCTCTCCAAAAAAATTTTCTTCTCACACTTTGTTGGATAGTATGCTTAGATTTAAATATGTTAAGACGTGTTAGTTTTGTTCATATATTGCATTGGGATATATCAGAAACGGTGGCATCGTTGGTCGTTTGAAATCTAAGCATGTTGTGTGGTTTGAGTTCTTGTTTACAGTTTGGTACCCGCCTCTTTAGGCTTACTTTTCTCGGTGTTTGAATGATCTTTGTGGAAAACCAATTATGCCATGTTGATCTATGATCTTTGTACTATATTTCTGGGTTTTATTTCGTTCGATTTGGTGGAGATTGGGGGGAGAATTTTGGGGTCAAAGGTGAGGTAATGGCAGCGGTTTTCACGATGCATGGCCGCAGGTTGTAGGGTTTTGCCATGAAGGAGATGAAGTATGTCATCGCGTGATTGGCTGTTCGTATTTTTTGTCTTTTTCTGACTTAAATCCAATGTGACTGATTGATGCCATGTTACATGATTTTTGTACAATTTCTTTTTCCTTTCTTTTTTGTTGCTGAATCGTGAGCATTGGGTTGGGCTGGGATTAGCTGGTTTTACATTTCACACCCTATGTTTTCAAGGTCCAGCATGCTATAACGTGAGTACAGTCCACACGATATTGCTTAACACACACCCCCCCCCCCCCCCCCCCCCCCCACACTATTTCATTTTTATTTTATTCTTACATTACTATTTCATATTTTAAATCATTAAAAATAGTAAATCATATCTAAAAAATCATCATAAAATTCACACTTCATTTTTATTATCTTACAATTTTTTTATAAATTTTATTTTTTATTTTTATTTTATTTTTGTTATTTAAATTAATTGTTTCATTAATCTACTTTCAATTACGCATCGCATGCATACATAAACTTCTTGATTTTATTTCTCTTCATCTATAAAATTTTTTTCATCCGTTCTTTTTGCATTCACTCATGAGCATTCTAAAGTGCTTAAAAATATTTTTCTTGCATTTTAAATATGTTTCATATAGCATTTAGGTCCTTCTCTTTGGCACATTGAACCCTATCCCTTACTTGAGTTTGGTGTGACTATTTGAATGGCTAACATTTTGGATTTTTGCAGGGACCTTTCATATGTTGTTTGCCTCTGGTTGAGGAACTTTAATGATTAATTTGAGAATTTTAGGATTTATTTTTCTAATTATTTGATTTGCTTTCTCTTGAGATTCTTTTGTGTGGGCATCTTTGATCTTATCTAATTACCTTGTTTGAAAGGCATTCATGCCATTTCCTTTAGGGGTGTTCTTTTGATTTCTAGGTTCATGAGTGAATGGTTTTCATTATTGGCTGCCATTGCATGATTTTCATTCCTCTCATTTCTCTTATTCACGTCTGTTTCTCACTAACCTTTTATGCAGGATCAAGGTAAGTTCCTTAAGGGTATGGATAAGTATCTATGGTTACCCTTACCTTTCTTCTCTCCTATCTTTATTCTTTAAGGTTTAGGTTGTCTTCAAACCTCACTAACCATAGGTCACCCATGCATGATAACATTAGGACTCTTAGTTCCCTTTAGAGTTACCCTTGTGTCTTCTCTCCTCATCTCAAATTTCTTTAAAACACTTAATAATAATAAGGTGTATTGCGCACGAGCCTTAAGTATGGGGAATGAGAAATGAGGGGCTTCCTCTCATCTCTCTAGAGTGCTTAGCGAGCATCCTGTCTTGGGACGTTGCGTTAAGTATTCACCCCTGTGCCCTAGACTTTGGTGCAATGCAGCTTAGGAACTAACTTAAGCCACTTCTGTCCTAAAAAACACCAACCAACCTCAAACCTTTTTGTCCTGCGGGACCTTCAACTTAAAGGATATTTTCAAAAAGGGCACGTTACCTTCCGTCTGAGTCGCAAACAGGCATCGACCCTAACTGCCGGACGCGAACTTAACGTCGCTCATAAAAACACAAAAAGAACTTGGTCCGAACTACGTTGACTCTGAATTCCCCATTGCACAAAGGGGGTACGTAGGCCTAGGACGTCGACGTCCTACCGAGTCAGTCTTTGTCTTTCCCCTCCCGTTTTAGCACAGCCATGGATGATAGGATAACTCACCCTTAGATTAGACAACAAGCGTGGATCCCATCGAGTACGATGGACGCGTGGGGTGCTAGCACCTTCCCCTCGCGTAACCGACTCCCGAACCCAGGTTATGGTTGCGATGACCATTCCTTTCCCTCTTCCTAAGGTTTATGCAGTGTTCCCTTTCCCTCTCTTGGGATAAATTTACACGGCTGGCGACTCTGTTTTTCCGCGCCACTCTCGCGTTTGTACCTGGATGAAAATCCTGGGAGCGACAGCTGGCGACTCTGCTGGGGACAATGGTTGACCTATGCTGGTCCATCCCTAAGCGAGTCAGTCCTAACGCTTGCTTGTCTTTGTTCTCTTTGGGTGTTTGGTTTTGATTTGCTTTAAGTGTTGTATTTTTATTTTTATTTTTTATTTTTTACCGCATTTTCTGCATTTCATTTTTGTTACTATCATGCTGCTGTGCTGTGCTGGCTGTCTTTGTTTTGCAGGTTGGGTGGGTCTGAGAGCTAAGCCCAATACCAAGGCTTGAGAATACCCTAGGACTAGAGTGGAAAGTAGTGGGACCTACGTGCCCGCTTGGTACGTTTGTGTGTTCACGAAATTCACAACCAGACGAGGCTATCTTGGGACGCATTCTAACGTGTGTGTCTTGCGCATATTGGGGTGTTGATCTAGAGAGCTGTCGACTCTGGTGACCGATCATTGAGGACCTTAGTGGAAACATCCCTCTTTAGTGGTGACAGTGGCAGACCACATCCTGTGGCAAACCCATTCGCACTCGAGGGCCCGCTTTGGAACTTGCATAGGACGGCCCCTACGTTTTGAAGAGAATCAGCGGAGGCACTCCTCGATTGACTTTAGTACTGTACCCCGAGGAATGAATGCCCCTCGAACGTAAGGATACTTTAGCAAAAGACGCTTACGAATAATATCATCACAGTCCCTTCGATATAAAGATCATAGTCCCTCGATGACCCTTCAAGTTGCCTACAAAAAATGATTTTGTCCCTCGATGACCCTACGGAAAAATAATGGTAGTCCCTACGAATTGCTAAGGTATCCTTACATGAGTCATTTCTCCACCGTACTATTATTTCTCGACCTCAGTGCCAAAGCTGAGGACCTTCCGCCTTGGAGAATCAGTTGAGGCCTCCTCGATTGATGATGATGCCAAACCAGAAATGGTGAACGTATCATCATTTCTCGACCTGAGAGCCCGGGATACTGAACATCCTAGTACCTACACGTGAGAGGGGATGGGCGTTTGCAGGTTTGCAGGTAACCGAGACTTTCAACCTACCCGGTTCTCTGGATTTCTCATCAACGTCTGATTATTTGGGTTCCTCAGTGGTTCAGAGTTCTGGTTTTCTGGTTTCTCGTTCAGCTAACAGCACAGCACATCCAGCAGTGTGCCTTGACCCCATGTTTGCATGAGCATATCATTTTTCTTGCATTCTGACGTGTTTGACATTTTTCAGGGCTTGCATCTTACTCTTGATTCCGGTTTTCTGAGGTTACTTCAGTATGGATGTTCAGAGAAAGAAGACTGTTGCCTATTCATTCCTAGAGCCGACTTTGACACTGATTCAGAAATTGATTAATATGGCTTATTCCGGAGTTCGTACAGAGTTCAGTGGAAGGTATGGAAGACTTCTGAAATTTGTCTATAATATCTCCCAGTATGAGAAGGATGCCATTCACACACTTCTTCAGTTTTATGACCCGCCTCTGCGTTGCTTCACTTTCCCGGACTACATCTTGGCTCCGACGTTGGAGGAGTTCTCATTTATTTTGGGAATTCCTATTAGTCATGATATAGTTTTCTTTTCTGAAGAACACCCCGGTATAAAAGATATGGCTGTTGCTCTTCACATTAGTGAGCCTGTTCTTAACAGTAATATTATAGAAAAACAAGGAGTTAAGGGTTTCCTATTGAAGTTCTTGTTCGATCAGGCTTGCATACATGTCAAAGAGAAGAACTGAACTGCTTTCCAAGCTATTCTGGCTGTGTGTATCTATGGGATTGTTTTGTTTCCGAATATTCCTGATCTGGTGGATATGCACGCCGTCAGGATCTCTATGTAGAAGAATCCTATACCTACCTTGCTAGGAGATGTGTACCATTCAGTTCACTATAAGAATGAGAATAGGCGTGGGAAAACTGTGAGTTATTGTGCGCCGCTCTTAGCTACTTGGTTTCTGAGTCGTCTCCCTGAATCTGGCGCTTTCGTTGATACGAAAGATTCTCTGAAGTGGTCTAAGAGGGTTATGGGCTTGACTGCTGATAACATCGTTTGGATTAATCGTGACTTGCTAGGAATGGAGATCATTTGCAAATGCGGAGAATTCCCTAATGTTCCCTTGATAGGGAGGAAAGGTGGAATTAACTATAATCCCTCCCTAGCTATCAGACAGTTTGGCTATCCTTTGAAGAATCCACCCGAAGAGCGAGATGTCCGAGAATCCTTATTCTTCAATGGTATTGAGGATCAAGGGTTGATAAGGAAAATTGTGAATGCTTGGAAATAGGTGACTAAGAAGGGTAAGATTCCATTCGGGAAAAGTAACAATCGGGCTTTCCATCCATATAAATAGTGGATTAAGAAGAGAGCAGGAGAGGAGCTTCTCCCATTCCCGGTGGAACCACCTCTGTATCCTTTGGTGATCGAGCCTCCTACCACCGTTGAGTTGGAGAAGTATAACACATTATGGGCTGAAAAGGAAAGGCTGCGGGAAGAAAATAATGAGCTAAAGAGAGAAATTTATCAGTGGAAGCATGAGCGGGGTGAAGCTATTCATACCGCCAAGTTGAAGACAGAGCTCCTTGCTAAAGCAGAAAAAGAGCTTGCTGACATGGTCGCATCCAGGGAAAGAATGAAACAAGCTTTGGATGGTATCAGTAGCGTTCTCAGGTCCAAGGATGAGGAATTAGGCAAGGCTTTGTTGAAGATTCACAGGTTCAATGATCACCAAGAGACCGCCATGGCTGAGAATAAAAGAAAGGAAGACGACTACATAGCTAAGATTGATCAGTTGAAGTCGACGCTCAAGAAGAAAGACGCCGAGATCTTATCAGGGATATTCAAGAGACAAGTAGCCGAAGGTCAACTCAAGGAAGCAATAGCCTCCGTGGAAGAACTGAAAGTCCAAGCTAAAGTGAAGAAACCTATACATGAGGGTCCTAGCATAGATGGTGCTACTGGAGAAGACGCTTGGGAGCTACATTGCCGATACTTGGATGGGATCATACACAGGAGAGACCTTCTCATTCAAGGGCTAATTCAGAGGCCGAAGCATCCCGATGCCAGAAAGCTGTTCAAGGAGATTCAAGACTGGTACAGAAAGCATAATGGATGGGGAGGATTGACGCTTGTAAACTTTGATGATATGCCATAGTTTTTTGTTTTCTTTCATTGTATATGGATCACCACCAGGCTTGTTGGTTGGGACCTATGGTCTTTATATTCAGACTTGTTATCGCGGATTCGTGATTGTTGACATTTGGCTTTTCTCTGGTTTTCTTAATATATGAGCAAAAGTTCCATTATATCTTGCTATTAAACCGGAATCAAGGGGTGGATCGCCCTGCTAATATTCAAACATGTTCATTTGCATTTGCATATTCATAATCATTGTGCATAATCATTTTGCATGACAGGTGTTTATCTCCGGTATTCTTATCTTTTTCTCATCTCAGAATTGTAGACTTAACTCCTCAGGCCGTTCAGGGTTGATCATGGAGCAAGTTCAAGCTGAGTTGAGGGAAATGCGAAGCCAGATGGGGCAATTTGGGGAAGACATGCTCCAGGAGCAGAGGATGCTAAGGGAAGAGATCAATCAGATGAAGACTCAGATGGGTTTGATCATGGAAATTTTGAATAGGGTGTTGAAAAAGGAAGACAGTCCTGTGCCCGCTTCCACAGCAGAGGATCTCACTCCTCCCATCTCTTTGGGGTCTCCTCTAGACCATGAACTGCCTCGTGGATCCTCCCCACCGTTAGAGCTTTTTCATCAACAAACATTTCTTGAGGGTCTTAATCCAAAAAAGCTTGAAAAGAAGTTTGATCAGATTCCGATGCCATACGCTCAGTTGCTTCAGCACTTGCTCAAGTTTCAGTTGATTGAATTGATTGCTGCGGGACCTCCACACACCAAGTTTCGTATGGGTTCCAACGTCCATGATAGGTGTGAATTCCATTCAGGGGCACCTGGTCATAATGTTGAAGACTGTAAGATGCTCAAGTATAAAGTCCAAGAGCTCATTGACTCAGGGGCAATCAAGTTTACATCAGTTGGCACTGGTAAACAAAGTGATGTTACTCCCAGTGTTGCAAAGGGACTGATGACTCCCTCTTTTGCCAAAGGATCCACCTCGCGTCAGGGATCTCTTCCACAACCCTTGTTTGTGCCTCAGCCGAGTGCAGAAAGGAAAGTGCAGGGCCAGACTGGGCGCCCAAATCAGCACCGACAGCAGAATTATCAGCAACAGGGGAAATTGAGACCAAGAAGGCCCAAAAGGATAATTGATCCTGTTCCTATCCCTTATAGTCAGTTGTTTACGCGCTTGCTTAAGAAGTCTCTGATTCAAACAAGGGGTGCCGTGCCAGTACCGTACCCTATTCCTCCCGATTATGACATGACTGCTAGGTGCGAGTTCCACTCGGGAACGTTCGGGCACACAATTGATGAGTGTAATGTATTCTGACATAAGGTGCAAGACCTGGTAGACTCAGAGATCATTGTATTCACTGAAGACGATATGTACATCAATGGAAGCCTCCTTTCTCAAATGAACACTCAGTCTGCAAGTACGTCCAGGCAGAATTAAACTTCCTCAGCAATGGCAATCTTCAGTTTCTTTACTGCATTTTCATTTGTAGTTTTTATTTTTTGCTAAAGCATCTTATGTATGCAAGACTTATTTGTTTTTATGATGATATTAATGCAATGAATATGTTTTCCTTGAAGTAATCCATTCGTATTCACTCTTAAATGTTTTTATGCATTGCAATACCAATTTTCTTTGTTTAGAACTCTTGAGGGAGGATGACGAAATAAGAACGCAGGTCGCTAATGGTACGCTTTTAGATAGAACCCTGTTGAGGATGTACATGCATTGTTTCAAACCCCTAAACACTGGAGAGATAAGGAGACATCCCCTCGTTAACCCCTTTGAGCCTTGGAGTAGGAGTTTCTTTCGTACGAAAAAACCCTCATATTTAACCCAGGGGCAGGGTAGGCGTCAGTTAGTTTGACCGAGCGCTCAAATTCCAAGGAGAGTGTGCAAGAGATATGAAACCCCGATGGTTATTCGTCAACAACTAAGGAGTGAGGCAGTCACAACCCTTTCAAGCAAGTAAGACAACCAGTGTCACACGCTTTGTTCAAAAGGGGAATAAAAAGAGAAAGCCCGCTAAGTCGAAGCTTGAGAACAAGCGACTTAGGCAAAAGTCAGGGCATCCCGCTGGACTTCAAAATAAAAAAAAACTCAAAAGAGTCAGTCCAGGCAAAAATTAGGGATCAAAAAAGCAAAAAGAAAAAGCGAAAGGCGAAAAGAAAATCCCCGATAAGAACAAATTCGTGTGATTACAGACACAAAAGATAAAAGGGATGACTATCACTCCAAAACCTCCTTAGGGGTCAAACCATCAGTGGCATAGGTTCCTTGAAGATCATAAATCTTTCGAGAAATGAGCGTTTGGGTCAGATTAACTGAACATAGGACTGGAGAACATCACGAAGAGTGGATGGGCACCGATAAACTTTGAGCCATAAATCCTTTTTTCTGAAACCGTGAACCAGACCACGTTACAACCCTCTAAAGTCCTAATTGAAACAGGGTTTATTCCGAAGGCGTACTTCAACAGGACAACGTTCCTAACTCCTATAAGTTATGTTAATAAGATTAGTTGGTATTGCATGTGCGCATTGTTTTGCCATTCAAAAATCAAGGTCGCGTCCCAGCTAGCGATTCGTTCACAAGGTTGGGCGACGCATTTTCAATAAAAACTTCAAGGTTAACATGAGTGTTGCATTAGAATTCTCATAGATAACTTGTTCTGTTTGCATACATGTGCCTAAGCATCAATGTAGCTTACACAGCGAAAGTCAGTCAAGAAGCTTGATCCTGCCAAGTTGGGTTGCTTGAAAATTCCGAAGGACAATCATATCAAGAGGCATGCTGCCAAGAGACTCAGTGTAGAGTGGGCTCTCCCAGTAAGTCGTGTTAAGATGGAGCCAATCTGGGGCAGTCACGTCGAGAAGTCCCTCTGAAATTCAGTTATTTTGGGGCATTCATTCTAAGATCAGGGGCAAAGTCACTTCAAAGCTCATATTGGGGCAGGCCACCTCCAGAGCGTGGGAGATTATTCACTCCTGAAAATGGTTAATTGAAAGCACCTCTTCAAGGCAGAATATTTCAGGTCATTGCAAATCCCTTTCGAAGTAGTGTACTTCGTGGATTATGAAGACTGGGGCAGTTATGTCGAGATATGATAAATCTCTCCAAGAGTTTGAAGACCCTGGGGCAGTGCGAACGCCCGATCTTCTATAAAATCCTCTTGAGGTGACTTCTTCCATTAGACCTGGTGGTATGGGGCAAGTGGAAAGTTCAAAGGGCCGTCTATGACCTTAGAAACAAGTCAGGATTGAAGGGCAACAGGGTCGTACTTCCCCAGCAGCTTACTCTCCCCAGCATTGAGGTTACACTTTCCTCAGCAGAGCAGACCTTCCCCAGCAGGAGACTTGGGAGGTATTTTCTCTGGATTAAGACACATTTCCCCACAGAGTCTGAACGCTTATTTTCCTCAACCAGTCAGGAAATGTTTTCCTCAACAGCAACGGTGCGACCTGATCCTCAATAGATAAGTAAGCTTGATGTTACCCGCTAGCAGGATAGATGTCAGCATTTACCGTTCCCCCAAGCAGAGTTTGGTGGTGATCCTCGCAACAGTTTGTCCAACAGGGGTTGACATCCCTAGCAGGTTTTAAATCCAAGTGATATCTGGCACTCTTCTGATTCAGGTCGTGGCCTCCCCTTTCAAGGAGTTACGTATAATCCCCAGTAGAGCAGATGTTCTTTTGGAATTTCATCCCCAGCAGAAGTTGTTGGTCCAAAGATTCGGTCGGAGTGATCATTCTCAGCAGAGTTCGTGGATTCAGAGGACAATTTATTTTTGTCATCAGCTGAATTGGTATTTCCTCTCCGGTATTTATTTTGCTGGAGGGACCCCTTTGCATATCTTAAGCATTTGCATCGCATCCTCAAAAACATGGCATATTCATTTGCATTCGAAGCATAAGCCAGGTTTGATACATTCTTTGCCAGCAGGAGGTGGCATCACTCAGGAGATTTTGGAGGGACGCGTTCCTCATACTTGTACTCCCCGGCAGAGTCTTTTATTTAGACTTCTTCTTCCCCAACGGAGTCATCTTACCAGTAGGTTCTGAAACGAGGTGGTTTAAAACAGAAGTTTTGTTTTCACGTTATCCCCAATAAAGTCCACTTTATGTTGGTTATCCTTTGCGGGTGCAATTGAGGTTGTATTCGTTTTGTGGGTACGATTGAGGTCGTATTCTTATTTTATTTGTGGGAGTGATTGAGGTCAGTCTCCCTTTGCGGGTATAATTGAGGTTGTATTCGTTTTGTGGGTGCGATTGAGGTCGTATTCTTATTTTATTTGTGGGAGTGATTGAGGTCAGTCTCCCTTTGCGGGTATAATTGAGGTTGTATTCGTTTTGTGGGTGCGATTGAGGTCGTATTCTTATTTTATTTGTGGGAGTGATTGAGGTCAGTCTTCCTTTGCGGGTATAATTGAGGTTGTATTCATTTTGTGGGTGCGATTGAGGTCGTATTCTTATTTTATTTGTGGGAGTGATTGAGGTCAGTCTTCCTTTGCGGGTATAATTGAGGTTGTATTCGTTTTGTGGGTGCGATTGAGGTCGTATTCTTATTTTATTTGTGGGAGTGATTGAGGTCAGTCTTCCTTTGCGGGTATAATTGAGGCTGTATTCGTTTTGTGGGTGCGATTGAGGTCGTATTCGTTTTTTATTTGTGGGAGTGATTGAGGTCAGTCTTCCTTGGCGGGTATAATTGAGGTTGTATTCGTTTTATGGGTGTGATTGAGGTCGTATTCGTATTTTATTCGTGGGAGTGATTGAGGTCAGTCTTCCTTGGCGGGTATTATTGAGGTTGTATTCATTTTATGGGTGCGATTGAGGTCGTATTCGTATTTTATTCGTGGGAGTGATTGAGGTCAGTCTTCCTTTGCGGGTATAATTGAGGTTGTATTCGTTTTGTGGGTGCGATTGTGGTCGTATTCGTATTTTATTTGTGGGAGTGATTGAGGTCGGTCTTCCTTTGCGGGTATAATTGAGGTTGTATTCGTTTTGGTGGGTGCGATTGAGGTCGTGTTTGTATTTTATTCGTGGGAGTGATTGAGGTCAGTCTTCCTTTGCGGGTATAATTGAGGTTGTATTCGTCTTGTGGGTGCGATTGAGGTCGTATTCGTATTTTATTTGTGGGAGTGATTGAGGTCAGTCTTCTTTCGCGGGTGCAATTGAGGTTGTATTCGTTTTGTGGGTGCGATTGAGGTCGTGTTCGTATTTTATCGGTGGGAGTGATTGAGGTCAGTCTTCCTTTGCGGGCGATTGAGGTCGTATTCGTCATGATGGAGGTCATATTCCCTTTTTCCGGCACGCTCCGTCTCGTTGTTCTCATCACTAGCAAATTTCTGGGGTTCTTTCAGTATTCAATCCCCGTGTATCCTGGAATGTCTGAGAGCCGTTGCTATCATACCACTCAGGACCAAGTTGATTGAATAGGGGCAGCTGTTGCACCCCAAAATTTGCCCTCCTTACTTTTTACTAACTGGCTTATGTTTCATTTCATTATCATGTATGCATATCATTAGCATGGGGTCAAGGTGCCTGAGGCAATCCAGGAAGGTCATATCTGGTCCATCACATCATCAAGGGTTCACAGGTGGCAAGGGATCTCAAGTGGATTACTCCCTCCTAACCAGTGCATGAATTAGGGTTTTGAGATTCTTGGGTTTATTGTTCCAATGGGTAAGCTCTTTGGGTTTTTATCATCAACAAATGGCATATCTTATCTTTGTTGGAGAGGATACACATCATATTCAGAGGAATTTGAATTTGGAGACTGTGTTATTTCCTCCTAGACTGAGGGTACCAAAACTAGGGTTTGCTATAAAGTCAGTTTATTTCTGATTTTTTGGGCAAGACTTGATTCCATGGTATTCCTTGGGTCCTCAAGTATTCAGGGATGGGAGGTTGTCCATCAGCTTGATTCAGGAGAGGTTCAACTGATCAGGAGATTGAAAATCAGGTGAATCGGGAAAAGTCAACTGTACAGAGAAAAAGTCAACTCCTGACTTTTTGGGGTCAACATCACGATTTTCAAGACAAATGTGAGCAATGGATGGGATTTGGTTAAGAAATGCTCAAGAATTCATGAAAAATCAAGAATGTGGAAAAGTTACTAAAAAAGGAAGTTTAGGGTTTTATAAACTTACTATTTTGGGCAAGTTCCTAACTACTTTCAAAGGCAGTTTTCACCACGATCAAGACCTCATTTGAAAATATTTTTCACACGAAAGTTGTAGTATGAAGTTTTCCCTTCAAAATGAGCACAAGAATAATGCCATTTGGATTATTTTTGAATGAGTTATAGTGCTCCAAAGTGGGTCATTTTCATCTTGCGAATTTGGAAAAAAAGTGGAATTATTTCTAAGTCATTTGGCCAGATTTGAGGACACGATTTCTTGGTCATTGTTCACCATTTTCCAAGCCCAATTTGCATCTCTCTTGAACACCAAAGTTGTTGTCCCAATGGCCCTCTATTCAAAGAGTCCAAGAGTGTACCAAATGGAGGGGTGGTTATCAAGCTAAGGGCACTCAAAGTGTTGGACACGAATCTGAACCTTCATGGCATTGTGTGATAAAAGTGAATCCAAACTTTCCATTCTCAGAAGCTGGGTTTCTTAACTCTTCTCAGGCCCATAATACCCAAGAAATAACCCTAATACATGCTATAAAAAACACGCAAAACAAACCCTAAGGAGGTTGGTCGGTTTTGTAGAGGAAAAATACCAGGGTTTCACAGAGCACGCAGCAAGGTCCTTCTGCCTTCATTGGACAAATTAAAGTCATAAAAGAGGAAGCTTTTCTTCGCACACGGCTAGGTAATCTCTCCAAAATTTTTTTCTTCTCACACTTTGTTGGATAGTATGCTTAGATTTAAATATGTTAAGACGTGTTAGTTTTGTTCATATATTGCATTGGGATATATCAGAAACGGTGGCATCGTTGGTCGTTTGAAATCTAAGCATGTTGTGTGGTTTGAGTTCTTGTTTACAGTTTGGTACCCGCCTCTTTAGGCTTACTTTTCTCGGTGTTTGAATGATCTTTGTGGAAAACCAATTATGCCATGTTGATCTATGATCTTTGTACTATATTTCTGGGTTTTATTTCGTTCGATTTGGTGGAGATTGGGGGGAGAATTTTGGGGTCGAAGGTGAGGTAATGGCAACGGTTTTCACGATGCATGGCCATAGGTTGTAGGGTTTTGCCATGAAGGAGATGAAGTGTGTCATCGCGTGATTGGCTATTCGTATCTTTTGTCTTTTTCTGACTTAAATCCAATGTGACCGATTGATGCCATGTTACATGATTTTTGTACAATTTCTTTTTCCTTTCTTTTTTGTTGCTGAATCGTGAGCATTGGGTTGGGCTGGGATTAGCTGGTTTTACTTTTCACACCCTATGTTTTCAAGGCCCAGCATGCTATAACGTGAGTACAGTCCACACGATATTGCTTAACACACCCCCCCCCCCCCCCCCCCCCCCACACACTATTTCATTTTTATTTTATTCTTACATTACTATTTCATATTTTAAATCATAAAAAATAGTAAATCATATCTAAAAAATCATCATAAAATTCACACTTCATTTTTATTATCTTACAATTTTTTTATAAATTTTATTTTTTTATTTTTATTTTATTTTTGTTATTTAAATTAATTGTTTCATTAATCTACTTTCAATTACGCATCGCATGCATACATAAACTTCTTGATTTTATTTCTCTTCATCTATAAAATGTTTTTCATCCGTTCTTTTTGCATTCACTCATGAGCATTCTAAAGTGCTTAAAAATATTTTTCTTGCATTTTAAATATGTTTCATATCGCATTTAGGTCCTTCTCTTTGGCACATTGAACCCTATCCCTTACTTGAGTTTGGTGTGACTATTTGAATAGCTAACATTTTGGATTTTTGCAGGGACCTTTCATATGTTGTTTGCCTCTGGTTGAGGAACTTTAATGATTAATTTGAGAATTTTAGGATTTATTTTTCTAATTATTTTATTTGCTTTCTCTTGAGATTCTTTTGTGTGGGCATCTTTGATCTTATCTAATTACCTTGTTTGAAAGGAATTCATGCCATTTGCTTTAGGGGTGTTCTTTTGATTTCTAGGTTCATGAGTGAATGGTTTTCATTATTGGCTGCCATTGCTTGATTTTCATTCCTCTCATTTCTCTTATTCACGTCTGTTTCTCACTAACCTTTTATGCAGGATCAAGGTAAGTTCCTTAAGGGTATGGATAAGTATCCATGGTTACCCTTACCTTTCTTCTCTCCTATCTTTATTCTTTAGGGTTTAGGTTGTCTTCAAACCTCACTAACCATAGGTCACCCATGCATGATAACACTAGGACTCTTAGTTCCCTTTAGAGTTACCCTTGTGTCTTCTCTCCTCATCTCAAATTTCTTTAAAACACTTAATAATAATAAGGTGTATTGCGCACGAGCCTTAAGTATGGGGAATGAGAAATGAGGGGCTTCCTCTCATCTCTCTAGAGTGCTTAGCGAGCGTCCTATCTTGGGACGATGCGTTAAGTATTCGCCCCTGTGCCCTAGACTTTGGTGCAATGCAGCTTAGGAACTAACTTAAGCCACTTCTATCCTAAAAAACACCAACCAACCTCAAACCTTTTTGTCCTGTGGGACCTTCAACTTAAAGGATATTTTCAAAAAGGGCACGTTACCTTCCGTCTGAGTCGCAAACAGGCATCGACCCTAACTGCCGGACGCGAACTTAACGTCGCTCATAAAAAACACAAAAAGAACTTGGTCCGAACTACGTTGACTCTGAATTCCCCATTGCACAAAGGGGGTACGTAGGCCTAGGACGTCGACGTCCTACCGAGTCGGTCTTTGTCTTTCCCCTCCCATTTTAGCACAGCCATGGATGATAGGATAACTCACCCTTAGATTAGACAACAAGCGTGGATCCCATCGAGTACGATGGACGCGTGGGGTGCTAGCACCTTCCCCTCGCGTAACCGACTCCCGAACCCAGGTTATGGTTGCGATGACCATTCCTTTCCCTCTTCCTAAGGTTTATGCGGTGTTCCCTTTCCCTCTCTTGGGATAAATTTACACGGCTGGCGACTCTGTTTTTCCGCGCCACTCTCGCGTTTGTACCTGGATGAAAATCCTGGGCGCGACACTAGTGGACCCCCACAAGCTCATCGCAACGGTATTCTTCAGAACAAGTCCGGTATCCATCGGAACACGTCCGGAACTCAGGTGAAACACCACCTAGTAGCTTAGGCCTACTCCGATTCAAGCATACATCACAATCATATCACATCACATCACATTACATCCGAACGTTCAACCGGAACGAACGGGAACAAGCACGACAATGATCACATCACAGCATTTATCAACATAATGCATTATATTCACACATATACAAGGGAGACATAACAAGTGATCACATCAAGCCATTAATCAAGCCACAATCAATATATAAGCATAATATGTTAGACATAGTCGATAAAGTAGTTCACACACATTTTTAAGGCATACAACTAACACCCTCTACCAAGCATCCTTGGTTAACTCATGGTCTAACACACCATTCAATATCTTATGGGATTATCTTTCCAATGGCTTTGGACTCGTAACAATCGGATTCCCGATCCTTAAGTTTTGGTGGAAACAAAAGTACATACACTACATTTCTATATTTATCTCATCAATCCATATCATATAGCCATGTTTCTACCTCACCATCACAAAGAGCATTGAAATAGCTTTCCAACGCCTCCGACCGTGCCCCGATCCGAGTTACGGATCAAAAGTTATGAAGGAAACAAAATGGGAAAAGCTGTCACGTTCGCTAGGCGAACCCACCAGCGAACGTTCGCCTTCACCTTCGCTAGGGTTCGCTAGGCGAACCTGCGAAACCCAGAATTCGCAGCAGCGTCAAAACAGGTCATTGGGGTCCAAAATCTCTCATTTCTTCACCCAAAACACTCCCAATTCATACAATATCAACCCCAAACGTGTAACAACAATCAAGACATGTATTATCATCATAAAAACACATTTAGACATGTTATTTCACATAAAACCCAAAACCCCAAACATGAATTTCTTCCCCAAACTTCCTACCCAAGTTCTATCTAATGGAACTCACCTAGTAGGAGAAGATTGATGATGAAGATGATGATGATCCATGGCTTCCTTCTCCCTCTTTCTCTTTTTCCTCTCTTCTTCTCCTTTCTCTTCTTTCTTCTTCTTTACTAACTTCTTCTTCTTCTTCTTATAAATATATATATAATACATATATTATATAATATAAATCCAATAGGGTAACTATCTCCAATTGATATTTTGTCTTCTAACGCCAATTGATCAATTATTAGAGTTACCTTAAAATACTTTATTGAACTAATAAATATTAATCCGTCTCTTTAATAAAATAATTGATCTCTTCAGAGTTCTCCAGTTGCTCTATTGATCCCAATTGACAACACTTAGAGCACTTAGGACACTCCGTTATTCCAATTAATCAAAGATAAAACTCATAGATATTTATCTGATCTCATCTGATATCAAATTGAGCATTTAGAAAATACGGGGTATTACATTTCAGGTACGGTTTGCAGGTTTGATTTACAAGTGGAGTGATGCTGGGATGTTTCAAGAGAAGCTCAGTTTTAGTTTTTCCGCTGTGTATTTTATTGTTCTTGTACAATGAGGAATATTGTACTTTCTTAGATTTTATTTTCTTTGGCTAGTTTCCATGACTTGTGCCATAGATTGTATTTGTGTTTTTAGAATGGACAAGTATGTGAACTATGCCATTAGGCATTTTTTATGCGTCAGTACCAAATAAAATGCGTGTATTGTATTATTCTAGATATATATTATACAGGGCATTACAATTTGAATATATGTTTTGTGCCTTCATCTCTTCAAATAGTGTTCTAAGTTCAGTATACATGCCATGGCTTTTGTACCAGGACAGAAGAGCATTGTATGTTGCAATGTTTGTTTATTTGAAGCTATAAATAAGTTCATCGAGATGAAAAGATGTGGAATCATAGATGCACTATGCAAAAAAGATTTAGCAGAGTCTTTCATTATGTTGCTTATTGCAATGGTAGAGAAAGGAATCAAGCCAAATGTGGTCACTTTCAAATGGATGGCTTGTGATGGTGTGAAAAAGGTATTTAAAGATTTGGATTTACGAAAAAAGCGTTATTTCATTTACGAAATTTTTGTTATTTTTTTAATAGAAATGGGTTGGAAACGTCATTAAATTAATTACTTTGAGGGCAACATATCGAATAGAAAAATAATTTATATCCAATAAGAGAATGATCAAAATTTACAGCTATCTTAATAATCATATTTATTTATTTTCACAAGTACAATACATTTTTAAAAAGTAATATTATGACGCTTTGGAGGGTGACCTGTCATTAAATTTAATTGTTTTATATTTAGAAAATCTAAATCATATTTTACTTAAATAATTGTTATAATCATATTTAAATTTAATATTACATGTGTTTATATGGATTCTAGTGAAATTTCTAGTTACTAGAAGCAATGAAGGAATACAGTCCCAACAATGGCAACTTGATTGTAACTATTAAAGTTGTTTATTATATCATTAAGATACAAAGTCAAACAGAATCGAATTGAATGACAAGAGAGAAAAATTAAACAATTAAATTGAATTGTTTGAGTTAATCTAGACCAATATTAAACTGATGTATTAGTTTGGTTTAAAATGGAGGACAAATAAAATGGAGATTCTACAACAATAATGCAAGATGACAAAATTAATAGAGAAAAATACAAATATATATATATATATATATATATATATATATATATATATAATTTAAATAAATAGGGATTATACGTATAAACTATATATTTTATAAATAATTTATATATACATAATGAATATTTAGTATACATGTAGAAATTTAAAATATAATTAATGTAGAATTAACATAAAACTTCTATATTGAATTTAGATATATTTAGTATTATATTTATATATAAATTCAATTTTTAAATTAAAATATATTTAATATAGTATTTAATAAAAATGTGTTTAATTTAGAAGTTAGTTATAATTTATTTAATATTATATAATATAAACATTAAGAATATTTAAAATATACATACAAAATTCTATATTCAATATATAATTTATAAAAATAAATTATGTATACAATTTTACTATATTTAATAGTATATTTATATAGAAATATAATTTTTAATTATATTTATGTAGAATTTAACTAGAAAATTAGGTATAGAATTTAATTATAATATATATATATATATATATAATTAAAATATATAATTTCTCTACAAATATAATTATAAATATATTAAATTCTAGATAGAGTATTTATTTATTATCTGTATAAATTCCATATTATATATAGAATTTCTATAGGTGTATATTAAATATTTTATATGTATATCTAATTAAATATTTCTATAGTATAATATTAAATATATTTAAATATTGAATTGTATTCTTTACGTATATCTAATTAAATATATAATTTCTATATAAATATAATATTAATAAATTTAAATTCTATATATACTTATTAAATAATTTCAAAATAAATTCCATATTAATTATAGAAGTTTTATATAAATATAATAAATATTATTTATGCATAAATTTTATAATTTTGAATAAATTATTATTAAGTTCTATATTTAATATATTCTAATAAAATTTTATATTAAATATATAATTTCTAAATAAGTTAAATATAAAACTTTTTATAAAATCCTTATAAAATTCAATAAAAATAGAAAATATAATAAATTCAATTTATATATAGAATTTATATACAAAGATAATATTAAATAAATTCTATATATATCTATATAAACTAAAATAAATTCTATATAAATTTAAGGATAAATAGAATAATAAATAAATTCACATAAATTATACTAAATAAATTTTACATTAATAAAATAATAAATAAATTCTATATAATTTTTTATATTAAAATCTAATATTTGATAAATTCTATATAAGTATAATATTGAATAAATTCTATACAAATTATATTTTATTAGTAGCCCAGACCCACATGTTTTTAAATATAAATAAAAATTTAGAATTTGCAAATACCAAACACCCATTCGACCAATTGGTGGAACATAAATTCTATCGATTTAATGGCTAGAAGCTTGATGATTATGTGATGGACAAGCATGTAGAGAATGATTTAAAACATCATACAAAACAAGCATATCAAAATCGCCAGCCATCACCCGACTTTGTCTAAAAAGAACCATTAATCAGCGTTGCAGGCAATTGTTCAATTGGATACTCAACGATTTACGAAGAACGATGAATTTCATATTCCAAAGTTGGCGATTATTGAGAAGAATTAATTATGGAGTTGAAAGTGGGCACATATGGCTTGATTCCTTTCTCTATGTTATAAGCAACATAATAAAAGACTCTACTAAATAATTTTTGCGTAGTGCATCTACGATTCTACTACAAAAGACAACATCAATTTCCAATCGCGACATCTTGAGTTCTCGATAAACATTCAGCTTCTTCCTGGAACATTTCTCCATTCGGGTACATGTAAATCATTATAAAGTCAGTTAGTGTATTTGAATATATGTTTTGTGCCTTCATCTCTTCAAATAGTGTTCTAACTTCAGTATACATGCCATGCCTTTTGTACCAGGACAGAAGAGCATTGTATGTTGCAATGTTTGTTTATTTGAAGCTATAAATAAGTTCATCTAGATGAAAAGATGTGGAATCATAGATGCACTATGCAAAAAAGATTTAGCAGAGTCTTTCATTATGTTGCTTATTGCAATGGTAGAGAAAGGAATCAAGCCAAATGTGGTCACTTTCAAATGGATGGCTTGTGATGGTGTGAAAAGGGTATTTAAAGATTTGGATTTACGAAAAAAGCGTTATTTCATTTACGAAATTTTTGTTATTTTTTTAATAGAAATGGGTTGGAAACGTTATTAAATTAATTACTTTGAGCGCAACATATCGAATAGAAAAATAATTTATATTCAATAAGAGAATGATCAAAATTTACAGCTATCTTAATAATCATATTTATTTATTTTCACAAGTACAATACATTTTTAAAAAGTAATATTATGACGCTTTGGAGGGTGACCTGTCATTAAATTTAATTGTTTTATATTTAGAAAATCTAAATCATATTTTACTTAAATAATTGTTATAATCATATTTAAATTTAATATTACATGTGTTTATATGGATTCTAGTGAAATTTCTAGTTACTAGAAGCAATGAAGGAATACAGTCCCAACAATGGCAACTTGATTGTAACTATTAGAGTTGTTTATTATATCATTAAGATACAAAGTCAAACAGAATCGAATTGAATGACAAGAGAGAAAAATTAAACAATTAAATTGAATTGTTTAAGTTAATCTAGACCAATATTAAACTGATGTATTAGTTTGGTTTAAAATGGAGGACAAATAAAATGGAGATTCTACAACAATAATGCAAGATGACAAAATTCATAGAGAAAAATACAAATATATATATATATATATATATATATATATATATATATATAATTTAAATAAATAGGGATTATATGTATAAACTATATATTTTATAAATAATTTATATATACATAATGAATATTTAGTATACATGTAGAAATTTAAAATATAATTAATGTAGAATTAACATAAAACTTCTATATTGAATTTATATATATTTAGTATTATATTTATATATAAAGTCAATTTTTAAATTAAAATATATTTAATATAGTATTTAATAAAAATGTGTTTAATGTAGAAGTTAGTTATAATTTATTTAATATTATATTATATAAACATTAAGAATATTTAATATATACATACAAAATTCTATATTCAATATATAATTTATAAAAAAAAATTATGTATACAATTTTACTATATTTAATAGTATATTTATATAGAAATATAAATTTTAATTATATTTATGTAGAATTTAACTAGAAAATTAGGTATAGAATTCAATTATAATATATATATATATATATAATTAAAATATATAATTTCTCTAAAAATATAATTATAAATATATTAAATTCTAGATAGAGTATTTATTTATTAGCCGTATAAATTCCATATTATATATAGAATTTCTATAGGTGTATATTAAATATTTTATATGTATATCTAATTAAATATTTCTATAGTATAATATTAAATATATTTAAATATTGAATTGTATTCTTTACGTATATCTAATTAAATATATAATTTCTATATAAATATAATATTAATAAATTTAAATTCTATATATACTTATTATATAATTTCAAAATAAATGCCATATTAATTATAGAAGTTTTATATAAATATAATAAATATTATTTATGCATAAATATTATAATTTTGAATAAATTATTATTAAGTTCTATATTTAATATATTCTAATTAAATTTTATATTAAATATATAATTTCTAAATAAGTTAAATATAAAACTTTTTATAAAATCCTTATAAAATTCAATAAAAATAGAAAATATAATAAATTCAATTTATATATAGAATTCATATACAAAGATAATATTAAATAAATTCTATATATATCTATATAAACTAAAATAAATTCTATATAAATTTAAGGATAAATAGAATAATAAATAAATTCACATAAATTATACTAAATAAATTTTACATTAATAAAATAATAAATAAATTCTATATAATTTTTTATATTAAAATCTAATATTTGATAAATTCTATATAAGTATAATATTGAATAAATTCTATACAAATTATATTTTATTAGTAGCCCAGACTCACATGTTTTTAAATATAAATAAAAATTGAGAATTTGCAAATACCAAACACCCATTCGACCAATTGGTGGAACATAAATTCTATCGATTTAATGGCTAGAAGCTTGATGATTATGTGATGGACCAGCATGTAGAGAATGATTTAAAACTTCATACAAAACAAGCATATCAAAATCGCCAGCCATCACCCGACTTTGTCTAAAAAGAACCATCAATCAGCCTTGCAGGTAATTGTTCAATTGGATACTCAACGATTTACGAAGAACGATGAATTTCATATTCCAAAGTTGGCGATTATTGAGAAGAATTAATTATGGAGTTGAAAGTGGGCACATATGGCTTGATTCCTTTCTCTATGTTATAAGCAACATAATAAAAGACTCTACTAAATCATTTTTACGTAGTGCATCTCCGATTCTACTACAAAAGACAACATCAATTTCCAATCGCGACATCTTGAGTTCTCGATAAACATTCAGCTTCTTCCTGGAACATTTCTCCATTCGGGTACATGTTAATCATTATAAAGTCAGTTAGTGTATTAGAATATATATTTTGTGCCTTCATCTCTTCAAATAGTGTTCTAACTTCAGTATACATGCCATGCCTTTTGTACCAGGACAGAAGAGCATTGTATGTTGCAATGTTTGTTTATTTGAAGCTATAAATAAGTTCATCTAGATGAAAAGATGTGGAATCATAGATGCACTATGCAAAAAAGATTTAGCAGAGTCTTTCATTATGTTGCTTATTGCAATGGTAGAGAAAGGAATCAAGCCAAATGTGGTCACTTTCAAATGGATGGCTTGTGATGGTGTGAAAAGGGTATTTAAAGATTTGGATTTACGAAAAAAGCGTTATTTCATTTACGAAATTTTTGTTATTTTTTTAATAGAAATTGGTTGGAAACGTTATTAAATTAATTACTTTGA
This sequence comes from Lathyrus tuberosus, assembly GCA_022829125.1. Classification (NCBI taxonomy): domain Eukaryota; kingdom Viridiplantae; phylum Streptophyta; class Magnoliopsida; order Fabales; family Fabaceae; genus Lathyrus; species Lathyrus tuberosus. The sequence goes on along the minus strand of JALAZF010000552.1, from coordinate 3,689,475 downwards.
GCGCAACATATCGAATAGAAAAATAATTTATATTCAATAAGAGAATGATCAAAATTTACAGCTATCTTAATAATCATATTTATTTATTTTCACAAGTACAATACATTTTTAAAAAGTAATATTATGACGCTTTGGAGGGTGACCTGTCATTAAATTTAATTCTTTTATATTTAGAAAATCTAAATCATATTTTACTTAAATAATTGTTATAATCATATTTAAATTTAATATTACATGTGTTTATATGGATTCTAGTGAAATTTCTAGTTACTAGAAGCAATGAAGGAATACAGTCCCAACAATGGCAACTTGATTGTAACTATTAGAGTTGTTTATTATATCATTAAGATACAAAGTCAAACAGAATCGAATTGAATGATAAGAGAGAAAAATTAAACAATTAAATTGAATTGTTTGAGTTAATCTAGACCAATATTAAACTGATGTATTAGTTTGGTTTAAAATGGAGGGCAAATAAAATGGAGATTCTACAACAATAATGCAAGATGACAAAATTAATAGAGAAAAATACAAATATATATATATATATATATATATATATATAATTTAAATAAATAGGGATTATACGTATAAACTATATATTTTATAAATAATTTATATATACATAATGAATATTTAGTATACATGTAGAAATTTAAAATATAATTAATGTAGAATTAACATAAAACTTCTATATTGAATTTAGATATATTTAGTATTATATTTATATATAAATTCAATTTTTAAATTAAAATATATTTAATATAGTATTTAATAAAAATGTGTTTAATGTAGAAGTTAGTTATAATTTATTTAATATTATATTATATAAACATTAAGAATATTTAATATATACATACAAAATTCTATATTCAATATATAATTTATAAAAAAAAATTATGTATACAATTTTACTATATTTAATAGTATATTTATATAGAAATATAAATTTTAATTATATTTATGTAGAATTTAACTAGAAAATTAGGTATAGAATTCAATTATAATATATATATATATATATATATATATATATATAATTAAAATATATAATTTCTCTAAAAATATAATTATAAATATATTAAATTCTAGATAGAGTATTTATTTATTAGCCGTATAAATTCCATATTATATATAGAATTTCTATAGGTGTATATTAAATATTTTATATGTATATCCAATTAAATATTTCTATAGTATAATATTAAATATATTTAAATATTGAATTGTATTCTTTACGTATATCTAATTAAATATATAATTTCTATATAAATATAATATTAATAAATTTAAATTCTATATATACTTATTATATAATTTCAAAATAAATGCCATATTAATTATAGAAGTTTTATATAAATATAATAAATATTATTTATGCATAAATATTATAATTTTGAATAAATTATTATTAAGTTCTATATTTAATATATTCTAATTGAATTTTATATTAAATATGTAATTTCTAAATAAGTTAAATATAAAACTTTTTATAAAATCCTTATAAAATTCAATAAAAATAGAAAATATAATAAATTCAATTTATATATAGAATTCATATACAAAGATAATATTAAATAAATTCTATATATATCTATATAAACTAAAATAAATTCTATATAAATTTAAGGATAAATAGAATAATAAATAAATTCACATAAATTATACTAAATAAATTTTACATTAATAAAATAATAAATAAATTCTATATAATTTTTTATATTAAAATCTAATATTTGATAAATTCTATATAAGTATAATATTGAATAAATTCTATACAAATTATATTTTGTTAGTAGCCCAGACTCACATGTTTTTAAATATAAATAAAAATTGAGAATTTGCAAATACCAAACACCCATTCGACCAATTGGTGGAACATAAATTCTATCGATTTAATGGCTAGAAGCTTGATGATTATGTGATGGACCAGCATGTAGAGAATGATTTAAAACTTCATACAAAACAAGCATATCAAAATCGCCAGCCATCACCCGACTTTGTCTAAAAAGAACCATCAATCAGCCTTGCAGGTAATTGTTCAATTGGATACTCAACGATTTACGAAGAACGATGAATTTCATATTCCAAAGTTGGCGATTATTGAGAAGAATTAATTATGGAGTTGAAAGTGGGCACATATGGCTTGATTCCTTTCTCTATGTTATAAGCAACATAATAAAAGACTCTACTAAATCATTTTTACGTAGTGCATCTCCGATTCTACTACAAAAGACAACATCAATTTCCAATCGCGACATCTTGAGTTCTCGATAAACATTCAGCTTCTTCCTGGAACATTTCTCCATTCGGGTACATGTTAATCATTATAAAGTCAGTTAGTGTATTAGAATATATATTTTGTGCCTTCATCTCTTCAAATAGTGTTCTAACTTCAGTATACATGCCATGCCTTTTGTACCAGGACAGAAGAGCATTGTATGTTGCAATGTTTGTTTATTTGAAGCTATAAATAAGTTCATCTAGATGAAAAGATGTGGAATCATAGATGCACTATGCAAAAAAGATTTAGCAGAGTCTTTCATTATGTTGCTTATTGCAATGGTAGAGAAAGGAATCAAGCCAAATGTGGTCACTTTCAAATGGATGGCTTGTGATGGTGTGAAAAGGGTATTTAAAGATTTGGATTTACGAAAAAAGCGTTATTTCATTTACGAAATTTTTGTTATTTTTTTAATAGAAATTGGTTGGAAACGTTATTAAATTAATTACTTTGAGCGCAACATATCGAATAGAAAAATAATTTATATTCAATAAGAGAATGATCAAAATTTACAGCTATCTTAATAATCATATTTATTTATTTTCACAAGTACAATACATTTTTAAAAAGTAATATTATGACGCTTTGGAGGGTGACCTGTCATTAAATTTAATTCTTTTATATTTAGAAAATCTAAATCATATTTTACTTAAATAATTGTTATAATCATATTTAAATTTAATATTACATGTGTTTATATGGATTCTAGTGAAATTTCTAGTTACTAGAAGCAATGAAGGAATACAGTCCCAACAATGGCAACTTGATTGTAACTATTAGAGTTGTTTATTATATCATTAAGATACAAAGTCAAACAGAATCGAATTGAATGATAAGAGAGAAAAATTAAACAATTAAATTGAATTGTTTGAGTTAATCTAGACCAATATTAAACTGATGTATTAGTTTGGTTTAAAATGGAGGGCAAATAAAATGGAGATTCTACAACAATAATGCAAGATGACAAAATTAATAGAGAAAAATACAAATATATATATATATATATATATATATATATATATATATATATAATTTAAATAAATAGGGATTATACGTATAAACTATATATTTTATAAATAATTTATATATACATAATGAATATTTAGTATACATGTAGAAATTTAAAATATAATTAATGTAGAATTAACATAAAACTTCTATATTGAATTTAGATATATTTAGTATTATATTTATATATAAATTCAATTTTTAAATTAAAATATATTTAATATAGTATTTAATAAAAATGTGTTTAATGTAGAAGTTAGTTATAATTTATTTAATATTATATTATATAAACATTAAGAATATTTAATATATACATACAAAATTCTATATTCAATATATAATTTATAAAAAAAAATTATGTATACAATTTTACTATATTTAATAGTATATTTATATAGAAATATAAATTTTAATTATATTTATGTAGAATTTAACTAGAAAATTAGGTATAGAATTCAATTATAATATATATATATATATATATATATATATATATAATTAAAATATATAATTTCTCTAAAAATATAATTATAAATATATTAAATTCTAGATAGAGTATTTATTTATTAGCCGTATAAATTCCATATTATATATAGAATTTCTATAGGTGTATATTAAATATTTTATATGTATATCCAATTAAATATTTCTATAGTATAATATTAAATATATTTAAATATTGAATTGTATTCTTTACGTATATCTAATTAAATATATAATTTCTATATAAATATAATATTAATAAATTTAAATTCTATATATACTTATTATATAATTTCAAAATAAATGCCATATTAATTATAGAAGTTTTATATAAATATAATAAATATTATTTATGCATAAATATTATAATTTTGAATAAATTATTATTAAGTTCTATATTTAATATATTCTAATTGAATTTTATATTAAATATGTAATTTCTAAATAAGTTAAATATAAAACTTTTTATAAAATCCTTATAAAATTCAATAAAAATAGAAAATATAATAAATTCAATTTATATATAGAATTCATATACAAAGATAATATTAAATAAATTCTATATATATCTATATAAACTAAAATAAATTCTATATAAATTTAAGGATAAATAGAATAATAAATAAATTCACATAAATTATACTAAATAAATTTTACATTAATAAAATAATAAATAAATTCTATATAATTTTTTATATTAAAATCTAATATTTGATAAATTCTATATAAGTATAATATTGAATAAATTCTATACAAATTATATTTTATTAGTAGCCCAGACTCACATGTTTTTAAATATAAATAAAAATTGAGAATTTGCAAATACCAAACACCCATTCGACCAATTGGTGGAACATAAATTCTATCGATTTAATGGCTAGAAGCTTGATGATTATGTGATGGACCAGCATGTAGAGAATGATTTAAAACTTCATACAAAACAAGCATATCAAAATCGCCAGCCATCACCCGACTTTGTCTAAAAAGAACCATCAATCAGCCTTGCAGGTAATTGTTCAATTGGATACTCAACGATTTACGAAGAACGATGAATTTCATATTCCAAAGTTGGCGATTATTGAGAAGAATTAATTATGGAGTTGAAAGTGGGCACATATGGCTTGATTCCTTTCTCTATGTTATAAGCAACATAATAAAAGACTCTACTAAATCATTTTTACGTAGTGCATCTCCGATTCTACTACAAAAGACAACATCAATTTCCAATCGCGACATCTTGAGTTCTCGATAAACATTCAGCTTCTTCCTGGAACATTTCTCCATTCGGGTACATGTTAATCATTATAAAGTCAGTTAGTGTATTAGAATATATATTTTGTGCCTTCATCTCTTCAAATAGTGTTCTAACTTCAGTATACATGCCATGCCTTTTGTACCAGGACAGAAGAGCATTGTATGTTGCAATGTTTGTTTATTTGAAGCTATAAATAAGTTCATCTAGATGAAAAGATGTGGAATCATAGATGCACTATGCAAAAAAGATTTAGCAGAGTCTTTCATTATGTTGCTTATTGCAATGGTAGAGAAAGGAATCAAGCCAAATGTGGTCACTTTCAAATGGATGGCTTGTGATGGTGTGAAAAGGGTATTTAAAGATTTGGATTTACGAAAAAAGCGTTATTTCATTTACGAAATTTTTGTTATTTTTTTAATAGAAATTGGTTGGAAACGTTATTAAATTAATTACTTTGAGCGCAACATATCGAATAGAAAAATAATTTATATTCAATAAGAGAATGATCAAAATTTACAGCTATCTTAATAATCATATTTATTTATTTTCACAAGTACAATACATTTTTAAAAAGTAATATTATGACGCTTTGGAGGGTGACCTGTCATTAAATTTAATTCTTTTATATTTAGAAAATCTAAATCATATTTTACTTAAATAATTGTTATAATCATATTTAAATTTAATATTACATGTGTTTATATGGATTCTAGTGAAATTTCTAGTTGCTAGAAGCAATGAAGGAATACAGTCCCAACAATGGCAACTTGATTGTAACTATTAGAGTTGTTTATTATATCATTAAGATACAAAGTCAAACAGAATCGAATTGAATGATAAGAGAGAAAAATTAAACAATTAAATTGAATTGTTTGAGTTAATCTAGACCAATATTAAACTGATGTATTAGTTTGGTTTAAAATGGAGGACAAATAAAATGGAGATTCTACAACAATAATGCAAGATGACAAAATTCATAGAGAAAAATACAAATATATATATATATATATATATATATATATAATTTAAATAAATAGGGATTATATGTATAAACTATATATTTTATAAATAATTTATATATACATAATGAATATTTAGTATACATGTAGAAATTTAAAATATAATTAATGTAGAATTAACATAAAACTTCTATATTGAATTTAGATATATTTAGTATTATATTTATATATAAATTCAATTTTTAAATTAAAATATATTTAATATAGTATTTAATAAAAATGTGTTTAATGTAGAAGTTAGTTATAATTTATTTAATATTATATTATATAAACATTAAGAATATTTAATATATACATACAAAATTCTATATTCAATATATAATTTATAAAAAAAAATTATGTATACAATTTTACTATATTTAATAGTATATTTATATAGAAATATAAATTTTAATTATATTTATGTAGAATTTAACTAGAAAATTAGGTATAGAATTCAATTATAATATATATATATATATATATATATATATATATATATAATTAAAATATATAATTTCTCTAAAAATATAATTATAAATATATTAAATTCTAGATAGAGTATTTATTTATTAGCCGTATAAATTCCATATTATATATAGAATTTCTATAGGTGTATATTAAATATTTTATATGTATATCCAATTAAATATTTCTATAGTATAATATTAAATATATTTAAATATTGAATTGTATTCTTTACGTATATCTAATTAAATATATAATTTCTATATAAATATAATATTAATAAATTTAAATTCTATATATACTTATTATATAATTTCAAAATAAATGCCATATTAATTATAGAAGTTTTATATAAATATAATAAATATTATTTATGCATAAATATTATAATTTTGAATAAATTATTATTAAGTTCTATATTTAATATATTCTAATTAAATTTTATATTAAATATATAATTTCTAAATAAGTTAAATATAAAACTTTTTATAAAATCCTTATAAAATTCAATAAAAATAGAAAATATAATAAATTCAATTTATATATAGAATTCATATACAAAGATAATATTAAATAAATTCTATATATATCTATATAAACTAAAATAAATTCTATATAAATTTAAGGATAAATAGAATAATAAATAAATTCACATAAATTATACTAAATAAATTTTACATTAATAAAATAATAAATAAATTCTATATAATTTTTTATATTAAAATCTAATATTTGATAAATTCTATATAAGTATAATATTGAATAAATTCTATACAAATTATATTTTATTAGTAGCCCAGACTCACATGTTTTTAAATATAAATAAAAATTGAGAATTTGCAAATACCAAACACCCATTCGACCAATTGGTGGAACATAAATTCTATCGATTTAATGGCTAGAAGCTTGATGATTATGTGATGGACCAACATGTAGAGAATGATTTAAAACATCATACAAACACAAGCATATCAAAATTGCTAGCCATCACCCGACTTTGTCTAAAAATAACCATCAATCAGCCTTGCAGGTAATTGTTCAATTGGATACTCAACGATTTACGAAGAACGATGAATTTCATATTCCAAAGTTGGCGATTATTGAGAAGAATTAATTATGGAGTTGAAAGTGGGCACATATGGCTTGATTCCTTTCTCTATGTTATAAGCAACATAATAAAAGACTCTACTAAATCATTTTTGCGTAGTGCATCTCCGATTCTACTACAAAAGACAACATCAATTTCCAATCGCGACATCTTGAGTTCTCGATAAACATTCAGCTTCTTCCTGGAACATTTCTCCATTCGGGTACATGTTAATCATTATAAAGTCAGTTAGTGTATTAGAATATATATTTTGTGCCTTCATCTCTTCAAATAGTGTTCTAACTTCAGTATACATGCCATGCCTTTTGTACCAGGACAGAAGAGCATTGTATGTTGCAATGTTTGTTTATTTGAAGCTATAAATAAGTTCATCTAGATGAAAAGATGTGGAATCATAGATGCACTATGCAAAAAAGATTTAGCAGAGTCTTTCATTATGTTGCTTATTGCAATGGTAGAGAAAGGAATCAAGCCAAATGTGGTCACTTTCAAATGGATGGCTTGTGATGGTGTGAAAAGGGTATTTAAAGATTTGGATTTACGAAAAAAGCGTTATTTCATTTACGAAATTTTTGTTATTTTTTTAATAGAAATGGGTTGGAAACGTTATTAAATTAATTACTTTGAGCGCAACATATCGAATAGAAAAATAATTTATATTCAATAAGAGAATGATCAAAATTTACAGCTATCTTAATAATCATATTTATTTATTTTCACAAGTACAATACATTTTTAAAAAGTAATATTATGACGCTTTGGAGGGTGACCTGTCATTAAATTTAATTGTTTTATATTTAGAAAATCTAAATCATATTTTACTTAAATAATTGTTATAATCATATTTAAATTTAATATTACATGTGTTTATATGGATTCTAGTGAAATTTCTAGTTACTAGAAGCAATGAAGGAATACAGTCCCAACAATAGCAACTTGATTGTAACTATTAGAGTTGTTTATTATATCATTAAGATACAAAGTCAAACAGAATCGAATTGAATGACAAGAGAGAAAAATTAAACAATTAAATTGAATTGTTTGAGTTAATCTAGACCAATATTAAACTGATGTATTAGTTTGGTTTAAAATGGAGGACAAATAAAATGGAGATTCTACAACAATAATGCAAGATGACAAAATTAATAGAGAAAAATACAAATATATATATATATATATATATATATATAATTTAAATAAATAGGGATTATATGTATAAACTATATATTTTATAAATAATTTATATATACATAATGAATATTTAGTATACATGTAGAAATTTAAAATATAATTAATGTAGAATTAACATAAAACTTCTATATTGAATTTAGATATATTTAGTATTATATTTATATATAAATTCAATTTTTAAATTAAAATATATTTAGTATAGTATTTAATAAAAATGTGGTTAATGTAGAAGTTAGTTATAATTTATTTAATATTATATTATATAAACATTAAGAATATTTAATATATACATACAAAATTCTATATTCAATATATAATTTATAAAAAAAAATTATGTATACAATTTTACTATATTTAATAGTATATTTATATAGAAATATAATTTTTAATTATATTTATGTAGAATTTAACTAGAAAATTAGGTATAGAATTTAATTATAATATATGTATATATATATATATATATATATATATATATAATTAAAATATAAAATTTCTCTACAAATATAATTATAAATATATTAAATTCTAGATAGAGTATTTATTTATTAGCCGTATAAATTCCATATTATATATAGAATTTCTATAGGTGTATATTAAATATTTTATATGTATATCTAATTAAATATTTCTATAGTATAATATTAAATATATTTAAATATTGAATTGTATTCTTTACGTATATCTAATTAAATATATAATTTCTATATAAATATAATATTAATAAATTTAAATTCTATATATACTTATTATATAATTTCAAAATAAATGCCATATTAATTATAGAAGTTTTATATAAATATAATAAATATTATTTATGCATAAATATTATAATTTTGAATAAATTATTATTAAGTTCTATATTTAATATATTCTAATTAAATTTTATATTAAATATATAATTTCTAAATAAGTTAAATATAAAACTTTTTATAAAATCCTTATAAAATTCAATAAAAATAGAAAATATAATAAATTCAATTTATATATAGAATTCATATACAAAGATAATATTAAATAAATTCTATATATATCTATATAAACTAAAATAAATTCTATATAAATTTAAGGATAAATAGAATAATAAATAAATTCACATAAATTATACTAAATAAATTTTACATTAATAAAATAATAAATAAATTCTATATAATTTTTTATATTAAAATCTAATATTTGATAAATTCTATATAAGTATAATATTGAATAAATTCTATACAAATTATATTTTATTAGTAGCCCAGACTCACATGTTTTTAAATATAAATAAAAATTGAGAATTTGCAAATACCAAACACCCATTCGACCAATTGGTGGAACATAAATTCTATCGATTTAATGGCTAGAAGCTTGATGATTATGTGATGGACCAGCATGTAGAGAATGATTTAAAACATCATACAAAACAAGCATATCAAAATCGCCAGCCATCACCCGACTTTGTCTAAAAAGAACCATCAATCAGTGTTGCAGGCAATTGTTCAATTGGATACTCAACGATTTACGAAGAACGATGAGTTTCATATTCCAAAGTTGGCGATTATTGAGAAGAATTAATTATGGAGTTGAAAGTGGGCACATATGGCTTGATTCCTTTCTCTATGTTATAAGCAACATAATAAAAGACTCTACTAAATCATTTTTGCATAGTGCATCTACGATTCTACTACAAAAGACAACATCAATTTCCAATCGCGACATCTTGAGTTCTCGATAAACATTCAGCTTCTTCCTGGAACATTTCTCCATTCGGGTACATGTAAATCATTATAAAGTCAGTTAGTGTATTTGAATATATGTTTTGTGCCTTCGTCTCTTCAAATAGTGTTCTAACTTCAGTATACATGCCATGCCTTTTGTACCAGGACAGAAGAGCATTGTATGTTGCAATGTTTGTTTATTTGAAGCTATAAATAAGTTCATCGAGATGAAAAGATGTGGAATCATAGATGCACTATGCAAAAAAGATTTAGCAGAGTCTTTCATTATGTTGCTTATTGCAATGGTAGAGAAAGGAATCAAGCCAAATGTGGTCACTTTCAAATGGATGGCTTGTGATGGTGTGAAAAGGGTATTTAAAGTTTTGGATTTACGAAAAAAGCGTTATTTCATTTACGAAATTTTTGTTATTTTTTTAATAGAAATGGGTTGGAAACGTTATTAAATTAATTACTTTGAGCGCAACATATCGAATAGAAAAATAATTTATGTCCAATAAGAGAATGATCAAAATTTACAGCTATCTTAATAATCATATTTATTTATTTTCACAAGTACAATACATTTTTAAAAAGTAATATTATGACGCTTTGGAGGGTGACCTGTCATTAAATTTAATTGTTTTATATTTAGGAAATCTAAATCATATTTTACTTAAATAATTGTTATAATCATATTTAAATTTAATATTACATGTGTTTATATGGATTCTAGTGAAATTTCTAGTTACTAGAAGCAATGAAGGAATACAGTCCCAACAATGGCAACTTGATTGTAACTATTAGAGTTATTTATTATATCATTAAGATACAAAGTCAAACAGAATCGAATTGAATGACCAGAGAGAAAAATTAAACAATTTAATTGAATTGTTTGAGTTAATCTAGACCAATATTAAACTGATGTATTAGTTTGGTTTAAAATGGAGGATAAATAAAATGGAGATTCTACAACAATAATGCAAGATGACAAAATTAATAGAGAAAAATACATATATATATATATATATATATATATATATATATATATATAATTTAAATAAATAGGGATTATATGTATAAACTATATATTTTATAAATAATTTATATATACATAATGAATATTTAGTATACATGTAGAAATTTAAAATATAATTAATGTAGAATTAACATCAAACTTCTATATTGAATTTAGATATATTTAGTATTATATTTATATATAAATTCAATTTTTAAATTAAAATATATTTAATATATATTTAATAAAAATGTGGTTAATGTAGAAGTTAGTTATAATTTATTTAATATTATATTATATAAACATTAAGAATATTTAATATATAGATACAAAATTCTATATTCAATATATAATTTATAAAAAAAAATTATGTATACAATTTTACTATATTTAATAGTATATTTATATAGAAATATAATTTTTAATTATATTTATGTAGAATTTAACTAGAAAATTAGGTATAGAATTTAATTATAATATATATATATATATATATATAATTAAAATATAAAATTTCTCTACAAATATAATTATAAATATATTAAATTCTAGATAGAGTATTTATTTATTATCTGTATAAATTCCATATTATATATAGAATTTCTATAGGTGTATATTAAATATTTTATATGTATATCTAATTAAATATTTCTATAGTATAATATTAAATATATTTAAATATTGAATTGCATTCTTTACGTATATCTAATTAAATATATAATTTCTATATAAATATAATATTAATAAATTTAAATTCTGTATATACTTATTATATAATTTCAAAATAAATTCCATATTAATTATAGAAGTTTTATATAGATATAATAAATATTATTTATGCATAAATTTTATAATTTTGAATAAATTATTATTAAGTTCTATATTTAATATATTCTAATTAAATTTTATATTAAATATATAATTTCTAAATAAGTTAATTATAAAACTTTTTATAAAATCCTTATAAAATTCAATAAAAATAGAAAATATAATAAATTCAATTTATATATAGAATTTATATACAAAGATAATATTAAATAAATTCTATATATATCTATATAAACTAAAATAAATTCTATATAAATTTAAGGATAAATAGAATAATAAATAAATTCACATAAATTATACTAAATAAATTTTACATTAATAAAATAATAAATAAATTCTATATAATTTTTTATATTAAAATCTAATATTTGATAAATTCTATATAAGTATAATATTGAATAAATTCTATACAAATTATATTTTATTAGTAGCCCAGACTCTCATGTTTTTAAATATAAATAAAAATTGAGAATTTGCAAATACCAAACACCCATTCGACCAATTGGTGGAACATAAATTCTATCGATTTAATGGCTAGAAGCTTGATGATTATGTGATGGACCAGCATGTAGAGAATGATTTAAAACATCATACAAAACAAGCATATCAAAATCGCCAGCCATCACCCGACTTTGTCTAAAAAGAACCATCAATCAGTGTTGCAGGCAATTGTTCAATTGGATACTCAACGATTTACGAAGAACGATAATTTCATATTCCAAAGTTGGCGATTATTGAGAAGAATTAATTATGGAGTTGAAAGTGGGCACATATGGCTTGATTCCTTTCTCTATGTTATAAGCAACATAATAAATGACTCTACTAAATCATTTTTGCATAGTGCATCTACGATTCTACTACAAAAGACAACATCAATTTCCAATCGCGACATCTTGAGTTCTCGATAAACATTCAGCTTCTTCCTGGAACATTTCTCCATTCGGGTACATGTAAATCATTATAAAGTCAGTTAGTGTATTTGAATATATGTTTTGTGCCTTCATCTCTTCAAATAGTGTTCTAACTTCAGTATACATGCCATGCCTTTTGTACCAGGACAGAAGAGCATTGTATGTTGCAATGTTTGTTTATTTGAAGCTATAAATAAGTTCATCGAGATGAAAAGATGTGGAATCATAGATGCACTATGCAAAAAAGATTTAGCAGAGTCTTTCATTATGTTGCTTATTGCAATGGTAGAGAAAGGAATCAAGCCAAATGTTGTCACTTTCAAATGGATGGCTTGTGATGGTGTGAAAAGGGTATTTAAAGATTTGGATTTACGAAAAAAGCGTTATTTCATTTACGAAATTTTTGTTATTTTTTTAATAGAAATGGGTTGGAAACGTCATTAAATTAATTACTTTGAGCGCAACATATCGAATAGAAAAATAATTTATATCCAATAAGAGAATGATCAAAATTTACAGCTATCTTAATGATCATATTTATTTATTTTCACAAGTACAATACATTTTTAAAAAGTAATATTATGACGCTTTGGAGGGTGACCTGTCATTAAATTTAATTGTTTTATATTTAGAAAATCTAAATCATATTTTACTTAAATAATTGTTATAATCATATTTAAATTTAATATTACATGTGTTTATATGGATTCTAGTGAAATTTCTTGTTACTAGAAGCAATGAAGGAATACAGTCCCAACAATGGCAACTTGATTGTAACTATTAGAGTTGTTTATTATATCATTAAGACACAAAGTCAAACAGAATCGAATTGAATGACAAGAGAGAAAAATTAAATAATTAAATTGAATTGTTTGAGTTAATCTAGACCAATATTAAACTGATGTATTAGTTTGGTTTAAAATGGAGGACAAATAAAATGGAGATTTTTGTAATACCCCGTAAATTTATAAACGCTCTGGTTAATATTATTATGATCAACTGGGTTCCGGGGTACTCTGAGTAATTATTTGATAAAATAATTAGAGTAAACTGACGAACTCATAGTCGATTAAATTAATAGTATTTAACGTTGAGTTTTTATAATTTGATGTATTTGAGCTAATTTTGGACATTTAGTAGTGTTACTAAAAATGATAGTTTCTATACTATCTATTTTCTTTTCATTTCCCTTGGAAAAACAAACAAAAGCTAAAAGAGAAAGAAAGAAAAGGAAAAAGGGAAGGAAGGAAAGGAAGAGAAAGAGGAAGGAGAGAAATTCTCAAGAAGCTCAAGAATCATCATCAATTCATCTGTTTTTTCGTTCAATCGTCTCAGTATCAACCTCCTCGTCTAGTAATCCAGGTGGGTTCTAGTTAGACTCTTTAGAGTAGAGTTTTGTTGAGTTTAGAGTTAGGTTGAAATTGTGAAAATTGAATCGTTTTGCACAAAATTCATGAATCTAACTGCTAAATGCAATGTGTGATTGTATGTTATACTGCTTGTTGTATCTGTAACCTGTTTCAGTGCATTTGGGTTGAGGAAAATGGATTTTTGGGTTGAAATGGGTTGATCCCGTAGCAGAAAAAATTCTGCAGAAAATTCTGCAGAATTTTCCTCTGCTCATACGCGTATTGGTCGAGGTGATACGCGTATGGGGCTTGTCAATACGCGTACGGCAAGGGCAATACGCGTATGGATGGCCGGGCATTTTGAGCAATACGCGTATCGCTTGGGGCAATACGCGTATGGCTGGGCGAGCATTTGGGTAATACGCGTACGGGGAATGCCAATACGCGTACGGCCAGGAGAGTTGCAGAATTCTGCTGTTGTGATTTATTTTTCCGATCGATTGTTTACAATGCCGTAACTTTTTGTACGTAACTCGGATTGGAACAATTTTGATATCGTTGGAAAGATAATAAAATGTAATTTCTTATTACAATAGTTTTAAGATCGTCGGCCGATTTAATTAAGTCGGGATTTCTGAAATTGTGTCATTTTATCGACTTTTATCTATTAATTGTGTGTAACTATTATTGGCAATGTATGCATGTTAAAATATGGACTAGGCAGGGTGAGGATTATTACCAAAACTGTGTCGGAAGTGTGAATTGTTCCATGTGTGGCAACGCTCGTGCATGAAAGGCCGAGGCGTATGCATTTCTGTTTATCAATAACCACAGTTGTGCGGTGTAGTTCATGAGACTCGAGCACCTCCTCTGAACGTTATACATAACTACTTGGCAGGTTTGAGTCCCGTGTTAAGTACGGTTGGAGCCTACGGGTAAAGAGACTTGTGACGGTGTACGGGCCGTGAGAAGTGACGGATCACGGTGTACGGACCGGTGATCCCGAATCCAATCGTATGCCAAGTAGCTACAAGGATCCATGACTCGGATCGCCTTCTAGACGTAGAAGGGTACGGGAAAAGGGGATACCTTGGTATTGGTTATTGATATGTGAGTTCTTGAGTGTACGGACTCAGAACGTACTTCGGTACTTTGTGAATCCTTGAGTTGCAGGCTCAAGAGGTACTTCGGTACTAGTGTGAGTTTACAGGCTCACCGTGGCGGTTACTTGTGTGTGTGTACTCATGGTCTTTCCCTTTCCCCTTGGACATGAGTTAGGATTTTGTTAGAACCTTGTAAAGCCGAGAGGACTTTAAGATAGGGAACTCACTAAGATTTGATGTATCTCACCCCACTGTTGTTATTTACATCACAGGTTCTGCAGGTTCGGCGAAGGGTAAGGACAAGGTTATTTGACTTTCCTTACGGATCGTGGTTTTGTGATGGCATGGCTTCCGCTATGGCGTTATGTTTTGAGATCATTGTATTGATCTAGTTCTTAGTTTTTATCATTTTGGAACATCTTGTATATGTAATGCCTTAGACTTTTAGTTCTTTTGTATTAGAGGCATTTATATATATAATGTGTTAACTAGGAACTTATTATGTTTCAGTACCAAAAGTGAAACTCATGTATAATATATGATTTGATGCATGTATTATTATATGGTCTTTACAATTCTACAACAATAATGCAAGATGACAAAAGTCATAGAGAAAAATACAAATATATATATATATATATATATATATATATATATATATATATATAATTTAAATAAATAGGGATTATATGTATAAACTATATATTTTATAAATAATTTCTATATACATAATGAATATTTAGTATACATGTAGAAATTTAAAATATAATTAATGTAGAATTAACATAAAACTTCTATATTGAATTTAGATATATTTAGTATTATATTTATATATAAATTCAATTTTTAAATTAAAATATATTTAATATAGTATTTAATAAAAATGTGTTTAATGTAGAAGTTAGTTATAATTTATTTAATATTATATTATATAAACATTAAGAATATTTAATATATACATACAAAATTCTATATTCAATATATAATTTATAAAAAAAAATTATGTATACAATTTTACTATATTTAATAGTATATTTATATAGAAATATAAATTTTAATTATATTTATGTAGAATTTAACTAGAAAATTAGGTATAGAATTCAATTATAATATATATATATATATATATATATAATTAAAATATATAATTTCTCTAAAAATATAATTATAAATATATTAAATTCTAGATAGAGTATTTATTTATTAGCCGTATAAATTCCATATTATATATAGAATTTCTATAGGTGTATATTAAATATTTTATATGTATATCTAATTAAATATTTCTATAGTATAATATTAAATATATTTAAATATTGAATTGTATTCTTTACGTATATCTAATTAAATATATAATTTCTATATAAATATAATATTAATAAATTTAAATTCTATATATACTTATTATATAATTTCAAAATAAATTCCATATTAATTATAGAAGTTTTATATAAATATAATAAATATTATTTATGCATAAATTTTATAATTTTGAATAAATTATTATTAAGTTCTATATTTAATATATTCTAATTAAATTTTATATTAAATATATAATTTCTAAATAAGTTAAATATAAAACTTTTTATAAAATCCTTATAAAATTCAATAAAAATAGAAAATATAATAAATTCAATTTATATATAGAATTTATATACAAAGATAATATTAAATAAATTCTATATATATCTATATAAACTAAAATAAATTCTATATAAATTTAAGGATAAATAGAATAATAAATAAATTCACATAAATTATATTAAATAAATTTTACATTAATAAAATAATAAATAAATTCTATATAATTTTTTATATTAAAATCTAATATTTGATAAATTCTATATAAGTATAATATTGAATAAATTCTATACAAATTATATTTTATTAGTAGCCCAGACTCACAAGTTTTTAAATATAAATAAAAATTGAGAATTTGCAAATACCAAACACCCATTCGACCAATTGGTGGAACATAAATTCTATCGATTTAATGGCTAGAAGCTTGATGATTATGTGATGGACCAGCATGTAGAGAATGATTTAAAACAACATACAAAACAAGCATATCAAAATCGCCAGCCATCACCCGACTTTGTCTAAAAAGAACCATCAATCAGCGTTGCAGGTAATTGTTCAATTGGATACTCAACGATTTACGAAGAACGATGAATTTCATATTCCAAAGTTGGCGATTATTGAGAAGAATTAATTATGGAGTTGAAAGTGGGCACATATGGCTTGATTCCTTTCTCTATGTTATAAGCAACATAATAAAAGACTCTACTAAATCATTTTTGCGTAGTGCATCTCCGATTCTACTACAAAAGACAACATCAATTTCCAATCGCGACATCTTGAGTTCTCGATAAACATTCAGCTTCTTCCTGGAATATTTCTCCATTCGGGTACATGTTAATCAATATAAAGTCAGTTAGTGTATTAGAATATATATTTTGTGCCTTCATCTCTTCAAATAGTGTTCTAACTTCAGTATACATGCCATGCCTTTTGTACCAGGACAGAAGAGCATTGTATGTTGCAATGTTTGTTTATTTGAAGCTATAAATAAGTTCATCTAGATGAAAAGATGTGGAATCATAGATGCACTATGCAAAAAAGATTTAGCAGAGTCTTTCATTATGTTGCTTATTCCAATGGTAGAGAAAGGAATCAAGCCAAATGTGGTCACTTTCAAATGGATGGCTTGTGATGGTGTGAAAAGGGTATTTAAAGATTTGGATTTACGAAAAAAGCGTTATTTCATTTACGAAATTTTTGTTATTTTTTTAATAGAAATTGGTTGGAAACGTTATTAAATTAATTACTTTGAGCGCAACATATCGAATAGAAAAATAATTTATATTCAATAAGAGAATGATCAAAATTTACAGCTATCTTAATAATCATATTTATTTATTTTCACAAGTACAATACATTTTTAAAAAGTAATATTATGACGCTTTGGAGGGTGACCTGTCATTAAATTTAATTGTTTTATATTTAGAAAATCTAAATCATATTTTACTTAAATAATTGTTATAATCATATTTAAATTTAATATTACATGTGTTTATATGGATTCTAGTGAAATTTCTAGTTACTAGAAGCAATGAAGGAATACAGTCCCAACAATGGCAACTTGATTGTAACTATTAGAGTTGTTTATTATATCATTAAGATACAAAGTCAAACAGAATCGAATTGAATGACAAGAGAGAAAAATTAAACAATTTAATTGAATTGTTTGAGTTAATCTAGACCAATATTAAACTGATGTATTAGTTTGGTTTAAAATGGAGGACAAATAAAATGGAGATTCTACAACAATAATGCAAGATGACAAAATTAATAGAGAAAAATACAAATATATATATATATATATATATATAATTTAAATAAATAGTGATTATATGTATAAACTATATATTTTAAAAATAATTTATATATACATAATGAATATTTAGTATACATGTAGAAATTTAAAATATAATTAATGTAGAATTAACATAAAACTTCTATATTGAATTTAGATATATTTAGTATTATATTTATATATAAATTCAATTTTTAAATTAAAATATATTTAATATAGTATTTAATAAAAATGTTTTTAATGTAGAAGTTAGTTATAATTTATTTAATATTATATTATATAAACATTAAGAATATTTAATATATACATACAAAATTCTATATTCAATATATAATTTATAAAAAAAAATTATGTATACAATTTTACTATATTTAATAGTATATTTATATAGAAATATAATTTTTAATTATATTTATGTAGAATTTAACTAGAAAATTAGGTATAGAATTTAATTATAATATATATATATATATATATATATATATATAATTAAAATTTATAATTTCGCTACAAATATAATTATAAATATATTAAATTCTAGATAGAGTATTTATTTATTATCTGTATAAATTCCATATTATATATAGAATTTCTATAGGTGTATATTAAATATTTTATATGTATATCTAATTAAATATTTCTATAGTATAATATTAAATATATTTAAATATTGCATTGTATTCTTTACGTATATCTAATTAAATATATAATTTCTATATAAATATAATATTAATAAATTTAAATTCTATATATACTTATTATATAATTTAAAAATAAATTCCATATTAATTATAGAAGTTTTATATAAATATAATAAATATTATTTATGCATAAATTTTATAATTTTGAATAAATTATTATTAAGTTCTATATTTAATATATTCTAATTAAATTTTATATTAAATATATAATTTCTAAATAAGTTAAATATAAAACTTTTTATAAAATCCTTATAAAATTCAATAAAAATAGAAAATATAATAAATTCAATTTATATATAGAATTTATATACAAAGATAATATTAAATAAATTCTATATATATCTATATAAACTAAAATAAATTCTATATAAATTTAAGGATAAATAGAATAATAAATAAATTCACATAAATTATATTAAATAAATTTTACATTAATAAAATAATAAATAAATTCTATATAATTTTTTATATTAAAATCTAATATTTGATAAATTCTATATAAGTATAATATTGAATAAATTCTATACAAATTATATTTTATTAGTAGCCCAGACTCACATGTTTTTAAATATAAATAAAAATTGAGAATTTGCAAATACCAAACACCCATTCGACCAATTGGTGGAACATAAATTCTATCAATTTAATGGCTAGAAGCTTGATGATTATGTGATGGACCAGCATGTAGAGAATGATTTAAAACATCATACAAAACAAGCATATCAAAATCGCCAGCCATCACCCGACTTTGTCTAAAAAGAACCATCAATCAGCGTTGCAGGTAATTGTTCAATTGGATACTCAACGATTTACGAAGAACGATGAATTTCATATTCCAAAGTTGGCGATTATTGAGAAGAATTAATTATGGAGTTGAAAGTGGGCACATATGGCTTGATTCCTTTCTCTATGTTATAAGCAACATAATAAAAGACTCTACTAAATCATTTTTGCGTAGTGCATCTCCGATTCTACTACAAAAGACAACATCAATTTCCAATCACGACATCTTGATTCTCGATAAACATTCAGCTTCTTCCTGGAATATTTCTCCATTCGGGTACATGTTAATCAATATAAAGTCAGTTAGTGTATTAGAATATATATTTTGTGCCTTCATATCTTCAAATAGTGTTCTAACTTCAGTATACATGCCATGCCTTTTGTACCAGGACAGAAGAGCATTGTATGTTGCAATGTTTGTTTATTTGAAGCTATAAATAAGTTCATCTAGATGAAAAGATGTGGAATCATAGATGCACTATGCAAAAAAGATTTAGCAGAGTCTTTCATTATGTTGCTTATTGCAATGGTAGAGAAAGGAATCAAGCCAAATGTGGTCACTTTCAAATGGATGGCTTGTGATGGTGTGAAAAGGGTATTTAAAGATTTGGATTTACGAAAAAAGCGTTATTTCATTTGCGAAATTTTTGTTATTTTTTTAATAGAAATGGGTTGGAAACGTTAATAAATTAATTACTTTGAGCACAACATATCGAATAGTAAACTAATTTATATCCAATAAGAGAATGATCAAAATTTACAGCTATCTTAATAATCATATTTATTTATTTTCACAAGTACAATACATTTTTAAAAAGTAATATTATGACGCTTTGGAGGGTGACCTGTCATTAAATTTAATTGTTTTATATTTAGAAAATCTAAATCATATTTTACTTAAATAATTGTTATAATCATATTTAAATTTAATATTACATGTGTTTATATGGATTCTAGTGAAATTTCTAGTTACTAGAAGCAATGAAGGAATACAGTCCCAACAATGGCAACTTGATTGTAACTATTAGAGTTGTTTATTATATCATTAAGATACAAAGTCAAACAGAATCGAATTGAATGACAAGAGAGAAAAATTAAACAATTTAATTGAATTGTTTGAGTTAATCTAGACCAATATTAAACTGATGTATTAGTTTGGTTTAAAATGGAGGACAAATAAAATGGAGATTCTACAACAATAATGCAAGATGACAAAATTAATAGAGAAAAATACAAATATATATATATATAATTTAAATAAATAGTGATTATATGTATAAACTATATATTTTATAAATAATTTATATATACATAATGAATATTTAGTATACATGTAGAAATTTAAAATATAATTAATGTAGAATTAACATAAAACTTCTATATTGAATTTAGATATATTTAGTATTATATTTATATATAAATTCAATTTTTAAATTAAAATATATTTAATATAGTATTTAATAAAAATGTGTTTAATGTAGAAGTTAGTTATAATTTATTTAATATTATATTATATAAACATTAAGAATATTTAATATATACATACAAAATTCTATATTCAATATATAATTTATAAAAAAAAATTATGTATACAATTTTACTATATTTAATAGTATATTTATATAGAAATATAATTTTTAATTATATTTATGTAGAATTTAACTAGAAAATTAGGTATAGAATTTAATTATAATATATATATATATATATATATATATATATATATATATAATTAAAATTTATAATTTCTCTACAAATATAATTATAAATATATTAAATTCTAGATAGAGTATTTATTTATTATCTGTATAAATTCCATATTATATATAGAATTTCTATAGGTGTATATTAAATATTTTATATGTATATCTAATTAAATATTTCTATAGTATAATATTAAATATATTTAAATATTGAATTGTATTCTTTACGTATATCTAATTAAATATATAATTTCTATATAAATATAATATTAATAAATTTAAATTATGTATATACTTATTATATAATTTCAAAATAAATTCCATATTAATTATAGAAGTTTTATATAAATATAATAAATATTATTTATGCATAAATTTTATAATTTTGAATAAATTATTATTAAGTTCTATATTTAATATATTCTAATTAAATTTTATATTAAATATATAATTTCTAAATAAGTTAAATATAAAACTTTTTATAAAATCCTTATAAAATTCAATAAAAATAGAAAATATAATAAATTCAATTTATATATAGAATTTATATACAAAGATAATATTAAATAAATTCTATATATATCTATATAAACTAAAATAAATTCTATATAAATTTAAGGATAAATAGAATAATAAATAAATTCACATAAATTATATTAAATAAATTTTACATTAATAAAATAATAAATAAATTCTATATAATTTTTTATATTAAAATCTAATATTTGATAAATTCTATATAAGTATAATATTGAATAAATTCTATACAAATTATATTTTATTAGTAGCCCAGACTCACATGTTTTTAAATATAAATAAAAATTGAGAATTTGCAAATACCAAACACCCATTCGACCAATTGGTGGAACATAAATTCTATCGATTTAATGGCTAGAAGCTTGATGATTATGTGATGGACCAGCATGTAGAGAATGATTTAAAACATCATACAAAACAAGCATATCAAAATCGCCAGCCATCAACCGACTTTGTCTAAAAAGAACCATCAATCAGCGTTGCTGGCAATTGCTCAATTGGATACTCAACGATTTACGAAGAACGATGAATTTCATATTCCAAAGTTGGCGATTATTGAGAAGAAATAATTATGGTGTTGAAAGTGGGCACATATGGCTTGATTCCTTTCTCTATGTTATAAGCAACATAATAAAAGACTCTACTAAATCATTTTTGCGTAGTGCATCTACGATTCTACAACAAAAGACAACATCAATTTCCAATCGCGACATCTTAAGTTCTCGATAAACATTCAGCTTCTTCCTGGAACATTTCTCCATTCGGGTACATGTAAATCATTATAAAGTCAGTTAGTGTATTTGAATATATGTTTTGTGCCTTCATCTCTTCAAATAGTGTTCTAACTTCAGTATACATGCCATGCCTTTTGTACCAGGACAGAAGAGCATTGTATGTTGCAATGTTTGTTTATTTGAAGCTATAAATAAGTTCATCGAGATGAAAAGATGTGGAATCATAGATGCACTATGCAAAAAAGATTTAGCAGAGTCTTTCATTATGTTGCTTATTGCAATGGTAGAGAAAGGAATCAAGCCAAATTTGGTCACTTTCAAATGGATGGCTTGTGATGGTGTGAAAAGGGTATTTAAAGATTTGGATTTACGAAAAAAGCGTTATTTCATTTACGAAATTTTTGTTATTTTTTTAATAGAAATGGGTTGGAAACGTTATTAAATTAATTACTTTGAGCGCAACATATCGAATAGAAAAATAATTTATATCCAATAAGAGAATGATCAAAATTTACAGCTATCTTAATAATCATATTTATTTATTTTCACAAGTACAATACATTTTTAAAAAGTAATATTATGACGCTTTGGAGGGTGACCTGTCATTAAATTTAATTGTTTTATATTTAGAAAATCTAAATCATATTTTACTTAAATAATTGTTATAATCATATTTAAATTTAATATTACATGTGTTTATATGGATTCTAGTGAAATTTCTAGTTACTAGAAGCAATGAAGGAATACAGTCCCAACAATGGCAACTTGATTGTAACTATTAGAGTTGTTTATTATATCATTAAGATACAAAGTCAAACAGAATCGAATTGAATAACAAGAGAGAAAAAATTAAACAATTTAATTGAATTGTTTGAGTTAATCTAGACCAATATTAAACTGATGTATTAGTTTGGTTTAAAATGGAGGACAAATAAAATGGAGATTCTACAACAATAATGCAAGATGACAAAATTAATAGAGAAAAAATACAAATATATATATATATATATATATATATATATATAATTTAAATAAATAGGGATTATATGTATAAACTATATATTTTATAAATAATTTATATATACATAATGAATATTTAGTATACATGTAGAAATTTAAAATATAATTAATGTAGAATTAACATAAAACTTCTATATTGAATTTAGATATATTTAGTATTATATTTATATATAAATTCAATTTTTAAATTAAAATATATTTAATATAGTATTTAATAAAAATGTGGTTAATGTAGAAGTTAGTTATAATTTATTTAATATTATATTATATAAACATTAAGAATATTTAATATATACATACAAAATTCTATATTCAATATATAATTTATAAAAAAAAATTATGTATACAATTTTACTATATTTAATAGTATATTTATATAGAAATATAATTTTTAATTATATTTATGTAGAATTTAACTAGAAAATTAGGTATAGAATTTAATTATAATATATATATATATATATATATATATATATATAATTAAAATATAAAATTTCTCTACAAATATAATTATAAATATATTAAATTCTAGATAGAGTATTTATTTATTAGCCGTATAAATTCCATATTATATATAGAATTTCTATAGGTGTATATTAAATATTTTATATGTATATCTAATTAAATATTTCTATAGTATAATATTAAATATATTTAAATATTGAATTGTATTCTTTACGTATATCTAATTAAATATATAATTTCTATATAAATATAATATTAATAAATTTAAATTCTATATATACTTATTATATAATTTCAAAATAAATGCCATATTAATTATAGAAGTTTTATATAAATATAATAAATATTATTTATGCATAAATATTATAATTTTGAATAAATTATTATTAAGTTCTATATTTAATATATTCTAATTAAATTTTATATTAAATATATAATTTCTAAATAAGTTAAATATAAAACTTTTTATAAAATCCTTATAAAATTCAATAAAAATAGAAAATATAATAAATTCAATTTATATATAGAATTCATATACAAAGATAATATTAAATAAATTCTATATATATCTATATAAACTAAAATAAATTCTATATAAATTTA
The DNA here is from genome assembly GCA_022829125.1 of Lathyrus tuberosus. NCBI lineage: Eukaryota > Viridiplantae > Streptophyta > Magnoliopsida > Fabales > Fabaceae > Lathyrus > Lathyrus tuberosus. The sequence continues at coordinate 3,663,852 of JALAZF010000552.1, read as the reverse complement.
AGGATAAATAGAATAATAAATAAATTCACATAAATTATACTAAATAAATTTTACATTAATAAAATAATAAATAAATTCTATATAATTTTTTATATTAAAATCTAATATTTGATAATTCTATATAAGTATAATATTGAATAAATTCTATACAAATTATATTTTATTAGTAGCCCAGACTCACATGTTTTTAAATATAAATAAAAATTGAGAATTTGCAAATACCAAACACCCCATTCGACCAATTGGTGGAACATAAATTCTATCGATTTAATGGCTAGAAGCTTGATGATTATGTGATGGACCAGCATGTAGAGAATGATTTAAAACATCATACAAAACAAGCATATCAAAATCGCCAGCCATCACCCGACTTTGTCTAAAAAGAACCATCAATCAGTGTTGCAGGCAATTGTTCAATTGGATACTCAACGATTTACGAAGAACGATGAGTTTCATATTCCAAAGTTGGCGATTATTGAGAAGAATTAATTATGGAGTTGAAAGTGGGCACATATGGCTTGATTCCTTTCTCTATGTTATAAGCAACATAATAAAAGACTCTACTAAATCATTTTTGCATAGTGCATCTACGATTCTACTACAAAAGACAACATCAATTTCCAATCGCGACATCTTGAGTTCTCGATAAACATTCAGCTTCTTCCTGGAACATTTCTCCTTTCGGGTACATGTAAATCATTATAAAGTCAGTTAGTGTATTTGAATATATGTTTTGTGCCTTCATCTCTTCAAATAGTGTTCTAACTTCAGTATACATGCCATGCCTTTTGTACCAGGACAGAAGAGCATTGTATGTGGCAATGTTTGTTTATTTGAAGCTATAAATAAGTTCATCGAGATGAAAAGATGTGGAATCATAGATGCACTATGCAAAAAAGATTTAGCAGAGTCTTTCATTATGTTGCTTATTGCAATGGTAGAGAAAGGAATCAAGCCAAATGTGGTCACTTTCAAATGGATGGCTTGTGATGGTGTGAAAAGGGTATTTAAAGATTTGGATTTACGAAAAAAGCGTTATTTCATTTACGAAATTTTTGTTATTTTTTTAATAGAAATGGGTTGGAAACGTCATTAAATTAATTACTTTGAGCGCAACATATCGAATAGAAAAATAATTTATATCCAATAAGAGAATGATCAAAATTTACAGCTATCTTAATGATCATATTTATTTATTTTCACAAGTACAATACATTTTTAAAAGTAATATTATGACGCTTTGGAGGGTGACCTGTCATTAAATTTAATTGTTTTATATTTAGAAAATCTAAATCATATTTTACTTAAATAATTGTTATAATCATATTTAAATTTAATATTACATGTGTTTATATGGATTCTAGTGAAATTTCTAGTTACTAGAAGCAATGAAGGAATACAGTCCCAACAATGGCAACTTGATTGTAACTATTAGAGTTGTTTATTATATCATTAAGACACAAATTCAAACAGAATCGAATTGAATGACAAGAGAGAAAAATTAAATAATTAAATTGAATTGTTTGAGTTAATCTAGACCAATATTAAACTGATGTATTAGTTTGGTTTAAAATGGAGGACAAATAAAATGGAGATTCTTGTAATACCCCGTAAATTTATAAACGCTCTGGTTAATATTATTATGATCAACTGGGTTCCGGGGTACTCTGAGTAATTATTTGATAAAATAATTAGAGTAAACTGACGAACTCATAGTCGATTAAATTAATAGTATTTAACGTTGAGTTTTTATAATTTGATGTATTTGAGCTAATTTTGGACATTTAGTAGTGTTACTAAAAATGATAGTTTCTATACTATCTATTTTCTTTTCATTTCCCTTGGAAAAACAAACAAAAGCTAAAAGAGAAAGAAAGGAAAGGAAAAAGGGAAGGAAGGAAAGGAAGAGAAAGAGGAAGGAGAGAAATTCTCAAGAAGCTCAAGAATCATCATCAATTCATCTGTTTTTTGTTCAATCGTCTCAGTATCAACCTCCTCGTCTAGTAATCCAGGTGGGTTCTAGTTAGACTCTTTAGAGTAGAGTTTTGTTGAGTTTAGAGTTAGGTTGAAATTGTGAAAATTGAATCGTTTTGCACAAAATTCATGAATCTAACTGCTAAATGCAATGTGTGATTGTATGTTATACTGCTTGTTGTATCTGTAACCTGTTTCAGTGCATTTGGGTTGAGGAAAATGGATTTTTGGGTTGAAATGGGTTGATCCCGTAGCAGAAAAAATTCTGCAGAAAATTCTGCAGAATTTTCCTCTGCTCATACGCGTATTGGTCGAGGTGATACGCGTATGGGGCTTGTCAATACGCGTACGGCAAGGGCAATACGCGTATGGATGGCCAGGCATTTTGAGCAATACGCGTATCGCTTGGGGCAATACGCGTATGGCTGGGCGAGCATTTGGGCAATACGCGTACGGGGAATGCCAATACGCGTACGGCCAGGAGAGTTGCAGAATTCTGCTGTTGTGATTTATTTTTCCGATCGATTGTTTACAATGCCGTAACTTTTTGTACGTAACTCAGATTGGAACAATTTTGATATCGTTGGAAAGATAATAAAATGTACTTTCTTATTACAATAGTTTTAAGATCGTCGGCCGATTTAATTAAGTCGGGATTTCTGAAATTGTGTCATTTTATCGACTTTTATCTATTAATTGTGTGTAACTATTATTGGCAATGTATGCATGTTAAAATATGGACTAGGCAGGGTGAGGATTATTACCAAAACTGTGTCGGAAGTGTGAATTGTTCCATGTGTGGCAACGCTCGTGCATGAAAGGCCGAGGCGTATGCATTTCTGTTTATCAATAACCACAGTTGTGCGGTGTAGTTCATGAGACTCGAGCACCTCCTCTGAACGTTATACATAACTACTTGGCAGGTTTGAGTCCCGTGTTAAGTACGGTTGGAGCCTACGGGTAAAGAGACTTGTGACGGTGTACGGGCCGTGAGAAGTGACGGATCACGGTGTACGGACCGGTGATCCCGAATCCAATCGTATGCCAAGTAGCTACAAGGATCCATGACTCGGATCGCCTTCTAGACGTAGAAGGGTACGGGAAAAGGGGATACCTTGGTATTGGTTATTGATATGTGAGTTCTTGAGTGTACGGACTCAGAACGTACTTCGGTACTTTGTGAATCCTTGAGTTGCAGGCTCAAGAGGTACTTCGGTACTAGTGTGAGTTTACAGGCTCACCGTGGCGGTTACTTGTGTGTGTGTACTCATGGTCTTTCCCTTTCCCCTTGGACATGAGTTAGGATTTTGTTAGAACCTTGTAAAGCCGAGAGGACTTTAAGATAGGGAACTCACTAAGATTTGATGTATCTCACCCCACTGTTGTTATTTACATCACAGGTTCTGCAGGTTCGGCGAAGGGTAAGGACAAGGTTATTTGACTTTCCTTACGGATCGTGGTTTTGTGATGGCATGGCTTCCGCTATGGCGTTATGTTTTGAGATCATTGTATTGATCTAGTTCTTAGTTTTTATCATTTTGGAACATCTTGTATATGTAATGCCTTAGACTTTTAGTTCTTTTGTATTAGAGGCATTTATATATATAATGTGTTAACTAGGAACTTATTATGTTTCAGTACCAATAGTGAAACTCATGTATAATATATGATTTGATGCATGTATTATTATATGGTCTTTACAATTCTACAACAATAATGCAAGATGACAAAAGTCATAGAGAAAAATACAAATATATATATATATATATATATATATATATATATATATATATATATAATTTAAATAAATAGGGATTATATGTATAAACTATATATTTTATAAATAATTTCTATATACATAATGAATATTTAGTATACATGTAGAAATTTAAAATATAATTAATGTAGAATTAACATAAAACTTCTATATTGAATTTAGATATATTTAGTATTATATTTATATATAAATTCAATTTTTAAATTAAAATATATTTAATATAGTATTTAATAAAAATGTGTTTAATGTAGAAGTTAGTTATAATTTATTTAATATTATATTATATAAACATTAAGAATATTTAATATATACATACAAAATTCTATATTCAATATATAATTTATAAAAAAAAATTATGTATACAATTTTACTATACTTAATAGTATATTTATATAGAAATATAAATTTTAATTATATTTATGTAGAATTTAACTAGAAAATTAGGTATAGAATTCAATTATAATATATATATATATATATATATATATAATTAAAATATATAATTTCTCTAAAAATATAATTATAAATATATTAAATTCTAGATAGAGTATTTATTTATTAGCCGTATAAATTCCATATTATATATAGAATTTCTATAGGTGTATATTAAATATTTTATATGTATATCTAATTAAATATTTCTATAGTATAATATTAAATATATTTAAATATTGAATTGTATTCTTTACGTATATCTAATTAAATATATAATTTCTATATAAATATAATATTAATAAATTTAAATTCTATATATACTTATTATATAATTTCAAAATAAATTCCATATTAATTATAGAAGTTTTATATAAATATAATAAATATTATTTATGCATAAATTTTATAATTTTGAATAAATTATTATTAAGTTCTATATTTAATATATTCTAATTAAATTTTATATTAAATATATAATTTCTAAATAAGTTAAATATAAAACTTTTTATAAAATCCTTATAAAATTCAATAAAAATAGAAAATATAATAAATTCAATTTATATATAGAATTTATATACAAAGATAATATTAAATAAATTCTATATATATCTATATAAACTAAAATAAATTCTATATAAATTTAAGGATAAATAGAATAATAAATAAATTCACATAAATTATATTAAATAAATTTTACATTAATAAAATAATAAATAAATTCTATATAATTTTTTATATTAAAATCTAATATTTGATAAATTCTATATAAGTATAATATTGAATAAATTCTATACAAATTATATTTTATTAGTAGCCCAGACTCACAAGTTTTTAAATATAAATAAAAATTGAGAATTTGCAAATACCAAACACCCATTCGACCAATTGGTGGAACATAAATTCTATCGATTTAATGGCTAGAAGCTTGATGATTATGTGATGGACCAGCATGTAGAGAATGATTTAAAACAACATACAAAACAAGCATATCAAAATCGCCAGCCATCACCCGACTTTGTCTAAAAAGAACCATCAATCAGCGTTGCAGGTAATTGTTCAATTGGATACTCAACGATTTACGAAGAACGATGAATTTCATATTCCAAAGTTGGCGATTTTGAGAAGAATTAATTATGGAGTTGAAAGTGGGCACATATGGCTTGATTCCTTTCTCTATGTTATAAGCAACATAATAAAAGACTCTACTAAATCATTTTTGCGTAGTGCATCTCCGATTCTACTACAAAAGACAACATCAATTTCCAATCGCGACATCTTGAGTTCTCGATAAACATTCAGCTTCTTCCTGGAATATTTCTCCATTCGGGTACATGTTAATCAATATAAAGTCAGTTAGTGTATTAGAATATATATTTTGTGCCTTCATCTCTTCAAATAGTGTTCTAACTTCAGTATACATGCCATGCCTTTTGTACCAGGACAGAAGAGCATTGTATGTTGCAATGTTTGTTTATTTGAAGCTATAAATAAGTTCATCTAGATGAAAAGATGTGGAATCATAGATGCACTATGCAAAAAAGATTTAGCAGAGTCTTTCATTATGTTGCTTATTGCAATGGTAGAGAAAGGAATCAAGCCAAATGTGGTCACTTTCAAATGGATGGCTTGTGATGGTGTGAAAAGGGTATTTAAAGATTTGGATTTACGAAAAAAGCGTTATTTCATTTGCGAAATTTTTGTTATTTTTTTAATAGAAATGGGTTGGAAACGTTAATAAATTAATTACTTTGAGCACAACATTTCGAATAGAAAAATAATTTATATCCAATAAGAGAATGATCAAAATTTACAACTATCTTAATAATCATATTTATTTATTTTCACAAGTACAATACATTTTTAAAAAGTAATATTATGACGCTTTGGAGGGTGACCTGTCATTAAATTTAATTGTTTTATATTTAGGAAATCTAAATCATATTTTACTTAAATAATTGTTATAATCATATTTAAATTTAATATTACATGTGTTTATATGGATTCTAGTGAAATTTCTAGTTACTAGAAGCAATGAAGGAATACAGTCCCAACAATGGCAACTTGATTGTAACTATTAGAGTTATTTATTATATCATTAAGATACAAAGTCAAACAGAATCGAATTGAATGACCAGAGAGAAAAATTAAACAATTTAATTGAATTGTTTGAGTTAATCTAGACCAATATTAAACTGATGTATTAGTTTGGTTTAAAATGGAGGACAAATAAAATGGAGATTCTACAACAATAATGCAAGATGACAAAATTAATAGAGAAAAATACAAATATATATATATATATATATATATATAATTTAAATAAATAGTGATTATATGTATAAACTATATATTTTATAAATAATTTATATATACATAATGAATATTTAGTATACATGTAGAAATTTAAAATATAATTAATGTAGAATTAACATAAAACTTCTATATTGAATTTAGATATATTTAGTATTATATTTATATATAAATTCAATTTTTAAATTAAAATATATTTAATATAGTATTTAATAAAAATGTGTTTAATGTAGAAGTTAGTTATAATTTATTTAATATTATATTATATAAACATTAAGAATATTTAATATATACATACAAAATTCTATATTCAATATATAATTTATAAAAAAAAATTATGTATACAATTTTACTATATTTAATAGTATATTTATATAGAAATATAATTTTTAATTATATTTATGTAGAATTTAACTAGAAAATTAGGTATAGAATTTAATTATAATATATATATATATATATATATATATATAATTAAAATTTATAATTTCTCTACAAATATAATTATAAATATATTAAATTCTAGATAGAGTATTTATTTATTATCTGTATAAATTCCATATTATATATAGAATTTCTATAGGTGTATATTAAATATTTTATATGTATATCTAATTAAATATTTCTATAGTATAATATTAAATATATTTAAATATTGAATTGTATTCTTTACGTATATCTAATTAAATATATAATTTCTATATAAATATAATATTAATAAATTTAAATTCTGTATATACTTATTATATAATTTCAAAATAAATTCCATATTAATTATAGAAGTTTTATATTAATATAATAAATATTATTTATGCATAAATTTTATAATTTTGAATAAATTATTATTAAGTTCTATATTTAATATATTCTAATTAAATTTTATATTAAATATATAATTTCTAAATAAGTTAAATATAAAACTTTTTATAAAATCCTTATAACATTCAATAAAAATAGAAAATATAATAAATTCAATTTATATATAGAATTTATATACAAAGATAATATTAAATAAATTCTATATATATATCTATATAAACTAAAATAAATTCTATATAAATTTAAGGATAAATAGAATAATAAATAAATTCACATAAATTATATTAAATAAATTTTACATTAATAAAATAATAAATAAATTCTATATAATTTTTTATATTAAAATCTAATATTTGATAAATTCTATATAAGTATAATATTGAATAAATTCTATACAAATTATATTTTATTAGTAGCCCAGACTCACATGTTTTTAAATATAAATAAAAATTGAGAATTTGCAAATACCAAACACCCATTCGACCAATTGGTGGAACATAAATTCTATCGATTTAATGGCTAGAAGCTTGATGATTATGTGATGGACCAGCATGTAGAGAATGATTTAAAACATCATACAAAACAAGCATATCAAAATCGCCAGCCATCACCCGACTTTGTCTAAAAAGAACCATCAATCAGCGTTGCAGGTAATTGTTCAATTGGATACTCAACGATTTACGAAGAACGATGAATTTCATATTCCAAAGTTGGCGATTATTGAGAAGAATTAATTATGGAGTTGAAAGTGGGCACATATGGCTTGATTCCTTTCTCTATGTTATAAGCAACATAATAAAAGACTCTACTAAATCATTTTTGCGTAGTGCATCTCCGATTCTACTACAAAAGACAACATCAATATCCAATCGCGACATCTTGAGTTCTCGATAAACATTCAGCTTCTTCCTGGAATATTTCTCCATTCGGGTACATGTTAATCAATATAAAGTCAGTTAGTGTATTAGAATATATATTTTGTGCCTTCATATCTTCAAATAGTGTTCTAACTTCAGTATACATGCCATGCCTTTTGTACCAGGACAGAAGAGCATTGTATGTTGCAATGTTTGTTTATTTGAAGCTATAAATAAGTTCATATAGATGAAAAGATGTGGAATCATAGATGCACTATGCAAAAAAGATTTAGCAGAGTCTTTCATTATGTTGCTTATTGCAATGGTAGAGAAAGGAATCAAGCCAAATGTGGTCACTTTCAAATGGATGGCTTGTGATGGTGTGAAAAGGGTATTTAAAGATTTGGATTTACGAAAAAAGCGTTATTTCATTTGCGAAATTTTTGTTATTTTTTTAATAGAAATGGGTTGGAAACGTTAATAAATTAATTACTTTGAGCACAACATATCGAATAGAAAAATAATTTATATCCAATAAGAGAATGATCAAAATTTACAGCTATCTTAATAATCATATTTATTTATTTTCACAAGTACAATACATTTTTAAAAAGTAATATTATGACGCTTTGGAGGGTGACCTGTCATTAAATTTAATTGTTTTATATTTAGAAAATCTAAATCATATTTTACTTAAATAATTGTTATAATCATATTTAAATTTAATATTACATGTGTTTATATGGATTCTAGTGAAATTTCTAGTTACTAGAAGCAATGAAGGAATACAGTCCCAACAATGGCAACTTGATTGTAACTATTAGAGTTGTTTATTATATCATTAAGATACAAAGTCAAACAGAATCGAATTGAATGACAAGAGAGAAAAATTAAACAATTTAATTGAATTGTTTGAGTTAATCTAGACCAATATTAAACTGATGTATTAGTTTGGTTTAAAATGGAGGACAAATAAAATGGAGATTCTACAACAATAATGCAAGATGACAAAATTAATAGAGAAAAATACAAATATATATATATATATATATATATATATATATATATATAATTTAAATAAATAGTGATTATATGTATAAACTATATATTTTATAAATAATTTGTATATACATAATGAATATTAAGTATACATGTAGAAATTTAAAATATAATTAATGTAGAATTAACATAAAACTTCTATATTGAATTTAGAGATATTTAGTATTATATTTATATATAAATTCAATTTTTAAATTAAAATATATTTAATATAGTATTTAATAAAAATGTGTTTAATGTAGAAGTTAGTTATAATTTATTTAATATTATATTATATAAACATTAAGAATATTTAATATATACATACAAAATTCTATATTCAATATATAATTTATAAAAAAAAATTATGTATACAATTTTACTATATTTAATAGTATATTTATATAGAAATATAATTTTTAATTATATTTATGTAGAATTTAACTAGAAAATTAGGTATAGAATTTAATTATAATATATATATATATATATATATAATTAAAATTTATAATTTCTCTACAAATATAATTATAAATATATTAAATTCTAGATAGAGTATTTATTTATTATCTGTATAAATTCCATATTATATATAGAATTTCTATAGGTGTATATTAAATATTTTATATGTATATCTAATTAAATATTTCTATAGTATAATATTAAATATATTTAAATATTGAATTGTATTCTTTACGTAAATCTAATTAAATATATAATTTCTATATAAATATAATATTAATAAATTTAAATTCTGTATATACTTATTATATAATTTCAAAATAAATTCCATATTAATTATAGAAGTTTTATATAAATATAATAAATATTGTTTATGCATAAATTTTATAATTTTGAATAAATTATTATTAAGTTCTATATTTAATATATTCTAATTAAATTTTATATTAAATATATAATTTCTAAATAAGTTAAATATAAAACTTTTTATAAAATCCTTATAAAATTCAATAAAAATAGAAAATATAATAAATTCAATTTATATATAGAATTTATATACAAAGAAAATATTAAATAAATTCTATATATATCTATATAAACTAAAATAAATTCTATATAAATTTAAGGATAAATAGAATAATAAATAAATTCACATAAATTATACTAAATAAATTTTACATTAATAAAATAATAAATAAATTCTATATAATTTTTTATATTAAAATCTAATATTTGATAAATTCTATATAAGTATAATATTGAATAAATTCTATACAAATTATATTTTATTAGTAGCCCAGACTCACATGTTTTTAAATATAAATAAAAATTGAGAATTTGCAAATACCAAACACCCATTCGACCAATTGGTGGAACATAAATTCTATCGATTTAATGGCTAGAAGCTTGATGATTATGTGATGGACCAGTACGTAGAGAATGGTTTAAAACATCATACAAAACAAGCATATCAAAATCGCCAGCCATCACCCGACTTTGTCTAAAAAGAACCATCAATCAGCGTTGCAGGTAATTGTTCAATTGGATACTCAACGATTTACGAAGAACGATGAATTTCATATTCCAAAGTTGGCGATTATTGAGAAGAATTAATTATGGAGTTGAAAGTGGGCACATATGGCTTGATTCCTTTCTCTATGTTATAAGCAACATAATAAAAGACTCTACTAAATCATTTTTGCGTAGTGCATCTCCGATTCTACTACAAAAGACAACATTAATTTCCAATCGCGACATCTTGAGTTCTCGATAAACATTCAGCTTCTTCTTGGAATATTTCTCCATTCGGGTACATGTTAATCAATATAAAGTCAGTTAGTGTATTAGAATATATATTTTGTGCCTTCATATCTTCAAATAGTGTTCTAACTTCAGTATACATGCCATGCCTTTTGTACCAGGACAGAAGAGCATTGTATGTTGCAATGTTTGTTTATTTGAAGCTATAAATAAGTTCATATAGATGAAAAGATGTGGAATCATAGATGCACTATGCAAAAAAGATTTAGCAGAGTCTTTCATTATGTTGCTTATTGCAATGGTAGAGAAAGGAATCAAGCCAAATGTGGTCACTTTCAAATGGATGGCTTGTGATGGTGTGAAAAGGGTATTTAAAGATTTGGATTTACGAAAAAAGCGTTATTTCATTTGCGAAATTTTTGTTATTTTTTTAATAGAAATAGGTTGGAAACGTTAATAAATTAATTACTTTGAGCACAACATCTCGAATAGAAAAATAATTTATATCCAATAAGAGAATGATCAAAATTTACAGCTATCTTAATAATCATATTTATTTATTTTCACAAGTACAATACATTTTTAAAAAGTAATATTATGACGCTTTGGAGGGTGACCTGTCATTAAATTTAATTGTTTTATATTTAGAAAATCTAAATCATATTTTACTTAAATAATTGTTATAATCATATTTAAATTTAATATTACATGTGTTTATATGGATTCTAGTGAAATTTCTAGTTACTAGAAGCAATGAAGGAATACAGTCCCAACAATGGCAACTTGATTGTAACTATTAGAGTTGTTTATTATATCATTAAGATACAAAGTCAAACAGAATCGAATTGAATGACAAGAGAGAAAAATTAAACAATTTTATTGAATTGTTTGAGTTAATCTAGACCAATATTAAACTGATGTATTAGTTTGGTTTAAAATGGAGGACAAATAAAATGGAGATTCTACAACAATAATGCAAGATGACAAAATTAATAGAGAAAAATACAAATATATATATATATATATATATATATATATATAATTTAAATAAATAGTGATTATATGTATAAACTATATATTTTATAAATAATTTATATATACATAATGAATATTAAGTATACATGTAGAAATTTAAAATATAATTAATGTAGAATTAACATAAAACTTCTATATTGAATTTAGATATATTTAGTATTATATTTATATATAAATTCAATTTTTAAATTAAAATATATTTAATATAGTATTTAATAAAAATGTGTTTAATGTAGAAGTTAGTTATAATTTATTTAATATTATATTATATAAACATTAAGAATATTTAATATATACATACAAAATTCTATATTCAATATATAATTTATAAAAAAAAATTATGTATACAATTTTACTATATTTAATAGTATATTTATATAGAAATATAATTTTTAATTATATTTATGTAGAATTTAACTAGAAAATTAGGTATAGAATTTAATTATAATATATATATATATATATATATATATATATATATATAATTAAAATTTATAATTTCTCTACAAATATAATTATAAATATATTAAATTCTAGATAGAGTATTTATTTATTATCTGTATAAATTCCATATTATATATAGAATTTCTATAGGTGTATATTAAATATTTTATATGTATATCTAATTAAATATTTCTATAGTATAATATTAAATATATTTAAATATTGAATTGTATTCTTTACGTAAATCTAATTAAATATATAATTTCTATATAAATATAATATTAATAAATTTAAATTCTGTATATACTTATTATATAATTTCAAAATAAATTCCATATTAATTATAGAAGTTTTATATAAATATAATAAATATTGTTTATGCATAAATTTTATAATTTTGAATAAATTATTATTAAGTTCTATATTTAATATATTCTAATTAAATTTTATATTAAATATATAATTTCTAAATAAGTTAAATATAAAACTTTTTATAAAATCCTTATAAAATTCAATAAAAATAGAAAATATAATAAATTCAATTTATATATAGAATTTATATACAAAGAAAATATTAAATAAATTCTATATATATCTATATAAACTAAAATAAATTCTATATAAATTTAAGGATAAATAGAATAATAAATAAATTCACATAAATTATACTAAATAAATTTTACATTAATAAAATAATAAATAAATTCTATATAATTTTTTATATTAAAATCTAATATTTGATAAATTCTATATAAGTATAATATTGAATAAATTCTATACAAATTATATTTTATTAGTAGCCCAGACTCACATGTTTTTAAATATAAATAAAAATTGAGAATTTGCAAATACCAAACACCCATTCGACCAATTGGTGGAACATAAATTCTATCGATTTAATGGCTAGAAGCTTGATGATTATGTGATGGACCAGTACGTAGAGAATGGTTTAAAACATCATACAAAACAAGCATATCAAAATCGCCAGCCATCACCCGACTTTGTCTAAAAAGAACCATCAATCAGTGTTGCAGCCAATTGTTCAATTGGATACTCAACGATTTACGAAGAACGATGAATTTCATATTCCAAAGTTGGCGATTATTGAGAAGAATTAATTATGGAGTTGAAAGTGGGCACATATGGCTTGATTCCTTTCTCTATGTTATAAGCAACATAATAAAAGACTCTACTAAATCATTTTTGAGTAGTGCATCTACGATTCTACTACAAAAGACAACATCAATTTCCAATCGCGACATCTTGAGTTCTCGATAAACATTCAGCTTCTTCCTGGAACATTTCTCCATTCGGGTACATGTTAATCATTATAAAGTCAGTTAGTGTATTTGAATATATATTTTGTGCCTCATCTCTTCAAATAGTGTTTTAACTTCAGTATATATGCCATGCCTTTTGTACCAGGACAGAAGAGCATTGTATGTTGCAATGTTTGTTTATTTGAAGCTATAAATAAGTTCATCGAGATGAAAAGATGTGGAATCATAGATGCACTATGCAAAAAAGATTTAGCAGAGTCTTTCATTTTGTTGCTTATTGCAATGGTAGAGAAAGGAATCAAGCCAAATGTGGTCACTTTCAAATGGATGGCTTGTGATGGTGTGAAAAGAGTATTTAAAGATTTGGATTAACGAAAAAAGCGTTATTTCATTTACGAAATTTTTGTTATTTTTTTAATAGAAATGGGTTGGAAACGTTATTAAATTAATTACTTTGAGCGCAACATATCGAATAGAAAAATAATTTATATCCAATAAGAGAATGATCAAAATTTACAGCTATCTTAATAATCATATTTATTTATTTTCACAAGTACAATACATTTTTAAAAAGTAATATTATGACGCTTTGGAGGGTGACCTGTCATTAAATTTAATTGTTTTATATTTAGAAAATCTAAATCATATTTTACTTAAATAATTGTTATAATCATATTTAAATTTAATATTACATGTGTTTATATGGATTCTAGTGAAATTTCTAGTTACTAGAAGCAATGAAGGAATACAGTCCCAACAATGGCAACTTGATTGTAACTATTAGAGTTGTTTATTATATCATTAAGATACAAAGTCAAACAGAATCGAATTGAATGACAAGAGAGAAAAATTAAACAATTTAATTGAATTGTTTGAGTTAATCTAGACCAATATTAAACTGATGTATTAGTTTGGTTTAAAATGGAGGACAAATAAAATGGAGATTCTACAACAATAATGCAAGATGACAAAATTAATAGAGAAAAATACAAATATATATATATATATATATATATATATATATATATATAATTTAAATAAATAGTGATTATATGTATAAACTATATATTTTATAAATAATTTGTATATACATAATGAATATTAAGTATACATGTAGAAATTTAAAATATAATTAATGTAGAATTAACATAAAACTTCTATATTGAATTTAGAGATATTTAGTATTATATTTATATATAAATTCAATTTTTAAATTAAAATATATTTAATATAGTATTTAATAAAAATGTGTTTAATGTAGAAGTTAGTTATAATTTATTTAATATTATATTATATAAACATTAAGAATATTTAATATATACATACAAAATTCTATATTCAATATATAATTTATAAAAAAAAATTATGTATACAATTTTACTATATTTAATAGTATATTTATATAGAAATATAATTTTTAATTATATTTATGTAGAATTTAACTAGAAAATTAGGTATAGAATTTAATTATAATATATATATATATATATATATATAATTAAAATTTATAATTTCTCTACAAATATAATTATAAATATATTAAATTCTAGATAGAGTATTTATTTATTATCTGTATAAATTCCATATTATATATAGAATTTCTATAGGTGTATATTAAATATTTTATATGTATATCTAATTAAATATTTCTATAGTATAATATTAAATATATTTAAATATTGAATTGTATTCTTTACGTAAATCTAATTAAATATATAATTTCTATATAAATATAATATTAATAAATTTAAATTCTGTATATACTTATTATATAATTTCAAAATAAATTCCATATTAATTATAGAAGTTTTATATAAATATAATAAATATTGTTTATGCATAAATTTTATAATTTTGAATAAATTATCATTAAGTTCTATATTTAATATATTCTAATTAAATTTTATATTAAATATATAATTTCTAAATAAGTTAAATATAAAACTTTTTATAAAATCCTTATAAAATTCAATAAAAATAGAAAATATAATAAATTCAATTTATATATAGAATTTATATACAAAGAAAATATTAAATAAATTCTATATATATCTATATAAACTAAAATAAATTCTATATAAATTTAAGGATAAATAGAATAATAAATAAATTCACATAAATTATACTAAATAAATTTTACATTAATAAAATAATAAATAAATTCTATATAATTTTTTATATTAAAATCTAATATTTGATAAATTCTATATAAGTATAATATTGAATAAATTCTATACAAATTATATTTTATTAGTAGCCCAGACTCACATGTTTTTAAATATAAATAAAAATTGAGAATTTGCAAATACCAAACACCCATTCGACCAATTGGTGGAACATAAATTCTATCGATTTAATGGCTAGAAGCTTGATGATTATGTGATGGACCAGTACGTAGAGAATGGTTTAAAACATCATACAAAACAAGCATATCAAAATCGCCAGCCATCACCCGACTTTGTCTAAAAAGAACCATCAATCAGCGTTGCAGGTAATTGTTCAATTGGATACTCAACGATTTACGAAGAACGATGAATTTCATATTCCAAAGTTGGCGATTATTGAGAAGAATTAATTATGGAGTTGAAAGTGGGCACATATGGCTTGATTCCTTTCTCTATGTTATAAGCAACATAATAAAAGACTCTACTAAATCATTTTTGCGTAGTGCATCTCCGATTCTACTACAAAAGACAACATTAATTTCCAATCGCGACATCTTGAGTTCTCGATAAACATTCAGCTTCTTCTTGGAATATTTCTCCATTCGGGTACATGTTAATCAATATAAAGTCAGTTAGTGTATTAGAATATATATTTTGTGCCTTCATATCTTCAAATAGTGTTCTAACTTCAGTATACATGCCATGCCTTTTGTACCAGGACAGAAGAGCATTGTATGTTGCAATGTTTGTTTATTTGAAGCTATAAATAAGTTCATATAGATGAAAAGATGTGGAATCATAGATGCACTATGCAAAAAAGATTTAGCAGAGTCTTTCATTATGTTGCTTATTGCAATGGTAGAGAAAGGAATCAAGCCAAATGTGGTCACTTTCAAATGGATGGCTTGTGATGGTGTGAAAAGGGTATTTAAAGATTTGGATTTACGAAAAAAGCGTTATTTCATTTGCGAAATTTTTGTTATTTTTTTAATAGAAATGGGTTGGAAACGTTAATAAATTAATTACTTTGAGCACAACATATCGAATAGAAAAATAATTTATATCCAATAAGAGAATGATCAAAATTTACAGCTATCTTAATAATCATATTTATTTATTTTCACAAGTACAATACATTTTTAAAAAGTAATATTATGACGCTTTGGAGGGTGACCTGTCATTAAATTTAATTGTTTTATATTTAGAAAATCTAAATCATATTTTACTTAAATAATTGTTATAATCATATTTAAATTTAATATTACATGTGTTTATATGGATTCTAGTGAAATTTCTAGTTACTAGAAGCAATGAAGGAATACAGTCCCAACAATGGCAACTTGATTGTAACTATTAGAGTTGTTTATTATATCATTAAGATACAAAGTCAAACAGAATCGAATTGAATGACAAGAGAGAAAAATTAAACAATTTAATTGAATTGTTTGAGTTAATCTAGACCAATATTAAACTGATGTATTAGTTTGGTTTAAAATGGAGGACAAATAAAATGGAGATTCTACAACAATAATGCAAGATGACAAAATTAATAGAGAAAAATACAAATATATATATATATATATATATATATATATATATAATTTAAATAAATAGTGATTATATGTATAAACTATATATTTTATAAATAATTTATATATACATAATGAATATTAAGTATACATGTAGAAATTTAAAATATAATTAATGTAGAATTAACATAAAACTTCTATATTGAATTTAGATATATTTAGTATTATATTTATATATAAATTCAATTTTTAAATTAAAATATATTTAATATAGTATTTAATAAAAATGTGTTTAATGTAGAAGTTAGTTATAATTTATTTAATATTATATTATATAAACATTAAGAATATTTAATATATACATACAAAATTCTATATTCAATATATAATTTATTAAAAAAAATTATGTATACAATTTTACTATATTTAATAGTATATTTATATAGAAATATAATTTTTAATTATATTTATGTAGAATTTAACTAGAAAATTAGGTATAGAATTTAATTATAATATATATATATATATATATAAAATTAAAATTTATAATTTCTCTACAAATATAATTATAAATATATTAAATTCTAGATAGAGTATTTATTTATTATCTGTATAAATTCCATATTATATATAGAATTTCTATAGGTGTATATTAAATATTTTATATGTATATCTAATTAAATATTTCTATAGTATAATATTAAATATATTTAAATATTGAATTGTATTCTTTACGTAAATCTAATTAAATATATAATTTCTATATAAATATAATATTAATAAATTTAAATTCTGTATATACTTATTATATAATTTCAAAATAAATTCCATATTAATTATAGAAGTTTTATATAAATATAATAAATATTGTTTATGCATAAATTTTATAATTTTGAATAAATTATTATTAATTTCTATATTTAATATATTCTAATTAAATTTTATATTAAATATATAATTTCTAAATAAGTTAAATATAAAACTTTTTATAAAATCCTTATAAAATTCAATAAAAATAGAAAATATAATAAATTCAATTTATATATAGAATTTATATACAAAGAAAATATTAAATAAATTCTATATATATCTATATAAACTAAAATAAATTCTATATAAATTTAAGGATAAATAGAATAATAAATAAATTCACATAAATTATACTAAATAAATTTTACATTAATAAAATAATAAATAAATTCTATATAATTTTTTATATTAAAATCTAATATTTGATAAATTCTATATAAGTATAATATTGAATAAATTCTATACAAATTATATTTTATTAGTAGCCCAGACTCACATGTTTTTAAATATAAATAAAAATTGAGAATTTGCAAATACCAAACACCCATTCGACCAATTGGTGGAACATAAATTCTATCGATTTAATGGCTAGAAGCTTGATGACTATGTGATGGACCAGTACGTAGAGAATGATTTAAAACATCATACAAAACAAGCATATCAAAATCGCCAGCCATCACCTGACTTTGTCTAAAAAGAACCATCAATCAGTGTTGCAGGCAATTGTTCAATTGGATACTCAACGATTTACAAAGAACGATGAATTTCATATTCCAAAGTTGGCGATTATTGAGAAGAATTAATTATGGAGTTGAAAGTGGGCACATATGGGTTGATTCCTTTCTCTATGTTATATGCAACATAATAAAAGACTCTACTAAATCATTTTTGAGTAGTGCATCTACGATTCTACTACAAAAGACAACATCAATTTCCAATCGCGACATCTTGAGTTCTCGATAAACATTCAGCTTCTTCCTGGAACATTTCTCCATTCGGGTACATGTTAATCATTATAAAGTCAGTTAGTGTATTTGAATATATATTTTGTGCCTCATCTCTTCAAATAGTGTTTTAACTTCAGTATATATGCCATGCCTTTTGTACCAGGACAGAAGAGCATTGTATGTTGCAATGTTTGTTTATTTGAAGCTATAAATAAGTTCATCGAGATGAAAAGATGTGGAATCATAGATGCACTATGCAAAAAAGATTTAGCAGAGTCTTTCATTTTGTTGCTTATTGCAATGGTAGAGAAAGGAATCAAGCCAAATGTGGTCACTTTCAAATGGATGGCTTGTGATGGTGTGAAAAGAGTATTTAAAGATTTGGATTAACGAAAAAAGCGTTATTTCATTTACGAAATTTTTGTTATTTTTTTAATAGAAATGGGTTGGAAACGTTATTAAATTAATTACTTTGAGCGCAACATATCGAATAGGAAAATAATTTATATCCAATAAGAGAATGATCAAAATTTACAGCTATCTTAATAATCATATTTATTTATTTTCACAAATACAATACATTTTTAAAAAGTAATATTATGACGCTTTGGAGGGTGACCCGTCATTAAATTTAATTGTTTTATATTTAGAAAATCTAAATCATATTTTACTTAAATAATTGTTATAATCATATTTAAATTTAATATTACATGTGTTTATATGGATTCTAGTGAAATTTCTAGTTACTAGAAGCAATGAAGGAATACAGTCCCAACAATGGCAACTTGATTGTAACTATTAGAGTTGTTTATTATATCATTAAGATACAAAGTCAAACAGAATCGAATTGAATGACAAGAGAGAAAAATTAAACAATTTAATTGAATTGTTTGAGTTAATCTAGACCAATATTAAACTGATGTATTAGTTTGGTTTAAAATGGAGGACAAATAAAATGGAGATTCTACAACAATAATGCAAGATGACAAAATTAATAGAGAAAAATACAAATATATATATATATATATATATATATATATATATATAATTTAAATAAATAGTGATTATATGTATAAACTATATATTTTATAAATAATTTGTATATACATAATGAATATTAAGTATACATGTAGAAATTTAAAATATAATTAATGTAGAATTAACATAAAACTTCTATATTGAATTTAGAGATATTTAGTATTATATTTATATATAAATTCAATTTTTAAATTAAAATATATTTAATATAGTATTTAATAAAAATGTGTTTAATGTAGAAGTTAGTTATAATTTATTTAATATTATATTATATAAACATTAAGAATATTTAATATATACATACAAAATTCTATATTCAATATATAATTTATAAAAAAAAATTATGTATACAATTTTACTATATTTAATAGTATATTTATATAGAAATATAATTTTTAATTATATTTATGTAGAATTTAACTAGAAAATTAGGTATAGAATTTAATTATAATATATATATATATATATATATATATATATATATATATATATAATTAAAATTTATAATTTCTCTACAAATATAATTATAAATATATTAAATTCTAGATAGAGTATTTATTTATTATCTGTATAAATTCCATATTATATATAGAATTTCTATAGGTGTATATTAAATATTTTATATGTATATCTAATTAAATATTTCTATAGTATAATATTAAATATATTTAAATATTGAATTGTATTCTTTACGTAAATCTAATTAAATATATAATTTCTATATAAATATAATATTAATAAATTTAAATTCTGTATATACTTATTATATAATTTCAAAATAAATTCCATATTAATTATAGAAGTTTTATATAAATATAATAAATATTGTTTATGCATAAATTTTATAATTTTGAATAAATTATTATTAAGTTCTATATTTAATATATTCTAATTAAATTTTATATTAAATATATAATTTCTAAATAAGTTAAATATAAAACTTTTTATAAAATCCTTATAAAATTCAATAAAAATAGAAAATATAATAAATTCAATTTATATATAGAATTTATATACAAAGAAAATATTAAATAAATTCTATATATATCTATATAAACTAAAATAAATTCTATATAAATTTAAGGATAAATAGAATAATAAATAAATTCACATAAATTATACTAAATAAATTTTACATTAATAAAATAATAAATAAATTCTATATAATTTTTTATATTAAAATCTAATATTTGATAAATTCTATATAAGTATAATATTGAATAAATTCTATACAAATTATATTTTATTAGTAGCCCAGACTCACATGTTTTTAAATATAAATAAAAATTGAGAATTTGCAAATACCAAACACCCATTCGACCAATTGGTGGAACATAAATTCTATCGATTTAATGGCTAGAAGCTTGATGATTATGTGATGGACCAGTACGTAGAGAATGGTTTAAAACATCATACAAAACAAGCATATCAAAATCGCCAGCCATCACCCGACTTTGTCTAAAAAGAACCATCAATCAGCGTTGCAGGTAATTGTTCAATTGGATACTCAACGATTTACGAAGAACGATGAATTTCATATTCCAAAGTTGGCGATTATTGAGAAGAATTAATTATGGAGTTGAAAGTGGGCACATATGGCTTGATTCCTTTCTCTATGTTATAAGCAACATAATAAAAGACTCTACTAAATCATTTTTGCGTAGTGCATCTCCGATTCTACTACAAAAGACAACATTAATTTCCAATCGCGACATCTTGAGTTCTCGATAAACATTCAGCTTCTTCTTGGAATATTTCTCCATTCGGGTACATGTTAATCAATATAAAGTCAGTTAGTGTATTAGAATATATATTTTGTGCCTTCATATCTTCAAATAGTGTTCTAACTTCAGTATACATGCCATGCCTTTTGTACCAGGACAGAAGAGCATTGTATGTTGCAATGTTTGTTTATTTGAAGCTATAAATAAGTTCATATAGATGAAAAGATGTGGAATCATAGATGCACTATGCAAAAAAGATTTAGCAGAGTCTTTCATTATGTTGCTTATTGCAATGGTAGAGAAAGGAATCAAGCCAAATGTGGTCACTTTCAAATGGATGGCTTGTGATGGTGTGAAAAGGGTATTTAAAGATTTGGATTTACGAAAAAAGCGTTATTTCATTTGCGAAATTTTTGTTATTTTTTTAATAGAAATGGGTTGGAAACGTTAATAAATTAATTACTTTGAGCACAACATCTCGAATAGAAAAATAATTTATATCCTGTAAAGACCATATACAATACATGCCTCAAATCATATATTATACATGAATCCCACTTTTTTGGTACTGAAACATAATAAGTTCCTAGTTAACACATTATATATATAAATGCCTCTAATACAAAAGAACTAAAAGTCTAAGGCATTACATATACAAGATGTTCCAAAATGATAAAAACTAAGAACTAGATCAAAACAATGATCTCAAAACATAACGCCATAGCGGAAGCCATGCCATCACAAAACCACGATCCGTAAGGAAAGTCAAATAACCTTGTCCTTACCCTTCGCTAAACCTGCAGAACCTGTGATGTAAACAACAACAGTGGGGTGAGATACATCAAATCTCAGTGAGTTCCCTATCTTAAAGTCCTCTCGGCTCTACAAGGTTCTAACAAAGTCCTAACTCATGTCCAAGGGGAAAGGGGAAAGACCATGAGTACACACACACTATATGGAAACATGTTATGAGTTCATCAACTCACAATATCACTAATCGATAACCATGCCAAGGTATCCCCTATTCCCGTCCTCTTCTACGTCTAGAAGTCGACCCGGGTCATGGATCCTTGCAACCTACTTGACATACGAATGGATTCGGGTTCTACGGGCCATTAACCGTTATGAACCGTCACTTCTCACGGGCCTTATACCGTCACAAGCCTACGCTCCATGGGCGCCATTCGTACTAAAATGAAATGCGGGAATCAAACCTGCCAAGTAGTGGTGCACATGTTTCAGAGGAGCTCGAGACCCATGAAACGCACTCGCAAAAATAATAATAACCGGTTACGATTACGTGATCTCACAAAGACTTGATTGTATTCGACAATCTCAAGGCCATTATGCCTTATCACAACCAAACGGTTAACACACATGTTCCATACTAGTGTTCAATCATTTATATTTTTCCGACACTGCTTAGGGTAATTGTCCTCACTCTACTTATTCCATATTTTAATCATGCTTACATTTTCAACAACCATTACACACCAAAATCAACAAAACGACACAATTCCAACAATTCTGATATAATTAAATCGGCCGTCAATCTTAAAACCCATGTAATAAGAAAGTACATTTTATTACCTTTCCAACGATACCAAAATTGTTCCATTCCGAGTTACGGATAAAAAGTTACGGCATTGGAAACAAACGATCGGAAATAAAATATCACAACAGCAGAATTCTGCAAGTCCCCTGGCCATACGCGTATTGGTACTCCCCGTACGCGTATTGCCTAAGATTCTCGCCCAGCCATACGCGTATTGCCCAAGGCCATACGCGTATGGGCAAGGCTATTTTCCTTCAAAATTCCCTTGTAAAAGTCCAATACGCGTACCACCATGTCTCATACGCGCATTGCCTTGTCCATACGCGTAACGCCCAATTTCTTCACATCCATACGCGTATTGCCCTACTCAATACGCGTATGGCCCTGCGTGATACGCGTATGGGCAGTTTGAACCCAGAAATTTTCCTGCAGAATCTGTCTGCTACGGGTTGATTCAATTCAACCCCAAAATCCCATTTTTCCAATCTAAAATTCATCAAAACATGTTATAACATAACAATCGGTATAAACATACAATCACACATTGCATTTAGCAGCTAGATTCATGAATTTCATGCAAAATTAATCAATTTCCATAATACCAATCTAACTCTAACTCAATAAAACTCTACCCTAAAGAGTCTAACTAGAACCCACCTGGATTACTAGACGAGGAGGTTGATGCGGAGACGATTGAACGAAAAACAGATGAATTGATGATGATCTTGAGCTTTTGGGAAATTTTCCTCTCTTCTTCCTCCCTTCTCCTTTCCTTTCTTCCCTTTTTCCTTTCTTTTCTTTCTTTTCTTTTTCTCTAAGTTTCTATCTTTGACCAAATAAGTAAAATGAAAAGAAAATATCCAAAGTGATATTAATTGATCATACTACTAATTATCCAAATTAGCTCAAATGCGCGAAAGAATAAAACTCAACGTTAAATACTATTAATTTAATCAACTCTGAGTTCGTCAGTTTACTCTAATTATTTTATCAAATAATTGTTCAGAGTACTCCGGAACCCAGTTGATCATAATAATATTATCCAGAGCGTTTATAAATTTACGGGGTATTACATCCTCCCCCCCTTAAATAGAAATTCGTCCTCGAATTTAGAATATTACCTAAACAGATGTGGATAAGATTCTCGCATTTCCGATTCTAGTTCCCAAGTAGCATCGCCCGGATGCGTCATATCCCATTGCACCTTAACAAGTGGAATATCTTGGTTCCTTAACACTTTTGTTTCCCTTCCCACAATACAACTCGGTTGTGGTCTAAAAGTCAAATCCGCTTCAATTTCCACTGATTCGGGTAGAATTGGCTGAAGAGGATCAGGAATAAACTTACGGAGCTGAGATACGTGAAAAACGTCATGCATCTCGGATAGAGAGGGTGGTAAGGCTAATCTATAAGCAACTTCACCAATCCTTTCTAAAATCTGATACGGTCCCACGTATCTCGGACTTAACTTACGCGACTTAAACGGTCCTTTCAATCTCAATCTCGGAGTAACCTTCAGAAATACATGGTCACCTTCCTCAAATTCCAAAGGTCTCCTACGATTGTCCGCATAACTCTTTTGGCGATCTTGTGCTTGTTTAACCTTCTCGCGGATCATTCGAATCTTTTCCGTAGTCTCTTGAATAATCTCGGGTCCCAAAATTCTATCTTCGCCAATTTCAGCCCAACACAAAGGTGTCCTACACTTTCTCCCATACAACGCTTCATAAGGAGCCATACCGATGCTCGCATGGTAACTATTGTTATATGAAAACTCAATTAACGGCAAAAGTTCTTTCCAATTCCCTATACTCTCTAACACACAAGCTCTTAACATATCCTCCATCGTTTGTATTGTTCGTTCAGTCTGACCATCCGTTTGAGGATGATTCGACGTGCTCAAACACAAATTCGTACCCATCGCTTGTTGGAACACTTTCCAAAATCTCGAAGTAAACTTCGGATCTCTGTCGGACACAATACTAGAAGGAATACCATGCAATCTCACAATCTCAGCAATAAACAACCTTGCAAGATGACTTGCCTTATAAGTAGTCTTTACGGCTAAGAAATGTGCAGATTTTGTTAGTCGATCTACAATCACCCAAATAGAATCATAACCTCCTAGTGCACGAGGTAAACCTACTGCAAAATCCATAGAGATACTGCTCCACTTCCAAACTGGAATATCCAAAGGTCGTAACAGACCGCCCGGTCTTTGGTGTTCAATCTTCACCTGTTGACATACTGCACATTCTGACGCATATTCCGCTATATCCTTTTTCATCCCAGACCACCAATAATCCTTCTTTAAATCCTGATACACCTTCGAAGAACCAGGATGTATCGTAACAGTACCTTTATGAGCTTCGTCTAGAATCTTCCTTTTTAACGCTTCATCTTTCGGAACACAATTCCTTTGATTAAACAGAACAATCCCATCTTGTAACTCCTCCTCTAACATTTGTGCCTGTTGAATCTCAACTCTCAAGGTAGAATTGATATTCAAATTTCCCATAATCACACCATTCGGAGTCCACACAAACTGGAGATTAAGATCTCTAAACTTTTCCAACAATGAATACTCCAAAATCATCAATTCTGCACTATGAACCATTTTCCGACTTAAAGCATCCGCTACTTTATTCGCCTTTCCTGGATGATACTTCAATTCTAAGTCATAATCTTTTAAGTACTCCATCCACCTTCTTTGTCGCATATTCAACTCCTTTTGATCAAACAAATACTTCAAGCTTTTGTGGTCACTGAACATTTCAAAACGTACACCATATAAATAATGACGCCACACCTTCAGTGCAAAAACCACTGCAGCTAGTTCCAAATCATGAGTCGGATAATTCTTCTCATGAACTTTTAACTGTCGAGAAGCATAAGCTACCACTTGACCACCTTGCATCAGAACACCCCCTAATCCCCTCTTAGAAGCATCACAGAATACTTCATAAGAGTTGTTAGGATCAGGAATAATTAATACTGGAGCACTCGTCAAACTTTCCTTCAAATGCATAAAACTTTGTTCGCAACCTGAATCCCATTCAAAAGTAACATCCTTCCGAGTAAGTTTCGTCATTGGTAAGGCCAATTGAGAAAAGCCCTTAATAAACCTTCTATAGTAACCGACCAATCCCAAGAAACTTCTGACTTCTGAAACATTTCTCGGTCTCTCCCAATTAATCACTACTTCTACTTTCGATGGATCCATTGCCACACCACCTCGAGATATAACATGTCCAAGAAAAATTAACTTCCGACATTCAAAACTCACACTTGCTCAACTTAGCAAACAATTGCTTCTCTTGCAAGACCGATAAGACAATCCTCAGATGTTCTCCGTGCTCTTGTGGAGTACGAGAATAAATAAGAATGTCGTCAATAAAGATTACCACAAACTGGTCCAAGTAAGCCTGAAATATACGGTTCATGTAATCCATAAAAACAGCTGGAGCATTAGTCACACCGAAAGGCATCACTAAGAATTCGTAATGACCATAACGGGTTCTAAATGCAGTTTTTGGCACATCGGAACTCTTCACTCGAATCTGATGATAACCCGACCGTAAATCAATCTTCGAGAACTCACAGGCTCCTTTCAATTGATCTAACAAGTCGTCTATCCTTGGTAAGGGATACTTATTCTTAATGGTAACTTTATTCAACTTACGATAATCAATGCACAAACGCATACCCCCATCTTTCTTCTTTACCAATAACACTGGAGCTCCCCACGGTGAAACACTAGGCCTAACGAAATGCTTAGACATCAAGTCCTCCAATTGGTCCTTTAATTCTTTTAATTCAAGCGGTGCCATCCGATACGGAGAAACTGATATTAAAGTCGTTCCCGGTATCAGGTCAACAGAGAATTCCACTTCCCGCTCCGGAGGAAGATAAGTGATATCCTCGGGGAAAACTTCAGAAAAGTCACAAACTACCGAAATACTCAAAACTTGGATGTTACTACTCTCCTCCTTAGCCAGAATCAAAAGAACAGACTTTTCCTTACACCCTATAAACACCAAAATAGCAAAAAGTCATTCCATTCCCAGAACAACATCCACTTTCTCAGGCGGCAAACAAATAAAATCAATCTGGAAGACTCTTTCGTTCACCGACAACACACAATTTTCACACATCAATGGTGTTTCAACCATTTCATCCATGGCAGTAGTAACTCCCATGGGTGGAGACAATGGAATAGCTTGCAACCCTAAACGCTTCATACATTGCATCTACACCAAAAAGTGTAGTGCTCCACTAACAAATAATACAAAACAAGTGTGTCTATTTACGAAACACGTACCAGTAACAAAGGAGTTATCGCCCTTTGCTTTCTTTCCTTGTGTCAGCTTCCTCTCCTGAGGACAGTCTCTCGCCATATGGCCAACCTTCTGACATTGATAACACTTCACTCCTTTGAAGCGACATTCACCAAAATGTATCTTACCACACGTACGACACATAGGAGGTGCATTATTCCGAGAATCCTGAACTTGTTTCCTTTTGAAAGCTTGTTGCCTAGGCTTAGGCTGTTGGCTTGACCTCCCACAATCATTCTCAACCATGTAACCCTGCCTCAACTGTTGAAATTCAAACTCTCTCTGGATCCTCAAGGAACTAGGAAGGTACTTTTCAATAAAAATAGACCTGAACTGCTCCCACACCTTAGGTACACCTTGCATAGTCATGAAAGCTGAAGCAACATCCCACCACCTCTCAGCAGGACCCCTCAGTGAGTGAGAAGCAAACACTACCTTGTTCTCCTCACTACAGCAAATTACTAGAAAAATTCTCTCCATGCCAGCAATCCAGTCATGAGCTTTCACAGGATCCATTCCGCCATGAAATTCTGGAGGATTCATGCGGAGAAAATCCCGAAAACTCCCACCTACAATCTCTGGGACAACCACTCGAGGATGAAGACCTACATTCATCCGTTGCACCATATGTTGCATGAACTGGTTCTGCTGCTGCTGCATCTGTCGCACAAACTGATACAAAGAAGCATTTGCATCGCCGCCTGGCGGATTCATCCCAGCTGGAGTATTTGTGGGTCTACCACGATTGTTTCTGCGTCCGCCAACCATGTTCCTAAATGTCATATAGATAGAATTAAGTTGATCAGGCTCAATACCATAAATATAACACTTAAGACCCATAGCGACACAACACATATGAAACGGAAAGAAACACTTATACTATTTCATGGCTAGGTCGAGGATACGACCTGCTTTGATACCAACTGTAAAGACCATATACAATACATGCCTCAAATCATATATTATACATGAATCCCACTTTTTTGGTACTGAAACATAATAAGTTCCTAGTTAACACATTATATATATAAATGCCTCTAATACAAAAGAACTAAAAGTCTAAGGCATTACATATACAAGATGTTCCAAAATGATAAAAACTAAGAACTAGATCAAAACAATGATCTCAAAACATAACGCCATAGCGGAAGCCATGCCATCACAAAACCACGATCCGTAAGGAAAGTCAAATAACCTTGTCCTTACCCTTCGCTAAACCTGCAGAACCTGTGATGTAAACAACAACAGTGGGGTGAGATACATCAAATCTCAGTGAGTTCCCTATCTTAAAGTCCTCTCGGCTCTACAAGGTTCTAACAAAGTCCTAACTCATGTCCAAGGGGAAAGGGGAAAGACCATGAGTACACACACACTATATGGAAACATGTTATGAGTTCATCAACTCACAATATCACTAATCGATAACCATGCCAAGGTATCCCCTATTCCCGTCCTCTTCTACGTCTAGAAGTCGACCCGGGTCATGGATCCTTGCAACCTACTTGACATACGAATGGATTCGGGTTCTACGGGCCATTAACCGTTATGAACCGTCACTTCTCACGGGCCTTATACCGTCACAAGCCTACGCTCCATGGGCGCCATTCGTACTAAAATGAAATGCGGGAATCAAACCTGCCAAGTAGTGGTGCACATGTTTCAGAGGAGCTCGAGACCCATGAAACGCACTCGCAAAAATAATAATAACCGGTTACGATTACGTGATCTCACAAAGACTTGATTGTATTCGACAATCTCAAGGCCATTATGCCTTATCACAACCAAACGGTTAACACACATGTTCCATACTAGTGTTCAATCATTTATATTTTTCCGACACTGCTTAGGGTAATTGTCCTCACTCTACTTATTCCATATTTTAATCATGCTTACATTTTCAACAACCATTACACACCAAAATCAACAAAACGACACAATTCCAACAATTCTGATATAATTAAATCGGCCGTCAATCTTAAAACCCATGTAATAAGAAAGTACATTTTATTACCTTTCCAACGATACCAAAATTGTTCCATTCCGAGTTACGGATAAAAAGTTACGGCATTGGAAACAAACGATCGGAAATAAAATATCACAACAGCAGAATTCTGCAAGTCCCCTGGCCATACGCGTATTGGTACTCCCCGTACGCGTATTGCCTAAGATTCTCGCCCAGCCATACGCGTATTGCCCAAGGCCATACGCGTATGGGCAAGGCTATTTTCCTTCAAAATTCCCTTGTAAAAGTCCAATACGCGTACCACCATGTCTCATACGCGCATTGCCTTGTCCATACGCGTAACGCCCAATTTCTTCACATCCATACGCGTATTGCCCTACTCAATACGTGTATGGCCCTGCGTGATACGCGTATGGGCAGTTTGAACCCAGAAATTTTCCTGCAGAATCTGTCTGCTACGGGTTGATTCAATTCAACCCCAAAATCCCATTTTTCCAATCTAAAATTCATCAAAACATGTTATAACATAACAATCGGTATAAACATACAATCACACATTGCATTTAGCAGCTAGATTCATGAATTTCATGCAAAATTAATCAATTTCCATAATACCAATCTAACTCTAACTCAATAAAACTCTACCCTAAAGAGTCTAACTAGAACCCACCTGGATTACTAGACGAGGAGGTTGATGCGGAGACGATTGAACGAAAAACAGATGAATTGATGATGATCTTGAGCTTTTGGGAAATTTTCCTCTCTTCTTCCTCCCTTCTCCTTTCCTTTCTTCCCTTTTTCCTTTCTTTTCTTTCTTTTCTTTTTCTCTAAGTTTCTATCTTTGACCAAATAAGTAAAATGAAAAGAAAATATCCAAAGTGATATTAATTGATCATACTACTAATTATCCAAATTAGCTCAAATGCGCGAAAGAATAAAACTCAACGTTAAATACTATTAATTTAATCAACTCTGAGTTCGTCAGTTTACTCTAATTATTTTATCAAATAATTGTTCAGAGTACTCCGGAACCCAGTTGATCATAATAATATTATCCAGAGCGTTTATAAATTTACGGGGTATTACATATCCAATAAGAGAATGATCAAAATTTACAGCTATCTTAATAATCATATTTATTTATTTTCACAAGTACAATACATTTTTAAAAAGTAATATTATGACGCTTTGGAGGGTGACCTGTCATTAAATTTAATTGTTTTATATTTAGAAAATCTAAATCATATTTTACTTAAATAATTGTTATAATCATATTTAAATTTAATATTACATGTGTTTATATGGATTCTAGTGAAATTTCTAGTTACTAGAAGCAATGAAGGAATACAGTCCCAACAATGGCAACTTGATTGTAACTATTAGAGTTGTTTATTATATCATTAAGATACAAAGTCAAACAGAATCGAATTGAATGACAAGAGAGAAAAATTAAACAATTTAATTGAATTGTTTGAGTTAATCTAGACCAATATTAAACTGATGTATTAGTTTGGTTTAAAATGGAGGACAAATAAAATGGAGATTCTACAACAATAATGCAAGATGACAAAATTAATAGAGAAATATACAAATATATATATATATATATATATATATATATAATTTAAATAAATAGTGATTATATGTATAAACTATATATTTTATAAATAATTTATATATACATAATGAATATTAAGTATACATGTAGAAATTTAAAATATAATTAATGTAGAATTAACATAAAACTTCTATATTGAATTTAGATATATTTAGTATTATATTTATATATAAATTCAATTTTTAAATTAAAATATATTTAATATAGTATTTAATAAAAATGTGTTTAATGTAGAAGTTAGTTATAATTTATTTAATATTATATTATATAAACATTAAGAATATTTAATATATACATACAAAATTCTATATTCAATATATAATTTATAAAAAAAAATTATGTATACAATTTTACTATATTTAATAGTATATTTATATAGAAATATAATTTTTAATTATATTTATGTAGAATTTAACTAGAAAATTAGGTATAGAATTTAATTATAATATATATATATATATATATATATATATAATTAAAATTTATAATTTCTCTACAAATATAATTATAAATATATTAAATTCTAGATAGAGTATTTATTTATTATCTGTATAAATTCCATATTATATATAGAATTTCTATAGGTGTATATTAAATATTTTATATGTATATCTAATTAAATATTTCTATAGTATAATATTAAATATATTTAAATATTGAATTGTATTCTTTACGTAAATCTAATTAAATATATAATTTCTATATAAATATAATATTAATAAATTTAAATTCTGTATATACTTATTATATAATTTCAAAATAAATTCCATATTAATTATAGAAGTTTTATATAAATATAATAAATATTGTTTATGCATAAATTTTATAATTTTGAATAAATTATTATTAATTTCTATATTTAATATATTCTAATTAAATTTTATATTAAATATATTATTTCTAAATAAGTTAAATATAAAACTTTTTATAAAATCCTTATAAAATTCAATAAAAATAGAAAATATAATAAATTCAATTTATATATAGAATTTATATACAAAGAAAATATTAAATAAATTCTATATATATCTATATAAACTAAAATAAATTCTATATAAATTTAAGGATAAATAGAATAATAAATAAATTCACATAAATTATACTAAATAAATTTTACATTAATAAAATAATAAATAAATTCTATATAATTTTTTATATTAAAATCTAATATTTGATAAATTCTATATAAGTATAATATTGAATAAATTCTATACAAATTATATTTTATTAGTAGCCCAGACTCACATGTTTTTAAATATAAATAAAAATTGAGAATTTGCAAATACCAAACACCCATTCGACCAATTGGTGGAACATAAATTCTATCGATTTAATGGCTAGAAGCTTGATGATTATGTGATGGACCAGTACGTAGAGAATGGTTTAAAACATCATACAAAACAAGCATATCAAAATCGCCAGCCATCACCCGACTTTGTCTAAAAAGAACCATCAATCAGCGTTGCAGGTAATTGTTCAATTGGATACTCAACGATTTACGAAGAACGATGAATTTCATATTCCAAAGTTGGCGATTATTGAGAAGAATTAATTATGGAGTTGAAAGTGGGCACATATGGCTTGATTCCTTTCTCTATGTTATAAGCAACATAATAAAAGACTCTACTAAATCATTTTTGCGTAGTGCATCTCCGATTCTACTACAAAAGACAACATCAATTTCCAATCGCGACATCTTGAGTTCTCGATAAACATTCAGCTTCTTCCTGGAATATTTCTCCATTCGGGTACATGTTAATCAATATAAAGTCAGTTAGTGTATTAGAATATATATTTTGTGCCTTCATATCTTCAAATAGTGTTCTAACTTCAGTATACATGCCATGCCTTTTGTACCAGGACAGAAGAGCATTGTATGTTGCAATGTTTGTTTATTTGAAGCTATAAATAAGTTCATATAGATGAAAAGATGTGGAATCATAGATGCACTATGCAAAAAAGATTTAGCAGAGTCTTTCATTATGTTGCTTATTGCAATGGTAGAGAAAGGAATCAAGCCAAATGTGGTCACTTTCAAATGGATGGCTTGTGATGGTGTGAAAAGGGTATTTAAAGATTTGGATTTACGAAAAAAGCGTTATTTCATTTGCGAAATTTTTGTTATTTTTTTAATAGAAATGGGTTGGAAACGTTTATAAATTAATTACTTTGAGCACAACATATCGAATAGAAAAATAATTTATATCCAATAAGAGAATGATCAAAATTTACAGCTATCTTAATAATCATATTTATTTATTTTCACAAGTACAATACATTTTTAAAAAGTAATATTATGACGCTTTGGAGGGTGACCTGTCATTAAATTTAATTGTTTTATATTTAGAAAATCTAAATCATATTTTACTTAAATAATTGTTATAATCATATTTAAATTTAATATTACATGCGTTTATATGGATTCTAGTGAAATTTCTAGTTACTAGAAGCAATGAAGGAATACAGTCCCAACAATGGCAACTTGATTGTAACTATTAGAGTTGTTTATTATATCATTAAGATACAAAGTCAAACAGAATCGAATTGAATGACAAGAGAGAAAAATTAAACAATTAAATTGAATTGTTTGAGTTAATCTAGACCAATATTAAACTGATGTATTAGTTTGGTTTAAAATGGAGGACAAATAAAATGGAGATTCTACAACAATAATGCAAGATGACAAAATTAATAGAGAAAAATACAAATATATATATATATATATATATATATATATAATTTAAATAAATAGTGATTATATGTATAAACTATATATTTTATAAATAATTTATATATACATAATGAATATTAAGTATACATGTAGAAATTTAAAATATAATTAATGTAGAATTAACATAAAACTTCTATATTGAATTTAGATATATTTAGTATTATATTTATATATAAATTCAATTTTTAAATTAAAATATATTTAATATAGTATTTAATAAAAATGTGTTTAATGTAGAAGTTAGTTATAATTTATTTAATATTATATTATATAAACATTAAGAATATTTAATATATACATACAAAATTCTATATTCAATATATAATTTATAAAAAAAAATTATGTATACAATTTTACTATATTTAATAGTATATTTATATAGAAATATAATTTTTAATTATATTTATGTAGAATTTAACTAGAAAATTAGGTATAGAATTTAATTATAATATATATATATATATATATATATATATATATAATTAAAATTTATAATTTCTCTACAAATATAATTATAAATATATTAAATTCTTGATAGAGTATTTATTTATTATCTGTATAAATTCCATATTATATATAGAATTTCTATAGGTGTATATTAAATATTTTATATGTATATCTAATTAAATATTTCTATAGTATAATATTAAATATATTTAAATATTGAATTGTATTCTTTACGTAAATCTAATTAAATATATAATTTCTATATAAATATAATATTAATAAATTTAAATTCTGTATATACTTATTATATAATTTCAAAATAAATTCCATATTAATTATAGAAGTTTTATATAAATATAATAAATATTGTTTATGCATAAATTTTATAATTTTGAATAAATTATTATTAAGTTCTATATTTAATATATTCTAATTAAATTTTATATTAAATATATAATTTCTAAATAAGTTAAATATAAAACTTTTTATAAAATCCTTATAAAATTCAATAAAAATAGAAAATATAATAAATTCAATTTATATATAGAATTTATATACAAAGAAAATATTAAATAAATTCTATATATATCTATATAAACTAAAATAAATTCTATATAAATTTAAGGATAAATAGAATAATAAATAAATTCACATAAATTATACTAAATAAATTTTACATTAATAAAATAATAAATAAATTCTATATAATTTTTTATATTAAAATCTAATATTTGATAAATTCTATATAAGTATAATATTGAATAAATTCTATACAAATTATATTTTATTAGTAGCCCAGACTCACATGTTTTTAAATATAAATAAAAATTGAGAATTTGCAAATACCAAACACCCATTCGACCAATTGGTGGAACATAAATTCTATCGATTTAATGGCTAGAAGCTTGATGATTATGTGATGGACCAGTACGTAGAGAATGGTTTAAAACATCATACAAAACAAGCATATCAAAATCGCCAGCCATCACCCGACTTTGTCTAAAAAGAACCATCAATCAGTGTTGCAGGCAATTGTTCAATTGGATACTCAACGATTTACGAAGAACGATGAATTTCATATTCCAAAGTTGGCGATTATTGAGAAGAATTAATTATGGAGTTGAAAGTGGGCACATATGGCTTGATTCCTTTCTCTATGTTATAAGCAACATAATAAAAGACTCTACTAAATCATTTTTGAGTAGTGCATCTACGATTCTACTACAAAAGACAACATCAATTTCCAATCGCGACATCTTGAGTTCTCGATAAACATTCAGCTTCTTCCTGGAACATTTCTCCATTCGGGTACATGTTAATCATTATAAAGTCAGTTAGTGTATTTGAATATATATTTTGTGCCTCATCTCTTCAAATAGTGTTTTAACTTCAGTATATATGCCATGCCTTTTGTACCAGGACAGAAGAGCATTGTATGTTGCAATGTTTGTTTATTTGAAGCTATAAATAAGTTCATCGAGATGAAAAGATGTGGAATCATAGATGCACTATGCAAAAAAGATTTAGCAGAGTCTTTCATTTTGTTGCTTATTGCAATGGTAGAGAAAGGAATCAAGCCAAATGTGGTCACTTTCAAATGGATGGCTTGTGATGGTGTGAAAAGAGTATTTAAAGATTTGGATTAACGAAAAAAGCGTTATTTCATTTACGAAATTTTTGTTATTTTTTTAATAGAAATGGGTTGGAAACGTTATTAAATTAATTACTTTGAGCGCAACATATCGAATAGGAAAATAATTTATATCCAATAAGAGAATGATCAAAATTTACAGCTATCTTAATAATCATATTTATTTATTTTCAAAAATACAATACATTTTTAAAAAGTAATATTATGACGCTTTGGAGGGTGACCCATCATTAAATTTAATTGTTTTATATTTAGAAAATCTAAATCATATTTTACTTAAATAATTGTTATAATCATATTTAAATTTAATATTACATGTGTTTATATGGATTCTAGTGAAATTTCTAGTTACTAGAAGCAATGAAGGAATACAGTCCCAACAATGGCAACTTGATTGTAACTATTAGAGTTGTTTATTATATCATTAAGATACAAAGTCAAACAGAATCGAATTGAATGACAAGAGAGAAAAATTAAACAATTAAATTGAATTGATTGAGTTAATCTAGACCAATATTAAACTGATGTATTAGTTTGGTTTAAAATGGAGGACAAATAAAATGGAGATTCTACAACAATAATGCAAGATGACAAAATTAATAGAGAAAAATACAAATATATATATATATATATATATATATATATATATAATCTAAATAAATAGGGATTATATGTATAAACTATATATTTTATAAATAATTTATATATACATAATGAATATTTAGTATACATGTAGAAATTTAAAATATAATTAATGTAGAATTAACATAAAACTTCTATATTGAATTTAGATATATTTAGTATTATATTTATATATAAATTCAATTTTTAAATTAAAATATATTTAATATAGTATTTAATAAAAATGTGTTTAATGTAGAAGTTAGTTATAATTTATTTAATATTATATTATATAAACATTAAGAATATTTAATATACACATACAAAATTCTATATTCAATATATAATTTATAAAAAAAAATTATGTATACAATTTTACTATATTTAATAGTATATTTATATAGAAATATAATTTTTAATTATATTTATGTAGAATTTAACTAGAAAATTAGGTATAGAATTTAATTATAATATATATATATATATATATATATATATATATATATATAATTAAAATATATAATTTCTCTACAAATATAATTATAAATATATTAAATTCTAGATAGAGTATTTATTTATTATTTGTATAAATTCCATATTATATATAGAATTTCTATAGGTGTATATTAAATATTTTATATGTATATCTAGTTAAATATTTCTATAGTATAATATTAAATATATTTAAATATTGAATTGTATTCTTTACGTATATCGAATTAAATATATAATTTCTATATAAATATAATATTAATAAATTTAAATTCTATATATACTTATTATATAATTTCAAAATAAATGCCATATTAATTATAGAAGTTTTATATAAATATAATAAATATTATTTATGCATAAATTTTATAATTTTGAATAAATTATTATTAAGTTCTATATTTAATATATTCTAATTAAATTTTATATTAAATATATAATTTCTAAATAAGTTAAATATAAAACTTTTTATAAAATCCTTATAAAATTCAATAAAAATAGAAAATATAATAAATTCAATTTATATATAGAATTTATATACAAAGATAATATTAAATAAATTCTATATATATCTATATAAACTAAAATAAATTCTTTATAAATTTAAGGATAAATAGAATAATAAATAAATTCACATAAATTATACTAAATAAATTTTACATTAATAAAATAATAAATAAATTCTATATAATTTTTTATATTAAAATCTAATATTTGATAAATTCTATATAAGTATAATATTGAATAAATTCTATACAAATTATATTTTATTAGTAGCCCAGACTCACATGTTTTTAAATATAAATAAAAATTGAGAATTTGCAAATACCAAACACCCATTCGACCAATTGGTGGAACATAAATTCTATCGATTTAATGGCTAGAAGCTTGATGATTATGTGATGGACCAGTACGTAGAGAATGATTTAAAACATCATACAAAACAAGCATATCAAAATCGCCAGCCATCACCTGACTTTGTCTAAAAAGAACCATCAATCAGTGTTGCAGGCAATTGTTCAATTGGATACTCAACGATTTACGAAGAACGATGAATTTCATATTCCAAAGTTGGCGATTATTGAGAAGAATTAATTATGGAGTTGAAAGTGGGCACATATGGGTTGATTCCTTTCTCTATGTTATATGCAACATAATAAAAGACTCTACTAAATCATTTTTGAGTAGTGCATCTACGATTCTACTACAAAAGACAACATCAATTTCCAATCGCGACATCTTGAGTTCTCGATAAACATTCAGCTTCTTCCTGGAACATTTCTCCATTCGGGTACATGTTAATCATTATAAAGTCAGTTAGTGTATTTGAATATATATTTTGTGCCTCATCTCTTCAAATAGTGTTTTAACTTCAGTATATATGCCATGCCTTTTGTACCAGGACAGAAGAGCATTGTATGTTGCAATGTTTGTTTATTTGAAGCTATAAATAAGTTCATCGAGATGAAAAGATGTGGAATCATAGATGCACTATGCAAAAAAGATTTAGCAGAGTCTTTCATTTTGTTGCTTATTGCAATGGTAGAGAAAGGAATCAAGCCAAATGTGGTCACTTTCAAATGGATGGCTTGTGATGGTGTGAAAAGAGTATTTAAAGATTTGGATTAACGAAAAAAGCGTTATTTCATTTACGAAATTTTTGTTATTTTTTTAATAGAAATGGGTTGGAAACGTTATTAAATTAATTACTTTGAGCGCAACATATCGAATAGGAAAATAATTTATATCCAATAAGAGAATGATCAAAATTTACAGCTATCTTAATAATCATATTTATTTATTTTCACAAATACAATACATTTTTAAAAAGTAATATTATGACGCTTTGGAGGGTGACCCGTCATTAAATTTAATTGTTTTATATTTAGAAAATCTAAATCATATTTTACTTAAATAATTGTTATAATCATATTTAAATTTAATATTACATGTGTTTATATGGATTCTAGTGAAATTTCTAGTTACTAGAAGCAATGAAGGAATACAGTCCCAACAATGGCAACTTGATTGTAACTATTAGAGTTGTTTATTATATCATTAAGATACAAAGTCAAACAGAATCGAATTGAATGACAAGAGAGAAAAATTAAACAATTTAATTGAATTGTTTGAGTTAATCTAGACCAATATTAAACTGATGTATTAGTTTGGTTTAAAATGGAGGACAAATAAAATGGAGATTCTACAACAATAATGCAAGATGACAAAATTAATAGAGAAAAATACAAATATATATATATATATATATATATATATATATATATATAATTTAAATAAATAGTGATTATATGTATAAACTATATATTTTATAAATAATTTATATATACATAATGAATATTTAGTATACATGTAGAAATTTAAAATATAATTAATGTAGAATTAACATAAAACTTCTATATTGAATTTAGATATATTTAGTATTATATTTATATATAAATTCAATTTTTAAATTAAAATATATTTAATATAGTATTTAATAAAAATGTGTTTAATGTAGAAGTTAGTTATAATTTATTTAATATTATATTATATAAACATTAAGAATATTTAATATATACATACAAAATTCTATATTCAATATATAATTTATAAAAAAAAATTATGTATACAATTTTACTATATTTAATAGTATATTTATATAGAAATATAATTTTTAATTATATTTATGTAGAATTTAACTAGAAAATTAGGTATAGAATTTAATTATAATATATATATATATATATATATATATATAATTAAAATATATAATTTCTCTCCAAATATAATTATAAATATATTAAATTCTAGATAGAGTATTTATTTATTATTTGTATAAATTCCATATTATATATAGAATTTCTATAGGTGTATATTAAATATTTTATATGTATATCTAGTTAAATATTTCTATAGTATAATATTAAATATATTTAAATAATGAATTGTATTCTTTACGTATATCTAATTAAATATATAATTTCTATATAAATATAATATTAATAAATTTAAATTCTATATATACTTATTATATAGTTTCAAAATAAATGCCATATTAATTATAGAAGTTTTATATAAATATAATAAATATTATTTATGCATAAATTTTATAATTTTGAATAAATTATTATTAAGTTCTATATTTAATATATTCTAATTAAATTTTATATTAAATATATAATTTCTAAATAAGTTAAATATAAAACTTTTTATAAAATCCTTATAAAATTCAATAAAAATAGAAAATATAATAAATTCAATTTATATATAGAATTTATATACAAAGATAATATTAAATAAATTCTATATATATCTATATAAACTAAAATAAATTCTATATAAATTTAAGGATAAATAGAATAATAAATAAATTCACATAAATTATACTAAATAAATTTTACATTAATAAAATAATAAATAAATTCTATATAATTTTTTATATTAAAATCTAATATTTGATAAATTCTATATAAGTATAATATTGAATAAATTCTATACAAATTATATTTTATTAGTAGCCCAGACTCACATGTTTTTAAATATAAATAAAAATTGAGAATTTGCAAATACCAAACACCCATTCGACCAATTGGTGGAACATAAATTCTATCGATTTAATGGCTAGAAGCTTGATGATTATGTGATGGACCAGCATGTAGAGAATGATTTAAAACATCATACAAAACAAGCATATCAAAATCGCCAGCCATCACCCGACTTTGTCTAAAAAGAACCATCAATCAGCGTTGCAGGCAATTGTTCAATTGGATACTCAACGATTTACGAAGAACGATGAATTTCATATTCCAAAGTTGGCGATTATTGAGAAGAATTAATTATGGAGTTGAAAGTGGGCACATATGGCTTGATTCCTTTCTCTATGTTATAAGCAACATAATAAAAGTCTCTACTAAATCATTTTTGCGTAGTGCATCTACGATTCTACTACAAAAGACAACATCAATTTCCAATCGCGACATCTTGAGTTCTCGATAAACATTCAGCTTCTTCCTGGAACATTTCTCCATTCGGGTACATGTTAATCATTATAAAGTCAGTTAGTGTATTTGAATATATGTTTTGTGCCTTCATCTCTTCAAATAGTGTTCTAACTTCAGTTTACATGCCATGCCTTTTGTACCCGGACAGAAGAGCATTGTATGTTGCAATGTTTGTTTATTTGAAGCTATAAATAAGTTCATCAAGATGAAAAGATGTGGAATCATAGATGCACTATGCAAAAAATATTTAGCAGAGTCTTTCATTATGTTGCTTATTGCAATGGTAGAGAAAGGAATCAAGCCAAATGTGGTCACTTTCAAATGGATGGCTTGTGATGGTGTGAAAAGGGTATTTAAAGATTTGGATTTACGAAAAAAGCGTTATTTCATTTACGAAA
Source organism: Lathyrus tuberosus (assembly GCA_022829125.1). Classification (NCBI taxonomy): domain Eukaryota; kingdom Viridiplantae; phylum Streptophyta; class Magnoliopsida; order Fabales; family Fabaceae; genus Lathyrus; species Lathyrus tuberosus. The sequence continues at coordinate 3,622,134 of JALAZF010000552.1, read as the reverse complement.
TTTTTGTTATTTTTTTAATAGAAATGGGTTGGAAACGTCATTAAATTAATTACTTTGAGCGCAACATATCGAATAGAAAAATAATTTATATCCAATAAGAGAATGATCAAAATTTACAGCTATCTTAATAATCATATTTATTTATTTTCACAAGTACAATACATTTTTAAAAAGTAATATTATGACGCTTTGGAGGGTGACCTGTTGTAATACCCCGTAAATTTATAAACGCTCTAGTTAGTATTATTATAATCAACTGGGTTCCGGAGTACTCTGAGCAATTCTTTGATAAAACAATTAGAGTAAACTGGCGAACTCGGTGTTGATTTAATTAATAATAGTTAACTTTGAGTTTTTATTGGTTGATGCTTTGAGCTAAAATTGGACCTTTAGTAGTGTTACTAAAAATGATGGTTTTCCTTACTATCTATTTTCTTTTCATTTTCCTTATTTAGTAAAAGTAGAGAAACTTAGAGAAAGAAAAAGTAAAGGAAAGAAAAGAAAGGAAAAGAGGAAGGAAAAGGAAAAGGAGAAGAAGATTTCTCAAAAAGCTCAAGAATCATCATCCGTTCATCTGTTCTTCGTCTAATCATCTCAGTATCAATCTCCTCGTCTAGTAATCCAGGTGGGTTCTAGTTAGACTCTTTAGAGTAGAGTTGTGTTGAGTTTAGAGTTAGGTTGAAATTGTGAAAATCAATAGTTTTGGCCCAAAAATCAAAATCTAACTGCTGAAATTCAATGTGTGATTATATGTTATACTGGTTGTTGTGTTATAACATGTTTTGTTGCTTGATGATTGATCAAAATGAGATTTTGGGGTTGATTTTGGTAAAACCCGTAGCAGGTTTTTCTGCTGGTTTTTCTGCAGGTTTTCTCTGCTCATACGCGTATGGGGCCTTGCCTTACGCGTATGGGGCAGGGCATTACGCGTACGGCATGGGCAATACGCGTAATGGTTTTAAAAACGTAATTTTTCAAAGGAAAACGTCTCTGCTCATACGCGTATAGAAGGGTGATACGCGTATGGGGACAGGGCCTTACGCGTATGGATTGATGATACGCGTATGGAATTTTTAAAAGGAAATTTTCAAGGAAAACACCCTCTGCTCATACGCGTATGGACATTGGTCAATACGTGTATGGATGGGCGAGAATTTTAGGCAATACGCGTATGGGATGTGCCAATACGCGTATGGTCAGGAGAAATGCAGAAATTCTGCTGTTGCGAAATGTTCCCGATCGATTGTTTCCAATGCCGTAACTTTTTGCCCGTAACTCGGATTGGAACAATTCTGGTATCGTTGGAAAGGTAATGAAATGTACTTTCTTATTACATTGGTTTTAAGATTGTCGGCCGATTTAATTATATCGGGATTGTTGGAATTGTGTCGTTTTGTTGACTATTATGTGTTAAATGTGTGTAATTGTTGTGAACAATGTATGCATGTTAAAATATGAATTAAGTAGAGTGAGGAATTACCCTGAACAATGTTGGGTGTGTGTGTTGGAATTGTGGCAACGCTCGTGCATGTAAGGTCGAGGCGTGTGTTTTGTGTTTCGTAAACGATTATTTTTTGATAGTGCGTTTCATGAGTCTTGAGCTCCTCTGAAACATATGCACCATTACCTGGCAGGTTTGATTCCCGCGTATAGTACGAATGGAACCTATGCATTGGGTAGAGACTTGAGATGGCTAACAGGCCATGAGAAGTGACGGTTCACGGCTAACAGGCCGTTGTTCCCGAATCCATTTCGTATGCCAAGTAATTCGAGGATCCATGACTCGGGTCGTCTTCTAGACGTAGAAGCGGACGGGAAAAGGGGATGCCTTGGTACGGTTATTGTTTGTGAACCTTGAGTTAACAGGCTCAAGAGGTACTTCGGTACTAGTATGAGCTCACAGGCTCACCGTTGTGGATTACTTGTGTGTGAGTACTCATGGTCATTTCCCTTTCCCCTTTTGACATGAGTTAGGTTTATTAGAACCTTGTAAAGCCGAGAGGACTTTAAGATAGGGAACTCACTGAGATTTGATGTATCTCACCCCACTGTTGTTGTTTACATCACAGGTTCTGCAGGTTTGGCGAAGGGTAAGGACAAGGTTATTTGACTTTCCTTACGGATCGTGGTTTTGTGATGACATGGCTTCCTCTATGGCGTTTATGTTTTGAGATCATTGTATTGATCTAGTTCTTAGTTTTTATCATTTTGGAACATCTTGTATATGTAATGCCTTAGACTTTTAGTGTTTTGTATTAGAGGCATTATGTATATAATGTGTTAACTAGGAACTTATTATATTTCAGTACCAAAAAGTGAAACTCATGTATAATATATGATTTGATGCATGTATTAGTATATGGTCTTTACAGTTGGTATCAGAGCAGGTCGTATCTTCGACCTAGCCATGAAATAGAATAAGCGTTTCTTTCCGTTTCAGATACGTGGTGTCGCCTGGGGTCTTGTATGTTATATTTTTAGTATTGGGCCTGATCAACTTAATCCTATTTGTATGACATTCAGGAACATGGCCGACGGACGTAGAAACAACCGTGGAAGACCCAGAACTCCGAGGACTACTCTAGCTGGGACAGTTCCACGGGGTGATGAAGGGAATGCCCCTTTGTACCAATTTATGCAACAGATGCAGCAGCAGCAGAATCAGTTCATGCAAGGAATGATGCAACAAATGGCTGATGGTCTGCATCCTCTAGTGGTTGTCCCGGAAGTTACGGGAGGAACCTACAGGGAATTTGTTCGTATGAATCCTCCGGAGTTTCAAGGAGGGCTAGATCCGGTGAAGGCACACGAGTGGATAACAGGTATGGAAAGGATTTTTCTGATAGTTCATTGCAGTGAGGAGAATAAGGTGGCCTTTGCTTTTCACTGGTTGAAGGGTTCTGCCATGAGGTGGTGGGAGAGCGCTTCAGCCTTGATGACAATTCAGGAGGTGCCAAAATTGTGGGAATAGTTTAAAGTAATCTTTATGGAGAAATATTTTCCGAGTTCTTTAAGGTCTCAAAAGGAGTTTGAGTTCCCACAGTTGAGACAGGGCAACTTATCAGTGGCTTCCTATGTGGAGAAATTTGAGAACATGGCTGATTATTCTAGACAGGCCATGTATGCTCCCGATGAGAGGTGGAAGATTGATCAGTTTCTGTATGGGTTAAGGGCTGAGATTTCACACAGCGTGTCTCAACGGGAATTTTCTACTTATGCTGAAATGTTAAGACAATGTTATGTGGCGGAAAATAGTTTGAAAAAGGTGCAAATGGAGGTGGATTCGAATAGGGTAACTCAAAGTGATCGAGGGAGGTCGAATCAACAGTTTAGGCAAAGGCAACAGTTTTCCAAAGGGAAACAAGTCCAGAGTTCTAGAACTAGTATGCCTCCGGTATGCCGTACTTGTGGGAGGAATCATTCTGGTAGGTGCAGTTTAGAGGGAATGAGATGTTATCAGTGTAATAAAGTGGGCCACATGGCTAAGGATTGTCCTCAGGGTAGAAATCAGACACAAGGGAAGACTACTGGCCGAGTGTATACCTTGGATGCAAGGAAAGCAAAGGGTGACAATTCATTGATTGCGGGTACGTGTTTCGTAAATGGACATTCTTGCTTTGTTTTATTTGATTGTGGGGCAACGCATTCTTTTGTGTCCACGCGATGTGTGAAGCGACTTGGGTTGCAAGCTATTCCTTTGTTTCCTCCTATGGTGGTTACTACTGCCATGGATGAAATGGTTGAAACACCGTTGATGTGTGAAAATTGTGTGTTGTCGGTTAACGAAAGAGTCTTCCAGATTGATCTTATTTGTTTGCCGCTTAAGAAAGTGGATGTTGTCCTGGGAATGGACTGGCTTTCAGCTAATTCGGTTTTTATCGGCTGTGAGGAGAAGCTAATTATTATTCGATCTGCTGAGGCTACTCCGAAAGATTTATTATCAACGATTTTAGAAGGTACGGTGGGAATAGTAAATTTCTTGTTTGAGAAGGGGAAATCTGTTTTATTGGTTCTTACAAAGGAAGGAAGAAGTGAACAACAAGTTCTGAGTATTCCAATAGTGTGTGTGTTTCCTGAAGTGTTTCCTGAGGATGTTTCTTCTCTTCCTCCGGAGAGAGAAGTTGAGTTCTCTATTGACCTGGTACCGGGAACGGCTCCTATATCCATTTCTCCGTATCGGATGGCACCGCTTGAGTTAAGAGAATTAAAGGACCAATTGGAGGACTTGATGTCTAAGCACTTTGTGAGACCTAGTGTTTCACCTTGGGGAGCTCCAGTGTTGTTGGTAAAGAAGAAAGATGGGGGAATGCGGTTGTGCATTGATTACCGTAAATTGAATAAAGTTACCATTAAGAATAAGTACCCCTTACCAAGGATAGATGACTTGTTAGATCAATTGAAAGGAGCCTGTGTGTTCTCGAAGATTGATTTACGGTCGGGTTATCATCAGATTCGAGTGAAGAGTTCCGATGTGCCAAAGACTGCATTTAGGACACGTTACGGTCATTATGAATTCTTAGTAATGCCTTTCGGTGTGACTAATGCTCCAGTTGTTTTTATGGATTATATGAATCGAATATTTCAGGCTTACTTGGACCAATTTGTGGTAATCTTTATTGACGACATTCTTATTTATTCTCGTACTCCACAAGAGCATGGAGAACATCTGAGGATTGTCTTATCGGTCTTGCAAGAGAAGAAATTGTTTGCTAAGTTGAGCAAGTGTGAGTTTTGGATGTCGGAAGTTAATTTTGTTGGACATGTTATATCTCGAGGTGGTGTGGCAGTGGATCCATCGAAAGTAGAAGCAGTGATTAATTGGGAGAGACCGAGAAATGTTTCAGAAGTCAGAAGTTTCTTGGGATTGGCTGGTTACTATAGAAGGTTTATTAAGGGCTTTTCTCAATTGGCCTTACCAATGACGAAACTTACTCGGAAGGATGTTTCTTTTGAGTGGGATTCGGGTTGTGAACAAAGTTTTATGAAATTGAAGGAAAGTTTGACGAGTGCTCCAGTATTGATTATTCCTGATCCTAATAACTCTTATGAAGTATTCTGTGATGCTTCTAAGAGGGGATTAGGGGGTGTTCTGATGCAAGGTGGTCAAGTAGTAGCTTATGCTTCCCGACAGTTGAAAGTTCATGAGAAGAATTATCCAACTCATGACTTGGAACTGGCTGCCGTGGTGTTTGCACTGAAGGTGTGGCGTCATTACTTGTATGGTGTACGCTTTGAAATGTTCAGTGACCACAAAAGTTTGAAGTATTTGTTTGACCAAAAGGAGTTGAATATGCGACAAAGAAGGTGGATGGAGTACTTAAAGGATTATGACTTAGAATTGAAGTATCATCCAGGAAAGGCGAATAAAGTAGCGGATGCTTTAAGCCGGAAAATGATTCATAGTGCGGAATTGATGATTTTGGAGTATTCATTGTTGGAAAAGTTTAGAGATCTTAATCTCCAGTTTGTGTGGACTCCGAATGTTGTAATTATGGGAAATTTGAATGTCAATTCTACCTTAAGAGTTGAGATTCAACAGGCACAATTATTAGAGAAAGAGTTACAAGAATTGTTACTTCAAACGGCCTTTACGCGAGCAACAGATGGTATTGTTCTGTTTAATCAAAGGATTTGTGTTCCGAGGGATGAGACATTGAAAAGGAGGATTTTAGATGAAGCCCATAAAGGTACTTTTACGATACATCCGGGTTCTTCGAAGATGTATCAGGATTTAAAGAAGGATTATTGGTGGTCTGGGATGGAAAAGGATATAGCAGAATATGTGTCAGAATGTGCAGTATGTCAACAGGTGAAGATTGAACAACAAAGACCGGGCGGTCTGTTGCAACCTTTGGATATTCCAGTTTGGAAGTGGGATAGTATTTCTATGGACTTTGCAGTGGGTTTACCCCGAACGCAAGATGGGTATGATTCTATTTGGGTAATTGTAGATCGACTAACGAAATCTGCACATTTCTTAGCCGTGAAGACTACTTATAAGGCGAGTCATCTTGCAAGGTTGTTTATTGCTGAGATTGTGAGATTGCATAGTATTCCTTCTAGTATTGTGTCCGATAGGGATCCGAAGTTTACTTCGGGGTTTTGGAAAGTGTTCCAACAAGCCCTGGGTACGAAATTGCGTTTGAGCACGTCGAATCATCCTCAAATGGATGGTCAGACTGAGCAAACAATACAAACGATGGAGGATATGTTAAGAGCTTGTGTGCTAGAGAGTAGAGGAAATTGGAAAGAACTTTTACCGTTAATCGAGTTTTCCTATAACAATAGTTACCATGCGAGTATCGGTATGGCTCCTTATGAAGCATTGTATGGGAGGAAGTGTAGAACACCTTTGTGTTGGGCAGAAATTGGTGAAGATAGAATTTTGGGGCCCGAGATTATTCAAGAGACTACGGAAAAGATTCGAATGATCCGTGGGAAAGTTAAACAAGCACAGGATCGTCAAAAGAGTTATGCGGATAACCGTAGGAGACCTTTGGAATTTGAGGAAGGTGACCATGTATTTCTGAAAGTTACTCCGAGGTTGAGATTAAGAGGACCATTTAAATCACGGAAGTTAAGCCTGAGATACGTGGGACCGTATCAGATTTTAGAAAGGATTGGTGAAGTTGCTTATAGATTAGCCTTACCACCCTCTCTATCTGAAATGCATGATGTTTTTCACGTATCTCAGCTCCGTAAGTTTGTTCCTGATCCTCTTCAGCCAATTCTACCAGAATCGGTGGGAATAGAAGCGGATTTGACTTTTAAACCCCAACCGAGTTGTATCGTGGGAAGAGAGACAAAATTGTTAAGGAACAAAGATATTCCACTCGTTAAGGTGCAATGGGATATGACGCATCCAGGTGATGCTACTTGGGAACTAGAATCGGAAATGCGAGATTCTTATCCGCATCTGTTCAGGTAATCTCCTAAATTCGAGGACGAATTTCTATTTAAGGGGGGGAGGATGTAATACCCCGTAAATTTATAAACGCTCTAGTTAGTATTATTATAATCAACTGGGTTCCGGAGTACTCTGAGCAATTCTTTGATAAAACAATTAGAGTAAACTGGCGAACTCGGTGTTGATTTAATTAATAATAGTTAACTTTGAGTTTTTATTGGTTGATGCTTTGAGCTAAATTTGGACCTTTAGTAGTGTTACTAAAAATGATGGTTTTCCTTACTATCTATTTTCTTTTCATTTTCCTTATTTGGTAAAAGTAGAGAAACTTAGAGAAAGAAAAAGTAAAGGAAAGAAAAGAAAGGAAAAGAGGAAGGAAAAGGAAAAGGAGAAGAAGATTTCTCAAAAAGCTCGAGAATCATCATCCGTTCATCTGTTCTTCGTCTAATCATCTCAGTATCAATCTCCTCGTCTAGTAATCCAGGTGGGTTCTAGTTAGACTCTTTAGAGTAGAGTTGTGTTGAGTTTAGAGTTAGGTTGAAATTGTGAAAATCAATAGTTTTGGCCCAAAAATCGAAATCTAACTGCTGAAATTCAATGTGTGATTATATGTTATACTGGTTGTTGTGTTATAACATGTTTTGTTGCTTGATGATTGATCAAAATTAGATTTTGGGGTTGATTTTGGTAAAACCCGTAGCAGGTTTTTCTGCTGGTTTTTCTGCAGGTTTTCTCTGCTCATACGCGTATGGGGCCTTGCCTTACGCGTATGGGTCAGGGCATTATGCGTACGGCATGGGCAATACGCGTAATGGTTTTAAAAACCTAATTTTTCAAAGGAATACGTCTCTGCTCATACGCGTATAGAAGGGTGATACGCGTATGGGGACAGGGCCTTACGCGTATGGATTGATGATACGCGTATGGAATTTTTAAAAGGAAATTTTCAAGGAAAACACCCTCTGCTCATATGCGTATGGACATTGGTCAATACGCGTATGGATGGGCGAGACTTTTAGGCAATACACGTATGGGATGTGCCAATACGCGTATGGTCAGGAAAAATGCAGAAATTCTGCTGTTGCGAAATGTTCCCGATCGATTGTTTCCAATGCCGTAACTTTTTGTCCGTAACTCGGATTGGAACAATTCTGGTATCGTTGGAAAGGTAATGAAATGTACTTTCTTATTACATTGGTTTTAAGATTGTCGGCCGATTTAATTATATCGGGATTGTTGGAATTGTGTCGTTTTGTCGACTATTATGTGTTAAATGTGTGTAATTGTTGTGAACAATGTATGCATGTTAAAATATGAATTAAGTAGAGTGAGGAATTACCCTGAACAATGTTGGGTGTGTGTGTTGGAATTGTGGCAACGCTCGTGCATGTAAGGCCGAGGTGTGTGTTTTGTGTTTCGTAAACGATTATTTTCTGATAGTGCGTTTCATGAGTCTCGAGCTCCTCTGAAACATATGCACCATTACCTGGCAGGTTTGATTCCCGCGTATAGTACGAATGGAACCTATGCATTGGGTAGAGACTTGAGATGGCTAACAGGCCATGAGAAGTGACGGTTCACGGCTAACAGGCCGTTGTTCCCGAATCCATTTCGTATGCCAAGTAATTCGAGGATCCATGACTCGGGTCGTCTTCTAGACGTAGAAGCGGACGGGAAAAGGGGATGCCTTGGTACGGTTATTGTTTGTGAACCTTGAGTTAACAGGCTCAAGAGGTACTTCGGTACTAGTATGAGCTCACAGGCTCACCGTTGTGGATTACTTGTGTGTGAGTACTCATGGTCATTTCCCTTTCCCCTTTTGACATGAGTTAGGTTTATTAGAACCTTGTAAAGCCGAGAGGACTTTAAGATAGGGAACTCACTGAGATTTGATGTATCTCACCCCACTGTTGTTGTTTACATCACAGGTTCTGCAGGTTTGGCGAAGGGTAAGGACAAGGTTATTTGACTTTCCTTACGGATCGTGGTTTTGTGATGACATGGCTTCCTCTATGGCGTTTATGTTTTGAGATCATTGTATTGATCTAGTTCTTAGTTTTTATCATTTTGGAACATCTTGTATATGTAATGCCTTAGACTTTTAGTGTTTTGTATTAGAGGCATTATGTATATAATGTGTTAACTAGGAACTTATTATATTTCAGTACCAAAAAGTGAAACTCATGTATAATATATGATTTGATGCATGTATTAGTATATGGTCTTTACAGTTGGTATCAGAGCAGGTCGTATCCTCGACCTAGCCATGAAATAGAATAAGTGTTTCTTTCCGTTTCAGATACGTGGTGTCGCCTGGGGTCTTGTATGTTATATTTTTAGGATTGGGCCTGATCAACTTAATCCTATTTGTATGACATTCAGGAACATGGCCGACGGACGTAGAAACAACCGTGGAAGACCCAGAACTCCGAGGACTACTCTAGCTGGGACAGTTCCACGGGGTGATGAAGGGAATGCCCCTTTGTACCAATTTATGCAACAGATGCAGCAGCAGCAGAATCAGTTCATGCAAGGAATGATGCAACAAATGGCTGATGGTCTGCATCCTCCAGTGGTTGTCCCGGAAGTTACGGGAGGAATCTACAGGGAATTTGTTCGTATAAATCCTCCGGAGTTTCAAGGAGGGCTAGATCCGGTGAAGGCACACGAGTGGATAACAGGTATGGAAAGGATTTTTCTGATAGTTTATTGCAGTGAGGAGAATAAGGTGGCCTTTGCTTTTCACTGGTTGAAGGGTTCTGCCATGAGGTGGTGGGAGAGCGCTTCAGCCTTGATGACAATTCAGGAGGTGCCAAAATTGTGGGAACAGTTTAAAGTAATCTTTATGGAGAAATATTTTCCGAGTTCTTTAAGGTCTCAAAAGGAGTTTGAGTTCCAACAGTTGAGACAGGGCAACTTATCGGTGGCTTCCTATGCGGAGAAATTTGAGAACATGGCTGATTATTCTAGACAGGCCATGTATGCTCCCGATGAGAGGTGGAAGATTGATCAGTTTCTGTATGGGTTAAGGGCTGAGATTTCACACAGCGTGTCTCAATGGGAATTTTCTACTTATGCTGAAATGTTAAGACAATGTTTTGTGGCGGAAAATAGTTTGAAAAAGGTGCAAATGGAGGTGGATTCGAATAGGGCAACTCAAAGTGACCGAGGGAGGTCGAATCAACAGTTTAGGCAAAGGCAACAGTTTTCCAAAGGGAAACAAGTCCAGAGTTCTAGAACTAGTATGCCTCCGGTATGCCGTACTTGTGGGAGGAATCATTCTGGTAGGTGCAGTTTGGAGGGAATGAGATGTTATCAGTGTAATAAAGTGGGCCACATGGCTAAGGATTGTCCTCAGGGTAGAAATCAGACACAAGGGAAGACTACTGGCCGAGTGTATACCTTGGATGCAAGGAAAGCAAAGGGTGACAATTCATTGATTGCGGGTACGTGTTTCGTAAATGGACATTCTTGCTTTGTTTTATTTGATTGTGGGGCAACGCATTCTTTTGTGTCCACGCGATGTGTGAAGCGACTTGGGTTGCAAGCTATTCCTTTGTTTCCTCCTATGGTGGTTACTACTGCCATGGATGAAATGGTTGAAACACCGTTGATGTGTGAAAATTGTGTGTTGTCGGTTAACGAAAGAGTCTTCCAGATTGATCTTATTTGTTTGCCGCTTAAGAAAGTGGATGTTGTCCTGGGAATGGACTGGCTTTCAGCTAATTCGGTTTTTATCGGTTGTGAGGAGAAGCTAATTATTATTCCATCTGCTGAGGCTACTCCGAAAGATTTATTATCAACGATTTTAGAAGGTACGGTGGGAATAGTAAATTTCTTGTTTGAGAAGGGGAAATCTGTTTTATTGGTTCTTACTAAGGAAGGAAGAAGTGAACAGCAAGTTCTGAGTATTCCAATAGTGTGTGAGTTTCCTGAAGTGTTTCCTGAGGATGTTTCCTCTCTTCCTCCGGAGAGAGAAGTTGAGTTCTCTATTGACCTGGTACCGGGAACGGCTCCTATATCCGTTTCTCCGTATCGGATGGCACCGCTTGAGTTAAGAGAATTAAAGGACCAATTGGAGGACTTGATGTCTAAGCACTTTGTGAGACCTAGTGTTTCACCTTGGGGAGCTCCAGTGTTGTTGGTAAAGAAGAAAGATGGGGGAATGCGGTTGTGCATTGATTACCGTAAATTGAATAAAGTTACCATTAAGAATAAGTACCCCTTACCAAGGATAGACGACTTGTTAGATCAATTGAAAGGAGCCTGTGTGTTCTCGAAGATTGATTTACGGTCGGGTTATCATCAGATTCGAGTGAAGAGTTACGATGTGCCAAAGACTGTATTTAAGACACGTTACGGTCATTATGAATTCTTAGTAATGCCTTTCGGTGTGACTAATGCTCCAGCTGTTTTTATGGATTATATGAATCGAATATTTCAGGCTTACTTGGACCAATTTGTGGTAATCTTTATTGACGACATTCTTATTTATTCTCGTACTCCACAAGATCATGGAGAACATCTGAGGATTGTCTTATCGGTCTTGCAAGAGAAGAAATTGTTTGCTAAGTTGAGCAAGTGTAAGTTTTGGATGTCAGAAGTTAATTTTCTTGGACATGTTATATCTCGAGGTGGTGTGGCAGTGGATCCATCGAAAGTAGAAGCAGTGATTAATTGGGAGAGACCGAGAAATGTTTCAGAAGTCAGAAGTTTCTTGGGATTGGCTGGTTACTATAGAAGGTTTATTAAGGGCTTTTCTCAATTGGCATTACCAATGACGAAACTTACTCGGAAGGATGTTGCTTTTGAGTGGGATTCGGGTTGTGAACAAAGTTTTATGAAATTGAAGGAAAGTTTGACGAGTGCTCCAGTATTGATTATTCCTGATCCTAATAACTCTTATGAAGTATTCTGTGATGCTTCTAAGAGGGGATTAGGGGGTGTTCTGATGCAAGGTGGTCAAGTAGTAGCTTATGCTTCCCGACAGTTGAAAGTTCATGAGAAGAATTATCCAACTCATGACTTGGAACTGGTTGCCGTGGTGTTTGCACTGAAGGTGTGGCGTCATTACTTGTATGGTGTACGCTTTGAAATGTTCAGTGACCACAAAAGTTTGAAGTATTTGTTTGACCAAAAGGAGTTGAATATGCGACAAAGAAGGTGGATGGAGTACTTAAAGGATTATGACTTAGAATTGAAGTATCATCCAGGAAAGGCGAATAAAGTAGCAGATGCTTTAAGCCGGAAAATGATTCATTGTGCGGAATTGATGATTTTGGAGTATTCATTGTTGGAAAAGTTTAGAGATCTTAATCTCCAGTTTGTGTGGACTCCGAATGTTGTAATTATGGGAAATTTGAATGTCAATTCTACCTTAAGAGTTGAGATTCAACAGGCACAATTATTAGAGAAAGAGTTACAAGAATTGTTACTTCAAACGGCCTTTACGCGAGCAACAGATGGTATTGTTCTGTTTAATCAAAGGATTTGTGTTCCGAGGGATGAGACATTGAAAAGGAGGATTTTAGATGAAGCCCATAAAGGTACATTTACGACACATCCGGGTTCTTCGAAGATGTATCAGGATTTAAAGAAGGATTATTGGTGGTCTGGGATGGAAAAGGATATAGCGGAATATGTGTCAGAATGTGCAGTATGTCAACAGGTGAAGATTGAACACCAAAGACCGGGCGGTCTGTTGCAACCTTTGGATATTCCAGTTTGGAAGTGGGATAGTATTTCTATGGACTTTGCAGTGGGTTTACCCCGAACGCAAGATGGGTATGATTCTATTTGGGTAATTGTAGATCGACTAACGAAATCTGCACATTTCTTAGCCGTGAAGACTACTTATAAGGCGAGTCATCTTGCAAGGTTGTTTATTGCTGAGATTGTGAGATTGCATGGTATTCCTTCTAGTATTGTGTCCGATAGGGATCCGAAGTTTACTTCGAGGTTTTGGAAAGTGTTCCAACAAGCCCTGGGTACGAAATTGCGTTTGAGCACGTCGAATCATCCTCAAACGGATGGTCAGACTGAGCAAACAATACAAACGATGGAGGATATGTTAAGAGCTTGTGTGCTAGAGAGTAGAGGAAATTGGAAAGAACTTTTACCGTTAATCGAGTTTTCCTATAACAATAGTTACCATGCGAGTATCGGTATGGCTCCTTATGAAGCATTGTATGGGAGGAAGTGTAGAACACCTTTGTGTTGGGCAGAAATTGGCGAAGATAGAATTTTGGGGCCCGAGATTATTCAAGAGACTACGGAAAAGATTCGAATGATCCGTGCAAAAGTTAAACAAGCACAGGATCGTCAAAAGAGTTATGCGGATAACCGTAGGAGACCTTTGGAATTTGAGGAAGGTGACCATGTATTTCTGAAAGTTACTCAGAGGTTGAGATTAAGAGGACCATTTAAATCACGGAAGTTAAGCCTGAGATACGTGGGACCGTATCAGATTTTAGAAAGGATTGGTGAAGTTGCTTATAGATTAGCCTTACCACCCTCTCTATCTAAAATGCATGATGTTTTTCACGTATCTCAGCTCCGTAAGTTTGTTCCTGATCCTCTTCAGCCAATTCTACCAGAATCGGTGGGAATAGAAGCGGATTTGACTTTTGAACCCCAACCGAGTTGTATCGTGGGAAGAGAGACAAAAGTGTTAAGGAACAAAGATATTCCACTCGTTAAGGTGCAATGGGATATGACGCATCCAGGTGATGCTACTTGGGAACTAGAATCGGAAATGCGAGATTCTTATCCGCATCTGTTCAGGTAATCTCCTAAATTCGAGGACGAATTTCTATTTAAGGGGGGGAGGATGTAATACCCCGTAAATTTATAAACGCTCTAGTTAGTATTATTATAATCAACTGGGTTCCGGAGTACTCTGAGCAATTCTTTGATAAAACAATTAGAGTAAACTGGCGAACTCGGTGTTGATTTAATTAATAATAGTTAACTTTGAGTTTTTATTGGTTGATGCTTTGAGCTAAATTTGGACCTTTAGTAGTGTTACTAAAAATGATGGTTTTCCTTACTATCTATTTTCTTTTCATTTTCCTTATTTGGTAAAAGTAGAGAAACTTAGAGAAAGAAAAAGTAAAGGAAAGAAAAGAAAGGAAAAGAGGAAGGAAAAGGAAAAGGAGAAGAAGATTTCTCAAAAAGCTCAAGAATCATCATCCGTTCATCTGTTCTTCGTCTAATCATCTCAGTATCAATCTCCTCGTCTAGTAATCCAGGTGGGTTCTAGTTAGACTCTTTAGAGTAGAGTTGTGTTGAGTTTCGAGTTAGGTTGAAATTGTGAAAATCAATAGTTTTGGCCCAAAAATCGAAATCTAACTGCTGAAATTCAATGTGTGATTATATGTTATACTGGTTGTTGTGTTATAACATGTTTTGTTGCTTGATGATTGATCAAAATTAGATTTCGGGGTTGATTTTGGTAAAACCCGTAGCAGGTTTTTCTGCTGGTTTTTCTGCAGGTTTTCTCTGCTCATACGCGTATGGGGCCTTGCCTTACGCGTATGGGTCAGGGCATTACGCGTACGACATGGGCAATACGCGTAATGGTTTTAAAAATGTAATTTTTCAAAGGAAAACGTCTCTGCTCATACGCGTATAGAAGGGTGATACGCGTATGGGGACAGGGCCTTACGCGTATGGATTGATGATACGCGTATGGAATTTTTAAAAGGAAATTTTCAAGGAAAACACCCTCTGCTCATATGCGTATGGACATTGGTCAATACGCGTATGGATGGGCGAGAATTTTAGGCAATACGCGTATGGGATGTGCCAATACGCGTATGGTCAGGAAAAATGCAGAAATTCTACTGCTGCGAAATGTTCCCGATCGATTGTTTCCAATGCCGTAACTTTTTGTCCGTAACTCGGATTGGAACAATTCTGGTATCGTTGGAAAGGTAATGAAATGTACTTTCTTATTACATTGGTTTTAAGATTGTCGGCCGATTTAATTATATCGGGATTGTTGGAATTGTGTCGTTTTGTCGACTATTATGTGTTAAATGTGTGTAATTGTTGTGAACATTGTATGCATGTTAAAATATGAATTAAGTAGAGTGAGGAATTACCCTGAACAATGTTGGGTGTGTGTGTTGGAATTGTGGCAACGCTCGTGCATGTAAGGCCGAGGCGTGTGTTTTGTGTTTCGTAAACGATTATTTTCTGATAGTGCGTTTCATGAGTCTCGAGCTCCTATGAAACATATGCACCATTACCTGGCAGGTTTGATTCCCGCGTATAGTACGAATGGAACCTATGCATTGGGTAGAGACTTGAGATGGCTAACAGGCCATGAGAAGTGACGGTTCACGGCTAACAGGCCGTTGTTCCCGAATCCATTTCGTATGCCAAGTAATTCGAGGATCCATGACTCGGGTCGTCTTCTAGACGTAGAAGCGGACGGGAAAAGGGGATGCCTTGGTACGGTTATTGTTTGTGAACCTTGAGTTAACAGGCTCAAGAGGTACTTCGGTACTAGTATGAGCTCACAGGCTCACCGTTGTGGATTACTTGTGTGTGAGTACTCATGGTCATTTCCCTTTCCCCTTTTGACATGAGTTAGGTTTATTAGAACCTTGTAAAGCCGAGAGGACTTTAAGATAGGGAACTCACTGAGATTTGATGTATCTCACCCCACTGTTGTTGTTTACATCACAGGTTCTGCAGGTTTGGCGAAGGGTAAGGACAAGGTTATTTGACTTTCCTTACGGATCGTGGTTTTGTGATGACATGGCTTCCTCTATGGCGTTTATGTTTTGAGATCATTGTATTGATCTAGTTCTTAGTTTTTATCATTTTGGAACATCTTGTATATGTAATGCCTTAGACTTTTAGTGTTTTGTATTAGAGGCATTATGTATATAATGTGTTAACTAGGAACTTATTATATTTCAGTACCAAAAAGTGAAACTCATGTATAATATATGATTTGATGCATGTATTAGTATATGGTCTTTACAGTTGGTATCAGAGCAGGTCGTATCCTCGACCTAGCCATGAAATAGAATAAGTGTTTCTTTCCGTTTCAGATACGTGGTGTCGCCTGGGGTCTTGTATGTTATATTTTTAGTATTGGGCCTGATCAACTTAATCCTATTTGTATGACATTCAGGAACATGGCCGACGGACGTAGAAACAACCGTGGAAGACCCAGAACTCCGAGGACTACTCTAGCTGGGACAGTTCCACGGGGTGATGAAGGGAATGCCCCTTTGTACCAATTTATGCAACAGATGCAGCAGCAGCAGAATCAGTTCATGCAAGGAATGATGCAACAAATGGTTGATGGTCTGCATCCTCCAGTGGTTGTCCCGGAAGTTACGGGAGGAACCTACAGGGAATTTGTTCGTATAAATCCTCCGGAGTTTCAAGGAGGGCTAGATCCGGTGAAGGCACACGAGTGGATAACAGGTATGGAAAGGATTTTTCTGATAGTTCATTGCAGTGAGGAGAATAAGGTGGCCTTTGCTTTTCACTGGTTGAAGGGTTCTGCCATGAGGTGGTGGGAGAGCGCTTCAGCCTTGATGACAATTCAGGAGGTGCCAAAATTGTGGGAACAGTTTAAAGTAATCTTTATGGAGAAATATTTTCCGAGTTCTTTAAGGTCTCAAAAGGAGTTTGAGTTCCAACAGTTGAGACAGGGCAACTTATCAGTGGCTTCCTATGCGGAGAAATTTGAGAACATGGCTGATTATTCTAGACAGGCCATGTATGCTCCCGATGAGAGGTGGAAGATTGATCAGTTTCTGTATGGGTTAAGGGCTGAGATTTCACACAGCGTGTCTCAACGGGAATTTTCTACTTATGCTGAAATGTTAAGACAATGTTATGTGGCGGAAAATAGTTTGAAAAAGGTGCAAATGGAGGTGGATTCGAATAGGGCAACTCAAAGTGACCGAGGGAGGTCGAATCAACAGTTTAGGCAAAGGCAACAGTTTTCCAAAGGGAAACAAGTCCAGAGTTCTAGAACTAGTATGCCTCCGGTATGCCGTACTTGTGGGAGGAATCATTCTGGTAGGTGCAGTTTGGAGGGAATGAGATGTTATCAGTGTAATAAAGTGGGCCACATGGCTAAGGATTGTCCTCAGGGTAGAAATCAGACACAAGGGAAGACTACTGGCCGAGTGTATACCTTGGATGCAAGGAAAGCAAAGGGTGACAATTCATTGATTGCGGGTACGTGTTTCGTAAATGGACATTCTTGCTTTGTTTTATTTGATTGTGGGGCAACGCATTCTTTTGTGTCCACGCGATGTGTGAAGCGACTTGGGTTGCAAGCTATTCCTTTGTTTCCTCCTATGGTGGTTACTACTGCCATGGATGAAATGGTTGAAACACCGTTGATGTGTGAAAATTGTGTGTTGTCGGTTAACGAAAGAGTCTTCCAGATTGATCTTATTTGTTTGCCGCTTAAGAAAGTGGATGTTGTCCTGGGAATGGACTGGCTTTCAGCTAATTCGGTTTTTATCGGTTGTGAGGAGAAGCTAATTATTATTCCATCTGCTGAGGCTACTCCGAAAGATTTATTATCAACGATTTTAGAAGGTACGGTGGGAATAGTAAATTTCTTGTTTGAGAAGGGGAAATCTGTTTTATTGGTTCTTACTAAGGAAGGAAGAAGTGAACAGCAAGTTCTGAGTATTCCAATAGTGTGTGAGTTTCCTGAAGTGTTTCCTGAGGATGTTTCTTCTCTTCCTCCGGAGAGAGAAGTTGAGTTCTCTATTGACCTGGTACCGGGAACGGCTCCTATATCCGTTTCTCCGTATCGGATGGCACCGCTTGAGTTAAGAGAATTAAAGGACCAATTGGAGGACTTGATGTCTAAGCACTTTGTGAGACCTAGTGTTTCACCTTGGGGAGCTCCAGTGTTGTTGGTAAAGAAGAAAGATGGGGGAATGCGGTTGTGCATTGATTACCGTAAATTGAATAAAGTTACCATTAAGAATAAGTACCCCTTACCAAGGATAGACGACTTGTTAGATCAATTGAAAGGAGCCTGTGTGTTCTCGAAGATTGATTTACGGTCGGGTTATCATCAGATTCGAGTGAAGAGTTACGATGTGCCAAAGACTGCATTTAGGACACGTTACGGTCATTATGAATTCTTAGTAATGCCTTTCGGTGTGATGCTCCAGCTGTTTTTATGGATTATATGAATCGAATATTTCAGGCTTACTTGGACCAATTTGTGGTAATCTTTATTGACGACATTCTTATTTATTCTCGTACTCCACAAGAGCATGGAGAACATCTGAGGATTGTCTTATCGGTCTTGCAAGAGAAGAAATTGTTTGCTAAGTTGAGCAAGTGTAAGTTTTGGATGTCGGAAGTTAATTTTCTTGGACATGTTATATCTCGAGGTGGTGTGGCAGTGGATCCATCGAAAGTAGAAGCAGTGATTAATTAGGAGAGACCGAGAAATGTTTCAGAAGTCAGAAGTTTCTTGGGATTGGCTGGTTACTATAGAAGGTTTATTAAGGGCTTTTCTCAATTGGCCTTACCAATGACGAAACTTACTCGGAAGGATGTTGCTTTTGAGTGGGATTCGGGTTGTGAACAAAGTTTTATGAAATTGAAGGAAAGTTTGACGAGTGCTCCAGTATTGATTATTCTTGATCCTAATAACTCTTATGAAGTATTCTGTGATGCTTCTAAGAGGGGATTAGGGGGTGTTCTGATGCAAGGTGGTCAAGTAGTAGCTTATGCTTCCCGACAGTTGAAAGTTCATGAGAAGAATTATCCAACTCATGACTTGGAACTGGCTGCCGTGGTGTTTGCACTGAAGGTGTGGCGTCATTACTTGTATGGTGTACGCTTTGAAATGTTCAGTGACCACAAAAGTTTGAAGTATTTGTTTGACCAAAAGGAGTTGAATATGCGACAAAGAAGGTGGATGGAGTACTTAAAGGATTATGACTTAGAATTGAAGTATCATCCAGGAAAGGCGAATAAAGTAGCGGATGCTTTAAGCCGGAAAATGATTCATAGTGCGGAATTGATGATTTTGGAGTATTCATTGTTGGAAAAGTTTAGAGATCTTAATCTCCAGTTTGTGTGGACTCCGAATGTTGTAATTATGGGAAATTTGAATGTCAATTCTACCTTAAGAGTTGAGATTCAACAGGCACAATTATTAGAGAAAGAGTTACAAGAATTGTTACTTCAAACGGCCTTTACGCGAGCAACAGATGGTATTGTTCTGTTTAATCAAAGGATTTGTGTTCCGAGGGATGAGACATTGAAAAGGAGGATTTTAGATGAAGCCCATAAAGGTACTTTTACGATACATCCGGGTTCTTCGAAGATGTATCAGGATTTAAAGAAGGATTATTGGTGGTCTGGGATGGAAAAGGATATAGCGGAATATGTGTCAGAATATGCAGTATGTCAACAGGTGAAGATTGAACACCAAAGATCGGGCGGTCTGTTGCAACCTTTGGATATTCCAGTTTGGAAGTGGGATAGTATTTCTATGGACTTTGCAGTGGGTTTACCCCGAACGCAAGATGGGTATGATTCTATTTGGGTAATTGTAGATCGACTAACGAAATCTGCACATTTCTTAGCCGTGAAGACTACTTATAAGGCGAGTCATCTTGCAAGGTTGTTTATTGCTGAGATTGTGAGATTGCATGGTATTCCTTCTAGTGTTGTGTCCGATAGGGATCCGAAGTTTACTTCGAGGTTTTGGAAAGTGTTCCAACAAGCCCTAGGTACGAAATTGCGTTTGAGCACGTTGAATCATCCTCAAACGGATGGTCAGACTGAGTGAACAATACAAACGATGGAGGATATGTTAAGAGCTTGTGTGCTAGAGAGTAGAGGAAATTGGAAAGAACTTTTATCGTTAATCGAGTTTTCCTATAACAATAGTTACCATGCGAGTATCGGTATGGCTCCTTATGAAGCATTGTATGGGAGGAAGTGTAGAACACCTTTGTGTTGGGAAAAAATTGGCGAAGATAGAATTTTAGGGCCCGAGATTATTCAAGAGACTACGGAAAAGATTCGAATGATCCGTGGGAAAGTTAAACAAGCACAGGATCGTCAAAAGAGTTATGCGGATAACCGTAGGAGACCTTTGGAATTTGAGGAAGGTGACCATGTATTTCTGAAAGTTACTCCGAGGTTGAGATTAAGAGGACCATTTAAATCACGGAAGTTAAGCCCGAGATACGTGGGACCGTATCAGATTTTAGAAAGGATTGGTGAAGTTGCTTATAGATTAGCCTTACCACCCTCTCTATCTGAAATGCATGATGTTTTTCACGTATCTCAGCTCCGTAAGTTTGTTCTTGATCCTCTTCAGCCAATTCTACCAGAATCGGTGGGAATAGAAGCGGATTTGACTTTTGAACCCCAACCGAGTTGTATCGTGGGAAGAGAGACAAAAGTGTTAAGGAACAAAGATATTCCACTCGTTAAGGTGCAATGGGATATGACGCATCCAGGTGATGCTACTTGGGAACTAGAATCGGAAATGCGAGATTCTTATCCGCATCTGTTCAGGTAATCTCCTAAATTCGAGGACGAATTTCTAATTAAGGGGGGGAGGATGTAATACCCCGTAAATTTATAAACGCTCTAGTTAGTATTATTATAATCAACTGGGTTCCGGAGTACTCTGAGCAATTCTTTGATAAAACAATTAGAGTAAACTGGCGAACTCGGTGTTGATTTAATTAATAATAGTTAACTTTGAGTTTTTATTGGTTGATGCTTTGAGCTAAATTTGGACCTTTAGTAGTGTTACTAAAAATGATGGTTTTCCTTACTATCTATTTTCTTTTCATTTTCCTTATTTGGTAAAAGTAGAGAAACTTAGAGAAAGAAAAAGTAAAGGAAAGAAAAGAAAGGAAAAGAGGAAGGAAAAGGAAAAGGAGAAGAAGATTTCTCAAAAAGCTCAAGAATCATCATCCGTTCATCTGTTCTTCGTCTAATCATCTCAGTATCAATCTCCTCGTCTAGTAATCCAGGTGGGTTCTAGTTAGACTCTTTAGAGTAGAGTTGTGTTGAGTTTAGAGTTAGGTTGAAATTGTGAAAATCAATAGTTTTGGCCCAAAAATCGAAATCTAACTGCTGAAATTCAATGTGTGATTATATGTTATACTGGTTGTTGTGTTATAACATGTTTTGTTGCTTGATGATTGATCAAAATGAGATTTTGGGGTTGATTTTGGTAAAACCCGTAGCAGGTTTTTCTGCTGGTTTTTCTGCAGGTTTTCTCTGCTATGGTTTTAAAAACGTAATTTTTCAAAGGAAAACATCTCTGCTCATACGCGTATAGAAGGGTGATACGCGTATGGGGACAGGGCCTTACGCGTATGGATTGATGATACGCGTATGGAATTTTTAAAAGGAAATTTTCAAGGAAAACACCCTCTGCTCATATGCGTATGGACATTGGTCAATACGCGTATGGATGGGCGAGAATTTTAGGCAATACGCGTATGGGATGTGCCAATACGTGTATGGTCAGGAGAAATGCAGAAATTCTGCTGTTGCGAAATGTTCCTGATCGATTGTTTCCAATGCCGTAACTTTTTGTCCGTAACTCGGATTGGAACAATTCTGGTATCGTTGGAAAGGTAATGAAATGTACTTTCTTATTACATTGGTTTTAAGATTGTCGACCGATTTAATTATATCGGGATTGTTGGAATTGTGTCGTTTTGTCGACTATTATGTGTTAAATGTGTGTAATTGTTGTGAAGAATGTATGCATGTTAAAATATGAATTAAGTAGAGTGAGGAATTACCCTGAACAATGTTGGATGTGTGTGTTGGAATTGTGGCAACGCTCGTGCATGTAAGGCCGAGGCGTGTGTTTTGTGTTTCGTAAACGATTATTTTCTGATAGTGCGTTTCATGAGTCTCGAGCTCCTCTGAAACATATGCACCATTACCTGGCAGGTTTGATTCCCGCGTATAGTACGAATGGAACCTATGCTATGGGTAGAGACTTGAGATGGTTAACAGGCCATGAGAAGTGACGGTTCACGGCTAACAAGCCGTTGTTCCCGAATCCATTTCGTATGCCAAGTAATTCGAGGATCCATGACTCGGGTCATCTTCTAGACGTAGAAGCGGACGGGAAAAGGGGATGCCTTGGTACGGTTATTGTTTGTGAACCTTGATTTAACAGGCTCAAGAGGTACTTCGGTACTAGTATGAGCTCACAGGCTCACCGTTGTGGATTACTTGTGTGTGAGTACTCATGGTCATTTCCCTTTCCCCTTTTGACATGAGTTAGGTTTATTAGAACCTTGTAAAGCCGAGAGGACTTTAAGATAGGGAACTCACTGAGATTTGATGTATCTCACCCCACTGTTGTTGTTTACATCACAGGTTCTGCAGGTTTGGCGAAGGGTAAGGACAAGGTTATTTGACTTTCCTTACGGATCTTGGTTTTGAGATGACATGGCTTCCGCTATGGCGTTTATGTTTTGAGATCATTGTATTGATCTAGTTCTTAGTTTTTATCATTTTGGAACATCTTGTATATGTAATGCCTTAGACTTTTAGTGTTTTGTATTAGAGGCATTTATGTATATAATGTGTTAACTAGGAACTTATTATATTTCAGTACCAAAAGTGAAACTCATGTATAATATATGATTTGATGCATGTATTAGTATATGGTCTTTACACCTGTCATTAAATTTAATTGTTTTATATTTAGAAAATCTAAATCATATTTTACTTAAATAATTGTTATAATCATATTTAAATTTAATATTACATGTGTTTATATGGATTCTAGTAAAATTTCTAGTTACTAGAAGCAATGAAGGAATACAGTCCCAACAATGGCAACTTGATTGTAACTATTCGAGTTGTTTATTATATCATTAAGATAAAAAGTCAAACAGAATCGAATTGAATGACAAGAGAGAAAAATTAAACAATTAAATTGAATTGTTTGAGTTAATCTAGAACAATATTAAACTGATGTATTAGTTTGGTTTAAAATGGAGGACAAATAAAATGGAGATTCTACAACAATAATGCAAGATGACAAAATTAATAGAGAAAAATACAAATATATATATATATATATATATATATATATATATATATAATTTAAATAAATAGGGATTATATGTATAAACTATATATTTTATAAATAATTTTTATATACATAATGAATATTTAGTATACATGTAGAAATTTAAAATATAATTAATATAGAATTAACATAAACTTCTATATTGAATTTAGATATATTTAGTATTATATTTATATATAAATTCAATTTTTAAATTAAAATATATTTAATATAGTATTTAATAAAAATGTGTTTAATGTACAAGTTAGTTATAATTTATTTAATATTATAAAATATAATCATTAAGAATATTTAATATATACATACAAAATTCTATATTCAATATATAATTTATAAAAAAAAATTATGTATACAATTTTACTATATTTAATAGTATATTTATATAGAAATATAATTTTTAATTATATTTATGTAGAATTTAACTAGAAAATTAGGTATAGAATTCAATTATAATATATATATATATATATATATATATATATAATTAAAATATATAATTTCTCTAAAAATATAATTATAAATATATTAAATTCTAGATAGAGTATTTATTTATTAGTTGTATAAATTCCATATTATATATAGAATTTCTATAGGTGTATATTAAATATTTTATATGTATATCTAATTAAATATTTCTATAGTATAATATTAAATATATTTAAATATTGAATTGTATTCTTTACGTATATCTAATTAAATATATAATTTCTATATAAATATAATATTAATAAATTTAAATTCTATATATACTTATTATATAATTTCAAAATAAATTCCATATTAATTATAGAAGTTTTATATAAATATAATAAATATTATTTATGCAGAAATTGTATAATTTTGAATAAATTATTATTAAGTTCTATATTTAATATATTCTAATTAAATTTTATATTAAATATATAATTTCTAAATAAGTTAAATATAAAACTTTTTATAAAATCCTTATAAAATTCAATTAAAATAGAAAATATAATAAATTCAATTTATATATAGAATTTATATACAAAGATAATATTAAATAAATTCTATATATATCTATATAAACTAAAATAAATTCTATATAAATTTAAGGATAAATAGAATAATAAATAAATTCACATAAATTATATTAAATAAATTTTACATTAATAAAATAATAAATAAATTCTATATAATTTTTTATATTAAAATCTAATATTTGATAAATTCTATATAAGTATAATATTGAATAAATTCTATACAAATTATATTTTATTAGTAGCCCAGACTCACATGTTTTTAAATATAAATAAAAATTGAGAATTTGCAAATACCAAACACCCATTCGACCAATTGGTGGAACATAAATTCTATCGATTTAATGGCTAGAAGCTTGATGATTATGTGATGGACCAGCATGTAGAGAATGATTTAAAACATCATACAAAACAAGCATATCAAAATCGCCAGCCATCACCCGACTTTGTCTAAAAAGAACCATCAATCAGCGTTGCAGGTAATTGTTCAATTGGATACTCAACGATTTACGAAGAACGATGAATTTCATATTCCAAAGTTGGCGATTATTGAGAAGAATTAATTATGGAGTTGAAAGTGGGCACATATGGCTTGATTCCTTTCTCTATGTTATAAGCAACATAATAAAAGACTCTACTAAATCATTTTTGCGTAGTGCATCTCCGATTCTACTACAAAAGACAACATCAATTTCCAATCGCGACATCTTGAGTTCTCGATAAACATTCAGCTTCTTCCTGGAACATTTCTCCATTCGGGTACATGTTAATCATTATAAAGTCAGTTAGTGTATTAGAATATATATTTTGTGCCTTCATCTCTTCAAATAGTGTTCTAACTTCAGTATACATGCCATGCCTTTTGTACCCGGACAGAAGAGCATTGTATGTTGCAATGTTTGTTTATTTGAAGCTATAAATAAGTTCATCTAGATGAAAAGATGTGGAATCATAGATGCACTATGCAAAAAAGATTTAGCAGAGTCTTTCATTATGTTGCTTATTGCAATGGTAGAGAAAGGAATCAAGCCAAATGTGGTCACTTTCAAATGGATGGCTTGTGATGGTGTGAAAAGGGTATTTAAAGATTTGGATTTACGAAAAAAGCGTTATTTCATTTACGAAATTTTTGTTATTTTTTTAATAGAAATGGGTTGGAAACGTTATTAAATTAATTACTTTGAGCACAACATATCGAATAGAAAAATAATTTATATCCAATAAGAGAATGATCAAAATTTACAGCTATCTTAATAATCATATTTATTTATTTTCACAAGTACAATACATTTTTAAAAAGTAATATGATGACGCTTTGGAGGGTGACCTGTCATTAAATTTAATTGTTTTATATTTAGAAAATCTAAATCATATTTTACTTAAATAATTGTTATAATCATATTTAAATTTAATATTACATGTGTTTATATGGATTCTAGTGAAATTTCTAGTTACTAGAAGCAATGAAGGAATACAGTCCCAACAATGGCAACTTGATTGTAACTATTAGAGTTGTTTATTATATCATTAAGATACAAAGTCAAACAGAATCGATTTGAATGACAAGAGAGAAAAATTAAACAATTTAATTGAATTGTTTGAGTTAATCTAGACCAATATTAAACTGATGTATTAGTTTGGTTTAAAATGGAGGACAAATAAAATGGAGATTCTACAACAATAATGCAAGATGACAAAATTAATAGAGAAACATACAAATATATATATATATCTATATATATATATATATATATATATATATATATAATTTAAATAAATAGGGATTATATGTATAAACTATATATTTTATAAATAATTTATATATACATAATGAATATTTAGTATACATGTAGAAATTTAAAATATAATTAATGTAGAATTAACATAAAACTTCTATATTGAATTTAGATATATTTAGTATTATATTTATATATAAATTCAATTTTTAAATTAAAATATATTTAATATAGTATTTAATAAAAATGTGTTTAATGTAGAAGTTAGTTATAATTTATTTAATATTATATTATATAAACATTAAGAATATTTAATATATACATACAAAATTCTATATTCAATATATAATTTATAAAAAAAAATTATGTATACAATTTTACTATATTTAATAGTATATTTATATAGAAATATAATTTTTAATTATATTTATGTAGAATTTAACTAGAAAATTAGGTATAGAATTTAATTATAATATATATATATATATATATATATATATATATATATATATATATATATATATATATAATTAAAATATATAATTTCTCTACAAATATAATTATAAATATATTCAATTCTAGATAGAGTATTTATTTATTATCTGTATCAATTCCATTTTATATATAGAATTTCTATAGGTGTATATTAAATATTTTATATGTATATCTAATTAAATATTTCTATAGTATAATATTAAATATATTTAAATATTGAATTGTATTCTTTACGTATATCTAATTAAATATATAATTTCTATATAAATATAATATTAATAAATTTAAATTCTGTATATACTTATTATATAATTTCAAAATAAATTCCATATTAATTATAGAAGTTTTATATAAATATAATAAATATTATTTATGCATAAATTTCATAATTTTGAATAAATTATTAATAAGTTCTATATTTAATATATTCTAATTAAATTTTATATTAAATATATAATTTCTAAATAAGTTAAATATAAAACTTTTTATAAAATCCTTAAAAAATTCAATTAAAATAGAAAATATAATAAATTCAATTTATATATAGAATTTATATACAAAGATAATATTAAATAAATTCTATATATATCTATATAAACTAAAATAAATTCTATATAAATTTAAGGATAAATAGAATAATAAATAAATTCACATAAATTATACTAAATAAATTTTACATTAATAAAATAATAAATAAATTCTATATAATTTTTTATATTAAAATCTAATATTTGATAAATTCTATATAAGTATAATATTGAATAAATTCTATACAAATTATATTTTATTAGTAGCCCAGACTCACATGTTTTTAAATATAAATAAAAATTGAGAATTTGCAAATACCAAACACCCATTCGACCAATTGGTGGAACATAAATTCTGTCGATTTAATGGCTAGAAGCTTGATGATTATGTGATGGACCAGCATGTAGAGAATGATTTAAAACATCATACAAAACAAGCATATCAAAATCGCCAGCCATCACCCGACTTTGTCTAAAAAGAACCATCAATCAGTGTTGCAGGCAATTGTTCAATTGGATACTCAACGATTTACGAAGAACGATGAATTTCATATTCCGAAGTTGGCGATTATTGAGAAGAATTAATTATGGAGTTGAAAGTGGGCACATATGGCTTGATTCCTTTCTCTATGTTATAAGCAACATAATAAAAGACTCTACTAAATCATTTTTGCGTAGTGCATCTACGATTCTACTACAAAAGACAACATCAATTTCCAATCGCGACATCTTGAGTTCTCGATAAACATTCAGCTTCTTCCTGGAACATTTCTCCATTCGGGTACATGTAAATCATTATAAAGTCAGTTAGTGTATTTGAATATATGTTTTGTGCCTTCATCTCTTCAAATAGTGTTCTAACTTCAGTATACATGCCATGCCTTTTGTACCAGGACAGAAGAGCATTGTATGTTGCAATGTTTGTTTATTTGAAGCTATAAATAAGTTCATCGAGATGAAAAGATGTGGAATCATAGATGCCCTATGCAAAAAAGATTTAGCAGAGTCTTTCATTATGTTGCTTATTGCAATGGTAGAGAAAGGAACCAAGCCAAATGTGGTCACTTTCAAATGGATGGCTTGTGATGGTGTGAAAAGGGTATTTAAAGATTTGGATTTACGAAAAAAGCGTTATTTCATTTACGAAATTTTTGTTATTTTTTTAATAGAAATGGGTTGGAAATGTCATTAAATTAATTACTTTGAGCGCAACATATCGAATAGAAAAATAATTTATATCCAATAAGAGAATGATCAAAATTTACAGCTATCTTAATGATCATATTTATTTATTTTCACAAGTACAATACATTTTTAAAAAGTAATATTATGACGCTTTGGAGGGTGACCTGTCATTAAATTTAATTGTTTTATATTTAGAAAATCTAAATCATATTTTACTTAAATAATTGTTATAATCATATTTAAATTTAATATTACATGTGTTTATATGGATTCTAGTGAAATTTCTAGTTACTAGAAGCAATGAAGGAATACAGTCCCAACAATGGCAACTTGATTGTAACTATTAGAGTTGTTTATTATATCATTAAGATACAAAGTCAAACAGAATCGAATTGAATGACAAGAGAGAAAAATTAAACAATTAAATTGAATTGTTTGAGTTAATCTAGACCAATATTAAACTGATGTATTAGTTTGGTTTAAAATGGAGGACAAATAAAATGGAGATTCTACAACAGTAATGCAAGATGACAAAATTCATAGAGAAAAATACAAATATATATATATATATATATATATATATATATATATATATATAATTTAACTAAATAGGGATTATATGTATAAACTATATATTTTATAAATAATTTATATATACATAATGAATATTTAGTATACATGTAGAAATTTAAAATATAATTAATGTAGAATTAACGTAAAACTTCTATATTGAATTTAGATATATTTAGTATTATATTTATATATAAATTCAATTTTTAAATTAAAATATATTTAATATAGTATATAATAAAAATGTGTTTAATGTAGAAGTTAGTTATAATTTATTTAATATTATATTATATAAACATTAAGAATATTTAATATATACATACAAAATTCTATATTCAATATATAATTTATAAAAAAAAATTATGTATACAATTTTACTATATTTAATAGTATATTTATATAGAAATATAAATTTTAATTATATTTATGTAGAATTTAACTAGAAAATTAGGTATAGAATTCAATTATAATATATATATATATATATATATATATATAATTAAAATATATAATTTCTCTACAAATATAATTATAAATATATTCAATTCTAGATAGAGTATTTATTTATTATCCGTATAAATTCCATATTATATATAGAATTTCTATAGGTGTATATTAAATATTTTATATGTATATCTAATTAAATATTTCTATAATATAATATTAAATATATTTAAATATAGAATTGTATTCTTTATGTATATCTAATTAAATATATAATTTCTATATAAATATAATATTAATAAATTTAAATTCTATATATACTTATTATATAATTTCAAAATAAATTCCATATTAATTATAGAAGTTTTATATAAATATAATAAATATTATTTATGCAGAAATTTTATAATTTTGAATAAATTATTAATAAGTTCTATATTTAATATATTCTAATTAAATTTTATATTAAATATATAATTTCTAAATAAGTTAAATATAAAACTTTTTATAAAATCCTTATAAAATTCAATAAAAATAGAAAATATAATAAATTCAATTTATATATAGAATTTATATACAAAGATAATATTAAATAAATTCTATATATATCTATATAAACTAAAATAAATTCTATATAAATTTAAGGATCAATAGAATAATAAATAAATTCACATAAATTATACTAAATAAATTTTACATTAATAAAATAATAAATAAATTCTATATAATTTTTTATATTAAAATCTAATATTTGATAAATTATATATAAGTATAATATTGCATAAATTCTATACAAATTATATTTTATTAGTAGCCCAGACTCACATGTTTTTAAATATAAATAAAAATTGAGAATTTGCAAATACCAAACACCCATTCGACCAATTGGTGGAACATAAATTCTGTCAATTTAATGGCTAGAAGCTTGATGATTATGTGATGGACCAGCATGTAGAGAATGATTTAAAACATCATACAAAACAAGCATATCAAAATCGCCAGCCATCACCCGACTTTGTCTAAAAAGAACCATCAATCAGTGTTGCAGGCAATTGTTCAATTGGATACTCAACGATTTACGAAGAACGATGAATTTCATATTCCAAAGTTGGCGATTATTGAGAAGAATTAATTATGGAGTTGAAAGTGGGCACATATGGCTTGATTCCTTTCTCTATGTTATAAGCAACATAATAAAAGACTCTACTAAATCATTTTTGCGTAGTGCATCTACGATTCTACTACAAAAGACAACATCAATTTCCAATCGCGACATCTTGAGTTCTCGATAAACATTCAGCTTCTTCCTGGAACATTTCTCCATTCGGGTACATGTAAATCATTATAAAGACAGTTAGTGTATTTGAATATATGTTTTGTGCCTTCATCTCTTCAAATAGTGTTCTAACTTCAGTATACATGCCATGCCTTTTGTACCAGGACAGAAGAGCATTATATGTTGCAATGTTTGTTTATTTGAAGCTATAAATAAGTTCATCGAGATGAAAAGATGTGGAATCATAGATGCCCTATGCAAAAAAGATTTAGCAGAGTCTTTCATTATGTTGCTTATTGCAATGGTAGAGAAAGGAACCAAGCCAAATGTGGTCACTTTCAAATGGATGGCTTGTGATGGTGTGAAAAGGGTATTTAAAGATTTGGATTTACGAAAAAAGCGTTATTTCATTTACGAAATTTTTGTTATTTTTTTAATAGAAATGGGTTGGAAACGTCATTAAATTAATTACTTTGAGCGCAACATATCGAATAGAAAAATAATTTATATCCAATAAGAGAATGATCAAAATTTACAGCTATCTTAATAATCATATTTATTTATTTTCACAAGTACAATACATTTTTAAAAAGTAATATGATGACGCTTTGGAGGGTGACCTGTCATTAAATTTAATTGTTTTATATTTAGAAAATCTAAATCATATTTTACTTAAATAATTGTTATAATCATATTTAAATTTAATATTACATGTGTTTATATGGATTCTAGTGAAATTTCTAGTTACTAGAAGCAATGAAGAAATACAGTCCCAACAATGGCAACTTGATTGTAACTATTAGAGTTGTTTATTATATCATTAAGATACAAAGTCAAACAGAATCAAATTGAATGACAAGAGAGAAAAATTAAACAATTTAATTTAATTGTTTGAGTTAATCTAGACCAATATTAAACTGATGTATTAGTTTGGTTTAAAATGGAGGACAAATAAAATGGAGATTCTACAACAATAATGCAAAATGACAAAATTAATAGAGAAACATACAAATATATATATATATATATATATATATATATATATAAAATTTAAATAAATAGGGATTATATGTATAAACTATATATTTTATAAATAATTTATATATACATAATGAATATTTAGTATACATGTAGAAATTTAAAATATAATTAATGTAGAATTAACATAAAACTTCTATATTGAATTTAGATATATTTAGTATTATATTTATATATAAATTCAAATTTTAAATTAAAATATATTTAATATAGTATTTAATAAAAATGTCTTTAATGTAGAAGTTAGTTATAATTTATTTAATATTATATTATATAAACATTAAGAATATTTAATATATACATACAAAATTCTATATTCAATATATAATTTATAAAAAAAAATTATGTATACAATTTTACTATATTTAATAGTATATTTATATAGAAATATAATTTTTAATTATATTTATGTAGAATTTAACTAGAAAATTAGGTATAGAATTTAATTATAATATATATATATATATATATATATATATATATAATTAAAATATATAATTTCTCTACAAATATAATTATAAATATATTCAATTCTAGATAGAGTATTTATTTATTATCTGTATAAATTCCATATTATATATAGAATTTCTATAGGTGTATATTAAATATTTTATATGTATATCTAATTAAATATTTCTATAATATAATATTAAATATATTTAAATATTGAATTGTATTCTTTACGTATATCTAATTAAATATATAATTTCTATATAAATATAATATGAATAAATTTAAATTCTGTATATACTTATTATATAATTTCAAAATAAATTCCATATTAATTATAGAAGTTTTATATAAATATAATAAATATTATTTATGCATAAATTTTATAATTTTGAATAAATTATTAATAAGTTCTATATTTAATATATTCTAATTAAATTTTATATTAAATATATAATTTCTAAATAAGTTAAATATAAAACTTTTTATAAAATCCTTATAAAATTCAATAAAAATAGAAAATATAATAAATTCAATTTATATATAGAATTTATATACAAAGATAATATTAAATAAATTCTATATATATCTATATAAACTAAAATAAATTCTATATAAATTTAAGGATCAATAGAATAATAAATAAATTCACATAAATTAAACTAAATAAATTTTACATTAATAAAATAATAAATAAATTCTATATAATTTTTTATATTAAAATCTAATATTTGATAAATTATATATAAGTATAATATTGCATAAATTCTATACAAATTATATTTTATTAGTAGCCCAGACTCACATGTTTTTAAATATAAATAAAAATTGAGAATTTGCAAATACCAAACACCCATTCGACCAATTGGTGGAACATAAATTCTGTCAATTTAATGGCTAGAAGCTTGATGATTATGTGATGGACCAGCATGTAGAGAATGATTTAAAACATCATACAAAACAAGCATATCAAAATCGCCAGCCATCACCCGACTTTGTCTAAAAAGAACCATCAATCAGTGTTGCAGGCAATTGTTCAATTGGATACTCAACGATTTACGAAGAACGATGAATTTCATATTCCAAAGTTGGCGATTATTGAGAAGAATTAATTATGGAGTTGAAAGTGGGCACATATGGCTTGATTCCTTTCTCTATGTTATAAGCAACATAATAAAAGACTCTACTAAATCATTTTTGCGTAGTGCATCTACGATTCTACTACAAAAGACAACATCAATTTCCAATCGCGACATCTTGAGTTCTCGATAAACATTCAGCTTCTTCCTGGAACATTTCTCCATTCGGGTACATGTAAATCATTATAAAGACAGTTAGTGTATTTGAATATATGTTTTGTGCCTTCATCTCTTCAAATAGTGTTCTAACTTCAGTATACATGCCATGCCTTTTGTACCAGGACAGAAGAGCATTGTATGTTGCAATGTTTGTTTATTTGAAGCTATAAATAAGTTCATCGAGATGAAAAGATGTGGAATCATAGATGCCCTATGCAAAAAAGATTTAGCAGAGTCTTTCATTATGTTGCTTATTGCAATGGTAGAGAAAGGAACCAAGCCAAATGTGGTCACTTTCAAATGGATGGCTTGTGATGGTGTGAAAAGGGTATTTAAAGATTTGGATTTACGAAAAAAGCGTTATTTCATTTACGAAATTTTTGTTATTTTTTTAATAGAAATGGGTTGGAAACGTCATTAAATTAATTACTTTGAGCGCAACATATCGAATAGAAAAATAATTTATATCCAATAAGAGAATGATCAAAATTTACAGCTATCTTAATAATCATATTTATTTATTTTCACAAGTACAATACATTTTTAAAAAGTAATATGATGACGCTTTGGAGGGTGACCTGTCATTAAATTTAATTGTTTTATATTTAGAAAATCTAAATCATATTTTACTTAAATAATTGTTATAATCATATTTAAATTTAATATTACATGTGTTTATATGGATTCTAGTGAAATTTCTAGTTACTAGAAGCAATGAAGAAATACAGTCCCAACAATGGCAACTGATTGTAACTATTAGAGTTGTTTATTATATCATTAAGATACAAAGTCAAACAGAATCGAATTGAATGACAAGAGAGAAAAATTAAACAATTAAATTGAATTGATTGAGTTAATCTAGACCAATATTAAACTGATGTATTAGTTTGGTTTAAAATGGAGGACAAATAAAATTGAGATTCTACAACAATAATGCAAGATGACAAAATTAATAGAGAAAAATACAAATATATATATATATATATATATATAATATAATTTAAATAAATAGGGATTATATCTATAAACTATATATTTTATAAATAATTTATATATACATAATGAATATTTAGTATACATGAAGAAATTTAAAATATAATTAGTGTAGAATTAACATAAAACTTCTATGTTGAATTTAGATATATTTAGTATTATATTTATATATAAATTCAATTTTTAAATTAAAATATATTTAATATAGTATTTAATAAAAATGTGTTTAATGTAGAAGTTAGTTATAATTTATTTAATATTATATTATATAAACATTAAGAATATTTAATATACACATACAAAATTCTATATTCAATATATAATTTATAAAAAAAAATTATGTATACAATTTTACTATATTTAATAGTATATTTATATAGAAATATAATTTTTAATTATATTTATGTAGAATTTAACTAGATATTTATGTATAGAATTTAATTATAATATATATATATAATTAAATTATATAATTTCTCTACAAATATAATTATAAATATATTAAATTCTAGATAGAGTATCTATTTATTATCTGTATAAATTCCATATTATATATAGAATTTCTATAGGTGTATATTAAATATTTTATATGTATATCTAATTAAATATTTCTATAGTATAATATTAAATATATTTAAATATTGAATTGTATTCTTTACGTATATCTAATTAAATATATAATTTCTATATAAATATAATATTAATAAATTTAAATTCTATATATACTTATTATATAATTTCAAAATAAATGCCATATTAATTATAGAAGTTTTATATAAATATAATAAATATTATTTATGCATAAATATTATAATTTTGAATAAATTATTATTAAGTTCTATATTTAATATATTCTAATTAAATTTTATATTAAATATATAATTTCTAAATAAGTTAAATATAAAACTTTTTATAAAATCCTTATAAAATTCAATAAAAATAGAAAATATAATAAATTCAATTTATATATAGAATTTATATACAAAGATAATATTAAATAAATTCTATATATATCTATATAAACTAAAAGAAATTCTATATAAATTTAAGGATAAATAGAATAATAAATAAATTCACATAAATTATACTAAATAAATTTTACATTAATAAAATAATAAATAAATTCTATGTAATTTTTCATATTAAAATCTAATATTTGATAAATTCTATATAAGTATAATATTGAATAAATTCTATACAAATTATATTTTATTAGTAGCCCAGACTCACATGTTTTTAAATATAAATAAAAATTGAGAATTTGCAAATACCAAACACCCATTCGACCAATTGGTGGAACATAAATTCTATCGATTTAATGGCTAGAAGCTTGATGATTATGTGATGGACCAGCATGTAGAGAATGATTTAAAACATCATACAAAACAAGCATATCAAAATCGCCAGCCATCACCCGACTTTGTCTAAAAAGATCCATGAATCAGCGTTGCAGGCAATTGTTCAATTGGATACTCAACGATTTACGAAGAACGATGAATTTCATATTCCAAAGTTGGCGATTATTGAGAAGAATTAATTATGGAGTTGAAAGTGGGCACATATGGCTTGATTCCTTTCTCTATGTTATAAGCAACAAAATAAAAGACTCTACAAAATCATTTTTGAGTAGTGCATCTACGATTCTACTACAAAAGACAACATCAATTTCCAATCGCGACATCTTGAGTTCTCGATAAACATTCAGCTTCTTCCTGGAACATTTCTCCATTCGGGTACATGTTAATCATTATAAAGTCAGTTAGTGTATTTGAATATATATTTTGTGCCTCATCTCTTCAAATAGTGTTCTAACTTCAGTATACATGCCATGCCTTTTGTACCAGGACAGAAGAGCATTGTATGTTGCAATGTTTGTTTATTTGAAGCTATAAATAAGTTCATCGAGATGAAAAGATGTGGAATCATAGATGCACTATGCAAAAAAGATTTAGCAGAGTCTTTCATTTTGTTGCTTATTGCAATGGTAGAGAAAGGAATCAAGCCAAATGTGGTCACTTTCAAATGGATGGCTTGTGATGGTGTGAAAAGGGTATTTAAAGATTTGGATTAACGAAAAAAGCGTTATTTCATTTACGAAATTTTTGTTATTTTTTTAATAGAAATGGGTTGGAAACGTTATTAAATTAATTACTTTGAGCGCAACATATCGAATAGGAAAATAATTTATATCCAATAAGAGAATGATCAAAATTTACAGCTATCTTAATAATCATATTTATTTATTTTCACAAGTACAATACATTTTTAAAAAGTAATATTATGACGCTTTGGAGGGTGACCCGTCATTAAATTTAATTATTTTATATTTAGAAAATCTAAATCATATTTTACTTAAATAATTGTTATAATCATATTTAAATTTAATATTACATGTGTTTATATGGATTCTAGTGAAATTTCTAGTTACTAGAAGCAATGAAGGAATACAGTCCCAACAATGGCAACTTGATTGTAACTATTAGAGTTGTTTATTATATCATTAAGATACAAAGTCAAACAGAATCGAATTGAATGACAAGAGAGAAAAATTAAACAATTAAATTGAATTGATTGAGTTAATCTAGACCAATATTAAACTGATGTATTAGTTTGGTTTAAAATGGAGGACAAATAAAATTGAGATTCTACAACAATAATGCAAGATGACAAAATTAATAGAGAAAAATACAAATATATATATATATATATATATATATATATATATATATATATAATTTAAATAAATAGGGATTATATCTATAAACTATATATTTTATAAATAATTTATATATACATAATGAATATTTAGTATACATGAAGAAATTTAAAATATAATTAGTGTAGAATTAACATAAAACTTCTATGTTGAATTTAGATATATTTAGTATTATATTTATATATAAATTCAATTTTTAAATTAAAATATATTTAATATAGTATTTAATAAAAATGTGTTTAATGTAGAAGTTAGTTATAATTTATTTAATATTATATTATATAAACATTAAGAATATTTAATATACACATACAAAATTCTATATTCAATATATAATTTATAAAAAAAAATTATGTATACAATTTTACTATATTTAATAGTATATTTATATAGAAATATAATTTTTAATTATATTTATGTAGAATTTAACTAGATATTTATGTATAGAATTTAATTATAATATATATATATAATTAAATTATATAATTTCTCTACAAATATAATTATAAATATATTAAATTCTAGATAGAGTATCTATTTATTATCTGTATAAATTCCATATTATATATAGAATTTCTATAGGTGTATATTAAATATTTTATATGTATATCTAATTAAATATTTCTATAGTATAATATTAAATATATTTAAATATTGAATTGTATTCTTTACGTATATCTAATTAAATATATAATTTCTATATAAATATAATATTAATAAATTTAAATTCTATATATACTTATTATATAATTTCAAAATAAATGCCATATTAATTATAGAAGTTTTATATAAATATAATAAATATTATTTATGCATAAATATTATAATTTTGAATAAATTATTATTAAGTTCTATATTTAATATATTCTAATTAAATTTTATATTAAATATATAATTTCTAAATAAGTTAAATATAAAACTTTTTATAAAATCCTTATAAAATTCAATAAAAATAGAAAATATAATAAATTCAATTTATATATAGAATTTATATACAAAGATAATATTAAATAAATTCTATATATATCTATATAAACTAAAAGAAATTCTATATAAATTTAAGGATAAATAGAATAATAAATAAATTCACATAAATTATACTAAATAAATTTTACATTAATAAAATAATAAATAAATTCTATGTAATTTTTCATATTAAAATCTAATATTTGATAAATTCTATATAAGTATAATATTGAATAAATTCTATACAAATTATATTTTATTAGTAGCCCAGACTCACATGTTTTTAAATATAAATAAAAATTGAGAATTTGCAAATACCAAACACCCATTCGACCAATTGGTGGAACATAAATTCTATCGATTTAATGGCTAGAAGCTTGATGATTATGTGATGGACCAGCATGTAGAGAATGATTTAAAACATCATACAAAACAAGCATATCAAAATCGCCAGCCATCACCCGACTTTGTCTAAAAAGAACCATCAATCAGCGTTGCAGGCAATTGTTCAATTGCATACTCAACGATTTACGAAGAACGATGAATTTCATATTCCAAAGTTGGCGATTATTGAGAAGAATTAATTATGGAGTTGAAAGTGGGCACATATGGCTTGATTCCTTTCTCTATGTTATAAGCAACAAAATAAAAGACTCTACAAAATCATTTTTGAGTAGTGCATCTACGATTCTACTACAAAAGACAACATCAATTTCCAATCGCGACATCTTGAGTTCTCGATAAACATTCACCTTCCTCCTGGAACATTTCTCCATTCGGGTACATGTTAATCATTATAAAGTCAGTTAGTGT
This sequence comes from Lathyrus tuberosus, assembly GCA_022829125.1. Taxonomy (NCBI): domain Eukaryota; kingdom Viridiplantae; phylum Streptophyta; class Magnoliopsida; order Fabales; family Fabaceae; genus Lathyrus; species Lathyrus tuberosus. The sequence continues at coordinate 3,583,617 of JALAZF010000552.1, read as the reverse complement.
ATTTGAATATATATTTTGTGCCTCATCTCTTCAAATAGTGTTCTAACTTCAGTATACATGCCATGCCTTTTGTACCAGGACAGAAGAGCATTGTATGTTGCAATGTTTGTTTATTTGAAGCTATAAATAAGTTCATCGAGATGAAAAGATGTGGAATCATAGATGCACTATGCAAAAAAGATTTAGCAGAGTCTTTCATTTTGTTGCTTATTGCAATGGTAGAGAAAGGAATCAAGCCAAATGTGGTCACTTTCAAATGGATGGCTTGTGATGGTGTGAAAAGGGTATTTAAAGATTTGGATTAACGAAAAAAGCGTTATTTCATTTACGAAATTTTTGTTATTTTTTTAATAGAAATGGGTTGGAAACGTCATTAAATTAATTACTTTGAGCGCAACATATCGAATAGGAAAATAATTTATATCCAATAAGAGAATGATCAAAATTTACAGCTATCTTAATAATCATATTTATTTATTTTCACAAGTACAATACATTTTTAAAAAGTAATATTATGACGCTTTGGAGGGTGACCCGTCATTAAATTTAATTATTTTATATTTAGAAAATCTAAATCATATTTTACTTAAATAATTGTTATAATCATATTTAAATTTAATATTACATGTGTTTATATGGATTCTAGTGAAATTTTTAGTTACTAGAAGCAATGAAGGAATACAGTCCCAACAATGGCAACTTGAATGTAACTATTAGAGTTGTTTATTATATCATTAAGATACAAAGTCAAACAGAATCGAATTGAATGACAAGAGAGAAAAATTAAACAATTAAATTGAATTGATTGAGTTAATCTAGACCAATATTAAACTGATGTATTAGTTTGGTTTAAAATGGAGGACAAATAAAATTGAGATTCTACAACAATAATGCAAGATGACAAAATTAATAGAGAAAAATACAAATATATATATATATATATATATATATATATATATATAATTTAAATAAATAGGGATTATATGTATAAACTATATATTTTATAAAATATTTATATATACATAATGAATATTTAGTATACATGTAGAAATTTAAAATATAATTAGTGTAGAATTAACATAAAACTTCTATATTGAATTTAGATATATTTAGTATTATATTTATATATAAATTCAATTTTTAAATTAAAATATATTTAAAATAGTATTTAATAAAAATGTGTTTAATGTAGAAGTTAGTTATAATTTATTTAATATTATATTATATAAACATTAAGAATATTTAATATACACATACAAAATTCTATATTCAATATATAATTTATAAAAAAAAATTATGTATACAATTTTACTATATTTAATAGTATATTTATATAGAAATATAATTTTTAATTATATTTATGTAAAATTTAACTAGAAATTTAGGTATAGAATTTAATTATAATATATATATATATATATATATATATATATATATAATTAAAATATATAATTTCTCTACAAATATAATTATAAATATATTAAATTCTAGATAGAGTATTTATTTATTATCTGTATAAATTCCATATTATATATAGAATTTCTATAGGTGTATATTAAATATTTTATATGTATATCTAATTAAATATTTCTATAGTATAATATTAAATATATTTAAATATTGAATTGTATTCTTTACGTATATCTAATTAAATATATAATTTCTATATAAATATAATATTAATAAATTTAAATTCTATATATACTTATTATATAATTTCAAAATAAATGCCATATTAATTATAGAAGTTTTATATAAATATAATAAATATTATTTATGCATAAATATTATAATTTTGAATAAATTATTATTAAGTTCTATATTTAATATATTCTAATTAAATTTTATATTAAATATATAATTTCTAAATAAGTTAAATATAAAACTTTTTATAAAATCCTTATAAAATTCAATAAAAATAGAAAATATAATAAATTCAATTTATATATAGAATTTATATACAAAGATAATATTAAATAAATTCTATATATATCTATATAAACTAAAATAAATTCTATATAAATTTAAGGATAAATAGAATAATAAATAAATTCACATAAATTATACTAAATAAATTTTAAATTAATAAAATAATAAATAAATTCTATATAATTTTTCATATTAAAATCTAATATTTGATAAATTCTATATAAGTATAATATTGAATAAATTCTATACAAATTATATTTTATTAGTAGCCCAGACTCACATGTTTTTAAATATAAATAAAAATTGAGAATTTGCAAATACCAAACACCCATTCGACCAATTGGTGGAACATAAATTCTATCGATTTAATGGCTAGAAGCTTGATGATTATGTGATGGACCAGCATGTAGAGAATGATTTAAAACATCATACAAAACAAGCATATCAAAATCGCCAGCCATCACCCGACTTTATCTAAAAAGAACCATCAATCAGCGTTGCAGGCAATTGTTCAATTGGATACTCAACGATTTACGAAGAACGATGAATTTCATATTCCAAAGTTGGCGATTATTGAGAAGAATTAATTATGGAGTTGAAAGTGGGCACATATGGCTTGATTCCTTTCTCTATGTTATAAGCAACAAAATAAAAGACTTTACAAAATCATTTTTGAGTAGTGCATCTACGATTCTACTACAAAAGACAACATCAATTTCCAATCGCGACATCTTGAGTTCTCGATAAACATTCAGCTTCTTCCTGGAACATTTATCCATTCGGGTACATGTTAATCATTATAAAGTCAGTTAGTGTATTTGAATATATATTTTGTGCCTCATCTCTTCAAATAGTGTTCTAACTTCAGTATACATGCCATGCCTTTTGTACCAGGACAGAAGAGCATTGTATGTTGCAATGTTTGTTTATTTGAAGCTATAAATAAGTTCATCGAGATGAAAAGATGTGGAATCATAGATGCACTATGCAAAAAAGATTTAGCAGAGTCTTTCATTTTGTTGCTTATTGCAATGGTAGAGAAAGGAATCAAGCCAAATGTGGTCACTTTCAAATGGATGGCTTGTGATGGTGTGAAAAGGGTATTTAAAGATTTGGATTAACGAAAAAAGCGTTATTTCATTTACGAAATTTTTGTTATTTTTTTAATTGAAATGGGTTGGAAACGTTATTAAATTAATTACTTTGAGCGCAACATATCGAATAGGAAAATAATTTATATCCAATAAGAGAATGATCAAAATTTACAGCTATCTTAATAATCATATTTATTTATTTTCACAAGTACAATACATTTTTAAAAAGTAATATTATGACGCTTTGGAGGGTGACCCGTCATTAAATTTAATTATTTTATATTTAGAAAATCTAAATCATATTTTACTTAAATAATTGTTATAATCATATTTAAATTTAATATTACATGTGTTTATATGGATTCTAGTGAAATTTCTAGTTACTAGAAGCAATGAAGGAATACAGTCCCAACAATGGCAACTTGATTGTAACTATTAGAGTTGTTTATTATATCATTAAGATACAAAGTCAAACAGAATCGAATTGAATGACAAGAGAGAAAAATTAAACAATTAAATTGAATTGATTGAGTTAATCTAGACCAATATTAAACTGATGTATTAGTTTGGTTTAAAATGGAGGACAAATAAAATTGAGATTCTACAACAATAATGCAAGATGACAAAATTAATAGAGAAAAATACAAATATATATATATATATATAATATATATATATATATATATATATATATATAATTTAAATAAATAGGGATTATATGTATAAACTATATATTTTATAAATAATTTATATATACATAATGAATATTTAGTATACATGTAGAAATTTAAAATATAATTAGTGTAGAATTAACATAAAACTTCTATATTGAATTTAGATATATTTAGTATTATATTTATATATAAATTCAATTTTTAAATTAAAATATATTTAAAATAGTATTTAATAAAAATGTGTTTAATGTAGAAGTTAGTTATAATTTATTTAATATTATATTATATAAACATTAAGAATATTTAATATACACATACAAAATTCTATATTCAATATATAATTTATAAAAAAAAATTATGTATACAATTTTACTATATTTAATAGTATATTTATATAGAAATATAATTTTTAATTATATTTATGTAAAATTTAACTAGAAATTTAGGTATAGAATTTAATTATAATATATATATATATATATATATATATATATATATAATTAAAATATATAATTTCTCTACAAATATAATTATAAATATATTAAATTCTAGATAGAGTATTTATTTATTATCTGTATAAATTCCATATTATATATAGAATTTCTATAGGTGTATATTAAATATTTTATATGTATATCTAATTAAATATTTCTATAGTATAATATTAAATATATTTAAATATTGAATTGTATTCTTTACGTATATCTAATTAAATATATAATTTCTATATAAATATAATATTAATAAATTTAAATTCTATATATACTTATTATATAATTTCAAAATAAATGCCATATTAATTATAGAAGTTTTATATAAATATAATAAATATTATTTATGCATAAATATTATAATTTTGAATAAATTATTATTAAGTTCTATATTTAATATATTCTAATTAAATTTTATATTAAATATATAATTTCTAAATAAGTTAAATATAAAACTTTTTATAAAATCCTTATAAAATTCAATAAAAATAGAAAATATAATAAATTCAATTTATATATAGAATTTATATACAAAGATAATATTAAATAAATTCTATATATATCTATATAAACTAAAATAAATTCTATATAAATTTAAGGATAAATAGAATAATAAATAAATTCACATAAATTATACTAAATAAATTTTAAATTAATAAAATAATAAATAAATTCTATATAATTTTTCATATTAAAATCTAATATTTGATAAATTCTATATAAGTATAATATTGAATAAATTCTATACAAATTATATTTTATTAGTAGCCCAGACTCACATGTTTTTAAATATAAATAAAAATTGAGAATTTGCAAATACCAAACACCCATTCGACCAATTGGTGGAACATAAATTCTATCGATTTAATGGCTAGAAGCTTGATGATTATGTGATGGACCAGCATGTAGAGAATGATTTAAAACATCATACAAAACAAGCATATCAAAATCGCCAGCCATCACCCGACTTTGTCTAAAAAGAACCATCAATCAGCGTTGCAGGCAATTGTTCAATTGGATACTCAACGATTTACGAAGAACGATGAATTTCATATTCCAAAGTTGGCGATTATTGAGAAGAATTAATTATGGAGTTGAAAGTGGGCACATATGGCTTGATTCCTTTCTCTATGTTATAAGCAACAAAATAAAAGACTTTACAAAATCATTTTTGAGTAGTGCATCTACGATTCTACTACAAAAGACAACATCAATTTCCAATCGCGACATCTTGAGTTCTCGATAAACATTCAGCTTCTTCCTGGAACATTTATCCATTCGGGTACATGTTAATCATTATAAAGTCAGTTAGTGTATTTGAATATATATTTTGTGCCTCATCTCTTCAAATAGTGTTCTAACTTCAGTATACATGCCATGCCTTTTGTACCAGGACAGAAGAGCATTGTATGTTGCAATGTTTGTTTATTTGAAGCTATAAATAAGTTCATCGAGATGAAAAGATGTGGAATCATAGATGCACTATGCAAAAAAGATTTAGCAGAGTCTTTCATTTTGTTGCTTATTGCAATGGTAGAGAAAGGAATCAAGCCAAATGTGGTCACTTTCAAATGGATGGCTTGTGATGGTGTGAAAAGGGTATTTAAAGATTTGGATTAACGAAAAAAGCGTTATTTCATTTACGAAATTTTTGTTATTTTTTTAATTGAAATGGGTTGGAAACGTTATTAAATTAATTACTTTGAGCGCAACATATCGAATAGGAAAATAATTTATATCCAATAAGAGAATGATCAAAATTTACAGCTATCTTAATAATCATATTTATTTATTTTCACAAGTACAATACATTTTTAAAAAGTAATATTATGACGCTTTGGAGGGTGACCCGTCATTAAATTTAATTATTTTATATTTAGAAAATCTAAATCATATTTTACTTAAATAATTGTTATAATCATATTTAAATTTAATATTACATGTGTTTATATGGATTCTAGTGAAATTTCTAGTTACTAGAAGCAATGAAGGAATACAGTCCCAACAATGGCAACTTGATTGTAACTATTAGAGTTGTTTATTATATCATTAAGATACAAAGTCAAACAGAATCGAATTGAATGACAAGAGAGAAAAATTAAACAATTAAATTGAATTGATTGAGTTAATCTAGACCAATATTAAACTGATGTATTAGTTTGGTTTAAAATGGAGGACAAATAAAATTGAGATTCTACAACAATAATGCAAGATGACAAAATTAATAGAGAAAAATACAAATATATATATATATATATATATATATATATATATATATAATTTAAATAAATAGGGATTATATGTATAAACTATATATTTTATAAATAATTTATATATACATAATGAATATTTAGTATACATGTAGAAATTTAAAATATAATTAGTGTAGAATTAACATAAAACTTCTATATTGAATTTAGATATATTTAGTATTATATTTATATATAAATTCAATTTTTAAATTAAAATATATTTAAAATAGTATTTAATAAAAATGTGTTTAATGTAGAAGTTAGTTATAATTTATTTAATATTATATTATATAAACATTAAGAATATTTAATATACACATACAAAATTCTATATTCAATATATAATTTATAAAAAAAAATTATGTATACAATTTTACTATATTTAATAGTATATTTATATAGAAATATAATTTTTAATTATATTTATGTAAAATTTAACTAGAAATTTAGGTATAGAATTTAATTATAATATATATATATATATATATATATATATAATTAAAATATATAATTTCTCTACAAATATAATTATAAATATATTAAATTCTAGATAGAGTATTTATTTATTATCTGTATAAATTCCATATTATATATAGAATTTCTATAGGTGTATATTAAATATTTTATATGTATATCTAATTAAATATTTCTATAGTATAATATTAAATATATTTAAATATTGAATTGTATTCTTTACGTATATCTAATTAAATATATAATTTCTATATAAATATAATATTAATAAATTTAAATTCTATATATACTTATTATATAATTTCAAAATAAATGCCATATTAATTATAGAAGTTTTATATAAATATAATAAATATTATTTATGCATAAATATTATAATTTTGAATAAATTATTATTAAGTTCTATATTTAATATATTCTAATTAAATTTTATATTAAATATATAATTTCTAAATAAGTTAAATATAAAACTTTTTATAAAATCCTTATAAAATTCAATAAAAATAGAAAATATAATAAATTCAATTTATATATAGAATTTATATACAAAGATAATATTAAATAAATTCTATATATATCTATATAAACTAAAATAAATTCTATATAAATTTAAGGATAAATAGAATAATAAATAAATTCACATAAATTATACTAAATAAATTTTAAATTAATAAAATAATAAATAAATTCTATATAATTTTTCATATTAAAATATAATATTTGATAAATTCTATATAAGTATAATATTGAATAAATTCTATACAAATTATATTTTATTAGTAGCCCAGACTCACATGTTTTTAAATATAAATAAAAATTGAGAATTTGCAAATACCAAACACCCATTCGACCAATTGGTGGAACATAAATTCTATCGATTTAATGGCTAGAAGCTTGATGATTATGTGATGGACCAGCATGTAGAGAATGATTTAAAACATCATACAAAACAAGCATATCAAAATCGCCAGCCATCACCCGACTTTGTCTAAAAAGAACCATCAATCAGCGTTGCAGGCAATTGTTCAATTGGATACTCAACGATTTACGAAGAACGATGAATTTCATATTCCAAAGTTGGCGATTATTGAGAAGAATTAATTATGGAGTTGAAAGTGGGCACATATGGCTTGATTCCTTTCTCTATGTTATAAGCAACAAAATAAAAGACTTTACAAAATCATTTTTGAGTAGTGCATCTACGATTCTACTACAAAAGACAACATCAATTTCCAATCGCGACATCTTGAGTTCTCGATAAACATTCAGCTTCTTCCTGGAACATTTATCCATTCGGGTACATGTTAATCATTATAAAGTCAGTTAGTGTATTTGAATATATATTTTGTGCCTCATCTCTTCAAATAGTGTTCTAACTTCAGTATACATGCCATGCCTTTTGTACCAGGACAGAAGAGCATTGTATGTTGCAATGTTTGTTTATTTGAAGCTATAAATAAGTTCATCGAGATGAAAAGATGTGGAATCATAGATGCACTATGCAAAAAAGATTTAGCAGAGTCTTTCATTTTATTGCTTATTGCAATGGTAGAGAAAGGAATCAAGCCAAATGTGGTCACTTTCAAATGGATGGCTTGTGATGGTGTGAAAAGGGTATTTAAAGATTTGGATTAACGAAAAAAGCGTTATTTCATTTACGAAATTTTTGTTATTTTTTTAATTGAAATGGGTTGGAAACGTTATTAAATTAATTACTTTGAGCGCAACATATCGAATAGGAAAATAATTTATATCCAATAAGAGAATGATCAAAATTTACAGCTATCTTAATAATCATATTTATTTATTTTCACAAGTACAATACATTTTTAAAAAGTAATATTATGACGCTTTGGAGGGTGACCCGTCATTAAATTTAATTATTTTATATTTAGAAAATCTAAATCATATTTTACTTAAATAATTGTTATAATCATATTTAAATTTAATATTACATGTGTTTATATGGATTCTAGTGAAATTTCTAGTTACTAGAAGCAATGAAGGAATACAGTCCCAACAATGGCAACTTGATTGTAACTATTAGAGTTGTTTATTATATCATTAAGATACAAAGTCAAACAGAATCGAATTGAATGACAAGAGAGAAAAATTAAACAATTAAATTGAATTGATTGAGTTAATCTAGACCACTATTAAACTGATGTATTAGTTTGGTTTAAAATGGAGGACAAATAAAATTGAGATTCTACAACAATAATGCAAGATGACAAAATTAATAGAGAAAAATACAAATATATATATATATATATATATATATATATATAATTTAAATAAATAGGGATTATATGTATAAACTATATATTTTATAAATAATTTATATATACATAATGAATATTTAGTATACATGTAGAAATTTAAAATATAATTAGTGTAGAATTAACATAAAACTTCTATATTGAATTTAGATATATTTAGTATTATATTTATATATAAATTCAATTTTTAAATTAAAATATATTTAAAATAGTATTTAATAAAAATGTGTTTAATGTAGAAGTTAGTTATAATTTATTTAATATTATATTATATAAACATTAAGAATATTTAATATACACATACAAAATTCTATATTCAATATATAATTTATAAAAAAAAATTATGTATACAATTTTACTATATTTAATAGTATATTTATATAGAAATATAATTTTTAATTATATTTATGTAAAATTTAACTAGAAATTTAGGTATAGAATTTAATTATAATATATATATATATATATATATATATATAATTAAAATATATAATTTCTCTACAAATATAATTATAAATATATTAAATTCTAGATAGAGTATTTATTTATTATCTGTATAAATTCCATATTATATATAGAATTTCTATAGGTGTATATTAAATATTTTATATGTATATCTAATTAAATATTTCTATAGTATAATATTAAATATATTTAAATATTGAATTGTATTCTTTACGTATATCTAATTAAATATATAATTTCTATATAAATATAATATTAATAAATTTAAATTCTATATATACTTATTATATAATTTCAAAATAAATGCCATATTAATTATAGAAGTTTTATATAAATATAATAAATATTATTTATGCATAAATATTATAATTTTGAATAAATTATTATTAAGTTCTATATTTAATATATTCTAATTAAATTTTATATTAAATATATAATTTCTAAATAAGTTAAATATAAAACTTTTTATAAAATCCTTATAAAATTCAATAAAAATAGAAAATATAATAAATTCAATTTATATATAGAATTTATATACAAAGATAATATTAAATAAATTCTATATATATCTATATAAACTAAAATAAATTCTATATAAATTTAAGGATAAATAGAATAATAAATAAATTCACATAAATTATACTAAATAAATTTTAAATTAATAAAATAATAAATAAATTCTATATAATTTTTCATATTAAAATCTAATATTTGATAAATTCTATATAAGTATAATATTGAATAAATTCTATACAAATTATATTTTATTAGTAGCCCAGACTCACATGTTTTTAAATATAAATAAAAATTGAGAATTTGCAAATACCAAACACCCATTCGACCAATTGGTGGAACATAAATTCTATCGATTTAATGGCTAGAAGCTTGATGATTATGTGATGGACCAGCATGTAGAGAATGATTTAAAACATCATACAAAACAAGCATATCAAAATCGCCAGCCATCACCCGACTTTGTCTAAAAAGAACCATCAATCAGCGTTGCAGGCAATTGTTCAATTGGATACTCAACGATTTACGAAGAACGATGAATTTCATATTCCAAAGTTGGCGATTATTGAGAAGAATTAATTATGGAGTTGAAAGTGGGCACATATGGCTTGATTCCTTTCTCTATGTTATAAGCAACAAAATAAAAGACTTTACAAAATCATTTTTGAGTAGTGCATCTACGATTCTACTACAAAAGACAACATCAATTTCCAATCGCGACATCTTGAGTTCTCGATAAACATTCAGCTTCTTCCTGGAACATTTATCCATTCGGGTACATGTTAATCATTATAAAGTCAGTTAGTGTATTTGAATATATATTTTGTGCCTCATCTCTTCAAATAGTGTTCTAACTTCAGTATACATGCCATGCCTTTTGTACCAGGACAGAAGAGCATTGTATGTTGCAATGTTTGTTTATTTGAAGCTATAAATAAGTTCATCGAGATGAAAAGATGTGGAATCATAGATGCACTATGCAAAAAAGATTTAGCAGAGTCTTTCATTTTGTTGCTTATTGCAATGGTAGAGAAAGGAATCAAGCCAAATGTGGTCACTTTCAAATGGATGGCTTGTGATGGTGTGAAAAGGGTATTTAAAGATTTGGATTAACGAAAAAAGCGTTATTTCATTTACGAAATTTTTGTTATTTTTTTAATTGAAATGGGTTGGAAACGTTATTAAATTAATTACTTTGAGTGCAACATATCGAATAGGAAAATAATTTATATCCAATAAGAGAATGATCAAAATTTACAGCTATCTTAATAATCATATTTATTTATTTTCACAAGTACAATACATTTTTAAAAAGTAATATTATGACGCTTTGGAGGGTGACCCGTCATTAAATTTAATTATTTTATATTTAGAAAATCTAAATCATATTTTACTTAAATAATTGTTATAATCATATTTAAATTTAATATTACATGTGTTTATATGGATTCTAGTGAAATTTCTAGTTACTAGAAGCAATGAAGGAATACAGTCCCAACAATGGCAACTTGATTGTAACTATTAGAGTTGTTTATTATATCATTAAGATACAAAGTCAAACAGAATCGAATTGAATGACAAGAGAGAAAAATTAAACAATTAAATTGAATTGATTGAGTTAATCTAGACCAATATTAAACTGATGTATTAGTTTGGTTTAAAATGGAGGAAAAATAAAATTGAGATTCTACAACAATAATGCAAGATGACAAAATTAATAGAGAAAAATACAATATATATATATATATATATATATATATATATATATATATATATAATTTAAATAAATAGGGATTATATGTATAAACTATATATTTTATAAATAATTTATATATACATAATGAATATTTAGTATACATGTAGAAATTTAAAATATAATTAGTGTAGAATTAACATAAAACTTCTATATTGAATTTAGATATATTTAGTATTATATTTATATATAAATTCAATTTTTAAATTAAAATATATTTAAAATAGTATTTAATAAAAATGTGTTTAATGTAGAAGTTAGTTATAATTTATTTAATATTATATTATATAAACATTAAGAATATTTAATATACACATACAAAATTCTATATTCAATATATAATTTATAAAAAAAAATTATGTATACAATTTTACTATATTTAATAGTATATTTATATAGAAATATAATTTTTAATTATATTTATGTAAAATTTAACTAGAAATTTAGGTATAGAATTTAATTATAATATATATATATATAGATATATATATATATATAATTAAAATATATAATTTCTCTACAAATATAATTATAAATATATTAAATTCTAGATAGAGTATTTATTTATTATCTGTATAAATTCCATATTATATATAGAATTTCTATAGGTGTATATTAAATATTTTATATGTATATCTAATTAAATATTTCTATAGTATAATATTAAATATATTTAAATATTGAATTGTATTCTTTACGTATATCTAATTAAATATATAATTTCTATATAAATATAATATTAATAAATTTAAATTCTATATATACTTATTATATAATTTCAAAATAAATGCCATATTAATTATAGAAGTTTTATATAAATATAATAAATATTATTTATGCATAAATATTATAATTTTGAATAAATTATTATTAAGTTCTATATTTAATATATTCTAATTAAATTTTATATTAAATATATAATTTCTAAATAAGTTAAATATAAAACTTTTTATAAAATCCTTATAAAATTCAATAAAAATAGAAAATATAATAAATTCAATTTATATATAGAATTTATATACAAAGATAATATTAAATAAATTCTATATATATCTATATAAACTAAAATAAATTCTATATAAATTTAAGGATAAATAGAATAATAAATAAATTCACATAAATTATACTAAATAAATTTTAAATTAATAAAATAATAAATAAATTCTATATAATTTTTCATATTAAAATCTAATATTTGATAAATTATATATAAGTATAATATTGAATAAATTCTATACAAATTATATTTTATTAGTAGCCCAGACTCACATGTTTTTAAATATAAATAAAAATTGAGAATTTGCAAATACCAAACACCCATTCGACCAATTGGTGGAACATAAATTCTATCGATTTAATGGCTAGAAGCTTGATGATTATGTGATGGACCAGCATGTAGAGAATGATTTAAAACATCATACAAAACAAGCATATCAAAATCGCCAGCCATCACCCGACTTTGTCTAAAAAGAACCATCAATCAGCGTTGCAGGCAATTGTTCAATTGGATACTCAACGATTTACGAAGAACGATGAATTTCATATTCCAAAGTTGGCGATTATTGAGAAGAATTAATTATGGAGTTGAAAGTGGGCACATATGGCTTGATTCCTTTCTCTATGTTATAAGCAACAAAATAAAAGACTCTACAAAATCATTTTTGAGTAGTGCATCTACGATTCTACTACAAAAGACAACATCAATTTCCAATCGCGACATCTTGAGTTCTCGATAAACATTCAGCTTCTTCCTGGAACATTTCTCCATTCGGGTACATGTTAATCATTATAAAGTCAGTTAGTGTATTTGAATATATATTTTGTGCCTCATCTCTTCAAATAGTGTTCTAACTTCAGTATACATGCCATGCCTTTTGTACCAGGACAGAAGAGCATTGTATGTTGCAATGTTTGTTTATTTGAAGCTATAAATAAGTTCATCGAGATGAAAAGATGTGGAATCATAGATGCACTATGCAAAAAAGATTTAGCAGAGTCTTTCATTTTGTTGCTTATTGCAATGGTAGAGAAAGGAATCAAGCCAAATGTGGTCACTTTCAAATGGATGGCTTGTGATGGTGTGAAAAGGGTATTTAAAGATTTGGATTAACGAAAAAAGCGTTATTTCATTTACGAAATTTTTGTTATTTTTTTAATAGAAATGGGTTGGAAACGTTATTAAATTAATTACTTTGAGAGCAACATATCGAATAGGAAAATAATTTATATCCAATAAGAGAATGATCAAAATTTACAGCTATCTTAATAATCATATTTATTTATTTTCACAAGTACAATACATTTTTAAAAAGTAATATTATGACGCTTTGGAGGGTGACCCGTCATTAAATTTAATTATTTTATATTTAGAAAATCTAAATCATATTTTACTTAAATAATTGTTATAATCATATTTAAATTTAATATTACATGTGTTTATATGGATTCTAGTGAAATTTCTAGTTACTAGAAGCAATGAAGGAATACAGTCCCAACAATGGCAACTTGATTGTAACTATTAGAGTTGTTTATTATATCATTAAGATACAAAGTCAAACAGAATCAAATTGAATGACAAGAGAGAAAAATTAAACAATTAAATTGAATTGATTGAGTTAATCTAGACCAATATTAAACTGATGTATTAGTTTGGTTTAAAATGAGGACAAATAAAATTGAGATTCTACAACAATAATGCAAGATGACAAAATTAATAGAGAAAAATACAAATATATATATATATATATATATATATATATATATATATAATTTAAATAAATAGGGATTATATGTATAAACTATATATTTTATAAATAATTTATATATACATAATGAATATTTAGTATACATGTAGAAATTTAAAATATAATTAGTGTAGAATTAACATAAAACTTCTATATTGAATTTAGATATATTTAGTATTATATTTATATATAAATTCAATTTTTAAATTAAAATATATTTAATATAGTATTTAATAAAAATGTGTTTAATGTAGAAGTTAGTTATAATTTATTTAATATTATATTATATAAACATTAAGAATATTTAATATACACATACAAAATTCTATATTCAATATATAATTTATAAAAAAAAATTATGTATACAATTTTACTATATTTAATAGTATATTTATATAGAAATATAATTTTTAATTATATTTATGTAGAATTTAACTAGAAAATTAGGTATAGAATTTAATTATAATATATATATATATATATATATATATATAATTAAAATTTATAATTTCTCTACAAATATAATTATAAATATATTAAATTCTAGATAGAGTATTTATTTATTATCTGTATAAATTCCATATTATATATAGAATTTCTATAGGTGTATATTAAATATTTTATATGTATATCTAATTAAATATTTCTATAGTATAATATTAAATATATTTAAATATTGAATTGTATTCTTTACGTATATCTAATTAAATATATAATTTCTATATAAATATAATATTAATAAATTTAAATTCTATATATACTTATTATATAATTTCAAAATAAATGCCATATTAATTATAGAAGTTTTATATAAATATAATAAATATTATTTATGCATAAATATTATAATTTTGAATAAATTATTATTAAGTTCTATATTTAATATATTCTAATTAAATTTTATATTAAATATATAATTTCTAAATAAGTTAAATATAAAACTTTTTATAAAATCCTTATAAAATTCAATAAAAATAGAAAATATAATAAATTCAATTTATATATAGAATTTATATACAAAGATAATATTAAATAAATTCTATATATATCTATATAAACTAAAATAAATTCTATATAAATTTAAGGATAAATAGAATAATAAATAAATTCACATAAATTATACTAAATAAATTTTAAATTAATAAAATAATAAATAAATTCTATATAATTTTTCATATTAAAATCTAATATTTGATAAATTCTATATAAGTATAATATTGAATAAATTCTATACAAATTATATTTTATTAGTAGCCCAGACTCACATGTTTTTAAATATAAATAAAAATTGAGAATTTGCAAATACCAAACACCCATTCGACCAATTGGTGGAACATAAATTCTATCGATTTAATGGCTAGAAGCTTGATGATTATGTGATGGACCAGCATGTAGAGAATGATTTAAAACATCATACAAAACAAGCATATCAAAATCGCCAGCCATCACCCGACTTTGTCTAAAAAGAACCATCAATCAGCGTTGCAGGCAATTGTTCAATTGGATACTCAACGATTTACGAAGAACGATGAATTTCATATTCCAAAGTTGGCGATTATTGAGAAGAATTAATTATGGAGTTGAAAGTGGGCACATATGGCTTGATTCCTTTCTCTATGTTATAAGCAACAAAATAAAAGACTTTACAAAATCATTTTTGAGTAGTGCATCTACGATTCTACTACAAAAGACAACATCAATTTCCAATCGCGACATCTTGAGTTCTCGATAAACATTCAGCTTCTTCCTGAAACATTTATCCATTCGGGTACATGTTAATCATTATAAAGTCAGTTAGTGTATTTGAATATATATTTTGTGCCTCATCTCTTCAAATAGTGTTCTAACTTCAGTATACATGCCATGCCTTTTGTACCAGGACAGAAGAGCATTGTATGTTGCAATGTTTGTTTATTTGAAGCTATAAATAAGTTCATCGAGATGAAAAGATGTGGAATCATAGATGCACTATGCAAAAAAGATTTAGCAGAGTCTTTCATTTTGTTGCTTATTGCAATGGTAGAGAAAGGAATCAAGCCAAATGTGGTCACTTTCAAATGGATGGCTTGTGATGGTGTGAAAAGGGTATTTAAAGATTTGGATTAACGAAAAAAGCGTTATTTCATTTACGAAATTTTTGTTATTTTTTTAATTGAAATGGGTTGGAAACGTTATTAAATTAATTACTTTGAGCGCAACATATCGAATAGGAAAATAATTTATATCCAATAAGAGAATGATCAAAATTTACAGCTATCTTAATAATCATATTTATTTATTTTCACAAGTACAATACATTTTTAAAAAGTAATATTATGACGCTTTGGAGGGTGACCCGTCATTAAATTTAATTATTTTATATTTAGAAAATCTAAATCATATTTTACTTAAATAATTGTTATAATCATATTTAAATTTAATATTACATGTGTTTATATGGATTCTAGTGAAATTTCTAGTTACTAGAAGCAATGAAGGAATACAGTCCCAACAATGGCAACTTGATTGTAACTATTAGAGTTGTTTATTATATCATTAAGATACAAAGTCAAACAGAATCAAATTGAATGACAAGAGAGAAAAATTAAACAATTAAATTGAATTGATTGAGTTAATCTAGACCAATATTAAACTGATGTATTAGTTTGGTTTAAAATGAGGACAAATAAAATTGAGATTCTACAACAATAATGCAAGATGACAAAATTAATAGAGAAAAATACAAATATATATATATATATATATATATATATATATATATATATATAATTTAAATAAATAGGGATTATATGTATAAACTATATATTTTATAAATAATTTATATATACATAATGAATATTTAGTATACATGTAGAAATTTAAAATATAATTAGTGTAGAATTAACATAAAACTTCTATATTGAATTTAGATATATTTAGTATTATATTTATATATAAAATCAATTTTTAAATTAAAATATATTTAATATAGTATTTAATAAAAATGTGTTTAATGTAGAAGTTAGTTTATAATTTATTTAATATTATATTATATAACATTAAGAATATTTAACTATACACATACAAAATTCTATATTCAATATATAATTTATAAAAAAAATTATGTATACAATTTTACTATATTTAATAGTATATTTATATAGAAATATAATTTTTAATTATATTATGTAAAATTTAACTAGAAATTTAGGTATAGAATTTAATTATAATATATATATATATATATATATATATATATAATTAAAATATATAATTTCTCTACAAATATAATTATAAATATATTAAATTCTAGATAGAGTATTTATTTATTATCTGTATAAATTCCATATTATATATAGAATTTCTATAGGTGTATATAAATATTTTATATGTATATCTAATTAAATATTTCTATAGTATAATATTAAATATATTTAAATATTGAATTGTATTCTTTACGTATATCTAATTAAATATATAATTTCTATATAAATATTATATTAATAAATTTAAATTCTATATATACTTATTATATAATTTCAAAATAAATGCCATATTAATTATTAGAAGTTTTATATAAATATAATAAATATTATTTATGCATAAATATTATAATTTTGAATAAATTATTATTAAGTTCTATATTTAATATATTCTAATTAAATTTTATATTAAATATATAATTTCTAAATAAGTTAAATATAAAACTTTTTATAAAATCCTTATAAAATTCAATAAAAAATAGAAAATATAATAAATTCAATTTATATATAGAATTTATATACAAAGATAATATTAAATAAATTCTATATATATCTATATAAACTAAAATAAATTCTATATAAAATTTAAGGATAGAATAGAATAATAAATAAATTCACATAAATTATACAAAATAAATTTTAAATTAATAAAATAATAAATAAATTCTATATAATTTTTCATATTAAAATCTAATATTTGATAAATTCTATATAATATAATATTGAATAAATTCTATACAAATTATATTTTATTAGTAGCCCAGACTCACATGTTTTTTAAATATAAATAAAAATTGAGAATTTGCAAATACCAAACACATTCGACCAATTGGTGGAACATAAATTCTATCGATTTAATGGCTAGAAGCTTGATGATTATGTGATGGACCAGCATGTAGAGAATGATTTAAAACATCATACAAAACAAGCATATCAAAATCGCCAGCCATCACCCGACTTTGTCTAAAAAGAACCATCAATCAGCGTTGCAGGCAATTGTTCAATTGGATACTCAACGATTTACGAAGAACGATGAATTTCATATTCCAAAGTTGGCGATTATTGAGAAGAATTAATTATGGAGTTGAAAGTGGGCACATATGGCTTGATTCCTTTCTCTATGTTATAAGCAACAAAATAAAAGACTCTACAAAATCATTTTTGAGTAGTGCATCTACGATTCTACTACAAAAGACAACATCAATTTCCAATCGCGACATCTTGAGTTCTCGATAAACATTCAGCTTCTTCCTGGAACATTTCTCCATTCGGGTACATGTTAATCATTATAAAGTCAGTTAGTGTATTTGAATATATATTTTGTGCCTCATCTCTTCAAATAGTGTTCTAACTTCAGTATACATGCCATGCCTTTTGTACCAGGACAGAAGAGCATTGTATGTTGCAATGTTTGTTTATTTGAAGCTATAAATAAGTTCATCGAGATGAAAAGATGTGGAATCATAGATGCACTATGCAAAAAAGATTTAGCAGAGTCTTTCATTTTGTTGCTTATTGCAATGGTAGAGAAAGGAATCAAGCCAAATGTGGTCACTTTCAAATGGATGGCTTGTGATGGTGTGAAAAGGGTATTTAAAGATTTGGATTAACGAAAAAAGCGTTATTTCATTTACGAAATTTTTGTTATTTTTTTAATTGAAATGGGTTGGAAACGTTATTAAATTAATTACTTTGAGCGCAACATATCGAATAGGAAAATAATTTATATCCAATAAGAGAATGATCAAAATTTACAGCTATCTTAATAATCATATTTATTTATTTTCACAAGTACAATACATTTTTAAAAAGTAATATTATGACGCTTTGGAGGGTGACCCGTCATTAAATTTAATTATTTTATATTTAGAAAATCTAAATCATATTTTACTTAAATAATTGTTATAATCATATTTAAATTTAATATTACATGTGTGTTATATGGATTCTAGTGAAATTTCTAGTTACTAGAAGCAATGAAGGAATACAGTCCCAACAATGGCAACTTGATTGTAACTATTAGAGTTGTTTATTATATCATTAAGATACAAAGTCAAACAGAATCGAATTGAATGACAAGAGAGAAAAATTAAACAATTAAATTGAATTGATTGAGTTAATCTAGACCAATATTAAACTGATGTATTAGTTTGGTTTAAAATGGAGGACAAATAAAATTGAGATTCTACAACAATAATGCAAGATGACAAAATTAATAGAGAAAAATACAAATATATATATATATATATATATATATATATAATTTAAATAAATAGGGATTATATGTATAAACTATATATTTTATAAATAATTTATATATACATAATGAATATTTAGTATACATGTAGAAATTTAAAATATAATTAGTGTAGAATTAACATAAAACTTCTATATTGAATTTAGATATATTTAGTATTATATTTATATATAAATTCAATTTTTAAATTAAAATATATTTAATATAGTATTTAATAAAAATGTGTTTAATGTAGAAGTTAGTTATAATTTATTTAATATTATATTATATAAACATTAAGAATATTTAATATACACATACAAAATTCTATATTCAATATATAATTTATAAAAAAAAATTATGTATACAATTTTACTATATTTAATAGTATATTTATATAGAAATATAATTTTTAATTATATTTATGTAGAATTTAACTAGAAAATTAGGTATAGAATTTAATTATAATATATATATATATATATATATATATATAATTAAAATTTATAATTTCTCTACAAATATAATTATAAATATATTAAATTCTAGATAGAGTATTTATTTATTATCTGTATAAATTCCATATTATATATAGAATTTCTATAGGTGTATATTAAATATTTTATATGTATATCTAATTAAATATTTCTATAGTATAATATTAAATATATTTAAATATTGAATTGTATTCTTTACGTATATCTAATTAAATATATAATTTCTATATAAATATAATATTAATAAATTTAAATTCTATATATACTTATTATATAATTTCAAAATAAATGCCATATTAATTATAGAAGTTTTATATAAATATAATAAATATTATTTATGCATAAATATTATAATTTTGAATAAATTATTATTAAGTTCTATATTTAATATATTCTAATTAAATTTTATATTAAATATATAATTTCTAAATAAGTTAAATATAAAACTTTTTATAAAATCCTTATAAAATTCAATAAAAATAGAAAATATAATAAATTCAATTTATATATAGAATTTATATACAAAGATAATATTAAATAAATTCTATATATATCTATATAAACTAAAATAAATTCTATATAAATTTAAGGATAAATAGAATAATAAATAAATTCACATAAATTATACTAAATAAATTTTAAATTAATAAAATAATAAATAAATTCTATATAATTTTTCATATTAAAATCTAATATTTGATAAATTCTATATAAGTATAATATTGAATAAATTCTATACAAATTATATTTTATTAGTAGCCCAGACTCACATGTTTTTAAATATAAATAAAAATTGAGAATTTGCAAATACCAAACACCCATTCGACCAATTGGTGGAACATAAATTCTATCGATTTAATGGCTAGAAGCTTGATGATTATGTGATGGACCAGCATGTAGAGAATGATTTAAAACATCATACAAAACAAGCATATCAAAATCGCCAGCCATCACCCGACTTTGTCTAAAAAGAACCATCAATCAGCGTTGCAGGCAATTGTTCAATTGGATACTCAACGATTTACGAAGAACGATGAATTTCATATTCCAAAGTTGGCGATTATTGAGAAGAATTAATTATGGAGTTGAAAGTGGGCACATATGGCTTGATTCCTTTCTCTATGTTATAAGCAACAAAATAAAAGACTCTACAAAATCATTTTTGAGTAGTGCATCTACGATTCTACTACAAAAGACAACATCAATTTCCAATCGCGACATCTTGAGTTCTCGATAAACATTCAGCTTCTTCCTGGAACATTTCTCCATTCGGGTACATGTTAATCATTATAAAGTCAGTTAGTGTATTTGAATATATATTTTGTGCCTCATCTCTTCAAATAGTGTTCTAACTTCAGTATACATGCCATGCCTTTTGTACCAGGACAGAAGAGCATTGTATGTTGCAATGTTTGTTTATTTGAAGCTATAAATAAGTTCATCGAGATGAAAAGATGTGGAATCATAGATGCACTATGCAAAAAAGATTTAGCAGAGTCTTTCATTTTGTTGCTTATTGCAATGGTAGAGAAAGGAATCAAGCCAAATGTGGTCACTTTCAAATGGATGGCTTGTGATGGTGTGAAAAGGGTATTTAAAGATTTGGATTAACGAAAAAAGCATTATTTCATTTACGAAATTTTTGTTATTTTTTTAATTGAAATGGGTTGGAAACGTTATTAAATTAATTACTTTGAGCGCAACATATCGAATAGGAAAATAATTTATATCCAATAAGAGAATGATCAAAATTTACAGCTATCTTAATAATCATATTTATTTATTTTCACAAGTACAATACATTTTTAAAAAGTAATATTATGACGCTTTGGAGGGTGACCCGTCATTAAATTTAATTATTTTATATTTAGAAAATCTAAATCATATTTTACTTAAATAATTGTTATAATCATATTTAAATTTAATATTACATGTGTGTTATATGGATTCTAGTGAAATTTCTAGTTACTAGAAGCAATGAAGGAATACAGTCCCAACAATGGCAACTTGATTGTAACTATTAGAGTTGTTTATTATATCATTAAGATACAAAGTCAAACAGAATCGAATTGAATGACAAGAGAGAAAAATTAAACAATTAAATTGAATTGATTGAGTTAATCTAGACCAATATTAAACTGATGTATTAGTTTGGTTTAAAATGGAGGACAAATAAAATTGAGATTCTACAACAATAATGCAAGATGACAAAATTAATAGAGAAAAATACAAATATATATATATATATATATATATATATATATATATATAATTTAAATAAATAGGGATTATATGTATAAACTATATATTTTATAAATAATTTATATATACATAATGAATATTTAGTATACATGTAGAAATTTAAAATATAATTAGTGTAGAATTAACATAAAACTTCTATATTGAATTTAGATATATTTAGTATTATATTTATATATAAATTCAATTTTTAAATTAAAATATATTTAATATAGTATTTAATAAAAATGTGTTTAATGTAGAAGTTAGTTATAATTTATTTAATATTATATTATATAAACATTAAGAATATTTAATATACACATACAAAATTCTATATTCAATATATAATTTATAAAAAAAAATTATGTATACAATTTTACTATATTTAATAGTATATTTATATAGAAATATAATTTTTAATTATATTTATGTAGAATTTAACTAGAAAATTAGGTATAGAATTTAATTATAATATATATATATATATATATATATATATATATATATATAATTAAAATTTATAATTTCTCTACAAATATAATTATAAATATATTAAATTCTAGATAGAGTATTTATTTATTATCTGTATAAATTCCATATTATATATAGAATTTCTATAGGTGTATATTAAATATTTTATATGTATATCTAATTAAATATTTCTATAGTATAATATTAAATATATTTAAATATTGAATTGTATTCTTTACGTATATCTAATTAAATATATAATTTCTATATAAATATAATATTAATAAATTTAAATTCTATATATACTTATTATATAATTTCAAAATAAATGCCATATTAATTATAGAAGTTTTATATAAATATAATAAATATTATTTATGCATAAATATTATAATTTTGAATAAATTATTATTAAGTTCTATATTTAATATATTCTAATTAAATTTTATATTAAATATATAATTTCTAAATAAGTTAAATATAAAACTTTTTATAAAATCCTTATAAAATTCAATAAAAATAGAAAATATAATAAATTCAATTTATATATAGAATTTATATACAAAGATAATATTAAATAAATTCTATATATATCTATATAAACTAAAATAAATTCTATATAAATTTAAGGATAAATAGAATAATAAATAAATTCACATAAATTATACTAAATAAATTTTAAATTAATAAAATAATAAATAAATTCTATATAATTTTTCATATTAAAATCTAATATTTGATAAATTCTATATAAGTATAATATTGAATAAATTCTATACAAATTATATTTTATTAGTAGCCCAGACTCACATGTTTTTAAATATAAATAAAAATTGAGAATTTGCAAATACCAAACACCCATTCGACCAATTGGTGGAACATAAATTCTATCGATTTAATGGCTAGAAGCTTGATGATTATGTGATGGACCAGCATGTAGAGAATGATTTAAAACATCATACAAAACAAGCATATCAAAATCGCCAGCCATCACCCGACTTTGTCTAAAAAGAACCATCAATCAGCGTTGCAGGCAATTGTTCAATTGGATACTCAACGATTTACGAAGAACGATGAATTTCATATTCCAAAGTTGGCGATTATTGAGAAGAATTAATTATGGAGTTGAAAGTGGGCACATATGGCTTGATTCCTTTCTCTATGTTATAAGCAACAAAATAAAAGACTTTACAAAATCATTTTTGAGTAGTGCATCTACGATTCTACTACAAAAGACAACATCAATTTCCAATCGCGACATCTTGAGTTCTCGATAAACATTCAGCTTCTTCCTGGAACATTTATCCATTCGGGTACATGTTAATCATTATAAAGTCAGTTAGTGTATTTGAATATATATTTTGTGCCTCATCTCTTCAAATAGTGTTCTAACTTCAGTATACATGCCATGCCTTTTGTACCAGGACAGAAGAGCATTGTATGTTGCAATGTTTGTTTATTTGAAGCTATAAATAAGTTCATCGAGATGAAAAGATGTGGAATCATAGATGCACTATGCAAAAAAGATTTAGCAGAGTCTTTCATTTTGTTGCTTATTGCAATGGTAGAGAAAGGAATCAAGCCAAATGTGGTCACTTTCAAATGGATGGCTTGTGATGGTGTGAAAAGGGTATTTAAAGATTTGGATTAACGAAAAAAGCGTTATTTCATTTACGAAATTTTTGTTATTTTTTTAATTGAAATGGGT
This sequence comes from Lathyrus tuberosus, assembly GCA_022829125.1. Classification (NCBI taxonomy): domain Eukaryota; kingdom Viridiplantae; phylum Streptophyta; class Magnoliopsida; order Fabales; family Fabaceae; genus Lathyrus; species Lathyrus tuberosus. The sequence goes on along the minus strand of JALAZF010000552.1, from coordinate 3,558,554 downwards.
TGGAAACGTTATTAAATTAATTACTTTGAGCGCAACATATCGAATAGGAAAATAATTTATATCCAATAAGAGAATGATCAAAATTTACAGCTATCTTAATAATCATATTTATTTATTTTCACAAGTACAATACATTTTTAAAAAGTAATATTATGACGCTTTGGAGGGTGACCCGTCATTAAATTTAATTATTTTATATTTAGAAAATCTAAATCATATTTTACTTAAATAATTGTTATAATCATATTTAAATTTAATATTACATGTGTTTATATGGATTCTAGTGAAATTTCTAGTTACTAGAAGCAATGAAGGAATACAGTCCCAACAATGGCAACTTGATTGTAACTATTAGAGTTGTTTATTATATCATTAAGATACAAAGTCAAACAGAATCGAATTGAATGACAAGAGAGAAAAATTAAACAATTAAATTGAATTGATTGAGTTAATCTAGACCAATATTAAACTGATGTATTAGTTTGGTTTAAAATGGAGGACAAATAAAATTGAGATTCTACAACAATAATGCAAGATGACAAAATTAATAGAGAAAAATACAAATATATATATATATATATATATATATATATATATATAATTTAAATAAATAGGGATTATATGTATAAACTATATATTTTATAAATAATTTATATATACATAATGAATATTTAGTATACATGTAGAAATTTAAAATATAATTAGTGTAGAATTAACATAAAACTTCTATATTGAATTTAGATATATTTAGTATTATATTTATATATAAATTCAATTTTTAAATTAAAATATATTTAATATAGTATTTAATAAAAATGTGTTTAATGTAGAAGTTAGTTATAATTTATTTAATATTATATTATATAAACATTAAGAATATTTAATATACACATACAAAATTCTATATTCAATATATAATTTATAAAAAAAAATTATGTATACAATTTTACTATATTTAATAGTATATTTATATAGAAATATAATTTTTAATTATATTTATGTAGAATTTAACTAGAAAATTAGGTATAGAATTTAATTATAATATATATATATATATATATATATATATATATATATATATAATTAAAATTTATAATTTCTCTACAAATATAATTATAAATATATTAAATTCTAGATAGAGTATTTATTTATTATCTGTATAAATTCCATATTATATATAGAATTTCTATAGGTGTATATTAAATATTTTATATGTATATCTAATTAAATATTTCTATAGTATAATATTAAATATATTTAAATATTGAATTGTATTCTTTACGTATATCTAATTAAATATATAATTTCTATATAAATATAATATTAATAAATTTAAATTCTATATATACTTATTATATAATTTCAAAATAAATGCCATATTAATTATAGAAGTTTTATATAAATATAATAAATATTATTTATGCATAAATATTATAATTTTGAATAAATTATTATTAAGTTCTATATTTAATATATTCTAATTAAATTTTATATTAAATATATAATTTCTAAATAAGTTAAATATAAAACTTTTTATAAAATCCTTATAAAATTCAATAAAAATAGAAAATATAATAAATTCAATTTATATATAGAATTTATATACAAAGATAATATTAAATAAATTCTATATATATCTATATAAACTAAAATAAATTCTATATAAATTTAAGGATAAATAGAATAATAAATAAATTCACATAAATTATACTAAATAAATTTTAAATTAATAAAATAATAAATAAATTCTATATAATTTTTCATATTAAAATCTAATATTTGATAAATTCTATATAAGTATAATATTGAATAAATTCTATACAAATTATATTTTATTAGTAGCCCAGACTCACATGTTTTTAAATATAAATAAAAATTGAGAATTTGCAAATACCAAACACCCATTCGACCAATTGGTGGAACATAAATTCTATCGATTTAATGGCTAGAAGCTTGATGATTATGTGATGGACCAGCATGTAGAGAATGATTTAAAACATCATACAAAACAAGCATATCAAAATCGCCAGCCATCACCCGACTTTGTCTAAAAAGAACCATCAATCAGCGTTGCAGGCAATTGTTCAATTGGATACTCAACGATTTACGAAGAACGATGAATTTCATATTCCAAAGTTGGCGATTATTGAGAAGAATTAATTATGGAGTTGAAAGTGGGCACATATGGCTTGATTCCTTTCTCTATGTTATAAGCAACAAAATAAAAGACTCTACAAAATCATTTTTGAGTAGTGCATCTACGATTCTACTACAAAAGACAACATCAATTTCCAATCGCGACATCTTGAGTTCTCGATAAACATTCAGCTTCTTCCTGGAACATTTCTCCATTCGGGTACATGTTAATCATTATAAAGTCAGTTAGTGTATTTGAATATATATTTTGTGCCTCATCTCTTCAAATAGTGTTCTAACTTCAGTATACATGCCATGCCTTTTGTACCAGGACAGAAGAGCATTGTATGTTGCAATGTTTGTTTATTTGAAGCTATAAATAAGTTCATCGAGATGAAAAGATGTGGAATCATAGATGCACTATGCAAAAAAGATTTAGCAGAGTCTTTCATTTTGTTGCTTATTGCAATGGTAGAGAAAGGAATCAAGCCAAATGTGGTCACTTTCAAATGGATGGCTTGTGATGGTGTGAAAAGGGTATTTAAAGATTTGGATTAACGAAAAAAGCGTTATTTCATTTACGAAATTTTTGTTATTTTTTTAATTGAAATGGGTTGGAAACGTTATTAAATTAATTACTTTGAGCGCAACATATCGAATAGGAAAATAATTTATATCCAATAAGAGAATGATCAAAATTTACAGCTATCTTAATAATCATATTTATTTATTTTCACAAGTACAATACATTTTTAAAAAGTAATATTATGACGCTTTGGAGGGTGACCCGTCATTAAATTTAATTATTTTATATTTAGAAAATCTAAATCATATTTTACTTAAATAATTGTTATAATCATATTTAAATTTAATATTACATGTGTGTTATATGGATTCTAGTGAAATTTCTAGTTACTAGAAGCAATGAAGGAATACAGTCCCAACAATGGCAACTTGATTGTAACTATTAGAGTTGTTTATTATATCATTAAGATACAAAGTCAAACAGAATCGAATTGAATGACAAGAGAGAAAAATTAAACAATTAAATTGAATTGATTGAGTTAATCTAGACCAATATTAAACTGATGTATTAGTTTGGTTTAAAATGGAGGACAAATAAAATTGAGATTCTACAACAATAATGCAAGATGACAAAATTAATAGAGAAAAATACAAATATATATATATATATATATATATATATATATAATTTAAATAAATAGGGATTATATGTATAAACTATATATTTTATAAATAATTTATATATACATAATGAATATTTAGTATACATGTAGAAATTTAAAATATAATTAGTGTAGAATTAACATAAAACTTCTATATTGAATTTAGATATATTTAGTATTATATTTATATATAAATTCAATTTTTAAATTAAAATATATTTAATATAGTATTTAATAAAAATGTGTTTAATGTAGAAGTTAGTTATAATTTATTTAATATTATATTATATAAACATTAAGAATATTTAATATACACATACAAAATTCTATATTCAATATATAATTTATAAAAAAAAATTATGTATACAATTTTACTATATTTAATAGTATATTTATATAGAAATATAATTTTTAATTATATTTATGTAGAATTTAACTAGAAAATTAGGTATAGAATTTAATTATAATATATATATATATATATATATATATATATATAATTAAAATTTATAATTTCTCTACAAATATAATTATAAATATATTAAATTCTAGATAGAGTATTTATTTATTATCTGTATAAATTCCATATTATATATAGAATTTCTATAGGTGTATATTAAATATTTTATATGTATATCTAATTAAATATTTCTATAGTATAATATTAAATATATTTAAATATTGAATTGTATTCTTTACGTATATCTAATTAAATATATAATTTCTATATAAATATAATATTAATAAATTTAAATTCTATATATACTTATTATATAATTTCAAAATAAATGCCATATTAATTATAGAAGTTTTATATAAATATAATAAATATTATTTATGCATAAATATTATAATTTTGAATAAATTATTATTAAGTTCTATATTTAATATATTCTAATTAAATTTTATATTAAATATATAATTTCTAAATAAGTTAAATATAAAACTTTTTATAAAATCCTTATAAAATTCAATAAAAATAGAAAATATAATAAATTCAATTTATATATAGAATTTATATACAAAGATAATATTAAATAAATTCTATATATATCTATATAAACTAAAATAAATTCTATATAAATTTAAGGATAAATAGAATAATAAATAAATTCACATAAATTATACTAAATAAATTTTAAATTAATAAAATAATAAATAAATTCTATATAATTTTTCATATTAAAATCTAATATTTGATAAATTCTATATAAGTATAATATTGAATAAATTCTATACAAATTATATTTTATTAGTAGCCCAGACTCACATGTTTTTAAATATAAATAAAAATTGAGAATTTGCAAATACCAAACACCCATTCGACCAATTGGTGGAACATAAATTCTATCGATTTAATGGCTAGAAGCTTGATGATTATGTGATGGACCAGCATGTAGAGAATGATTTAAAACATCATACAAAACAAGCATATCAAAATCGCCAGCCATCACCCGACTTTGTCTAAAAAGAACCATCAATCAGCGTTGCAGGCAATTGTTCAATTGGATACTCAACGATTTACGAAGAACGATGAATTTCATATTCCAAAGTTGGCGATTATTGAGAAGAATTAATTATGGAGTTGAAAGTGGGCACATATGGCTTGATTCCTTTCTCTATGTTATAAGCAACAAAATAAAAGACTCTACAAAATCATTTTTGAGTAGTGCATCTACGATTCTACTACAAAAGACAACATCAATTTCCAATCGCGACATCTTGAGTTCTCGATAAACATTCAGCTTCTTCCTGGAACATTTCTCCATTCGGGTACATGTTAATCATTATAAAGTCAGTTAGTGTATTTGAATATATATTTTGTGCCTCATCTCTTCAAATAGTGTTCTAACTTCAGTATACATGCCATGCCTTTTGTACCAGGACAGAAGAGCATTGTATGTTGCAATGTTTGTTTATTTGAAGCTATAAATAAGTTCATCGAGATGAAAAGATGTGGAATCATAGATGCACTATGCAAAAAAGATTTAGCAGAGTCTTTCATTTTGTTGCTTATTGCAATGGTAGAGAAAGGAATCAAGCCAAATGTGGTCACTTTCAAATGGATGGCTTGTGATGGTGTGAAAAGGGTATTTAAAGATTTGGATTAACGAAAAAAGCATTATTTCATTTACGAAATTTTTGTTATTTTTTTAATTGAAATGGGTTGGAAACGTTATTAAATTAATTACTTTGAGCGCAACATATCGAATAGGAAAATAATTTATATCCAATAAGAGAATGATCAAAATTTACAGCTATCTTAATAATCATATTTATTTATTTTCACAAGTACAATACATTTTTAAAAAGTAATATTATGACGCTTTGGAGGGTGACCCGTCATTAAATTTAATTATTTTATATTTAGAAAATCTAAATCATATTTTACTTAAATAATTGTTATAATCATATTTAAATTTAATATTACATGTGTGTTATATGGATTCTAGTGAAATTTCTAGTTACTAGAAGCAATGAAGGAATACAGTCCCAACAATGGCAACTTGATTGTAACTATTAGAGTTGTTTATTATATCATTAAGATACAAAGTCAAACAGAATCGAATTGAATGACAAGAGAGAAAAATTAAACAATTAAATTGAATTGATTGAGTTAATCTAGACCAATATTAAACTGATGTATTAGTTTGGTTTAAAATGGAGGACAAATAAAATTGAGATTCTACAACAATAATGCAAGATGACAAAATTAATAGAGAAAAATACAAATATATATATATATATATATATATATATATATATATAATTTAAATAAATAGGGATTATATGTATAAACTATATATTTTATAAATAATTTATATATACATAATGAATATTTAGTATACATGTAGAAATTTAAAATATAATTAGTGTAGAATTAACATAAAACTTCTATATTGAATTTAGATATATTTAGTATTATATTTATATATAAATTCAATTTTTAAATTAAAATATATTTAATATAGTATTTAATAAAAATGTGTTTAATGTAGAAGTTAGTTATAATTTATTTAATATTATATTATATAAACATTAAGAATATTTAATATACACATACAAAATTCTATATTCAATATATAATTTATAAAAAAAAATTATGTATACAATTTTACTATATTTAATAGTATATTTATATAGAAATATAATTTTTAATTATATTTATGTAGAATTTAACTAGAAAATTAGGTATAGAATTTAATTATAATATATATATATATATATATATATATATATATATATATATATAATTAAAATTTATAATTTCTCTACAAATATAATTATAAATATATTAAATTCTAGATAGAGTATTTATTTATTATCTGTATAAATTCCATATTATATATAGAATTTCTATAGGTGTATATTAAATATTTTATATGTATATCTAATTAAATATTTCTATAGTATAATATTAAATATATTTAAATATTGAATTGTATTCTTTACGTATATCTAATTAAATATATAATTTCTATATAAATATAATATTAATAAATTTAAATTCTATATATACTTATTATATAATTTCAAAATAAATGCCATATTAATTATAGAAGTTTTATATAAATATAATAAATATTATTTATGCATAAATATTATAATTTTGAATAAATTATTATTAAGTTCTATATTTAATATATTCTAATTAAATTTTATATTAAATATATAATTTCTAAATAAGTTAAATATAAAACTTTTTATAAAATCCTTATAAAATTCAATAAAAATAGAAAATATAATAAATTCAATTTATATATAGAATTTATATACAAAGATAATATTAAATAAATTCTATATATATCTATATAAACTAAAATAAATTCTATATAAATTTAAGGATAAATAGAATAATAAATAAATTCACATAAATTATACTAAATAAATTTTAAATTAATAAAATAATAAATAAATTCTATATAATTTTTCATATTAAAATCTAATATTTGATAAATTCTATATAAGTATAATATTGAATAAATTCTATACAAATTATATTTTATTAGTAGCCCAGACTCACATGTTTTTAAATATAAATAAAAATTGAGAATTTGCAAATACCAAACACCCATTCGACCAATTGGTGGAACATAAATTCTATCGATTTAATGGCTAGAAGCTTGATGATTATGTGATGGACCAGCATGTAGAGAATGATTTAAAACATCATACAAAACAAGCATATCAAAATCGCCAGCCATCACCCGACTTTGTCTAAAAAGAACCATCAATCAGCGTTGCAGGCAATTGTTCAATTGGATACTCAACGATTTACGAAGAACGATGAATTTCATATTCCAAAGTTGGCGATTATTGAGAAGAATTAATTATGGAGTTGAAAGTGGGCACATATGGCTTGATTCCTTTCTCTATGTTATAAGCAACAAAATAAAAGACTCTACAAAATCATTTTTGAGTAGTGCATCTACGATTCTACTACAAAAGACAACATCAATTTCCAATCGCGACATCTTGAGTTCTCGATAAACATTCAGCTTCTTCCTGGAACATTTCTCCATTCGGGTACATGTTAATCATTATAAAGTCAGTTAGTGTATTTGAATATATATTTTGTGCCTCATCTCTTCAAATAGTGTTCTAACTTCAGTATACATGCCATGCCTTTTGTACCAGGACAGAAGAGCATTGTATGTTGCAATGTTTGTTTATTTGAAGCTATAAATAAGTTCATCGAGATGAAAAGATGTGGAATCATAGATGCACTATGCAAAAAAGATTTAGCAGAGTCTTTCATTTTGTTGCTTATTGCAATGGTAGAGAAAGGAATCAAGCCAAATGTGGTCACTTTCAAATGGATGGCTTGTGATGGTGTGAAAAGGGTATTTAAAGATTTGGATTAACGAAAAAAGCGTTATTTCATTTACGAAATTTTTGTTATTTTTTTAATTGAAATGGGTTGGAAACGTTATTAAATTAATTACTTTGAGCGCAACATATCGAATAGGAAAATAATTTATATCCAATAAGAGAATGATCAAAATTTACAGCTATCTTAATAATCATATTTATTTATTTTCACAAGTACAATACATTTTTAAAAAGTAATATTATGACGCTTTGGAGGGTGACCCGTCATTAAATTTAATTATTTTATATTTAGAAAATCTAAATCATATTTTACTTAAATAATTGTTATAATCATATTTAAATTTAATATTACATGTGTTTATATGGATTCTAGTGAAATTTCTAGTTACTAGAAGCAATGAAGGAATACAGTCCCAACAATGGCAACTTGATTGTAACTATTAGAGTTGTTTATTATATCATTAAGATACAAAGTCAAACAGAATCGAATTGAATGACAAGAGAGAAAAATTAAACAATTAAATTGAATTGATTGAGTTAATCTAGACCAATATTAAACTGATGTATTAGTTTGGTTTAAAATGGAGGACAAATAAAATTGAGATTCTACAACAATAATGCAAGATGACAAAATTAATAGAGAAAAATACAAATATATATATATATATATATATATATATAATTTAAATAAATAGGGATTATATGTATAAACTATATATTTTATAAATAATTTATATATACATAATGAATATTTAGTATACATGTAGAAATTTAAAATATAATTAGTGTAGAATTAACATAAAACTTCTATATTGAATTTAGATATATTTAGTATTATATTTATATATAAATTCAATTTTTAAATTAAAATATATTTAATATAGTATTTAATAAAAATGTGTTTAATGTAGAAGTTAGTTATAATTTATTTAATATTATATTATATAAACATTAAGAATATTTAATATACACATACAAAATTCTATATTCAATATATAATTTATAAAAAAAAATTATGTATACAATTTTACTATATTTAATAGTATATTTATATAGAAATATAATTTTTAATTATATTTATGTAGAATTTAACTAGAAAATTAGGTATAGAATTTAATTATAATATATATATATATATATATATATATATATATATATATATATATAATTAAAATTTATAATTTCTCTACAAATATAATTATAAATATATTAAATTCTAGATAGAGTATTTATTTATTATCTGTATAAATTCCATATTATATATAGAATTTCTATAGGTGTATATTAAATATTTTATATGTATATCTAATTAAATATTTCTATAGTATAATATTAAATATATTTAAATATTGAATTGTATTCTTTACGTATATCTAATTAAATATATAATTTCTATATAAATATAATATTAATAAATTTAAATTCTATATATACTTATTATATAATTTCAAAATAAATGCCATATTAATTATAGAAGTTTTATATAAATATAATAAATATTATTTATGCATAAATATTATAATTTTGAATAAATTATTATTAAGTTCTATATTTAATATATTCTAATTAAATTTTATATTAAATATATAATTTCTAAATAAGTTAAATATAAAACTTTTTATAAAATCCTTATAAAATTCAATAAAAATAGAAAATATAATAAATTCAATTTATATATAGAATTTATATACAAAGATAATATTAAATAAATTCTATATATATCTATATAAACTAAAATAAATTCTATATAAATTTAAGGATAAATAGAATAATAAATAAATTCACATAAATTATACTAAATAAATTTTAAATTAATAAAATAATAAATAAATTCTATATAATTTTTCATATTAAAATCTAATATTTGATAAATTCTATATAAGTATAATATTGAATAAATTCTATACAAATTATATTTTATTAGTAGCCCAGACTCACATGTTTTTAAATATAAATAAAAATTGAGAATTTGCAAATACCAAACACCCATTCGACCAATTGGTGGAACATAAATTCTATCGATTTAATGGCTAGAAGCTTGATGATTATGTGATGGACCAGCATGTAGAGAATGATTTAAAACATCATACAAAACAAGCATATCAAAATCGCCAGCCATCACCCGACTTTGTCTAAAAAGAACCATCAATCAGCGTTGCAGGCAATTGTTCAATTGGATACTCAACGATTTACGAAGAACGATGAATTTCATATTCCAAAGTTGGCAATTATTGAGAAGAATTAATTATGGAGTTGAAAGTGGGCACATATGGCTTGATTCCTTTCTCTATGTTATAAGCAACAAAATAAAAGACTTTACAAAATCATTTTTGAGTAGTGCATCTACGATTCTACTACAAAAGACAACATCAATTTCTAATCGCGACATCTTGAGTTCTCGATAAACATTCAGCTTCTTCCTGGAACATTTATCCATTCGGGTACATGTTAATCATTATAAAGTCAGTTAGTGTATTTGAATATATATTTTGTGCCTCATCTCTTCAAATAGTGTTCTAACTTCAGTATACATGCCATGCCTTTTGTACCAGGACAGAAGAGCATTGTATGTTGCAATGTTTGTTTATTTGAAGCTATAAATAAGTTCATCGAGATGAAAAGATGTGGAATCATAGATGCACTATGCAAAAAAGATTTAGCAGAGTCTTTCATTTTGTTGCTTATTGCAATGGTAGAGAAAGGAATCAAGCCAAATGTGGTCACTTTCAAATGGATGGCTTGTGATGGTGTGAAAAGGGTATTTAAAGATTTGGATTAACGAAAAAAGCGTTATTTCATTTACGAAATTTTTGTTATTTTTTTAATAGAAATGGGTTGGAAACGTTATTAAATTAATTACTTTGAGCGCAACATATCGAATAGGAAAATAATTTATATCCAATAAGAGAATGATCAAAATTTACAGCTATCTTAATAATCATATTTATTTATTTTCACAAGTACAATACATTTTTAAAAAGTAATATTATGACGCTTTGGAGGGTGACCCGTCATTAAATTTAATTATTTTATATTTAGAAAATCTAAATCATATTTTACTTAAATAATTGTTATAATCATATTTAAATTTAATATTACATGTGTTTATATGGATTCTAGTGAAATTTCTAGTTACTAGAAGCAATGAAGGAATACAGTCCCAACAATGGCAACTTGATTGTAACTATTAGAGTTGTTTATTATATCATTAAGATACAAAGTCAAACAGAATCGAATTGAATGACAAGAGAGAAAAATTAAACAATTAAATTGAATTGATTGAGTTAATCTAGACCAATATTAAACTGATGTATTAGTTTGGTTTAAAATGGAGGACAAATAAAATTGAGATTCTACAACAATAATGCAAGATGACAAAATTAATAGAGAAAAATACAAATATATATATATATATATATATATATATATATAATTTAAATAAATAGGGATTATATGTATAAACTATATATTTTATAAATAATTTATATATACATAATGAATATTTAGTATACATGTAGAAATTTAAAATATAATTAGTGTAGAATTAACATAAAACTTCTATATTGAATTTAGATATATTTAGTATTATATTTATATATAAATTCAATTTTTAAATTAAAATATATTTAATATAGTATTTAATAAAAATGTGTTTAATGTAGAAGTTAGTTATAATTTATTTAATATTATATTATATAAACATTAAGAATATTTAATATACACATACAAAATTCTATATTCAATATATAATTTATAAAAAAAAATTATGTATACAATTTTACTATACTTAATAGTATATTTATATAGAAATATAATTTTTAATTATATTTATGTAGAATTTAACTAGAAAATTAGGTATAGAATTTAATTATAATATATATATATATATATATATATATATATATATATATATATATATATATATATAATTAAAATATATAATTTCTCTACAAATATAATTATAAATATATTAAATTCTAGATAGAGTATTTATTTATTATCTGTATAAATTCCATATTATATATAGAATTTCTATAGGTGTATATTAAATATTTTATATGTATATCTAATTAAATATTTCTATAGTATAATATTAAATATATTTAAATATTGAATTGTATTCTTTACGTATATCTAATTAAATATATAATTTCTATATAAATATAATATTAATAAATTTAAATTCTATATATACTTATTATATAATTTCAAAATAAATGCCATATTAATTATAGAAGTTTTATATAAATATAATAAATATTATTTATGCATAAATATTATAATTTTGAATAAATTATTATTAAGTTCTATATTTAATATATTCTAATTAAATTTTATATTAAATATATAATTTCTAAATAAGTTAAATATAAAACTTTTTATAAAATCCTTATAAAATTCAATAAAAATAGAAAATATAATAAATTCAATTTATATATAGAATTTATATACAAAGATAATATTAAATAAATTCTATATATATCTATATAAACTAAAATAAATTCTATATAAATTTAAGGATAAATAGAATAATAAATAAATTCACATAAATTATACTAAATAAATTTTACATTAATAAAATAATAAATAAATTCTATATAATTTTTTATATTAAAATCTAATATTTGATAAATTCTATATAAGTATAATATTGAATAAATTCTATACAAATTATATTTTATTAGTAGCCCAGACTCACATGTTTTTAAATATAAATAAAAATTGAGAATTTGCAAATACCAAACACCCATTCGACCAATTGGTGGAACATAAATTCTATCGATTTAATGGCTAGAAGCTTGATGATTTTGTGATGGACCAGCATGTAGAGAATGATTTAAAACATCATACAAAACAAGCATATCAAAATCGCCAGCCATCACCCGACTTTGTCTAAAAAGAACCATCAGTCAGCGTTGCAGGCAATTGTTCAATTGGATACTCAACGATTTACGAAGAACGATGAATTTCATATTCCAAAGTTGGCGATTATTGAGAAGAATTAATTATGGAGTTGAAAGTAGGCACATATGGCTTGATTCCTTTCTCTATGTTATAAGCAACATAATAAAAGTCTCTACTAAATCATTTTTGCGTAGTGCATCTACGATTCTACTACAAAAGACAACATCAATTTCTAATCGCGACATCTTGAGTTCTCGATAAACATTCAGCTTCTTCCTGGAACATTTCTCCATTCGGGTACATGTTAATCATTATAAAGTCAGTTAGTGTATTTGAATATATGTTTTGTGCCTTCATCTCTTCAAATAGTGTTCTAACTTCAGTTTACATGCCATGCCTTTTGTACCCGGACAGAAGAGCATTGTATGTTGCAATGTTTGTTTATTTGAAGCTATAAATAAGTTCATCAAGATGAAAAGATGTGGAATCATAGATGCACTATGCAAAAAATATTTAGCAGAGTCTTTCATTATGTTGCTTATTGCAATGGTAGAGAAAGGAATCAAGCCAAATGTGGTCACTCTCAAATGGATGGCTTGTGATGGTGTGAAAAGGGTATTTAAAGATTTGGATTTACGAAAAAAGAGTTATTTCATTTACGAAATTTTTGTTATTTTTTTAATAGAAATGGGTTGGAAACGTCATTAAATTAATTACTTTGAGCGCAACATATCGAATAGAAAAATAATTTATATCCAATAAGAGAATGATCAAAATTTACAGCTATCTTAATAATCATATTTATTTATTTTCACAAGTACAATACATTTTTAAAAAGTAATATTATGACGCTTTGGAGGGTGACCTGTTGTAATACCCCATAAATTTATAAACGCTCTAGTTAGTATTATTATAATCAACTGGGTTCCGGAGTACTCTGAGCAATTCTTTGATAAAACAATTAGAGTAAACTGGCGAACTCGGTGTTGATTTAATTAATAATAGTTAACTTTGAGTTTATATTGGTTGATGCTTTGAGCTAAAATTGGACCTTTAGTAGTGTTACTAAAAATGATGGTTTTCCTTACTATCTATTTTCTTTTCATTTTCCTTATTTGGTAAAAGTAGAGAAACTTAGAGAAAGAAAAAGTAAAGGAAAGAAAAGAAAGGAAAAGAGGAAGGAAAAGGAAAAGGAGAAGAAGATTTCTCAAAAAGCTCAAGAATCATCATCCGTTCATCTGTTCTTCGTCTAATCATCTCAGTATCAATCTCCTCGTCTAGTAATCCAGGTGGGTTCTAGTTAGACTCTTTAGAGTAGAGTTGTGTTGAGTTTAGAGTTAGGTTGAAATTGTGAAAATCAATAGTTTTGGCCCAAAAATCAAAATCTAACTGCTGAAATTCAATGTGTGATTATATGTTATACTGGTTGTTGTGTTATTACATGTTTTGTTGCTTGATGATTGATCAAAATGAGATTTTGGGGTTGATTTTGGTAAAACCCGTAGCAGGTTTTTCTGCTGGTTTTTCTGCAGGTTTTCTCTGCTCATACGCGTATGGGGCCTTGCCGTACGCGTATGGGGCAGGGCATTATGCGTACGGCATGGGCAATACGCGTAATGGTTTTAAAAATGTAATTTTCAAAGGAAAACGTCTCTGCTCATACGCATATAGAAGGGTGATACGCGTATGGGGACAGGGCCTTACGCGTATGGATTGATGATACGCGTATGGAATTTTTAAAAGGAAATTTTCAAGGAAAACACCCTCTGCTCATACGCGTATGGACATTGGTCAATACGTGTATGGATGGGCGAGAATTTTAGGCAATACGCGTATGGGATGTGCCAATACGCGTATGGTCAGGAGAAATGCAGAAATTCTGCTGTTGCGAAATGTTCCCGATCGATTGTTTCCAATGCCGTAACTTTTTGTCCGTAACTCGGATTGGAACAATTCTGGTATCGTTGGAAAGGTAATGAAATGTACTTTCTTATTACATTGGTTTTAAGATTGTCGGCCGATTTAATTATATCGGGATTGTTGGAATTGTGTCGTTTTGTCGACTATTATGTGTTAAATGTGTGTAATTGTTGTGAACAATGTATGCATGTTAAAATATGAATTAAGTAGAGTGAGGAATTACCCTGAACAATGTTGGGTGTGTGTGTTGGAATTGTGGCAACGCTCGTGCATGTAAGGCCGAGGCGTGTGTTTTGTGTTTCGTAAACGATTATTTTCTGATAGTGCGTTTCATGAGTCTCGAGCTCCTCTAAAACATATGCACCATTACCTGGCAGGTTTGATTCCCGCGTATAGTACGAATGGAACCTATGCATTGGGTAGAGACTTGAGATGGCTAACAGGCCATGAGAAGTGACGGTTCACGGCTAACAGGCCGTTGTTACCGAATCCATTTCGTATGCCAAGTAATTCGAGGATCCATGACTCGGGTCGTCTTCTAGACGTAGAAGCGGACGGGAAAAGGGGATGCCTTGGTACGGTTATTGTTTGTGAACCTTGAGTTAACAGGCTCAAGAGGTACTTCGGTACTAGTATGAGCTCACAGGCTCACCGTTGTGGATTACTTGTGTGTGAGTACTCATGGTCATTTCCCTTTCCCCTTTTGACATGAGTTAGGTTTATTAGAACCTTGTAAAGCCGAGAGGACTTTAAGATAGGGAACTCACTGAGATTTGATGTATCTCACCCCACTATTGTTGTTTACATCATAGGTTCTGCAGGTTTGGCGAAGGGTAAGGACAAGGTTATTTGACTTTCCTTACGGATCGTGGTTTTGTGATGACATGGCTTCCTCTATGGCGTTTATGTTTTGAGATCATTGTATTGATCTAGTTCTTAGTTTTTATCATTTTGGAACATCTTGTATATGTAATGCCTTAGACTTTTAGTGTTTTGTATTAGAGGCATTTATGTATATAATGTGTTAACTAGGAACTTATTATATTTCAGTACCAAAAAGTGAAACTCATGTATAATATATGATTTGATGCATGTATTAGTATATGGTCTTCACAGTTGGTATCAGAGCAGGTCGTATCCTCGACCTAGACATGAAATAGAATAAGTGTTTCTTTCCGTTTCAGATACGTGGTGTCGCCTGGGGTCTTGTATGTTATATTTTTAGTATTGGGCCTGATCAACTTAATCCTATTTGTATGACATTCAGGAACATGGCCGACGGACGTAGAAACAACCGTGGAAGACCCAGAACTCCGAGGACTACTCTAGCTGGGACAGTTCCACAGGGTGATGAAGGGAATGCCCCTTTGTACCAATTTATGCAACAGATGCAACAACAGTAGAATCAGTTCATGCAAGGAATGATGCAACAAATGGCTGATGGTCTGCATCCTCCAGTGGTTGTCCCGGAAGTTACGGGAGGAACCTACAGGGAATTTGTTCGTATGAATCCTCCGGAGTTTCAAGGAGGGCTAGATCCGGTGAAGGCACACGAGTGGATAACAGGTATGGAAAGGATTTTTCTGATAGTTCATTGTAGTGAGGAGAATAAGGTGGCCTTTGCTTTTCACTGGTTGAAGGGTTCTGCCATGAGGTGGTGGGAGAGCACTTCAGCCTTGATGACAATTCAGGAGGTGCCAAAATTGTGGGAACAGTTTAAAGTAATCTTTATGGAGAAATATTTTCCGAGTTCTTTAAGGTCTCAAAAGGAGTTTGAGTTCCAACAGTTGAGACAGGGCAACTTATCAGTGGCTTCCTATGCGGAGAAATTTGAGAACATGGCTGATTATTCTAGACAGGCCATGTATGCTCCCGATGAGAGGTGGAAGATTGATCAGTTTCTGTATGGGTTAAGGGCTGAGATTTCACACAGCGTGTCTCAACGGGAATTTTCTACTTATGCTGAAATGTTAAGACAATGTTATGTGGCGGAAAATAGTTTGAAAAAGGTGCAAATGGAGGTGGATTCGAATAGGGCAACTCAAAGTGACCGAGGGAGGTCGAATCAACAGTTTAGGCAAAGGCAACAGTTTTCCAAAGGGAAACAAGTCCAGAGTTCTAGAACTAGTATGCCTCCGGTATGGCGTACTTGTGGGAGGAATCATTCTGGTAGGTGCAGTTTGGAGGGAATGAGATGTTATCAGTGTAATAAAGTGGGCCACATGGCTAAGGATTGTCCTCAGGGTAGAAATCAGACACAAGGGAAGACTACTGGCCGAGTGTATACCTTGGATGCAAGGAAAGCAATGGGTGACAATTCATTGATTGCGGGTACGTGTTTCGTAAATGGACATTCTTGCTTTGTTTTATTTGATTGTGGGGCAACGCATTCTTTTGTGTCCACGCGATGTGTGAAGCGACTTGGGTTGCAAGCTATTCCTTTGTTTCCTCCTATGGTGGTTACTACTGCCATGGATGAAATGGTTGAAACACCGTTGATGTGTGAAAATTGTGTGTTGTCGGTTAACGAAAGAGTCTTCCAGATTGATCTTATTTGTTTGCCGCTTAAGAAAGTGGATGTTGTCCTGGGAATGGACTGGCTTTCAGCTAATTCGGTTTTTATCGGTTGTGAGGAGAAGCTAATTATTATTCCATCTGCTGAGGCTACTCCGAAAGATTTATTATCAACGATTTTAGAAGGTACGGTGGGAATAGTAAATTTCTTGTTTGAGAAGGGGAAATCTGTTTTATTGGTTCTTACTAAGGAAGGAAGAAGTTAACAGCAAGTTCTGAGTATTCTAATAGTGTGTGAGTTTCCTGAAGTGTTTCCTGAGGATGTTTCTTCTCTTCCTCCGGAGAGAGAAGTTGAGTTCTCTATTGACCTGGTACCGGGAACGGCTCCTATATCCGTTTCTCCGTATCGGATGGCACCGCTTGAGTTAAGAGAATTAAAGGACCAATTGGAGGACTTGATGTCTAAGCACTTTGTGAGACCTAGTGTTTCACCTTGGGGAGCTCCAGTGTTGTTGGTAAAGAAGAAAGATGGGGGAATGCGGTTGTGCATTGATTACCGTAAATTGAATAAAGTTACCATTAAGAATAAGTACCCCTTACCAAGGATAGACGACTTGTTAGATCAATTGAAATGAGCCTGCGTGTTCTCGAAGATTGATTTACGGTCGGGTTATCATCAAATTCGAGTGAAGAGTTCCGATGTGCCAAAGACTGCATTTAGGACACGTTACGGTCATTATGAATTCTTAGTAATGCCTTTCGGTGTGACTAATGCTCCAGCTGTTTTTATGGATTATATGAATCGAATATTTCAGGCTTACTTGGACCAATTTGTGGTAATCTTTATTGACGACATTCTTATTTATTCTCGTACTCCACAAGAGCATGGAGAACATCTGAGGATTGTCTTATCGGTCTTGCAAGAGAAGAAATTGTTTGCTAAGTTGAGCAAGTGTGAGTTTTGGATGTCGGAAGTTAATTTTCTTGGACATGTTATATATCGAGGTGGTGTGGCAGTGGATCCATCGAAAGTAGAAGCAGTGATTAATTGGGAGAGACCGAGAAATGTTTCAGAAGTCAGAAGTTTCTTGGGATTGGCTGGTTACTATAGAAGGTTTATTAAGGGCTTTTCTCAATTGGCCTTACCAATGACGAAACTTACTCGGAAGGATGTTGCTTTTGAGTGGGATTCGGGTTGTGAACAAAGTTTTATGAAATTGAAGGAAAGTTTGACGAGTGCTCCAGTATTGATTATTCCTAATCCTAATAACTCTTATGAAGTATTCTGTGATGCTTCTAAGAGGGGATTAGGGGGTGTTCTGATGCAAGGTGGTCAAGTAGTAGCTTATGCTTCCCGACAGTTGAAAGTTCATGAGAAGAATTATCCAACTCATGACTTCGAACTGGCTGCCGTGGTGTTTGCACTGAAGGTGTGGCGTTATTACTTGTATGGTGTACGCTTTGAAATGTTCAGTGACCACAAAAGTTTGAAGTATTTGTTTGACCAAAAGGAGTTGAATATGCGACAAAGAAGGTGGATGAAGTACTTAAAGGATTATGACTTAGAATTGAAGTATCATCCAGGAAAGGCGAATAAAGTAGCGGATGCTTTAAGCCGGAAAATGATTCATAGTGCGGAATTGATGATTTTGGAGTATTCATTGTTGGAAAAGTTTAGAGATCTTAATCTCCAGTTTGTGTGGACTCCGAATGTTGTAATTATGGGAAATTTGAATGTCAATTCTACCTTAAGAGTTGAGATTCAACAGGCACAATTATTAGAGAAAGAGTTACAAGAATTGTTACTTCAACCGGGCTTTACGCGAGCAACAGATGGTATTGTTCTGTTTAATCAAAGGATTTGTGTTCCGAGGGATGAGACATTGAAAAGGAGGATTTTAGATGAAGCCCATAAAGGTACTTTTACGATACATCCGGGTTCTTCGAAGATGTATCAGGATTTAAAGAAGGATTATTGGTGGTCTGGGATGGAAAAGGATATAGCGGAATATGTGTCAGAATGTGCAGTATGTCAACAGGTGAAGATTGAACACCAAAGACCGGGCGGTCTGTTGCAACCTTTGGATATTCCAGTTTGGAAGTGGGATAGTATTTCTATGGACTTTGCAGTGGGTTTACCCCGAACGCAAGATGGGTATGATTCTATTTAGGTAATTGTAGATCGACTAACGAAATCTGCACATTTCTTAGCCGTGAAGACTACTTATAAGGCGAGTCATCTTGCAAGGTTGTTATTGCTGAGATTGTGAGATTGCATAGTATTCCTTCTAGTATTGTGTCCGATAGGGATCCGAAGTTTACTTCGGGGCTTTGGAAAGTGTTCCAACAAGCCCTGGGTACGAAATTGCGTTTGAGCACGTCGAATCATCCTCAAACGGATGGTCAGACTGAGCGAACAATACAAACGATGGAGGATATGTTAAGAGCTTATGTGCTAGAGAGTAGAGGAAATTGGAAAGAACTTTTACCGTTAATCGAGTTTTCCTATAACAATAGTTACCATGCGAGTATCTGTATGGCTCCTTATGAAGCATTGTATGGGAGGAAGTGTAGAACACCTTTGTGTTGGGCAGAAATTGGCGAAGATAGAATTTTGGGGCCCGAGATTATTCAAGAGACTACGGAAAAGATTCGAATGATCCGTGGGAAAGTTAAACAAGCACAGGATCGTCAAAAGAGTTATGCGGATAACCGTAGGAGACCTTTGGAATTTGAGGAAGGTGACCATGTATTTCTGAAAGTTACTCCGAGGTTGAGATTAAGAGGACCATTTAAATCACGGAAGTTAAGCCCGAGATACGTGGGACCGTATCAGATTTTAGAAAGGATTGGTGAAGTTGCTTATAGATTAGCCTTGCCACCCTCTCTATCTGAAATGCATGATGTTTTTCACGTATCTCAGCTCCGTAAGTTTGTTCCTGATCCTCTTCAGCCAATTCTACCAGAATCGGTGGGAATAGAAGCGGATTTGACTTTTGAACCCCAACCGAGTTGTATCGTGGGAAGAGAGACAAAAGTGTTAAGGAACAAAGATATTCCACTCGTTAAGGTGCAATGGGATATGACGCATCCAGGTGATGCTACTTGGGAACTAGAATCGGAAATGCGAGATTCTTATCCGCATCTGTTCAGGTAATCTCCTAAATTCGAGGACGAATTTCTATTTAAGGGGGGGAGGATGTAATACCCCGTAAATTTATAAACGCTCTAGTTAGTATTATTATAATCAACTGGGTTCCGGAGTACTCTGAGCAATTCTTTGATAAAATAATTAGAGTAAACTGGCGAACTCGGTGTTGATTTAATTAATAATAGTTAACTTTGAGTTTTTATTGGTTGATGCTTTGAGCTAAATTTGGACCTTTAGTAGTGTTACTAAAAATGATGGTTTTCCTTACTATCTATTTTCTTTTCATTTTCCTTATTTGGTAAAAGTAGAGAAACTTAGAGAAAGAAAAAGTAAAGTAAAGAAAAGAAAGGAAAAGAGGAAGGAAAAGGAAAAGGAGAAGAAGATTTCTCAAAAAGCTCAAGAATCATCATCCGTTCATCTGTTCTTCGTCTAATCATCTCAGTATCAATCTCCTCGTCTAGTAATCCAGGTGGGTTCTAGTTAGACTCTTTAGAGTAGAGTTGTGTTGAGTTTAGAGTTAGGTTAAAATTGTGAAAATCAATAGTTTTGGCCCAAAAATTGAAATCTAACTGCTGAAATTCAATGTGTGATTATATGTTATACTGGTTGTTGTGTTATAACATGTTTTGTTGCTTGATGATTGATCAAAATTAGATTTTGGGGTTGATTTTGGTAAAACCCGTAGCAGGTTTTTCTGCTGGTTTTTCTGCAGGTTTTCTCTGCTCATACGCATATGGGGCCTTGCCTTACGCGTATGGGGCAGGGCATTACGCGTACGGCATGGGCAATACGCGTAATGGTTTTAAAAACGTAATTTTTCAAAGGAAAACGTCTCTGCTCATACGCGTATAGAAGGGTGATACGCGTATGGGGACAGGGCCTTACGCGTATGGATTGATGATACGCGTATGGAATTTTTAAAAGGAAATTTTCAAGGAAAACACCCTCTGCTCATACGCGTATGGACATTGGTCAATACGCGTATGGATGGGCGAGAATTTTAGGCAATACGCGTATGGGATGTGCCAATACGCGTATGGTCAGGAGAAATGCAGAAATTCTGCTGTTGCGAAATGTTCCCGATCGATTGTTTCCAATGCCGTAACTTTTTGTCCGTAACTCGGATTGGAACAATTCTGGTATCGTTGGAAAGGTAATGAAATGTACTTTCTTATTACATTGGTTTTAAGATTGTCGGCCGATTTAATTATATCGGGATTGTTGGAATTGTGTCTTTTTGTCGACTATTATGTGTTAAATGTGCGTAATTGTTGTGAACAATGTATGCATGTTAAAATATGAATTAAGTAGAGTGAGGAATTACCCTGAACAATGTTGGGTGTGTGTGTTGGAATTGTGGCAACGCTCGTGCATGTAAGGCCGAGGCGTGTGTTTTGTGTTTCGTAAACGATTATTTTCTGATAGTGCGTTTCATGAGTCTCGAGCTCCTCTGAAACATATGCACCATTACCTGGCAGGTTTGATTCCCGCGTATAGTACGAATGGAACCTATGCATTAGGTAGAGACTTGAGATGGCTAACAGGCCATGAGAAGTGACGGTTCACGGCTAACAGGCCGTTGTTCCCGAATCCATTTCGTATGCCAAGTAATTCGAGGATCCATGACTCGGGTCGTCTTCTAGACGTAGAAGCGGACGGGAAAAGGGGATGCCTTGGTACGGTTATTGTTTATGAACCTTGAGTTAACAGGCTCAAGAGGTACTTCGGTACTAGTATGAGCTCACAGGCTCACCGTTGTGGATTACTTGTGTGTGAGTACTCATGGTCATTTCCCTTTCCCCTTTTGACATGAGTTAGGTTTATTAGAACCTTGTAAAGCCGAGAGGACTTTAAGATAGGGAACTCACTGAGATTTGATGTATCTCACCCCACTGTTGTTGTTTACATCACAGGTTCTGCAGGTTTGGCGAAGGGTAAGGACAAGGTTATTTGACTTTCCTTACGGATCGTGGTTTTGTGATGACATGGCTTCCTCTATGGCGTTTATGTTTTGAGATCATTGTATTGATCTAGTTCTTAGTTTTTATCAGTTTGGAACATCTTGTATATGTAATGCCTTAGACTTTTAGTGTTTTGTATTAGAGGCATTTATGTATATAATGTGTTAACTAGGAACTTATTATATTTCAGTACCAAAAAGTGAAACTCATGTATAATATATGATTTGATGCATGTATTAGTATATGGTCTTTACAGTTGGTATCAGAGCAGGTCGTATCCTCGACCTAGCCATGAAATAGAATAAGTGTTTCTTTCCGTTTTAGATACGTGGTGTCGCCTGGGGTCTTATATGTTATATTTTTAGTATTGGACCTGATCAACTTAATCCTATTTGTATGACATTCAGGAACATGGCCGACGGACGTAGAAACAACCGTGGAAGACCCAGAACTCCGAGGACTACTCTAGCTGGGACAGTTCCACGGGGTGATGAAGGGAATGCCCCTTTGTACCAATTTATGCAACAGATGTAGCAGCAGCAGAATCAGTTCATGCAAGGAATGATGCAACAAATGGCTGATGGTCTGCATCCTCCAGTGGTTGTCCCGGAAGTTACGGGAGGAACCTACAGGGAATTTGTTCGTATGAATCCTCCGGAGTTTCAAGGAGGGCTAGATCCGGTGAAGGCACACGAGTGGATAACAGGTATGGAAAGGATTTTTCTGATAGTTCATTGCAGTGAGGAGAATAAGGTGGCCTTTGCTTTTCACTGGTTGAAGGGTTCTGCCATGAGGTGGTGGAAGAGCGCTTCAACCTTGATGACAATTCAGGAGGTGCCAAAATTGTGGGAACAGTTTAAAGTAATCTTTATGGAGAAATATTTTCCGAGTTCTTTAAGGTCTCAAAAGGAGTTTGAGTTCCAACAGTTGAGACAGGGCAACTTATCAGTGGCTTCCTATGCGGAGAAATTTGAGAACATGGCTGATTATTCTAGACAGGCCATGATTGCTCCCGATGAGAGGTGGAAGATTGATCAGTTTCTGTATGGGTTAAGGGCTGAGATTTCACACAGCGTGTCTCAACGGGAATTTTCTACTTATGCTGAAATGTTAAGACAATGTTATGTGGCGGAAAATAGTTTGAAAAAGGTGCAAATGGAGGTGGATTCGAATAGGGCAACTCAAAGTGACCGAGGGAGGTCGAATCAACAGTTTAGGCAAAGGCAACAGTTTTCCAAAGGGAAACAAGTCCAGAGTTCTAGAACTAGTATGCCTCCGGTATGCCGTACTTGTGGGAGGAATCATTCTGGTAGGTGCAGTTTGGAGGGAATGAGATGTTATCAGTGTAATAAAGTGGGCCACATGGCTAAGGATTGTCTTCAGGGTAGAAATCAGACACAAGGGAAGACTACTGGCCGAGTGTATACCTTGGATGCAAGGAAAGAAAAGGGTGACAATTCATTGATTGCGGGTACGTGTTTCGTAAATGGACATTCTTGCTTTGTTTTATTTGATTGTGGGGCAACGCATTCTTTTGTGTCCACGCGATGTGTGAAGCGACTTGGGTCGCAAGCTATTCCTTTGTTTCCTCCTATGGTGGTTACTACTGCCATGGATGAAATGGTTGAAACACCGTTGATGTGTGAAAATTGTGTGTTGTCGGTTAACGAAAGAGTCTTCCAGATTGATCTTATTTGTTTGCCGCTTAAGAAAGTGGATGTTGTCCTGGGAATGGACTGGCTTTCAGCTAATTCGGTTTTTATCGGTTGTGAGGAGAAGCTAATTATTATTCCATCTGCTGAGGCTACTCCGAAAGATTTATTATCAACGATTTTAGAAGGTACGGTGGGAATAGTAAATTTCTTGTTTGAGAAGGGGAAATCTGTTTTATTGGTTCTTACTAAGGAAGGAAGAAGTGAACAGCAAGTTCTGAGTATTCCAATAGTGTGTGAGTTTCCTGAAGTGTTTCCTGAGGATGTTTCTTCTCTTCCTCCGAAGAGAGAAGTTGAGTTCTCTATTGACCTGGTACCGGGAACGGCTCCTATATCCGTTTCTCCGTATCGGATGGCACCGCTTGAGTTAAGAGAATTAAAGGACCAATTGGAGGACTTGATGTCTAAGCACTTTGTGAAACCTAATGTTTCACCTTGGGGAGCTCCAGTGTTGTTGGTAAAGAAGAAAGATGGGGGAATGCGGTTGTGTATTGATTACCGTAAATTGAATAAAGTTACCATTAAGAATAAGTACCCCTTACCAAGGATAGACGACTTGTTAGATCAATTGAAAGGAGCCTGTGTGTTCTCGAAGATTGATTTATGGTCGGGTTATCATCAGATTCGAGTGAAGAGTTCCGATATGCCAAAGACTGCATTTAGGACACGTTATGGTCATTATGAATTCTTAGTAATGCCTTTCGGTGTGACTAATGCTCCAGCTGTTTTTATGGATTATATAAATCGAATATTTCAGGCTTACTTGGACCAATTTGTGGTAATCTTTATTGACGACATTCTTATTTATTCTCGTACTCCACAAGAGCATGGAGAACATCTGAGGATTGTCTTATCGGTCTTGCAAGAGAAGAAATTATTTGCTAAGTTGAGCAAGTGTGAGTTTTGGATGTCGGAAGTTAATTTTCTTGGACATGTTATATCTCGAGGTGGTGTGGCAGTGGATCCATCGAAAGTAGAAGTAGTGATTAATTGGGAGAGACCGAGAAATGTTTCAGAAGTTAGAAGTTTCTTGGGATTGGCTGGTTACTATAGAAGGTTTATTAAGGGCTTTTCTCAATTGGCCTTACCAATGACGAAACTTACTCGGAAGGATGTTGCTTTTGAGTGGGATTCGGGTTGTGAACAAAGTTTTATGAAATTGAAGGAAAGTTTGACGAGTGCTCCAGTATTGATTATTCCTGATCCTAATAACTCTTATGAAGTATTCTGTGATGCTTCTAAGAGGGGATTAGGGGGTGTTCTGATGCAAGGTGGTCAAGTAGTAGCTTATGCTTCCCGACAGTTGAAAGTTCATGAGAAGAATTATCCAACTCATGACTTGGAACTGGCTGTCGTGGTGTTTGCACTGAAGGTGTGGCGTCATTACTTGTATGGTGTACGCTTTGAAATGTTCAGTGACCACAAAAGTTTGAAGTATTTGTTTGACCAAAAGGAGTTGAATATGCGACAAAGAAGGTGGATGGAGTACTTAAAGGATTATGACTTAGAATTGAAGTATCATCCAGGAAAGGCGAATAAAGTAGCGGATGCTTTAAGCCGGAAAATGATTCATAGTGCGAAATTGATGATTTTGGAGTATTCATTATTGGAAAAGTTTAGAGATCTTAATCTCCAGTTTGTGTGGACTCCGAATGTTGTAATTATGGGAAATTTGAATGTCAATTCTACATTAAGAGTTGAGATTCAACAGGCACAATTATTAGAGAAAGAGTTACAAGAATTGTTACTTCAACCGGGCTTTACGCGAGCAACAGATGGTATTGTTCTGTTTAATCAAAGGATTTGTGTTCCGAGGGATGAGACATTGAAAAGGAGGATTTTAGATGAAGCCCATAAAGGTACTTTTACGATACATCAGGGTTCTTCGAAGATGTATCAGGATTTAAAGAAGGATTATTGGTGGTCTGGGATGGAAAAGGATATAGCGGAATATGTGTCAGAATGTGCAGTATGTCAACAGGTGAAGATTGAACACCAAAGACCGGGCGGTCTGTTGCAACCTTTGGATATTCCAGTTTGAAAGTGGGATAGTATTTCTATGGACTTTGCAGTGGGTTTACCCCGAACGCAAGATGGGTATGATTCTATTTGGGTAATTGTAGATCGACTAACGAAATCTGCACATTTCTTAGCCGTGAAGACTACTTATAAGGCGAGTCATCTTGCAAGGTTGTTTATTGCTGAGATTGTGAGATTGCATGGTATTACTTCTAGTATTGTGTCCGATAGGGATCCGAAGTTTACTTCGAGGTTTTGGAAAGTGTTCCAACAAGCCCTGGGTACGAAATTGCGTTTGTGCACGTCGAATCATCCTCAAACGGATGGTCAGACTGAGCGAACAATACAAACGATGGAGGATATGTTAAGAGCTTGTGTGCTAGAGAGTAGAGGAAATTGGAAAGAACTTTTATCGTTAATCGAGTTTTCCTATAACAATAGTTACCATGCGAGTATCGGTATGGCTCCTTATGAAGCATTGTATGGGAGGAAGTGTAGAACACCTTTGTGTTGGGCAAAAATTGGCGAAGATAGAATTTTGGGGCCCGAGATTATTCAAGAGACTACGGAAAAGATTCGAATGATCCGTGGGAAAGTTAAACAAGCACAGGATCGTCAAAAGAGTTATGCGGATAACCGTAGGAGACCTTTGGAATTTGAGGAAGGTGACCATGTATTTCTGAAAGTTACTCCGAGGTTGAGATTAAGAGGATCATTTAAATCACGGAAGTTAAGCCCGAGATACGTGGGACCGTATCAGATTTTAGAAAGGATTGGTGAAGTTGCTTATAGATTAGCCTTACCACCCTCTCTATCTGAAATGCATGATGTTTTTCACGTATCTCAGCTCCGTAAGTTTGTTCCTGATCCTCTTCAGCCAATTCTACCAGAATCGGTGGGAATAGAAGCGGATTTGACTTTTGAACCCCAACTGAGTTGTATCGTGGGAAGAGAGACAAAAGTGTTAAGGAACAAAGATATTCCACTCGTTAAGGTGCAATGGGATATGACGCATCCAGGTGATGCTACTTGGGAACTAGAATCGGAAATGCGAGATTCTTATCCGCATCTGTTCAGGTAATCTCCTAAATTCGAAGACGAATTTCTAATTAAGGAGGGGAGGATGTAATACCCCGTAAATTTATAAACGCTCTAGTTAGTATTATTATAATCAACTGGGTTCCGGAGTACTCTGAGCAATTCTTTGATAAAACAATTAGAGTAAACTGGCGAACTCGGTGTTGATTTAATTAATAATAGTTAACTTTGAGTTTTTATTGGTTGATGCTTTGAGCTAAATTTGGACCTTTAGTAGTGTTACTAAAAATGATGGTTTTCCTTACTATCTATTTTCTTTTCATTTTCCTTATTTGGTAAAAGTAGAGAAACTTAGAGAAAGAAAAAGTAAAGGAAAGAAAAGAAAGGAAAAGAGGAAGGAAAAGGAAAAGGAGAAGAAGATTTCTCAAAAAGCTCAAGAATCATCATCCGTTCATCTGTTCTTTGTCTAATCATCTCAGTATCAATCTCCTCGTCTAGTAATCCAGGTGGGTTCTAGTTAGACTCTTTAGAGTAGAGTTGTGTTGAGTTTAGAGTTAGGTTGAAATTGTGAAAATCAATAGTTTTGGCCCAAAAATCAAAATCTAACTGCTGAAATTCAATGTGTGATTATATGTTATACTGGTTGTTGTGTTATAACATGTTTTGTTGCTTGATGATTGATCAAAATGAGATTTTGGGGTTGATTTTGGTAAAACCCGTAGCAGGTTTTTCTGCTGGTTTTTCTACAGGTTTTCTCTGCTCATATGCGTATGGGGCAGGGCATTACGCGTACGGCATGGGCAATACGCGTAATGGTTTTAAAAACGTAATTTTTCAAAGGAAAACGTCTCTGCTCATACGCGTATAGAAGGGTGATACGCGTATGGGGACAGGGCCTTACGCGTATGGATTGATGATACGCGTATGGAATTTTTAAAAGGAAATTTTCAAGGAAAACACCCTCTGCTCATATGCGTATGGACATTGGTCAATACGCGTATGGATGGGCGAGAATTTTAGGCAATACGCGTATGGGATGTGCCAATACGCGTATGGTCAGGAGAAATGCAGAAATTCTGCTGTTGCGAAATGTTCCTGATCGATTGTTTTCAATGCCGTAACTTTTTGTCCGTAACTCGGATTGGAACAATTCTGGTATCGTTGGAAAGGTAATGAAATGTACTTTCTTATTACATTGGTTTTAAGATTGTCGGCCGATTTAATTATATCGGGATTGTTGGAATTGTGTCGTTTTGTCGACTATTATGTGTTAAATGTGTGTAATTATTGTGAACAATGTATGCATGTTAAAATATGAATTAAGTAGAGTGAGGAATTACCCTGAACAATGTTGGGTGTGTGTGTTGGAATTGTGGCAACGCTCGTGCATGTAAGGCCGAGGCGTGTGTTTTGTGTTTCGTAAACGATTATTTTCTGATAGTGCGTTTCATGAGTCTCGAGCTCCTCTGAAACATATGCACCATTACCTGGCAGGTTTGATTCCCGCGTATAGTACGAATGGAACCTATGCATTGGGTAGAGACCTGAGATGGCTAACAGGCCATGAGAAGTGACGGTTCACGGCTAACAAGCCGTTGTTCCCGAATCCATTTCGTATGCCAAGTAATTCGAGGATCCATGACTCGGGTCGTCTTCTAGACGTAGAAGCGGATGGGAAAAAGGGATGCCTTGGTACGGTTATTGTTTGTGAACCTTGAGTTAACAGGCTCAAGAGGTACTTCGGTACTAGTATGAGCTCACAGGCTCACCGTTGTGGATTACTTGTGTGTGAGTACTCATGGTCATTTCCCTTTCCCCTTTTGACATGAGTTAGGTTTATTAGAACCTTGTAAAGCCGAGAGGACTTTAAGATAGGGAACTCACTGAGATTTGATGTATCTCACCCCACTGTTGTTGTTTACATCACAGGTTCTGCAGGTTTGGCGAAGGGTAAGGACAAGGTTATTTGACTTTCCTTACGGATCGTGGTTTTGTGATGACATGGCTTCCGCTATGGCGTTTATGTTTTGAGATCATTGTATTGATCTAGTTCTTAGTTTTTATCATTTTGGAACATCTTGTATATGTAATGCCTTAGACTTTTAGTGTTTTGTATTAGAGGCATTTATGTATATAATGTGTTAACTAGGAACTTATTATATTTCAGTACCAAAAAGTGAAACTCATGTATAATATATGATTTGATGCATGTATTAGTATATGGTCTTTACACCTGTCATTAAATTTAATTGTTTTATATTTAGAAAATCTAAATCATATTTTACTTAAATAATTGTTATAATCATATTTAAATTTAATATTACATGTGTTTATATGGATTCTAGTAAAATTTCTAGTTACTAGAAGCAATGAAGGAATACAGTCCCAACAATGGCAACTTGATTGTAACTATTAGAGTTGTTTATTATATCATTAAGATGAAAAGTCAAACAGAATCGAATTGAATGACAAGAGAGAAAAATTAAACAATTAAATTGAATTGTTTGAGTTAATCTAGAACAATATTAAACTGATGTATTAGTTTGGTTTAAAATGGAGGACAAATAAAATGGAGATTCTACAACAATAATGCAAGATGACAAAATTAATAGAGAAAAATACAAATATATATATATTTATATATATATATATATATATATATATATATATATATATATATATATATATATATATATATAATTTAAATAAATAGGGATTATATGTATAAACTATATATTTTATAAATAATTTATATATACATAATGAATATTTAGTATACATGTAGAAATTTAAAATATAATTAATATAGAATTAACATAAACTTCTATATTGAATTTAGATATATTTAGTATTATATTTATATATAAATTCAATTTTTAAATTAAAATATATTTAATATAGTATTTAATAAAAATGTGTTTAATGTAGAAGTTAGTTATAATTTATTTAATATTATAAAATATAATCATTAAGAATATTTAATATATACATACAAAATTCTATATTCAATATATAATTTATAAAAAAAAATTATGTATACAATTTTACTATATTTAATAGTATATTTATATAGAAATATAATTTTTAATTATATTTATGTAGAATTTAACTAGAAAACTAGGTATAGAATTTAATTATAATATATATATATATATATATATATATATATATATATATAAAATTAAAATATATAATTTCTCTACAAATATAATTATAAATATATTAAATTCTAGGGAGAGTATTTATTTATTATCCATATAAATTCCATATTATATATAGAATTTCTATAGGTGTATATTAAATATTTTATATGTATATCTAATTAAATATTTATATAGTATAATATTAAATATATTTAAATATTGAATTGTATTCTTTATGTATATCTAATTAAATATATAATTTCTATATAAATATAATATTAATAAATTTAAATTCTATATATACTTATTATATAATTTCAAAATAAATTCCATATTAATTATAGAAGTTTTATATAAATATAATAAATATTATTTATGCAGAAATTGTATAATTTTGAATAAATTATTATTAAGTTCTATATTTAATATATTCTAATTAAATTTTATATTAAATATATAATTTCTAAATAAGTTAAATATAAAACTTTTTATAAAATCCTTATAAAATTCAATAAAAATAGAAAATATAATAAATTCAATTTATATATAGAATTTATATACAAAGATAATATTAAATAAATTCTATATATATCTATATAAACTAAAATAAATTCTATATAAATTTAAGGATAAATAGAATAATAAATAAATTCACATAAATTATATTAAATAAATTTTACATTAATAAAATAATAAATAAATTCTATATAATTTTTTATATTAAAATCTAATATTTGATAAATTCTATATAAGTATAATATTGAATAAATTCTATACAAATTATATTTTATTACTAGCCCAGACTCAAATGTTTTTAAATATAAATAAAAATTGAGAATTTGCAAATACCAAACACCCATTCGACCAATTGGTGGAACATAAATTCTATCGATTTAATGGCTAGAAGCTTGATGATTCTGTGATGGACCAGCATGTAGAGAATGATTTAAAACATCATACAAAACAAGCATATCAAAATCGCCAGCCATCACCCGACTTTGTCTAAAAATAACCATCAATCAGCGTTGCAGGCAATTGTTCAATTGGATACTCAACGATTTACGAAGAACGATGAATTTCATATTCCAAAGTTGGCGATTATTGAGAAGAATTAATTATGGAGTTGAAAGTGGGCACACATGGCTTGATTCCTTTCTCTATGTTATAAGCAACATAATAAAAGTCTCTACTAAATCATTTTTGCGTAGTGCATCTACGATTCTACTACAAAAGACAACATCAATTTCCAATCGCGACATCTTGAGTTCTCGATAAACATTCAGCTTCTTCCTGGAACATTTCTCCATTCGGGTACATGTTAATCATTATAAAGTCAGTTAGTGTATTTGAATATATGTTTTGTGCCTTCATCTCTTCAAATAGTGTTCTAACTTCAGTATACATGCCATGCCTTTTGTACCAGGACAGAAGAGCATTGTATGTTGCAATGTTTGTTTATTTGAAGCTATAAATAAGTTCATCAAGATGAAAAGATGTGGAATCATAGATGCACTATGCAAAAAATATTTAGCTGAGTCTTTCATTATGTTGCTTATTGCAATGGTAGAGAAAGGAATCAAGCCAAATGCGGTCACTTTCAAATGGATGGCTTGTGATGGTGTGAAATGGGTATTTAAAGATTTGGATTTACGAAAAAAGCGTTATTTCATTTACGAAATTTTTGTTATTAGAAATGGGTTGGAAACGTCATTAAATTAATTACTTTGAGCGCAACATATCGAATAGAAAAATAATTTATATCCAATAAGAGAATGATCAAAATTTACAGCTATCTTAATAATCATATTTATTTATTTTCACAAGTACAATACATTTTTAAAAAGTAATATTATGACGCTTTGGAGGGTGACCTGTCATTAAATTTAATTGTTTTATATTTAGAAAATCTAAATCATATTTTACTTAAATAATTGTTATAATCATATTTAAATTTAATATTACATGTGTTTATATGGATTCTAGTGAAATTTCTAGTTACTAGAAGCAATGAAGGAATACAGTCCCAACAATGGCAACTTGATTGTAACTATTAGAGTTGTTTATTATATCATTAAGTTACAAAGTCAAACAGAATCGAATTGAATGACAAGAGAGAAAAATTAAACAATTAAATTGAACTGTTTGAGTTAATCTAGAACAATATTAAACTGATGTACTAGTTTGGTTTAAAATGGAGGACAAATAAAATGGAGATTCTACAACAATAATGCAAGATGACAAAATTAATAGAGAAAAATTCACACACACACACACACACACACACACATATATATATATATATATATATAATTTAAATAAATAGGGATTATATGTATAAACCATATATTTAATAAATAATTTATATATACATAATGAATATTTAGTATACATGTAGAAATTTAAAATATAATTAATATAGAATTAACATAAACATTCTATATTGAATTTAGATATATTGTAATGCCATGTATAATATATATCTAGAATATTACAATACAAGCATTTTATTTGGTACTGACACATCAAAAGTGCCTAATGGCATAGTTCACATACTTGTCCATTTCTAAAACATAAATACAACCCATGACACAAGTCATGGAAACTAGCCAAAGAAAATAAAATCTAAGAATATACAATATCCTCTATTGTATACAACAGATAATACACAGCGAAATAAACTTAACTAAGCTTCTCTTGAAACATCCAAGCATAGCTCCACTTGTAAAACAAACCTGCAAGTACCTAAAATATAGCAACTATAGTGGGGTGAGATACATCAAATCTCAGTGAGTTCCCTATCTTATAGGTCCTCTCGACTTTACAAGGTTCTATCAATACTAACTCAAGTCAAGGGGAAGGGAAATGACTTGGAGTTCACAAATTCACAATCTCACAATCTCACACTATATGGAAACATGTCATGAGTCTATTAACTCATAAATATCACACAGAAGGAATTACGCCCTGAGCCTGTTAACTCAAGATTCCTTACGAATCGATAACCGTACCAAGGCATCCCCTTTTCACGTCCGCTTCTACGTTTAGAAGTCAACCCGAGTCATGGATCCTTGTAGTTACTTGGCATACAAATTGGATTCGGGATCATCGGCCTGTTAACCGTGAACAGTCACTTCTCATGGCCTGTTAACCATCACAAGTCTCTACCCATAGCATAGGCTCCAATCGTACTACACGTAGGGAATCAAACCTACAAAGTAATTGTGCATACGTTTCAAAGGAGGAGCTTGAGTCTCATGAAACTACACCGTAAGATAAACTGGTTATGATTACGTGATCATACACACAACGTGATTGTATTCGACAATCACAAGGCCATATTAGCCTTAAGGCCACATTCGCCTTTTCTCATAATCTCAACAATTACACATGTTCCATACTAGTGTTTCACTCATTTCTATACCATTCAATAATGGACACACGCCTAGGCCTCTCATGCACGAGCGTTGTCATTCAGAGTTCCTATCACAATTCTAGACACAACCTAGAATTATACCACTTTGTTTTGGGGTAAAGTTTCCTGACTCTTCCTAATTCATTTTAAGCATGCATATACCTTTCATTAACAATTTACAATTAGATAGACATGGTATAATCACAAATATTACAAGTAACACACATAATCACACATCGCATAAAACATCACTTTTCACATTTACATAGTTAACACAATACGTAGGTTTCCTCTGATTCATTTAATCGGGTATCGAATCAATATTTCTCACCCTTATCCCGTAGGATATTTCCATAGCTTTACATCATCTATAAATATGCCTCGATTGGGTTTACGATCCAAAAGATATCAATTCCTATACATATCACATATCATTACTTTTCCATATTTTTATTATCATTCCAAGGCATAAACATATGGTTCTATTCCACTATCATAAAGAGCATTGAAAAAGCTTTCCAACGATACCAAGAATGTCTCAATCCGAGTTACGGATCAAAAGTTACGGCATCTGACACAAAATCGGGAAAGAGTTCGCGAAATGATAAAATTCTGCAATCACTCTGGCCATACGCGTATTGCCCTGAGCCATACGCGTATTGCCTTGCTCACTCGCCCATCCATACGCATATTGCCCAAGGTGATACGCGTATGGGCAGAGACCAAACTCCCTAAAAATCCCACTAACAAACCAATACGCGTATTGCCTACTCCATACGCGTATTTCCCACTCCCATACGCGTAATGCCTATAATCCTTCCTTGCCATACGCGTATTGCCTTGCCTGGTACGCATATGGGCAGCGAAACCCATAATTTTTCCTACATTGATCCTGTTACGAATTTCACCCCAAAACCTCTCCAATTCTCATCTAAACACTTCCAAATCACAATATATCAATCCAAATATGTTCCAACATAATTAACAAGTATGCTACGCAGTGTATATCGAATTCATCAGTTAGAATCATGATTTTAGCAAGATTAAATCGTTTTCTCACAATATCCACCTAACTCTAAAACTCATGAAACACTACAACTAAAGTCTCTATTTAGAACCCACGTGATAATCGAAGAGGAGTTTGAAGAAGATGATGAATTGATGTGTAACACCCATATATAGAATCCATACATCAAAGCATAAATTATATATATGAATCCAAGTATTTGGTATTGAAATATAATAAGTCCTAGTTAACACATTATACACATAAATGCCTCTAATACAAAACACTAAAAGTCTAAGGCATTACATATACAAGATCTTCCAAAATGATAAAAACTAAGAACTAGATCATAACAATGATCTCAAAATAACAACATAGCGGAAGCTAGCCATCAACACGTAAAGAAAAGATCAAACGACCTTGTCCTTACTCTTCTCGGAACCTGAACCACCTGAAATACATCAACAACGTGGGGTGAGATACATCAAATCTCAGTGAGTTCCCTATCTTATGGATTCTCTCGGATTATTCACGGTTCTAACAATCCTAACTCAAGTCCGGGGAAGGGAAGGACTCTTGAGTTCACACTGGATAATCTCACACTATATGGAAACATGACATGATTTCATCAACTCACAAGTATCACTAATCGATAACCATACCAAGGCACCTTCTGTTCCCGTCCGCTTCTACGTCTAGAAGCGACACGAGTCATAGATCCTTGTAATCTACTTGACATACGAATGGATTCGGGTTCTATGGGCCTTTTACCGTTATGAACCGTCACTTCACACGGGCCTTTTACCGTCACAAGCATACGCTCCATGGGCGCCATTCGTATAGCACGGGGAATCAAACCTGCCAAGTAGTTGTGCATCCATTTCAGAGGAGTCCGAGACTCATGAAACTACACTCAAGATAAACCGGTTACGATTACGTGATCATACACAACAATACGATTGTATTCGACAATCACAAGGCTATAATGCCTTAAGGCCTCTCATGCCTTTCAAACCACAAAGGTTAACCAGCATGTTCCATACTAGTGTTCTACTCTCGACTAGGCCAATACCGACAAGGATGCACTTTTATACAACACGTGCCCAAGTATTTCCATCTAGAGTTGTCTACCATTCCTAGTTCTTCCTAGGTTTTCTTATTGTCAAGGTTGATGTTTTTTTCACACTTCCTATTTCATTTTACATTAACATGCATATTCACTCACAACATGATAAACAATAAGCAAAACACATCATAATAGCATAATAGAATAATATACCACAATTTAGAACATAATTATATCACTTTAGAGCTTTCCCGATTATTTAATCGGTCGGAAAATTCGACATATATCAGCTCCATTGCATAGAATATTTCCTTAGCTTCACATCGATATAAAGAACGCTTAAATCGAACACCCGAGTAAAAAGTTATGAATTTTAGAAAAATATTTTCCAAAAGTTACAGTGTTAACGGGTTAACGCATATGGTTAACCGGTTAACCAGTTCAATTTTCACGTAAAATACCATTTTTCACACCGTTAACGGGTTAACCCATACCGTTAACCGGTTAACCCTGTTGCAGAGGCCAAAAACTCTGTTTTTAATCACACATTTCCAACCCAAACTCATTCAATTCATGATCAAACTTCATAACAACTATAAACAGATGATTCCACATATATATTGAGCATACTACACAATTTATAACACATTTCACCCATTAGAACACCAATTCCAATCATTCTAACCTAACTCAAACATTTCCAAAACTTCTAAAACTAAAGTTCTAACTAGAACCCACCTTGAGATGAGCAAGATGAAGATTATTAAGAAGATTAGATGAAGATGGCGGAATGGATGATGATGATCTTGATGTTCTTGAGTTTTTTTGCTCTTCTTTCCTCTTTTCTCTCCTTTCCTTTCCTTTCTTTCTCCTTTCCTTCAATGTTTCTAACTTTTTCTTTTGTTTTCAAAGTGAGAGGAAAAGAATATAGTAACTTAGTATTAGAAATAATACTACTACTAAATGTCCAAAAAGTCTCTTAAGTCCAATTAAATAAAATGTCTCCGAAACAAATAACATTAATTGGATTAATTCTAAGTTCCACAGTTACTCGAATTTATTTGTCAAACAATTTCTCAGAGTACACTGGGCTTAGTCGATCACAATATAATATTATCCGGAGCAATAAAATACGGGGTATTACATCCTCCCCCCCTTAAATAGAAATTCTCCCTCGAATTTAAAGATTACCTGAACAGATGAGGGTAAGCATCTCGCATTTCCGATTCAAGTTCCCAAGTTGCATCACCCGGATGCGTTACATCCCACTGTATCTTAACGAGAGGAATATCCTTGTTCCTTAATACTTTCGTTTCTCTTCCCACAATGCGGCTCGGTTGAGGTTCAAACGTTAAATCCGCTTCTATTTCAATAGTATCCGGTAGAATCGGCTGAAGAGGATTTGGAACAAATCTCCAAAGCTGAGATACATGGAAAACATCGTGCATTTCCGACAGAGAAGGCGGTAAGGCCAACCTGTAAGCTACTTCACCAATCCTTTCTAAGATCTGATACGGTCCCACGTATCTCGGGCTTAACTTGCGTGACTTAAACGGTCCTTTCAATCTCAATCTAGGAGTAACTTTCAAAAACACATGGTCACCTTCTTCAAATTCTAAAGGTCTCCTTCGATTGTCCGCATAATTCTTTTGTCGATCTTGTGCTTGCTTAATTTTCTCGCGGATCATTCGAATCTTTTCCGTAGTCTCTTGGATGATTTCGGGTCCCAAAATTCTATCTTCGCCAATTTCCGCCCAACACAAAGGTGTTCTACATTTTCGCCCATACAATGCTTCATACGGAGCCATACCGATGCTCGCATGATAACTATTATTATAAGAAAACTCAATCAATGGTAGAAGTTCTTTCCAATTCCCTTTACTCTCTAACACACAAGCTCTCAACATATCCTCCATCGTTTGTATTGTTCGCTCAGTCTGACCATCCGTCTGTGGATGATTAGACGTGCTCAAACACAACTCCGTCCCCATAGCTTGTTAAAAGACTTTCCAAAACCTTGAAGTAAACTTCGGATCTCTATCCGACACGATACTAGAGGGAATACCGTGCAATCTTACAATTTCTGTAATAAACAACCTCGCAAGATGACTTGCCTTAAAAGTAGTCTTCACGGCCAAGAAATGCGCAGATTTCGTTAGTCGATCTATAATCACCCAAATTGAATCATAACCACCTTGCGTACGGGGCAAACCTACTGCAAAGTCCATAGAGATGCTATCCCATTTCCAAACTGGAATTTCTAAAGGTTGCAACAGACCGCCCGGTCTTTGGTGTTCAATCTTAACCTGTTGGCACACTGCACATTCTGACACATACATCGCAAAATCCTTTTTCATTCCGGACCACCAATAGTCCCTCTTCAAATCCTGATACATCTTCGAAGAACCAGGATGTATCGTAAAAGTAC
This sequence comes from Lathyrus tuberosus, assembly GCA_022829125.1. NCBI lineage: Eukaryota > Viridiplantae > Streptophyta > Magnoliopsida > Fabales > Fabaceae > Lathyrus > Lathyrus tuberosus. The sequence continues at coordinate 3,520,123 of JALAZF010000552.1, read as the reverse complement.
CTTTATGAACTTCATCCAAAATATTTCTTTTTAACATTGCATCATTCGGAACACAAATTCTTTGGTTGAACATAATAATTCCGTCGGTAGCCTGAATAAAACCCGGTAGAAGTAACACTTCTTGCAACTTCTCATCCAACATTTGAACTTGTTGAATCTCAACTCTTAGAGTAGAATTGACATTCAAATTTCCCATAATCACACCATCTTGGGTCCACACAAACTAAAGATTTAGATCCCTAAAATTCACCAACAATGCATACTCCAAAATCATCAATTTCGCGCTATGAACTGCTTTCTGACTTAACGCATCCGCTACCTTATTCGCTTTTCCTGGATGATACTTCAATTCTAAATCATAATCTTTACGAGTAAGTTTCATCATTGGTAAAGCCAACTGAGAGAAACCTTCGATGAACCTCCTATAGTAACCTGTCAGCCCTAAGAAACTTCTGACTTCCGAAGCATTTCTCGGCCTCTCCCAATTTATCACTGCTTCCACCTTCGACGGATCTACTGCTACACCACCTTGTGATATAACGTGACCAAGAAACTTAACTTCCGCCATCCAAAATTCACACTTACTTAACTTAGCAAAAAGTTGCTTCTCTTGCAACACGGATAACACAATTCTCAGATGTTCCTCGTGCTATTGTGAAGTACGAGAATAAATAAGAATATCATCAATGAAGATTACAACAAACTGATCCAAGTAAGCTTGAAATATACGGTTCATGTAGTCCATAAAAACAGCTGGAGCATTAGTCACACCGAAAGGCATCACTAAGAATTCGTAATGACCATAACGGGTCCTAAATGCAGTCTTAGGTATATCGGAATTCTTCACTCGGATTTGGTGATAACCCGACCTCAAATCAATCTTCGAGAACACGCAGGCTCCTTTCAATTGATCCAAAAGGTCGTCTATCCTGGGCAAGGGATACTTGTTCTTAATGGTGACTTTATTCAGCTGACGATAATCGATACACAATCCCATTCCACCGTCTTTCTTCTTTACTAACAGAACTGGAGCTCCCCACGGTGAAACACTAGGTCTAACAAAATGCTTTGCCATAAGCTCTTCTAATTGATCCTTTAATTCCCTTAACTCCCTTGGTGCCATCCGATACGGAGAAACGGATATAGGAGCCGTTCCCGGTACCAGGTCAATAGAAAATTCCACTTCCCTCTCTGGAGGAAGAGAAGTGACATCTTCGGGGAAAACTTCGGAAAACTCGCAAACTACAGGAATGTTCGAAACTTGAAGGTCGCTACTCCCTTCCTTAGTGAGAACCAGAAGAACAGATTTCTCTTATTCAAACAAGAGATTTATCATACCAACCGTACCTTCTAGAATAGTTGTTAAAACATCCTTTGGTGTAGCCTCAACAGACGAAATGATGATAAGCTTCTCCTCACACCCAATAAACACCGAATTAGCAGAAAGCCAATCCATTCCCAAAACGACATCAACTTTCTTAAGCGGTAGACAAATAAGATCAATCTGAAAAACTCTACCGTCCACAGACAAAACACAGCTTTCACACATCAACAGTGTTTCAACTATTTCATCCATGGCGGTAGTGACCACCATAGGAGAAGACAAAGGAACGGACCGTAACCCAAGTCGCTTCATACATTGCATCGATACAAAAGAATGTGTAGCTCCGCAATCAAACAAAACAAAACAAGGAAATCCGTTAACAAAGCACGTACCAGCAATTAAGGAATTGTCACTCTTCTTCTTCCTTGCATCTAAGGTACAAACCCTTCCTTGTGTCTGAGTCCTATTCTGAGGACAATCTTTCTTCAGATGACCCATCTTCTGACATTGGTAACACTTCACATTGTCTATACCACACCTTCCATAATGCATCCTTCCACAAGTGCAACACACGGGAGGTGTACTCGCCCTTGTATCTTGTACCTGTTTCCCCTTGAAGGATTGTGGCCTAGGTCTAAATGGTTGATTAGACCTTCCACGATCACCTTGAGTTACCCGACTTGCTACACTTTCATCTTGAACCTTTTTCAAACTATGTTCTGCCACATAGCATTGTCTTAACATTTCAGCATATGTAGTGAACTCTCTCTGAGATACACTATGAGATATTTCAGCTTTTAGTCCAAAAAAAAACTGGTATATTTTCCACCTTTCATCAGGAGCATACATAGCCTGCCTAGGATAAGCAGCCATATCCTCAAACTTCTCAGCATAACTGGCCACAGTCATACTACCTTGTCTTAATTGCTGAAATTCAAATTCTTTCTGAGTCCTCAATGGGCTCGGAAAATACTTCTCCATGAAAATAACTTTGAACTGTTCCCAAACCTTAGGCACTTCCTGAATAGTCATCAAAGCCGAAGCGCTCTCCCACCATCTCATAGCGGGACCCTTTAGAGAATGAGAAGCGAACAACACCTTGTTCTCTTCGCTGCAAAGAACTATTAGGAAAATCCTTTCCATACCTGAAATCCATTCGTGAGCCTTCACGGGATCTAATCCACCCTGAAATTCCGGAGGATTCATGCGGATAAAGTCCCGAAAATTCCCACCTACAGCTTCGGGAACAACTACCTGAGGATGCGGACCTCCATTCATTTGCTGCACCATTTGCTGCATGAATAGATTCTGTTGTTGTTGCATCTGTTGCATGAACTGATACAACGGAGCATTACCATCGCCAACCGGCGGATTAGTCCCTGCTGGAGCGTTTCTCGGTCTACCACGGTTGTTTTTGCGCCCGTCAGCCATGTTCCTGAATGTCATACAAATAGGATTAAGTTGATCAGGCTCAATGCCATAAATATAACACTTAAGACCAATGGCGACACAACGCATATGAAACGTAAAGAAATACTTATACTATTTCATGGATAGGTCGAGGATACGACCTGCTCTGATACCAACTGTAACACCCATATATAGAATCCATACATCAAAGCATAAATTATATATATGAATCCAAGTATTTGGTATTGAAATACAATAAGTCCTAGTTAACACATTATACACATAAATGCCTCTAATACAAAACACTAAAAGTCTAAGGCATTACATATACAAGATCTTCCAAAATGATAAAAACTAAGAACTAGATCATAACAATGATCTCAAAATAACAACATGGCGGAAGCTAGCCATCAACACGTAAAGAAAAGATCAAATGACCTTGTCCTTACTCTTCTCGGAACCTGAACCACCTGAAATACATCAACAACGTGGGGTGAGATACATCAAATCTCTGTGAGTTCCCTATCTTATGGATTCTCTCGGATTATTCACGGTTCTAACAATCCTAACTCAAGTCCGGGGAAGGGAAGAACTCTTGAGTTCACACTGGATAATCTCACACTATATGGAAACATGACATGAGTTCATCAACTCACAAGTATCACTAATTGATAACCATACCAAGGCATAGTATAAGCAATTAACTCTTGCTTCTTCTTACATATACTCCATGATCAGTTGTGCACTTCACAAATTTCTTTTCCGTTAGAAAGTTATCTATCTTCTTATTCCAAGCTCTTGGAGCTTGCCTGAGTCCATACAAGGCTTTATGCAGCGAATATACCTCAATTTCTTCACCATGTTTCACAAACCCAACTGGTTGTGCAACTTAAACTTCTTCATGTAAGGGACCATTCAGGAATTCACATTTCACATCTATCTGACATGTGTACCGGTTATTCATGTTTTCTAGACTAACAACCAACCTGATTGTTTCGATCCTAGAAAAGGGTGCAAACACTTCGTTGAAGTCAATTCCTTCTTTCTGAAGAAATCCTTTCACCACAAACCTTGCCTTGTGTCGAGTTATTTCTCCTATGAGATTCAACTTTACCTTGTATACCCACTTCACATCGAATGCCTTCTTGCCTTAAGGAAATCTGACATGTGACCAAGTTTTGTTGACTTCGATGGACTTTAGTCGTTTTTTCATTGCTTTCACTCACTTCAAATCATTCAATGCCTCAGTTGCATTGAATGATTCAAAATCTGCATAGAAAGCATAGTGTATCATCTCACCTTCATTATCGTCCACATCATCTAATGTAATCTCAAATTCTTGCAACCTTGGAGGCACGTGTCTGGTTCTTTGAGGCATGCTTGTGCTTGCTAGACCTCTGACTTCTTCTTGTTGAACTTTTCTTTCGGCTTTAATTGTCGGTTATTCATATAAGATTCTCAGTTAATCATTCTTTATATTTTAAGCCCAACCCCATTCCTTAAGCTCATTTATGATCACATCTATTTTGATCACTACTTTCTTGTTCACTGATTCGAACAACTTCTATCCTCCAGTCAAATGATACCTTGTTAGAATCATTTGACTCGACTTATCACCAAAATAGTTACTACGACAATAAAAAACTACAAAAACATATCTAAGATAAAAGCAGTTCCTAATCTTCCTCCCTTCCAACTTTATCTATGCTTTCGGTTCACAATAAACTCAACAGTAAATAGAAGCATGACAATGATAATAGGATCATGAAAATTAGTATGGCTGCAACGACTTCATCTGCTATGATCCATCCATCACAATTGGACTTCACTTGTTTGATTGTTTCACAATAACTCTAAAAGAATTAATACATAAGTGCATAACATGTTTGGATATAAATATCACATAATTAGTTAGGGAGTTAGTTATTTGTTTATTTATGTTTATTTCGCATAAATAAGAAGCTAGTGTTAGACAAGAAATTTCAAAAAAGAAAATTCGACGGAGAAAACAGCTGGAATTTCTCCAAACATTGGAAAAGGTCGAGGTGTGGTTCGACCAATGGACCAATCAAGGGAACAAAAATATTTGATGTCTAAGAGTATAGATGAGGACTTAGAAAAATTTTAAGAAGTTTAGTGTTGGGTCGAGTTCGACATGTCGAACGGGTTCGATTGGAGGCAGATTTAAAATTTAAACTAAAGTAAACGCTTTTTGGTCTCATCCAAATTATGCAGGATATGTGAAAATCAATTGAGAGTCAGTTAACATGCAAAGATGATATGCAGACGGAGATACATATGAATGCTTGAAGACTATTATTTTATAACATTATAAATTTGAATTGTAATGATGGGATCAATGGTGGCAAAAACATTGTAAACTTCTATTACACTCAAAGTACTCGCACACAAGGGAGAAACAAGTTTTGCTAAAGGAAAATGTACTTTTCCATTTAAATTTATATTTGTACTTATTTTCCTTTATGTTTAAAGGGATAATTTTGACTCAGTCGAAATCAGTTGGTCAGTTTACTTTTACAACTTAGTTATTTTATTGAAAATACTCAAGATTCATTGTAAGCAATCCGACATCATAGAATGTACACTTCATTTTCTTAGAAAATTAGCACAAACTTGTCCTAGAATTTATAAGTTTGGTCCTTCAAATTATAAATTTAAAACAAAGTGATTGTTTAACGAAAATACTAGTGACCAATAAATTATTTGTTTTATTAGAATTATTTTGTATAAATAGGGAGTTAGTTATTTGTTTAGTTCGGAAAAAACATAATTGATAGAATGAATGCATGATTGATATATGTATCAACATAACCTTGTCCAATATGATTCTCGCCAACTTTCTCAACTCGAGTGGATTTGTATAATTATATTACACGTTCATACTATGATTAGAAAGAAATTATAAATCGAGTAAACGATAGGTAATATAAATTAGCTCTATGTTATGTTACTTTCTAAACATAATTTGTTACATACCGGATCGGGATATGCATCCAACTGTTTATTGAACTTGAGGTAAGTTATTTCAGTTGTTAAAGCTTTATCATATTCATAATCTTCCTTTTCTCAAGTTTCTTCAGCTTGCAAATTAACATCAACAGAATTTCCATTTCCCTTAACATAAAGTGATGAATAGTTGGAGTATACAGAACTAAGATCCCTTCTAGATGTCTCTTCACGTATGTATATAAAAGCAAAGCACCACTAAGAATAACAAATTTTAGCACAAAATTTATAATGCCCTAAAAGTTAATTGTCCAAACTAACTCAAGATCAATAATAAACTCACTGTGTAAAGAGAATTACAAATTATACCTGGATTTCTTTATAAGTCGATCAAACTAAACTATGAACAAGACAAATCTAATTGAGACAAGTTTCAATGCCAATAATAAAATATTAAATTCAAAATGCTCCCCTAGACCCAACAAATAATATTACTTCCTTGAATATGATAATATTTGGATGCCTTAATGATATTTGTGGTTAATTATCTCCCTTTGAACATTCTCGTCAATTTTGTATCACAATCACAACTCACATAGAACAAACAAATACCTGAAAAAATTTGAATGAAAAACTTTGATAGCAAACCACACAGGTCTATAGAAACTTATGAATATCACTCAATTTCATTCAATTTATTCTAAAAATTTGAAACATTCAAAATTTTGAAATAATACAAATAAATCTAATAATTAGAGTAAATTACAAATTTGACAAAAATCGTTTTATTAATTTCTAAAAAAAACATAAACCAAGAAAAATCATATAACAAAAAGCATCACAAATATTCAAGAGGAAGTTACAAGATTTTTCATGAAAATATGAATAGAAAAACAATAAAATATTCAAAAATATATCAAATTACTATTAAATAATTTGAAAGCATCTTAATATTTTGTAAATAATAAGAATATATAAAATTATTCAAAATTTCAATCTAATTTTTGTACTTAACATACATAACAAAATATAAACTTCCAATCAACAAAATTACATTCAGACTTGTTAACATAACCATTTTACTATTATGATTTGACATAATTTCATAAAGTTATGTAATGATATATTCCTCTAACAATATCTCTCCTTAGTATACAAAAGGAAGTTGAGGTTGTTAATGAAATGGAAGACTTGATTGTTCAGAAAAGTGGAGCTATCACTGGTGAGGATCTGTTATGCAGAAATGTAGCAGAAGACAATTTCTGGAAATCTATTAGAGTTAAAGAGAGCATTCTGAAACAAAAATCGAGATCCAAGTGGATAGCTGATGGCGATATAATTACTAAGTTCTTTCATAATGCGTTGAGACAGAGGATAAATTTGAACACCATTAATGGAGTCACAATTAATGGTAAATTGGAGGAGGATGTGCAGATTGTGAAACAATTGGCCAGTTCTCATTTTGCTAGTAGATTTAGTAGGGTGGATAGACCTTTCCCTCGTATTGGTGGCTCTAGTTTTAAATCTCTTTCACTTGCAGATAGTCAAGACCTAGAGGTTGATGTTAACTTGAAGGAAATCAGGGAAGTAGTGTTTGGTTTCTCAGGGGATCATAGTCCTGGGCCTGATGGCTTCAGTTTCGAATTCTTGAAGAAATGTTGGGATATTGTAGGTGCAGAGTTTTCAGATTGTGTGTTGGAGTTTTTTGAAAGAGAACAACTACATAAAAGCTTTCCGTCCTCTTTTGTGGTCTTGATTCCAAAGGTTGATAATCCTGAAGATTTTGATGGATATAGGCATCTCTCTCTTGTTAGTTTAGTTTATAAAGTAATATCTAAAATCCTTTCCAACAGGCTCAAGAAGAAAACTGGAGGAATTATCTCAAATACTCAAACTGCTTTTTTGGAAGGAAGAAATCTATTAGATGAGGTGTTTGTTTTAAACGAAATTCTGGAGTTTGCTAAGAGATCTAAGAAGGAACTTATGAGTATCAAAGTGGATTTTGCTAAAGCATATGACTGTGTTGATTGGAATTATCTACGTGAAGTCATGAAACATATGGGATTTGGTTCGAAATGGTAGAGATGGATAGACCTTGGAGTTTTTAATAGTTTCTCATCTGTTTTAGTTAATGGCAGTCCATCTCAAGATTTCAAAGAGTCTAGGGGTCTTAAGCAAGGAGATCCTCTTGCTCCTTTCCTTTTCTGTTTGGCTGCAGAGGGTCTGGCAGTTATCATGAAACGTGCTATAGCTGCTGGTATATTTTCAGAGTTTAAAGTCAACTCAAATATTGATTTTCATCTGCTACAATATGCTGATGATTCTGTCCTAATTGGTGATGGTTCTTGGAAAAATATTATTGCTATTAAGTCCATTTTGAAAGGTTTTCATCTCACTTCAGGGTTGGATATTAATTTCAGCAAGAGTTCTTTGATTTGTGTAGGTTTGGAAGAGAACAAGATTAGAGCTGCAGAGTTGTATCTTTCCTGTAAAATCTCTCCCCCTCAGTTTTCGTTTCTTGGGATCTTAATTGGAGGTAACCACAGGTTAATCTCATTTTGGAAGCCGGGTGATAGATAAGATGTGCGCTAGATTGAATACTTGGAGAAGTCGTTTCTTATCAATGGGTGGTAGAGTTACTTTAATCAATTATGTCCTGAATAATTTGCCAATCCACTACATGGTTTTCTATAAAATGCCGGTCAAGGTGGTTAGAATTCTAATGTCGATTCAAAAATCGTTTTTGTGGAATGGATTGGAGAACAAAAGAGGGATTGCATGGATAAGCTGGAATATGGTATGCAGGAATAGAGAGTTGGGTGGTTTAGGGGTGAAAGATCTTAAAGTATTCAATTTGGCATTGTTCCTTAAATGGTCTTGGAAGATTTTAGAGAATAAGACTTCAATTTGGAAGGATTTCATCAACTATAAATATCCTTTTAGTTGCTCTGATTTTTTTAGTGGAGAGTTTTCAAACCTGCAGGTATCTCCTTCTACTTGGTTTCTAGATCTGATCCATGCCACGAAAGCTGTTGGAGAGGGTATGTTGGCTGATCTAATTGCATATGACATTGGAGATGGAAGTAGGGTGGACTTTTCGAGGGCTAAATGGGTGATGAATGAAACCTTCAGTAGGCGCTTTCCTGTTCTGTTTGGTTTCGCAGATACAACCTCAAACACAGTCATTGATAATGGATTTTGGGAAGGAGAGAATTGGATTTGGGCCATTAAAGTGCAGGTCACTGATTTGCGAGAGCAGGCTCAGTTACAGCTTGAAGAACTTTATTTCTTACTGGCTGAAATTTCCATAGACAAGAATGCCATTGTTTCGGTCAAGTGGTTGCTTGAGGAAAATCATGTTTTTTCTGTCTCTTCTATGTATGTTTTTTTGCAGGAGAAACTTGGAGAGAATGACGTTCAGTTTGGAATTGAAACGAAAGCGGCGTTCAAATTAATTTGGTTAGCTCAAGTTCCTTTTAAGGTGAAAGTTTTTGGATGGAGGGTGCTTCACAAGAGAATTCCAACGAGGGATAACTTGATTCGTAGAGATATTATCACTAATAGGCACGAGATGACTTGTCCTTTTTGCTTCCTTGAAACGGAGTCGGTTGAGCATGTTTTATTATATTGTAGTAAGACGATTTTGGTTTGGAATTATGCATGTAAATGGTTGAGGATTCCTTGTATATTGGTCGGGAATATGCTAACTCACTTAACATGTTGGGTACAGGGTTGTGTTGATAGGGGTTGGTTGTTAGAATAGCAGTTGGGCTATGGTTATCGATTTGTTGGATTATTTGGTCATCCCGTAACAATATCATATTTAGGGATGAATTTTGGGATTTAGATACGATTTCAAATCGAATTTTACTTTACACTTGGTGGTGGATAGGAAAGAGTTATAATAGTCCTTATTTTTGTAATTATTTCACTTGGGTTAACTCGCCTAGTGATTTTTGTAGCCGGTGATTTTTGATCAGGCTATAGATGTATACGGGTTGGGGTACCCCTTTGTACCCATGTTTATATGAAAGTTTAGCTTATTAAAAAAAAAATCTCTCCTTCAAGAATACTCAAGTAGTCAAGGAAGGACATAGTATATTTGAGAATACATCATTATTGGAGTTTTTTCTATGTCGCTACTGAGACAAACCGTGAGCAATCTTGTAAAGACCATATAAAAATACATGCATCAAATCATATATTATACATGAGTTTCACTTTTGGTACTGAAACATAATAAGTTCCTAGTTAACACATTATATATATAAATGCCTCTAATACAAAAGAACTAAAAGTCTAAGGCATTACATATACAAGATGTTCCAAAATGATAAAAACTAAGAACTAGATCAATACAATGATCTCAAAACATAACGCCATAGCGGAAGCCATGCCATCACAAAACCACGATCCGTAAGGAAAGTCAAATAACCTTGTCCTTACCCTTCGCCAAACCTGCAGAACCTGTGATGTAAACAACAACAGTGGGGTGAGATACATCAAATCTCAGTGAGTTCCCTATCTTAAAGTCCTCTCGGCTTTACAAGGTTCTAACAAAGTCCTAACTCATGTCCAAGGGGAAAGGGGAAAGACCATGAGTACACACACACACAAGTAACCGCCACGGTGAGCCTGTAAACTCACACTAGTACCGAAGTACCTCTTGAGCCTGTAAACTCAAGGATTCACAAAGTACCGAAGTACGTTCTGAGTCCGTACACTCAAGAACTCACATATCAATAACCAATACCAAGGTATCCCCTTTTCCCGTACCCTTCTACGTCTAGAAGGCGATCCGAGTCATGGATCCTTGTAGCTACTTGGCATACGATTGGATTCGGGATCACGGGCCGTACACCGTGATCCGTCACTTCTCACGGACCGTACGCCGTCTCAAGTCTCTTTACCCGTAGGCTCCAATCGTACTTAACACGGGACTCAAACCTGCCAAGTAGTTGTGTATAACGTTCAGAGGAGGTGCTCGAGTCTCATGAACTACACCGCACAACTGTGGTTATTGATAAACAGAAATGCATACGCCTCAGCCTTTATGCACGAGCGTTGCAACACATGGAACAATTCACACTTCCAACACAGTTTTTGGTAAAAATCCTCACCCTGCCTAGTCCACATTTTAACATGCATACATTGCCAATAATAGTTACACACAATTAACAGATAAAAGGCGATAAAACGACACAATTTCAGAAATCCCGACTTAATTAAATCGGCCGACGATCTTAAAACCATTTTAATAAGAAAGTACAATTTATTATCTTTCCAACGATATCAAAATTGTTCCAATCCGAGTTACGTACAAAAAGTTACGGCATTGTAAACAATCGATCGGAAAAATAAATCACAACAGCAGGATTCTGTAACTCTCCTGGCCGTACGCGTATTGGCATTCCCCGTACGCGTATGCCCAAAAGCTCGCCCAGCCATACGCGTATTGCCCCAAGCGATACGCGTATTGCTCAAAATGCCCGGCCATCCATACGCGTATTGCCCTTGCCGTACGCGTATTGACCAGCTCCATACGCGTATTGACATGCTCCATACGCGTATGGGCAGAAGAAAAATGCAGAAGTTTCTGCAGAATTTCTCTGCTACGGGTTGATCCAAAATCAACCCCAAAATCACATTTTGATCAATCATCAAGCAACAAAACATGTTATAATACAACAACCAGTATAGCATATAATCATACATTGAATTTCAACAGTTAGGTTTCCGATTTTGGGCCAGAATAATCGATTTTTCACAATTTCAACCTAACTCTAAACTCAACAAAACTCTACTCTAAAGAGTCTAACTAGAACCCACCTGGATTACTAGACGAGGAGGTTGATACTGAGACGAGTAAACGAAGAACAGATGAATTGATGATGATTCTTGAGCTTTTGGAAATTTTCTCTCCTTTCCTTCTTCCACTTTTCCTTTCTCCTCCTTTTCCTTTGTTTTTCCTTCTTTCTATCTTTCTCTTTAGCTTTGTTTGGTTTTCAAGGAAAATGAAAAGAAAATAGATAGTATAGAAACTATCATTTTTAGTAACACTACTAAATGTCCAAAATTAGCTCAAATACCTCAAATTATAAAAACTCAACGTTAAATACTATTAGTTTAATCGACTCTGAGTTCGTCAGTTTACTCTAATTATTTTATCAAATAATTACTCAGAGTACCCTAGAACCCAGTTGATCATAATAATATTAACCAGAGCGTTTATAAATTTACGGGGTATTACATCCTCCCCCCTTAAATAGAAATTCGTCCTCGAATTTAGAATATTACCTGAACAGATGTGGATAAGAATCTCGCATTTCCGATTCTAGTTCCCAAGTAGCATCGCCCGGATGCGTCATATCCCATTGCACCTTAACAAGTGGAATATCTTTGTTCCTTAACACTTTTGTTTCCCTTCCCACAATACAACTCGGTTGTGGTTCAAAAGTCAAATCCGCTTCAATTTCCACTGATTCGGGTAGAATTGGCTGAAGAGGATCAGGAATAAACTTACGGAGCTGAGATACGTGAAAAACGTCATGCATCTCGGATAGAGAGGGTGGTAAGGCTAATCTATAAGCAACTTCACCAATCCTTTCTAAAATCTGATACGGTCCCACGTATCTAGGACTTAACTTACGCGACTTAAACGGTCCTTTCAATCTCAATCTCGGAGTAACTTTCAGAAATACATGGTCACCTTCCTTAAATTCCAAAGGTCTCCTACGATTGTCCGCATAACTCTTTTGACGATCTTGTGCTTGTTTAACCTTCTCGCGGATCATTCGAATCTTTTCCGTAGTCTCTTGAATAATCTCGGGTCCCAAAATTCTATCTTCGCCAATTTCAGCCCAACACAAAGGTGTCCTACACTTTCTCCCATACAATGCTTCATACGGAGCCATACCGATACTCGCATGGTAACTATTGTTATAGGAAAACTCAATTAACGGCAAAAGTTCCTTCCAATTCCCTCTACTCTCTAACACACAAGCTCTTAACATATCCTCCATCGTTTGTATTGTTCGTTCAGCCTGACCATCCGTTTGAGGATGATTCGACGTGCTCAAACACAAATTCGTACCCATCGCTTGTTGGAACACTTTCCAAAATCTCGAAGTAAACTTCGGATCTCTATCGGACACAATACCAGAAGGAATACCATGCAATCTCACAATCTCAGCAATAAACAACCTTGCAAGATGACTTGCCTTATGAGTAGTCTTTACGGCTAAGAAGTGTGCAGATTTCGTTAGTCGATCTACAATCACCCAAATAGAATCATACCCACCTTGGGTACGGGGTAAACCCACTGCAAAATCCATAGAAATACTATCCCACTTCCAAACTGGAATATCCAAAGGTTGTAACAAACCGCCCGGTCTTTGGTGTTCAATCTTCACCTGTTGGCACACCGCACATTCTGACACATATCCCGCTATATCCTTTTTCATCCCAGGCCACCAATAATCCTTCTTTAAATCCTGATACATCTTTGAAGAACCAGGATGTATCGTAAAAGTACCTTTATGAGCTTCGTCTAAGATCTTCCTTTTCAATGCCTCATCCCTCGGAACACAAATCCTTTGATTAAACAGAACAATCCCATCTGTCGCTCGTATAAAACCCGGCTGAAGTAACAATTCTTGTAACTCTTCTTCTAACAATTGTGCCTGTTGAATCTCAACTCTCAAGGTAGAATTGACATTCAAATTTCCCATAATCACACCATTCGGAGTCCACACAAACTGGAGATTAAGATCTCTAAACTTTTCCAACAATGAATACTCTAAAATCATCAATTCCGCACTATGAACCATTTTCCGACTTAAAGCATCCGCTACTTTATTCGCCTTTCCTGGATGATACTTCAATTCTAAGTCATAATCTTTTAAGTACTCCATCCACCTTCTTTGTCGCATATTCAACTCCTTTTGATCAAACAAATACTTCAAACTTTTGTGGTCACTGAACATTTCAAAACGTACACCATATAAATAATGACGCCACACCTTCAGTGCAAAAACCACTGCAGCTAGTTCCAAATCATGAGTTGGATAATTCTTCTCATGAACTTTTAACTGTCGAGAAGCATAAGCTACCACTTGACCACCTTGCATCAGAACACCCCCTAATCCCCTCTTAGAAGCATCACAGAATACTTCATAAGAGTTGTTAGGATCAGGAATAATTAATACTGGAGCACTCGTCAAACTTTCCTTCAAATGCATAAAACTTTGTTCGCAACCTGAATCCCATTCAAACGTAACATCCTTCCGAGTAAGTTTCGTCATTGGTAAGGCCAATTGAGAAAAGCCCTTAATAAACCCTCTATAGTAACCGGCCAATCCCAAGAAACTTCTGACTTCTGAAACATTTCTCGGTCTCTCCCAATTAATTACTGCTTCTACTTTCGATGGATCCACTGCCACACCACCTCGAGATATCACATGTCCAAGAAAATTAACTTCCGACATCCAAAACTCACACTTGCTCAACTTAGCAAACAATTGCTTCTCTTGCAAGACCGATAAGACAATCCTCAGATGTTCTCCGTGCTCTTGTGGAGTACGAGAATAAATAAGAATGTCGTCAATAAAGATTACCACAAATTGGTCCAAGTAAGCCTGAAATATTCGATTCATGTAATCCATGAAAACAGCTGGAGCATTAGTCACACCGAAAGGCATCACTAAGAATTCGTAATGACCGTAACGTGTCCTAAATGCAGTCTTTGGCACATCGGAACTCTTCACTCGAATCTGATGATAACCCGACCGTAAATCAATCTTCGAGAACACACAGGCTCCTTTCAATTGATCTAACAAGTCGTCTATCCTTGGTAAGGGATACTTGTTCTTAATGGTAACTTTATTCAACTTACGATAATCTATGCACAAACGCATTCCCCCATCTTTCTTCTTTACCAACAACACTGGAGCTCCCCACGGTGAAACACTAGGCCTAACGAAATGCTTGGACATCAAGTCCTCCAATTGGTCCTTTAATTCTCTTAATTCAAGCGGTGCCATCCGATACGGAGAAACAGATATAGGAGCCGTTCCCGGTATCAGGTCAATAGAGAACTCAACTTCTCTCTCCGGAGGAAGAGAAGAAACATCCTTAGGAAACACTTCAGGAAATTCACACACTATTGGAATACTCAGAACTTGCTGTTCACTACTTCCCTCCTTAGTAAGAACCAATAAAACAGATTTCTCTTTCTCAAACAAGAAATTTACCATTCCCACCGTACCTTCTAAAATCGTCGATAAAACATCTTTCGGAGTAGCCTCAGCAGATGGAATAATAATTAGCTTCTCCTCACAACCGATAAAAACCGAATTAGCTGAAAGCCAGTCCATTCCCAGAACAACATCCACTTTCTTAAGCGGCAGACAAATAAGATCAATCTGGAAGACTCTATCGTTCACCGACAACACACAATTTTCACACATCAGTGGTGTTTCAACCATTTCATCCATGGCAGTAGTAACCACCATAGGAGGAAACAAAGGAATAGTTTGCAACCCAAGTCGCTTCACACATCTTAAAGACACAAAAGAATGTGTAGCCCCACAGTCAAATAAAACAAAACAAGGTTGACCATTAACAAAACACGTACCCGCAATCAAGGAATTATCACCCTTAGCTTTCCTTGCATCCAGAGTATATACTCGACCAGTAGTCTTCCCTTGTGTCTGATTTCTACCCTGAGGACAATCCCTCGCCCAATGACCCATCTTGTTACACTGATAACACCGTACTTCTTCCGATTTGCACCTACCAAAATGACTCCTCCCACAAGTGCGACATACTGGAGGCGCACCAGTTCTAGAGCCCTGTACTTGCTTCCCTTTGGAAGACTGTTGCCTTTGCCTAAACTGTTGATTCGACCTTCCACGGTCACCTTGAGTTACCCTGTTCGAATCCACCTCCATTTGTATCTTTTTCAAGCTATTTTCCGCCACATAACATTGTCTTAACATTTCAGCATAAGTAGCAAATTCCCGTTGAGACACGCTGTGTGAAATCTCAGCCCTTAACCCAAACAGAAACGGGTCTATCTTCCACCTCTCGTCAGGAGCATACATGGTCTGTCTAGAATAGTCAGCCATGGTCTCAAATTGTTCCGCATAAGAAGCCACTGATAAATTTTCCTGTCTCAACTGTTGGAACTCAAACTCCTTTTGAGACCTTAAAGAACTCGGAAAATATTTCTCCATAAAGATTACCTTAAACTGTTCCCACACTTTCGGCACTTCCTGAGTTGTCATCAAGGCTGAAGCGCTCTCCCACCACCTCATGGCAGGACCCTTCAACCAGTGAGAAGCAAAGACCACCTTATTCTCCTCACTGCAATGAACTATCAGAAAAATCCGTTCCATTCCTGTTATCCATTCGTGTGCCTTCACCGGATCTAGCCCTCCTTGAAACTCCGGAGGATTCATACGAACAAATTCCCTGTAGGTTCCTCCCGTAACTTCCGGAACAACCACTGGAGGATGCAGACCATCAGCCATTTGTTGCATCATTCCTTGCATAAACTGATTCTGCTGTTGCTGCATCTGTTGCATAAATTGGTACAACGGGGCATTCCCTTCATCACCTTGTGGAACTGTCCCAGCTGGAGTAGTCCTTGGTCTTCCACGGTTGTTTCTGCGTCTATCAGCCATGTTCCTGAATTCCATATCAATAGGATTAAGTTGATCAGACTCAATACCATAAATATAACAGACAAGACCCATGGTGACCCGCCGCATATGAAACGGAAAGAAACACTTATTCTATTTCATGGCTAGGTCGAGGATACGACCTGCTTTGATACCAACTGTAAAGACCATATAAAAATACATGCATCAAATCATATATTATACATGAGTTTCACTTTTGGTACTGAAACATAATAAGTTCCTAGTTAACACATTATATATATAAATGCCTCTAATACAAAAGAACTAAAAGTCTAAGGCATTACATATACAAGATGTTCCAAAATGATAAAAACTAAGAACTAGATCAATACAATGATCTCAAAACATAACGCCATAGCGGAAGCCATGCCATCACAAAACCACGATCCGTAAGGAAAGTCAAATAACCTTGTCCTTACCCTTCGCCAAACCTGCAGAACCTGTGATGTAAACAACAACAGTGGGGTGAGATACATCAAATCTCAGTGAGTTCCCTATCTTAAAGTCCTCTCGGCTTTACAAGGTTCTAACAAAGTCCTAACTCATGTCCAAGGGGAAAGGGGAAAGACCATGAGTACACACACACACAAGTAACCGCCACGGTGAGCCTGTAAACTCACACTAGTACCGAAGTACCTCTTGAGCCTGTAAACTCAAGGATTCACAAAGTACCGAAGTACGTTCTGAGTCCGTACACTCAAGAACTCACATATCAATAACCAATACCAAGGTATCCCCTTTTCCCGTACCCTTCTACGTCTAGAAGGCGATCCGAGTCATGGATCCTTGTAGCTACTTGGCATACGATTGGATTCGGGATCACGGGCCGTACACCGTGATCCGTCACTTCTCACGGACCGTACGCCGTCTCAAGTCTCTTTACCCGTAGGCTCCAATCGTACTTAACACGGGACTCAAACCTGCCAAGTAGTTGTGTATAACGTTCAGAGGAGGTGCTCGAGTCTCATGAACTACACCGCACAACTGTGGTTATTGATAAACAGAAATGCATACGCCTCGGCCTTCATGCACGAGCGTTGCAACACATGGAACAATTCACACTTCCAACACAGTTTTTGGTAAAAATCCTCACCCTGCCTAGTCCACATTTTAACATGCATACATTGCCAATAATAGTTACACACAATTAACAGATAAAAGGCGATAAAACGACACAATTTCAGAAATCCCGACTTAATTAAATCGGCCGACGATCTTAAAACCATTTTAATAAGAAAGTACAATTTATTATCTTTCCAACGATATCAAAATTGTTCCAATCCGAGTTACGTACAAAAAGTTACGGCATTGTAAACAATCGATCGGAAAAATAAATCACAACAGCAGGATTCTGTAACTCTCCTGGCCGTACGCGTATTGGCATTCCCCGTACGCGTATGCCCAAAAGCTCGCCCAGCCATACGCGTATTGCCCCAAGCGATACGCGTATTGCTCAAAATGCCCGGCCATCCATACGCGTATTGCCCTTGCCGTACGCGTATTGACCAGCTCCATACGCGTATTGACATGCTCCATACGCGTATGGGCAGAAGAAAAATGCAGAAGTTCCTGCAGAATTTCTCTGCTACGGGTTGATCCAAAATCAACCCCAAAATCACATTTTGATCAATCATCAAGCAACAAAACATGTTATAATACAACAACCAGTATAGCATATAATCATACATTGAATTTCAACAGTTAGGTTTCCGATTTTGGGCCAGAATAATCGATTTTTCACAATTTCAACCTAACTCTAAACTCAACAAAACTCTACTCTAAAGAGTCTAACTAGAACCCACCTGGATTACTAGACGAGGAGGTTGATACTGAGACGAGTAAACGAAGAACAGATGAATTGATGATGATTCTTGAGCTTTTGGAAATTTTCTCTCCTTTCCTTCTTCCACTTTTCCTTTCTCCTCCTTTTCCTTTGTTTTTCCTTCTTTCTATCTTTCTCTTTAGCTTTGTTTGGTTTTCAAGGAAAATGAAAAGAAAATAGATAGTATAGAAACTATCATTTTTAGTAACACTACTAAATGTCCAAAATTAGCTCAAATACCTCAAATTATAAAAACTCAACGTTAAATACTATTAGTTTAATCGACTCTGAGTTCGTCAGTTTACTCTAATTATTTTATCAAATAATTACTCAGAGTACCCTAGAACCCAGTTGATCATAATAATATTAACCAGAGCGTTTATAAATTTACGGGGTATTACAAATCTCTAGTCACCTAGACATATGGAACTTATCAACTCTATTAGATTTTGTGTTTGTTGGGAATATGTAACACTAAAATAAAGAAGGAGTTGATGAATAATTTTGTTGAAAATTTCAAAGCGTGTGAATTTCAAATAATCTTTAGGATCAATTCGCCCCCACCAATTATAGTATAATGGATGCAATTGAGATTAACAGCGAATTCTCTTAAGGATACTTTGAATTCCTTAATGTGAATTGCACAAACACAATAAGTGTATCTTTTGATAATTGATTACAGAATAATGTTTCTTAAACTTAACTCATGCATTAATGAAGTGAATGATGATTTAGAATAATATAAATGATAAAGAAAAAGGTGTATGTATTTCCAATTTTTGTGTGTATTATACTTCTCAAATGTCTCCATTTAAAGACAAGTTCAAGTCATTTGATGAAGAGAAACACTATTTGAAGAATGATTTCTGCATCTGTATAATGAACATGTATATTATTTGGCATACAAATTTATAACCAAGAAACAGGATAGATAAGTTTGTAAAGTTGCACCCTTTTAGCCAAGGGGCGTGTGTTCGAATCTCATGTTCATTAGTTTTGGAATAAATTTTTATTCTTGTTGTTTTAACTCAAAAATGACATAGCAAAGATTCAAACCCCTGACTATTGAGTGCATAGAGTCACACCTTACCACTTAACCATATATCTCAACTGTCATTAAAATCAATAACAATTCATATACATATTACAAAATTAAAGCTTGCATAATATTTTGGAAATCATCTACAAACTCTAAATTGAAACCATGGGAAAAAGAGTAATAATAAAAGAAACTCATTCATTGTAACAGAAACAAAAAGATAAAAAGAAGAGTACCAGAAACACATCAGCAACCTCCAACTCTAAATAGAGCAAAAACACAGCCTAAGGCTTCTCTACTGTCTTGGGCCTTCCCGTCAAACATTTTGCCATAAGAGCATCGCAAACCTCCTTCACAAACCTGCCACAAAATTCAAGTTCAAACTAACACTAGAACGACAACTTTACATGAAAACAAAATCAAACTATTCATGCAATTAAATATTAAACATGAACATCAATAAAAAAATGTTGGAACATTATTTCAATATCCCAAGATAGAGGAATTTGAAAAAATTCCTTAAGTCTTATATTTGGTGTTTGTTCAAAAAACTCCTTAGTTCCACATTGTTTAGTTGACATACACTACTACAAAAATAATATACAACAACAGTTAAAAGGAGATATTAGCATGTAGGACCGACTGTTGTTACATAGTGTGTGATTGTATATGCGTTACTTACAATCACGGTTGTATGACCATTGTAGAAAATTGAAAAACGCGTTACCTATAATCACGGTTGTTTTAAATACCTATTCTAAAAGGTTTGTCAATATTTTTTAATTTTTACCACGTGGTTTTCCTGATTATATTTATAACTTTTATCACAATATACAATATTAAATATTTAACACAACATCAAGAACAACAAGATTAACATGAATAATAAGAAGAAAAAGAACAACAACAATAACAATAACAATAACGACAAGAATAACAACAAGGATGATAAAAACAACGAGAACAATACCAAGAACAACAAGAACTATAACAACAACAATAACAACAACAAGAACAAAAATAAGAATAATAGGAAAAACAACAAGAGCAACAACAAGAACAACAAGAACAATAACAACAACAACTACAACAATAACAAGAACAACAAGAACAACAAGAACAATAACAAGAAAAATAACAACAACAAGAACAAAAATAAGAATAAGAACAAGAACAACAAGAGCAAAAACAAGAACAACAAGAACAATAACAAGAACAACAAGAACAATAACAACAACAATAACAATAACAAGAACAAAAATAAGAATAACAACAAGAATAAAAAGAGCAACAACACGAACAACAAGGCCTTTTGCCACTACCATAACTCTTAGCTCAAATTGAATTTGGGTGATGTTATTGGCCATTTTGGAAAGCCCTTATATGATACAACAACTGTTTGATCATATTTGGTTTTGATACTTTTTGGATCCAAGTGAGAAATGTCCCTACATTTGGAAAAAAGTGAAGGCAGATTCTGACTTAGTGAAAATTTCACTAAGTGTTGGAAAAAAATGACATTTTCACTTTTTGTGATTTTGATCAATCCATAACTCAAAATCCATGAAGAATTGGAATGAGGTCTAGTTGATGTTTTTGTAGAGGGCCATGAGATCTACAAATCAAGCTTTGGATGGGGAGAAATGGCTTTGTGGTTTAGGAGTTATGATCCTCCAAAGTTGATACCCTTGCCACTTTGTTCATAACTTAGAAAATTTTCTAACTTTTTATGGTTACCCCTTTTACAAGTTATCCCATTTTCTTTGATTTTTCTTGATGAATGGTGATGGACATGTTCCATGGGTGTTATAGGGTATATTGAATCATGTCTTAGGTCTTGGGAGCATGTCCTGGTTAAAAGTCAAAGTTACAGTTGACTTTTCCCGCAAAACCCTAACTGTGGTACTTACGAAATTGAAACTTGTTGCTCAAGATTCCTAGATCAATCCATTGTTGCAAATGGATCAATGTGGTGTATTAGAGACCCTCAAATCCTATCTTGAGGTCTTGGCTCATGTTTTTCCCCAAAAGTCAACTTAGGGGTGAATTAGGTCAAGAAACCCTAATTCCTGATTTTTTATGTATGCATCCCCTGAGGAAAAATTGACTTGATGATTGGGTCAATGAGGTTCCAAGGAGCATATTACGATATGCTTTGAAGTATTGGCTCATTCCCAGAGGAAAATTTCCCACTGGAGGCCCTGGTCGACTAAAACCCTAATTTGGTGACACTGGAGATCTTGAGGCTTGATCCACCTAAGAACTCTGAGAGGGCTTGAAACCCTAAGTTTGACTGTAATGGATGCTCACCCATCCTTGGGGAGACTAATGAGGCATAATGATACACCCATATTGTGATCATGATTTGCAAAATGATGGGAATCTTAGTGGTCAGAATTTGGGGTATGACAGATGCCCCTATTTAATCTTCTTGGACCCGAAGGTGTGAATAGCGAAGGTATTCGGGCATTCAGGGTGCAAGAGGATTAAATATCGGAATACCCGAAATTTTGATGGTGGTTAAGGATGGTAGCTTGCGCATCCTTCTTCTTTTGTTAAGAAATGATGCTTAGAAAAGGTAAAAAACTTCCCCTCGATCCTGGTTTCCTACCAAGGAACTGGTCTTAGTTTCTGACGTAAACTTCCCCTCGATCCTGGTTTCCTACCAAAGAACTGGTCTCACTTTCTGAAATAAACTTCCCCTCGATCCTGGTTTCCTACCAAAGAATTGGTCTCAGTTTTTGGAATAAACTTCCCCTCGTTCTTGGTTTCCTACCAAGGAACTGGTCTCAGTTTCTTTTGTCAATAAACTTTATTGACAAGGGACGCTATTCGTAGCGGTTTTCCTCAAACTTCTCGCCGAATTTTCCGGGGGAGATGCCATTTGATGGGAAAAAGAATGATGGCAGACTTATTGGGGAACCCAATCGTCTGAGTTGTAGAGGTGCACAAACTTCTATATTGGAGACGCCATTTGTTTCTACTGGGGAAAGCGAGTTTCTTGAGAGACTGCTTCCGCTTGGAGTCTGTAACGCCCACATATATAATACATGCATCAAATCATATATTATACATGAGTTTCACTTTTGGTACTGAAATATAATAAGTTCCTAGTTAACACATTCTATACATAAATGCCTCTAATACAAAACACTAAAAGTCTAAGGCATTACATATACAAGATGTTCCAAAATGATAAAAACTAAGAACTAGATCAATACAATGATCTCAAAACATAAACGCCATAGCGGAAGCCATGCCATCACAAAACCACGATCCGTAAGGAAAGTCAAATAACCTTGTCCTTACCCTTCGCCAAACCTGCAGAACCTGTGATGTAAACAACAACAGTGGGGTGAGATACATCAAATCTCAGTGAGTTCCTATCTTAAAGTCCTCTCGGCTTTACAAGGTTCTAATAAACCTAACTCATGTCAAAGGGAAAGGGGAAAAGACCATGAGTACACACACAAGTAACCATCACGGTGAGCCTGTAAACTCACACTAGTACCGAAGTACCTCTTGAGCCTGTTAACTCAAGGATTCACAATGTACCGAAGTACCTCTTGAGCCTGTTAACTCAAGGATTCACAATCAATAACCATACCAAGGCATCCCTTTTTCCCGTCCGCTTCTACGTCTAGAAGACGATCCGAGTCATGGATCCTCGAATTACTTGACATACGAAATGGATTCGGGAACAACGGCCTGTTAGCCGTGAACCGTCACTTCTCATGGCCTGTTAACCATCACAAGTCTCTACCCGTAGGTCCCATTCGTACTAACCGCGGGAATCAAACCTGCCAAGTAATGGTGCATATGTTTCAGAGGAGCTCGAGACCCATGAAACGCACTATCCAAAAATAACCTGTTATGATTATACAATACACACGCCTCGGCCTTACTAGCACGAGCGGTGTTACTATTTCATCACACACCACATTGTTTAGGGTAAGTCCTCACTCTTCCTATTTCATTTTATATTAACATGCATATTCACTCACAACATGTTAAACAACATAAATAGAATAGCTTAACACAATTTAAACATAGTTTACATAAATTTATCAAATGATTTCCACTTTGGGTTTCCTCCGATTATTTAATCGGGCAATCAAAACGACAATGCCTTATCGTCATCATAAAGGTCATTTCTCCAGCTTTCTAATGATATGTTGAACATTCAAAACGGACCACCGGATCAAAAGATATGGCGAAAACAAGTTATAAAAATAACACAGCTCGCCCCAGGTTCGCTAGGCGAACGAGCTGGCGAGTCTTCGCCTTCGCCTTCGCTAGGTGAGCAAGCTGGCGAGTAATTAAACAGAAAACTCCCAGACCTAAAACACCATAAGTTCGCTAGGCGAACGTCTGGCGAACCTTCGCCTCCACCTTCGCTAGGCGAATGTGCCAGCGAGCACCAAGGCAGTAAGTTCCCATATTCAAAACACACTAAGTTCGCTAGGCGAACATGCCAACGAACCTTCGCTAGGCGAACGTTCGGGTTCGCTAGGCGAACCCTCGATTGCTGCTCGCTGGAACTCGCCCCAGGTTCGCTAGGCGAAGCAAGCGAAACAGAACCTCTCCCAGCTGCTGTTCTTCACTTCCAACTCTCATTTTCTCCATCAAAAACATTACCCAACATCACACAACAGTCAATACATAATGCAAACATGATAACAAGCTTATAACAACATTTATAGCAAGATTCAACCATAAAATTCCATATTTCCATAATCTAACCTAAATCCAAAAACTCTCTAGAGCTCTCTAATAATGGTACTAACTAGAACCCACCTTGAGATAGAGCAAGATGAAGATGATTGAGGAGTTTGGATGAAGATTGGATGATGATCTTGATGGTTCTTGAGCTTTTCTTCAACTTTCCTCTTCTTCTCTTTTTCTCTCCTTCCTTTCCTTTCTTCCTTCTTTCTTTCCTCTAACTTTCTCTATGTCTTACTATCTTTGGCAAATGGGAGGAAAAGAAATATAGTAACTTAGTATTAGAAATAATACTACTAAAAGTCCAAAAAGTCTCTCAAGTCCAAATTAAATAAATGTCTCCGAAACAATTAATATTTATTGGATCAATTCTAAGTACCGAAGTTACTCTAATTATTTTATCAAATAATTTCTCAGAGCAACCGGACTCAATTAATCACAATGCAATATTATTCGGTGTCATAAAATACGGGGTATTACAGAGTCATACATCATACTTTTCTCGGGGTCTTCCCGGAGAAATGCCATATGATGGGATTCAATTTTGAGGTGCCGATGACCTTTTCATCAGTGGTTTTTCAGAGAAAAACTGCCGTACCGCAGAATTTCTTGATTAAGAGGCTTTCTCTGGGGATTTTCCTTAACCCGGGAAAGCAAGGATGACATCTTCAATCTCGAAGAATGACGTTTGTGGAAGGTTTTTCTAGCCTTTCAGAGGTTCAAGTTATCAAAGTGGTCAAGGGCCAACTTCATTCCAGAAATAAACTGGAGGAGAGATTGTTCAAACGCAACATTTCCTAATCGAGGAAAAAACTGACAACTCGACTGAGAAGACAGTTATCACTAGGGAAAAGACCGACTGGAGTGATAGTGATGCAATATGAATGAGAATGCAAATAGAATGCATGATGTATGTATGTATATGCTGACAAAACTGACGCGACATACAGACTAAAAGATGAACATGACGGGATACTCGGCCTTCGTGGGGCGAAGTCGTACCGTTGATCCAAATGTAGTAATTTTTCCTTGCTTAGGAGAGACAGTCCTGCGGGGAATACCATTGGTCGGGCTTAGGAGATAAGAACTCGGTCGGGGGTGTCAGATGGGAAAGCCGCATCTGATACAACTGATCCTTCATTCAGGCGCACTGGCTTAGAAGGTGTACTTTAATTATGAACTTTGAGGCTCAAACACCTTTGGAGAAGCGATCAATTTTCTTTCGATGTTCAACTGTCAAAAAGAAATTGTCGTCTTTATTATTATTATTTTTTTAAAGCAGAACAATTTTAACAAGTAAATTCATTTTTGCTTCGTTTCAAGAACGGTTGATCATATTAAAATGTCGTTCTATAAAGCTAAAACAAATGAGAATTATAAACAAAAGCACAAGGGCTCAAATTTTATTGATAGGATGGAAATCAGCCAAGCACGTGATTCCATAGAGTATTTACAAAGTTTAGAAAATGGTAATTTAAGGAAAAAGGGTTACATTGAGACATAACGACCATTATCCTTCTACCAACTTTGAATTCCGGACATCCTGAGCTTCCGTCGAAGATGACCTTGACTGGAGTTTTTCTGATGGATGACGTAACTGCTGCCGAGGGATTTGCCCCTTTGTTGAACGTAGTTACTTGCCATTATCCCTAATTTTTGCCTGGATTGTACTTTGAGGTTTCCAATCCACTGGGATGATTTTTTATCATGTCTCTAATTTTTTCCTGGACCGCCCTTCCAGGTTTTCAATACACCGAGACGTTTTTTTTTAGGCAAAGTATTTCTTGACTACATCAACATTCGTGGGGTAGGCAAATTCCTCTCCGTCCATGGTTGCAAGTCTCAAGGCGCCGCCTGAAAAAGCTTTCTTGACCACGTAGGGGCCGTCATAAATAATTAAGGTCGGTGTAATCTCGTTCAGTGATTCGTGAAAATCATTATTCAACAACAGACTCTTCTTACTTATTTATCGTTTGTAGGGCTTGGGTCACCAATATATATATATATATATATATATATATATATATATATATATATATATATATATATATATATATATATATATATAAATATAAAGATATTTTACGCTAGCCGTCCCAACATATGTGAAATCTTGCCCCCACCTTTTGTTGTTGAGCGTTGTTGAAAGTCAACGAGCGTTTTCTCCGATCTTTGCCAAGAACGTAATTTATGATAAACGTTGAATTGTACGAAATTTATAAAATAATTAGAATATAATTTATGGTTAATTAAACATACTCCCATTGCAACTTGAAATATTTATTTATTAAAATATTTAATAATAACCTCCATTATTTTAAAATAATTATTAAATTTAAATATAAATTAGACTATACTTCCATTTGGATTTGTTCGTTTTATAAAATTATCAAGAGTATATTCCTAATAACATTTAAATTTTATAATAATACTTGTGCATTATAAAGACTTAAAATGGTAAAATTTCTCTTAGACATTATAAGTTTAATATTTCGACGTGTGAACTGAAATTTACATATAAATTTTAAAATAACCTTTATATAAACAACATAATTAAAATAATATAATTAAAATAAAATAAATATTATAACGGCTTACCGGTTACTTATAAAAATAATGTGGTTAGAACTTTGACGTATAAAACTCCTTTCAAACTTTAGAAGAACTTTTACCACAAACTAACTCTAAAAGTTACAAACCGACACCGTGAAAACCTCGATAACAAAAACTAATATTATTATATAAATCAACTGGAGAAGGAAAGAAATAGAGAGGCAAGAAAGATGGTTCGTGAATGAAAGAATGAGAATGGCGTGGAAAAGACCTTTATGTATACTAGTTGCAAAATATTAAAATAACAGAAGTGTATCTCTTTTTACCCATACCTTCTAACTTTTCAACTCTTCCTAGTAAATTTGTCTTTCTCAAATATTTACTAGTCTTACATCAATAGTTCTATAAATATTCTAGTATGACTTTCTGAAAATAATTTATGAGAAAGGTATGAGAACTTGATATCAAAATGTTTTATTACATAAGATGATGTAGGATATTAATTGAAACATGAGATATATATTTCTTTTATAAAGTGAAATGATGATGATAATAATAATAATAATAATAATAATAATAATAATAATAATAATAATAATAATTATTATTATTATTATTATTATTATTATTTGATATGTTTATTAACTTAAGATTATTTTATTTACTAATTAGTTTGTAGAGTAAAATGATGATATTCAAATAAAATAAAATAAAATAATAGTAATAACACAACAACAACAATAATAATAATATAAATTATATGAATAATTAATTAACTTAAAATAAAGTATTTTAAGTATTAGTTTCAAAGTTTAGTTTGTAAAATGAAACGATGTTATTCAAATCGAATAATAATATTAATAATAAATATAAAGGGTAATTAATTGATAAATTAATTATTATAGTTTTTTGTTTTAATATTTAGTTTTTAATAATTAGCGATATTAAAATCTCAAATCTAATCAGATATATTATTTAAGGTATAGAAAATTAGGATGTTACACACGGGCTGCACGAGAGTGAGCAGTGTATTTAGTTTTATATTTCCTTCAATATTATTTTTAATTAAGTGAAAACCACCTAGACTTACCCGTGTCCCAGAGGTACACCGAAAATTTCACTATGATCTTGTTTATGTAACATTAACTAAATCAATTAGATTTAATTTCAGTTGTTAGTCCCCTCCTATTTTAAAAGCACAACCTTAGATTTACGTAGCATTGCTAGATAAAAATAAGGTTGATTATTGGCTCCTGTGGGTTCGATATCTTTAAAACTTTGATTGATTTTATGCACTTGCATAATAGCCAATCATGGATTTCTTGTCAGTCAGGTTGTTTACACTTTAATTTGCAACTGTTAATTTTTTTATTTTACCGTTAATTACTCTGATTATATTGTTCTTCACCACGAGTGAGTAGTTCATTAGAAACTAAGGGTCATGAGACCTAGCTCATGATTATTCGTATGATCCATTGTTAATCGATTACGAGAATTTTAACTACGAGATTATTTTAAAACCTGAGTTTTTCATTCCACACTTGTACAAAACAAAAGAGTTCTTATGTACCGATCCTAGTCTAAAAGGATATCTATCGGTACCCGAGCTCAGGTTTTTAAATAGTTATGTTTGAAACAATAAAAGTGCTCATACATGATTTAGAAATGTTCCAACTTTATAGTTGTGCAAAAGAAAAAAATCTCTGACAAATAATCTGGTCGTGTGAAAGCAAACTAATTATTCAATGTATATTGGACAAAGCGGTGGAAAAAGTAGGTGTTATCCACATTTATTTATTTTCTGTAAGTGTATGAAAATTCTTGTAATAGAAGGGAATTGATCATATGAATGTGTCATAGTAGGGAATATGAACCCAAAGTCATGTATGTTTCAGAGTATTTTAAGTGATTTTTATTTAATCTATTTTACAAAAGTGCTTTTTAATTTAACCTATTTTAGAAAATCCAATTTTTGGTCATTTTAAACAGAATTCGGTTATATACCTTTGCTCCCAATGGTTCAATCACTTTTTACACATTCGCACAATTGTATACTTACAGTGTGTCAAACGGTCATGAATGTAACTCTATTAAATGGTAAGATATGCCTTGGGGACTAGAAAATCAAGGATTTATCAGGTTCATTAGGAACTAGAAAAAAAAAATAAGTTGCTAAAATCTCTGACAAATTTATCTAGCTACCAAATTACATATTGCATATTATTTTAAAAAATTATAGTTTAATTATTGTCTTCAAACTCCCAGGTCTTGAATAAAGATTGATGTTCAAATTAAAACAACAATTTGCATGATTATAGTAATCACATTTGCATATATTTCAAGGGCTCGTTGAAGTGAATCAGTGAGTAGACTATAATATTGATTAGCCAAATGATAGAGTAATACATGTAACATTAAGATAAATAGTTTTCAGAATATTTATCAATTTACAAATCATATTCACAAACAAACATGAATATAAAATTTATGATTGGTCTCCAAAGTTTACAAATCATATTCATCACTTTCCATTAATTTTTGAAACCTTACAATGTCCAATTCACTCAAACTTCAATACTATCAATCGCAAATACGAATTCAATTCTTCTATTGATTTGTAGTAACATTTATAATAAAGTAATCCTATGAGGAGTCTATGATCAAATTGAGGAATTCAAAGCATTATAAGCTACCTATAATAATCATCCACTAGAATCAAGAGATCATAATCCAATTGTGTCTTGAAACAAATGCATTAAAAAAATTGATACATACATATATATATATATATATATATATATATATATATATATATATATATATATATATATATATATTGTTGTATCCTAAATTTTTACCCTTAGATGTCATCCAGCTTTTGTGCATCTTATGAGCATCTCTGCATTGTTTGAGCTAACCCATATTTTGTAGTTTGTTTCTTTGTGTTCAAATTAGGTTTACATATCACCATGAAGCTCCACAAGACGTTTGAAGCAAGTCAAGTCAACAAAGACCTCCAATGCAAGGACTTTGGAATTAGGGTTTGCTCTGAAGAAATCACTAAGAATTTGGCTCTATCAAGTCAAAATTTGTGTGGTTCACTTACCTTATGAAGTCATCCACGGTCAAGGGACATCATTCAACAAGAATCCAAGGGCTTTGGGTCCTCAACAAGAGAATTTTAGGCCTCAGCCTCACTGTGCCTCCAAGTTAGGGTTTCTGTGACACTTATCAGTCAATGGCTTTGATCTTCATCAAGATGGACTCCCAAACCCTAGTTCTTGATCCTATTGGTTTATCAACATCCTCAAGAGTCTCCTAAGACCTTTAGATGAGAAAGAAGAAGCAAGATTACAATATTCAATCTCAGTACATTCACAAGCAAAATTAGGGTTTGTCAGAAACCCTAATTTTTGGGGATTTTTGGTTCAGATGGAGAATTAATGTTTCTAATCATCATAGGATGTCTCATGAAGTATTCCAAGCATCCATATCAAATTTCATGAGGTTTCTTGCAAGAGAAGTAGGGTTTTGACCAAGAAAAGTATCATTTGTGAGATTTTTCCCCTAATAGCATAATTTGGAATGACCATAACTCCTAAAATACACATCCAATTGGAGTTATTCAAAGCTCATTAGAAAGCTCTCTTCAAGATCTTCAATTGTTTTAATATGACTTTTCTTCAGAAAATGCTTGGATTTTGAGTTATGGATCTTATAAGCCAAATTGACCAAAGGACAGTAAAATTCTGCATGTTTTCCCTTCATGAAAAGCCAACTTCAACCCTATTTTTCACCAAGCTACATTGTGATTCAGAACTTGAGTTAAACATAAAAGTTGTAGAGGGCATTAAAGGCTTTCTAAAGAGTACAAGAACTTCCCCATCCATGGAGTGAGTTGGGAGTTTCGAATTGTTGAAGTTTAGGGTTCATTTCATGATTTTCAAGTTTCCAACTTTTGTGAAATGGTACATAACTCTTCTAATCCCTAATTAACTCACTTTTCTGACGTATAGTAGCAAGGTTAACATATTTTGAACCCCTCCCACGAAAATGCAAGTTGCAAACATCAAATATATTAGTTTATGTCAAGAGTGTGCAAGTGGTTTTCAATGGAGAGAGAAACTTTTCCAACAATTCATTTGCCTTGCAACTTGGACTCTGAGCCTCTCAAATCAGTCCACATTGCTACAGAGGTCTATGGCTAGTGCAATGAAGACTCCATGCTCATCAGCCAGCTCACACGAAGAGATTTCAAAATAAGGGCAGTCTTGGCATTTTTCTATTTTTTGGCCATACCTCAAACCCTAATCTTTTCCTATAAATAGAGGCTTGATCCTCAGTCCAAAACACCCCAGAATCACTCCAAATAGAGACTGATTACTCACTACTTTCTCCCACTCTCAAGTTCTTGCAAATTTGCAAAACACTTGCTATAATTCATTCCACTCGAGCACTTGCCCTCAAACCCCACAAACCACTTATAAAAACCACATATAGAAGTTCCAAACACCTGAAACATCTCTGTAACAGCCACAACCACCATTTCCATTTCAACACTCTAATTTGCAAAAGCATGGCTGCAACTCATTTGGCTCGTGCGTTTTCTCATTAAACTTCATAAACCTTCTCTAAGCATCATATAGAAAAGCTTCCAACACCTAAACACTCACTGAAACTGCTCCATATTCATCTGCCATTTTCAACCTCAACCTTGCACCAAGTATCGGGTTTGTAGTTCAAGGCCATTTCCAAAGGATCCAAGCATCTGAACGTGTTCTAATAGGATCATAAAGCTCCCAGGAGTTGCTATTTCTCATCTGCAAGTGATTTGAAGAAGCCTTGGACTTTCTCCAAGAGGTAGGTTTTCTTGAATTTTAAACTCCATATTCATGCGCATGTTGTTACTATTT
This sequence comes from Lathyrus tuberosus, assembly GCA_022829125.1. NCBI lineage: Eukaryota > Viridiplantae > Streptophyta > Magnoliopsida > Fabales > Fabaceae > Lathyrus > Lathyrus tuberosus. The sequence continues at coordinate 3,488,670 of JALAZF010000552.1, read as the reverse complement.
GCACGTTAGAAATGTAGTATGTTATTGTTTTGTTGTTGCCGAATACATTTGGTTGATGTTTGTTTACAATATTGCATGATGTCGTGTTTGAAAGTTTCATGTGTGTTGCACTGTTGTTCTTAAGATTCTGGTTTGTGTGTTGCATATTAATATAAACTAATGACATATTCAGAAACTAGGGAATTTGTACTTCATTTTTGGCTTTGATTTTATGTGATTTGATGAAGAAATGAGTGAGAATGAATCATTGGAAAATTTGTCCGTGTTTGTGTTATTATGGTCGTGAGAGAGAGACGAGCGTGAGGGAGGAAGAGAGTTTGGCCATTTAGTGGTTTGGTTTTAAAATAAAAATAAATGGTTGTGTGTTAGTGAACAGATGTATGGCCGTCCCCACGGTTGCGCGCTTGCCTTGTACACGTTTGGTCATGGGTTCGAACCTGGTGGAGGGCATTTCCCATTTTTTTTATCTTTTGTTTTCTTATTTTTCTTTATGTTTATGCCATGTTTTCAAGCCTTCATAACTTGCTCATCTTTTACTCTTTTTTATCCATTCTTTTTGCAAGATGTTCCTTAACATGTCTATTTTATGAATATGGAAAGAAATTGGTGAAAATGATTATTTTTGAAGCATTGGTTTATGTTACAAATGAAGGACTTTTCAGGGTTTCATAAAAGGATACTTTGATTTCTCTTAATCCTTTTACCATGTTTTCTTGTTTACATTGATCAAATGAGACCTAAAGTATGTTGTTTAAACCTTGTATGATGTCTTGACATTGTTTGTTTTGTTTCACTTGATTTCATTGAGTTTTGATTTGTGTTCTTACATGAAAATAACCTTTGAAATACCATGAGATCTCCTTAGATCATTTGTCTGATAACATGAATTGTTTGACCAAGTATGTAACATGTTTATGTCTTGAACCTTGAATGCCATGTTTTGAACTATTTTTGATTGCCTACATGTTTGGTTTATCATGATAAATGCTTAAGCTTTCAAAGAAGTTGTCACTTTCACTTATACCACCTGTTTGTTTTTGCATAGAGCATCTTCACATGTAATCCCCATGAAATGTCTTGATCCTGATTATACTTGTATCTTACCTGTGATATTTATCTCATAGCTTTGTTAAATGTTTCCCCCAAGTGAGGTTAGCTTTTTGGCTTCTCCTCCTTAACACTCTTTGTGTTCCCCCATTCCAAAGGAAGGTAATCATTGTTGACTCATAAGTCATGACCTCCCACCTTTAACCTAAGTAACCTCTTAGGAGAAACCCTATTTCTTGGCCTCATCAGAGCCATAGAAATCACAATTAGCCTTAGGAGAGAGTTCTTAAACTCTTAGTGATATTCATCATAATGGATCATCACTTCCCCTACTTACTAAAACATAATTATAGGTCCATCACAACTAGACTTAGAGAGTTCTTGCACTCTACAATGAGCTTGACCTCATTTCCCCTCTGAATATTGACCATAGTCAATAGTTCAGTAGACGTAGAACTATGCATACTCTGATTCTACACCCGAGGATACGTAGGCTCAAAGTGCGATGCTTTGTCGAGTATACTTAGATACTAACCCCTAGGGTTTCAAACCATTAGCATAGAACCTTTAGCAAACATTATATAACATTAAAACAAGAGGTTCCTGTAGAGTACTACAGACGTTTAGGGTGTTAATACCTTCCCTAGGCGTAACCAACCCCCGAACCTTAGATCTTTCACTTTAGGTTTTTCTAACGATCTTGAACCTTTCCTTTGGATAAATCAAAGTCGGTTGTAAAAGAAAAATGATGCAAATTAATTAATAATTTGTTATCCAATTTTCACTGCAACATATATATATATATATATATATATATATATATATATATATATATATATATATATATATATATATATATATTGTAATACCCTGTATTATCTAAATGCTCAATTGGATATCAGATGAGATCAGATGAGCATCTATGTGCTCTATCCTTGGTAAATTGGATTAATGGAACCCTCTAAGTACTTTAAGTATTGTGAATTGGGGTTAATAGAGCAACTAATGAACTCTGAAGAGATCAATTTGTTATTAGTTCAAGAGAGACTTTTATGATAACTCTAATAATTGATCAATTGGTTGAAACGACAAAATATCAATTGGAGCTATCTTGCTCTATTGGATTATATTATATAATATTAGTTATATATATATATATATATATATATATATATATATATATATATATTTGGAAAGAAAAGAAAAAAAAAAGATAGAAAGGAAGAAGAAAAGAAGAAGAGGAGGAAAGGAAGAGAAAGAGAGAAAATGGAGAAGATGAAGAAGAGAAACCCATGGATCATCAGTATCTTCTTCAAACTCCTCTTCGATTATCAGGTGGGTTCTAGATAGAAACTCTAAGTTCTAGAAATCAATGATTTGAACTTAGGTTAGTTTTGAGAGAAATTGATTAATCGGATAAAATCAATGAATCTAACGGATGAAATATGGTATAGACTGTGTAGAATACTTATGGTTATGATTGGAGTATGTTTTGAATGTCTTTGTGTGATTTGGAAGTGTTTGGATTGAGGAAATATTTGATTTTGATGAGTAACAGCGCTGCTGAATTTCTGGGTTTCGCAGGGTACGCCTAGCGAACCTGGGGCGAAGCGTAGCGATCGGCTTCGAGGGTTCGCCTAGCGAACCCCGCAGCAAGGGTTAGCGAATGTTCGCCAATGACGTTTGCGAAGCGAACTTTGTGCCTTTTCAGTGCTGGTTGGTTCTGCCTTGCTTCGCTGAGTTATTCGCGAAGCGAAGGACGAGGCGAATGTTCGCCAGGGAGTTCGCGAAGCGAACTTTATGTCTGTTTTTGTTCTGTTGTTCTTTCGCCAGGAGCTTCGCCTAGCGAAGGCTGGAGCGAATGCTCGCTGGGACGTTCGCCTAGCGAACATGGCAATTGTGCAGTTTTGTTTCCTTCATAACTCTTGGTCCGTAACTCGGATCGGGACGTTCTTGGTGTCATTAGAAAGCGATGACGACCCTCTAGATGGCGACGCTCGTGCATTCATTTACGCTCGTGTGGGTATGATGAGGGATATTTTATTTAGTGGAAAATGGAGGAAAGTAATGTATTGCGAATTGTCGGCGTTGACATCTTTTGGATCGTAAATCTGATCAATGCATATTTATAGCCGATGTAAAGCTGTGGTATATCCTACGGAATGAGAGTGAGAAATACTGATTTCGTGATCTGATTAAATGAACCAGAGGGAAACCGAAAGTGATGTTTTATGTGATGTGTGATTATATGTATTTACTTGTAATATTGTGTTATGCCATATCTATTTAATATTGTTGTTAAAAATGAATGAGATAATATGCATGTTAAAATGAGTTAGGGAGAGTGAGGAAACTTTTCCCCTAAAACAAATGGCATAGTTAAGATTGGTATAATTCTAGGTTGTAATTAGAATTGTGATAGAAACTTTGGATGGCGACGCTCGTGCATTCATTGACGAGTTCTGGCCTAGAGTAGATAACGTAATGACAACGCTCGCGCAGAAGAGGCCGAGGCGTGTGTCCATTACCGAATGGTATAAAATTGAGTGAAACACTAGTATGGAACATGTGTAATTGTTATGTTTTATAGTAAGGCGAATGTGGCCTTAAGGCATGGCGGCCTTGTGATTGTCGAATACAATCACGTTGTATGAATGTTCACGTAATCGTAACCATTTATCTTGCGGTGTAGTTTCATGAGACTCGAGCACCTCCACTGAACCGTATGCACAATTACTTGGCAGGCTTGATTCCCGCGTGTAGTACGAATGGAGCCTACGGGTAAAGAGACTTGTGACGGTGTACGGGCCGTGTGAAGTGATGGATCACGGTGTACGGGCCGATGATCCTGAATCCATTTCGTATGTCAAGTAACTACAAGGATCCATGACTCAGGTCGACTTCTAGACGTAGAAGCGGACGGGAAAAGGGGATGCCTTGGTATGGTTATCGATTCGTAAGGAATCTTGAGTTAACAGGCTCAGGACGTAATTCCTTCCGTGTGAACTTTGTTAGTTAACAGACTCATGACATGTTTCCATATAGTGTGAGGTTGTGAGGTTGTGCACTCAAGGTCATTTTCCCTTCCCCTTAACTTAAGTTAGGATTGATAGAACCCTGTAAAGCCGAGAGAATCTATAGGATAGGGAACTCACTGAGATTTGATGTATCTCACCCCACGATAGTTGCTTTGTTTCAGGTGCAGGTTTAATTACAAGTGGAGCGATGTTCGGATGTTTCAAGAGAAACTTAGTTAAGCTTATTCCGCTGTGTATTCTTTTGTTGTATGCAATTGAGGATATTGTATATCATTCTTAGTTTATTATTTTGGCTAGTTTCCATGACCTGTGCCATGTAGTGTATTTATGTTTTAGGAATAGACAAGTATGTGAACTATGCTATTAGGCGCTTTTGATGGGTCAGTACCAAATAAAATGCTTGTATTGTATTATTCTAGATATATATTATGCAGGGCATTACAGTTGGTATCGGAGCAGGTCGTGTCCTCGACCTAGCCTTGAAACGTCATAAGTAAATCTATTCCTGTCTCTTAAGTGTGTCTTGCCATCATGAAACTTAATATCATACTATGTAGTGTTGGGCCTAATCAACCTAATACCGTGTATGTGATAGGTAGAATCATGGTTGAGCGGCCACGAGGACTCCGAAGTGTTGTCGTGACTTGTGCTAGCAGGGCAGGCTCAAGCCAAGAGTTAGTGGTGTAGAGTTTTGGTCAACTCTGTTGAGGTTTTGGTAGAAGTTGTGTTTTGGGTAGCATGGGATTTAAGAGTGTTGTGTTGTTCAAGCAATCCTTTGGAATGAATGGAGTCTGAAAGTTAAGGATCTCTATCGGACGATTGGATAAGGTATCAAGCAATGTAAAATTCCTAGTGGAGCTGGATTAACCACTAGTATGGGTAAGGATTTCAAGTAATCTCATTCCGTGGAAAAGAAAGGTTGTATTATGGAATGTGTGACGTAAAGTCCGGAAGTGAGATAAGTATTGGTGCTTCAGTTTCTAAGGTCGCTATGGTATCTTGAATGGACGAGAGTACCTTAAGGAATGTGTTCAGAATAATATCTTCCGACTGGTTGAAGTTGAGAGTTAAGGACGTTCGGCTTTTATGGGAACCTAAAGTAGTAGAGAAGCGTGAGGAGGAACACGAGGATGTGTTACATGCTTCAATGAAACAAGTGTGTGCCGAACGAAGAGTAGAAGATGAATTGCATATATTCAGCTATGTAGAGAGTTTAAGTTCAAGGTAACACACCAGGATTTCTATTTTCGGTGAGACGTTAATTTTGAATTTGTTAACTTGCCCAAGGGACCGTATAAGGTATTATGTTGGAGGAAGAATGAACTCCATTTAGTAACGGAAGTGTAGTGATATGGATCGGAAGTAGTTCGTATTAAGAGACAGAGTAAGCATCTTGGATTAAAGAGAATCTTAGTAAGATGGTTTATATTGGGATCTAAGAGGATTACCGTGGAGGGCAAAGGAAACGCGATGTAGAAAACAGTATTAACGGTATGTTATGAGGAAGTGACAACGGAGTGTGTTTTGGATGAGTGTGCAATGAAGTTATTAAGGTGTTGATGAACCTATGTTGAGTTTTTCTTATAGATGAATCAAGTATGAGTTGTGGCTCAAACCTTGGAATGTCGTCAATTTGACTCCCTCAAGTGTAGTTGTTTAAGCATAGAGGAACTATTCTGCTGAAGCTTGGTAAGTGTTATCTAAGTGAAGAAGCCGCGAGTTGAAAATGATATTTCAAGTTAGAACAAATCGGATTGATGGTTTGGGCAGGGATGCTTTTGAATTTAGAAGAAACTGGTTTTGTTCTGTAGCAGTGTTAACCAATTACACATGCTCGGAATGTGTTTTACGTTGAATTTTGAGGAGTTAACTGATTAGCTCAGATGGTTAATCGAGTAACGTGTGTGTATATTGTGAAAACCCTTGAAAACTATCATCTGCATTTTGTTACCCCGATTGGAGAGTATCATGTGATTGGAAAACAGGATGGCAAGTGAATGAAAGACGGAATTGTGTTTTTGAAATTGAGACTCCTGAAAGGCTGTTGCATAGTTGATCATTTGTTTAGATGACAGAGGAATTGGACTTCGAGGAAGTAATCTTGTGAATTGTGTTGGGTAGGAGAAAGTCTTGAGTATAGTGTTATCCCTACTGATGAGAGTCTTAAGGACGAAGTTGGAAAATATTCTTGAAGGGTAGATTTTATAAAGATCGTTTCGGTAATTTAATTATGATGTTATTAAGAGATGAGCGGTTGACCAAGAGTTTAGTATTTGTTATCTTCCGTGAGTTCATGGTATTGGATTTAGACTCCGTAAGAGTGGTACTAGTTGTGTGTAGTTGTGTTTTACCACGAAGGTTGAAATTTGAAAGTTATCTTTCCAAGTACGAGTAAGAATTGGATGTCCCGAAGTTAAGCCTGTAACTTGGAATCGTTGGTGGAAAGTAAAGAATGAGGAAAGTGGATTCAATTGAGAAACGTGGCATGTCTTTTGAGGGTGTGTGTACGTGTAGAGTGTTGTTGTAGATTGGTGAGTAGTATGGAAATTCACAATCTCGCTTTGAATGATTAAAGTTTTGATAAGTGGTGATTCGTATATGTTTGAGGTTCCGTGATGGTGTTACCTTGTCAGTAGTGGAGATTGGTGACGAAAGAGGCCTTGAGTAAGTCGGAAACCGTAAGAAGAATCGATTTGGAATATGGTAACTATACTCGGAGGTTGTTAAGTTATTTTGAGATGTATTTATTCGAGTTAGAAGGAATTTGGAATTATATTTGTCATGGTTGTAGCAGTGTAACTCTTGTGTCTTTATCGTCTGGGGAGGGTTGGACCGATGTTGAGGTATTGTGTGTTGGCGAGGAAATTGTTTTACCATAAGACACCAATAAGTTTCTTGTACCACGGGTTAGTAAGGGACCTCAGTGGAAACATGTGTTTCACTGCAGACTGTTAGCTACTTGGTAATGCTTAAGAATTCGTAAGGTTCTACTGTTAAGACTGATTACGCAGTGGAATAGGACAGATGGAAGAGTTGGTCAGAATGGTAGGGATTTGGAAGATTGTTACTTGTAAGGATGGAAATGACATTCCTGTCTACTTGGCAACTGTCGGTGTCCAAACAATACCAGATGTACAATGCAAGGATGGAAGTAAGAAGATCTTGTTCCAAGAGTATTATCTTTTGGTGTGATACGAAAGGGATGAGATATCGGATATAATAAGTACCCCGTACAGCTTCAGACCAGAGGAAACTGGTAAAGAAGTCGTTTGAATAATTATGAAGTGTTTTTGAACATTGAAAGATTTATGAGAAGATGAATCGTCGGTGATTGCATGAAGTTAAGGAATCACTGAATTACATCGCGAGGTGGGTTGAGTATTGTTGTCCTAATTTGAGATAAAATGTTATGGTGTGGTTTGTGACTCAGAAGAAGGTTATGGAATGGTACACACTAGTGCAGAAAGAGTAATTTACACCCTTTTTTTTACATTTTACACCCGTTTTTAGAGGGTGTGAATTCAACGGGTGAGAAATGTTTGACGAATTTACACCCGTTTTAAAATGGGTGTAAATAAATGTTATATTACACCCTTTTTTTGTTGAAATCGGGTGTAAATGTTTATATATATATACATTTATAGATGGTATATTACACCCTGTTTTATAGAAATCGGGTGTAAATGTTTACATCTATACATTTATAGATAGTATATTACACCCTTTTTTTGTTTAAAATGGGTGTATAAATATGTAATATTACACCCTGTTTTAGAAAACGAGTATAAATTTTTAAATAATTGTATTTAAATTAAACATATTTACTCCCCATTTGATAAAAATCGGTTGTAAAATAAGCAATGTTTACTCTGAATATTGACAAATTTACACCCTATTTTCTTTAAATAGAGTGTAAAAATATGATATATTACACCCGATTTTACCATGGATGTTGACAAATTTACACCCGATTTTACCATGGATGTTGACAAATTTACACCCTATTTTCATGATATACTACACCAGATTTTACCATAAATGTTGACAAGTTTACACCCTATTTTTTAAATAGAATATGTTTGTTTTATTTTCATAATTATATTATATTTAATTTGATTTAAACCTTTTGCATTTAATCAAATATTTTTATATACATCTAATCATTCGGTAAACAAAAAACACAACCAAAACAAACATATAATTCATGTAATTCTCACTAATCAAATGAATTTCATTTTCTATTCAATTAGACCTATTTCCACAATGACAAAACCAACATAATTTTCAACTATAAATAGTGTGCATTGTTATTGATACATGAAAGATTGTTGCTGGTTGGACAAAGCTGCCATTTGAACTTAAGGTGGAGCAGCCATTCTATTAGAGGCAAAAAACGGATCGTGCATTGCAGGTTGCATTATGCATGCCTCCCGCCAGTGCTTGCTCCCATGGAGTATAGCTAACGTTTTGGTTGTTTCTTCTGAGTGCGTCATCGCATAGGTTGTCTAGTGTAACCAGGTGTAAACCTCCAGCCTGAATACCGATTAGATAATCTCTCTTATTAATAAAAATAGAAATCATATGTGCAAGCAAAGGACCGAGGGATGATTGAAGAAAAAGCATACCAATTTGCTAGCTGCTGTAGCACTCTCATTCGAACTGGGAGACGTAACAAGTGTCAATTCCCAATCAGTAGTTCCATTTGCATGATTTAAAACAGCAGAAGGCCGTTGATCAGCTGAAACCACCATTAACAAAAAAATTTATGAATTGTGGTCAAAACATCATATATAATTTCAATATCCAACACAATACAGAAATAGGAATGCGATGCTGGAGCATAGTTCATTTCACATTATTATTATCCTTTGATAGCTTAAGAAAAAGTTATCGAAATGTAACAAATTACCGACTGGAACGATGGCTAAAGCCAAGGCATTCTTCTCATCCAACTCTGCAGCAACTGGAATAGGATCCTCCATATTCAAATAATCAAATGAAAACGAGAGAAAAAAAACTTTAGCTAGAATAAGATGTAAGTTTTTGTAAAAATGCACCCTTGAGATCTAAAGGTAGACCACAAAAAAAATTAAGTCACCGCTACTTCCAAGTAGCTAAAAATGTAAGTTTTTGTAAAAATGCACCCTTGACATCTATTACAAATAAATTGGGCTTACCGTTATAACCTGGATTAACTTTTCATATACTAAAGTAATACTCAAGTACGCCCTCCGTCCCAAAATATAAGAGAAAAAAATTAAAAACACACTTATTAAGAAAAGTAAAAAGTATAATAGTTTGACTAAGATTTTGTTGAAAAAATTTGTCTTGAAAGATGTAAAAACAATTCTAATTGGTTGTTAGTTATAGAAAAGATGAGAGAGAAAGCAAATTAAATGTAACTTGCATTTAATTTTACCTTGAAAAAGATGAAAGTTATTTTTTTCTCTTATATTTTGGGACAAGAAAAATGCACTTTTTTCTCTTATATTTTGGGACGGAGGGAGTAATTCTCCTATTAAGTGCATGTCTTAAACTGACCTTGTGATACTAGTACTGCCTACTTACATCAATTTTTTTATAAAAAATTTCTCAATTATACTTTTCATAAAACTAGAGAGGTAGTTACCATACATTATGGTGATGTGTGTGTGCGGAAACAATCTACATCACAAGAGATTCCGAAAGCAAACTTTCACGAGGGAAAGGGCATCTCACCTTTATTGATGCACAAATTGCATCACAGCTTAAAAGAACAACACCATCGACCAACTCTTTGCACAAGCGAAAAGTTTCTACGCCGACCTCTTTAATAGCCACACCATCTGCAAATCCTCCAACCTTGTCCAAAATCACTTTGTGGCCATGATGAAGTGACAAAGCCATTGCATTTGCATCAGTGGGTTCCACCCCAATAATTTTCACCTGCTTACATTTAAAATGTCAGAAGTCAGTTAACTACTCAACTTTTCCAAGTGAACAAAGGCACATGCCAAAAATCCCTTTCTATTCTAAACAAGCATGAGAACAAAAACAACTCATTCTATCTTCTGAACAAGAGGGTAACACAGACACCATTCTCTCAAACAACAATCATATCACTCATACTTTACAGAGAATGCGGCATCTTAACATCTAGAATACGCATAACAAAATAAAATATATGGCTAAAAAATTAAACAGAAGCAACATTATCCATTACTGAATAAAATAGCATCCATTTTACAATATTTAATAGGGATTCTTCCTCAAACACACAAAAATAACAGCAACAAGCAACTAATAATCAAGGTTCTGCAATTCTTGATAATCACAGTTATATGCACCGATCAGAGACATCAAAACCCTTGATGTTACATGCAACGATCAGAGACGACGATCAGAGACATCAATCACAAACCTATTTTGAAACCATACTAATACTAATAACTCTTCGGGCTTAAAATTTCCCTAATACTAACAAGGCATGGATCCAAAAAACCATAAATCCAACTGCCTTGGAGGAATAACCACTATGTGACTTGATCTTCAAAGATATCTCTTCATTCTCACAAGTATATATATTCAAAATCTATCAAATTACTAACAAATTACTAATTACGGTTATTGAAGGGAGAAACCGTATGTAAGCAACCTTGCAATGACTGTAGTCCATTCACTTTACATGTATCTTGTCTACTAATTGAAATTAACGTCTCAACCAAATATTCAACCATGTGTGGCATAGTAAAACCCTGAAAAATATCTAATGCATACATAAAAAAATGCAACACAAACCCTACCATTTCAACCAAAAGTTAAAAACATTTACATTTGCAAAGATTGTCCATTGCCAAACAAGGAGGACAACTAAAAACATAAAAATGTAAAATTGGCTAAATAGAGAAAAGATGAACAGTACTAAAAGCACGTATATTATGATACCAGAGTTATCTATATCAAACAGCACCAACATATATGATTGATACTTTCCCTATCACAGTTCCATAATTAGTTATATATAGATATATAACACTTGCCATACAACGACAAGCCCCACTGATAGGCCATCAAAAGGTCAGAAGCCCAGAAATAGAACCATATCTTCCTCTCCTCTTTTTGGCTCAAAGTCAAAGTGGGTAATCACAACTTTAGTGGTTCCCATTAACATGGCCACAGCTCCCCCTTTTTTGTCCTAAAAAACAACTTTTACCTATCTGAAACATCCGATTTCCTGATGGTGTGTTTCAGAAAACATAATATAGCTATATGATGATTACATACATTACATTACACCATTCTCACATACACAATTAATATCATATATAAGTACCTAAATCAGGGGAGCAAAGTCCTACAGTAAAAGAGGCCAAAATGTAAAACAATTAATAAGTGGCATAGCTATTACCTACACAATCCTTTAATAAAACCCCCTTCATGTGTAGCATAAGTTAAGCCTATCAACAGTCAGAGCTCACAAAATGTTTTATCTCATCCATCAAAGCAGAGAAGTGTTCGTTATTTGGAAGCAAGTAAAACCCGACGGTCGCTTGCTCTAGAAAGAGAAACTTCACGTTTTGTTGAGCTTTCTCAAGCCCTTTTGCATAACCCAATTGCCAATCCTGAACAAGATCCAAACCAGCAACCACGACGAGGCTCTTAGGAAACATAACCCCTTCAAGGCTTCCACCCTTGGGACCGAAAGGGTTGCACGCGTGATGGTCTCTGTCTTCTCCTTCAGGAAGAAAAGCCCTCTAATACCAGTCTCTATCTTTCACTCTAACAAAGTACCTCCCATCAAGACGCTTTTCAGATTCCGTTATTTCCTCCCCGCTAAACAACGGGTTCAGTAGTATATTCCCCAACACCTGAATTCCAGAGTCCATACCTTTCAAAGCAACATGGTGCACAATGTTCCCGCCCGAGCTATCACCAACCATGTAGATCCGAACCTTGTTATCCTTTTTACTCTGCAGCCAAGTCCTAGAATTTCAATTAGTAGACAAGATACATGTAAAGTGAATGGACTACAGTCAATGCAAGGTTGAATACTAATAACTTCTTGATCTGTGTCATTTATTCAAAATCTATCAGTTATCTTCAAATTCAATAATGTTACTAATAATGATTAACGAATCGAATACAGACAAAGTATATAGACTAACAGTGGCATTGGTGCAGCTAAAGCTGCATACTCGGCCCTGAGCGCCTCTATAGAACCGGAATAAAGGAAGCACATGAACATTTAGGCTGTAACACATAGATTTATGCTCCTCATAGTTCACAGAAAGGAACTCAACATCAGGATTCATCTCAGCAAATTGACATATCTGTCATAAAACCAAAAACAAAAGAAAATTAGAACCACAACAATGAAATTCATCTCTGAATTAGTTATAGCTTAGGTGTTAAGATTAAGAATAGTACCTTAGGATGAAGGGCTTTGCAGCCACCACAACCAGGAGAGAAAAAATCAACAATCACAAGTTTGTCCCATGCGTTTAAAAGTTAATCATAATAATTATAATAACAACAAGAAAATGAATTAATGATATGATCCTTACTGGTTGAAGATCCTCCCGCTTGAGCCAAATGTTAGCACCAATTCTTTCAGACAGCGTGAGGCTGGTTTCACAGAGCAGCGAACACTTCCGACTCTTGACAGTGGAGGGATTACAAGCTGCTGCTCCTCCAGCCCACAACACCTAGTGAGCCTAGCCCCTTGAACCATTACTTTTTGGTTCAAACACCCTTGGACATGACTTTCTAAGACAGTGGAAGTTCAGAAAATATAAATCACATAACGAATAAGACATGTATACAATTGATTATGTGAAATTCCAAGTACTTAAGTTTATTCAAAGTTTCAAACATATTCTATGTGTTATTAAAGTAATACATTTTTCAACAGATTCAAGCGGCACTTTCTACACTTGAAGAAGCTCTAAAATCTGGTTTTGAAGACTTTAAGGTAACAACTATAACTCTACAAGTTACAATATCATATTTGTTGCTAAATAAGCTGCCTAATGTTGTTGTTGAACAGGGAATGAGAACTGATCCTGACCTTGCAAATGCAAGGGCATCCCCGGAATTCAACCCATTATTGAAAAGATTCGATGAATAATTTATCAATGAGAACGCCATCAATGCCATCAAAACAATTTTTGGAATATTTAATAAGAAATAACCCCTCTGCGTAGACACAAGAATACAACCAGTTTAGCTCTAAGGAATTGATTGAGCAATATGATTCCATCACATTTGATTTTGCCATGTATATTTTGTAGTTAATTATAGGTCTAAAAGAATTAGTGCTAACATTTGGCTCAAGCGGTGCTCTAATTGGGTAGATATTCATGTATGCCGAGGTAGTGTAGTCCTTTAGAATGCAGCCCCAACATGTGTTTAGTTAAGTGGTAATAACTAATGAATGCCAATAATAACAAACAAGCATTGCACCACAAAGACAGATTCCAGTCAAAAAATTGTTAAGTTATACAACACCCAAACAAAAGCACCAGCAAGTTGAAGCCTAAAAATACCCTATAGGAACACTCCTAAAATGCATCCACCAACATCATCCTATCCGCCCGCCAAACTGAAACAAGAAAACAGCAGAAACGACAGGTCAGATTAGCTTCACTGCCACACTGCTTTCCAACCTTCCACACCTTGACAACTTTAAATAAATCAAAACAGTTGGATACTGATCCCCTAAAGATAGCATGCGCCATTCGTTCCACAGCCTCGACTCGACCACAACTCCACGATGACAGAAATTGTACTAGCGTCTAGACAGATTGGAATCCTTAGAGGAAATGAAAAACTCAACTTTCGTATCAGAATAGTCATAAGCTGGCGGTTGCTCGAAACTCCAAACTGAAACATCTTTCCACTAAACACAGAAAAATGTGAGCGAGATAGATCTACAGACGTCATGCATGAGCTACTAACATACATAATAATTTAAGCCTTAGAAGCAAAATTTGCTATTGTCAACTTTAACCACATAAGCCAAACCAGATGAAAATCACTGCAGAATGGTATCCAGCTTTTCTAGCACAAAGTTGCTCATGTCAACTTTAACCACATAAGCCAAACCACATGAAAATCACTGCAGAATGTTATCCAGGTCTTCACAGTGAGAATCATCTGCCAATTAACGACTCCACTATGCTGAGATCACAACAGCCAGAGCTTCATAGCAGACTGCAATTTACATAAACTACATTACACCAAATTAAAACAACCATAGGACCCATCATCTAAAAAAAATCAAAAATCTATGCCTATCTGATACTTCTCCAATATCCGCAACATCCACATTAGTTCCAATAGACATCCGGATCAGCAAACCATTCCAATACTAAATAGAATCAGAACAATTGTGATAGACCAAATAAATAGAATCAGAAAAATATTCAACTCTCAAACAATGGAACCGTATACAAAACACAATTTGCTAGCTATATTCATTGAAACAGAACAAGATTGATTGAGAAAACAGAAAAGAAAGAACTAGTGAGTAAATTTTACCTCAAGTGCACGTTTGTTGAAGTTGAGTTTTCTGAGACGGTTAATGGTGTGAAAGACGTCGGCGCCACGAACGGGGAAGCCATCACCCATCCAACTACGGAAAGCGAAAGCTATTGATTCTCATTTGGGAAGCTTTTTGATTCTCTTGCATAAGCTGTCTTGGTTTTGTGTTGTTTGTGTGCAAAAGACTTTGAAACTAAGAAGGGTTTCAATGCCACCAACTGTTCGACGTATTGTCTGTATGAACTTCGCTTGTACTACGAAACTCCATAGACTACGCATGCTCATGCTTGTTCTGTTCTGACCTCATTCAATGTTCTGCTCATGTTTTTTCATACAATTTTAACAAATTATAAATAAATAACATAGTATAGCGATATAGTTTTTAGAATAGTTTCTGAGGTAAATTCTATAGATTAAAAATAAGATGGAAACAAATCTAAACCCTAATATTTTATCTAAAAATTTAAACCCTAATTGAAAAAAGAAAAACAAACCAATTATTCCGAGTTTTTCGCCGTGCATGTTGTCATCGAGCTGTGAGAATGGCCGTACAATGATGAGAGATGACAAAGGTTCCTCGTATGTGTAACAATGGTCGTCCGATGATGGAGGTTTGTTTCTCGGATGTCCGATGAGATGAAGAAGATGGAGCTCGGCAATGAGAGGAAGGAGATGAAACTCGCGATGAATGAAGAGGATGAAACTCTCGTTGAATGAAGACTATGAAGTTGAGATGAAATGAACAGAAGAAGAGAAATGGGGTTTAGAGAGAAATGAGTTTGATTAATATCTGTAATTAAATTTGATATTGATATGTGTTTTGTTATTATTTTATTTACCAAATATTAATTAATCAATTTACACTCATTAATTTATGTACTTACCTAAATATCACTTAATAAAACCTATTATGATTTATTAATATGTTTAAGGTTAATATTTAGAGATATTAAATTAAATAATTATTTTTTCGCCAATCTTAATTTACATTCGTTTTTCCTTTAACGGAAGTAATAGAGATTTTATTATAGTAATGAATTTAATTTATTATAATAATGTTTTTAAATTGACACCCATTTTTTAAAATAGGGTGTCTATTGTCACATACTGCTACTCTAAATGACATTTTATTTATAAATATGTCACCGCATTTATTATTTACACCCATTTTCAGTATAATGGGTGTAAATTTTAAAATTATATTCGTCACTTTGCACTAGTGACATTCTCTCCGAAGGTAGAATGCGACCAAGTGTTTTATTTTGAAACAACAGTTGAATTACGGAAAAGCAAGTTAGAAGTTAACCCAATATTGGAATAAGAGTATGACTAAGGACGTGAAGCTTTGATAATTTGTGGAAAACAAGGATTTTGGAATTTTGAAGTCAAGTTGGAATCGGATTATGTCAGGAATTTTAACGAAGTAAGATTAAGTGTGAATCTAAGACCAGGATACCATTGGTGGTTATTACCGAATAGAGGAAATTCGGGGGCGAATTTCAATTTAAGGAAGGGAGAGTGTAATACCCCGTATTATCTAAATGCTCAATTGGATATCAGATGAGATCAAATGAGCATCTATGTGCTCTATCCTTGGTACATTGGATTAATGGAACCCTCTAAGTACTTTAAGTATTATCAATTGGGGTTAATAGAGCAACTAATGAACTCTGAAGAGATCAATTTGTTATTAGTTCAAGAGAGACTTTTATGATAACTCTAATAATTGATCAATTGGTTGAAACGACAAAATATCAATTGGAGCTATCTTGCTCTATTGGATTACATTATATAATATTGGTTATATATATATATATATATATATATATATATATATATATATATATATTTGGAAAGAAAAGAAAAAAAAAAGATAGAAAGGAAGAAGAAAAGAAGAAGAAGAGGAAAGGAAGAGAAAGAGAGAAAATGGAGAAGATGAAGAAGAGAAACCCATGGATCATCAGTATCTTCTTCAAACTCCTCTTCGATTATCAGGTGGGTTCTAGATAGAAACTCTAAATTCTAGAAACCAATGATTTGAACTTAGGTTAGTTTTGAGAGAAATTGATTAATCGGATAAAATCAATGAATCTAACGGATGAAATATGGTATAGACTGTGTAGAATACTTATGGTTATGATTGGAGTATGTTTTGATTGTCTTTGTGTGATTTGAAAGTGTTTGGATTGACGAAATATTTGATTTTGATGAGTAACAGTGCTGCTGAATTTCTGGGTTTCGCAGGGTTCGCCTAGCGAACCTGGGGCGAAGCGTAGCGAATGGCTTCGAGGGTTCGCCTATCGAACCCAGCAGCGAGGGTTAGCGAAGGTTCGCCAATGACGTTCACGAAGCGAACTTTGTGCCTTTTCAGTGCTGGTTGGTTCTGCCTTGATTCGATGAGTGGTTCGCGAAGCGAAGGGCGAGGCGAATGTTCGCCAGGGAGTTCGCGAAGCGAACTTTATGTCTTTTTTTGTTCTATTGTTCTTTCGCCAGGAGCTTCGTCTAGCGAAGGCTGGAGCGAATGCTCGCTGGGACGTTCGCCTAGCGAACATGGCAGTTGTGCAGTTTTGTTTCCTTCATAACTCTTGGTCCGTAACTCGGATCGGGACGTTCTTGGTGTCATTAGAAAGTTATGACGACCCTCTAGATGGCGACGCTCGTGCATTCATTGACGCTCGTGCATTCATTGGCGAGTTCTGGCCTAGAGTAGATAACGTAATGGCAACGCTCGCGTAGAAGAGGCCGAGGCGTGTGTCCATTGCCGAATGATATAGAATTGAGTGAAACACTAGTATGGAACATGTGTAATTGTTATGTTTTATAGTAAGGCGAATGTGGCCTTAAGGCATGGCGGCCTTGTGATTGTCGAATACCTCCACTGAAACGTATGCATAATTACTTGGCAGGTTTGATTCCTGCGTGTAGTACGAATGGAGCCTACGGGTAAAGGGACTTGTGACGGTGTACGGGCCGTGTGAAGTGACGGATCACGGTGTACGGGTCGATGATCCCGAATCCATTTTGTATGTCAAGTAACTACAAGGATCCATGACTCGGGTCGACTTCTAGACGTAGAAGCAGACGGGAAAAGGGGATGCTTTGGTATGGTTATCGATTCGTAAGGAATCTTGAGTTAACAGGCTCAGGACGTAATTCCTTCCGTGTGAACTTTTTGAGTTAACAGACTCATGACATGTTTCCATATAGTGTGAGGTTGTGAGGTTGTGCACTCAAGGTCATTTTCCCATCCCCTTGACTTGAGTTAGGATTGATAGAACCCTGTAAAGCCGAGAGAATCTATAGGATAGGGAACTCAATGAGATTTGATGTATCTCACCCCACTATAGTTGCTTTGTTTCTGGTGCAGTTTTAATTACAAGTGGAGCGATGTTCGGATATTTCAAGAGAAGCTTAGTTAAGCTTATTCCACCTTGTATTCTTTTGTTGTATGCAATTGAGGATATTGTATATCATTCTTAGTTTATTATTTTGGCTAGTTTCCATGACTTGTGCCATGTAGTGTATTTATGTTTTAGGAATGGACAAGTATGTGAACTATGCTATTAGGCGCTTTTGATGAGTCAGTACCGAATAAAATGCTTGTATTGTATTATTCTAGATATATATTATGCAGGGCATTACACACACACACACACACATACATATATATATATATATATATATATATATATATATATATATATATATATATATATATATATAGATATATATATATTTATGAACTGTTTTTTAATTAACACATTGTCGAGATCGTGCTTTTTAATTCATTAAAGATAAATAGTGGAGAAGCTTCAATTTTATGTATTACGAATAATAAACTAATTTATTTTCATTTGCATGCCATATGTTTTCATCGGTCTGAGTTATGTTGTCCATTCCTTGAGCTTTAGCCCAACTTGGATGGATTATTGGCTGATCAACAAAGATTATTTTTTCAATGATATTTACACCTCCAATTTTATCTTCATTTGTCGTGTTAATAAAAGCCACAATTAGATTAATGTTGTAATAGTGTATCATTGTAGATATAAAGTAATACTTTATAACTTTTTTGAAATATGTTAATCACTTTGGATATATCAAATATCATTTTGATAAATTCAAAGCAATTAACATGTGTAAAAAATTTATAAATCTTTCACTCTAGAGCTACTAGGATTCTCTCTTACAATATTACTCTAAAACTACTAAGATGCTCTCTTATAATTTTAAAGTTATTGTGGTTTTAATTAACAATACAAATAAGAGAAGATTAAAGATGTAATAAGTAACCTTTAAAAAAAAGATGGCTGGTTAATGAACCAGAATCCATTCAAGTTTGATTAAAGACCAAGGTAGAGACAAAATAGCTCGGGAGTATGCAAACATAATCAATGTCAATGAAAATAAAACTTGTTATAATCCTTCATAAGAGAGTATATAAACAATTGAAGATTCACCACTTTTTAATTTCTGGTAAATGAAACACATGATCTCTACAAAGTGATAACCTAAAAGAAAAAAAATTAGACTTTTGAAAAAAAAATGTGTTAGGTCAGTATTATTCTTCCTTTTTTTGCAAATGCAATTTTTTTATTTATTATTGTTTTTGTTGATTAAGGTTTCGTAATCTTTTTTATATACATTTGAAACTTCATTATTAGAATATTGACAACGAATATTAGTTAACCACTTAGCTTCTCCACTATTTTTAAGATAAACAAGACATTCGGTTATAAGTTATCGTGTGCCCCATCCACGCCCAACTGACTCATTCTCCTAATCACTTTGATTGCCAACAAAACAAGAAAAAACAATTAAACAACACAATGTACATGAAACAAAAAAAAAAAACTTACAGCTTTTGTTGTTGATGATAGGGTCAGTTTAAACTAAGTATATCCAAAGCTCCACAAGAGATAATTTGTTTATCATAAGTACTTTAATGAGAACTTGATCATGACTGCATCTCAACTATATAGATTCCTCATTGATATGTAGGGAAAAAAGAAGATAAAAGAGTACGAAATTCAATCCATCTAAGGATAATTAAAACATAAGTATATATTAAACATAATAAATTTAATATATATTATTAAACTATAAAAAATTGGTATGCATTTATAACAAATCAACACATAACCTAACCACTAATCAATAAACATACTCGATTAATATCAATACAATCTCCATTTAATATCAATCATTGGTAAATCATAATGATCTACCTCTTAAACATAGACAACAAATTAAGATATTATATAAGATTTAACCCTGTTACATGTTGAAGAAACATAAAAGAAGAAAGGTAAACGGGCAAACACATGTTATTTATTTGAACTTTTTACTTAAACATCTTACACATAACATTTTCTATTTTAATTACTTATAATTACAAGTCCTCAATCACTATATTAAAAAAAGAAAAAAAAAGTTCAAACATGTGACATCTAATCATTTTAAGCAACTTAACAAAATCTTAATCTATATAAATTATGACAGGGTTTAGAAACAATAAAATATACAATTGATAAAAAAAGTTAAAAAAAATATATAAAATACCCAAAAATTGGAAGCAAGCAATATAGTACCTATGTTTAAGTCCTCCTCTACAAGTGAATCATCATCATCATCTTTTAATCTATATAAAATCCTATTCAAGCTTCAAATAGTGAAAAAATCACAGTCAAGTAATTTACCTGACTCGCGGCTTTCTGACTCCCTGACGTTTGGATGGTTCATTCCCATATTCTACACCTGAAAATCTACTCATAAACGTTTACATCATTGTGATCTTTGGAAAAAACAGAGTTGCAATGAAAATTTAGAGGGAGAAAGAGAGGTGTTTATGTAGTTAGAGTTTTGTGATTGTGATTTGTTTTCTCCATGCGAATATGGCGTTTTGATGATATTGACTTTGACAGAGTTTACTTATTTATCTCCATGCAAAAGGGAGAAATTTTCTGCAATCCGTGGAAATCTTTTGCATTGAACTGTTACTTAATTTTATTTTATTTTTGAGTTAAAAGTTTCTTCTAGATAAAGGAGTTACTGTTTTTATTATATGAATTTCATAATAATATAATTATATATATATATATATATATATATATATATATATATATTTTTTTTTTTTTGAAATAAACAAAATTATATATTTAAAAAAAAAACAAAGACAATACAAGGCGATTGCATGGATAATTATTGTAATACCCCGTATTATTTAAATGCCCAATTGGATATCATATGAGATCAGATGAGTATCTATGTGCTCTATCTTTGATTAATTGGATTTAGGGAATCCTCTAAGTACTTTAAGTATTATCAATTGAGATCAATAAAGCAACGAGTGAACTCTGAAGAGATCAATTATTTTAATTCAAGAAAGGATTTTGAGGTAACTCTAATAATTGATCGATTGGTAGAGATGACAAATATCAATTGGAGATATTTTACTCTATTGGATTATATTATATAATAATAGTATTATATATATATATATATATATATATATATATATACTTGTTAGTAAGAAAAAGAAAATGGAAAGAAGAAGAAAAGCAGAGAAGAGGAAACGTGGGAGAGAAAAAGAGAAAGAGGGAGAAGAAAGCTTGTGGATCATCATCAATGTTCATCATCTTCTTCAAACTCCTCTTCGGTTATCAGGTGGGTTCTAGATAGAGACTTTAGTGTATAGTTTTCTTGAGGTTTTAGAGTTAGGTTAGATTTTTGAGAAAATGAGTATTTTCGTAAAATCAAAGAAATCTAACGGTTGAAATGAGCTATAAATCGTATAGAACAACCATTATATATGTATAATCCTCTGTTTATGATTGTTATGATGTTTGATCAAGTTTTGGTTAGGATTGGAATGGAAAGGAATCCAAGAAAACAGAGTTTTTGACTTCTGCAACGTGGTTAATCGATTAACGGTATGGGTTAACCGATTAACCAGTGGAAAAATGGTGTTTTACGTGAAAATTGAACTGGTTAATCGATTAACCATTTTGGTTAATCTGTTAACAGAAAGTTTCTGAATTTGGTTAATCGGTTAACCATATGCGTTAACCGATTAACACTGTAACTTTTTGGAAAATACTTCAAAAATTCATAACTTTTTACTCGGGTGTCCGATTTAAGCGTTCTTTATATCGATGTGAAGCTAAGGAAATATTCTATGCAATGGAGCTGATATATGTTGAATTTACCGACTGATTAAATAATCGGGAAAGTTCGAAAGTGATATAATTATGTTTTAAATTGTGGTATATTATTCTATTATGCTATTGTGATGTGTTTTGCTTATTGTTTAACATGTTCTGAGTGATTATGCATGTTAATGTAAAATGAAATAGGAAGGGTGAGGAAAACATCAACCTTGACAATAAGAAAACCTAGGAAGAACTAGGAATGGTAGACAACTCTAGATGGCAATACTTGGGCACGTGTTGTAAGAAAGTGCATCCTTGCCGGTATTGGCCTAGTCGAGAGTAGAACACTAGTATGGACCATGAGGTTAACTTTGTGGTTTGAAGGAAAAGAAAGGCCTTGAGGCCTTATGGCCTAGGCATTGTCGAATACATTATTTTGTTGTGTGATCATGTAATCGTGACCATTTTATTTTGAGTTTCCCTTGAAAGGCCTTCATGAGTCTCGAGCCCCTCTGAAGTGCAGGCAGGATTACTTGGTAGGTTTGGTTCCCTACGTGTAGTACAATTGGAAGCCCGTGCAATGGGTACGATACTTGTGAAGGTTAACAGGCCATGAGAAGTGACGGTTCACGGTTAACAGGCCGATGATCCCAAATCCAATTGTATACCAAGTAACTACAAGGATCTATGACTCGGGTCGCCTTCTAGACGTAGAAGCGGACGGGAAGAAGAGATACCTTGGTACTGGTTATCGATTAATAATGTGGTGAGTTAATGAACTCATGTCATGTTTCCATATAGTGTGAGATTGTGAACTCAAGGTCATTTCCCTTCCCCTTGACTTGAGTTAGGATTGATAGAACCCTGTAAAGCCGAGAGAAACTATAAGATATGGAACTCACTGAGATTTGATGTATCTCACCCCACTATAGTTGCTATATTTCAGGTAATTGCAGATTGATTTACAAGTGGAGCTATGCTTGGATGTTTCAAGAGAAGCTTAGTTAAGCTTATTTCCTCTGTGTATTTTTATTGTTCTTGTACAATGAGGAATATTGTATAATGTTCTTAGTTTTATTATTTTTTGGCTAGTCTCCATGACTTGTGCCATGTAGCGTACTTATGTTTAGAAATGGACAAGTATGTGAACTATGTCATTAGGCACTTATGATGGTGTCAGTACCAAATAAAAATGCTTGTATGGTATTATTCTAGGTATATATTATACAGGGAATTACAGTTGGTATCAGAGCAGGTTGTATCCTCGACCTAGCCTTGAAACATCATAACTAAATCTATTCCTGCCTCTTAAGTGTGTCTTGCCATCATGAAACTTAATATCATACTATGTAGTATTGGGCTTGATCAACCTAATACTATGTATGTGATAGGTAGAATCATGGTTGAGCGACCGCGAGGACTCCGAAGTGCTGTTGGAACTTGTGCTGTGAGGGTAGGCTCAAGTCAAGAGTTAGTAGTGTGGAGTTTTGGTCAGCTCAGTGGAAGGTTTAATAGAAGTTATGCTTGGGTAGCATGGAATTAAGTAGTGGTGTGTTGCTCAAGAAATCCTTCGGAAGTTATGGAGTCTTAAGGTTAAGGATCTTTAGCGGACGATTGGTTAAGGTATCAAGGAATACGAAAAATCGCAAGTAGAGATAGATTGACCACTAGTGTGGATAAGGATTTCAAGTAATCTCATTCCGTGGAAAAAGAAAAGTTGTTTTGTGGAACGCGTGGCGTAGGGTCCGGAAGTGAGATAGTATTTGGTGCTTCAATTTCTAAGGTCGTTAATGTATCTTGAATGGACGAGAGTACCTTAAGGGTTGTGTTCGAACAATATCTTCCGACTGGTTAAAAGTTGAGAGTTAAGGACGTTCGGCTTTTATGGGGACTTAAAGTAGTAGAGAAGTGTGTGAAGGAACACCAGGATGTGTCAACATGCTTCAAGTGAAACAAGTGTGAGCCGAAAGAAGAGTAAGAAATGAGTTGTGTATCTTCAGTTATGCGTGGAGATTAAGTTCAAGGTAATACATCAGGATTTCTGTTTTCGGTGAGAGATCAATTTAGAATTTGTTAACTTACTCAAGGAATCGTATAAGGTTTTGTGTTGGAGAAAGAATGAGCTTCATGAAGTAACGGAAAGTGTAGTGTTACGGACCGGAAGAAGTTGTATTAAGAAACAGAGTAAGTATCTTGGATCTAAGGGAATATTAGTAAGATGGGTTTCTAATTGGACCTAGGAGGACTACCACGGAGAGCAAGGTAAACGTGGTGTGGAAACAGTATCAACGAAATGTATTTTTGGACGAGTGTGCTATAGAGTTATTAAGGTATTGATGAACCTATAATTAAGGAAGTGTAATTACAGATGGTTCGCTCATGAGAACTGTATTAGTATGACGTGGAATGAGAAAGTTACACCTTGGTATTAAGAACAAGCGTTGTAGTAGCACCGTAGTCATAATGTACATGATGGATTCTTATTTTTGAGACAAGTGTGAAGGGACGTACCTTGTGGAGCAGTGAATATTGTATTTTAAGAAGTAAGATTGTGGTAAAACAACGAAAAGCAATTAAGGACTTATTACGGATTAAGTGTAAATTATGGAATGATTTATACCGGAAGGGTTTCGTTAATAGTTGATGAGAATTGTCAGTTACGGATTTTCCGTTAAATAATTTGGTGTAAGTATGGTGTGTAATGGATAGT
The DNA here is from genome assembly GCA_022829125.1 of Lathyrus tuberosus. NCBI lineage: Eukaryota > Viridiplantae > Streptophyta > Magnoliopsida > Fabales > Fabaceae > Lathyrus > Lathyrus tuberosus. Next base: position 3,464,203 of record JALAZF010000552.1, on the reverse strand, counting down.
AAAGGGTAAGAAATCCCGGTTAGTGCGTACGAAGTAATGGAAAGTTTCTCCAAGAGGGTGCATTACCCCGATCTATTTTCAAGTACAGAGAATTTCTATATTTGTGAATAATCAGACTATTCGGAATCTACCTTTTGTTGGACTAAGAATGTTGTAGTATTATTTCTCACAAAGGAATTCAAGTGAGAGAACAAGGTTGTATGCTTGACATGAGATGTCCATCATTTTCGTAGTACCGCGTGATGGTTGTGTGTTGGATTTTGCTTATGGAAGAATCAAGTATGAGTGGTGGTTGAAACTCTATAATGTCGTCATTATCGACTTTCATCTAGAGTAGTTGTATAAGCAGAGAACGAACTACCCCGTTGAGGTGTTGTCGTGTGACTGCGTCGGAAATTGAAATTTTACCTTGTCACTTGGTTGGAGTGGGTAATCTGCACGTTTTAACTTTGTTCTGTTTTACCTTGAGTGGATCATGATTGGTGAAGGTTATATAAGTTAAGGAGCCACGGGTTGAGAATGGTATTCCAAGATCGAGCAAGACAGATTGATGGTTTTGGGTAGGGATGACTTTGAATTAAACGAAATGGGTTATTTTCAGCTTCTGCAGCAGTGTTAGCCGATTAACACGTGCATGGAAAGTGTTTTACGTTGAACTTTGAGGAGTTAACCGATTAGCTTAGAGGGTTAATCGATTAACGTGTGTGTAATTTGTAAAATCCCTTAGAGACCATCATCTGCGTTTTGTTACCTTATGTTGCTCCTATTGGAGGGTATTGTGCGAATAGAGAGCTGGATTGTAAGTTAATGAGAGACGGAATTGTATTTCGAAATTAGACCTTCTGGAAGGGTGTTGCATAATGGACCATTTGTTTAGACGACAAGGGAGTTGACGTTTGGGTAAGTAATCTTGTGAGTTTGTGTTGAGTATGAGAAAGCCTGGAGGGCAAAGTCAGAGAACACTCATGAGGTGTTGACCTCACAAGGAATATTGCGGTGTTGAATTATGGTGCTAGTAAGGTTCGAGTGGTTGGTCAGAGTTTAGTAATCGTTACCTTTCGTGGGTTCACGGTATTGGATTTAGACCGTGAGAGTGGTACCAGATGCGTGCAGGTTTGTGTTACCCAGGGGAGGAAATTTGAAAGTTATCTTTCTTAGTACGAGTAAGAATTTGACGTTCCGAAGTTAAGTATGTGACTTGGAATCGCTTCTGAAATGGAACGAATGAGAAAAGTGGATTCAATTGAGAAACGTGTTATGGACTTCGAAGGTGTGTGTGTAAGTGGAGTGTTGTACGTGAATGAGCGAGTAGTATGGAAACTCCCAATTACGTTTTGGATGGTTTAAGTTGGATAAGTGGTGACTCGCATCTGACGGAAGCTTCGTGATGGTGTTATGTAATATTAGTTGAGAACTCGTACCAACAACAAACCTTGAGGGAGTCAGAACCCCGTAAGAAGAATCAATTTGAAATGTGGTAACCAGAGCCGGAGGTTGTTAAACTGTTTTGGATATGTTATTTTGAGTTTAGAAGGGATTTGGAGTTGTGAATGTCATGGTTGTAGCAGTGTAACTCTTGCGTCTTTATCGTCTAGAGAGAGTTTTGGGCAAAGGTTAAGATATTGTGTGTTGGCAAAGAAATTGTTCTACTATAAGACGTCAGTAAATTCTTGTGCCGATTGGTTAGTAAGGACCCCTGTGGATAAGTGTGTTTCTTCACGGACTGTTAGCCACTTGGTTATGCTTAAGAATTGGTGGTATTTCACTGTTAGAATTTGAGTTGCGCAGTGGAGGGTGACAAATGAAGGAGTTCAGTCGGATTAATAAGAATCAGATGGATGGTTACTTATAAGAATAATAAAGAAATAAGGAGATCTTGTAGAAGTGTGTTACCTTTTGGAGTGACACGAAAGAAAGGAAATATCGGATATAATGATTATAATGTTTAGTATCAGACCAGATGGAACTGGTAAAGAAGTCGTTTGACTAGTTATGAAGTGGTTCGAATGTTAAAGGATTTGTGGAAGAATAGTTGTCGGTAATTGTATGAAGTTAAGAAATCACTGAATTACATCGTGAAGATTTGTTGGGTGTTTGTTATCCTAAATCAAGATAAGATATTACGGTTTGGTTGCGACTCAGTAGAGGAATATGGAATGGTACTTTCTTTCTGAAGGTAGACTGTGACCAAGTGTTGTAGTATGAAGCTACAGATGAATTTTGGGAAGAGCAAGATGGAAGCTAACCCCATTTTGGAATAAGAGTATGACTAAGGACGTGAAGTTTGATAATTCGTGAAATTAAGAATTTGGTCTGCAAAGTCAAGTTAGAATTGGAATACGTCAGAAATTTGGATGGACGTAAAGTTAAGTGTGGATCTAAGACAGAGATATAAGTTGCAATTGTTGTTGAGTAGAGGAAATTCGGGGGCGAATTTCAATTTAAGGGGGGGAGAGTGTAATACCCCGTATTATTTAAATGCCCAATTGGATATCAAATGAGATCAGATGAGTATCTATGTGCTCTATCTTTGATTAATTGGATTTAGGGAATCCTCTAAGTACTTTAAGTATTATCAATTGGGATCAATAAAGCAACGGGTGAACTCTGAAGAGATCAATTATTTTAATTCAAGAAAGGATTTTGAGGTAACTCTAATAATTGATCGATTGGTAGAGATGACAAATATCAATTGGAGATATTTTACTCTATTGGATTATATTATATAATAATAGTATTATATATATATATATATATATATATATATATATACTTGTTAGTAAGAAAAAGAAAATGGAAAGAAGAAGAAAAGCAGAGAAGAGGAAACGTGGGAGAGAAAAAGAGAAAGAGGGAGAAGAAAGCTTGTGGATCATCATCAATGTTCATCATCTTCTTCAAACTCCTCTTCAGTTATCAGGTGGGTTCTAGATAGAGACTTTAGTGTAGAGTTTTCTTGAGGTTTTAGAGTTAGGTTAGATTTTTGAGAAAATGAGTATTTTCGTAAAATCAAAGAAATCTAACGGTTGAAATGAGCTATAAATCGTATAGAACAACCATTATATATGTATAATCCTCTGTTTATGATTGTTATGATGTTTGATCAAGTTTTGGTTAGGATTGGAATGGAAAGGAATCCAAGAAAACAGAGTTTTTGACTTCTACAACGTGGTTAATCGATTAACGGTATGGGTTAACCGATTAACCAGTGGAAAAATGGTGTTTTACGTGAAAATTGAACTGGTTAATCAATTAACCATTTTGGTTAATCTGTTAACAGAAAGTTTCTGAATTTGGTTAATCTGTTAACCATATGCGTTAACCGATTAACACTGTAACTTTTTGGAAAAATACTTCAAAAATTCATAACTTTTTACTCGGGTGTCCGATTTAAGCGTTCTTTATATCGATGTGAAGCTAAGGAAATATTCTATGCAATGAAGCTGATATATGTCGAATTTACTGACCGATTAAATAATCGGGAAAGTTCGAAAGTGATATAATTATGTTTTAAATTGTGGTATATTATTCTATTATGCTATTGTGATGTGTTTTGCTTATTGTTTAACATGTTCTGAGTGATTATGCATGTTAATGTAAAATGAAATAGGAAGGGTGAGGAAAACATCAACCTTGACAATAAGAAAACCTAGGAAGAACTAGGAATGGTAGACAACTCTAGATGGCAATACTTGGGCACGTGTTGTAAGAAAGTGCATCCTTGCCGGTATTGGCCTAGTCGAGAGTAGAACACTAGTATGGAACATGAGGTTAACTTTGTGGTTTGAAGGACAAGAAAGGCCTTGAGGCCTTATGGCCTAGGCATTGTCGAATACATTATTTTGTTGTGTGATCATGTAATCGTAACCATTTTATTTTGAGTTGCCCTTGAAAGGCCTTCATGAGTCTCGAGCTCCTCTGAAGTGCAGGCAGGATTACTTGGTAGGTTTGGTTCCCTACGTGTAGTACAATTGGAAGCCCGTGCAATGGGTACGATACTTGTGAAGGTTAACAGGCCATGAGAAGTGACGGTTCACGGTTAACTGGCCGATGATCCCAAATCCAATTGTATACTAAGTAACTACAAGGATCTATGACTCGGGTCGCCTTCTAGACGTAGAAGCGGACGGGAAGAAGAGATACCTTGGTACTGGTTATCGATTAATGATATGGTGAGTTAATGAACTCATGTCATGTTTCCATATAGTGTGAGATTGTGAACTCAAGGTCATTTCCCTTCCCCTTGACTTGAGTTAGGATTGATAGAACCCTGTAAAGCCGAGAGAATCTATAGGATATGGAACTCACTGAGATTTGATGTATCTCACCCCACTATAGTTGCTATATTTCAGGTAATTGCAGGTTGATTTACAAGTGGAGCTATGCTTGGATGTTTCAAGAGAAGCTTAGTTAAGCTTATTTCCGCTGTATTTTTATTGTTCTTGTACAATGAGGAATATTGTATAATGTTCTTAGTTTTATTATTTTTTGGCTAGTCTCCATGACTTGTGCCATGTAGCGTACTTATGTTTAGAAATGGACAAGTATGTGAACTATGTCATTCGGAACTTATGATGGTGTCAGTACCAAATAAAAATGCTTGTATGGTATTATTCTAGGTATATATTATATAGGGAATTACAGTTGGTATCAGAGCAGGTTGTATCCTCGACCTAGCCTTGAAACATCATAACTAAATCTATTCCTGCCTCTTAAGTGTGTCTTGCCATCATGAAACTTAATATCATACTATGTAGTGTTGGGCTTGATCAACCTAATACTATGTATGTGATAGGTAGAATCATGGTTGAGCGACCGGGAGGACTCCGAAGTGCTGTTGGAACTTGTGCTGTGAGGGTAGGCTCAAGTCAAGAGTTAGTAGTGTGGAGTTTTGGTCAGCTCAGTGGAAGGTTTAATAGAAGTTATGCTTGGGTAGCATGGAATTAAGTAGTGGTGTGTTGCTCAAGAAATCCTTCGGAAGTTATGGAGTCTTAAGGTTAAGGATCTTTAGCGGACGATTGGTTAAGGTAACAAGGAATACGAAAAATCGCAAGTAGAGATAGATTGACCACTAGTGTGGATAAGGATTTCAAGTAATCTCATTCCGTGGAAAAAGAAAAGTTGTTTTGTGGAACGCGTGGCGTAGGGTCCGGAAGTGAGATAGTATTTGGTGCTTCAATTTCTAAGGTCGTTAATGTATCTTGAATGGACGAGAGTACCTTAAGGATTGTGTTCGAACAATATCTTCCGACTGGTTAAAAGTTGAGAGTTAAGGACGTTCGGCTTTTATGGGGACTTAAAGTAGTAGAGAAGTGTGTGAAGGAACACCAGGATGTGTCAACATGCTTCAAGTGAAACAAGTGTGAGCCGAAAGAAGAGTAAGAAATGAGTTGTGTATCTTCAGTTATGCGTGGAGATTAAGTTCAAGGTAATACATCAGGATTTCTGTTTTCGGTGAGAGATCAATTTAGAATTTGTTAACTTACTCAAGGAATCGTATAAGGTTTTGTGTTGGAGAAAGAATGAGCTTCATGAAGTAACGGAAAGTGTAGTGTTACGGACTGGAAGAAGTTGTATTAAGAAACAGAGTAAGTATCTTGGATCTAAGGGAATATTAGTAAGATGGGTTTCTAATTGGACCTAGGAGGACTACCACGGAGAGCAAGGTAAACGTGGTGTGGAAACAGTATCAACGAAATGTATTTTTGGACGAGTGTGCTATAGAGTTATTAAGGTATTGATGAACCTATAATTAAGGAAGTGTAATTACAGGTGGTTCACTCATGAGAACTGTATTAGTATGACGTGGAATGAGAAAGTTACACCTTGGTATTAAGAACAAGCGTTGTAGTAGCACCGTAGTCATAATGTACATGATGGATTCTTATTTTTGAGACAAGTGTGAAGGGACGTACCTTGTGGAGCAGTGAATATTGTATTTTAAGAAGTAAGATTGTGGTAAAACAACGAAAAGCAATTAAGGACTTATTACGGATTAAGTGTAAATTATGGAATGATTTATACCGGAAGGGTTTCGTTAATAGTTGATGAGAATTGTCAGTTACGGATTTTCCGTTAAATAATTTGGTGTAAGTATGGTGTGTAATGGATAGTAAAGGGTAAGAAATCCCGGTTAGTGCGTACGAAGTAATGGAAAGTTTCTCCAAGAGGGTGCATTACCCCGATCTATTTTCAAGTACAGAGAATTTCTATATTTGTGAATAATCAGACTATTCGGAATCTACCTTTTGTTGGACTAAGAATGTTGTAGTATTATTTCTCACAAAGGAATTCAAGTGAGAGAACAAGGTTGTATGCTTGACATGAGATGTCCATCATTTTCGTAGTACCGCGTGATGGTTGTGTGTTGGATTTTGCTTATGGAAGAATCAAGTATGAGTGGTGGTTGAAACTCTATAATGTCGTCATTATCGACTTTCATCTAGAGTAGTTGTATAAGCAGAGAACGAACTACCCCGTTGAGGTGTTGTCGTGTGACTGCGTCGGAAATTGAAATTTTACCTTGTCACTTGGTTGGAGTGGGTAATCTGCACGTTTTAACTTTGTTCTGTTTTACCTTGAGTGGATCATGATTGGTGAAGGTTATATAAGTTAAGGAGCCACGGGTTGAGAATGGTATTCCAAGATCGAGCAAGACAGATTGATGGTTTTGGGTAGGGATGACTTTGAATTAAACGAAATGGGTTATTTTCAGCTTCTGCAGCAGTGTTAGCCGATTAACACGTGCATGGAAAGTGTTTTACGTTGAACTTTGAGGAGTTAACCGATTAGCTTAGAGGGTTAATCGATTAACGTGTGTGTAATTTGTAAAATCCCTTAGAGACCATCATCTGCGTTTTGTTACCTTATGTTGCTCCTATTGGAGGGTATTGTGCGAATAGAGAGCTGGATTGTAAGTTAATGAGAGACGGAATTGTATTTCAAAATTAGACCTTCTGGAAGGGTGTTGCATAATGGACCATTTGTTTAGACGACAAGGGAGTTGACGTTTGGGTAAGTAATCTTGTGAGTTTGTGTTGAGTATGAGAAAGCCTGGAGGGCAAAGTCAGAGAACACTCATGAGGTGTTGACCTCACAAGGAATATTGCGGTGTTGAATTATGGTGCTAGTAAGGTTCGAGTGGTTGGTCAGAGTTTAGTAATCGTTACCTTTCGTGGGTTCACGGTATTGGATTTAGACCGTGAGAGTGGTACCAGATGCGTGCAGGTTTGTGTTACCCAGGGGAGGAAATTTGAAAGTTATCTTTCTTAGTACGAGTAAGAATTTGACGTTCCGAAGTTAAGTATGTGACTTGGAATCGCTTCTGAAATGGAACGAATGAGAAAAGTGGATTCAATTGAGAAACGTGTTATGGACTTCGAAGGTGTGTGTGTAAGTGGAGTGTTGTACGTGAATGAGCGAGTAGTATGGAAACTCCCAATTACGTTTTGGATGGTTTAAGTTGGATAAGTGGTGACTCGCATCTGACGGAAGCTTCGTGATGGTGTTATGTAATATTAGTTGAGAACTCGTACCAACAACAAACCTTGAGGGAGTCAGAACCCCGTAAGAAGAATCAATTTGAAATGTGGTAACCAGAGCCGGAGGTTGTTAAACTGTTTTGGATATGTTATTTTGAGTTTAGAAGGGATTTGGAGTTGTGAATGTCATGGTTGTAGCAGTGTAACTCTTGCGTCTTTATCGTCTAGAGAGAGTTTTGGGCAGAGGTTAAGATATTGTGTGTTGGCAAAGAAATTGTTCTACTATAAGACGTCAGTAAATTCTTGTGCCGATTGGTTAGTAAGGACCCCTGTGGATAAGTGTGTTTCTTCACGGACTGTTAGCCACTTGGTTATGCTTAAGAATTGGTGGTATTTCACTATTAGAATTTGAGTTGCGCAGTGGAGGGTGACAAATGAAGGAGTTCAGTCGGATTAATAAGAATCAGATGGATGGTTACTTATAAGAATAATAAAGAAATAAGGAGATCTTGTAGAAGTGTGTTACCTTTTGGAGTGACACGAAAGAAAGGAAATATCGGATATAATGATTATAATGTTTAGTATCAGACCAGATGGAACTGGTAAAGAAGTCGTTTGACAAGTTATGAAGTGGTTCGAATGTTAAAGGATTTGTGGAAGAATAGTTGTCGGTAATTGTATGAAGTTAAGAAATCACTGAATTACATCTTGAAGATTTGTTGGGTGTTTGTTATCCTAAATCAAGATAAGATATTACGGTTTGGTTGCGACTCAGTAGAGGAATATGGAATGGTACTTTCTTTCTGAAGGTAGACTGTGACCAAGTGTTGTAGTATGAAGCTACAGATAAATTTTGGGAAGAGCAAGATGGAAGCTAACCCCATATTGGAATAAGAGTATGACTAAGGACGTGAAGTTTGATAATTCGTGAAATTAAGAATTTGGTCTGCAAAGTCAAGTTAGAATTGGAATACGTCAGAAATTTGGATGGACGTAAAGTTAAGTGTGGATCTAAGACAGAGATATAAGTTGCAATTGTTGTTGAGTAGAGGAAATTCGGGGGCGAATTTCAATTTAAGGGGGGGAGAGTGTAATACCCCGTATTATTTAAATGCCCAATTGGATATCAGATGAGATCAGATGAGTATCTATGTGCTCTATCTTTGATTAATTGGATTTAGGGAATCCTCTAAGTACTTTAAGTATTATCAATTGGGATCAATAAAGCAACGGGTGAACTCTGAAGAGATCAATTATTTTAATTCAAGAAAGGATTTTGAGGTAACTCTAATAATTGATCGATTGGTAGAGATGACAAATATCAATTGGAGATATTTTACTCTATTGGATTATATTATATAATAATAGTATTATATATATATATATATATATATATATATATATTTATATATATATATATACTTGTTAGTAAGAAAAAGAAAATGGAAAGAAGAAGAAAAGCAGAGAAGAGGAAACGTGGGAGAGAAAAAGAGAAAGAGGGAGAAGAAAGCTTGTGGATCATCATCAATGTTCATCATCTTCTTCAAACTCCTCTTCAGTTATCAGGTGGGTTCTAGATAGAGACTTTAGTGTAGAGTTTTCTTGAGGTTTTAGAGTTAGGTTAGATTTTTGAGAAAATGAGTATTTTTGTAAAATCAAAGAAATCTAACGGTTGAAATGAGCTATAAATCGTATAGAACAACCATTATATATGTATAATCCTCTGTTTATGATTGTTATGATGTTTGATCCATTGTTAATCGATTACGAGAATTTTAACTACGAGATTATTTTAAAACCTGAGTTTTTCATTCCACACTTGTACAAAACAAAAGAGTTCTTATGTACCGATCCTAGTCTAAAAGGATATCTATCGGTACCCGAGCTCAGGTTTTTAAATAGTTATGTTTGAAACAATAAAAGTGCTCATACATGATTTAGAAATGTTCCAACTTTATAGTTGTGCAAAAGAAAAAAATCTCTGACAAATAATCAGGTCGTGCGAAAGCAAACTAATTATTCAATGTATATTGGACAAAGCGGTGGAAAAAGTAGGTGTTATCCACATTTATTTATTTTCTATAAGTGTATGAAAATTCTTGTAATAGAAGGGAATTGATCATATGAATGTGTCATAGTAGGGAATATGAACCCAAAGTCATGTATGTTTCAGAGTATTTTAAGTGATTTTTATTTAATCTATTTTACAAAAGTGCTTTTTAATTTAACCTATTTTAGAAAATCCAATTTTTGGTCACTTTAAACAGAATTCGGTTATATACCTTTGCTCCCAATGGTTCAATCACTTTTTACACATTCGCACAATTGTATACTTACAGTGTGTCAAACGGTCATGAATGTAACTCTATTAAATGGTAAGATATGCCTTGGGGACTAGAAAATCAAGGATTTATCAGGTTCATTAGGAACTAGAAAAAAAAAATAAGTTGCTAAAATCTCTGACAAATTTATCTAGCTACCAAATTACATATTGCATATTATTTTAAAAAATTATAGTTTAATTATTGTCTTCAAACTCCCAGGTCTTGAATAAAGATTGGTGTTCAAATTAAAACAACAATTTGCATGATTATAGTAATCACATTTGCATATATTTCAAGGGCTCGTTGAAGTGAATCAGTGAGTAGACTATAATATTGATTAGCCAAATGATAGAGTAATACATGTAACATTAAGATAAATAGTTTTCAGAATATTTATCAATTTACAAATCATATTCACAAACAAACATGAATATAAAATTTATGATTGGTCTCCAAAGTTTACAAATCATATTCATCACTTTCCATTAATTTTTGAAACCTTACAATGTCCAATTCACTCAAACTTCAATACTATCAATCGCAAATACGAATTCAATTCTTCTATTGATTTGTAGTAACATTTATAATAAAGTAATCCTATGAGGAGTCTATGATCAAATTGAGGAATTCAAAGCATTATAAGCTACCTATAATAATCATCCACTAGAATCAAGAGATCATAATCCAATTGTGTCTTGAAACAAATGCATTAAAAAAATTGATACATACATATATATATATATATATATATATATATATATATATATATATATATATTGTTGTATCCTAAATTTTTACCCTTAGATGTCATCCAGCTTTTGTGCATCTTATGAGCATCTCTGCATTGTTTGAGCTAACCCATATTTTGTAGTTTATTTCTTTGTGTTCAAATTAGGTTTACATATCACCATGAAGCTCCACAAGACGTTTGAAGCAAGTCAAGTCAACAAAGACCTCCAATGCAAGGACTTTGGAATTAGGGTTTGCTCTGAAGAAATCACTAAGAATTTGGCTCTATCAAGTCAAGATTTGTGTGGTTCACTTACCTTATGAAGTCATCCACGGTCAAGGGACATCATTCAACAAGAATCCAAGGGCTTTGGGTCCTCAACAAGAGAAGTTTAGGCCTCAGCCTCACTGTGCCTCCAAGTTAGGGTTTCTGTGACACTTATCAGTCAATGGCTTTGATCTTCATCAAGATGGACTCCCAAACCCTAGTTCTTGATCCTATTGGTTTATCAACATCCTCAAGAGTCTCCTAAGACCTTTAGATGAGAAACAAGAAGCAAGATTACAATATTCAATCTCAGTACATTCATAAGCAAAATTAGGGTTTGTCAGAAACCCTAATTTTTGGGGATTTTTGGTTCAGATGGAGAATTAATGTTTCTAATCATCATAGGATGTCTCATGAAGTATTCCAAGCATCCATATCAAATTTCATGAGGTTTCTTGCAAGAGAAGTAGGGTTTTGACCAAGAAAAGTATCATTTGTGAGATTTTTCCCCTAATAGCATAATTTGGAATGACCATAACTCCTAAAATACACATCCAATTGGAGTGATTCAAAGCTCATTAGAAAGCTCTCTTCAAGATCTTCAATTGTTTTAATATGACTTTTCTTCAGAAAATGCTTGGATTTTGAGTTATGGAGCTTATAAGCCAAATTGACCAAAGGACTTAGTAAAATTCTGCATGTTTTCCCTTCATGAAAAGCCAACTTCAACCCTATTTTTCACCAAGCTACATTGTGATTCAGAACTTGAGTTAAACATAAAAGTTGTAGAGGGCATTAAAGGCTTTCTAAAGAGTACAAGAACTTCCCCATCCATGGAGTGAGTTGGGAGTTTCGAATTGTTGAAGTTTAGGGTTCATTTCATGATTTTCAAGTTTCCAACTTTTGTGAAATGGTACATAACTCTTCTAATCCCTAATTAACTCACTTTTCTGAGGTTTAGTAGCAAGGTTAACATATTTTGAACCCCTCCCACGAAAATGCAAGTTGTAAACATCAAATATATTAGTTTATGTCAAGAGTGTGCAAGTGGTTTTCAATGGAGAGAGAAACTTTTCCAACAATTCATTTGCCTTGCAACTTGGACTCTGAGCCTCTCAAATCAGTCCACATTGCTACAGAGGTCTATGGCTAGTGCAATGAAGACTCCATGCTCATCAGCCAGCTCACACGAAGAGATTTCAAAATAAGGGCAGTCTTGGCATTTTTCTTTTTTTTGGCCATACCTCAAACCCTAATCTTTTCCTATAAATAGAGGCTTGATCCTCAGTCCAAAACACCCCAGAATCACTCCAAATAGAGACTGATTACTCACTACTTTCTCCCACTCTCAAGTTCTTGCAAATTTGCAAAACACTTGCTATAATTCATTCCACTCGAGCACTTGCCCTCAAACCCCACAAACCACTTATAAAAACCACATATAGAAGTTCCAAACACCTGAAACATCTCTGTAACAGCCACAACCACCATTTCCATTTCAACACTCTAATTTGCAAAAGCATGGCTGCAACTCATTTGGCTCGTGCGTTTTCTCATTAAACTTCATAAACCTTCTCTAAGCATCATATAGAAAAGCTTCCAACACCTAAACACTCACTGAAACTGCTCCATATTCATCTGCCATTTTCAACCTCAACCTTGCACCAAGTATCGGGTTTGTAGTTCAAGGCCATTTCCAAAGGATCCAAGCATCTGAACGTGTTCTAATAGGATCATAAAGCTCCCAGGAGTTGCTATTTCTCATCTGCAAGTGATTTGAAGAAGCCTTGGACTTTCTCCAAGAGGTAGGTTTTCTTGAATTTTAAACTCCATATTCATGCGCATGTTGTTACTATTTGCACGTTAGAAATGTAGTATGTTATTGTTTTGTTGTTGCCGAATACATTTGGTTGATGTTTGTTTACAATATTGCATGATGTCGTGTTTGAAAGTTTCATGTGTGTTGCACTGTTGTTCTTAAGATTCTGGTTTGTGTGTTGCATATTAATATAAACTAATGACATATTCAGAAACTAGGGAATTTGTACTTCATTTTTGGCTTTGATTTTATGTGATTTGATGAAGAAATGAGTGAGAACGAATCATTGGAAAATTTGTCCGTGTTTGTGTTATTATGGTCGTGAGAGAGAGACGAGCGTGAGGGAGGAAGAGAGTTTGGCCATTTAGTGGTTTGGTTTTAAAATAAAAACAAATGGTTGTGTGTTAGTGAACAGATGTATGGCCGTCCCCACGGTTGCGCGCTTGCCTTGTACACGTTTGGTCATGGGTTCGAACCTGGTGGAGGGCATTTCCCATTTTTTTTATCTTTTGTTTTCTTATTTTTCTTTATGTTTATGCCATGTTTTCAAGCCTTCATAACATGCTCATCTTTTACTCTTTTTTATCCATTCTTTTTGCAAGATGTTCCTTAACATGTCTATTTTATGAATATGGAAAGAAATTGGTGAAAATGATTATTTTTGAAGCATTGGTTTATGTTACAAATGAAGGACTTTTCAGGGTTTCATAAAAGGATACTTTGATTTCTCTTAATCCTTTTACCATGTTTTCTTGTTTACATTGATCAAATGAGACCTAAAGTATGTTGTTTAAACCTTGTATGATGTCTTGACATTGTTTGTTTTGTTTCACTTGATTTCATTGAGTTTTGATTTGTGTTCTTACATGAAAATAACCTTTGAAATACCATGAGATCTCCTTAGATCATTTGTCTGATAACATGAATTGTTTGACCAAGTATGTAACATGTTTATGTCTTGAACCTTGAATGCCATGTTTTGAACTATTTTTGATTGCCTACATGTTTGGTTTATCATGATAAATGCTTAAGCTTTCAAAGAAGTTGTCACTTTCACTTATACCACCTGTTTGTTTTTGCATAGAGCATCTTCACATGTAATCCCCATGAAATGTCTTGATCCTGATCATACTTGTATCTTACCTGTGATATTTATCTCATAGCTTTGTTAAATGTTTCCCCCAAGTGAGGTTAGCTTTTTGGCTTCTCCTCCTTAACACTCTTTGTGTTCCCCCATTCCAAAGGAAGGTAATCATTGTTGACTCATAAGTCATGACCTCCCACCTTTAACCTAAGTAACCTCTTAGGAGAAACCCTATTTCTTGGCCTCATCAGAGCCATAGAAATCACAATTAGCCTTAGGAGAGAGTTCTTAAACTCTTAGTGATATTCATCATAATGGATCATCACTTCCCCTACTTACTAAAACATAATTATAGGTCCATCACAACTAGACTTAGAGAGTTCTTGAACTCTACAATGAGCTTGACCTCATTTCCCCTCTGAATATTGACCATAGTCAATAGTTCAGTAGACGTAGAACTACGCATACTCTGATTCTACACCCGAGGATACATAGGCGCAAAGTGCGATGCTTTGTCGAATATACTTAGATACTAACCCCTAGGGTTTCAAACCATTAGCATAGAACCTTTAGCAAACATTAGATAACATTAAAACAAGAGGTTCCTGTAGAGTACTACAGACGTTTAGGGTGTTAATACCTTCCCTAGGCGTAACCAACCCCCGAACCTTAGATCTTTCACTTTAGGTTTTTCTAACGATCTTGAACCTTTCCTTTGGATAAATCAAAGTCGGTTGTAAAAGAAAAATGATGCAAATTAATTAATAATTTGTTATCCAATTTTCACTGCAACATATATATATATATATATATATATATATATATATATATTGTAATACCCTGTATTATCTAAATGCTCAATTGGATATCAGATGAGATCAGATGAGCATCTATGTGCTCTATCCTTGGTAAATTGGATTAATGGAACCCTCTAAGTACTTTAAGTATTGTGAATTAGGGTTAATAGAGCAACTAATGAACTCTGAAGAGATCAATTTGTTATTAGTTCAAGAGAGACTTTTATGATAACTCTAATAATTGATCAATTGGTTGAAACGACAAAATATCAATTGGAGCTATCTTGCTCTATTGGATTATATTATATAATATTGGTTATATATATATATATGGAAAGAAAAAAAAAAGATAGAAAGGAAGAAGAAAAGAAGAAGAGGAGGAAAGGAAGAGAAAGAGAGAAAATGGAGAAGATGAAGAAGAGAAACCCATGGATCATCAGTATCTTCTTCAAACTCCTCTTCGATTATCAGGTGGGTTCTAGATAGAAACTCTAAGTTCTAGAAATCAATGATTTGAACTTAGGTTAGTTTTGAGAGAAATTGATTAATCGGATAAAATCAATGACTCTAACGGATGAAATATGGTATAGACTGTGTAGAATACTTATGGTTATGATTGGAGTATGTTTTGAATGTCTTTGTGTGATTTGGAAGTGTTTGGATTGAGGAAATATTTGATTTTGATGAGTAACAGCGCTGCTGAATTTCTGGGTTTCGCAGGGTTCGCCTAGCGAACCTGGGGCGAAGCGTAGCGATCGGCTTCGAGGTTTCGCCTAGCGAACCCCGCAGCAAGGGTTAGCGAATGTTCGCCAATGACGTTTGCGAAGCGAACTTTGTGCCTTTTCAGTGTTGGTTGGTTCTGCCTTGCTTCGCTGAGTTATTCGCGAAGCGAAGGACGAGGCGAATGTTCGCTAGGGAGTTCGTGAAGCGAACTTTATGTCTGTTTTTGTTCTGTTGTTCTTTCGCCAGGAGCTTCGCCTAGCGAAGGCTAGAGCGAATGCTCGCTGGGACGTTCGCCTAGCGAACATGGCAATTGTGCAGTTTTGTTTGCTTCATAACTCTTGGTCCGTAACTCGGATCGGGACGTTCTTGGTGTCATTAGAAAGCGATGACGACCCTCTAGATGGCTACGCTCGTGCATTCATTGACGCTCGTGTGGGTATGATGAGGGATATTTTATTTAGTGGAAAATGGAGGAAAGTAATGTATTGCGAATTGTCGGCGTTGACATCTTTTGGATCGTAAATCTGATCAATGCATATTTATAGCCGATGTAAAGCTGTGGTATATCCTACGGAATGAGAGTGAGAAATATTGATTTCGTGATCTGATTAAATGAACCAGAGGGAAACCGAAAGTGATGTTTTATGTGATGTGTGATTATATGTATTTACTTGTAATATTGTGTTATGCCATATCTATTTAATATTGTTGTTAAAAATGAATGAGATAATATGCATGTTAAAATGAGTTAGGGAGAGTGAGGAAACTTTTCCCCTAAAACAAATGGCATAGTTAAGATTGGTATAATTCTAGGTTGTAATTAGAATTGTGATAGAAACTTTGGATGGCGACGCTCGTGCATTCATTGACGAGTTCTGGCCTAGAGTAGATAACGTAATGACAACGCTCGCGCAGAAGAGGCCGAGGCGTGTGTCCATTACCGAATGGTATAAAATTGAGTGAAACACTAGTATGGAACATGTGTAATTGTTATGTTTTATAGTAAGGCGAATGTGGCCTTAAGGCATGGCGGCCTTGTGATTGTCGAATACAATCACGTTGTGTGAATGTTCACGTAATCGTAACCATTTATCTTGCGGTGTAGTTTCATGAGACTCGAGCACCTCCACTGAACCGTATGCACAATTACTTGGCAGGCTTGATTCCCGTGTGTAGTACGAATGGAGCCTACGGGTAAAGAGACTTGTGACGGTGTACGGGACGTGTGAAGTGATGGATCACGGTGTACGGGCCGATGATCCCGAATCCATTTCGTATGTCAAGTAACTACAAGGATCCATGACTCAGGTCGACTTCTAGACGTAGAAGCGGACGGGAAAAGGGGATGCCTTGGTATGGTTATCGATTCGTAAGGAATCTTGAGTTAACAGGCTCAGGACGTAATTCCTTCCGTGTGAACTTTGTTAGTTAACAGACTCATGACATGTTTCCATATATTGTGAGGTTGTGAGGTTGTGCACTCAAGGTCATTTTCCCTTCCCCTTGACTTAAGTTAGGATTGATAGAACCCTGTAAAGCCGAGAGAATCTATAGGATAGGGAACTCACTGAGATTTGATGTATCTCACCCCACGATAGTTGCTTTGTTTCAGGTGCAGGTTTAATTACAAGTGGAGCGATGTTCGGATGTTTCAAGAGAAACTTAGTTAAGCTTATTCCGCTGTGTATTCTTTTGTTGTATGCAATTGAGGATATTGTATATCATTCTTAGTTTATTATTTTGGCTAGTTTCCATGACCTGTGCCATGTAGTGTATTTATGTTTTAGGAATAGACAAGTATGTGAACTATGCTATTAGGCGCTTTTGATGGGTCAGTACCAAATAAAATGCTTGTATTGTATTATTCTAGATATATATTATGCAGGGCATTACAGTTGGTATCGGAGCAGGTCGTGTCCTCGACCTAGCCTTGAAACGTCATAAGTAAATCTATTCCTGTCTCTTAAGTGTGTCTTGCCATCATGAAACTTAATATCATACTATGTAGTGTTGGGCCTAATCAACCTAATACCGTGTATGTGATAGGTAGAATCATGGTTGAGCGGCCACGAGGACTCCGAAGTATTGTCGTGACTTGTGCTAGCAGGGTAGGCTCAAGCCAAGAGTTAGTGGTGTAGAGTTTTGGTCAACTCTGTTGAGGTTTTGGTAGAAGTTGTGTTTTGGGTAGCATGGGATTTAAGAGTGTTGTGTTGTTCAAGCAATCCTTTGCAATGAATGGAGTCTGAAAGTTAAGGATCTCTATCGGACGATTGGATAAGGTATCAAGCAATGTAAAATTCCTAGTGGAGCTGGATTAACCACTAGTATGGGTAAGGATTTCAAGTAATCTCATTCCATGGAAAAGAAAGGTTGTATTATGGAATGTGTGACGTAAAGTCCGGAAGTGAGATAAGTATTGGTGCTTCAGTTTCTAAGGTCGCTATGGTATCTTGAATGGACGAGAGTACCTTAAGGAATGTGTTCAGAATAATATCTTCCGACTGGTTGAAGTTGAGAGTTAAGGACGTTCAGCTTTTATGGGAACCTAAAGTAGTAGAGAAGCGTGAGGAGGAACACGAGGATGTGTTACATGCTTCAATGAAACAAGTGTGTGCCGAACGAAGAGTAGAAGATGAATTGCATATATTCAGCTATGTAGAGAGTTTAAGTTCAAGGTAACACACCAGGATTTCTATTTTTGGTGAGACGTTAATTTTGAATTTGTTAACTTGCCCAAGGGACCGTATAAGGTATTATGTTGGAGGAAGAATGAACTCCATTTAGTAACGGAAGTGTAGTGATATGGATCGGAAGTAGTTCGTATTAAGAGATAGAGTAAGCATCTTGGATTAAAGAGAATCTTAGTAAGATGGTTTATATTGGGATCTAAGAGGATTACCGTGGAGGGAAAAGGAAACGCGATTTAGAAAACAGTATTAACGGTATGTTATGAGGAAGTGACAACGGAGTGTGTTTTGGATGAGTGTGCAATGAAGTTATTAAGGTGTTGATGAACCTATGTTGAGTTTTTCTTATAGATGAATCAAGTATGAGTTATGGCTCAAACCTTGGAATGTCGTCAATTTGACTTCCCTCAAGTGTAGTTGTTTAAGCATAGAGGAACTATTCTGCTGAAGCTTGGTAAGTGTTATCTAAGTGAAGAAGCCGCGAGTTGAAAATGATATTTCAAGTTAGAACAAATCGGATTGATGGTTTGGGCAGGGATGCTTTTGAATTTAGAAGAAACTGGTTTTGTTCTGTAGCAGTGTTAACCAATTACACATGCTCGGAATGTGTTTTACGTTGAATTTTGAGGAGTTAACTGATTAGCTCAGATGGTTAATCGAGTAACGTGTGTGTATATTGTGAAAACCCTTGAAAACTATCATCTGCATTTTGTTACCCCGATTGGAGAGTATCATGTGATTGGAAAACAGGATGGCAAGTGAATGAAAGACGGAATTGTGTTTTTGAAATTGAGACTCCTGAAAGGTTGTTGCATAGTTGATCATTTGTTTAGATGACAGAGGAATTGGACTTCGAGGAAGTAATCTTGTGAATTGTGTTGGGTAGGAGAAAGTCTTGAGTATAGTGTTATCCCTACTGATGAGAGTCTTAAGGACGAAGTTGGAAAATATTCTCGAAGGGTAGATTTTATAAAGATCGTTTCGGTAATTTAATTATGATGTTATTAAGAGATGAGCGGTTGACCAAGAGTTTAGTATTTGTTATCTTCCGTGAGTTCATGGTATTGGATTTAGACTCCGTAAGAGTGGTACCAGTTGTGTGTAGTTGTGTTTTACCACGAAGGTTGAAATTTGAAAGTTATCTTTCCAAGTACGAGTAAGAATTGGATGTCCCGAAGTTAAGCCTGTAACTTGGAATCGTTGGTGGAAAGTAAAGAATGAGGAAAGTGGATTCAATTGAGAAACGTGGCATGTCTTTTGAGGGTGTGTGTACGTGTAGAGTGTTGTGTGTAGATTGGTGAGTAGTATGGAAATTCACAATCTCGCTTTGAATGATTAAAGTTTTGATAAGTGGTGATTCGTATATGTTTGAGGTTCCGTGATGGTGTTACCTTGTCAGTAGTGGAGATTGGTGACGAAAGAGGCCTTGAGTAAGTCGGAAACCGTAAGAAGAATCGATTTGGAATATGGTAACTATACTCGGAGGTTGTTAAGTTATTTTGAGATGTATTTATTCGAGTTAGAAGGAATTTGGAATTATATTTGTCATGGTTGTAGCAGTGTAACTCTTGTGTCTTTATCGTCTGGGGAGGGTTGGACCGATGTTGAGGTATTGTGTGTTGGCGAGGAAATTGTTTTACCATAAGACGCCAATAAGTTTCTTGTACCACGGGTTAGTAAGGGACCTCAGTGGAAACATGTGTTTCACTGCAGACTGTTAGCTACTTGGTAATGCTTAAGAATTCGTAAGGTTCTACTGTTAAGACTGATTACGCAGTGGAATAGGACAGATGGAAGAGTTGGTCAGAATGGTAGGGATTTGGAAGATTGTTACTTGTAAGGATGGAAATGACATTCCTGTCTACTTGGCAACTGTCGGTGTCCAAACAATACCAGATGTACAATGCAAGGATGGAAGTAAGAAGATCTTGTTCCAAGAGTATTATCTTTTGGTGTGATACGAAAGGGATGAGATATCGGATATAATAAGTACCCCCGTACAGCTTCAGACCAGAGGAAACTGGTAAAGAAGTCGTTTGAATAATTATGAAGTGTTTTTGAACATTGAAAGATTTATGAGAAGATGAATCGTCGGTGATTGCATGAAGTTAAGGAATCACTGAATTACATCGCGAGGTGGGTTGAGTATTGTTGTCCTAATTTGAGATAAAATGTTATGGTGTGGTTTGTGACTCAGAAGAAGGTTATGGAATGGTACACACTAGTGCAGAAAGAGTAATTTACACCCGTTTTTTTTTACATTTTACACCCGTTTTTAGAGGGTGTGAATTCAACGGGTGAGAAATGTCTGACGAATTTACACCCGTTTTAAAATGGGTGTAAATAAATATTATATTACACCCTTTTTTTGTTGAAATCGGGTGTAAATGTTTATATATATACATTTATAGATGGTATATTACACCCTGTTTTATAGAAATCGGGTGTAAATGTTTACATCTATACATTTATAGATAGTATATTACACCCTTTTTTTTGTTTAAAATGGGTGTATAAATATGTAATATTACACCCTGTTTTAGAAAACGAGTATAAATTTTTAAATAATTGTATTTAAATTAAACATATTTACTCCCCATTTGATAAAAATCGGTTGTAAAATAAGCAATGTTTACTCTGAATATTGACAAATTTACACCCTATTTTCTTTAAATAGAGTGTAAAAATATGATATATTACACCCGATTTTACCATGAATGTTGACAAATTTACACCCGATTTTACCATGGATGTTGACAAATTTACACCCTATTTTCATGATATACTACACCAGATTTTACCATAAATGTTGACAAGTTTACACCCTATTTTTTAAATAGAATATGTTTGTTTTATTTTCATAATTATATTATATTTAATTTGATTTAAACCTTTTGCATTTAATCAAATATTTTTATATACATCTAAACATTCGGTAAACAAAAAGCACAACCAAAACAAACATATAATTCATGTAATTCTCACTAATCAAATGAATTCCATTTTCTATTCAATTAGACCTATTTCCACAATGACAAAACCAACATAATTTTCAACTATAAATAGTGTGCATTGTTATTGATACATGAAAGATTGTTGCTGGTTGGACAAAGCTGCCATTTGAACTTAAGGTGGAGCAGCCATTCTATTAGAGGCAAAAAACGGATCGTGCATTGCAGGTTGCATTATGCATGCCTCCCGCCAGTGCTTGCTCCCATGGATTATAGCTAACGTTTTGGTTGTTTCTTCTGAGTGCGTCATCGCATAGGTTGTCTAGTGTAACCAGGTCTAAACCTCCAGCCTGAATACCGAATAGATAATCTCTCTTATTAACAAAAATAGAAATCATATGTGCAAGCAAAGGACCGAGGGATGATTGAAGAAAAAGCATACCAATTTGCTAGCTGCTGTAGCACTCTCATTCGAACTGGGAGACGTAACAAGTGTCAATTCCCAATCAGTAGTTCCATTTGCATGATTTAAAACAGCAGAAGGTCGTTGATCAGCTGAAACCACCATTAACAAAAAAATTTATGAATTGTGGTCAAAACATCATATATAATTTCAATATCCAACACAATACAGAAATAGGAATGCGATGCTGGAGCATAGTTCATTTCACATTATTATTATCCTTTGATAGCTTAAGAAAAAGTTATCGAAATGTAACAAATTACCGACTGGAACGATGGCTAAAGCCAAGGCATTCTTCTCATCCAACTCTGCAGCAACTGGAATAGGATCCTCCATATTCTAATAATCAAATGAAAACGAGAGAAAAAAAACTTTAGCTAGAATAAGATGTAAGTTTTTGTAAAAATGCACCCTTGAGATCTAAAGGTAGACCACAAAAAAAATTAAGTCACCGCTACTTCCAAGTAGCTAAAAATGTAAGTTTTTGTAAAAATGCACCCTTGACATCTATTACAAATAAATTGGGCTTACTGTTATAACCTGGATTAACTTTTCATATACTAAAGTAATACTCAAGTACGCCCTCCGTCCCAAAATATAAGAGAAAAAAATTAAAAACACACTTATTAAGAAAAGTAAAAAGTATAATAGTTTGACTAAGATTTTGTTGAAAAAATTTGTCTTGAAAGATGTAAAAACAATTCTAATTGGTTGTTAGTTATAGAAAAGATGAGAGAGAAAGCAAATTAAATGTAACTTGCATTTAATTTTACCTTGAAAAAGATGAAAGTTATTTTTTTCTCTTATATTTTGGGACAAGAAAAATGCACTTTTTTCTCTTATATTTTGGGACGGAGGGAGTAATTCTCCTATTAAGTGCATGTCTTAAACTGACCTTGTGATACTAGTACTGCCTACTTACATCAATTTTTTTATAAAAATTTTTTCAATTATACTTTTCATAAAACTAGAGAGGTAGTTACCATACATTATGGTGATGTGTGTGTGCGGAAACAATCTACATCACAAGAGATTCCGAAAGCAAACTTTCACGAGGGAAAGGGCATCTCACCTTTATTGATGCACAAATTGCATCACAGCTTAAAAGAACAACACCATCGACCAACTCTTTGCACAAGCGAAAAGTTTCTACGCCGACCTCTTTAATAGCCACACCATCTGCAAATCCTCCAACCTTGTCCAAAATCACTTTGTGGCCATGATGAAGTGACAAAGCCATTGCATTTGCATCAGTGGGTTCCACCCCAATAATTTTCACCTGCTTACATTTAAAATGTCAGAAGTCAGTTAACTACTCAACTTTTCCAAGTGAACACAGGCACATGCCAAAAATCCCTTTCTATTCTAAACAAGCATGAGAACAAAAACAACTCATTCTATCTTCTGAACAAGAGGGTAACACAAACACCATTCTCTCAAACAACAATCATATCACTCATACTTTACAGAGAATGCGGCATCTTAACATCTAGAATACGCATAACAAAATAAAATATATGGCTAAAAAATTAAACAGAAGCAACATTATCCATTACTGAATAAAATAGCATCCATTTTACAATATTTAATAGGGATTCTTCCTCAAACACACAAAAATAACAGCAACAAGCAACTAATAATCAAGGTTCTGTAATTCTTGATAATCACAGTTATATGCACCGATCAGAGACATCAAAACCCTTGATGTTACATGCAACGATCAGAGACGACGATCAGAGACATCAATCACAAACCTATTTTGAAACCATACTAATACTAATAACTCTTCGGGCTTAAAATTTCCCTAATACTAACAAGGCATGGATCCAAAAAACCATAAATCCAACTGCCTTGGAGGAATAACCACTATGTGACTTGATCTTCAAAGATATCTCTTCATTCTCACAAGTATATATATTCAAAATCTATCAAATTACTAACAAATTACTAATTACGGTTATTGAAGGGAGAAACCGTATGTAAGCAACCTTGCAATGACTGTAGTCCATTCACTTTACATGTATCTTGTCTACTAATTGAAATTAACGTCTCAACCAAATATTCAACCATGTGTGGCATAGTAAAACCCTAAAAAATATCTAATGCATACATAAAAAAATGCAACACAAACCCTACCATTTCAACCAAAAGTTAAAAGCATTTACATTTGCAAAGATTGTCCATTGCCAAACAAGGAGGACAACTAAAAACATAAAAATGTAAAATTGGCTAAATAGAGAAAAGATGAACAGTACTAAAAGCACGTATATTAAGATACCAGAGTTATCTATATCAAACAGCACCAACATATATGATTGATACTTTCCCTATCACAGTTCCACAATTAGTTATATATAGATATATAACACTTGCCATACAACGACAAGCCCCACTGATAGGCCATCAAAAGGTCAGAAGCCCAGAAATAGAACCATATCTTCCTCTCCTCTTTTTGGCTCAAAGTCAAAGTGGGTAATCACAACTTTAGTGGTTCCCATTAACATGGCCATAGCTCCCCCTTTTTTGTCCTAAAAAACAACTTTTACCTATCTGAAACATCCGATTTCCTGATGGTGTGTTTCAGAAAACATAATATAGCTATATGATGATTACATACATTACATTACACCATTCTCACATACACAATTAATATCATATATAAGTACCTAAATCAGGGGAGCAAAGTCCTACAGTAAAAGAGGCCAAAATGTAAAACAATTAATAAGTGGCATAGCTATTACCTACACAATCCTTTAATAAAACCCCCTTCATGTGTAGCATAAGTTAAGCCTATCAACAGTCAGAGCTCACAAAATGTTTTATCTCATCCATCAAAGCAGAGAAGTGTTCGTTATTTAGAAGCAAGTAAAACCCGACGGTCGCTTGCTCCAGAAAGAGCAACTTCACGTTTTGTTGAGCTTTCTCAAGCCCTTTTGCATAACCCAATTGCCAATCCTGAACAAGATCCAAACCAGCAACCACGACGAGGCTCTTAGGAAACATAACCCCTTCAAGGCTTCCACCCTTGGGACCGAAAGGGTTGCACGCGTGATGGTCTCTGTCTTCTCCTTCAGGAAGAAAAGCCCTCTAATACCAGTCTCTATCTTTCACTCTAACAAAGTACCTCCCATCAAGACGCTTTTCAGATTCCGTTATTTCCTCCCCGCTAAACAACGGGTTCAGTAGTATATTCCCCAACACCTGAATTCCAGAGTCCATACCTTTCAAAGCAACATGGTGCACAATGTTCCCGCCCGAGCTATCACCAACCATGTAGATCCGAACCTTGTTATCCTTTTTACTCTGCAGCCAAGTCCTAGAATTTCAATTAGTAGACAAGATACATGTAAAGTGAATGGACTACAGTCAATGCAAGGTTGAATACTAATAACTTCTTGATCTGTGTCATTTATTCAAAATCTATCAGTTATCTTCAAATTCAATAATGTTACTAATAATGATTAACGAATCGAATACAGACAAAGTATATAGACTAACAGTGGCATTGGTGCAGCTAAAGCTGCATACTCGGCCCTGAGCGCCTCTATAGAACCGGAATAAAGGAAGCACATGAACATTTAGGCTGTAACACATAGATTTATGCTCCTCATAGTTCACAGAAAGGAACTCAACATCAGGATTCATCTCAGCAAATTGACATATCTGTCATAAAACCAAAAACAAAAGAAAATTAGAACCACAACAATGAAATTCATCTCTGAATTAGTTATAGCTTAGGTGTTAAGATTAAGAATAGTACCTTAGGATGAAGGGCTTTGCAGCCACCACAACCAGGAGAGAAAAAATCAACAATCACAAGTTTGTCCCATGCGTTTAAAAGTTAATCATAATAATTATAATAACAACAAGAAAATGAATTAATGATATGATCCTTACTGGTTGAAGATCCTCCCGCTTGAGCCAAATGTTAGCACCAATTCTTTCAGACAGCGTGAGGCTGGTTTCACAGAGCAGCGAACACTTCCGACTCTTGACAGTGGAGGGATTACAAGCTGCTGCTCCTCCAGCCCACAACACCTAGTGAGCCTAGCCCCTTGAACCATTACTTTTTGGTTCAAACACCCTTGGACATGACTTTCTAAGACAGTGGAAGTTCAGAAAATATAAATCACATAACGAATAAGACATGTATACAATTGATTATGTGAAATTCCAAGTACTTAAGTTTATTCAAAGTTTCAAACATATTCTATGTGTTATTAAAGTAATACATTTTTCAACAGATTCAAGCGGCACTTTCTACACTTGAAGAAGCTCTAAAATCTGGTTTTGAAGACTTTAAGGTAACAACTATAACTCTACAAGTTACAATATCATATTTGTTGCTAAATAAGCTGCCTAATGTTGTTGTTGAACAGGGAATGAGAACTGATCCTGACCTTGCAAATGCAAGGGCATCCCCGGAATTCAACCCATTATTGAAAAGATTCGATGAATAATTTATCAATGAGAACGCCATCAATGCCATCAAAACAATTTTTGGAATATTTAATAAGAAATAACCCCTCTGCGTAGACACAAGAATACAACCAGTTTAGCTCTAAGGAATTGATTGAGCAATATGATTCCATCACATTTGATTTTGCCATGTATATTTTGTAGTTAATTATAGGTCTAAAAGAATTAGTGCTAACATTTGGCTCAAGCGGTGCTCTAATTGGGTAGATATTCATGTATGTCGAGGTAGTGTAGTCCTTTAGAATACAGCCCCAACATGTGTTTAGTTAAGTGGTAATAACTAATGAATGCCAATAATAACAAACAAGCATTGCACCACAAAGACAGATTCCATCCAAAAAATTGTTAAGTTATACAACACCCAAACAAAAGCATCAGCAAGTTGAAGCCTAAAAACACCCTATAGGAACACTCCTAAAATGCATCCACCAACATCATCCTATCCGCCCGCCAAACTGAAACAAGCAAACAGCAGAAACGACAGGTCAGATTAGCTTCACTGCCACACTGCTTTCCAACCTTCCACACCTTGACAACTTTAAATAAATCAAAACAGTTGGATACTGATCCCCTAAAGATAGCATGCGCCATTCGTTCCACAGCCTCGACTCGACCACAACTCCACGATGACAGAAATTGTACTAGCGTCTAGACAGATTGGAATCCTTAGAGGAAATGAAAAACTCAACTTTCGTATCAGAATAGTCATAAGCTGGCGGTTGCTCGAAACTCCAAACTGAAACATCTTTCCACTAAACACAGAAAAATGTGAGCGAGATAGATCTACAGACGTCATGCATGAGCTACTAACATACATAATAATTTAAGCCTTAGAAGCAAAATTTGCTATTGTCAACTTTAACCACATAAGCCAAACCAGATGAAAATCACTGCAGAATGGTATCCAGCTTTTCTAGCACAAAGTTGCTCATGTCAACTTTAACCACATAAGCCAAACCAGATGAAAATCACTGCAGAATGTTATCCAGCTCTTCACAGTGAGAATCATCTGCCAATTAACGACTCCACTATGCTGAGATCACAACAGCCAGAGCTTCATAGCAGACTGCAATTTACATAAACTACATTACACCAAATTAAAACAACCATAGGACCCATCATCTAAAAAAAATAAAAAATCTATGCCTATCTGATACTTCTCCAATATCCGCAACATCCACATTAGTTCCAATAGACATCCGGATCAGCAAACCATTCCAATACTAAATAGAATCAGAACAATTGTGATAGACCAAATAAATAGAATCAGAAAAATATTCAACTCTCAAACAATGGAACCGTATACAAAACACAATTTGCTAGCTATATTCATTGAAACAGAACAAGATTGATTGAGAAAACAGAAAAGAAAGAACTAGTGAGTAAATTTTACCTCAAGTGCACGTTTGTTGAAGTTGAGTTTTCTGAGACGGTTAATGGTGTGAAAGACGTCGGCGCCACGAACGGGGAAGCCATCACCCATCCAACTACGGAAAGCGAAAGCTATTGATTCTCATTTGGGAAGCTTTTTGATTCTCTTGCATAAGCTGTCTTGGTTTTGTGTTGTTTGTGTGCAAAAGACTTTGAAACTAAGAAGGGTTTCAATGCCACCAACTGTTCGACGTATTATCTGTATGAACTTCGCTTGTACTACGAAACTCCATAGACTACGCATGCTCATGCTTGTTCTGTTCTGACCTCATTCAATGTTCTGCTCATGTTTTTTCATACAATTTTAACAAATTGTAAATAAATAACATAGTATAGCGATATAGTTTTTAGAATAGTTTCTGAGGTAAATTCTATAGATTAAAAATAAGATGGAAACAAATCTAAACCCTAATATTTTATCTAAAAATTTAAACCCTAATTGAAAAAAGAAAAACAAACCAATTATTCCGGGTTTTTCGCCGTGCATGTTGTCATCGAGCTGTGAGAATGGCCGTACAATGATGAGAGATGACAAAGGTTCCTCGTATGTGTAACAATGGTCGTCCGATGATGGAGGTTTGTTTCTCGGATATCCGATGAGATGAAGAAGATGGAGCTCGGCAATGAGAGGAAGGAGATGAAACTCGCGATGAATGAAGAGGATGAAACTCTCGTTGAATGAAGACTATGAAGTTGAGATGAAATGAACAGAAGAAGAGAAATGGGGTTTAGAGAGAAATGAGTTTGATTAATATCTGTAATTAAATTTGATATTGATATGTGTTTTTTTATTATTTTATTTACCAAATATTAATTAATCAATTTACACTCATTAATTTATTTACTTACCTAAATATCACTTAATAAAACCTATTATGATTTATTAATATGTTTAAGGTTAATATTTAGAGATATTAAATTAAATAATTATTTTTTCGCCAATCTTAATTTACACTCGTTTTTCCTTTAACGGAAGTAATAGAGATTTTATTATAGTAATGAATTTAATTTATTATAATAATGTTTTTAAATTGACACCCATTTTTTAAAATAGGGTGTCTATTGTCACATACTGCTACTCTAAATGACATTTTATTTATAAATATGTCACCGCATTTATTATTTACACCCATTTTCAGTATAATGGGTGTAAATTTTAAAATTATATTCGTCACTTTGCACTAGTGACATTCTCTCCGAAGGTAGAATGCGACCAAGTGTTTTATTTTGAAACAACAGTTGAATTACGGAAAAGCAAGTTAGAAGTTAACCCAATATTGGAATAAGAGTATGACTAAGGACATGAAGCTTTGATAATTTGTGGAAAACAAGGATTTTGGAATTTTGAAGTCAAGTTGGAATCGGATTATGTCAGGAATTTTAACGAAGTAAGATTAAGTGTGAATCTAAGACCAGGATACCATTGGTGGTTATTACCGAATAGAGGAAATTCGGGGGCGAATTTCAATTTAAGGAGGGGAGAGTGTAATACCCCGTATTATCTAAATGCTCAATTGGATATCAGATGAGATCAGATGAGCATCTATGTGCTCTATCCTTGGTACATTGGATTAATGGAACCCTCTAAGTACTTTAAGTATTATCAATTGAGGTTAATAGAGCAACTAATGAACTCTGAAGAGATCAATTTGTTATTAGTTCAAGAGAGACTTTTATGATAACTCTAATAATTGATCAATTGGTTGAAACGACAAAATATCAATTGGAGCTATCTTGCTCTATTGGATTACATTATATAATATTGGATATATATATATATTTGGAAAGAAAAGAAAAAAAAAGATAGAAAGGAAGAAGAAAAGAAGAAGAAGAGGAAAGGAAGAGAAAGAGAGAAAATGGAGAAGATGAAGAAGAGAAACCCATGGATCATCAGTATCTTCTTTAAACTCCTCTTCGATTATCAGGTGGGTTCTAGATAGAAACTCTAAATTCTAGAAACCAATGATTTGAACTTAGGTTAGTTTTGAGAGAAATTGATTAATCGGATAAAATCAATGAATCTAACGGATGAAATATGGTATAGACTGTGTAGAATACTTATGGTTATGATTGGAGTATGTTTTGATTGTCTTTGTGTGATTTGAAAGTGTTTGGATTGACGAAATATTTGATTTTGATGAGTAACAGTGCTGCTGAATTTCTGGGTTTCGCAGGGTTCGCCTAGCGAACCTGGGGCGAAGCGTAGCGAATGGCTTGAGGGTTCGCCTATCGAACCCGGCAGCGAGGGTTAGCGAAGGTTCGCCAATGACGTTCACGAAGCGAACTTTGTGCCTTTTCAGTGCTGGTTGGTTCTG
Source organism: Lathyrus tuberosus (assembly GCA_022829125.1). NCBI lineage: Eukaryota > Viridiplantae > Streptophyta > Magnoliopsida > Fabales > Fabaceae > Lathyrus > Lathyrus tuberosus. Next base: position 3,434,655 of record JALAZF010000552.1, on the reverse strand, counting down.
CCTTGATTCGATGAGTGGTTCGCGAAGCAAAGGGCGAGGCGAATGTTCGCCAGGGAGTTCGCGAAGCGAACTTTATGTCTTTTTTTGTTCTATTGTTCTTTCGCCAGGAGCTTCGCCTAGCGAAGGCTGGAGCGAATGCTCGCTGGGACGTTCGCCTAGCGAACATGGCAGTTGTGCAGTTTTGTTTCCTTCATAACTCTTGGTCCGTAACTCGGATCGAGACGTTCTTGGTGTCATTAGAAAGTTATGACGACCCTCTAGATGGCGACGCTGGTGCATTCATTGACGCTCGTGCATTCATTGGCGAGTTCTGGCCTAGAGTAGATAACGTAATGGCAACGCTCGCGTAGAAGAGGCCGAGGCGTGTGTCCATTGCCGAATGATATAGAATTGAGTGAAACACTAGTATGGAACATGTGTAATTGTTATGTTTTATAGTAAGGCGAATGTGGCCTTAAGGCATGGCGGCCTTGTGATTGTCGAATACAATCACGTTGTGTGAATGTTCACGTAATCGTAACCATTTATCTTGCGGTGTAGTTTCATGAGACTCGAGCACCTCCACTGAAACGTATGCATAATTACTTGGCAGGTTTGATTCCTGCGTGTAGTACGAATGGAGCCTACGGGTAAAGGGACTTGTGACGGTGTACGGGCCGTGTGAAGTGACGGATCACGGTGTACGGGTCGATGATCCCGAATCCATTTTGTATGTCAAGTAACTACAAGGATCCATGACTCGGGTCGACTTCTAGACGTAGAAGCAGACGGGAAAAGGGGATGCTTTGGTATGGTTATCGATTCGTAAGGAATCTTGAGTTAACAGGCTCAGGACGTAATTCCTTCCGTGTGAACTTTTTGAGTTAACAGACTCATGACATGTTTCCATATAGTGTGAGGTTGTGAGGTTGTGCACTCAAGGTCATTTTCCCATCCCCTTGACTTGAGTTAGGATTGATAGAACCCTGTAAAGCCGAGAGAATCTATAGGATAGGGAACTCAATGAGATTTGATGTATCTCACCCCACTATAGTTGCTTTGTTTCTGGTGCAGTTTTAATTACAAGTGGAGCGATGTTCGGATATTTCAAGAGAAGCTTAGTTAAGCTTATTCCACTGTGTATTCTTTTGTTGTATGCAATTAAGGATATTGTATATCATTCTTAGTTTATTATTTTGGCTAGTTTCCATGACTTGTGCCATGTAGTGTATTTATGTTTTAGGAATGGACAAGTATGTGAACTATGCTATTAGGCGCTTTTGATGAGTCAGTACCGAATAAAATGCTTGTATTGTATTATTCTAGATATATATTATGCAGGGCATTACACACACACACACACATATATATATATATATATATATATATATATATATATATATATATATATTTATGAACTGTTTTTTAATTAACACATTGTCGAGATCGTGCTTTTTAATTCATTAAAGATAAATAGTGGAGAAGCTTCAATTTTATGTATTACGAATAATAAACTAATTTATTTTCATTTGCATGCCATATGTTTTCATCGGTCTGAGTTATGTTGTCCATTCCTTGAGCTTTAGCCCAACTTGGATGGATTATTGGCTGATCAACAAAGATTATTTTTTCAATGATATTTACACCTCCAATTTTATCTTCATTTGTCGTGTTAATAAAAGCCACAATTAGATTAATGTTGTAATAGTGTATCATTGTAGATATAAAGTAATACTTTATAACTTTTTTGAAATATGTTAATCACTTTGGATATATTAAATAGCATTTTGATAAATTCAAAGCAATTAACATGTGTAAAAAATTTATAAATCTTTCACTCTAGAGCTACTAGGATTCTCTCTTACAATATTACTCTAAAACTACTAAGATGCTCTCTTATAATTTTAAAGTTATTGTGGTTTTAATTAACAATACAAATAAGAGAAGATTAAAGATGTAATAAGTAACCTTTAAAAAAAAGATGGCTGGTTAATGAACCAGAATCCATGCAAGTTTGATTAAAGACCAAGGTAGAGACAAAATAGCTCGGGAGTATGCAAACATAATCAATGTCAATGAAAATAAAACTTGTTATAATCCTTCATAAGAGAGTATATAAACAATTGAAGATTCACCACTTTTTAATTTCTGGTAAATGAAACACATGATCTCTACAAAGTGATAACCTAAAAGAAAAAAAATTAGACTTTTGAAAAAAAAAAGTGTTAGATCAGTATTATTCTTCCTTTTTTTGCAAATGCAATTTTTTTATTTATTATTGTTTTTGTTGATTAAGGTTTCGTAATCTTTTTTATATACATTTGAAACTTCATTATTAGAATATTGACAACGAATATTAGTTAACCACTTAGCTTCTCCACTATTTTTAAGATAAACAAGACATTCGGTTATAAGTTATCGTGTGCCCCATCCACGCCCAACTGACTCATTCTCCTAATCACTTTGATTGCCAACAAAACAAGAAAAAACAATTAAACAACACAATGTACATGAAACAAAAAAAAAACTTACAGCTTTTGTTGTTGATGATAGGGTCAGTTTAAACTAAGTATATCCAAAGCTCCACAAGAGATAATTTGTTTATCATAAGTACTTTAATGAGAACTTGATCATGACTGCATCTCAACTATATAGATTCCTCATTGATATGTAGGGAAAAAAGAAGATAAAAGAGTACGAAATTCAATCCATCTAAGGATAATTAAAACATAAGTATATATTAAACATAATAAATTTAATATATATTATTAAACTATAAAAAATTGGTATGCATTTATAACAAATCAACACATAACCTAACCACTAATCAATAAACATACTCGATTAATATCAATACAATCTCCATTTAATATCAATCATTGGTAAATCATAATGATCTACCTCTTAAACATAGACAACAAATTAAGATATTATATAAGATTTAACCCTGTTACATGTTGAAGAAACATAAAAGAAGAAAGGTAAACGGGCAAACACATGTTATTTATTTAAACTTTTTACTTAAACATCTTACACATAACATTTTCTATTTTAATTACTTATAATTACAAGTCCTCAATCACTATATTAAAAAAAGAAAAAAAAAAGTTCAAACATGTGACATCTAATCATTTTAAGCAACTTAACAAAATCTTAATCTATATAAATTATGACAGAGTTTAGAAACAATAAAATATACAATTGATAAAAAAAGTTAAAAAAAATATATAAAATACCCAAAAATTGGAAGCAAGCAATATAGTACCTATGTTTAAGTCCTCCTCTACAAGTGAATCATCATCATCATCTTTTAATCTATATAAAATCCTATTCAAGCTTCAAATAGTGAAAAAATCACAGTAAAGTAATTTACCTGACTCGCGGCTTTCTGACTCCCTGACGTTTGGATGGTTCATTCCCATATTCTACACCTGAAAATCTACTCATAAACGTTTACATCATTGTGATCTTTGGAAAAAACAGAGTTGCAATGAAAATTTAGAGGGAGAAAGAGAGGTGTTTATGTAGTTAGAGTTTTGTGATTGTGATTTGTTTTCTCCATGCGAATATGGCGTTTTGATGATATTGACTTTGACAGAGTTTACTTATTTATCTCCATGCAAAAGGGAGAAATTTTCTGCAATCCGTGGAAATCTTTTGCATTGAACTGTTACTTAATTTTATTTTATTTTTGAGTTAAAAGTTTCTTCTAGATAAAGGAGTTACTGTTTTTATTATATGAATTTCATAATAATATAATTATATATATATATATATATATATATATATATATATATATATATATATATATATATATATATATATATATATATATATATATATATATTTTTTTTTTTTTTTTTTTTTTTTTTTTTTGAATTTCATAAAAATAAAGACAATACAAGGCGATTGCATGGATAATTATTGTAATACCCCGTATTATTTAAATGCCCAATTGGATATCATATGAGATCAGATGAGTATCTATGTGCTCTATCTTTGATTAATTGGATTTAGGGAATCCTCTAAGTACTTTAAGTATTATCAATTGAGATCAATAAAGCAACGGGTGAACTCTGAAGAGATCAATTATTTTAATTCAAGAAAGGATTTTGAGGTAACTCTAATAATTGATCGATTGGTAGAGATGACAAATATCAATTGGAGATATTTTACTCTATTGGATTATATTATATAATAATAGTATTATATATATATATATATACTTGTTAGTAAGAAAAAGAAAATGGAAAAAGAAGAAAAGCAGAGAAGAGGAAACGTGGGAGAGAAAAAGAGAAAGAGGGAGAAGAAAGCTTGTGGATCATCATCAATGTTCATCATTTTCTTCAAACTCCTCTTCGGTTATCAGGTGGGTTCTAGATAGAGACTTTAGTGTATAGTTTTCTTGAGGTTTTAGAGTTAGGTTAGATTTTTGAGAAAATGAGTATTTTCGTAAAATCAAAGAAATCTAACGGTTGAAATGAGCTATAAATCGTATAGAACAACCATTATATATGTATAATCCTCTGTTTATGATTGTTATGATGTTTGATCAAGTTTTGGTTAGGATTGGAATGGAAAGGAATCCAAGAAAACAGAGTTTTTGACTTCTGCAACGTGGTTAATCGATTAACGGTATGGGTTAACCGATTAACCAGTGGAAAAATGGTGTTTTACGTGAAAATTGAACTGGTTAATCGATTAACCATTTTGCTTAATCTGTTAACAGAAAGTTTCTGAATTTGGTTAATCGGTTAACCATATGCGTTAACCGATTAACACTGTAACTTTTTGGAAAATACTTCAAAAATTCATAACTTTTTACTCGGGTGTCCGATTTAAGCGTTCTTTATATCGATGTGAAGCTAAGGAAATATTCTATGCAATGGAGCTGATATATGTTGAATTTACCGACCGATTAAATAATCGGGAAAGTTCGAAAGTGATATAATTATGTTTTAAATTGTGGTATATTATTCTATTATGCTATTGTGATGTGTTTTGCTTATTGTTTAACATGTTCTGAGTGATTATGCATGTTAATGTAAAATGAAATAGGAAGGGTGAGGAAAACATCAACCTTGACAATAAGAAAACCTAGGAAGAACTAGGAATGGTAGACAACTCTAGATGGCAATACTTGGGCACGTGTTGTAAGAAAGTGCATCCTTGCCGGTATTGGCCTAGTCGAGAGTAGAACACTAGTATGGATCATGAGGTTAAGTTTGTGGTTTGAAGGACAAGAAAGGCCTTGAGGCCTTATGGCCTAGGCATTGTCGAATACATTATTTTGTTGTGTGTTCATGTTATCGTAACCATTTTATTTTGAGTTGCCCTTGAAAGGCCTTCATGAGTCTCGAGCTCCTCTGAAGTGCAGGCAGGATTACTTGGTAGGTTTGGTTCCCTACGTGTAGTACAATTGGAAGCCCGTGCAATGGGTACGATACTTGTGAAGGTTAACAGGCCATGAGAAGTGACGGTTCCCGGTTAACAGGCCGATGATCCCAAATCCAATTGTATACCAAGTAACTACAAGGATCTATGACTCGGGTCGCCTTCTAGACGTAGAAGCGGACGGGAAGAAGAGATACCTTGGTACTGGTTATCGATTAATGATGTGGTGAGTTAATGAACTCATGTCATGTTTCCATATAGTGTGAGATTGTGAACTCAAGGTCATTTCCCTTCCCCTTGACTTGAGTTAGGATTGATAGAACCCTGTAAAGCCGAGAGAATCTATAAGATATGGAACTCACTGAGATTTGATGTATCTCACCCCACTATAGTTGCTATATTTCCGGTAATTGCAGGTTGATTTACAAGTGGAGCTATGCTTGGATGTTTCAAGAGAAGCTTAGTTAAGCTTATTTCCGCTGTGTATTTTTATTGTTCTTGTACAATGAGGAATATTGTATAATGTTCTTAGTTTTATTATTTTTTGGCTAGTCTCCATGACTTGTGCCATGTAGCGTACTTATGTTTAGAAATGGACAAGTATGTGAACTATGTCATTAGGCACTTATGATGGTGTCAGTACCAAATAAAAATGCTTGTATGGTATTATTCTAGGTATATATTATACAGGGAATTACAGTTGGTATCAGAGCAGGTTGTATCCTCGACCTAGCCTTGAAACATCATAACTAAATCTATTCCTGCCTCTTAAGTGTGTCTTGCCATCATGAAACTTAATATCATACTATGTAGTGTTGGGCTTGATCAACCTAATACTATGTATGTGATAGGTAGAATCATGGTTAAGCGACCGCGAGGACTCTGAAGTGCTGTTGGAACTTGTGCTGTGAGGGTAGGCTCAAGTCAAGAGTTAGTAGTGTGGAGTTTTGGTCAGCTCAGTGGAAGGTTTAATAGAAGTTATGCTTGGGTAGCATGGAATTAAGTAGTGGTGTGCTGCTCAAGAAATTCTTCGGAAGTTATGGAGTCTTAAGGTTAAGGATCTTTAGCGGACGATTGGTTAAGGTATCAAGGAATACGAAAAATCGCAAGTAGAGATAGATTGACCACTAGTGTGGATAAGGATTTCAAGTAATCTCATTCCGTGGAAAAAGAAAAGTTGTTTTGTGGAACGCGTGGCGTAGGGTCCGGAAGTGAGATAGTATTTGGTGCTTCAATTTCTAAGGTCGTTAATGTATCTTGAATGGACGAGAGTACCTTAAGGATTGTGTTTGAACAATATCTTCCGACTGGTTAAAAGTTGAGAGTTAAGGACGTTCGGCTTTTATGGGGACTTAAAGTAGTAGAGAAGTGTGTGAAGGAACACCAGGATGTGTCAACATGCTTCAAGTGAAACAAGTGTGAGCCGAAAGAAGAGTAAGAAATGAGTTGTGTATCTTCAGTTATGCGTGGAGATTAAGTTCAAGGTAATACATCAGGATTTCTGTTTTCGGTGAGAGATCAATTTAGAATTTGTTAACTTACTCAAGGAATCGTATAAGGTTTTGTGTTGGAGAAAGAATGAGCTTCATGAAGTAACGGAAAGTGTAGTGTTACGGACCGGAAGAAGTTGTATTAAGAAACAGAGTAAGTATCTTGGATCTAAGGGAATATTAGTAAGATGGGTTTCTAATTGGACCTAGGAGGACTACCACGGAGAGCAAGGTAAACTTGGTGTGGAAACAGTATCAACGAAATGTATTTTTGGACGAGTGTGCTATAGAGTTATTAAGGTATTGATGAACCTATAATTAAGGAAGTGTAATTACAGATGGTTCACTCATGAGAACTGTATTAGTATGACGTGGAATGAGAAAGTTACACCTTGGTATTAAGAACAAGCGTTGTAGTAGCACCGTAGTCATAATGTACATGATGGATTCTTATTTTTGAGACAAGTGTGAAGGGACGTACCTTGTGGAGCAGTGAATATTGTATTTTAAGAAGTAAGATTGTGGTAAAACAACGAAAAGCAATTAAGGACTTATTACGGATTAAGTGTAAATTATGGAATGATTTATACCGGAAGGGTTTCGTTAATAGTTGATGAGAATTGTCAGTTACGGATTTTCCGTTAAATAATTTGGTGTAAGTATGGTGTGTAATGGATAGTAAAGGGTAAGAAATCCCGGTTAGTGCGTACGAAGTAATGGAAAGTTTCTCCAAGAGGGTGCATTACCCCGATCTATTTTCAAGTACAGAGAATTTCTATATTTGTGAATAATCAGACTATTCGGAATCTACCTTTTGTTGGACTAAGAATGTTGTAGTATTATTTCTCACAAAGGAATTCAAGTGAGAGAACAAGGTTGTATGCTTGACATGAGATGTCCATCATTTTCGTAGTACCGCGTGATGGTTGTGTGTTGGATTTTGCTTATGGAAGAATCAAGTATGAGTGGTGGTTGAAACCCTATAATGTCGTCATTATCGACTTTCATCTAGAGTAGTTGTATAAGCAGAGAACGAACTACCCCGTTGAGGTGTTGTCGTGTGACTGCGTCGGAAATTGAAATTTTACCTTGTCACTTGGTTGGAGTGGGTAATCTGCACGTTTTAACTTTGTTCTGTTTTACCTTGAGTGGATCATGATTGGTGAAGGTTATATAAGTTAAGGAGCCGCGGGTTGAGAATGGTATTCCAAGATCGAGCAAGACAGATTGATGGTTTTGGGTAGGGATGACTTTGAATTAAACGAAATGGGTTATTTTCAGCTTCTGCAGCAGTGTTAGCCGATTAACACGTGCATGGAAAGTGTTTTACGTTGAACTTTGAGGAGTTAACCGATTAGCTTAGAGGGTTAATCGATTAACGTGTGTGTAATTTGTAAAATCCCTTAGAGACCATCATCTGCGTTTTGTTACCTTATGTTGCTCCTATTGGAGGGTATTGTGCGAATAGAGAGCTGGATTGTAAGTTAATGAGAGACGGAATTGTATTTCGAAATTAGACCTTCTGGAAGGGTGTTGCATAATGGACCATTTGTTTAGACGACAAGGGAGTTGACGTTTGGGTAAGTAATCTTGTGAGTTTGTGTTGAGTATGAGAAAGCCTGGAGGGCAAAGTCAGAGAACACTCATGAGGTGTTGACCTCACAAGGAATATTGCGGTGTTGAATTATGGTGCTAGTAAGGTTCGAGTGGTTGGTCAGAGTTTAGTAATCATTACCTTTCGTGGGTTCAAGGTATTGGATTTAGACCGTGAGAGTGGTACCAGATGTGTGCAGGTTTGTGTTACCCAGGGGAGGAAATTTGAAAGTTATCTTTCTTAGTACGAGTAAGAATTTGACGTTCCGAAGTTGAGTATGTGACTTGGAATCGCTTCTGAAATGGAACGAATGAGAAAAGTGGATTCAATTGAGAAACGTGTTATGGACTTCGAAGGTGTGTGTGTAAGTGGAGTGTTGTACGTGAATGGGCGAGTAGTATGGAAACTCCCAATTACGTTTTGGATGGTTTAAGTTGGATAAGTGGTGACTCGCATTTGACGGAAGCTTCGTGATGGTGTTATGTAATATTAGTTGAGAACTCGTACCAACAACAAACCTTGAGGGAGTCAGAACCCCGTAAGAAGAATCAATTTGAAATGTGGTAACCAGAGCCGGAGGTTGTTAAACTGTTTTGGATATGTTATTTTGAGTTTAGAAGGGATTTGGAGTTGTGAATGTCATGGTTGTAGCAGTGTAACTCTTGCGTCTTTATCGTCTAGAGAGAGTTTTGGGCAGAGGTTAAGATATTGTGTGTTGGCAAAGAAATTGTTCTACTATAAGACGTCAGTAAATTCTTGTGCCGATTGGTTAGTAAGGACCCCTGTGGATAAGTGTGTTTCTTCACGGACTGTTAGCCACTTGGTTATGCTTAAGAATTGGTGGTATTTCACTGTTAGAATTTGAGTTGCGCAGTGGAGGGTGACAAATGAAGGAGTTCAGTCGGATTAATAAGAATCAGATGGATGGTTACTTATAAGAATAATAAAGAAACAAGGAGATCTTGTAGAAGTGTGTTACCTTTTGGAGTGACACGAAAGAAAGGAAATATCAGATATAATGATTATAATGTTTAGTATCAGACCAGATGGAACTGGTAAAGAAGTCGTTTGACTAGTTATGAAGTGGTTCGAATGTTAAAGGATTTGTGGAAGAATAGTTGTCGGTAATTGTATGAAGTTAAGAAATCACTGAATTACATCGTGAAGATTTGTTGGGTGTTTGTTATCCTAAATCAAGATAAGATATTACGGTTTGGTTGCGACTCAGTAGAGGAATATGGAATGGTACTTTCTTTCTGAAGGTAGACTGTGACCAAGTGTTGTAGTATGAAGCTACAGATGAATTTTGGGAAGAGCAAGATGGAAGCTAACCCCATATTGGAATAAGAGTATGACTAAGGACGTGAAGTTTGATAATTCGTGAAATTAAGAATTTGGTCTGCAAAGTCAAGTTAGAATTGGAATACGTCAGAAATTTGGATGGACGTAAAGTTAAGTGTGGATCTAAGACAGAGATATAAGTTGCAATTGTTGTTGAGTAGAGGAAATTCGGGGGCGAATTTCAATTTAAGGGGGGGAGAGTGTAATACCCCGTATTATTTAAATGCCCAATTGGATATCAAATGAGATCAGATGAGTATCTATGTGCTCTATCTTTGATTAATTGGATTTAGGGAATCCTCTAAGTACTTTAAGTATTATCAATTGGGATCAATAAAGCAACGGGTGAACTCTGAAGAGATCAATTATTTTAATTCAAGAAAGGATTTTGAGGTAACTCTAATAATTGATCGATTGGTAGAGATGACAAATATCAATTGGAGATATTTTACTCTATTGGATTATATTATATAATAATAGTATTATATATATATATATATATATATATATATATATATATATATATATATATATATATATATATATATATATATATATATATATACTTGTTAGTAAGAAAAAGAAAATGGAAAGAAGAAGAAAAGCAGAGAAGAGGAAACGTGGGAGAGAAAAAGAGAAAGAGGGAGAAGAAAGCTTGTGGATCATCATCAATGTTCATCATCTTCTTCAAACTCCTCTTCAGTTATCAGGTGGGTTCTAGATAGAGACTTTAGTGTAGAGTTTTCTTGAGGTTTTAGAGTTAGGTTAGATTTTTGAGAAAATGAGTATTTTCGTAAAATCAAAGAAATCTAACGGTTGAAATGAGCTATAAATCGTATAGAACAACCATTATATATGTATAATCCTCTGTTTATGATTGTTATGATGTTTGATCAAGTTTTGGTTAGGATTGGAATGGAAAGGAATCCAAGAAAACAAAGTTTTTGACTTCTGCAACGTGGTTAATCGATTAACGGTATGGGTTAACCGATTAACCAGTGGAAAAATGGTGTTTTACGTGAAAATTGAACTGGTTAATCGATTAACCATTTTGGTTAATCTGTTAATAGAAAGTTTCTGAATTTGGTTAATCTGTTAACCATATGCGTTAACCGATTAACACAGTAACTTTTTGGAAAAATACTTCAAAAATTCATAACTTTTTACTCGGGTGTTCGATTTAAGCGTTCTTTATATCGATGTGAAGCTAAGGAAATATTCTATGCAATGGAGCTGATATATGTCGAATTTACCAACCGATTAAATAATCAGGAAAGTTCAAAAGTGATATAATTATGTTTTAAATTGTGGTATATTATTCTATTATGCTATTGTGATGTGTTTTGCTTATTGTTTAACATGTTCCGAGTGATTATGCATGTTAATGTAAAATGAAATAGGAAGGGTGAGGAAAACATCAACCTTGACAATAAGAAAACCTAGGAAGAACTAGGAATGGTAGACAACTCTAGATGGCAATACTTGGGCACGTGTTGTAAGAAAGTGCATCCTTGCCGGTATTGACCTAGTCGAGAGTAGAACACTAGTATGGAACATGAGGTTAACTTTGTGGTTTGAAGGACAAGAAAGGCCTTGAGGCCTTATGGCCTAGGCATTGTCGAATACATTATTTTGTTGTGTGATCATGTAATCGTAACCATTTTATTTTGAGTTTCCCTTGAAAGGCCTTCATGAGTCTCAAGCTCCTCTGAAGTGCAGGCAGGATTACTTGGTAGGTTTGATTCCCTACGTGTAGTACAATTGGAAGCCCGTGCAATGGGTACGTGACTTGTGATGGTTAACAGGCCATGAGAAGTGACGGTTCACAGTTAACAGGCCGATGATCCCGAATCCAATTGTATACCAAGTAACTACAAGGATCTATGACTCGGGTCGCCTTCTAGACGTAGAAGCGGACGGGAAGAAGAGATACCTTGGTACCGGTTATCGATTAATGATGTGGGGAGTTAATGAACTCATGTCATGTTTCCATATAGTGTGAGATTGTGAACTCAAGGTCATTTCCCTTCCCCTTGACTTGAGTTAGGATTGATAGAACCCTGTAAAGCCGAGAGAATCTATAAGATAGGGAACTCACTGAGATTTGATGTATCTCACCCTACTATAGTTGCTATATTTCAGGTAATTGCAGGTTGATTTACAAGTGGAGCTATGCTTGGATGTTTCAAGAGAAGCTTAGTTAAGCTTATTTCCGCTGTGTATTTTTATTGTTCTTGTACAATGAGGAATATTGTATAATGTTCTTAGTTTTTATTATTTTTTGGCTAGTTTCCATGACTTGTGCCATGTAGCGTACTTATGTTTAGAAATGGACAAGTATGTGAACTATGTCATTAGGCACTTATGATGGTGTCAGTACCAAATAAAAATGCTTGTATGGTATTATTCTAGGTATATATTATACAGGGCATTACAATTATATTTTTATTAAAAGAATTATATACAAATTTTATACAAAAAAAAATGTGTGAATAAATGTTTATGAAAATTACTTTAAAAATATAGAATAATAATTATTGTTTTTTAAAATTAATATTAAAATGACATGGCCTTGTGTGACAAAGGTATCAAAGTGATCCAATGTATCTTCTGTACGTCATTGGATCGACATCATCTTAATTTGTGTCGTTCGACAGTTGCAATTTGAGCTCAGCTGGAGTCGAAGATGGGTTGCAATCTTCCATCTTAAATATCTCGAGTACTTCGCCTGCATATCTTTTTTGAGTCTTCATGTAGAATTCCATGCCAAGGAAGTATGAGAGATCTCCCAAGTCTGACATTTCAAACTCCTTACTTAAGTCGTGTTTGAAATATTTGATCTCCTTCTTGCAACTTCCTATTATCAATAGGTCATTGACATAGAGACATGGTATAAGCAATTAACTCTTGCTTCTTCTTACATATACTTCATGTTCAGTTGTGCACTTCATAAATTTCTTTTCTGTTAGAAAGTTATCTATCTTCTTATTCCAAGCTCTTGGAGATTGCCTAGGTCCATACAAGGCTTTATGCAGCGTATATACCTCGATTTCTTCACCATGTTTCACAAACTCAACTGGTTGTGCAACTTAAATTTTTTAATGTAAGGGACCATTCAGGAATTTACATTTCACATCTATCTGACATGTGTGCCGGTTGTTCATGTTTTTTAGACCAACAACCAACCTGATTGTTTCGATCCTAGAAAAGGGTGCAAACACTTCGTTGAAGTCAATTCCTTCTTTATGAAGAAATCCTTTCACCACAAACCTTGCCTTGTGTCGAGTTATTTCTCCTAGGGGATTCCACTTCACCTTGTATACCCACTTCACATCGATTTCCTTCTTGCCTTAAGGAAATCCGACAAGTGATCAAGTTTTGTTGACTTCGATGGACTTCAGTTCCTTATTCATTGCTTTCACTCACTTCAAATCCTTCAATGCCTCAGCTGCATTGAATGATTCAAAATCTTCATAGAAAGCATAGTGTATCACCTCACCTTCATTATCGTCCACATCATCTAATGTAATCTCAAATTCTTGCAACCTTGGAGGCACGTGTCTGGTTCTTTGAGGCATGCTTGTGCTTGCTAGACCTCTGACTTCTTCTTGTTGAACTTTTCTTTCGACTTTAATTGTCGGTTATTCACATAAGATTCTCAGTTAATCCTTCTTTATATTTTAAGCCCAACCCCATTCCTTAAGCTCATTTATGATCACATCTGTTTTGATCACTACTTTCTTGTTCACTGATTCGAACAACTTCTATCCTCCAGTCAAATGATACATTGTTAGAATCATTTGACTCGACTTATCACCAAAATAGTTACTACGACAATAAAAAACTACAAAAACATATCTAAGATAAAAGCAGTTCCTAATCTTCCTCCCTTCCAACTTCATCTATGCTTTCGGTTCACAATAAACTCAACAGTAAATAGAAGCATGACAATGATAATAGGATCATGAAAATTAGCCTGGCTGCAACGAATTCATCTGCTATGATCCAGCCATCACAATTGGACTTCACTTGTTTGGTTGTTTCACAATAACTTTAAAAAAATTAATACATAAGTGCATAACATGTTCGGATATAAATATCACATAATTAGTTAGGGAGTTAGTTATTTGTTTAGTTATGATTATTTCGCATAAATAAGAAGCTAGTGTTAGACAAGAAATTTCAAAAAAGGAAATTCTACGGAGAAAACAGCTGGAATTTCTCCAAAGATTGGAAAAGGTCGAGGTGTGGTTCGACCAATGGACCAATCAAGGCAACAAAAATATTTGATGTCTAAGAGTATAGATGAGGACTTAGAAAAATTTTAAGAAGTTTGATGTCTAAGAGTTCGATTGAAGACAAATTTAAAATTCAAACTAAAGTAAACGCTTTTTGGTTTCATCCAAATTATGCAGGATATGTGAAAATCAATTGAGAGTCAATTAACATGCAAAGATGATATGTCAGACGGAGATACATATGAATGCTTGAAGACCATTATTTTATAACATTATAAATTTGAATTGTAATGAAGGGATCAATGGTGGCAAAAACATTGTACACTTCTATTACACTCAAAGTACTCGCACACAAGAGAGAAACGAGTTTTGCTAAAGGAAAATGTACTTTTCCATTTAAATTTAGTTTTGTACTTATTTTCCTTTATGTTTAAAGGGATAATTTTGACTCAGTTGAAATCAGTTGGTCAGTTTACTTTTACAACTTAGTTATTTTATTGAAAATACTCAAGATTCATTTTAAGCAATTCGACATCATAGTATGTACACTTCATTTTCTTAGAAAATTAGCACAAACTTGTCCTAGAATTTATAAGTTTGGTCTTTCAAATTATAAATTTAAAACAAAGTGATTGTTTAACGAAAATACTAGTGACCAATAAATTATTTGTTTTATTAGAATTATTTTGTATAAATACGGAGTTAGTTATTTGTTTAGTTCGGAAAAAACATAATTGATAGAATGAATGCATGATTGATGTATGTATCAACATAACCTTGTCCAATATGATTCTCTCCAACTTTCTCAACTCGAGTGGATTTGTATAATTATATTACACGTTCATACTATGATTAGAAAGAAATTATAAATGGAGTAAACGATAGGTAATATGAACTAGCTCTATGGTATGTTCACTTCTAAACATAATTTGTTACATACCGGATCGGGATATGCATCCAACTGTTTCTTGAACTTGAGGTAAGTTCTTTCAGTTGTTAAAGCTTTAGCATATTCATAGTGTTCCTTTTCTCAAGTTTCTTCAGCTTGCAAATTAACATCAACAGAATTTCCATTTCCCTTAACATAAAGTGATGAATAGTTGGAGTATACAGAACTAAGATCCCTTCTAGATGTCTCTTCACGTATGTATATAAAAGCAAAGCACCACTAAGAATAACAAATTTTAGCACAAAATTTATAATGACCTAAAAGTTAATTGTCCAAACTAACTCAAGATCAATAATAAACTCACCCTGTAAAGAGAATTACAAATTATACCTGGATTTCTTTATAAGTCGATCAAACTAAACTATGAACAAGACAAATCTAATTGAGACAAGTTTCAATGCCAATAATAAAATATTAAATTCAAAATGCTCCCCTAGACCCAACAAATAATATTACTTCCTTGAATATGATAATATTTGGATGCTTTAATGATATTTGTGGTTAATTATCTCCCTGTCAATTTTGTATCACAATCACAACTCACATAGAACAAACAAATACCTGAAAAAATTTGAATGAAAAACTTTGATAACAAACCACACAGGCCTATAGAAACTTATGAATATCACCCAATTTCATTCAATTTATTCTAAAAATTTGAAACATTCAAAATTTTGAAATAATACAAATAAATCTAATAATTAGAGTAAATTACAAATTTGACAAAAATCGTTTTATTAATTTCTAAAAAAAAACATAAACCAAATATTCAAGAGGAAGTTACAAGATTTTTCAAGAAAATATGAATAGAAAAACAATAAAATATTCAAAAATATATCAAATTACGATTAAATAATTTGAAAGCATCTTAGTATTTTGTAAATAATAAGAATATATAAAATTATTCAACATTTCAATCTAATTTTTGTACTTAACATACATAACAAAATATAAACTTCCAATCAACAAAATTACATTCAGACTTGTTAACATGACCATTTTACTATTATGATTTGACATAATTTCATAAAGTTATGTAATGATATATTCCTCTAACAATATCTCTCCTTCAAGAATACTCTGGTAGTCAACGATGGACATAGTATATTTGAGAATACATCATTATTGGAGTTTTTTTTATCTATGTCGCTACTGAGACAAAACGTGAGCAATCCTAGTCACCTAGACTGTAATACCCACATATATATATATATACATGCATCAAATCATATATTATACATGGAAAGTACGTTTGGTACTGAAATACATAAGTTCTTAGTAACACTGTATACATAAAAATGCCCAAAGCAACCTAAAACCAAACACTGGCATGTTATATGTACAAAATGCTCAAAAGATAAAACTAAGAACTAGATCCTTAAGGATCTCAAAAGACTCCACAACGGAAGCAAAACCAACAGCTAAGCAAGGATAGTCACACGGCCTTATCCTTACCCTTCGCGGAACCTGCAGAACCTGTGATATAAACAACAACAGTGGGGTGAGATACATCAAATCTCAGTGAGTTCCCTATCTTACTGTCCTCTCGGCTTTACAAGGTTCTAATAAACCTAACTCAAGTCAAAAGGGAAAGGAAATGACTTTGAGTACACACATTACTAAAATATCCACACATGGTGAGCCTGTTAACTCACGCTAGTACCGAAGTACGTCCTGAGCCTGTTAGCTCAAAAATCTCACAAATCAATAACCATACTAAGGCATCCCCTTTTCCCATCCGCTTCTACGTCTAGAAGACGACACGAGTCATGGATCCTCGAAATTACTTGGCATACGAAATGGATTCGGGAACAACGGCCTGTTAGCCGTGAACCGTCACTTCTCATGGCCTGTTAACCATCACAAGTCTCTACCCTTAGGTTCCATTCGTACTAAACGCGAGAATCAAACCTGCCAAGCAATGGTGCAGATGTTTCAGAGGAGCTCGAGACTCATGAAACACACTATCAAAAATAACCGGTTACGATTACACAATACACACGCCTCGGCCTTACTTGCACGAGCGTTGTCACTATTCCATACACACACACAACATTGTTTAGGGTAAGTCCTCACTCTACCTAATTCATATTTTAACATGCATATATAGCCAAACAGGTTTAATAATCAGAGTATAGGCAATTAGGCATCGAACACATAATAGAAACACCTAAATCAACATATTACACAGTACACTCCATTCACGGTTCCTTCCGATTTATTTAATTGGGCAATAATTAGATAATTCTCCCCACCATTAGCTAGAGGATACTCATAGCTTCACAACGATACCAAGAATACTCACATAGGATAAACGAGTCAAAATTTATGGACGTAACACGAAAAGGTATCGCGAAAAAACACAATTCTGCACCCTCCTGGCCGTACGCGTACTGCCCTAAGCCATACGCGTATTGCCAAGCTGGCTCGCCCAACCATACATGTATTGCCCAAGACCATACGCGTATGGGCAGAGGCTATTTTCCTTCAAATTTCCTTTTAAAATTTCCATACGCGCACTATCATGACTCATACGCGTATCAATACGCAAATGGGCAGATGGCCGAGAAAATGGAACCCCAATACGCGTATTGCCCATATTTCTGCTCAGCCGTACGGGTATTGCCTTGTCCAATACGCGTATTGCCTTGGGTGATACGCGTATGGGCAGCGTGAAAACCAGAAAATTTCCTGCATAATGGGTTTGCGAAATTTGTTCCATTTCTCTTCCAATTCACTTCTAAACACCAGAAAAATTACCAATTTGATATACAACATCACATATGTAACAAGTAGTTAGCATAAGGATCATAAAAACATGATTTTTGTGTAAAATTCTCATTTCCTAAAGATGTCCAAACTACTCTAGACGCTATAAAACCTTAATCTAAAGAGTCTAACTAGAACCCACCTGGATTACAAGACGAGGAGGTTGAAGTTGAGATGAAAAGATGAAGATTGGTTGATGATTGATGATCTAGAGCCCTTGAGAGAATTTCCTCTTCTTCCTCTTCCTTTTCCTTCCTTTCTTTCCTTTTTCTCTAAGTTTTTCTAACTTACCAAATAAGGAAAGGAAAAGAAAATACACAAGGCAATATTAATTGGTAATACTACTAATTATCCAAATTATCTTAAATGCACCAATTAATAAAATTCCAAGTTAACTAATATTAAGTCTAATCAATCCGAGTTCGTCAGTTTACTCTAATTATTCTATCCAATAATTGCTCAAACTACACCGGAACCTAATTGACCAAAATAATATTATCCCAAAACGCTCAGAATTTTACAGGGTATTACATCCTCCCCCCCTTAAATAGAAATTCGCCCACGAATTTAAAATAATTACCTGAAAAGATGAGGATAAACCTCCCGCATTTGCGATTCTAATTCCCAAGTGGCATTGCTCGGATGCGTCTCGTCCCACTGGACCTTAACAAGAGGAATTTCTTTATTCCTTAACACTTTAGTTTCTCTTCCTGTGACACGACTCGGCTGAGGCTCAAATGTCAAATCAGCTTCTATCTCAATTGTATCCGGTAAAACTGGCTGAAGGGGATCTGGAACAAATTTTCGAAGCTGAGACACATGAAAAACGTCGTGCATCTCTGACAGAGAAGGCGGTAAGGCTAATCTGTAAGCTACTTCCCCAATTCTTTCCAAAATCTGATACGGTCCTACGTAGCGTGGACTTAATTTCTGCGATTTAAATGGTCCTTTCAATCTCAATCTCGGAGTAACCTTAAAAAATACATGATCACCCTCATCAAATTCCAACGGTCTCCTACGGTTGTCCGCATAGCTTTTCTGATGATCTTGGGCTTGTTTAATCTTTTCCCGAATCATTCTAATCTTTTCCGTAGTCTCGTGAATAATCTCGGGTCCCAAAATCCTATCATCGCCTACTTCCGTCCAACACAATGGCGTTCTACACTTTCTACCATACAACGCCTCGTAAGGTGCCATACCAATACTTGCATGATAACTGTTATTATAAGAGAATTCGATCAACGGCAACAGTTCTCTCCAATTTCCCCTACTTCCAAGCACACAAGCTCTTAACATGTCTTCCATGGTTTGTATTGTTCGTTCCGTCTGACCGTCCGTTTGCGGATGATTCGACGTACTCAAACACAATTTCGTTCCCATGGCTTGTTGAAAAGCACTCCAAAATCTAGAAGTAAACTTTGGATCTCTATCCGAAACAATACTAGTAGGAATACCATGCAAT
Source organism: Lathyrus tuberosus (assembly GCA_022829125.1). Lineage (NCBI taxonomy): Eukaryota > Viridiplantae > Streptophyta > Magnoliopsida > Fabales > Fabaceae > Lathyrus > Lathyrus tuberosus. The sequence continues at coordinate 3,415,439 of JALAZF010000552.1, read as the reverse complement.
CTTACTATCTCTGAAATAAACAACCTAGTGAGATGACTCGCCTTGTAGGTAGTCTTCACAGCTAAGAAATGCGCGGATTTCGTTAACCTGTCCACAATTACCCAAATGGAGTCATAACCACCTTGCGCACGAGGTAATCCCACTGTGAAGTCCATCGAAATACTATCCCATTTACACATCAGAATTTCTAAAGGCTGCAACAAGCCACCCGGCCTTTGGTGCTCAATCTTCACTTGTTGGCACACCGCACATTCCGACACATACACCGCAATATCTCTTTTCATCCCGGACCACCAATAGTCCCTCCTTAAATCTTGATACATATTTGAAGCACCAGGATGTATAGTAAAAGTACCCTTATGCGCTTCCTCCAAAATCCTTCGTTTTAACTCCGTGTTGTCCGGAACACAAATCCTTTGGTTAAACGAAATGACTCCGTCGGTAGTTCGCCCAAAACCCGGTTGAGTCAACAATTCTTGTAACTTCTCATCCAACCCTTGCTCTTGTTGGATTTCTTCCCTGAGAGTAGAGATGATATTCAAATTTCCCATAACCACACAATCAGGAGTCCAATTAAATTGAAGATTTAGATCTCTAAACTTTTCCATTAAGGCATACTTTAACATCATCAACTCGGCACTATGCAACTCTTTCCTGCTTAAAGCATCCGCCACCTTGTTTGCTTTACCCGGATGGTACTTTATTTCCAAATCATAATCCTTCAAATATTCCATCCACCTCCTTTGACGCATATTCAATTCCTTCTGATCAAATAAGTACTTTAAGCTCTTGTGGTCACTAAACATCTCAAAACGTACACCATATAAATAGTGACGCCACACCTTCAAGGTAAAAACAACTGCCGCCAATTCTAAATCATGCGTCGGGTAATTCTCTTCATGTACTTTCAACTGTCGCGAAGCGTAAGCCACTACATGTCCATTCTGCATTAACACTCCGCCTAAACCTTTCTTCGATGCATCACAATATACCTCATATGACTTGCTAGGATCAGGAATAACCAAAACAGGAGCAGTCGTCAATCTCTCCTTCAAACTCCTAAAACTCCTTTCACAAGCCGAATCCCACTCATACGAATAATCCTTCCTAGTAAGTCTGGTCAATGGTAAAGCCAATTGCGAAAATCCCTTGATAAACCGTCTGTAATAACCTGCTAATCCCAAGAAACTCCTAACTTCAGAAACATTCTTCGGTCTCTCCCAATTAATTACTGCTTTAACTTTTGATGGATCGACCGCCACACCTCCCTGGGATATAACATGACCAAGGAAATTAACCTCAGACATCCAAAACTCACACTTACTCAACTTAGCAAAAAGTTGCTTCTCTTGCAAGATGGATAAAACAATTCTTAGGTGTTCACCGTGCTCTTAAGGATCACGAGAATAAATAAGAATGTCATCAATGAAAATCACCACGAATTGGTCCAAGTAAGGTTGAAATATCTGATTCATATAATCCATGAAAACTGCAGGAGCATTTGTCACACCAAAAGGCATCACCAAGAATTCATAATGACCATAACGGGTTCTGAACGCTGTCTTGGGTACATCTGCACTCTTCACCCGAATCTGATGATAACCCGACCGTAAGTCAATCTTCGAGAACACACAGGCTCCTTTCAATTGATCTAACAGGTCATCTATCCTTGGTAACAGGTATTTATTCTTGATGGTAACCTTATTCAACTGACAGTAATCAATACACAATCGCATTCCACCATCCTTTTTCTTTACCAATAACACTGGAGCTCCCCAGGGTGAAACACTGGGTCGAACAAAATGCTTAGCCAATAGTTCTTCCAACTGATCCTTTAGTTCTCTTAATTCAAGTGGGGCCATCCGATACGGAGAAACGGATATTGGAGTCGTTCCTGGTATCAGGTCAATAGAGAATTCCACTTCCCGCTCCGGAGGAAGAGAAGTGATATCCTCGGGGAAAACTTCAGGAAAGTCACAAACTACCGGAATACTCAGAACTGGAATGCTACTACTCTCCTCCTTAGTAAGAATCAAAAGAACAGACTTTTCTTCCTCAAACAAGAAATTAATCATTCCAACCGTACCTTCTAAAATAGTAGTTAACACATCCTTCGAAGTAGCCTCGGTAGATGGGATAATAATTAACTTCTCCTCGCAACCGATAAAAACCGAATTAGCAGAAAGCCAATCCATTCCCAGAACAACATCCATTTTCTTAAGCGGCAAACAAATAAGATCAATCTGGAAAACTCTTTCATTCACCGATAAAACACAATTTTCACACATCAACGGTGTTTCAACAATCTCATCCATGGCAGTAGTAACCACCATAGGAGGAAATAAAGGAACAGCTTGCAACCCAAGTTGCTTCACACAACGCGTGGACACAAAAGAATGAGTTGCCCCACAATCAAATAAAACAAAATAAGTATGTCCGTTTACGAAACACGTACCCGCAATCAAGGAGTTATCATTCTTTGCTTTTCTTGCATCCAAGGTATACACTCGGACCGTAGTCTTCCCTTGTTCCTGATTCCTACCCTGAGGATAATCCTTCGCCATGTGGCCCACCTTATTACACTGATAAAATCTCATTCCCTCCAAACTACACCTACCATAATGATTTCGTCCACACATACGACATACCGGAGGCACACTAGGTCTAGAACTCTGAGCTTGCTTCCCTTTAAAGGATTGTTTCCTGGCCTTAACCTGTTGATTCGGTCTCCCTCGATCACTTTGATTCATCCTATTCAAATCTCCTTCCATTTGTACCTTCTTCAATCTATGTTCAGCCACATAACACTGTCTTAACAGTTCGACATAAGTAGTAAATTCCCGTTGAGACACGCTATGTGAAATTTCAGCCCTTAACCCAAACAGAAACTGATCAATCTTTCACCTCTCATCAGGAGCATACATGGCTTGTCTAGAATAAGCGGCCATAGTTTCAAATTTCTCAGCATAAGAAGCCACAGTCAAGTTACCTTGTCTCAATTGTTGAAACTCGAATTCCTTCTGGGACCTCAAGGAACTTGGAAAGTATTTCTCCATAAAAATTACCTTAAACTGTTCCCACACCTTCGGTACCTCTTTAATTGTCATCAAGGCTGAAGCACTTTCCCACCACCTCATGGCAGGACCCTTCAACAAGTGGGAAGCGAAGACCACCTTGTTTTCCTCACTGCACTGAACTATTTGGAAAACTCGTTCCATACCTGATATCCATTCATGAGCCTTTACTGGGTCTAACCCTCCCTGAAATTCTGGAGGACTCAACCGAATGAAATCCCTAAAGTTTCCTCCTGTAACCTCAGGAACAACCACTGGAGGATGTAGACCACCAGCCATCTGCTGAACCATTTGTTGCATAAATTGATTTTGTTGTTGTTGCATCTGCTGCATGAATTGATACAACGGGGCATTCCCTTCTTCAACCGGCGGATTAGTCCATGCTGGAGTGTTTCTAGGTCTACCACGATTGTTTCTGCGCCTGTCTGCCATGTTCCTCAATGTCATAAAGATAGGATTAAGTTGATCAGACTCAATACCATAAATATAATAGACAAGACCCATGGCGACACACCGCATACGGAACGGAAGAAAACTTATTCTATTTCATGGCTAGGTCGAGGACACGACCTGCTCTGATACCAACTGTAATACCCATATATATATATATATTTATATATACATGCATCAAATCATATATTATACATGAAAAGTACGTTTGGTACTGAAATACATAAGTTCCTAGTAACACTGTATACATAAAAATGCCCAAAGCAACCTAAAACCAAACACTGGCATGTTATATGTACAAAATGCTCAAAAGATAAAACTAAGAACTAGATCCCTAAGGATCTCAAAAGACTCCACAACGGAAGCAAAACCAACAGCTAAGCAAGGATAGTCACACAGCCTTATCCTTACCCTTCGCGGAACCTACACAACCTGTGATGTAAACAACAACAGTGGGGTGAGATACATCAAATCTCAGTGAGTTCCCCATCTTACTTTCCTCTCGGCTCTACAAGGTTCTAATAAACCTAACTCAAGTCAAAAGGGAAAGGAAATGACTTTGAGTACACACACTACTAAAGTATCCACACATGGTGAGCCTGTTAACTCACGCTAGTACCGAAGTACGTCCTGAGCCTGTTAGCTCAAAAATCTCACAAATCAATAACCATACCAAGGCATCCCCTTTTCCCGTCCGCTTCTACGTCTAGAAGACGACCCGAGTCATGGATCCTCAAAATTACTTGGCATACGAAATGGATTCGGGAACAACGGCCTGTTAGCCGTGAACCGTCACTTCTCATGGCCTGTTAACCATCACAAGTCTCTACCCTTAGGTTCCATTCGTACTAAACGCGGGAATCAAACCTGCCAAGCAATGGTGCACATGTTTCAGAGGAGCTCGAGACTCATGAAACGCACTATAAAAAATAACCGGTTACGATTACACAATACACACGCCTCGACCTTACTTTCACGAGCGTTGTCACTATTCCATACACACACACAACATTGTTTAGGGTAAGTCCTCACTCTACCTAATTCATATTTTAACATGCATATATAGCCAAACAGGTTTAATAATCAGAGTATAGGAAATTAGGCATCGAACACATAATAGAAACACCTAAATCAACATATTACACGGTACACCCCCATTCACGGTTCCTTCCGATTTATTTAATCAGGCAATAATTAGATAATTCTCCCCACCATTAGCTAGAGGATACTCATAGCTTCACAACGATACCAAGAATACTCACATAGGATAAACGAGTCAAAAGTTATGGACGTACACACGAAAAGGTATCGCGAAAAAACACAATTCTGCACCCTCTTGGCCGTACGCGTACTGCCCTAAGCCATACGCGTATTGCCAAGCTGGCTCGCCCAGCCATACGTGTATTTCCCAAGACCATACGCGTATGGGCAGAGGCTATTTTCCTTCAAATTTCCTTTTAAAATTTCCATACGCGTACTATCATGACTCATACGCGTAATGCCCAGAACCGTACGCGTATCAATACGCAAATGGGCAGATGGCCGAGAAAATGGAACCCCAATACGCGTATTGCCCATATTTTTGCGCAGCCGTACACGTATTGCCTTGTCCAATACGCATATTGCCTTAGGTGATACGCGTATGGGCAGCGTGAAAACCAGAAAATTTCCTGCATAATGGGTTTGCGAAATTTGTTCCATTTCTCTTCCAATTCACTTCTAAACACCAGAAAAATTACCAATTTGATATACAACAGCACATATGTAACAAGTAGTAAGCATAAGGATCATAAAAACATGATTTTTGTGTAAAATTCTCATTTCCTAAAGATGTCCAAACTACTCTAGACGCAATAAAACCTTAATCTAAAGAGTCTAACTAGAACCCACCTGGATTACAAGACGAGGAGGTTGAAGTTGAGATGAAAAGATGAAGATTGGTTGATGATTGATGATCTAGAGCCCTTGAGAGAATTTCCTCTTCTTCCTCTTCCTTTTCCTTCCTTTCTTTCCTTTTTCTCTAAGTTTTTCTAACTTACCAAATAAGGAACGGAAAAGAAAATACACAAGGCAATATTAATTGGTAATACTACTAATTATCCAAATTATCTCAAATGCACCAATTAATAAAATTCCAAGTTAAATAATATTAAGTCTAATCAATCCGAGTTCGTCAGTTTACTCTAATTATTCTATCCAATAATTGCTCAGAGTACACCGGAACCCAGTTGACCAAAATAATATTATCCCAAAACGCTCAGAATTTTACGGGGTATTACATAGACATATGGAACTTATAAACTCTATTGGATTTTGTGTTTGTTGGGAATATGTAACACTAAAATAAAGAAGGAGTTGATGAATAATTTTGTTAAAAATTTCAAAGCGTGTGAATTTCACATAACCTTTAGGATCAATTCGCCCCTACCAATTATAGTATAATGGATGCAATTGAGATTAACGACGAATTCTCTTAAGGATACTTTGAATTCCTTAATGTGAATTGCACAAGCACAATTAGTGTATCTTTTGATAATTGATTACAGAATAATGTTTCTTAAACTTAACTCATGCATTAATGAAGTGAATGATGATTTAGAATAATATAAATGATAAAGAAAGATGTGTATGTATTTCTAATTTTTGTGTGTATTATACTTCTCAAATGTCCCTATTTATAGAGAAGTTCAAATCATTTGATGAAGAGAAACACTATTTGAAGAATGATTTCTGCATCTGTATAATGAACATGTATATTATTTGGCATACAAATTTATAACCAAGAAACGGGATAGATAAGTTTGTAAAGTTTCACCCTTTTAGCCAAGGGGCGTGTGTTCGAATCTCATGTTCGTTAGTTTTGGAATAAATTTTTATTCTGGTTGTTTTAACTCAAAAATGACATAGCAAAGATTCAAACCCCTGACTATTGAGTGCATAGAGTCACACCTTACCACTAAACCATTGTAAAGCCCATATATACCTACATGCATCAAATCATATATTATACATGAAAAGTACGTTTGGTACTGAAATATACAATAAGTTCTTAGCCACACATTATACATATACATGCCCAAAAAGCCTAATACAAAAAAAACTACGGCATCGTATATCTACACGATGTTCCAAAAGACAAAACACTAAGAACTAGATCACTACGGATCTCAAAACTCCATAACGGAAGCAAAGCCATCAGATAGGTAAGGATAATCACACGGCCTTATCCTTACCCTTCGCGGAACCTGCAGAACCTGTGATGTAAACAACAACAGTGGGGTGAGATACATCAAATCTCAGTGAGTTCGCTATCCTAAAGTCCTCTCGGCTTTACAAGGTTCTAACATAAACCTAACTCATGTCTAAAAGGAAAGGGAAAGACCATGAGTACTCACACACAAGTAACCAACACGGTGAGCCTGTAAACTCACACTAGTACCGAAGTACCTCCTGAGCCTGTAAACTCAAGGATTCACAAATCAATAACCAATACCAAGGTATCCCCTATTCTCGTCCGCTTCTACGTCTAGAAGACGACCTGAGTATGGATCCTTGTATATACTTGGCATACGAATTGGATTCGGGATCACCGGTCCGTACACCATGATCCGTCACTTCTCACGGCCCGTACACCGTCACAAGTCTCTTTACCCATAGGCTCCAATCGTACTTAACACGGGGCTCAAACCTGCCAAGTAGTTGTGCATAACGTTTCAGAGGAGGTGCTCGAGTCTCATGAAACTACACCGCAAGAAACAGTGGTTATGATTTAAATAAAAATGCACACGCCTCGGCCTTTCATGCACAATCGTTGCCACAAATGATAATTCACACTTCCGACATAGTTTATGGTATAATCCTCACCCTGCCTATTCCATATTTTAACATGCATATATTGTTAACAACAATTACACACCATTAACAGTTAAAAGTCGACAAAACGACGCTATTTTAGAAATCCCGACTTAATTAAATTGGCCGACAATCTTACAACCATCGTAATAAGAAAGTACATTTTATTATCTTTCCAACGATACCAAAAATGTTCAAATCTGAGTTACGTACAAAAAGTTACGGCATTTGAAACAAACGATCGGAAAATAATCACAACAGCAGAATTTCTGCAATTCTCCTGGCCATACGCGTATTGGCACACCCCATACGCGTATTGCCCAAAATTCTCGCCCAGCCATACGCATATTTCCCCAAGCGATACGCGTATTGCTCAAAATTCTCGGTCATCCATACGCGTATTGGCCAAGGCCGTACGCGTATGGGCAGAGACATTTTTCCTTGAAAATTCCTTTTAAAATCGCCATACGCGTAACGCTCTTGCCGTACGCGTAATGACATGCCCCATACGCGTATTGACATGCCCCATACGCGTATGGGCAGAGAAAAATGCAAAAAAACCAGCAGAAAATTCCTGTTACGGGTTGATCCAAAATCACCCCAAAATCCCATTTTTGATCAATCACAAAGCATCAAAACATGCTATAACATAACAAGCAGTATCACATACAATCAAACATTGAATTTCAACAGTTAGATTCATGATTTTTATGCAAAAATACCCATTTTCACAATTCCAACCTAACTCTAAACTCAAAATAAACTCTACTCTAAAGAGTCTAACTAGAACCCACCTGGACAACAAGATGAGGATGATGAAATTGAGATGAAGAGATGAAGAACAGATGATTAATGATGATCTTGAGCTTTTGAGAAAATTTCTCTCCTTTTCCCTTCTCCTTCACTTTTCCTTTCCTTTTCCTTTGTTTTTCTTTCTAACTTTTGTTTTGGTTCCAAATGAGAAAAAGAAAACATAGTAAAGAAAATACTTTCCATTAATTAGCAATACTACTAAATGTCCAAATTAGCTCAAATACACCAAATAATAAAAACTCAATGTTAAATACTATTAATTTAATCACTCTGAGTTCGTCAGTTTACTCTAATTATTTTATCAAATAATTGCTCAGAGTACTCCGGAACCCAGTTGATCATAATAATATTCACCAGAGCGTTTATAAATTTACGGGGTATTACATCCTCCCCCTCTTAAATAGAAATTCGTCCTCGAATTTAGAATATTACCTGAACAGGTGTGGATAAGAACCTCGCATTTCCGATTCTAGTTCCCAAGTAGCATCACCCGGATGTGTCATATCCCATTGCACCTTAACGAGTGGAATATCTTTGTTCCTTAACACTTTTGTTTCTCTTCCCACAATACAACTCGGTTGTGGTTCAAAAGTCAAATCCGCTTCAATTTCCACTGATTCTGGTAAAATTGGCTGGAGAGGATCAGGAATAAACTTACGGAGCTGAGATACGTGAAAAACATCATGCATCTCAGATAGAGAGGGCGGTAAGGCTAATCTGTAAGCAACTTCACCAATCCTTTCTAAAATCTGATACGGTCCTATGTACCTCGGACTTAATTTACGTGACTTAAACGGTCCTTTTAATCTCAATCTCGGAGTAACTTTCAGAAATACATGATCACCTTCCTCAAATTCCAAAGGTCTCCTACGATTATCCGCGTAACTCTTTTGACGATTTTGTGCTTGTTTAATTTTCTCACGGATCATTCAAATCTTTTCCGTAGTCTCTTGAATAATCTCGGGTCCCAAAATCCTATCTTCGCCAATTTCAGTCCAACACAAAGGTGTTCTACATTTTCTCCTATACAATGCTTCATACGGAGCCATACCGATGTTCGCATGATAACTATTGTTATAGGAAAACTCAATTAAAGGTAAAAGTTCTTTCCAATTCCCTCTACTCTCTAGCACACAAACTCTTAACATATCCTCCATCGTCTGTATTGTTTGCTCAGTTTGACCATCCGTCTGAGGATGATTCGACGTGCTCAAACGCAAATTCGTACCCATCGCTTGTTGGAACACTTTCCAAAACCTCGAAGTAAACTTCAGATCTCTATCGGACACAATACTAGAAGGAATACCATGCAACCTCACAATCTCAGCAATAAACAATCTTGCAAGATGACTTGCCTTATAAGTAGTCTTCATGGATAAGAAATGTGCTGATTTCGTTAGTCGATCTACAATTACCCAAATAGAATCATACCCACCTTGTGTACGGGGTAAACCTACTGCAAAGTCCATAAAAATACTATCCCACTTCCAAACTGGAATATCCAAAGGTTGCAACAGACCGCCCGGTCTTTGGTGTTCAATCTTCACCTGTTGGCACACCGCACATTCTGACACATATTCCGCTATATCCTTTTTCATCCCAGACCACCAATAATCCTTCTTTAAATCCTGATACATCTTTGAAGAACCAGGATGTATCGTAAAAGTACTTTTATGAGCTTCATCTAAGATCTTCCTTTTCAATGCCTCATCCTTCGGAACACAAATCCGTTGATTAAACAGAACAATCCCATCAGTTGCCCGTGTAAAACCCGGTTGAAGTAACAATTCTTGTAACTCCTCCTCTAACACTTGTTCTTGTTGAATCTCAACTCTTAGAGTAGAATTGACATTCAAATTTCCCATAATTACATCATTCGGAGTCCACACAAACTGGAGATTAAGATCTCTAAACTTTTCCAACAACGAAAACTCCAAAATCATCAATTCTGCACTATGAACCATTTTCCGACTTAAAGCATCCGCTACTTTATTCGCCTTTCCTGGATGATATTTCAATTCTAAGTCATAATCCTTTAAGTACTCCATCCACATTCTTTGTCGCATATTCAACTCCTTTTGGTCAAACAAATACTTCAAACTCTTGTGGTCACTGAACATCTCAAAGCGTACACCATATAAATAATGACGCCACACCTTCAGTGCAAACACCACTGCAGCTAGTTCCAAATCATGAGTTGGATAATTCTTCTCATGAACTTTCAACTGTCGAGAAACATAAGCTACTACTTGACCGCCTTGCATCAGAACACCCCCTAATCCCCTCTTAGAAGCATCACAGAATACTTCATAGGAGTTGTTAGGATCAGGAATAATTAATACTGGAGCACTCGTCAAACTTTCCTTCAATTTCATAAAACTTTGTTCACAACCCGAATCCCACTCAAAAGCAAAATCCTTCCGAGTAAGTTTCGTCATTGGTAAGGCCAATTGAGAAAAACCCTTAATGAACCTTCTATAGTAACCTGCCAAACCCAAGAAACTTCTAACCTCTGAAACATTTCTCGGTCTCTCCCAATTAATCACGGCTTCTACCTTCGATGGATCCACTGCCACACCACCTTGAGATATAACATGCCCAAGAAAATTTACTTCCGACATCCAAAACTCACACTTACTCAACTTAGCAAACAATTGCTTCTCTTGCAATACCGATAAGACAATTCTCAGATGTTCTCCGTGCTCTTGTGGAGTACGAGAATAAATAAGAATGTTGTCAATAACGATTACCACAAATTGGTCCAAGTAAGCCTGAAATATACGGTTCATGTAATCCATAAAAACAGCTGGAGCATTAGTCACACCGAAAGGCATCACTAGGAATTCGTAATGACCGTAACGTGTTCTAAATGCAGTTTTGGCACATCGGAACTCTTCACTAGGATCTGATGATAACCCGACCGTAAATCAATCTTCGAGAACACACAGGCTCCCTTCAATTGATCTAACAAGTCGTCTATCCTGGGTAAGCGGTACTTATTCTTAATGGTGACTTTATTCAACTTACGATAATCAATGCACAACCTCATTCCCCCATCTTTCTTCTTTACCAATAACACTGGAGCTCCCCAAGGTGAAACACTAGGTCTAACAAAGTGCTTAGACATCAAGTCCTCCAATTGGTCCTTTAATTCTCTTAATTCAAGCGGTGCCATCCGATAAGGAGAAACGGATATAGGGGCCGTTCCCGGTACCAGGTCAATAGAGAACTCAACTTCTCTCTCCGGAGGGAGAGAAGTAACATCCTCAGGAAACACTTCAGGAAATTCACACACTATTGGAATACTCAGAACTTGCTGTTCACTACTTCCTTCCTTAGTAAGAACCAATAAAACAGATTTCTCCTTCTCAAACAAGAAATTTACCATTCCCACCGTACCTTCTAAAATCGTTGATAACACATCTTTCGGAGTAGCCTCAGCAGATGGAATAATGATTAGCTTCTCCTCACAACCGATAAAAACCGAATTAGCTGAAAGCCAATCCATTCCCAGAACAACATCCACTTTCTTAAGCGGCAAACAAATAAGATCAATCTGGAAGACTCTTTCGTTCACCGACAACACACAATTTTCACACATCAGCGGTGTTTCAACCATTTCATCCATGGTAGTAGTAACCACCATAGGAGGAAACAAAGGAATAGTTTGCAACCCAAGTCGCTTCACACAACGTGTGGACAAAAAAGAATGCGTTGCCCCACAATCAAATAAAACAAAACAAGGATGTCCATTTACGAAACACGTACCCGCAATCAAGGAGTTGTCACCCTTTGCTTTCCTTGCATCCAAGGTATACACTCGGCCAGTAGTCTTCCCTTGTGTAGGATCCCTACCCTGAGGACAATCTCTCGCTACATGACCCATCTTGTTACACTGATAACACCGTATTCCCTCCGAAAAGCACCTACCAAAATGATTCCTTCCACAAGTACGACATACCGGAGGCACACTAGTTCTAGAACCCTGTACTTGCTTACCTTTGGAAGACTGTTGCCTTTGCCTAAACTGTTGATTCGACCTTCCACGGTCACTTTGAGTTGCCTTGTTCAAATCCACCTCCATTTGTACCTTTTTCAAACTATTCTCCGCCACATAACATTGTCTTAACATTTCAGCATAAGTAGCAAATTCCCGCTGAGACACGCTATGCGAAATTTCAGCCCTCAAACCGAACAAAAACTGATCAATCTTCCACCTCTCATCAGGAGCATACATGGCCTGCCTAGAATAGTCAGCCATGATCTCAAATTTTTCCGCATAGGAAGCCACTGATAAATTGCCCTGTCTCAACTGTTGGAACTCAAACTCCTTCTGAGACCTTAAGGAACTCGGAAAATATTTCTCCATAAAAATTACCTTAAACTGCTCCCACACTTTTGGTACCTCTTGGATTGTCATTAAGGCTGAAGCGCTCTCCCACCACCTCATGGCAGGACCCTTCAGCAAGTGAGAAGCAAAGACCACTTTATTTTCCTCACTACAATGCACTATCAAGAAAATCCGTTCCATACTTGCTATCCATTCATGCGCCTTCACCGGATCCAACCCTCCCTGAAACTCCGGAGGATTCATACGAATGAATTCCCTATAGGTTCCCCCTGTAACTTCAGGAACAACCACGGGAGGATGCAGACCATCAGCCATTTGCTGTACCATTCCTTGCATAAACTGATTTTGCTGCTGCTGCATCTGTTTCATGAATTGATACAAAGGGGCGTTCCCTTCAGCACCCTGTGGAACCGTCCCAGTTGGAGTAGTCCTCGGAGTCCTTGGTCTTCCACGGTTGAGTCTACGTCCGTCGGCCATGTTCCTGAATGTCATACAAATAGGATTAAGTTGATCAGTCTCAATACCATAAATATAACACGTAAGACCAAAGGCGACACCACGTATCTGAAACGGAAAGAATTACTTATTCTATTTCATGGCTAGGTCGAGGATACGACCTGCTTTGATACTAACTGTAAAGCCCACATATACCTACATGCATCAAATCATATATTATACATGAAAAGTACGTTTGGTACTGAAATATACAATAAGTTCTTAGCCAAACATTATACATATACATGCCCAAAAAGCCTAATACAAAAAAAAACTACGACATCGTATATCTACAAGATGTTCCAAAAGACAAAACACTAAGAACTAGATCACTACGGATCTCAAAACTCCACAACGGAAGCAAAGCCATCAGATAGGTAAGGATAATCACACGGCCTTATCCTTACCCTTCGCGGAACCTGCAGAACCTGTGATGTAAACAACAACAGTGGGGTGAGATACATCAAATCTCAGTGAGTTTGCTATCCTAAAGTCCTCTCGGCTTTACAAGGTTCTAACATAAACCTAACTCATGTCTAAGGGGAAAGGGAAAGACCATGAGTACTCACACACAAGTAACCAACACGGTGAGCCTGTAAACTCACACTAGTACCGAAGTACCTCCTGAGCCTGTAAACTTAAGGATTCACAAATCAATAACCAATACCAAGGTATCCCCTATTCTCGTCCACTTCTACGTCTAGAAGACGACCTGAGTCATGGATACTTGTAGATACTTGGCATACGAATTGGATTCGGGATCACCGGTCCGTACACCGTGATCCGTCACTTCTCACGGCCCGTACACTGTCACAAGTCTCTTTACCCGTAGGCTCCAATCGTACTTAACACGGGGCTTAAACCTGCCAAGTAGTTGTGCATAACGTTTCAGAGGAGGTGCTTGAGTCTCATGAAACTACACCGCAAGAAACAGTGGTTATGATTTAAATAGAAATGCACACGCCTCGGCCTTTCATGTACGAGCGTTGCCCCAAATGATAATTCACACTTCCGACACAGTTTATGGTATAATCCTCACCCTGCCTATTCCATATTTTAACATGCATATATTGTTAACAACAATTACACACCATTAACAATTAAAAGTCGACAAAACGACGCTATTTTAGAAATCCCAACTTAATTAAATCGGCCGACAATCTTACAACCATCGTAATAAGAAAGTACATTTTATTATCTTTCCAACGATACCAAAAATGTTCAAATCCGAGTTACGTACAAAAAGTTACGGCATTTGAAACAAACGATCGGAAAATAATCACAACAGCAGAATTTCTGCAATTCTCCTGGCAATACGCGTATTGGCACACCCCATACGCGTATTGCCCAAAATTCTCGCCCAGCCATACGCGTATTGCCCCAAGCGATACGTGTATTGCTCAAAATTCTCGGCCATCCATACGCGTATTGGCCAAGGCCGTACGCGTATGGGCAGAGACGTTTTTCCTTGAAAATTCCTTTTAAAATCGCCATACGCGTAACGCTCTTGCCGTACGCGTAATGACATGCCCCATACGCGTATTGACATGCCCCATACGCATATGGACAGAGAAAAATGCAGAAAAACTAGCAGAAAATTCCTGTTACGGGTTGATCCAAAATCACCCCAAAATCCCATTTTTGATCAATCACAAAGCATCAAAACATGCTATAACATAACAAGCAGTATCACATACAATCAAACATTGAATTTCAACAGTTAGATTCATGATTTTTATGCAAAAATACCCATTTTCACAATTCCAACCTAACTTTAAACTCAAAATAAACTCTACTCTAAAGAGTCTAACTAGAACCCACCTGGACAACAAGATGAGGATGATGAAATTGAGATGAAGAGATGAAGAACAGATGATTAATGATGATCTTGAGCTTTTGAGAAAATTTCTCTCCTTTTCCCTTCTCCTTCACTTTTCCTTTCCTTTTCCTTTGTTTTTCTTTCTAACTTTTGTTTTGGTTCCAAATGAGAAAAAGAAAACATAGTAAAGAAAATACTTTCCATTAATTAGCAATACTACTAAATGTCCAAATTAGCTCAAATACACCAAATAATAAAAACTCAATGTTAAATACTATTAATTTAATCACTCTGAGTTCGTCAGTTTACTCTAATTATTTTATCAAATAATTGCTCAGAGTACACCGGAACTCAGTTGATCATAATAATATTCACCAGAGCGTTTATAAATTTACGGGGTATTACAACCATATATCTCAACCGTCATTAAAATCAATAACAATTCATATACATATTACAAAATTAAAGCTTGCATAATATTTTGGAAATCATCTACAAACTCTAAATTGAAACCACAGGAAAAAGAGAAATAATAAAAGAAACTCATTCATTGTAACAGAAACAAAAAGATAAAAAGAAGAGTACCAGAAACGCATCAGCAACCTCCAATTCTAAATAGAGCAAAAACACAGCCTAAGGCTTCTCTACTGTCTTGGGCCTTCCCGTCAAACATTTTGCCATGAGAGCATCGCAAACCTCCTTAACAAACCTGCCACAAAATTCAAGTTCAAACTAACACTAGAACGACAACTTTACATGAAAACAAAATCAAACTATTCATGCAATTAAATATTAAACATGAACACTAATAAAAAAATGTTGGAACATTATTTCAATATTCCAAGATAGAGGAATTTGATCCTTAAGTCTTATATTGGGTGTTTGTTCAAAAAACTCCTTAGTTCCACATTGTTTAGTTGAGATACACTACTACAAAAATAATATACAACAACGGTTAAAAGGAGATATTACCATGTAGGACCGACTGTTGTTACATAATGTGTGATTATATATGCGTTACTTACAATCACGGTTGTATGACCATTGTAGAAAATTGAAAAAAGCGTTACCTATAATCACGGTTATTTTAAATACCTGTTGTAAAAGGTTTGTCAATATTTTTTTATTTTTAGCACCTGGTTTTCCTGACTACATTTATAACTTTTATCACAATATACAATATTAAATATTTAACACAACATCAAGAACAACAAGATTAACATGAATAATAAGAACAATAACAAGAAGAAAAAGAACAACAACAATAACAATAACAATAACGACAAGAATAACAACAAGGACGATAAAAACAACGAGAACAATACCAAGAACAACAAAAACTACAACAACAATAACAACAACAAGAACAAAAATAAGAATAATAACAAAAACAACAAGAGAAACAACAAGAACAACAAGAACAACAAGAACAATAGCAACAACAACTACAACAATAACAAGAACAACAAGAACAACAAGAACAATAACAAGAAAAATAACAACAACAAGAACAAAAATAAGAATAACAACAAGAACAATAAGAGCAAAACCAAGAACAACAAGAACAATAACAAGAACAACATGAACAATAACAACAACAATAACAATAACAAGAACAAAAATAAGAATAACAACAAGAATAAAAAGAGTAACAACACGAACAACAAGGCATTTTGCCACTACCATAACTCTTAGCTCAAATTGAATTTGGTGATGTTCTTGGCCATTTTGGAAAGCCCTTATATGATACAACAACTGTTTGATCATATTTGGTTTTGATAATTTTTGGATCCAAGTGAAAAATGTCCCTACATTTGGAAAAAAGTGAAGGCATATTCTGACTTAGTGAAAAATTCACTAAGTGTTGGAAAAAAGTGACATTTTCACTTTTTGTGATTTTGATCAATCCATAACTCAAAATCCATGAAGAATTGGAATGAGGTCTAGTTGAAGTTTTTGTAGAGGGACATGAGATCTACAAATCAAGCTTTGGATGGGGAGAAATGGTTTTATGGTTTATGAGTTATGATCCTCCAAAGTTGGTACCCTTGCCACTTTGTTCATAACTTAGAAAATTTTCTAAGTTTTTATGGTTACCCCTTTTACAAGTTATCCAATTTTCTTTGATTTTTCTTGATGAATGATGATTCAAATCAAACATTAACATCATTTTAGGGTTAAAAATCCATAATTGTGAAAAATCTCAAAAAGTCAAAGTTGACTTTTGTGCACAGTTGACTTTTTATCAGATGAATTCCAAACTGTGTAATCCTTTAGGAAATCATGTCCTTGACATAAATCAAACTTGATGGACATGTTCCATGGGTGTTATAGGGTATATTGAATCATGTCTTAGGGCTTGGGAGCATGTCCTGGTTAAAAGTCAAAGTTACAGTTGAGTTTTCCCGCGAAACCCTAACTGTGGTACTGATGAAATTGAAACTTGTTGCTCAAGCTTCCTGGATCAATCCATTGTTGCAAATGGATCAATGTGGTGTATTAGAGACCCTCAAATCCTCTCTTGAGGTTTTGGCTCATGCTTTGCCCCAAAAGTCAACTTAGGGGTGAATTAGGTCAAGAAACCCTAATTCCTGATTTTTGATGTATGCATCCCCTGAGGCAAAATTGACTTGATGATTGTGTCCATGAGGTTACAAGGAGCATATTAGGATATGCTTTGAAGTATTGGCTCATTCCCAGAGGAAAATTTCCAACTGGAGGCCCTGGTTGACCAAAACCCTAATTTGGTGATACTGGCGATCTTGAGGCTTGATCCACCTAAAAGGGAGCAACCTTGTGCTTAATCCTTGAAGTGGGATCCTTTTGATCCATTGTGGATGTTTGAGAGGTTTAAACAAGTTGAAGATCATGTCATTCCTTGATTGATTCTTTGTCTAAAAACTCTGAGAGGGCTTGAAATCCTAAGTTTGACTGTAATGGATGCTCACCCATCCTTGGGGAGACTAATGAGGCATAATGATACACCCATATTGTGATCATGATTTGCACAATGATGGGAATATTAGTGGTCAAAATTTGGGGTATGATAGATGTCCCTATTTAATCTTCTTGGACCCGAAGGTGTGAATGGCGAAGGTATTCGTGCATTCAGGGTGCAAGAGGATTAAATATCGGAATACCCGAAATTTTGATGGTTGTTAGGATCGTAGCTTGCGCATCCTTCTTGTTTTGCTAAGCAATGATGCTTAGAAAAGGTAAAAAACTTCCCCTCGATCCTGGTTTCCTACCAAGGAACTGGTCTTAGTTTCTGATGTAAACTTCCCCTCGATCCTGGTTTCCTACCATGGAACTGGTCTCAGTTTCTGAAATAAACTTCCCCTCGATCTTGGTTTCCTACCAAGGAATTGGTCTCAGTTTCTGGAATAAACTTCCCCTCATTCTTGGTTTCCTACCAAGGAACTGGTCTCAGTTTCTTTTGTCAATAAACTTTATTGACAAGGGACGCTATTCGTAGCGGTTTTTCTCAAACTTCTCGCCGAATTTTCCTGGGGAGATGCCATTTGATGGGAAAAAGAATGATGTCAGACTTGTTGGGGAACCCAATCGTCTGGGTTATTGAGGTGCACAAACTTCTCTATTGGAGACGCCATTTGTTTCTACTGGGGAAAACGAGTTTCTTGAGAGACTGCTTCCGCTTGGAGTCATACATCATACTTTTCTCGGGGTCTTCCTGGAGAATTGCCATATGATGGGATCCAATTTTGAGGTGCCGATGACCTTTTCATCAGTGGTTTTTCAGAGAAAAACTGTTGTACCTCCGAATCTCTTGATTAAGAGGCTTTCTCTCGGGATTTTCCTTAACCCGGGAAAGTAAGGATGTCATCTTCAATGGCGAAGAATGACGTTTATTGAAGGTTTTTCTAGCCTTTCAGAGGTTCAAGTTATCAAAGTGGTCAAGTGTCAACTTTATTCCAGAAATAAACTGGAGGAGAGATTGTTCAAACGCAACATTTCCTAATCGAGGAAAGAACTGACAACTCGACTGAGAAGAGAGTTATCACTAGGGATAAGACCGACTGGAGTGATAGTGATGCAATATGAATGAGAATGCAAATAGAATGCATGATGTATGTATGTATATGCTGACAAAACTGACGCGACATACAAACTAAAAGATGAACATGACGGGATACTCGGCCATCGCGGGGCGAAGTCGTACCGTTGATCCAAAAGTAGCAATTCTGCCTTGCTTAGGAGAGACAGTCCCTGCGGGGAATACCGTTGATCGGGCTTAGGAGATAAGAACTCGGCCGAGGGTATCAGATGGGAAAGCCGCATCTGATATAGCTGATCCTTCATTCAGGCGCACTGGCTTAGAAGGTGTACTTTAATTCTGCACTTTGAGGCTCGAACACCTTTGGAGAAGCGATCGATGTTCTTTCGATGTTCAACTGTCAAAAAGAAATTGCCGTCTTGATTATTTTTTTTTTTAAAAGCAGAACAATTTTAACAAGTAAATTCATTTTTGCTTCGTTTCAAGAACCGTTGATCATATTAAAATGTCGTTCTATAAAGCTAAAACAAATGAGAATAAAAACAAAAGCACAAGGGCTCAAATTTTATTGATAGGATGGAAATCAGCCAAGCGCGTGATTTGTAATACCCCGTAAATTATTTCACTCTGGATAATATTAGTTGTGATCAACTGAGTCCCACTGTACTCTGAGAAATTATCTGCAGAGATAATTAGGGTAACTGTTGAACTTAGAGTAAATCCAATTAATATTATCTGACTCTGAGATAGTTACGTATTTAGACTTTAGAGACTTTTTGGACAATTAGTAGTGTTGCTAATTGATGATATTATACTATATCATTTCTTTTCCATTCCTTTTCCTTATTAGAACAAGAGAAAGAAAAAGGTAGAAAGGGTTTTGGAGAGAAAGAAAAGAGAAGGAAAGGAAGAGAAAAAGAGGAAAAAGTCCAAGATCAAGAACATCATCAAATCTTCATCAAATCATCTTCCAATCTTCACCATCTTCATCTATTCAAGGTGGATTCTAGATTGAAACTTAAGTTCTAGAGTTAGAAATGATTTTAGCTTAAGTTAGGTTTTATAAGAAATTGCTTAATTTGGTAATCGATGAAATTTAACGGTTGAAATGTGTTATAAACTGAGTAGTATAAGCTATATAAGTGTAGAATCATCTATATTTGATTGTGGGATGTTTGGATATGTTTAGGTGAAGTTTTGGACCCATGGGAACTCAGCTGTTACGCTGCAGAATTTTTGCATTTTCCCATATTCGCACTGCGAATCCCCTAGGGAAGGGGAAATCGAACACTCGCTAGCTATTCGCACGGCGAATATGGAGGCGAACATTCGCCAGATGTTCGCACTGCGAACTTTAGCTTGTTTTGGTTCTGCCACTGTTCGCCAGACGTTCGCACTGCGAATGGGGCAGCGAACCAGTGTTGGCTAGGCATTCGCTGGGAGCTTCGCACTGCGAATGAAGAAGTGAGCATTTGTTGGCTTCTTCGCAATGCGAACATGACAGATCATCCAACTTATTTCTTTCATAACTTTTGACTCGTTTGTCCGTTGTGAGTGTTCTTGGTATCGTTGAAGAGCTATGAACATCATCTAGCTAATGAAAGTGAGAAATATCTGTTTATTGCCCGATTAAATGAATCCAAGGGAACCGTGAATTAGTGTGATTTGTGATATGTTGAATTATGTGTTTTCGTTATGCGCTTGATGATTATTTGCCTATGCTCTTATTGTTAAACATGTTTGAATAAGTATGCATGTTAAAATACGAAATAGGTAGAGTGAGGAATATTACCGTAAACAATTGTCGGATAGTGTGGAATGACATAGTGACAACGCTCGTACATGAGAGGCCGAGGCGTGTGTCTAGTAATCATAACCAGTTATCTTGCGGTGTAGTTTCATGAGACTCGAGCACCTCCTCTGAAACGTATGCACAATTACTTGGTAGGTTTGATTCCCTACGTGTAGTAAGATTGGAGCCTATACATTGGGTAGAGACTTGTGATGGTTAACAGGCCATGAGAAGTGACGGTTCACGGTTAACAGGCCTGTGATCCCGAATCCAATTCGTATGCCAAGTAACTACAAGGATCCATGACTCGGGTCGTCTTCTAGACGTAGAAGCGGACGAGAAAAGGGGATGCCTTGGTATGGTTATTGATTAGCGAGATTCTTGAGTTAACAGGCTCAGGACTTACTTTGGTACTAGTGTGAGTTAACAGGCTCACTAGTGTAAATCCATATATGGCGTGTGTGTACTCAAAGTCACTTCCCTTCCCTTTTGACTTGAGTTAGGTTGTTAGAACCTTGTAAAGCCGAGAGGACTATAAGATAGCGAACTCACTGAGATTTGATGTATCTCACCCCATGTTGTTGTTTACATCACAGGTACTACAGGTTCAGCAAAGGGTAAGGATAAAGTGGTTTGACTTTTCCCTACAGGTCGTAGCTTTTGAGATGGCATGGCTTCCGCTATGGTGTTTTATTTTGTGATCATTGTATTGATCTAGTTCTTAGTGCATTTTGGGACATCTTGTATATGTTATGCAGTAGACTTTAGAACTTTGAATCTAGGGCATTTAATGTATATAATGTGTTAACTAGGAACTTATAGTATTTCAGTACCAAATACTTGGATCTATATATAATATTTATGCTTTGATGTATGAGTTTTATATATGGGTGTTACAGGTTGTATCAGAGCAGGTCGTATCCTCGACCTAGCCATGAAATAGTATAAGTGTTTCTTTCCGTTTCATATACGTTGTGTCGCCATTGGTCTTACGTGTTATATTTATGGTATTAAGCCTGATCAACTTAATCCTATCTGTATGACATTTAGGAACATGGCCGACCGACGCAGAAAAAACTGTGGTACACCGAGAACTACTCCAGCAGGGACAAATCCGCCAGGGGATGAAGGGAATGCCCCTTTGTATCAATTTATGCAACAGATGCAACAACAACAGAATCAGTTTGTGCAATAAATGGTACAGCAAATGGCTGGTGGCGTGCATCCTCTAGTGGTTGTTCCTAAAGCTGCAGGGGGAACCTTTAGGGATTTCATTCGTATAAATCCTCTGGAGTTTCAGGGAGGGTTAGATCCAGTAGAGGCTCGTGAATGGATATCCAGTATGGAGCGGACTTTCTTGATAGTTCAATGTAGTGAAGAAAATAAGGTTGTTTTCGCTTCTCACTTATTAAAGGGTCCTGCCATTAGATGGTGGGAAAACGCTTCAGCCTTAATGACAATTCAAGAGGTACCGAAAGTATGGGAGTAGTTTAAGATAACTTTTATGGAGAAGTATTTCCCAAGTTCCTTAAGGTCTCAGGAGGAATTCGAGTTTCAACAATTGAGACAAGGCAACTTGACTGTGGCTTCTTATGCGGAAAAGTTCGAGGTTATGGCTGCTTATTCTAGGCAGGCTATGTATGCTCCTGATGAGAGGTGGAAGATTGATCAGTTTCTTTTTGGTTTGAGGGCCGAAATTTCACATAGCGTGTCTCAGAGGGAATTCACTAGCTATGCTGAATTGTTACGACAGTGTTACGTGGTGGAGCATAGCTTAAAGAAGGTACAAGCAGAAGAAGAGTTAAGCAGGGTGAATCAAAGTGATCGTGGGAGATCAAATCAGCCAATTAGGCCAAGACAACAATCTTTCAAAGGGAAACAAGCTCAGAGTTCCAGGACTAGTGTGCCTCCGGTATGCCGTACGTGTGGTAAGAATCATCTTGGTAGGTGCAGTTTGGAAGGAATAAGGTGTTATCAGTGTAATAAGGTGGGCCATTTAGTGAGGGTTTGTCCTCAGGGTAGGAATCAGACACACTGGAGGACTACCGGCTGGGTATATACTTTGGATGTGAAGAAAGCAAAGGGTGACAACTCTTTGATTGCTGGTATGTGTTTTGTGAATGGAAATCCTTGCTTTGTTTTATTTGATTGTGGAGCTACACACTCTTTTGTATCGATGCAATGTGAAAAATGGCTTGGGTTGCAAGCACTTCTGTTGTCTCCACCCATGGTGATTACTACTGCCATGGATGAGATGGTTGAAACACCTTTAATGTGTGAAAATTGTGTTTTATCTGTGGATGGAAGAGTTTTCCAGATTGATTTGATTTGCTTACCGCTTAAGAAAGTGGATGTTGTTCTGGGAATGGATTGGATTTCAGCTAATTCGGTATTCATCGGGAGTGAAGAAAAACTAATTATTATCCCCTTTACCGAGGCCACTCCGAAGGATGTGTTAACTACTATTTTAGAAGGTACGGTTGGAATGATTAATTTCTTGTTTGAGAAGGAAAAATCCGTTCTTTTGATTCTTACTAAGGAGGAGGGTAGTAACCGACAAGTTTTGAGTATTCCGGTAGTTTGTGACTTTCT
The DNA here is from genome assembly GCA_022829125.1 of Lathyrus tuberosus. NCBI lineage: Eukaryota > Viridiplantae > Streptophyta > Magnoliopsida > Fabales > Fabaceae > Lathyrus > Lathyrus tuberosus. Next base: position 3,392,186 of record JALAZF010000552.1, on the reverse strand, counting down.
TGAAGTTTTCCCCGAGGATATCACTTCCCTTCCCCCGGAGCGGGAAGTGGAATTCTCTATTGACCTGATACCGAGAACGGATCCAATATTCGTTTCTCCGTATCGGATGGCACCACTTAAATTAAGAGAATTAAAGGATCAATCGGAAGAGTTGTTGACTAAGCATTTTGTTCGACCCAGTGTTTCGCCCTGGGGAGCTCCTGTGTTATTGGTAAAGAAAAAGGATGGTGGAATGCGGTTGTGTATTGATTACCGTCAGTTGAATAAGGTCACCATCAAGAACAAATACCCATTGCCAAGGATAGACGATCTGTTAGATCAATTGAAAGGAGCCTGTGTGTTCTCAAAGATTGATTTACGGTCGGGTTATCATCAGATTCGTGTGAAGAGTTCAGATGTACCAAAGAATGCGTTTAGAACCCGTTATGGTCATTATGAATTTTTGGTGATGCCTTTCGGTGTGACGAATGCTCCGGCAGTTTTCATGAATTATATGAATCAGATATTTCAACCTTATTTGGACCAATTTGTGGTGATTTTCATTGATGACATTCTTATCTATTCTCGTGACCCTCAAGAGCACGGAGAACACCTAAGAATCGTTTTATCCATCTTACAAGAGAGACAACATTTTGCTAAGTTAAGTAAGTGTGAGTTTTGGATGTCAGAGGTTAATTTTCTTGGTCATGTTATATCCCAGGGAGGTGTCGCAGTTGATCCATCAAAAGTTGAAGCAGTGATAAATTGGGAGAGACCGATGAATGTATCTGAAGTTAGAAGCTTCTTAGGACTAGCAGGTTATTATAGAAGGTTTATTAAAGGCTTTTCCCAACTAGCTTTACCGATGACGAGACTTACTCGGAAGGGTTATTCGTATGAATGAGATTCAGCTTGTGAGCAAAGTTTTATGAGTTTGAAGGAAAGATTGACGACCGCTCCTGTTTTGGTTATTCCTGATCCTATCAGGTCGTATGAGGTATATTGTGATGCATTGAAGATGGGATTAGGAGGTGTGTTAATTCAAGATGGACATGTAGTGGCTTATGCTTCACGACAGTTGAAAGTCCATGAAGAGAATTATCCAACGCATGATTTAGAATTGGCGGCCGTTGTATTTACCTTGAAGGTGTGGCATCACTATTTGTATGGTGTACATTTTGAGATGTTTAGTGACCACAAGAGCTTAAAGTACCTCTTTGATCAGAAGGAGTTGAACATGCGTCAAATGAGGTGGATGGAATATTTGAAAGATTACGATTTGGAGTTAAAATACCATCCGGGTAAAGCGAATAAAGTGGCGGATGCATTGAGTAGGAAGGTGTTGCATAATGCCGAGTTGATGATGCTCGAGTATACTTTATTGGAAAAAATTTGAGATCTAAATCTTCAATTTAATTGGACTCCTAATGGTGTGTTTATGGGGAATTTGAATATCAATTCTACTCTTAGGGAGGAAATCCAACAAGAGCAAGGGTTAGACGAGAAGTTACAAGAAGTGTTATTGCAACCGGGTTTTGTGCGAGCTACCGATGGAATCATTCTGTTTAACCAAAGGATTTGTGTTTCGGATAACACGGAGTTAAAAAGGAGGATTTTGGAAGAAGCGCATAAGGGTGCTTTTACTATACATCCAGGATATTCAAAGATGTACCAAGATCTAAAGAGGGACTATTGGTGGTCCAGGATGAAAAAGGATATTGCGGTGTATGTGTCGTAATGTGCGGTGTGCCCACAAGTGAAGATAGAACACTAAAGACCGGGTGGCTTGCTGCAACCTTTGGAAATTCCGGTGTGGAAATGGGAGAGTATTTTGATGGACTTCGCAGTGGGATTTCCCCGTGCGCAAGGTGGTTATGATTCGATTTGGGTAATTGTGGATCGGTTAACGAAATCCGCGCATTTCTTAGCTGTGAAGACTACCTACAAGGCGAGTCATCTCGCAAGGTTGTACATTTCGGAGATAGTGAGATTGCATGGTATTCCTACTAGTATCGTTTCGGATAGAGATTCAAAGTTTACTTTGAGATTTTGGAGAGCTTTTTAACAAGCCATGGGAACGAAGTTATGTTTGAGTACGTCGAATCATCCGCAAACGGACGGTCGGACGGAACGGACAATACAAACCATGGAAGACATGTTGAGAGCTTGTGTACTTGAAAGTGGAGGAAATTGAATAAAACTTTTGCCGTTGATTGAGTTCTCTTATAATAACAGTTATCATGCAAGTATTGGTATGGCACCTTATGAGACGTTGTATGGAAGGAAGTGTAGGACACCGTTGTGTTGGGCAGAAGTTGGTGAAGATAGGATGTTGGGACCCGAGATTAGTCATGAAACTACGGAGAAGATTAGGATGATCCGTGGAAAAGTTAAGCAAGCACAGGATCGTCAGAAGAGTTATGCGGATAACCATAGAAGACCTTTAGAATTTGAAGAAGGCGATCACGTGTTTTCGAAGGTTACTCCGAGATTGCGGTTGAAAGGGCCGTTTCGGTGGCGGAAGTTAAGTCTGAGATATGTGGGACCATATCAAATTTTGGAAAGAATTGGTGAAGTAGCCTACAGATTAGCCTTACCGCCTTCTCTGTCGGAGATGCACGACGCTTTTCAAGTGTCTCAGCTTCGGAAATTTGTCCCAGATCCTCTTCAGCCAATTTTACCAGATACAATTGAGATAGAAGCAGATTTGACATTTAAGCCTCAACCGAGTCGTATCACCGGAAGAGAAACTAAAGTGTTAAGAAATAAAGAGATTCCTCTTGTTAAGGTCCAGTGGGATGAGACGCATCCGGGCGATGCAACTTGGGAATTGGAATCGGAGATGCGGGAAGTCTATCCTCATCTTTTCAGGTAATTGTTTTAAATTCGTGGGCGAATTTCTATTTAAGGGAGGGAGGATGTAATACCCCGTAAATTATTTCACTCTGGATAATATTAGTTGTGATCAACTGAGTCCCAGTGTACTCTAAGATATTATCTGCAGAGATAATTAGGGTAACTGTTGAACTTAGAGTAAATCCAATTAATATTATCTGACTCTGAGATAGTTACGTATTTGGACTTTAGAGACTTTTTGGACAATTAGTAGTGTTGCTAATTGATGATATTATACTATATCATTTCTTTTCCATTCCTTTTCCTTATTAGAACAAGAGAAAGAAAAAGGCAGAAAGGGTTTTGGAGAGAAAGAAAAGAGAAAGAAAGGAAGAGAAAAAGATGAAAAAGTCCAAGATCAAGAACATCATCAAATCTTCATCAAATCATCTTCCAATATTCACCATCTTCATCTATTCAAGGTGGGTTCTAGATAGAAACTTAAGTTCTAGAGTTAGAAATGATTTTAGCTTAAGTTAGGTTTTATGAGAAATTGCTTAATTTGGTAATCGATGAAATTAACGGCTGAAATGTGCTATAAACTGAGTAGTATAAGCTATATGAGTGTCAAATCATCTATATTTGATTGTGGGATGTTTGGATATGTTTTGGTGAAGTTTTGGACCCATGGGAACTCAGCTGTTACGCTGCAGAATTTTTGCATTTTCCCAGATTCGCACTGCGAATCCCCTAACGAAGGGGAAATCGAACACCCGCTAGCTATTCACACGGCGAATGTGGAGGCGAACATTCGCCAGATGTTTGCACTGCAAACTTTAGCTTGTTTTGGTTCTGCCACTATTCGCCAGACGTTCGCACTGCGAATGGGGCAGCGAACCAGTGTTGGCTAGGCATTCGCTGGGAGCTTCGCACTGTGAATGAAGAAGCGAGCATTCGCTTGCTTCTTCGCAATGCGAACATGACAGATCATCCAACTTGTTTCTTTCATAACTTTTAACTCGTTTGTCCGTTGTGAGTGTTCTTGGTATCGTTGTGGAGCTATGAACATCATCTAGCTAATGAAAGTGAGAAATATCTATTTATTGCCCAACTAATTGAATCAGAGGGAACCGTAAATTAGTGTGATTTGTGATATGTTGAATTATGTGTTTTTGTTATGCGATTGATGATTATTTGCCTATGCTCTTATTGTTAAACATGTTTGAATATGTATGCATGTTAAAATATGAAATACGTAGAGTGAGGAATATTACCGTAAACAATTGTCGAATAGTGTGGAATGACATAGTGACAATGCTCGTGCATGAGAGGCCGAGGCGTGTGTATAGTAATCATAACCAGTTATCTTGCGGTGTAGTTTCATGAGACTCGAGAACCTCCTCTGAAACGTATGCACAATTACTTGGTAGGTTTGATTCCCTACGTGTAGTACGATTGGAGCCTATGCATTGGGTAGAGACTTGTGATGGTTAACAGGCCATGAGAAGTGACGGTTCACGGTTAACAGGCCGGTGATCCCGAATCCAATTCGTACGCCAAATAACTACAAGGATCCATGACTCGGGTCGTCTTCTAAACGTAGAAGCAGACGGGAAAAGGGGATGCCTTGGTACGGTTATTGATTAGCGAGATTCTTGAGTTAACAGGCTCAGGACTTACTTTGGTACTAGTGTAAGTTGACAGGCTCACTAGTGTGAATCCATATATGGCGTGTGTGTACTCAAAGTCACTTCCCTTCCCTTTTGACTTGAGTTAGGTTGTTAGAACCTTGTAAAGCCGAGAGGACTATAAGATAGCGAACTCACTGAGATTTGATGTATCTTACCCCACGTTGTTGTTTACATCACAGGTACTACAGGTTCAGCGAAGGGTAAGGATAAAGTGGTTTGACTTTTCCTTACAGGTCGTAGCTTTTGAGATGGCATGACTTCCGCTATGGCATTTTATTTTGAGATCATTGTATTGATCTAGTTCTTAGTGCATTTTGGTACATCTTATAGTATTTCAGTACCAAATACTTGGATCTATATATAATATTTATGCTTTGATGTATGAGTTTTATATATGGGTGTTACATGATTCCATAGAGTATTTAAAAAGATTAGAAAATGGTAATTTAAGGGAAAAGGGCTACATTGAGACATAACGACCATTATCCTTCTGCCAACTTTGATTTCCGGACATCCTGAGCTTCCGTCGAAGATGACCTTGACTGGAGTTTTTCTGATGGACGACGTAACTGCTACCGAGGGATTTGCCCCTTTGTTGAATGTAGTTACTTGCCATTATCCCTAATTTTTGCTTGGATTGTACTTTGAGGTTTCCAATCCACCGGAATGATTTTTTATCATGTCTCTAATTTTTGCCTGGATTGCCCTTTCAGGTTTTCAATCCACCGAGACGTTTTTTTTAGGCGAAATATTTCTTGACTACATCAACATTCGTGGGGTAGGCAAATTCCTCTCCTTCCATGGTTGCAAGTCTCAAGGCGCCGCCTGAAAAAGCTTTCTAGACCACGTAGGGGCCGTCATAAATAATTAAGGTCGGCGTAATCTCGTCCAGTGATTCGTGAAAATAATTATTCAAGAACAGACTCTTCTTACTTATTTATCGTTTGTAGGGCTTGGGTCACCAATATATATATATATATATATATATATATATATATATATATATATATATAAAGATATTTTATGCAAGCCGTCCCAACATATATGAAATCTTGCCCCCACCTTTTGTTGTTGAGCGTTGTTGAAAGTCAACGAGCGTTTTCTCCGATCTTTGCCAAGAACGTAATTTATGATAACCGTTGAATTTTACGAAATTTATAAAATAATTAGAATATAATTTATGGTTAATTAAACATAATCCCGTTGTGACTTGAAATATTTATTTATTAAAATATTTAATAATAACCTCCATTATTTTAAGATAATTATTAAAGGCTTAAATAGTATTTTCGTCCCTGTAAGTTAGCGAGTTTTTGGTTTTTGTCCCTGTATCTTTTTTTTTTTCGGTTTTAGCCCCTGTATCTTACTTTTTGTTGGTGTTTAGTCCCTACAGAGGTTTCCTGCGGATTTTCCTGTGGATATTCCTGCGGATTTTCCTGCGGATTTTGATTTTTAGGAAAATTCGCAAGAAACCTTCGGATTTTCCTGCGAATTTTGACTTTAGGGACTAAACACCAACAAAAAGTAAGATATAGGGACTAAAACCGAAAAAAAAGATACAGGGACGAAAATCAAAAAGACGCCAACTTACAGGGACGAAAACATTATTTAAGACATTATTAAATTTAAATATAAATTAGACTATACTTCCATTTGGATTTGTTCGTTTGATAAAATTATCAAGAGTATATTCCTAATAACATTTAACTTTTATAATAATACTTGGGCATTATAAAGACTTAAAATGGTAAAATTTCTCTTAGCCATTATAAGTTCAATATTTCTACGTGTGAACTGAAATTTACATATAAATTTTAAAATAACCTTTATATAAACAACATAATTAAAATAATATAATTAAAATAAAATAAACATTATAACGACTTACCGGTTACTTATAAAAATAATTTGGTTAGAACTTTGACGTATAAAACTCCTTTCAAACTTTAGAAGAACTTTTACCACAAACTAACTCTAAAAGTTACAAACCGACACCGTGAGAACCTCGATAACAAAAACTAATATTGCTATATAAATCAACTGGAGAAGGAAAGAAATAGAGAGGCAAGAAAGATGGTTTGTGAATGAAAGAATGAAAATGGCGTGGAAAAGACCTTTATGTATACTAGTTGCAAAATATTAAAATAACATAAGTGTATCTCTTTTTACCCATACCTTCTAACTTTTCAACTCTTCCTAGTAAATTTGTCTTTCTCAAATATTTACTAGTTTTACATCAATAGTTCTATAAATATTCTAGTATGACTTTGTGAAAATAATTTATGAGAAAGGTATGAGAACTTGATATCAAAATGTTTTATTACATAAGATGATGTAGGATATTAATTGAAACATGAGATATATATTTCTTTTATAAAGTGAAATGATGATAATAATAATAATAATAATAACAATAATAATAATAATAATAATAATAATAATAAGGATAATTATTTGATATGTTTATTAACTTAAGATTATTTTATTTACTAATTAGTTTGTAGAGTAAAATGATGATATTCAAATAAAATAAAATAAAATAATAATAATAATAACACAACAACAATAATAATAATAAAAATTATGTGAGTAATTAATTAACTTAAAATAAAGTATTTTAAGTATTAGTTTCAAAGTTTAGTTTGTAAAATGAAACGATGATATTCAAATCGAATAATAATATTAATAATGAATATAAAGGGTAATTAATTGATAAATTAATTATTATAGTTTTTTGTTTTAATATTTAGTTTTTAATAATTAGCGATATTACAATCTCAAATCTAATCAGATATATTATTTAAGGTATAGAAAATTAGGATGTTACACACGGGCTGCACGAGAGTGAGCAGTGTATTTAATTTTATATTTCCTTCAATATTATTTTTAATTAAGTGAAAACCACCTAGACTTACCCAAGCCCCAGAGGTACACCGGAAATTTCACTATGATCTTGTTTATTTCACATTAACTAAATCAATTAGATTTAATTTCAGTTGTTAGTCCCCTCCTAATTTAGAATCACAACCTTAGATTTACGTAGCATTGCTAGATAAAAATAAGGTTGATTATTTGCTCCTGTGGGTTCGATATATTTAAAAGTTTGATTGATTCTATGCACTTGCATAATAGCCAATCATGGATTTCTTGTCAGTCAGGTTGTTTACACTTTAATTTGCAACTGTTAATTTTTTGATTTTACCGTTAAATACTCTGATTATATTGTTCTTCACCACGAGTGAGTAGTTCATTAGAAACTAATGGTCATGAGACCTAGCTCATGATTATTCGTATGATCCATTGTTAATCGATTACGAGAATTTTAACTACGAGTTTATTTTAAAACCTGAGTTTTTCATTCCACACTTGTACAAAAGAAAAGAGTTCTCATGTAACGATCCTAGTCTAAACGGATATCTATCGGTACCCGAGCTCAGGTTTTTAAATCGTTATGTTTGAATCAATAAAAGTGCTCAGACATGATTGAGAAATGTTCCATCTTTATAGTTGTGCAAAAGAAAAAAATCTCTGACAAATAATATGGTCATGCGAAAGCAAACTAATTATTCAATGTATATTGGACAAAGCGGTGGAAAAAGTAGGTGTTATCCACATTTATTTATTTTCTATAAGTGTATCAAAATTCTTGTAATAGAAGGGAATTGATCATATGAATGTGTCATAGTAGGGAATATGAACCCAAAGTCATGTATGTTTCAGAGTATTTTAAATGATTTTTATTTAATCTATTTTACAAAAGTGCTTTTTAATTTAACCTATTTTAGACACTCCAATTTTTGGTCACTTTAAACAGAATTCGGTTATATACCTTTGCTCCCAATGGTTCAATCACTTTTTACACATTCGCACAATTATATAATTACAGTGTGTCAAACGGTCATGAATGTAACTCTATTAAATGGTAAGATGTGCCTTGGGGACTAGAAAATCAAGGATTTATGAGGTTCATTAGGAACTAGAAAAAAAAATAAGGTGCTAAAATCTCTGACAAATTTATCTAGCTATCAAATTACATATTGCATATTATTTTAAAAAATTATAGTTTAATTATTGTCTTCAAACTCCCAGGTCTTGAATAAAGATGGGTGTTCAAATTAAAACAACAATTTGCTTGATGATAGTAATCTCATTTGCATATATTTCAAGGGCTCGCTGAAGTGAATCAGTGAGTAGACTATAATATTGATTAGCAAAATGATAGCGTAATACATGTGACATTAAGATAAATAGTTTTCAGAACATTTATCAATTTACAAATCATATTCATCAAACAAACATGAATATAAAATTTATGATTGGTCTCCAAAGTTTACAAATCATATTCATCACTTTCCATTAATTTTTGAAACCTTACAATGTCCAATTCACTCAAACTTCAATACTATCAAAGCAAATACGAATTCCATTCTTCTATTGATTTGTAGTAACATTTATAATAAAGTAATCCTATGAGGAGTCTATGATCAAATTGAGGAATTCAAAGCATTATAAGCTACCTATAATAATCATCCACTAGAATCAAGAGATCATAATCCAATTGTCTCTTGAAACAAATGCATTAAAAAAATTGATACATATATATATATATATATATATATATATATATATATATATATATATATATATATATATATATATATATATATATATATATATATATATTTGAGCTCTTTTTTAATTAACACATTGTCGAGATCGTGCTTTTTAATTCATTAAAGATAAATAGTGGAAAAGCTTCAAATTTATGTATTACGAATAATAAACTAATTTATTTTCATTTGGATGCCATATGTTTTCATCGGTCTGAGTAATGTTGTCCATTCCTTGAGCTTTAGCCCAACTTGAATGGATTATTGGTCGATCGACAATGATTCTTTTTTCAATGGTATTTACACCTCCAATTTTATCTTCATTTGTCGTGTTAATAAAAACCACAATTAAATTAATGTTGTAATAGTGTATCTTTGTAGATCTAAAGTAATACTTTATAACTTTTTTGAAATATGTTAATCACTTTGGATCTATCAAATAGCATTTTGATAAATTCAAAGCAATTAACATGTGTAAAAAATTTATAAATCTTTCACTCTAGAGCTACTAGGATTCTCTCTTACAATATTACTCTAAAACTACTAAGATGCTCTCTTATAATTTTAAAGTTATTGTGATTTTAATTAACAATACAAATAAGAGAAGATTAAATATGTAATAAGTAACCTTTAAAAAAAAGATGGATGGTTAATGAACCAAAATCCATGCAAGTTTGACTAAAGACCAAGGTAGGGACAAAATAGCTCGGGAGTTTGCAAACATAATCAATGTCAATGAAAATAAAACTTGTTATAATCCTTTACAAAGTGATAACCTAAAAGAAAAAAAAATTAGACTTTTGAAAAAAAATGTGTTAGGTCAGTATTATTCTTCCTTTTTTTGCAAATGCAATTTTTTTTATTTATTATTGTTTTTGTTGATTAAGGTTTCGTAATCTTTTTTATATACATTTGAAACTTCGTTATTAGAATATTGACAACGAATCTTAGTTAACAACTTAGCTTCTCCACTATTTTTAAGATAAACAAGACATTCGGTTATAAGTTATCGTGTGCCCCATCCACGCCCAACTGACTCATTCTCCTAATCTCTTTGATTGTCAACAAAACAAGAAAAAATAATTAAACAACACAATGTACATGAAACAAAAAAAAACTTACAGCTTTTGTTGTTGATGATGGTGTCAGTTTAAACTAAGTATATCCAAAGCTCCTCAAGAGATAATTTTTTTTATCATAAGTACATTAATGAGAACTTGATCATGACTGCATCTCAACTATATAGATTCCTCATTGATATGTAGGAAAAAAAGAAGATAAAAGAGTACGAAATTCAATCCATCTAAGGATAATTAAAACACAAGCATATATTAAACATAATAAATTTAATATATATTATTAAACTATAAAAATTTGGTATGCATTTAAAACAAATCAACACATAACCTAACCACTAATCAATAAACATACTCGATTAATATCAATACAATCTCCATTTAATATCAATCATTGGTAAATCATAATGATCTACCTCTTAAACATAGACAACAAATTAAGATATTATATAAGATTTAACACTGTTACATGTCGAAGAAACATAAAAGAAGAAAGGTAAACGAGCAAACACATGTTATTTATTTGAACTTTTTACTTAAACATCTTACACATAACATTTTCTATTTTAATTACTTATAATTACAAGTCCTCAATCACTATATTAAAAAAAGAAAAAAAAACTTCAAACATGTGACATCTAATCATTTTAAGCAACTTAAAATAATCTTAATCTATATAAATTGTTACAGAGTTTAGAAACAATAAAATATACAATTGATAAAAAAAAAGTTAAAAAAACAAATATAAAATACACAAAAATTGGAAGCAAGCAACATAGTACCTATGTTTAAGTCCTCCTCCACAATTGAATCATCATCATCATCTTTTAATCTATATAAAATCCTATTCAAGCTTCAAATAGTGAAAAAATCACAGTAAAGTAATTTACCTGACTCGCGGCTTTCTGACTCCCTGACGTTTGGATGGTTCATTGCCATATTCTACACATGGAAATCTACTCATAAACGTTTACATCATTGTGATCTTTGGAAAAAACAGAGTTGCAATGAAAATTTAGAGGGAGAAAGAGAGGTGTTTATGTAGTTAGAGTTTTGTGATTGTGATTTGTTTTCTCCATGCGAATATGGCGTTTCGATGATATTGACTTTGACAAAGTTTACTTATTTATCTCCATGCAAAAGGGAGAAATTTTCTGCAATCCGTGAAAATCTTTTGCATTGAACTGTTACTTTATTTTATTTTATTTTTGAGTTAAGAGTTTCTTCTCGATAAAGGAGTTACTGTTTTTATTATATGAATTTTATAATAATATAATTATATATATATATATATATATATATATATATATATATATATATTTAAAATAAACAAAATTATATATTTCAAAAAAAACAAAGACAATACAAGGCGATCGCATGGATAATTGTATTTTTATTAAAAGAATTATATACAAATTTTATACAAAAAAAAAGGGTGAATAAATGTTTATAAAAATTACTTTAAAAATATAGAATAATAATTATGGTTTTTTAAAATTAATATTAAAATGACATGGCCTTGTGTAATACCCCGTAAATTTATAAACGCTCTGGTTAATATTATTATGATCAACTGGGTTCTGGGGTACTCTGAGTAATTATTTGATAAAATAATTAGAGTAAACTGACGAACTCAGAGTCGATTAAATTAATAGTATTTAACGTTGAGTTTTTATAATTTGATGTATTTGAGCTAATTTTGGACATTTAGTAGTGTTACTAAAAATGATAGTTTCTATACTATCTATTTTCTTTTCATTTTCCTTGAAAACCAAACAAAGCTAAAGAGAAAGATAGAAAGAAGGAAAAACAAAGGAAAAGGAGGAGAAAGGAAAAGTGGAAGAAGGAAAGGAGAGAAAATTTCCAAAAGCTCAAGAATCATCATCAATTCATCTGTTCTTCGTTACTCGTCTCTGTACCAACCTCCTCGTCTAGTAATCCAGGTGGGTTCTAGTTAGACTCTTTAGAGTAGAGTTTTGTTGAGTTTAGAGTTAGGTTGAAATTGTGAAAAATCGATTATTCTGGCCCAAAATCGGAAACCTAACTGTTGAAATTCAATGTATGATTATATGCTATACTGGTTGTTGTATTATAACATGTTTTGTTGCTTGATGATTGATCAAAATGTGATTTTGGGGTTGATTTTGGATCAACCCGTAGCAGAGAAATTCTGCAGGAACTTCTGCATTTTTCTTCTGCCCATACGCGTATGGAGCATGTCAATACGCGTATGGGGCTTGTCAATACGCGTACGGAAAGGGCAATACGCGTATGGATGGCCGGGCATTTGAGCAATACGCGTATCGCCTGGGGCAATACGCGTATGGCTGGGCGAGCTTTTGGGCAATACGCGTACGGGGAATGCCAATACGCGTACGGCCAGGAGAGTTACAGAATTCTGCTGTTGTGATTTATTTTTCCGATCGATTGTTTACAATGCCGTAACTTTTTGTACGTAAATCGGATTGGAACAATTTTGATATCGTTGGAAAGATAATAAAATGTACTTTCTTATTACTTTGGTTTTAAGATTGTCAGCCGATTTAATTAAGTCGGGATTTCTGAAATTGTGTCGTTTTATCGACTTTTATCTGTTAATTGTGTATAATTATTATTGACAATATATGCATGTTAAAATATGGACTAGGCAGGGTGAGGATTATTACCAAACTGTGTCGGAAGTGTAATTGTTCCACGTGTGGCAACGCTCGTGCATGAAGGCCGAGGCGTGTGCATTTCTGTTTATCAATAACCACAGTTGTGCGGTGTAGTTCATGAGACTCGAGCACCTCCTCTGAACGTTATACACAACTACTTGGCAGGTTTGAGTCCCGTGTTAAGTACGGTTGGAGCCTACGGGTAAAGAGACTTGTGACGGTGTACGGGCCGTGAGAAGTGACGGATCACGGTGTACGGACCGGTGATCCCGAATCCAATCGTATGCCAAGTAGCTACAAGGATCCATGACTCGGATCGCCTTCTAGACGTAGAAGGGTACGGGAAAAGGGGATACCTTGGTATTGGTTATTGATATGTGAGTTCTTGAGTGTACGGACTCAGAACGTACTTCGGTACTTTGTGAATCCTTGAGTTTACAGGCTCAAGAGGTACTTCGGTACTAGTGTGAGTTTACAGGCTCACCGTGGCGGTCACTTGTGTGTGTGTACTCATGGTCTTTCCCCTTTCCCCTTGGACATGAGTTAGGACTTTGTTAGAAAATGTAAAGCCGAGAGGACTTTAAGATAGGGAACTCACTGAGATTTGATGTATCTCACCCCACTGTTGTTGTTTACATCACAGGTTCTGCAGGTTTGGCGAAGGGTAAGGACCAAGTTATTTGACTTTCCTTACGGATCGTGGTTTTGTGATGGCATGGCTTCCGCTATGGCGTTTATGTTTTGAGATCATTGTATTGATCTAGTTCTTAGTTTTCATCATTTTTGAACATCTTGTATATGTAATGCCTTAGACTTTTAGTTCTTTTGTATTAGAGGCATTTATGTATATAATGTGTTAACTAGGAACTTATTATGTTTCAGTGCCAAAAGTGAAACTCATGTATAATATATGATTTGATGCATGTATTATTATATGGTCTTTACAGTTGGTATCAGAGCAGGTCGTATCCTCGACCTAGCCATGAAATAGAATAAGTGTTTCCTTCCGTTTCATATGCGGCGTGTCGCCATGGGTCTTGTCTGTTATATTTATGGTATTGAGTCTGATCAACTTAATCCTATTGATATGGCATTCAGGAACATGGCTGATAGACGCAGAAACAACCGTGGAAGACCAAGGACTACTCCAGCTGGGACAGTTCCACAGGGTGATGAAGGGAATGCCCCGTTGTACCAATTTATGCAGCAGATGCAGCAACAGCAGAATCAGTTCATGCAAGGAATGATGCAACAAATGGCTGATGGTCTGCATCCTCCAGTGGTTGTTCCGGAAGTTACAGGAGGAACCTACAGGGAATTTGTTCGTATGAATCCTCCGGAGTTTCAAGGAGGGCTAGATCCGGTGAAGGCACACGAATGGATAACAGGAATGGAATGGATTTTTCAGATAGTTCATTGCAGTGAGGAGAATAAGGTGGTCTTTGCTTCTCACTAGTTGAAGGGTCCTGCCATGAGGTGGTGGGAGAACGCTTCAGCTTTGATGACAACTCAGGAAGTGCCGAAAGTGTGGGAACAGTTTAAGGTAATCTTTATGGAGAAATATTTTCCGAGTTCTTTAAGGTCTCAAAAGGAGTTTGAGTTCCAACAGTTGAGACAAGGAAATTTATCAGTGGCTTCTTATGCGGAACAATTTGAGATCATGGCTGACTATTCTAGACAGGCCATGTATGCTCCTGATGAGAGGTGGAAGATAGATCAGTTTCTGTTTGGGTTAAGGGCTGAGATTTCACACAGCGTGTCTCAACGGGAATTTGCTACTTATGCTGAGATGTTAAGACAATGTTATGTGGCGGAAAATAGCTTGAAAAAGATACAAATGGAGGTGGATTCGAACAGGGTAACTCAAGGTGACCGTGGAAGGTCGAATCAACAGTTTAGGTAAAGGCAACAGTCTTCCAAAGGGAAGCAAGTACAGGGCTCTAGAACTAGTGTGCCTCCGGTATGTCGCACTTGTGGGAGGAGTCATTTTGGTAGGTGCTATTCGGATGGGATACGGTGTTATCAGTGTAACAAGATGGGTCATGTAGCGAGAGATTGTCCTCAGAGTAGGAATCAGGCACAAGGGAAGACTACGGGTCGAGTATATACTCTGGATGCAAGGAAAGCTAAGGGTGATAATTCCTTGATTGCGGGTACGTGTTTTGTTAATGGTCAACCTTGTTTTGTTTTATTTGACTGTGGGGCTACACATTCTTTTGTGTCTTTAAGATGCGTGAAGCGACTTGGGTTGCAAACTATTCCTTTATTTCCTCCTATGGTGGTTACTACTGCCATGGATGAAATGGTTAAAACACCCCTGATGTGTGAAAATTGTGTGTTGTCGGTGAACGAAAGAGTCTTCCAGATTGATCTTATTTGTCTGCCGCTCAAGAAAGTGGATGTTGTTCTGGGAATGGACTGGCTTTCAGCTAATTCGGTTTTTATCGGTTGTGAGGAGAAGCTAATTATTATTCCATCTGCTGAGGCTACTCCGAAAGATGTATTATCAACGATTTTAGAAGGTACGGTGGGAATGGTAAATTTCTTGTTTGAGAAAGAAAAATCTGTTTTAATGGTTCTTACTAAGGAAGGAAGTAGTGAACAGCAAGTTCTGAGTATTCCAATAGTGTGTGAATTTCCTGAAGTGTTTCCTGAGGATGTTTCTTCTCTTCCTCCGGAGAGAGAAGTTGAGTTCTCTATTGACCTGATACCGGGAACGGCTCCTATATCCGTTTCTCCGTATCGGATGGCACCGCTTGAATTAAGAGAATTAAAGGACCAATTGGAGGACTTGATGTCTAAGCATTTCGTTAGGCCTAGTGTTTCACCGTGGGGAGCTCCAGTGTTGTTGGTAAAGAAGAAAGATGGGGGAATGCGGTTGTGCATTGATTATCGTAAGTTGAATAAAGTTACCATTAAGAACAAGTATCCCTTACCAAGGATAGACGACTTGTTAGATCAATTAAAAGGAGCCTGTGTGTTCTCAAAGATTGATTTACGGTCGGGTTATCATCAGATTCGAGTGAAGAGTTCCGATGTGCCAAAGACTGCATTTAGGACACGTTACGGTCATTATGAATTCTTAGTGATGCCTTTCGGTGTGACTAATGCTCCAGCTGTTTTCATGGATTACATGAATCGAATATTTCAGGCTTACTTGGACCAATTTGTGGTAATCTTTATTGACGACATTCTTATTTATTCTCGTACTCCACAAGAGCACGGAGAACATCTGAGGATTGTCTTATCGGTCTTGCAAGAGAAGCAATTGTTTGCTAAGTTGAGCAAGTGTGAGTTTTGGATGTCGGAAGTTAATTTTCTTGGACATGTTATATCTGTTGGTGGTGTGGCAGTGGATCCATCGAAAGTAGAAGCAGTGATTAGTTGGGAGAGACCGAGAAATGTTTCAGAAGTTAGAAGTTTCTTGGGATTGGCCGGTTACTATAGAAGGTTTATCAAGGGCTTTTCTCAATTGGCCTTACCAATGACGAAACTTACTCGGAAGGATGTTACTTTTGAATGGGATTCAGGTTGCGAACAAAGTTTTATGCATTTGAAGGAAAGTTTGACGAGTGCTCCAGTATTAATTATTCCTGATCCTAACAACTCTTATGAAGTATTCTGTGATGCTTCTAAGAGGGGATTAAGGGGTGTTCTGATGCAAGGTGGTCAAGTGGTAGCTTATGCTTCTCGACAGTTAAAAGTTCATGAGAAGAATTATCCAACTCATGATTTGGAACTAGCTGCAGTGGTGTTTGCACTGAAGGTGTGGCGTCATTATTTATATGGTGTACGCTTTGAAATGTTCAGTGACCACAAAAGTTTGAAGTATTTGTTTGATCAAAAGGAGTTGAATATGCGACAAAGAAGGTGGATGGAGTACTTAAAGGATTATGACTTAGAATTGAAGTATCATCCAGGAAAGGCGAATAAAGTAGCGGATGCTTTAAGTCGGAAAATGGTTCATAGTGCGGAATTGATGATTTTAGAGTATTCATTGTTGGAAAAGTTTAGAGATCTCAATCTCCAGTTTGTGTGGACTCCGAATGGTGTGATTATGGGAAATTTGAATGTCAATTCTACTTTGAGAGTTGAGATTCAACAGGCACAATTGTTAGAAGAAGAGTTACAAGAATTGTTACTTCAGCCGGGTTTTACACGAGCGACAGATGGGATTGTTCTGTTTAATCAAAGGATTTGTGTTCCGAAGGATGAGGCATTAAGAAGGAAGATTTTAGACGAAGCTCATAAGGGTACTTTTACGATACATCCTGGTTCTTCAAAGATGTATCAGGATTTAAAGAAGGATTATTGGTGGCCTGGGATGAAAAAGGATATAGCGGGATACGTGTCAGAATGTGCGGTGTGCCAACAGGTGAAGATTGAACACCAAAGACCGGGCGGGTTGTTACAACCTTTGGATATTCCAGTTTGGAAGTGGGATAGTATTTCTATGGATTTTGCAGTGGGTTTACCCCGTACCCAAGGTGGGTATGATTCTATTTGGGTGATTGTAGATCGACTAACGAAATCTGCACACTTCTTAGCCGTAAAGACTACTTATAAGGCAAGTCATCTTGCAAGGTTGTTTATTGCTGAGATTGTGAGATTGCATGGTATTCCTTCCAGTATTGTGTCCGATAGAGATCCGAAGTTTACTTCGAGATTTTGGAAAGTGTTCCAACAAGCGATGGGTACGAATTTGTGTTTGAGCACGTCGAATCATCCTCAAACGGATGGTCAGACTGAACGAACAATACAAACGATGGAGGATATGTTAAGAGCTTGTGTGTTAGAGAGTAGAGGGAATTGGAAAGAACTTTTACCGTTAATTGAGTTTTCCTATAACAATAGTTACCATGCGAGCATCGGTATGGCACCGTATGAAGCATTGTATGGGAGAAAGTGTAGGACACCTTTGTGTTGGGCTGAAATTGGCGAAGATAGGATTTTGGGACCCGAGATTATTGAAGAGACAACGGAAAAGATTCGAATGATCCGCGAGAAGGTTAAACAAGCACAAGATCGTCAAAAGAGTTATGCGGACAATCGTAGGAGACCTTTGGAATTTGAGGAGGGTGACCATGTATTTCTGAAAGTTACTCCGAGATTGAGATTGAAAGGACCGTTTAAGTCACGTAAGTTAAGTCCGAGATACGTGGGACCGTATCAGATTTTAGAAAGGATTGGTGAAGTTGCTTATCGATTAGCCTTACCACCCTCTCTATCCGAGATGCATGACGTTTTTCACGTATCTCAGCTCCGTAAGTTTATTCCTGATCCTCTTCAGCCAATTCTACCCGAATCAGTGGGAATTGAAGCGGATTTGACTTTTGAACCACAACCGAGTTTTATTGTGGGAAGGGAAACAAAAGTGTTAAGGAACAAAGATATTCCACTTGTTAAGGTGCAATGGGATATGACGCATCCGGGCGATGCTACTTGGGAACTAGAATCGGAAATGCGAGATTCTTATCCACATCTGTTCAGGTAATATTCTAAATTCGAGGACGAATTTCTATTTAAGGGGGGAGGATGTAATACCCCGTAAATTTATAAACGCTCTGGTTAATATTATTATGATCAACTGGGTTCTGGGGTACTCTGAGTAATTATTTGATAAAATAATTAGAGTAAACTGACGAACTCAGAGTCGATTAAATTAATAGTATTTAACGTTGAGTTTTTATAATTTGATGTATTTGAGCTAATTTTGGACATTTAGTAGTGTTACTAAAAATGATAGTTTCTATACTATCTATTTTCTTTTCATTTTCCTTGAAAACCAAACAAAGCTAAAGAGAAAGATAGAAAGAAGGAAAAACAAAGGAAAAGGAGGAGAAAGGAAAAGTGGAAGAAGGAAAGGAGAGAAAATTTCCAAAAGCTCAAGAATCATCATCAATTCATCTGTTCTTCGTTACTCGTCTCTGTATCAACCTCCTCGTCTAGTAATCCAGGTGGGTTCTAGTTAGACTCTTTAGAGTAGAGTTTTGTTGAGTTTAGAGTTAGGTTGAAATTGTGAAAAATCGATTATTCTGGCCCAAAATCGGAAACCTAACTGTTGAAATTCAATGTATGATTATATGCTATACTGGTTGTTGTATTATAACATGTTTTGTTGCTTGATGATTGATCAAAATGTGATTTTGGGGTTGATTTTGGATCAACCCGTAGCAGAGAAATTCTGCAGGAACTTCTGCATTTTTCTTCTGCCCATACGCGTATGGAGCATGTCAATACGCGTATGGGGCTTGTCAATACGCGTACGGAAAGGGCAATACGCGTATGGATGGCCGGGCATTTGAGCAATACGCGTATCGCCTGGGGCAATACGCGTATGGCTGGGCGAGCTTTTGGGCAATACGCGTACGGGGAATGCCAATACGCGTACGGCCAGGAGAGTTACAGAATTCTGCTGTTGTGATTTATTTTTCCGATCGATTGTTTACAATGCCGTAACTTTTTGTACGTAAATCGGATTGGAACAATTTTGATATCGTTGGAAAGATAATAAAATGTACTTTCTTATTACTTTGGTTTTAAGATTGTCAGCCGATTTAATTAAGTCGGGATTTCTGAAATTGTGTCGTTTTATCGACTTTTATCTGTTAATTGTGTATAATTATTATTGACAATATATGCATGTTAAAATATGGACTAGGCAGGGTGAGGATTATTACCAAACTGTGTCGGAAGTGTAATTGTTCCACGTGTGGCAACGCTCGTGCATGAAGGCCGAGGCGTGTGCATTTCTGTTTATCAATAACCACAGTTGTGCGGTGTAGTTCATGAGACTCGAGCACCTCCTCTGAACGTTATACACAACTACTTGGCAGGTTTGAGTCCCGTGTTAAGTACGGTTGGAGCCTACGGGTAAAGAGACTTGTGACGGTGTACGGGCCGTGAGAAGTGACGGATCACGGTGTACGGACCGGTGATCCCGAATCCAATCGTATGCCAAGTAGCTACAAGGATCCATGACTCGGATCGCCTTCTAGACGTAGAAGGGTACGGGAAAAGGGGATACCTTGGTATTGGTTATTGATATGTGAGTTCTTGAGTGTACGGACTCAGAACGTACTTCGGTACTTTGTGAATCCTTGAGTTTACAGGCTCAAGAGGTACTTCGGTACTAGTGTGAGTTTACAGGCTCACCGTGGCGGTCACTTGTGTGTGTGTACTCATGGTCTTTCCCCTTTCCCCTTGGACATGAGTTAGGACTTTGTTAGAACCTTGTAAAGCCGAGAGGACTTTAAGATAGGGAACTCACTGAGATTTGATGTATCTCACCCCACTGTTGTTGTTTACATCACAGGTTCTGCAGGTTTGGCGAAGGGTAAGGACCAAGTTATTTGACTTTCCTTACGGATCGTGGTTTTGTGATGGCATGGCTTCCGCTATGGCGTTTATGTTTTGAGATCATTGTATTGATCTAGTTCTTAGTTTTCATCATTTTTGAACATCTTGTATATGTAATGCCTTAGACTTTTAGTTCTTTTGTATTAGAGGCATTTATGTATATAATGTGTTAACTAGGAACTTATTATGTTTCAGTGCCAAAAGTGAAACTCATGTATAATATATGATTTGATGCATGTATTATTATATGGTCTTTACACCTTGTGTGACAAAGGTATCAAAGTGATCCAATGTATCTTCTGTACTTCATTGGATCGACATCATCTTAATTTGTGTCGTTCGACAGTTGCAATTTGAGCTCAGCAGGAGTCGAAGATGGGTTGCAATCTTGCATCTTAAATATCTCGAGTACTTTGCCTGCATATCTTTTTTGAGTCTTCATGTAGAATACCATGCCAAGGAAGTATGAGAGATCTCCCAAGTCTGACATTTCAAACTCCTTACTTAAGTCGTGTTTGAAATATTTGATCTCCTTCTTGCAACTTCCTATTATCAATAGGTCATTGACATAGAGACATAATATAAGCAATTAACTCTTGCTTCTTCTTACATATACTCCATGTTCAGTTGTGCACTTCATAAATTTCTTTTCCGTTAGAAAGTTATCTATCTTCTTATTCCAAGCTCTTGGAGCTTGCCTGAGTCCACACAAGGCTTTATGCAGCGTATATACCTCGATTTCTTCACCATGTTTCACAAACTCAACTGGTTGTGCAACTTAAACTTTTTCATGTAAGGGACCATTCAGGAATTCACATTTCACATCTATCTGACATGTATGCCGGTTGTTAATCTTTTTTAGACCAACAACCAACCTGATTGTTTCGATCCTAGAAAAGGGTGCAAACACTTCGTTGAAGTCAATTCCTTCTTTCTGAAGAAATCCTTTCACCACAAACCTTTCCTTGTGTCGAGTTATTTCTCCTAAGGGATTCAACTTCACCTTGTATACCCACTTCACATCGATTGCCTTCTTGCCTTAAGGAAATCCGACAAGTGACCAAGTTTTATTGACTTCGATGGACTTCAGTTCCTTATTCATTGCTTTCACTCACTTCAAATCCTTCAATGCCTCAGCTGCATTGAATGATTCAAAATCTGCATAGAAAGCATAATGTATCATCTCACCTTCATTATCGTCCACATCATCTAATATAATCTCAAATTCTTGCAACCTTGGAGGCACGTGTCTGGTTCTTTGAGGCATGCTTGTGCTTGCTAGACCTCTGACTTCTTCTTGTTGAACTTTTCTTTCGGCTTTAATTGTCGGTTATTCACATAAGATTCTCAGTTAATCCTTCTTTATATTTTAAGCCCAACCCCATTCCTTAAGCTCATTTATGATCACATCTGTTTTGATCACTACTTTCTTGTTCACTGATTCGAACAACTTCTATCCTCCAGTCAAATGATACCTTGTTAGAATCATTTGACTCGACTTATCACCAAAATAGTTACTACGACAATAAAAAACTACAAAAACATATCTAAGATAAAAGCAGTTCCTAATCTTCCTCCCTTCCAACTTCATCTATGCTTTCGGTTCACAATAAACTCAACAGTAAATAGAAGCATGACAATGATAATAGGATCATGAAAGTTAGCCTGGTTGCAACGACTTCATCTGCTACGATCCAGCCATCACAATTGGACTTCACTTGTTTGATTGTTTCACAATAACTCTAAAAAAATTAATACATAAGTGCATAACATGTTCAGATATAAATATCACATAATTAGTTAGGGAGTTAGTTATTTATTAAGTTATGATTATTTCACATAAATAAGAAGCTAGTGTTAGACAAGAAATTTCAAAAAAGGAAATTTGACGGAGAAAACAGCTGGAATTTCTCCAAACATTGGAAAAGGTCGAGGTGTTGTTCGACCAATGGATCAATCAAGGGAACAAAAATATTTGATGTCTAAGAGTATAGATGAGGACTTAGAAATTTTTTAACAAGTTTAGTGTTGGGTCGAGTTCGACATGTCGAACGGGTTCGATTGGAGGCAGATTTAAAATTCAAACTAAAGTAAACGCTTTTTGGTCTCATCCAAATTATGCAGGATATGTGAAAATCAATTGAGAGTCAGTTAACATACAAAGATGATATGTCAGACGGAGATACATATGAATGCTTGAAGACCATGATTTTATAACATTATAAATTTGAATTGTAATGATGGGATCAATGGTGGCAAAAACATTGTAAACTTCTATTACACTCAAAGTACTCGCACACAAGAGAGAAACGAGTTTTGCTAAAGGAAAATGTACTTTTCCATTTAAATTTGTTTTTGTACTTATTTTCCTTTATGTTTAAAGGGATAATTTTGACTCAGTCGAAATCGACTATAGATTTTTTTTAGTGGCGGTTGTTCGGTCGGTTTTTGTAATTGGGCCTGGATACCCCTTTTGTATCCCTTTTGAATATAATTTTGTTTATTAAAAAAAAAATGTTCACTTCTAAACATAATTTGTTACATACCGGATCGGGATATGCATCCAACGGTTTCTTGAACTTGAGGTAAGTTCTTTCAGTTGTTAAAGCTTTATCATATTCATAATGTTCCTTTTCTCAAGTTTCTTCAGCTTGCAAATTAACATCAACAGAATTTCCATTTCCCTTAACATAAAGTGATGAATAGTTGGAGCATACAGAACTAAGATCCCTTCTAGATGTCTCTTCACGTATGTATATAAAAGCAAAGCACCACTAAGAATAACAAATTTTAGCACAAAATTTATAATGCCCTAAAAGTTAATTGTCCAAACTAACTCAAGATCAATAATAAACTCACTGTGTAAAGAGAATTACAAATTATACCTGGATTTCTTTATAAGTCGATCAAACTAAACTATGAACAAGACAAATCTAATTGAGACAAGTTTCAATGCCAATAATAAAATATTAAATTCAAAATGCTCCCCTAGACCCAACAAATAATATTACTTCCTTGAATATGATAATATTTGGATGCCTTAATGATATTTGTGGTTAATTATCTCCCTTTGAACATTCTCGTCAATTTTGTATCACAATCACAACTCACATAGAACAAACAAATACCTGAAAAAATTTGAATGAAAAAAAGTAAAATATCCCTAATCTAGAGTTTAAGCTAATTAAACTTTGATAACAAACCACGCAGATCTATAGAAACTTATGAATATCACTCAATTTCATTCAATTTATTCTAAAAATTTGAAACATTCAAAATTTTGAAATAATACAAATAAATCTAATAATTAGAGTTAATTACAAATTTGACAAAAATCGTTTTATTAATTTCTAAAAAAAAACATAAACCAAGAAAAATCATATAACAAAAAGCATCACAAATATTCAAGAGGAAGTTACACGATTTTTCAAGAAAATATGAATAGAAAAACAATAAAATATTCAAAAATATATCAAATTACTATTAAATAATTTGAAAGCATCTTAATATTTTGTAAATAATAAGAATATATAAACTTCCAACAAAATTACATTCAGACTTGTTAACATGACCATTTTACTATTATGATTTGACATAATTTCATAAAGTTATTTAATGATATATTCCTCTAACAATATCTCTCCTTCAAGAATATTCTGGTAGTCAAGGATGGACATAGTATATTTGAGAATACATCATTATTGGAGTTTTTTTTCTATGTCGCTACTGAGACAAAATGTGAGCAATCTCTAGTCACCTAGACATATGGAACTTATCAACTCTATTGGATTTTGTGTTTGTTGAAAATATGTAACACTAAAATAAAGAAGGAGTTGATGAATAATTTTGTTGAAAATTTCAAAGCGTGTGAATTTCACATAACCTTTAGGATCAATTCGCCCCCACCAATTATAGTATAATGGATGCAATTGAGATTAACAGCGAATTCTCTTAAGGATACTTTGAATTCCTTAATGTGAATTGCACAAACACAATAAGTGTATCTTTTGATAATTGATTACAGAATAATGTTTCTTAAACTTAACTCATGCATTAATGAAGAGAATGATGATTTAGAATAATATAAATGATAAAGAAAGAGGTGTATGTATTTCCAATTTTTGTGTGTATTATACTTCTCAAATGTCTCTATATATAGACAAGTTCAAGTCATTTGATGAAGAGAAACACTATTTGAAGAATGATTTCTGCATCTGTATAATGAACATGTATATTATTTGGCATACAAATTTATAACCAAGAAACTGGATAGATAAGTTTGTAAAGTTGCACCATTTTAGCCAAGGGGCGTGTGTTCGAATCTCATGTTCATTAGTTTTGGAATAAATTTTTATTCTTGTTGTTTTAACTCAAAAATGACATAGCAAAGATTCAAACCCCTGACTATTGATTGCCTAGAGCCACACCTTACCACTAAACCATATATCTCAACTGTCATTAAAATCAATAACAATTCATATACATATTACAAAATTAAAGCTTGCATAATATTTTGGAAATCATCTACAAACTCTAAATTGAAACCACGGGAAAAAGAGAAATAATAAAAGAAACTCATTCATTGTAACAGAAATTAAAAGATAAAAAGAAGAGTACCAGAAACGCATCAGCAACCTCCAATTCTAAATAGAGCAAAAACACAGCCTAAGGCTTCTCTACTATCTTGGGCCTTCCCGTCAAACATTTTGCCATGAGAGCATCGCAAACTTCCTTCACAAACCTGCCACAAAATTCAAGTTCAAACTAACACTAGAACGACAACTTTACATGAAAACAAAATCAAACTATTCATGCAATTAATATTAAACATGAACACTAATAAAAAAATGTTGGAACATTATTTCATTATTCCAAGATAGAGGAATTTGAAAAAATTCCTTAAGTCTTATATTGGGTGTTTGTTCAAAAAACTCCTTAGTTCCACATTGTTTAGGTGAGATACACTACTACAAAAATAATATACTACAACGATTAAAAGGAGATATAACCATGTAGGACCGACTGTTGTAACATAGTGTGTGATTGT
Source organism: Lathyrus tuberosus (assembly GCA_022829125.1). Taxonomy (NCBI): domain Eukaryota; kingdom Viridiplantae; phylum Streptophyta; class Magnoliopsida; order Fabales; family Fabaceae; genus Lathyrus; species Lathyrus tuberosus. Next base: position 3,366,932 of record JALAZF010000552.1, on the reverse strand, counting down.
ATATGCATTACTTACAATCACAGTTGTATGACCATTGTAGAAAACTGAAAAACGTGTTACCTATAATCACGGTTGTTTTAAATACCTGTTGTAAAAGGTTTGTCAATATTTTTTTATTTTTACCACCTAGTTTTCCTGAGTACATTTATAACTTTTATCACAATATACAATATTAAATATTTAACACAACATCAAGAACAACAATATTAACATGAATAATAAGAACAATTACAAGAAGAAAAAGAACAACAACAATAACAATAACAATAACGACAAGAATAACAACAAGAATGATAAAAACAACGAGAACAATACCAAGAACGACAAGAACTATAACAACAACAATAACAACAACAAGAACAAAAATAAGAATATTAACAAGAACAACAAGAGCAACAACAAGAACAACAAGAACAATAACAACAACAACTACAACAATAACAAGAACAACAAGAACAACAAGAACAATAACAAGAAAAATAACAACAACAAGAACAAAAATAAGAATAACAACAAGAACAATAAGAGCAAAAACAAGAAGAACAAGAACAATAACAAGAACAACAAGAACAATAACAACAACAATAACAATAACAAGAACAAAAACAAGAATAACAACAAGAATAAAAAGAGCAACAACACGAACAACAAGGCATTTTTCACTACCATAACTCTTAGCTCAAATTGAATTTGGTGATGTTCTTGGCCATTTTGGAAAGCCCTTATATGATACAACAATTGTTTGATCATATTTGGTTTTGATAATTTTTGGATCCAAGTGAAAAATGTCCCTACATTTGGAAAAAAGTGAAGGCAGATTCTGACTTAGTGAAAATTTCACTAAGTGTTGGAAAAAAGTGACATTTTCACTTTTTGTGATTTTGATCAATCCATAACTCAAAATCCATGAAGAATTGGAATGAGGTCTAGTTGAAGTTTTTGTAGAGGGCCATGAGATCTACAAATCAAGCTTTGGATGGGGAGAAATGGCTTTGTGGTTTAGGAGTTATGATCCTCCAAAGTTGGTACCCTTGCCACTTTGTTCATAACTTAGAAAATTTTCTAAGTTTTTATGGTTACCCCTTTTACAAGTTATCCCATTTTCTTTGATTTTTATTGATGAATGATGATTCAAATCATACATTAACATCATTTTAGGGTTAAAAATCCATAATTGTGAAAAATCTCAAAAAGTCAAAGTTGACTTTTGTGCACAGTTGACTTTTTATCAGATGAATTCCAAACTGTGCAATCCTTTAGGAAATCATGTCCTTGACCTAAATCAAACTTGATGGACATCTTCCATGGATGTTATAGGGTATATTGAATCATGTCTTAGGGCTTGGGAGCATGTCCTGGTTAAAAGTAAAAGTTATAGTTGACTTTTCCCGTGAAACCCTAACTGTGGTACTGATGAAATTGAAACTTGTTGCTCAAGCTTCCTGGATCAATCCATTGTTGCAAATGGATCAATGTGGTGTATTAGAGACCCTCAAATCCTCTCTTGAGGTCTTGTCTCATGCTTTGCCCCAAAAGTCAACTTAGGGGTGAATTAGGTCAAGAAACCCTAATTCTTGATTTTTGATGTATGCATCCCCTGAGGCAAAATTGACTTGATGATTGGGTCCATGAGGTTCAAAGGAGCATATTAGGATATGCTTTGAAGTATTGGCTCATGCCCAGAGGAAAATTTCCAACTGGAGGCCATGGTCGACCAAAACCCTAATTTGGTGACACTGGCGATCTTGAGGCTTGATCCACCTAAAAGGGATCCACCTTGTGCTTAATCCTTGAAGTGGGAGTCCTTTTAATCCATTGTGTATGTTTGAGAGGTTTAGACAAGTTGAAGATCATGTTATTCCTTGATTGATCCTTTGTCTAAGAACTCTGAGAGGGCTTGAAACCCTAAGTTTGACTGTAATGGATGCTCACCCATCCTTGGGGAGACTAATGAGGCATAATGATACACCTATATTGTGATCATGATTTGCACAATGATGAGAATCTTAGTGGTCAAAATTTGGGGTATGACAGATGCCCCTATTTAATCTTCTTGGACCCGAAGGTGTGAATGGCGAAGGTATTCAGGCATTCAGGGTGCAAGAGGATTAAATATCAGAATACCCGAAATTTTGATGGTGGTTAAGGATGGTAGCTTGCGCATCCTTCTTCTTTTGCTAAACAATGATGCTTAGAAAAGGTAAAAAAACTTCCCCTCGATCCTGGTTTCCTACCAAGGAACTGGTCTTAGTTTCTGACGTAAACTTCCCCTCGATCCTGGTTTCCTACCAAGGAACTAGTCTCAGTTTCTAAAAGAAACTTCCCCTCGATCCTGGTTTCCTATCAAGGAATTGGTCTCAGTTTCTAGAATAAACTTCCCCTCGTTCTTGGTTTCTTACCAAGGAACTGGTCTCAGTTTCTTTTGTCAATAAACTTTATTGACAAGGGACGCTGTTTGTAGCGGTTTTAATCAAACTTCTCGCCGAATTTTCCTGGGGAGATGCCATTTGATGGGAAAAAGAATGATGTCAGACTTGCTAGGGAACCCAATCGTCTGAGTTATAGAGGTGCACAAACTTCTCTATTGGAGACGCCATTTGTTTCTACTGGGGAAAGCGAGTTTCTTGAGAGACTGCTTCTGCTTGGAGTCATACATCATACTTTTCTCGGGGTCTTCCCAGAGAAATGTCATATGATGGGATCCAATTTTTAGGTGCCAATGGCCTTTTCATCAGTGGTTTTTCGGAGAAAAACTGACGTACCGCCGAATCTCTTGATTAAGAGGCTTTCTCTGGAGATTTTCCTTAACCCGGGAAAGCAAGGATGTCATCTTCAATGGCAAAGAATGAAGTTTGTTGAAGGTTTTTCTAGCCTTTCAGAGGTTCAAGTTATCAAAGTGGTTGTAATACCCCGTAAATTATTTTACTCTGGATAATATTTGTTGTGATCAACTGAGTCCCAGGGTACTCTGAGAAATTATCTGCAGAGATAATTAAAGTAACTGTGGAACTTAGAGTAAATCTAATTAATATTATCTGACTTTGAGATATTTAAGTATTAGAACTTTAGAGACTTTTTGGACAATTAGTAGTGTTACTATCTATTTGGGTTTCCTTTATCATTTCTTTTTCTCTTTTTCTCTTCATTTGGGAAAGGATAGAAAGAAGGAAGAAAGAAAGAAGAAGTGAAGAATAGAGAAAAGGAGAGAAAACCTAGAAGTGGAAAAGATCAAGAACATCATCAAATCTTCATCAATTCATCTCATCTTCTTCACCATCATCTTCATCTTCATCTTACTAGAGGTGGGTTCTAGTTAGAACATTAGTTTTGGAGTGATGGAAATGTTGAGTTAGGTTAGAATTATTGGAAATCGATACTCTAATGGTTAAAAATTGACATAAATTATGTAGTATGATCACATTAGGCATATAAACATTGTTGATGCTTGGTTGTGCTGTTTGAAATTGATTTGGGTTAAGAAATGGTGATTTTGGGGCTTTGGGACCATGGAACCCGTAAGGGGAGAATTCTGGTTCTGGTGCGATTCGCCAATCGAATTTAGAATTCGCCAGGCGAGGGGCTGGCGAAAGGGATTCGCCAGGCGAATTTGAAGAGACGGAAATGTGTTAGCTACTAGAACTTTTGATTTTTCTGAAATTGGGGTTTCGCCACTAGACTCGCCAGGCGAAGTGTTGAATTATGCATATTCCATTATACGACTGATGATTATTTGCCTAGGTTCTTATTGTTAAACATGTTTGAATATGTATGCATGTTAAAATAAGAAATAGGTAGGGTGAGGAATATTACCGTAAATAATTATCGGATAGTGTGGAAATGACATAGTGACAACGCTCGTACAGAAGAGGCCGAGGCGTGTGTCTAGTAATCATAACCAGTTTATCTTACGGTGTAGTTTCTTGAGACTCGAGCACCTCCACTGAAACGCATGCACAATTACTTGGCATGTTTGATTCCCGCGTATAGTACGAATGGAGCCTATGGGTAAAGATACTTGTGACGGTGTACGGGCCGTGTGAAGTGACGGATCACGGTGTATGGGCCGATGATCCCGAATCCATTTCGTATGCCAATTAAATACAAGGATCCATGACTCGAATCGCCTTCTAGACGTAGAAGCGGACGGGAACAGGGGATGCCTTGGTATGGTTATTGATTAGCGAGATTCTTGAGGTAATAGGCTCAGGACTCACTTTGGTACTAGTGTGAGTTAATAGGCTCACGAGTGTGAATGCATATATGGCGTGTGGGTACTCAAAGTCACTTCCCTTCCCTTTTGACTTGGGTTAGGATGTTAGAACCTTGTAAAGCCGAGAGGACTATAAGATAGCGAACTCACTGAGATTTGATGTATCTCACCCCACTGTTGTTGTTTACATCACAGGTTCTGCAGGTTCAGTGAAGGGTAAGGACAAGGTTATTTGACTTTCCTTACGGATCATAGCTTTGGTGTGGCAAGGCTTCCGTTGTGAAGTTTCTGAGATCATTATTTGATCTAGTTCTTAGTATTTGTCTTTGGAACATCTTGTAGATATACTATGCCGTAGTGTTTTGTATTTAGGCTTTTTGGGGCATGTATGTGTATAATGTGTTTACTAGGAACTTATTGTATATTTCAGTACCAAACGTGGAATTCATGTATAATATATGCTTTGATGTATGTATGTATATGTGGGCGTTACAGTTGGTATCAGAGCAAGTTGTATCCTCGACCTAGCCATGAAATAGCATAAGTGTTTCTTTCCGATTCATATGTGCTGTGTCGCCATTGGTCTTACGTGTTATATTTATGGTATTGAGCCTGATCAACTTAATCCTATCTGTATGACATTTAGGAACATGGCAGACCGACGCAAAAACAACCGTAGTAGACTGAGAACTACTTCAGCAGGGACAAATCCGACAGGGGACAAAGGGAATGCCCCTCTGTATCAATTCATGCAACAGATGCAGCAATAATAGAATTAGTTTGTGCAACAAATGGTGCAGCAAATGGCTGGTGGTGTGCATCCTCCAGTGGTTGTTTCTGAAGCTGCAGGGGGAACCTTTAGGGATTTCATTCGTATGAATCCTCTGGAGTTTCAGGGAGGGTTAGATCCAGTAAAGGCTCATGAATGGATATTCGGTATGGAGCGGATTTTCTTGATAGTTCAGTGTAGTGAAGAAAATAAGGTTGTTTTCGCTTCTCACTTGTTAAAGGGTCCTGCTATGAGATGGTGGGAAAGCGCTTAAGCCTTAATGACAATTCAAGAGGTACCGAAAGTATGGGAGTAGTTTAAGATAACTTTTATGGAGAAGTACTTCCCAAGTTCCCTAAGGTCTCAAAAGGAATTTGAGTTTCAGCAGCTGAGACAAGGTAACTTGACTGTGGCTTCTTATGCGGAAAAGTTCGAGGTTATGGCTGCTTATTCTAGACAAGCCATGTATGCTCCTGATGAGAGGTGGAAGATTGATCAGTTTCTGTTTGGTTTAAGGGCTGAAATTTCACATAGTGTGTCTCAGAGAGAATTTACTAGCTATACTGAAATGTTACGACAGTGTTGTATGGCGGAGCATAGCTTAAGGAAGGTGCAAGCAGGAGAGTCAAGTAGGGTGAATCAAAGTGATCGTGGGAGATCAAAGCAATAATTTAGACCGAGACAACAACCTTTCAAAGGGAAGCAAGTTCAGAGTTCTAGGACTAGTGCACCTCCGGTATGCCGTAATTGTGGAAAGAATCATTTTGGTAGGTGCAGTTGGGAAGGAATAAGGTGTTATCAGTGTAATAAGGTGGGCCATTTATCGAGGCAGTGTCCTCAGAAGAGGAATCAGACGCAAGAAAAGAATACCAGCTGAGTATATACCTTGGATGCAAGGAAGACAAAGGGCGATAACTCTTTGATTGCTGGTACGTGTTTTGTGAATGGAAATCCTTGCTTTGTTTTATTTGATTGTCGAGCTACACACTCTTTTGTATCGATGCAATGTGTAAAGCGGCTTAGGTTACAAGCGGTTCCGCTGTCTCCACCCATGGTGGTTACTACTGCCATGGATGAGATGGTTGAAACACCTTTAATGTGTAAAAATTGTGTTTTATCTGTGGATGGAAGAGTTTTTCAGATTGATTTGATTTGCTTACCGCTTAAGAAAGTGGATGTTGTTCTGGGAATGGATTGGCTTTCAGCTAATTCGGTATTTATCGGGTGTGAAGAAAAACTAATCATTATTCCATCTACTGAAGCTACTCCGAAGGATGAGTTAACTACTATTTTAGAAGGTATGGTTGGAATGATTAATTTCTTGTTTGAGGAGGAAAAATCCGTTCTTTTGATTCTTACTAAGGAGGAGGGTAGTAACCGTCAAGTTTTGAGTATTCCGGTAGTTTGTGACTTTCCTGAAGTTTTCCTCGAGGATATCACTTCTCTCCCCCCGGAGCGGGAAGTGGAATTCTCTATCGACCTGATATTGGGAACGGCTCCAATATCCGTTTCTCCGTATCGGATGGCACCACTGGAATTAAGGGAATTAAAGGATAAATTGGAAGAGTTGTTGGCTAAGCATTTTGTTCGACCTAGTGTTTCGCCCTGGGGAGCTCCAGTGTTGTTGGATAAGAAGAAGGATGGTGGAATGCGGTTGTGTATTGATTACCGTCAGTTGAATAAGGTCACCATTAAGAATAAGTACCCATTACCAAGGATAGACGATCTGTTAGATCAATTGAAAGGAGCCTGTGTGTTCTCAAAGATTGATTTACGGTCGGGTTATCATCAGATTCGCGTGAAGAGTTCAGATGTACCAAAGACTGCATTTAGAACCCGTTATGGTCATTATGAATTTTTGGTGATACCTTTCGGTGTGACGAATGCTCCGGCAGTTTTCATGGATTATATGAATCGGATATGTCAACCTTTTTTGGACCAATTTGTGGTGATTTTCATTGATGATATTCTTATCTATTCTCGTGATCCTCAAGAGCGCGGAGAACACCTAAGAATCGTTTTATCCATCTTACAAGAGAGACAACTTTTTTCTAAGTTAAGTAAGTGTGAGTTTTGGATGTCGGGGGTGAATTTTCTTGAACATGTCATATCCCAGGGAGGTGTCGCGGTTGATCCATCAAAAGTTGAAGCAGTGATAAATTGGGAGAGACCGAAGAATTTTCTGAAGTTAGAAGTTTCTTGGGACTAGCAGGTTATTATAGAAGGTTTATTAAAGGCTTTTCCCAACTGGCTTTACCGATGACGAGACTTACTCGGAAGGATTATTCGTATGAATGGGATTCGGCTTGTGAGCAAAGTTTTAGGAGCTTGAAAGATAGATTAACGACCGCTCCTGTTTTGGTTATCCCTAATCCTAGCAAGTCGTATGAGGTATATTGTGATGCATCGAAGATGGGATTAGGAGGTGTGTTAATGCAAGATGGACATGTAATGGCTTATGCTTCACGACAGTTGAAAGTCCATGAAGAGAATTATCCAACGCATGATTTAGAACTGGCGGCCATTGTATTTACCTTGAAGGTGTGGCGTCACTATTTGTATGGTGTACGTTTTGAGCTGTTTAGTGACCACAAGGGCTTAAAGTACCTCTTTGATCAGAAGGAGTTGAACATGCGTTAAAGGAGGTGGATGGAGTATTTGAAAGATTACGACTTGGAGTTAAAATACCATCCGGGTAAAGCGAATAAAGTTGCAGATGCATTGAGTAGAAAGGTGTTGCATAATGCCGAGTTGATGATGCTAGAGTATACTTTATAGGAAAAATTTCGAGATCTAAATCTTCAATTTGTTTGGACCCCTAATGGTGTGATTATGGGAAATTTGAATGTCACTTCTACTCTTCGGGAAGAAATCTAACAAGAGCAAGGGTTAGATGAGAAGTTACAAGAAGTGTTATTGCAACCGCGTTTTGTGCGAGATACCGATGGAGTTATTGTATTTAACCGAAGGATTTATGTTTCGGATAATACGGAGTTAAAAAGGAGGATTTTGGATGAAGCGCATAAGGGTGCTTTTACTATACATCCGGGATCTTCAAAGATGCACCAAGATCTAAAGAGGGACTATTGGTGGTCTGGGATGAAAAGAGATATTGCGGTATATGTGTCGGGATGTGCGGTGTGCCAACAAGTGAAGATCGAGCACCAAAGACCGGGTGGCTTATTGCAACCTTTAGAAATTCCGGTGTGGAAGTGGGATAGTATTTCGATGGATTTCGCAGTGGGATTACCTCGTGCTCAGGGCGGTTATGATTCAATTTGGGTCATTGTAGATTGGTTGATGAAGTCTGCTAAATTATTTGCCATAAAGACTACCTACAAGGCGAGTCATCTCGCGAAGTTGTTCATTTCGGAGAAATTGAGATTGCATGGTATTCCTACTAGTATCGTTTCGGATAGAGATCCAAAGTTTACTTCGATATTTTGGAGAGCTTTTCAACAAGCCATGGGAATGAAGTTATGTTTGAGTACGTCGAATCATCCGCAAACGGACGGTCAGACGGAACGGACAATACAAACAATGGAAGACATGTTGAGAGTTTGCGTACTTGAAAGTGGAGGAAATAGGATAGAACTTTTCCCGTTGATTGAGTTCACTTATAACAACAGTTATCATGCAAGTATTGGTATGGCACCTTATGAGGCGTTGTATAGAAGGAGGTGTAGGACACCGTTGTGTTAGGCAGAAGTTGGTGAAGATAGGATGTTGGGACCCGAGATTATTCACGAAACTAAGGAAAAGATTAGGATGATCCGTGAAAAAGTTAAGCAAGCACAGGATCGTCAGAAGAGTTATGCGGATAACTTAAGAAGACCTTTAGAATTTGAAGAAGGCGATCACGTGTTTCTGAAGGCTACTCCGAGATTGCAGTTGAAAGGACCGTTTCGATCGCGGAAGTTAAGTCCGAGATATGTGGGACCATATCAGATTTTGGAAAGAATTGGGGAAGTAGCCTATAGATTAGCCTTACCGCCTTCTCTGTCCGAGATGCACGATGTTTTTCATGTGTCTCAGCTTCAAAAATTTGTCCCAGATCCTCTTCAACCAATTTTACCAGAAACAATTGAGATAGAAGCAGATTTGACATTTGAGCCTCAACCGAGTCGTATCACCGAAAGAGAAACTAAAGTGTTAAGGAATAAAGAGATTCCTCTGGTTAAGGTCCAGTGGGACGAGACGCATCTGGGCGATGCAACTTGGGAATTGGAATCAGAGATGCGGGAGGTCTATCCTCATCTTTTCAGGTAATTGTTTTAAATTCGTGGGTGAAATTCTGTTTAAGGGGTGGAGGATGTAATACCCCGTAAATTATTTTACTCGGGATAATATTAGTTGTGATCAACTGAGTCACAGGGTACTCTGAGAAATTATCTGCAGAGATAATTAAAGTAACTGTGGAACTTAGAGTAAATCCAATTAATATTTTCTGACTCTGAGATATTTAAGTATTTGAACTTTAGAGACTTTTTGGACAATTAGTAGTGTTACTATCTATTTGGGTTTCCTTTATCATTTCTTTTTCTCTTTTTTTCTTCATTTGGGAAAGGATAGAAAGAAGGAAGAAAGAAAGAAGAAGTGAAGAAAAGAGAAAAGGATAGAAAACCTAGAAGTGGAAAAGATCAAGAACATCATCAAATCTTCATCAATTCATCTCATCTTCTTCACCATCATCTTCATCTTCATCTTACTAGAGGTGGGTTCTAGTTAGAACATTAGTTTTAGAGTGTTGGAAATGTTGAGTTAGGTTAGAATTATTGGAAATCGATACTCTAACGGTTAAAAATTGACATAAATTATGTAGTATGATCACATTAGGCATATAAACATTGTTGATGCTTGGTTGTGCTGTTTGAAATTGATTTGGGTTAAGAAATGGTGATTTTGGGGCTTTGGGACCATGGAACCCGTAAGGGGAGAATTCTGGTTCTGGTGCAATTAGCCAGGCGAATTCAGTCTCGCCACTGTCTCGCCAGGTGAGGGCCTGGCGAAAGGGATTCGCTAGGAGAAATCCAGATTCCCCATGCGAATTTGAAGAGACAGAAATGTGTTAGCTACTGGAACTTTTGATTTTTCTGAAATTGGGGTTTCGTCACTAGATTCGCCAGGCGATGTGCTGGCGGAAGGGAGTTTCGCCAGGCAAAGTGCTGGCGAAGGGGGATTCGCCAGGCGAAATCCTGATTCGCCAGGCGAATCTGCCTGGGACCAAATATTTTTCCTTTCTTCAAAAATCTATAACTTTTGACTCGTTTATCCGATTTAAGAGTTCTTTATATCATTGTGAAGCTATGAACATATTATAGCTAATGGCAGCGAGAGATATCTGTTTATTGCCCGATTAAATAAATTGGAGGGAACCATAAATTGGTATAATTGTGGTATGTTGAATTATGCATGTTCCATTATGCGACTGATGATTATTTGCCTAGGTTCATATTGTTAAACATGTTTGAATATGTATGCATGTTAAAATACGAAATAGGTAGAGTGAGGAATATTACCGTAAACAATTGTCGGATAGTGTGGAAATGACATAGTGACAACGCTCGTGCAGAAGAGGCCGAGGCGTGTGTCTAGTAATCATAACCAGTTTATCTTACGGTGTAGTTTCATGAGACTCGAGCACCTCCTCTAAAACGCATGCATAATTACTTGGCAGGTTTGATTCCCACGTATAGTAAGAATGGAGCCTACGGGTAAAGAGACTTGTGATGGTGTACGGGCCGTGTGAAGTGACAGATCACGGTGTACGGGCCGATGATCCCGAATCCATTTCGTATGCCAAGTAAATACAAGGATCCATGACTCGAATCGTCTTCTAGACGTAGAAGCGGAAGGGAACAGGGGATGCCTTGGTACGGTTATTGATTAGTGAGATTCTTGAGTTAACAGGCTCAGGACTCACTTTGGTACTAGTGTGAGTTAACAGGCTCACGAGTGTGAATGCATATATGGCGTGTGTGTACTCAAAGTCACTTCCCTTCCCTTTTGACTTGGGTTAGGATGTTAGAACCTTGTAAAGCCGAGAGGACTATAAGATAGCGAACTCACTGAGATTTGATGTATCTCACCCCACTGTTGTTGTTTACATCACAGGTTTTGCAGGTTCGACGAAGGGTAAGGACAAGGTTATTTGACTTACCTTACGGATCGTAGCTTTGGTATGGCAAGGCTTCCGTTGTGAAGTTTTTGAGATCATTATTTGATCTAGTTCTTAGTATTTGTCTTTGGAACATCTTGTAGATATACTATGCCGTAGTGTTTTGTATTTAGGCTTTTTGGGGCATGTATGTGTATAATGTGTTTACTAGGAACTTATTGTATATTTAAGTACCAAACGTGGAATTTATGTATAATATATGCTTTGATGTATGTATGTATATGTGGGCGTTACAGTGGTCAAGGGCCAACTTCATTCCAGAAATAAACTGGAGGAGAGATTGTTCAAACGCAACATTTCCTAATCGAGAAAAGAACTGACAACTCGACTGAGAAGACAGTTATCACTAGGGATAAGACCGACTGGGGTGATAGTGATGCAATATGAATGAGAATGCAATTAGAATGCATGATGTATGCATATATATGCTGACAAAACTGACGCAACATACAGACTAAAAGATGAACATGACGGGATACTCGACCGTCGCGGGGCGAAGTCGTACCGTTGATCCAAAAGTAGCAATTCTGCCTTGCTTAGGAGAGACAGTCCCTGCGGGGAATACCGTTGGTCGGGCTTAGGAGATAAGAACTCGGCCGAGGGTATGAGATGGGAAAGCCGTATCTGATATAACTGATCCTTCATTCAGGCGCACTGGCTTAGAAGGTGTACTTTAGTTCTGCACTTTGAGGCTCAAACACCTTTGGAGAAGCGATCGATGTTCTTTTGATGTTCAACTGTCAAAAAGAAATGGTCGTCTTTATTTTTTTTTTTTAAAAGCAGAACAATTTTAACAAGTAAATTCATTTTTGCTTCGTTTCAAGAACCGTTGATCATATTAAAATGTCGTTCTATAAAGCTAAAACAAATGAGAATAATAAACAAAAGCACAAGGGCTCAAATTTTATTGATAGGATGAAAATCAGCCAAGCGCGTGATTCCATAGAGTATTTACAAAGTTTAGAAAATGGTAATTTAAGGGAAAAGGGCTACATTGAGACATAACGACCATTATCCTTCTACCAACTTTGAATTCTGGACATCCTGAGCTTCCGTCGAAGATGACCTTGACTGGAGTTTTTCTGATGGACGACGTAACTGCTGCCGAGGGATTTGCCCATTTGTTGAACGTAGTTACTTGCCATTATCCCTAATTTTTACCTGGATTGTACTTTGAGGTTTCCAATCCACCGGGATGATTTTTTATCATGTCTCTAATTTTTTCCTGGACCGCCCTTTCAGGTTTTCAATCCACCGAGACGTTTTTTTTAGGCGAAGTATTTCTTGACTATATCAACATTCGTGGGGTAGGCAAATTCCTCTCCGTCCATGGTTGCAATCTCAAGGCGCCGCCTGAAAAAGCTTTCTTGACCACGTAGGGGCGGTCATAAATAATTAAGGTCGGCGTAATCTCGTTCAGTGATTCGTGAAAATAATTATTCAAGAACAGACTCTTCTTACTTATTTATCGTTTGTAGGGCTTGGGTCACGAATATATATATATATATATATATATATATATATATATATATATATATATATTTTACACTAGCCATCCCAACATATATGAAATCTTGCCCCCACCTTTTGTTGTTGAGCGTTGTTGAAAGTCAACGAGTGTTTTCTCCGATCTTTGCCAAGAACTTAATTTATGATAACCGTTGAATTGTACGAAATTTATAAAATAATTAGAATATAATTTATGGTTAATTAAACATAATCCCGTTGCAACTTGAAATATTTATTTATTAAAATATTTAATAATAACCTCCATTAGTTTAAAATAATTATTAAATTTAAATATAAATTAGACTATACTTCCATTTGGATATGTTCGTTTTATAAAATTATCAAGAGTATATTCCTAATAACATTTAAATTTTATAATAATACTTGGGCATTATAAAGACTTAAAATGGTAAAATTTCTCTTAGACATTATAAGTTCAATATTTCGACGTGTGAACTGAAATTTACATATAAATTTTAAAATAACCTTTGTATAAACAACATAATTAAAATAATATAATTAAAATAAAATAAACATTATAACGGCTTACCGATTACTTATAAAAATAATTTGGTTAGAACTTTGACGTATAAAACTCCTTTCAAACTTTAGAAGAACTTTTACCACAAACTAACTCTAAAAGTTACAAACCGACACCGTGAGAACCTCGATAACAAAAACTAATATTGCTATATAAATCAACTAGAGAAGGAAAGAAATGGAGAGGCAAGAAAGATGGTTTGTGAATGAAAGAATGAATATGGTGTGGAAAAGACCTTTATGTATACTAGTTGCAAAATATTAAAATAACATAAGTGTATCTCTTTTTACCCATACCTTCTAACTTTTCAACTCTTCCTAGTAAATTTGTCTTTCTCGAATATTTACTAGTCTTACATCAATAGCTCTATAAATATTCTAGTATGACTTTGTGAAAATAATTTATGAGAAAGGTATGAGAACTTGATATCAAAATGTTTTATTACATAAGATGATGTAGGATATTAATTGAAACATGAGATATATATTTCTTTTATAAAGTGAAATGATAATAATAATAATAATAATAATAATAATAATAATAATAATAATAATAATAATAATAAGGATAATTATTTGATATGTTTATTAACTTAAGATTATTTTATTTACTAATTAGTTTGTAGAGTAAAATGATAATATTCAAATAAAATAAAGTAAAATAATAATAATAACACAACAACAATAATATTAATATAAATTATATGAATAATTAATTAACTTAAAATAAAGTATTTTAAGTATTAGTTTCTAAGACTAGTTTTTAAAATGAAACGATGATATTCAAATCGAATAATAATATTAATAATAAATATAAAGGGTAATTAATTGATAAATTAATTATTATAGTTTTTTGTTTTAATATTTAGTTTTTAATAATTAGCGATATTAAAATCTCAAATCTAATCAGATATATTATTTAAGGTATAGAATATTAGGATGTTACACACGGGCTGCACGAGTGTGACCCGTGTATTTAATGTTATATTTCCTTCAATATTATTTTTAATTAAGTGAAAATCACCTAGACTTACCCGAGTCCCAGAGGTACACCGAAAATTTCACTATGATCTTGTTTATTTAACATTAACTAAATCAATTAGATTTAATTTCAGTTGTTAGTCCCCTCCTATTTTAGAATCACAACCTTAGATTTACGTAGCATTGCTAGATAAAAATAAGGTTGATTATTGGCATCTGTGGGTTTGATATCTTTAAAACTTTGATTGATTCTATGCACTTGCATAATAGCAAATCATGGATTTCTTGTCAGTCAGGTTGTTTACACTTTAATTTGCAACTGTTAATTTTTTGATTTTATCGTTAATTACTCTGATTATATTGTTCTTCACCACGAGTGAGTAGTTCATTAGAAACTAAGGGTCAGGAGACCTAGCTCATGATTATTCGTATGTACCGATCCTAGTCTAAACGGATATCTATCGGTACCCGAGCTCAGGTTTTTAAAAAGTTATGTTTGAAACAATAAAAGTGCTCAGACATGATTGAGAAATGTTCCATCTTTATAGTTGTGCAAAAGAAAAAAAATCTCTGACAAATAATCTGGTCGTGCGAAAGCAAACTAATTATTCAATGTATATTGGACAAAGCGGTGGAAAAAGTAGGTGTTATCCACATTTATTTATTTTCTATAAGTGTATCAAACTTCTTGTAATAGAAGGGAATTGATCATATGAATGTGTCATAGTAGGGAATATGAACCCAAAGTCATGTATGTTTCAGAGTATTTTAAGTGATTTTTATTTAATCTATTTTACAAAAGTGCTTTTTAATTTAACCTATTTTAGAAACTCCAATTTTTGGTCACTTTAAACAGAATTCGGTTATATACCTTTGCTCTCAATGGTTCAATCACTTTTTACACATTCGCACAATTGTATACTTGCAGTGTGTCAAACGGTCATGAATGTAACTCTATTAAATGGTAAGATGTGCCTTGGGGACTAGAAAATCAACGATTTATGAGGTTCATTAGGAACTAGAAAAAAAAAATAAGTTGCTAAAATCTCTGACAAATTTATCTAGCTACCAAATTACATATTGCATATTATTTTAAAAAATTATAGTTTAATTATTGTCTTCAAACTCCCAGGTCTTAAATAAATATTGGTGTTCAAATTAAAACAACAATTTGCATGATGATAGTAATCTCATTTGTATATATTTCAAGGGCGCACTGAATTGAATCAGTGAGTAGACTATAATATTGATTAGCAAAATGATAGCGTAATACATGTAACATTAAGATAAATAGTTTTCAGAACATTTATCAATTTACAAATCATATTCATCAAACAAACATGAATATAAAATTTATGATTGGTCTCCAAAGTTACAAATCATATTCATCACTTACCATTAATTTTTGAAACCTTACAATGTCCAATTCACTCAAACTTCAATACTATCAATAACAAATACGAATTCCATTCTTCTATTGATTTGTAGTAACATTTATAATAAAGTAATCGTATGAGGAGTCTATGATCAAATTGAGGAATTCAAAGCATTATAAGCTACATATAATAATCATCCACTAGAATCAAGAGATCATAATCCAATTGTGTCTTGAAACAAATGCATTAAAAAAAGTGATACATATATCAAGAGATCATAATCCAATTGTGTCTTGAAACAAATGCATTAAAAAAATTGATATATATATATATATATATATATATATATATATATATATATAGATAACCTAGAGAGAGACTTTCTGACTTCTCTCTAAAAGTACTGTTCATCTTCTACAACCTGCATTTCTTCTTTTGAAATTTCCATCTTTCAGTACAATGTATCAGGTTCATTAGGAGAGTTTCTTCTTCTCTGCGATTTCTCCATTTTCTGTTTAACCCATCTCTTTGCGACCTCTGTGTACCAAGTAGATACTGGAGGAGCTCTTCTCTATCTTTGGCTTAAACTCCTGGCTTTAGGGCTTAGGGGCCTCGGTAGGGAGGTGTTGTCTTCTGGGTTTTACTTGGTAGTTGGTTGGCGTGCGTTGCCTCTCTAGTTTGGGTTAGACACTGCGGAGGAGCTTTCTTTCGTATTCGAACTAAATCTGGAGTTTGGGATTCCAGTTACCCAGCACTGAGATGGACGATAAATCTAGTTTTGGTGGTCAAAATGGAGATTGGGAGGTGGCCGGAAAAAGAAAGATTGGCGGCCTAAGATCGCCAGAAGATCAATCTGGAGGTGTAGTAAGGGCAAGGGTATCGAACAAGATCTGATAGAAGCTTCCTCATTCTTCTTCACAGAAATCCCTGATTCATTTGAAGCTAAACAGTTATCTGATATTTTCAAAGAATATGGTTCGGTGGTATAAGTGTTCATTCCGGGCAAGACGGATATTAGGGGTAAAAGGTTCGGCTTCGTTCGGTTAAGAAAGGTTGACGACGAATATCTTCTCGCTATAAACTCGACAATATTGTCATTAATGGCAAAAAGATGTTTGTTAACTTAGCAAGATTTAAAAGAGAAGAGAATAAGGTCGTTGGAGTTGGGAACAAGTTGAACGGTGGCCCCCTTAAGAAGACCATTCACATTCCCCATCAAAAACCTGCAGCTAGTCGTTGGTTTGGTAACGGGTCCTCCTACGCGCAGATAGCCAAAGGCGTTAATGGTCGGTCAAAGACAACGGATAAACAAGTTCTTCTTGCAGACAAGCCTAATTTTGCACACTTAAGTTTCAATGTCTCAGGTGAAGAAATGGAGAGATTTGAACAAGCTTTTGCTGGGGTTTTAAATAGACAAGGGTCAGCTATGGAACTTAAGGAGGCCTTTCAGATGGAAGTTTTTTTAATATCAAGATTACACCAATGGGGACCAACCTCGTCTTGCTAGAAGAAGATAACCCTGGGGACATCAAAAGATGATAGAAGAAGAAAATGAGTGGACTCTTAAGTGGTTTTCTGATATTCACCCCTGGTCTCCTTCTGATGTGGACCAAGAACACCTAACGTAGGTAAAAATCTACGGGCTCCCGTGTCATGTTTGGAGCGAGAGATTTTTTAAATTCCTTGCTGCTAATACTGGCGTTTTCATTAGGATGGATGAGGATACACAGAAACAGGTGAGATTTGATGTTGCCCGAATACTGATAAGTACGAAATTTGCCTTGAATTTAAATGAAGTGAGCAATGTGGAGGTTAATGACAATACGTATAGAATCAAAATAGTTGAGGACTCGTTTGGCCCTTATGTTAGGGACCAACGTCATTCCAATGGAATTAGAACATATGAAGATAGCTCCGAGATTGTGGAGTCCGACTTTGGTTCGGAAGAAGAACTTGGATTCTGGGACAACTCCTTCAAAGTGCTTAGCAGCTTATCCAAAACCTCAGATTCCAATACAGAAGAGGGCTAATTCGGGGATGCCCAACAGATAGATCTATTGCGTGATCAGGGTGGTGTAGGTGTTTCTCCTGATGATGCCAGTAAGAGAGTACAACCAATTGGGGGGGGTACTCTTAGTCGTCAAGGCATTCAGGAACCACATTCTCTTCGCAAGACTTTGTACCTTGCACTATTGCCACACAAAAGAGTTTAGATGTGAATAAGTCTATTGTGGTTGCTGGACAGAAAAATGTTGATGGAATTCCTAAAGCCTCAGTAGAAGAATCACGCGTGCCTCAAGGAGTGGTGCCTGGAGTGGGTCAAGGTTCTCTGGGGTTGAATAATCTGGGAGAGTCTTCTGCTTCTAAGAAAAAGAAACTGGTGGGCGACATATACCAGAGGATAAAAATCCCGTTTAATCCTTCCTATTATGCTACATTACTGCAGGTGGAAAGTTCATACGCAAAATCCTTTTATTCATAAAATAAACATAAAGGTCCTGCTGAAGGTGCGCATATAGCTGCAGATTCTATTGACAATTCTATTGGTGATTCTAGCTTTATGAAGAGTAATAGTAGAATTAAGAAGAAATTGGAAAGCCTTCCAACCAGAGTTTGGAGTACCATAAAATTCCTTGGGATAGAGGCTGAAGAAGACGATGAGGTCTTCGAATTCATTTTATGTAATTTAGAAGCCGTGGATAGAAAGTAAAAAAAAGTGAAGTTGGTGGCTGCTAATGGTCATTCATGAATATAATCACATATAACGTCAGAGGTTGCGGGAGTAGCTTAAAAAGGAAGAAAATCAGAGCTACTATACATAAGGCTGGCGTGGAGATTTGTTTCCTTCAGGAAACTAAATGCACATCTATGGCAGACGGCACGGTACACAGTATTTGGGGCAGTGTCCATGCCAATGGTCGGCTATTCATTCTGAGGGCCTCTCTAGAGGCATCCTAACTATTTGGAAAGACGGTGTTTTGGAACCTATATGTAGTTATAGAGGAAGAGGGTTTCTTGGTCTCCAAGCGATTTGGAGAGGTAGAAATTGTTACCTATTCAATATCTACTCGCCTTGCAGCATCGCAGAGAAAAGAGACCTCCGGTCTAAACTTTTATCCTTAAAACTAAGTTTAGATCCAGGTGAATGGTTATTTGGTGGGGACTTCAACTCAATCAAAAACCCAAGAGAACAACTAGGTTGTACCAGCCATAATAGAAGACATATGGTAGAGTTTGCTGAGTTCATCAATTTGAGTGGCTGTGCGGATTTACCTCTATCAGACTTAAAATTTACCTGGTTCAGATCTAAAGGCAAGATGTGCTGCCGGCTGGATAGATTCCTGGTTTCTCATGGTCTACTTAACAATTGGAATATGGTCAGCCAGAAGATTGGTGTTCGAGACGTTTCCGACCATAGGCCAGTTTGGATTTCTGTCAAAAATACAAACTGGGGACCTAAACCTTTCAAAACTCTATCTTGCTGGTTAGAACACCCGAGTTTTATCCCCTTTGTTAAGAAAGAGTGGAATGAGTTGGATTTTGTTGGGAAGCCTTCTTTCATTCTGTCCAGGAAGCTACAATGCCTAAGAGAGAAAATAGATGGTGGAACTCCAACATTTTTGGATGGGTAGACCCAAGAATTTCTATGGATACTGATGTAATTAATGAAGTTAAAGGCCTATTTGATAAAGAGCTATACAGTGTGGGTACATAGCAGATAAATAAGAGGACTAATGCTTAAGATACCTTATGGAAAAGTCTAAGAATCAAAGAAAGTATAATTAAGCCGAAGTCTCGATTGAAATGGCACGAGGAAGGGGATCTCAACACAAAGTTTTTCCATGCTGCGCTAAAGAAAAGGACACATCAGAACACGATTCACTCTGTTTTGGTTAATGGATCATATGTCGAGGATGTTGAGGCTGTTAAGTCTGCAGTTAGACAGCACTTCCAAAAAAGATTCACCAAGGTAAGAAGACCTTTTCCATCCATTGGAAGTTCTGGTTTCAAAAGGCTATCTGACCAGGACAGATTAGAGTTTGAACAACCTATTGATGCTACAGAGGTTATAAGGGCCATTTTTGATTGCGCAGGGGATCGTAGCCCTGGCCCGGATGGATATAGCTTCGAGGTTTTCAAAAAATGTTGGAACATAGTTGGTCATGACTTTGTAAAATGTATGTTGGAGTTCTTTGAAGGTGAATGTCTGCACAAAGTCCTTGCATCCTCATTTCTTGTCCTTATTCCTAAAAACGGAAGCCCTCGGAACCTTGATGAATATAGGCCTATCTCCTTGATTGGCTCGGTTTACAAAGTGGTAGCTAAGATCCGTTTTAACAGACTCAGGAACAAAATAGGGAGTGTAATCTCACAATCTCAGACGGCTTTCATTGGTGGCCGAAATTTACTTGACGGGGTAGTGACTTTGAATGAGGTTATTGATTTTGCAAAATGTTCCAAGAAAGAGCTACTAATGTTGAAGGTTGATTTTAGAAAAGCATACAATTGCGTGGACTGGGAATACTTGCGTGATGTCATGATACACATGGGATTCGGAGATAATTGGATGCGGTGGTTGGATAACGGGGTTTTTAATAGTTTCACATCTGTCTTGGTGAACGGGAGTCCTTCGAAAGACTTTAGAGTTACAAGAGGGCTCAAACAAGGTGACCCACTAGCCCCTCTTTTATTTACTATCACTGCTAAAGGATTGGCAGTTCTAATGAAAAGAGCAGTCGATAGTGGCAGCTTCTCAGGCTTCAAAGTGGATTCGAATATCTCCTTCCATCTTCTACAATATGCAGATGATTCCATAATACTTGGAGATGGTTCAATGGGTAATATATTGGCAATTAAGGCAATTCTGAAAGGCTTCCACCGTGTTTCTGGTCTAGAGATTAATTTCAGTAAAAGCTCCTTGTTTGGCTTTGGTGTGGATGACATAGTTCTTTCGGCTGCCGGTAATTTTCTCTCTTGCAAAGTCTCAGCCTGCCCATTTAAGTTTCTTGGCATTCCAATAGGTGGTAACCACAGATTGGTTTCCTTTTGGAAACCTTTGATTAATACAGTTCGTGCAAGGCTAAACTCGTGGAAAGGTAGGTTCCTCTCTATAGGAGGCAGAGTAACACTGATCAACTCCGTATTGGAAAATATTCCAATTCACTATATGTCGTTCTTCAGAGTCCCAACTAAAGTTATTAAGGTATTAACTTCTATTCAGAAACTTTTCTTATGGCAAGGTTCTGTGGCGAAAAAAGGCATTTCTTGGGTCCGGTGGAACTTGGTGTGCAAACCAGTTGAAGAAGGTGGGCTAGGAGTTAAAGATATAAGATTGTTTAATGCAGCTCTTATGTTCAAATGGACCTGGAAGATTTTGTCTCAGGACAGGTTATGGAGAGGACTAATTCATAGCAGGTATCCCAATTACTTATAAGACTTGTATAGCTCTGTTGTATCTAAGAACCGCGTTCCTTCGTCAACTTGGTGGAGAGATCTTTTACAAGTATCTTCTTTCTGCGGCATTAATCTAGAAGATGGACTGATTTCGCATAAACTTGGAAACGGTGAGTTTACTCCATTCTGGACATCACGTTGGGCAGCAAACCGCACCCTGGCTGCAGATTTTCCTGATTTATGGCTTCTAGCAGAAAACAAATATAGCAGAATCATTGATAATGGTTTTTGGGAGGATGGCACATGGAATTGGAACATTAAATTTTCACATCAAATATTGCAGGAAGACATCACATTACAATATGATAAATTGCTTCAGGTGCTGCAGGAACACAAGGTGGTCGAAGATGCGCATGATTCGGTTATTTGGTCACATGGCCACACTTCAGTTTTTTCTGTTTCGTCATTATATTACTTATTGCAGGTAAAAGAGAGCAGCTTAGTTCCGGTTGCTGCAGAGGATGTTAAATCCGTGCTGAGATTGAATTGGATGGCAGTCGCTCTACTTAAACTGAAAGTATTTGGTTGGAGATTAATACTCAATAGATTACCTACATACGACAACTTGGTTCAAAGAGGATTAATCACAAACGCCAATGAAAAGGTTTGCCCATTCTGTTTCTTAATGGAAGAAAATGCTGAACATCTTCTCTTTCAATGCTCCAATTCAAATCGTGTTTGGAAATTTCTATTCCGTTGGTTAGAAGTTGCGGAATTTTGCGTTGGAGATATTTCGAACCATATTCTATGTTGGATAAATGGGTGTTTACAAAATTCTCTTAGTGTAGGTACTGCTATGGGCTTTTGGCTAGTTGTGTGTTGGGTCATATGGTCGTCTAGGAACAATATCATGTTCAGAGATGAGTTTTGGGATGTAGATACGATTACCAATCGTATAGTCATGTATTCTTGGTGGTGGATTGGTAAAAAACATAAAAATGCACTTAACTGTAATTATTATTCTGGGGTAAATGCCCCTCTAGATTTTTGTAGACCTTGATTTTTTTGCAGTTAGGCCTTGCATGTATATGGGATTGGATCTCCCCTTGAGATTCCTTAATTTATATACCACTAATCTTGCTTATTAAATATATATATATATATATATATATATATATATATATATATATATATATGTGTGTGTGTGTGTGTGTGTGTGTGTGTGTGTGTGTGTGTATATATATATATACACACACACACACACACACACACACACACACATATATATATATATATATATATATATATATATTTATTTATTTGACCTGTTTTTTAGTTAACACATTGTCGAGATCGTGTTTTTTAATTCATTGAATATAAATAGTGGAGAAGCTTCAATTTTATGTATTACGAATAATAAACTAATTTATTTTCATTTGGATGCCATATGTTTTCATCGGCCTGAGTTATGTTGTCCATTCCTTGAGCTTTAGCCCAACTTGGATGGATTATTGGCCGATCAACACTGATTCTTTTTTCAATGATATTTACACCTCCAATTTTATCTTCATTTGTCGTGTTAATAAAAACCACAATTAGATTAATGTTGTAATAGTGTATCTTTGTAGATCTAAAGTAATACTTTATAACTTTTTTGAAATATGTTAATCACTTTGGTTCTATCAAATAGCATTTTGATAAATTCAAAGCAATTAACATGTGTAAAAAATTTATAAATCTTTCACTCTAGAGATACTAGGATTCTCTCTTACAATATTACTCTAAAACTACTAAGATGCTCTATTATAATTTTAAAGTTATTGTGGTTTTAATTAACATTACAATTAAGAGAAGATTAAAGATGTAATAAGTAACCATTAAAAAAAGAAGGATGATTAATGAACCAGAATCCATGCAAGTTTAACTAAAGACCAAGGTAGGGACAAAATAGTTCGGGAGTATGCAAACATAATCAATGTCAATGAAAATAAAACTTGTTATAATCCTTAATAAGAGAGTATATAAACAATTGAAGATTCACCACTTTTTAATTTCTGGTATTGGTGATGGTTCTGGAGTGGCTTTTTGGCAGGCGTTGTGGATTGGTGATACCCCGTTGAAAGTTAGATTTCCTAGCTTGTTTAAGGCCTGCAGTAGGAAGGCGGTGGCTGTTAGTGATTTGGGAGTTTGGGATGGTGAGGAATGGCGTTGGAAGTTCGATGGATATTAATGTCAACATTTCTGAACAGGAACGGATCGACTACTGCAATCTGCTGGATACTCCTTCTGTTATCAAAAAGTTGCGGGATGAGTGGTGTTGGTCTCTCCATGATTCAAGGAAGTTTACGGTTAATTCTCTTTATTCGTCCTTGGCTTATTCTTCTGCTGTCAACGAAATTGAGGTAGATTCTGCAGCGCTTCTGGAACTTCTTTGGAAGATGGTCATTCCGTCGAAAGTTCAGATTTTCAGCTGGAGGATGGGCGGTACACGTATGGCACAAGGCAATACGCGTACGGTCAGGAAAATTGCACACTTGTGTTTTCTCGCGATACTATTTTTGGTTATGTCCATAACTTTTGACTCGGTTATTCGTTTTTAATATTTTTGATATCATTGGAAAGCTAACATAATTTACTTACTTATGAAAATGGTTTTAAAGTTGTTGGCCATTTAATTATGTCGGGATTTTGGGAATAGGGTCGTTTTGTTGATTTCTAGCGTTTAAAGGTGTGTAATTGTTGTTAAATATGTATGCATGCTAAAATATGGAATAGGAAGAGTGAGAACCATTACCCTAAACAATGTCGGAAAGTGTGAAATGACATAGTGTCAATGCTCGTGCTAGTAAGGTCGAGGCGTGTGTATTGTATAATCATAACCGGTTCTTTTTGATAGTGCGTTTCATGGGTCTCGAGCTCCTCTGAAACATATGCACCATTACTTGGCAGGTTTGATTCCCGCGTTTAGTACGAATGGAACCTAAGGGTAGAGATTTGTGATGGTTAACAGGCCATGAGAAGTGACGGTTCACGGCTAACAGGCCATTGTTCAAGAATCCATTTCGTATGCCAAGTAATTTCGAGGATCCATGACTCGGGTCGTCTTCTAGACGTAGAAGCGGACGGGAAAAGGGGATGCGTTGGTATGGTTACTGATTTATGAGATTCTTGAGCTAACAGGCTTAGGACGTACTTCGGTACTAGCGTGAGTTAACAGGCTCACCAGGTGTGGATATTTATATAGTGTGTGTACTCAAAGTCACTTCCCTTTCCTTTTGACTTGAGTTAGGTTGTTAGAACCTTGTAGAGCCGAGAGGACTTTAAGATAGGGAACTCACTGAGATTTGATGTATCTCACCCCACTGTTGTTGTTTACATCACAGCTACTGCAGGTTCTGCGAAGGGTAAGGATAAGGTCGTGTGATTATCCTTACTTATCTGATGGCTTTGCTTCCGTTGGGGAGTTTTGAGATCATCAGTGATCTAGTTCTTAGTGTTTTGTCTTTTGAAACATCTTGTAGATATACTATGCCGTAGTTTTTTTGTATTAGGCTTTTTGGGCATGTATATGTATAATGTGTTTACTAAGAACTTATTGTATATTTCAGTACCAAACGTACTTTTCATGTATAATATATGATTTGATGCATGTATATATATGTGGGCTTTACAAAATCTTGAGTTAACAGGCTCAGGACGTAATTCATTCTGTGTGATTTATGAGTTAACAGACTCATGACATGTTTCCATATAGTGGGAGATTGTGAACTCAAAGTCATTTCCCATCCCCTTGACTTGAGTTAGGATTTAATAGAACCTTGTAGAGCCGAAAGAATCTATAGGATAGGGAACACACTGAGATTTGATGTATCTCACCCCACTATAGTTGCTATATTTCAGGTAATTGCAGGTTGATTTACAAGTGGAGCGATGCTGGGATGTTTCAAGAGAAGCTTAGTTAAGCTTATTTCCGCTGTGTATTTTTATTGTTCTTGCACAATGAGGAATATTGTATAATGTTCTTTGTTTTTATTATTTTTGGTTAGTTTCCATGACTTGTTCCATGTAGTGTACTTATGTTTAGACCAAGGACCACTCCAGCAGGGACTAATCCGCCGGGTGACGAGGGAAATGCACCTTTGTACCAATTTATGCAACAGATGCAACAACAACAGAATCCGTTTGTGCAATAAATGGTACCAGAAGCTGCAGGGGGAACCTTTAGGGATTTCATCCGAATGAATCCTCCGGAATTTCAGGGAGGGTTAGATCCAGTAGAGGCTCATGAATGGATATCAGGTATGGAACGGATTTTCCTAATAGTTCAGTGCAGTGAGGAAAACAAGGTGGTCTTCGCCTCTCACTTGTTGAAGGGTTCTGCCATGAGGTGGTGGGAAAATGCTTCAGCTTTGATGACAATTCAGGAGGTACCAAAGGTATGGGAGTAGTTTAAGGTAATTTTATTGAGAAATATTTTCCAAGTTCCTTGAGATCTCAGAAGGAATTCGAGTTTCAATAATTGAGACAAGGCAACTTGACTGTGGCTTCTTATGCTGAGAAATTTGAAACTATGGCCGCTTATTCTAGACAAGCCATGTATGCTCCTGATGAGAGGTGGAAGATTGATCCGTTTCTGTTTGGTTTAAGGGCTGAAATTTCACACAGTGTATCTCAGAGAGAATTTACTAACTATGCTGAACTGTTAAGACAATGTTAGGTGGCTGAACATAGTTTGAAGAAGGTACAAATGGAAGGAGATTTGAGTAGGATGAATCAAAGTGATCGAGGGAGACCGAATCAACAGGTTAGACCAAGGCAACAATCCTTTAAAGGGAAGCAAGCTCAGGGTTCTAGAACTAGTGTGCCTCCGGTATGTCGTATGTGTGGACGGAATCATTATGGTAGGTGTAGTTTGGAAGGAATAAGATGTTATCAGTGTAATAAGGTGGGCCACATGGCGAAGGATTGTCCTCAGGGTAGGAATCAGGCACAAGGGAAGAATACCGGCTGAGTGTATACCTTGGATGCAAGGAAGACAAAGGGTGATAACTCCTTGATTGCGGGTACGTGTTTCGTAAATGGACATCCTTTTTTTGTCTTATTTGATTGTGGGGCAACGCATTCTTTTGTGTCCACGCGTTGCATGAAGCGACTAGGGTTGCACGCTGTTCCTTTGTTACCTCATATGGTGGTTACTACTGCCATGGACGAGATTGTAGAGACACCGTTGATGTCTAAGAATTGTGTTTTGTCGGTGAATGAAAGAGTTTTCCAGATTGACCTTATCTGTTTACCGCTTAAGAAAGTGGATGTTGTTCTGGGAATGGATTGGCTTTCCACTAATTTTGTGTTTATTGGGTGTGAGGAAAAACTGATCATTATCCCGTCCGAAGAGGCTACTTCGAAGGATGTGTTAACCACTATTTTAGAAGGTACGGTGGGAATGATTAATTTCTTGTTTGAGGAAGAAAAGTCTGTTCTTTTGATTCTTACTAAAGAGGAGAGTAGTAGTATTCCAGCTTTGAGTATTTCGGTAGTTTGTGACTTTCCTGAAGTTTTTCCCGAGGATATCACTTCTCTTCCTCCGGAGAGGGAATTGGAATTCTCTATTGACCTGATACCGAGAACGGCTCCAATATCCGTTTCTCCGTATCGGATGGCACCACTTGAATTAAGAGAACTAAAGAATCAGTTGGAAGAACTATTGGCTAAGCATTTTGTTCGACCCGGTGTTTCACCCTGGGGAGCTCCAGTGTTATTGGTAAAGAAAAAGGATGGTGGAATGCGATTGTGTATTGATTACCGTCAGTTGAATAAGGTCACCATCAAGAATAAATACCCGTTACCAAGGATAGACGACCTGTTTGATCAATTGAAAGGAGCCTGTGTGTTCTCGAAGATTGACTTACGGTCGGGTTATCATTAGATTCGGGTGAAGAGTACAGATGTACCTAAGACCGCGTTCAGAACCCGTTATTGTCATTATGAATTCTTGGTAATGCCTTTTGGTGTGACGAATGCTCCAGCAATTTTCATGGATTATATGAATCGGATATTTCAACCTTACTTGGACCAATTTGTGGTGATTTTCATTGATGACATTCTTATTTATTCTCATGATCCTCAAGAGCACGGTGAACATCTAAGGATCGTTTTATCCATCTTGCAAGAGAAGCAACTGTTTGCTAAATTAAGTAAGTGTGAGTTTTGGATGTCTGAGGTTAATTTCCTTGGTCATGTCATATCCCATGGAGGGATGGTGGTCGATCCATCAAAAGTTGAAGCAGTGATAAATTGGGAGAGACCGAAGAATGTTTCTGAAGTTAGAAGTTTCTTGGGATTGGCCGGGTACTACAGAAGGTTTATCAAGGGATTTTCGCAATTGGCTTTACCATTGACCAAACTTACTAGGAAGGATTATTAATATGAGTGGGATTCGGCTTGTGAAAGGAGTTTTAGGAGTTTGAAGGAGAAGTTGGCGACTGCTCCTGTTTCGGTTATTCCTGATCCTAGCAAGTCATATGAGGTATATTGTGATGCATCGAAGAAGGTTTTATGCGGAGTGTTAATGCAGAATGGACATGTAGTGGCTTACGCTTCGCGACAGTTGAAAGTACATGAAGAGAATTACCCGATGCATGATTTAGAGTTGGCAGCAGTTGTTTTTACGTTGAAGGTGTGGCGTCACTATTTGTATGGTGTACGTTTTGAGATGTTTAGTGACCATAAGAGCTTAAAGTACTTATTTGATCAGAAAGAATTGAATATGCGTCAAAGGAGGTGGATGGAATATTTGAAAGATTATGATTTGGAATTAAAGTACCATCCGGGTAAAGCGAACAAGGTAGCGGATGCTTTAAGCAGGAAAGAGTTACATAGTGTCGAGTTGATGATGTTAGAGTATGCCTTAATGGAAAAGTTTAGAGATCTAAATCTTCAATTTAATTGGACTCCTGATTGTGGGGTTATGGGAAATTTGAATATCATCTCTACTCTCAGAGAAGAAATCCAACAAGAGCAAGGGTCGGATGAGAAGTTACAGGAATTGTTGACTCAACTGGGTTTTGTGCGATCTACCGACGGAGTCATTTCGTTTAACCAAAGGATTTGTGTTCCGGACAACACGGGGTTAAAACGAAGGATTTTGGAGGAAGCGCATAAGGGTACTTTTACTATACATCCTGGTGCTTCAAAGATGTATCAAGATTTAAAGAGGGACTACTGGTGTGCCAACAAGTGAAGATTGAGCACCAAAGGTCGGGTGGCTTATTGCAGCCTTTAGAAATTCCGATGTGGAAATAGGATAGTATTTCGATGGACTTCGCAGTGGGATTACCTTGTGCGCAAGGTGGTTATGACTCCATTTGGGTAATTGTGGACCGATTAACGAAATCCGCGCATTTCTTAGCTGTGAAGACTACCTAAAAGGTGAGTCATCTCGCAAGGTTGTTTATTTCAGAGATAGTGAGATTGCATGGTATTCTTACTAGTATTGTTTCGGATAGAGATCCAAAATTTACTTCCAGATTTTGGAGAGCTTTTCAACAAGCCATGGGAAGGAGGTTGTGTTTGAGTACGTCAAACCATCCGCAAACGAACGGTCAGACGGAACGGACAATACAAACCATGGAAGACATGTTAAGAGCTTGTGTGCTTGGAAGTGGGAGAAATTGGAGAAAACTGTTGTCGTTGATCGAATTCTCTTATAACAACAGTTATCATGCGAGCATTGATATGGCACCTTATGAGGCGTTGTATGGTAGAAAGTGTAGAACGCCATTGTGTTGGATGGAGGTTGGCGATGATAGGATTTTGGGACCTGAGATTATTCACGAGACTACGGAAAAGATTAGAATGATTCGGGAAAAGATCAAACAAGCCCAAGATCGTCAGAAAAGCTATGCGGACAACCGTAGGAGACCGTTGGAGTTTGATGAAGGTGATCATGTATTTTTGAAGGTTACTCCGAGATTGAGATTGAAAGGACCTTTTAAATCGCAGAAATCAAGTCCACGATACGTAGGACCGTATCAGATTTTGGAAAGAATTGGGGAAGTAGCTTACAGATTAGCCTTACCGCCTTCTCTGTCAGAGATGCACGACGTTTTTCATGTGTCTTAGCTTCGGAAATTTGTTCCAGATCCTCTTCAGCCAGTTTTACCGGATACAATTGAGATAGAAGCTGATCTGACATTTGAGCCTCAGCCGAGTCGTATCACAGGAAGGGAAACTAAAGTGTTACGGAATAAAGAGATTCCTCTTGTTAAGGTCCAGTGGGACGAGACGCATCCAGGCGATGCAACTTGGGAATTGGAATCAGAAATGCTGGAGGTTTATCCTCATCTTTTCAGGTAATTGTTTTAAATTCGTGGGAGAATTTCTATTTAAGGGGGGGAGGATGTAATACCCCGTAATTTTGTGAACATTTTGGATAATATTATTATGATCAATTGGGTTCCGGGGTACTCTGAGCAATTATTGGAAAAAGTAATTGGAGTAAACCGACGAACTCGGAATTCGATTAAATTAATATTATTTTATTTGGGATTTTATTAATTGGTGCATTAGAGATAATTTGAATAGTTAGTAGTATTACCAATTAATTGTTCTTGTATATTTTCTTTTCCTTGCCTTATTTGGAAATAGATAGAAACATAGAGAAAAGAAAAGTAAAGGAAGGAAAAGGAAGGAAAGGAAAGAGAAGAGAAGAGAAATTCTCCCAAGAGCTCTAGATCATCAATCATTAACCAATCTTCATCTGTTCATCCTCAGCTTCAACCTCCTCATCTTGTAATCCAGGTGGGTTCTAGTTAGACTCTTTAGATTAAGGTTTTATTGAGTTTTAGAGTTGGTTGATATTGTTAGGAAATGTGGAATTTTACCATAGAATCTTAATTTAATTGCGGAAATTCGATCTTTGATTGTATGTTATACTGGTTGTTATGATTATATCATGTTTTGATGCTTGGTGGTTGTGGAAAAATGGATTTTGGGGTTGATTTTGGGGAACCCATACCAGAAAAATTCTGCAGGAAATTCTGCAGATTTCCACTGCCCATATGCCTATGGGGCATGGCCTTACGCGTATAGGGCAAGGCCTTACGCGTATAGCATGAATGTTACGCGTAATGGAGGAAAAATGGAAACTTTCAAGGGAAAATAGCTCTGCCCATACGCGTATCACCATGGGCAATACGCGTATGGCTGGGCGAGCCAGATGGGCGGTACGCGTATGGCACAAGGCAATACGCGTACGGTCAGGAAAATTGCACACTTGTGTTTTCTCGCGATACTATTTTTGGTTATGTCCATAACTTTTGACTCGGTTATCCGTTTTTAATATTTTTGATATCATTGGAAAGCTAACAGAATGTACTTTCTTATGAAAATGGTTTTAAAGTTGTTGGCCGATTTAATTATGTCGGGATTTTGGGAATAGTGTCGTTTTGTTGATTTTTAGCGTTTAAAGGTGTGTAATTGTTGTTAAATATGTATGCATGCTAAAATATGGAATAGGAAGAGTGAGAACCATTACCCTAAACAATGTCGGAAAGTGTGAAATGACATAGTGTCAATGCTCGTGCTAGTAAGGCCGAGGCGTGTGTATTGAATAATTATAACCGGTTCATTTTGATAGTGCGTTTCATGGGTCTCGAGCTCCTCTGAAACATATGCACCATTACTTGGCAGGTTTGATTCCCGCGTTTAGTACGAATGGAACCTAAGGGTAGAGACTTGTGATGGTTAACAGGCCATGAGAAGTGACGGTTCATGGCTAACAGGCCGTTGTTCCCGAATCCATTTCGTATGCCAAGTAATTTTGAGGATCCATGACTCGGGTCGTCTTCTAGACGTAGAAGCGGAAGGGAAAAGGGGATGCCTTGGTATGGTTACTGATTTGTGAGATTCTTGAGCTAACAGGCTCAGGACGTACTTCGGTACTAGCGTGAGTTAACAGGCTCACCAGGTGTGGATATTTATATAGTGTGTGTACTCAAAGTCACATCCCTTCCCTTTTGACTTGAGTTAGGTTGTTGGAACCTTGTAGAGCGGAGAGGACTTTAAGATAGGGAACTCACTGAGATTTGATGTATCTCACCCCACTGTTGTTGTTTACATCACAGCTACTGCAGGTTCCGCGAAGGGTAAGGATAAGGGCGTGTGATTATCCTTACTTATCTGATGACTTTGCTTCCGTTGTGGAGTTTTGAGATCATCAGTGATCTAGTTCTTAGTGTTTTGTCTTTTGAAACATCTTGTAGATATACTATGCCGTAGTTTTTTTGTATTAGGCTTTTTGGGCATGTATATGTATAATGTGTTTACTAAGAACTTATTGTATATTTCAGTACCAAACGTACTTTTCATGTATAATATATGATTTGATGCATGTATATATATGTGGGCTTTACAGAATCTTGAGTTAACAGGCTCGGGACGTAATTCCTTCCGTGTGATTTATGAGTTAACAGACCCATGACATGTTTCCATATAGTGGGAGATTGTGAACTCAAAGTCATTTCCCTTCCCCTTGACTTGAGTTAGGATTTGATAGAACCTTGTAGAGCCGAGAGAATCTATAGGATAGGGAACTCACTGAGATTTGATGTATCTCACCCCACTATAGTTGCTATATTTCAGGTAATTGCAGGTTGATTTACAAGTGGAGCGATGCTGGGATGTTTCAAGAGAAGCTTAGTTAAGCTTATTTCCGTTGTGTATTTTTATTGTTCTTGCACAATGAGGAATATTGAATAATGTTCTTAGTTTTTATTATTTTTGGTTAGTTTCCATGACTTGTTCCATGTAGTGTACTTATGTTTAGAAATGGACAAGTATGTGAACTATGTCATTAGGCACTTATGATGGTGTCAGTACCAAATAAAATGCTTGTATGGTATTATTCTAGATATATATTATACCGGGCGTTACAGTTGGTATCAGAGCAGGTCGTATTCTCGACCTAGCCTTGAAACATCATAAGTAAATCTATTCCTGCCTCTTAAGTGTGTCTTGCCATCATGAAACTTAATATCATACTATGTAGTGTTGGGCCTAATCAACCTAATACTATGTATGTGATAGGTAGAATCATGGTTGAACGACCACGAGGACTCCGTAGTGTTGTCGGAACTGGTGTTGTGAGGGAAGGCTTAAGCCAAGAGTCAGTTGTGAGGAGTTTTGGTCAGCTCAGTAAGGTTTTGGTAGAAGTTGTGCTTTGGGGTAGCATGGAATTAAGTGTAATGTGTGGTTTAAGTAATCCTTTGGAATGGATGTAGTCCGAAAGTTAGGGATCTCTATTAGGCGATTGGTTAAGGTATTGAGGAATATGTGAAATCGCTAAGTAGAGCTGGATTGGCCACTAGTACGGATAAGAATTTCAAGTAATCTCATTCCGTGGAAAAGAAAAGTTGTTTTATGGAACGCGCGGCGTAAGGTCCGGAAGTGAGATAAGTTTTGGTGCTTTAGTTTCTAAAGTTTTTATGGTATCTTAAATGGACGAGAGTACTTTAAGTAGGGTGTTCGGAACAATATCTTCCACTTGGTTTAAGATTGAGATTTAAGGAAGTTCGGCTTTTATGGGAACCTAAAGTAGTAGAGAAGTGTGAGGAGGAACACCAGGATGTGTTTACATGCTTCAAGTAGAATAAGTATACGCCGGATGAAGAGTAGGAGATAAATTGGGTATATTCAGTTATGTAGAGAGATTAAGTTCGAGACATTACATCGGGATTTTCTGGATTCGATGGGAGACCAATTTGGAATTTGAAAGTGTTTTGGTTTGGAAAAGTTGGATTTTGGGGTGTGGAAACCATGAAAACGCAGCAGAAAATTCTGCTTCTGGTGTGATTCGCCAGGCGAATCAGGAAATTGCCAGGCGAATGGGATCTCGCCGTGGGTTCGCCAGGCGAGGTACTGGCGAAGAGGAATTCGCCAGGCGAATTACTTAGTCGCCATGCAAAAATGTAGAAACAGAACTTGTGTAGCTGCTGGAACTTTTGGGATTTTATGAAATGAGGATTCTCCGCATGTTCGCCGGGCGAAGTGCTGGCGAAGGGGGGACTCGCCAGTCGAAATTCTTAACCGCCAGGCGAATCTGGCTGTTTCCAATAATTTTCCTTTCTTCAGAAATTTATATCTTTTTACTCGGGTGTCCGATTTAAGCGTTATTTGTATCGATATGAAGCTATGGAAGTGTTCTATGCTGTGGAAAGTGAAAATATTGTTTATGAGGTGGATTTTATTTAGTTATGTGGAATGAATGGTATTAACAGTATGTTATGAGAAAGTTACACGTTGGTATTAAGAACAAGCGTAGTAGTGGCATCGTGGTTGCATTTGTACATAATGGATTTTCATTCTTAAGACAAGGGTGATGAGATGTACTCTGTGGAACAGTGAATGTTGTATTTTAAGAAGAAAGTTTATGGTAAAACAACGAGAAGCAAATCAGGACTTATTATGGACTAAGTGTAAATCATGGGCGATTTATACCGGAAGGGTTTTGTAGATAGTGGATAAGAATTATTGGTTGCGAATCTTGCGTTAAGTAATTTGGTGCCAGTGGGATGTTCAATGGATAGTGAAGGGTAAGAAATCCCGGTTAATGTGTACGTAGTGATGGAAAGGTTCTTCAAGAGGATGCATTGCCCCGATTTATTTTCGAGTATAAAGAAACTTCTGTATTTGTGAATAATCGAAATATTTGGAATCCACCTTTTGTTGAACAAAGAATGTTGTTGTTTTAATTCTCACCAAGGAAATTCAAGTGAGAGGACAAGGTTGTATGCTGACATGATAGGTCCATCGCTTTTGTAGTATGGTATTCTGGTTGTGTGTTGGGTTTTGCTTATGGACGAATTAAGTATGAGTTGTGGCTAAGACCTTAGAATGTCGTCATTATTGGCTTCCCGCTAATGTAGTTTTTTTAATAGAGAACAAACTGTCCCACCGAAGATTTGTCATGTGACTGCGACAGAATTGGAATTCTACCTTGTCACTTGGTTGGAGTATGTCATCTGCATGTTTTGACTTTGTCGGGTTTACCTGAGTGGATCATGGTTATTGAATGTTACACAAGTTAAGGAACCACAAGTTGAGAATGATATTTCAAGTTAGAACAAATCGGATTGGTGGTTTGAGTGGTGACGAGTTTTGAGTTATAAGAATTGTTTTTTTTTCTTCTATGGCAGTGTTAACCGATTAACGTTATGTGGTTAACCGATTGACACGTGCAAGGATGGTTTTTAGCGTTGAACTTGAGTATTTAACCGATTAACCTCAGATGGGTAATCGATTAACGTGTGGGTAAACTATGGAATCCCTTAGGAACCATCATCTGCGTTTTGTTACCTTATGTTTCTCCGAGTGGAGAGTATTGTGTGAATGGAAAACGGGATTGCAAGTAAATGAAACACAAATTTTTGTTTTGAAATTGGAACTTGTGGAAAGGTGTTGCATAGTCGACCATTTGTTTAGACGACGAGGGAGTTTAATTTTTGGAGAAATAATCTTGTGAATTGGGTTGAGTAGGAGAAAGTCTTAAGTATATTGTTATTACTACTGACGAGAGTCTTAAAGACGAAGTTGGAAAATATTCTCGAAGTATTGATCTTGTAAAGATCGTTTCGGTGATTTAATTTGTGGTGTTTTTAAGGAACAAACGGTTGGTCGGAGTTAGTAATTGTTATCTTCCGTGAGTTCTTGGTTTTGATTTTAGACTCCGTGAAAGTGGTACCAGTTGTGTGCAGTTGTGTTCTAACCAAAGAAGGAATTGTAGGTTATTATTCCAAGTACTAGTAAGAATTGGACGTCCCGAAGTTAAGCATGTAACTTGGAATTGTTTATGAAATGGAACGAATGAAAAGAGTTGATTCAAATGAGAAGTGTGGTATGGACTTTGAAAGTGTGTGTGTATGTGGAGTGTTATACATGAATTGGTGAGTAATATGGAGACTCACGTTTGTGCCTTGAGCGGTTAAAGTTTTGATAAGTGGTGATTTACGTATGTATGAAGTTTTGTAATGGTGTTACATTTGATTGGTTGAGATCTCGAATCAGCAAGGAACCTGAAGTAAGTTGGAAACTGTAAGAAGAATCGATTTGGAAAGTAGTAATCAGAACCAAAGATTGTTAAGCTATTTTGGATGAATTATTTCGAGTTTAGAATGGATTGAGAAGTGTATATGTGGTGGTTGTAACAGTGTAACTCCTACATCTTTATCGTCTAGAGAGTGTTGGACGGATGTTATTATATTGTGTGTTGGCAAAGAAATTGTTCTACCCTAAGACGTTGGTAAGTTTCCTGTGCCATTGGTTATTAAGGACCCTAATGGATAAGCGTGTTCCTCCGCAGACAGTTAGCTATCTGGTAGTACTTAAGAATTTGTGGCTTTCCGTTGTGAGACTTCGGATTGCGCAGTCGAAGGTAATAGATGTAAGAGTTCAGTCAGATTAGTAAGAACTTGAAGATTATGGCTAGTAAGTATGGAAATAAGGAGATTTTGTTTTGAGTGTGTTACCTTTGGCGTGATACAAAAGAAGGGAAATATCAGATTGAATGAGTATAGTGTACAACATCAGACCAGATGGAACTGGTAAAAGAAGTTGTTTGACTAATTATGAAGTGGTTTGAATGTTGATAGGAATTATGGAAAAAGCAAGTTGAAAGTTAAATCAATATTGGAACAAGAGTCTAATAAAGGACGTGACGTCGGATAAATTGTGAAAATACAGATTTTTAGTCTGTGAAGTCAAGTTAGATTTGGAATACGTCAGAAATTTGGACGGACGTAAAGTTAAGTGTGGGTCTGAGACAGGGATATAAGTTGCAATTATTGTTGAGTAGAGGAAATTCAGGGGCGAATTTCAATTTAAGGGGGGGAGAGTGTAATACCCCATATTATTTAAATGCTCATTTTGGTATCAGATGAGATCAGATGAGTATCTATGTGTTCTATCTTTGGGTAATTGGATTAATGGAATCCTCAAAGTACTTTAAGTATTGACATTTGGGATCAATAGAGCAACTGGAGAACTCTTAAGAGATCAATTATTTTATTAAGGAGACGGATTAATATCTACTAATTCAAGAAAGTAATTTTTGGTAACTTTGATAATTGATCAATTGGGTTGAGACGACAAAATATCAATTGGAGATATTTTGCCCTGTTGGATTTATATTATATAATAAGGATTATATATATATATATATATATATATATATATATATATATATATATATATATATATATATAAGAAAAGAAGAAGAAGAAGATAGAAAAGAAGAAGAAGAAGAAAAGGAAAGAGAGAAAGAAGAAGAGAAAGAGGGAAATATGAAGAAGAGAAGCTTATGGATCATCATCAATGTTCATCATCTTCTTCAAACTCCTCTTCGATCATCAGGTGGGTTCTAGATAGAGACTTTAGAGTAAATTTCTGGAGGTTTTAGAGTTAGGTTAGATTTGGATAAAATGAGTAATTTTTTTAAATCAATGAAATCTAACGGATAGATTGATGAAATGTGTGTCTAAATGTGTTCTAACATGTTGTTTTGGGTATTTGGATGCATTAATATCATGTGGGTTGAAGGTTTGGATCATTTTTGGGTCCCAAACCCGTTTTGGGAGAATTCTGGTTCGTCCAGAATCGCCAGGCGAGTAGGTGGCGAGGCTGATTCGCCAGGGATTCGCCAGGTGAATTTACCTGGGACAGCAAAACATTATTTTTCGTATTTTCGCCATAACTTTTGATCCGTAACTCCGATTGACGCACGGTCGGAAGCGTTGGAAAGCTAATTTTATGCTCTATGAGATGGTGAGGTAGAAACATGATTATATGTCATGGATTGATGAAATATATTTTATGTGATATGTTGTGTTAAATGTTTTACGTGTAGTATTTGTGTTATGCGATGTCTATATATTGTTGTGAAATACGATTAAGAAATATGCATGGTTAAATTATGAATTAGGAAGGGTGAGGAAACTTTACCCCAAAACAAATGGTATAATTCTAGGTTGTGATTAGAATTCTGATAGAAACTCTGGATGGCGACACTCGTGCATTCATTGACGAGTTCTGGCCTAGAGCAGATAACGTAATGACAACGCTCGTGCAGAAGAGGCCGAGGCGTGTGTCCATTACCGAATGGTATAGAATGAGTGAAACACTAGTATGGAACATGTGTGATTTGGTATGTTTTATTGATTAAGGCATTATGGCCTTGTGATTGTCGAATACAATCACGTTGTGTATATGATCACGTAACCGTAACCAACTTATCTTGCGGTGTAGTTTCATGAGACTCGAGCACCTCCTCTGAAACGTATGCACAATTACTTGGTAGGTTTGATTCTCGCGTATAGTACGAATGAAGCCTACGGGTAAAGAGACTTATGACGGTGTACGGGCCATGTGAAGTGACGGATCACGGTGTACGGGCCGATGATCCCGAATCCATTTCGTATGCCAAGTAACTACAAGGATCCATGACTCGGGTCGACTTCTAGACGTAGAAGCGGACGGGAAAAGGGGATGCCTTGGTACGGTTATCGATTCGTAAGGAATCTTGAGTTAACAGGCACAGGACGTAATTCCTTCCGTGTGATTTATGAGTTAACAGACTCATGACATGTTTCCATATAGTGGGAGATTGTGAACTCAAAGTCATTTCCCTTCCCCTTGACTTGAGTTAGGATTTGATAGAACCTTGTAGAGCCGAGATAATCTATAGGATAGGGAACTCACTGAGATTTGATGTATCTCACCCCACTATAGTTGCTATATTTCAGGTAATTACAGGTTGATTTACAAGTGGAGAGATGCTGGGATGTTTCAAGAGAAGCTTAGTTAAGCTTATTTCCGCTGTGTATTTTTATTGTTCTTGTACAATGAGGAATATTGTATAATGTTCTTAGTTTCTATTATTTTTGGCTAGTTTCCATGACTTGTGCCATGTAGTGTACTTATGTTTAGAAATGGACAAGTATGTGAACTATGTCATTAGGCACTTATGATGGTGTCAGTACCAAATAAAATGCTTGTATGGTATTATTCTAGATATATATTATACCGGGCGTTACAATGATTTGACATGATTTCATAAAGTTATGTAATGATATATTCCTCTAACAATATCTCTCCTTCAAGAATATTCTGGTAGTCAAGGATGGACATAGTATATTTGAGAATACATCATTATTGGAGTTTTTTTCTATGTCGCTACTGAGACAAAACGTGAGCAATCTCTAGTCACCTAGACATATGGAACTTATCAACTCTATTGGATTTTGTGTTTGTTGGGAATATGTAACACTAAAATAAAGAAGGAATTGATGAATAATTTTGTTGAAAATTTCAAAGCGTGTGAATTTCACATAACCTTTAGGATCAATTCGGCCCCACCAATTATAGTATAATGGATGCAATTGAGATTAACAACGAATTCTCTTAAGAATACTTTGAATTCCTTAATGTGAATTGCACAAACACAATAAATGTATCTTTTGATAATTGATTACAGAATAATGTTTCTTAAACTTAACTCATGCATTAATGAAGAGAATGATGATTTAGAATAATATAAATGATAAAGAAAGAGGTGTATGTATTTCCAATTTTTGTCTGTATTATACTTCTCAAATGTCTCTATTTATAGACAAGTTCAAGGCATTTGATGAAGAGAAACACTATTTGAAGAATGATTTCTGCATCTGTATAATGAACATGTATATTATTTGGCATACAAATTTATAACCAAGAAACGAGATAGATAAGTTTGTAAAGTTACACCCTTTTAGCCAAGGGGCGTGTGTTCGAATCTCATGTTTGTTAGTTTTGGAATAAATTTTTATTCTTGTTGTTTTAATTCAAAAATGACATAGCAAAGATTCAAACCCCTGACTATTGAGTGCATAGAGTCACACCTTACCACTAAACCATATATCTCAACTATCATTAAAATCAATAACAATTCATATACATATTACAAAATTAAAGCTTGCATAATATTTTGGAAATCATCTACAAACTCTATATTGAAACCACGAGAAAAAGAGAAATAATAAAAGAAACTCATTCATTGAAACAGAAACAAAAAGATAAAAAGAAGAGTACCAAAAACGCATCACTGCCTAAGGCTTCTCTACTGTCTTGGGCCTTCCCGTCAAACATTTTTCCATGAGAGCATCGCAAACCTCCTTCACAAACCTACCACAAAATTCAAGTTCAAACTAACACTAGAACGACAACTTTACATGAAAACAAAATCAAACTATTCATGCAATTAAA
This sequence comes from Lathyrus tuberosus, assembly GCA_022829125.1. Lineage (NCBI taxonomy): Eukaryota > Viridiplantae > Streptophyta > Magnoliopsida > Fabales > Fabaceae > Lathyrus > Lathyrus tuberosus. The sequence continues at coordinate 3,327,684 of JALAZF010000552.1, read as the reverse complement.
TATTAAACATGAACACCAATAAAAAAATGTTGGAACATTATTTCAATATTCCAGGATAGAGGAATTTGAAATTCCTTTAGTGTTATATAGGGTGTTTGTTCAAAAAACTCCTTAGTTCCACATTGTTTAGTTGAGATACACTACTACAAAAATAATATACAACAACGGTTAAAAGGAGATATTACCATGTAGGACCGACTGTTGTTACATAGTGTGTGATTGTATATGCGTTACTTACAATCACGGTTGTATGACCATTGTAGAAAATTGAAAAACGCGTTACCTATAATCACAGTTGTTTTAAATACCTGTTGTAAAAGGTTTGTCAATATTTTTTTATTTTTACCACCTGGTTTTCCTGACTACATTTATAACTTTTATCACAATATACAATATTAAATATTTAACACAACATCAAGAACAACAAGATTAACATGAATAATAAGAACAATAACAAGAAAAAGAACAACAGCAATAACAATAACAATAACGACAAGAATAACAATAAGGGCGATAAAAACAACGAGTACAATACCAAGAACAACAAGAACTATAACAACAACAATAACAACAACAAGAACAAAAATAAGAATAATAACAAAAACAACAAGAGCAACAACAAGAACAACAAGAACAATAACAACAACAACTACAACAATAACAAGAACAACAAGAACAACAAGAACAATAACAAGAAAAATAACAACAACAACAAGAACAAAAATAAGAATAACAACAAGAACAATAAGAGCAAAAACAAGAACAAGAAGAACAATAACAAGAACAACAAGAACAATAACAACAACAATAACAATAACAAGAACAATAATAAGAATAACAACAAGAATAAAAAAGAGCAACAACACGAACAACAAGGCATTTTTCCACTACCATAACTCTTAGCTCAAATTGAATTTGGTGATGTTCTTGGCCATTTCGGAAAGCCCTTATATGATACAACAACTGTTTGATCATATTTGGTTTTGATACTTTTTGGATCCAAGTGAAAAATTTCCCTACATTTGGAAAAAAGTGAAGGCAGATTCTGACTTAGTGAAAATTTCACTAAGTGTTGGAAAAAAGTGACATTTTCACTTTTTGTGATTTTGATCAATCCATAACTCAAAATCCATGAAGAATTGGAATGAGGTCTAGTTGAAGTTTTTGTAAAGGGCCATGAGATCTACAAATCAAGCTTTGGATGTGGAGAAATGGCTTTGTGGTTTAGGAGTTATGATCCTCCAAAGTTGGTACCCTTGCCACTTTGTTCATAACTTAGAAAATCCATAATTGATGAATGATGATTCTTGATTTTTCTTTGAATGATGTCCATAAATGAATGATGTCCTCCAAAGTTTTTATGGTTACCCCTTTTACAAGTTATCCCATTTTCTTTGATTTTTCTTGATGAATGATGATTCAAATCATACATTAACATCATTTTAGGGTTAAAAATCCATAATTGTGAAAAATCTCAAAAAGTCAAAGTTGACTTTTGTGCACAGTTGACTTTTTATCAGATGAATTCCAAACTGTGCAATCCTTTAGGAAATCATGTCCTTGACCTAAATCAAACTTGATGGACATGTTCCATGGGTGTTATAGGGTATATTAAATCATGTCTTAGGGCTTGGGAGCATGTACTGGTTAAAAGTCAAAGTTACAAATGACTTTTCCCGCGAAACCCTAACTGTAGTACTGATGAAATTGAAACTTGTTACTCAAGCTTCCTGGATCAATCCATTGTTGCAAATGGATAAATGTGGTGTATTAGAGACCCTCAAATCCTCTCTTGAGGTCTTGTCTCATGCTTTGCTCCAAAAGTCAACTTAGGGGTGAATTAGGTCAAGAAACCCTAATTCCTGATTTTTGATGTATGCATCCCCTGAGGCAAAATTGACTTAATGATTGGGTCCATGAGGTTCCAAGGAGCATATTTGGATATGATTTGAAGTATTGGCTCATGCCCAGAGGAAAATTTCCAACTGGAGGCCATGGTCGACCAAAACCTTAATTTAGTGACACTAGCGATCTTGAGGCTTGATCCACCTAAAAGGGAGCCACCTTGTGCTTAATCCTTGAAGTGGGAGTCCTTTTGATCCATTGTGGATGTTTGAAAGGTTTATACAAGTTGAAGATCATGTCATTCCATGATTGATCCTTTGTCTAAGAACTCTGAGAGGGCTTGAAACCCTAAGTTTGATTGTAATGGATGCTCACCCATCCTTGGGGAGACTAATGAGGCATAATGATACACCCATATTGTGATCATGATTTGCACAATGATGAGAATCTTAGTGGTCAAAATTTGGGGTATGACAGATGCTCCTATTTAATCTTCTTAGACCCGAAGGTGTGAATGGCGAAGGTATTCAGGCATTCAGGGTGCAAGAGGATTAAATATCGGAATACCCGAAATTTTGATGGTGGTTAAGGATGGTAGCTTGCACATCCTTCTTCTTTTGCTAAGCAATGATGCTTAGAAAAGGTAAAAAACTTCCCCTCGATCCTGGTTTCCTACCATGGAACTGGTCTTAGTTTCTGACGTAAACTTCCCCTCGATCCTGGTTTCCTACCAAGCAACTGGTCTCAGTTTCTGAAATAAACTTCCCCTCAATCCTAGTTTCCTACCAAGGAACTGGTCTCAGTTTCTGGAATAAACTTCCCCTCATTCTTGGTTTCCTACCAAGGAACTGGTCTCAGTTTCTTTTGTCAATAAACTTTATTGACAAGGGACGCTATTTGTAGCGGTTTTAATCAAACTTCTTGCCGAATTTTCCTGGGGAGATGCCATTTGATGGGAAAAAGAATGATGTCAGACTTGCTGGGGAACCCAATCGTCTGAGTTGTAGAGGTGCACAAACTTCTCTATTGGAGACGCCATTTGTTTCTACTGGGGAAAACGAGTTTCTTGAGAGACTGCTTCCGCTTGGAGTCATACATCATACTTTTCTCGGAGTCTTCCCGGAGAAATGCCATAAGATGGGATCCAATTTTGAGGTGCCGATGACCTTTTCATCAGTGGTTTTTCGGAGATAAACTGCCGTACCGCCGAATCTCTTGATTAATTGGCTTTCTCTGGGTATTTTCTTTAACCCGGGAAAGCAAGGATGTCATCTTCAATGGCAAAGAATGACGTTTGTTGAAGGTTTTTCTAGCCTTTCAGAGGTTCAAGTTATCAAATTGGTCAAGGACCAACTTCATTCCAGAAATAAACTGGAGGAGAGATTGTTCAACCGCAACATTTCCTAATTGAGGAAAGAACTAACAACTCGATTGAGAAGACAGTTATCTCTAGGGATAAGACTGATTGGAGTGATAGTGATGCAATATGAATGAGAATGCAAATAGAATGCATGATGTATGTATGTATATGCTGGTAAAACTGACGCGACATACAGACTAAAAGATGAACATGACGGGATACTCGACCGTCGCGGGGCGAAGTCGTACCGTTGATCCAAAAGTAGCAATTCTGCCTTGCTTAGGAGAGACAGTCCCTGCGGGGAATACCGTTGGTCGGGCTTAAGGGATAAGAACTCGCCCGAGGGTATCAGATGGGAAAGCCGCATCTGATACAACTAATCCTTCATTCAGGCGCACTGGTTTAGAAGGTGTACTTTAATTCTGCACTTTGAGGCTCGAACACCTTGGGAGAAGCGATCGATGTTCTTTCGATGTTCAACTGTCAAAAAGAAATTGTCGTCTTTATTATTTTTTTTAAAAGCAGAACAATTTTAACAAGTAAATTCATTTTTACTTCGTTTCAAGAATCGTTGATCATATAAAAATGTCGTTCTATAAAGCTAAAACAAATGAGAATTATAAACAAAAGCACAAGGGCTCAAATTTTATTGATAGGATGGAAATCAGCCAAGCACGTAATTCCATAGAGTATTTACAAAGTTTAGAAAATGGTAATTTAAGGGAAAAGGGCTACATTGAGATATAATGACCATTATCCTTCTACCAACTTTGAATTCCGGACATCCTGAGCTTTTGACGAAGACGACCTTGACTGGAGTTTTTCTGATGGACGACGTAACTGCTGCCGAGGGATTTGCCCCTTTGTTGAACGTAGTTACTTGCCATTATCCCTAATCTTTGCCTGGATTGTACTTTGAGGTTTCCAATCCACCGGGATGATTTTTTATCATGTCTCTAATTTTTTCCTAGACCCCCCTTTCAGGTTTTCAATCCACCGAGACGTTTTTTTTAGGCAAAATATTTCTTGACTACATCAACATTCGTGGGGTAGGCAAATTCCTCTCCATCCATGGTTGCAAGTCTCAAGGCGCCGCTTGAAAAAACTTTCTTGACCACGTAGGGGCCGTCATAAATAATTAAGGGCGGCGTAATCTCGTTCAGTGATTCGTGAAAATAATTATTCAAGAACAGACTCTTCTTACTTATTTATCGTTTGTAGGGCTTGGGTCACCAATATATATATATATATATATATATATATATATATATATATATATATAAAGATATTTTACGCTAGCCATCCCAACATATATGAAATCTTGCCCCCACCATTTGTTGTTGAGCGTTGTTGAAAGTCAACGAGCGTTTTCTCCGATCTTTGCCAAGAACGTAATTTATGATAACCGTTGAATTGTACGGAATTTATAAAATAATTAGAATATAATTTATGGTTAATTAAACATAATCCCGTTGCAACTTGAAATATTTATTTATTAAAATATTTAATAATAACCTCCATTAGTTTAAAATAATTATTAAATTTAAATATAAATTAGACTATACTTCCATTTGGATTTGTTCATTTTATAAAATTATCAAGAGTATATTCCTAATAACATTTAAATTTTATAATAATACTTGGGCATTATAAAGACTTAAAATGGTAAAATTTCTCTTAGACATTATAAGTTCAATATTTCGATGTGTGAACTGAAATTTACATATAAATTTTAAAATAACCTTTGTATAAACAACATAATTAAAATAATATAATTAAAATAAAATAAACATTATAATGGCTTACCGGTTACTTATAAAAATAATTTGGTTAGAACTTTGACGTATAAAACTCCTTTCAAACTTTAGAAGAACTTTTACCACAAACTAACTCTAAAAGTTACAAACCGACACCGTGAGAACCTCGATAACAAAAACTAATATTGCTATATAAATCAACTGGAGAAGGAAAGAAATAGAGAGACAAGAAAGATGGTTTGTGAATGAAAGAATGAAAATGGCGTGAAAAAGACCTTTATGTATACTAGTTGCAAAATATTAAAATAACATAAGTGTATCTCTTTTTACCCATACCTTCTAACTTTTCAACTCTTCCTAGTAAATTTGTCTTTCTCAAATATTTACTAGTCTTACATCAATAGTTCTATTAATATTCTAGTATGACTTTGTGAAAATAATTTATGAGAAAGGTATGAGAACTTGATATCAAAATGTTTTATTACATAAGATGATGTAGGATATTAATTGAAATATGAGATATATATTTCTTTTATAAAGTGAAATAATAATAATAATAATAATAATAATAATAATAATAATAATAATAATAAGGATAATTATTTGATATGTTTATTAACTTAAGATTATTTTATTTACTAATTAGTTTGTAAAGTAAAATGATGATATTCAAATAAAATAAAATAAAATAATAATAATAACACAACAACAATAATAATAATATAAATTATATGAATAATTAATTAACTTAAAATAAAGTATTTTAAGTATTAGTTTCAAAGTTTAGTTTGTAAAATGAAACGATGATATTCAAATCGAATAATAATATTAATAATAAATATAAAGGGTAATTAATTGATAAATTAATTATTATAGTTTTTTGTTTTAATATTTAGTTTTTAATAATTAGCGATATTAAAATATCAAATCTAATCAGATATATTATTTAAGGTATAGAAAATTAGGATGTTACACACGGGCTGCACGAGAGTGAGCAGTGTATTTAATTTTATATTTCCTTCAATATTATTTTTAATTAAGTGAAAAGCACCTAGACTTACCCGAGTCCCAGAGGTACACAGAAAATTTCACTATGATCTTGTTTATTTAACATTAACTAAATCAATTAGATTTAATTTCAGTTGTGAGTCCCCTCCTATTTTTAGAATCACAACCTTAGATTTACGTAGCATTGTTAGATAAAAATAAGGTTGATTATTGGCCTCTGTGGGTTCGATATCTTTAAAACTTTGATTGATTCTATGCACTTGCATAATAGCCAATCATGGATTTCTTGTCAGTCAGGTTGTTTACACTTTAATTTGCAACTGTTAATTTTTTGATTTTACCGTTAATTACTCTGATTATATTGTTCTTCACCACGAGTGAGTAGTTCATTAGAAACTAAGGGTCATGAGACCTAGCTCATGATTATTCGTATGATCCATTATTAATCGATTAAGAGAATTTTAACTACGAGATTATTTTAAAACCTGAGTTTTTCATTCCACACTTGTACAAAACAAAAGAGTTCTCATGTACCGATCCTAGTCTAAGCGGATGTCTATCGGTACCCGAGCTCAGGTTTTTAAAAAGTTATGTTTGAAACAATAAAAGTGCTCAAACATGATTGAGAAATGTTCCATCTTTATAGTTGTGCAAAAGAAAAAAATCTCTGACAAATAATCTGGTCGTGCGAAAGCAAACTAATTATTCAATGTATATTGGACAAAGCGGTGGAAAAAGCAGGTGTTATGCACAATTATTTATTTTCTATAAGTGTATCAAAATTCTTGTAATAGAAGGGAATTGATCATATGAATGTGTCATAGTAGGGAATATGAACCCAAAGTCATGTATGTTTCAGAGTATTTTAAGTGATTTTTATTTAATCTATTTTACAAAAGTGCTTTTTAATTTAACCTATTTTAGAAACTCCAATTTTTGGTCACTTTAAACAGAATTCGGTTATATACCTTTGCTCCCAATGGTTCAATCACTTTTTACACATTCGCACAATTGTATACTTACAGTGTGTCAAACGGTCATGAATGTAACTCTATTAAATGGTAAGATATGCCTTAGGGACTAGAAAATCAAGGATTTATGAGGTTCATTAGGAACTAGAAAAAAAATAAGTTGCTAAAATCTCTGACAAATTTATCTAGCTACCAAATTACATATTGGATATTATTTTAAAAAATTATAGTTTAATTATTGTCTTCAAACTCCCAGGTCTTGAATAAAGATTCGTGTTCAAATTAAAATAACAATTTGCACGATGATAGTAATCTCATTTGCATATATTTCAAGGGCGCGTTGAAGTGAATCAGTGAGTAGACTATAATATTGATTAGCAAAATGATAGCGTAATACATGTAACATTAAGATAAATATTTTTCAGAACATTTATCAATTTACAAATCATATTCATCAAACAAACATGAATATAAAATTTATGATTGGTCTCCAAAGTTTACAAATCTTATTCATCACTTTCCATTAATTTTTGAAACCTTACAATGTCCAATTCACTCAAACTTCAATACTATCAATAGCAAATACAAATTCCATTCTTCTATTGATTTGTAGTAACATTTATAATAAAGTAATCCTATGAGGAGTCTATGATCAAATTGAGGAATTCAAAGCATTATAAACTACCTATAATAATCATCCACTAGAATCAAGAGATCATAATCCAATTGCGTCTTGAAACAAATGTATTAAAAAAATTGATATATATATATATATATATATATATATATATATATATATATATATATATATATATTTGAACTGTTTTTTAATTAACACATTGTCGAGTTCGTGTTTTTTAATTCATTGAAGATAAATAGTGGAGAAACTTCAATTTTATGTATTACGAATAATAAACTAATTTATTTTCATTTGGATGTCATATGTTTTCATCGGCCTGAGTTATGTTGTCCATTCCTTGAGCTTTAGCCCAACTTGGATGGATTATTGGCCGATCAACAATGATTCTTTTTTCAATGATATTTACACCTCCAATTTTATCTTCATTTGTCGTGTTAATAAAAACCACAAATAGATTAGTGTTGTAATAGTGTATCTTTGTAGATCTAAAGTAATACTTTATAACTTTTTTGAAATATGTTACTCACTTTGGATCTATCAAATAGCATTTTGATAAATTCAAAGCAATTAACATGTGTAAAAAATTTATAAATCTTTCACTCTAGAGCTACTAGGATTCTCTCTTACAATATTACTCTAAAACTACTAAGATGCTCTCTTATAATTTTAAAGTTATTGTGGTTTTAATTAACAATACAAATAAGAGAAGATTAAAGATGTAATAAGGAACCATTAAAAAAAAGATGGATGGTTAATGAACCAGAATCCATGCAAGTTTGACTAAAGACCAAGGTAGGGACAAAATAGCTCGGGAGTATGCAAACATAATCAATGTCAATGAAAATAAAACTTGTTATAATCCTTAATAAGAGATTATATAAACAATTGAAGATTCACCACTTTTTAATTTCTAGTATTGGTGATGGTTCTGCAGTGGCTTTTTCGCAGGCGTTGTGGATTGATGATACCCCGTTTAAAGTTAGATTTCCTAGCTTGTTTAAGGTCTACAGTAGGAAGGCGGTGGCTGTTAGTGATTTGGGAGTTTAGGATGGTGAGGAATGGCGTTGGAAGTTCATGGATTTGATGGATATTAATGTCAACATTTCTGAACAGGAACGGATCGACTGCTGCAATCTGCTGGATACTCCTTCTGTTATCAAAAAGGTGCGGGATGAGTGGTGTTGGTCTCTCCATGATTCAAGGAAGTTTACGGTTAATTCTCTTTATTCGTCCTTGGCTTATTCTTCTGCTGTCAACGAAATTGAGGTAGATTGTCCAGCGCTTCTGGAACTTCTTTGGTAGATGGTCATTCCGTCGAAAGTTCAGATTTTCAGCTGGAGGATGGTGCTAGATAGATTGCCTACTATATCTAATTTGGTGGAAAGAAGGTTAGTGGTCGACGAACACGATAAGGTTTGTGTGTTTTGTTTCCGTCAATTAGAGGATGCTCCTCACTTATTCTTCTCTTGCTTCAAGTCTATATTAGTTTGGAACAAGATTTGTGAGTGGGTAGACATAGATTATATATCTGAAACGTGCAGCAGTCGTCATGCTAAGGTGTGGAATATGAGCCTTAATGGTCGTTGTAGAGCGGATAAGATTAATTCTATTTGGTTCATAACTTGCTGGAATTTGTGGAGGGTTAGAAACAATATTTTATTTAATGACGCCTTCTGTGTTTTTGAGGATATTGTTTATGATATCAAAATTTCTTCGTGGAATTGGTTGATTCTTGGTATTATGGATAACAAGAAGTGTAGGTTGTACGATTGGTTTAAATTTCTGTTCGATTTCCTGTAATGTTTTGAACCTCTTGGTGGTTGTAGTTTGTTGGTCTGAGATTTCCTTAATCTCTTATTAAAGAATTTGCTTATAAAAAAAAAATTAGACTTTTGAAAAAAAATGTGTTAGGTCAGTATTATTCTTCCTTTTTTTGCAAATGCAATTTTTTTATTTATTATTGTTTTTGTTGATTAAGGTTTTGTAATCTTTTTATATACATTTGAAACTTCGTTATTAGAATATTGACAACGAATCTTAGTTAACAACTTAGCTTCTCCACTATTTTTAAGATAAACAAGACATTCGGTTATAAGTTATCGTTGTTGGAAGAGTAATTCAATGTTTTGTCAAAGTCGAAGGTGTATAGGTTTTGGTCGAAGTAGTATATGTTCAGTCGAATAGTTGTTGTACATTGTAAGTCAGATGTATTCGACAGAGTCGAATATAGCTGATAAAGAGTTTGTGTCGAAATGTAGTTTTGGGCCTGGGTCGTGATGGCTTATATAAAGGGTCTTCTAGTTTGTAATTTGATACAGCTTGATACAGTTTTTACACAGTTAATACAATTTTCACAATTCTGCAATATAGTTTTCTCTCTCTCTCTCTCTCGTCTTCTTCTTCTTCTTCTTCTTTACAAATCCCATCTTTCTTGAACCCTAGTTCCAACAAATTGGTATCAGAGCCCGGTTGCGATTCAGAGAGATTCTAATGGCAAATGGAATAACAACGTCTACACAATTTCCAGCGAATCTACCGGTTTTCAAAGGCGAGAACTACCAACGGTGGGTGGCGCAGATGAAGGTCATTTTCAGATTTCAAGATGTTGTTGAAATTGTCAATGATGGAGTATCGGAATTGGGGGCAGATGCAGATGAGGCGCAGAAAGCTGTGCACAAAGATCAAAGGAAGAAAGATGGAAAAACATTGTTCTTGATTCACCAGTGTGTGGATCCAAATGTGTTTGAAAAGATTATTGAAGAAGAATCGGCAAAAGCAGCTTGGGAAAAGTTAAAGAGCTTGTATGGTGGAGATGAGAAATTGAAAAAGGTGAAGTTGCAGACCTTGAGGAAGCAATACGAGATGATTCAGATGAAAGAAGATGAATCAGTTTCGGTATACTTCTCAAGAATCGTGATGTTAACGAACCAGATGAAGGCATGTGGTGAATCACTCACTGATCTGCAAAAGATTGAGAAGGTATTAAGATCTTTAATAGCAGATTTTGATTACTTTGTAGTGACAATAGAAGAGTCCAAGAATCTTTCTGAGATGAAGTTAGAAGAACTTCAAGCTTCTTTAGAGGCTCATGAGATGAGATTGAAGCAGAGGAACTCAGAAAGAGAGAAGGTGACTGAAAAGGCGCTGCAATCAAGATTCACCAAGAAATCTGGAAAATAGAAATTGAAGCAGTCAAAGAATGTTGCTAATGATGAGAAGTCAAGCAAGAAGACTGATTCGACTAAGAAAGACATGAAGGACGTGCAATGTTACAACTGTCAAGGTTTTGGTCACTATGCTCGATATTGTCGAAGAAGAAAGAAGGCAAAAGCAAAAGATAGTGATGAAGTCCAATATGCACGAGCTAGAGATAGTGATTCTGATGATGTGTTGCTGATGGTCAACACTCAGTTGAACACTGAGCGAACTAGCATATGGTATCTAGATTCAGGATGCAGCAACCACATGACTGGCAATAAAAACTGGTTTACCAACTTAGATGAATCAGTCAAAAAGGTTATAAAGTTCACAGATGGCAGGCACATCAAATTAGGTGGTAAAGGAGACATTTCGATTGTCAGAAAGGATGGTCGAAGAGCAACTATCACTGATGTATTGTATGTACCAGCAATGACAAGTAATTTGATAAGTGTAGGTCAATTACTTGCAAAAGGCTTCAATATAAAGTTAGAGAAGAATCACATGAAGGTACATAGGGCTGATGGGAAGTTGATAATGAAAGCACCTATGGCAGAAAACAAAACCTTCAAAGTTGAACTCAACACATCAGATCATAAGTGTCTTGCTTCAATGACTGAAGAAGACAAGAATTGGCTATGGCACCACAGGTATGGACATCTAAACTTCAAAAGTTTAGGCATGCTCAACCAGAAAAGAATGGTGTTTGGTTTACCGCAGTTGAAGGAACCAAAGCAGGTATGTGAAGAATGTTGCAAAGCAAAGCAGGCCAGAAAAGCATTCAAACATGACTTGCCCATAAGATCAAGGCAAAAACTGGAGCTAGTTCATTCTGATGTGTGTGGACCTTTTGAAGTTAGGTCGAATGGTGGAAAGCGTTACTTCTTAACTTTCATTGATGAATTCACCAGATATATGTGGATTTATATGATTGAAAGTAAGAATGAAGTATTCACAAAGTTCAAGAAGTTTAAGTTGCTTGTCGAAAAGCAAAGTGGCTGCAAGCTAAAGAAACTGAGAACTGATGGTGGTGGCGAATATGTCTCTCGAGAGTTTGCCAGATTTTGTGAAGAGGAAGGTATAGAGCATGAGGTTATTGCACCCTATACACCTCAACATAATGGCATAGCTGAGAGGAAGAATAGAAGTGTACTGAATATGACGAGAAGTATGTTGAAGGCTAAAGAGGTACCAAAGAGATTTTGGGCTGAAGCAGCTTCGACAGCAGTATACATTTTGAATAGATGTCCAACGAAGAAGCTAGTCGAGAAGACTCCTTATGAAGCTTGGACAGGTGAGAAACCAAATGTTAGTCATCTTAGAGTTTTTGGATCAATATGCTTCAGGCATGTACCTGAACAATTGAGAACAAAACTGGATGATCGAAGTCAAGCTATGGTGTTAATAGGTTATCATTCGACTGGTGCATATAAACTATATTCACCAAATAATGATAAACTAGTGATCAGTCGAGATGTTCTTGTGGATGAAAGCAAAGGGTGGGACTGGAGTCAAACTTTAGTTCGACAGGAGTCAGATACAGTCACAACTGTGTTTGAAGAAGATCAACAGAATGAGGCTTCAACCAGTCGAAGTGAACAGGATAAAGCTTCAACCAGTCGAAATGAAGAACAACCTGAGAAAAATGCAAGAAGATCGAATAGAACAAGAACTGAGTCGACAAGACTATCTGGATATGAGAGATTTCCAGACCAAGCAGTTGATGCAGATGGTGACTTAATCGAAGAAGCCATGATGATGGCTGAAGCAGAACCAATTGATTTGGATCAACCCATGAGTGATTCAAAGTGGTGTGAAGCTATGAAAGAAGAACTCAAAGCTATTGAGAAAAACAAGACCTGGGAGCTTGTCGAAAGATCCAACAAGAAGCCAATTGACGTGAAATGGGTTTACAAGTTGAAACGAAGACCAAATGGTGAGATTGCCAAGTATAAGGCAAGATTAGTGGCTAGAGGTTTTCTGCAGAAACAGGGCATTGACTTCGACGAGGTTTATGCACCTGTTGCAAGGTTGGAGACAATCAGAATTGTTGTGGCAACAGCTGCTTATCGAGGGTGGAAGATACATCAGTTGGATGTAAAGTCAACATTTCTGAATGGACCATTAGAAGAAGAGGTCTATGTTACTCAACCGCCAGGATTCGACATCAAAGGGCAGGAGTCGAAGGTGTACAGATTAAGGAAGGCTCTCTATGGTTTGAAACAAGCTCCTAGAGCTTGGAATAAACGAATAGATAGTTTTCTGAATGAAGCAGGTTTCACAAAATGTGTCCCTGAACATGGAGTGTATGTGAATGATGTTGACGGTGTCAGTCGAATCATTCTATGTCTCTATGTCGATGATTTATTAATCACAGGAGCAGACGAAGCTGAGATAAAGAAAGTCAAGTTAAAGCTAATGCAAAAGTTTGAAATGTTCGACCTAGGGAAGTTGTCATATTTCTTAGGGATGGAATTTAAGGACACAGGTGAAGGAATATTTTTATACCAGAAGAAGTATGCTCACGACATCTTGAAAAGATTCAAGATGGGCAACTGTAATACAGTAACCACACCATTAGAAACTGGAGCAAAGTTGAAGAAGGAAACTAATGATGAGTTTGTAAGTGCAACTCTGTACAAACAAATCATTGGTTCCTTGAGATATTTGTGCAACACTGGACCTGATATATGTCAAAGTGTTGGAGTGTTAAGTCGATTTATGGAGAAACCCCAAGAATGTCATCTCACTACTGTGAAGAGGGTGCTGATATACATAAAGGGAACGATTGATCATGGTGTGTTGATGCCAAGGAAGTCGATAGATAATACAAATGCAGAAGTCTATGGGTTCACTGATTCTGATTTCAGCGGAGATCAAGACGAAAGGAAGAGTACTGCAGGCTATATCTTCATGATCGAAGGAGCCCCAATATCTTGGAGCTCAAGAAAACAAAGCATTGTGGCTTTGTCCTCATGTGAAGCTGAATATGTAGCTGCATCATATGCTGCGTGCCAGGCAGCATGGATCAAAATGTTGCTTGAAGAACTCAAGATAATGGAATCGAAGAAAGTAAAGTTGTTAATAGACAACAAGTCAGCTATCAACCTGGCGAATCACCCAATGAGCCATGGTCGAAGCAAACACATTGAGAGGAGGTATCATTTCCTGAGAGATCAAGTCAACAAAGGGAAGCTGAAACTGGAGTATTGCAAGACAGAAGTTCAACTAGCTGATATACTCACCAAACCACTGGGAAGAGTCAGATTCGACGAATTGAAGAGAAGCATCGGGATGAGAAGTCTCGACAACATGAATTAGGGGGGTGTGTTGGAAGAGTAATTCAATGTTTTGTCGAAGTCGAAGGTGTATAGGTTTTGGTCGAAGTAGTATATGTTCAGTAGAATAGTTGTTGTACATTGTAAGTCAGCTGTATTCGACAGAGTCGAATATAGCTGATAAAGAGTTTGTGTCAAAATGTAGTTTTGGGCCTGGGCCGTGATGGCTTATATAAAGGGTCTTCTAGTTTGTAATTTGATACAGCTTGATACAGTTTTTACACAGTTAATACAATTTTCACAATTCTGCAATATAGTTTTCTCTCTCTCTCTCTCTCGTCTTCTTCTTCTTCTTCTTTACAAATCCCATCTTTCTTGAACCCTAGTTCCAACAATCGTGTGCCCCATCCACGCCCAACTGACTCATTCTCCTAATCTCTTTGATTGCCAACAAAACAAGAAAAAACAATTAAACAACAGAATGTACATGAATAAAAAAAAACTTACAGCTTTTGTTGTTGATGATGGTGTCAGTTTAAACTAAGTATATCCAAAGCTCCACAAGAGATAATTTTTTTTTATCATAAGTACTTTAATGAGAACTTGACCATGACTGCATCTCAACTATATAGATTCCTCATTGATATGTAGGGAAAAAAGAAGATAAAAGAGTACGAAATTCAATCCATCTAAGGATAATTAAAACACAAGCATATATTAAAAATAATAAATTTAATATATATTATTAAACTATAAAAAATTGGTATGCATTTAAAACAAATCAATACACAACCTAACCACTAATCAATAAACATACTCGATTAATATCAATACAATCTCCATTTAATATCAATCATTGGTAAATCATAATGATCTACCTCTTAAACATAGACGACAAATTAAGATATTAAATAAGAAACATAAAAGAAGAAAGGTAAACGGACAAACACATGTTATTTATTTGAACTTTTTACTTAAACATCTTACACATAACATTTTCGATTTTAATTACTTATAATTACAAGTCCTCAATCACTATATTAAAAAAAGAAAAAAAAAGTTCAAACATGTGACATCTAATCATTTTAAGCAACTTAACAAAATCTTAAACTATATAAATTATGACAGAGTTTAGAAATAATAAAATATACAATTGATAAAAAAAGTTTAAAAAAAATATAAAATACACAAAAATTGGAAGCAAGCAACATAGTACCTATTCAAGCTTCAAATAGTGAAAAAATCACAATAAAGTAATTTACCTGACTCGCGGCTTTCTGATTCCCTGACGTTTGCACTACGCCAAACAAGACCTTAGACAGCGCTTTTTTTGGCCTTAGACAGCGCTTTTAAGCGCTGTCTAAACCCGCGCTGCTAAAGGTTTAGACATCGCTTTGGGTAATACCAAAAGCGCTGTCTAAAGGGGGTATATTTAATGAAAAACGCTGTCTATGGTACCATTAGACAGCGCTTTTTGACATTTTTTAGGTATACCTTAGACAGCGGTTTTTTTAAAAGTGCTGTCTAAGCCCCACCTTTTTGAACTTTTTTAGGTATACCTTAGACATCACTTTTTGTGAAAGCGCTTTCTAAGCCCCACCTTTTTGAACTTTTTTAGGCATACCTTAGACAGCGCTTTTGGTGAAAGCGCTTTCTAAGCCCTACCTTAGACAGTGCTTTTAGTGTAAAGCGCTGTCTAAGGTATACAAAAATTTTTATATAAATTTTTTTAAATCACAATTTTTACCAGGTTTTTCAACCAGAATTTGACCTGTTTTTCAACCAATTTTTTTCCAGAAAAATACCACAATTTGGAGATTCAAATCAATCCAATTTGGCCTATTTAAATGTACCAATTTACACCAAAATTATATATCCAAAACAATTGGCAATTCAAACCAATATATATATATATATACACCAATTTATAATTACAAATCATTACATTTTTTCTACAAATGTACATATTACTTATACTAGTACTTTTGCATCCAACCAAAGCATTGCTTCAAATCTACATAGGTCCTGAAAGAACACAAAGATTGTAATTCAATTAAAAGAATACATCAACAATGTCTATAGTTAGAAAGTTACACATATTTAAATTTTCATCAATTAAAGTAAGAGTACAATATTATACCTGATAAAACTCCGAGCTCCATAATGTATTGACACCAATCCTCTTTAATTTCATCTAATTGAGAAATTGAGTAATGAGCACACTTGCATTCTTCAAAGTACTACATTATAATATAACATAGTTTGATTTAGTTTTTACTATTTCATTATATGAGAGATATGTGTTAAATATTAAAATAACTCATAAGTTAGAAATACATACATCGGATGGCCACTTCTCTGCTAGAATTAATTGCGACCAACAACCAATGTCCACTGTAAGATTAAACAAGTGTTAGATGGAAACTTTCTACACGACGTCAAAATACAAAAAAACTATAATAGATGAATTTAGAATGAAATAATATATAACATTTTATTATTTTACCTCTTTCACTAACATCTCTTTCTTTTCTTGGTTGGAATATGAATTACTTGTTTCTTAGCAATGCGGACGGATGAATGGATCCAAATTCCCTCGTTATGGTCATTTCTGATATATGACTCATCCGCTATAAGATCCTCATCTTGATCATTTCTATTCAACTCATTCCATCTAATGCATGACTCATTCTCAACATCAATATCACATTGATCTACACCGCTATCATCAACCACTTTGTTAGATAAAAGCACTATAGACCATTTCGTACTCGTCGGGTCAGTAACATATAAAACTTGTTTAGCTTGAGATGCTAGAATAAAAGGCTCATCTTTGTACCCCACCCTATTAAGATCCACTTGCAAAAATCCAAACTTATCCATTCGTATGCCACTACTATTTACCCACTTGCAACCAAAGATTGGAATCTGAAACTTCTCGTAATCAAACACCCAAATGTGCTCAATAACTCCAAAATATGACAGATTTGCATATTTGGGGTTTAAGTTCTTCATACTTGATATGTGCATTGCTTCAGCTAGGACGGTGACACCACTATTTTGCATAGTACTTTTATCATCTTGTTCTTTGGTATAAAATGTGTATCCATTAATTGTGTATGCGCTATGAGAATACACATGCAAACTTGGACCATATGCCAAACATCTCAACCTTTCTGTTACTGAAGTAGGATCTGAAGAGCGCTTCGAATAAATATGATCCTTTAACCATTGTATGAAACTTTGATTGTGCTCTCGTACTATCCAATTTTCATTTCTGTTCTGATTTAACCTTCGGATACATCCTTGTGCATCTCAACATATGGCTCAACCTCATTATCATTGTGCAGAACATACAAATGCACTTGATCCCATTCATCCCTTGATACTGTCACAATTTTATTTCCAATTAATTTTTTACCATCCTTTTTTTCGAAAATATGAGCTTTGGTGAGTCCAATCGATTGAACATTGGACAAATATTCAGTACAAAACTCAACCGCTTCTTCAACAATGTATCATTCAACAATACACCCCTCTGATCGACTTCGGCTTTTCACGTACCCTTTTAATATTTTCATATAACGTTCAGCAGGGTACATCCATCTCATATAAGTTGGTCCACACAACTGTCTCTTTCACAAGATGAACAACTAGATGTACCATTATGTCAAAAAAAGAGGGAGGAAAATACATTTCAAGCTCACACAAGGTAATAACTATCTCTTTTTGTAGTGTTGGTAAGATATCGGGATCGATTACCTTACTACAACACTTATAACTTCGATCAATTCCATGCATCAGTAAATGCTATTTCAATCCATCTGCGTCAACCTTACCCACATAACAACAACCCAAGCAAGGACAGTCCATTCGACTGGGGTCTTTAACGTGTTGAACAGCAAACTTAACGAAATCCAATACCGCATTCTCGTACTCTTTGGACAATCGATCGGCATCCATCCATTTTTTATCCATGGTTTTCCTACTTATTAAGGTCAACAAAAACACTATTATATGAGGAATCAAAACATTGAATGAGGAGGAAAGTTATGATAAAACATAGAACATTGAATGAGCTTCTAACCTCAAGGATTTACAATATTAAAATAATGAGCAATATTAACACTAACACTAACACTAACCTAAACTAACCTAAACTAAACTAACACATTATATAGCAATAACAATGTAGAGCAACATTAACACTAACCTAAACTACAATAACACTAACCTAAACTACAATAACACTAATCTAAACTACTCATATTCTATCAAAAGAACATCATTCTATCAAAAGAACTCCAAAACCTAACAGAACATCATTATATCTAAAGAACTCCAAAAATATGGTAACAAGAACAAAACCTAACAGAAAAATATAAAACTCACTTAAAACCTAACATAAAAAGAAAAACTCTTACCGGAACAGTGGAGCACGGTGGAGTACGGTGGAGGATGCTGGAGGACAATGTAGGAAGGACGACAGCCGGACGGACCACGGCAAGAAAGGACGGACGACGGCGGTGAAAGGACGGACGACGGCGGTGGTTTCAGCTGGTTCGTTCTTGTTCGCAGAAAGAGAGGGAAAGAGGGAAAGAATGAAATGAAAAAGTATAGAATACTGATACCGTTTCAATTTTTATTTTAATTAAAAAGACCTTAGACAGCGCTTTGAATGAAAGCGCTGTCTAAGGTGGGCCTTAGAAAGCGCTTTTGAAAGCGCTGTCTCATATGGGCCTTAGACAGCGCTTTTGATTTTATTTTTTTTATTTATAAGACCTTAGACAGCGCTTTTGAGTAAAGCGCTGTCTAATATTTTCCTTTAATTTTTTTTTTAATTTATAAGACCTTAGAAAGCGCTTTCCTCAAAAGCGCTGTCTTAGGTCTTATATTTTTTTTTTAATTTATAAGACCTTAGACAGCGCTTTTAAGGAAATCGCTGTCTAATATTTTCCTTTAATATTTTTTTTTTAATTTATAAGACCTTAGAAAGCGCTTTCCTCAAAAGCGCTGTCTAAGGTCTTATATTTAGACGCGCTTTTATTTTTCTAAGTGAACAGTTTCCGTGTTTTCTAAATTTTTGACCTTATAGCAGCGCTTTTGTAATAAAGCGCTGCCTATGTAGTGCTGCCAAAGAGTAATTTTGGCGTAGTGTTGGATGGTTCATTGCCATATTCTACACATGGAAATCTACTCATAAACGTTTACATCATTGTGATCTTTAGAAAAAACAGAGTTGCAATGAAAATTTAGAGGGAGAAAGAGAGGTGTTTATGTAGTTAGAGTTTTGTGATAGTGATTTGTTTTCTCCACGCGAATATGGCATTTTGATGATATTGACTTTGACAAAGTTTACTTATTTATCTCCATGCAAAAGGGAGAAGTTTTCTGCAATCCGTGGAAATCTTTTGCATTGAACTGTTGCTTAATTTTATTTAATTTTTGAGTTAAGAGTTTCTTCTCGATAAAGGAGTTACTCTTTTTATTATATGAATTTTATAATAATATAACTTTATATATATATATATATATATATATATATATATATATATATATATATATATATATATTTGAAATAAACGAAATTATATATTTCCAAAAAACAAAGACAATACAAGGCAATCGCATGGATAATTATAATTTTTATTAAAAGAATTATATACAATGTAATACCCCATAATTTTGTAAGCATTTTGGGTAATATTAGTATGATCAACTGGGTTCCGGGGTACTTTGACAAATTATTGGATAAAACAATTAGAGTAAACTGGCGAACTCAGATTGATTAGATTTAATATTATTTAAACTTGGATTTTTATTAATTGGTGCATTTGAGATAATTTGGATAATTAGTAGTATGACCAATTAATGTTACTATGAATATTTTCTTTTCATTTCCTTATTTGGAAAGTAGAAGAACTTAGAGAAAAAGAAAAGAAAGAAAGAAAAGGAAGAGGAAGAAGAGGAAAATTCTCCAAAGAGCTCAAGAGTGGAAACATCAACCAATTTTCATCTTTTCATCTCAGCATCAACCTCCTCATCTAGTAATCCAAGTGGGTTCTAGTTAGACACTTTAGATTAAGGTTTATTTGAGTTTTAGAGGTAGATTGATATGGTTAGGAAATGTGAAATTTTAAATTAGAATCATAGTTTAACTGCTAAAATTCGTTCAATGATTGTATGTTACACTGGTTGTTATGATTATAGCATGTTTTGGTGAAATTTTGATTGGAAAAATGAGATGTTGGTGTTGAATTGAATCAACCCGTAGCAGACTTTTTCTGCAGGGAAAATTCTGGGTGTCATCTGCCCATACGCGTATCATGCAGGGCCATACGCGTATTGAGTTAGCCAATACGCGTATGGATGTGAAGGAATTTGGGTGTTACGCGTACGGACAGGCAATACGCGTATGAGTCATGGTAGTACGCGTATTGGAATGTTAAAAGGGAATTTTCAAGGAAAATAGCCTCTGCTCATACGCGTATGACCTTGGGCAATACACGTATGGCTGGGCGAGCCAGCTTGGGAATACGCGTATGGCTTAGGGCAGTCCGCGTACGGCCAGGACGTGTGCTGGAATGTGTTTTCCGCGATACCATTTCGTGTTATGTCCATAACTTTTGACTCGGTTATCCGTTTCTAATATTTTTGATGTCATTGGAAAGCTAACAGAATGTACTTTTGTATGAAAATGGTTTTAAGGTTGTTGGCTGATTTAATTATGTCGAGATTTTGAGAATAGTGTCTCTTTGTTGATTTTAGCGTTTAATGGTGTGTAATTGTTGTTAGATATGTATGCATGCTAAAATATGGAATATGAAGAGTGAGAACCCTTACCCTAAACAATGTTGTGTGTAATGGAATAGCGACAACGCTCGTGCAAGTAAGGCCGAGGCGTGTGTATTGTGTAATCGTAACCGGTTATTTTTGAAAGTGCGTTTCATGGGTCTCGAGCTCCTCTGAACACATGTGCACCATTACTTGGCAGGTTTGATTCCCGCTTATAGTACAAATGGAACCTAAGGGTAGAGACTTGTGATGGTTAACAGGCCATGAGAAGTGACGGTTCACGGCTAACAGGCCGTTGTTCCCGAATCCATTTCGTATGCCAAGTAATTTTGAGGATCCATGACTCGGGTCGTCTTCTAGACGTAGAAGTGGACGGGAAAAAGGGATGCCTTGGTATGGTTATTGATTTGTTAGATTCTTTAGCTAACAGGCTCAGGACGTACTTCGGCACTAGTGTGAGTTAACAGGCTCACCAGTCTAGATACTTTGTAGTGTGTGTGTACTCAAGTCACTTCCTTTTCCCTTTTGACTTGGGTTAGGTTTATTAGAACCTTGTAGAGCCTAGAGGACTATAAGATAGCGAACTCACTGAGATTTGATGTATCTCACCCCACTGTTGTTGTTTACATCACAGGTTCTGCAGGTTCCGCGAAGGGTAAGGATAAGGCAGTGTGACTATCCTTGCTTAGCCGTTGGTTTTGCTTCCGTTGTGGAGTCTTTTGAGGTCCTTAGGGATCTAGTTCTTAGTTTTATCTTTTGAACATTTTGTACATATAACATGCCAGTGTTTGGTTTTAGGTTGCTTTGGGCATTTTTATGTATACAATGTTACTAGGAACTTATGTATTTCAGTACCAAACGTACTTTTCATGTATAATATATGATTTGATGCATGTATGTATATATGTGGGCATTACAGTTGGTATCAGAGCAGGTCGTATCCTCGACCTAGCCATGAAATAGAATAAGTTTTCTTTCTGTTTCATATGCGGCGTGTCACCATTGGTCTTGTCTGTTATATTTATAGTATTGAGCCTGATCAACTTAATCCTATCTGTATGAAATTCAGGAACATGGCTGACAGGGGCAGAAACAACCGTGGTAGACCAAGAACCACTCCAGCAGGGACTAATCCGCCGGGTGACGAGGGAAATGTACCTTTGTACCAATTTATGCAACAGATGCAACAGCAGCAGAATCAATTTGTGCAACAAATGGTACAGCAAATGGCTGGTGGCGTGCATCCTCCAGTTGTGGTACCAGAAGCTGCAGGGGGAACCTTTAGGGATTTCATCCGTATGAATCCTCCGGAATTTCAGGGAGGGTTAGATCCAGTAAAAGCTCATGAATGGATATCAGGTATGGAACGGATTTTCCTAATAATTCAGTGCAGTGAGGAAAATAAGGTGGTCTTCGCCTCTCACTTGTTGAAGGTTTCTGCCATGAGGTGGTGGGAAAGTGCTTCAGCTTTGATGACAATTCAGGTGGTACCAAAGGTATGGGAGCAGTTTAAGGTAATTTTTATGGAGAAATATTTTCCAAGTTCCTTGAGGTCTCAGAAGGAATTTGAGTTTCAACAACTGAGGCAAGGTAACTTGACTGTGGCTTCTTATGCTGAAAAATTTGAAGATATGGCTGCTTATTCTAGACAAGCTACATATGCTCCTGATGAGAGGTGGAAGATGGATCAGTTTTTGTTTGGTTTAAGGGCTGAAATTTCACACAGTGTATCTTAGAGAGAATTTACTAGCTATGCTGAATTGTTACGACAGTGTTATGTTGTGGAGCATAGTTTGAAAAAGGTACAAATGGAAGGAGATTTGAGTAGTATTAATCAAAGTGATCGAGGGAGACCGAATCAACAGGTTAGGCCAAGGCAACAATCCTTTAAAGGGAAGCAAGCTCAGGGTTCTCGAACTAATGTGCCTCCGGTATGTCGTATGTGTGGACGAAATCATTATGGTAGGTGTAGCTTGGAGGGAATGAGATGTTATCAGTGTAATAAGGTCGGCCACATGGCGAAGGATTGTCCTCAGGGTAGGAATCCGGCACAAGGGAAGAATACGGGCTGAGTGTATACCTTGGATGCAAGAAAAGCAAAGAATGATAACTCCTTGATTGCGGGTACGTGTTTCGTAAATGGACATCCTTGTTTTGTTTTATTTGATTGTGGGGCAACACACTCTTTTGTGTACACGCGTTGCGTGAACCGACTTGGGTTGCAAGCTGTTCCTTTGTTTCCACCTATGGTGGTTACTACTGCCATGGATGAGATTGTAGAGACACCATTGATGTGTGAAAATTGTGTTTTGTCGATAAATGAAAGAGTTTTCCAGATTGACCTTATCTGTTTACCGCATAAGAAAGTGGATGTTGTTCTGGGAATGGATTGGCTTTCGGCTAATTCGATTTTTATCGGTTGCGAAGAGAAGTTAATTATTATCCCATCTACCGAAGCTACTCCGAAGGATGTGTTAACTACTATTTTAGAAGGTACGGTTGGAATGATTAATTTCTTGTTTGAGGAAGAAAAATTTGTTCTTATGATTCTTACTAAAGAGGAGAGTAGTAGCATTCCAGCTTTGAGTATTCCGGTAGTTTGTGACTTTCCTGAAGTTTTTCCCGAGGATATCACTTCTCTCCCTCCGGAGAGGGAAGTGGAATTCTCTATTGATCTGATACCGGGAACGGCTCCAATATCCGTTTCTCCGTATCGGATGGCACCACTTGAATTAAGAGAACTAAAGAATCAGTTGGAAGAACTATTGGCTAAGCATTTTGTTCGACCCAGTGTTTCACCCTGGGGAGCTCCAGTGTTGTTGGTAAAGAAAAAGGATGGTGGAATGCGATTGTGTATTGATTACCGTCAGTTGAATAAGGTCACCATCAAGAACAAATACCCATTACCAAGGATAGACGACCTGTTGGATCAATTGAAAGGAGCCTGTGTGTTTTCGAAGATTGATTTACGGTCGGGTTATCATCAGATTCGGGTGAAGAGTGCAGATGTACCCAAGACCGTGTTCAGAACCCGTTATGGTCATTATGAATTCTTGGTAATGCCTTTTGGTGTGACAAATGCTCCGGCAGTTTTCATGGATTATATGAATCGGATATTTCAACCTTACTTGGACCAATTTGTGGTGATTTTCATTGATGACATTCTTATTTATTCTCGTGATCCTCAAGAGCACGGTGAACACCTAAGGATCGTTTTATCCATCTTGCAAGAGAAGCAACTGTTTGCTAAATTAAGTAAGTGTGAGTTTTGGATGTCTGAGGTTAATTTCCTTGGTCATGTCATATCCCAGGGAGGTGTGGCGGTTGATCCATCAAAAGTTGAAGCTGTAATTAATTGGGAGAGACCGAAGAATTTTTCTGAGGTGAGGAGTTTCTTGGGATTAGTAGGTTATTACAGACGGTTTATCAAGGGATTTTCACAATTGGCTTTACCACTGACCAGACTTACTAAGAAGGATTATTTGTATGAGTGGGATTCGGCTTGTGAAAGGAGCTTTAGGAGTTTGAAGGAGAGGTTGACGACTGCTCCTGTTTTGGTTATTCCGGATCCTAGCAAGTCCTATGAGGTATATTGTGATGCATCGAAGAAGGGTTTAGGCGGAGTGTTAATGCAAGATGGACATATAGTGGCTTATGCTTCGCGTCAGTTGAAGGTACATGAAGAGAATTACCCGACGCATGATTTAGAATTGGCGGCAGTTGTTTTTACATTGAAAGTGTGGCGTCACTATTTGTATGGTGTACGTTTTGAGATGTTTAGTGACCATAAGAGCTTAAAGTACTTATTTGATCAGAAAGAACTGAATATGCGTCAAAGGAGATGGATGGAATATTTGAAAGATTATGATTTGGAACTAAAGTACCATCCGGGTAAAGAGAACAAGGTAGCGGATACTTTAAGCAGGAAAGGGTTGCATAGTGCTGAGTTGATGATGTTAGAGTATGCCTTAATGGAAAGGTTTAGAGATCTAAATCTTCAATTTAATTGGACTCCTGATTGTGTGGTTATGAGAAATTTGAATATCATGTCTACTCTTAGGGAAGAAATCCAACAAGAGCAAGGATTAGATGAGAAGTTACAAGAATTGTTGACTCAACTGGGTTTTGTGCGAACCACCGACAGAGTCATTTCGTTTAACCAAAGGATTTGTGTTCCTGATAACACGGAGTTAAAACGAAGGATTTTGGAGGAAGCGCATAAGGGTACTTTTACTATACATCCTGGTGCTTCAAAGATGTATCAAAATTTAAAGAGGGACTATTGGTGGTCCGGGATGAAAAGAGATATTGCGGTATATGTGTCGGAATGTGCGGTGTGCCAACAAGTGAAGATTGAGCACCAAAGGTCGGGTGGCTTGTTGCAGCCTTTAGAAATTCCGATGTGGAAATGGGATAGTATTTCGATGGACTTCACAGTGGGATTACCCCGTGCGCAAGGTGGTTATGACTCGATTTGGGTAATTGTGGACAGGTTAACGAAATCAGCGCATTTCTTGGCTGTGAAGACTACCTATAAGGCGAGTCATCTCGCAAGGTTGTTTATTTCAGAGATAGTGAGATTGCATGGTATTCCTACTAGTATTGTTTCGGATAGAGATCCAAAGTTTACTTCCAGATTTTGGAGGGCTTTTCAACAAGCCATGGGGACGAGGTTACATTTGAGTACGTCGAACCATCCGCAAACGGACGGTCAGAAGGAACGGACAATACAGACCATGGAAGACATGTTAAGAGCTTGTGTACTTGAAAGTGGAGGGAATTGGATAGATCTTTTGCCATTAATAGAATTCTCTTATAATAACAGTTATCATGCAAGTATTGGTATGGCACCTTATGAGGCGTTGTATGGTAGGAAGTGTCGAACGCCATTGTGTTGGACTGAGGTTGGCGATGATAGAATTTTGGGACCCGAGATTATTCACGAGACTACGGAAAAGATTAGAATGATTCGGGAAAAGATTAAACAAGCCCAAGACCGTCAGAAAAGCTATGCGGATAACCGTATGAGACCGTTGAGATATGATGAGGGTGATCATGTATTTTTGAAGGTTACTCCGAGATTGAGATTGAAGGGACCATTTAAATCGCGGAAATTAAGCCCCATATACATAGGACCGTATCAAATTTTGGAAAGAATTGGGGAAGTAGCTTACAGATTAGCCTTACCGCCTTCTCTGTCAGAAATGCACGATGTTTTTCATGTGTCTCAGCTTCAGAGATTTATTCTAGATCCTCTTCAGCCGATTTTGCGGGATACAATTGAGATAGAAGCTGATTTGACGTTTGAGCCTCAGCCGAGTCGTATTACCGGAAGAGAAACCAAAGTGTTAAGGAATAAAGAAATTCCCCTTGTTAAGGTCCAGTGGGATGAGACGCATCCAGGCGATGCCACTTGGGAATTGGAATCGGAAATGCGGGAGGTCTATCCTCATCTTTTCAGGTAATTATTTTAAATTCGTGGGCGAATTTCTATTTAAGGGGGGGAGGATGTAATACCCCATAATTTTGTAGGCATTTTGGGTAATA
The DNA here is from genome assembly GCA_022829125.1 of Lathyrus tuberosus. Taxonomy (NCBI): domain Eukaryota; kingdom Viridiplantae; phylum Streptophyta; class Magnoliopsida; order Fabales; family Fabaceae; genus Lathyrus; species Lathyrus tuberosus. The sequence continues at coordinate 3,301,285 of JALAZF010000552.1, read as the reverse complement.
TTAGTATGATCACTGGGTTCCGGGGTACTCTGATAAATTATTGGATAAAACAATTAGAGTAAACTGGCGAACTCGGATTGATTAGATTTAATATTATTTAAACTTGGATTTTTATTAATTGGTGCATTTGAGATAATTTGGATAATTAGTAGTATGACCAATTAATGTTACTATGAATATTTTCTTTTCATTTCCTTATTTGGAAAGTAGAAGAACTTAGAGAAAAAGAAAAGAAAGAAAGGAAAAGGAAGAGGATGAAGAGGAAAATTCTCCAAAGAGCTCAAGAGTGGAAACATCAACCAATTTTCATCTTTTCATCTCAGCATCAACCTCCTCATCTAGTAATCCAGGTGGGTTCTAGTTAGACACTTTAGATTAAGTTTTATTTGAGTTTTAGAGGTAGATTGATATGGTTAGGAAATGTGAAATTTTACATTAGAATCATAGTCTAACTGCTGAAATTCGTTCATTGATTGTATGTTACACTGGTTGTTATGATTATAGCATGTTTTGGTGAAATTTTGATTGGAAAAATGAGATGTTGGGGTTGAATTGAATCAACCCGTAGCAGACTTTTTCTGCAAGGAAAATTCTGGGTGTCATCTGCCCATACGCGTATCATGCAGGGCCATACGCGTATTGAGTTGGGAAAAACGCGTATGGATGTGAAGGAATTTGGGTGTTACGCGTACGGACAGGCAATACGCGTATGAGTCATGGTAGTACGCGTATTGGAATGTTAAAAGGGAATTTTCAAGGAAAATAGCCTCTGCTCATACGCGTGTGACCTTGGGCAATACGCGTATGGCTGGGCGAGCCAGCTTGGCAATACGCGTATGGCTTAGGGCAGTCCGCGTACGGCCAGGACGTGTGCTGAAATGTGTTTTCCGCGATACCATTTCGTGTTATGTCCATAACTTTTGACTCGGTTATCCGTTTCTAATATTTTTGATGTCATTGGAAAGCTAACAGAATGTACTTTCGTATGAAAATGGTTTTAAGGTTGTTGGCCGATTTAATTATGTCGAGATTTTGAGAATAGTGTCGCTTTGTTGATTTTAGCGTTTAATGGTGTGTAATTGTTGTTAGATATGTATGCATGATAAAATATGGAATAGGAAGAGTGAGAACCCTTACCCTAAACAATGTTGTGTGTAATGGAATAGTGACAACGCTTGTGCAAGTACGGCCGAGGCGTGTGTATTGTGTAATCGTAACCGGTTATTTTTGATAGTGCGTTTCATGGGTCTCGAGCTCCTCTGAAACATGTGCACCATTAGTTGGCAGGTTTGATTCCCAGTTATAGTACGAATGGAACCTAAGGGTAGAGACTTGTGATGGTTAACAGGCCATGAGAAGTGATGGTTCACGGCTAACAGGCCGTTGTTCCCGAATCCATTTCGTATGCCAAGTAATTTCCAGGATCCATGACTCGGGTCGTCTTCTAGACGTAGAAGCGGACGGGAAAAAGGGATGCCTTGGTATGGTTATTGATTTGTTAGATTCTTGAGCTAACAGGCTCAGGACGTACTTCGGCACTAGAGTGAGTTAACAGGCTCACCAGTGTAGATACTTTGTAGTGTGTGTGTACTCAAGTCACTTCCTTTTCCCTTTTGACTTGGGTTAGGTTTATTAGAACCTTGTAGAGCCGAGAGGACTATAAGATAGCGAACTCACTGAGATTTGATGTATCTCACCCCAATGTTGTTGTTTACATCACAGGTTCTGCAGGTTCCGCGAAGGGTAAGGTTAAGGCAGTGTGACTATCCTTGCTTAGCCGTTGGTTTTGCTTCCGTTGTGGAGTCTTTTGAGGTCCTTAGGGATCTAGTTCTTAGTTTTATCTTTTGAAAATTTTGTACATAAAACATGCCAGTGTTTGGTTTTAGGTTGCTTTGGGCATTTTTATGTATACAGTGTTACTAGGAACTTATGTATTTCAGTACCAAACGTACTTTTCATGTATAATATATGATTTGATGCATGTATGTATATATGTGTGCATTACATACAAATTTTATACAAAAAAAATGTGTGAATAAATGTTTATAAAAATTACTTTAAAAATATAGAATAATAATTATGGTTTTTTAAAATTAATATTAAAATGACATGGCCTTGTGTGACAAAGGTATCAAAGTGATCCAATGTATCTTCTGTACTTGATTGGATCGACATCATCTTAATTTGTGTCGTTCGACAGGTGCAATTTGAGCTCAGCTGGAGTCGAAGATGGGTTGCAATCTTGCATCTTAAATATCTCGAGTACTTCGCCTGCATATCTTTTTTGAGTCTTCATGTAGAATTCCATGCCAAGGAAGTATGAGAGATCTCCCAAGTCTGACATTTCAAACGCCTTACTTAAGTCGTGTTTGAAATATTTGATCTCCTTCTTGCAACTTCCTATTATCAATAGGTCATTGACTTAGAGACATAGTATAAGCAATTAACTCTTGCTTCTTCTTACATATACTCCATGTTCAGTTGTGCACTTCACAAATTTTTTTTCTGTTAGAAAGATATCTATCTTCTTATTCCAAGCTCTTGGAGCTTTCCTGAGTCCATACAAGGCTTTATGCAGCGTATATACCTCAATTTCTTCACCATATTTCACAAACCCAACTGGTTGTGCAACTTAAACTTCTTCAGGTAAAGGACCATTCATGAATTCACATTTCACATCTATCTGACATGTGTGCCGGTTGTTCATGTTTTCTAGACCAACAACCAACCTGATTGTTTCGATCCTAGAAAAGGGTGCAAACACTTCGTTGAAGTCAATTCACTATGCTAAAAAAGACCTTAGACATCGCTTTTTTTGGCCTTAGACAGCGCTTTTAAGCGCTGTCTAAACCCGCGATGCTAAAGGTTTAGACAGCGCTTTGGGTAATACCAAAAACGCTGTCTAAAGGGGGGTATATTTAATGAAAAGCGCTGTCTATGGTACCATTAGACAGCGCTTTTTGACATTTTTTAGGTATACCTTAAACAACGTTTTTTTTAAAAGCGCTGTCTAAGCCCCACCTTTTTGAACTTTTTTAGGCATACCTTAGACAGCGCTTTTGGTGAAAGCGCTTTCTAAGCCCCACCTTAGATAGCGCTTTTAGTGTAAAGCGCTGTCTAAGGTATACGAAAATTTTTATATAAAATTTTTTAAACCACAATTTTTACCAGGTTTTTCAACCAGAATTTGACCTGTTTTTCATCTAATTTTTTTCCAGAAAAATACCACAATTTGGAGATTCAAATCAATCCAATTTGACCTATTTAAATGTACCAATTTACACCAAAATTATATATCCAAAACAATTGGCAATTCAAACCAATATATATATATATATATATATATATATATATATATATATGTATATATATATATATATATATATATACACACCAATTTATAATTACAAATCATTACATTTTTTTACAAATGTACATATTACTTATACTAGTACATAGTACATAGTACCAAAGGTTAATAGTTTTATCATACAAGATCTTACTTCATTGTTATATAAGGTGATCAGACACTTAGTAATTATAAAAGGGATGAATATGAAGTAGGAATGGGAATGAAGTGATTAATGGTTTGGCAGACCTACAAGACTAACTAAAAATGCATAAAGTTTTGATAATTTGATAGAATAGCCAAATTATTATCAATGTGCTAATCATTCAAGTATAGTACGGAGGGAGCTATCAATATACAAAATAATCATCTAGTATAAAAGGAAGAAATAGTTTACAATAGTTTGATTCCTATGACAAAACTAAAGCAACATATTTGCATAATGGATGAAGAATATGCATATGGCATTTATGGAAGAAAAAAATAATAACTGAGTTATAAGTAGGTATCCCTTCTTTTGCGATGTTATATTAACACTGAAAACAGACATAAGACATACCAATCCGTACATACAGCACGCATGTGATAACCAGATCCCTTAACATGTACTTCAACATATCCAATAAATTTCCAATAGATTTTATATATTATATATATATATATATATCTCAAATATATATTTACCAGAGAAATTGCAGCATGAGTTATCTCCAAAACATCCACACAAGCAACAACATTTCCATCTGCGAAACAAATAATATTCAGCAAAAAAATGTAAGAAATTATGGAAACAATTGAGAAGGAAAAATTTACCTTTGTCCACCACAGGAAGATGTAAGAACTTTCCATCATGCATCATATGCAGAGCATCAATAATTGTTGTCTCTAGTGTTGCACATTGTGGGTTTGGAGTCATTACCTAATAAAGAAGAAAATCAAATCAATTCTAAATACTTGAGTAAACATTAGCACAAGACGACAGAATTTAATGATGTTCTGTTAATGACAGATTTTCTAACCCGTGCAACTAGTGTGGATGAATTCACGTTTTTGATACTAAACTAACACATTATATAGCAATAACAATGTAGAGCAACATTAACACTAACCTAAACTACAATAACACTACCCTAAACTAACCTAAACTACAATAACACTAATCTAAACTACTCATATTCTATCAAAAGAACATCATTCTATCAAAAGAACTCCAAAACCTAACAGAACAAAACCTAACAGAACATCATTATATCTAAAGAACTCCAAAAATATGGTAACAAGAACAAAACCTAACAGAAAAATATGAAACTCACTTAAAACCTAACATAAAAAGAAAAACTCTTACCGGAACAGTGGAGCACGGTGGAGTACAGTGGAGGATGGTGGAGGACAATGTAGGAAGGACGACGGCCGGACAGACGACGGAGAGAAATGACGGACGACGGCGGTGAAAGGACGGACGACGGCGGTGGTTTCAGCTGGTTCGTTCTTGTTCGCAGAAAGAGAGGGAAAGAGGGAAAGAATTAAATGAAAAAGTATAGAATACTGATACCGTTTCAATTTTTATTTTAATTAAAAAGACCTTAGACAGCGCTTTGAATGAAAGCGCTGTCTAAGGTGGGCCTTAGAAAGCGCTTTTGAAAGCGCTGTCTCATATGGGCCTTAGACAGCGCTTTTGATTTTTAATTTTATTTATAAGACCTTAGACAGCGCTTTTGAGTAAAGCGCTGTCTAATATTTTCCTTTAATTTTTTTTTTTAATTTATAAGACCTTAGAAAGCGCTTTCCTCAAAAGCGCTGTCTCAGGTCTTATATTTTTTTTAATTTATAAGACCTTAGACAGCGCTTTTAAGGAAAGCGCTGTCTAATATTTTCCTTTAATTTTTTTTTTAATTTATAAGACCTTAGATAGCGCTTTCCTCAAAAGCGCTGTCTAAGGTCTTATATTTAGACGCGCTTTTATTTTTCTAAGTGAATAGTTTCCGTGTTTTCTAAATTTTTTAACTTATAGCAGCGCTTTTGTAATAAAGCGCTGCCTATGTAGTGCTGCCAAAAAGTAATTTTGGCGTAGTGATTCCTTATTTCTGAAGAAATCCTTTCACAACAAACCTTTCCTTGTATCGAGTTATTTCTCCTATGGGATTCAACTTCACCTTGTATACCCACTTCACATCGATTGCCTTCTTGCCTTAAGGAAATCTGACAAGTGACCATGTTTTGTTGACTTCGATGGACTTCAGTTCCTTATTCATTGCTTTCACTCACTTCAAATCCTTCAATGCCTCAGCTGCATTGAATGATTCAAAATCTGCATAGAAAGCATAGTGTATCATCTCACCTTCATTATCGTCCACATCATCTAATGTAATCTCAAATTCTTGCAACCTTGGAGGCACGTGTCTGGTTCTTTGAGGCATGCTTGTGCTTGCTAGACCTCTGACTTCTTCTTGTTGAACTTTTCTTTCCGCTTTAATTGTCGGTTATTCACATAAGATTCTCAGTTAATCCTTCTTTATATTTTAAGCCAAACCGCATTCCTTAAGCTCATTTATGATCACATCTGTTTTGATCACTACTTTCTTGTTCACTGATTCGAACAACTTCTATCCTCCAGTCAAATGATACCATGTTAGAATCATTTGACTCGACTTATCACTAAAATAGTTACTACGACAATAAAAAACTTCAAAAACATATCTAAGATAAAAGCAGTTCCTAATCTTCCTCCCTTCCAACTTCATCTATGCTTTCAGTTCACAATAAACTCAACAGTAAATAGAAGCAGGACAATGATAATAGGATCATGAAAATTAGCCTGGCTGCAACGACTTCATCTGCTACAATCCAGCCATCACAATTGGACTTCACTTGTTTGATTGTTTCACAATAACCCTAAAAAAATTAATACATAAGTGCATAACATGTTCGGATATAAATATCACATAATTAGTTAGGGAGTTAGTTATTTGTTTAGTTATGATTATTTCGCATAAATAAGAAGCTAGTGTTAGACATGAAATTTCAAAAAAGGAAATTCGACGGAGAAAACAGCTGGAATTTCTCCAAACATTGGAAAAGGTCGAGGTGTGGTTCGACCAATGGACCAATCAAGGGAACAAAAATATTTGATGTCTAAGAGTATAGATGAGGACTTAGAAAAAATTTAAGAATTTTAGTGTTGGGTCGAGTTCGACATGTCGAACGGGTTCGATTGGGGGCAGATTTAAAATTCAAACTAAAGTAAACGCTTTTTGGTGTCATCCAAATTATGCAGGATATGTGAAAATCAATTGAGAGTCAGTTAACATGCAAAGATGATATGTCAGACGGAGATACATATGAATGCTTGAAGACCATTATTTTATAACATTATAAATTTGAATTGTAATGATGGGATCAATGGTGGCAAAAACATTGTAAACTTCTATTACACTCAAAGTACTTGCACACAAGAGAGAAACGAGTTTTGCTAAAGGAAAATGTACTTTTCCATTTAAATTTATTTTTGTACTTATTTTCCTTTATGTTTAAAGGGATAATTTTGACTCAGTCGAAATCAGTTGGTCAGTTTACTTTTACAACTTAGTTATTTTATTGAAAATACTCAAGATTCATTGTAAGCAATCTGACATCATAGAATGTACACTTCATTTTCTTAGAAAATTAGCACAAACTTATCCTAGAATTTATAAGTTTGGTCCTTCAAATTATAAATTTAAAACAAAGTGATTGTTTAACGAAAATACTAGTGACCAATAAATTATTTGTTTTATTAGAATTATTTTTTATAAATAGGGAGTTAGTTATTTGTTTAGTTCGGAAAAAACATAATTGATAGAATGAATGCATGATTGATGTATGTTTCAACATAACCTTGTCCAATATGATGCTCTCCAACTTTCTCAACTCGAGTGGATTTGTATAATTATATTACACGTTCATACTATGATTAGAAAGAAATTATAAATAAAGTAAACGATAGGTAATATGAATTAGCTCTATGGTATGTTCACTTCTAAACATAATTTGTTACATACCGGATCGGGATATGCATCCAACTGTTTCTTGAACTTGAGGTAAGTTCTTTCAGTTGTTAAAGCTTTATCATATTCATAGTGTTCCTTTTCTCAAGTTTCTTGTAATACCCCGTAAATTATTTTACTCTGGATAATACTAGTTGTGGTCAACTGAGTTCCAGTGTGCTCTGAGAAATTATCTACAGAGATAATTGGAGTAACTGTGGAACTTAGAATAAATCCAATTAATATTATCTGACTCTGGGTTATTTAAATATTTGGACTTTAGAGACTTTTTGGACAATTAGTAGTGTTGCTAATTGATGATATTTTCTATATCATTTCTTTTTCTCTCATTTCCAAACATAGTTAACTTGGAGAAGAAAAGGAAAGGAAGGAAAAGGGAGAGAAAAGGAGAAAACTCAAGAGCAAGAACATCATCATCTCTTCATCAAATCTTCATCCAATCATCTTCAAACCTTCACCATCTTCATCTATTCAAGATGGGTTTAGTTAGATGCTTTTGTTTTAGATTTTTCTTAGATTCTAAGACTTAGGTTAGAATTGTAAGGAAATTGGATTAATTGAAAAATCTTGGAAATTAACGGTTAAAATGTGTTAAAAGCTGAGTATTATGAGTCATATGAGTGTAGAATCATTTATGTTTGACTGTATGATGGTTGGATATGTTTTGGTGGGGTTTTGGGACCATGGGAGATCAGCTGTTACTCTGATGAAGTTTCTGAAATTCCCAGATTCGCACTGCGAGTCCCCCAGCGAAGGGGAAATCGTGCACTCGCTGGCAGCTCGCACTGCGAATGCGAAGGCGAGCGTTCCCCAGTGGTTCGCACTGCAAACCTTATGTTGTATTTGCTACTGCCTTGATTCACTAGCGTTCACACTGCGAATGGTGTAGCGAACAAGTGTTGACTAGGCGTTTGCTGGACGCTTCGCACTGCGAATGAAGTAGCCAGCGTTCGCTGGCTTCTTCGCAATGAGAACATAGCAGAACATCCGTTTTGTTTCTTGCATAACTTTTGACTCGGTTATCCGTTTTGTGTATTCTTGATATCGTTGTGAAGCTAGGAACATATTCTAGCTGATTGAAGTGAGAAATACCTGGTTATTGCCCGAGTATATGAATCGGAGGAAAGCGTAAATTGGTATAAATTGTGGTATGTTGGATTTTGGTGTTCCATTATGTGATTGATGATTACATGTCCATGTTATTATTGTTGAACATGTTAGAATATGCATGCATGATAAAATATGAATAGGTAGAGTGAGGAATATTACCGTAAATGATATCGGAAGTGTGTAAATAACATGGTGACAATGCTCGTGCAAAAGAGGTCGAGGCGTGTGTCTAGTAATATTAATCGGTTTACCTTGCGGTGTAGTTTCATGAGACTCGAGCACCTCCTCTGAAACGTATGCACAACTACTTGGCAGGTTTGATTCCCGCGTATAGTACAATTGGAGCCTACGAGTAAAGAGACTCGTGATGGTGTACGGGCCGTGAGAAGTGACGGATCACGGTGTACGGGCCGATGATCCCGAATCCAATTCGTATGCCAAGTAGATACAAGGATCCATGAATCGAATCGTCTTCTAGACGTAGAAGCAGACAGGAATAGGGGATACCTTGGTACGGTTATTGATTTTTGTGAGATTCTGGAGTAACATGCTCAGAACTTACTTTGGTACTTTTGTGAGTTAACAGGCTCACGAGTGTGAATGTATTTATATCGTGTGTGTACTCAAAGTCACTCCCCATCCCTTTGACTTGAGTTAGGCTTAGTAGAACCTTGTAAAGCCGAGAGAACTATAAGATAGCGAACTCACTGAAATTTGACGTATCTCACCCCACTGTTGTTGTTTACATCACAGGTTCTGCAGGTTTGGCGAAGGGTAAGGATAAGGTGGTTTGACTTTTCCTTACGGATCGTAGCTTTTGAGATGGCATGGCTTCCGCTATGGCTTTTTATTTTGAGATCATTGTGTTGATCTAGTTCTTAGTACTTTTTGGGACATCTTGTATACGTTATGCCGTAGGCTTTAGAACTTTGTATTTAGGGCACTTAATGTATACAATGTGTTAACTAGGAACTTGTACATATATATTTCAGTACCAAACATATTATTCATGTATGATATATGCTTTGATGTATGTATGTATATATGGGCTTTACAGTTGGTATCAGAGCAGGTCGTATCCTCGACCTAGCCATGAAATAGTATAAGTGTTTCTTTTCGTTTCATATGTGTTGTGTCGCCATTGGTCTTACGTGTTATATTTATGGTATTTAGCCTGATCAACTTAATCCTATCTGTATGAAATTTAGGAACATGGCCGACCGACGAAGAAACAATCGTGGTAGACCGAGAACTACTCCAGCAGGGACAAATCCGCCAGGGGACGAGGGGAATGCCCCTTTGTATCAATTCATGCAACAGATGCAGCAACAGCAGAATCAGTTTGTACAACAGATGGTACAGCAAATGGCTGGTGGTGTGCATCCTCCAGTGGTTGTTCCAGAAGCTGTAGGGGGAACCTTTAGGGATTTCATCCGCATGAATCCTCCGGAGTTTCTGGGAGGGTTAGATCCAGTAAAGGCTCATGAATGGATATCTGGTATGGAGCGGATTTTCTTGATCGTTCAGTGTAGTGAAGAAAATAAGGTTGTCTTAGCTTCTCACTTGTTAAAGGGTCCTGCTATGAGATGGTGGGAAAGCGCTTCAGCCTTGATGACCATTCAAGATGTACCGAAAGTGTGGGAGCAGTTTAAGATAACTTTTATGGAGAAGTATTTTACAAATTCCTTAAGGTCTCAAAAAGAATTCGAATTTCAGCAGCTGAGACAAGGTAACTTGACAGTGGCTTCTTATGCGGAAAAGTTTGAGGATATGGCTGCTTATTCTACACAAGCCATGTATGCTCCTGATGAAAGGTGGAAGATTGATCAGTTTCTATTTGGTTTAAGGGCTGAAATTTCACATAGTGTGTCTCAGAGAGAATTTACTGGCTATGCGGAATTGTTACGACAGTGTTATGTGGCGGAGCATAGTTTGAAGAAGGTACAAGCAGAAGGAGAGCTTAGTAGGGTGAATCAAAGTGATCGTGGAAGATTGAATCAACAATTTAGACCAAGACAGGAACCTTTCAAAGGGAAACAAGTTCAGAGTTCTAAGTCTAGTGCGCCTCCGGTATGCCGTACTTGTGGTAGGAATCATTTTGGGAGGTGAAATTGGGAAGCAATAAGATGTTATCAGTGTAACAAGGTGGGTCATCTATCGAGGGATTGTCCTCAGAAGAGGAATCAGATGTAAGAAAAGAATACCGGACGAGTGTATACCTTGGATGCAAGGAAGACAAAGGGTGATAATTCCTTGATTACTGGTACGTGTTTTGTGAATGGAAATCCTTGTTTTGTTTTATTTGATTGTGGGGCAACGCATTCTTTTGTGTCCACGCGGTGGGTGAAGCGACTTGGGTTGCAAGATGTTCGTTTATCTCCACCCATGGTGGTTACTACTGCCATGGATCAAATTGTTGAAACACCATTAATGTGTGAAAATTTTGTTTTGTCGGTAAATGAAAGAGTCTTCTAGATTGATCTTATTTGTTTGCCACTTAAGAAACTGGATGTTGTTCTGGGAATGGATTGGCTTTCAGCTAATTTGGTTTTTATCAGTTGTGAGGAGAAGTTAATCATTATTCCATCTACTGAAGCTACTCCGAAGGATGTGTTAACTATTATTCTAGAAGGTACGGTTGGAATGATTAATTTCTTGTTTGAGGAGGAAAAAGCTGTTCTTTTGATTCTTACTAAGGAGGAGGGTAGTAACCGTCAAGTTGTGAGTATTTCGGTAGTTTGTGACTTTCCTGAAGTCTTCCCAGAGGATATCACTTCTCTTCCTTCGGAACGGGAAGTGGAATTCTCTATTGACCTGATACCGGGAACGACTCCAATATTCGTTTCCCCATATCGGATGACACCACTTGAATTAAAAGAATTAAAGGACCAATTAGAAGAGTTGTTGGCTAAGCATTTTGTTCGACCAAGTGTTTCGCCCTGGGGAGCTCCAGTGTTGTTGGTAAAGAAAAAGGATGGTGGAATGCGGTTGTGTATTGATTACCGTCAGTTGAATAAGGTCACCATCAAGAACAAATACCCATTACTAAGGATAGACGATTTGTTAGATCAATTGAAAGGAGACTGTGTGTTCTCGAAGATTGATTTATGATCGGGTTATCATCAGATTCGGGTGAAGAGTTCAGACGTGCCAAAGACTGCCTTTAGAACCCGTTATGGTCATTATGAATTTTTGGTGATGCCTTTTGGTGTGACGAATGCTCCGACAGTTTTCATGGATTACATGAATCAGATATTTCAACCTTACTTGGACCAATTTGTGGTGATTTTCATTGATGACATTATTATCTATTCTCGTGACCTTCAAGAGCACGGAGAACACCTAAGAATCGTTTTATCCATTTTGCAAGAAAGACAACTTTTTGCCAAGCTAACTAAGTGTGAATTTTGGATGTCGGAGGTGAATTTTCTTGGACATGTCATATCTTAAGGGGGTGTAGCTGTTGATCCATCCAAAGTTGAAGCAGTGATAAATTGGGAGAGACCGAAGAATGTGTCGGAAGTTAGAAGCTTCTTGGGACTAGCAGGGTATTATAGAAGGTTTATTAAAGGCTTTTCCCAACTGGCTTTACCAATGACGAGACTTACTCGGAAAGATTGTTCTTATGAATGGGATTCGGCTTGTGAGCAAAGTTTTATGAGTTTGAAGGAAAGATTGACTACCGCTCCTGTTTTGGTTATTCCTTATCCTAGCAAGTCATATGAGATATATTGTGATGCGTCGAAGATGGGATTAGGAGGGGTGCTAATGCAAGATGGACATGTAGTGGCTTATGCTTCACGACAGTTGAAAGTCTATAAAGTGAATTATCCAATGCATGACTTGGAATTGGCGGCGGTTGTATTTACCTTGAAGGTGTGGCGTCACTACTTGTATGGTGTGTGTTTTGAGATGTTTAGTGACCACAAGAGCTTACAATACCTCTTTAATCAGAAGGAGTTGAACATGCATCAACGAAGGTGGATGGAATATTTGAAAGATTATGACTTGGAACTAAAATACCATCCGGGTAAAGCGAATAAGGTGGAGGATGCTTTAAGTAGGAAAGTGTTGCACAGTGCCGACTTGATGATGCTAGAGTATACTTTATTGGAGAAATTTTGAGGTCTAAATCTTCAGTTTAATTGGACTCCTAATGGTGTGGCTATGGGGAATTTGGATATCAATTCTACTCTTAGGGAAGAAATTCAACAAGAGCAGGAGTTAGATGAGAAGTTGCAAGAAGTGTTATTGCAACTGGGTTTTGTACGAGATACCGACGAAGTCATTGTATTTAACCGAAGGATTTGCATTCTGGACAACGCGGAGTTAAAAAGGAGGATTTTGGATGAAGCGCATAAGGGTGCTTTTACTATACATCCGGAATCTTCAAAGATGTACCAAGATCTAAAGAGAGACTATTGGTGGTCCGGGATGAAAAGAGATATTTCGGTGTATGTGTCGGAATGTGCGGTGTGTCAACAAGTGAAGATCGAGCACCAAAGATCGGGTGACTTGTTGCAACCTTTAGAAATTCCGGTGTGGAAATGGGATAGTATTTCGATGGACTTCGCGGTGGGTTTACCCCGTGCCCAAGGTGGTTATGACTCGATTTGGGTAATAGTAGATCGGTTAACGAACTCTGCTCATTTCTTGGCCGTAAAGACTACTTATAAGGCGAGTCATCTCGCAAGGTTGTTCATTTCGGAGATAGTGAGGTTGCATGGTATTCCTACTAGTATTATTTCGGATAGAGATCCAAAATTTACTTCTAGATTTTGGAGAGATTTTCAACAAGCTATGGGGACGAAGTTGTGTATGAGCACGTCGAATCATCCGCAAACGGATGGTCAGACGGAACGGACAATACAGACCATGAAGGATATGTTGAGAGCTTGTGTGTTGGAAAGTGGCGGAAATTGGATAGAACTATTGTCATTGATTGAATTCTCTTATAATAACAGTTATCATGCAAGTATTGGTATGGCTCCGTATAAGGCATTATATGGAAGGAAGTGTAGGACACCGTTGTGTTGGGCAGAGGTTGGTGAAGATAGGATTTTGGGACCTGAGATTATTCACGAAACTACGGAGAAAATTAAGATGATCCGTAATAAGATCAAACAAGCCCAAGATCGTCAAAAGAGTTATGCGGATAACCGTAGAAGACCTTTAGAATTTGAAGAAGACGATCACGTGTTTTTGAAAGTTACTCCGAGATTGCGGTTGAAAGGACCGTTTCGATCGCGGAAGTTAAGTCCGAGGTATGTGGGACCATATCAGATTTTGGAAAGAATGGGTGAAGTAGCTTACAGAATAGCCTTACCGCCTTCTCTGTCCGAGATGCACGATGTTTTTCATGTATCTCAGCTTAGGAAATTTGTACCAGATCCTTTTCAGCCAATTTTACCGGATACAATTGAGATAGAAGCAGATTTGACTTTTGAGCCTCAACTGAGTCGTATCACCGGAAGAGAAACTAATGTGTTAAGGAATAAAGAGATTCCTCTGGTTAAGGTCCAGTGGGATGAGACGCATCCGGTGATGCAACTTGGGAATTGGAATCGGAGATGCGGGAGGTCTATCCTCACCTTTTCAGGTAATTGTTTTAAATTCGTGGGCGAATTTCTATTTAAGGGGGGGGGGAGGATGTAATACCCCGTAAATTATTTTACTCTGGATAATACTAGTTGTGGTCAATTGAGTTCCAGTGTGCTCTGAGAAATTATCTGCAGAGATAATTGGAGTAACTGTGGAACTTAGAATAAATCCAATTAATATTATCTGACTCTGGGTTATTTAAATATTTGGACTTTAGAGACTTTTTGGACAATTAGTAGTGTTGCTAATTGATGATATTTTCTATATCATTTCTTTTTCTCTCATTTCCAATTATAGTTAACTTGGAGAAGAAAAGGAAAGGAAGGAAAAGGGAGAGAAAAGGAGAAAACTCAAGAGCAAGAACATCATCATCTCTTCATCAAATCTTCATCCAATCATCTTCAAACCTTCACCATCTTCATCTATTCAAGGTGGGTTTAGTTAGATGCTTTTGTTTTTAGATTTTTCTTAGATTCTAAGACTTAGGTTAGAATTGTAAGGAAATTGGATTAATTGAAAAATCTTGGAAATTAGCGGTTAAAATGTGTTAGAAGCTGAGTATTATGAGTCATATGAGTGTAGAATCATTTATGCTTGACTGTATGATGGTTGGATATGTTTTGGTGGGGTTTTGGGACCATGGGAGATCAGCTGTTACGCTGATAAAGTTTCTGAAATTCCCAGATTCGCACTGCGAATCCCCCAGTGAAGGGGAAATCGTGCACACGCTGGCAGCTCGCACTGCGAATGCGAAGGCGAGCGTTCACAAGTGGTTCGCACTGCGAACCTTATGTTGTATTTGCTACTGCCTTGATTAGCTAGCATTCGCACTGCGAATGGTGTAGCGAACAAGTGTTGGCTAGGCGTTCGCTGGACGCTTCGCACTGCGAATAAAGTAGCGAGCGTTCGCTGGCTTCTTCGCAATGCGAACATAGCAGAACATCCATTTTGTTTCTTGCATAACTTTTGACTCAGTTATCCGTTT
Organism: Lathyrus tuberosus; assembly: GCA_022829125.1. Taxonomy (NCBI): domain Eukaryota; kingdom Viridiplantae; phylum Streptophyta; class Magnoliopsida; order Fabales; family Fabaceae; genus Lathyrus; species Lathyrus tuberosus. Next base: position 3,286,197 of record JALAZF010000552.1, on the reverse strand, counting down.
TGTGTATTCTTGATATCGTTGTGAAGCTAGGAACATATTCTAGCTGATAGCAGTGAGAAATATCTGGTTATTGCCCGAGTATATGAATCGGAGGAAACCGTAAATTGTTATAAATTGTGGTATGTTGGATTTTGGTGTTCCATTATGTGATTGATGATTACATGTCCATGTTATTATTGTTAAACATGTTAGAATATGTATGCATGATAAAATATGAATAGGTAGAGTGAGGAATATTACCGTAAATGATATCAGAAGTGTGTAAATAACATGGTAACAATGCTCGTGCAAAAGAGGCTGAGGCGTGTGTCAAGTAATAATAACCGGTTTACCTTGCGGTGTAGTTTCATGAGACTCGAGCACCTCCTCTGAAACGTATGCACACTACTTGGCAGGTTTGATTCCCGCGTATAGTACGATTGGAGCCTACGGGTAAAGAGACTTGTGACGGTGTACGGGCCGTGAGAAGTGACGGATAACGGTGTACGGGCCGATGATCCCGAATCCAATTCGTATGCCAAGTAGATTCAAGGATCCATGACTCGAATCGTCTTCTAGACGTAGAAGCGGACGGGAATAGGGGATACCTTGGTACATTTATTGATTTTTGTGAGATTCTGGAGTAACATTCTCAGAACTTACTTTGGTACTTTTGTGAGTTAACAGGCTCACGAGTGTGAATGTATTTATATCGTGTGTGTACTCAAAGTCACTTCCCTTCCCTTTGACTTGAGTTAGGCTTATTAGAACCTTGTAAAGCCGAGAGGACTATAAGATAGCGAACTCACTGAGATTTGATGTATCTCATCCCACTGTTGTCGTTTACATCACAGGTTCTGCAGGTTCGGCGAAGGGTAAGGATAAGGTGGTTTGACTTTTCCTTACGGATCGTAGCTTTTGAGATGGCATGGCTTCCGCTATGGTGTTTTATTTTGAGATCATTGTGTTGATCTAGTTCTTAGTGCTTTTTGGGACATCTTGTATACGTTATGCCGTAGGCTTTAGAACATTGTATTTAGGGCACTTAATGTATACAATGTGTTAACTAGGAACTCGTACATATATATTTCAGTACCAAATGTATTATTCATGTATAATATATGTTTTGATGTATGTATGTATATGTGGGCTTTACATTTCTTCAGCTTGCAAATTAACATCAACAGAATTTCCATTTCCCTTAACATAAAGTGATGAATAGTTGGAGTATACAGAACTAAGATCCCTTCTAGATGTCTCTTCACGTATGTATATAAAAGCAAAGCACCACTAAGAATAACAAATTTTAGCACAAAATTTATAATGCCCTAAAAGTTAATTGTCCAAACTAACTCAAGATCAATAATAAACTCACTGTGTAAAGAGAATTACAATTTATACCTGGATTTCTTTATAAGTCGATCAAACTAAACTATGAACAAGGCAAATCTAATTGAGACAATTTTCAATGTCAATAATAAAATATTAAATTCAAAATGCTCCCCTAGACCCAACAAATAATATTACTTCCTTGAATATGATAATATTTGGATGCCTTAATGATATTTGTGGTTAATTATCTCCCTTTGAACATTCTCGTCAATTTTGTATCACAATCACAACTCACATAGAACAAACAAATACCTGAAAAAACTTGAATGAAAAACTTTGATAACAAACCACACAGGTCTATAGAAACTTATGAATATCACTCAATTTCATTCAATTTATTCTAAAAATTTGAAACATTCAAAATTTTGAAATAAAAAAAATAAATCTAATAATTAGAGTAAATTACAAATTTGACAAAAATCGTTTTATTAATTTCTAAAAAAAACATAAACCAAGAAAAATCATATAACAAAAAGCATCACAAATATTCAAGAGGAAGTTACAAGATTTTTCAAGAAAATATGAATAGAAAAACAATAAAATATTAAAAAATATATCAAATTACTATTAAATAATTTGAAAGCATCTTAATATTTTGTAAATAATAAGAATATATAAAATTATTCAAAATTTCAATCTAATTTTTGTACTTAACATACATAACAAAATATTAACATGACCATTTTACTATTATGATTTGACATAATTTCATAAAGTTATGTAATGATATATTCCTCTAACAATATCGCTCCTTCAAGAATACTCTGGTAGTCAAGGATGGACATAGTATATTTGAGAATACATCATTATTGGAGTTTTTTTTCTATGTCGCTACTGAGACAAAACGTGAGCAATCTCTAGTCACCTAGACAAATGGAACTTATCAACTCTATTGGATTTTGTGTTTGTTGGGAATATGTAACACTAAAATAAAGAAGGAGTTGATGAATAATTTTGTTGAAAATTTCAAAGCGTGTGAATTTCACATAACCTTTAGGATCAATTCGCCCCCACCAATTATAGTATAATGGATGCAATTGAGATTAACAGCGAATTCTCTTAAGGATACTTTGAATTCCTTAATGTGAATTGCACAAACACAATAAGTGTATCTTTTGATAATTGATTACAGAATAATGTTTCTTAAACTTAACTCATGCATTAATGAAGTGAATGATGATTTAGAAGATATGGAAGTATAGGAACAAGAAAAATTTTGGTGATAGTGTGAATAATAGAAAGATTAAAGATTTAGTTATTTCCACCCTTATTAATAGAGGTTGGATGCATACTAGAATTAGAAAGAACATAGCTAATCTCTTGATAGAGTAGCTTAGTCTGTTGGATTTGGTTTGATTGGTGTGCTTTAGGCCACCTTGTATTATCTCTCTTTTGGTTTAATAAAGTTATCTTTATTTCCAAAAAAAAAAAAATTTTGTGTGTATTATACTTCTCAAATGTCTCTATTTATAGACAAGTTCAAGGCATTTGATGAAGAGAAACACTATTTGAAGAATGATTTTTTGCATCTGTATAATGAACATGTATATTATTTGGCATACAAATTTATAACCAAGAAACGGGATAGATAAGTTTGTAAAGTTGCACCCTTTTAGCCAAGGGGCGTGTGATCGAATCTCATGTTTTGGAAATCATCTACAAACTCTAAATTGAAACCACGAGAAAAAGAGAAATAATAAAAGAAACTCATTCATTGTAACAGAAACAAAAAGATAAAAAGAAGAGTACCAGAATCGCATCAGCAACCTCCAATTCTAAATAGAGCAAAAACACAGCCTAAGGCTTCTCTACTGTCTTGGGCCTTCCCGTCAAACATTTTGCCATGAGAGCATCGCAAACCTCCTTCACAAACCTGCCACAAAATTCAAGTTTAAACTAACACTAGAACGACAACTTTACATGAAAACAAAATCAAACTATTCATGCAATTAAATATTAAACATGAACACCAATAAAAAAATGTTGGAACATTATTTCAATATTCCAAGATAGAGGAATTTGAAAATTCCTTAAGTCTTATATTGGGTGTTTGTTCAAAAAACTCCTTAGTTCCACATTGTTTAGTTGAGATACACTACTACAAAAATAATATACAACAACAGTTAAAAGGAGATATTACCATGTAGGACCGACTGTTGTTACATAGTGTGTGATTGTATATGCGTTACTTACAATCACGGTTGTATGACCATTGTAGAAAATTGAAAAACCCGTTACCTATAATCACGGTTGTTTTAAATACCTGTTGTAAAAGGTTTGTCAATATTTTTTATTTTTACCACCTGGTTTTCCTGACTACATTTATAACTTTTATCACAATATACAATATTAAATATTTAACACAACATCAAGAACAACAAGATTAACATGAAGAATAAGAACAATAACAAGAAGAAAAAGAACAACAACAATAACAATAACAATAACGACAAGAATAACAACAAGGGCGATAAAAACAACGAGAACAATACCAAGAACAACAAGAACTATAACAACAACAATAACAACAACAAGAACAAAAATAAGAATAATAACAAAAACAACAAGAGCAACAACAAGAACAACAAGAACAATAACAACAACAACTACAACAATAACAAGAACAACAAGAACAACAAGAACAATAACAAGAAAAATAACAACAACAAGAACAAAAATAAGAATAAAAACTAGAACAATAAGAGCAAAAACAAGAACAACAAGAACAATAACAAGAACAACAAGAACAATAACAACAACAATAACAATAACAAGAACAAAAATAAGAATAACAACAAGAATAAAAAGAGCAACAACACGAACAACAAGGCATTTTGCCACTACCATAAATCTTAGCTCAAATTGAATTTTGTGATGTTCTTGGACATTTTGGAAAGCCCTTATATGATACAACAACTGTTTGATCATATTTGGTTTTGATACTTTTTGGATCCAAGTGAAAAATGTTCCTACATTTGGAAAATAGTGAAGGCAGATTCTGACTTAGTGAAAATTTCAATAAGTGTTGGAAAAAAGTGACATTTTCACTTTTTGTGATCAATCCATCACTCAAAATCCATGAAGAATTGGAATGAGGTCTAGTTGAAGCTTTTGTAGAGGGCCATGAGATCTACAAATCAAGCTTTGTGTAAAGCCCATATATATATATATACATACATCAAAGCATATATTATACATGAATTCTACTTTTGGTACTGAAATATACCCTTGCCACTTTGTTCATAACTTAGAAAATCCATAATTGATGAATGATGATTCTTGACTTTTCTTTGAATGATGTCCATAAATGAATGATGTCCTCCAAAGTTTTTATGGTTACCCCTTTTACAAGTTATCCCATTTTTTCTTGATTTTTCTTGATGAATTATGATTCAAATCATACATTAACATCATTTAGGGTTAAAAATCCATAATTGTGAAAAATCTCAAAAAGTCAAAGTTTACTTTTGTGCACAGTTGACTTTTTATCAGATGAATTCCAAACTGTGCAATCCTTTAGGAAATCATGTCCTTGACCTAAATCAAACTTGATGGACATGTTACATGGGTGTTATAGGGTATACTGAATCATGTCTTAGGGCTTGGGAGCATGTCTTGGTTAAAAGTCAAAGTTACAGTTGACTTTTCCCGCGAAACCCTAACTGTGGTACTGATGAAATTGAAACTTATTGCTCAAGCTTCTTGGATTAATCCATTGTTGCAAATGGATCAATGTGGTGTATTAGAGACCCTAAAATACTCTCTTTTGGTCTTGGCTCATGCTTTGCCCCAAATGTCAACTTAGGGGTGAATTAGGTCAAGAAACCCTAATTCCTGATTTTTGATGTATGCATCCCCTGAGACAAAATTGACTTGATGATTGGTTCCATGAGGTTCAAAGGAGCATATTAGGATATGATTTGAAGTATTGGCTCATTACCAGAGGAAAATTTCCAACTGGAGGCCCTGGTCGACCAAAACCCTAATTTGGTGACACTGGCGATCTTGAGGCTTGATCCACCTAAAAGGGGGCAACCTTGTGCTTAATCCTGGAAGTGGGAGTCCTTTTGATTCATTGTGGATCATTAAGAGGTTTAGACATGTTGAAGATCATGTCATTCCTTGATTGATCCTTTGTCTAAGAACTCTGAGAGGGCTTGAAACCCTAAGTTTGACTGTAATGGATGCTCACCCATCCTTGGGGAGACTAATGAGGCATAATGATACACCCATATTGTGATCATGATTTACACAATGATGGGAATCTTAGTGGTCAAAATTTGGGGTATGACAGATGCCCCTATTTAATCTTCTTGGACCCGAAGGTGTGAATGGCAAAGGTATTCGGGCATTCAGGGTGCAAGAGGATTAAATATCGGAATACCCGAAATTTTGATGGTGGTTAAGGATGGTAGCTTACGCACCCTTCTTCTTTTGCTAAGCAATGATGCTTAGAAAAGGTAAAAAAACTTCCCCTCGATCATGGTTTCCTACCAAGGAACTGGTCTTAGTTTTTGACGTAAACTTCCCCTCGATCCTGGTTTCCTACCAAGGAACTGGTCTCAGTTTCTGAAATAAACTTCCCCTCGATCCTAGTTTCCTACCAAGGAACTGGTCTCAGTTTCTGGAATAAACTTCCCCTCGTTCTTGGTTTCCTACCAAGGAACTGGTCTCAGTTTCTTTTGTCAATAAACTTTATTGACAAGGGACGTTATTCGTAGCGGTTTTCCTCAAACTTCTCGTAGAATTTTCCTGGGGAGATGCCATTTGATGAGAAAAAGAATGATGTCAGACTTGTTGGGGAACCCAATCGTCTGAGTTGTAGAGGTGCACAAACTTCTCTATTGGAGACGCCATTTGTTTCTACTGGGGAAAGCGAGTTTCTTGAGAGACTGCTTCCGCTTGGAGTCATACATCATACTTTTCTCGGGGTCTTCCCGGAGAAATGCCATATGATGGGATCCAATTTTGAGGTGCCGATGACCTTTTCATCAGTGGTTTTTCGGAGAAAAAATGTCGTACCGCCGAATCTCTTGATTAAGAGGCTTTCTCTGGGGATTTTCCTTAACCCGGGAAAGCAAGGATGTCATCTTCAATGGCAAAGAATGACGTTTGTTGAAGGTTTTTCTAGCCTTTCTGAGGTTCAAGTTATCAAAGTGGTCAAGGGCCAACTTCATTCCTGAAATAAACTGGAGGAGAGATTGTTCAAACGCAACATTTCCTTATCCAGGAAAGAACTGACAACTCGACTTAGAAGACAGGTATCACTAGGGATAAGACCGACTGGAGTGATAGGGATGCAATATGAATGAGAATGCAAATAGAATGCATAATGTATGTATGTATATGCTGACAAAACTGACTCGACATACAGACTAAAAGATGAAGATGACGGGATACTCGGCCGTCGCGGGGCGAAGTCGTACCGTTGATCCAAAAGTAGCAATTCTGCCTTGCTTAGGAGAGACAATCCCTGCGGGGAATACCGTTGGTCGGGCTTAGGAGATAAAAACTCGGCCGAGGGTATCAGATGGGAAAGCCGCATCTGATACAACCGATCCTTTATTCAGGCGCACAGGCTTAGAAGGTGTACTTTAATTCTGCACTTTGAGGCTCGAACACCTTTGGAGAAGCGATCGATGTTCTTTCGATGTTCAACTGTTAAAAAGAAATTGTCGTCTTTATTTTTTTTTTTTAAAGCAGAACAATTTTAACAAGTAAATTCATTTTTGCTTCGTTTCAAGAACCGTTGATCATATTAAAATGTCGTTCTATAAAGCTAAAACAAATGAGAATTATAAACAAAAGCACAGGGGCTCAAATTTTATTGATAGGATGGAAATCAGCCAAGCGTGTGATTCCATAGAGTATTTGCAAAGTTTAGAAAATGGTAATTTAAGGGAAAAGGGCTACATTGAGACATAACAACCATTATCCTTCAACCAACTTTGAATTCCGAACATCCCGAGCTTCCATCGAAGATGACCTTGACTAGAGTTTTTCTGATGGATGACGTAACTGCTGCCAAGGGATTTTCCCCTTTGTTGAACATAGTTACTTGCCATTATCCCCAATTTTTGCCTGGATTGTACTTTGAAGTTTCCAATCCACCGGGATTATTTTTTATCATGTCTCTAATTTTTGCTTGGACCGCCCTTTCGGGTTTTCAATCCACCGAGACTTTTTTTTTTAGGCGAAGTATTTCTTGACTACATAAACAATCGTGGGGTAGGCAAATTCCTCTCAGTCCATGGTTGCAAGTCTCAAGGCGCCGCTTGAAAAAGCTTTCTTGACCACGTAGGGGCCGTCATAAATAATTAAGGTCGGCGTAATCTCATTCAGTGATTTGTGAAAATAATTATTCAAGAACAGACTCTTCTTACTTATTTATCGTTTGTAGGGCTTGGGTCACCAATATATATATATATATTGAAATTCTGGTATCAGACGTGTGATGTTAAGGTGCGATGTCACAACAACACACTCTGCAAATGGACAGCAATAATAGAACAAATAACACCAAGAATTGTTCACCCAGTTCGGTCTAACTACCTACGTCTGGGGGCTACCAAGCCAGGGATGAAATTCACTACTTCTAGAATTAATTTACAGACTCAACAACCCAGTTGACAATCTCCTAAACTTAATTCCTACTAGTGACTTTCTACCTAAGAAACCACTTAGATATGAGAACACTACTCAATCCCTAAAACACTCAAAGAACAACCTCTTTGAGAACCCTTGATCTTACTTCACAGCTTTGATCAAGTTACAACTCTCTATTGCTTCACAGCTTCTAGAGAGGACAGAAACACAACACCTATTCAAACCCTAGAATTGTGTAAATACAAGCACTCTAAACAAACTCTAGACACTAAGCCTCCAGCTCCTGATCTTCTGAATGTTTTCTGTACCATTTTCCTTTGGTCTTGTGCGCTTTATATAGCTCCTTGAATTGGTCTTGGACTTGCTACAATATCTCCCAGATTTTTTATTTAAAACTGAATATTTAAAACAGATTTTCTCCTAAAATCTTTTTAAATCTTCAACCATTTAAATCTCCTACAAATCTGCAACAGATCTCCTATGCAGCAGCAAATATCTATCCCAAGATATTCACATCCAATGAGACAGCTTGCTCTCCACAATTCCATCTAATACGCAACCCTAACAACATCACAACCTGCTGTTGTTAATTCTGCAGATCTGATGTTATAACATCGCCTGTGTGACATCAGACATCCAACTTCAATAATTAATTACTTAACACAGCCCAGTGTTAAGACTTCAATGTTGCAACATCAGCACCTTGACATCAACATTGAATATACTTTGTTTTACCAAAATTCCAGCCAATCCAGGAACTAACAATCTCCCCCTTTGGGTAATTTTGCCTAAAACAATCTCTGTATCTTCAGAGACTTCAGCAGCGGAATAATCTTCAAAAGTTTGAAACTCTCATCAGCAGCAGTTTGACACTTTACATAGTCTTCATCACTTGATCTGCTGCAGCACCATCTTCATTATTGACAACAGCCAATTGGTGCTCCCCCTCTAAAGCATGAACCAGCATCACAGCTGTTCAGTAGCTCACAATGTGCAGCACTTTTCTCCCACTTGATGTCTGCTTGGCTGCACCACATCACTTTAGCAGCATTTGACATTTGTACTCTTTGATACTCTTGGCTCACTTGGCTATTTCTCCCCCTTTTTAGCCACAATTGGGCAAACCTCAACAAGTAAGTCTTATGACACCCTGTACAAAACCATACTTCTTCTGTCAGCAATATCCACATTTTGAAAATCCAGACATATTCTTCATCCATCCAGTTATGAAGGCTTCACACAATCATCCACAAGATCTGAAGCACACACACAATGCCTTCCACTGAACTCTAAGTCAACTCCTCACACACCAAGACAATTGTACAATCTATTCAAGACCATGATTCAATCTTGTCTTCAGACATCTCCTCAGAAGCATGTGCACACAAGATTCAAACAATTTGCTTCATATGACTAGAACCATTCAAGGCCACACCAATCAACAGCCTAATGTCATAACATGCTATCTGACATTATATCCTCATAAGAGGTAACCAATCTCCACAAGCTTGATCAGTATGCAATCTTCACAATAAATGCACCTTTGCTGTAAAATCCATAGACAAGTACTCCCCCTGTCATGATTAACAAATGCTCTAGATGGAGATGAACATTTGAGCACATTTTCTGAGTACATGCATTTTGGTACCACTGTCCCTTTCTCCAAAGGCTATCATACAATTCATCTTCACCATCCAAGGCAAACCTTCTACTTCATCATTCTCCCGTATGACTATGTAGATGCTCCTTAGCTATAATGTAAGCACTAAGCTTCAGATCCAGAACAAAGACATCCTTTACCAAGGATACTCTTGACACTCTTGACACCAGGGTATTACATATGCTCCACTACTGGATTTACTATCAGCAAAATAATCCAAACTCAACACTGTGTCACAAACTCCACAAATTCTCAGCTTACTTATAATCTTTACTGAGATCCAGTCTCTTCAAGAGATCACAATTCCTCTATCCTTACATCCACCAGTAGTTGTTGAAACTGGTGAAGTCTTCAAAGACAGTAGTCATGCTTTGCCAGAACAAACTACTAAACACATGACTATAATCTCCACCTCTTCTGACCAAAAATGCTAGAGCATCCAACTCCTCATGTCCAATCTTAATCATCCACCAACAAACATGATGTTATAACATCTTTTGGGACATCAGCTTCTCACCACCATTCAAAGGACTCATTGCACAAAGAAGTCCTTCAAGAAGCTCCCAATAAAACACAGTCAGAGCAACTTATTCATACACACCTGAATACCATAAGTTCCCACACCCTCTCTGAACCATATCCTAGCAAACTCAACCATATCCAGAGTATCTATACCAAATTCTTTTTCCAGAACATACTTCCACCATTTTATGAAAAGCACAAGAATGCTATCTGGTATGGCCTTTTGAATTTTCTCAGAAGTTCTAACAACAACGACTTCCTTCATTTGAGAGATATCCTGGACATTATCATCAGACTTATCTCTGATCTTCCTATTTTTGGAAGAGATGAACACTTTACTCCTGGATTTTGTAGTACCATCCACATAGATCTTCTTCTTATCAGTTCTCATCTTTGGAGGTGACTCAATAGCTTTCCTCTTCCTTGATTTCAGTCGATTAGCAACCCCAGGAACCACTTTTGCAATTAGTTCATCATCACTCTTCTTTATTTTAAGGCTAGAAGTACCTTTCTTGACTTGAGATGTTTTAACATCAGCTCTAGCATCTGCATCTTCCAACCTAAGGATTGTCAACTTGTGAAATTTTTCTTTTGAACTATAGGAGTCACTAGTCAGGTTGTCATCTTTCTTGGCCTTGCAAGTATTCAGCTCCCAACACTTCTTAAGGTCACAGCTTTTGATCCTTCCATCAGCATTGTTGACTCCTTTATCTTGCTCACATAACTGACTACTCAAGTTGGCTTTTAACACATCATCCAACTTAGGAGTAACAACACCATAAGTCATTAACCCAGATTGACTTTTCACCATACTTTTACACTTGATGTCACCATATGATGTTACATCATCAACCTTAACATCACTAGATAAGCTGTCCACTTGAGGTATCCACTGATAGCAATTATCTTTGGATCTTACTCCCTTCATCACTACCTCATTCTACTCATCAGCTACCACACATTCATCTTTGGTGTAGCTTACCTTGTAACCTTCATCACAAAGTTGACTTATGCTAATTAAATTAGCACTCAACCCTTGAACAAGGAGCACATTATCAAGAGTAATACCATCATGATTCTTCACTCTTCCAACTCCTTCTACTACTCCTTTTTTACCATTGCCAAAAATAACATCATTTGCATGGCAAGGATTGAACTCTACCAAATGCTTCTTGGATCCAGTCATGTGCTTTGAACATCCACTGTCAAAATACCATGCATCCATAGAAAAATGTCCATCTGATGTGTGAGCAAATAGACATGTGACCTGAGCTTTAGGAACCCATTGTTTTACTACTTTGGGCCTGACCTCCTTCTGTCTGGGTTGAGGAGCAGAATTTGGATAACCATGAAGCTTAAACCAAGAGAACTGCATATGTCCAAATCTGCCACAGTAGAAGCATCTAACTCTGTCATCTCTAAAGTGGTTAAACCTTCTGCCACCATGATGATGATGTTATTGGTGTTGCCATCCATAGTGTTGATTTCTTCTTCTACGATAAGGTTGTTGTCTTCTAATACCATAGTTTGACTGTCTTCTATGGTAAGGATACTGTCTTTTGAACTGTCTCCTATGGTGATGAGGCTTCCTTCTTCCATAGTAATGAGGCACAACATTGTTGTATCCATACCGATAACCATACCAGTTGTCCTGATATTGAGACACCTGATGTGACATGACCTGTTTGAACCTTGCAGCTTGCATGCTCTTGTGATATTGGGGAGGCATATACTGACTAGATCCTTGAGGCTGCATCTTCCTCTGTTGGGGATCATCCTTTTTCTCAATCTTCTTAGGTTGTGAAACATCAGCTTTCTTAGGGGTAGGATCCTGCTTCTTTGGCTGATGTTAAGACAAAAGTTGTGACACTTCCTTCTTTGAACCTGAAGTGCTTTCTTCTAAAGTTCCCTTATCCTCAGCCACATAACCTATCCCAGCTTTGTCTCCAGCATCTTTTTCTGACTGAAGGATCTTATCAAGTGTGTCTGTACCACAGCTCAACATCCTAACAGACTTGGTCATTTGATCAAGGTGAGCTCTAACTAGTACAACTTCATTTTCCAGATCAGTCTTTTCATTCTCTAGCTGAGCAATCTGTTGCTTGTGGTACTTATTTTCTTGACAAATCTCAGCACTTTTTAAACACAGCTCTTGATAGGTAGATGCTAACTCCTCATAGGTTATTTCTCCATCACTAGAATCATCATCAGAAATAACAGCTCCTGTTAAAGCTCTAACATGCTTTGCTGACTCACCTTCACTTTCACTATCAGAGTCAGACCAGGAAACTGTCATGCCCTTCTTCTGCTTTTTCAAGAAGGTGGGACATTCTTTCTTGACATGTCCATACCCTTCACACTCAAAGCACTGAACTCCTTTATCTTGGGCAGTTTTCTCTTCATCCTTCTCTTTTGACCTGCTGATGTCAGAAGATATGTTATTGACATTAGGCCTGGAGTTATTATTCATTCTCTTGAATACTTTGGTGAACTGTCTTCCCAACATAACTATGGCCTGAGATAGATCCTCCTGCGATTCAGAACTCTTTCTTTTTTCTTCTGCATCATTTGACACCAAGGCTATACTCTTTGGCTTCTTTTCTGGTTCTTCCTCATTCAACCCAAGCTCAAAAGTTTGAAGAGATCCAATGAGCTCATCAACTCTCATCTTGCTGATGTCTTGAGCTTCTTCAATAGCAGTCACTTTCATCTTGTACTTCTTAGGAAGGGACCTAAGAATCTTCCTTACAAGCTTTTCTTCAGACATTTTCTCTCCAAGAGCACTAGAAGCATTGGCCAGCTCAAGAACACTCATGTGGAAGTCATGAATAGTCTCATCTTCCTTCATCTTCAGGCCTTCAAATTTTGATGTTAAAAGCTGAAGTCTTGACATCTTAACTCTAGACGTTCCTTCATGTGTAGCCTGCAAAATATCCCATGCTTCCTTAGCAACTTCACATGTATTGATTAACCTGAAGATATTCTTATCCACTCCATTGAAGATTGCATTTAGAGCTTTGGAATTTCCAAGGGCAAGCTCATCTTCTTCCTTGGTCCATTCTTCTTCAGGCTTTGGCTTTGAGGTGCCTTCTTTATCTTTGCCAGCATCATCTTTTTCACACACAACAGGCATTTTCCACTCTTTAATAATGGCCTTACATGCCCTGCTGTCCAAGGATTTTAAGAAAGTAATCATCCTTGGCTTCCAATAGTCATAATTGGATCCATCCAAAATAGGGGGTCTGTTGACGAATCCTCCAACTTCTTTGTCCATCTTTACACCAGAAAGTAACTTCCCTAGATCTCACCCAGAGACAGACAGGATGCCTGCTCTGATACCAATTTAAATTCTGGTATCAGACGTGTGATGTTAAGGTGCGATGTCACAACAACACACTCTGCAAATGGATAGCAATAACAAAACAAATAACACCAAGAATTGTTCACCCAGTTCGGTCTAACTACCTACGTCTGGGGGCTACCAAGCCAGGGATGAAATTCACTACTTGTAGAATTAATTTACAGAGTCAACAACTCAGTTGACAATCTCCTAAACTTAATTCCTACTAGTGACTTTTTACCTAAGAAACCACTTAGATATGAGAACACTACTCAATCCCTAAAACACTCAAAGAACAACCTCTTTGAGAACCCTTGATCTTACTTCACAACTTTGATCAAGTTACAACTCTCTATTGCTTCACAGCTTCTAGAGAGGACAGAAACACAACACCTATTCAAACCCTAGAATAGTGTAAATACAAGCACTCTAAACAAACTCTAGACACTAAGCCTCCAGCTCCTGATCTTCTGAATGTTTTCTGTACCTTTTTTCTTTGGTCTTGTGCGCTTTATATAGCTCCTTGAATTGGTCTTGGACTTGCTACAATATCTCCCAGATTTGTTATTTAAAACTGAATATTTAAAACAGATTTTCTCCTAAAATCTTTTTAAATCTTCAACCTTTTAAATCTCCTACAAATCTGCAACAGATCTCCTATGCAGCAGCAAATATCTATCCCAAGATATTCGCATCCAATGAGACAGCTTGCTCTCCACAATTCCAGCTAATACGCAACCCTAACAACATCACAACCTGCTGTTGTTAATTCTGCAGATCTGATGTTACAACATCGCCTGTGTGACATCAGACATCCAACTTCAGCAATTAATTACTTAACACAGTCCAGTGTTAAGACTTCAATGTTGCAACATCAGCACCTTGACATCAACATTGAATATACTTTGTTTTACCAAAATTCCAGTCAATCCAGGAACTAACATATATATATATATATATATATATATATATATATATATATATATATATATATATATATATAAAGATATTTTACGCTAGCCGTCCCAACATATATGAAATCTTGCCCCCACCTTTTGTTGTTGAGCGTTGTTGAAAGTCAACAAGCGTTTTCTCCGATCTTTAGCCAAGAACGTAATTTATGATAACCGTTGAATTATACGAAATTTATAAAATAATTAGAATATAATTTATGGTTAATTAAACATAATCCCGTTGCAACTTGAAATATTTATTTATTAAAATATTTAGTAACAACCTCCATTATTTTAAAATAATTATTAAATTTAATAACAACCTCCATTATTTTAAAATAATTATTAAATTTAAATATAAATTAGACTATACTTCCATTTGGATTTGTTCGTTTTATAAAATTATCAAGAGTATATTCCTAATAACCTTGAAATTTTATAATAATACTTGGGCATTATAAAGACTTAAAATGGTAAAATTTCTCTTAGACATTATAAGTTCAATATTTCGACGTGTGAACTGAAATTTACATATAAATTTTAAAATAACCTTTATATAAAAAACATAATTAAAATAATATAATTAAAATAAAATAAACATTATAACGGCTTACCGGTTACTTATAAAAATAATTTGGTTAGAACTTTGACGTATAAAGCTCCTTTCAAACTTTAGAAGAACTTTTACCACAAACTAACTCTAAAAGTTACAAACCGACATCGTGAGAACCGCGATAACAAAAATTAATATTGCTATATAAATCAACTGAAGAAGGAAAGAACTAGAGAGGCAAGAAAGATGGTTTGTGAATGAAAGAATGAAAATGGCATGGAAAAGACCTTTATGTATACTAGTTGCAAAATATTAAAATAACATAAGTGTATCTCTTTTTACCCATACCTTCTAACTTTTCAACTCTTCCTAGTAAATTTGTCTTTCTCAAATATTTACTAGTCTTACATCAATAGTTCTTTAAATATTCTAGTATGACTTTGTGAAAATAATTTATGAGAAAGGTATGAGAACTTGATATCAAAATGTTTTATTACATAAGATGATGTAGGATATTAATTGAAACATGAGATATATATTTCTTTTATAAAGTGAAATGATAATAATAATAATAGTAATAATAATAATAATAATAATAATAATAATAATAATGATGATAATTATTTGAAATGTTTATTAACTTAAGAGTATTTTAATTACTAATTAGTTTGTAGAGTAAAATTATGATATTCAAATAAAATGAAATAAAATAATAATAATAACACAACAACAATAATAATAATAATATAAATTATATGAATAATTAATTAACTTAAAATAAAGTATTTTAAGTATTAGTTTCAAAGTTTAGTTTGTAAAATGAAACGATGATATTCAAATCGAATAATAATATTAATAATAAATATAAAGGGTAATTAATTGATAAATTAATTATTATAGTTTTTTGTTTTAATATTTAGTTTTTATTAATTAGCGATATTAAAATCTCAAATCTAATCAGATATATTATTTAAGGTATAGAAAATTAGGATGTTACACACGAGCTGCACGAGAGTGAGCAGTGTATTTAGTTTTATATTTCCTTCAATATTATTTTTAATTAAGTGAAAACCACCTAGACTTACCCGAGTCCCAGAGGTACACCGAAAATTTCACTATGATCTTGTTTAATTAACATTAACTAAATCAATTAGATTTAATTTCAGTTGTTAGTCCCCTCCTATTTTAGAATCACAACCTTAGATTTACGTAGCATTGCTAGATAAAAATAAGGTTGATTATTGGCTCCTGTGGGTTCAATATCTTTAAAACTTTGATTGATTCTATGCACTTGCATAATAGCCAATCATGAATTTCTTGTCAGTCAGGTTGTTTACACTTTAGTTTGCAACTGTTAATTTTTTGATTTTACCGTTAATTATTCTGATTATATTGTTCTTCACCACGAGTGCGTAGTTCATTAGAAACTAAGGGTCATGAGACCTAGCTCCTGATTATTCGTATGATCCATTGTTAATCGATTACGAGAATTTTAACTACGAGATTATCTTAAAATCTGAGTTTTTCATTCCACACTTGTACAAAACAAAAGAGTTCTCATGTACCGATCCTAGTCTAAACGGATATCTATCGGCACCCGTGCTCAGGTTTTTAAATAGTTATGTTTGAAACAATAAAAGTGCTCAGACATGATTGAGAAATGTTTCATCTTTTAAGTTGTGCAAAAGAAAAAAATCTCTGACAAATAATCTGATCGTGCGAAAGCAAACTAATTATTCAATGTATATTGGACAAAGCGGTGGAAAAAGTAGGTGTTATCCACATTTATTTATTTTCTATAAGTGTATCAAAATTCTTGTAATAGAAGGTAATTGATTATATGAATGTGTCATAGTAGGGAATATGAACCCAAAGTCATGTATGTTTTAGAGTATTTTAAGTGATTTTTATTTAATCTATTTTATAAAAGTGCTTTTTAATTTAACCTATTTTAGAAACTCCAATTTTTGGTCACTTTAAACAGAATTCGGTTATATACCTTTGCTCCCAATGGTTCAATCACTTTTTACACATTCGCACAATTGTATAATTACAGTGTGTCAAAAGGTCATGAATGTAACTCTATTAAATGGTAAGATGTGCCTTGGGGACTAGAAAATCAAGGATTTATGAGGTTCATTAGGAACTAGAAAAAAAAATAAGTTGCTAAAATCTCTGACAAATTTATCTAGCTACCAAATTACATATTGCATATTTTTTTTTAAAATTATAGTTTAATTATTTCTTCAAACGCCCAGGTCTTGAATAAAGATTGGTGTTCAAATTAAAACAACAATTTGCATGATGATAGTAATCTCATTTGCATATATTTCAAGGGCTCGCTGAAGTGAATCAGTGAGTAGACTATAATATTGATTAGCCAAATGATAGCGTAATACATGTAACATTAAGATAAATAGTTTTCAGAACATTTATCAATTTACAAATCTTATTCATCAAACAAACATGAATATAAAATTTATGATTGGTCTCCAAAGTTTACAAATCATATTCATCACTTTCCATTAATTTTTGAAACCTTACAATAATTCACTCAAACTTCAATACTATCAATAGCAAATACGAATTCCATTCTTCTATTGATTTGTAGTAACATTTATAATAAAGTAATCCTATGAGGAGTCTATGATCAAATTGAGGAATTCAAAGCATTATAAGCTACCTATAATAATCATCCACTAGAATCAAGAGATCATCATCCAATTGTGTCTTGAAACAAATACATTAAAAAAATTGATACATATATATATATATATATATATATATATATATATATATATATATATATATATATATATATATATATATATGAACTGTTTTTTAATTAACACATTGTCGAGATCGTGCTTTTTAATTCATTAAAGATAAATAGTGGAGAAGCTTCAATTTTATGTATTACGAATAATAAACTAATTTATTTTCATTTGGATGCCATATGTTTTTATCGGTATGAGTTATGTTGTCCATTCCTTGAGCTTTAGCCCAACTTGGATGGATTATTGGTCGATCAACAATGATTCTTTTTTCAATGATATTTACACCTCCAATTTTATCTTCATTTGTCGTGTTAATAAAAACCACAATTAGATTAATGTTGTAATAGTGTATCTTTGTAGATCTAAAGTAATACTTTATAACTTTTTTGAAATATGTTAATCACTTTGGATCTATCAAATAGCATTTTGATAAATTCAAAGCAATTAACATGTGTAAAAAATTTATAAATCTTTCACTCTAGAGCTACTAGGATTCTCTCTTACAATATTACTCTAAAACTACTAAGATGCTCTCTTATAATTTTAAAGTTATTGTGGTTTTAATTAACAATACAAATAAGAGAAGATTAAAGATGTAATAAGTAACCTTTAAAAAAAAGATGGATGGTTAATGAACCAGAATCCATGCAAGTTTGACTAAAGACCAAGGTAGGGACAAAATAGCTCGGGAGTATGCAAACATAATCAATGTCAATGAAAATAAAACTTGTTATAATCCTTAATAAGAGAATATATAAACAATTGAAGATTCACCACTTTTTAATTTCTGGTAAACGAAACACATTATCTCTACAAAATGATAACCTAAAAGAAAAAAATTTAGACTTTTGAAAAAAAATGTGTTAGGTCAGTATTATTCTTCCTTTTTTTGCAAATGTAATTTTTTTATTTATTATTGTTTTTGTTGATTAAGGTTTCGTAATCTTTTTTATATACATTTGAAACATCGTTATTAGAATATTGACAACGAATCTTAGTTAAAAACTTAGCTTCTCCACTATTTTTAAGATAAACAAGACATTTGGTTATAAGTTATCGTGTGCCCCATCCACGCCCAACTGACTCATTCTCCTAATCTCTTTGATTGCCAACAAAACAAGAAAAAACAATTAAACAACACAATGTACATGAAACAAAAAAAAACTTACAACTTTTGTTCTTGATGATGGTGTCAGTTTAAACTAAGTATATCCAAAGCTCCACAAGAGATAATTTTTTTTTATCATAAGTACTTTAATGAGAACTTGATCATGACTGCATCTCAACTATATAAATTTCTCATTGATATGTAGGGAAAAAAGAAGATAAAAGAGTACGAAATTCAATCCATCTAAGGATAATTAAAACACAAGCATATATTAAACATAATAAATTTAATATATATTATTAAACTATAAAAAATTGGTATGCATTTAAAACAAATCAACACATAACCTAACCACTAATCAATAAACATACTCGATTAATATCAATACAATCTCCATTTAATATCAATCATTGGTAGATCATAATGATCTACCTCTTAAACATAGACAACAAATTAAGATATTATATAAGATTTAACACTGTTACATGTCGAAGAAACATAAAAGAAGAAATGTAAACGGGCAAACACATGTTATTTATTTGAACTGTTTACTTAAACATCTTACACATAAAATTTTCTATTTTAATTACTTATAATTACAAGTCCTCAATCACTATATTAAAAAAAGAAAAAAAAAAAGTTCAAACATGTGACATCTAATCATTTTAAGCAACTTAACAAAATCTTAGTCTATATAAATTATGACAGAGTTTAGAAACAATAAAATATACAATTGATAAAAAAAGTTTAAAAAAAATATAAAATACACAAAAATTGGAAGCAAGCAACATAGTACCTATGTTTAAGTCCTCCTCCACAATTGAATCATCATCATCATCTTTTAATCTATATAAAATCCTATTCAAGCTTCAAATAGTGAAAAAATCACAGTAAAGTAATTTACCTGACTCGCGGCTTTCTGACTCCGTGACGTTTGGATGGTTCATTGCCATATTCTACACATGGAAATCTACTCATAAACGTTTACATCATTGTAATCTTTGGAAAAAACAGAGTTGCAATGAAAATTTAGAGGGAGAAAGAGAGGTGTTTATGTAGTTAGAGTTTTGTGATTGTGATTTGGTTTCTCCATGCGAATATGGCGTTTTGATGATATTGACTTTGACAAAGTTTCCTTATTTATCTCCATACAAAAGGGAGAAATTGTCTGCAATCCGTGGAAATCTTTTGCATTGAACTGTTACTTTATTTTATTTTATTTTTGAGTTAAGAGTTTCTTCTCGATAAAGGAGTTACTGTTTTTATTATATGAATTGTATAATAATTATTAGTGTATATAGTATTAGCTTCTTAGCTTTCTATTATTCATGTACTAATAGTATATTGCCACGTGTAAGTATTTATGTTTGATTACAGTCACACATTGAGATGTATATATATTGTACACTTTATCCATAATGAATAAGAGATGAAATTCATTTTCTGTTATGCTCTGCAACTGTTTTGGTAACAAACTTTCTGTTATACTTCATCTTTTTCCATGAGCATAGTGTTCTTCTTCTTCTTTTCCATTAAGCTTCTCCTTGGTTATTGGAACATTGATATGGTATCAGAGCTTAATAAGCTCTGGTAGCCATCATCTTCTTCATTCCGATTGAATCTTTTTTTCTCTTTTGCTGTTTCGATTCAATCCTTTTTCTTCTTTCTCTTCGTTGATTGAACTTGCAGTTTCTTTCAATTGTTCTTTCTTTTTCTATGGCTAACCAGAGCTTCATCGATTTCTCCACAAATTCTTCGAACCCTTACTATTTGCATCCCAATGAAAATCCTTCTCTTGTTCTTGTTTCACCATTACTTGATGACAAAAATTATCATACATGGTCCAGATCAATGCACATTGCGTTGATTTCCAAGAACAAGGAAAAGTTTATTGATGAAACCCTAACGAAGCCTCCCGTTTTTGATCCGTTGTACGCTCCATGGATTCGGTGTAATACCATGGTTCTGGCATGGATTCATCGATCAATTTCAGAATCCATTGCAAAATCGATTTTGTGGATTGAAAGTGCAGCTGGTGTATGGAAGAATTTGCAGCTCCGTTTTTCTCAAGGTGATATGTTTCGAATTTCTGATATCCAAGAAGATTTGTATAAATTCCGCCAAGGTACTCTTGATGTTTCTAACTATTTCACCCTATTGAAAGTTATGTGGGATGAACTAGAAAACTATAGGTCAATTCCTGCGTGTTCTTGTACTATTCCCTGTGCGTGTGGCGCCATAGCCTCAGTTCGAAAATACCGCGAGCAAGATTATGTTATCAGGTTTCTCAAGGGTTTGAATGAAAAATTTGCTCATTCTAAGTCTCAAATAATGATGATGCAGCCTCTACCTAATGTTGACAAAGCTTTTTCACTCGTTATTCAACAAGAAAGAGAGTTGAACTATGCAGGTTCTGTTGTGGTTCCACCTGCTACTACAAGTGAAGAGGTAACTGCTTTTCAAATTCAACATACTTCAAGCAATTCTGTTGGTAAGAATGGCCAGAATTCCTTCAAGAATAAGCCACAAGGTCATGGTGGTACTCGAGGGCATAATCGTTTTTGTACTCATTGCAACAGAACTAACCATACCATTGAGACTTGCTTTCTCAAGCATGGTTACCCTCCCGGCTTCAAAAGCAAAGGTAAGATTCAAAATAACACCTCTTCACATCAATCTTTGGCTTCTGTCAATGCAGGTTCTGATGAATCCAAACCAAGTTTTGGCTTTACTCAAGAGCAGTACAACAACATTTTGGAACTCCTTCAACAGTCAAAACCCACACCTACAGCCAATTCTATATCCTCATCTCCTTTTGTGCTGAACTCTCATTCTTCTCATGAAAATGGTAAGAATCCTAATCTTTGGATTCTTGATACTGGAGCAACTGATCACATATCTTATGATTTAGCTTCCTTTAAGTCCTGTAAAACCATTGTCCCAGTTTATGTTAGTTTACCTGATGGTTCTCAGGCTGTTGCTTCAATGTCTGGTAGCATTGCTATCTCACCTGAGTTAACATTACATCATGTCCTCTATATTCCAACTTTTCATGTCAATTTGCTTTCCATTGCCAAACTCCTTAATAGTAATAACTGTCATGTTTTTTTCACTGCTAATTCTTGTAAAATTCTGTAGAACAATTCCAAGGAAATGATTGGCATAGCTAGTCTACAACGAGGACTATATGTGCTTGATGCTACACCTCACTCTGAAGTCCATCATTCTAGTTCTCAATCCTCTTGTAATATTTGGCATATGCGATTAGGTCACATCTCTAAAGATGGTTTAAAACATATTGCCAAAGTTTTTCCTTTTATTTCTTATGAACATAATACATTTCCTTGTGATTCTTGTCATTTTGGCAAACAAAAGAAGTTGCCATTTCCTAACAGTAATACTTCCACTAATGCTCCCTTTGAGATATTACATGCTGATGTGTGGGGACCTTTTTCTACTACCTCTATTCTTGGTCATAGATACTTTTTAACCCTAGTAGATGACTATTCTAGATATACTTGGACTATCTTTCTAAAATCCAAAGCTCATGTTAAAACTAGCCTTATTCAATTTGTAGCTCTTATTGAAAATCAATTTCAAACATCTTTAAAATGCCTATGATCTGATAATGGGATTGAATTTCTTGCTCTTGCTAATTTCTTACTATCTAAAGGGATTGTGCATCAAAAATCTTGTGTTGAAACACCCCAACAAAATGGGGTGGTAGAGAGGAAGCATCAGTACATATTAAATGTAGCTAGAACTCTTTTTTTCCAGTCTTCCATTCCCTTAAGCATGTGGAATTTCTGTATTCAACATGCCATACACCTTATTAACAGGTTGCCTACACCTTTACTAAACCTAAAATGTCCCTATGAAATATTACATCAAGAACCTCCCATTATAATTCACTTGAAAGTCTTTGGTTGTCTAAGTTTAGCTACTACTTTACAGGCTCATAGAACAAAATTTGAACCTAGAGCTAGAAAGGCTATTTTTCTTGGTTTTAAGGAAGGAACTAAAGGTTACATATTATATGATCTTAAAAATCACAACCTGTTTGTTTCTAGACATGTGATATTCTATGAAACATATTTCCCTTTTAAATCACATGTATCACATCCCACTGTTCCAACTAATGTGACCTCAAATACTCAGTCTGACATTTCCAACCCTATACTTTATGATGATCCTCCTGAATTTCCTTCACCTTTACAATCTAATGTTAATCCTCATGCTTTTTCTGATAGTCCATCAATTCCTGCATAACATAGTACTTATGTACAGCCTAGTAATACTTTTTCTTCACAGCCTGGTAATAGTAATTCCACTTTACAGCCTGGTACTAGTCTGGCTCCTATCCCAACTTTACAACCTGTTTCTAGTCTATCTCAGCCCATCCCCATGTCTATATTGGATACTCCTTTGTCTAGTCCTGTCAATTCTATTCCCATCAGAACTTCTTCTAATAACCATCTTATTCCTTCTCCTTTATCCAATGAATCATCCCATCCTTCTACAGCTGGACATGATTCTAATGTACCTGCCTCTTCACTTGATGACAACACACCTGCCTCTCCCTTAAGACAATCTACTCGTATCACACACCCTCCAAGCTATTTAGCATATTACCACTACTATAATACCATCCATACCTCTTCATCTACCAAACCCAAAAACTCTGAAATTATTTATTCCCTTTCTTCTGTCCTTTTATATAACAAGTGTTCTCCATCTTATAAACATTATTGTTATGCTATTTCTTCTCATGTTGAACCCAAAACTTTTAACCAAGCCATTAAGCATGACTGTTGGAGAAAGGCCATGGATGTTGAACTACTTGCTCTTGCAGAAAATCATACTTGGGATGTGGTTGATCTCCCTCCTGACAAAAGTCCTATTGGGTGTAAATGGGTGTATAAGGTTAAACACAAGGCAGATGGTTCTATAGAGAGATACAAAGCTAGGTTGGTGGCAAAGGGTTACACACAAATGGAGGGCATTGATTATTTTGATACTTTTTCCCCTTTTGCTAAAATCACCACAATTAGAGTTCTCCTATCTTTAGCAGCTATTAAAGGATGGAACTTGGAACAACTTGATGTAAATAATGCTTTTCTTCATGGTGACTTGCATGAAGAGGTATACATGACTCTTCCTCCAGGTTTATCTGGTTTTAGTGAATCTAAAGTGTGTAAGTTACAAAAATCCATATATGGCCTTAAACAAGCCAGCAGGCAATGGTATTCCAAGCTATCTTCTTTTCTTATCTCTCTTGGCTATAAACAATCTCAGGCTGACCATTCTTTATATGTCAAACATGTTGATCATGAATTCACTGCCTTATTGGTGTATGTAGATAATGTTGTTTTGGCAGGTAATTCTCTATCTGAGATACACCAAGTTAAACAACTCTTGGATCACCAATTCAAAATTAAAGACCTTGGTCAGTTGAGATTCTTCTTGGGCTTTGAAATAGCTAGATCACGGGCTGGTATTATTCTTAACCAGCGAAAATATACTCTTGAACTTTTGGAAGATGCTGGTCTTCTTGCAGCAAAACCTTCTGCCGTGCCCTTTAATCCTACTACTAAGTTGTCCATTCATGAAGGCCCTCTTTTGGAAGATCCTTCTTCATATATAAGACTCATTGGTAGATTGATATACCTCACTAATTCAAGATCTGACATCTCTTTTGCAGTACAACACTTGAGTCAGTTTGTCTCTCAACCACGCACTCCTCATTACCAAGCTGCTCTACATGTTCTCAGGTACTTAAAATATGTTCCTACTACAGGCATCCTGTTTTCCTCTTCTAGCAAGCTACAACTCTTTAGGTTTGCTGACTCCGATTGGGCAAAATGTCCAGATACCAGAAAATCTATCACTGGTTATTGTATCATGTTAGGCTCTTCTCTTTTATGTTGGAAACCCAAGAAACAACACACTGTGTCACGGTCTTCGACCGAGGCTGAATACCGTGCTCTAGCTTCCATCACTTGTGAAATTCAGTGGCTTCAATACTTATTTCATGATCTGTTAGTTCACTTCAATCATCCTGCATCTGTGTTTTGTGACAGTAAATCAGCTATTTACTTAGCTCATAATCCTACTTTTCATGAACGTAGCAAACACATAGAGTTGGATTGTCATGTTGTTCCCGAAAAGATCAATTCTAAAATCATTCACTTGCTGCCTGTTTCAACTCATGATCAGCTTGCTGACATGTTCACCAAGCCTCTACATTCTTCTTCTTTAAAGAATAATTTGAGCAAGTTAGGCCTTTGTAGTATCCAATGCCTAACTTGAGGGGGGATATTAGTGTATATAGTATTAGCTTCTTAGCTTTCTATTATTCATGTACTAATAGTATATTGCCACGTGTAAGTATTTATGTTTGATTACAGCCACACATTGAGATGTATATATATTGTACACTTTATCCATAATGAATAAGAGATGAAATTCATTTTCTGTTATGCTCTGCAACTGTTTTGATAACAAACTTTCTGTTATACTTCATCTTTTTCCATGAGCATAGTGTTCTTCTTCTTCTTTTCCATTAAGCTTCTCCTTGGTTATTGGAACATTGATAATAATATATATATATATATATATATATATATATATATATATATATATATATATATATATTTGAAATTAACGAAATTATATATTTCAAAAAAACAAAGACAATACAAGGCGATCGCATGGATAATTTTATTTTTATTAAAAGAATTATATACATATTTTATATAAAAAAAATGTGTGAATAAATGTTTATAAAAATTACTTTAAAAATATAGAATAATAATTATGGTTTTTTCAAATTAATATTAAAATGACATGGCCTTGTGTGACAAAGGTATCAAAGTGATCCAATGTATCTTCTGTACTTCATTGGATCGACATCATCTTAATTTGTGTCGTTCGACAGTTGCAATTTGAGCTCAGCTGGAGTCGAAGATGGGTTGCAATCTTGCATCTTAAATATCTCGAGTACTTCGCCTGCATATCTTTTTTGAGTCTTCATGTAAAATTCCATGCCAAGGAAGTATGAGAGATCTCTCAAGTCTGACATTTCAAACTCCTTACTTAAGTCGTGTTTGAAATATTTGATCTCCTTCTTGCAACTTCCTATTATCAACAGGTCATTGACATAGAGACATAGTATAAGCAATTAACTCTTGCTTCTTCTTACATATACTCCATGTTCAGTTGTGCACTTCATAAATTTCTTTTCGGTTAGAAAGTTATCTATCTTCTTATTTCAAGCTCTTGGAGCTTGCCTGAGTCCATACAAGGCTTTATGCAGCGTATATACCTCGATTTCTACACCATGTTTCACAAACTCAACTGGTTGTGCAACTTAAACTTTTTCATGTAAGGGACCATTCAGGAATTCACATTTCACATCTATCTGACATGTGTGCCGGTTGTTCATGTTTTTTAGACCAACAACCAACCTGATTGTTTTGATCCTAGAAAAGGGTGCAAACACTTCGTTGAAGTCAATTCCTTCTTTCTGAAGAAATCCATTCACCACAAACCTTGCCTTGTGTCGAGTTATTTCTCCTATGGGATTCAACTTCACCTTGTATACCCACTTCACATCGATTGCCTTCTTGCCTTAAGGAAATCCGACAAGTGACCAAGTTTTGTTGACTTCGATGGACTTCGGTTCCTTATTCATTGCTTTCACTTACTTCAAATCCTTCAATGCCTCAGCTGCATTGAATGATTCAAAATCTGCATAGAAAGGATAATGTATCATCTCACCTTCATTGTCGTCCACATCATCTAATGTAATCTCAAATTCTTGCAACCTTGGAGGCACCTGTCTGGTTCTTTGAGGCATGCTTGTGCTTGCTAGACCTCTGACTTCTTCTTGTTGAACTTTTCTTTCGGCTTTAATTGTCGGTTATTCACATATGATTCTCAGTTAATCCTTCTTTATATTTTAAGCCCAACCCCATTCCTTAAGCTCATTTATGATCACATCTGTTTTGATCACTACTTTCTTGTTCACTGATTCAAACAACTTCTATCCTCCAGTCAAATGATACCTTATTAGAATCATTTGACTCGACTTATCACCAAAATAGTTACTACGACAATAAAAAACTACAAAAATATATCTAAGATAAAAGCAGTTCCTAATCTTCCTCCCTTCCAACTTCATCAATGCTTTCGGTTCATAATAAACTCAACAGTAAATAGAAGCATGACAATGATAATAGGATCATGAAAATTAGCCTGG
Organism: Lathyrus tuberosus; assembly: GCA_022829125.1. Taxonomy (NCBI): domain Eukaryota; kingdom Viridiplantae; phylum Streptophyta; class Magnoliopsida; order Fabales; family Fabaceae; genus Lathyrus; species Lathyrus tuberosus. The sequence goes on along the minus strand of JALAZF010000552.1, from coordinate 3,259,047 downwards.
CTGCAACGACTTCATCTGCTACGATCCAGCCATCACAATTGGACTTCACTTGTTTGATTGTTTCACAATAACCCTAAAAAAATTAATACATAAGTGCATAACATGTTCGGATATAAATATCACATAATTAGTTAGGGAGTTAGTTATTTGTTTAGTTATGATTATTTCGCATAAATAAGAAGCTAGTGTTAGACATGAAATTTCAAAAAAGGAAATTCGTCGGAGAAAACAGCTGGAATTTCTCCAAACATTGGAAAAGGTCGAGGTGTGGTTCGACCAATGGACCAATCAAGGAAACAAAAATATTTGATGTCTAAGAGTATAGATGAGGACTTAGAAAAATTTTAAGAAGTTTAGTGTTGGGTCGAGTTCGACATGTCGAACGGGTTCGATTGGAGGCAGATTTAAAATTCAAACTAAAGTAAACGCTTTTTGGTCTCATCCAAATTATGCAGGATATGTGAAAATCAATTGAGAGTCAGTTAACATGCAAAGACGATATGTCAGACGGAGATACATATGAATGCTTGAAGACCATTATTTTATAACATTATAAATTTGAATTGTAATGATGGGATCAATGGTGGCAAAAACATTGTAAACTTCTATTACACTCAAAGTACTTGCACACAAGAGAGAAACGAGTTTTGCTAAAGGAAAATGTACTTTTCCATTTAAATTTATTTTTGTACTTATTTTCCTTTATGTTTAAAGGGATAATTTTGACTCAGTCGAAATCAGTTGGTCAGTTTACTTTTACAACTTAGTTATTTTATTGAAAATACTCAAGATTCATTGTAAGCTATCTGACATCATAGAATGTACACTTCATTTTCTTAGAAAATTAGCACAAACTTATCCTAGAATTTATAAGTTTGGTCCTTCACATAACCTTTAGGTTCAATTCGCCCCCACCAATTATAGTATAATGGATGCAATTGTAATTAACAGCGAATTCTCTTAAGGATACTTTGAATTCCTTAATGTGAATTGCACAAACACAATAAGTGTATCTTTTGATAATTGATTACAGAATAATGTTTCTTAAACTTAACTCATGCATTAATGACGTGAATGATGATTTAGAATAATATAAATGATAAAGAAAGAGGTGTATGTATTTCCAATTTTTGTGTGTATTATACATCTCAAATGTCTCTATTTATAGACAAGTTCAAGGCATTTGATGAAGAGAAACACTATTTGAAGAATGATTTCTGCATCTGTATAATGAACATGTATATTATTTGACATACAAATTTATAACCAAGAAACGGGATAGATAAGTTTGTAAAGTTGCACCCTTTTAGCCAAGGGGCGTGTGTTCGAATCTCATGTTCGTTAGTTTTGGAATAAATTTTTATTCTTGTTGTTTTAACTCAAAAATGACATAGCAAAAATTCAAACCCCTGACTATTGTTACTAAAGTAATAGTGGGGGTGTTTTTAATCGTCTCCACAGGGATTGTTCGATATTTAATGCGTGTCGTTCAATAATTGCGATATTTTAAGTTCAATGGTTTCAAAAGGTTCTCAATTGTTGTTAACATTAATTGGTAGCAAAGAGTAATTGGTGACAAAGATTTTGTAAAAGTTTTGATAAAAGCATGTCAAGGTTAGGTTTCGCTAATCCATTTTATGTATAAACAAATAATCAAGCATATGAACTCGGTTTCCGACCAATACAACCGCGTATCCTCCCGACTAAGTTTATGTCTAAAGCGAAGTTGTGAGTATCGTTGTTTAGACCGTTAGATGATGTCTCACGCTAACAATCTAAACAACAATCATTAAGATCAACACAATGCGAATAGCAAATCCCAAATCTATGTCTAGAGTTTGGTTTTTAAGAGATGAAATTGTTAGGTCATGATTTGTAGAATCTATGTCTAGAGCAATACAAATCACACATGGAGCATTAAGAGAAAACAACATCATCTATATTGATCAAAGACTTTGTTCATATACAATAGATCAAATACAATACATAAAATCAGGATCAACTACATCTAACCTCAACATTGAGTGTTTAGATACCACTTCTCACGGTAGCTTTGATGACAAGTAAAGAGAGGAGATGGATGAGCATCCACGTCGAATAATCGAGAATGGATGCGACTTCAGCTTCTCAAAGTGAAATTACAATCTTCAATGATCAAAATACTGAAAACTATGATTTTTGCTTCAAATGGACAAGAGATCCTCTTTACAACAAATGAAAATCTATTTATACAATTAAAATCTCAGCACCCTTCGCCTAGCGAAGGCTTCATTCGCCTAGCGAATGAACTAAAACATGGCACTTTAAGTGCCTCAGACTTGAACCGCCCACCAGAATTATCGTGGGTTCGCTAGGCGAACCAAATCACTCGCGAAGCGAGCCTTCGCTACCACATTCGCCCCAGCGAAGTTTGGGTGTTTTCAAAAGTGGATGTTTTTGCCACCCTTCGCTGGCACCTTCGCCTAGCGAGCACATCAGCGAGCCTTCGATGGCTTCCTCGCCCAGCGAATTTACCCAGTTTTCCTACTGTAGGTTTTTTCAAACTTTCTGCCACCCTTCGCTGGCACACTCGCTAACGTTCGCTAGGCGAACCTTCGCTGGTTGCTTCGCCAACACTCGCCTAGCGAATGCTGTTATTGATTTCTTCCTTCAATGGCAACTTGCTTCCATTCTTTGTGTATCACAATCTTGATCTTTTTATGCCTATTCATGCACATTAGCACACAAATTACAAGAACCACAAGTATATTTCAAAGTATGCACAACAACACCATTCCTCACTAAAATTAACACATTCCACATGAAAAGAAATGAAAAATGCCAAGTAATTCATACAAATATATATCATGTTTGACATCTAACAAACTCTCCCCAACTAACTCTTTGTTTGTCCTCAAGCAAAGTATGCCTCTCACGAGGATTTGCTCGAGCACTCAATTCAACCAAGACGCGAAAAACGGCTCAACTTAACAACGATCACAACAATGCAACAATTACACAATTCAAGAACCTATAATGTAAAAGAACTTGACTCTTAAACAATTTCAAACAATGTTTCAAGAGAGAACTACTCATCATGCACATGTCATTCTACACTCCTCTTCGAAAAAGGATTGAAGGCAAACGTGCATACAAGCACGGGACAATTACACTCAAATGACCAATGATGCAAATACTAAGAAATTCATACCATATCTCAATGAATACAAATGAAATCATGGAAGTAAAAGATCACTAAGGACTTCAAGGTTGTAGCTTGGTCGGGTAAACAAAAAGGGACATTTCTAATGGCCATTGAAACGAAATTGCCTAAGCAAAAGAACATTCACTAAACACCTATTCGCACATCTCAACTTCATTTCACCAATTTTTCATTACATGTTCTGAACCGGCGTCGCCGGCCTTTTATTCGTATCAGCAGGAGATCTGCCAATATAATTGGGATTGGATGGCTGCCCAGCAGCGTGCCATGACTGATCTTCATGATTCTTTGCAGGTTCTCCAATTGCAGATCCGGGACCCTTCTACTGAGCACATGATGATGTCTAGGCAGCAGTTCCTAGCACATGCTGGTTGGCTTAAGGCCAGGCCAATTTTAGGAGGGGGTGAAGATGATGCTGATGATGAGGAGGCTGGCGTGGAGACTGTTGGTGATGATGACGATGAGGAGGAGGCTATTTCTGCTGGCGGTGAGGAGGATATTGAGGTGTCAGATGAGGAGGATTGAATTTTTGGATCTTAGACTTGTGCACTTCCTTTGGTCACCAAAGTGAAGTTTTCTAGTATTTGTTTTTTTTTTCAGCTTTTACTAGTCTATTGTATCCACATAGTGGAATATTTTGAATATTGGTGTACTTGTACCCTAAAGGTACCCTTTTGGATTATGTAGGTGTTTTTACACCAAGCACTTTATTATTATTATTATTATTATTAGTAATGTTAACAAAAAGGGACATTTCTAATGGCGATTGAAACGAAATTTCCTAAGCAAAAGAACATTCACTAAACACCTATTTACACATCTCAACTTCATTTCACCAATTTTTCATTACACATTCACAAACTACCGTGCACAATTATTGAATCTATTTTTTTTTCATTCAAGCAAGCATTTTCTCATTTGTACAACATATTCACACTCTTTTCAAAATTTGGAGTAATACACCCATCTTCTTTTTATTCTCCCCAACTCATTTTCGACTCAACCTAAAGTGAATGTTCCTTGCTTTTTAAGGCAGGGAAATCAAAGTATACAATTTTCAAAGGTTCAAGAAGAAAATGTTAGAAACTCACCAAATTCAGTGATGAACGAAACTTGCAAATTATGTACATAAAACAAGTTCATCACTAAACTGAGTTCTAAACTGTTTAGGCTCAAAGGGGCTACCAAATGCTCACTCCTCACGGGTGAATTACTATATGGACATGGTTGTGCTCGCTTTCAACAAGTGCCTTGATCACTTCTCATACTTCCACAAAATCACATGGTCACAAGATAAGGTATGAATTAAAAGTAAAAACAACATTCATCATCAATCCTTAGCATATAGTAACACTTTGGAGGCTTCTCACTTTAATGGTTTTTTATCCTAAAATGACACATGCATTCAAAGGAAGTTGTAACATGAAACAACATTTTCAATCGCACCAAGACACAAAGTTCTAAAACATACAACATTCTCGAACTAGGTAACGATGTACCTTGTCGCAACACAATGCCTAAGGTACTATCATAGCCCTCACATCTTGGAGGAATCTTCCTTTAAAATCAAGAGTCTCCAACCTAACTTCCAAAATTCTATCATCAAAGAAGGAACATTAAAATGAAAACATATTAACAATTTAAGTGTTGAGCATTCGTAAACTGAAGAACTCAACACTTAATACAATAATTAAAAACCAACAAATTATTAATAAAAGCGAAATAAATTTTTTTACTAAAAACACTTAACATTACTAATAATAATAATAAAGTGCTTGGTGTAAAAACACCTACATAATCCAAAAGGGTACCTCTAGGGTACAAGTACACCAATATTCAAAATATTCCACTATGTGGATACAATAGACTAGTAAAAGCTGGAAAAAAAAACAAATACTAGAAAACTTCACTTTGGTGACCAAAGGAAGTGCACAAGTCTAAGATCCAAAAAATCAATCCTCCTCATCTGACACCTCAATATCCTCATCACCCGCCAGCAGAAGTAGCTTCCTCCTCATCGTCATCATCACCAACAGTCTCCACGCCAGCCTCCTCATCATCAGAATCATCTTCACCCCCTCCTAAAATTGGCCTGGCCTCAGGCCAACCAGCATGTGCTAGGAACTGCTCCCTAGACATCATCATGTGCTCAGTAGAAGGGTCTCGGATCTGCAATTGGAGAACCTGCAAAGAATCATGAAGATCAGTCATGGCACGCTGCTGGGCAGCCATCCAATCCCAATTATATTGGCAGATCTCCTACTGATACGGATAAAAGGCCGGCGACGCCGGTTCAGAACCTCCACCAGCCTCAGATGCATCTTCAGCACCAGCCCTTGAAGACTCTCCAACAACCCCTCTAGCCTTACAAAACTTATCCACATACCTATCATCAATTGCAGATGGAATAGTGACCTGTCTGCGTGCTGGGATATCCACGCCAACGTGAGCACACAAGGACATAATCAGACATGGAAAAGCAAGCGGGGCATTCTTGCTCGCCGCAGTACCTCCCAAACCACTTAAAACAATTACCTTGATTTCATCCGCAATGATGCGGACCACGTCAATCTGAACATTCATCTGAATGCTGTGAATAAGATGAGCTAGAGCAATAGGAACTGTACTATGATGCGACCTGGGAGAAATGTTGGTGAGTACAAACAACAAGATGAGCTGAACCAAAGGTTGCATGTCCACCCTTCTGAATCTAATCGCTACCCCCGGATGAATTCCGCTCAACTTCCTTACCTTCAAGAAGTAAATCCCAGGTCATCTTTTCAATGTCTCGGTGGAGATGCAAGTCCCGATGATAATCATCCAACTCAGTACCAATCAATGGAAAAGGATCTCCCAAAACAGTGTTGATCGTCCTCCGATCAAACCTCACAACAGCCCCTCTAACAAATGAGGTCCAGCTAAATCTCTCTCCATCATCCGATAAGGCATTCGCATAAAACTCTCGAACAATTTTAGCATTGTACCCATCCAGAGGCATCATCAAACGATCCCATTTCTTTTGCACAAAAAGAGAATCAATTGTCCGGTAGCTTCCACGGTCACTAAGTAAGAATCTTTTCTCCGCTAAGATGTGCTTTCTCTCAAGGGTTTCGTATCTGTCTGCTTGCTTAGCTCCCCTAAATCTGTCCTCATCAAAACGAACGGGCACCTTTCTGGAGGTTGAAGCCTTTAGTTTCTTAGCCGCGTGAATTGTCGTTTTTGGTGCCATCTGCACATAATAAACAATAAAACAAAACAAAAACAAACCAACGCATTAGTGAACCACAACAAACCAGCCAGAGAATTACATTTCCTTAAAAAAATTGTAAATTTGCATCTGTTCGCTCCAGGTTCGCTAGGCGAAGTCCGGCGAACATTCGCCCCAGGTTCGCGAAGCGAATGCTCGCGCAGGCTCGCAAAGCGAACACAGCAGCGAACCCGCGAAAATGCAGAAAAATAATATCAAAACCAGTCCAACAGCAATCTCCTTTTTTCAATTATCACTCTATCCATAATGACTAGGTAGTTTTTAACATGCACACAACAAGCAAAATGACAGAGATTCCAAATTTTTTTTCAAACCCTAATTGATCTATCATGAACATAAACAATGCATAATGAAATAAACAATGAAAGAGTGTGCAAACCTGAATTTCGCACGTTACTAGTGGGATTAGGGAGAATGGAAATTGGAGAGAGATGTGTTGCTAAGCTCTTGAGAGGAAAGGAGATAAAAATGCAAAAACGGTGGAAAATGGTAATGGTGGCAAATGAATTAGGGTTTCCCCCTCTATTCTGATTCAAAATGGGTCTTGGGCCCAATTGGGTGGCCCACCCACACTTCATTTTTTTTTGATGTGGCAAAAATTAGTTTGGGCTGTCTCACTGGGTTCGCGAAGCGAAGGATAGCGAATGCTCGCCCCAGCTCGTTAGGCGAACGCCAGCGAACAAGACCAGATTTTTCAAAAATTTTCAAAAGTTACCACATCTTTTAAGGCTTCACAATTATAACCAAACACACTTAAAACAGAAATAAGCAGTAATACTTACAATGTTGGGGTGCCTCCCAACAAGCGCTTGTTTAACGTCGGCTAAGCTCGACGGTCCACCCACAATCTCACGGATCGCGGAAAGGAACAATGGCGGGATTCCGCTCGAAATCTCCTCCAAGATACACTTTCAGTCTTTGGTCGTTAACAATCCAATTCTCATTGGTTGTTGTGTCTTCTATTACAATTGCTCCATAAGGCTTGATTTCTCGAATCCGAAATGGACCCGACCATTTAGACCTTAACTTTCATGGAAACAATTTTAACCGAGAATTGAATAGCAGGACCAGCTGTTCCACTTCAAACTGTTTGATGACAATTTTTCTGTCATGGTAAGACTTTACACGCTCTTTATACAATTTAATGGAATCGTATGTCTGGAGGCGTAATTCATCCAATTCCATTAATTGCACTTTTTTTTTTCACCGCTAAGAGTTGGATCAAAGTTTAAAAATTTTAAGGCCCAAAACGCCTTATGTTCCAACTCCACCGGTAAATGGCAATTCTTACCATAGACAATTTTAAAAGGCGTGAGACCGATCGGAGCCTTAAAAGCGGTCCGATAAGCCCACAAAGCATCATCCAGTTTGTTGGCCCAATCTTTTCTTGACGCCGAAACAGTTTTTTCCAAAATGCATTTTATCTCACGATTTGATACCTCTGCTTGACCGTTAGCTTGAGGATGATATGGTGTGGCAACCTTGTGCTTCACACCATATTGCTCCAGAGCTTTGTCAAGCTGAGTGTTACAGAAGTGAGATCCTCCGTCACTTATCAATACTCTCGGAGTACCAAAACGCGCAAAAATGTTTCTTTTCAAAAATTTCACTACAGTTTTTCCATCGGCTTTAGCACAAGCTATCGCCTCAACCCATTTAGAAACATAATCCACAGCGACCAAAATCTATTCATTAGAAAATGAAGATGGGAATGGACCGACAAAGTCGATCCCCCAACAGTCAAAAACTTCAATTTCTAACATATTTTTCAAAGGCATTTCGTGCCGTCGTGAAATTCCTCCACTTCTCTGGCATTTGTCACAACTTAGGGCATGCGCATGTGCATCTTTGAATAACGACCGCCAATAAAAGCCCGATGGAAGGACTTTAGTGGCCGTTCTTAACCCATTGAAATGTCCTCCATACGAAGAGTTATGACAATGCCACAGAATATCCGTGGCTTCCTCTACCGACACACACCTTCTTAAGAGGTTGTCGACACCAAGTTTAAGCAAATGAGGTTCATCCCATACAAAGGACTTGGCATCCGACAAAAATTTTCTTTTTTGATGGTGCGCTAGACCGTCCGGTATCAATCCGGCAGCTTTGTGGTTAGCCATATCGGCGAACCACGGTCTAACCTGCACCTTAAACAATTTTTCATCAGGGAACTCCTCTTTGACTTCACATTCTTTCTTGGTCACATCAACGTTTACCAGGCGGGATAAGTGATCCGCCACCAAATTCTCGAATCCTTTTTTGTCACGAATTTCTAGATCAAATTCCTGTAACAAAAGGATCCAATGAATAAGCCTCTACTTAGAATCTGGCTTGGTGAGCAGATACCTTATAGCCGAGTGGTCCGTGTAAACGATGACTCGTGAACCAATCAAATAGGAACGAAATTTTTCCAACGCATACACTATGGCAATCAACTCTTTCTCAGTTGTTGCATAGTTAATTTGAGCTTCATTTAAAACTTTGCTCGCATAATGTATCGCGTGAAAAACTTTCATTTTCCTCAGACCCAAAACAGCCCCAACTGTATAATCACTTGCATCGCACATTAATTCAAAATCCAATTTCCAGTTAGGTGCAATGATTATCGGTGAGGTTTCTAAACTTTGTTTAAAAAATTAAACGCGAACATGCAAGACTCGTCAAAGTCATAAATATTACCTTGGACGAGCAAGTTGCTCAATGGCTTTGCTACCTTTGCGAAGTCCTTGATAAACCTTCGGTATAACCCGACGTGTCCAAGAAAGCTCCTTATGCCTTTGACATTCATCGGTGGTGGCAATTTCTCAATAACTTCCACCTTGGCTTTATCAACTTCAAGGCCCTTTGAAGAAACTTTGTGACCGAGCACAATTCCCTCGTTCGCCATAAAGTTACATTTTTCCCAATTAAGCACCAAATTGGTTTCCACACACCGTTCCAACGCCGTATACAAAATTTTCAAGCAAATATCAAACGATTGTCCAAAAACCGAGAAATCATCCATAAAGACCTCGATTTTATTTTCGATCAAATCCGAGAATATAGCTTGCATACACCGCTGAAAAGTCGCCGGTGCATTACATAATCCAAACGGCATCCTCCTATAAGCGAAGATTCCAAAAGGACATGTAAAAGCGGTTTGTTCATGATCCTCCGGGTTCACAATAATTTGGTTGTAACCCGAATAACCATCCAAAAAATAGTAGAATTGTTGACCGGAAAGCCTTTCGAGCATTTGATCCATAAAAGGTAGAGGGAAATGATCTTTTCTCGTAGCTTTGTTCAACCTACGGTAATCGATGTACATGCTCCACCCGATCACGGTTTTTGTTGGAATGAGCTCATTTTTCTCGTTTCGGACCACCGTTAATCCTCCTTTTTTCGGTACCACATGCACCGGACTAACCCACGGGATGTCAGAAATGGGATAAATCATTCCGGCATCTAACATTTTTACCACTTCCTTTCTAACCACTTCTTTCATGATTGGATTTAACCGGCGTTGAGGTTGAGCAACCGGTTTATAATCTTCCTCCATAAATATACGGTGCATGCAATATGAAGGGCTTATGCCTTTGAGATCGGACAACGTCCATCCCATTGCATCCTGATTTTTTCTCAACACTTGAATTAAGCGGCTCTCCTTGTTTTCAGATAAAATACTACTTATGATCATCGGTTTATTACCACCGTCATCGAGAAAAGCATACTTCAAGGTTGAAGGTAACACTTTCAGTTCAAGTTTGGATGGTTCATCATTAACCACTTTTTTTAGAATTTCCTCTTTATACTCCCAAGGTTGCAATTCCTCCAAAGCTTCAAGCTCTAACAAACACTCTTCAAGAGCTTGCTCTTCTTCAACCGAGAATACTTCCAAGGAATCATCCAAAGCTCTTTGTAAAGGATCAATGACATGAATTTGCTTTGTAACTTCCATACTTGATTCCTCCGTTGCATCAATTCTGAAACAATCACCATTATCCTTCTTGTGCTTCATGGCATCATAGAGATTGAAACACACCTCTTCATCTTGGACTCTCACTTTCATGAGACCATCGTCCATGTCAATTTCCATTCGGGTAGTTTTCATGAAAGGCCTTCCAAGAATCAAAGTTGCATCCTCATCCTCCTCCATTTCAATGACAACAAAGTCTATCGGAAACAAAAACTTGGCCACTTTGACCAACACATCTTCCGCTACACCGTGAGGACGGGTAGTGGATTTATCTGTGAGTTGCAACGTCATTTGAGTGGACCTCAATTCCATGTGTCCTAACTGTTTCACAATCGACAAAGGTATCAAGTTGATAATAGAGCCCAAATCAATCAATATGTTGCCCACATAGATGTTTCCTATAGTAACCGGCAAAGTGACTCATCCCGGATCACATTCTTTCCTCGGGAGAGTACGTTGAATGATGGCGCTACAACTTGCATCTACCATAATAGTCTCTTGATCCGTATACCTCTTCTTTTTCGTGAGGATATCCTTCATAAATTTCGCATATTTAGGCATTTGCTCCAAAGCCTCGGAAAATGGAATATTTATTTGTAATTGTTTGAAAATATCCATAAACCGAGAATAGTGCCTCGCACTACCTTTCCTTCTAGGAGCATGAGGATATGGTAAATGTTGGATCGAAATATTGTTCATCGGTTATTTTCCCTTCCTAGTTCTCTTCACTTTTTCTTCACTCTCTATTTTTTTCTCATCCTCACTTTTTTCCTCCTCATTTTCAACTAAAACACCCTCAACAGTTTTTTCTACTTCAATCTCATCACTATCTTTTTCTTTTTCAACTATAACCTCCTCCTCCACTACTCTTTTACCTACCCCCATGTCAATCTCTCTTCCACTTCTTGTGAGAATTGCTTTACAATCTTTAGGATTCGGAAGCGTATTTGTCGTAAAGTGCCTTTTTTGTTGGTCGGCCAATTGTTTTGATAATTGCCCGACTTGTGTTTCAAGATTCCTTATGGCCGCATCGGTATTCTTTTGATTGGAAATTGCCATTTGCATAAATTGTGTGAGAGTGTCTTCCATCTTCGTATTTCCAACGGGAGCTTGCGGAGGTTGAGTATAATTTTGGTATTGTTGACGGTTTGATGGTCCGGCTTCTTGCGGTCTCCATGGTTGTTGATAACCTTGGTTAGCCCGTTGTTGGTAACCTTGGTTGCCTTGTTGATACAGAGGTCGGGGTTGGTATCCTTGATTTCCAGCATAATTTGCCTCCTCCACAACTGGAGGACAATAACCGGTCGGATGGTCACCTCTACACAGTTCACAAACTAAAACTTGCACATTGTTACTTGAAGAGTCATGAATTTCTTTGAATCGTTGCGGCAGTTTAGACATTTGCTTAGTCAACAACTCAACCTGTTGTGATAATAACTTGTTCTGCGCAAGGATAGCATCGTTTGTTCCCAATTCCAACACTCCCGGAGTCCGCTGAGAAGGTCCACGATTGTGACTACCTTGATGGTCGTTCAAGGCCATCTTATCAATAATAGTTGTGGCTTCTGTTGCGGTTTTGCTTAACAAGGATCCACCAGCGGTGGCATCCAACAAGGTTTTGTGTACAAGGTGAACTCCAATTCTAAATATATGAATTTGTGACAATTCATCAAAACCATGGCCCTTGCACTTCCTTAACATTGATTTGAAACTCTCACAAGCTTCATTGAGAGATTCATTGGCTCCTTGTGTGAATACCGCGATGGCGGTCTTTGCCTCCATAAACCGAGTGTGAGGGAAAAATCTCTCCAAAAATTTCTCTTCCAGTGCATTCCAATCCGTCATTATGGCCATTGAATGGTCAAGGTACCATTCCTTAGCCTTCCCAATGAGGGAATGCGGGAATAGTCTCTTGAACAGAGACTCCTCTTCTGCCTCAGGTGCACCAGTCGCTCCAGCTATTTCATAGAATTTCGTCAGATGGGTGAAAGGATCTTCATGATCCATACCTGTAAATGGACTTTGATATAACAGTTGGAGAATACCGGTCTTAATTTCGGAGTGACGACCGTTATGTGCATGGCGAGCGAACTAAGCATTGTGTCTCGGACTATTTGTGCAAGGCCTAGAAGCAGGTGGTGGTGGTGGTGGTGGATCTTCCTCCATAACTGGAAGTATTTGTGGAAGTGGTGGTGGTGTAGAAGTACTTTCCTCTTGTTCTCGCTTCTATCTTGCTAGCTGCCTCCTTCGTCTAGTTCTGCTGTTGATTCTACGAGCGGCTCTCTCAATCTCAGGATCGAAAAGAAGTTGGTCCGCCGGTAGTTTCCCTCCCATAAACTAAGTCTGCACACTAAACAAAACAAATTACCAAGTTCAAGACAAAATGGTAACAAGCTTAAAATAGCTCAACTAACGCAATGCTTGCAATATCACTAAACAATCCCCGGCAACGGCGCCATTTTGTTAGTAGAGTAATAGTGGGGGTGTTTTTAATCGTCTCCACAGGGATTGTTCGATATTTGATGTGTGTCGTTCAATAAGTGCGATATTTTAAGTTCAATGGTTTCAAAAGGTTCTCAATTGTTGTTAACATTAATTGGTAGCAAAGAGTAATTGGTGACAAAGATTTTGTAAACGTTTTGATAAAAGCACGTCAAGGTTAGGTTTCGCTAATCCATTTTACGTATAAATGAATAATCAAGCATATGAACTCGGTTTTCGACCAATACAACCGCGTATCCTCCCGACTAAGTTTATGTCTAAAGCGAAGTTGTGAGTATCGTTGTTTAGACCGTTAGATGATGTCTCACGCTAACAATCTAAACAACAATCATTAAGATCAACACAATGCGAATAGCAAATCCCAAATCTATGTCTAGAGTTTGGTTTTTAAGAGATGAAATTGTTAGGTCATGATTTGTAGAATCTATGTCTAGAGCAATACAAATCACACATGGAGCATTAAGAGAAAACACCATCATCTATATTGATCAAAGACTTTGTTCATATACAATAGATCAAATGCAATACATAAAATCAGGATCAACTACATCTAACCTCAACATTGAGTGTTTAGCTACCACTTCTCATGGTAGCTTTGATGACAAGTAAAGAGAGGACATGAATGAGCATCCACGTCGAATAATCGAGAATGAATGCGACTTCAGCTTCTCAAAGTGAAATTACAATCTTCAATGATCAAAATACTGAAAACTATGATTTTTGCTTCAAATGGACAAGAGATCCTCTTTACAACAAATGAAAATCTATTTATACAATTAAAATCTCAGCACCCTTCGCCTAGCGAAGGCTTCATTCGCCTAACGAATGAACTAAAACATGGCACTTTAAGTGCCTCAGACTTAAACCGCCCACCTGAATTATCGTGGGTTCGCTAGGCGAACCAAATCACTCGCGAAGCGAGCCTTCGCTACCACATTCGCCCCAGCGAAGTTTGGGTGCTTTCAAAAGTGGAAGTTTCTGCCACCCTTTGCTGGCACCTTCGCCTAGCGAGCACATCAGCGAGCCTTCGCTGGCTTCCTCGCCCAGCGAATTTACCCAGTTTTCCTACTGTAGGTTTTTGCAAACTTTCTGCCACCCTTCGCTGGCACACTCGCTAACGTTTGCTAGGCGAACCTTCGTTGGTCGCTTCGCCAACACTCGCCTAGCGAATGCTGTTGTTGATTTCTTCCTTCAATGGCAACATGCTTCCATTATTTGTGTATCACAATCTTGATCTTTTTATGCCTATTCCTGCACATTAGCACACAAATTACAAGCGCCACAAGTATATTTCCAAGTATGCACAACAACACCATTCTTCACTAAAATTAACACATTCCACATGAAAAGAAATGAAAAATGGCAAGTAATTCATACAAATATATATCATGTTTGACATCTAACAACTATTGAGTGCATAGAGTCACACCTTACCACTAAATCATATATCTCAACTGTCATTAAAATCAATAACAATTCATATACATATTACAAAATTAAAGCTTGCATAATATTTTGGAAATCATCTACAAACTCTAAATTGAAACCACGGGAAAAAGAGAAATAATAAAAGAAACTCATTCATTGTAACAGAAACAAAAAGATAAAAAGAAGAGTACCAGAAACGCATCAGCAACCTCCAATTCTAAATAGAGCAAAAACACAGCCTAAGGCTTCTCTACTGTCTTGGGCCTTCCCGTCAAACATTTTTCCATGAGAGCATTGCAAACCTCCTTCACAAACCTGCCACAAAATTCAAGTTCAAACTAACACTAGAACGACAACTTTACATGAAAACAAAATCAAACTATTCATGCAATTAAATATTAAACATGAACACCAATAAAAAAATGTTGGAACATTATTTCAATATTCCAAGATAGAGGAATTTGAAAAATTCCTTAAGTCTTATATTGGGTGTTTGTTCAAAAAACTCCTTAGTTCCACATTGTTTAGTTGAGATACACTACTACAAAAATAATATACAACAACGGTTAAAAGGAGATATTACCATGTAGGACCAACTGTTGTTACATAGTGTGTGATTGTATATGTGTTACTTACAATCACGGTTGTATGACCATTGTAGAAAATTGAAAAACGCTTTACCTATAATCACGATTGTTTTAAATACCTGTTGTAAAAGGTTTGTCAATATTTTTTTATTTTTACCACCTGGTTTTCCTTACTACATTTATAACTTTTATCACAATATACAATATTAAATATTTAACACAACATCAAGAACAACAAGATTAACATGAATAATAAGAACAATAACAAGAAGAAAAAGTACAACAATAATAACAATAACAATAACGACAAGAATAACAACAAGGGCGATAAAAACAACGAGAACAATACCAAGAACAACAAGAACTATAACAACAACAATAACAGCAACAAGAACAAAAATAAGAATAATAACAAAAACAACAAGAGCAACAACAAGAACAACAAGAGCAATAACAAAAACAACTACAACAATAACAAGAACAACAAGAACAACAAGAACAATAACAAGAAAAATAACAACAACAAGAACAAAAATAAGAATAACAACAAGAACAATAAGAGCAAAAACAAGAACAACAAGAACAATAACAAGAACAACAAGAACAATAACAACAACAAGAACAATAACAAGAACAAAAATAAGAATAACAACAAGAATAAAAACAGCAACAACACGAACAACAAGGCATTTTTCCACTACCATAAATCTTAGATCTAATTGAATTTGGTGATGTTCTTGGCCATTTTGGAAAACCCTTATATGATACAACAACTGTTTGATCATATTTGGTTTTGATACTTTTTGGATCAAAGTTAAAAATGTCCCTACATTTGGAAAAAAGTGAAGGCAGATTCTGACTTAGTGAAAATTTCACTAAGTGTTGGAAAAAAGTGACATTTTCACTTTTTGTGATTTTGATCAATCCATAACTCAAAATCCATGAAGAATTGGAATGAGGTCTAGTTGAAGTTTTTGTAGAGGGCCATGAGATCTACAAATCAGCCTTTGGATGGGGAGAAATAGCTTTGTGGTTTAGGAGTTATGATCCTCCAAAGTTGGTACCCTTGCCACTTTGTTCATAACTTAGAAAATTTTCTACGTTTTTATGGTTACCCTTTTTACAAGTTATCCCATTTTCTTTGATTTTTCTTGATGAATGATGATTCAAATCATATATTAACATCATTTTACGGTTAAAAATCCATAATTGTGAAAAATCTCAAAAAGTCAAAGTTGACTTTTGTGCACAGTTGACTTTTTATCAGATGAATTCCAAACTGTGCAATCCTTTAGGAAATCATGTGCTTGACCTAAATCAAACTTGATGGACATGTTCCATGGGTGTTATAGGGTATATTGAATCATGTCTTAGGGCTTGGGAGCATGTCCTGGTTAAAAGTCAAAGTTACAGTTGACTTTTCCCGCGAAACCCTAACTGTGGTACAGATGAAATTGAAACTTGTTGCTCAAGCTTCCTGGATCAATCCATTGTTGCAAATGGATCAATGTGGTGTAATAGAGACCCTAAAATCCTTTCTTGAGGTCTTGGATCATGCTTTGCCCCAAATGTCAACTTAGGGGTGAATTAGGTCAAGAAACCCTAATTCCTGATTTTTTATGTATGCATCCCCTGAGGCAAAATTGACTTGATGATTGGGTCCATGAGGTTCCAAGGAGCATATTAGGATATGCTTTGAAGTATTGGCTCATTCCCAGAGGAAAATTTCCAACTGGAGGCCCTGGTCGACCAAAACCCTAATTTGGTGACACTGGCGATCTTGAGGCTTGATCCACCTAAAAGGGAGCAACCTTGTGCTTAATCCTTGAAGTGGGAGTCCTTTTGATCCATTGTTGATGTTTGAGAGGTTTAGGCAAGTTGAATATCATGTCATTCCTTGATTGATCCTATGTCTAAGAACTCTGAGAGGCCTTGAAACCCTAAGTTTGACTGTAATGGATGCTCACCCATCCTTGGGGAGACTAATGAGGCATAATGATACACCCATATTGTGATCATGATTTGCACAATGATGGGAATCTTAGTGGTCAAAATTTGGGGTATGACAGATGCCCCTATGATCGTACCTGGATCAGACAGTGATGGTGGCCAACAGCGTCTGGAAAGGCAGCTCCGGTGATGGTGAGAGACGGTGGGGGGTGTACCTGCAAGGTACTCCGACGCTCAAGTGAGAGAGTGCACAGAATATCAGCAAATACAAGAAGTGAGAATGGTAGGAAGAAAAGTGTCTAACCTGACCCTCTCAAATGAGAGGGTATTTATAGAGAGCCCCCAGCGCGGGGCCAACGGTTACCTGCAATGGGCTGGATCAACTAGGCCCACTCCAAGTAACTGCTAGGGCTTACGTGTAGTAGTGAAGACCAGCACGTGGTCTTCGCCCTAGAGTAACTGCTCCTAGATTTCCGGAAGTAGGGCATACCGAATCTTTCGGAAGTGGGAGGTTACTTGGAACGTGTCCATGCGGGATGGACCGTTGGGTGCTCCTCGTGGGGAGGAGCCTTCTGTGTCGAGGAGATATGAAGCTCGTAGAATGGGCTTGGCCTCGCGGGGATGCGATACTGTCCGACGAAGAGGGACGAGTAGCATGCCCGCGGAGGAGGGGCTAGCTTGTCGAGGAGTCGCATCTCAGCGGGGTGGGACGTTCTCGACTCCTATTGTCCAAGGTGCCCGACACTACCTGAGTGCCCGGCGAGACTGTGGCTAGCACGTGGCAGTCGCGTGTACGCAGAGGGACATTGCCTTATTGGGCCTCCCCGGGTATGGGTTGGGCCTGCTCGGCTGTTGGGTAGCCTCGGCCCAGTCCGGAACAGGAGCCCTCCAAGTCGTTGCTCTGAGGCGTCAGAGTAATGACTTAAGGCTTACTGGCATGTCGGGGATACCGCAAGAGAGGAACCGGGGAAGCCATTTTTGTGCCCGACGTTCGTACGGTCGCACATAAGTCGGGCATCATCCAGTCGCGTTTGGCCGGCACGCCGAGGAGATGAGGAGTTTCAGATTTAAAGCGTTGGGAAAATTGGAACGTCACGCGTGGGAATACGCGCAGCTGCATGTGTGCCACGTGTCGCCTGCCATTATTGCCTAGGGGGCTAGGGAGGCTGGCTAGGGTAGCGCACTTGAGTGCCCTAAACCCCTCGAGTTCCGCGAGAATCGCCTATAAAAAGCTGCTCCCCTCGTTCATTTTTCACTTTTGCCTTTCTCTTTCAAGAATCCTTCTCCTTCTCTCTCTACCCTCTCCCGTGGCCGGTCGCCGCCGTCAGCCGCCGGACACTCCGTGCCTGGAACTTACAACAGTCGCTCTCCGCCGTAAAGCCGCCGGAAACTCCGTGCCGGAACCCTAAACCGCCACTCACAAGGTACTTGCTTCGAAATCGATCTTTTTTCTTACATTTCTCTTTAATTTCATCTAGTATAAGGTATTTCCTTGATGAACTGATGGTGTTCTCATGAGAATAAGAGGATTCCTGGCGAATACGGCGGGAATCTTTAGTTGTTGAGAGAGGGGGTGCTAAGAACTTCACCCGCTCTCGTTGAATATTTCGGGATTAGGGATGAACATGTCGGGGACCCGTTGAATGTCTCGGGATCCCCAATAGTTACTCTCTTTCCTTAGCGTCACGGGGACACGGGGCAGAATCTTCCGGGGAGGCGATGAGTTCCCCGGCGAACGTGTCGATCCTCGGCCGGTTATGTCGGGGAACCGAGAGAGCCTTGCCCCTTCCTCGCCTATTCGCTTGAACAGCGGTGGAGGGGTGAATTTGATACGACCCATCGAATTCACCGTTTCCTTCTGCTTTTCAGGTAAATGGACGATTTGTCTACGAAGGTGGCCGTAGGATCATTCGAAGAAGACGACGACCAGCCTGACTCCCCCATAGCTCACATGGCTTTCGCACGGGAGCGCCCGCTTGAAGAGTGGGTCTGTAAAGAAGCCTTAGAGATGTCGTCAATCTTCGTCTACAAAGAAGTGGACGACGCATTCTGCACTGTCGAGCACAGGCTCATCGGTTCGGACAAATCTTGGAAGGTTTTCCGTCCAGAGGAGCATCATCGTATATGCCAGCCTTATCGGGGAATGTGAATCCCATTATATGAATTTATGTTCGACAAGGCGGGGTGGAGGTTACCCTTCGCGGACTTACAAGAGGGAATCTTCTCCTGGTTGCAGCTGGCCCCCTCACAAATTCATCCGAACTCCTTGGCTTTTATCCGGGCCTTCGAGCTTGTCTGTAAGTATTTAGAAATCGTCCCGACGGCGTCCCTCTTTTTCCGGATATTCCATCTACAGAGGTCGTCATCAGGTGGACGACACGGATGGGTGTCCTTCAAGCAGAGCAAAACTCTGTTTCATACATACTTAGACTCCATCCGGGACTTCAAGTTCCTGTATTATTTCGTGAAGCCGGTCACCGTCGGGGTCGTATACTCATTGTACCAGAAAGTCACTCGCGACGTCGACGGTGTCTCCGAGGAGGTTCTAGAGCTGAGGTTCCCCCTATACTGGACGGAGTAACACTTCAAAAAGGAGGTCGACAAATATAAGGTGAAGCATAGTCAGCTGGTCGTCGAGGACTGGGAAGCTTACGACAAGATCGTCACGTTCGTCAAGAGCTTTAACGAGGCTCAGCACGAAACACTGGACGGTCAGCCCATAATGGGAGCAGACGGGCAGGTGAAGAAACAGCGCCGTCTGATCAATACCCGCGTTCTGCTCGAGACCTTCTCCGACGAAGAGGCCATCGAGTTGTTAGGTGGTGAAAACATCCACGATCTAAACATTCCTCACATCTGAATTCCTTTCATTCTTTTCCTTACTAACATTTTTTTCTCTTTGCAGGAAAAATGGCCGGAGCCAAGGAAAGATTCAAAAAATTGAAGGCGAAGAGGGCTAGGGAAGAGCAGCTTCGGGTGGAGGCGTCTTGCTCGAAAGGTCAAGATGTCGCTGCTTCCAGGGTCATGCCTGAGGGTGGTTCCTCGGCCACCATGCCTGAAGGTTCAAGTCAGTCTCAGCCTGCTGCCACTGTGTCTGAGATTTCAGAGAGGCGAACACCTCCTGCTGGGAGCCAGTCTCCGGGTACTCAAGGAACGCCAAAGCGGCAATGGGTTTCGAGCGTGGAGATCGTCGACCTAGGCCATGAAGATAGTCCCCCACCTCCTCCAAGGTTTGAACTTCCACCATGCCATCAAAAGCCTCGCTTTTTCTCCGAAGTCATCTATCCCCGTGTCCCTCCCTCTGAAGTCCAAGCTGTGCTGGGAGCTGCCGCGGAGGCGAGGAGGAAGACGATCTTCGAGGATTTGTCCGCGGTCATGCGGCTTTGCTCGACCGCCATTGTCCTGAACGACGAGACTCGCCCTGCTGCTGAGTTTTCTCGACTGCAAGAGATGCTCGAGAAATTGGATGCTGAGATGCTCGAACTGCGCAATGAGTTAAAGGAGTGCAGGGACCTAAACAAAGAACAAGGCGAGCAGCAGCAGCGGGCTAAGAGGAAGCTGAAGGAAGTCGAGGAGAAGGAGAAAGGCCACCTTGCCCGAATCACCGAGCTGGAGGCGGAGGAGAAGCGGCTCAAGGAGAGGATCGCCGAGTTGGAGGATGCTGTGCGGCCGGCCGAAGGCGAAACCGAGGAGGACAGGCTCCTAACCACTCGAGCAGCGCTGGTGGCTCAATTCAGGAAACTCGAGCAGGATATTCGTCTGGCCGAGGATGACGCTCTTGAGACTGCGGGCATATGGTTCCGAAACGCAGTGGCGCAACTCCAGATCCTGAACCCTGGCCTGGTGACCGATGGGGCGGACGTTGACTTCGAGGTGGTCGATGGCCGGATAGTGCCGCCCGGGCAAGGAGAGGACGCCACCGAGACTGCCGCAGAGTAGGGACATAGTTTGCTTGGCCTGCGTGCCATTTTGTTTTTGCCCGGCTTGTGGGCTTTTTTGATGTACTTTTCGCACAATGGTTATTTTGCCCACTTTGTGGGGTTATATGTGTAACGTTTGTACAATGGGCTTTGCCCGATTTTCATACTTCGTTGTGCCTCTTTATTAATTTTACTTGTGTGTGATATTTTATGCATTACTTATTTTTGTCTAAGTAGTTGATACCACTGGCGCCTTGGGCTTTTGCTCGACTCTGATGATGCTCGACTGCGTTGAGAACTTAGCCGAGTGGTCAGGGGTTGTACTCCGACCTTCGACGAGGCTAAGAAAGCGATCGATTTCTTAGCTTCGTGGCGTGAACTTCCCATCGCGAGTCGGGTGTTCCGCCTATTTGGTACGTCGACGACGGAGCTCGGTTGAGGACTCCTCGCCGGGCCAAAAAGTCCCACACACACAATTCGTGGTTTTTGGCCGCCGTGTGCTATATAGAGGTGTCGCGCATGTACCGCTGCACGCCCCCGTGTCCGCGACGTTGTATTGTCTCGGGCAGTGTCTAACTGTAGTCTTGCTTGAGTTTCTCAGCATTCCATGATTAAGCAAGTTGTTCACCGTGGAGGTTCTCGAGGTAATAGGCACCCGTCCCCGTCTTAGCAGTGACGCGGTACGGGCCCTCCCAGTTTGCGGCCAGCTTTCCTTCGAGTGAATCTTTTTGATTTCTTCGCAGGACAAGATTGCCTACTTGGAAGTCTCGTTTGATAACTTTGTCATTATAACGCAAAGTTATTTTTTGTTTTAAAGAGGCTTCTCGGAGGGAAGCGCCGATCCTTATCTCTTCGACAAGGTCGAGTTCCTCGCGCAGGGCTTTGTCGTTCATTTCATCGTCGAGGGGAGCTTCTGTTCTCCTCGAGGGTTCCCTGATCTCGACGGGGATAACTGCTTCGGTTCCATACGTTAGGCGAAACGGGGTCTCCCCAGTCGTGGAGTGTGGGGTCGTTCGATACGCCCAGAGGACGCTGTGCAACTCCTCGACCCACCGTTGTTTGGCCTCGCCGAGTCGTCGCTTGAGTCCCCGGAGTATCACTATGTTCGCTGCTTCGGCTTGCCTGTTTGTTTGAGGGTGTTCGACCGACGTGAAGTGCTTCTTTGTGCCCAATTTGGTGACGAAGTCTTGGAAGTTCCTGTCAGTGAACTGTGTCCCGTTGTCCGTGACGATGGCTTGGGGCACCCCGAATCGGGCGAGGATGTTTCTTTTGTAGAAACGGAGTATGTTGAAAGCGGTGATTTTGGCCAGTGCCTCGGCCTCAATCCACTTCGTGAAGTAATCCACCCCGACTATGAGGTACTTGTTTTGGTATGACCCCATGACGAAAGGTCCGAGGATATCCATTCCCCACCACGCAAATGGCCATGGGGACGACAATGACTTAAGCTCGTTTGGAGGAGCGAGGTGCATGTCTCCGTGTCTTTGGCAGCGGTCACATTTCTTAACGTGCTCCTTTGCATCATGTTGCATAGTGGGCCAATAATACCCTGCTCGGAGTGCCTTTCGGGATAAGGACCTTCCGTCGAGGTGTTGGGCGTTGATTCCTTCGTGAGTTTCTTGGAGGATCCCCGAAACTTTGCCTTCTTCGACACACCGAAGTAAGGGAATGGAGAATCCTCGACGGTATAGTTTACCTTCGACGACGATATACGCACATGCCCGCCTCTTGACTATCCCTGCTTCTTTAGGATCGTCAGGCAGTTTTCCCGTCGTCAAGTACTCGTGAACTGGGGTCATCCAACAGTTGGCGTCTCCGATTACGTTGACTTTCGTGGTCGGTGCGGGTTTAGTTATGCTCGGTTGGGTCAGTATCTCCTTGATAACTGATTTGTTCCCTCCTTTTTTCTTAGTGCTCGCAAGCTTGGAGAGCACGTCTGCCCGAGTGTTGTGCTCGCGCGGGATATGAGCTACCTCCACGGAGACAAATTTCTTCAACTTTTCTTGCACCAAGGTGAGGTACTCGATGAGAGTGTCGTTTTTGGCCTGGAACTCTCCCCGAACCTGTGATGCCACAAGCTGGGAGTCTGTATAGATTTTGACCTCTTTTGCGCCGAGGTCTTCCGCAAGCCGAAGTCCCGCGAGGATGGCCTCGTATTCGGCTTGATTGTTCGATGTCTTGAAAGATAGTTCAAGGGAGACCTCTATCAGGATGCCCTGCTCGTTTTCCAGGATAATGCCTGCTCCGCTTCCCTTCGCACTAGAGGCCCCGTCGACATAAATCGTCCAGTTCTGGGAGCCATTGGTCGAGGATTCAGGGACGGTCATTTCCGCTACGAAGTCGGCCAGTACTTGGGCTTTCAGGGGTTTTCTTCCTTCGTATCGAAGGTCGAACTCGGATAGCTCGAGAGACCACCGGAGCATTCTCCCCGCCATATCTGGCCGACTGAGGAGCTGTCGGGTGGGCTGCTCTATTCTTACCACGATTGTGTGGGCCAGGAAGTAATGACGTAATCTTCGGGCTGCAGATACGAGGGCCAAGGCGACCTTTTCAATCTGTTGGTACCTGAGCTCGGGGCCCTGAAGAACTCTGCTCGTGAAATAAATCGATTTCTGTCCGTCGGGGGTCTCCCGTATAACAACTGCGCTCACTGCTTCGCCGCTGACGGCCAGGTACAAGAAAAGTGTTTCCCCGGTATCTGGTCGGGATAAGACCAGGGGTTGAGACAAGACTTTCTTTAGATGGAGGAGGGCTTGCTCGC
This sequence comes from Lathyrus tuberosus, assembly GCA_022829125.1. Lineage (NCBI taxonomy): Eukaryota > Viridiplantae > Streptophyta > Magnoliopsida > Fabales > Fabaceae > Lathyrus > Lathyrus tuberosus. Next base: position 3,235,474 of record JALAZF010000552.1, on the reverse strand, counting down.
ATTCTTCACTCCATTCAAACGTCGCCTTCTGCCGGAGAAGCTTGAAGAAGGGGACTGCGCGGATTTGGCTACGAAACGGGAGAGAGACGTCAGCATTCCGTTAAGCGACTGGATCGACTTCTTCGAGTTCGGTGTGGGGATTTCGGAGAATGCCCTACATTTGTCAGGGTTCCCCTCGATGCCCCTCTCCGTGAGGTAGAAGCCGAGGAATTTCCCTGTGCGAACACCGAAGGTGCATTTGTCGGGGTTGAACCTCATGCGACATTTCCTCGCCGTGTCGAATACTTTCTGGAGATGAGCGACATGGTCGATTTCCTCCGCGGATTTGACGATCATGTCGTCCATATAAACCTTGAGCACCTCGCCGATATCTGCCCGGAAGACTTTGTTCATCATCCGTTGGTAGGTGGCGCCCGCATTTTTCAAGCCGAAGGGCATTACGTTATAGTAGTAATTGCCCGACTCGGTCATGAAGGCTGTATGCCGTTTGTCGGCCTCGTCCATGGGGATTTGGTTGTACCCCGAATAAGCGTCCATAAAAGATAGTAATTTAAATCCTGCAGAATTATCGACCAGTTGGTCGATGTTAGGTAAGGGATAAGAGTCCTTCGGGCATGCCCGGTTAAGATCCGTGTAGTCAACGCACATCCTCCATTTTCCATTACTTTTCTTAACGAGTACAACATTTGAGAGCCAAGTTGTGTACTTGGCCTCGGAAATAAAATTTGCCTCTAGGAGGTCTTTTACAGCTTTTTCAGCAGCCTCCATTTTTTCCGGAGACTGCCTACGCCTACGTTGAGCTACGGCCCTAGCGGCCGGATCGATAGTTAGCTGATGACAGGCTACTTCAGGGTCCAGTCCGGGCATCTCAGTAGCACTCTAGGCGAACAAATCTGCATTTTCTCGGAGACACGCCTTCAGTTGCCTTTTCGCTAGGTCGGGGAGTCCAGAGCCGATCTTCACGCTTCGGTCTGGGTTGTCGCCGAGTGGGACCAGCTCGAAATCTCCATCTGGGACGGGGCGCGTTGGGTGGAGAGGCTGCCCGTTGACTTCAAGTGGGAGATCTTCGCCATCAGCTTCCTCCTGCTCCCCGGGAAATTGGCTGTCAAGGTCGACCGCACTGACCGGCGGTAGTGGAGCTTGTACGACGTCTGAAGGTGTCTCGGCCTGAGTCTTAAATTTGGTGCCGCCAACGACACTTAGACCCCTGATTGCTGCGTCGAAACACCTTCTGGCCGCGTTGATGTCCTCGTGGAGAGTGACCACACGTCCGCGCTTCGTGTAGTATTTCATCTTCAGGTGGACCGTTGATGGTACTGCCGTTAGCTCCGCCAACGTGGTCCTCCCCATTATACAGTTGTAGAGGGACGGGCATTCCACCACTAAGAAACGCGTCTTCACTTGTCGGGCAGTTTCCTCAATCCCGAAGGTGACCATCAATTCAACGAAACCCCATGGTCGGGTGGTCGCGCCGTTGAAGCCTTGCAGGTCCGATCCCACGTATGGGGACAAGTGTTGCTTGGTCAGCTGGAGGGTCTCGAAGAGGTGGACGTACATGATGTCCACCGAGCTCCCCTGGTCGACCAAAATTCTATGGACATCAAAGTTGGCCATCTGTGCCCGGATCAAGAGGGGGATGTTGGCGCTCGGTGCCCCACCGGGAAGTTCCTCGAGGTAAAAGGTGATCGGATTTGATCTTCCCTTGACTCGCTCGAGAATAGGCGCTCGAGGAGTTGTCACCTTCAGTTCGTCGAACTTCCTCTTTATCGACCCCACGGTCAAACGGTCAGGGGCTCCGCCAGATATGACCAGTGCCTGGGGAAAGGACTCCCAGGTACTGCGGGCACTTATCGAGTCCTCTACTGGGAAGTTGTTCCACATGTTTCGGACAGCTTCTGGGCTGTCGAGCTCTCTAGGAAAACCGAAGTCTTCAGGCCGCGTGATGTTCAACGCGACCTGCAGCGATCCGTTGTTGGGAGAGGGAGTTGACTCCTCGACGTTCTGGGCCTCCTGGCCGCTGGGGCGGGGGGCCTCTTGCTGCTTGGCGTACTTCTTCAGGTACCCCTCTTTAATCAGCGTCTCGATGGCGTCTTTGAGGTGGACGCAATCCTCAGTAACGTGCCCGTGACTGCGATGGAACCGGCAGTACTTGGACTTGTCAGCGTTTGGTTTGGAAGTCGTCAGTTTCGGGAAGCGGATTCCCCCTTTGACGAACTCCGAGTTGGCACAGTCACTGAAAATGCGTGAGCGGGACACGTTCAGCGGTGTGTAATCTTTGAAAAGGCCAGACGGTCCCCGTGATTCGCGGGGCTCTTTGGTCCGGGCTTCTTTCTTTCTTTCTCCGCCTCGCCTGGGTGGAGGGGAGTCTCCTCTTCTCCTGTCCCCACCTCGCCTGGGTAGAGGGGAGTCTTCTTCCTTGTTGCCGCGGGGGCCTTCTCTGTGCCTCGAGTCGAGGGAAATTTATGCGGCCTCAGCTTCCTCGAACTCAATATGCGACTGAGCCCTCTCGAGGAGGCCTTCAAAGTTACGGGGGCGGTCTAGCCCGACGGATTCTGCGAACTTGGACCCTATCCGCAAACCCTTGATGATGAGATACATCTTGATGTGGTCGGTCACGTGGATCTCGACCGCCTCCTTGTTGAACCTCTCTATGTAGCTCCGGAGAGGTTCATCCTTCCCCTGAAAGATGGCTTCCAGGGAGGCTATCGTCTTCGGATGGCAACGAGAACCCGTAAAATGTTTCCTGAAACGCTCCCTCAGGACTCTCCACTACGTGATTGACTCAGATGCCAGGTTTTTGTACCAAGCCATGGCCCCTTTCCGCAGAGTCGTAGGGAATAATCGGCATTTGATAGCGCCGGAAACATTCCTGAAATCGAGCAGAGCCTCGAAACTCTCGACATGGTCGTCAGGATCGGAAGTCCCGTCATATGTCCCCAAAGATGGGGGCCTCTCCAGGCCCTTAGAAATAGGGGCGTCCATGATGTGCCTGGCCAGAGGGGTCCGGTAATCGTCATCCTCGCTGGCACCCGGAGACACAGAGGGGGAGCGGTGTCCATGAACGTAGTGACGTCTCGGGGAGTGGTCCTTCGAGCGGCCTCTGGTCTCCTCGGTGTCCGGCCTGCTTCTTTTATTTTTTGAGGAGCGAACTGGTTCCTTTGGCGGCGGGGAGCGGTGGCGTTTCTGAGGATACTCAGGCTGAGCACGCTCCAAGCATGGTCTGCGACCTCTGGGAACCGGGGAGGGGCTGCGAGATGCCTCCGGGGACAGTGAACGTCTCGGAAATGGTGGTGGTCGGTGCCTTCGCGGGGAAGACCGGCCACGACTTTTCTCCAGCGCCTCGATCCGGATGTTCTGGTTGAAGATCATCTGGTTGGTCTGATTGACCAACGCAAACAGGGCGGCAGTGCTCGGATCCGCATTTGGTGGCGGGTCCACGGGCTGAAAGACGGGCTGGAGGACTGTTTCCTGTCCGTCTTGGTGAGCTGTCTCGTACTCCACTTCGTTGGAAGACGGGGAGGCGGTGAGTCCGTCTCTGACGTCGTTTTCCACGACGGGTCGGGCAGAGCTGTTGTCGACGTGGTTGCCAGCGCTGAGCTGTGCAATAACATTGTCTAGAGCTTGATTCGCCGACGGGTTGGCCATGATAGTTGTTGAACGGAGAAACCTTTGGTTTATCGAACAGAAAAACGGGGAAGCTTATGAAATCCCCACAGTCGGCGCCACTGATCGTACCTGGATCAGACAGTGATGGTGGTCAACGGCATCTGGAAAGGCAGCTCCGGTGATGGTGAGAGACGGTGGGCAGGTGTACCTGCAAGGTACTCCGACGCTCAAGTGAGAGAGTGCACAGAATATCAGCAAATACAAGAAGTGAGAATGGTAGGAAGAAAAGTGTCTAACCTGACCCTCTCAAATGAGAGGATATTTATAGAGAGCCCCCAGCGCGGGGCCAACGGTAACCTGCAATGGGCTGGATCAACTAGGCCAACTCCAAGTAACTGTTAGGGCTTACGTGTAGTAGTGAAGACCAGCACGTGGTCTTCGCCCTAGAGTAACTGCTCCTAGATTTCCGGAAGTAGGGAAGACCGAATCTTTCGAAAGTGGGAGGTTACTTGGAACGTGTCCACGTGAGATGGACCGTTGGGTGCTCCTCGCGGGGAGGAGCCTTCTGTTTCGAGGAGATATGAAGCTCGTAGAATGGGCATGGCCTCGCGGGGAGGCGAGACTGTCCGACGAGGAAGGACGAGTAGCATGCCCGCCGGGGAGGGGATAGCTTGTCGAGGAGTCGCATCTCAGCAGGGTGGGACGTTCTCGACTCCTATTGTCCAAGGTGCCCGACACTACCTGAGTGCCCGGCGAGACTGTGGCTAGCACGTGGCAGTCGCGTGTACGCAGAGGGACACTGCCTTATTGGGCCTCCCCGGGTATGGGTTGGGCCTGCTCGGCTGTTGGGCAGCCTCGGCCCAGTCCGGAACACCCTATTTAATCTTCTTGGACCCGAATGTGTGAATGGCGAAGGTATTCGGGCATTCAGGGTGCAAGAGGATTAAATATCGGAATACCCAAAATTTTGATGGTGGTTAAGGATGGTAGCTCGCGCATCCTTCTTCTTTTGCTAAGCAATGATGCTTAGAAAAGGTAAAAAAACTTCCCCTCGATCCTGGTTTCCTACCAAGGAACTGGTCTTAGTTTCTGACGTAAACTTCCCCTCGATCCTGGTTTCCTACCAAGGAACTGGTCTCAGTTTCTGAAATAAACTTCCCCTCGATCCTGGTTTCCTACCAAGGAACTGGTCTCAGTTTCTGGAATAAACTTCCCCTCGTTCTTGGTTTCCTACCAAGGAACTGGTCTCAGTTTCTTTTGTCAATAAACTTTATTGACAAGGGACGCTATTCGTAGCGGTTTTCCTCAAACTTCTTGTCGAATTTTCCTGGGGAGATGCCATTTGATGGGAAAAAGAATGATGTCAGACTTGCTGTGGAACCCAATCGTCTGAGTTATAGAGGTGCACAAACTTCTCTATTGGAGACGCCATTTGTTTCTACTGGGGAAAGCGAGTTTCTTGAGAGACTGCTTCCGCTTGGAGTCATACACCATACTTTTCTCGGGGTCTTCCCGGAGAAATTCCATATGATGGGATCCAATTTTGAGGTGCCGATGACCTTTTCATCAGTGGTTTTTCGGAGAAAAACTTCCATACCGCCGAATCTCTTGATTAAGAGGCTTTCTTTGGGGATTTTCCTTAACCCGGGAAAGCAAGGATGTCATCTTCAATGGCAAAGAATGACGTTTGTTGAAGGTTTTTCTAGCCTTTCAGAGGTTCAAGTTATCAAAGTGGTCAAGGGCCAACTTCATCCCAGAAATAAACTGGAGGAGAGATAGTTAAAATTCAACATTTCCAAATCGAGGAAAGAACTGACAACTCGACTGAGAAGACAGTTATCACTAGGGATAAGACCGACTGGAGTGATAGTGATGCAATGTGAATGAGAATGAAAATAGAATGCATGATGTATGTATGTATATGCAGACAAAACTGACGCGACATACAGACTAAAAGATGAACATAACGGGATACTCGGCCGTCGCGGGGCGAAGTCGTACCGTTGATCCAAAAGTAGCAATTCTGCCTTGCTTAGGAGAGACAATCCCTGTGGGGAATACCGTTGGTCGGGCTTAGGAGATAATACCGTTGCTCTTGCTTAGGACACATCTGGGTTGATTCCTTTCTCTATGTAATAAGCAACTTAATAAAAGACCCGACTAAACCATTTTTGCAAAGTGGATCTACGGTTGCACTGTAAAAGTTAATCGCGACATCTTGAATTCTAGATAAACATTCGCTGCTTCTGGAAACATTTCACATGTCTTGAAGTTGTGAACAACTACAGAGTAAGACAATGCATTTGGATTTTTTTTTGCCATCATATTCAAATAGTGTTCAAACTTCTGCGTACATGCTCTTTCGTACGTGTATAGCAGAGCGTTGTATGTTACATAATTTGTTTAAACGAAGCTATAAATCAATACAAAGAGCTGGAAAGATCTGGAATAATAGATTAACTATGCAAAAATGGTTTAGTGGAGTCTTCTATAACGTTTCTTATTGCAATAACAGAGAAAGGAAAGAAGCCAAACGTGTTCACATTCAAATTTATGAATAGTGATGGTGAGAAAGTGCTTATTTAATCCTAACAAAAAGGAGAGACAATCGAGAGATTTTAAATTGATCACATGACGTTGAATATATTTTTAAACAAACTTATATATATATATATATATATATATATATATTAACAAATTTCATTTTTTAAAAATTAAATTTCCTTATTTTAATTAACATTCAGCTATTTTAAGAATTAGAGAATTATATATGCTAATTTTATTAATAAATTCTATTTAAAAAAAATCCCTTTTTTACATCAATTTTTTTAATAAAATAAAATAATATTTTTAAACAAATATATTGTTATATTTATTAATACTTCCTTTTTTTTAAATAAAATTACCTTTTTAAATTAAATTCTAATTTTAAATTCTATTTTTAAATTAATTCTGAATTATATATAATGTAATGCCCATATATATACATATGCATCAAATCATATATTATACATGAAAAGTACGTTTGGTACTGAAATATACAATAAGTTCCTAGTAAACACATTATACATATACATGCCCAAAAACCTAATACAAAAACTACGGCATAATATATCTACAAGATGTTTCAAAAGACAAAACACTAAGAACTAGATCACTAATGATCTCAAAACTCCACAACGGAAGCAAAGCCATCAGATAAGTAAGGATAATCACACGACCTTATCCTTACCCTTCGCGGAACCTGCAGTACCTGTGATGTAACAACAACAGTGGGGTGAGATACATCAAATCTCAGTGAGTTCGCTATCTTATAGTCCTCTCGGCTCTACAAGGTTCTAATAAACCTAACTCAAGTCAAAAGGGAAGGGAAAAGACTTTGAGTACACACACTATATAAATATCCACACATGGTGAGCCTGTTAACTCACGCTAGTACCGAAGTACGTCCTGATCCTGTTAGCTCAAGAATCTCATAAATCAATAACCATACCAAGGCATCCCCTTTTCCCGTCCGCTTCTACGTCTAGAAGATGACCCAAGTCATGGATCCTCGAAATTACTTGGCATACGAAATGGATTCGGGAACAACGGCCTGTTAGCCGTGAACCGTCACTTCTCATAGCCTGTTAACCATCACAAGTCTCTACCGTTAGGTTCCATTCGTACTAAACACGGGAATCAAACCTGCCAAGTAATGGTGCATATGTTTCAGAGGAGCTCAAGACCCATGAAACGCACTATCAAAAATAACCGGTTACGATTACACAATACACACGCCTCGGCCTTACTTGCACGAGCGTTGTCACTATTCCATTGCACACACAACATTGTTTAGGGTAATGGTTCTCACTCTCCCTATTCCATATTTTAGCATGCATACATATTTAACAACAATTACACACCATTAAACGCTAAAATCAACCAAATGACACTATTCCCAAAATCCCGACATAATTAAATCGGCCAACAACCTTAAAACCATTTTCGTAAGAAAGTACATTCCGTTAGCTTTCCAATGATATCAAGATATAAAAAAACGGATAACCGAGTCAAAAGTTATGGACATAACGAGAAATAGTATCGCGAGAAAACACAAGTTTACAATTTTCCTGACCGTACGCGTATTGCCTTGTGTCATACGCGTACCGCCCAGCTGGCTCGCCCAGCCATACGCGTATTGCCCAAGGTGATACGCGTATGGGCAGAGGTTGTTTTCCTTGAAAATTCCCTTTTAAAATTTCAATACGCGTACTACCATGATTCATACGCGTACTGCCTTGTCCATACGCGTAACACCCATATTCCTTCACATCCATACGCGTATTGCCCAACTCAATACGCGTATGGCCCTACATGATACGCGTATAGGCAGATGACACCCAGAATTTTCCCTGCAGAAAAAAGTCTGCTACGGGTTGATTCAATTCAACCCCAAAATCTCATTTTTTCCAATCAAAATTTCACCGGAACATGCTATAATCATAACAACCAGTGTAACATACAATCAATGAACGAATTTCAGCAGTTAGACTATGATTCTAATGTAAAATTTCACATTTCCTAACCATATCAATTTACCTCTAAAACTTAAATAAACCTTAATCTAAGGTGTCTAACTAGAACCCACCTGGATTACTAGATGAGGAGGTTGAATGCTGAGATGGAAAGATGAAAATTGGTTGATGATTGATGATCTACAGCTCTTGGGAGAATTCTCTTCTTCTTCCTCTTCCTTTTCCTTTCTTTCTTTCCCTTTTTCTCTAAGTTCTTCTACTTTTTCCAAATAAGGAAAATGGAAAGAAAATGAGATATACAAAGAAAATACTAATTGGCAACCCTACTAATTATCCAAATTATCTTCAATGCACCAATTAATAAAATTCCAAGTTTAGATAATATTAAATCTAATCAATCCGAGTTCGCCAGTTTATTCTAATTGTTTTATCCCATAATTTCTCAGAGCACCCCGGAACCCAGTTGATCATAATAATATTATCCAAAATGCTTACAAAATTTATGGGGTATTACACTCTTTTTACCCATACCTTCTAACTTTTCATCTCTTCCTAGTAAATTTGTCTTTCTCAAATATTTACTAGTCTTACATCAATAGTTCTATAAATATTCTAGTATGACTTTGTGAAAATAATTTATGAGAAAGGTATGAGAACTTGATATCAAAATGTTTTATTACTTAAGATGATGTAGGATATTAACTGAAACATGAGATATATATTTCTTTTATAAAGTGAAATAATAATAAGAATAATAATAATAATAATAATAATAATAATAATAATAATAATAATAATAATAATAATAATAATAATAATAATAAGGATAATTATTTGAAATGTTTATTAACTTAAGAATATTTTATTTACTAATTAGTTTGTAGAGTAAAATGATGATATTCAAATAAAATAAAATAAAATAATAATAATAACACAACAACAACAATAATAATAATATAAATTATATGAATAATTAATTAACTTAAAATAAAGTATTTTAAGTATTAGTTTCAAAGTTTAGTTTGTAAAATGAAACGATGATATTCAAATCGAATAATAATATTAATAATAAATATAAAGGGTAATTAATTGATAAATTAATTATTATAGTTTTTTGTTTTAATATTTAGTTTTTAATAATTAGCAATATTAAAATCTCAAATCTAATCTGATATATTATTTAAGGTATAGAAAATTAGGATGTTACACACGGGCTGCACGAGAGTGAGCAGTGTATTTAATTTTATATTTCCTTCAATATTATTTTTAATTAAGTGAAAACCACCTAGACTTACCCGAGTCCCAGAGGTACACCGAAAATTTCACTATGATCTTGTTTATTTAACATTAACTAAATCAATTAGATTTAATTTCAGTTGTTAGTCCCCTCCTATTTTAGAATCACAACCTTAGATTTACGTAGCATTGCTAGATAAAAATAAGGTTGATTATTGGCTCCTGTGGGTTCGATATCTTTAAAACTTTGATTGATTCTATGCACTTGCATAATAGCCAATCATGGATTTCTTGTCAGTCAGGTTGTTTACACTTTAATTTGCAACTATTAATTTTTTGATTTTACTGTTAATTACTCTGATTATATTGTTCTTCACCACGAGTGAGTAGTTCATTAGAAACTAAGGGTCATGAGACCTAGCTCCTGATTATTCGTATGATCCATTGTTAATCGATTACGAGAATTTTAACTACGAGATTATTTTAAAACCTGAGTTTTTCATTCCACACTTGTACAAAACAAAAGAGTTCTCGTTGTATGGAAAACTAAAGTCCCTCTCAAGGTTAAAATTTTTTGTTGGAGGATGGTTTGTGATAGGCTCCAAACTCGTGATAACCTTGCTAATAAAGGTATTCTCGTTTCTTCCCATGATAAAGTGTGTGTTTTTTGTTTTCAAAATGACGAGAGTGCGGAACACTTATTCTTGTGATGTCCTAAAACCCAGCTTTTGTGGGGTAAAATTGTTGTTTGGTTAGGATATCCTTTGGTTAACTCTTCCTCTATTTCTATCAATGCTCTTCGCTGGTTTTTGGCATTATACGACAAAGGCAATGAGGATATGAGCTGTTTCGTGTGGATCATATCTTCATGGTGTATTTGGAATACTAGAAACAACATTATCTTTAATGACGTTGTTTGCGATGTGGATGTGATCTTCCATCAGATTATTATTCGATCTTGGAGATGGTTGGAACTAGGCCGTAGGAGATGTAACCTTTATGATTGGATGAAACACCCTAGTGACTACTTGTAATCGTAGGTTGGTTTAGTGTTTCTTTTCTTCTCCCAATTTTGATTGATTTTTTGTATCGGGTTGGAGAATCCCTGTTTCTCCTGTTTTAATACAAATTGCTTATAAAAAAAAAACAAAAGAGTTCTCATGTACCGATCCTAGTTTAAACGGATATCTATCGGTACCCGAGCTCAGATTTTTAAATAGTTATGTTTGAAACAATAAAAGTGCTCAGACATGATTGAGAAATGTTCCATCTTTATAGTTGTGCAAAAGAAAAAAATCTCTGACAAATAATCTGGTCGTGCGAAAGAAAACTAATTATTCAATGTATATTGGACAAAGCGGTGGAAAAAGTAGGTGTTATCCACATTTATTTATTTTCTATAAGTGTATCAAAATTATTGTAATAGAAGGGAATTGATTATATGAATGTGTCATAGTAGGGAATATGAACCCAAAGTCATGTATGTTTCAGAGTATTTTAAGTGATTTTTATTTAATCTATTTTACAAAAGTGCTTTTTAATTTAACCTATTTTAGAAACTCCAATTTTTTGTCACTTTAAACATAATTCGGTTATATACCTTTGCTCCCAATGGTTCAATCACTTTTTACACATTCACACAATTGTATACTTACAGTGTGTCAAAAGGTCATGAATGTAACTCTATTAAATGGTAAGATGTGTCTTGGGGACTAGAAAATCAAGGATTTATGAGGTTCATTAGGAACTAGAAAAAAAAAATAAGTTGCTAAAATCTCTGACAAATTTATCTAGCTACCAAATTACATATTGCATATTATTTTAAAAAATTATAGTTTAATTATTGTCTTCAAACTCCCAGGTCTTGAATAAAGATTGGTGTTCAAATTAAAACAACAATTTGCATGATGATAGTAATCTCATTTGCATATATTTCAAGGGCTCGCTGAAGTGAATCAGTGAGTAGACTATAATATTGATTAGCTAAATGATAGCGTAATACATGTAACATTAAGATAAATAGTTTTCAGAACATTTATCAATTTACAAATCATATTCATCAAACAAACATGAATATAAAATTTATGATTGGTCTCCAAAGTTTACAAATCATATTCATCACTTTCCATTAATTTTTGAAACCTTACAATGTCCAATTCACTCAAACTTTAATACTATCAATAGCAAATACGAATTCAATTCTTCTATTGATTTGTAGTAGCATTTATAATAAAGTAATCCTATGAGGAGTCTATGATCAAATTGAGGAATTCAAAGCATTATAAGCTACCTATAATAATCATCCACTAGAATCAAGAGATCATAATCCAATTGTGTCTTGAAACAAATGCATTAAAAAAATTGATACATATATATATATATATATATATATATATATATATATATATATATATATATATATATATATTTGAACTGTTTTTTAATTAACACATTGTCGAGATCGTGCTTTTTAATTCATTAAATATAAATAGTGGAGAAGCTTGAATTTTATGTATTACGAATAATAAACTAATTTATTTTCATTTGGATGCCATATGTTTTCATCGGTCTGAGTTATGTTGTCCATTCCTTGAGCTTTAGCCCAACTTGGATGTATAATTGGCCGATCAACAATGATTCTTTTTTCAATGATAATTACACCTCCAATTTTATCTTCATTTGTCGTGTTAATAAAAACCACAATTAGATTAATGTTGTAATAGTGTATCTTTGTTGATCTAAAGTAATACTTTATAACTTTTTTGAAATATGTTAATCACTTTGGATCTATCAAATAGCATTTTGATAAATTCAAAGCAATTAACATGTGTAAAAAATTTATAAATCCATGCAAGTCTAAAACTACTAAGATGCTCTCTTATAATTTTAAAGTTATTGTGGTTTTAATTAACAATACAAATAAGAGAAGATTAAAGATGTAATAAGTAACCTTTAAAAAAAAGATGGATGGTTAATGAACCAGAATCCATGCAAGTTTGACTAAAGACCAAGGTAGGGACAAAATAGCTCGGGAGTATGCAAACATAATCAACGTCAATGAACATAAAACTTGTTATAATCCTTAATAAGAGAGTATATAAACAATTGAAGATTCGCCACTTTTTAATTTCTGGTAAACGAAACACATGATCTCTACAAAATGATAACCTAAAAGAAAAAAAATTAGACTTCTGAAAAAAAAATGTGTTAGGTCAGTATTATTCTTCCTTTTTTTGCAAATGTAATTTTTTTATTTATTATTGTTTTTGTTGATTAAGGTTTCGTAATCTTTTTTATATACATTTGAAACTTCGTTATTAGAATATTGACAACGAATCTTAGTTAACAACTTAGCTTCTCCACTAATTTTAAGATAAACAAGACATTCAGTTATAAGTTATCGTGTGCCCCATCCACGCCCAACTGACTCATTCTCCTAATCACTTTGATTGCCAACAAAACAAGAAAAAACAATTAAACAACACAATGTACATGAAACAAAAAAAAAAAAAAAAAAAAAACTTACGGCTTTTGTTGTTGATGATGGTGTCAGTTTAAACTAAGTATATCCAAAGCTCCACAAGATATAATTTTTTTTTATCATAAGTACTTTAATGAGAACTTGATCATGACTGCATCTCAACTATATAGATTCCTCATTGATATGTAGGGAAAAAAGAAGATAAAAGAGTACGAAATTCAATCCATCTAAGGATAATTAAAACACAAGCATATATTAAACATAATAAATTTAATATATATTATTAATCTATAAAAAATTGGTATGCATTTAAAACAAATCAATACACAACCTAACCACTAATCAATAAACATACTCGATTAATATCAATACAATCTTCATTTAATATCAATCATTGGTAAATCATAATGATCTACCTCTTAAACATAGACAACAAATTAAGATATTATATAAGATTTAACACTGTTACATGTCGAAGAAACATAAAAGAAGAAAGGTAAACGGGCAAACACATGTTATTTATTTGAACTTTTTACTTAAACATCTTACACATAACATTTTCTATTTTAATTACTTATAATTACAAGTCCTCAATCACTATATTAAAAAAAGAAAAAAAAAAGTTCAAACATGTGACATCTAATCATTTTAAGCAACTTAACAAAATCTTACTCTATATAAATTGTGACAGAGTTTAGAAACAATAAAATATACAATTGATAAAAAAAGTTAAAAAAAATATATAAAATACACAAAAATTGGAAGCAAGCAACATAGTACCTATGTTTAAGTCCTCCTCCACAATTGAATCATCATCATCATCTTTTAATCTATATAAAATCCTATTCAAGCTTTAAATAGTGAAAAAATCACAGTAAAGTAATTTACCTGACTCGCGGCTTTCTGACTCCCTGACGTTTGGATGGTTCATTGCCATATTCTACACATGATAATCTACTCATAAACGTTTACATCATTGTGATCTTTGGAAAAAACAGAGTTACAATGAAAATTTAGAGGGAGAAATGAGGTGTTTATGTAGTTAGAGTTATGTGATTGTGATTTGTTTTCTCCATGCGAATATGGCGTTTTGATGATATTGACATTGACAAAGTTTACTTATTTATCTCCATGCAAAAGGGAGAAATTTTCTGCAATCCGTGGAAATCTTTTGAATTGAACTGTTACTTTATTTTATTTTATTTTTGAGTTAAGAGTTTCTTCTCGATAAAGGAGTTACTGTTTTTGTTATATGAATTTTATAATAATATAATTATATATATATATATATATATATATATATATATATATATATATATATTTGAAATAAACGAAATTATATATTTCAAAAAAACAAAGACAATACAAGGCGATTGCATGGATAATTATATTTTTATTAAAAGAATTATATACAAATTTTATACAAAAAAAATGTGTGAATAAATGTTTATAAAAATTACTTTAAAAATATAGAATAATAATTATGGTTTTTTAAAATTAATATTAAAATGACATGGCCTTGTGTGACAAAGGTATCAAAGTGATCAATTGTATCTTCTGTACTTCATTGGATCGACATCATCTTAGTTTGTGTCATTCGACAGTTGCAATTTGAGCTCAGCAGGAGTCGAAGATGGGTTGCAATCTTGCATCTTAAATATCTCGAGTACTTCGCCTGCATATCTTTTTTGAGTCTTCATGTAGAATTCCATGCCAAGGAAGTATGAGAGATCTCCCAAGTCTGACATTTCAAACTCCTTACTTAAGTCGTGTTTGAAATATTTGATCTCCTTCTTGCAACTTCCTATTATCAATAGGTCATTGACATAGAGACATACTATAAGCAATTAACTCTTGCTTCTTCTTACATATACTCCATGTTCAGTTGTGCACTTCATAAATTTCTTTTCCGTTAGAAAGTTATCTATCTTCTTATTCCAAGCTCTTGGAGCTTGCCTGAGTCCATACAAGACTTTATGCAGCGTATATACCTCGATTTCTACACCATGTTTCACAAACTCAACTGGTTGTGCAACTTAAACTTTTTCATGTAAGGGACCATTCAGGAATTCACATTTCACATCTATCTGACATATGTGCCGGTTGTTCATGTTTTTTAGACCAACAACCAACCTGATTGTTTTGATCCTAGAAAAGGGTGCAAACACTTTGTTGAAGTCAATTCCTTCTTTCTGAAGAAATCCTTTCACTATAAACCTTGCCTTGTGTCGAGTTATTTCTCCTATGGGATTCAACTTCACCTTGTATACCCACTTCACATCGATTGCCTTCTTGCCTTAAGGAAATCCGACAAGTGACCAAGTTTTGTTGACTTCGATGGACTTCAGTTCCTTATTCATTGCTTTCACTCATTTCAAATCCTTCAATGCCTCAGCTGCATTGAATGATTCAAAATCTGCATAGAAAGCATAGTGTATCATCTCACCTTCATTATCGTCCACATCATCTAATGTAATCTCAAATTCTTGCAACCTTGGAGGCACGTGTTTGGTTCTTTGAGGCATGCTTGTGCTTGCTAGACCTCTGACTTCTTCTTGTTGAACTTTTCTTTCGGCTTTAATTGTCGGTTATTCACATAAGATTCTCAGTTAATCCTTCTTTATATTTTAAGCCCAACCCCATTCCTTAAGCTCATTTATGATCACATCTGTTTTGATCACTACTGTCTTGTTCACTGATTCGAACAACTTCTATCCTCCAGTCAAATGATACCTTTTCAGAATCATTTGACTCGACTTATCACCAAAATAGTTGCTACGACAATAAAAAAACTACAAAAACATATCTAAGATAAAAGCAGTTCCTAATCTTCCTCCCTTCCAACTTCATATATGCTTTCGGTTCACAATAAACTCAGCAGTAAATAAAAGCATGACAATGATAATAGGATCATGAAAATTAGCCTGGCTGCAACGACTTCATCTGCTACGATCCAGCCATCACAATTGGACTTCACTTGTTTGATTGTTTCACAATAACTCTAAAAAAATTAATACATAAGTGCATAACATGTTCAGATATAAATATCACATAATTAGTTAGGGAGTTAGTTATTTGTTTAGTTATGATTATTTCGCATAAATAAGAAGCTAGTGTTAGACAAGAAATTTCAAAAAAGGAAATTCGACGGAGAAAACAGTTGGAATTTCTCCAAACATTGGAAAAGGTCGAGGTGTGGTTCGACCAATGGACCAATCAAGGGAACAAAAATATTTGATGTCTAAGAGTATAGATGAGGACTTAGAAAAATTTTAAGAAGTTTAGTGTTGGGTCGAGTTCGACATGTCGAACGGGTTCGATTGGAGGCAGATTTAAAATTCAAACTAAAGTAAACGCTTTTTGGTCTCATCCAAATTATGCAGGATATGTGAAAATCAATTGAGAGTCAGTTAACATGCAAAGATGATATGTCAGACGGAGATACATATGAATGCTTGAAGACCATTATTTTATAACATTATAAATTTGAATTGTAATGATGGGATCAATGTGGCAAAAACATTGTAAACTTCTATTACACTCAAAGTACTCGCACACAAGAGAGAAACGAGTTTTGCTAAAGGAAAAATGTACTTCTCCATTTAAATTTATTTTTGTACTTATTTTCCTTTATGTTCAAAGGGATAATTTTGACTCAGTCGAAATCGCCTATAGATTTTTTGTAGTGGCGGTTGCTCGGTCGGTTTTTGTAATTGGTCCTGGATACCCCTTTTGTATCCCTTTTGAATATAATTTTGTTTATTAAAAAAAAATGTTCACTTCTAAACATAATTTGTTACATACCGGATCGGGATATGCATCCAACGGTTTCTTGAACTTGAGGTAAGTTCTTTCAGTTGTTAAAGCTTTATCATATTCATAATGTTCCTTTTCTCAAGTTTCTTCAGCTTGCAAATTAACATCAACAGAATTTCCATTTCCCTTAACATAAAGTGATGAATAGTTGGAGTATACAGAACTAAGTTCCCTTCTAGATGTCTCTTCACGTATGTATATAAAAAGCAAAGCACCACTAAGAATAACAAATTTTAGCACAAAATTTATAATGCCCTAAAAGTTAATTGTACCTGGATTTCTTTATAAGTCGATCAAACTAAACTATGAACAAGACAAATCTAAGTGAGACAAGTTTCAATGCCAATAATAAACTCACTGTGTAAAGAGAATTACAAATTATACCTGGATTTCTTTATAAGTCGATCAAACTAAACTATGAACAAGACAAATCTAAGTGAGACAAGTTTCAATGCCAATAATAAAATATTAAATTCAAAATGCTCCCCTAGACCCAACAAATAATATTACTTCCTTGAATATGATAATATTTGGATGCCTTAATGATATTTGTGGTTAATTATCTCCCTTTGAACATTCTCGTCAATTTTGTATCACAATCACAACTCACATAGAACAAACAAATATCTGAAAAAATTTGAATGAAAAAAAAGTAAAATATCCCTAATCTAGAGTTTAAGCTAATTAAACTTTGATAACAAACCACGCAGGTCTATAAAAACTTATGAATATCACTCAATTTCATTCAATTTATTCTAAAAATTTAAAACATTCAAAATTTTGAAATAATACAAATAAATCTAATAATTAGAGTAAATTACAAATTTGACAAAAATCGTTTTATTAATTTCTAAAAAAAACATAAACCAAGAAAAATCATATAACAAAAAGCATCACAAATATTCAAGAGGAAGTTACAAGTTTTTTCAAGAAAATATGAATAGAAAAACAATAAAATATTCAAAAATATATCAACTTACTATTAAATAATTTGAAAGCATCTTAATATTTTGTAAATAATAAGAATATATAAAATTATTCAAAATTTCAATCTAATTTTTGTACTTAACATACATAACAAAATATAAACTTGCAATCAACAAAATTACATTCAGACTTGTTAACATGACCATTTTACTATTATGATTTGACATAATTTCATAAAGTTATGTAATGATATATTCCTCTAATAATATCTCTCCTTCAAGAATACTCTGGTAGTCAAGGATGGACATAGTATATTTGAGAATACATCATTATTGGAGTTTTTTTCCTATGTCGCTACTGAGACAAAACGTGAGCAATCTCTAGTCACCTAGACATATGGAACTTATCAACTCTATTGGATTTTGTGTTTGTTGGGAATTTGTAACACTAAAATAAAGAAGGAGTTGATGAATAATTTTGTTGAAAATTTCAAAGCGTGTGAATTTCACATAACCTTTAGGATCAATTCGCCCCACCAATTATAGTATAATGGATGCAATTGAGATTAACAGCGAATTCTCTTAAGGATACATTGAATTCCTTAATGTGAATTGCACAAACACAATAAGTGTATCTTTTGATAATTGATTACAGAATAATGTTTCTTATACTTAACTCATGCATTAATGAAGTGAATGATGATTTAGAATAATATAAATGATAAAGAAAGAGGTGTATGTATTTCCAATTTTTGTGTGTATTATACTTCTCAAATGTCTCTATTTATAGACAAGTTCAAGGCATTTGATGAAGAGAAACACTATTTGAAGAATGATTTCTGCATCTGTATAATGAACATGTATATTATTTGGCATACAAATTTATAACCAAGAAACGGGATAGATAAGTTTGTAAAGTTGCATCCTTTTAGCCAAGGGGCGTGTGTTCGAATCTCATGTTCGTTAGTTTTGGAATAAATTTTTATTCTTGTTGTTTTAACTCAAAAATGACATAGCAAAGATTCAAACCCTTGACTATTGAGTGCATAAAGTCACACCTTACCACTAAACCATATATCTCAACTGTCATTAAAATCAATAACAATTCATATACATATTACAAAATTAAAGCTTGCATAATATTTTGGAAATCATCTACAAACTCTAAATTGAAACCACGGGAAAAAGAGAAATAATAAAAGAAACTCATTCATTGTAACAGAAACAAAAAGATAAAAAGAAGAGTACCAAGAACGCATCAGCAACCTCCAATTCTAAATAGAGCAAAAATACAGCCTAAGGCTTCTCTACTGTCTTGGGCCTTCCCGTCAAACATTTTGCCATGAGAGCATCGCAAACCTCCTTCACAAACCTGCCACAAAATTCAAGTTCAAACTAACACTATAACAACAACTTTACATGAAAACAAAATCAAACTATTCATGCAATTAAATATTAAACATGAACACCAATAAAAAAATGTTGGAACATTATTTCAATATTCCAAGATAGAGAAATTTGAAAAAATTCCTTAAGTCTTATATTGGGTGTTTGTTCAAAAAACTCCTTAGTTCCACATTGTTTAGGTGAGATACACTACTACAAAAATAATATACAACAACGGTTAAAAGGAGATATTACCATGTAGGACCGACTGTTGTTACATAGTGTGTGATTGTATATGCGTTACTTACAATCACGGTTGTATGACCATTGTAGAAAACTGAAAAATGGGTTACCTATAATCACGGTTGTTTTAAATACCTGTTGTAAAAGGTTTGTCAATATTTTTTTATTTTTACCACCTGGTTTTCCTGACTACATTTATAACTTTTATCACAATATACAATATTAAATATTTAACACAACACCAAGAACAACAATATTAACATGAATAATAAGAACAATAACAAGAAGAAAAAGAACAAAAACAATAACAATAACAATAACGACAAGAATAACAACAAGGACGATAAAAACAACGAGAAAAATACCAAGAACAACAAGAACTATAACAACAACAATAACAACAACAAGAACAAAAATAAGAATAATAACAAGAACAACAAGAGCAACAACAAGAACAACAAGAACAATAACAACAACAACTACAACAATAACAAGAACAACAAGAACAATAACAAGAAAAATAACAACAACAAGAACAAAAATAAGAATAACAACAAGAACAATAAGAGCAAAAACAAGAACAACAAGAACAATAACAAGAACAACAAGAACAATAACAACAACAATAACAATAACAAGAACAAAAATAAGAATAACAACAAGAATAAAAAGAGCAACAACACGAACAGCAAGGCATTTTGCCACTGTCATAAATCTTAGCTCAAATTGAATTTGGTGATGTTCTTGGCCATTTTGGAAAGCCCTTATATGATACAACAACTGTTTGATCATATTTGGTTTTGATACTTTTTGGATCCAAGTGAAAAATGTCCCTACATTTGGAAAAAAGTGAAGGCAGATTCTGACTTAGTGAAAATTTCACTAAGTGTTGGAAAAAAGTGACATTTTCACTTTTTGTGATTTTGATCAATCCATCGCTCAAAATCCATGAAGAATTGGAATGAGGTCTAGTTGAAGTTTTTGTAGAGGGCCATGAGATCTACAAATCAAGCTTTGTGTAAAGCCCATATATATATACATACATCAAAGCATATATTATACATGAATTCCACTTTTTAAACTGAAATATACAATAAGTTCCTAGTAAACACATTATACATATACATGCCCAAAAAGCCTAATACAAAAAAACTACGGCATAGTATATCTACAAGATGTTCCAAAGACAAATACTAAGAACTAGATCACGTAATGATCTCAAAAACTCCCCAACAGAAGCAACGCCATCAGATAAGTAAGGATAATCACACAGCCTTATCCTTACCCTTCGCGGAACCTGCAGTACCTGTGATGTAAACAACAACAGTGGGGTGAGATACATCAAATCTCAGTGAGTTCCCTATCTTAAAGTCCTCTCTGCTTTACAAGGTTATAATAAACCTAACTCAAGTCAAAGGGAAGGGAAGTGACTATGAGTACACACACTAAAATGTATCCACACTCGTGAGGCTGTTAACTCACACTAGTACCAAAGTACGTCCTGAGCCTGTTAACTCAAGAATCTCACTAATCAATAACCGTACCAAGGCATCCCCTTTTCTCGTCTGCTTCTACGTCTAGAAGATGACCCGAGTCATGGATTCTTGTAGTTACTTGGCATACTAAATGGATTCGGGATCATCGGCCCGTACTCCGTGATCCGTCACTTCACACGGCCCGTACACCGTCACAAGTCTCTTTACCCGTAGGCTCCATTCGTACTATACGCGGGAATCAAACCTGCCAAGTAATTGTGCATACGTTTCAGAGGAGGTGCTCGAGTCTCATGAAACTACACCGCAAGATAAACTGGTTATGATTACTAGACACATGCCTCGGCCTTTCATGCACGAGCGTTGTCACTATAACATTTCACACTTTTCGACATTGTTTATGGTAATGTTCTTCACTCTACCTATTCCGTATTTTAACATGCATACATATTCAACAACAATTATACACCATTAAACGATAAAAGTCGATAAAACGACACTATTCCAAAATCCCAACATAATTAAATCGGCCAACAAATCTTAAAACCATTTTAATAAGAAAGTACATTTTGTTAGCTGTCCAACGATAACAAAAATGTTAAAAACGGATAAACGAGTCAAAAGTTATGGACATAATGAGAAATGGTATCGCGAAAAAACACAATTCTGCACCCTCCTGGCCGTACGCGTATTGCCCTAAGCCATACGCGTATTGCCTTACTCACTCGCCCAACCATACGTGTATTGCCCAAAGATATACGCGTATGGGCAGAGATTGGTTTTCCTTCAAAATTACATTTAAAACTCCAATACGCGTATTACCTCAACCCATACGCGTATTGCCCCCTCCCATACGCGTATTGCCTAAAATCCTTCATTGCCATACACGTATTGCCCAACTCAATACGCGTATTGCCTTGCGTGATACGCATATGGGCAGAGGAAACCCAGAATTTTTCATGCAGAAAAGTTCTGCTACAGGTTTCTCAAATTTAACCCCAAAATTCCATTTTTCCAAATCAAAACACACCAAAACATGTTACAAACATAATAACCAGTATAACTACACAGTCAAATATCGAATTCCAGCAGTTAGATTATGATTCTATTGTAAAATTACTCATTTCTCACAATATCAAAACTAACTCTAAACTCAATAAAACTATACTCTAAAGTATCTAACTAGAACCCACCTGGATTACAAGATGAGGAGGGTGATGCTGAGATGAAAAGATTGGAGATGGGTTGATTAATCAATCTCTTGAGCTCTTGAGAATTTTCCTCTTCTTTTCCCTTCCTTTTTCCTTCCTTTCCTTTTTCTTTCTCCAAGTTTTCTATCTTTTTCAAATAAGGAAAAGGAAAAGAAAATATACATAGGAAATATTAATTGGTAATAATACTAATTATCCAAATTATCTCAATTGCACCAATTAATAAAACTCCAAGTTAAATAATATTAATCTAATCAATTCCGAGTTCGTCAGTTTACTCTAATTACTTTATCCAATAATTGCTCAGAGTACACGGGAACCCAGTTGATCATAATAATATTATCCAAAATGTTCACAAAATTATGGGGTATTACATCCTCCCCCCCCCCCCTTAAATAGAAATTCGCCCACGAATTTAAGAGATTACCTGAACAGATGAGGGTAGACCTCCCGCATTTCCGATTCCAACTCCCAAGTTGCATCGCCCGGATGCGTCTCATCCCACTGGACCTTAACAAGAGGAATCTCTTTATTTCTTAACACTTTAGTTTCTCTTCCTGTGATACGACTCGGTTGAGGCTCAAACGTCAAATCAGCTTCTATCTCAATTGTATCTGGTAAAATTGGCTGAAGAGGATCTGGGACAAATTTCCGAAGCTGAGACACATGAAAAACATCGTGCACCCCTGACAGAGAAGGTGGTAAGGCTAATCTGTAAGCTACTTCTCCAATTCTTTCTAAGACTTGATACGGTCCCACGTATCTTGGACTTAACTTCCGCGATTTAAATGGTCATTTCAATCTCAACCTCGGAGTAACCTTCAAAAATACATGATCCCCCTCATCAAACTCCAACGGTCTCCTACGGTTGTCCGCGTAGCTTTTCTGACGATCTTGGGCTTGTTTAACTTTTCCACGAATCATTCTAATCTTTTCCGTGGTCTCGTGAATAATCTCGGGTCCCAAAATTCTATCGTCGCCAACCTCCTCCCAACACAGTGGCGTTCTACACTTCCTACCATATAACGCCTCATAAGGTGCCATACCAATACTTGCATGATAACTGTTATTATAAGAGAATTTGATAAACTTCAAAAGTTCTATCCAATTTCCTCCACTTTCAAGTACACAAGCTCTCAACATGTCCTCCATAGTTTGTATTGTCCGTTCCGTCTGACCGTCCATTTGCGGATGATTCGACGTGCTCAAACATAACCTCGTTCCCATGGCTTGTTGAAAAGCTCTCCAAAATCTGGAAGTATACTTTGGATATCTATCCGAAACGATACTAGTAGGAATACCATGCAATCTCACTATTTCTTAAATGAACAACCTTGCGAGATGACTCGCCTTGTAGGTAGTCTTCACAGCTAAGAAATGCGCGGATTTCGTTAACCGGTCCACAATTACCCAAATCGAATCATAACCACCTTGCGCACGGGGTAATCCCACTGCGAAGTCCATCGAAATACTATCCCATTTCCACATCAGAATTTCTAAAGGTTGCAATAAGCCACCCCGCCTTTGGTGCTCAATCTTCACTTGTTGGCACACTGCACATTCCGACACATACACCGCAATATCCTTTTTCATCCCGGGCCACCAATAGTCTTTCTTTAAATCTTGATACATCTTTGAAGACCCCGGATGTATAGTAAAAGCACCCTTATGCGCTTCTTCCAAAACCCTTCGTTTCAACTCCGGGTTATCTGGAACACAAATCCTTTGGTTAAACAAAATAGTTCCGTCGGTAGCTCGCACAAAACCCGGTTGCAATAACACTTCCTGTAACTTCTCGTCTAACCCTTGCGCTTGCTGAATTTCTTCCCTAAGAGTAGAAGAGACATTCAAATTCCCCATAATTACACAATTAGGAGTCCAGTTAAATTGAATATTTAGATCTCTAAATTTTTCCATTAAGGTATACTCTAACATCATCAACTCGGCATTATGCAACACCTTCCTACTCAATGCATCCGCCACCTTATTTTCTTTACCCAGATGGTATTTTAACTCCAAGTCAAATCCTTCAAATATTCCATCTATCTCCTCTGACGCATGTTCAACTTTTTCTGATCAAATAAGTACTTTAAGCTCTTGTGGTCGCTAAACATCTCAAAACGTACACCATACAAATAGTGACGCCACACTTTCAAAGTAAATACAACTGCCGCCAACTCCAAATCATGCGTTGGGTAATTCTCTTCATGGACTTTCAACTGTCGTGAAGCATAAGCCACTACATGTCCCTCCTGCATTAACACACAGTCTAATCCCTTCTTCGATGCATCACAATATACCTCATACGACTTGCTAGAATCAGGAATAACCAAAACAAGAGAGGTCATCAATCTCTCCTTCAAACTCCTAAAACTTCTTTCACAAGCCGATTCCCACTCATACGAATAATCATTCCGAGTAAGTCTTGTCAATGGCAAAGCCAGTGGCGAAAATCCCTTGATAAACCTTCTGTAGTACCCTGCTAATCCCAAGAAACTTCTAACTTCAGAAGCATTCTTCGGTCTCTCCCAATTAATCACTGCTTCAACTTTTGATGGATCGACCGCTACACCTCCCTGGGATATGACATGACCGAGAAAATTAACCTCAGACATCCAAAACTCACACTTACTTAACTTAGCAAAAAGTTGCTTCTCTTGTAAGATGGATAGAACAATCCTTAGGTGTTCACCGTGATCTTGAGGATCACGAGAATAAATAAGAATGTCATCAATGAAAATCACCACAAATTGGTCCAAGTAAGGTTGGAATATCCGATTCATATAATCCATGAACACTGCCGGAGGATTCGTCACACTGAAAGGCATCACCAAAAATTCATAATGACCATAACGGGTTCTAAACGCGGTCTTTGGTACATCTGAACTCTTTA
Organism: Lathyrus tuberosus; assembly: GCA_022829125.1. NCBI lineage: Eukaryota > Viridiplantae > Streptophyta > Magnoliopsida > Fabales > Fabaceae > Lathyrus > Lathyrus tuberosus. The sequence goes on along the minus strand of JALAZF010000552.1, from coordinate 3,210,666 downwards.
CACGAATCTGATGATAACCCGACCGTAAATTAATCTTCGAGAACACACAGGCTCCTTTCAATTGATCTAACAGGTCGTCTATCCTTGGTAATGGGTATTTGTTCTTGATGGTGACCTTATTCAACTGACGGTAATTAATACACAACCGCATTCCACAATCCTTTTTCTTTACCAATAACACTGGAGCTCCCCAGGGCGAAACACTGGGTCGAACGAAATGCTTAGCCAACAATTCTTCCAATTGATCCTTTAATTCTCTTAATTCAAGTGGTGCCATCCGATACAGAGAAACGGATATTGGAGCCGTTCCCGGTATCAGGTCAATAGAGAATTCCACTTCCCGCTCCAGAGGAAGAGAAGTGATGTCCTCGGGGAAAACTTCAGGAAAGTCACAAACCACCGGAATACTCAAAACTGGGATGCTACTACTCTCCTCCTTAGTAAGAATCAAAAGAACAGACTTTTCCTCCTCAAACAAGAAATTAATCATTCCAACTGTACCTTCTAAAATAGTAGTTAACACATCCTTCGGAGTAGCCTCATCGGATGGAATAATGATCAGCTTTTCCTCACAACCAATAAACACCGAATTAGCAGAAAGCCAATCCATTCCTAGAACAACATCCACTTTCTTAAGCGGTAGACAGATAAGATCAATCTGGAAAACTCTTTCATTCACTGATAATACACAATTTTCACACATCAACGGTGTTTCAACAATCTCACCCATGGCGGTAGTAACCACCATAGGAGGAAACAAAGGAACAGCTTGCAACCCAAGTCGCTTCACACATCATGTTGACACAAATGAATGCATTGCCCCACAATCAAATAAAACAAAACAAGGATGTCCATTTACAAAACACGTACCCGCAATCAAGGGGTTGTCATTCTTTGCTTTCATCGCATCCAAGGTATACACTCTGCCGGTATTCTTTTCTTGCGTCTGATTCCTCTTCTGAGGATAATCCCTCGATAAATGGCCCACCTTATTACACTGATAACACCTAATTCCCTCCAAACTGCACCTACCATAATGATTCTTTCCACAAGAACGGCATACCGGAGGCACACTAGTCCTAGAACTCTGAACTTACTTCCCTTTGAATGATTGCTGCCTTGGTCTAACTTGTTGATTCGGTCTCCCTCGATCACTTTGATTCATCCTACTCAAATCTCCTTCATTTGTACCTTCTTCAAACTATTCTCAGCCACATAACACTGTCTTAACAATTCGGCATAGCTAGTGAATTCCCTCTGAGACACACTATGTGAAATTTCAGCCCTTAAACCAAAAAGAAACTGATCTATCTTCCACCTCTCATCAGGAGCATACATTGCTTGTCTAGAATAAGCAGCCATAACCTCAAACTTTTCCGCATAAGAAGCCACAGTCAAGTTGCCTTGTCTCAATTGTTGAAACTCGAATTCCTTCTGAGACCTCAAGGAACTTGGAAAATATTTCTCCATAAAAGTTATCTTAAACTGCTCCCATACCTTTGGTACCTCTTGAATTGTCATTAAGGCTGAAGCGCTCTCCCACCACCTCATGGCAGGACCCTTCAACAAGTTAGAAGCGAAGACCACCTTGTTTTCCTCACTGCACCGAACTATTAGGAAAATCCGTTCCATACCTGATATCCATTCATGAGCCTTTACTGGATCTAACCCTCCCTGAAATTCTGGAGGATTCATACGAATGAAATCCCTAAAGGTTCCCCTGCAGCTTCAGGAACCACCACTGGAGGATGCACGCCACCAGCCATTTGCTGTACCATTTGCTGCACAAACTGATTCTGTTGTTGCTGCATCTGTTGCATAAATTGGTATAAAGGGGCATTTCCCTCTCCACCTGGCGGATTAGTCCCTGCTGGAGTGGTTCTCGGTCTACCACGGTTGTTTATGCGCCTGTCAGCCATGTTCCTGAATTTCATACATATAGGATTAAGTTGATCAGACTCAATACCATAAATATAACACGCAAGACCAATGGCGACACGCCGCATATGAAACGGAAAGAAAACTTATTCTATTTCATGGCTAGGTCGAGGATACGACCTGCTCTGATACCAACTGTAAAGTCCATATATATACATACATCAAAGCATATATTATACATGAATTCCACTTTTGGTACTGAAATATACAATAAGTTCCTAGTAAACACATTATACATATACAAGCCCATAAAGCCTAATACAAAAAAACTACGGCACAATATATCTACAAGATGTCCCAAAGACAAATACTAAGAACTAGATCACGTAATGATCTCAAAAGCTCCCCAACGGAAGCAAAGCCATCAGATAAGTAAGGATAATCACACAGCCTTATCCTTACCCTTTGCGGAACCTGCAGTACCTGTGATGTAAACAACAACAGTGGGGTGAGATACATCAAATCTCAGTGAGTTCCCTATCTTAAAGTCCTCTCGGCTTTACAAGGTTATAATAAACCTAACTCAAGTCAAAGGGAAGGGAAGTGACTATGAGTACACACACTAAAATGTATCCACACTCGTGAGCCTGTTAACTCACACTAGTACCAAAGTACGTCCTGAGCCTGTTAACTCAAGTATCTCACTAATCAATAACCGTACCAAGGCATCCCCTTTTCCCGTCCGCTTCTACGTCTAGAAGATGACACGAGTCATGGATCCTTGTAGTTACTTGGCATACGAAATGGATTCGGGATCATCGGCTCGTACGCCGTGATCCGTCACTACACACGGCCCGTACACCGTCACGAGTCTCTTTACCCGTAGGCTCCATTCGTACTATACGCGGGAATCAAACCTGCCAAGTAATTGTGCATACGTTTCAGAGGAGGTGCTCGAGTCTCATGAAACTACACCGCAAGATAAACTGGTTATGATTACTAGACACACGCCTCGGCCTTTCATGCGCGAGCGTTGTCACTATAACATTTCACACTTTCCGACATTGTGTATGGTAATGTTCCTCACTCTACCTATTCTGTATTTTAACATGCATACATATTCAACAACAATTAAACACCATTAAACGATAAAAGTCGATAAAACGACACTATTCCAAAATCTCGACATAATTAAATCGGCCAACATATCTTAAAACCATTTTAATAAGAAAGTACATTTTGTTAGCTGTCCAACGATAATAAGAATGTTAAAAACGGATAAACGAGTTAAAAGTTATGGACATAACGAGAAATGGTATCGCGAAAAAACACAATTTTGCACCCTCCTGGCCGTACGCGTATTGCCCTAAGCCATACGCGTATTGCCTTACTCACTCGCCCAACCATACGCGTATTGTCCAAAGTGATACGCGTATGGGCAGAGACTGGTTTTCCTTCAAAATTCCATTTAAATCTCTAATACGCGTATTACCTCAACTCATACGCGTATTACCCCCTCCCATACGCGTATCACCTAAAATCCTTCATTGCCATACGCGTATTGCCCAACTAAATACGCGTATTGCCTTGCGTGATAGGCGTATGGGCAGAGGAAACCCGGAATGTTTCCTGCAGAAAAGTTCTGCTACGGGTTTCTCAAATTCAACCCCAAAATTCCATTTTTCCAAATCAAAACACACCAAAACATGTTACAAACATAATAACCAGTATACTACACAGTCAAATATCAAATTCCAGTAGTTAGATTATGATTCTATTGTAAAATTACTCATTTCTCACAATATCAAAACTAACTCTAAACTCAATAAAACTATACTCTAAAGTATCTAACTAGAACCCACCTAGATTACAAGATGAGGAGGGTGATGCTGAGATGAAAAGATTGGAGATGGGTTGATGAATCAATCTCTTGAGCTCATGAGAATTTTCCTCTTCTTTTCCCTTCCTTTTTCCTTCCTTTCCTTTTTCTTTCTCCAAGTTTTCTATCTTTTTCAAATAAGGAAAAGGAAAAGAAAATATACATAGGAAATATTAATTGGTAATACTACTAATTATCCAAATTATCTCAATTGCACCAATTAATAAAACTCCAAGTTAAATAATATTAATCTAATCAATTCCGAGTTCGCCTGTTTACTCTAATTACTTTATCCAATAATTGCTCAGAGTACACGGGAACCCAGTTGATCATAATAATATTATCCAAAATGTTGACAAAATTATGGGGTATTACACTTTGGATGGGGAGAAATGGCTTTGTGGTTTAGGAGTTATGATCCTCCAAAGTTGGTACCCTTGCCACTTTGTTCATAACTTAGAAAATTTTCTAAGTTTTTATGGTTACCCCTTTTACAAGTTATCCCATTTTCTTTGATTTTTCTTGATGAATGATGATTCAAATCATACATTAACATCATTTTAGGGTTAAAAATCCATAATTGTGACAAATCTCAAAAAGTCAAAGTTGACTTTTGTGCACAGTTGACTTTTTATCAGATGAATTCCAAATTGTGCAATCCTTTAGGAAATCATGTCCTTGACCTAAATCAAACTTGATGGACATGTTTCATGGGTGATATAGGGTATATTGAATCATGTATTAGGGCTTGGGAGCATGTCCTGGTTAAAAGTCAAAGTTACAATTGACTTTTCCCGTGAAACCCTAACTGTGGTACTGATGAAATTGAAACTTGTTGCTCAAGCTTCCTGGATCAATCCATTGTTGCAAATGGATTAATGTGGTGTATTAGAGACTCTCAAATCCTCTCTTGAGGCCTTGGCTCATGCTTTTCCCCAAAAGTCAACTTAGGGGTGAATTAGGTCAAGAAACCCTAATTCCTGATTTTTTATGTATGCATCCCCTGAGGCAAAATTGACTTGATGATTGGGTCCATGAGGTTCTGTAATACCCCGTATTTTATGTCACCGAATAATATTGCATTGTGATTAATTGAGCCCGGTTGCTCTGAGAAATTATTTGATAAAATAATTAGAGTAACTTCGGTACTTAGAATTGATCCAATAAATATTAATTGTTTCAGAGACATTTATTTAATTTGGACTTGAGAGACTTTTTGGACATTTAGTAGTATTATTTCTAATACTAAGTTACTATATTTCTTTTCCTTCCATTTGCCAAAGATAGAAAGACATAGAGAAAGTTAGAGGAAAGAAAGAAGGTAGAAAGGAAAGGAAGGAGAGAAAAAAGAGAAGAAGAGGAAATTTGAAGAAAAGCTCAAGAACATCATCCAATCTGCATCCAAACTTCTCAATCATCTTCATCTTGCTCTATTTGAAGGTGGGTTCTAGTTAGTACCATTGTTAGAGAGCTCTAGAGAGTTTTTGGAATTAGGTTAGATTATGAAAATATGGAATTTTATGGTTGAATCTTGTTATAAATGTTGTTGAATGCTTGTTATCATGTCTATACTGAGTTTAGATCATGTGGGTACTATTGGGTTATGTTTTGATGAAGAAAATGTGGATTTGATGGTGTTACAGCAGCTGGGAGAAGTTCTGGTTCGCAGGGTTCGCCTAGCGAACCTGGGGCGAAGCCCAGCGAACAGCAATCGAGGGTTCGCCTAGCGAACCCGAACGTTCGCCTAGCGAAGGTTCGCTGGCATGTTCGCCTAGCGAACTTTGTGTGTTTTGAATATGGGAACTTACTGCCTTGGTGCTCGCTGGCACATTCGCCTAGCGAAGGTGAAGGCGAAGGTTCGCCAGACGTTCGCCTAACGAACTTATGGTGTTTTGGGTCTGAGAGTTTTCTGTTTAATTACTCGCCAGCTTGCTCGCCTAGCGAAGGCGAAGGCGAAGGCTCGCCAGCTCGTTCGCCTAGCGAACCTGGGGCGAGCTATGTTGTTTTCTTAACTTGTTTTCGCCATATCTTTTGATCCGGTTGTCCGTTTTGGATGTTCAGCATATCGATAGAAAGCTGGAGAAATTATCTTTATGATGATGATAAGGATTGTCGATTTTATTGCCCGATTAAATAATCAGAGGAAACTCGAAGTGGAAATCATTTGATAATTTATGTAAATTATGTTTTAAATTGTGTTTAACTATTCTTTTTATGTTGTGAATATGTTGTAATTGGAAATTCATGAAAGATAAAAAGGAAAATAGTAAAAGTGAGGAAAACCCTTATGAACTATAAGAGAATTTAGAAGTTGGAAACACTAGTATGGAACATGTGGTTAACCTTTGTGGATTTGAACCGGCGTGTGAGGCCGAGAGGCATTATGGCCTTGTGATTGTCGAATACAATCGTGGTGTTGTGTATGATCACGTAATCGTAACCGGATTATTTTATATGAGTGTAGTTTCATGAGTCTCGGACTCCTCTAAAATGGATGCACAACTACTTGGCAGGTTTGATTCCCCGTGCTGTACGAATGGCGCCCATGGAGCGTAGGCTTGTGACGGTATAAGGCCCGTGTGAAGCGACGGTTCATAACGGTTTATGGCCCGTAGAACCCGAATCCATTCATATGTCAAGTAGATTACAAGGACTTATGACTCGAATCGCCTTCTAGACGTAGAAGCGGACGGGAATAGGAAGTACCTTGGTATGGTTATCGATTAGTGATATTGTGGGTTGATGAACTCATAGCATGTTTCCATATAGTGTGTGTGTGCTCAAAGTCACTTCCCTTCCCCCGGACTTGAGCTAGGATTGTTAGAACCATAAATAATCCGAGAGAATCCATAAGATAGGGAACTCACTGAGATTTGATGTATCTCACCCCACTGTTGTTGTTTACATCACAGGTTCTGCAGGTTCGGCGACGGGTAAGGATAAAGTGGTTTGACTTTTCCTTCTGGTTCGTAGATTTTGAGATGGCATGGCTTCCGCTATGACGTTCTATTTCGAGATCATGGCATTGATCTAGTTCTTAGTTTTTATCTTGTTGGAACATCTTGTATATGTAATGCCTTAGCTTTCGTGTTGTATTAGAGGCATTTATGTGTATAATGTGTTAGCTAGGAACTTATTGTATTTCAATACCAAATACTTGGATTCATATATATAATTTATGCTTTGAAGTATGGATTTTATATGTGGGTGTTACAGGTTCCAAGGAACATATTAGGATATGCTTTGAAGTATTCGCTCTTGCCCAGAGGAAAATTTCCAACTGGAGGCCATGGTCGACCAAAACCCTAATTTGGTGACACTGGCGATCTTGAGGCTTGATCCACTTAAAAGGGAGCCACCTTGTGCTTAATCCTTGAAGTTGGAGTCCTTTTGATCCATTGTGGATGTTTGAGAGGTTTAGACAAGTTGAAGATCATGTCATTCCTTGATTGATCCTTTGTCTAAGAACTCTGAGAGGGCTTGAAACCGTAAGTTTGACTGTAATGGATACTCACCCATCCTTGGGGAGACTAATGAGGCATAATGATACACCCATATTGTGATCATGATTGGCACAATGATGAGAATCTTAGTGGACAAAATTTGGGGTATGACAGATGCCCCTATTTAATCTTCTTGGACCCGAAGGTGTGAATGGCGAAGGTATTCGGGCATTCAGGGTCAAGAGAATTAAATATCGGAATACCCAAAATTTTGATGGTGGTTAAGGATGGTAGCTTGCACATCCTTCTTCTTTTGCTAAGTAATGATGCTTAGAAAAGGTAAAAAACTTCCCCTCGATCCTGATTTCCTACCAAGGAACTGGTCTTAGTTTCTGACGTAAACTTCCCCTCGATCCTGGTTTCCTACCAAGGAACTGGTCTCAGTTTCTGAAATAAACTTCCCATCGATCCTGGTTTCCTACCAAGGAACTGGTCTCAATTTCTGGAATAAACTTCCCCTCGTTCTTGGTTTCCTACCAAGGAACTGGTCTCAGTTTCTTTTGTCAATAAAATTTATTGACAAGGGACGTTATTTGTAGCGGTTTTAATCAAACTTCTCGCCGAATTTTCCTGGGGAGATGCCATTTGATGGGAAAAAGAATGATGCCAGACTTGCTGGGGAACCTAATCGTCTGATTTGTTGAGGTACACAAACTTCTCTATTGGAGACGCCATTTGTTTCTACAGGGGAAAGCGAGTTTCTTGAGAGACTACTTCCGCATGGAGTCATACATCATACTTTTCTCGGGGTCTTCCCAGAGAAATGCCATATGATGGGATCCAATTTTGAGGTGCCGATGACCTTTTCATCCATGGTTTTTCGGAGAAAAACTGTCGTACCGCCGAATCTCTTGATTAATAGGCTTTCTCTGGGGATTTTCCTTAACCCGGGAAAGCAAGGATGTCATCTTCAATGGTGAAGAATGACGTTTGTTGAAGGTTTTTCTAGCCTTTCAGAGGTTCAAGTTATCAAAGTGGTCAATGGCCAACTTCATTCCAGAAATAAACTGGAGGAGAGATTGTTCAAACGCAACATTTCCTAATCGAGGAAAGAATTGACAACTCGACTGAGAAGACAGTTATCACTAGGGATAAGACCGATTGGAGTGATAGTGATGCAATATGAATGAGAATGCAAATAGAATGCATGTTGTATGTATGTATATGCTGACAAAACCGACGCGACATACAGACTAAAAGATGAACATGACGGGATACTCGGCCGTCGCGGGGCGAAGTCGTACCGTTGATCCAAAAGTAGCAATTCTGCCTTGCTTAGGAGAGATAGTCCCTGTGGGGAATATCGTTGGTCGGGCTTAGGAGATAAGAAATCGGCCGAGGGTATGAGATAGGAAAGCCGCATCTGATACAGCTGATCCTTCATTCAGGCGCACTGGCTTAGAAGGTGTACTTTAATTCTACACTTTGAGGCTCGAACACCTTTGGAGAAGCGATCGATGTTCTTTCGATGTTCAATTGTCAAAAAGAAATTGCCGTCTTTATTATTATTATTTTTTAAAAGCAGAACAATTTTAACAAGTAAATTCATTTTTTCTTCGTTTCATGAACCGTTGATCATATTAAAATGTCGTTCTATAAAGCTACAACAAATGAGAATTATAAACAAAAGCACAAGGGCTCAAATTTTATTAAAAGGATGGAAGTCAGCCAAGCGCGTGATTCCATAGAGTATTTACAAAGTTTAGAAAATGGTAATTTAAGGGAAAAGGGCTACATTCAGACATAACAACCATTATCCTTCTACCAACTTTGAATTCCGGACATCCTGAGCTTCCATCGAAGATGACCTTGACTGGAGTTTTTCTGATGAAAGACGTAAATGTTGCCGAGGGATTTGCCCCTTTGTTGAACGTAGTTACTTGCCATTATCCCTAATTTTTGTCTGGATTGCACTTTGAGGTTTCCAATCCACCGGGATGATTTTTTATCATGTCTCTAATTTTTTCCTGGACCGCCGTTTTAGGTTTTCAATCCACTGAGACGTTTTTTTTAGGCGAAGTATTTCTTGACTACATCAACATTCGTGGGGTAGGCAAATTCCTCTCCGTCCATGGTTGCAAGTCTCAAGGCGCCGCCTGAAAAAGCTTTCTTGACCACGTTGGGGCCGTCATAAATAATTAAGGTCGGCGTAATCTCGTTCAGTGATTCGTGAAAATAATTATTCAAGAACAAACTCTTCTTACTTATTTATCGTTTATAGGGCTTGGGTCACCAATATATATATGTGTGTGTATATATATATATATATATATATATATATATATATATATATATATATATATATATATATATATATAAAGAAATTTTACGCTAGCCATCCCAACATATATGAAATCTTGTCCCAACCTTTTGTTGTTGAGCGTTGTTGAAAGTCAACAAGCGTTTTCTCCGATCTTTGCCAAGAACGTAATTTATGATAACCGTTGAATTGTACGAAATTTATAAAATAATTAGAATATAATTTATGGTTAATTAAACATAATCCCGTTGCAACTTGAAATATTTATTTATTAAAATATTTAATAATAACCTCCATTAGTTTAAAATAATTATTAAATTTAAATATAAATTAGACTATACTTCCATTTGGATTTGTTCGTTTTATAAAATTATCAAGAGTATATTCCTACTAACATTTAAATTTTATAATAATACTTGGGCATTATAAAGACTTAAAATGGTTAAATTTCTCTTAGACATTATAAGTTCAATATTTCGACGGGTGAACTGAAATTTACATATAAATTTTAAAATAACCTTTGTATAAACAACATAATTAAAATAAAATAAACATTATAACGGCTTACCGGTTACTTATAAAAATAATTTATTTAGAACTTTGACGTATAAAACTCCTTTCAAACTTTAGAAGAACTTTTACCACAAACTAACTCTAAAAGTTACAAACCGACACCGTGAGAACCTCGATAACAAAAACTAATATTGCTATATAAATCAACTGGAGAACGAAAGAAATAGAGAGTCAAGAAAGATGGTTTGTGAATGAAAGAATGAATATGGCGTGGAAAAGACCTTTATGTATACTAGTTGCAAAATATTAAAATAACATAAGTGTATCTCTTTTTACCCATACCTTCTAACTTTTCAACTCTTCCTAGTAAATTTGCCTTTCTCAAATATTTACTAGTCTTACATCAATAGTTCTATAAATATTCTAGTATGACTTTGTGAAAATAATTTATGAGAAAGGTATGAGAACTTGATATCAAAATGTTTTATTACATAAGATGATGTAGGATATTAATTGAAACATGAGATATATATTTCATTTATAAAGTGAAATGATAATAATAATAATAATAATAATAATAATAATAATAATAATAATAATAAGGATAATTATTTGATATGTTTATTAACTTAAGATTATTTTATTTACTAATTAGTTTGTAGAGTAAAATGATGATATTCAAATAAAATAAAATAAAATAATAATAATAACACAACAACAATAATAATAATATAAATTATATGAATAATTAATTAACTTAGAATAAAGTATTTTAAGTATTAGTTTCAAAGTTTAAGTATAAAGGGTAATTAATTGATAAATTAATTATTATAGTTTTTTGTTTTAATATTTAGTTTTTAATAATTAGCAATATTAAAATCTCAAATCTAATCAGATATATTATTTAAGGTATAGAAAATTAGGATGTAACACACAGGCGGCACGAGAGGAGCAGTGTATTTAATTTTATATTTCCTTCAATATTATTTTTAATTAAGTGAAAAGCACCTAGACTTACCCGAGTCCCAGAGGTACACCAAAAATTTCACTATGATCTTGTTTATTTAACATTAACTAAATCAATTAGATTTAATTTAAGTTGGTAGTCCCCTCCTATTTTAGAATCACAACCTTAGATTTACGTAGCATTGCTAGATAAAAATAAAGTTGATTATTGGCCCCTGTGGGTTCGATATCTTTAAAACTTTGATTGATTCTATTCACTTGCATAATAGCCAATCATGGATTTCTTGTCAGTCAAGTTGTTTACACTTTAATTTGTAACTGTTAATTTTTTGATTTTACCGTTAATTACTCTGATTATATTGTTCTTCACCACGAGTGAGTAATTCATTAGAAACTAAGGGTCATGAGACCTAGCTCATGATTATTCGTATTGATCCATTGTTAATCGATTACGAGAATTTTAACTACGAGATTATTTTAAAACCTGAGTTTTTCATTCCACACTTGTACAAGACAAAAGAATTCTCATGTACCAATCCTAGTCTAAACGGATATCTATCAGTACCCGAGCTCAGGTTTTTAAAAAGTTATGTTTGAAACAATAAAAGTGCTCAGACATGATTGAGAAATGTTCCATCTTTATAGTTGTGCAAAAGAAAAAAATCTCTGACAAATAATCTGGTCGTGCGAAAGCAAACTAATTATTCAATGTATATTGGACAAAGCGGTGGAAAAAGTAGGTGTTATCCATATTTATTTATTTTCTATAAGTGTATCAAAATTCTTGTAACAGAAGGGAATTGTTAATATGAATGTGTCATAGTAGGGAATATGAACCCAAAGTCATGTATGTTTCAGAGTATTTTAAGTGATTTTTATTTAATCTATTTTACAAAAGTGCTTTTTAATTTAACCTATTTTAGAAACTCCAATTTTTGGTCACTTTAAACAGAATTCGGTTATATACCTTTGCTCCCAATGGTTCAATCACTTTTTACACATTCACACAATTGTATACTTACAGTGTGTCAAACGGTCATGAATGTAACTCTATTAAATGGTAAGATGTGCCTTGGGGATTAGAAAATCAAGGATTTATGAGGTTCATTAGGAACTAGAAAAAAAAAAAGTTGCTAAAATCTCTGAAAAATTTATCTAGCTATCAAATTACATATTGCATATTATTTTAAAAAATTATAGTTTAATTATTGTCTTCAAACTCCCAGGTCTTGAATAAAGATGGGTGTTCAAATTAAAACAACAATTTGCATGATGATAGTAATCTCATTTGCATATATTTCAAGGGCTCGCTAAAGTGAATCAGTGAGTAGACTATAATATTGAGGGAATTTCTCAATACACCACCCAAGTTTCTTAGGCACCATGTGAAATTTCATTTTTGCTCCCAGATTCCGGATTTGCACATCCGGACGCACCAAATTTTTAAAAAACGCTGATATGTTCCGGATGTGCACATCCGGAAGAATTTCTGATTTGCAAATCCGGAAAAAATCAAAAAAATTCCATAAAATCATTTACTTCTAAATATAATTAAATCTAATATAATTAAAATCCAACATAATTAAACTTAATATGATTTTTTCAATATAATTAAATGCAATATAATTAAAATTAATATGATTAAAATTAATATGATTTTTTCAATATAATTAAATCCAATATAATTAAATTAATTTTAGAAGTAAATACCATATAACTTTAATTATAATTTAGAAGTAAATACCATATAATTTAGAAGTAAATACCATATAATTCTAAATACCAATATAATTAAATCCAATTTTAGAAGTAAATACCATATAATTTTAAGTCCAATATAATTAAATTAATTTTTTCAATATAAAAAAATAATTTAGAATTAAATACCATATTAATCCTATTAATTATATTGAAAAAAATTAATCATATTAAATATCATATTAATTTTAATTAATATAGATTTTAATTATATTGGATTTAATTATATTGAAAAAATGATATTAATTTTAATTATATTGGATTTTAATTAGATTGGATTTAATTATATTTAGAAGTAAATGATTTTATGGAATTCTTTTGATTTTTTCTGGATTTGCAAATCAGAAATTCTTCCGGATGTGCACATCCGGAACATATCAGCGTTTTTTAAAAATTTGGTGCATCCGGATGTGCAAATCCGGAATCTGGGGGCAAAAATAAAATTTCACATGGTGCCTAAGAAACTTGGGTGGTGTATTGAGAAATTCCCTAATATTGATTAGCAAAATGATAGCGTAATACATGTAACATTAAGATAAATAGTTTTCAGAACATTTATCAATTTACAACTCATGTTCATCAAACAAACATGAATATAAAATTTATGATTGGTCTCCAAAGTTTACAAATCATATTCATCACTTTCCATTAATTTTTGAAACCTTACAATGTCCAATTCACTCAAACTTCAATATTATCAATAGCAAATACGAATTCCATTCTTCTATTGATTTGTAGTAACATTTATAATAAAGTAATCCTATGAGGAGTCTATGATCAAATTGAGGAATTCAAAGCATTATAAGCTACCTATAATAATCATCCACTAGAATCAAGAGATCATAATCCAATTGTGTCTTGAAACAAATGCATTAAAAAAATTGATACATATATATATATATATATATATATATATATATATATATATATATATATATATATATATATATATATATATATATATGTGTGTGTGTGTGTGTGTTTTTGTGTGTGTGTGAGTGTATATATATACAACAAATTACTTAATATCAATCATTGGTAAATCATAATGATCTACCTCTTAAACATAGACAACAAATTAAGATATTATATAAGATTTAACACTGTTACATGTCGAAGAAACATAAAAGAAGAAAGGTAAACAGGAAAACACATGTTATTTATTTGAACTTTTTACTTAAACATCTTACACATAACATTTTCTATTTTAATTACTTATAATTACAAGTCCTCAATCACTATACTAAAAAAAGAAAAAAAAAAGTTCAAACATGTGTCATCTAATCATTTTAAGAAACTTAACAAAATCTTAATCAATATAAATTATGACAGAGTTTAGAAATAATAAAATATACAATTGATAAAAAAAGTTAAAAATATATATATAAAATACACAAAAATTGGAAGCAAGCAACAAAGTACCTATGTTTAAGTCCTCCTCTACAATTGAATCATCATCATCATCTTTTAATCTATATAAAATCATATTCAAGCTTCAAATAGTGAAAAAATCACAGTAAAGTAATTTACCTGACTCGCAGCTTTCTGACACCCTGGCGTTTGGATAGTTCATTGCCATATTCTACACATGGAAATCTACTGATAAACGTTTACATCATTGTGATCTTTGGAAAAAACAGAGTTGCAAATATGGCGTTTTGATGATATTGACTTTGACAAAGTTTACTTATTTATCTCCATGCAAAAGGGAGAAATTTTCTGCAATCCGTGGAAATCTTTTGCATTGAACTGTTACTTAATTTTATTTTATTTTTGAGTTAAGAGTTTCTTCTCGATAAAGGAGTTACTCTTTTTATTATATGAATTTTATAATAATATAATTATATATATATATATATATATATATATATTTGAAATAAACGAAATTATATATTTCAAAAAAACAAAGACAATACAAGGCGATCGCATGTATAATTATATTTTTATTAAAAGAATTATATACAAATTTTATAATAAAAAATGTGTGAATACTACTAGAAAAATTATGAATAATGACGGAAATACTTCCTTCTCAGTTAGAGACGGAATTAGAGATGGAAATTTAAAATTTGAGACAGAAGTTAAATTAAACTAAATAGCGACAACTTTAGAGACGGTTATTTTCGTCTCCAAATAATTCCGACTCTAAAATCCGTCTCAAATTAATAATTTGGATTCTATAAAAATAGTACAATGGTCGGAGACGGAAATTAGAGATAAAATATTTTCCGTGTCCAAAACATTTTGTCTCTAAATCCGTCCCTACTTAATTAATTAAATAAATAAAAATTAGAAAATTAATAGAGACGGAATTGATCGATGTCTGACTTAGTCCGTCTCTATCTTCTGTCTCTAAAAATAATAAAATAATAATTTTCACTTTGGCGCTCAATTTCTATAAAACAAAAAATTGTTGCGTTCAATTGCCTGTTAATTTTATTTTAATTTTTTTTTTTTAAATGTAGAAATTCCACATAACTCATAAAAACCAAAAGACACTCTTCCTAACCCTAGTTTTGTTTGTCAAGGGGAAAGGCAAAACAAAACAAACATACCAGTCTCACACCGCGCCCTATTTTCTTTACGGAAGAGGAAACACAAATGGATTCTTCCATCTATTGTTAAAGGTACTCTCCATCTTAATTTCTCTTCACAATTTTTTATCTTAGCCACAACTTTTGATTTAAACGCTTTCCTTTTAACTGTGTTTCCGTTCCAAATCTCTTCATTTCAATTTCTTCATTGCAATTCCAAATCTGTTCATTTCAATTTCAAACCTCTTCTAATTTTCATCTTCAATCTTGAATATTTTCTTTTTAATTGTGATTTGTGGGTTTTTTGAGGTCTCATACCGTTGCATTGCTGTGTTGGGGATGGCTATGGTGTTTTTTGGGTTTTTCGTTGAACAATTGATTTTTTTGGATATTTCTCTAATTTTGTTCGTTTTGGATCTAATCGAGGAAAGATGATTCCAATCGTGTCCAAAACAATATCAAAACATGGAGGCTAACCTTGTCTTGGATTTCGACAGCTTATTGGTCGCTTGACTATAAGTTTTTTCATTTTTTGAATTGTTTAGGTTGATTTTTCTTTTATTAGTTAAAGTACTTAATTAATTATCATGTAATTATTATTCCTCAATTAATGATGAAATGATATTGGACAGTTCTTTGAAATTTTTTGGCGTGTTGAAGAACGAAGTTGTATATGACTTGCTGGTAGTGAAATGCCTTCTTTGCGATGTTCATTGGTAAGTTCCAGTATCTTAGTTTTGGAAATACTATTTGAATATTAAGTTTTTCTTTAATTTCACTTTCTTGCTTACTGATTTTTACTGTGATGCTTTAGTTAGTCACATGCCCCAACTTTTGTTTTAGTTTAATAGCTTTTGGTTAAAAACATTATTTAATTGGTAGAATAGAAACTAAAAAACTGAAACTCAATGTTATATACTGATCTGTGTGCTCTTTGAGAAATTTTCACTCATAGGTGTATGTAACATGTATGTCGTTGATACTTGATTATAATTATGGGTTCGACTGCCGAGAACGAGAATGACTCTGTCAAGTATATATTTAGTTTGACATATAGTTGATAGATCATTCGTTGGAGTACATTTAATTAGGATGACCATGCCTAAATGTTGTCATTGTTTAATTTGGTGTCAATAAATTCATTATGGTATTACTGCTAATGGCCTCTAATTCATTGTTTAATATGCCGAATTGCTATGGTGTGGAAGACAAGATATACAACATCTGGTTTCTGGAGTATTGGCTTACTCCACCTAGTAAATAAATGTTTAAGCGTATGTATTTCAAGTGAAAAAACCAGATGTCATTCAAATTATTTTGCTAAGCTTGTGTAGCAATTCAAACAGGGGAATTAGTTCATAATTGTCGAAATGTGGCGGGAGGATACATGGTTGAATCCTTCAAAATGGATTAGAATCAGATGTCAAGGGACGGCGTCCAAGGATTTTGTGATGTATGATGAGATTCTATAGGAATGATTTGTGCCTGATGATGCAACAAAGGTTAGTGCATACATACAATGATTGGATTCATAAACTTATTTAGTTAAACAAGCTAATTGGCATGTTAATATCTTCTTAGTAACATAGAGTTAATGGCAACATGTTCTGTATGTAAATAAAATGTCAGAAAACTAATATGCATCAATATGATTCATGGTTGAAAACCTTTTGAGATTAATGGACAAGTTATTTGCATAAGGTTAGAGAAATATAAATTCAAATATATTGGATAATTTGTGGCCCTGTGTTCAAAAGCACAATGAAATCATGATCTTTAGACATAATTGTCTTTTATAATTAACAAACTTATTTATTATGATGATGCTGGAAAATGAAAAAATGTAGTAGTAATGTAGTATAATTTGAATTGAACTAAAAAAAGTGTGGTTTAGCAACTAAAAAAGAGAACCCACAGTTCTCATTGAAAATGCCATGGGAGTTTTATGTATAAATAAATATTGTGTTATGATTTTGTTAATTAATTTATATTTAAATATATAATGTGTCATTATAAATAAAAACTTATTATAGTATAATGATATAGGTTGGGTAGTTTATTCAACTTGTTTGAACATTTTTTAGGGTTCTGTGATTGTATTTGTAGAAGTATATAGACTAACTTTAGGTTTACTTGCATATTTATAACCTTTTGTATAGCTCAATCTCTACTAAGATTGTTTGTCGTTGGTTTCTTTTGTTTATTATTTTTCCAGAATATTAGTGATGGGGATAATTGGTGCAAAGCAAATGGAAACTCTCCTTGGCAAAGAAAATGTCAGAATGGAAAAGGAGTGTTTTGTCTTCTGTTATAACACATTTTTGGAAGACTTAAATTCCAATGTTGTATAGGCATATACAAATGGTGCTATTGACATATTAACCTTTTTTTTTATCAAATTTTGTGATTTTTTTTTCTATTTGAAGAATTTTAAAGTTTGAGTTCATATAATGTAATGTTAATGTTATACTGTATGATATTGAATTGAAAGATGAACACAACATATAAACACATCCTGACTAAAAAAAATATTTTTGTAAAAACACAATGCTACTAGATGCTAGACAATAATAAAAAATAATAATAAATTTAGAGACGGAATTAAAAATTTCACTCTTCCGTCTCTGTAGAGACGGATTTAATAATTTTTTATTCCTATTTTGGAGACAGAATATGTATTACTGTCACGGATATTATCCGTCTCTATTTAGAGACGAATGTATAAATCCGTCTCCAAAGAGTTTGTGACCAGATTTTCACCGACTAATGTGTGTTCATCTCTATTTCCGTCTCTAAAATAATTAGAGACGGAATTCTTATAAATTAGTGACGAAATATGTCCGTCTCTAATTACAACTTTTTTAGTAGTGATAAATGTTTATAAAAATTACTTTAAAAATATAGAATAATAATTATGGTTTTTTAAAATTAATATTAAAATGACATGGCCTTGTGTGACAAAGGTATCAAAGTGATCCAATGTATCTTCTGTACTTCATTGGATCGACATCATCTTAATTTGTGTCGTTCGACAGTTGCAATTTGAGCTCAGTTGGAGTCGAAGATGGGTTGCAATCTTGCATCTTAAATATATCGAGTACTTCGCCTGCATATCTTTTTTGAGTCTTCATGTAGAATTCCATGCCAAAGAAGTATGAGAGATCTCCCAAGTCTGACATTTCAAACTCCTTACTTAAGTCGTGTTTGAAATATTTGATCTTCTTCTTGCAACTTCCTATCATTAATAGGTCATTGACATAGAGACATAGTATAAGCAATTAACTCTTGCTTCTTCTTACATATACTCCATGTTCAGTTGTGCACTTCACAAATTTCTTTCCCGTTAGAAAGTTATCTATCTTCTTATTCCAAGCTCTTGGAGCTTGCCTGAGTCCATACAAGGCTTTATGCAGCGTATATACCTCGATTTCTTCACCATGTTTCACAAACCCAACCGGTTGTGCAACTTAAACTTCTTCATGTAAGGGACCTTTCAGGAATTCACATTTCACATCTATCTGACATGTGTGCCGGTTCTTCATGTTTTCTAGACCAACAACGAACCTGATTGTTTCGATCCTAGAAAAGGGTGCAAACACTTTGTTAAAGTCAATTCCTTCTTTCTGAAGAAATCCTTTCACCACAAACCTTGCCTTGTATCGAGTTATTTCTCCTATGGGATTCAACTTCACCTTATATACCCACTTCACATCGATTGCCTTCTTGCCTTAAGGAAATCCAACAAGTGACCAAGTTTTGTTGACTTCGATGGACTTCAGTTCCTTATTCATTGCTTTCACTCACTTTAAATCCTTCAATGCCTCAGCTGCATTGAATGATTCAAAATCTGCATAGAAAGCATAGTGTATCATCTCACCTTCATTATCGTCCACATCATCTAATGCAATCTCAAATTCTTGCAACCTTGGAGGCACGTGTCTGGTTCTTTGAGGCATGCTTGTGCTTGCTAGACCTCTGACTTCTTCTTGTTGAACTTTTCTTTCGGTTTTAATTGTCGGTTATTCATATAAGATTCTCAGTTAATCCTTCTTTATATTTTAAGCCCAACCCCATTCCTTAAGCTCATTTATGATCACATTTGTTTTAATCACTACTTTCTTGTTCACTGATTCGAACAACTTCTATCCTCCAGTCAAATGATACCTTGTTAGAATCATTTGACTCGACTTATCACCAAAATAGTTACTACGACAATAAAAAACTACAAAAACATGTCTAAGATAAAAGCAGTTCCTAATCTTCCTCCCTTCCAACTTCATCTATGCTTTCGGTTCACAATAAACTCAACAGTAAATAGAAGCATGACAATGATAATAGGATCATGAAAATTAGCCTGGTTGCAACGACTTCACCTGCTACGATCCAGCCATCACAATTGGACTTCACTTGTTTGATTGTTTCACAATAACTCTAAAAAAATTAATACATAAGTGCATAACATGTTCGGATATAAATATCACATAATTAGTTAGGGAGTTAGTTATTTGTTTAGTTATGATTATTTCGCATAAATAAGAAGCTAGTGTTAAACAAGAAATTTCAAAAATGGAAATTCGACGGAGAAAACAGCTGGAATTTCTCCAAACATTGGAAAAGGTCGAGGTGTGGTTCGACCAATGAACCAATCAAGGGAACAAAAATATTTGATGTCTAAGAGTATAGATGAGGACTTAGAAAAATTTTAAGAAGTTTAGTGTTGGTCGAGTTCGACATGTCGAACGGGTTCGATTGGAGGCAGATTTAAAATTCAAACTAAAGTAAACGCTTTTTGGTCTCATCCAAATTATGCAGGATATGTGAAAATCAATTGATAGTCAGTTAACATGCAAAGATGATATGTCAGATGGAGATACATATGAATGCTTGAAGACCATTATTTTATAACATTATAAATTTGAATTGTAATGACGGGATCAATGGTGGCAAAAACATTGTAAACTTCTATTACACTTAAAGTACTCGCACACAAGAGAGAAACGAGTTTTGCTAAAGGAAAATGTACTTTTCCATTTAAATTTATTTTTGTACTTATTTTCCTTTATGTTTAAAGGGATAATTTTGACTCAGTCGAAATCAGTTGGTCAGTTTACTTTTACAAATTAGTTATTTTATTGAAAATACTCAAGATTCATTGTAAGCAATCCGACATCAAATTAGTTATTTTATTGAAAATACTCAAGATTCATTGTAAGCAATCCGACATCATAGAATGTACACTTCATTTTCTTAGAAAATTAGCACAAACTTGTCCCAGATTTATAAGTTTGGTCCTTCAAATTATAAATTTAAAACAAAGTGATTGTTTAACGAAAATACTAGTGACCAATAAATTATTTGTTTTATTAGAATTATTTTGTATAAATAGGGAGTTAGTTATTTGTTTAGTTCGGAAAAAACATAATTGATAGAATGAATGCATGATTGATGTATGTATCAACATAACCTTGTCCAATATGATTCTCTCCAACTTTCTCAACTCGAGTGGATTTGTATAATTATATTACACGTTCATACTATGATTAGAAAGAAATTATAATTCGAGTAAACGATAGGTAATATGAATTAGCTCTATGGTATGTTCACTTCTAAACATAATTTGTTACATACCGGATCGGGATATGCATCCAACTGTTTCTTGAACTTGAGGTAAGTTCTTTCAGTTGTTAAAGCTTTATCATATTCATAGTGTTCCTTTTCTCAAGTTTCTTCAGCTTGCAAATTTTTTTTTTTGATAAGCAAATTCATTAATACGAGATTAAGGAAATCTCAGACCAACAAACTACAACCACCAATAGACTCAAAACATTAAAGGAAATCGAACGGAAACTTAAACCAATCGTACAACGAGCACTTCTTGCTACCCTTAATACCAAGGATCAACCAGTTCCACGAAGAAATTTTTATACCGATAACAATTTCCTCAACAACAAACAAGGCGTCATTAAATAAAATATTGTTTCTGACATTCCACAAATACCAGTAAGTTATGAACCATATAGAGTTGATCTTCTCCGCTTTACATCGACCTTTAAGGCTCGTATTCCACACCTTTACATGATGACTGCTACAGGTTTCGGAAATAATATCTATATCCACCCACTCGTAAATCTTGTTCCTCACGGATATAGACTTGAAGCAAGAAAAGAACAAATGAGATGCATCCTCTAATTGACGGAAACAAAACACACATACCTTATCGTGTTCGTCGACAATTAACCTTCTTGCCACCAAATTAGTTATAGTAGGCAATCTATCTAACGCCATCCTCCAGCTGAAAACCTGCACTTTCGACGGTATGACTGTCTTCCAAAGAAGTTCCAGAATCGCTGCGCAATCAATCTCAATATCATTTACTGCAGAAGAAAACGTCAAGGACAAGTAAAGAGAATTGACCGTAAACTTCTTAGAAACATGGAGAGACCAACCCCACTCATCTCGGACCTCTTTAATAACCGAATGGGAACCCAACAGATTGCAGCAATCCAAACGTTCTTGTTCTGAGATGTTTGTAGAATTATCCAACAAATCAATGAGCTTCCAGCGCCATTCCCCTCAAACCCAATCGCCCAAATCACTAACAGCCAATGCCTTCCTACTGCATGCCTTAAACAAACTAGGATATCTAGCTTTCAATGGAATATCTCCGATCCACAACGCCTGCCAGAACGCCACTCCCGAATCGTCACTAACAGAGAAATCCATGAAATTGCAAAAATTATCAACGGAATCGGATACCGAAATCGACAATAAATCCTTCATCCACATTGAATCTGTCTTCAATTTACCAATGTCAGGATACGATTGCACTTTAACGCCTAGATCTCCATATCTAATAGTGAGGCTCTCCCTCCAAATTTCGTTCCCCCCACTATGAAACTTCCATAACGACTTTGCGAGAAGAGCTCGATTAAATCTACCAACATGCTTTATACCTAGACCGCCCAACTCCTTCGGCTTACAAACAAAATTCCATGAAACCCAGGAAACATATCTGTCGTTAGAATTCCCAGCCCACAAGAACCTTCGCTGAATAGCTATGAACTCCTTCACCACATTCTTAGGAGCTTTGTAGAAGGCCAGATGATGTAGAGGAAGATTAACAAGTACTGAGTTAATAAGGGACACTTTTCCCCCCATAGACAAATTCCTCCCAGTCCATTTAGACAATATATTCCTCATGCACGACAAAACCGGATTCCAAAAGGAGCAGCGATGATGGCTGCCTCCAACCGTCAGGCCAAGGAAACTGAACGGAAGTCTACCAGAAGTACAATTGAGAAACATTTCAGCAGCCGAGAGGAAGACAGAGTCAACTCCCACACCATAAAGACAACTTTTGGAGAAATTAATCTTAAGACCAGAGCTCAATTAAACGCTCGCAATATAGTCTTGAAAGCCCAGATATTAGAGAACGAACCATCTCCAATTAACAGCATGTCGTCAGCGAACTGAAGCAAACTAACCATAGGATGACCTTGAATTTTGAAATCAGACAGTATATTATCCCTCGCAGTAGCTCTCACCAAACTGGCCAAACCCTCTGCGACAATAGCGAATAAAAACGGAGCAAGAGGATCGCCCTGCTTCAAACCCCTACCAGCCTTGAAGTCTTTCGAAGGGCTACCATTGATAAGTATCGACATGAAACTGTTAAACACAGATCCACGAATCCATTTAAGCCAATTACTACCAAACCCCATCTTAATAAGCATGTCTTTAAGATACGACCAGTCAACGCAATCATACGCCTTAGCAAAGTCGACTTTAAGGAATATGCAATCCTTCTTGAACTTCTTAGCATAATCTGCTATTTCACTAGCCAACAAAACACCATCGAATATCTGACGGACCGGGATAAAAGCAGTTTGGGAAGGGGAAATAAGCTTATGAATAACCTTACCCAATCTACCAGCAAGTATCTTAGATATAATCTTTAGGATACAACTGACAAGGCTAATAGGCCTAAAATCTTTAAATCGTTGAGGATTATTCACCTTCGGCACTAACGATATGAAAGAAGAAGCGAACATCTTAGGAAGATAACCAGTTTGAAAAAACTCTAGGATGCAATTTGAAAAATCCTCTCCAACTATATTCCAACAAGTTTTAATGAACATAAAATTGAAACCGTCAACTCCGGGGAACTTATTACCGTCGCAGCTAAACACTGCTACTCTAACATCTTCATCACTAAAATCCGCTTCAAGAAAGGATTTATCCGCCTCTTCAAGACTGGCTGCCAAAACTGACACACTCCTAAACTTAACATGATTAAGTTTCTGGTATCTTTTCTCAAAGAACCTGCAGGCTTCCGTTTTAATTACCTCAAGATCTTCCACAATTTTGTCTCCCACAGTAACAGCATAAAGACAATTCGAACGATTCCTCGATTTTAAGGAATTGTGAAAGTACTTCGTGTTAAGGTCCCCGTCTTGAAGCCATCTCACCCGCGATTTCTGAGCCAACATACTCTCTTTTAACATCAGATTCTTCCACAACTCCTCCTGAATTCTCAGACTTTCCTTGACAGAGTCTTCATTATGTTGAACTAGATCTGTTTCACTAAGCAACTCAAAGTGGTTAAGCTGTTGAACGTTTTCTTCTATCTTTAACTCGAGCCAACCGAAGACATTAAGATTCCACTTTCGCAAATCAACTTTAAGGGCCTGAAGCTTCTTGATCAGCTTGTTACAATGAGAACCTGCAAAATGATAAGAATCCCAGGACTTCTTCACGAAAGGCATGAATTCCTTATGAGAAAACCAGCAGTTGAAAAGTCCTAAAAGGTTTAGGACCCCAATTGACATTGTTAGACTTTATCCACACTGGACGATGATCCGACACGTCTCTGGCTCCAACCACTTGGTTCTTCAAGGATAACAGAGAAATCGCAAAATCATCAGCCATAATTCTATCCAGTCTGCTTCTACTCCTACCATTAGAATTAAACCACGTAAACCGATTGCCAACTACCGGGAGATCAATCAGATTCATGTCCTCTATGAAATAGCTAAAATCCTTCATCTCTCTTCTACTATTGACACTGACTCCTTTCCTCTCCTCCCCGTTTACCACTGCATTGAAGTCCCCACACACGATCCACCCACCTCCAGGGAATTTACCCTTAGCTTCGATAAGGTCCCTCCACAATCTCTTTTTCTCAACAAGACCACACGGGGAATAAACATTGACCACTGTTAGACTTTGATTATTCCACGAGAATTGAATACCCAAAAACCCATCACCACTGAAGCTAGAGACAGCTGAGATAGTTCTACTATTCCACAAAGTTAGAATACCTCCTGATCTGCCTAGAGAATTAGAGGCAGACCACTCCATATCAAAATTCCTCCAGATACTATTAACGAGAGCTGAATCCATCTCCGTAACTTTCGTTTCCTGAAGAAGACAAATATATGCCTTTCCTTTCAGAAGAGTTTGCGAAATTCTCCTCCTCTTCAAAGAACTGCAGCACCCACGGACATTATAGGAAACAATATTCATGGATCGTGTATAGCTACAACCTTCTTAACTGATCTCGCTTCTTTATCTTCTCTATCCAACTTCCGTAGAATACCTTCTAATCCTACTTCATCAACTTCTCTTTGTAGACCAGGCTTCTTCAAAGACTTTCTCATATTAGAAGGAATATCGTCGAGAGCCCTACGACATCTCAAGTTACCTCTTTCCACATAGTGTCTGTAATGGATTCACAACACAACAGAGAATTACTAGACTCGATTTGAGTACCTCTGTCCAACTTCTTCTTTCGAGACTCCCTATTTGGAGCGGCTACGTGATCCTTCAAGGATGAGTGTAACAAAGAGGAAAAGTAGGAAGTTGAATAAGGAATCTTGATACAGTTGTATACCTCATGAATTGACTTTTTCTTTTTAACTTTACCCCAACTTGACGGCCCAACCACGCCTCCTGGGGGCCCAGTAATAGGATTAGGCAGCCCCAAGTCCACAACCAACTCTCCAAGGTTACAAGATACATTTCTAACTTGGTTACCTTTTGTAGCATCCGTACGGTTATCATCCCTATATCCAGCTGGCTTTACTTCTTTTTCACTTAAAACTTTGCACAGAATAGTGTTATCTCTACTATCTTCAGAATGATCCTTATCAAACTCAATTTGAGTCTTCCCAATGCCCACTTGGGGCCCACCTCCTGAAGAACTTGTCCCTAAGCTTTCACCAACAAATGAAACGTTGTCAGAGTATATGCACCCATCATCTGACCCTTGAGTTCTAAGGGAAAAGTCTCCAATAACCGGCTCAACCTTCGAGAAACCAGACTCCTCACTCTCTTCCTCTTCAAAATTATCCCACGCGCCTTCAAATTTTGATGGAATAGAGGATTCGAAATCTTCTGAGTCAATCACCTCGTCTTCCTCTTCAAACAAAGAATCTACTCTTCCACACGAAAGATCTTCAGAAATGGATAGAGAGAAATATTGGCTATTCACTTCCACTCTAATCTTCTTATCCAAGATAACTCCTAGGTTAGTTTTGATAAGTAACCTTGCCGAATCGAGACAAACCCTACTCCTTGTATTATCATCACACTTGATGAAGGTTCCCAAACTTCTAACATGAGCTTGTTGATAAACATTCTTCTTCGGTTTCTCTGAAACTGGGGGAGGCCTCTTATTCACCGGGTTGAATCTGGGGATATTGACAAAAAGCTTCTTGCCTTCTATAGTAATGCTATCGAGATTATAAGCAAGAATACGCGAATCATGGACTTTCTGAAACTTTGCAAAGCCAAACCTTTTATCACGTTTGTCTCTCCGAGCCGAAACGAATACTCCTTAAATAACTCCGTGAACCTTGAATACCTCTAAGAGATCTTTTGCGTTCATATGCTCAGAAAACTCAGTTACGAAAAAAGAAGTTATAGTTTCCCCATTAATTGCTCCTCTACCATTGTTCTCCTTCCACACAGAAAAGCCACCTCTGAAACCCTTACCATTTTTCCTACTAACCCTTTCCCAAGCCATTCAGCTTGCAAATTAACATCAACAGAATTTCCATTTCCCTTAACATAAAGTGATGAATAGTTGGAGTATACAGAACTAAGATCCCTTCTAGATGTCTCTTCATGTATGTATATAAAAGCAAAGCACCACTAAGAATAACAAATTTTAGCACAAAATTTATAATGCCCTAAAAGTTAATTGTCCAAACTAACTCAAGATCAATAATAAACTCACTGTGTAAAGAGAATTACAAATTATACCTGGATTTCTTTATAAGTCGATCAAACTAAACTATGAACAAGACAAATCTAATTGAGACAAGTTTCAATGCCAATAATAAAATATTAAATTCAAAATGCTCCCCTAGACCCAACAAATAATATTACTTCCTTGAATATGATAATATTTGGATGCCTTAATAATATTTGTGGTTAATTATCTCCCTTTGAACATTCTCGTCAATTTTTTATCACAATCACAACTCACATAGAACAAACAAATACCTGAAAAAATTTGAATGAAAAACTTTGATAACAAACCACACAGGTCTATAGAAACTTATGAATATCACTCAATTTCATTCAATTTATTCTAAAAATTTGAAACATTCAAAATTTTGAAATAATACAAATAAATCTAATAATTAGAGTAAATTACAAATTTGACAAAAATCGTTTTATTAATTTCTAAAAAAAAAAACATAAACCAAGAAAAATCATATAACAAAAAGCATCACAAATATTCAAGAGGAAGTTACAAGATTTTTCAAGAAAATATGAATAGAAAAACAATAAAATATTCAAAAATATATCAAATTACTATTAAATAATTTGAAAGCATCTTAATATTTTGTAAATAATAAGAATATATAAAATTATTCAAAATTTCAATCTAATTTTTGTACTTAACATACATAACAAAATATAAACTTCCAATCAACAAAATTACATTCAGACTTTTTTTTTTTTGATAATCAACATTGTATTAAGAGGAGAATAGAGGGATTCTCAAACCCAATACAAAACGAAAACTAGGAAAAAAGAGGGACACACCCCAAACCTACATTACATAAAGTCAAGAGGGGATTTCTCCCAATTGTAGAAACTACATTTTCTAACATGACCATTTTACTATTATGATTTGACATAATTTCATAAAGTTATGTAATGATATATTCCTCTAACAATATCTCTCCTTCAAGAATACTCTGGTAGTCAAGGATGGACATAGTATATTTGAGAATACATCATTATTGGAGTTTTTTTTCTATGTCGCTACTGAGACAGAACGTGAGCAATCTCTAGTCACTTAGACATATGGAACTTATCAACTCTATTGGATTTTGTGTTTGTTGGGAATTTGTAACACTAAAATAAAGAAGGAGTTGATGAATAATTTTGTTGAAAATTTCAAAGCGTGTGAATTTCACATAACCTTTAGGATCAATCGGCCCCACCAATTATAGTATAATGGA
The DNA here is from genome assembly GCA_022829125.1 of Lathyrus tuberosus. Lineage (NCBI taxonomy): Eukaryota > Viridiplantae > Streptophyta > Magnoliopsida > Fabales > Fabaceae > Lathyrus > Lathyrus tuberosus. The sequence continues at coordinate 3,182,896 of JALAZF010000552.1, read as the reverse complement.
TGCAATTGAGATTAACAGCGAATTCTCTTAAGGATACATTGAATTCCTTAATGTGAATTGCACAAACACAATAAGTGTATCTTTTGATAATTGATTATAGAATAATGTTTCTTATACTTAACTCATGCATTAATGAAGTGAATGATGATTTAGAATAATATAAATGATAAAGAAAGAGGTGTATGTATTTCCAATTTTTGTGTGTATTATACTTCTCAAATGTCTCTATTTATAGACAAGTTCAAGGCATTTGATGAAGAGAAACACTATTTGAAGAATGATTTTTGCATCTGTATAATGAACATGTATATTATTTGGCATACAAATTTATAACCAAGAAACGAGATAGATAAGTTTGTAAAGATGCATCCTTTTAGCCAAGGGGCGTGTGTTCGAATCTCATGTTCGTTAGTTTTGGAATAAATTTTTATTCTTGTTGTTTTAACTCAAAAATGACATAGCAAAGATTCAAACCCCTGACTATTGAGTGCATAAAGTCACACCTTACCACTAAACCATATATCTCAACTGTCATTAAAATCAATAACAATTCATATACATATTACAAAATTAAAGCTTGCATAATATTTTGGAAATCATCTACAAACTCTAAATTGAAACCACGGGAAAAAGAGAAATAATAAAAGAAACTCATTCATTGTAACAGAAACAAAAAGATAAAAAGAAGAGTACCAAGAACGCATCAGCAACCTTCAATTCTAAATAGAGCAAAAATACAGCCTAAGGCTTCTCTACTGTCTTGGGCCTTCCCGTCAAACATTTTGCCATGAGAGCATCGCAAACCTCCTTCACAAACCTGCCACAAAATTCAAGTTCAAACTAACACTATAACAACAACTTTACATGAAAACAAAATCAAACTATTCATGCAATTAAATATTAAACATGAACACCAATAAAAAAATGTTGGAACATTATTTCAATATTCCAAGATAGAGGAATTTGAAAAAATTCCTTAAGTCTTATATTGGGTGTTTGTTCAAAAAACTCCTTAGTTCCACATTGTTTAGTTGAGATACACTACTACAAAAATAATATACAACAACGGTTAAAAGGAGATATTACCATGTAGGACCGACTGTTGTTACATAGTGTGTGATTGTATATGCGTTACTTACAATCACGGTTGTATGACCATTGTAGAAAATTGAAACACGCGTTACCTATAATCACGGTTGTTTTAAATACCTGTTGTAAAAGGTTTGTCAATATTTTTTTATTTTTACAACTTGGTTTTCCTGATTACATTTATAACTTTTATCACAATATACAATATTAAATATTTAACACAACATCAAGAACAACAAGATTAATATGAATAATAAGAACAATAACAAGAAGAAAAAGAACAACAACAATAACAATAACAATAACGACAAGAATAACAACAAGGACGATAAAAACAACGAGAACAATACCAAGAACAACAAGAACTATAACAACAACAATAACAACAACAAGAACAAAAATAAGAATAATAACAAGAACAACAAGAGCAACAACAAGAACAATAACAACAGCAACTACAACAATAACAAGAACAACAAGAACAACAAGAACAATAACAAGAAAAATAACAACAACAAAAACAAAAATAAGAATAACAACAAGAACAATAAGAGCGAAAACAAGAACAACAAGAACAATAACAAGAACAACAAGAATAATAACAACAACAATAACAATAACAAGAACAAAAATAAGAATAACAACAAGAATAAAAAGAGCAACAACACGAACAACAAGGCATTTTGCCACTACCATAACTCTTAGCTCAAATTGAATTTGGTGATGTTCTTGGCCATTTTGGAAAGCCCTTATATGATACAACATCTGTTTGATCATATTTGGTTTTGATACTTTTTGGATCCAAGTGAAAAGTGTCCCTACATTTGGAAAAAAGTGAAGGCAGATCTACAAAGTTTTTGTGATTTTGATCAATCCATAACTCAAAATCCATGAAGAATTTGAATGAGGTCTGGTTGAAGTTTTTGTAGAGGACCATGAGATCTACAAATCAAGCTTTGGATGGGGAGAAATGGCTTTGTGGTTTAGGAGTTATGATCCTCCAAAGTTGGTACCCTTGCCACTTTGTTCATAACTTAGAAAATTTTCTAAGTTTTTATGGTTACCCCTTTTACAAGTTATCCCATTTTCTTTGATTTTTCTTGATGAATGATGATTCAAATCATACATTAAGATCATTTTAGGGTTAAAAATCCATAATTGTGAAAAATCTCAAAAAGTCAAAGTTGACCTAATTAGGAAATCATGTCCTTGACCTAAATCAAACTTGATGGACATGTTCCATGGGTGTTATAGGGTATATTGAATCATGTCTTAGGGCTTGGGAGCATGTCCTGGTTAAAAGTCAAAGTTACAGTTGACTTTTCCCGCGAAACCCTAACTGTGGTACTGATGAAATTGAAACTTGTTGCTCAAGCTTCCTGGATCAATCCATTGTTGTAAATGGATCAATGTGGTGTATTAGATACCCTCAAATCCTCTCTTGAGGTCTTGGCTCATGGTTTGCCCCAAAAGTCAACTTAGGGGTGAATTAGGTCAAGAAACCCTAATTCCTGATTTTTGATGTATGCATCCCCTGAGGCAAAATTGACTTGATGATTGGGTCCATGAGGTTCCAAGGAGCATATTAGGATATGATTTGAAGTATTGGCTCATGCCCATAGGAAAATTTCCAACTGGAGGCCATGGTCGACCAAAACCCTAATTTGGTGACACTAGCAATCTTGAGGCTTGATCCACCTAAAAGGGAGCCACCTTGTGCTTAATCCTTGAAGTGGGAGTCCTTTTGATCCATTGTGGATGTTTGAGAGGTTTAGACAAGTTGAAGATCATGTCATTCCTTGATTGATACTTTGTCTAAGAACTCTGAGAGGGCTTGAAACCCTAAGTTTGACTGTAATGGATGCTCACCCATCCTTGGGGAGACTAATGAGGCATAATGATACACCCATATTGTGATCATGATGTGCACAATGATGAGAATCTTAGTGGTCAAAATTAGGGGTATGACAGATGCCCCTATTTAATCTTCTTGGACCCGAAGGTGTGAATGGCGAAGGTATTCGGGCATTCAGGGTGCAAGAGGATTAAATATCGGAATACCCGAAATTTTGATGGTGGTTAAGGATGGTAGCTTGCGTATCCTTCTTCTTTTGCTAAGCAATAATGCTTAGAAAAGGTAAAAAACTTCCCCTCGATCCTGGTTTCCTACCAAGGAACTGGTCTCAGTTTCTGAAATAAACTTCCCCTCAATCCTGGTTTCCTACCAAGGAACCGATCTCAGTTTCTGGAATAAACTTCCCATCGTTCTTGGTTTCCTACCAAGGAACTGGTCTCAGTTTCTTTTGTCAATAAACTTTATTGACAAGGGACGCTATTTGTAGCGGTTTTAATCAAACTTCTCGCCGAATTTTCCTGGGGAGATGCCATTTGATGGGAAAAAGAATGATGTCAGACTTGCTGGGGAACCCAATCGTCTGAGTTATAGAGGTGCACAAACTTCTCTATTGGAGACGCCATTTGTTTCTACTGGGGAAAACGAGTTTCTTGAGAGACTGCTTCCGCTTGGAGTCATACATCATACTTTTCTCGGGGTCTTCCCAGAGAAACGCCATATGATGGGATCCAATTTTGAGGTGCCGATGACCTTTTCATCCATGGTTTTTCGGAGAAAAACTGTCGTACCGCCGAATCTCTTGATTAATAGGCTTTCTCTGGGGATTTTCCTTAACCCGGGAAAGCAAGGATGTTATCTTCAATGGCAAAGAATAACGTTTGTTGAAGGTTTTTCTAGCCTTTCAGAGGTTCAAATTATCAAAGTGGTCAAGGGCCAACTTCATTCCAAAAATAAACTAGAGGAGAGATTGTTCAAACGCAACGTTTCCTAATCGAGGAAAGAACTGACAACTCGACTGAGAAGACAGTTATCACTAGGGATAAGACCGACTGGAGTGATAGTGATGCAATATGAATGAGAATGCAAATAGAATGCATGATGTATGTATGTATATGCTGACAAAACTAACACGACATACAGACTAAAAGATGAACATGACGGGATACTCGGCCGTCGCGGGGCGAAGTCGTACCGTTGATCCAAAAGTAGCAATTCTGCCTTGCTTAGGAGAGACAGTCCCTGCGGGGAATACCGTTGGTCGGGCTTAGGAGATAAGAACTCGGCCGAGGGTATCAGATGGGAAAGCCGCATCTGATACAACTGATCCTTCATTCAGGCGCACTGGCTTAGAAAGTGTACTTTAATTCTGCACTTTGAGGCTCGAACACCTTTGGAGAAGCAATCGATGTTCTTTCGATGTTCTACTGTCAAAAAGAAATTGCCGTCTTTATTATTATTTTTTTAAAAGCAGAACAATTTTAACAAGTAAATTCATTTTTGCTTCGTTTAAAGAACCGTTGATCATATTAAAATGTCGTTCTATAAAGCTAAAACAAATGAGAGTTATAAACAAAAACACAAGGGCTCAAATTTTATTGATAGGATGGAAATCAGCCAAGCGCGTGATTCCATTGAGTATTTACAAAGTTTAGAAAATGGTAATTTAAGGGAAAAAGGCTACATTGAGACATAACGACCATTATCCTTCTAACAACTTTGAATTCCGGACATCCTGAGCTTCCGTTGAAGATGACCTTGACTGGAGTTTTTCTGATGGACGACGTAACTGCTGTCGAGGGATTTGCCCCTTTGTTGAACGTAGTTACTTGCCATTATCCCTAATTTTTGCCTGGATTGTACTTTGAGGTTTCCAATCCACCGGGATGATTTTTTATCATGTCTCTAATTTATTCCTGGACCGCCCTTTCAGGTTTTCAATCCACCGAGATGTTTTTTTTAGGCGAAGTATTTCTTGACTACATCAACATTCGTGGCGCAGGCAAATTCCTCTTTGTCCATGGTTACAAGTCTCAAGGCGCCGCCTGAAAAAGCTTTCTTGACCACGTAGGGGCCGTCATAAATAATTAAGGTCGGCGTAATCTCGTTCAGTGATTCATGAAAATAATTATTCAAGAACAGACTCTTCTTACTTATTTATCGTTTGTAGGGCTTGGGTCACCAATATATATATATATATATATATATATATATATATATATATATATATATATATATTACGCTAGTCATCCCAACATATATGAAATCTTGCCCCCACCTTTTGTTGTTGAGCGTTGTTGAAAGTCAACGAGCGTTTTCTCCGATCTTCGCCAAGAACGTAATTTATGATAACCGTTGAATTGTACGAAATTTATAAAATAATTAGAATATAATTTATGGTTAATTAAACATAATCCCGTTGCAACTTGAAATATTTATTTATTAAAATATTTAATAATAACCTCCATTAGTTTAAAATAATTATTAAATTTAAATATAAATTAGACTATACTTCCATTTGGATTTGTTCGTTTTATAAAATTATCAAGAGTATATTCCTAATAACATTTAAATTTTATAATAATACTTGGGCATTATAAAGACTTAAAATGGTAAATTTCTCTTAGACATTATAAGTTCAATATATCGACGTGTGAACTGAAATTTGCATATAAATTTTAAAACAACCTTTGTATAAACAACATAATTAAAATAAAATAAACATTATAACGGCTTACCGGTTACTTATAAAAATAATTTGGTTAGAACTTTGACGTATAAAACTCCTTTCAAACTTTAGAAGAACTTTTACCACAAACTAACTCTAAAAGTTACAAACCGACACCGTGAGAACCTCGATAACGAAAACTAATATTGCTATATAAATCAACTGGAGAAGGAAAGAAATAGAGAGGCAAGAAAGATGGTTTGTGAATGAAAGAATGAAAATGGCGTGGAAAAGACCTTTATGTATACTAGTTGCAAAATATTAAAATAACATAAGTGTATCTCTTTTTACCCATACCTTCTAACTTTTCAACTCTTCCTAGTAAATTTGTCTTTCTCAAATATTTACTAGTCTTACATAAATAGTTCTATAAATATTCTAGTATGACTTTGTGAAAATAATTTATGAGAAAGGTATGAGAACTTCATATCAAAATGTTTTATTACATAAGATGATGTAGGATATTAATTGAAACATGAGATATATTTTTTTTTATAAAGTGAAATGAAGATAATAATAATAATAATAATAATAATAATAATAATAATAATAATAATAATAATAATAATAAGGATAATTATTTTATATGTTTATTAACATAAGATTATTTTATTTACTAATTAGTTTGTAGAGTAAAATGATGATATTCAAATAAAATAAAATAAAATAATAATAATAACACAACAACAATAATAATAATATAAATTATATGAATTATTAATTAACTTAAAATAAAGTATTTTAAGTATTAGTTTCAAAGTTTAGTTTGTAAAATGAAATGATGATATTCAAATCGAATAATAATATTAATAATAAATATAAAGGGTAATTAATTGATAAATTAATTATTATAGTTTTTTGTTTTAATATTTAGTTTTTAATAATTAGCGATATTAAAATCTCAAATCTAATCAGATATATTATTTAAGGTATAGAAAATTAGGATGTTACACACGGGCTGCACGAGAGTGAGCAGTGTATTTAATTTTATATTTCCTTCAATATTATTTTTAATTAAGTGAAAAGCACCTAGACTTACCCGAGTCCGAGAGGTACACCGAAAATTTCACTATGATCTTGTTTATTTAACATTAACTAAATCAATTAGATTTAATTTCAGTTGTTAGTCCCCTCCTATTTTAGAATCACTATGATCTTTAAAACTTTGATTGATTCTATGCACTTGCATAATAGCCAATCATGGATTTCTTGTCAGTCAGGTTGTTTACACTTTAATTTGCAACTGTTAATTTTTTGATTTTACCGTTAATTACTCTGATTATATTGTTCTTCACCACGAGTGAGTAGTTCATTAGAAACTAAGGGTCATGAGACCTAGCTCATGATTATTCGTATGATCCATTGTTAATTGATTACGAGAATTTTAACTACGAGATTATTTTAAAACCTGAGTTTTTCATTCCACACTTGTACAAAACACAAAAGAGTTCTCATGTACCGGTCCTAGTCTAAACGGATATCTATCGGTACCGAGCTCAGGTTATTAAAAAGTTATGTTTGAAACAATAAAAGTGCTCAGACATGATTGAGAAATGTTTCATCTTTATAGTTGTGCAAAAGAAAAAAATCTCTGACAAATAATTTGGTCGTGCGAAAGCAAACTAATTATTCAATGTATATTGGACAAAGCGTTGGAAAAAGTAGGTATTATCCACATTTATTTATTTTCTATAAGTGTATCAAAATTCTTGTAATAGAAGAGAATTGGTCATATGAATGTGTCATAGTAGGGAATATGAGCCCAAAGTCATGTATGTTTTAGAGTATTTTAAGTGATTTTTATTTAATCTATTTTATAAAAGTGCTTTTTAATTTAACCTATTTTAGAAACTCCAATTTTTGGTCACTTTAAACAGAATTCGGTTATATACCTTTGCTCCCAATGGTTCAATCACTTTTTACACATTTGCACAATTGTATACTTACAGTGTGTCAAACGGTCATGAATGTAACTCTATTAAATGGTAAGATGTGCCTTGAGGACTAGAAAATCAAGGATTTATGAGGTCCATTAGGAACTAGAAAAAAAAAATAAGTTTCTAAAATCTCTGACAAATTTATCTAGCTACCAATTTACATATTGCATATTATTTTAAAAAATTATAGTTTAATTATTGTCTTCAAACTCCCAGGTCTTGAATAAAGATTGGTGTTCAAATTAAAACAACAATTTGCATGATGATAGTAATCTCATTTGCATATATTTCAAGGGCTCGCTAAAGTGAATCAGTGAGTAGACTATAATATTGATTAGCAAAATGATAGCGTAATACATGTAACATTAAGATAAATAGTTTTTAAAACATTTATCAATTTACAAATCATATTCATCAAACAAACATGAATATAAAATTTATGATTGGTCTCCAAAGTTTACAAATCATATTCATCACTTTCCATTAATTTTTGAAACCTTACAATGTCCAATTCACTCAAACTTCAATACTATCAATAGCAAATACGAATTCCATTCTTCTATTGATTTGTAGTAACATTTATAATAAAGTAATCCTATGAGAAGTCTATGATCAAATTGAGGAATTCAAAGCATTATAAGCTACCTATAATAATCATCCACTAGAATCAAGAGATCATAATCCAATTGTGTCTTGAAACAAATGCATTAAAAAAATTGATATATATATATATATATATATATATATATATATATATATATCACTAATGCAAAAAGAAGAATGTAATTTTAAAATTTACACCTATTATACTAAAAACGGGTGTAAATAAGAAACGCGGTGGCAATTTTGTAAATAATTTGTCATTTTAAGTATTAGAACATGACAATGGACACCCTATTTTTGAAAAACGGATGTAAATTTAAAATATTTATATAATCAAATTTCTATTACTCCCGTTGAATTTAAAACGGGTGTAAATTTAGATGGACTGAAAAAAAATTGTTTAATTTTATAACCCAAAATATTAATCGTAAAAATAACGAGTGTAAATTTTATTAAGTGAAAATTGTGAGTAAAATTAATTATAAATAATTAAAAATAATTTAATAAACTAATTATCTTTAGTTGGGTTTTCACATCACAAAGATTTTTTTTAATTTTGTTAAATCGATTCTTTGAGCATTGCACTTGAGAATTTTTATATTAGAATAATAATAATATAACGATCTACGATCCAAATCAAGTGGGTGCTATATTCCTTCTCTCATTCGTTCCAAATTCCAATTAGGTTTTTCAAAGGGTCCAAATTCAAATAAGATGCAGCGACAAAAAAAAAGAAAGAAAGAAGAAATCTGAGTCGGCAGCTCCACCAGCACATGTAAGTTAATTGCAACGGAAACATAACGGTCCAGATACAGCATCTTGGTGACTAAAATCCTTGGAAAATTTCAAACTCCGAACGCGAAAACCCCGAAGTTAAATCACAAACACCGAATGAGAAACCCCAAATGCAGAATGCTGAAACCCTAGAACAAACGATTGAAGCATGCGAGAAGGCTTGGAACAGTGGAACGAACACAACTCTCACGATTATACAACCCTCATATTTCCGCTAACTTCTTTCAAGGTAGCAACAACTAAATGTAATATCTTCATGTTCTCTCTATTTGGATTTTTATTTTCCTGATTCAATGGTGCCACCTCTGTGGTATAGGAAGCCACTCTCTTTCCATTTCCACGTTGTACGATTTGACAGAAATCGAACACAATGATTTTGTTGCCTCTGTTTTCTTGCCTATTCGATCTTGCAAAAGGAAAGCCATAGATTCCACTGAAGATTCTGCTCAACCATTATATTCTCAGCATTCAAACAACCCCATTGATCTCACCGGTGTGTATTTTTTTTGAATTGATTTGTACTGTGTGTATTTTATATTAACTACTTGAGAAATACTGTATAGAGAAATATGATTCTGGAAAAAAATTTAGTTTGTTGAAGATTTTAAGTTATAATGTTTGGTTCCGTGAAGACTTAGAGTTGCACAAAAGGATGAAAGCTATTGGTGAACTTGTTCAATTGCATTCCCCTGATTTTATCTATTTTCAAGTTTCATTTTCACACTACTTTTGTTTATTTAAAATACACTTTTTGTATTTGTGTGGCTTGGTTACTCTTGATATATTGACATTTTCAAGCAATCCTCCTGGTGAAATGTTTATCATTGTTCAGTTTCTTCTTAGAAGGCTCATTCAAGATCCTACTTATATATGCTGGTAAATTTTCTAACCTTTGTTTCCATTTGAACATATGTTTCACAACCTTTGTAATCGGCCTGATCATTTTATGATCATAGTTAACTTTTTAAAAAACTGTTCGTTACGGCAAAAATGACCGCGAAAAAACTGTATCACTGCGATGATCGACCAGTCCATATGCTACTATGATAATACTACTATGACATTTGATGTTCATGAACAATAATTGTTTTCCTTTGCAGCCCATGAGCATGGTCCTACCAGGTGTGGTTGGGTTCAAATTATTAGGCAAACTATGAAGAGGTGTCATAGCTACTGACTTGGTGTTGACTGTTAGTCAAATGCTAAGAAAACATGGGGTTATTGGTAAGTTTGTAGAGTTTTTTGGTAAATACTAATTTTGCGTAATGACATATTTCTTCCTTTGTAGAGTCACATTCCTAGTTGATTAATCTTTCCTCAAATAATAAGTGTGTTTAACTTCCCTTATACAGGGCATTGAATGAGTGAACTGCCTTTGGCAGTGTTGCGGTGAAAATCGGATAACAAGCTATGAATTAACTTGCATCATATTTCTTTTACAACCGACTTTGATTTATCCAAAGGAAATGTTCAAGATCGTTAAGAAAACCTAAAGGGGAGAGATCTAAGGTTCGGGGGTTAGTTATACAAATGGAATGTATTAGCACCCTAAGTATCTGTAGCACTCTACAGGAACCTCTTGCTAAGTTTGTGTTATGTTATGTTTGCTTGCTAAAAGGATCTGTACTAAGGTAATGACCAAAGGTATGTACACTAAGTTTGCTCGCCAAGACGTCGCATCTTGTGCCTACGTATCTGACTAAAGAATCAGAGCAACCGTAGTTCACCTAACTAAGGGTGAAAGAAAAGGAAACATTGACTATGGCCAACGTTCCAAAGGGAATGAGCATAAGCTCACGTAGAGTCCACGATAACTCTCTAAGTCTACGTTATGAAGGGAGGAAGTGAATTCTCATGATAGTGAGAACCACACAGAGTTCATGATAACTCTGTAAGTCTGAGTAAAAGGTAAAGTGAGTTCTCATGATAGTGAAAATCACATGGAGTTCATGATAACTCCATCCTATTACTAAACTATGAGGGAAACGGCTCTCATGAGGCCAAGGATGAAATGGGAAAGGTTTGTGACTTAGGAGTCAAAGTGAAGATCTTTCCTTTGGAAGGAGGGTCAAGAATCAAGCATGAATATGATATATACAGTATGAATATGAACAAAAGTATAATCAAGATAGTATGAACAAAGTAATATGAACATGGTAATAATCAAAACATCAAAATCAAATGATAATAAATCAAAGAATGATGGTAACCACATAGTATCATGTTTATCATGCTAACATGCTAAGAAATAATGTCAAGTAAACATATATATAAGTATCAAGAAAAGCAGACATTAAGCAAAAGTAAATGAGTGCTTCAATGTAAATAGCAAGAGATAGAAAAATCTAACCAGAATAGTGCATAAACACTTCCCACTGATAGGCCACTGGCAAGCCAAGATCAAGAGTCAAAACCTCCACTCCAAGAGCATATGGCAAAGGGTCCTAAATCTAAGTCCTCAGTCCCAAAACTCGAGATGGTAACCACAGTCCGGTCATTGGGTTTTTTAGGGTTTCGATATTTATTAGTGTATTTTAAATGAACAAATAAAATGAACAATATACACAAGATATAAATATGAACAATGATAATATTAACAAGGATAATAATTGACATAAAGAATAAATCAAGATATATATATATATATATATATATATATATATATATATATTGACTGAAAGTAAATTTAGTGATTGTTGATTAATTTATTGGATCAATGATTCGGGTCAAATGTAGTGCTGATCCGCCGTAGTACGGTCTATGAGGAAGACCATACTATAGGAGGATGCACAATTTGATCTTTGTGTTAAGACACGATAGAGAAATGATATAGAAGATCATTCTCCGATGAAATCGCGCCACACGAAAAGAAAAGGTGGAGACCTCGTCTTGAGTCACAAACTCTCGTTGATTAGTCGAAGGTAACCTATCACAATCTCAAAGTATAGAAAGAAATCTCAATGATCACTCACTACAGATTTGAAATAATGAAGGTTTGTCGCTTCGCTAACAACGTTCGTGAATAGAAAGACTTCATCGGTCAAAAATGAAAATGAAGATATAAGTAAATACAGAATGAAGTAGAAATAAAGTCAGTCTAGTCTTAATCATGATTTAATCGAGAAACCGATAATCTATATATTCGACTTTCATCGACCGATAAAAAATAGAATGGCCTCATATTTATCAAGACTTTAGTGATTTTGAATAAATTAACCAAGTCATGATTTTTGTGATATCATCGGCCCAAAAATAAAGAAACGGGCTCGAAATGAAAATAGAATCGGTCTCATCTAAATAAAGATTCAAATCGATAAATCGAAAATCTTTTGATTAGAACTTCATTAACCAACAAAATAAAAAATAAAAAGGCCTCATATAAATCAAAATTTATTGATTTGAAATAATCAACAAAGTTAAGATTTTTCTTATGTCATTGGCCCAAATAAAAGAAAATGAGCTCAAAGTAAAAGTAAAGTCGGTCTCATCTAAATAAGGATTTTAGATAAATAAATCGAATACCTTTTTAATTAGATTTTCATTGACCGATAAAATAAACAAAAATGGCCTCATAGTCATCACGATTTTTTTTAGTAAAGTAAATCAATAAAAATCGTGGCTTTTTAATATCATAGGCCCAACATAAGATTTTGAAATGAAAAGAAAAATAATTTACACAATTGGAATATTAATGTAATATATATTTTTGGAGTTTTTAGAAATAAATGTGAGAATGAAAAATAAATTTAGAGAAAATTAAATTAAGCGTGAAATGTATTTGTGAAATTTTTTTTGGGAATTTTTATAAGAAAAACTATTTTTTAATAATGCAAAATTGAAAGGAAAATATTTGAAAGAAAAAGAAGAAATAAAACAAGGGGTGTATTATTAAAGATGTAAAGGACTGAGGTGGTTGGTGTAGCGTGAAAACCCAGGCGAGGAACTGTGACATGAACATACTAACACCAATATCAATCGGTCATCCATCATTTAAACACTAAATGACAAAAAGAACTTCAAAACCATTCACATGCTGCCACGCTTTCCTTTCTTCCATGCAAACATGCAGCCTAAACAAAAACTATCGTGAACAATCGCAACAAAGCCAATGCAACCGTCCCACTTGTTCTTACATTTTCACCACCAAGATTCAACTAAATTCCATAAAATAAAATCTTAACATGAAGTGCTCACATCATAGAACAACCATGATCTCTGGGTTACTTAAAATACTAACCAGAATTTGGAGACAATAGACATGAAAACAAGGATTCAGAACTGTCAAAAATTAGCAACGCCATCATATGTCATAAAAAAACTCATACAACTTTTTCGCATCAGCCTCATAACAACAAAACTTAAAGGCTCAAAACCTTAATCATGGGAACTACAGAATAAACACAACATTTTACGTCATATAAACATAATCATGCACATGTATCAACACCAAAGAAACAGTCTTTAACCAGCAAGCTTTATGAGTTTTTAGGGACTTTACCTCTTGGAGCTTGGAAATCCCACCTCTTTTGAATAGTGGTGGTTTTCTTGACAATGGAAATGAGCAACTCTCCTTTCGGTTGGTGACTTGCTCAAGATCTTTGGACTGGAAGTGTTGACGAGCTGTTGTGGACGGTGTGTGTTTATTCTGATACTTGGTGGCTGTTCTTGTTGTAGTATTCTCACGAGCTGCTTTGAGTTCTCAAGGTTTGGTGCGATATCTTTGTGGAGTGTAGTGATGTTGCAGTTTGAGAAGAGGTTAACGGTGGCGAGGGAGTGCCACAGCGAATGACTGGCACAAGGTTGTTTGAAGGTGAGTAGTAGCAAGGTGTTTGATAAACATCGGTGGAAGGTGACCCTGGTGATTTTCCGGGGGAAAATTAAAGGGTGTTAAGGTATTTGTAAGGTGGAAACGAAACTGCAGCGGAATGAGAGCTGTTCTCCCCGTATTTTTTGTGAAGGTGAGTTATTAAATGAGAGTGGGAATGGGTTATGAGAGAGATTTAAAAGTTGAGTGTATTGTTTCCAATTTCCAAGTTTATGGCAGCCTGGAGTGTAGCAGTGTAGAGTGGCGGTAGCATCTGTAAAGCAGGATTTTGGATGGATTTTGTGGCTTAGTGACAAGTTTTGAACTGCGGTGGTACGGTTGTGGCATGGGGGCCTCGTACGGTTTTGAACAAAGGTTTGGCTTGGCTGTAGGTGGCGGTTCGAACGTTTTTCTTCACTTTTCGAAGTGCTTTTGGCAATTTTTTTTTCTTTTTGTCTTTTGCAGCAGGTCTTTGTACGATTTGCTTTTGTGCAGTGTTCCACAATTTACTTGTTCGTACATTTTTGCAGGTACAATTCTTGTGGAGAATGGTGATGATGCATAAGCTCTTGTTGTTGTGGGGCCAGGCCTTTTGGTTTAAAAAAATGGGCTGTATGGACTTGTGGGAGATGCCTTGGACTCAAAGACAATAAAAAGTTCAGAAAAATTAACAACATATATTTTTGGTATTTTGTAATAAGAACTTAAAAAAAAATAAAACAGTAAAAAAACACAATCTAAATAAAAAAAACTATAATTATGATTAAATTGAAACCAAACTATAATTAAGTTAAATTACTAAACTTAAACTAAATGAATTTAGGTTGAAATTAAAGTAAACTAAAATAGAGTTTAATCTAATTTAACTAGACTAAAATTAAAAACTAAATGATAATTAAAATAAATTACAAATACACTACAAATTATAAATAAACTAAATCAAACTTAAATTAAAATAAAATGAGCTAAATTTAAAATAATTAAGCTTATAATGAATGAACTAAAGAAAAACTATATTGAATTTAAACTAGATTAAATTTAAATAAGCTACGAAAATTGTCTACATATCAATAAAATAAATAACAAAGAAAATGACAAGTAAATGTCAAAAATCGGCTAAAATGCATGATTAATATGATCAATAAAATGTTTGACTAAAACTGCAAAAATTGCTGACTTAGAATGATATGCAAAAGATCAAAGTATCTGAGGGTAAAATTTGGGGTGCAACGGCATATTCTCCCACCATTGCAAACATTTCTCCTGAGTATGGTGCAACAATGGGATTCTTTACTGTGGATCATGTCATTTTGCAATATTTGAAACTTACTGGCAGGAGCGATGAAACTGTACGTCAACACTTGTTTCCCGATATTTGATGTTGCCTGCATGTTCTTACATATCTTTCTTGCAGGTTTCTATGATATAATGTTATTTACGAGCTAATTAGATGTTTGTGGACTATAGTGAGGTATACTATGCATGTACTGCTTTGGGATGGTTATATCTGAAATGATTGAAAGAATCTGGTCTCACTGAGTGTTTGCTTTGTTGCATTGCAGCCCCAAATGGAGAGAGAGTGTATTCATCCTATTTGGAGCTCAATCTTGAGGATGTTGAACCTTGTGTGTCAGGTCCGTATTTTTTGCATTACTAAACATATATTCCCTTATTAAAATATTTTACAAAAGATTCTCACTGTTTAAAAATTTACAAAACCACCACTAACTCTAAAATATTATTTATGTTAGTATTCACTACGAGTAGGATCACAATTTTGACTACCATGAATGTTAGTATCCACCACATTATCTCTACCTTTTTTATATATAATTTTATCTTGATTGTTTGTAGGATTGCTAGAATTATTGCTTTTTGATGATTCCTAATGTATTCTTCTATATGTTCTCTTCTCTATGGAGCAAAGAAAATAGGTGACAGATGAACCTATAAGATAAAGTAAAGTAAGAATGGAAATGTTGAAAATTACAAGGCCAAACTAGTGGCTAAAGGTTATTTTCAACAATATGAAGTTGACTATAAAGAAGTTGTTGCATCAATGGTAGGGTGGGATATTACGAGAATAATGTTTTCCTTAGCTTCTAGGAAGTGATAACATATATTTCATTTTGATTTCAAAATTACTTTCCTAACACATTGAGATTCACGAAGAAGTCTCTGTTGGAGAAGATTACAAAATGCTAGTCCTGAGTCTTGCACTTTGGTGACTTTATTTTAACAAAAAATTATGAGGACATGTTTATTGGATTAATTATCAATGAAGAAAATGTTTGCAATTACTAGTCACGGGATCTTAATGATGAAGTTAGACAAAATAATCATGGGACATGTTTATAAGGCACTTTCTTGATGATGATGTTACACAAGACAATCACGGGATCTTAATTCACCAACAAAAGCATGATGTCAACGAGATTTTGTAGAGATTTTGCATGGATATTATAATACAATTATGCCTAGATGCAGACTTTATAAAGATGAAACTAGAAAAGAGGTTGATGCTAAGGAGGACAAACAAATTGTGGGATTTTCCTTGTATTTATTTGCTATTATATCTTGTTTGTATTATGTTGTATGCTTAATTTTTAGGTACTGGGAAAATCCAACTGACATGTAAGTGTAATAGCCAAAAGACTTCTCAAGTATTTGCATGGTACCTCAATTTGGTGCTCAGTACATTTCAAGGTTAGGTTTTGATTTGCTGTTTACTAAATTTCCTATTTGCAATTTCAATTTCAATTTCGGTCTTGATTTTGATTTCAATTTGCAGCTCACAACATTTCCAAGTTTCAATTTTGATTTTAATTTCTGTTTTGATTTGGATTTCAATTTGCAGCTCACAATGTTTCCAAGTTTCAATTTCAGTTTCTATTTCTTGCTCACTATATTTCCAAGATTCAATTTCGGTTTGATTTCGGGCTCACTATATTTCCAAAATTCAATTTCACTTTCGATTACGATTTCAATTTGGTGTTTAGTATGTTTCCAAGTTTCAAATTCGGTTTCGATTTTAATTTGAATTTAATAAGTCATGTGTTGAACTTTAGAGTTTAGATTACTATGTAAAGGGACTCTTACTAGGTAGAGAGACCAGGTGGACCTGTAATAATTTTACATAGGAGGAAGAAGATGGTGACGTGACGTGTGCAAGTATGTACGTTAGTGGAATATTTTTGGACAGACAGACATTGTTGTTGTACACGCGGCCAAATACACGGGCACAACATGGTTGGTTACTCACGAAAGAATATGTTTTTTCTTTTGATACAAGTACGAACTCCCTTCAATTTTTAATTTTTAAAATTTTTTATAACTTTTTTATTTAGAAATCCTCAATTTATCTTTATTTTATTAGAATTTTTAAATTTCAATTTTATTTTCTATTTGAAGAATTCTCTTAAGCACATTTGAAAGTGATGTTCCAATTTTAAAAACGGGCTGAACAAATCTGCTGGAAACAATGCAAATCCTAAGATGCCGTAATTTATTTATCGGCGGCGACATTGCAAGAAAAAATTTGCAGTAGGTGGTAGGATCTTTGAGGGATCTGGCTTGTGTGCCTTTAAGGCGGAAAAGGTAGCATAACTTTCAATAGATATCATCCGATGTTGTTCATGTGCCTCTGTCTTTAAATTTTTTAAAGAAATTAAATTAAAAATGTTAGAGTTGTTTTAAGCAACAACAGAGGACTATGAAGCAGAATTATCTCCAAAAGCTTAGTCATAAATGATTTGGCGGGTCATTCAATTTTTGAGAAGAAATGGTGTAATGAGTTTGAGAATGTGAGTGAAACAATCTAATAACAGCGGGAATGAAAATTTTATTATTAATTAGCATCTGGTTTGGATAGCTTAATAATCTATAAATGTTCTTTTATTATCTACTGCAAGATGGATGATGGTTGTTGTGTGACATTCTTGCATTGGCAACAACACATAAATATATGGAAATGTATGTTTTGATATTTCTGTTTCAATGTGTGAATTGTAACGCCCCAAATATTTAATTATTTATTTAATTAAATATTTAATTAATTATTTGTGATTATTCGGTTAGTTTTGTATTGAGGAGATTTAATCGATAAGTTGGTATTTAAGTTGGTTTAGTCGTAGAATTATATTAGAATTAATATAATTAAAATATTATTAAGTAATTTCCGAATAATTTATGAATATGTCGAGTATGTGGTTAAGTCGGTAAGTTGATAGTCGGGTAAAATTAGCCGAGAAATTAACACTAGAATTAATATTGTAGTTTTATTAAATTGATTTTGTGAGAAATAGTACTATTAGGCCTACATTGAGGTTTTTAGTAGCAATTAAGGGTGTGTGAGAACTTACGCCCAATTAAAAACTAATAATTATAATTCTATTAAATTAATATAATAAAAAAGAATAATAGAAATTGGGATATCAGTTGGAGGAAAGGTTCAGAACGTGAGAAATTGGGGGAAAGGAGAAGACAAGTTGCGAACAGTGCTAGGGAGAAGAAGAGGAGAAATTTCTGCCGGTGAGGAAAAATCAAGAAATTCGAGCTACCTTCGATCCAATTAGGTATGGGTGGGATTCGAATTTTATAATCGGGAGAATGATAGTTAGTATGTAAAAATTGAGAATTATATGATTTTGCACTATGTGGTATTTATTGGATTGAAATTAATATATTATAGAGACCCATTATCATTTGATAGAGTAATTAAAAACCATATTTTTTAATTGCCATAGACTGTAGCGGTTTGACTTTTGGAATTTAATCGTAAAGGCACTTCTAAGTGGCCTTGATAATGTGTTTATTTATGTATATATTATAGTGGGGGCGGTGGCTTTTGAGTGGTACAAGAGGAAATTGTAGCATGGCCTTGCGGTTAATGTTTTAGTTAATTGCAAATAATAATTAGCAGAGCACAATTTAATTAATTAGTCCAATTAAATTATAGTATATATGTTTAGTAGAGTTGTTAAAATAGCAGAATAGTTATAATAGCAGAGTTGATTTGATGACAGCAGAAAAAAATTAGCAGCATAATATATGGTAGCAGAAAGATAAATTATTAGCAGAATTGGACAGAAAACAGTGTCGGAAGCAAAATTAAGCGGTATATTTAGTTGTCTGGAATCGAATGAAAATTTTTAGGAAAGTTCGTAGTAATTAGTAGGTAGTGTGGTTGATTTTATTTTGTTGAAAAGATGCTGGAAGCTGAGAATAGTAGTAATTTTAGTCGCCCGGTAAAAATTAAGCGGTATATTTAGTTACCCGGAATCGAATGAAAATTTTTGGGGAAGTTCGTATATACGAGTAGATACGTGAATGGTATTTATTTTTGTTAAATTAAGTTGAATGCGTGGAATTGTCGGTATAGTCGATTGAGTTGGTTGTTGTCCCAAAATATGGACATGTTTTGTTGGAGGCCTAAATAGCCAAAAATTGAAAGTTGTTTATGTTGTGCTGAGTTGTATTTGTTGTGTGGATGTGGTTAATTGTATGTCGTTCATATGTCGCATACATTGCATTGTTTAAGTTGACCTTGATGGCATTGATTAAGTTGGCCTTTGATGGCACCTGTTTAAGTTGAAAATTGCCTCGATAACCTGGCATATGTTTAAGTTGGGAGTTCTACTCCGAATGGTACCACATGCATCTGCATAAGTTGAGTCGCATTGAGTCGTATTAATGGATTTGTTGTTATGATAAATGTTGATTGGTTGTGATTTGGTTGTTAGTTGTGAATTGGTGAAACTTGTATGATTCTAATTCTAATATATTAATTATCATACTTTTGATTATATTATTGGATATCTCACCCTTTCTTTGTTTCGCCGTTGCCTTTATATTGGTAACGTGCAGGTAATCCGGAATGAAGGAACCCTACCTTCATTGGTTCGAGTCGGTGGTTGTCGCTCTGATACGTAGCACTCGGGGGGATAATCGCGTGTTTTTCTTATTGATTGGATTATGTTTAAGTTGCTGAATTTTATATTAATTTCGTTAAAGACTTGAATTTTGAAGTTGCTTTATGTTGGCTGAAGATGCTTTAACTGTTTGAAGTTAAAGACTTGTTGATTGAGAGTTATTATTTTGTTGAATTTAAAATTAAGAAAATTTTATGTTGAACTTATTAATCCGGTGCATGAAAGTTAAAGTTATTATATTTTAAAGATTAAGCAGGTTCGAATCAGTTATCCGTAGAATTATATTAGTTATGTATGATTTACAGGTGATTGTATGATATGTTAAAGTTGAAATGAATGTGACATCCTGTATGTTGTAAATTTTATACTCAGATATTATATAATTACGTTGGGTAGAATCAGGGTGTTACATGAATCATGTCAACTTTTTATTAATTATGCAACATGAATGCCTAATTATTTTGATGTTCTTGCCAGGCTAGTGAACGGTTGCATGAGAAAATGACTAACTTCATTTCAAAGAATATAAATCTGCAAAGATTCAACATGGTTCAAGGCGAGTGATAGTTTTTTGGAAGTTTTTCATCAATGACGTTGTAATCGATGAGGATTTTGATTTTGTACTCACTGTATTATGATATTTGATTGAGTTTGGATATGGTGGAGAAACTCTTTTCTTTTGTGCATGCATTGTATGCGTACTGTGTTAATTATTTATGTTCATTAAATATTGCAGAAACACCTCTAATGAATATGAAACATTCAAAGTTGAAAAGTAAAGAGCCGATTTTTAAATTCAAATAATTTTCAATGAGTTAATTTTTCAAATAGTGGTCCATTTCACGTGGAAATATGTGTACTGTTTAAAGGAAATATGGTGTAAACTTGCCAACTTCCATAGCAAAATCAAGTGTAACATACCATATTTGTACACCCTATTCAAAGAAAATAGGGTGTAAACTTGCTAACATCTATAGTAAATATTGCTTATTTTACACCCAATTTTTATAAAAAGGGGCGTAAATTTGTTTGATTTAAATGCAATTATTTAAAAAATTACACCCGATTTTTATAAAACAGGGTGTAATATGCCATATATATACACCCGATTTAAAAAAAAGGTGTAAAATATCATCTATAAATGTATATATGTAAATATTTACACCCTTTTTCTATAAAACATGGTGTAATATGAAATATATTTACACCCGTTTTCAACAAAAAAGGGTGTATTATAACATCGATTTACACCCGTTTCAAAACGGGTGTAAATTCGTCAGACATTTTTCACCCGTTGAATTAACACCCTCTAATAACGGGTGTTAAATGTATAAAAAATGGGTGTAAATTACTCTTTCTGCACTAGTGTATATATATATATATATATATATATATATATATATATATATGTGTGTGTGTGTGTGTGTGTGTGTGTGTGTGTGTGTGTGTGTGTGTGTATATATATATATATATATATATATATATATATATTTGGACTGTTTTTTAATTAACACATTGTCGAGATCGTGTTCTTTAATTCATTGAAGATAAATAGTGGAGAAGCTTCAATTTTCTGTATTAGGAATAATAAACTAATTTATTTTCATTTGGATGCCATATGTTTTCATCGGCCTGAGTTATGTTGTCCATTCCTTGAGCTTTAGCCCAACTTGGATGGATTATTGGTTGATCAACAATGATTCTTTTTTCAATGATATTTACACCTCCAATTTTATCTTTATTTGTCGTGTTAATAAAAACCACAATTAGATTAATGTTTTAATAATGTATCTTTGTAGATCTAAAGTAATACTTTATAACTTTTTTGAAATATGTTAATCACTTTGGATCTATCAAATAGCATTTTGATAAATTCAAAGCAATTAACATGTGTAAAAAATTTATAAATCTTTCACTCTAGAGCTACTAGGATTCTCTCTTACAATATTACTCTAAAACTACTAAGATGCTCTCTTATAATTTTAAAGTTATTGTGGTTTTAATTAACAATACAAATAAGAGAAGATTAAAGATGTAATAAGTAACCATTAAACAAAAGATGGATGGTTAATGAACGAGAATCCATGCAAGTTTGACTAAAGGCCAAGGTAGGGACAAAATAGCTCGGGAGTATGCAAACATAATCAATGTCAATGAAAATAAAACTTGTTATAATCCTTAATAAGAGAGTATATAAACAATTGAAGATTCACCACTTTTTAATTTCTGGTATTGGTGATGGTTCTGGAGTGGCTTTTTGGCAGGCGTTGTGGATTGGTGATACCCCGTTGAAAGTTAGATTTCCTAGCTTGTTTAAGGCCTGCAGTAGGAAGGCGGTGGCTGTTAGTGATTTGGGAGTTTGGGATGGTGAGGAATGGCGTTGGAAGTTCCTGGATTTGATGGATATTAATGTCAACATTTCTGAACAGGAACGGATCGACTGCTGCAATCTGCTGGATACTACTTCTGTTATAAAAAAGGTGCGGGATGAGTGGTGTTGGTCTCTCCATGATTCAAGGAAGTTTACGGTTAATTCTCTTTATTCGTCCTTGGCTTATTCTTCTGCTGTCAACGAAATTGAGGTAGATTGTGCAGCGCTTCTGGAACTTCTTTGGAAGATGGTCATTCCGTCGAAAGTTCAGATTTTCAGCTGGAGGATGGCGCTAGATAGATTGCCTACTAGATCTAATTTGGTGGCAAGAAGGTTAATTGTCCACGAATACGTTAAGGTTTGTGTGTTTTGTTTCTGTCAATTAGAGGATACTCCTCACTTATTCTTCTCTTGCTTCAAGTCTATATTAGTTTGGAACAAGATTTGTGAGTGGGTAGACATAGATTATATATCTGAAACGTGCAGCAGTCGTCATGCTAAGGAGTGGAATATGAGCCTTAATGGTCGTTGTAGAGCGGATAAGATTAATTATGTTTGGTTCATAACTTGATGGAATTTGTGGAGGGTTATAAATAATATTTTATTTAATGACGCCTTCTGTGTTATTGAGGATATTGTTTATGATATCAAAATTTATTCGTGGAATTGGTTAATTCTTGGTATTACGGATAGCAAGAAGTGTAGGTTCACTACCACAAAAAAGACCTTAGACAGCGCTTTTTTTGCCCTTAGACAGCGCTTTTAAGCGCTGTATAAACCTGCGCTGCTATAGGTTTAGACAGCGCTTTGGGTAATACCAAAAACGCTGTCTAAAGGGGGGTCTATTTAATGAAAAGCACTGTCTATGGTACCTTTAGACAGCGCTTTTTGACATTATAAGGTACACCTTAGACATCGCTTTTGGAAAAAGCGCTTTCTAAGCCTCACCTTTTTTGACATTTTTTTGGTATACCTTAGACATCGGTTTTGGTGAAAGCGCTGTCTAAGGTCAACCTTTTTGAATTTTTCTAGGTATACCTTAGACAGCGCTTTTGTCAAAAGCGCTTTCTAAGCCCTACCTTAGACAGCGCTTTTGTAAAAAGCGCTGTCTAATCCCTACCTTAGACAGCGATTTCTCCAGAAGCGCTGTCTAAGGTATACGAAAAATTTTATATAAATTTTTTTAAACCACAATTTTTACCAGGTTTTTTCAACCAGAATTTTACCTGTTTTTCAACCAGCAATTTTTTTTCAGAAATTGGCAATTTACACCAAAATTATATATGCAAAACAATTGGCAATTCAAACCAATATATATATTTAAAATTACAAACCAAAATTATATATACACCTATTTATAATTACAAATCATTACATTTTTTCTACAAATGCACATATTACTTATACTAATACTTTTGCATTCAACCAAAGCATTGCTTCAAATCTACATTATAGGTCCTGAAAACACAAAGATTGTAATTCAATTAAAAGAAAATATGGATAAATCCTAAGTTTTATCAAGTAGCATCACTAATATAATAAAACATGTGATAATTAATATACCTTCACATAATTCCATGTAATAATGGGGTTGACTCTCCGCTGTGGTTAATTGCGACCAACAACCAATGTCCACTGTAAGATTAAACAAGTGTAAGATTAACAGCTATATATCATATAATTTGTTAGATGAAGTATAAGATATCCAATTTAACATTTTCTATGCATAAATATCATATAATTGTGATGTACCTGTTTTTTTGAAACAACGGACTCGGTATGCTCCGAAATCCGCTTATCCTTTGTTTTGGATCTTGTTGGAGTCTAAATAACATTACCATGTAAAAAATGAAAATAAAATGCTCTTTCACTAATATATAACAAATATGACATAACATATAACAAATATAATAAAGAAATCAAGTATATAACAAATTTTACCTCTTTCACTAACATCTCTTTCTTTTCTTGGTTGGAATATGAATTACTTGTGTCTTAGCAATGCGGACGGATGAATGGATCCAAATTCCCTTGTTATGGTCATTTCTGATATATGACTCATCCGCTATAAGATCCTCATCTTGATCATTTGTATTCAACTCATTCCGTCTAATGCATGACTCATTCTCAACATCAATATCACATTGATCTACACCGCTATCATCAACCACTTTGTTAGATAGAAGCACTATAGACCATTTCGTAGTCGTCGGGTCAGTGACATAGAACACTTGTCTAGCTTGAGATGCTAGAATAAAAGGCTCATCTTTGTACCCCACCCTATTAAGATCCACTTGCAAAAATCCAGACTTATCCATTCGTATGCCACTACTATTTACCCAGTTGCAACCAAAGATTGGAATCTGAAACTTCTCGTAATCAAACACCCAAATGTGCTCAATAACTCCAAAATATGACAGATTTGCATATTTGGGGTTTAAGTCCTTCATACTTGATATGTGCATTGCTTCAGCTAGGACGGTGACACCACTATTTTGCATAGTACTTTTATCGTCTTGGTCTTTGGTATAAAATGTGTATCCATTAATTGCGTATGCGCTATGAGAATACACATGCAAACTTGGACCATATGCCAAACATCTCAACCTTTCTGTTACTGAAGCAGGATCTGAAGAGCGCTTCGAATAAATATGATCCTTTAACCATTGTATGAAACTTTGATTGTGCTCTCGTACTATCCAATTTTCATTTCTGTTCTGATTTAACCTTCGGAGTACATCCTTGTGCATCTCAACATATGGCTCAACCTCATTATCATTGTGCAGAACATACAAATGCACTTGATCCCGTTCATCCCTTGATACTGTCACAATTTTATTTCCAATTAATTTTTTACCATCCTTTTTTTCAAAAATATGAGCTTTGGGGAGTCCAATCGACTGAACATTGGACAAATATTCAGTACAAAACTCAACCGCTTCTTCAACAATGTATCGTTCAACAATACACCCCTCTGGTCGACTTCGGCTTTTCACGTACCCTTTTAATATTTTCATATAACGTTCAGCAGGGTACATCCATCTCATATAAGCTGGTCCACACAACTGTGTCTCTTTCACAAGATGAACAACTAGATGTACCATTATGTCAAAAAAAGAGGGAGGAAAATACATTTCAAGCTCACACAATGTAATAACTATCTCTTTTTGTAGTGTTGGTAAGATATCGGGATCGATTACCTTACTACAAATTGACCTAAAGAAAAAACACAAATTAGTTATGGCGCTTCTTACTTTCACTGGCAAAATAGAACGTATACCTATTGGTAGAAAGTGTTCCATTATAACATGGCAGTCGTGTGTCTTTAAACTCTTCAACGTGAGGTCTTTCATAGACACAAGTCTTCTGACATCTGAAGAGTATCCTTCTGGAACTTTAACTCCACTCAGAAACTTACATAATATTTTCTTCTCCTTTCTAGACAGAGTAAAAGCAGCAGGTGGTAGATATGTTCGTCTTCCTTTCTTCACGGGTGCTAATTCAGGTCTAATCCCCATCGCTTCCAAGTCTTTTCTTGCTTTAAGGCCATCCTTAGTCTTTCCTTTTATATTGAGTAACGTACCAATAACACTTTCAAATACATTTTTCTCAATATGCATAACATCGAGAAAATGTCTCACATATAAAGACTTCCAATATGGCAATTCAAAAAATATCGACCTCTTTTTCCACCCACCTTTGACAACCTTATGTGCAAAAGGTTTGCCAAACTCAGTACGCATATCTTTCACCTTTTTAAAAACTTGGTCACCTGACAACATAGGTGGAGCTCTACCTTGTTCGATGTCTCCATTGAATTCTTGTCTCCACCCACGGTAGTTATGTTTGGCATTTAAGAATCTACGATGACCGAGAAAGACATTCTTATGACCAAACTCCAATCGCTTCGAAACTGTTTTATCTTCACAAATAGGACACGCTTTTTCACCTTTTATGCTGTACCCTGATAGATTCCCGTAAGCTGGAAAATCATTAATTGTGCCAAACAACATCGCCCTCAAATTGAAACTTTCTTTCCTATATCCATCATAAACCTCCACACGGTTCTCCCACAATATCTTTAAATCTTCTATCAAAGGTGTCAAGCATACGTCTATGTCATTCCCTGGTTGTTTAGGCCCAGAGATTAACATAGATAACATCATGTACTTACGCTTCATGCATAGCGACGGAGGTAGGTTATAAATCATAAGAATCACAGGCCATGTGGTATGTGAGATACTTTGAAGACCATGCGGGTTCATTCCATCAGTAGATAATGCCAAGCGAAGGTTTCTTGCTTCTTCTCCAAAGTCAGGATAATCATTATCAATTTTCGACCACTGTGGTGAATCAGCCGGATGTCGCAACTTTCCATCAATAATTCTTTCATCTGCATGCCAAGTCAGGTGTCTTGCATCGGTTTCACTACGAAACAAGCGCCTAAATCTCGGTATTATAGGAAAATACCATAAGACCTTGGCTGGAGACAATTTTTTCTTATATCGAGACAAACCGCATTTAGGGCACTCAGTTAACGATGCATATTCGTTTCGAAACAAAACGCAATCGTTTGGACAAACATGTATCTTATCATAGCTCATGCCAATAGAACACAACATTTTTTTGGCCTCATAGGTTCGATTGGGAAGAACATTATCCTCCGGTAGCATTTCTCTCAAAAGGGCCAACAACTCTGTGAAACTTTTATCCGACCATCCATTGCCCGCCTTTAAGTTGTACAACTTCAATACCGCAGACAGTCTTGTGAATTTAGTGCAACCTTGATAGAGCGGTTTCTCTGCATCGCTTACCAACCTCTCAAACATTTCAGGACAATCATGAAGATCTTCTACAACTGCTTCTGCAATCTCTTCGACTCGATCACAATCGTATGTTTCCGTGTCTTTATCATCTGAAGCATAGGTCGTATTACTTTTCCCCGTCGGTTCAACATTCTCGTTAATTTTCTCCCCATGATGTATCCAACACTTATAACTTCGATCAATTCCATTCATCAGTAAATACGATTTCAATCCATCTGCGTCAACCCTACCCACATAACAACAACCCAAGCAAGGACATTTTATTCGATTGAGCTCTTCAGCGTCAGCGTGTTGAACAACAAACTTAACGAAATCCAATACCCCATTCTCGTACTCTTTGGACAATCGATCGGCATCCATCCATTTTTTATCCATGGTTTTCCTACTTATTAAGGTCAACAAAATAACATTAATTCAACCATATTAATCAAGAAATGAACAAGTTTGATAGTGTTTGATATGTAACTGGTTGAATTTCTTATGTTTTAGTGAAATGTTTATGTTCATTATATTTGTTTATTAACTCAACCATCTCAAATTCTAGAATTTTGAGGCTTCAAAAACAAGCTTTGAATTCTAAAATTCAGAGGACATTTCCATCAATTTTAAGAGTTTTTTAGAAGATTTAAGAGGTGGAAAAAATAAAACTAAACTAAACTATTTCCATCAATTTTAACAAAACTCCATCAATTTTAAGAGTTTTTTTAGAGTTTTTTAGAAGATTTCATCAAACATACTCATTCACTACAAAACTTCATTAACAACACTTCAAACATACTCATTCACTACAAAACTTCATTAATAAAACAGAACAACATAACTTCATTAACAAAACTCACCAAACATAATCATTCACTACAACATTGTAAAGCAACAAAACCCTACAACAACAATGTAAAGCAACAAAACCCTATTCTTCACAACAACGACGTACCTTTAACGACGGTAACAACGACAATGCAAGAACGAAATGTATCAAAGAGCAGAAAGAGAAACGAACGACGACGACAATGAGCAGAAACGAAAACGACGGCAGTGAGCAGAAACGGACGGACGGCAATGCAACGACGGCAACAACGAACGACGACACGGTGGAGGACGGTTGACGGTGAAGGTTTTTCGTTCGCAAGGGTTTTGAGCTCTGTTCGCATGCAGGGGAGAAGAAAGAGCGGAAATATGAAAATGAATACTGACTATTCATATATTTTAATTTTATTAGACCTTAGACAGCGCTTGTCATAAAAGCGCTTTCTAAGGTGGATCTTAGACAGCGCTTTTCAAAGCGCTTTCTAAGGTTGGCCTTAGACAGCGCTTTTGATTTATTTTTTTTTAATTTTTAAGACCTTAGACAGCGCTTTTAAGGTAAGCGCTGTCTAATATTTTCCTTTAATTTTTTTTTTAAAATTAATAACCTTATAAAGCGCTTTTGACCAAAGCGCTGTCTAAGGTCTTATATTTTTTTGCGCTTTTACTTTTTTAAATGGCTAGTTTCCTTGTTTTTAACTTATAGCAGCGCTTTTGTATTAAAGCGCTGTCTAAGGTGCGATGTTATAACTTACTTTTGTTGTAGTGGTTGTACGATTGGTTTAAATTTCTGTTCGATTTCCTGTAATGTTTTGAGCCTCTTGGTGGTTGTAGTTTGTTGGTCTGAGATTTCCTTAATCTCTTATTAAAGAATTTGCTTATCAAAAAAAAAAAGAAAAAAAATTAGACTTTTGAAAAAAAAAATGTGTTAGGTCAGTATTATTCTTCCTTTTTTTGCAAATGCAATTTTTTTATTTATTATTGTTTTTGTTGATTAAGGTTTTGTAATCTTTTTTATATACATTTGAAACTTCGTTATTAGAATATTGACAACGAATCTTAGTTAACAACTTAACTTCTCCACTATTTTTAAGATAAACAAGACATTCGGTTATAAGTTATCGTGTGCCCCATCCACGCCCAACTGACTCATTCTCCTAATCTCTTTGATTGCCAACAAAATAAGAAAAAACAATTAAACAACACAATGTACATGAAACAAAAAAAACTTACAGCTTTTGTTGTTGATGATGGTGTCAGTTTAAACTAAGTATCTCCAAAGCTCCACAAGAGATATTTTTTTTTTATCATAAGTACTTTAATGAGAACTTGATCATGACTGCATCTCAACTATATAGATTCCTCATTGATATGTAGGGAAAAAAGAAGATAAAAGAGTACGAAATTCAATCCATCTAAGGATAATTAAAACACAAGCATATATTAAACATAATAAATTTAATATATATTATTAAACTATAAAAAATTGGTATGCATTTAAAACAAAGCAATACACAACCTAACCACTAATCTATAAACATACTCGATTAATAACAATATAATCTCCATTTAATATCAATCATTGGTAAATCATAATGATCTACCTCTTAAACATAGACAACAAATTAAAATATTATATAAGATTTAACACTGTTACATGTCGAAGAAACATAAAAGAAGAAAGGTAAACAGGCAAACACATGTTATTTATTTGAACTTTTTACTTAAACATCTTACACATAACATTTTCTATTTTAATTACTTATAATTACAAGTCCTCAATCACTATATTAAAAAAAGAAATAAAAAAGTTCAAACATGTGACATCTAATCATTTTAAGCAACTTAACAAAATCTTAAACTATATAAATTATGACAGAGTTTAGAAATAATAAAATATACAATTGATAAAAAAAGTTTAAAAAAAATATAAAATACACAAAAATTGGAAGCAAGCAACATAGTACCTATGTTTAAGTCCTCCTCCACAATTGAATCATCATCATCATCTTTTAATCTATATAAAATCATATTCAAGCTTCAAATAGTGAAAAAATCAAAGTAAAGTAATTTACCTGACTCGCAGCTTTCTGACTCCCTGACGTTTGGATGGTTCATTCCCATATTCTACACATGGAAATCTACTCATAAACGTTTACATCATTGTGATCTTTGGAAAAAACAGAGTTGCAATGAAAATTTAGAGGGAGAAAGAGAGGTGTTTATGTAGTTAGAGTTTTGTGATTATGATTTGTTTTCTCCACGCGAATATGGCGTTTTGAGGATATTGACTTTAACAAAGTTTACTTATTTATCTCCATGCAAAAGGGAGAAATTTTCTGCAATCCGTGGAAATCTTTTGCATTGAACTGTTACTTAATTTTATTTTATTTTTGAGTTAAGAGTTTCTTCTCGATAAAGGAGTTACTCTTTTTATTATATGAATTTTATAATAATATAATTATATATATATATATATATATATATATATATATATATATATATATATATATTTGAAATAAACGAAATTATATATTTCAAAAAAACAAAGACAATACAAGGCGATCGCATGGATAATTATATTTTTATTAAAAGAATTATATACAAATTTTATACAAAAAAAATGTGTGAATAAATGTTTATAAAAATTACTTTAAAAATATAGAATAATAATTATGGTTTTTTAAAATTAATATTAAAATGACATGGCCTTGTGTGACAAAGGTATCAAAGTGATCCAATGTATCTTCTGTACTTCATTAGATCGACATCATCTTAATTTGTGTCGTTCGACAGTTGCAATTTGAGCTCAGCTGGAATCGAAGATGGGTTGCAATCTTGCATCTTAAATATCTCGAGTACTTCGCCTGCATATCTTTTTTAAGTCTTCATGTAGAATTCCATGCCAAGGAAGTATGAGAGATCTCCCAAGTCTGACATTTCAAACTCCTTACTTAAGTCGTGTTTGAAATATTTGATCTCCTTCTTGCAACTTCCTATTATCAATAGGTCATTGACACAGAGACATAGTATAAGCAATTAACTCTTGCTTCTTCTTACATATACTCCATGTTCAGTTGTGCACTTCACAAATTTCTTTTCCGTTAGAAAGTTATCTATCTTCTTATTCCAAGCTCTTGGAGCTTGCCTGAGTCCATACAAGGCTTTATGCAGCGTATATACCTCAATTTCTTCACCAGGTTTCACAAACCCAACTGGTTGTGCAACTTAAACTTCTTCATGTAAGGGACCATTCAGGAATTCACATTTCACATCTATCTGACATGTGTGCCGGTTGTTCATGTTTTCTAGACCAACAACCAACCTGATTGTTTCGATCCTAGAAAAGGGTGCAAACACTCCGTTGAAGTCAATTCCTTCTTTCTGAAGAAATCCTTTCACCACAAGCCTTGTGTAAAGCCCTGTATAGTATATACCTAGAATAATACAATACAAGCATTTTATTTGGTACTGACACCATCATAAGTGCCAAATGGCGTAATTCACATACTTGACCATTCAAAAACATTATACAACTATGGTACAAGCTATGGAAATTAGCCAAAAAATAAAATAAAACTAAGATCAATATACAATATTCCTCATTGTACAAGAACAATAAAATACACAGCGGAATAAGCTTAACTAAGCTTCTCTTGAAACATCCCAGCATCGCTCCACTTGTAAATCAAACCTGCAAACCACACCTGAAATATAGAAACTATAGTGGGGTGAGATACATCAAATCTCAGTGAGTTCCCTATCTTATAGATCCTCTCGGCTGTACAAGGTTCTATCAATCCTAACTCAAGTCAAGGGGAAGGGAAAATGACCTTGAGTTCACAATCTCACACTATATGGAAACATGTCATGAGTTCATCAACTCAAAATATCACTAATCGATAACCATACCTAGGTACCTCCTATTCCCGTCCGCTTCTACGTCTAGAAGGCGATCCGAGTCATAGATCCTTGTAATCTACTTGACATACGAATGGATTCGGGTTCT
Source organism: Lathyrus tuberosus (assembly GCA_022829125.1). Taxonomy (NCBI): domain Eukaryota; kingdom Viridiplantae; phylum Streptophyta; class Magnoliopsida; order Fabales; family Fabaceae; genus Lathyrus; species Lathyrus tuberosus. Next base: position 3,151,148 of record JALAZF010000552.1, on the reverse strand, counting down.
ACGGGCCTTTTACCGTTATGAACCATCACTTCACACGGGCCTTTTACCATCACAAGCATACGCTCCATGGGCGCCATTCGTATAGCACAGGGAATCAAACCTGCCAAGTAGTTGTGCATCCATTTCAGAGGAGTCCGAGACTCATGAAACTACACTCAAGATAACCTGGTTACGATTACATGATCACATACAACAGTACGATTGTATTCGACAATCACAAGGCTATAATTCCTTAAGGCTTCTCATGCCTTACTAAAACACAAGGTTAACCACATGTTTCATACTAGTGTTTCACTCTCAACTAGGCAAATACTCGGCAAGGATGTATCTTCCAACAACACGTGCCCGAGCATCGCCATCTAGAGTTGTCTATAATTTCTAGTTCCTTACTAGACTCTCCTATAGTTCAAGTTAAGGTTTCCTCACTCTTCCTATATCATTTTCACATTGGTATGCATTTTCACTTACAATCATGTTAAACAATAAAAGGATAGGCAAGATATATCACAATTGCACCATAGAATAATATATGACAAGTAAAACATAAATATACCACTTTGGAAATTCTTTGATAATTTAATCGGGCAGTAAAATTAACATTTTCCACCTCCAATGCATAGAATGTTTTCTTAGCTTCGCATCGATATAAAGAACTCTTAAATCGGATAAACGAGTCAAAAGTTACGGATTTTTGAAGAAAAGAAAATATTTGATCCTAGGCAGATTCGCCCGGCGAATCTAGATTTCGCCCGGCGAATCTAGATTTCGCCTGGCGAATACCCCTTCGCCAGTACTTCACCAGCACTTTGCCTGGCGAATCTCCATTTTTTAGAAAAACAAAAGTTCCAGTAGCTAACACATTTCTGTCTCTTCAAATTCACCTGGCGAATCTGGTTTTTGCCTGGCGAATACCTTTCGCCAGCACTTCGCCTGGCGAAACTGTGGCGAGACCTAATTCGCCTGGCGAATTCCCAATTCGCCTGGCGAATCACACCAAAACCAGAATTATCCCCTTACGGGTTCCATGGTTCCAAAAGCTAGAAAATCCACTTTTATCAACCCAAAACAATTCCAAACAACACAAACAAGCATAATTAATGTTCATAACCATGGAGTGATCATACAACACAATTTATACCAATTTTTAACCGTTAGATTATCGATTTCCAATAATTCTAACCTAACTCAACATTTTCGAAACTCTAAAACTAATGTCCTACTAGAACCCACCTGATGATCGAAGAGGAGTTTGAAGAAGATGATGAACATTGATGATGATCCATAAGCTTCTCTTCTTCATCCATGGTTTTTTTCCCTCATTCTCTTCTTTTCCTCTTTTCCTCCTTCTTCTTTCTATCTTTCTCTTTTTCTTTCTTTACATATATATATATATATATAATGCTTATTATATAATATAATTCCAACAGGGTAAAACATCTCCAATTGATACTTTGTCGTCTCAACCCAATTGATCAATTATCGGAGTTACCAAAAATTACTTTCTTGAATTAGTAAATATTAATCCATCTCCTTAATAAAATAATTGATCTCTTAAGAGTTCTCCAGTTGCTTTATTGATCCCAAATGTCAATATTTAAAGTACTTAGAGGATTCCATTAATCCAATTATCCAAAGATATAGCACATAGATACTCATCTGATCTCATCTAATATCCAATTGAGCATTTAAATAATACGGGGTATTACACTCTCCCCCCCTTAAATTGAAATTCGCCCCCGAATTTCCTCTACTCAACAACAATTGCAACTTATATCCCTGTCTTAGATCCACACTTAACTTTACGTCCGTCCAAATTTCTGACGTATTCCAATTGTAACTTGACTTCACAGACTAAAAATCCGTATTTTCACAATTTATCGAACTTCATGTCCTTAGTTATACTCTTATTCCAATATTGATTTAACTTCCAGCTTGATTTTTCCATAATTTATCTGTTGATCCATCCAAAACACTTGGTCGCATCTTACTTCGGAAAGAATGTACCATTCTAAATTCCTCTACTGAGTCACAAACCAAACTGTAATATCTTATCTTGATTCAGGATAACAAACACTCGACACATCTTCGTGATGTAATTCAGTGATTTATTATCTTCATGCAATTACTGATAACTATTCTTTCGTAATTCCTACCAAATTCAAACCACTTCACAATTAGTCAAACAACTTCTTTTACCAGTTCCATCTGGTCTGATGCTGCCCACTGTACTCGTTAAATTCGATATTTCATCTCTTTCGTATCACGCCAAAGGTAATACACTTAAAACAAGATCTCCTTATTTCCAATCTTACCATCACTTTCTCCTCCGATTCTTATAAATCCGACTGAGCCCCTTTCATTTGTCACCTTCCACTACGTAACTTCAATTCCAACAGTGGAACACCACCATTTCTTAAGCACTACCACGTGGCTGATAGTCCACGGAGAAACACACTTATCCACTGGGATCCTTAATAATCAACGGTACAAGACTTACTGACGTCCTATAGTAGAACAATTTCCTCACTGACACACATTATTATAACATCCGTCCAACACTCTCCAGATGATAGAGGTGCAGGAGTTACACTGTTACTATCATAACCATACAACTCCAAATCCATTGAAAACTCGAAATAATTCATCCAAAAGTAGTATAACAACTTCCGTTTCTGATTACCACATTCCAAATTGATTCCTCTTACATATTTTTTCGACTTACTCAAAAATTCCTTGTTGACACGAGATCTCAACCAATATTACATAACACCATCACGATACTTCAATCATACGCGAGTCACCACTTATCAACTTAACCTGTCCAACGCACAATTGTGAGTTTCCATATTACTCACCAATTCCCGTACAACACTCCACCTACACACACTTCTCGGTTGAATCAACTCTTCTCATTCGTTCCATTTCATAAATGATTCCAAGTTACATACTTAACTTCGGAACGTCCAATTCTTACTAGTACTTGGAAAGATAACCAACAAATTCCTCCTCTGGTTAGAACACAACTGCACACAACTGATACCACTTTCACGGGGTCTAAATCCAAAACCAAGGACTCACGAAAGATAACAATTACTAACTCTGGCCAACCGGTCGTTCCTTAATAACACCATAAATTAAATTACCGAAACGATCTTTTCGAGATCAACACTTCGAGAGTATTTTCCAACTTTGTCCTTAAGACTCGCAACAATAATAATAACAATACACCTAAGACTTTTTCACACTCAACACAGTTCACAAGATTACTTTTCCAAAGTAGCTCCCTCGTCGTCTGAACGAGTGGTCAACTATGCAACACCTTTCCAGAAGTTACGATTTCACAACACAAATCCGTCTTTCACTTATTTGAAATCCTGTTTTTCATTCGCACAATACTCTCAACTCGTAACAACATAAGGTAACAAAACATAGATGATGGTTCTCAAGAGATTCCATAACTTACCTATACGTTCGTCGATTAACCATTTGAGCTAATTGGTTAACTTCTCCAAATCCCACGTAACACCTTCAATGCACATGTTAATCGGTTAGCCACCTTGGTTAATCAGTTAACACTGCTGCAGAATCTACAAATCAGTTTTCCTCTTAATTCAAAGCCATCCATACTCAACCATCAATCTGATTTGTTCTAACTTGAAATATCATTTTCCAACTCGCAGTCCCTTAACTGGTATAACATTCACCAGCCATGATCCACTCAGGTAAAATCGACAAAGTCAACACATGCAGATGACACACTCCAACCAAGTGACAAGGTAGAATTCTAAATTCTGACGCAGTCACACGACAACTCTTTTGTGGGATAGTTCACTTTTCTAATCAAACAATTTCACTTGCGGGAAACCAATAATGACGACATTCTGGGGTCTTTAATCACAATTCATACCTGATTCGTCCATAAGAAAAACCTAACACACAACCAGAAACCATACCACAAAAGCGATGGACCTATCATGTCAGCATACAACCTTGTCCTCTCACTTGAATTCCCTTGGTGAGAATTAAAACAACAACATTCTTAGTTCATCAAAAGGTAGATTCTGAATATTCCGATTATTCACAAATACATGAATTCTCTATACTTGAAAATAAATCGGGGTAATGCACCCTCTTGAAGGACCTTTCCATCACTTCGTACACACTAACCGAGGTTTCTTGTCCTTCACTGTCCATTGGACATTTCACTTACCAAATCACTTAATGGAAGATTCGCAACCGACAATTCTCCTCAACTATCTACAAAACCATTCTGGTATAAATCGTTCCATGATTTACACTTAGTCCATAATAAATCTTGGGTTGCTTCTCGTTGTTTACCGCACACTTACTTCCTAAAATACAACACTCACTGCTTCACAAGGTACGTCCCTTCACACTTGTCTCAAGAATAAGAATCCATCACGTAATCTTGTGACAAAGGTGCTACCACTACGCTCGTTCTTAATACCAAGGTGTAACTTTCTTATAACATACTGTTAATACCGTTTATTCCACATAACCGAATAAAATCCACCTCATACACAATATTTTCACTTTCCACAGCATAGATCACTTCCATAGCTTCATATCGATACAAAGAACGCTTAAACCGGAAACCCGAGTCAAAAGATATGAATTTATGAAGAAAGGAAAATTATTGGAACAGCCAGATTCGCCTGGCGATTAATAATTTCGCCTGGCGAGTCCCCCTTCGCCAGCACTTCGCCCGGCGAACCCGCGGCGAGACCCCATTCGCCTGGCGATTTCCTGATTCGCCTGGCGAATCACATCAGAGGCAGAATTTTCTGCTGCATTTTCATGGTTTCCACACCTCAAAATCTAACTTTTCCAAACCAAAACACTTTCAAATTCCAAATTGGTCTCTAATTGAAAACAGAAAATCCCGATGTAATATCTCGAACTTAATCTCTCTTCATAACCGAAGATACACAATTTATCTCCTAGTCTTCATCCGGCGTATACTTATTCCACTTGAAGCATGTAAACGCATCCTTGTGTTCCTCCTCAGACTTCTATACTACTCTAGGTTCCCACCAAACACCGAACTCCCTTAACTCTCAACTTTTAACCCGTCGGAAGGTATTGTTCCGAGTACATTCCCTGAGGTACTCTCGTCCATTCAAGATACCTTAACGACCTTAGAAATTGAAGCACCAATTACTTATCTCACTTCCGGACCTTACGCCACGCGTTCCACAAAACAACCTTTCTTTTCCACAGAATGAGATTATTTGAAATCCTTATCCATATCAGTGGCCAATCCAGCTCTACTAGCGACTTTACATATTCCTTAATACCTTATCAAAACGTCCGATAGATATCCTTAACTCACTACGCCAAACAAGACCTTAGACAGCGCTTTTAAGCGCTGTCTAAACCTGCGCTGCTAAAGGTTTAGACATCGCTTTGGGTAATACCAAAAGCGCTGTCTAAAGGGGGGTATATTTAATGAAAAGCGTTGTCTATGGTACCATTAGACAACGCTTTTTGACATTTTTTAGGTATACCTTAGACAGCGCTTTTGGTAAAAGCGCTGTCTAAGCCCCACCTTTTTGACATTTTTTAGGTATACCTTAGACAGCGCTTTCACAAAGCGCTGTCTAAGACCCACCTTTTTGAACCTTTTTAGGTATACCTTAGACAACGCTTTTGGTGAAAGCGCTTTCTAAGCCCCACCTTTTTGAACTTTTTTAGGCATACCTTAGACAGCGCTTTTGGTGAAAGCGCTTTCTAAGCCCCACCTTAGACAGCGAATTTAGTGTAAAGCGCTGTCTAAGGTATACGAAAATTTTTATATAAATTTTTTTAAACCACAATTTTTACCAGGTTTTTCAACCAGAATTTGACCTGTTTTTCAACCAATTTTTTTTCAGAAAAATACCACAATTTGGAGATTCAAATCAATCCAATTTGGCCTATTTAAATGTACCAATTTTCACCAAAATTATATATCCAAAACAATTGGCAATTCAAACCAATATATATATATATATATATATATATATATATATATATATATATATATATATATATATATATATAGACAAATGTACATATTACTTATACTAGTACTTTTGCATCCAACCAAAGCATTGCTTCAAATCTACATAGGTCCTGAAAGAACACAGATTATAATTCAATTAAAAGAATACATCAACAATGTCTATAGTTAGAAAGTTACACATATTTAAATTCTCATCAATTAAAGTAAGAGTACAATATTATACCTGATAAAACTCTGAGCTCCATAATGTATTGACACCAATCCTCTTTAATTTCATCCAATTGAGAAATTGAGGAATGAGCACACTTGCATTCTTCAAAGTACTACATAATAATATAACATAGTTTGATTTAGTTTTAACTATTTCATTATATGAGAGATATGTGTTAAATATTAAAATAACTCATAAGTTAGAAATACATACATCGGATGGAATCTCTATTCGATCCAAAATAAGAGTGTCTCTCATAAACCTCAACATGAAATATCCGCAATCTATTTCATTACGTTACCGAGGACACTACAAATGAAAAGAATATATGGATAAATCCTAAGTTTTATCAAGTAGCATCACTAATATATAATAAAACATGTGATAATTAATATACCTTCACTCTATTCCATGTAATGGGGTTGACTCTCCTCTTTGGTACTTGGCCATCTCGTAGTGCTCGGAAAGCTTGTATAACGCTAATAAAATATAAATGAATATTTAGAACAATTCAGATAAATAAATAAACAAACAAATAAATATACACATTCATATTTAGAACAATCTCACTTACGTGTCAATACATTTCTTCATATCCGGGTATGTTGTCCAATCATTTCCTAACGAATCCAGATAATACACCACTTCTCTGCTAGGATTAATTGCGACCAACAACTAATGTCCACTGTAAGATTAAACAAGTGTTAGATGGAAACTCACGACGTCAAAATACAAAAAAACTATAATAGATGAATTTAGAATGAAAATCTAACCCAGTATTAAACGGTAAAAGGAACAACTTTTCCGTTTCTTGGTTGTCCATAAAGACGTCGCGTACATACGCCAGGACCTCATCTGGTTTATTTATTATTAAGGATAAGTTGACAGACGCGAGGCATAAGAATGCAAATCTTTGCTGCAATCCACGTGGGCGCATAACTTTGTCATACAGAAACCTTAAATAAAAACATCATTAACATTAGACTATTCATTTGAAACATAAAGTAAATAAGTTGTTCAATTAATATACCAAAGTAGATCGGATATATACCTCACGTATGTATTGACAACACTGACGCCCAATTCTTCATGATTGAAAACTTGCTCGAAGTCTTCATTACCAATATTTTGTTCATGTTCAAAGCCATATATACCTTTCTCCATATGTATAAGACGAACACCTCCGGTCGGAATATCTGTCAATTGTAGAAATTTCTGAAGGCACGACCTAAACTTGGAGATAGGTTGTTTTCTAGCCCTGTTCTTCTTAGCACCAACATTTTTCTGTGTTGAAACGTTGCCAATCTCTTTACCAGGCAGCTATATATCATATAATTTGTTAGATGAAGTATAAGATATCCAATTTAACATTTTCCATGCATAAATATCATATAATTGTGATGTACCTCTTTTTTTGAGACAACGGACTCGGTATGCTCCGGAATCCCCTTATCCTTTGTTTTGGATCTTGTTGGAGTCTAAATAACATTACCATGTAAAAAATGAAAATAAAATGCTCGTAAAATCTTTGAATCTACACATTAAGGTTAACAAAGGTTCATAACGGTTTTGAGCATACCTCATATCCTACGAGTATGAGGTTTGACGGCCATGCAACATACGACCCAATAGCATCTCCCACCAATGTTGCATCCGAAACATCGTCAGGATAGGGTAATAATGCACCCGCCTCTGTAGCAATATCAACCGATACTTTCATGCATCCAGTAGGGAGTAGGTTATTGTGAAGTAATTCTACCGAAGTGTTATACACTTTTCCCTTGCCAACCTTCCGATAAGTTGGTGAAGATAAGAAGAGCTGACAATGGGAAACGCCCTAAAACCAAAAATAAATATGACATTGTTAATGTGTATATATGTCATTTAAATAATTTAAGCTACTAATTTAATTTCATAAAAATATATATAATTACCTCTGGAATATTCGGTCGAAAGCTGCAGTTGATACTATCTTTCTCCGATCCATCTCTAAGCGTTATCCCTTTCTTTCTCCTTTCTTAATTCCCGAACTTCAGCTTCCAGTGCTTCCAATTTAGCTTGAAGTTCTGTATTACTAGGAGCCTTTCCTTTTTTAATATTCAAGGAGGTCGGAGTGATCCCAAATCCCTTACCCCTCACCCGACCAGAATACTCAGGGACATCTAATGCCCGAGTAAGTATGCTCCTGGAATCATCTGGAGATACAGACTGAGATAACGCCTCCTGAAAATCAGATGAATATTGAATATTTGTCAAATATTTGTTAATAAAGTATTGATTTAATTAAAGAAATATTGTTATACTTACACATTTCTCAAATACTTGTAGAACCTCTTCTGCAACAACTCTAGACTTGCCCACACGGGCTTCCTTCCACAAGACATGTGCAGGAAGAGATGTTTCAGAGCTATTCGCCTTTTGTAACTACATATAAAGTCAAATAATATGATCAAATATAACTCATCATGATGAACAATTATTATATCATTGCAATTTATTGATACTTACCAAAGATTGCTCCAAACGTCCATATCTAACACGTCCTTTCCTGTATCGATACTGGGGAGCTGATGCTCTTTCCCGATTAATTGCACTTAAACTCTTAAATGTCGGGGTTTGTCGTTTGGCTTTAAACGTTACCCATTCTTGTGGTGAAATCAAACTTGCATATTTAGATGGATACTCTGCATCAACAAAGTTACCTTCAGCATCCTTAAGAAAGGTGCGGTTTAAATATTTCCTAAACCCTCTTAGGAGCTTCCCTGCCAATCTGATCAAATAAGCTTTTCTTTCTTCCTCAATGTTGAAGCACCTCTAAAAAACCATACACATTGGTTAGTACAAATCATTTAAAATACATGATTAGTTGGCATAATTAAAGACATAATTATGGTACCTTTATCTCATTCCAAATTTTTTCTTTGACTTCCTTCAACTATTTGTTTCTCCAATCATCACAAGTAATAGGAATCGCATTCCTTACAAGTGCACCAATGAAACTTGTCAAGGTATGACTGTTAGGCTCAACAAGAGTGCCTGAAGGGCTCCAATGCACATCTAAAATGATGCCTTGATCTCTAGCACGGATCACTTTCTTCATAACGGTTATTCCTCTTTTAATCTCTTCTTCCATAGATTTTTGACTTTCATCCTGAATAGGATCATCATCATGTGGGTAATCATCATCATGTGGGTGATCCTCATCATGTGGGTGATCATCGTTAGCAGCCATCTAACCTGTAATAAAGAAATCAAGGATATCAAATATATTATATAACAAATATAATATGACATAATATATAACAAATATAATAAAGAAATTAAGGATAGAGAAATCAAGGAAATCAAGGATATCAAATATAATATGACATAATATATAACATTGAATGAGCAATATTAACACTAACACTAACACTAACCTAAACTAACCTAAACTAAACTAACACATTATATAACAATAACAATTATTAATTTCCGTTAGTAATTAATAGAAATCAAAACCAAAAGGAGGAAAGTTATGACTTAAGGATTTACAATATATTTCTTTACCTAATAAATTGCTTTGAATTTTGGTTCTTTAGAACAACAACCTCAAGGATTTACAATATTAAAATAATGAGAAATATTAACACTAACACTAACACTAACCTAAACTAACCTAAACTAAACTAACACATTATATAGCAATAACAATGTAGAGCAACATTAACACTAACCTAAACTAACCTAAACTACAATAACACTAACCTAAACTAGCCTAAACTACAATAACACTAATCTAAACTACTCATATTCTATCAAAAGTACATTATTCTATCAAAAGAACTCCAAAACCTAACAGAACAAAACCTAACAGAACATCATTATATCTAAAGAACTCCAAACATATGGTAACAAGAACAAAACCTAACAGAAAAATATGAAACTCACTTCTAACATAAAAAGAAAAACTCTTACCAGAACAGTGGAGCACGGTGGAGTACGGTGGAGGATGGTGGAGGACAATGTAGGAAGGACGACGGCCGGACGGACGACGGCGAGAAAGGACAGACGACGGCGGTGAAAGGACGGACGGCGGCGGTGGTTTCAGCTGGTTCGTTCTTGTTCGCAGAAAGAGAGGGAAAGAGGGAAAGAATGAAATATATGAAAAAGTATAGAATACTGATACAGTTTCAATCTTTATTTTAATTAAAAAGACCTTAGACAGCGCTTTGAATGAAAGCGCTGTCTAAGGTGGGCCTTGGAAAGCGCTGTCTTATATGGGCCTTATACAGCGCTTTTGATTTTATTTTTTTTTAATTTATAAGACCTTAGACAGCGCTTTTGAGTAAAGCGCTGTCTAATATTTTACTTTAATTTTTTTTTAATTTATAAGACCTTAGAAAGCGCTTTCCTCAAAAGCGCTGTCTCAGGTCTTATATATATTTTTTAATTTATAAGACCTTAGACAGCGCTTTTAAGGAAAGCACTGTCTAATATTTTCCTTTAATTTTTTTTTTAATTTATAAGACCATAGAAAGCGCTTTCCTCAAAAGCGCTGTCTAAGGTCTTATATTTAGACGCGCTTTTATTTTTTTAAGTGAACAGTTTCCGTGTTTTCTAAATTTTTTAACTTATAGCAGCGCTTTTGTAATAAAGCGCTGCCTATGTAGTGCTGCCAAAGTGTAATTTTGGTGTAGTGACTCTCGGACTCCATCTATTCCTAAGGATTACTTGAACAATACACTACTCTTTAATTTCCATGCTACCCAAGCACAACTTCTATTAAAACCTCACTGAGCTGACCCAAAACTCTTCACTACTAACTCTTGGCTTGAGCCTACCCTCACAGAACAAGTTCCGACAACACTACGGAGTCCTCGTGGTCACTCAACCATGATTCTACCTATCACATACATAGTATTAGGTTTATCAGGCCCAACACTACATAGTATGATATTAGATTTCATGATGGCAAGACACACTTAAGAGGCAGGAATAGATTTACCTATGATGTTTCAAGGCTATGTCGGGGATACGACCTGCTTTAATACCAATTGTAAAGCCCTGTATAGTATATACCTAGAATAATACAATATAAGCATTTTATTTGGTACTGACACCATCATAAGTGCCTAATGGCGTAATTAACATACTTGACCATTCTAAAACATAATCCAACTATGGTACAAGCTATGGAAATTAGCCAAAAAATAAAATAAAACTAAGATCAATATACAATATTCCTCATTGTACAAGAACAATAAAATACATAGCGGAATAAGCTTAACTAAGCTTCTCTTGAAACATCCCAGCATCGCTCCACTTGTAAATCAAACATGCAAACCACACCTGAAATATAGAAACTATAGTGGGGTGAGATACATCAAATCTCAGTGAGTTCCCTATCCTATAGATCCTCTCGGCTGTACAAAGTTCTATCAATCCCAACTCAAGTCAAGGGAAAGGGAAAATGACCTTGAGTTCACAATCTCACACTATATGGAAACATGTCATGAGTTCATCAACTCAAAATATCACTAATCGATAACCATGCCAAGGTACCTCCTGTTCCCGTCCGCTTCTACGTCTAGAAGGCGATCCGAGTCATAGATCCTTGTAATCTACTTGACATACAAATGGATCCGGGTTCTACGGGCCTTTTACCATTACGAACTGTCACTTCACACGTGTCTTTTACCGTCACAAGCATACTCTCCATGGGCGCCATTCGTATAGCACGGGGAATCAAACCTGCCAAGTAGTTATGCATCCATTTCAGAGGAGTTCGAGACTCATGAAACTACACTCAAGATAACCTGGTTACGATTACATGATCACATACAACAGTACGATTGTATTCGACAATCACAAGGCTATAATGCCTTAAGGCTTCTCATGCCTTACTAAAACACAAGGTTAACTACATGTTCCATACTAGTGATCACATACAACAGTTACGGATTTTTGAAAAAAAGAAAATATTTGATCCCAGGCAGATTCGCCTGGCGAATACCCCTTCGCCAGTACTTCTCCAGCACTTCGCCTGGCGAATCTCCATTTTTTAGAAAAACAAAAGTTCCAGTAGCTAACACATTTCTGTCTCTTCAAATTCACCTGGCGAATCTGGTTTTTGCCTGGCGAATACCTTTTGCCAGCACTTCGCCTGGCGAAACTGTGGCGAGACCTAATTCGCCTGGCGAATCACACCAGAACCAGAATTCTCCCCTTACGGGTTCCATGGTTCCAAAAGCTAGAAAATCCACTTTTATCAACCCAAAACAATTCCAAACAACACAAACAAGCATAATTAATGTTCATAAGCATGGAGTGATCATACAACAAAATTTATACCGATTTTTAACCGTTAGATTATCGATTTCCAATAATTCTAACCTAACTCAACATTTTCGAAACTCTAAAACTAATGTCCTAACTAGAACCCACCTGATGATCGAAGAAGAGTTTGAAGAAGATTATGAACATTGATAATGATCCATAAGCTCCTCTTCTTCATCCATGGCTTTTTTCCCTCTTTCTCTTATTTTCCCTTTTTCCTCTTTCTTCTTTCTATCTTTCTCTTTTTCTTTCTTTACACACACACACACACACACATATATATATATATATAATGCTTATTATATAATATAATTCCAACAGGGTAAAACATATCCAATTGATACTTTGTCGTCTCAACCCAATTGATCAATTATCGGAGTTACTAAAAATAACTTTCTTGAATTAGTAAATATTAATTCGTCTCCTTAATAAAATAATTGATCTCTTAAGAGTTCTCCAGTTTCTCTATTGATCCCAAATGTCAATACTTAAAGTACTTAGAGGATTCCATTAATCCAATTATCCAAAGATAGAGCACATAGATACTCATCTGATCTCATCTGATATCCAATTGAGCATTTAAATATTATGGGGTATTACACCTTGCCTTGTATCGAGTTATTTCTCCTATGGGATTCAACTTCACCTTGTATACCCACTTCACATCGATTGCCTTCTTGCCTTAAGGAAATCCCACAAGTGACCAAGTTTTGTTGACTTCGATGAACTTCAGTTCCTTATTCATTGCTTTCACTCACTTCAAATCCTTCAATGCCTCAGCTGCATTGAATGATTCAAAATCTGCATAGAAAGCATAGTGTATCATCTCACCTTCATTATCGTCCACATCATCTAATGTAATCTCAAATTCTTGCAACCTTGGAGGCACGTGTCTGGTTCTTTGAGGCATGCTTGTGCTTGCTAGACCTCTGACTTCTTCTTGTTGAACTTTTCTTTCCGCGTTAATTCTCGGTTATTCACATAAGATTCTCAGTTAATCCTTCTTTATATTTTAAGGCCAACTCCATTCCTTAAGCTCATTTATGATCACATCTGTTTTGATCACTACTTTCTTGTTCACTGATTCGAACAACTTCTATCCTCCAGTCAAATGATACCTTGTTAGAATCATTTGACTCGACTTATCACCATAATAGTTACTACGACAATAAAAAACTACAAAAACATATCTAAGATAAAAGCAGTTCCTAATCTTCCTCCCTTCCAACTTCATCTATGCTTTCGGTTCACAATAAACTCAACAGTAAATAGAAGCATGACAATGATAATAGGATCATGAAAATTAGCCTGGCTGCAACGACTTCATCTGCTATGATCCAGCCATCACAATTGGACTTCACTTGTTTGATTATTTCACAATAACTCTAAAAAAATTAATACATAAGTGCATAACATGTTCGGATATAAATATCACATAATTAGTTAGGGAGTTAGTTATTTGTTTAGTTATGATTATTTCGCATAAATAAGAAGCTAGTGTTAGACAAGAAATTTCAAAAAAGGAATTTCGACGGAGAAAACAGCTGGAATTTCTCCAAACATTGGAAAAGGTCGAGGTGTGGTTCGACCAATGGACCAATCAAGGGAACAAAAATATTTGATGTCTAAGAGTATAGATGAGGACTTAGAAAATTTTTAAGAAGTTTAGTGTTGGGTCGAGTTCGACATGTCGAACGGGTTCGATTGGAGGCAGATTTAAAATTCAAACTAAAGTAAACGCTTTTTGGTCTCATCCAAATTATGTAGGATATGTGAAAATCAATTGATAGTCAGTTAACATGCAAAGATGATATGTCAGACGGAGATACATATGAATGCTTGAAGACCATTATTTTTTAACATTATAAATTTGAATTGTAATGATGGGATCAATGGTGGCAAAAACATTGTAAACTTCTATTACACTCAAAGTACTCACACACAAGAGAGAAACGAGTTTTGCTAAAGGAAAATGTACTTTTCCATTTAAATTTATTTTTGTACTTATTTTCCTTTATGTTTAAAGGGATAATTTTGACTCAGTCGAAATCAGTTGGTCGGTTTACTTTTACAACTTAGTTATTTTATTGAAAATACTCAAGATTCATTGTAAGCAATCCGACATTATAAATTTAAAACAAAGTGATTGTTTAACGAAAATACTAGTGACCAATAAATTATTTGTTTTATTAGAATTATTTTGTATAAATAGGGAGTTAGTTATTTGTTTAGTTCGGAAAAAACATAATTGATAGAATGAATGCATGATTGATGTATGTATCAACATAACCTTGTCCAATATGATTCTCTCCAACTTTCTCAACTCGAGGGGATTTGTATAATTATATTACACGTTCATACTATGATTAGAAAGAAATTATAAACGATAGGTAATATGAATTAGCTCTATGGTATGTTCACTTCTAAACATAATTTGTTACATACCGGATCGGGATATACATCCAACTGTTTCTTGAACTTGAGGTAAGTTCTTTCAGTTGTTAAAGCTTTATCATATTCATAGTGTTCCTTTTCTCAAGTTTCTTCAGCTTGCAAATTAACATCAACAGAATTTCCATTTCCCTTAACATAAAGTGATGAATAGTTGGAGTATACAGAACTAAGATCCCTTCTAGATGTCTCTTCACGTATGTATATAAAAGCAAAGCACCACTAAGAATAACAAATTTTAGCACAAAATTTATAATGCCCTAAAAGTTAATTGTCCAAACTAACTCAAGATCAATAATAAACTCACTGTGTAAAGAGAATTACAAATTATACCTGGATTTCTTTATAAGTCGATCAAACTAAACTATGAACAAGACGAATCTAATTGAGACAAGTTTCAATGCCAATAATAAAATATTAAATTCAAAATGCTCCCCTAGACCCAACAAATAATATTACTTCCTTGAATATGATAATATTTAGATGCCTTAATAATATTTGTGGTTAATTATCTCTCTTTGAACATTCTCATCAATTTTGTATCACAATCACAACTCACATAGAACAAACAAATACCTGAAAAAATTTGAATGAAAAACTTTGATAACAAACCACACAGGTCTATAGAAACTTATGAATATCACTCAATTTCATTCAATTTATTCTAAAAATTTGAAACATTCAAAATTTTGAAATAATACAAATAAATCTAATAATTAGAGTAAATTACAAATTTGACAAAAATCGTTTTATTAATTTCTAAAAAAAAACATAAACCAAGAAAAACCATATAACAAAAAGCATCACAAATATTCAAGAGGAAGTTACAAGATTTTTCAAAAAAATATGAATAGAAAAACAATAAAATATTCAAAAATATATCAAATTACTATTAAATAATTTGAAAGCATCTTAATATTTTGTAAATAATAAAAATATATAAAATTATTCAAAATTTCAATCTAATTTTTGTACGTAACATACATAACAAAATATAAACTTCCAATCAACAAAATTACATTCAGACTTGTTAACATGACCATTTTACTATTATGATTTGACATAATTTCATAAAGTTATGTAATGATATATTCCTCTAACAACATCTCTCCTTCAAGAATACTCTGGTAGTCAAGGATGGACATAGTATATTTGAGAATACATCAGTATTGGAGTTTTTTTTCTATGTCGCTACTGAGACAAAACGTGAGCAATCTCTAGTCACCTAGACATATGGAACTTATCAACTCTATTGGATTTTGTGTTTGTTGGGAATATGTAACACTAAAATAAAGAAGGAGTTGATGAATAATTTTGTTGAAAATTTCAAAGCGTGTGAATTTCACATAACCTTTAGGATCAATTCGCCCCCACCAATTATAGTATAATGGATGCAATTGAGATTAACAGCGAATTCTCTTAAGGATACTTTGAATTCCTTAATGTGAATTGCACAAACACAGTAAGTGTATCTTTTGATAATTGATTACAGAATAATGTTTCTTAAACTTAACTCATGCATTAATGAAGTGAATGATGATTTAGAATAATATAAATGATAAAGAAAGAGGTGTATGTATTTCCAATTTTTGTGTGTATTATACTTCTCAAATGTCTCTATTTATAGACAAGTTCAAGGCATTTGATGAAGAGAAACACTATTTGAAGAATGATTTCTGCATCTGTATAATGAACATGTATATTATTTGGCATACAAATTTATAACCAAGAAACGGGATAGATAAGTTTGTAAAGTTGCACCTTTTAGCCAAGGGGCGTGTGTTCGAATCTCATGTTCGTTAGTTTTGGAATAAATTTTTATTCTTGTTGTTTTAACTCAAAAATGACATAGCAAAGATTCAAACCCCTGACTATTAAGTGCATAGAGTCACACCTAACCACTAAACCATATATCTCGACTGTCATTAAAATCAATAACAATTCATATACATATTACAAAATTAAAGCTTGCATAATATTTTGGAAATCATCTACAAACTCTAAATTGAAACCACGGGAAAAAGAGAAATAATAAAAGAAACTCATTCATTGTAACAGAAACAAAAAGATAAAAAGAAGAGTACCAGAAACGCATCAGCAACCTCCAATTCTAAATAGAGCAAAAACACAGCCTAAGGCTTCTCTACTGTCTTGGGCCTTCCCGTCAAACATTTTGCCATGAGAGCATCGCAAACCTCCTTCACAAACCTGCCACAAAATTCAAGTTCAAACTAACACTAGAACGACAACTTTACATGAAAACAAAATCGAACTATTCATGAAATTAAATATTAAACATGAACACCAATAAAAAAATGTTGGAACATTATTTCAATATTCCAAGATAGAGGAATTTGAAAAAATTCCTTAAGTCTTATATTGGGTGTTTGTTAAAAAAACTCCTTAGTTCCACATTGTTTAGTTGAGATACACTACTACAAAAATAATATACAACAATGGTTAAAAGGAGATATTACCATTTAGGACCGACTGTTGTTACATAGTGTGTGATTGTATATGCGTTACTTACAATCACGGTTGTATGACCATTGTAGAAAATTGAAAAACGCGTTACCTATAATCACGGTTGTTTTAAATACCTGTTGTAAAAGGTTTGTCAATATTTTTTTATTTTTACCACCTGGTTTTCCTGACTACATTTATAACTTTTATCACAATATACAATATTAAATATTTAACACAACATCAAGAACAACAAGATTAACATGAATAATAATAACAATAACAAGAAGAAAAAGAACAACAACAATAACAATAACAATAACGACAAGAATAACAACAAGGGCTTTAAAAACAACGAGAATAATACCAAGAACAACAAGAACTATAACAACAACAATAACAACAACAAGAACAAAAATAAGAATAATAAAAAAAACTACAAGAGCAACAACAAGAACAACAAGAACAATAACAACAACAACTACAACAATAACAAGAACAACAAGAACAATAACAAGAAAAATAACAACAACAAGAACAAAAATAAGAATAACAACAAGAACAATAAGAGCAAAAACAAGAACAACAAGAACAATAACAAGAATAACAAGAGCAATAACAACAACAATAACAAGAACAAGAACAAAAATAAGAATAACAACAAGAATAAAAAGAGCAACAACACGAACAACAAGGCATTTTGCCACTACCATAACTCTTAGCTCAAATTGAATTTGTTGATGTTCTTGGCCATTTTGGAAAGCCCTTATATGATACAACAACTGTTTAGTCATATTTGGTTTTGATACTTTTTGGATCCAAGTGAAAAATGTCCATACATTTGGGAAAAAGTGAAGGCAGATTCTGACTTAGTGAAAATTTCACTAAGTGGTTGAAAAAAGTGACATTTTCACTTTTTGTGATTTTGATCAATCCATAACTCAAAATCCATGAAGAATTGGAATGAGGTCTAGTAGAAGTTTTTGTAGAGGGCCATGAGATCTACAAATCAAGCTTTGGATGGGGAGAAATGGCTTTGTGGTTTAGGAGTTATGATCCTCCAAAGTTGGTACCCTTGCCACTTTGTTCATAACTTAGAAAATTTTCTAAGTTTTTATGGTTACCCCTTTTACAAGTTATCCCATTTTCTTTGATTTTTCTTGATGAATGATGATTTAAATCATACATTAACATCATTTTAGGGTTAAAAATCCATAATTGTGAAAAATCTCAAAAAGTCAAAGTTGACTTTTATGCACAGTTGACTTTTTATCAGATGAATTCCAAACTGTGCAATCCTTTAGGAAATCATGTCCTTGACCTAAATCGAACTTGATGGACATGTTACATGGGTGTTATAGGGTATATTGAATCATGTCTTTGGCTTGGGAGCATGTCCTGGTTAAAAGTCAAAGTTACAGTTGACTTTTCCTACGAAACCCTAACTGTGGTACTGATGAAATTGAAACTTGTTGCTCAAGCTTCCTGAATCAATCCATTGTTGCAAATGGATAAATATGGTGTATTAGAGACCCTAAAATCCTCTCTTGAGGTCTTGGCTCATGCTTTGCCCCAAAAGTCAACTTAGGGGTGAATTAGGTCAAGAAACCCTAATTCCTGATTTTTGATGTATGCATCCCCTGAGGCAAAATTGACTTGATAATTGGGTCCATGAGGTTCCAAGGAGCATATTAGGATATGATTTGAAGTATTGGCTCATTCCCAGAGGAAAATTTCCAACTGGAGGCCCTGGTCGACCAAAACCCTAGTTTGGTGACACTGGCGATCTTGAGGCTTGATCCACCTAAAAGGGAGCAACCTTGTGCTTAATCCTTGAAGTGGGAGTCCTTTTGATCCATTGTGGATGTTTGAGAGGTTTATACAAGTTGAAGGTCATGTCATTCCTTGATTGATCCTTTGTCTAAGAACTCTGAGAGGGCTTGAAACCCTAAGTTTGACTGTAATGGATGCTCACCCATCCTTGGGGAGACTAATGAGGCATAATGATACACCCATATTGTGATCATGATTTTCACAATGATGGGAATCTTAGTGGTCAAAATTTAGGGTATGACAGATGCCCCTATTTAATCTTCTTGGACCCGAAGGTGTGAATGGCGAAGGTATTCGGGCATTCAGGGTGCAAGAGGATTAAATATTGGAATACCCGAAATTTTGATGGTGGTTAAGGATGGTAGCTTGCGCATCCTTCTTCTTTTGCTAAGCAATGATGCTTAGAAAAGGTAAAAAAACTTCCCCTCGATCCTGGTTTCCTACCAAGGAACTGGTCTTAGTTTCTGATGTAAACTTCCCCTCGATCCTGGTTTCCTACCAAGGAACTGGTCTTAGTTTCTGAAATAAACTTCCCCTCGATCCTGGTTTCCTACCAAGGAACTGGTCTCAGTTTCTGGGATAAACTTCCCCTCGTTCTTAGTTTCCTACCAATGAACTGGTCTCAGTTTCTTTTGTTAATAAACTTTATTGACAAGGGACGCTATTCGTGGTGGTTTTCCTCAAACTTTTCGCCAAATTTTCCTTGGGAGATGCCATTTGATGGGAAAAGGAATGATGTCAGACTTACTGGGGAACCCAATCGTCTGACTTGTAGAGGTGCACAAACTTCTCTATTGGAGACGCCATTTGTTTCTACTGGGGAAAGCGAGTTTCTTGAGAGACTGCTTCCGCTTGGAGTCATACATCATACTTTTCTCGGGGTCTTCCCGGATAAATGCCATATGATGGTGTAGCGAGCGATTTTTGGACGTGGTTGCGAAGCACAATCGCTCTTTGGTATCTACAGCTCGATTCATTTTTTATCCAATTAAAGCTGATGAAGGAAGGGAAATAGATGTCTCAAATTAACCCTGCTTGCAAACTGAGGTTAAACAGTCAAAACTGTTGGTTTACAGATGCTACAAAGATTCGGGGTCTCTACTGGGTTTATTTTTTTAAAAGTGGTGTTCGGTCGATTGGTGGGGGGTTTAAGATGTTAGGACGGATATATGAAAGTATGGGATTTTGGGTTTTTGTTTAGTGTGCTCGCTAAGATTTTTCTTTCAATCTTATGCCTACGTATTCCCGTTTACCGAAACAGGGAAATCAGAGCGTTCGTAGTTCCTCCTATTCTATGGGAGGAAATGGTTGTTTTGGTGTCTTGTTCAAAGCCCAAGATGTGAAGCTAAAAGGGTTTGACTTTAGAGAGAATTTGTCATCTCTAAAGAGGGGTTTGTCCGTCACAACTGTTTATAAAGGAGAATTACTTTAGCTGGGATTTGTGAATCCGGCAATGCCATAATTTCCTTTATAGGGGATTTCCAACCTGAAGGAGAAGAATTTAACTCAGTGTAGAGCAATGCTATCTTTCCTTAGGAATTTCTCATGCTAAAAGAGGGACAGTGGCATGGATGTAGATGATCCAGAGGCTTGCCGCTTACAGCAATTAGATGAAGGGAAAGGAATTATTGATGTTTGTGTACTGCGAACGAGGCACATCTTTGATGCTAAAAGGTTGATTGGATCAACCAGTGGTTTTCTTATACAAAGCCTAAGAGGAGGCTAATATGTGTCTCGTACAAAGCCCGAGAGAGAAGCTAAAAGGTTTTGACTCGACGATGAAGTCTTTTGGTATCTCGTATAAAGCTCGAGATGGAGGCTAAAAGGGGCTGATCCTACAAGAGGATCTTTTATACTCAATAAGAGAGTGTTTTTGTATCTCGTACAAACCCCGAGATGGAGGCTAAAATTTGTTTGGCTCAATAAGAACCTTTTTGTATCTCGTATAAAGCCCGAGATGGAGGCGAAAGGGGCGATTGACTCAACGAGGGAGTCTCTTATGTGTCTCGTACAAAGCCCGAGAGAGAGGCTAAACGTTGTTTGACTCAACAAAGGAGTATTTTGTATCTCGTACGAAGCCCGAGATGGAGGCTAAAATTGTTAGCTCCGCTGGGGAGAATCATTGTACAAAGCCCAAGAGGAGGCTAGTATAACTGTTTCAGTGGAGTGACAGATCCAATATACTGATTTTAAAAGAGAAAATCAGTTCTTATATGAGTAACACTGTACTCGAGGATTTGATTCAAGGATTAGGGTTATTCCCTATTCTTTAAGGAAATGGGAAATCCAAAGGGTATTGAGACTGTCCGAGTCTACTGGTTTTCTTCCTATTTAA
Organism: Lathyrus tuberosus; assembly: GCA_022829125.1. Classification (NCBI taxonomy): domain Eukaryota; kingdom Viridiplantae; phylum Streptophyta; class Magnoliopsida; order Fabales; family Fabaceae; genus Lathyrus; species Lathyrus tuberosus. The sequence continues at coordinate 3,129,512 of JALAZF010000552.1, read as the reverse complement.
TGAAGGGGTCACTTGAGAATGTCTTTGAGACTCAAGGATATTAGACTGTCCGTGTCTAGAGTTTCATCTTTCGTACTATGCTTTGAAAAACAGTAGTAGACTCTTAGAAAGGATTGTTCTATGAAGATGACTAAGTTCTGTTCCTATACCTCTAGGAGGTCGTCGGGACAACTTGTACGAAGCCCAAGAGGAGGCTGGAGACTTTTAAGAAGCCGAGTGGTCCTTGTATGAAGCCCAGGAGGAGGCTATCATTCCCGGAGGAAGAGATCATTATACGAAGCCTAAGAGGAGGCTGTGAATACTTCTAAGAAGCCGACGGGTCCTTGTACTAAGCCCAAGAGGAGGCGGGGTTGCTTTTAGGAAGCCCGTGGGTCCTTGTACGATGCCCAAGAGGAGGCCGATGCTTTTAAGAAGCCGATGGGTCCCCAAACCCCAAGAAATTCAAGACAGGCTATTCACGAGGAATAGATCAAGCCAGGAAAGTTCGAGAATTTAGAAGAAACTCAAGAGATGCCATTCACGGAGAAAAGATCATCCCTGGGGAATAGAGTTTCTTAACAAGTGCTTTTAAGAAGCCTGTGGGTCCCCAAACCCCGAGAAGTTCAAGATATACCATTCACCGAGAATAGATCAAGCCAGGAAAGTCCGAGAATTTGGAAGAAACTCAAGAGATGCAATTCACGGAGAAGAGATCATCTCTGGGGAATAGATTTTCTTTGACAACTTCTACGAGTGATAGTCTATGAAAGGGTTGACCGAGAATGCTGCCTTTCATGTCTCCATATTGTTTAACCCCAAGAGGAGGGAAGACTGTGTCTGGTAATCCTATGAGGATCTAGTTTTGACTATTTAAGAGTGATCAACGGGCTTAATGCTAGACGTAGTTGCCGGGGAAACTCTAAATATCTATACTATTATTACACAGTTGATATGAGTTTATGAAAGAAGACCTACAGCGAAACAGCCCCACAATACAGTTATATGTATATGAAAGCGGTAAATGAAAGCGTGTAAACACTTACTCGGTTGTAGAGCTTCCATGCTGTTTGGTTAGTTGTTCAACAAAGAAAGATTGAAAACAACAGTATATTTCAAAATCAAAGGAGAAAGTGCTTTGAAAAAGAAAGATTTGGGGCTTACAGCTCAAGGAGAGGCCCAGGATTTTACCAGTGATTGCACTGTTGAATTTGTACAGAGGGACTTATACAAGTGACTGAGGCCCAAAAATTATTTTCTGTACAAAGGGATGGGTCTTACACTCTCTCAAGAGGCCCAAAAAGTTTTTAAAGAAAAAGAGTGGGGTTTATAACATGAGGGTAGGCCCAATTGATTTTTCGTTTAAAATGGTGATCGCGCCGAGGTTTTCTTTTAACGGAGAGGGACTTATACAATAAGTGAGGCCCAAAATTGTTTTGGTTAAAAGGGGGTTGGGTCTTACACTCTATTAGAGGCCCAAAAAGTTTTGAGTGGGTCTTATAGCTCGAGGAGAGGCCCAAAAGTTATTTTTCAAAAGGCGACGATTGCGCCGTCTGTTTTTGACGGTATCGGGACTTATACAATACATTGAGGCCCAAAAATGATTTGGTCAAAAAAAGATTGGGTCTTACACTCTATTAGAGGCCCATGAGTGTTTGAAAAAGTTTGATGAAGGTTGAATTAATCAAAAACCCTAATTTCATTTTTTAAAGGGCATTTTTCAAAGAAAAATCAAGTAAAAAATGATAAAAAATATCAAATAAAATCATTAATCATGTTATAAACAGTGATTAAGGTTTATGAAAAAGTATTTTATCCACATGAATATTTAAAATCATTTTGGTTTTAAAAATCAAGAAAAAGAAATCATTTTAAAAGCATTTAAAACAATTTAAAACAATATTTTTTAATATATTAAAAATATATCAAATAATAATATTTTTTGTTATTTTTTGGTGGATTAAAATATTATGGAGTATGAATAAGAAGTGTGTAAAACAGAATTGGAAAATGATGATTTTTGCTATGTAAAAGAATTGGTTGAGTTTTGAAGATAAACTAAGAAAAAGAGGAATGTGATGTCACAACATCACATTCGACATCACTCATGAGTTTTGAAGATAAGAGAACAAGGGAATATGTCACAACATCACATTCGACATCAGACAAAAACCAGAACTGCACCTTGATTTTCAACATCTTTTTATCAAACTTCAAACATTCATAACTCTCTCAATTTTTAACGGAATTAAGATCCGGAAGAGCCTATCTTGACCAATTTTTCGCATGGAATCCAATGGTATCACTCATACATACTAAAACTTAATGTACAATGCATACAAGGCAAAAAACAGATCTGCACCTTAAGTTTAAACATCTTTGCTTATCAAATTTTCAAACATTCATAACTCTCTCAATTTTTAACGAAATTGAAATCCGTAAGAACCTATCTTGACAAATTTTTCGCAAGGAATCCAATGGTATTACTCATACATACTGAAACTTAATGTACAACACACACAAGGCAAAAAACCAGATTTGCACCTTAAGTTTAAAACAACATAAACTCCACATATAAACATGTTAAAGTGCAAACAGTAGGAGAACCATAACATACACATTAAGGACTACATTTTTGCTTCAAGATTTGTTCAATATGATGCATGTATGTGGACATCAAAGAAAAGCATGATTCAAAGAATTCAAGTTATGAATTTTACCTCTTTTTTTGGAGATTTTGTGCAACCTACCAAGTGCTTTGTTCCAGAAATGATTTGATGCTTTGGACACCCTCAAATGACCTCTTAGAAGCTTTTAGGATGGTTGGAATCAGCTAGTACCTGCAAAAACACAAACTGTCCCTTTCTTGCAAAAGGGGTTAAAAGTGACCAAAATAACAACTCCCTCAAATGGTGTTCTAGATGGTGGGAACCATTTGGCACAGTTCAAGGATGATATTTGGAGTGTGTTTGAGGTTTTATCTGGTTTGGAAAGTGACTGAATCAAGACATGGCTTGAAAAATGCAAAAAAGTGCTATTTTGAGGTATTGAGAAGTGACTTTGTGATTTTGTGATTACAGGTCACTTGTGATAGTTTGCACAGCTTGCATATGATATATATGAGGTGTGTGTGTGATTAGTTTGAGTGGAATTGCTCTCTAACTCAAAAACTTAGAATTACTTGCTTTGGAAGGCAAATTTGAGGTGAAAGAAGAGATTTTGAGGAAAGCATCTATTTGATGGCTTTGGTGTACTCAAACTGAACACAAATGAGCTCTATTTATAGTAGAGCAAGTTTGTTTTTGCAGCAATAGTGAATGGCAACTGCAGCAGAGGTTTGGCCAATGTTGTCAAATGAAAATCCAAGTCTCCTCTAGCCATTGACTAGAGGTTAGGGCACAAGCTGCTGGTTCCCTACTTGTTGGAGGAATCTTGACTGAATTCAGTTGCAAATGTGTCAGTCCATGCCACCTTGGTGCTTCCATTGAATGCTCCAATCCAAAATTGTAGTCTTGTCCCTCTTTTAGGGATTTTTAGGAATACCATGCTACTTCTTGTTCTAAGGACTTTAGAGGCTTGGCTCAGTGATTGTCCCCTTTAGATTTGATCCTCAGATGTGTCTAAAGTGATGACAAGGCTTGGAAATTCGTGTGGCACAAGAAATGTGCAAATTTGTCATGAAACATGTCTTAAAAATCAGCTGCAGCAAGCCTTGTTGTAAAATCCATAACTTCTTGCTAAATAATGATGAATGGCTGTTCCAGGACTCTATGGAAAGCTAAGATGACATACTTCAACTTTGATGTTTGACTTTGGTCTCGGTTCATCTTGCAAAGTCATCAAAAATGGTCTTGAACTTGTGTAGTCAAATCTGTCCTAAAAGCTGTCATGAAAATTCTGCTTTATCACTGCTTTTTGCAAAAATCATATCTCCTTGCTCGAGTATGCTACAAGGACGTTCTACAACTTTCTGGAAAGCTGAGATAACGTACTTCAACTTTGATGTTTAAGGTTTGGCTTGAATCAACTTGGATCATGGAGAAAAACATCCTTGAAGTTGGAGGGATAATGATGCTATATGAATGAGAATGCAAATAGAATGCATGATGTATGTATGTATATGCTGACAAAACTGACGCGACATACATACTAAAAGATGAACATGACGGGATACTCGGCCGTCGCGGTGCGAAGTCGTACCGTTGATCCAAAAGTAGCAATTCTGCTTTGCTTAGGAGAGACAGTCCCTGCGGGGAATAGCGTTGGTCGGGCTTAGGAGATAAGAACTCGGCCGAGGGTATCAGATGGGAAAGCCGCATCTGATACAGCTGATCCTTCATTCAGGCGCACTGGCATATAAGGTGTACTTTAATTCTGCACTTTGAGGCTCGAACACCTTTGGTGAGGCGATCGATGTTCTTTCGATGTTCAACTGTCAACAAGAAATTGTCGTCTTTATTTTTTTCTTTTTTTAAAAGCAGAACAATTTTAACAAGTAAATTCATTTTTGCTTCGTTTCAAGAACTGTTGATCATATTAAAATGTCGTTCTATAAAGCTAAAACAAATGATAATTATAAACAAAAGCACAAGGGCTCAAATTTTATTGATAGGATGGAAATCAGCAAAGCGCGTTGTAATGCTCTGTATAATATATACCTAGAATAATACAATACAAACATTTTATTTGATACTGACACCATCATAAGTGCCTAATGGCGTAAATCACATACTTGACCATTTCTAAAAACATAATACAAACTATGGTACAAGCTATGGAAACTATCCAAAAATATAAAATCTAAGAATAATATACAATATCCTTAATTGTATACAACAAATACACAGCGGAATAAGCTCAACTAAGCTTCTCTTGAAACATCCAAGCATAGCTCCACTTGTAAAATGAAACCTGTAAATACCTCCTGAAAATAATCAACAATAGTGGGGTGAGATACATCAAACCTCAGTGAGTTCCCTATCTTATAGATTCTCATGGCTTTACAAGGTTCTATCAATCCTAACTCAAGTAATGGGGAAAGTAAATGACTTTGAGTACACAAATTTCACAATCTCACACGATATGGAAACACGATATTGAGCCCATTACTCAAAAGTATCACTAATCGATAACCTGTCAAGGCATCCCCTTTCTCCCGACCTCTTCTACGTCTAGAAGTAGGAACGAGTCATGGACCCTCGTAGATTTCTTGGTATACGAAATGGATTAAAAAATAAGGGACATATTATCACCTTAAATCGTCACTTCACACGGACCGTACACCGTCACAAGTCTCTTTACCCGTAGGCTCCATTCGTACTATAACATTGGGAATCAAACCTACCAAGAAATCGTGCATTCATTACAGAGGAGCTCGTTACTCATGAAATGGCACATAATAGAATAATGGTTCCATACTAGTGTTCACTCTCTCCTAGGCCAATACTCGTCACAGATGCACCGTTATACATCAAGTGCCCGAGCAAGCAATCTAGGTTATCTACTCTAGGCCAGAACTCGTCAAGGATGCACCTTTCTACCTCGAATGCACGAGCGTCGCCATACAGAGTTTCTTTCAATTCCTAGCCATTACTAGGTTCCACTAGTTTAAACTATGTCATTTTGTTTTGGGGTAAAGTTTCCTCACTCTTCCTAATTCATATTTTAACATGCATATTTCTTAATCATGTTTCACAACAATATATAGACATGGCATAACACAAATATTACAAGTAAACACATATAATCACACATCACATAAAACATCACTTTTCGGGTTCCCTCCGATTCATTTAATCGGGTATCGCAATCAATACTTTCACTTCTTATCCCTTAGGATATTTTCACCACTTTACATCGGCTATAATTATGCCTCAATCGGATTTGTATTCCAAAAGATATCAATTTCTAAACATTGTTCACAAATTCCGTTTTCAAACAATTTCAAATATCAAATTTCTATATTTATCTTATCAATCCATGGCATATAACCATGTTTCTACCTCACCATCTCATAGAGCATAAAATTAACTTTCCAACGCTTCCGACCGCGCGTCAATCCGAGTTACGGATTTCAAGTTACGACGAAAATACGAAAACCCTGTTTTTGCTGTCCCAGACAAATTCGCCTGGCGAATCCCTGGCGAAGCAGGCTCGCCACTAACTCGCCTGGCGAATCTGGATGAACCAGAATTCTCCCAAAATGGGTTTGGGACCTAAAAATGACCAAAACCTTCAACCCATATGATATTATTGCACCCCATGACCCAAATAACATGTTATAACCCATTTAGACATGTATTTCATCAAATCATCCGTTAGATTTCATTGATTTATTCGTTTAATCATTTTCTCTCAAATCTAACCTAAGTTCTAAACTTATATTTCTAGAACTTAAAGTGTCTAACTAAAACCCACCTGATAATCAAAGAGGAGTTTGAAGAAGATGATGATGATCCATGAGTTTCTCTCCTTCATCTTTCTCCACTTTCTCTTCTCTTCTTCTTTCTCTCCATTCCTTCTTCCTTTCTATCTTCTTCTTCTTCTTCCTTTTCTTTCACACACACACACACACACACACACATATATATATATATATATATATATATATATATATATATATATATATATATATATATATATATATATTACTATTATTATATAATATAATCCAATCGAGTAAAATATCTCCAATTGATATTTTGTCGTCTCAACCTAATCGATCAATTATCAGAGTTACCTTAAAATCATTTCTTGAATTTAAATAATTGATCCCTTCAGAGTTCATCCGTTGCTCTATTGATCCCAATTGATAACACGTTAAGTACTTAGATCATTCCATAAATCTAATTAACCAAAGATAGAGCACATAGATACTCATCTGATATCCAATTGAGCATTTAGATAATACGGGGTATTACACGCGTGATTCCATAGAGTATTTACAAAGTTTAGAAAATGGTAATTTAAGGGAAAAGGGCTACATTGAGACATAATGGCCATTATCCTTCTACCAACTTTGAATTCCGAACATCCTGAGCTTCCGTCGAGGATAACCTTGACTGGAGTTTTTCTGATGGACGACGTAACTGCTGCCGAGGGATTTTCCCCTTTGTTGAACGTAGTTACTTGCCATTATCCCTAATTTTTGCCTGGATTGTACTTTGAGGTTTCCAATCCACCGGGATGATTTTTTTATCATGTCTCTAATTTTTTCCTGGACCGCTCTTTCAGGTTTTCAATCCACCGAGACATTTTCTTTTTAGGCGAAGAATTTCTTGACTACATCAACAATCGTGGGGTAGGAAAATTCCTCTCCGTCCATGGTTGCAAGTCTTAAGGCGCCGCCTGAAAAAGCTTTCTTGACCACGTAGGGGCCGTCATAAATAATTAAGGTCGGCGTAATCTCGTTCAGTGATTCGTGAAAATAGTTATTCAAGAACAGACTTTTCTTACTTATTTATCGTTTGTAGGGCTTGGGTCACCAATATATATATATATATATATATATATATATAAAGATATTTTACGCTACTCGTCCCAACATATATGAAATCTTGCCCCCACCTTTTGCTGTTGAGCGTTGTTGAAAGTCAACGAGCGTTTTCTCCGATCTTTGCCAAGAACGTAATTTATGATAACCGTTGAATTGTTCGAAATTTATAAAATAATTAGAATATAATTTATGGTTAATTAAATATAATCCCGTTGCAACTTGAAATATTTATTTATTAAAATATTTAGTAATAACCTCCATTATTTTAAAATAATTATTAAATTTAAATATAAATTAGACTATACTTCCATTTGGATTTGTTCGTTTTATAAAATTATCAAGAGTATATTCCTAATAACATTTAAATTTTATAATAATACTTGGGCATTATAAAGACTTAAAATGGTAAAATTTCTCTTAGACATTATAAGTTCAATATTTCGACGTGTGAACTGAAATTTACATATAAATTTTAAAATAACCTTTATATAAACAACATAATTAAAATAATATAATTAAAATAAAATAAAAATTATAACGGCTTACCGGTTACTTATAAATATAATTTGGTTAGAACTTTGACGTATAAAACTCCTTTCAAACTTTAGAAGAACTTTTACCACAAACTAACTCTAAAAGTTACAAACCGACACCGTGAGAACCTCGATAACAAAAACTAATATTGCTATATAAATCAACTGCAGAAGGAAAGAAATAGAGAGGCAAGAAAGATGGTTTGTGAATGAAAGAATGAAAATGGCGTGGAAAAGACCTTTCTGTATACTAGTTACAAAATATTAAAATAACATAAGTGTATCTCTTTTTACCCATACCTTCTGTAATACCCCACAAATTATTTTACTCTAGATAATATTGGTTGTGATCAACTGAGTCCCAGTGTGCTTTGAGAAATTATCTGCAGAGATAATTAGGGTAACTGTGGAACTTAGAGTAAATCCAATTAATATTATCTGACTCTGAGATATTTTAGTATTTTAACTTTAGAGACTTTTTGGACAATTAGTAGTATTCCTAATTGATGATATTTTTCCCTATATCATTTCTTTCCTTTCATTTTCCAAAGAAAAAGATAGAAAGGATTTTGGAGAGAAAGAAAAGAGAAGGAAAGGAAGAGTAAAAGAGGAAAAAGTTCAAGAGCAAGATCATCAAGAACATCATCAAATCTTCATCAATCATCTTCCAATCTTCACCATCTTCATCTATTCAAGGTGGGTTCTAGATAGAAACTTAAGTTTTAAAGTTAGAAATGATTTTAGCTTAAGTTAGGTTTTATGAGAAATTGCTTAATTTGGTAATCGATGAGATTTAACGGTTGAAATGTGTTGAAAACTGAGTAGTATAAACTAAATGGGTGTAGAATCATTTATGGTTGATTATTGGATGTTTGGATATGTTTGGGTGAGGTTTTGGACCATGGGAACTCAGTTGTTACGCTGCAGAACTTCTGAAATTTCCCAGATTTGCACTGCGAATCCCCTAGGGAAGGGGAAATCGTGCACTCGCTGGATGTTCGCACGGCGAAGGTGAAGGCGAACGTTCGCCAAGCATTCGCCAGTGGTTCGCACTGTGAACCTTAGCTTGTTTTGGTTCTGCCACTGTTCGCCAGACGTTCGCACTGCGAATGGTGCAACGAAGAAGTGTTGGCTAGGCATTCGCTGGCAGCTTCGTACTGCGAATGAAGAAGCGAGCATTCACTAGTTTCTTCACAATGCGAACATGACAGATCATCCAACTTGTTTCTTTCATAACGTTTACCTCGTTTATCCGTTGTGAGTATTCTTGGTATCGTTGTGAAGCTATGAACATCCTCTAGCTAATGGTAGCGAGAAACATATGTTTATTGCCCGATTAAATAAATCGGAGGGGATCGTGAATTGGTGTAATGTGTGATATGTTGCATTATGTGTTTCCATTATGTGATTGACAAATATATGCCTATGCTATTGTTGTTAACATGTTTGAATATGTATGCATGCTAAAATACGAAATAGGCAGAGTGAGGAATATTACCGTAAACAATGGTCGGTTAGTGTGGAAATGACATAGTGACAACTCTCGTGCATGAGAGGCCGAGGCGTGTGTCTAGTAATCATAACCAGATTATCTTACGGTGTAGTTTCATGAGACTCGAGCACCTCCTCTGAAACGTATGCACAATTACTTGGCAGGTTTGATTCCCGTGTGTAGTACGAATGGAGACTATATGGTAAAGAGACTTGTGATGGTTAACAGGCCATGAGAAGTGACGGTTTACGGTTAACAGGCCGATGATCCCGAATCCATTTCGTATGCCAAGTAACTACAAGGATCCATGACTCGGATCGTCTTCTAGACGTAGAAGCAGACGGGAAAAGGGGATGCCTTGGTATGGTTATTGATTAACGAGATTCTTGAGTTAACAGGCTCAGGACTTACTTTGGCACTAGTGTGAGTTAACAGGCTCACGAGTGTGGATCCATTTATGGCTTGTGTGTACTCAAAGTCACTTCCCTTCCCTTTTGACTTAAGTTAGGATGTTATAACCTTGTAAAGCCGAGAGGACTATAAGATAGCGAACTCACTGAGATTTAATGTATCTCACCGCACGTTGTTGTTTACATCACAGGTACTACAGGTTCGACGAAGGGTAAGGACAAAGTGGTTTGACTTTTTCTTACGGATTGTAGCTTTTGAGATGGCATAGCTTCCGCTATGATGTTTTATTTTGAGATCATTATATTGATCAAGTTCTTAGTTCATTTTGGGACATCTTATATATGTTATGCCGTAGACTTTAGACTTTGTATTTAGGGCATTTAATGTATATAATGTGTTAACTAGGAACTCATGGTATTTCAGTACCAAATACTTGGATTCATGTATAATATATATGCTTTGATGTATGTTGTTATATATGGGTGTTATAGTTGGTATCAAAGCAGGTCGTATCCTCGACCTAGCCATGAAATAGTATAAGTGTTTCTTTCTGTTTCATATGCGTCATGTCGCCATAAGTCTTACGTGTTATATTTATGGTATTGAGCCTGGTCAACTTAATCCTATCTGTATAACATTTAGGAACATGGCCGACGGGCGCAGAGACAACTGTGCTAGACAGAGAACTACTCCAGCAGGGACTAATCTGCCAGGGGACAAAGGGAATGCCCCTTTGTACCAATTTATGCAACAGATGTAGCAACAGCAGAATCAGTTTGTGCAACAAATGGCTGGTGGTGTGCGTCCTCCAGTGGTTGTTCCTGAAACTGCAGGGGGAACCTTTAGGGATTTCATTCGTATGAATCCTCTGGAGTTTCAAGGAGGGTTATATCCAGTAAAGGCTCATGAATGGATATCCGATATGGAGCGGATTTTCTTGATAGTTCAGTGTAGTGAAGAAAATAAGGTTGTGTTCGCTTCTCAATTGTTAAAGGATCCTCCCATGAGATGGTGGGAAAGCGCTTCAGCCTTAATGATAATTCAAGAGGTACCGAAAGTATGGGAGCAGTTTAAGATAAATTTTATGGAGAAGTATTTCCCAAGTTCCTTAAGGTCTCAGAAAGAATTCGAGTTTCAACAATTGAGACAAGGCAACTTAACTGTGGCTTCTTATGCGGAAAAGTTCGAGGTTATGGCTGCTTATTCTAGGCAGGCTATGTATGCTCCTGACGAAAGATGGAAGATCAATCAGTTTCTATTCGATTTGAGGGCTGAAATTTCACATAGTGTGTCTCGGAGAGAATTTACTAGCTATGCTGAATTGTTACGACAGTGTTATGTGGCGGAGCATAGCTTAAAGAAAGTGCAAACAGAAGGAGAGTTAAGTAGGGTGAATCAAAGTGATCATGGGAGATCGAATCAACAATTTAGACTGAGACAACAATCTTTTAAAGGGAAGCAAGTTCAGAGTTCCAGGACTAGTGCGCCTCCGGAATGCCGTACTTGTGGAAAGAATCATTTTGGTAGGTGCAGTTGGGACGGAATAAGGTGCTATCAGTGTAATAAGGTGGGCCATATATTGAGGGATTGTCCTCAGAGGAGGAATCAGACGCAAGAAAAGAATACCGGGCGAGTGTATACCTTGGATGTGAGGAAAGCAAAGGGTGACAACTCTTTGATTGCTGGTACGTGTTTTGTGAATGGAAATCCTTGTTTTGTGTTATTTGATTGTGGAGCAACCCATTCTTTTGTATCGATGCAATGTGTAAAGCGGCTTGGGTTGCAAGCGGTTCCGTTGTCTCCACCCATGGTGGTTACTACTGCCATGGATGAGATTGTTGAAACACCGTTGATGTGTGAAAATTGTGTATTATCGGTCAATGAAAGAGTTTTCCAGATTGATCTTATCTGTTTGTCGCTTAAGAAAGTGGATGTTGTTCTGGGAATGGATTGGCTTTCTGCTAATTCGGTTTTTATCGGTTGTGAGGAGAAGTTAATCATTATCCCGTCCAATGAGGCTACTCCGAGGGATGTGTTAAGTACTATTTTAGAAGGTACGGTTGGAATGATTAATTTATTGTTTGAGGAGGAAAAATTCGTTCTTTTGATTCTTACTAAGGAGGAGGGTGGTAACCGCCAAGTTTTGAGTATTCCGGTAGTTTGTGACTTTCGTGAAGTTTTCCCCGAGGATATCACTTCTCTTCCCCCGGAGCGGGAAGTGGAATTCTCTATTGACCTGATACCGAGAACGGCTCCAATATCTGTTTCTCCGTATCGGATGGCACCACTTGAATTAAGAGAATTAAAGGATCAATTGGAAGAGTTATTGACTAAGCATTTTGTTCGACCTAGTGTTTCGCCCAGGGGAGCTCCTGTGTTGTTGGTAAAGAAAAAGGATGGTGGAATGCGGTTGTGTATTGATTACCGTCAGTTGAATTAGGTCACCATCAAGAACAAATACCCATTACCAAGGATAGACGATTTGTTAGATCAATTGAAAGGAGCCTGTGTGTTCTCGAAGATTAATTTACGGTCGGGTTATCATCAGATTAGGGTGAAGAGTTCAGATGTACCAAAGACCGCGTTTAGAACCCGTTATGGTCATTATGAATTTTTAGTGATGCCTTTCGGTGAGACGAATGCTCCGGCAGTTTTCATGGATTATATGAATCGGCTATTTCAACCTTACTTGGACCAATTTGTGGTGATTTTCATTGATGATATCCTTATCTATTCTCGTGACCCTCAAGAGCACGGAGAACACCTAAGAATCGTTTTATCCATCTTGCAAGAGAGACAACTTTTTTCCAAGCTAAGCTAGTGTGAGTTTTGGATGTCGGAGGTAAACTTTCTTGGTCACGTCATATCTCAAGGAGGTGTGGCGGTTGATCCTTCAAAAGTTGAGGCGGTGATTAATTGGGAGAGACCGAAGAACGTTGCAGAAGTTATGAGTTTCTTGGGGTTAGTAGGTTATTATAGAAGGTTTATTAAAGGTTTTTCCCAACTGGCTTTACCGATGACGAGACTTACTCGGAAGGATTATTCGTATGAATGGGATTCAGCTTGTGAACAAAGTTTTATGAGTTTGAAAGAGAGATTGACGACCGCTCCTGTTTTGGTTATTCCTGATCCTAGCAAGTCGTATGAGGTATATTGTGATGCATCGAAGATGGGATTAGGAGGTGTGTTAATGCAAGATGGACATGTAGTGGCTTATGCTTCTCGACAGTTGAAAGTCCATGAAGAGAATTATCCAACGTATGATTTAGAATTGGCGGCAGTTGTATTTACTTTGAAAGTGTGGCGTCACTACTTGTATGGTGTACAATTTGAGATGTTTAGCGACCACAAGAGCTTAAAGTACCTCTTTGATCAGAAAGAGTTGAACATGTGTCAAAGGAGGTGGATGGAGTATTTGAAGGATTATGATTTGGAGTTAAAATACCATCCGGGCAAAGCAAATAAAGTGGCGGATGCATTGAGCATGAAGGTGTTGTATAATGCCAGTTGATGATGCTAGAGTATACTTTATTGGAAAAATTTCGAGATCTAAATCTTCAATTTGTTTGGACTCCTAATGGTGTGATTATGGGAAATTTGAATATCAATTCTACTCTTAGGGAAGAAATCCAACAAGAGCAAGGGTTAGATGAGAAGTTACAAGAAGTGTTAGTACAACCGGGTTTTGTGCGAGCTACCGACGGAATTATTTTATTTAACCAAAGGATTTGTGTTTCGGATAACATGGAGTTAAAAAGGAGGATTTTGGAAGAAGAGCATAAGGGTGCTTTTAATATACATCTGGGGTCTTCAAAGATGTATCAAGATCTAAAGAGGGACTATTGGTGGTCCGGGATGAAAAAGGATATTGCCGTGTATGTGTCGGAATGTGCGGTGTGCCAACAAGTGAAGATCGAACACCAAAGACCGGGTGGCTTATTGCAACCTTTAGAAATTCCGGTATGGAAATGGAATAACATTTCTATGGTCTACCCCGTACTCAGGGTGGTTATGATTCGATTTGGGTAATTGTGGATCGATTACCGAAATCCGCGCATTTCTTAGCTGTGAAGACTACCTACAAGGCGAGTCATCTCGCGAGGTTCTTCATTTCGAAGATAGTGAGATTGCATGGTATTCCCACTAGTATCGTTTTGGATAGAGATCCAAAGTTTACTTCTAGATTTTGGAGAGCTTTTCAACAAGTTATGGGAACGAAGTTGTGTTTGAGTACGTCTAATTATCCGCAGACGGATGGTCAGACGGAACGGACAATACAAACCATGGAAGATATGTTGAGAGCTTGTGTACTTGAAAGTGGAGGAAATTGGATAGGACTTTTACCGTTGATTGAGTTCTCTTATAATAACAGTTATCATGCAAGTATTGGTATGGCACCTTATGAGGCATTGTATGGAAGGAAGTGTAGGACACCTTTGTGTTGGGCAGAAGTTGGTGAAGATAGAATGTTGGGACCCGAGATTATTCACGAAACTACGGAGAAGATTAGGATGATCCGTGATAAGGTCAAACAAGCACAAGATCGTCAGAAGAGTTATGCGGATAACCGTAGAAGACCTTTAGAATTTGAAGAAGGTGATCACGTGTTTTTGAAAGTTACTCCGAGATTGCGGTTGAAAGGATCGTTTCGGTCGCAGAAATTAAGTCCGAGATATGTGGGACCGTATCAGATTTTAGAAAGAATCGGTGAAGTAGCTTAGAGATTGGCCTTACCGTCTTCTCTGTCGGAGATGCACGACGTTTTTCATGTGTCTCAGCTTCGAAAATTCGTCTCAGATCCTCTTCAGCCAATTATACCAGATACAATTGAGATAGAAGCAGATTTAACATTTGAGCCTCAACCGAGTTGTATCACAGGAAGAGAAACTAAGGTTTTAAGGAATAAAGAGATTCCTCTTGTTAAGGTCCAGTGGGATGAGACGCATCCGGGCGATGCAACTTGGGAATTGGAATCGGAGATGCGGGAGGTCTATCCTCATCTTTTCAGGTAATTGTTTTAAATTCGTGAGCGAATTTCTAATTAAGGGGGAGGATGTAATACCCCGTATTTTAATTACTCTGGATAATATTATTTGTGATCAACTGAGTCCCAGTGTGCTTTGAGAAATTATCTGCAGAGATAATTAGGGTAACTGTGGAACTTAGAGTAAATCCAATTAATATTATCTGACTCTGAGATATTTTAGTATTTTAACTTTAGAGACTTTTTGGACAATTAGTAGTATTCCTAATTGATGATATTTTTCCCTATATCATTTCTTTCCTTTCATTTTCCAAAGAAAAAGATAGAAAGGATTTTGGAGAGAAAGAAAAGAGAAGGAAAGGAAGAGTAAAAGAGGAAAAAGTTCAAGAGCAAGATCATCAAGAACATCATCAAATCTTCATCAATCATCTTCCAATCTTCACCATCTTCATCTATTCAAGGTGGGTTCTAGATATAAACTTAAGTTTTAAAGTTAGAAATGATTTTAGCTTAAGTTAGGTTTGATGAGAAATTGCTTAATTTGGTAATCGATGAGATTTAACGGTTGAAATGTGTTGAAAACTGAGTAGTATAAGCTATATGGGTGTAGAATCATTTATGGTTGATTATTGGATGTTTGGATATGTTTGGGTGAGGTTTTGGACCATGGGAACTCAGTTGTTACGCTGCAGAACTTCTGAAATTTCCCAGATTCGCACTGCGAATCCCCTAGGGAAGGGGAAATCGTGCACTCGCTAGATGTTCGCACGGCGAAGGTGAAGGCGAACGTTCACCAAGCATTCGCCAGTGGTTCGCACTGCGAACCTTAGCTTGTTTTGGTTCTGCCACTGTTCGCCAGACGTTCGCACTGCGAATGGTGCAGCAAACAAGTGTTGGCTAGGCATTCGCTAGCAGCTTCGCACTGCGAATAAAGAAGCGAGCATTCGCTAGTTACTTCGCAATGCGAACATGACAGATCATCAAACTTGTTTCTTTCATAACTTTTACCTCGTTTATATATTGTGAGTATTCTTGGTATCGTTGTGAAGCTATGAACATCCTCTAGCTAATGGTAGCGAGAAACATATGTTTATTGCCCGATTAAATAAATCGGAGGGAATCGTGAATTGGTGTAATGTGTGATATGTTGCATTATGTGTTTCCATTATGTGATTGACAAATATATGCCTATGCTATTGTTGTTAATATATTTGAATATGTATGCAAGCTAAAATATGAAATAGGTAGAGTGAGGAATATTACCGTAAACAATGGTCGGTTAGTGTGGAAATGACACAGTGACAACGCTCGTGCATGACAGGGCGAGGCGCGTGTCTAGTAATCATATCCAGTTTATCTTACGGTGTAGTTTCATGAGACTCGAGCACCTCCTCTGAAACGTATGCACAATTACTTGGCAGGTTTGATTCCCGTGTGTAGTACGAATGGAGCCTATATGGTAAAGAGACTTGTGATGGTTAACAGGCCATGAGAAGTGACGGTTCACGGTTAACAGGCCGATGATCCCGAATCCATTTCGTATGCCAAGTAACTACAAGGATCCATGCCTCGGATCGTCTTCTAGACGTAGAAGCGGACGGGAAAAGTGGATGCCTTGGTACGATTATTGATTAACGAGATTCTTGAGTTAACAGGCTTAGGACTTACTTTGGCACTAGTGTGAGTTAACAGGCTCACGAGAGAGATCCATTTATGGCGTGTGTGTACTCAAAGTCACTTCCCTTCCCTTTTGACTTGAGTTAGGATGTTAGAACCTTGTAAAGCAGAGAGGACTATAAGATAGCGAACTCACTGAGTTTTGATGTATCTCACCCCATGTTGTTGTTTACATCACAGGTACTACAGGTTCGACGAAGGGTAAGGACAAAGTGGTTTGACTTTTCCTTACGGATCATAGCTTTTGAGATGGCATGGCTTCCGCTATGACGTTTTATTTTGAGATCATTATATTGATCTTGTTCTTAGTGCATTTTGGGACATCTTATATATGTTATGCCGTAGACTTTAGACTTTGTATTTAGGGCATTTAATGTATATAATGTGTTAACTAGGAACTTATGGTATTTCAGTACCAAATACTTGGATTCATG
Source organism: Lathyrus tuberosus (assembly GCA_022829125.1). NCBI lineage: Eukaryota > Viridiplantae > Streptophyta > Magnoliopsida > Fabales > Fabaceae > Lathyrus > Lathyrus tuberosus. Next base: position 3,112,510 of record JALAZF010000552.1, on the reverse strand, counting down.
TATAATATATATGCTTTGATGTATGTTGTTATATATGGGTGTTACACCTTCTAACTTTTCAACTCTTCCTAGTAAATTTGTCTTTTTCAAATATTTACTAGTCTTACATCAATAGTTCTATAAATATTCTAGTATGACTTTGTGAAAATAATTTATGAGAAAGGTATGAGAACTTGATATCAAAATGTTTTATTACATAAGATGATGTAGCATATTAATTGAAACATGAGATATATATTTCTTTTATAAAGTGAAATGATAATAATAATAATAATAATAATAATAATAATAATAAGGATAATTATTTGATATGTTTATTAACTTAAGATTATTTTATTTACTAATTAGTTTGTAGAGTAAAATGATGATATTCAAATAAAATAAAATAAAATAATAATAATCACACAACAACAATAATAATAATAATAATATAAATTATATGAATAATTAATTAACTTAAAATAAAGTATTTTAAGTATTAGTTTCAAAGTTTAGTTTGTAAAATGAAACGATGATATTCAAATCGAATAATAATATTAATAATAAATATAAAGGGTAATTAATTGATAAATTAATTATTATAGTTTTTTGTTTTAATATTTAGTTTTTAATAATTAGCGATATTAAAATCTCAAATCTAATCAGATATATTATTTAAGGTATGGAAAATTAGGATGTTACACACGGGCTGCACGAGAGTGAGCAGTGTATTTAATTTTATATTTCCTTCAATATTATTTTTAATTAAGTGAAAACCACCTAGACTTACCCGAGTGCCAGAGGTACACCGAAAATTTCACTATGATCATGTTTATTTAACATTAACTAAATCAATTAGATTTAATTTCAGTTGTTAGTCCCCTCCTATTTTAGAATCACAACCTTAGATTTACGTAGCATTGCTAGATAAAAATAAGGTTGATTATTGGCTCTTGTGGGTTCGATATCTTTAAAACTTTGATTGATTCTATGCACTTGCATAATAGCCAATCATGGATTTCTTGTCAGTCAGGTTGTTTACACTTTAATTTGCAACTGTTAATATTTTGATTTTACCGTTAATTACTCTGATTATATTGTTCTTCACCACGAGTGAGTAGTTCATTAGAATCTAAGGGTCATGAGACCTAGCTCCTGATTATTCGTATAATCCATTGTTAATCGATTACGAGAATTTTAACTACGAGATTATTTTAAAACCTGAGTTTTTCATTCCACACTTGTACAAAACAAAAGAGTTCTCATGTACCGATCCTAGTCTAAACGGATATCTTTTGGTACCCGAGCTCAGGTTTTTAAATAGTTATGTTTGAAACAATAAAAGTGCTCAGACATGATTGAGAAATGTTTCATCTTTATAGTTGTGCAAAAGAAAAAAATCTCTGACAAATAATCTGGTCGTGCAAAAGCAAACTTATTATTCAATGTATATTGGACAAAGCGGTGGAAAAAGTAGGTGTTATCCACATTTATTTATTTTCTATAAGTGTATCAAAATTCCTGTAATAGAAGGGAATTGATTATACGAATGTGTCATAGTAGGGAATATGAACCCAAAGTCATGTATGTTTCAGAGAATTTTAAGTGATTTTTATTTAATCTATTTTACAAAAGTGCTTTTTAATTTAACCTATTTTAGAAACTCCAATTTTTGGTCACTTTAAACAGAATTCGGTTATATACCTTTGCTCCCAATGGTTCAATCACTTTTTACACATTCGCACAATTGTATACTTAAAGTGTGTCAAACGGTCATGAATGTGACTCTATTAAATGGTAAGATGTGCCTTGGGGACTAGAAAATCAAGGATTTATGAGGTTCATTAGGAACTAGAAAAAAAAATAAGTTGCTAAAATCTCTAACAAATTTATCTAGCTACCAAATTACATATTGCATATTATTTTAAAAAATTATAGTTTAATTAATTTCTTCAAACTCCCAGGTCTTGAATAAAGATTGGTGTTCAAATTAAAACAACAATTTGCATGATGATAGTAATCTCATTTGCATATATTTCAAGGGCTTGCTGAAGTGAATCAGTGAGTAAACTATAATATTGATTAGCAAAATGATAGCGTAATACATGTAACATTAAGATAAATAGTTTTCAGAACATTTATCAATTTACAAATCATATTCATCAAACAAACATGAATATAAAATTTATGATTGGTCTCCAAAGTTTACAAATCATATTCATCACTTTCCATTAATTTTTGAAACCTTACAATGTCCAATTCACTCAAACTTCAATACTATCAATAGCAAATACGAATTCCATTCTTCTATTGATTTGTAGTAACATTTATAATAAAGTAATCCTACGAGGAGTCTATGATCAAATTGAGGAATTCAAAGCATTATAAGCTACCTATAATAATCATCCACTAGAATCAAGAGATCATAATCCAATTGTGTCTTGAAACAAATGCATTAAAAAAATTGATACATATATATATATATATATATATATATATATTTGAACTGTTTTTTAATTAACACATTTGGATGCCATATGTGCTTTTTAATTCATTAAAGATAAATAGTGGAGAAGCTTCAATTTTATGTATTACGAATAATAAACTAATTTATTTTCATTTGGATGCCATATGTTTTCATCGGTCTGAGTTATGTTGTCCATTCCTTGAGCTTTAGCCCAACTTGGATGGATTATTGGCCAATCAACAATGATTCTTTTTTGAATGATATTTACACCTCCAATTTTATCTTCACTTGCCGTGTTAATAAAAACCACAATTAGATTAATGTTGTAATAGTGTATCTTTGTAGATCTAAAGTAATACTTTATAACTTTTTTGAAATATGTTAATCACTTTGGATCTATCAAATAGCATTTTGATAAATTCAAAGCAATTAACATGTGTAAAAAATTTATAAATCTTTCACTCTAGAGCTACTAGGATTCTCTCTTACAATATTACTCTAAAACTACTAAGATGCTCTCTTATAATTTTAAAGTTATTGTGGTTTTAATTAACAATACAAATAAGAGAAGATTAAGGATGTAATAAGTAACCTTTAAAAAAAAGATGGATGGTTAATGAAGCAGAATCCATGCAAGTTTGACTAAAGACCAAGGTAGGGACAAAATAGCTCGGGAGTATGCAAACATAATCATGTCAATGAAAATAAAACTTGTTATAATCCTTAATAAGAGAGTATATAAACAATTGAAGATTCACCACTTTTTAATTTCTGGTAAACGAAACACATGATCTCTACAAAATGATAACCTAAAAGAAAAAAAATTACACTTTTGAAAAAAAAATGTGTTAGGTCAGTATTATTCTTCCTTTTTTTGCAAATGCAATTTTTTTTATTTATTATTGTTTTTGTTGATTAAGGTTTCGTAATCTTTTTTATATACATTTGAAACTTCGTTATTAGAATATTGACAACGAATCTTAGTTAACAACTTAGCTTCTCCACTATTTTTAAGATAAACAAGACATTCGGTTATAAGATATCGTGTGCCCCATCCACGCCCAACTGACTCATTCTCCAAATCTCTTTGATTGCCAACAAAACAAGAAAAAACTATTAAACAACACAATGTACATGAAACAAAAAAAGCTTACAGCTTTTGTTGTTGATGATGGTGTCAGTTTAAACTAAGTATATCCAAAGCTCCACAAGAGATAATTTTTTTTATCATAAGTACTTTAATGAGAATTTGATCATGACTGCATCTCAACTATATAGATTCCTCATTGATATGTAGGGAAAAAAGAAGATAAAAGAGTACGAAATTCAATCCATCTAAGGATAATTAAAACACAAGCATATATTAAACATAATAAATTTAATATATATTATTAAACTATAAAAAAATTGGTATGCATTTAAAACAAATTAACACATAACCTAACCACTAATCAATAAACATACTCGATTAATATCAATACAATCTCCATTTAATATCAATCATTGGTAAATCATAATGATCTACCTCTTAAACATAGACAACAAATTAAGATATTATATAAGATTTAACAATGTTACATGTCGAAGAAACATAAAAGAAGAAATGTAAACGGGCAAACACATGTTATTTATTTGAACTTTTTACTTAAACATCTTACACATAACATTTTCTATTTTAATTACTTATAATTACAAGTCCTCAATCACTATATTAAAAAAAAGAAAAAAAAGTTCAAACATGTGACATCTAATCATTTTAAGCCACTTAACAAAATCTTAATCTATATAAATTATGACAGAGTTTAGAAACAATAAAATATACAATTGATAAAAAAAAGTTAAAAAAATATATAAAATACACAAAAATTGGAAGCAAGCAACATAGTACTTATGTTTAAGTCCTCCTCCACAATTGAATCATCATCATCATCTTTTAATCTATATAAAATCCTATTCAAGCTTCAAATAGTGAAAAAATCACAGTAAAGTAATTTACCTGACTCGCGGCTTTCTGACTCCCTGACGTTTGGATGGTTCATTGCCATATTCTACACATGGAAATCTACTCATAAACGTTTACATCATTGTGATCTTTGGAAAAAACAGAGTTGCAATGAAAATTTAGAGGGAGAAAAAGAGGTGTTTATGTAGTTAGAGTTTTATGATTGTGATTTGTTTTCTCTATGCGAATATGGCATTTTGATGATATTGACTTTGACAAAGTTTACTTATTTATCTCCATGCAAAAGGGAGAAATTTTCTGCAATTCGTGGAAATCTTTTGCATTGAACTGTTACTTAATTTTATTTTATTTTTGAGTTAAGAGTTTCTTCTCGATAAAGGAGTTACTGTTTTTATTATATGAATTGTATAATAATATAATTCTCTATATATATATATATATATATATATATATATATATATATATATATATATATATGTTCTGGATTGGGCAGGGGTCTGCCCATCAATCGAGCTGGCCCAACCCACTTGTCTGGGGATGGCCTAACAGGGGGGCCTCTTATCACAACCAACGTCGAGCGCAGGCTCGAACCAACTATGTCGGGCACATACCACACCCAACTTGGCGGTGCTCGGGCGCAGGCAGCATAGGACGCCGGGCATAGGCACTAAGCCTCTCCGAGCTCGCCTCCCCCTGGCAACCACGCGCTCCCCAAGATTCTCATCCATGCCCGCACATGAGTCCTCCCCGCGAGGATACGTTCTCATGTAACTACCCACTCCCGATGGAATCGGTCTGCCCTAATTCCAGAGATCTATGAGCAGTTATCCCAGGGCGAAGACCACGTGCTGGCCTTCACTACGCCACGTAGGCCCTGGTAGTTGCTTGGATTGGGCCTGGTGATCCAGCCCAGTGCTAGTGACAGTTGGCCCCGCACTGGGGGCTCTCTAGAAATACCCTCTCACTTGAGAGGGCCAGGTTATGCACACTCTTATACTCTAACCTTCTCCTTCTGTACTTGCTTTTTCTCTGACAGTTACCTTACTTGAGCGTCGGAGTACCTTGCAGGTACACCCCCCACCCCCCGGCCGTCTTTCAACCTCACCGGAGCTGAAGCCCAGACGACGTCGTTGGCCACTAGAAACTGTCTGATCCAGGTACGATCAGTGGCGCCGTCTGTGGGAAACCTTTGCTTCCCCGTTTTTCCTTCGTTAAACCAAAGCAACTCTCATTCATCACGAACATGGCCAATCCGTCAGTTACCCAGGCTCTGGACACCGTGCTCGCACAACTCGAGAACGGGAACCACCTTGAGGACGCCGTCATCCTCAACGGCGGCGAAGGCGACATAAGAGACAGGAAGACCGCCTCCCCGGACTCCCAAGATGTGGCTTACAATGCCGCCCGCCAAGACGATCAGCAAGCCATTTTTCAACCAGTTGCTCCTCCGCCCAATGCGGACCCGAGCACCCTGGCCTTATTTTCCTTGATCAATCAGACCAATCAGCTAATCGCACACCAGGATACCAGAATTGAAGCATTGGAGCAAGGACGGGCAAAACGATCTTCCCCGCGAAGACATCGTCGTCCACCGTCACCTTGCCGTTCTCCTTCCCCGCGAAGGACTCCCTCCGAAGAATCTCGAACCCCCTCGCCGGTGCGCGGGGGCCGCCGCCCGCGTCTCGAGCATCCCCAGCCGACGATCTCCCAGAAACGCCCGCGTTCGCCGCCTCAAAAAGAACCCAGGGCCCCCATATCAACCAAGAAGACCAAACAAACCGAGGAGAGACCAAAGAACCGTTCGAGAAACTCCCCTCCACGGCATCATCGATCACCTTCAAGATCCTCGGCTGGTAGCGACGACGAGGACCGGAGGACCCCTCTGTCGTGGGAAATCATGAACGCCCCAATCCCTGCAGGCATGGAGAAACCCCCACCATTGGGGATCTATGACGGTCTGACCGACCCCGACGGTCTTCACCAAACACTTCACCGCGTCTTGTCGACACCCGAAGACGGAGGTTGCCCTAGAAAGCATCTTCCAAGGGAAGAACGAATCTCTCTGAAACTACATCGAGAGATTCAACAAAGAAGTTGTCGAGGTCCATACGACCGACGACATGAAGAAATATTTAATTCTCCATGGACTGCATGCCGGATCTGACTTTGCCAAATCCATAGGCCTCCGCAGACCCCGACGTCTCGAGGACCTTCTTGCTCGAGCTCAGAAGTACATCGAACTCGAGGAGACGGAGGCAGCTCAGATCTCCCTTGAGACGAGACGCAGAGAAGGCCCCCGCGGCCACAAAGATGAAGACTCTTCTCCCCGACGAGGAGGAGAAAGAAAGAAAGAGAACTGCAACCGCGATCCTCGGGAACCACGCGGACCAGCTGGCCGATTCACGGAGTACACCCCGCTCAACGCTCCCCGGGCTCGAATCCTCTCCGAATGCCAGAATTCCGAGTTTGTGAAAGGGGGAGTTCGCTTCCCGAAGCCAAATGCTCCCAAATCAAATGTTGATAAATCAAAGTACTGCAGGTTCCACCGGAGCCACGGGCATGTTACCGAAGACTGCATCCATCTCAAGGATGCGATCGAAATTCTGATCAAGGAATGGCACTTGAAGAAATACGCCCAGAAGAACGATACTCCTCGGCCCAGCTCACGGGAAGCCCAGAACGTCGAGGAGACAACTCCTCCTCCCGATGAGAGCCGGCTACAGGTCGCCCTCAGTGTCACTCGACCGGAGGACTTCTTTGTCCCCCCAATCATTAAGGGCCAAGAAGCAATCCGCAACATGTGGGCGACCTTCCCCCACGAGGACCCCGTCGCTACCCGTAGCACCTGAGAAGGCTTCCCGAAGGCGATGGTCATCTCCGGGGTCAATCAAACGGAAATTTGACGAACTGGAATCAGCAACGTCGGCAAAAGCGACCACACTCGAGAAAGTGCGAGGGAACTCCTACCCCATCACCTTCTACCTCGAAGAACTCCCCGGGGGAGCACCAAATGCCACTATCCCTCTCCTAGTCAGGGCGCAGATGGCAAACTTCGGCGTCCGAAGGATCCTCGTCGACCAGGGTAGCTCGGTCGGCATCATGTACGCCCATCTGTTCAGAACTCTCCAGCTCAATGAGAGGCACCTGACCCCGTACGTCGGTTCAGATCTGCAGGGATTCAACGGAACCACCACCAGACCATGGGGTTATGTTGAGCTGATGCTCACGTTCGGTGCCGAAGACACTGCCCTACAGGTGAAGATCCGCTTCTTGGTGGTCGAGTGTCCCTCCCTCTACAACTGCATTCTCGGGAGAACCACCCTGGCCGAACTTACAGCGGTGCCCTCCACGGTCCACCTCAAAATGAAGTACTACACGGCCAGGGGACGGGTAGTCACAATGCACGGGGACATAGATGCGGCTAAAAGGTGCTTCGATGCCGCCCTCAAAGGCATGAGCTCCATCGGGCCCAAACCCAAGACGGTGGCAAAACCACCCCCAGACGTCGAACAGGTACCTCTCCCGCGGGTTAACGCGGTCGAACACGACAGCAGGTTCTCGGGCGGACCAGATGAAGATGGGGCAGAAGACCTCGACAACCAGGCAGAGAACAACGGGCAGCCTCTCCATCCAACGCGCCCCATCTCAGATGGAGACTTTGAGCTCGTGGTCCTCGGGGACGACCCAGACCGCAACGTGAAGATTTGTGTCAGGATCCCTGACCTGGCGAAGGAACATCTGAAGGCATTCCTGAGAGAGAACGTTGACCTGTTCGCGTGGAGCGCCTCCGAGATGCCCGACTCGCGGTAGATCCGGCCGCTAGGGTCATAGCTCAACGTAGGCGTAAGCAGTCCCCCGAAAAAGCGGAGGCTGCTGAAAAAGCTGTAAAAGACCTCCTAGAGGCAAATTTTATTTCGGAAGCCAAGTACACAACCTGGATGTCCAACGTTGTACTCGTTAAAAAGAATAATGGAAAATGAAGAATGTGTGTTTATTATACCGATCTCAACCGGGCTTGCCCGAAAGACTGCTATCCCTTGCCTTATATCGACCAGCTGGTCGACAATTCTGCAGGTTACAAACTACTATCCTTAATGGACGCCTACTCGAGATACAACCAAATTCCCATGGACAAGGTCGACAAACAACACACGGCTTTCATGACCGAGTCGGGAAATTACTATTACAACGTGATGCCCTTCGGCCTGAAGAACGCCGGTACGACCTACCAACAGATGATGAACAAGGTTTTCCGAGCTGAAATCGGTGACATGCTCGAGGTCTACATGGACGACAGGATCGTCAAGTCCGCGGAAGAAGTCGACCACGCCGCGCACCTCAAGAGTGTGTTTGACACGGCGAGGAGATGCCGCATGAGGTTCAACCCCGACAAATGTACCTTCGGTGTTCGGGCAGGTAAGTTCCTCGGCTTCTACCTCACAGAGCAAGGAATCGAGGCTAACCCCGACAAGTGTAGAGCTTTTTTTGAGATCCCTACTCCGGACTCAAAGAAGTCAATACAGTCGTTAAACGAGATGCTCACCGCCCTCTCCCGCTTCGTCGCCAAGTCTGCACAGCACGCACTCCCATTTTTCAAACTTCTTCGACAGAAAGCGACGTTTGAATGGAGCGAAGAATGCGAGCAAGCGCTCCTCCACCTAAAACAAGTTCTATCGCAACCCCCGGTCCTCTCACGACCGGAGAACGGGGTAACCCTTTTCTTGTATCTCACGATCATGAGTGAAGCGGTCAGCGCCGTCCTCATTCGGGAAACCCCGGACGGGCAGAAGCCAATTTACTTCACGAGCAAAGCCCTTCAAGGCCCCGAGCTCAAGTATCAGCAAATCGAGAAAGTCGCCCTGGCCCTCGTCACCGCGGCCAGGAGGCTGCGCCACTATTTCCTTGCCCACACTGTCGTCGTAAGGACCGAACAACCAATAAGGCAGCTACTCGGACGACCGGACATGGCGGGGAGGATGCTCAGGTGGTCGCTCGAGCTCGCCGAGTTTGACATCCAATAAGAGGGAAGGAAAGCCCTGAAGGCTCAGGTATTAGCCGACTTCGGCAGAAATGACCATCCCGGAACCTTCAACCAACGGATCCCAAAAATGGACAATCAATGTCGACGGAGCATCCAGCCCGAAGGGAAGTGGGGCTGGCATCATCCTCGAAAATGAGGAAGGCATCCTGATCGAGGTATCACTTGAACTCTCCTTCCTGACGTCGAACAACCAAGCGGAGTACGAGGCTTTCCTCGCTGGACTTCGGCTGGCCGAGGACCTCGGCGCCAAGGAAGTCAAAATCTTCACTGACTCCCAGCTCGTGGCCTCGCAAGTCCGAGGCGAGTACTAGGCCAAGAACGACAGCCTCATTGAATACTTGACCTTGGTGAAAGGAAAGATGAAAAAGTTCACCTCCGCGGAAGTAACTCACATTCCTCGCGAGCACAACGCCCGCGCAGATGTCTTGTCCAAATTGGCAAGCACTAAGAGGAAATGCGGGAACAAATCCGTCATACAAGAAGTGCTCTCCCGACCGAGCATCGACAAACCCGCTCCGACAACAGACGTAAATGCCATTGGCGACAGCAACTACTGGATGACCCCTGTATACGAGTACCTCAGGACGGGCAAGCTGCCCGAAGACCCCAAAGAATTCGGAACGGTCAAGCGGCGGACATGCTCGTACACAATAGTCGAGGACAAGCTATACCGACGAGGGTTCTCTATCCCCCTCCTCAGGTGCGTCGAGGAGACTAAGGTCCCCGACATCCTCCAGGAAATCCACGAGGGAATCAATGCACAACTCCTCGGCGGACGCTCGTTAGCCCGTAAGGCGCTTCGAGCAGGGTACTACTGGCCCACCATGCAACAAGACGCCAAGGAACACGTCAAGAAGTGTGATAGATGCCAGCGACACGGGGACATGCACCTCGCTCCTCCTAGCGAGCTCAAAACGCTATCCTCCCCGTGGCCATTCGCATGGTGGGGAATGGACATCCTTGGACCCTTCGTCATAGGATCATATCAAAACAAAAACCTCATCGTCCGGGTGGATTACTTCACGAAGTGGATCAAGGCGGAAGCATTGGCCAAAATCACGACCTTTAACATACTGTGTTTTTACAAAAGAAACATCCTCGGCCGATTCGGCGTGCCTCAAGCCATTGTCACCGACAACGGGACACAGTTCACCGACAAGAACTTCCAAGACTTCGTCACCAAACTAGGCACGAAGCAACACTTCACGTCGGTCGAGCACCCCCAAACGAATGGGCAGGCTGAGGCGGAGAACAGAGTAATCCTCCGAGGATTGAGACGCCGATTAGGCGATGCCAAACAACGGTGGGTCGAGGAGCTACACAACGTCCTCTGGGCCTACCGAACGACCCCACACTCCACGACCGGGGATACCCCTTTCCGTTTGACCTACGGAACGAAAGCAGTGGTCCTCGTGGAGATCAAGGAACCCTCGAGGAGGACAGAAGCCCCCTCGATGGGGACGCGAACGACGAAGCCTTGAGGGAAGAGCTCGACTTCGTCGAACAAACACGCTCGAGCACTTCTCTCCGAGATGCTTCACTTAAACAAAAAATAACTCTATGTTATAACGACAAAGTTATCAAACATGATTTTCAGGTAGACACCCTCGTCCTACGCAGGAACCAGAAAGACTCGCGAGAAGGAAAACTCGCCGCGAACTGGGAGGGCCCGTACCGCGTCCACGCGAAAACGGGGACAAGAGCCTACTTCCTCGAAAGTCTGCACAGGGAAGAACTTGCTCGACCATGAAATTTTGAGAAGCTCAAACAGTACTACAGTTAAGCACTGCCCGCGGCTCACTAGCACCGCGATCACAGGGACACACTAAGGTACGAGCGCGACACCCCTATACAGAACACGATGATCAGAGACCGCGTTGTGTGTGCGCGAGGACCTTTGATCCGACGGGGATACCTCGATCGAGGCCCACCGTCGTTGTACCAATCGGGCAGAACACCCAACTCACGATGGGAAGTTCATGCCACGAAGCTAAGACTTCGACCGAGCTCTTAGCCTCGTTAAAGGTCGGAATACGCCTCCGGCCGCCCGACCAACTCTCCAAGTGGTCAGGGACTATCAAGGCCGAGCAAATCCCAAAGTCTTATTACTTAGACAAAAATAAAGTAAAACAAATGCACCACACACATTCAAAACCATACAAGCAACGACAATAACGGATAAACGAAAATGCTTAAAAGCGGGCAGAAGCCCAGTGTACAAATATAACAAAAATGTCAAAAAGCCCCTGGCACATATGCCAGGCACAAATCATTACAAAGGAAATGGCGTGCAGGCCAAACAATCAAAAGAACTACATGGAGATCTCATCCTCGACCCGCCTTCCATCTTCCTCCTCCTCCTCCTCTGGAAGATCCAGCTTGCAGGCGACCACACGAAGGAACGGGTTGATTCTGTCGAGCACCAGCTGGACGCCTAGATTCTCAGCGCCGATCTGCTCCACGACATTCTTAAAGCCTATCTCCAGAGCTTCCAGACTATCTTAATGAAGCTCCCGAAGTTTTCCAAACAAAGCAGCGCGGTCAATAAGATTTTTCTCCTCGGGAGATTCATTCTCCGCGGGACGGACAACAGCCTCCAACTCCCCGACCCTTTCTCGAGAGCGATCAAGCTCCTCTTTAGTCGCCTTTAGGGCAGCCTTGACCTCATTCATCTTGCGGAGGGTGTTGGCGTGGTCCTCGCACTCGGCCTGGGCCTTCAGCAGATCAATCGCGACCTTATCCTTCTCCTTCTCGAGGGCAGTGTAGTCGTCTTTCAGCTTCTGTAGCTCAGAGGAAGAGGGGGCCCCATCATTCAATATCAAGGCAGTCTCAAAGACCCGCATCATGGCCGCAAGGTCCTCGATAAGCGCCTCTCTCCTAGCCACCCCGTCCATACCCAGAACTGCCTTCACCTCGGCATCAACAATGACAAGGGGGCTTCCCCCAAAGAAATTTCGCTGGAGGTGGCAAGCGGGCATCAGAAACTTCTCCGGCGAGACAGGGTCCACGAGATCCATGAGGACAGGCCCCTCGGTCCTTGCTTTCTTGGCAGGGGTGCTCTCCGGAGGAGGGGACTGGCTGCACTGTGGCGAGGCGGAGCCACTCGTCGTCCCAGCCGGCGCCGCAGTCTGAATAATTTCTCGGACACGGCTCTTGGTACGCTTGGGTGCCCGCTCGGCGGCCAACTTCATGATACGCTCGATGGCGTTAGACATTTGAGCTGCAAGAGAAAACATGGAAAAAGTTAACACAAAGAGACAAAGCTAAATGAAGGCACGAACAGGACGAGGAGATCCCACCTAAGAACCTCTTGGCCTCGTCGGGAGACTTGCATTCGAGGAGACCCCGAGTGTTTATATAAAGAGCCGCGATCACAACCCTCCCTTGGGAGTTAAGGAGGTATTTTCCATCCCTACCAACGCACTCTGCCCGGTTGAAACTATTGACATACGCGACCAACGTGGCGTACGCCTCCCTGTCATCCTCTGACAGCTCGCTATGCTTCACGAGGTAATCCTCCGTACCGAGCGGGAAGTGGGCGTCCTCCCACTCCAGGGGACACTTGGACACGAACCTCTCTCCCCTGGATCCGTCAGGCACAATGTCATAGAGCGTACCCACAGCCGAGTGCGTCGCGGGCATGACATAGTAGAACCTACTCTTGAAACCCCTTATTGAGTCCGAGTACGCCTTGAATAACTTCCTAGGTTGTTTGAAAGAGAACCAACTATGTCGCCCGTTGTCCGTTGAACGTTGCAAATGAAAGACGCGGAAGAAGAGCTCGAGGGTGATCCCAATCTGGAGATAGTCACATATGATTTCAAACGCCCGCATGAAAGCGAGCGCGTTAGGATGGAGCTGCGACGGCGCCAAGTGCAGATGGTTAAAAACCCCTAGTTGAAAGCTATTGAAGGGGAGGCGAATACCGACCTCTTTAAAGGCAAACTCATACATGGGAAACTGCAGCCCGATATAGTTCGAGCAAATGCGATGGTGTGCCCGGGGATGGTAAGCCGTCCACGTGGCCTCCTCTCCTTCGGGGACGTTCTCGACAAAGGCAAAAACGTATGTGTCGTCGACGGAGAAACACGACTCTATATGCAGAGGCTCTTCCCCGGCACATTCGTCGGCCGGACCCACGAGCGCCTCCCCGGGGATCTGAGCGGGTCCATCCACGTCGGGCTCGGTGTCTATTTGGAGAATTTCCAGAATACTCGCGGCCATTTTTGCCTAAAAAGCAGAGGAAATAGGTGAATTCGGGGCCGCGACCAAATTCACCCTTCCACCGCCGATCAAGTGAAAGGGCAGCGAACAAGAAAACATTCGGGGACACGGCGGACTGCCCGAGGCCGTCACCCCGTCTTTTCTTTTTTCGGTCTCCAATCCTCCCATCTCACTTCCAAGTGACATTCATCACATGTCCTCGGGACGTTCATGGTATCATCGGGACATTCATCGAGTCCTCGGGATATTCATCCCAAACCTCCGTCGAATCCTGCCGGAACCCCAGGAATGCCCCACCGTTCCCGGCCGGAACCATAACGGAGTACCGGGAACTTCCTCAACTCACCATGAAACTACTAAAGAAGGAAAAAAGGAACCAGAAGGGATTAAGAGCTTACTTGAGCGGTGGCGGAGAGCGGACTGGAATGGCGAAAACGGCAGCGCACGACGGTGTACGGCGGCAGAGCAGCAACGGTGAATAGAAGAAATACAAAGCAAAAAAGGTGGGAACGTGCAAATGGCACGAACTCGCCCCCTTTATAGACCCCTCACGAGCCTCGAGGATTTCCTAGGCAATCGATTACGCTACCCTAGGGTAGCCGCCCTATGCAATGATGAGGTGTGACGCGTGGCACACACTTCCCTAGACACGTCTTTTCATTTCCCCAACACGTCGCTTCATTTACCTCGGTCCTGACTCCTCGTCTCCTCGCGACGTCGCCCGCGTGTGGCCGGTCTAGCGCGAGCAGATCTATTCGTTCTGCTCGGTTTACCAACCGTTCCTCGTTTTGAGTCCATTCCCCGACTAGGCAAGTCCTCGACCTAGATGGCCCTTAAGTCATTACTCTGACACCACGGAGCAACGACTTGGGGGGCTCCTGTTCTGGATTGGGCCGGGGTCTGCCCATCAATCGAGCAGGCCCAACCCACTTGTCTGGGGATGGCCCAACAGGGGGGCCTCTTATCACAACCAACGTCGAGCGCAGGCTCGAAACAACTATATCGGGCACAAACCACACCCAACTTGGCGGTGCTCGGGCGCAGGCAGCATAGGACGTCGGGCATAGGCACTAAGCCTCTCTGAGCTCGCCTCCCCCTGACAACCACGTGCTCCCCAAGATTCTCATCCATGCCCGCACATGAGTCCTCCCCGCGAGGACACGTCTCTCCCCGCGAGGACACGTTCTCATGTAACTGCCCACTCCTGATGGAATCGGTCTTCCCTAATTCCGGAGATCTAGGAGCAGTTACCCCAGGGCGAAGACCACGTGCTGGCCTTCACTACGCCACGTAGGCCCTGGCAGTTGCTTGGATTGGGCCTGGCGATCCAGCCCAGTGCTAGTGACCGTTGGCCCTGCGCTGGGGGCTCTCTATAAATACCCTCTCACTTGAGAGGGCCAGGTTATGCACACTCTTATACTCTAACCTTCTCCTTCTGTACTTGCTTTTTCTCTGACAGTCACCTTACTTGAGCGTCGGAGTACCTTGCAGGTACACCCCCTCGCCGTCTTTCAACCTCACCGGAGCTGAAACCCAGATGACGTCGTTGGCCACTTGAAACTGTCTGATCCAGGTACGATCAATATATATATATATATATATATATATATATATATATATTTGAAATAAACGAAATTATATATTTCAAAAAAACAAAGACAATACAAAGCGATCGCATGGATAATTATATTTTTATTAAAAGAATTATATACAAATTTTATACAAAAAAAATGTGTGAATAAATGTTTATAAAAATTACTATAAAAATACAGAATAATAATTATGGTTTTTTAAAATTAATATTAAAATGACACGGCCTTGTGTGACAAAGGTATCAAAGTGATCCAATGTATCTTCTGTACTTCATTGGATCGACATCATCTTAATTTGTATTGTTCGACAATTGCAATTTGAGCTCAGCTGGAGTCGAAGATGGGTTGCAATCTTGCATCTTAAATATCTCGAGTACTTCGCCTGCATATCTTTTTTGAGTCTTCATGTAGAATTCCATGCCAAGGAAGTATGAGAGATCTCCCAAGTCTGACATTTCAAACTCCTTACTTAAGTCGTGTTTGAAATATTTGATCTCCTTCTTGCAACTTCCTTTTATCAATAGGTCATTGACATAGAGACATAGTATAAACAATTAACTTTTGCTTCTTCTTACATATACTCCATGTTCAGTTGTGCACTTCATAAATTTCTTTTCCGTTAGAAAGTTATCTATCTTCTTATTCCAAGCTCTTGGAGCTTGCCTGAGTCCATACACGGCTTTATGCAGCGTATATACCTCAATTTCTTCACCATGTTTCACAAATTCAACTGGTTGTGCAACTTAAACTTTTTCATGTAAGGGACCATTCAGGAATTCACATTTCACATCTATCTGACATGTGTGTCGGTTGTTCATGTTTTTTAGACCAACAACCAACCTGATTGTTTCGATCCTAGAAAAGAGTGCAAACACTTCGTTGAAGTCAATTCCTTCTTTCTGAAGAAATCCTTTCACCACAAACCTTGCCTTGTGTCAAGTTATTTCTCCTATGGGATTCAACTTCACCTTGTATACCCATTTCACATCGATTTCCTTCTTGCCTTAAGGAAATCCGACAAGTGACCAAGTTTTGTTGACTTCGATGGACTTCAGTTCCTTATTCATTGCTTTTACTCACTTTAAATCCTTCAATGCCTCAGTTGCATTGAATGATTCAAAATCTGCATGGAAAGCATAGTGTATCATCTCACCTTCATTATCGTCCACATCATATAATGTGATCTCAAATTCTTGCAACCTTGGAGGCACGTGTCTGGTTCTTTGAGGCATGCTTGTGCTTGCTAGACCTCTGACTTCTTCTTGTTGAACTTTTCTTTCGGCTTTAATTGTCGGTTATTCACATATGATTCTCAGTTAATCCTTCTTTATATTTTATGCCCAACCCTATTCCTTAAGCTCATTTATGATCACATCTGTTTTGATCACTACTTTCTTGTTCACTGTTTCGAACAACTTCTATCCTCCAGTCAAATGATACCTTGTTAGAATCATTCGACTCGACTTATCACCAAAATAGTTACTACGACAATAAAAAACTACAAAAACAAGATAAAAGCAGTTCCTAATCTTCCTCCCTTCCAACTTCATCTATGCTTTCGGTTCGCAATAAACTCAACAGTAAATAGAAGCATGACAATGATAATAGGATCATGAAAATTAGCCTGGCTGCAACGACTTCATCTGCTACTATCCAGCCGTCACAATTGGACTTCACTTGTTTGATTGTTTCATAATAACCCTAAAAAAATTAATACATAAGTGCATAACATGTTCGGATATAAATATCACATAATTAGTTAGGGAGTTAGTTATTTGTTTAGTTATGATTATTTCGCATAAATAAGAAGCTAGTGTTAGACAAGAAATTTCAAAAAAGGAAATTCGACGGAGAAAACAGCTGGAATTTCTCCAAACATTGGAAAAGGTCGAGGTGTGGTTCGACCAATGGACCAATCAAGGGAACAAAAATATTTGATGTCTAAGAGTATAGATGAAGACTTAGAAAAATTTTAAGAAGTTTAATGTTGGGTCGAGTTCGACATGTCGAACGAGTTCGATTGGAGGCAGAATTAAAATTCAAACTAAAGTAAACGCTTTTTGGTCTCATCCAAATTATGCAGGATATGTGAAAATCAATTGATAGTCAGTTAACATGCAAAGATGATATGTCAGACGGAGATACATATGAATGCTTGAAGACCATTATTTTATAACATTATAAATTTGAATTGTAATGATGGGATCAATGGTGGCAAAAACATTGTAAACTTCTATTACACTCAAAGTACTCGCACACAAGAGAGAAACGAGTTTTGCTAAAGGAAAATGTACTTTTCCATTTAAATTTATTTTTGTACTTATTTTCCGTTATGTTTAAAGGGATAATTTTGACTCAGTCGAAATTAGTTGGTCAGTTTACTTTTACAACTTAGTTATTTTATTGAAAATACTCAAGATTCATTGTAAGCAAGCCGACATCATAGAATGTACACTTCATTTTCTTAGAAAATTAGCACAAACTTGTCCTAGAATTTATAAGTTTGGTCCTTCAAATTATAAATTTAAAACAAAGTGATTGTTTAACGAAAATACTGGTGACCAATAAATTATTTGTCTTATTAGAATTATTTTGTATAAATAGGGAGTTAGTTATTTGTTTAGTTCGGAAAAAACATAATTGATAGAATGAATGCATGATTGATGTATGTATCAACATAACCTTGTCCAATATGATTCTCTCCAACTTTCTCAACTCGAGTGGATTTGTATAATTATATTACACGTTCATACTATGATTAGAAAGAAATTATAAATCGAGTAAACGATAGATAATATGAATTAGCTCTATGGTATGTTCACTTCTAAACATAATTTGTTACATATTCATAATGTTCTTGAACTTGAGGTAAGTTCTTTCAGTTGTTAAAGCTTTATCATATTCATAATGTTCCTTTTCTCAAGTTTCTTCAGCTTGCAAATTAACATCAACAGAATTTCCATTTCCCTTAACATAAAGTGATGAATAGTTGGAGTATACAGAACTAAGATCCCTTCTAGATGTCTCTTCACGTATGTATATAAAAAGCAAAGCACCACTAAGAATAACAAATTTTAGCACAAAATTTATAATGCCCTAAAAGTTAATTGTCCAAACAAACTCAAGATCAATAATAAACTCACCCTGTAAAGAGAATTACAAATTATACCTGGATTTCTTTATAAGTCGATCAAACTAAACTATGAACAAGACAAATCTAATTGAGACAAGTTTCAATGCCAATAATAAAATATTAAATTCAAAATGCTCCCCTAGACCCAACAAATAATATTACTTCCTTGAATATGATAATATTTGGATGCCTTAATGATATTTGTGGTTAATTATCTCCCTTTGAACATTCTCGTCAATTTTGTATCACAATCACAACTCACATAGAACAAACAAATACCTGAAAAAATTTGAATGAAAAACTTTGATAACAAACCACACAGGTCTATAGAAACTTATGAATATCACTCAATTTCATTCAATTTATTCTAAAAATTTGAAACATTCAAAATTTTGAAATAATACAAATAAATCTAATAATTAGAGTAAATTACAAATTTGACAAAAATCGTTTTATTAATTTCTAAAAAAAACATAAACCAAGAAAAATCATATAACAAAAAGCATCACAAATATTCAAGAGGAAGTTACAAGATTTTTCAAGAAAATATGATTAGAAAAACAATAAAATATTCAAAAATATATCAAATTACTATTAAATAATTTGAAAGCATCTTAATATTTTGTAAATAATAAGAATATATAAAATTATTCAAAATTTCAATCTAATTTTTGTACTTAACATACATAACAAAATATAAACTTTCAATCAACAAAATTACATTGAGACTTGTTAACATGACCATTTTACTATTATGATTTGACATAATTTCATAAAGTTATGTAATGATATATTCCTCTACCAATATGTCTCCTTCAAGAATACTCTGGTAGTCAAGGATGGACATAGTATATTTGAGAATACATCATTATTGGAGTTTTTTTTCTATGTCGCTACTGAGACAAAACGTGAGCAATCTCTAGTCACCTAGACATATGGAACTTATCAACTCTATTGGATTTTGTGTTTGTTGGGAATATGTAACACTAAAATAAAGAAGGAGTTGATGAATAATTTTGTTGAAAATTTCAAAGCGTGTGAATTTCACATAACCTTTAGGTTCAATTCGCCCCCACCAATTATAGTATAATGGATGCAATTGTAATTAACAGCGAATTCTCTTAAGGATACTTTGAATTCCTTAATGTGAATTGCACAAACACAATAAGTGTATCTTTTGATAATTGATTACAGAATAATGTTTCTTAAACTTAACTCATGCATTAATGAAGTGAATGATGATTTAGAATAATATAAATGATAAAGAAAGAGGTGTATGTATTTCCAATTTTTGTGTGTATTATACTTCTCAAATGTCTCTATTTATAGACAAGTTCAAGGCATTTGATGAAGAGAAACACTATTTGAAGAATGATTTTTGCATCTGTATAATGAACATGTATATTATTTGGCATACAAATTTATAACCAAGAAACGGGATAGAGAAGTTTGTAAAGTTGCACCCTTTTAGACAAGGGGCGTGTGTTCGAATCTAATGTTCGTTAGTTTTGGAATAAATTTTTATTCTTGTTGTTTTAACTCAAAAATGACATAGCAAAGATTCAAACCCCTGACTATTGAGTGTAGGGCTGGAAATGAGTCGAGTCGAGTCGAACTCGGCTTAGCTCAGTTCGACTCGTTAAGAATTAGCCGAGTTCGAGTTCATCACGAACTTTTTTTTCAGCTCAAACTCGACTCGTTAAGAATTGGCAGAGTTCGAGTTCGAGTTCGAGTTCATCACGAACTTTTTTATCAGGTTAAACTCGACTTGTTAGAAGTTCACGAATATCTCGGTTCAACTCGTTAGGTTTATCTTGTTAGGTTCAACTCGCTTATTTCACAGAATTAAAAGTAATTTTTTAAAGTGTATTATATATATATATATATATATATATATATATATTTGACATTTTAAATTAATATTTTTTAAATAAAAAATATAGAAATAAAATAAAAGTTATAAGATTGGAATTTATACGATGTTAATTTTATTTGTATAATTATTCATAGAAATATTTTACTCACTTGAGAATATAAATTATCAATTAAAACCGTTAGATTAAAATAAAATATGAGACTAAGATTTAGAACAAATCTTTAAACCTACTCTTAAAGACAATATAACCTATCTCATATATAATCGAATTGACTCATGAACCTAACGAGTCGAACTATGTATAGTTCAAGTTCAGATCATTTAGTTAACGAACTTAGTCTTTAGCTCATATTCAGCTCATTTGGTTCATGAACCTAGGTCAATGATTTAATTTTCGAATCGAATTTCGAACTATTTTCGTGTTGGTTTTGTTCATTGTCAGCCCTAATTGAGTGCATAGAGTCACACCTTACCACTAAACCATATATCTCAACTGTCATTAAAATCAATAACAATTCATATACATATTACAAAATTAAAGCTTGCATAATATTTTGGAAATCATCTACATACTCTAAATTGAAACCACGGGAAAAAGAGAAATAATAAAAGAAACTCATTCATTGTAACAGAAACAAAAAGATAAAAAGAAGAGTACCAGAAACGCATCAGCAACCTCTAATTCTAAATAGAGCAAAAACATAGCCTAAGGCTTCTCTACTGTCTTAGGCCTTCCCGTCAAACATTTTGCCATGAGAGCATCGCAAACCTCGTTCACAAACCTGCCACAAAATTCAAGTTCAAACTAACACTAGAACGACAACTTTACATGAAAACAAAATCAAACTATTCATGCAATTTAATATTAAACATGAACACCAATAAAAAATGTTGGAACATTATTTCAATATTCCAAGATAGAGGAATTTGAAAAATTTCCTTAAGTCTTATATTGGGTGTTTGTTCAAAAACCTCCTCAGTTCCACATTGTTTAGGTGAGATACACTACTACAAAAATAATATACAACAACGGTTAAAAGGAGATATTACCATGTAGGACCGACTGTTGTTACATAGTGTGTGATTGTATATGCGTTACTTACAATCACGGTTGTATGACCATTGTAGAAAACTAAAAAACGCGTTACCTATAATCACGGTTGTTTTAAATACCTGTTGTAAAAGGTTTATCAATATTTTTTTTATTTTTACCACCTGGTTTTTCTGACTACATTTATAACTTTTATCACAATATACAATATTAAATATTTAACACAACATCAAGAACAACAATATTAACATGAATAATAAGAACAATAACAAGAAGAAAAAGAACAACAACAATAACAATAACAATAACGACAAGAATAACAACAAGGGCGATAAAAACAATGAGAACAATACCAAGAACAACAAGAACTATAACAACAACAAGAACAAAAATAAGAATAATAACAAGAACAACAAGAGCAAGAACAACAAGAACAATAACAACAACAATTACAACAATAACAAGAATAACAAGAACAACAAGAACAATAACAAGAAAAATAACAACAACAAGAACAAAAATAAGAACAATAAGAGCAAAAACTAGAACAACAAGAACAATAACAAGAACAACAAGAACAATAACAACAACAATAACAATAACAAGAACAAAAATAAGAATAACAACAAGAATAAAAAGAGCAACAACACGAACAACAAGGCATTTTGCCACTACCATAACTCTTAGCTCAAATTGAATTTGGTGATGTTCTTGGCCATTTTGGAAAGCCCTTATATGATACAACAATTGTTTGATCATATTTGGTTTTGATACTTTTTGGATACAAGTGAAAAATATCCCTACATTTGGAAAAAAGTGAAGGCAGATTCTGACTTAGTGAAAATTTCACTAAGTGTTGGAAAAAAGTGACATTTTCACTTTTTGTGATTTTGATCAATCCATAACTCAAAATCCATGAAGAATTGGAATGAGGTCTAGTTGAAGTTTTTGTAGAGGGCCATGAGATCTACAAATCAAGCTTTGGATGGGGAGAAATGGCTTTGTGGTACCCTTGTCACTTTGTTCATAACTTAGAAAATTTTCTAAGTTTTTATGGTTACCCCTTTTACAAGTAATCCCATTTTCTTCGATTTTTCTTGATGAATGATGATTTAAATCATACATTAACATCATTTTAAGGTTAAAAATCCATAATTGTGAAACATCTCAAAAAGTCAAAGTTGACTTTTGTGCACAGTTGACTTTTTATCAGATGAATTCCAAACTGTGCAATCCTTTAGGAAATCACGTCCTTGACCTAAATCAAAATTGATGGAAATGTTCCATGGGTGTTATAGGGTATATTGAATCATGTCTTAGGGCTTGGGAGCATGTCCTAGTTAAAAGTCAAAGTTACAGTTGACTTTTCCCGCGAAACCCTAACGGTGGTACTGATGAAATTGAAACTAGTTGCTCAAGCTTCCTGGATCAATACATTGTTGCAAATGGATCAATGTGGTGTATTAGAGACCCTCAAATCCTCTCTTGAGGTCTTGGCTCATGCTTTGCCCCAAAAGTCAACTTAGGGGTGAATTAGGTCAAGAAACCCTAATTCCTGATTTTTGATGTATGCATCCCCTGAGGCAAAATTGACTTGATGATTGGGTCCATGAGGTTCCAAGGAGTATATTAGGATATGCTTTGAAGTATTGGCTCATGCCCAGAGGAAAATTTCCAACTAGAGGCCATGGTCGACCAAAACCCTAATTTGGTGACACTGGCGATCTTGAGGCTTGATCCACCTAAAAGGGAGCCACCTTGTGCTTAATCCTTGAAGTGGGAGTCCTTTTGATCCATTGTGGATGTTTGAGAGGTTTAGACAAGTTGAAGATCATGTCATTCCTTGATTGATCCTTTGTCTAAGAACTCTGAGAGGGCTTGAAACCCTAAGTTTGACTGTAATGGATGCTCACCCATCCTTGAGGAGACTAGTGAGGCATAATGATACACCCATATTGTGATCATGATTTGTACAATGATGAGAATATTAGTGGCCAAAATTTGGGGTATGACAGATGCCCCTATTTAATCTTTTTGGACCCGAAGGTGTGAATGAGGAAGGTATTCGGGCATTCAGGGTGCAAGAGGATTAAATATCAGAATACCCAAAATTTTGATGGTGGTTAAGGATGGTAGCTTGCGCATCCTTCTTCTTTTGCTAAGCAATGATGCTTAGAAAAGGTAAAAAACTTCCCCTCGATCCTGGTTTCCTACCAAGGAACTGGTCTTAGTTTCTGACGTAAACTTCCCCTCAATCCTGGTTTCCTACCAAGGAACTGGTCTCAGTTTCTAAAATAAACTTCCCCTCGATCCTGGTTTCCTACCAAGGAACTGGTCTCAGTGTCTGGAATAAACTTCCCCTCGTTCTTAGTTTCCTACCAAGGAACTGGTCTCAGTTTCTTTTGTCAAAAAACTTTATTGACAAGGGATGCTATTTGTAGCGGTTTTCCTCAAACTTCTCGCCGAATTTTCCTGGGGAGATGCCATTTGATGGGAAAAAGAATGATGTCAGACTTGCTGGGGAACCTAATCGTCTGAGTTATAGAGGTGCACAAACTTTTCTATTGGAGTGATAGTGATGCAATATGAATGAGAATGCAAATAGAATGCATGATGTATGTATGTATATGCTGACAAAACCGATGCGACATACAGACTAAAAGATGAACATGACGGGATACTCGGCCGTCGCGGGGCGAAGTCGTACTGTTGATCCAAAAGTAGCAATTATGCCTTGCTTAGGAGAGACAGTCCCTGCGGGGAATACCGTTGGTCGGGCTTAGAAGATAAGAACTCGGCTGAGGGTATCAGATGGGAAAGCCGCATCTGATACAACTGATCCTTCATTAAGGCGCACTGGCTTAGAAGGTGTACTTTAATTCTGCACTTTGAGGCTCGAACACCTTTGGAGAAGCGATCGATGTTCTTTCGATGTTCAACTGTCAAAAAGAAATTTCCGTCTTTATTTTTTTTTAAAGCAGAATAATTTTAACAAGTAAATTCATTTTGGATTTATTTCAAGAACCGTTGATCATATTAAAATGTCGTTCTATAAAGCTAAAACAAATGAGAATTATAAAAAAAAGCACAAGGGCTCAAATTTTATTGATAGGATGGAAATCAGTCAAGCGCGTGATTCCATAGAGTATTTACAAAGTTTAGAAAATGGTAATTTAAGGGAAAACGGCTACATTGAGACATAACGACCATTATCCTTCGACCAACTTTGAATTTCGGACATCCTGAGCTTCCGTCGAAGATGACCTTGACTGGAGTTTTTCTGATGGACGACGTAACTGCTGCCGAGGGATTTCCCCTTTGTTGAATGTAGTTACTTGCCATTATCCCTAATTTTTGCCTGGATTGTACTTTGAGGTTTCCAATCCACCGGGATGATTTTTTATCATGTCTCTAATTTTTGCCTGGACCGCCCTTTCAGGTTTTCAATCCACCGAGACGTTTTTTTTAGGCGAAGTATTTCTTGACTACATCAACATTCGTGGGGTAGGCAAATTCCTCTCCGTCCATGGTTGCAAGTCTCAAGGCGCCACTTGAATATGCTTTCTTTACCACGTAGGGGCCGTCATAATTCGGAGTCCACTTGCCCCGAGAATCAGTGAGAAATAATTGTATCTTCTTGAGCACGAGGTCTCCTTTTCTGAAGACACGAGGTCGGACCTTTTTGTCAAACACCTTCTTTATTCTCTGTTGATACAACTGACCGTGGCATAGTGTCGTTATTTGTTTCTCTTCGATCAGGTTTAATTCGTCGTGTCGACCCTGACACCATTCAGCTTTTGTAAGCTTAGCTTCCATCAATACGCGGATTGATGGGATCTCTACTTCTATGGGGAGCACTGCTTCCATGCCATATACTAGAGAGAAAGGGGTTGCCCCTGTTAAAGTGTGGACAAATGTGCGATAAGCGTGAAGAGCAAAGGGTAGCATCTCGTTCCAGTCTTTGTAGGTTACAACCATCTTTTAAACAATCTTCTTGATGTTCTTGTTAGCCGCTTCTACCGCTCCGTTTATCTTAGGCCGGTAGGGAGATGAGTTATGGTGTTTGATCTTGAACTCTGCGCACAACTCCTTCATCATCTTATAGTTCAAGTTAGATCCATTATCGGTAATGATCTGGCCGAGAACACCATAACGGTAGATGATATTATTTTTGATAAATTGAACCATCACTTGTCGGGTTACATTAGCGTATGAAGCTGCTTCGACCCACTTGGTGAAATAGTCAATGGCTACCAGGATGAACCGATGTCCATTCGAAGCCTTGGGCTCAATCATGCCAATCACGTCGATTCCCCATATGGAAAAAGGCCATGGGGAAAAAAGAACTTTGAGATGCGTTGGCGGTACATGAATTTTGTCGGAGTATATCTGACACTTGTGACATCTCCTCATGTACTTGTAGCAGTCGGATTCCATGGTCAACCAATAGTACCCTGCTCTTAGAATTTTTCTCGCCATTGTATGTCCGTTGGCATGAGTGCCAAAGGATCCTTCGTGAATTTCTTTTATCAGCATGTTTGTTTCTGGTCTGTCTACACATCGGAGCAAGACCATGTCAAAGTTCCGCTTATAAAGTGTATCACCGCTCAGAAAGAAGTTTCCAGCCAGTCTTCTGAGGGTTTTTCTGTCCTTTCTAGACGCCCCATGTGGGTACTCCTGTTTCTGAAGGAAGCATTTGATATCGTAATACCAAGGTTTGTCGTCTATGACTGCTTCAATCATGAAGAAGTAAGCGGGCCGTTCAAGGCGTATTATGTCGATCTTAGTTAGGTCATTCCATTGACCTACGCTAATCATGGAAGAGAGAGTGGTTAAAGTGTCAGCCATGTGATTCTCATTACGAGGGATGTGATGAAACTCGATTCTATTGAAGAAGGGTAACAACCTTCTCGTGTAATCTTTGTAAGGAATCAATCCTGATTGGTATGTGTTCCAATCTCCTTTGATCTGATTGATGACCAGGGCTGAGTCGCCGTATACGTCTAAGTTCTTGATCCTTAAGTCGATCGCTTTTTCGAGACCCATGATACAAGCTTCGTATTCGGCCTCGTTGTTGGTACACTTGAATGTCAATTTGGAGGTGAAGGGAATGTGGGTACCCTGAGGGGTAACAATGATTGCCCCAATTCCATTCCCGTAATGATTAACTGCTCCGTCAAAGATAAGTCCCCATTGGGAACCTGGTTCTGGCCCTTCACTGGGTAGCGGTTCATCGCAATCTTTCATTTTTAGATACATGACATCTTCGTCTGGGAAATCAAACCTGATTGATTCTTGATCGTCAATCGATTGATGAGCCAAATGATCGGCTAAAACACTCCCCTTAACGGCTTTCTGAGCGTGGTACACTATGTCATATTCTGATAGCAACATATGCCAACGGGCAATCCTTCCCATAAGAGCAGGTTTTTCAAATACATACTTGATTGGATCCATTTTGGAGATTAACCAAGTAGTGTGGCAAATCATGTATTGTCGAAGACGTTTGGCTGCCCAAGCCAAAGCGCAGCAAGTTTTCTCGAGCATCGTGTACCGAGTTTCACAGTCGGTAAATTTTTTGCTCAAATAGTAGATGGAAGACTCTTTCCTTTTGGTTTCATCTTGTTGGCCTAGTACACACCCCATTGAGTCTTCCAAGACTGTTAAGTATATGATCAATGGTCTTCCTTCCACTGGAGGTGATAGAATTGGTGGGTTCGACAGGTATTCCTTAATACTGTCGAAAGCAGTTTGGCAGTCTTCTGTCCAAACGCAGTCCAGACTCTTTTTTAGCAGTTTGAAAATCGGCGCACATGTCGCCATCATGAGGAATATAAATCTGGAGATGTAGTTCAAACGTCCCAGGAATCCTCTGACTTATTTTTCAGTCTTCGGAGAAGGCATTTCTTGAATGGCCTTGACCTTGTCAGGATCAACCTCAATTCCATTCTGGATGACGATGAACCCTAAGAGTTTCCCTGAACAGACACCGAAGGTGCACTTGTTGGGATTCAAGCGGAGTCTGTATTTTCTCAACCGCTCAAATAATTTTGACAGGCGGGTCAGATGCTCCTCTTCTGTCTTAGATTTTGCAATCATATCATCGACATATACCTCGATTTCTTTGTGTATCATGTCATGAAAAAGAGTAGTCATGGCCCGTTGATAGGTTGCCCCGACATTCTTCAAACCGAACGACATTACCTTGTAACAAAAGGTACCCCATGGGGTAATGAAAGAAGTTTTCTCCATGTATTTTGGCGCCATTTTGATCTGGTTATAGCCTGAGAACCCATCCATGAAGGAGAAAACTTTGAACTTTGTTGTACTATCAACCAGCATGTCAATGTGTGGTAAAGGAAAGTCGTCCTTTGGACTAGCCTTGTTTAAATCTCTGTAATCGACACACATTCTGACTTTTCCGTCCTTTTTTGGAACAGGTATGATGTTGGCTAACCATTGAGGATATTCTGATGTGGCGAGGAAACCCGCGTCAATCTGTTTCTGTATTTCCTCTTTGATTTTGATGGCCATGTCTGGGTGAGTCTGTCTCAACCTTTGCTTTACTGGCGGACATTCTAATCTTAACGGTAGATGATGTTCCACGATGCTGGTATCCAACCCTAGCATATCCTGATAGGACCAAGCGAATACATCGGGGAATTCTTTGAGAAGCTTTGTCAAACTCTCTTTGGCAGTTGGACTGAGTAGCGCCCCAATCATGACTTCTTTTCTCTCTTCTTCTGAGCCCAAGTTGACTATTTCCAGCAACTCTTTGTGAGGCTCAATGGACCTTTCCTCTTGTCTGAGTAGTCGGGAGATCTCTTCTGGAATTTCGTTGTCAACGTCTTCTTCAGCCCCAAATACCGGGAACTCAAAGTCGGGAGAAGGCATCGGATCGTATGTTTCAACGGGGTTTAAAATAAGCAATCTGTATGACGTGATGATTCGTGTTTTAGAAGAGATAGAGAGAATGCAAAAGTGTGTGCAATGTTTTTTCTTTTACTGCTTGTTCTTATTGAGTTATTTTTTAGGATTACCATTTTCTGAGAAAAGTAAAACAGAGAAAACAGCAATTAATGCGGAAATTACATAACGACGTTATTTTATTAATGAACAAGTCGATTCTTGAAACTACAGCCCTATAAAACAAAACTCTGTCGCTTTGGGCAAAGCGAAGAGGGAAATTTACAGATAGTAAGCCCTATCAAAACATTTGTTTCACTTGGGTAGGGTGAAAGGTTAAAAACGACAATTACTTTGACTTTTGAACAATCTTTGGAATATCGACAGCAACCTATTGGCGGTGAACTCCTCGGTGAATCACAAAGTCTGGTACCTTCCTTGATTTGTTTTCAGAAATAACGCTGATTTCTGGTGGAACGGGATCATTGGAATCTGTCTCCCAGGCAGAATTGTCGTAGGAGGATTCCTCTGTTGCATTTTGCATAGTATTTGTATTCTCAGCTGTATCTCCCCATCCAGCTGGCTGGATGTCTTCGAGCCTGATACGAGAGCTTCCAGGAGCGGTGTACTTGACCATGAAGTCGTACCTGCCACTCGGTTGTCCTAAGGTGTCCCACACTTCTTTGGAGTTGGAGGAGTCATCTCTCTCGATGACGTTGACCTCGGGAAAAGCATAGTTGATGAACTCTAATCCTACGAACGTTGCAAATTCATCGTCATGCTGGGTAGGTTCTGAATGACCTGAATGTTGGTCCCATGACATGGTGGGGACACAAGTATTCTTTTCAATGATGCTCAGCTAATTTTCATTGTTCGGCTGATTTCTTTGCCCCAAGTTTCCTGGATACGGCTGCCACATTGGCAGGCCATCCATCGGGCCATAATTGTTGTGGTAAAAGTTGTCCTTCATCAGAGTGTCTTCCTCTAATGAATTTGGCGGAGCTCGGCACCCTTCAGGATCACAATCTCTGTATATCATTTCGACATCTGAACTCGGTATAAATCTCGGACTCTGTGTAGGAAAACAAAAAGGCGTAGGCACCTCTTCCGGAGACATATATATGTCCTTGTTAAGATAGGACTCCCATTCGTCCTCCATATCAGAGGAATCATCTTTGATGATATGCACTTCTTGAGGTACTGGGTGAAGGAAACCTCCACTGTGGAAGAAGTCTTGATGGGATGAAGACTTTTATTGCTGGTAGTAGCTGTCTTGGTACAGGTTGCAGAAAAACCAAGACCCTTCTTTCTTTTATTGTCAGTAGGAATGACGAGCTGTCCCCATCCTGTTGTATTGGTACTCTCGACCGCTTTGATAGCATCTTTGTATGAGGAAATGGAAGTTCCCTCTTCGGATCGATTGTCCTTGCTCACCGAAAGCGCTTGGAACTAAGTCCCAACAATCTCCTCGGGTTCTACACAAGTAGGTGATGATAAGTTACTCACGAGCAAGGCTTGTTCTCCACAGACCGTGATGAGTTGGTTGTTCTGGATGAACTTTAACTTTTGGTGGAGGATCGAGGTGACCGCCCCAGCCTGATGTATACAAGGTCTTCCTAATCAACAACTGTACATTGCCCGAATGTCCATGACCTGGAAAGTGACTTTGAAAGTGTGAGGACCGACAGTTATGGGAAGGTCGACTTCGTCGATAACTGTTTTTCTGGATCCGTCAAATGCTTTGATGACGACCTCGCTGGTTCTCATCGGGGGTCCTTTGAAGGATAATTGCATCAAAGTGGACTTCGGCATAACATTCAGGGCTGACCCTGTGTCTACCAGTACGCTGGCTAAAGCATCGCCCTGGCAGCTGACTGTGATATTGAGCGCCATGTTATGACGGCGACCTTCTTCAGGTAATTCCTCATCGTTAAATCCCAAATTATTCCTAGAAGTGATGTCAGAGACAATGCTATCGAACTGTCTGATTGTGACATCCTGTTCCACAAAGGCTTGCTCCAAGACTTTCTATAGAGCCTCCCTGCGCGCTTCTGAACTGAGTAACAGTGATAATACCGAGATCTTTGAAGGAGTTTGTAACAGCTGATCAACAATGTTGTATTCACTCCTTTGGATGAGCTTTAGCATCTCATCATCATTTTTTGAAAGGTCGGGATTACTGGGATGACCGACTGGTGGATTAGGAACTTCTGTCTGAGGTTCCTTTTCTTTGTTGGACTCTCCAACTCCTCTGTTGAAGATTCGACACCTCCGTGTTACACGACTGATGTCTCCAATATTCACGACGGAGGGTAATGGAATTTCCTTTCCATTCTCAATTATCGTTGCACCGTATTTGTAAGGGATAGCCTTAGTTGATTCATACGGTAGTGGTCCCGGTAGATAGATGACTATGGGAGCCTTCTGATTTTTCTGACCATCGTAAGTAATTTCGATCTGTTATTGGTTGAGAACTCTCGATTCTTCAAGTAGAGGGATGATGGTACAAACATCCCTAGCCTTCTGATGATCGGAGATTACGACAACGTCCTCAATTTGATCAGCGAGGTAGTCCGACGCCCAGTTGATTGGTCCGGAACCTGGATATAGACGAATCTCTCTACGATCTACCTGACCCTGAAGGGCTACTCGCACAAGGTAACATCCTTGGTTACTTTCCGAACATACCCTACAATGTTCATAGTTGTGTGGTGGCACCTGGCCACGCCCGCTTTGAATACAATGTAACCTCACTAGGTTAGCTTCCACAGATCGGACATCCTGACTTTGACGCCGAGTAGGGTTCCTGTTATTGATACTAATTTGCTGAGTATCTTCATCCATATAGATTGGCATCCACCATGATTTAACAAGTGTTGAAGTGCCTCCTGGAAAAAGGCACAACCTTGGTCGTTTTCGCAACCCGCTTTACAGCTCTGGTAATCATGTGATACCAGGAATCCGAGGCGGACCTGCTCAGCATGTAACTCTACCAGGTTGGTATTCATTAAACGAATGTCGAAGATTTGAACCATGTTAATCTGATAGGGATTCCTATCATGGTAGTCCTGGATCCATCCAAGATCCATCTGACACAGGAGGGCCTCTTATACAAAAGAGCATCTCTGTTTGTTTACCGAGCAAGTCAGATAAGAACTGTCATCATGCCATGGAAGATTATGATACTGGCTTTGCCTTGAGTGCATTGCCACCAAGTTGGCATTCATCGCACGGATGTCTTGGTTTTGAATGACGTTGGAATTCGTGTATACCATGTTAACTCCACGAACTCGGTGCTCTTGGATCCATCCAAGATCCATCTGTTCTTGTAGAGCTGATTGCACCACGTAACATCCTAGATTGCTTTTAGAGCAGACATCACACTGATGATAATTATGAGGTGGCACATGGCCATATCCACTCTGTCTACAATGCATCTTAACCAAGTTGGTTTTCAATAAGAGTACATCGTGAATTTGATAGACATTGTTAGACTCTCCCTCTATCAGATTGACTGCGGCTTTCTCATGTTGAGGCAGCGGGTTCGTGAGATCATTGGGATTTGTATCCTTGAAAGATAAGACCCCGCTCCTAACAAGCTTTTGCACGTCGGGTTTGAAATTGAGACAGTTCTCTATGTTATGCCCTGGTCCTCCTTGGTGATAAGGGCATGTCTGGTCCACCTTAAACCAAAAAGGCAGATTTTCTGGTACTGCAAGAGGGGATTTAGTCTGGATGTGCCCCTTGGCCAGTAGTAACGGAAATAGCTTTGCATATGATACGGGGATAGGATCAAATACTGGTGGCCGCGTTGTACGGTTGTTATTGTATGGAGGACGAGCCTGCTGAAGAGGCTGTTGTGTCCTTTACTGATTAGGTTGGCTCTGCGCAACCTAAGGTTGATATGTAGAAATAGGCGCAAGATCGATAGCAGGAGTCACAGCCGCTACTGGCTGATAACGTCACCTTTGCTTTCCGAGAGAGATATTCCCAATATCTTGCTCTTTTTTCTTAGGGAGAGTACTACCATATCGTTTTGTACTCTACTTGATGATCCAGCGTCTTTTATTGGACGTCCTTCTCGAACAGCTTCCTCGAGACGTACCCCCATACCGACCATTTCGGTGAAGTCACTGGGCGCACTGGCAATCATTCTGTCGTAGTAAAATGAGCTTAAGGCCTTTAAGAAGATTTTTTTCATCTCTTTTTCCTCAAGAGGTGGACAAATTTGGGCGGCAATTCCACGCCATCTCTAAGCATACTCCTTAAAGGTTTCCTTGTCCATTTGTGACATTGATCTGAGCTGATCTCTGTCTGGTGCCATGTCCAAATGGTATTTGTATTGTTGGACGAAGGCAGTGCCAAGATCTCTGAATGTGCTGATCGTAGCGCGGTTTAAACCCATGTACCATTTTAATGCGGCACCGGTTAAACTATCCTGAAAGTAGTGAATCAGTAGATCCTGATTATCCGTCTGAGCTGACATTCGCCGAGCGTACATCACCAAGTGACTCTGAGGGCAAGAGTTACCCTTGTATTTTTCAAAGTCGGGCACTTGGAACTTGTGCGGAACTTTCACATTGGGGACCAGACAAAGGTCTGCGGCGTCCTTTCCAAATAAATCCTGACCACGGATGGCTTGCAGTTCCTTCTGCATCTCCAGGAACTGTTCCTAGAACTCGTCTATCCTGTCGAACATAGTTTCCTTTTTACCAGAAGGTATCTGTGGGATCTGTCCTTCCGAGACAGTGTGCACCACAGGGGGTGGTACCGTTACTACGACAGTGAATCTTGGCGTTTCCCGAAGTTTGTAACCTTCAGGAGTCCTCAATATGCCTCTGGCATCCTCGTTTTCTCGAAGTTTGTAACCTTCAGTCCCAGCGGCTTCTGCTGAAGTTTCCAGATCTCTAGTAATCGGCGGAAGATATCCTTCCGGGATATAGTTAACAGGCATGCCCCAGGGACGCTCTTTCGGCATTTTGTACCTAGGATCATACTTCTCCACTATGGGTGTTGAGGTGATCTCTGAGATCACAATTCTTTATAGCTAAGCTTCTGCCATGGCTTGCATGTGGTTACGAAGCTTTCTCATATCCTCTCTCAGAGTGTCGATCTCTTCTTTCAACTCTCTGTTTTCTTCCTCAAGATCATCCATCTTCTTCTGACGATTGGCCCAAGTATTGTACGAATGAGACAGTTTGACTCTAGAATCGAGACATAAATGTGAGACTCGTAGGTAAGGAGAATACGTGATGTGAGAATGATGAATGCAATGATTATATTAAGTTTTTTTTATTTAATCAAAATAAACTTCGACAATTAGGTTGCAAATATCAAATAGTGGGGAAACCCCCGTTTTATTGAATTCAAAGGATTGCGGAAGTGAAAATATAGTGAATTACAAAATGCGGAAACAGAAACCTAAGCTAATGGGTCCTGAGCCCTCTCTGAGGAGAAACCGGGTGCTGATTCTAGTACTTTCCTTTTCTTGGACCGGGGCTCTTGGGCCGTTGTCGGGTTGTCATTCCTTTGCCAGGTGAAAGGAGTAAGCAAATTCCTTTGGTCATCCTGATTTTCTACAGCATGCTGCTCCAAAATTTCAATCAGAGCATCTTTATCCTTCAGTAGTTGCTGTATTTTGATACACTCCACATTGAGGGTGCGGTACTTGTTCTTCCAAGACCTCCTCTCCCGCTGAACTTTGTTGAGAGTAACCTGGAGTTTTTCCGTTTCAGGCATGAAGTACATGACAGACTCCCTTGCCGGAAGAACTCTGTGACGAGGATAAGGCATCTTTAGCTTGAGATCTCTAGTTTGTACCTAGTGGAGGTAAGGTTCCACTGAGACACAGTCCGGTTTCCCTAGAGACTCTCGTCCTTTCTTTTGAACATGTTTCCAAGCATGCACTATTTGCATCTTTAGTGCTCTGTCATTTTCTCCTTCTTTGAAGAAAAGACCTTCCAGATGAGCATTCCACGGGACATGCCTCATCGGGTATCCAAATTGACGACGAACCAACACTGGATGGTAATTGATTCCTCCCTTAGTTCCTATGAGGGGTACGTTAGGGAAGTTTCCACAACGGTCAATGATCTTGATTCGCTCATAAATCCTATTGCACCAATCTATGTCAGAGTTGGTAAGAGACATGATTCTCTGCGACCAACGTAAAGTATTCTTTTGATCCCAAAAAGCAGCAGACTTAGGTAAATGGGAGATAAACCATTTGTATAACAGAGGTACACAACATGTGATCTCCCCTCCACTCTACAAATTTCCTAAGTGTACAGAATGATATGCGTCTGCGAGTAAAGTTGGCACAGGGTTTCCAATGAGAAAAACCTTAATGGAGTTGATATCGACGAAGTTATTGATGTTGGGAAACAAAAATAACCCGCAAGTGAGTAAAACAAAGATGCTTTCAAAAGCAGTCACGTTCCCTATACTAGCGAAATACAGGGCCTTCTTTGTCAAGAACTGGGCCGGCAAACCTTGTATGCCACCCTTAGTGGTCATGTGAGTCCTGACCTCTGACTCGTCCAAATAAATTGCTCTCGCAATGGTCTGATCCTTTGGAATTTCTTCCAGTCCAGAAAAAGGAGCTCGATCAGTGATGTGTAAATCAATCAGATGAGAATATTCCTCCAGCGTTGGTACGAGCTGATAATCCGGGAATGTGAAACAGTGATAGACCGGATCGTAAAACTGAACGAGTGCATCCATGATTCTTTCAATTACTTGAACCCTTAATAGAGATAGCAAACCTCCATACTTGGCTCTGAAAGCCTCTTGGTTCGTGATCATTCTCGCCAAACCTCTCAAATCCTCTAATTTTGGAACCTTGAAGGTATACTTATGAGTTCTCCTTCTACCGAAATCCATGAGCGCCATCTTTTTCTCTGACATTTGCAATCATTGTCTTAGTTTAATTTGAAAAAGAGAGACTAGAAGAGAAGATTTTCTTTGTTTGAATGTTTTTATAAAATGAATGCATGAATGCAGCACACAAAAACATAGAAAAAACATGGGGTCAAAGGGTCGGTGTCATGAAGTCAAGGCTCTACCCATCCCAAAGGTTTATACTAGTGATTTTTGTACCTATCTCTCAACATCATCAACTCTTGTCGAGAAAAACACCAGCTGGCCGGGAACCGTGCTAGGTGGTGTTTTTTTGAAGAGTCCTCAGAAGAGGGTGCTATAGTGTGACA
Source organism: Lathyrus tuberosus (assembly GCA_022829125.1). Taxonomy (NCBI): domain Eukaryota; kingdom Viridiplantae; phylum Streptophyta; class Magnoliopsida; order Fabales; family Fabaceae; genus Lathyrus; species Lathyrus tuberosus. The sequence goes on along the minus strand of JALAZF010000552.1, from coordinate 3,077,070 downwards.
ACCATTTCCGATAACTTCCGCACCACTAAAGGAGTTTTTCCTAGGTGTATACTTAATCTTTCCACAAGCAGCATCACACGCATTCCCATTAGCAGAAAAATAAACACATATATCAATTAGGAAAAGCAGTATATATATATTCATCCTAATGTCCTCGACTTTTAAGAGCTATGAATCCTGTGTTCCTGACAGAAAATGGCTCCCCGACGGAGTCGCCATTCTGTGGTTCCTTCCTAATTTAAAGGTTTTGACCTAAGATCCTAGTGAAGTCAACCAAAGTCCTATCCCAGTGAAGACACTGCCAAGAAAAGGATTTGTCCAAAGTTTTCACCTTAGATTATAAGAACGAGAAGAATAGAGCCCCACGGTGGGCGCCACTTTTCTGTAGCGAGCGAAACTGGATGTGTTTCTTAAGCATTGTCACTCTTTTGGGGGGTTACTACAGTTCGATTCATTTTTTATCCTATTGAAGTTGATGAAGGAAGGGAAATAGATGTCTCCAATTAACCCTGCTTGCATACTGAGTTTAAACAGTTGTCTGTTAGGTTATGGATGCTATATGGTAATGGGGCCTTTTTCTTCTTACTTTTTTAGAGTGAAAACATTGGACGGTTCATGGGTAGGATGTTTAGGACTGAGGGTATGGGATTTTGAGTTTTTGTTTAGTGTGCTCGCTAAGATTTTTCTTTCAATCTTATGCCTACGTATTCCCGTTTTCCGAAACAAGGAAATCAGAGCGATCGTAGTTCCTCCCATAAAAGGAAATAGTGTTTTGGTGTCTTGTTCAAAGCCCAAGACGTGAAGCTGAAAAAGGTGGTTTATATCTTGTTCAAAGCCCAAGATGTGAAGCTGAAGGGTCTATTTATATCTTGTTCGAAGCCCAAGATGTGAAGCTAAAAAGGTGTTGACTTTAGAGAGAATTTGTCATCTCTAAAGGGGGTCTGTTTATCATGACTGTTGGGTGACTGACTATAAAGGAGGATTACTTTAACCGGGATATGCGAATCCTAGCAATGCCATAATTTCCTTTATAGGGGGTTTTATCCGGAAGGAGAAGACTTTAACTCAGTGTAGAGCTATATTTCCTTAGGAATTTCTCATGCTAAAAGAAGGACAATGGCGTGGATGTAAATAACCTAGAGGCTTGCCGCTTACAGCAGTTAGATGAAGGGAGTTGTTGATGTTTGTATCCTGTGAACGAGGCACAGTTTTGATGCTAAAAGGTTGATTGACTCAACCGGGGTTTCCTTATACAAAGCCTAAGAGGAGGTTATCGACCCAACAAGAGGGTGATTTTGTGTGTCTCGTACGAAGCCCGAGAGAGAGGCTAAAAGGGTTGACTCAACAAGAGAGTCTTTGTATCTCGTACGAAGCCCGAGATGGAGGCTAAAAGGGATGAATCAACAAGGGAGTCTTTTATACTCAACAAGAGAGTGTATTTGTATCTCGTACGAAGCCTGAGATGGAGGCTAAAAGGGATGACTCAACAAGAGAGTCTTTTATACTCAACAAAAGAGTGTTTTTGTATCTCGTATGAAGCCCGAGATGGAGGCGATAGTTACTGTTTTAGTTGAGTGACAGGTCCAATATGCTGATTTAAAGAGAAAAATAGTTCTTATATGAGTAATTTTTGCACTCAGGGATTTTGATTCGAGGATCAGGGATATTTCCCCGTTCTTTAAGGAACTGGCAAATCCAAAGGGGATTGAGACTGTCCAAGTCTACGGGTTTCATCTCCTAGTTTTGAAAGGAACTTGAGAATTTCTTTGAGACTCAAGGAAATTAGACTGTCCAAGTCTAGAGTTTCATTTTTTGTACTATGTTTAAAAAAACAGCAGTAGCAGGATCTAGACTCTTTGAAAGACTGTTCTATTAAGATGACTAATTTATGTTCCTATACCTCTAGGAGGTCGTCTGGACAATTTGTACGAAGCCCAAGAGGAGGCTGGAATCTTTTAAGAAGCCGAGGGACAATTTGTACGAAGCCCAAGAGGAGGCTATCATTGCCGGAGGAAGAAATCATTTATACGAAGCCTAAGAGGAGGATGTGAATACTTCTAAGAAGCCGACGAGTCCTTGTACAATGCCCAAGAGGAGGCGGGGATGCTTTTAAGAAGCCTGTGGGTCCCCAAACCCCGAGAAATTCAAGACAGACTATTCACAGAGATTAGATCAAGCCAGGAATGTTCGAGAATTTGGAAGAAACTCAAGAGATGCTATTCACGGAGAATAGATCAACTCTGGGGAGTAGAGTCTCTTGATAATTCCTAGGAGGACAGCCGAAGAGAAGACTGTATCTGGTAATCCTATGGGGATCTAGTTTAGTCTATTTAAGAGTGATCAACAGGGCTTAATTAGTGCTAGACGTAGTTGCTGGGGAAACTCTAAATAGCTATACTATTATTACACAGTTGATATAAGTTTATGAAAGGAGACTTACAGTGAAACAACCCCACAATACAGTTATATACATATGAAAGTGGTATATGAAAGCGTATAAACACTTACTCGGTTATAGAGCTTCCATTCTGTTTGGTTAGTTGTTCAACAAAGAAAGATGGAAAACAATAGTATATTCAAAATTAAAGCAGAAAGTATTTTGAAAAGATGTTGGGGCTTACAGCTCAAGGAGAGGCCCAAGGTTTTATCAGTGATTGCACTGTTGTTTTGAAATTGTACAAGGACTTATACAAGTGACTGAGGCACAAAAAAGGTTTTCTGTACAAAGGGGTGGGTCTTACACTCTCTCAAGATGCCCAAAAGGTTTTAAAGAAAAAGAGTGGGGCTTATAACACGAGGGTAGGCCCAGATGATTTTTCGTTTGAAATGGCGATCGCGCCGAGATTTTGAAAACGCAGTGGGTTTTATACAATGACTGAGGCCCAAGATAATTTGGTTTTCAAAAGGGGTTGGGTCTTACACTCTAATAGAGGCCCAAAAGTTTTGAATGAGTCTTATAGCTCGAGGAGAGAACCAAATGGTTTGTTTTTAAACGGGCGACGATTGCGTCGAAGTTTTCTTTTAACGCAGAGGGACTTATACAATATCTGAGGCCCAAAATTTGTTTTTGTTAAAAGGGGATTGGGTCTTACACTCTATTAGAGGCCCATGAGTGTTTGAAAATGATTGATGATGGTGAAAATCAAAGAAACCCTAATTTGTTATTCTTTTAAAAGTAAATATTAAAAGAAAATCAATGAAAAATACCAAATGAATTTGAATAAACCACTTGTGATTTTTGTTTAAGGTTTTAAAAATGAATTTTTAATCACAAGAGATATTAAAACTCATTTGGTCTTGATTTTTCAAGATGAATGTTCATTTTAAAATGTTTAAAACAAATAAAAAATGAAGTTATTCACAAAAATACTAATTATATTAAATAAATAATATATACTTAATTTTTTGTGGAATAAAATATTTCAACATTTTTATGATTTTTAGCAAAAAGAACCAATCAAAAATAATTAAAATTGAAAGAGTTATTAATTTTCCAATTATTTAATAAAACATAAAAATATTGGAAAAAATGGCAAAATATGAAATAACACAAAATGGCATGGGTGGGGTTTGAACCCACGACCTCAAGGTAACAAGGCGTGCGCCTTACCACTGGGGTGGTGATACATCCATTGTTTTGAGTGAAAACACAAATATACAAGTCATGCGTTGGTTTTAGGCCTGGCCCAAGGCAAGGCAAGGCAAGTTTTGGCTCAGAAACGTGAAGGTCATAACTTTCTCAATTCTTAATGGTTTGAGACAAAATTTATATGCATCTGGACCAGAATTTCACAAGGAATCCAATGGTGGTGGTAGTTTTTTTAGATCACACTCCCTCCTCAAAACCCGATAGTGGTTTTGAAAAAGGCCTATAATTTCATTTTCTATGCTACACTTTGATACAGGCATGAATTACATGATAAATTGGTTCAAACACAACATATTTAACATGTATGAGGTATGCATGATCAGTGGACTTCAAAGCATTGCATATTTTGGAAAGTTCAAGTCATGAGGCTTACCTCTTTTCGAGCTTTTTGGAGTTTTTGTGCAATCTGTCATGCCTCTTATTCCAGAAATGATTTGATGCTTTAGACACACTCAAATGATCCCTTAGAAGCTTTTAGGATGATTGGAATCAGCTGGTACCTGCAAAAACACAAACTGGCCCTTTCTTGCAAAAGGGGTTAAAAGTGACCAAAATAGCAACTCTCTCAAATGGTGTTCCAGATGGGGGGAACCATTTGGGACAGTTCAAGGATGATATTTGGAGTGTGTTTGAGGTTTTATCTGGTTTGGAAAGTGACTGAATCAAGACATGGCTTGAAAAATGCACAAAAAGCCTATTTTGAGGTTTTGAGAGGTGACTTTGTGATTTTGATATTACATGTCACTTGTGAGTGTTTAGATCACCTACATATGATGTTTATAAGGTGTGTGTGTGATTGGTTTGATTGAAAAAGCTCTCAAACTCAAAAACTCAGAGTTACCTTGCTAAAGAAGGCAGTTTTGCCAAGAGAAAGGGATTTTGAGGAAAGCATATGTTTGATGGCTTTGGTGTACTCAAACTGAGCACAAATGAGCTCTATTTATAGTAGAGCAAGTTTGTTTTGGGATCAATAGTGAATGGCAACTGCAGCAGAGGTTTGGCCAATGTTTGCAAATAAAAATCCAAGTCTCCTCTAGCCATTGACTAGAGGTTAGAGCACAGAGCTTTGGTTCCCTACTTGTTGGAGGAATCTTGACTGAATTCAGTTGCAAATGTGTCAGTCCATGCCTGTAATACCCCATATTTTAATTACTCTAGATAATATTAGTTGTGATCTACTGAGTTCCAGTGTACTCTGGGAAATTATCTGCAAAGATAATTAGAGTAACGGTTGAGCTCAGAGCAAATCTAATTAATATTATCTGACTCTGAGATATTTTAATTTTTGGAACTTTAGAGATTTTTGGGTAATTAGTAGTGTTACAATTGATGATGTCTTACTATATCATTTCTTTTCCACTCCTTTTCCACATAAGAGCAAAAGAAAGAAAAAGATAGAAAGAAGTTGGAGAGAAAGAAGGAGAAAGGAAGGAAAAAGGGAAGAAAAACCTAGAAGAGAGAAAGATCAAGAACATCACCCATTCTTCATCAAATCATCTCATCTTCTTCATCATCATCCTCTATTCAAGGTGGGTTCTAGATAGATACCTTAGTTGTATAAATTCATGAGTTTTAGAGTTAGGTTGAAATTGTGAGAAAATGAGTAATTGTGCTAAAATCATGAATCTAACGGATGAAATGCAATATAAATGTTGTTTAATACTTGTTGTTATGATTATACTGTGTTTTGATTGTTATGTTAAGGATTGGAGGTGTTTTGAATGGAAAAACTATTGATTTCTCATGAAGAACAACGCTGTTGGGAAGTTGGGTTTTCTAGGGTTCGTCTAGCGAACCTGGGGCGAGTCACAGCAAACAAACTTTCGAGGGTTCGCCTAGCGAACCCGGCAGCGAAGGTTAGCGAAGGTTCGCCAACGACGTTCGCCTAGCAAACTTTGTGCCTTTTTAGTCCTGGTTGGTTCTGCCTTGCTTCGCCAGGGAGTTCGCGAAGCAAAAGGTGAGGCGAATGTTCGCCAGGGAGTTCGCGAAGCGAACTTTAGGTCTATTTTTTTCTATTTGTTCATTCGCCTGGAGCTTCGCCTAGCGAAGGTTGGAGCGAATTTTTGCTGGGAAGTTCGCCTAGCGAACATGACAGATCCTACCACTTGTTTCTTTCATAACTTTTGACTCGTTTATCCGATTTAAGAGTTCTTTATATCGATGTGAAGCTACGAAAATACTCTAGATAATGGAAGTGGAAAATGCTGGTTTTGATGTCGATTAATAAATCGGGGGGAACAGTGAATTAGTGTAATTTGGGGTACGTTGAATTATGTGTTTCCATTATGTGATTGATGACTATTTGACTATGCTCTTATTGTTGAACATGTTTGAGTATGTATGCATGCTAAGTATGAAATAAGTAGAGTGAGGATTATTACCGTAAACAATGTCAGAAAGTGTGGAATGATATAATGACAACGATCGTGTGTGCGGTGCTGAGGCGTGTGTCAGATACTAATGTCATGGAATGAATAACCACTAGTATGGAACACGTGTGTTAACCTTTGTCGTTGTGCTAAGGCGTTGGTTGTGAGTGTGATCACGTAATCGTAATTGGTTATCTTGTGAGTGTGTTTCATGGGTCTCGAGCTCCTCTGAAACATGTGCACAACTACTTGGCAGGTTTGATTCCCGCGTGCAGTACGAATGGCGCTCTGGGAGCGTATGCTTGTGACGGTTAATGGCCCGTGTGAAGTGACGGTTCATAATGGTTAATGGCCCGTAGAACCCGAATCCATTCGTATGTCAAGTAGGTTACCAGGATCCATGACTCGGGTCGACTTCTAAACGTAGAAGCGGACGGGAAAAGGGGATGCCTTAGTGTGGTTATCTATTAGTGATATATAGTGTGAGTTGATGAACTCATGACATGTTTCCATATAGTGTGTGTGTGTGTGTACTCAAAGCCATCCCCCTTCCCTTTTGACTTGAGTTAGGTTTGTTAGAACCTTGTAGAGCCGAGAGGACTATAAGATAGCGAACTCACTGAGATTTGATGTATCTCACCCCACATTGTTGTTTACATCACAGGTACTACAGGTTCGGCGAAGGGTAAGGACAAAGTGGTTTGACTTTTCCTTACAGATCGTAGCTTTTGAGATGGCATGGTTTCCGCTATGGCGTTTTATTTTGAGATCACTGTATTGATCTAGTTCTTAGTGTATTTTGGGACATCTTGTATATGTTATGCCGTAGACTTTAGAACTTTGTATTTAGGGTATTTAATGTATATAATGTGTTAACTAGGAACTTGTGGTATTTCAGTACCAAATACTTGGATTCATGTATAATATATATATGCTTTGATGTATGTTGTTATATATGGGTGTTACAGTTGGTATTAAAGCAGGTCGTATCCTTGACCTAGCCATGAAATAGTATAAGTATTTCTTTCCGTTTCATATGCGTTGTGTCGCATTGGTCTTACGTGTTATATTTATGGTATTGAGCCTGATCAACTTAATCCTATCTGTATGACATTTAGAAACATGGCCGACGGGCGCAGAAACAACTGTGGTAGACCGAGAGCTACTCCAGCAAGGACAAATCCGCCAGGGGACGAAGGGAATGCCCCTTTGTATCCATTTATGCAGCAACAACAGAATCAATTTGTGCAACAAATGGTACAGCAAATGGCTGGTGGCGTGCATCCTCCAGTGGTTGTTCCAGAAGCTGCAGGGGGAACCTTTAGGGATTTCATTCGTATGAATCCTCCGGAGTTTCAGGGAGGGTTAGATCCAGTAAAGGCTCATGAATGGATATCTGGTATGGAGCGGATTTTCTTCATAGTTCAGTGCAGTGAGGAAAATAAGGTTGTTTTCGCTTCTCACTTGTTGAAGGGTCCTGCCATGAGGTGGTGGGAGAGTGCTTCGGCCTTAATGACAATTCAAGAGGTACCGAAGGTATGAGAGCAGTTTAAGATAAATTTTATGGAGAAGTATTTCCCAAGTTCTTTAAGGTCTCAGAAGGAATTCGAGTTTCAACAGTTGAGACAAGGCAACTTGACTGTGGCTTCTTATGCAGAAAAGTTCGCTGTTATGGCTGCTTATTCTAGGCAGGCTATGTATGCTCCTGATGAGAGGTGGAAGACTGATCAGTTTCTTTTTGGTTTGAGGGCCGAAATTTCGCATAGCGTGTCGCAGAGGGAATTCACTAACTGTGCTGAATTGTTACGACAGTGTTATGTGGCGGAGCATATTTTAAAGAAAGTGTAATGATAAGTGCAAATTGTACCTATTTGTGTAAATAAGTTTTGTTGCACTTATCGTTACTTTGTGTTAAAATTGGTTGAATAAACCCCACTATATGTGTAAATACTTTTACTTTAAGTTTTCGTGTGTATATTGCATTTTCTTGTATATATCATTGAGTTTAATTGATTTTGTCTCATTTTTGTAGGTAACTAATAAAGTCCATCGTGCCATATTCTTGTAGAACATCTAATAAGCTTTCCAGCGCTTCCAACCGTGCGTAAATCGGAGCTACAGTGCAAAAGTTGTGGTCAAATAAGGGGCTGTTTTTCTGTCATGTTCTCCTAGCGAGTGTGACAGCGAATGTACGCTTGGCGAAGGCTGGCGAAGGTCCCAGCGAAGGAGGCCAGAAAGAGGCAGAGGAGAAATAGACCAATGTTCGCTTCGCGAGCATCCTAGCGAGCATTCGCTAGGCGAATAAAATGTTCGCTTAGCGAACTTCTGAAGAAAGCAAAGGGCGGTTTAACTATTCAGAGGCACTTAAGTGCCATTTTCGTGCATTCGCCTAGCGAATGATCTGTTCGCCTAGCGAACAGTGCAGAATTTGCAATGTATATAATTCATTTCAGTCACTTTTTATGTGGGGTTTTTTTTGGGGTTTCTTGATCCCACTTCCATCAAACTTCATTCTTTGGTAGATTTGCTTAGAAAACAACTATGGAGCATGCATACGGAAGAACCGGGGTGGATTAAACGTCGATCGGCTTTGACAATCCGCGAGATGTTTGGTTCATTTCTATTCTTCTTTGTGTTTTTCTTTATGGTTGGGTTGTGCATATGTCTTGTCTATGAACTCATGTATATTTGCCGCCCATGGCGTTATATAAAACTTACTTTACAAATCTCTATTGGTGATTATCTCTGATTTTTGCTTTATGCGCGGGGTTTGCGTTAGACATAACCTTCGCGAACTTCGATTAGGGATGATTGTCTGTTAGTTTCTGGACTCTAGAGATAGATTTAGGAGCTAACAATCTTCAATAGGCATCGAAGCTTAATGCCTTCCGTGTTTCGAGGCTTCGTTCACAAGAGTGACGAAGAGAGGGACACGGTTGTTATCTCAACTTTGCGTTAGACATAACCTGTGTTGTGAGCGATGCTGGGTGATATTGAGGAGTATTGTATGTGGAGTATAACTGGTCGGTAAGTTTAAGTTTGTGAGGAGTGATTTGTATGCATTGCCGGACAAGTTTTTCTCTCTGAAGAATGATTTCTTTTTATTTTAATGTTTACTTTTATATTTTCTTGTCTGAAACTATTTTGATCCAAACTCATAAACGCGAGAGACTGTCGAACGACATTCTTTCATTCGAACCGATCTCTGTGGACACGACATAAATCCCGGAGGGAATTCTTTCCGAAAATAATTATTTTTGCTGCTTGCTGCTATTCTGCTTTCAACAAAATGGCGCCGTTGCCGGGAATCGGTTTTGATATTGAATCGCATTGCGATAGTTTCTTTGTTTTTGAGTTCTGTATATATCGTATATATTGCCTATTTCCATTATGTTTGTTCAAGTGTTGTATACATTTTGTTCCCGTAACATTTGTTTAAGTGTTTGGTTAGGACACTTGCTTTTGGTTTGCGCAGTGAGGCATCACTATGGCATGAAGGAAGGAAGTTACTAGCTAAGCATTGTAAAGGCGTCGAGCTTACGACGTAAAACAAGCATGGTGTATTCTTTTCTTTTGTTGTTGTTTAGTTTAGGTAGTGTGGTGAGTATTCATTAAACAAGTTGTACTCGAATTTTTCGTAAATTCTCAAATCTTCACTTTACAACTTCTTTAATGAATTTTCTACCGTTTTTTCAGTTTGTTAATATTAATAGTTTTCGTGTTTGTCAATGAACTTGACTTGAATAGCTTGAGGAAATTTGGTGATGTTCCAAGTTTGATCATTTCAACTTACGGATGTATGGTAATGATATTGTTAAGTTTTGTATACGTCCGAGGTATGTATTTATCGCTTTCTATACTTTAGCATATTCATGATACTTAGGCTTTTTACAACTTCGATGGCATTCATTCTTTTGTATACTTGTTCTTTTGTGAATCACTTTAGTTCCCAACCTTTTTGTGAGGTAGCCTTCTATTTGTACATATATGCGGAGTACCAACATTCTTGTTTTAACTGGATTTTATTATGCTTAATCTTTTGTTTGTGTTGATTATATGAATGCATGAAAAGGATCAAGGCATTTTGTTTCATTTTGAGCACGACTACCTTAGCCAAATAGTCAATTCACCTTGTGAGTGTGTGAGAATTCGTAACCCCTTTCAGATTTCTGATCCATGTTTCTATTTGAACTTAATGCTTGTCTATGAGTGCTTAGTTCACTTATTTTTTATTGGATTTTGTTTTTACTTGAGCCCTCAACTCTGTGTTGTTGTATGGATTTTTTTCCTTGCCTTAGAAAGTAGGGAGTATTCACATGATGGTGCGGTTGAATTCAAGTTGGGGAGAGGATGATTGTGTACTCATTGGTTGGATTCTATGAGGATTGAAAAAAGAAAAGAAAAAAGTGAAACATGTGAAAAAGAAAAATAAAAGAAAAAGAAAGAAACAGAAAATCCTTGAAAAAGGAAACAAAAAGAGTTCAAATAATTGTGCTAAATAAGTATTGTGTTTTGTGTAACAATTGGGATGAAAGAGGAAGTTTGATTGAAATTTTGTGTTTGAACTTTTGTGAGTTGATCACTCCCTTAGGTTTAGGCAAGTTTTTGTTTCAATTACCTTTTGAAATTACCCCTTGTTTGTTTACCCGACCACGCTACAACCTTGGAAGTCCTTGTGATTCTTGCCTTTGAATGTTCAATATGATTTTTGGAAGGTTGCATAATTTAGTATGTTATTTGCTGGATTGTTGTGTGAGTGAAAAGAACCTCATTTTGTGTTTTTCATCTACCGATGATTGTTTTTGCTAGGTGTGATTCACATTTGAACTTGTGTTATTTTAGAATGTTTGGCATGATTTTTGTATTTCGCATTTGTTTCGTGACTATGTTATCGTCATAGTTTAGTGGAAAGTATTTACTTTGTGTGTACCATTTTCGATTGAACCATTACATTTGTTTTCCGTTTTTCAAAACTTGTTGATTCTTGATTCTTTGGTTATCACTCGGTTTCGTTGAGTAGTTTGATTCTTGTTTGAGGACAAACCATTATGTAAGTTTGGGAGAGTTTGATAAGTGCAAATTATACCTATTTGTGTAAATAAGTTTTGTTGCACTTATCGTTACTTTGTGTTAAAATTGGTTGAATAAACCCTACTTTATGTGTAAATACGTTTACTTTACGTTTTCGTGTGTATATTGCGTTTTCTTGTATATATCATTGAGTTTAATTGATTTTGTCTCATTTTTGTAGGTAACTAATAAAGGCCATCGTGCCATATTCTTGTAGAGCATCTAATAAGCTTTCCAGCGCTGCCGACCGTGCGTAAATCGGAGCTACGGTGCAGAAGTTGTGGTCAAATACGGGGCTGTTTTTCTGTCATGTTCGCCTAGCGAGTGTGACAGCGAATGTTCGCTTGGCGAAGGCTGGCGAAGGTCCCAGCGAAGTAGGCCAGAAAGAGGCAGAGGAGAAAGAGACCAACGTTCGCTCCGCGAGCGTCCTAGCGAGCATTCGTTGGGCGAATAAAACGTTCGCTTAGCGAACTTCTGAAGAAAGCAAAGGGCGATTTAACTATTCAGAGACACTTAAGTGTCATTTTCGTGCATTCGCCTAGCGAATGATCTGTTCGCCTAGCGAACAGTGCAGAATTTGCAATGTATATAATTCATTTCAGTCACTTTTTATGTGGAGGTTTTTTTGGGGTTTCTTGATCCCACTTCCATCAAACTTCATTCTTTGGTAGATTTGCTTAGAAAACAAATTTGGAGCATGCATACGGATGAACCGGGGTGGATTGATCGTCGATCGGCTTTGACAATCCACAAGATGTTTGGTTCATTTCTCTTTTTCTTTGTGTTTTAATTTAAGGTTGGGTTGTGTATATGTATTGTCTATAAACTCATGTATATTTGTCGCCCATGGCGTTATATAAAACTTGCTTTACAAATCTCTATTGGTGATTGTCTCTGATTTTTGCTTTATGCGCGGGGTTTGGGTTGCGTTAGACATAACCTTCGCGAACTTCGATTAGGGATGATTGTCTGTTAGTTTCTGGACTCTAGAGATAGATTTAGGAGCTAACAATCTTCAATAGGCGTCGAAGCTTAATGCCTTCCGTGTTTCGAGGCTTCGCTCGCGAGAGTGACGAATAGAGGGACACGGTTGTTATCTCAACTTTGCGTTAGGCATAACGTGTGTTGTGAGCGATGCTGGGTGATATTGAGGAGTATTGTAGGTGGAGTATAACTGGTCGGTATGTTTAAGTTTGAGAGGAGTGATTTGTATGCATTGCCGGACGAGTTTTTCTCTCTGAAGTTTTAATGTTTACTTTTATGTTTTCTTGTCTGAAACTATTTTAATCCAAACTCATAAACGCGAGAGACTGTCGAACGACATTCTTTCCCTCGAACCGATCTCTTTGGACACGACATAAATCCCGGAGGGAATTCTTTCCGAGAATAAATATTTTTGCTTCTTGTTGCTATTCTGCTTTCAACAAAATGGCACCGTTGCCGGGGATCGGTTTTGATATTGAATCGCATTGCGATAGTTTCTTTGTTTTTGAGTTCTGTATATATCGTATATATTGCCTATTTCCATTATGTTTGTTCAAGTGTTGTATACATTTTGTTCCCGTAACGTTTGTTTAAGTGTTTGGTTAGGACACTTGCTTTTGGTTTGCGCGGTGAGGCATCACTATGGCATGAAGGAAGGAAGTTACTAGCTAAGCATTGTAAAGGCGTTGAGCTTACTACGTAAAACAAGCATGGTGTATTCTTTTCTTTTGTTGTTGTTTAGTTTAGGTAGTGTGGTGAGTATTCATTAAACAAGTTGTACTCGGATTTTTCGTAAATTCTCAAATCGTCACTTTAAAACTTCTTTAATGAATTTTCTACCGGTTTTTCAGTTTGTTAATATTAATAGTTTTCGTGTTTGTCAATGAACTTGACTTGAATAGCTTGAGGAAATTTGGTGATGTTCCAAGTTTGATCATTTCAACTTACGGATGTATGGTAATGATATTGTTAAGTTTTGTACACGTCCGAGGTATGTATTTATCGCTTTCTATACTTTAGCATATTCATGATACTTAGGCTTTTTACAACTTCGATGGCATTCATTCTTTTGTATACTTGTTCTTGTGTGAATCACTTTAGTTCCCAACCTTTTTGTGAGGTAGCCTTCTATTTGTACATATATGCGGAGTACCAACATTCTTGTTTTAACTGGATTTTATTATGCTTAATCTTTTGTTTGTGTTGATTATATGAATGCATGAAAAGGATCAAGGAATTTTGTTTCATTTTGAGCACAACTACCTTAGCCAAATAGTCAATTCACCTTGTGAGTGTGTGAGAATTCGTAACCCCTTTCAGCTTTCTGATCCATGTTTCTATTTGAACTTAATGCTTGTCTATGAGTGTTTAGTTCACTTATTTTTTATTGGATTTTGTTTTTACTTGAGCCCTCAACTTTGTGTTGTTGTATGGATTTTTTTTCCTTGCCTTACAAAGTAAGGAGTATTCACGTGACGGTGCGGTTGAATTCAAGTTGGGGAGAGGATGATTGTGTACTCATTGGTTGGATTCTATGAGGATTGAAAAAAGAAAAGAAAAAATAGAAAAATCTGAAAAAGAAAAATAAAAGTGAAAAAGAAAGAAAAAGAAAATCCTTGAAAAAGGAAACAAAAAGAGTTCAAATAATTGTGCTAAATAAGTATTGTGTTTTGTGTAACAATTGGGATGAAAGAGGAAGTTTGATTGAAATTTTGTGTTTGAACTTTTGTGAGTTGATCACTCCCTTAGGTTTAGGCAAGTTTTTGTTTCAATTACCTTTTGAAATTACCCCTTGTTTGTTTACCCGACCACGCTACAACCTTGGAAGTCCTTGTGATTCTTGCGTTTGTATGTTCAATATGATTTTTGGATGGTTGCATAATTTAGTATGTTGTTTGTTGGATTGTTGTGTGAGTGAAAAGAACCTCATTTTGTGTTTTTCATCTACCGATGATTGTTTTTGCTAGGTGTGATTCACATTTGAACTTGTGTTGTTTTAGAATGTTTGGCATGATTTTTGTATTTCGCATTTGTTTCGTGACTATGTTATCGTCATAGTTTAGTGGTAAGTATTTACTTTGTGTGTACCATTTTCGATTGAACCATTACATTTGTTTTCCGTTTTTCAAAACTTGTTGATTTGTGATTCTTTGGTTATCACTCGGTTTCGTTGAGTAGTTTGATTCTTGTTTGAGGACAAACCATTATATAAGTTGGGGAGAGTTTGATAAGTGCAAATTGTACCTATTTTTGTAAATAAGTTTTGTTGCACTTATCGTTACTTTGTGTTAAAATTGGTTGAATAAACCCCACTTTATGTGTAAATACGTTTACTTTACGTTTTCGTGTGTATATTGCGTTTTCTTGTATATATCGTTGAGTTTAATTGATTTTGTCTCATTTTTCTAGGTAACTAATAAAGGCCATCGTGCCATATTCTTGTAGAGTATCTAATAAGCTTTCCAGTGCTTCCGACCGTGCCTAAATCAGAGCTACGGTGCAGAAGTTGTGGTCAAATACGGGGCTGTTTTTCTGTCATGTTCGCCTAGCGAGTGTGACAGCGAATGTTCGCTTGGCGAAGGCTGGCGAAGGTCCCAGCGAAGGAGGCCAGAAAGAGGCAGAGGAGAAAGAGACCAATGTTCGCTTCGCGAGCGTCTTAGCGAGCATTCGCTGGGCGAATAAAACGTTCGCTTAGCGAACTTCTGAAGAAAGCAAAGGGCGGTTTAACTATTCAGAGACACTTAAGTGCCATTTTCGTACATTCGCCTAACGAATGATCTGTTCGCCTAGCGAACAGTGCAGAATTTGCAATGTATATAATTCATTTCAGTCACTTTTTATGTGGGGTTTTTTTTGGGGTTTCTTGATCCCACTTCCATCAAACTTCATTCTTTGGTAGATTTGCTTAGAAAACAACTATGGAGCATGCATACGGATGAACTGGGGTGGATTGATCGTCGATCGGCTTTGACAATTCACAAGATGTTTGGTTCATTTCTCTTTTTCTTTGTGTTTTTATTTAAGGTTGGGTTTTGTATATGTATTGTCTATAAACTCATGTATATTTGTCGCCCATGGCGTTATATAAAACTTGCTTTACAAATCTCTATTGGTGATTGTCTCTGATTTTTGCTTTATGCGCGGGATTTGGATTGCGTTAGACATAACCTTCGCGAACTTCGATTAGGGATGATTGTCTGTTAGTTTCTGGACTCTATAGATATATTTAGGAGCTAACAATCTTCAATAGGCGTCGAAGCTTAATGCCTTCCGTGTTTCGAGGCTTCGCTCGCGAGAGTGACGAATAGAGGGACACGGTTGTTATCTCAACTTTGCGTTAGGCATAACGTGTGTTGTGAGCGATGCTGGGTGATATTGAGGAGTATTGTAGGTGGAGTATAACTGGTCGGTATGTTTAAGTTTGAGAGGAGTGATTTGTATGCATTGCCGGACGAGTTTTTCTCTCTGAAGTTTTAATGTTTACTTTTATGTTTTCTTGTCTGAAACTATTTTAATCCAAACTCATAAACGCGAGAGACTGTCGAACGACATTCTTTCCCTCGAACCGATCTCTTTGGACACGACATAAATCCCGGAGGGAATTCTTTCCGAGAATAAATATTTTTGCTTCTTGTTGCTATTCTGCTTTCAACAAAATGGCACCGTTGCCGGGGATCGGTTTTGATATTGAATCGCATTGCGATAGTTTCTTTGTTTTTGAGTTCTGTATATATCGTATATATTGCCTATTTCCATTATGTTTGTTCAAGTGTTGTATACATTTTGTTCCCGTAACGTTTGTTTAAGTGTTTGGTTAGGACACTTGCTTTTGGTTTGCGCGGTGAGGCATCACTATGGCATGAAGGAAGGAAGTTACTAGCTAAGCATTGTAAAGGCGTTGAGCTTACTACGTAAAACAAGCATGGTGTATTCTTTTCTTTTGTTGTTGTTTAGTTTAGGTAGTGTGGTGAGTATTCATTAAACAAGTTGTACTCGGATTTTTCGTAAATTCTCAAATCGTCACTTTAAAACTTCTTTAATGAATTTTCTACCGGTTTTTCAGTTTGTTAATATTAATAGTTTTCGTGTTTGTCAATGAACTTGACTTGAATAGCTTGAGGAAATTTGGTGATGTTCCAAGTTTGATCATTTCAACTTACGGATGTATGGTAATGATATTGTTAAGTTTTGTACACGTCCGAGGTATGTATTTATCGCTTTCTATACTTTAGCATATTCATGATACTTAGGCTTTTTACAACTTCGATGGCATTCATTCTTTTGTATACTTGTTCTTGTGTGAATCACTTTAGTTCCCAACCTTTTTGTGAGGTAGCCTTCTATTTGTACATATATGCGGAGTACCAACATTCTTGTTTTAACTGGATTTTATTATGCTTAATCTTTTGTTTGTGTTGATTATATGAATGCATGAAAAGGATCAAGGAATTTTGTTTCATTTTGAGCACAACTACCTTAGCCAAATAGTCAATTCACCTTGTGAGTGTGTGAGAATTCGTAACCCCTTTCAGCTTTCTGATCCATGTTTCTATTTGAACTTAATGCTTGTCTATGAGTGTTTAGTTCACTTATTTTTTATTGGATTTTGTTTTTACTTGAGCCCTCAACTTTGTGTTGTTGTATGGATTTTTTTTCCTTGCCTTACAAAGTAAGGAGTATTCACGTGACGGTGCGGTTGAATTCAAGTTGGGGAGAGGATGATTGTGTACTCATTGGTTGGATTCTATGAGGATTGAAAAAAGAAAAGAAAAAATAGAAAAATCTGAAAAAGAAAAATAAAAGTGAAAAAGAAAGAAAAAGAAAATCCTTGAAAAAGGAAACAAAAAGAGTTCAAATAATTGTGCTAAATAAGTATTGTGTTTTGTGTAACAATTGGGATGAAAGAGGAAGTTTGATTGAAATTTTGTGTTTGAACTTTTGTGAGTTGATCACTCCCTTAGGTTTAGGCAAGTTTTTGTTTCAATTACCTTTTGAAATTACCCCTTGTTTGTTTACCCGACCACGCTACAACCTTGGAAGTCCTTGTGATTCTTGCGTTTGTATGTTCAATATGATTTTTGGATGGTTGCATAATTTAGTATGTTGTTTGTTGGATTGTTGTGTGAGTGAAAAGAACCTCATTTTGTGTTTTTCATCTACCGATGATTGTTTTTGCTAGGTGTGATTCACATTTGAACTTGTGTTGTTTTAGAATGTTTGGCATGATTTTTGTATTTCGCATTTGTTTCGTGACTATGTTATCGTCATAGTTTAGTGGTAAGTATTTACTTTGTGTGTACCATTTTCGATTGAACCATTACATTTGTTTTCCGTTTTTCAAAACTTGTTGATTTGTGATTCTTTGGTTATCACTCGGTTTCGTTGAGTAGTTTGATTCTTGTTTGAGGACAAACCATTATATAAGTTGGGGAGAGTTTGATAAGTGCAAATTGTACCTATTTTTGTAAATAAGTTTTGTTGCACTTATCGTTACTTTGTGTTAAAATTGGTTGAATAAACCCCACTTTATGTGTAAATACGTTTACTTTACGTTTTCGTGTGTATATTGCGTTTTCTTGTATATATCGTTGAGTTTAATTGATTTTGTCTCATTTTTCTAGGTAACTAATAAAGGCCATCGTGCCATATTCTTGTAGAGTATCTAATAAGCTTTCCAGTGCTTCCGACCGTGCCTAAATCAGAGCTACGGTGCAGAAGTTGTGGTCAAATACGGGGCTGTTTTTCTGTCATGTTCGCCTAGCGAGTGTGACAGCGAATGTTCGCTTGGCGAAGGCTGGCGAAGGTCCCAGCGAAGGAGGCCAGAAAGAGGCAGAGGAGAAAGAGACCAATGTTCGCTTCGCGAGCGTCTTAGCGAGCATTCGCTGGGCGAATAAAACGTTCGCTTAGCGAACTTCTGAAGAAAGCAAAGGGCGGTTTAACTATTCAGAGACACTTAAGTGCCATTTTCGTACATTCGCCTAACGAATGATCTGTTCGCCTAGCGAACAGTGCAGAATTTGCAATGTATATAATTCATTTCAGTCACTTTTTATGTGGGGTTTTTTTTGGGGTTTCTTGATCCCACTTCCATCAAACTTCATTCTTTGGTAGATTTGCTTAGAAAACAACTATGGAGCATGCATACGGATGAACTGGGGTGGATTGATCGTCGATCGGCTTTGACAATTCACAAGATGTTTTGTTCATTTCTCTTTTTCTTTGTGTTTTTATTTAAGGTTGGGTTTTGTATATGTATTGTCTATAAACTCATGTATATTTGTCGCCCATGGCGTTATATAAAACTTGCTTTACAAATCTCTATTGGTGATTGTCTCTGATTTTTGCTTTATGCGCGGGATTTGGATTGCGTTAGACATAACCTTCGCGAACTTCGATTAGGGATGATTGTCTGTTAGTTTCTGGACTCTATAGATATATTTAGGAGCTAACAATCTTCAATAGGCGTCGAAGCTTAATGCCTTCCGGGTTTCGAGGCTTCGCTCGCGAGAGTGACGAATAGAGGGACACGGTTGTTATCTCAACTTTGCGTTAGGCATAACGTGTGTTGTGAGCGATGCTGGGTGATATTGAGGAGTATTGTAGGTGGAGTATAACTGGTCGGTAAGTTTAAGTTTGTGAGGAGTGATTTGTATGCATTGCCGGACAAGTTTTTCTCTCTGAAGAATGATTTCTTTTTGTTGTAATGTTTACTTTTATGTTTTCTTGTCTGAAACTATTTTAATCCAAACTCATAAACGCGAGAAACTGTTGAACGACATTCTTTCCCTCGAATCGATCTCTGTGGACACGACAAAAATCCCGGAGGGAATTCTTTCTGAAAATAAATATTTTTGCTGCTTGCTGCTATTCTGCTTTCAACAAAATGGCGCCGTTGCCGGGGATCGGTTTTGATATTGAATCGCATTGCGATAGTTTCTTTGTTTTTTAGTTTTGTATATATCGTATATATTGCCTATTTCCATTATGTTTGTTCAAGTGTTGTATACATTTTGTTCCCGTAACGTTTGTTTAAGTGTTTGGTTAGGACACGTGCTTTTGGTTTGTGCGGTGAGGCATCACTATGGCATGAATGAAGGAAGTTACTAGCTAAGCATTGTAAAGGCGTCGAGCTTACGACGTAAAACAAGCATGGTGTATTCTTTTCTTTTGTTGTTGTTTAGTTTAGGTAGTGTGGTGAGTATTCATTAAACATGTTGTACTCGGATTTTTCGTAAATTCTCAAATCTTCACTTTACAACTTCTTTAATAAATTTTCTACCGGTTTTTCAGTTTGTTAATATTAATAGTTTTCGTGTTTGTCAATGAACTTGATTTGAATAGCTTGAGGAAATTTGGTGATGTTCCAAGTTTGATCATTTCAACTTACGGATGTATGGTAATGATATTGTTAAGTTTTGTACACGTCCGAGGTATGTATTTATCACTTTCTATACTTTAGCATATTCATGATACTTAGGCTTTTTACAACTTCGATGCCATTCATTCTTTTGTATACTTGTTCTTGTGTGAATCACTTTAGTTCCCAACCTTTTTGTGAGGTAGCCTTCTATTTGTTCATATATGCGGAGTACCAACATTCTTGTTTTAACTGGATTTTATTATGCTTAATCTTTTGTTTGTGTTGATTATATGAATGCATGAAAAGGATCAAGGAATTTTGTTTCATTTTGAGCACAACTACCTTAGCCAAATAGTCAATTCACCTTGTGAGTGTGTGAGAATTCGTAACCCCTTTCAGCTTTCTGATCCATGTTTCTATTTGAACTTAATGCTTGTCTATGAGTGTTTAGTTCACTTATTTTTTATTGGATTTTGTTTTTACTTGAGCCCTCAACTTTGTGTTGTTGTATGGATTTTTTTTCCTTGCCTTACAAAGTAAGGAGTATTCACGTGACGGTGCGGTTGAATTCAAGTTGGGGAGAGGATGATTGTGTACTCATTGGTTGGATTCTATGAGGATTGAAAAAAGAAAAGAAAAAATAGAAAAATCTGAAAAAGAAAAATAAAAGTGAAAAAGAAAGAAAAAGAAAATCCTTGAAAAAGGAAACAAAAAGAGTTCAAATAATTGTGCTAAATAAGTATTGTGTTTTGTGTAACAATTGGGATGAAAGAGGAAGTTTGATTGAAATTTTGTGTTTGAACTTTTGTGAGTTGATCACTCCCTTAGGTTTAGGCAAGTTTTTGTTTCAATTACCTTTTGAAATTACCCCTTGTTTGTTTACCCGACCACGCTACAACCTTGGAAGTCCTTGTGATTCTTGCGTTTGTATGTTCAATATGATTTTTGGATGGTTGCATAATTTAGTCTGTTGTTTGCAGGATTGTTGTGGGAGTGAAAAGAACCTCATTTTGTGTTTTTCATCTACATATGATTGTTTTTGCTAGGTGTGATTCACATTTGAACTTGTGTTATTTTAGAATGTTTGGCATGATTTTTGTATTTCGCATTTATTTCGTGACTTTAGTGGTAAGTATTTACTTTGTGTGTACCATTTTCGATTGAACCATTACATTTGTTTTCCGTTTTTCAAAACTTGTTGATTTGTGATTCTTTGGTTATCACTCGGTTTCGTTGAGTAGTTTGATTCTTGTTTGAGGACAAACCATTATGTAAGTTGGGGAGATTTTGATAAGTGCAAATTGTACCTATTTTTGTAAATAAGTTTTGTTGCACTTATCGTTACTTTGTGTTAAAATTGGTTGAATAAACCCCACTTTATGTGTAAATGCGTTTACTTTACGTTTTCGTGTGTATATTGCGTTTTCTTGTATATATCGTTGAGTTTAATTGATTTTGTCTCATTTTTCTAGGTAACTAATAAAGGCCATCGTGCCATATTCTTGTAGAGTATCTAATAGGCTTTCCAGTGCTTCCGACCGTGCCTAAATCGGAGCTACGGTGCAGAAGTTGTGGTCAAATACGGGGCTGTTTTTCTGTCATGTTCGCCTAGCGAGTGTGACAGCGAATGTTCGCTTGGTGAAGGCTGGCGAAGGTCCCAGCGAAGGAGGCCAGAAAGAGGCAGAGGAGAAAGAGACCAATGTTCGCTTCGCGAGCGTCTTAGCGAGCATTCGCTGGGCGAATAAAACGTTCGCTTAGCGAACTTCTGAAGAAAGCAAAGGGCGGTTTAGCTATTCAGAGACACTTAAGTGCCATTTTCGTACATTCGCCTAACGAATGATCTGTTCGCCTAGCGAACAGTGCAGAATTTGCAATGTATATAATTCATTTCAGTCACTTTTTATGTGGGGTTTTTTTTGGGGTTTCTTGATCCCACTTCCATCAAACTTCATTCTTTGGTAGATTTGCTTAGAAAACAACTATGGAGCATGCATACGGATGAACCGGGGTGGATTGATCGTCGATCGGCTTTGAAAATTCACAAGATGTTTGGTTCATTTCTCTTTTTCTTTGTGTTTTTATTTAAGGTTGGGTTTTGTATATGTATTGTCTATAAACTCATGTATATTTGTCGCCCATGGCGTTATATAAAACTTGCTTTACAAATCTCTATTGGTGATTGTCTCTGATTTTTGCTTTATGCGCGGGATTTGGATTGCGTTAGACATAACCTTCGCGAACTTCGATTAGGGATGATTGTCTGTTAGTTTCTGGACTCTATAGATATATTTAGGAGCTAACAATCTTCAATAGGCGTCGAAGCTTAATGCCTTCCGGGTTTCGAGGCTTCGCTCGCGAGAGTGACGAATAGAGGGACACGGTTGTTATCTCAACTTTGCGTTAGGCATAACGTGTGTTGTGAGCGATGCTGGGTGATATTGAGGAGTATTGTAGGTGGAGTATAACTGGTCGGTAAGTTTAAGTTTGTGAGGAGTGATTTGTATGCATTGCCGGACAAGTTTTTCTCTCTGAAGAATGATTTCTTTTTGTTGTAATGTTTACTTTTATGTTTTCTTGCCTGAAACTATTTTAATCCAAACTCATAAACGCGAGAAACTGTTGAACGACATTCTTTCCCTCGAATCGATCTCTGTGGACACGACAAAAATCCCGGAGGGAATTCTTTCTGAAAATAAATATTTTTGCTGCTTGCTGCTATTCTGCTTTCAACAAAATGGCGCCGTTGCCGGGGATCGGTTTTGATATTGAATCGCATTGCGATAGTTTCTTTGTTTTTTAGTTTTGTATATATCGTATATATTGCCTATTTCCATTATGTTTGTTCAAGTGTTGTATACATTTTGTTCCCGTAACATTTGTTTAAGTGTTTGGTTAGGACACTTGCTTTTGGTTTGTGCGGTGAGGCATCACTATGGCATGAATGAAGGAAGTTACTAGCTAAGCATTGTAAAGGCGTCGAGCTTACGACGTAAAACAAACATGGTGTATTCTTTTCTTTTGTTGTTGTTTAGTTTAGGTAGTGTGGTGAGTATTCATTAAACATGTTGTACTCGGATTTTTCGTAAATTCTCAAATCTTCACTTTACAACTTCTTTAATAAATTTTCTACCGATTTTTCAGTTTGTTAATATTAATAGTTTTCGTGTTTGTCAATGAACTTGATTTGAATAGCTTGAGGAAATTTGGTGATGTTCCAAGTTTGATCATTTCAACTTACGGATGTATGGTAATGATATTGTTAAGTTTTGTACACGTCCGAGGTATGTATTTATCACTTTTTATACATTAGCATATTCATGATACTTAGGCTTTTTACAACTTCGATGCCATTCATTCTTTTGTATACTTGTTCTTGTGTGAATCACTTTAGTTCCCAACCTTTTTGTGAGGTAGCCTTCTATTTGTTCATATATGCGGAGTACCAACATTCTTGTTTTAACTGGATTTTATTATGCTTAATCTTTTGTTTGTGTTGATTATATGAATGCATGAAAAGGATCAAGGAATTTTGTTTCATTTTGAGCACAACTACCTTAGCCAAATAGTCAATTCACCTTGTGAGTGTGTGAGAATTCGTAACCCCTTTCAGCTTTCTGATCCATGTTTCTATTTGAACTTAATGCTTGTCTATGAGTGTTTAGTTCACTTATTTTTTATTGGATTTTGTTTTTACTTGAGCCCTCAACTTTGTGTTGTTGTATGGATTTTTTTTCCTTGCCTTACAAAGTAAGGAGTATTCACGTGACGGTGCGGTTGAATTCAAGTTGGGGAGAGGATGATTGTGTACTCATTGGTTGGATTCTATGAGGATTGAAAAAAGAAAAGAAAAAATAGAAAAATCTGAAAAAGAAAAATAAAAGTGAAAAAGAAAGAAAAAGAAAATCCTTGAAAAAGGAAACAAAAAGAGTTCAAATAATTGTGCTAAATAAGTATTGTGTTTTGTGTAACAATTGGGATGAAAGAGGAAGTTTGATTGAAATTTTGTGTTTGAACTTTTGTGAGTTGATCACTCCCTTAGGTTTAGGCAAGTTTTTGTTTCAATTACCTTTTGAAATTACCCCTTGTTTGTTTACCCGACCACGCTACAACCTTGGAAGTCCTTGTGATTCTTGCGTTTGTATGTTCAATATGATTTTTGGATGGTTGCATAATTTAGTCTGTTGTTTGCAGGATTGTTGTGGGAGTGAAAAGAACCTCATTTTGTGTTTTTCATCTACATATGATTGTTTTTGCTAGGTGTGATTCACATTTGAACTTGTGTTATTTTAGAATGTTTGGCATGATTTTTGTATTTCGCATTTATTTCGTGATTTTAGTGGTAAGTATTTACTTTGTGTGTACCATTTTCGATTGAACCATTACATTTGTTTTCCGTTTTTCAAAACTTGTTGATTTGTGATTCTTTGGTTATCACTCGGTTTCGTTGAGTAGTTTGATTCTTGTTTGAGGACAAACCATTATGTAAGTTGGGGAGATTTTGATAAGTGCAAATTGTACCTATTTTTGTAAATAAGTTTTGTTGCACTTATCGTTACTTTGTGTTAAAATTGGTTGAATAAACCCCACTTTATGTTTAAATACGTTTACTTTACGTTTTCGTGTGTATATTGCGTTTTCTTGTATATATCGTTGAGTTTAATTGATTTTGTCTCATTTTTCTAGGTAACTAATAAAGGTCATCGTGCCATATTCTTGTAGAGTATCTAATAGGCTTTCCAGTGCTTCCGACCGTGCCTAAATCGGAGCTACGGTGCAGAAGTTGTGGTCAAATACGGGGCTGTTTTTCTGTCATGTTCGCCTAGCGAGTGTGACAGCGAATGTTCGCTTGGCGAAGGCTGGCGAAGGTCCCAGCGAAGGAGGCCAGAAAGAGGCAGAGGAGAAAGAGACCAATGTTCGCTTCGCGAGCGTCTTAGCGAGCATTCGCTGGGCGAATAAAACATTCGCTTAGCGAACTTCTGAAGAAAGCAAAGGGCAGTTTAACTATTCAGAGACACTTAAGTGCCATTTTCGTACATTCGCCTAGCGAATGATCTGTTCGCCTAGCGAACAGTGCAGAATTTGAAATGTATATAATTCATTTCAGTCACTTTTTATGTGGGGTTTTTTTTGGGGTTTCTTGATCCCACTTCCATCAAACTTCATTCTTTGGTAGATTTGCTTAGAAAACAACTATGGAGCATGCATACGGATGAACCGGGGTGGATTGATCGTCGATCGGCTTTGACAATTCACAAGATGTTTGGTTCATTTCTCTTTTTCTTTGTGTTTTTATTTAAGGTTGGGTTTTGTATATGTATTGTCTATAAACTCATGTATATTTGTCTCCCATGGCGTTATATAAAACTTGCTTTACAAATCTCTATTGGTGATTGTCTCTGATTTTTACTTTATGCGCGGGATTTGGATTGCGTTAGACATAACCTTCGCGAACTTCGATTAGGGATGATTGTCTGTTAGTTTCTGGACTCTATAGATATATTTAGGAGCTAACAATCTTCAATAGGCGTCGAAGCTTAATGCCTTCCGGGTTTCGAGGCTTCGCTCGCGAGAGTGACGAATAGAGGGACACGGTTGTTATCTCAACTTTGCGTTAGGCATAACGTGTGTTGTGAGCGATGCTGGGTGATATTGAGGAGTATTGTAGGTGGAGTATAACTGGTCGGTAAGTTTAAGTTTGTGAGGAGTGATTTGTATGCATTGCCGGACAAGTTTTTCTCTCTGAAGAATGATTTCTTTTTGTTGTAATGTTTACTTTTATGTTTTCTTGTCTGAAACTATTTTAATCCAAACTCATAAACGCGAGAAACTGTTGAACGACATTCTTTCCCTCGAATCGATCTCTGTGGACACGACAAAAATCCCGGAGGGAATTCTTTCTGAAAATAAATATTTTTGCTGCTTGCTGCTATTCTGCTTTCAACAAAATGGCGCCGTTGCCGGGGATCGGTTTTGATATTGAATCGCATTGCGATAGTTTCTTTGTTTTTTAGTTTTGTATATATCGTATATATTGCCTATTTCCATTATGTTTGTTCAATTGTTGTATACATTTTGTTCCCGTAACGTTTCTTTAAGTGTTTGGTTAGGACACTTGCTTTTGGTTTGTGCGGTGAGGCATCACTATGGCATGAATGAAGGAAGTTACTAGCTAAGCATTGTAAAGGCGTCGAGCTTACGACGTAAAACAAGCATGGTGTATTCTTTTCTTTTGTTGTTGTTTAGTTTAGGTAGTGTGGTGAGTATTCATTAAACATGTTGTACTCGGATTTTTCGTAAATTCTCAAATCTTCACTTTACAACTTCTTTAATAAATTTTCTACCGGTTTTTCAGTTTGTTAATATTAATAGTTTTCGTGTTTGTCAATGAACTTGATTTGAATAGCTTGAGGAAATTTGGTGATGTTCCAAGTTTGATCATTTCAACTTACGGATGTATGGTAATGATATTGTTAAGTTTTGTACACGTCCGAGGTATGTATTTATAGCTTTCTATACTTTAGCATATTCATGATACTTAGGCTTTTTACAACTTCGATGCCATTCATTCTTTTGTATACTTGTTCTTGTGTGAATCACTTTAGTTCCCAACCTTTTTGTGAGGTAGCGTTCTATTTGTTCATATATGCGGAGTACCAACATTCTTGTTTTAACTGGATTTTATTATGCTTAATCTTTTGTTTGTGTTGATTATATGAATGCATGAAAAGGATCAAGGAATTTTGTTTCATTTTGAGCACAACTATCTTAGCCAAATAGTCAATTCACCTTGTGAGTGTGTGAGAATTCGTAACCCCTTTCAGCTTTCTGATCCATGTTTCTATTTGAACTTAATGCTTGTCTATGAGTGTTTAGTTCACTTATTTTTTATTGGATTTTGTTTTTACTTGAGCCCTCAACTTTGTGTTGTTGTATGGATTTTTTTTCCTTGCCTTACAAAGTAAGGAGTATTCACGTGACGGTGCGGTTGAATTCAAGTTGGGGAGAGGATGATTGTGTACTCATTGGTTGGATTCTATGAGGATTGAAAAAAGAAAAGAAAAAATAGAAAAATCTGAAAAAGAAAAATAAAAGTGAAAAAGAAAGAAAAAGAAAATCCTTGAAAAAGGAAACAAAAAGAGTTCAAATAATTGTGCTAAATAAGTATTGTGTTTTGTGTAACAATTGGGATGAAAGAGGAAGTTTGATTGAAATTTTGTGTTTGAACTTTTGTGAGTTGATCACTCCCTTAGGTTTAGGCAAGTTTTTGTTTCAATTACCTTTTGAAATTACCCCTTGTTTGTTTACCCGACCACGCTACAACCTTGGAAGTCCTTGTGATTCTTGCGTTTGTATGTTCAATATGATTTTTGGATGGTTGCATAATTTAGTCTGTTGTTTGCAGGATTGTTGTGGGAGTGAAAAGAACCTCATTTTGTGTTTTTCATCTACATATGATTGTTTTTGCTAGGTGTGATTCACATTTGAACTTGTGTTATTTTAGAATGTTTGGCATGATTTTTGTCTTTCGCATTTATTTCGTGACTTTAGTGGTAAGTATTTACTTTGTGTGTACCATTTTCGATTGAACCATTACATTTGTTTTCCGTTTTTCAAAACTTGTTGATTTGTGATTCTTTGGTTATCACTCGGTTTCGTTGAGTAGTTTGATTCTTGTTTGAGGACAAACCATTATGTAAGTTGGGGAGATTTTGATAAGTGCAAATTGTACCTATTTTTGTAAATAAGTTTTGTTTCACTTATCGTTACTTTGTGTTAAAATTGGTTGAATAAACCCCACTTTATGTGTAAATACGTTTACTTTACGTTTTCGTGTGTATATTGCGTTTTCTTGTATATATCGTTGAGTTTAATTGATTTTGTCTCATTTTTCTTGGTAACTAATAAAGGCCATCATGCCATATTCTTGTAGAGTATCTAATAAGCTTTCTAGCGCTTCTGACCGTGCGTAAATCGGAGCTACGGTGCAGAAGTTGTGGTCAAATACGGGGCTGTTTTTCTGTCATGTTCGCCTAGCGAGTGTGACAGCGAATGTTCGCTTGGCGAAGGCTGGCGAAGGTCCCAGCGATGGAGGCCAGAAAGAGGCAGAGGAGAAAGAGACCAATGTTCGCTTCGTGAGCGTCTTAGCGAGCATTCGCTGGGCGAATAAAACGTTCGGTTAGCGAACTTCTGAAGAAAGCAAAGGGCGGTTTAACTATTCAGAGACACTTAAGTGCCATTTTCGTGCATTCGCCTAGCGAATGATCTGTTCGCCTAGCGAACAGTGCAGAATTTGCAATGTATATAATTTATTTCAGTCAGTTTTTATGTGGGGGGATTTTTTGGGGTTTCTTGATCCCACTTCCATCAAACTTCATTCTTTGGTAGATTTGCTTAGAAAATAACTATGGAGCATGCATACGGATGAACCGGGGTGGATTGATCGTCGATCGGCTTTGACAATCCACAAGATGTTTGGTTCATTTCTCTTTTTCTTTGTGTTTTTATTTAAGGTTGGGTTTTGTATATGTATTGTCTATAAACTCATGTATATTTGTCGCCCATGGCGTTATATAAAACTTGCTTTATAAATCTCTATTGGTGATTGTCTCTGATTTTTGCTTTATGCGCGGGATTTGTATTGCGTTAGACATAACCTTCGCGAACTTTGATTAGGGATGATTGTCTGTTAGTTTTTGGACTCTAGAGATATATTTAGGAGCTAACAATCTTCAATAGGCGTGAAAGCTTAATGCCTTCCGGGTTTCGAGGCTTCGCTCGCGAGAGTGACGAATAGAGGGACACGGTTGTTATCTCAACTTTGCGTTAGGCATAACGTGTGTTGTGAGCGATGCTGGGTGATATTGAGGAGTATTGTAGGTGGAGTATTACTGGTCGGTAAGTTTAAGTTTGTGAGGAGTGATTTGTATGCATTGCCGGACAAGTTTTTCTCTCTGAAGAATGATTTCTTTTTGTTGTAATGTTTACTTTTATGTTTTCTTGTCTGAAACTATTTTAATCCAAACTCATAAACGCGAGAAACTGTTGAACGACATTCTTTCCCTCGAATCGATCTCTGTGGACACGACAAAAATCCCGGAGGGAATTCTTTCTGAAAATAAATATTTTTGCTGCTTGCTGCTATTCTGCTTTCAACAAAATGGCGCCGTTGCCGGGGATCGGTTTTGATATTGAATCGCATTGCGATAGTTTCTTTGTTTTTTAGTTTTGTATATATCGTATATATTGCCTATTTCCATTATGTTTGTTCAATTGTTGTATACATTTTGTTCCCGTAACGTTTCTTTAAGTGTTTGGTTAGGACACTTGCTTTTGGTTTGTGCGGTGAGGCATCACTATGGCATGAATGAAGGAAGTTACTAGCTAAGCATTGTAAAGGCGTCGAGCTTACGACGTAAAACAAGCATGGTGTATTCTTTTCTTTTGTTGTTGTTTAGTTTAGGTAGTGTGGTGAGTATTCATTAAACATGTTGTACTCGGATTTTTCGTAAATTCTCAAATCTTCACTTTACAACTTCTTTAATAAATTTTCTACCGGTTTTTCAGTTTGTTAATATTAATAGTTTTCGTGTTTGTCAATGAACTTGATTTGAATAGCTTGAGGAAATTTGGTGATGTTCCAAGTTTGATCATTTCAACTTACGGATGTATGGTAATGATATTGTTAAGTTTTGTACACGTCCGAGGTATGTATTTATAGCTTTCTATACTTTAGCATATTCATGATACTTAGGCTTTTTACAACTTCGATGCCATTCATTCTTTTGTATACTTGTTCTTGTGTGAATCACTTTAGTTCCCAACCTTTTTGTGAGGTAGCGTTCTATTTGTTCATATATGCGGAGTACCAACATTCTTGTTTTAACTGGATTTTATTATGCTTAATCTTTTGTTTGTGTTGATTATATGAATGCATGAAAAGGATCAAGGAATTTTGTTTCATTTTGAGCACAACTATCTTAGCCAAATAGTCAATTCACCTTGTGAGTGTGTGAGAATTCGTAACCCCTTTCAGCTTTCTGATCCATGTTTCTATTTGAACTTAATGCTTGTCTATGAGTGTTTAGTTCACTTATTTTTTATTGGATTTTGTTTTTACTTGAGCCCTCAACTTTGTGTTGTTGTATGGATTTTTTTTCCTTGCCTTACAAAGTAAGGAGTATTCACGTGACGGTGCGGTTGAATTCAAGTTGGGGAGAGGATGATTGTGTACTCATTGGTTGGATTCTATGAGGATTGAAAAAAGAAAAGAAAAAATAGAAAAATCTGAAAAAGAAAAATAAAAGTGAAAAAGAAAGAAAAAGAAAATCCTTGAAAAAGGAAACAAAAAGAGTTCAAATAATTGTGCTAAATAAGTATTGTGTTTTGTGTAACAATTGGGATGAAAGAGGAAGTTTGATTGAAATTTTGTGTTTGAACTTTTGTGAGTTGATCACTCCCTTAGGTTTAGGCAAGTTTTTGTTTCAATTACCTTTTGAAATTACCCCTTGTTTGTTTACCCGACCACGCTACAACCTTGGAAGTCCTTGTGATTCTTGCGTTTGTATGTTCAATATGATTTTTGGATGGTTGCATAATTTAGTCTGTTGTTTGCAGGATTGTTGTGGGAGTGAAAAGAACCTCATTTTGTGTTTTTCATCTACATATGATTGTTTTTGCTAGGTGTGATTCACATTTGAACTTGTGTTATTTTAGAATGTTTGGCATGATTTTTGTCTTTCGCATTTATTTCGTGACTTTAGTGGTAAGTATTTACTTTGTGTGTACCATTTTCGATTGAACCATTACATTTGTTTTCCGTTTTTCAAAACTTGTTGATTTGTGATTCTTTGGTTATCACTCGGTTTCGTTGAGTAGTTTGATTCTTGTTTGAGGACAAACCATTATGTAAGTTGGGGAGATTTTGATAAGTGCAAATTGTACCTATTTTTGTAAATAAGTTTTGTTTCACTTATCGTTACTTTGTGTTAAAATTGGTTGAATAAACCCCACTTTATGTGTAAATACGTTTACTTTACGTTTTCGTGTGTATATTGCGTTTTCTTGTATATATCGTTGAGTTTAATTGATTTTGTCTCATTTTTCTTGGTAACTAATAAAGGCCATCATGCCATATTCTTGTAGAGTATCTAATAAGCTTTCTAGCGCTTCCGACCGTGCGTAAATCGGAGCTACGGTGCAGAAGTTGTGGTCAAATACGGGGCTGTTTTTCTGTCATGTTCGCCTAGCGAGTGTGACAGCGAATGTTCGCTTGGCGAAGGCTGGCGAAGGTCCCAGCGAAGGAGGCCAGAAAGAGGCAGAGGAGAAAGAGACCAATGTTCGCTTCGTGAGCGTCTTAGCGAGCATTCGCTGGGCGAATAAAACGTTCGGTTAGCGAACTTCTGAAGAAAGCAAAGGGCGGTTTAACTATTCAGAGACACTTAAGTGCCATTTTCGTGCATTCGCCTAGCGAATGATCTGTTCGCCTAGCGAACAGTGCAGAATTTGCAATGTATATAATTTATTTCAGTCAGTTTTTATGTGGGGGGATTTTTTGGGGTTTCTTGATCCCACTTCCATCAAACTTCATTCTTTGGTAGATTTGCTTAGAAAATAACTATGGAGCATGCATACGGATGAACCGGGGTGGATTGATCGTCGATCGGCTTTGACAATCCACAAGATGTTTGGTTCATTTCTCTTTTTCTTTGTGTTTTTATTTAAGGTTGGGTTTTGTATATGTATTGTCTATAAACTCATGTATATTTGTCGCCCATGGCGTTATATAAAACTTGCTTTATAAATCTCTATTGGTGATTGTCTCTGATTTTTGCTTTATGCGCGGGATTTGTATTGCGTTAGACATAACCTTCGCGAACTTTGATTAGGGATGATTGTCTGTTAGTTTTTGGACTCTAGAGATATATTTAGGAGCTAACAATCTTCAATAGGCGTGAAAGCTTAATGCCTTCCGGGTTTCGAGGCTTCGCTCGCGAGAGTGACGAATAGAGGGACACGGTTGTTATCTCAACTTTGCGTTAGGCATAACGTGTGTTGTGAGCGATGCTGGGTGATATTGAGGAGTATTGTAGGTGGAGTATTACTGGTCGGTAAGTTTAAGTTTGTGAGGAGTGATTTGTATGCATTGCCGGACAAGTTTTTCTCTCTGAAGAATGATTTCTTTTTGTTTTAATGTTTACTTTTATGTTTTCTTGTCTGAAACTATTTTAATCCAAACTCATAAACACGAGAAACTGTCGAACGACATTCTTTCCCTCGAACCGATCTCTGTGGACACGACAAAAATCCCGGAGGGAATTCTTTCCGAAAATAAATATTTTTGCTGCTTGCTGCTATTCTGCTTTCAACAAAATGGCGCCGTTGCCGGGGATCGGTTTTGATATTGAATCGCATTGCGATAGTTTCTTTGTTTTTTAGTTTTGTATATATCGTATATATTGCCTATTTCCATTATGTTTGTTCAAGTGTTGTATACATTTTGTTCCCGTAACGTTTGTTTATGTGTTTGGTTAGGACACTTGCTTTTGGTTTGTGCGGTGAGGCATTACTATGGCATGAAGGAAGGAAGTTACTAGCTAAGCATTGTAAAGGCGTCGAGCTTACGACATAAAACAAGCATGGTGTATTCTTTTCTTTTGTTGTTGTTTAGTTTAGGTAGTGTGGTGAGTATTCATTAAACATGTTGTACTCGGATTTTTCGTAAATTCTCAAATCTTCACTTTACAACTTCTTTAATAAATTTTCTACCGGTTTTGCAGTTTGTTAATATTAATAGTTTTCGTGTTTGTCAATGAACTTGATTTGAATAGCTTGAGGAAATTTGATGATGTTCCAAGTTTGATCATTTCAACTTACGGATGTATGGTAATGATATTGTTAAGTTTTGAACACGTCCGAGGTATGTATTTATCGCTTTCTATACTTTAGCATATTCATGATACTTAGGCTTTTTACAACTTCGATGCCATTCATTCTTTTGTATACTTGTTCTTGTGTGAATCACTTTAGTTCCCAACCTTTTTGTGAGGTAGCCTTCTATTTGTTCATATATGCGGAGTACCAACATTCTTGTTTTAACTGGATTTTATTATGCTTAATCTTTTGTTTGTGTTGATTATATGAATGCATGAAAAGGATCAAGGAATTTTGTTTCATTTTGAGCACAACTACCTTAGCCAAATAGTCAATTCACCTTGTGAGTGTGTGAGAATTCGTAACCCCTTTCAGCTTTCTGATCCATGTTTCTATTTGAACTTAATGCTTGTCTATGAGTGTTTAGTTCACTTATTTTTTATTGGATTTTGTTTTTACTTGAGCCCTCAACTTTGTGTTGTTGTATGGATTTTTTTTCCTTGCCTTTCAAAGTAAGGAGTATTCACGTGATGGTGCGGTCGAATTCAAGTTGGGGAGATGATGATTGTGTACTCATTGGTTGGATTCTATGAGGATTGAAAAAAGAAAAGAAAAAATAGAAAAATGTGAAAAAGAAAAATAAAAGTGAAAAAGAAAGAAACAGAAAATCCTTGAAAAAGGAAACAAAAAGAGTTCAAATAATTGTGCTAAATAAGTATTGTGTTTTGTATAACAATTGGGATGAAAGAGGAAGTTTGATTGAAATTTTGTGTTTGAACTTTTGTGAGTTGATCACTCCCTTAGGTTTAGGCAAGTTTTTGTTTCAATTACCTTTTGAAATTACCCCTTGTTTGTTTACCCGACCACGCTACAACCTTGGAAGTCCTTATGATTCTTGCGTTTGTATGTTCAATATGATTTTTGGATGGTTGAATAATTTAGTCTGTTGTTTGCAGGATTGTTGTGGGAGTGAAAAGAACCTCATTTTGTGTTTTTCATCTACATATGATTGTTTTTGCTAGGTGTGATTCACATTTGAACTTGTGTTATTTTAGAATGTTTGGCATGATTTTTGTATTTCGCATTTATTTCGTGACTATGTTATCGTCGTAGTTTAGTGGTAAGTATTTACTTTGTGTGTACCATTTTCAATTGAACCATTACATTTGTTTTCCGTTTTTCAAAACTTGTTGATTTGTGATTCTTTGGTTATCACTCGGTTTCGTTGAGTAGTTTGATTCTTGTTTGAGGACAAACCATTATGTAAGTTGGGGAGAGTTTGATAAGTGCAAATTGTACCTATTTTTGTAAATAAGTTTTGTTTCACTTATCGTTACTTTGTGTTAAAATTGGTTGAATAAACCCCACTTTATGTGTAAATACGTTTACTTTACGTTTTCGTGTGTATATTGCGTTTTCTTGTATATATCGTTGAGTTTAATTGATTTTGTCTCATTTTTCTAGGTAACTAATAAAGGCCATCGTGCCATATTCTTGTAGAGTATCTAATAAACTTTCCAGCGCTTCCGACCGTACGTAAATCGGAGCTACGGTGCAGAAGTTGTGGTCAAATACGGGGCTGTTTTTCTATCATGTTCGCCTAGCGAGTGTGACAGCGAATGTTCGCTTGGCGAAGGCTGGCGAAGGTCCCAGCGAAGGAGGCCAGAAAGAGGCAGAGGAGAAAGAGACCAATGTTCGCTTCGCGAGCGTCTTAGCGAGCATTCGCTGGGCGAATAAAACGTTCGCTTAGCGAACTTCTGAAGAAAGCAAAGGGCGGTTTAACTATTCAGAGACACTTAAGTGCCATTTTCGTGCATTCGCCTAGCGAATAGTGCAGAATTTGCAATGTATATAATTCATTTCAGTCACTTTTTATGTGGGGGGTTTTTTTGGGGTTTCTTGATCCCACTTCCGTCAAACTTCATTCTTTGGTAGATTTGCTTAGAAAATAACTATGGAGCATGCATACGGATGAACCGGGGTGGATTGATCGTCGATCGGCTTTGACAATCCACAAGATGTTTGGTTCATTTCTCTTTTTCTTTGTGTTTTTATTTAAGATTGGGTTTTGTATATGTATTGTCTATAAACTCATGTATATTTGTCGCCCATGGCGTTATATAAAACTTGCTTTACAAATCTCTATTGGTGATTGTCTCTGATTTTTGCTTTATGCGCGGGATTTGGATTGCGTTAGACATAACCTTCGCGAACTTCGATTAGGGATGATTGTCTGTTAGTTTCTGGACTCTAGAGATATATTTAGGAGCTAACAATCTTCAATAGGCGTCGAAGCTTAATGCCTTCCGAGTTTCGAGGCTTCGCTCGCGAGAGTGACGAATAGAGGGACACGGTTGTTATCTCAACTTTGCGTTAGGCATAACGTGTGTTGTGAGCGATGCTGGGTGATATTGAGGAGTACTGTAGGTGGAGTATAACTGGTCGGTAAGTTTAAGTTTGCGAGGAGTGATTTGTATGCATTGCCGGACAAGTTTTTCTCTCTGAAGAATGATTTCTTTTTGTTTTAATGTTTACTTTTATGTTTTCTTGTCTGAAACTATTTTAATCCAAACTCATAAACGCGAGAAACTGTCGAACGACATTCTTTCCCTCGAATCGATCTCTGTGGACACGACATAAATCCCTGAGGGAATTCTTTCCGAAAATAAATATTTTTGCTGCTTGCTGCTATTCTGCTTTCAACAAAATGGCGCCGTTGCCGGGGATCGGTTTTGATATTGAATCACATTGCGATAGTTTCTTTGTTTTTGAGTTCTTTATATATCGTATATATTGCCTATTTCCATTATGTTTGTTCAAGTGTGGTATACATTTTGTTCCTGTATCGTTTGTTTAAGTGTTTGGTTAGGACACTTGCTTTTGGTTTGTGCGGTGAGGCATCAGTATGGCATGAAGGAAGGAAGTTACTAGCTAAGTATTGTAAAGGCGTCGAGCTTACGACGTAAAACAAGCATGGTGTATTCTTTTCTTTTGTTGTTGTTAAGTTTAGGTAGTGTGGTGAGTATTCATTAAACAAGTTGTACTCGGATTTTTCG
This sequence comes from Lathyrus tuberosus, assembly GCA_022829125.1. Taxonomy (NCBI): domain Eukaryota; kingdom Viridiplantae; phylum Streptophyta; class Magnoliopsida; order Fabales; family Fabaceae; genus Lathyrus; species Lathyrus tuberosus. The sequence goes on along the minus strand of JALAZF010000552.1, from coordinate 3,041,712 downwards.
TAAATTCTCAAATCTTCACTTTACAACTTGTTTAATGAATTTTCTACCGGTTTTTCAGTTTGTTAATATTAATAGTTTTCGTGTTTGTCAATGAACTTGATTTGAATAGCTTGAGGAAATTTGGTGATGTTCCAAGTTTGATCATTGCAACTTACGGATGTATGGTAATGATATTGTTAAGTTTTATACACGTCCGAGGTATGTATTTATCGCTTTCTATACTTTAGCATATTCATGATACTTAGGCTTTTTACAACTTCGATGCCATTCATTATTTTGTATACTTGTTCTTGTGTGAATCACTTTAGTTCCCAACCTTTTTGTGAGGTAGCCTTCTATTTGTTCATATATGCGGAGTACCAACATTCTTGTTTTAACTGGATTTTATTATGCTTAATCTTTTGTTTGTGTTGATTATATGAATGCATGAAAAGGATCAAGGAATTTTGTTTCATTTTGAGCACAACTACCTTAGCTAAATAGTCAATTCACCTTGTGAGTGTGTGAGAATTCGTAACCCCTTTCAGCTTTCTGATCCATTTTTCTATTTGAACTTAATGCTTGTCTATGAATGTTTAGTTCACTTATTTTTTATTGGATTTTGTTTTTACTTGAGCCCTCAACTTTGTGTTGTTGTATGGATTTGTTTCCTTGCCTTAGAAAGTAAGGAGTATTCACATGATGGTGCGGTTGAATTCAAGTTGGGGAGAGGATGATTGTGTACTCATTGGTTGGATTCTATGAGGATTGAAAAAAGAAAAGAAAAAAATAGAAAAATGTGAAAAAGAAAAATAAAAGTGAAAAAGAAAGAAACAAAAAATCCTTGAAAAAGGAAACAAAAAAAGTTCAAATAATTGTGCTAAATAAGTATTGTGTTTTGTGTAACAATTGGGATGAAAGAGGAAGTTTGATTGAAATTTTGTGTTTGAACTTTTGTGAGTTGATCACTCCCTTAGGTTTAGGCAAGTTTTTGTTTCAATTACCTTTTGAAATTACCCCTTGCTTGTTTACCCGACCACACTACAACCTTGGATGTCCTTGTGATTCTTGCGTTTGTATGTTCAATATGATTTTTGGATGGTTGCATAATTTAGTCTGTTGTTTGCAGGATTGTTGTGTGAGTGAAAAGAACCTCATTTTGTGTTTTTCATCCACCGATGATTGTTTTTGCAAGGTGTGATTCACATTTGAACTTGTGTTGTTTTAGAATGTTTGGCATGATTTTTGTATTTTGCATTTGTTTCGTGACTATGTTATCGTCGTAGTTTAGTGGTAAGTATTTACTTTGTGTGTACCATTTTCGATTGAACCATTACATTTGTTTTCCATTTTTCAAAACTTGTTGATTCGTGATTCTTTGGTTATCACTCGGTTTCGTTAAGTAGTTTGATTCTTGTTTGAGGAAAAACCATTATGTAAGTTGGGGAGAGTTTGATAAGTGCAAATTGTACCTATTTTTGTAAATAAGTTTTGTTGCAATTATAGTTACTTTGTGTTAAAAATGGTTGAATAAACCCCACTTTATGTGTAAATACGTTTACTTTACGTTTTCGTGTGTATATTGCATTTTCTTGTATATATCGTTGAGTTTAATTAATTTTGTCTCATTTTTGTAGGTAGATAATAAAGACCATCGTGCCATATTCTTGTAGAGTATCTAATAAGCTTTCCTGCGCTTCCGACCGTGCGTAAATCGGAGCTACGGTGCAGAAGTTGTGGTCAAATACGGGGCTGTTTTTCTGACATGTTCGCCTAGCGAGTGTGACAGCGAATGTTCGCTTGGCGAAGGCTGGAGAAGTTCCCAGAGAAGGAGGCCAGAAAGAGGCAGAGGAGAAAGAGACCAATGTTCGCTTCGCGAGCGTCCTAGCGAGCATTCGCTGGGCGAATAAAACGTTCGCTTAGCGAACTTCTGAAGAAAGCAAAGGGCGGTTTAACTATTCAGAGACACTTAAGTGCCATTTTCGTGCATTCGCCTAGCGAATGATCTGTTCGCCTAGCGAACAGTGCAGAATTTGCAATGTATATAATTCATTTCAGTCACTTTTTATGTGGGGGTTATTTTGGGGTTTCTTGATCCCACTTCCATCAAACTCCATTCTTTGGTAGATTTGCTTAGAAAACAACTATGGAGCATGCATACGGATGAATCGGGGTGGATTGATTGTCGATCGGCTTTGACAATCCGCGAGATGTTTGGTTCATTTCTCTTTTTCTTTGTGTTTTTCTTTATGGTTGGGTTGTGTATATGTATTGTCTATGAACTCATGTATATTTGTCGCCCATGGCGTTATATAAAACTTGCTTTACAAATCTCTATTTGGTGATTGTCTCTGATTTTTGCTTTATGCGCGGGGTTTGGGTTGCATTAGACATAACCTTCGCGAACTTCGATTAGGGATGATTTTCTGTTAGTTTCTAGACTCTAGAGAAAGATTTAGGAGCTAACAATCTTCAATAGGCGTTGAAGCTTAATGTCTTCCGTGTTTCGAGGCTTCGCTCGCGAGAGTGACGAAGAGAGGGACACGGTTGTTATCTCAACTTTGCGTTAGACATAACCTGTGTTGTGAGCGATGCTGGGTGATATTGAGGAGTATTGTAGGTGGAGTATAACTGGTCGGTAAGTTTAAGTTTGTGAGGAGTGATTTGTATGCATTGTCGGACGAGTTTTTCTCTCTGAAGAATGATTTCTTTTTGTTTTAATGTTTTTTTTTATGTTTTTTTTTCTGAAACTATTTTAATCCAAAATCATAAACGCGAGAAACTGTCGAACGGCATTCTTTCCCTCGAACCGATCTCTGTGGACACGACAGAAATCCCGGAGGGAATTCTTTCCGAAAATAAATATTTTTGCTGCTTGCTGCTATTCTGCTTTCAACAAAATTGCGCCGTTGCCGGGGATCGGTTTTGATATTGAATCGCATTGCGATAGTTTCTTTGTTTTTGAGTTCTGTATATATCGTATATATTGCATATTTGCATTATGTTTGTTCAAGTGTTGTATACATTTTGTTCCCGTAACGTTTGTTTAAGTGTTTGGTTAGGACACTTGCTTTTGGTTTGCGCTGTGAGGCATCACTATGGCATGAAGGAAGGAAGTTACTAGCTAAGCATTGTAAAGGCGTCGATCTTACGACGTAAAACAAGCATGGTGTATTCTTTTCTTTTGTTGTTGTTTAGTTTAGGTAGTGTGGTGAGTATTCATTAAACAAGTTGTACTCTGATTTTTCGTAAATTCTCAAATCTTCACTTTACAACTTGTTTAATGAATTTTCTACCGGTTTTTCAGTTTGTTAATATTAATTGTTTTCATGTTTGTAAATGAACTTGATTTGAATAGCTTGAGGAAATTTGGTGATGTTCCAAGTTTGATCATTTCAACTTACGGATGTATGGTAATGATATTGTTAAGTTTTGTACACGTCTGAGGTATGTATTTATCGCTTTCTATACTTTAGCATATTCATGATACTTAGGCTTTTTACAACTTCGATGCCTTTCATTCTTTTGTATACTTGTTCTTGTGTGAATCACTTTAGTTCCCAACCTTTTTGTGACGTAGCCTTCTATTTGTTCATATATGCGGGAGTACCAACATTCTTGTTTTAACTGGATTTTATTATGCTTAATCTTTTGTTTGTGTTGATTATATGAATGCATGAAAAGGATCAAGGCATTTTGTTTCATTTTAAGCACAACTACCTTAGCCAAATAGTCAATTCACCTTGTGAGTGTGTGAGAATTCGTAACCCCTTTGAGCTTTTTGATCCATGTTTCTATTTGAACTTAATGCTTGTCTATGAGTGTTTGGTTCACTTATTTTTTATTGGATTTTGTTTTTACTTGAGCCCTCAACTTTGTGTTGTTGTATGGATTTTTTTCCTTGCCTTAGAAAGTAGGGAGTATTCACATGATGGTGCGGTTGAATTCAAGTTGGGGAGAGGATGATTGGGTACTCATTGGTTGGATTCTATGAGGATTGAAAAAAGAAAAAAAAAAGAGAAAAATGTGAAAAAGAAAAATAAAAGTGAAAAATAAAGAAACAGAAAATACTTGAAAAAGGAAACAAAAAGAGTTCAAATAATTGTACTAAATAAGTATTGTGTTTTGTGTAACACTTGGGATGAAAGAGGAAGTTTGATTGAAAGTTTGTGTTTGAACTTTTGTGAGTTGATCACTACCTTAGGTTTAGGAAAGTTTTTGTTTCAATTACCTTTTGAAATTACCCCTTATTTGTTTACCCGACCACGCTACAACCTTGGAAGTCCTTGTGATTCTTGCCTTTGTATGTTCAATATGATTTTTGGATGGTTGCATAATTTAGTCTGTTGACTGCAGGATTGTTGTGTGAGTGAAAAGAACCTCATTTTGTGTTTTTCATCTACCGATGATTGTTTTTGCTAGGTGTGATTCACATTTGAACTTGTGTTGTTTTAGAATGTTTGGCATGATTTGTGTATTTTGCATTTGTTTCGTGACTATGTTATCGTCGTAGTTTAGTGGTAAGTATTTACTTTGTGTGTACCATTTTCGATTAAACCATTACATTTGTTTTCCGTTTTTCAAAACTTGTTGATTCGTGATTCTTTGGTTATCACTCGGTTTCGTTGAGTAGTTTGATTCTTGTTTGAGGACAAACCATTATGTAAGTTGGGGAGAGTTTGATAAGTGCAAATTGTACCTATTTTTGTAAATAAGTTTTGTTGCACTTATCGTTACTTTGTGTTAAAATTGGTTGAATAAACCCTACTTTATGTGTAAATACGTTTACTTTACGTTTTCGTGTGTATATTGCGTTTTCTTGTATATATCGTTGAGTTTAATTGATTTTGTCTCATTTTTATAGGTAACTAATAAAGCCCATTGTGCCATATTCTTTTAGAGCATCTAATAAGCTTTCCAGCGCTTCCGACCGTGCGTAAATCGGAGCTACGGTGAAGAAGTTGTGGTTAAATAAGGGGCTGTTTTTCTGTCATGTTCGCCTAGCGAGTGTGACAGCGAATGTTCGCTTGGCGAAGGCTGGCGAAGGTCCCAGCGAAGGAGGCCAGAAAGAGGCAGAGGAGAAAGAGACTAATGTTCGCTTCGCGAGCGTCCTAGCGAGCATTCGCTGGGCGAATAAAACGTTCGCTTAGCGAACTTCTGAAGAAACCAAAGGGCGGTTTAACTATTCAGAGGCACTTAAGTGCCATTTTCGTGCATTCGCCGAACGAATGATCTGTTCGCCTAGCGAACAGTGTAGAATTTTCAATGTATATAATTCATTTCAGTCACTTTTTATGTGGGGGTTTTTTTGGGGTTTCTTGATCCCACTTCCATCAAACTTCATTCTTTGGTAGATTTGCTTAGAAAACAACTATGGAGCATGCATACGGATGAACCGGGGTGGATTGATCGTCGATTGATTTTGACAATCCGCGAGATGTTTGGTTCATTTCTCTTTTTCTTTGTGTTTTTCTTTATGGTTGGGTTGTGTATATGTATTGTCTATGAACTCATGTATATTTGTCGCCCATGGCGTTATATAAAACTTGCTTTACAAATCTCTATTGGTGATTGTCTCTGATTTTTGCTTTATGCGCGGGGTTTGGGTTGCGTTAGACATAACCTTCGCGAACTTCAATTAGGGATGATTTTCTGTTAGTTTCTGGACTCTAGAGATAGATTTAGGATCTAACAATCTTTAATATGCGTCGAAGCTTAATGCCTTTCGTGTTTCGAGGCTTCGCTCGCGAGAGTGACGAAGAGAGGGACACGGTTGTTATCTCAACTTTGCGTTAGACATAACCTATGTTGTGAGCGATGCTGGGTGATATTGAGGAGTATTGTAGGTGGAGTATAACTGGTCGGTAAGTTTAAGTTTGTGAGGAGTGATTTGTATGCATTGTCGGACGAGTTTTTCTCTCTGAAGAATGATTTCTTTTTGTTTTAATGTTTTTTTTTATGTTTTTTTTTCTGAAACTATTTTAATCCAAAATCATAAACGCGAGAAACTGTCGAACGGCATTCTTTCCCTCGAACCGATCTCTGTGGACACGACAGAAATCCCGGAGGGAATTCTTTCCGAAAATAAATATTTTTGCTGCTTGCTGCTATTCTGCTTTCAACAAAATTGCGCCGTTGCCGGGGATCGGTTTTGATATTGAATCGCATTGCGATAGTTTCTTTGTTTTTGAGTTCTATATATATCGTATATATTGCATATTTGCATTATGTTTGTTCAAGTGTTGTATACATTTTGTTCCCGTAACGTTTGTTTAAGTGTTTGGTTAGGACACTTGCTTTTGGTTTGCGCTGTGAGGCATCACTATGGCATGAAGGAAGGAAGTTACTAGCTAAGCATTGTAAAGGCGTCGAGCTTACGACGTAAAACAAGCATGGTGTATTCTTTTCTTTTGTTGTTGTTTAGTTTAGGTAGTGTGGTGAGTATTCATTAAACAAGTTGTACTCTGATTTTTCGTAAATTCTCAAATCTTCACTTTACAACTTGTTTAATGAATTTTCTACCGGTTTTTCAGTTTGTTAATATTAATTGTTTTCATGTTTGTAAATGAACTTGATTTGAATAGCTTGAGGAAATTTGGTGATGTTCCAAGTTTGATCATTTCAACTTACGGATGTATGGTAATGATATTGTTAAGTTTTGTACACGTCCGAGGTATGTATTTATCGCTTTCTATACTTTAGCATATTCATGATACTTAGGCTTTTTACAACTTCGATGCCTTTCATTCTTTTGTATACTTGTTCTTGTGTGAATCACTTTAGTTCCCAACCTTTTTGTGAGGTAGCCTTCTATTTGTTCATATATGCGGAGTACCAACATTCTTGTTTTAACTGGATTTTATTATGCTTAATCTTTTGTTTGTGTTGATTATATGAATGCATGAAAAGGATCAAGGCATTTTGTTTCATTTTAAGCACAACTACCTTAGCCAAATAGTCAATTCACCTTGTGAGTGTGTGAGAATTCGTAACCCCTTTGAGCTTTTTGATCCATGTTTCTATTTGAACTTAATGCTTGTCTATGAGTGTTTGGTTCACTTATTTTTTATTGGATTTTGTTTTTACTTGAGCCCTCAACTTTGTGTTGTTGTATGGATTTTTTTCCTTGCCTTAGAAAGTAGGGAGTATTCACATGATGGTGCGGTTGAATTCAAGTTGGGGAGAGGATGATTGGGTACTCATTGGTTGGATTCTATGAGGATTGAAAAAAGAAAAAAAAAAGAGAAAAATGTGAAAAAGAAAAAAAAAAGTGAAAAATAAAGAAACAGAAAATACTTGAAAAAGGAAACAAAAAGAGTTCAAATAATTGTGCTAAATAAGTATTGTGTTTTGTGTAACACTTGGGATGAAAGAGGAAGTTTGATTGAAAGTTTGTGTTTGAACTTTTGTGAGTTGATCACTCCCTTAGGTTTAGGAAAGTTTTTGTTTCAATTACCTTTTGAAATTACCCCTTATTTGTTTACCCGACCACGCTACAACCTTGGAAGTCCTTGTGATTCTTGCCTTTGTATGTTCAATATGATTTTTGGATGGTTGCATAATTTAGTCTGTTGACTGCAGGATTGTTGTGTGAGTGAAAAGAACCTCATTTTGTGTTTTTCATCTACCGATGATTGTTTTTGCTAGGTGTGATTCACATTTGAACTTGTGTTGTTTTAGAATGTTTGGCATGATTTGTGTATTTTGCATTTGTTTCGTGACTATGTTATCGTCGTAGTTTAGTGGTAAGTATTTACTTTGTGTGTACCATTTTCGATTAAACCATTACATTTGTTTTCCATTTTTCAAAACTTGTTGATTCGTGATTCTTTGGTTATCACTCGGTTTCGTTGAGTAGTTTGATTCTTGTTTGAGGACAAACCATTATGTAAGTTGGGGAGAGTTTGATAAGTGCAAATTGTACCTATTTTTGTAAATAAGTTTTGTTGCACTTATCGTTACTTTGTGTTAAAATTGGTTGAATAAACCCCACTTTATGTGTAAATACGTTTACTTTACGTTTTCGTGTGTATATTGCGTTTTCTTGTATATATCGTTGAGTTTAATTGATTTTGTCTCATTTTTATAGGTAACTAATAAAGCCCATTGTGCCATATTCTTTTAGAGCATCTAATAAGCTTTCCAGTGCTTCCGACCGTGCGTAAATCGGAGCTACGGTGCAGAAGTTATGGTTAAATAAGGGGCTGTTTTTCTGTCATGTTCGCCTAGCGAGTGTGACAGCGAATGTTCGCTTGGCGAAGGCTGGCGAAGGTCCCAGCGAAGGAGGCCAGAAAGAGGCAGAGGAGAAAGAGACTAATGTTCGCTTCGCGAGCGTCCTAGAGAGCATTCGCTGGGCGAATAAAACGTTCGCTTAGCGAACTTCTGAAGAAAGCAAAGGGCGGTTTAACTATTCAGAGGCACTTAAGTGCCATTTTCGTGCATTCGCCGAACGAATGATCTGTTTGCCTAGCGAACAGTGTAGAATTTTCAATGTATATAATTCATTTCAGTCACTTTTTATGTGGGGGTTTTTTTGGGGTTTCTTGATCCCACTTCCATCAAACTTCATTCTTTGGTAGATTTGCTTAGAAAACAACTATGGAGCATGCATACGGATGAACCGGGGTGGATTGATCGTCGATCGATTTTGACAATCCGCGAGATGTTTGGTTCATTTCTCTTTTTCTTTGTGTTTTTCTTTATGGTTGGGTTGTGTATATGTATTGTCTATGAACTCATGTATATTTGTCGCCCATGCCGTTATATAAAACTTGCTTTACAAATCTCTATTGGTGATTGTCTCTGATTTTTGCTTTATGCGCGGGGTTTGGGTTGCGTTAGACATAACCTTCGCGAACTTCAATTAGGGATGATTTTCTGTTAGTTTCTGGACTCTAGAGATAGATTTAGGATCTAACAATCTTTAATATGCGTCGAAGCTTAATGCCTTTCGTGTTTCGAGGCTTCGCTCGCGAGAGTGACGAAGAGAGGGACACAGTTGTTATCTCAACTTTGCGTTAGACATAACCTATGTTGTGAGCGATGCTGGGTGATATTGAGGAGTATTGTAGGTGGAGTATAACTGGTCGGTAAGTTTAAGTTTGTGAGGAGTGATTTGTATGCATTGCCGGACGAGTTTTTCTCTCTGAAGAATGATTTCTTTTTGTTTTATCGTTTTTTTTTATGTTTTTTTTTCTGAAACTATTTTAATCCAAAATCATAAACGCGAGAGACTGTCGAACGGCATTCTTTCCCTCGAACCGATCTCTGTGGACACGACAGAAATCCCGGAGGGAATTCTTTCCGAAAATAATTATTTTTGCTGCTTGCTGCTATTCTGCTTTCAACAAAATGGCGCCGTTGCCAGGAATCGGTTTTGATATTGAATCGCATTGCGATAGTTTCTTTGTTTTTGAGTTCTGTATATATCGTATATATTGCATATTTGCATTATGTTTGTTCAAGTGTTGTATACATTTTGTTCCCGTAACGTTTGTTTAAGTGTTTGGTTAGGACACTTGCTTTTGGTTTGCGCTGTGAGGCATCACTATGGCATGAAGGAAGGAAGTTACTAGCTAAGCATTGTAAAGGCGTCGATCTTACGACGTAAAACAAGCATGGTGTATTCTTTTCTTTTGTTGTTGTTTAGTTTAGGTAGTGTGGTGAGTATTCATTAAACAAGTTGTACTCTGATTTTTCGTAAATTCTCAAATCTTCACTTTACAACTTGTTTAATGAATTTTCTACCGGTTTTTCAGTTTGTTAATATTAATTGTTTTCATGTTTGTAAATGAACTTGATTTGAATAGCTTGAGGAAATTTGGTGATGTTCCAAGTTTGATCATTTCAACTTACGGATGTATGGTAATGATATTGTTAAGTTTTGTACACGTCCGAGGTATGTATTTATCGCTTTCTATACTTTAGCATATTCATGATACTTAGGCTTTTTACAACTTCGATGCCTTTCATTCTTTTGTATACTTGTTCTTGTGTGAATCACTTTAGTTCCCAACCTTTTTGTGAGGTAGCCTTCTATTTGTTCATATATGCGGAGTACCAACATTCTTGTTTTAACTGGATTTTATTATGCTTAATCTTTTGTTTGTGTTGATTATATGAATGCATGAAAAGGATCATGGCATTTTGTTTCATTTTAAGCACAACTACCTTAGCCAAATAGTCAATTCACCTTGTGAGTGTGTGAGAATTCGTAACCCCTTTGAGCTTTTTGATCCATGTTTCTATTTGAACTTAATGCTTGTCTATGAGTGTTTAGTTCACTTATTTTTGATTGGATTTTGCTTTTACTTGATCCCTCAACATTGTGTTGTTGTATGGATTTTTTTCCTTGCCTTAGAAAGTAGGGAGTATTCACATGATGGTGCGGTTGAATTCAAGTTGGGGAGAGGATGATTGTGTACTCATTGGTTGGATTCTATGAAGATTGAAAAAAGAAAAGAAAAAAGAGAAAAATGTGAAAAAGAAAAATAAAAGTGAAAAAGAAAGAAACATAAAATCCTTAAAAATGGAAACAAAAAGAGTTCAAATAATTGTGCTAAATAAGTATTGTGTTTTGTGTAACACTTGGGATGAAAGAGGAAGTTTGATTGAAATTTTGTGTTTGAACTTTTGTGAGTTGATCACTCCCTTAGGTTTAGGCAAGTTTTTGTTTCAATTACCTTTTGAAATTACCCCTTATTTGTTTACCCGACCACGCTACAACCATGGAAGTCCTTGTGATTCTTGCCTTTGTATGTTCAATAGGATTTTTGGATGGTTGCATAATTTAGTCTGTTGTTTGCAGGATTGTTGTGTGAGTGAAAAGAACCTCATTTTGTGTTTTTCATCTACCGATGATTGTTTTTGCTATGTGTGATTCACATTTGAACTTGTGTTGTTTTAGAATGTTTGGCATGATTTTTGTATTTCGCATTTGTTTCGTGACTATGTTATCGTCGTAGTTTAGTGGTAAGTATTTACTTTGTGTGTACCATTTTCGATTGAACCATTACATTTGTTTTCCATTTTTCAAAACTTGTTGATTCGTGATTCTTTGGTTATCACTCGGTTTCGTTGAGTAGTTTGATTCTTGTTTGAGGACAAACCAATATGTAGGTTGGGGAGAGTTTGATAAGTGCAAATTGTACCTATTTTTGTAAATAAGTTTTGTTGCACCTATCGTTACTTTGTGTTAAAATTGGTTGAATAAACCCCACTTTATGTGTAAATACGTTTACTTTACGTTTTCGTGTGTATATTGCGTTTTCTTGTATATATCGTTGAGTTTAATTGATTTTGTCTCATTTTTGTAGGTAACTAATAAAGTCCATCGTGCCATATTCTTATAGAGCATCTAATAAGCTTTCCAGCGCTTCCGACCATGCGTAAATCGGAGCTACGGTGCAGAAGTTGTGGTCAAATAAGGGGCTGTTTGTCTGTCCTGTTCGCCTAGCGAGTCTGACAGCGAGTGTTCGCTTGGCGAAGGTCCCAGCGAAGGAGGCCAGAAAGAGGCATAGGAGAAAGAGACCAATGTTCGCTTCGCGAGCGTCCTAGCGAGCATTCGCTGGGCGTATAAAACGTTCGCTTAGCGAACTTCTGAAGAAAGCAAAGGGCGGTTTAACTATTCAGAGGCACTTAAGTGCCATTTTCATGCATTCGCCTAGCGAATGATCTGTTCGCCTAGCGAACAGTGCAGCATTTGCAATGTATATAATTCATTTCAGTCACTTTTTATGTGTGGTTTTTTTTGAGGTTTCTTGATCCCACTTCCATCAAACTTCATTATTTGGTAGATTTGCTTAGAAAACAACTATGGAGCATGCATATGGATGAACCGGGGTGGATTGATCGTCGATCGATTTTGACAATCCGCGAGATGTTTGGTTCATTTCTCTTTTTCTTTGTGTTTTTCTTTATGGTTGGGTTGTGTATATGTATTGTCTATGAACTCATGTATATTTGTCGCCCATGGCGTTATATAAAACTTGCTTTACAAATCTCTATTGGTGATTGTCTCTGATTTTTGCTTTATGCGCGGGGTTTGGGTTGCGTTAGACATAACCTTCGCGAACTTCAATTAGGGATGATTTTCTGTTAGTTTCTGGACTCTAGAGATAGATTTAGGATCTAACAATCTTTAATATGCGTCGAAGCTTAATGCCTTTCGTGTTTCGAGGCTTCGCTCGCGAGAGTGACGAAGAGAGGGACACGGTTGTTATCTCAACTTTGCGTTAGACATAACCTATGTTGTGAGCGATGCTGGGTGATATTGAGGAGTATTGTAGGTGGAATATAACTGGTCGGTAAGTTTAAGTTTGTGAGGAGTGATTTGTATGCATTGTCGGACGAGTTTTTCTCTCTGAAGAATGATTTCTTTTTGTTTTAATGTTTATTTTTATGTTTTTTTTTCTGAAACTATTTTAATCCAAAATCATAAACGCGAGAGACTGTCGAACGGCATTCTTTCCCTCGAACCGATCTCTGTGGACACGACAGAAATCCCGGAGGGAATTCTTTCCGAAAATAAATATTTTTGCTGCTTGCTGCTATTCTGCTTTCAACAAAATTGCGCCGTTGCCGGGGATCGGTTTTGATATTGAATCGCATTGCGATAGTTTCTTTGTTTTTGAGTTCTGTATATATCGTATATATTGCATATTTGCATTATGTTTGTTCAAGTGTTGTATACATTTTGTTCCCGTAACGTTTGTTTAAGTGTTTGGTTAGGACACTTGCTTTTGGTTTGCGCTGTGAGGCATCACTATGGCATGAAGGAAGGAAGTTACTAGCTAAGCATTGTAAAGGCGTCGAGCTTACGACGTAAAACAAGCATGGTGTATTCTTTTCTTTTGTTGTTGTTTAGTTTAGGTAGTGTGGTGAGTATTCATTAAACAAGTTGTACTCTGATTTTTCGTAAATTCTCAAATCTTCACTTTACAACTTGTTTAATGAATTTTCTACCGGTTTTTCAGTTTGTTAATATTAATTGTTTTCATGTTTGTAAATGAACTTGATTTGAATAGCTTGAGGAAATTTGGTGATGTTCCAAGTTTGATCATTTCAACTTACGGATGTATGGTAATGATATTGTTAAGTTTTGTACACGTCCGAGGTATGTATTTATCGCTTTCTATACTTTAGCATATTCATGATACTTAGGCTTTTTACAACTTCGATGCCTTTCATTCTTTTGTATACTTGTTCTTGTGTGAATCACTTTAGTTCCCAACCTTTTTGTGAGGTAGCCTTCTATTTGTTCATATATGCGGAGTACCAACATTCTTGTTTTAACTGGATTTTATTATGCTTAATCTTTTGTTTGTGTTGATTATATGAATGCATGAAAAGGATCATGGCATTTTGTTTCATTTTAAGCACAACTACCTTAGCCAAATAGTCAATTCACCTTGTGAGTGTGTGAGAATTCGTAACCCCTTTGAGCTTTTTGATCCATGTTTCTATTTGAACTTAATGCTTGTCTATGAGTGTTTAGTTCACTTATTTTTTATTGGATTTTGTTTTTACTTGAGCCCTCAACATTGTGTTGTTGTATGGATTTTTTTCCTTGCCTTAGAAAGTAGGGAGTATTCACATGATGGTGCGGTTGAATTCAAGTTGGGGAGAGGATGATTGTGTACTCATTGGTTGGATTCTATGAAGATTGAAAAAAGAAAAGAAAAAAGAGAAAAATGTGAAAAAGAAAAATAAAAGTGAAAAAGAAAGAAACAGAAAATCCTTGAAAATGGAAACAAAAAGAGTTCAAATAATTGTGCTAAATAAGTATTGTGTTTTGTGTAACACTTGGGATGAAAGAGGAAGTTTGATTGAAATTTTGTGTTTGAACTTTTGTGAGTTGATCACTCCCTTAGGTTTAGGCAAGTTTTTGTTTCAATTACCTTTTGAAATTACCCCTTATTTGTTAACCCGACCACGCTACAACCTTGGAAGTCCTTGTGATTCTTGCCTTTGTATGTTCAATAAGATTTTTGGATGGTTGCATAATTTAGTCTGTTGTTTGCAGGATTGTTGTGTGAGTTAAAAGAGCCTCATTTTGTGTTTTTCATCTACCGATGATTGTTTTTGCTAGGTGTGATTCACATTTGAACTTGTGTTGTTTTAGAATGTTTGGCATGATTTTTGTATTTCGCATTTGTTTCGTGACTATGTTATCGTCGTAGTTTAGTGGTAAGTATTTACTTTGTGTGTACCATTTTCGATTGAACCATTACATTTGTTTTCCATTTTTCAAAACTTGTTGATTCGTGATTCTTTGGTTATCACTCGGTTTCGTTGAGTAGTTTGATTCTTGTTTGAGGACAAACCATTATGTAGGTTGGGGAGAGTTTGATAAGTGCAAATTGTACCTATTTTTGTAAATAAGTTTTGTTGCACTTATCGTTACTTTGTGTTAAAATTGGTTGAATAAACCCCACTTTATGTGTAAATACGTTTACTTTACGTTTTCGTGTGTATATTGCGTTTTCTTGTATATATCGTTGAGTTTAATTGATTTTGTCTCATTTTTGTAGGTAACTAATAAAGGCCATCGTGCCATATTCTTATAGAGCATCTAATAAGCTTTCCAGCGCTTCCGACCATGCATAAATCGGAGCTACGGTGCAGAAGTTGTGGTCAAATAAGGGGCTGTTTTTCTGTCATGTTCGCCTAGCGAGTCTGACAGCGAGTGTTCGCTTGGCGAAGGCTGGCGAAGGTCCCAGCGAAGGAGGCCAGAAAGAGCCATAGGAGAAAGAGACCAATGTTCGCTTCGCGAGCGTCCTAGCGAGCATTCGTTGGGCGTATAAAACGTTCGCTTAGCGAACTTCTGAAGAAAGCAAAGGGCGGTTTAACTATTCAGAGGCACTTAAGTGCCATTTTCATGCATTCGCCTAGCGAATGATCTGTTCGCCTAGCGAACAATGCAGAATTTGCAATGTATATAATTCATTTCAGTCACTTTTTATGTGGGGTTTTTTTTGAGGTTTCTTGATCCCACTTCCATCAAACTTCATTATTTGGTAGATTTGCTTAGAAAACAACTATGGAGCATGCATACGGATGAACCGGGGTGGATTGATCGTCGATCGAATTTGACAATCCGCGAGATGTTTGGTTCATTTCTCTTTTTCTTTGTGTTTTTCTTTATGGTTGGGTTGTGTATATGTATTGTCTATGAACTCATGTATATTTGTCGCCCATGGCATTATATAAAACTTGCTTTACAAATATCTATTGGTGATTGTCTCTGATTTTTGCTTTATGCGCGGGGTTTGGTTTGCGTTAGACATAACCTTCGCGAACTTCGATTAGGGATGATTTTCTGTTAGTTTCTAGACTCTAGAGATAGATTTAGGAGCTAACAATCTTCAATAGGCGTCGAAGCTTAATGCCTTCCGTGTTTCGAGGCTTCGCTCGCGAGAGTGACGAAGAGAGGGACACGGTTGTTATCTCAACTTTGCGTTAGACATAACCTGTGTTGTGAGCGATGCTGGGTGATATTGAGGAGTATTGTAGGTGGAGTATAACTGTTCGGTAAGTTTAAGTTTGTGAGGAGTGATTTGTATGCATTGTCGGACGAGTTTTTCTCTCTGAAGAATGATTTCTTTTTGTTTTAATGTTTACTTTTATGTTTTCATTTCTGAAACTATTTTAATCCAAACTCATAAACGCGAGAGACTGTCGAACGACATTCTTTCCCTCGAACCGATCTCTGTGGACACGACATAAATTCCGGAGGGAATTCTTTCCGAAAATAAATATTTTTGCTGCTTGTTGCTATTCTGCTTTCACCAAAATGACGCCGTTGCCCGGGATCGGTTTTGATATTGGATCGCATTGCGATAGTTTCTTTATTTTTGAGTTCATGATATATCGTATATATTTCATATTTCCATTATGTTTGTTCAAGTGTTGTATACATTTTGTTCCCGTAACGTTTGTTTAAGTGTTTGGTTAGGACACTTGCTTTTGGTTTGCGCGGCGAGGCATCACTATGGCATGAAGGAAGGAAGTTACTAGCTAAGCATTGTAAAGGCGTCGAGCTTCCGACGTAAAACAAGCATGGTGTATTCTTTTCTTTTGTTGTTGTTTAGTTTAGGTAGTGTGGTGGGTATTCATTAAACAAGTTGTACTCGGATTTTTCGTAAATTCTCAAATCTTCACTTTACAACTTGTTTAATGAATTTTCTACCGGTTTTTCAGTTTGTTAATATTAATAGTTTTCGTGTTTGTCAATGAACTTGATTTGAATAGCTTGAGGAAATTTGGTGATGTTCCAAGTTTGATCATTTCAACTTACGGATGTATGGTAATGATATTGTTAAGTTTTATACACGTCCGAGGTATGTATTTATCGCTTTCTATACTTTAGCATATTCATGATACTTAGGCTTTTTACAACTTCGATGCCATTCATTCTTTTGTATACTTGTTCTTGTGTGAATCACTTTAGTTCCCAACCTTTTTGTGAGGTAGCCTTCTATTTGTTCATATATGCGGAGTACCAACATTCTTGTTTTAACTGGATTTTATTATGCTTAATCTTTTGTTTGTGTTGATTATATGAATGCATGAAAAGGATCAAGGCATTTTGTTTCATTTTAAGCACAACTACCTTAGCCAAATAGTCAATTCACCTTGTGAGTGTGTGAGAATTCGTAACCCCTTTGAGCTTTTTGATCCATGTTTCTATTTGAACTTAATGCTTGTCTATGAGTGTTTAGTTCACTTATTTTTTATTGGATTTTGTTTTTACTTGAGCCCTCAACATTGTGTTGTTGTATGGATTTTTTTCCTTGCCTTAGAAATTAGGAGTATTCACATGATGGTGCGGTTGAATTCAAGTTGGGGAGAGGATGATTGTGTACTCATTGGTTGGATTCTATGAAGATTGAAAAAAGAAAAGAAAAAAGAGAAAAATGTGAAAAAGAAAATAAAAGTGAAAAAGAAAGAAACAGAAAATCCTTGAAAATGGAAACAAAAAGAGTTCAAATAATTGTGCTAAATAAGTATTTTGTTTTGTGTAACACTTGGGATGAAAGAAGAAGTTTGATTGAAATTTTGTGTTTGAACTTTTGTGAGTTGATCACTCCCTAAGGTTTAGGCAAGTTTTTGTTTCAATTACCTTTTGAAATTACACCTTATTTGTTTACCCGACCACGCTACAACCTTGGAAGTCCTTGTGATTCTTGCCTTTGTATGTTCAATATGATTTTTGGATGGTTGCATAATTTAGTCTGTTGTTTGCAGGATTGTTGTGTGAGTGAAAAGAACCTCATTTTGTGTTTTTCATCTACCGATGATTGTTTTTGCTAGGTGTGATTCACATTTGAACTTGTGTTGTTTTAGAATGTTTGGCATGATTTTTGTATTTCGCATTTGTTTCGTGACTATGTTATCGTCGTAGTTTAGTCGTAAGTATTTACTTTGTGTGTACCATTTTCGATTGAACCATTACATTTGTTTTCCATTTTTCAAAACTTGTTGATTCGTGATTCTTTGGTTATCACTCGGTTTCGTTGAGTTGTTTGATTCTTGTTTGAGGACAAACCATTATGTAAGTTGGGGAGAGTTTGATAAGTGCAAATTGTACCTATTTGTGTGAATAAGTTTTGTTGCACTTATCATTACTTTGTGTTAAAATTAATTGAATAAACCCCACTTTATGTGTAAATACGTTTACTTTACGTTTTCGTGTGTATATTGCATTTTCTTATATATATCATTGAGTTTAATTGATTTTGTCTCATTTTTATAGGTAACTAATAAAGGCCATCATGCCATATTCTTATAGAGCATCTAATAAGCTTTCCAGCGCTTCTGACCGTGCGTAAATCGGAGCTACGGTGCAGAAGTTGTGGTCAAATAAGGGGCTATTTTTCTGTCATGTTCGCATAGCGAGTGTGACAACGAATGTTCGCTTGGCGAAGGCTGGCGAAGGTCCCAGTGAAGGAGGCCAGAAAGAGGCAGAGGAGAAAGAGACCAATGTTCGGTTCGCGAGCGTCCCAGTGAGCATTCGCTGGGCGAATAAAACGTTCGCTTAGCGAACTTCATAAGAAAGCAAAGGGCAGTTTAACTATTCAGAGGCACTTAAGTGCCATTTTCGTGCATTCAACTAGCGAATGATCTGTTTGCCTAGCGAACAGTGCAGAATTTGCAATGTATATAATTCATTTCAGTCACTTTTTATGTGGGGGTTTTTTTGGGGTTTCTTGATCCCACTTCCATCAATCTTCATTCTTTGGTAGATTTGCTTAGAAAACAACTATGGAGCATGCATACGGATGAATCGGGGTGGATTGATCGTCGATCGACTTTGAAAATCTGCGAGATATTTGGTTCATTTCTCTTTTTCTTTGTGTTTTTCTTTATGGTTTGGTTGTGTATATGTATTGTCTATGAACTCATGTATATTTGTCGCCCATGGCGTTATATAAAACTTGCTTTACAAATCTCTATTGGTGATTGTCTCTGATTTTTGCTTTATGCGCGGGGTTTGGGTTGCGTTAGACATAACCTTCGCGAACTTCGATTACGGATGATTGTCTATTAGTTTCTGGACTCTAGAGATAGATTTAGGAGCTAAGAATCTTCAATAGGCGTCAAAGCTTAATGCCTTTTGTGTTTTGAGGCTTCGCTCGCGAGAGTGGCGAAGAGAGGGACACGGTTGTTATCTCAACTTTGCGTTAGACATAACCTGTGTTGTGAGCGATGCTGGGTGATATTGAGGAGTATTGTAGGTGGAGTATAACAGGTCGGTAAGTTTAAGTTTGTGAGGAGTGATTTGTATGCATTGTCGTACGAGTTTTTCTCTCTGAAGAATGATTTCTTTTTGTTTTAATGTTTACTTTTATGTTTTTTTTCTGAAACTATTTTAATCCAAACTCATAAACGCGAGAGACTGTCGAATGGCATTCTTTCCCTCGAACCGATCTCTGTGGACACGACATAAATCCCGAAGGGAATTCTTTCTGAAAATAAATATTTTTGCTGCTTGCTGCTATTCTGCTTTAAACATGCAAGCAGAAGGAGAGTTGAGTAGGGTGAATCAAAGTGATAATGGGAGATCGAATCAACAATTTAGACCAAGGCAATAATCTTTTAATGGGAAGCAAGTTCAGAGTTCTAGGACTAATGCACCTCCTGTATGTCGTCTTTGTGGTAGGAATCATTAGGGAAGATGTGGTATCGAAGGTGTGAGGTGTTATCAGTGTCAGAAAGTGGGCCACTTAGCGAGGGATTGTCCTCAGAGGAGGAATCAGACGCAAGCGAAGAATACCGGGCGAGTGTATACCTTAGATGCGAGGAAAGCAAAGGGTGATAACTCTTTGATTGCTGGTACGTGTTTTGTGAATGGAAATCCTTGCTTTGTTTTATTTGATTGTGGAGCTACACACTCTTTTGTATGGATGCAATGTGTAAAGCGGCTTGGGTTGCAAGCAGTTCCGTTGTCTCCACCCATGGTGGTTACTACTGCCATGGATGAGATGGTTGAAACAACCTTAATGTGTGAAAATCGTGTTTTATCGGTGGATGGAAGAGTTTTCCAGATTGATTTGATTTGTTTACCACTTAAGAAAGTGGATGTTGTTCTGGGAATGGATTGGCTTTCAGCTAATTCGGTATTTATCGGGTGTGAAGGAAAACTAATCATTATTCCATCTACTGAAGCTACTCCGAAGGATGTTTCGACGACTATTTTAGAAGGTACGGTTGGAATGATAAATTTCTTGTTTGAGGAGGAAAAATTCGTTCTTTTGATTCTTACTAAGGATGAGGGTAGTAACTTTCAAGTTTGGAGTATTCCAGTAGTTTGTGAGTTTCCTGAAGTTTTCCCCGAGGATGTTACTTCTCTTCCTCTAGAGCGGGAAGTGGAATTCTCTATTGACCTGATACCGGGAACGGCTCCAATATCCGTTTCTCTGTATCGGATGGCACCACTTGAATTAAGAGAATTAAAGGATCAATTGGAAGAGTTGTTGGCTAAGCATTTTGTTCGACCCAGTGTTTTGCCCTGGGGAGCTCCAGTGTTGTTGGTAAAGAAAAAGGATGGTGGGATGCGGTTGTGTATCGATTACCGTCGGTTGAATAAGGTCACCATCAAGAATAAATACCTATTACCAAGGATAGACGACCTGTTAGATCAATTGAAAGGAGCCTGTGTGTTCTCGAAGATTGATTTACGGTCAGGTTATCATCAGATTCGTGTGAAGAGTTCAGATGTACCAAAGGCTGCGTTTAGAACCCGTTATGGTCATTATGAATTTTTGGTGATGCCTTTCGGTGTAACGAATGCTCCGGCAGTTTTCATGGATTATATGAATTGGATATTTCAACCTTACTTGGACCAATTTGTGGTGATTTTCATTGATGATATTCTTATCTATTCTCGTGATCTTCAAGAGCACGGAGAACACCTAAGAATCGTTTTATCCATCTTGCAAGAGAGACAACTTTTTCCAAGCTAAGCTAGTGTGAGTTTTAGATGTCGGAGGTAAATTTTCTTGGTCACGTCATATCTCAAGGAGGTGTGGCGGTTGATCCTTCAAAAGTTGAGGCGGTGATTAATTGGGAGAGACCGAAGAACGTTGCAGAAGTTATGAGTTTCTTGGGGTTAGTAGGTTATTATAGAAGGTTTATTAAAGGTTTTTCCCAACTGGCTTTACCGATGACGAGACTTACTCGGAAGGATTATTCGTATGAATGGGATTCAGCTTGTGAGCAAAGTTTTATGAGTTTGAAAGAGAGATTGACGACCGCTCCTGTTTTGGTTATTCCTGATCCTAGCAAGTCGTATGAGGTATATTGTGATGCATCGAAGATGGGATTAGGAGGTGTGTTAATGCAAGATGGACATGTAGTGGCTTATGCTTCTCGACAGTTGAAAGTCCATGAAGAGAATTATCCAACATATGATTTAGAATTGGCGGCAATTGTATTTACTTTGAAAGTGTGGTGTCACTACTTGTATGGTGTACAATTTGAGATGTTTAGCGACCACAAGAGCTTAAAGTACCTCTTTGATCAGAAAGAGTTGAACATGTGTCAAAGGAGGTGGATGGAGTATTTGAAGGATTATAATTTGGAGTTAAAATACCATCCGGGCAAAGCAAATAAAGTGGCGGATGCATTGAGCAGGAAGGTGTTGCATAATGCCAGTTGATGATGCTAGAGTATACTTTATTGGAAAAATTTCGAGATCTAAATCTTCAATTTGTTTGGACTCCTAATGGTGTGATTATGGGAAATTTGAATATCAATTCTACTCTTAGGGAAGAAATCCAACAAGAGCAAGGGTTAGATGAGAAGTTACAAGAAGTGTTAGTACAACCGGGTTTTGTGCAAGCTACCGACGGAATTATTTTATTTAACCAAAGGATTTGTGTTCCGGATAACATGGAGTTAAAAAGGAGGATTTTGGAAGAAGAGCATAAGGGTGCTTTTAATATACATCCGGGGTCTTCAAAGATGTATCAAGATCTAAAGAGGGACTATTGGTGGTCCGGGATGAAAAAGGATATTGTCGTGTATGTGTCGGAATGTGCGGTGTGCCAACAAGTGAAGATCGAACACCAAAGACCGGGTGGCTTGTTGCAACCTTTAGAAATTCTGGTATGGAAATGGAATAATATTTCTATGGACTACCCCGTACTCAGGGTGTTTATGATTCGATTTGGGTAATTATGGATCGATTACCGAAATCCGCGCATTTCTTAGCTGTGAAGACTACCTACAAGGCGAGTCATCTCGCGAGGTTGTTCATTTCGAAGATAGTGAGATTGCATGGTATTCCCACTAGTATCGTTTTGGATAGAGATCCAAAGTTTACTTCTAGATTTTGGAGAGCTTTTCAACAAGTTATGGGAACGAAGTTGTGTTTGAGTACGTCTAATTATCCGCAGACGGATGGTCAGACGGAACGGACAATACAAACCATGGAAGATATGTTGAGAGCTTATGTACTTGAAAGTGGAGGAAATTGGATAGGACTTTTACCGTTGATTGAGTTCTCTTATAATAACAGTTATCATGCAAGTATTGGTATGGCACCTTATGAGGCATTGTATGGAAGGAAGTGTAGGACACCTTTGTGTTGGGCAGAAGTTGGTGAAGATAGAATGTTGGGACCCGAGATTATTCACGAAACTACGGAGAAGATTAGGATGATCCGTGATAAGGTCAAACAAGCACAAGATCGTCAGAAGAGTTATGCGGATAACCGTAGAAGACCTTTAGAATTTGAAGAAGGCGATCACGTGTTTTTGAAAGTTACTCCGAGATTGCGGTTGAAAGGATCGTTTCGGTCGCAGAAATTAAGTCCGAGATACGTGGGACCGTATCAGATTTTGGAAAGAATCGGTGAAGTAGCTTACAGATTGGCCTTACCGTCTTCTTTGTCGGAGATGCACGACGTTTTTCATGTGTCTCAGCTTCGAAAATTCGTCTCAGATCCTCTTCAACCAATTATACCAGATACAATTGAGATAGAAGCAGATTTAACATTTGAGCCTCAACCGAGTTGTATCACAGGAAGAGAAACTAAGGTTTTAAGGAATAAAGATATTCCTCTTGTTAAGGTCCAGTGGGATGAGACGCATCCGGGCGATGCAACTTGGGAATTGGAATCGGAGATGCGGGAGGTCTATCCTCATCTTTTCAGGTAATTGTTTTAAATTCGTGGGAGAATTTCTAATTAAGGGGGAGGATGTAATACCCCGTATTTTAATTACTCTGGATAATATTATTTGTGATATACTGAGTTCCAGTGTACTCTGAGAAATTATCTGCAAAGATAATTAGAGTAACGGTTGAGCTCAGAGCAAATCTAATTAATATTATAGGACTCTGAGATATTTTAATTTTTGGAACTTTAGAGATTTTTGGGCAATTAGTAGTGTTACAATTGATGATGTCTTACTATATCATTTCTTTTCCACTCCTTTTCCACATAAGAGCAAAAGAAAGAAAAAGATAGAAAGAAGTTGGAGAGAAAGAAGGAGAAAGGAAGGAAAAAGGGAAGAAAAACCTAGAAGAGAGAAAGATCAAGAACATCACCCATTCTTCATCAAATCATCTCATCTTCTTCATCATCATCCTCTATTCAAGGTGGGTTCTAGATAGATACCTTAGTTGTAGAAATTCATGAGTTTTAGAGTTAGGTTGAAATTGTGAGAAAATGAGTAATTGTGCTAAAATCATGAATCTAATGGATGAAATGCAATATAAATGTTGTTTAATACTTGTTGTTATGATTATACTGTGTTTTGATTGTTATGTTAAGGATTGGAGGTGTTTTGAATGGAAAAACTATTGATTTCTGATGAAGAACAGCGCTGTTGGGAAGTTGGGTTTTCCAGGGTTCGCCTAGCGAACCTGGGTGAGTCACAGCGAACAAACTTTCAAGGGTTCGCCTAGCGAACCCGGCAGCGAAGGTTAGCGAAGGTTCGCCAACGACGTTTGCCTAGCGAACTTTGTGCCTTTTCAGTGCTGGTTGGTTCTGCCTTGCTTCGCCAGGGAGTTCGCGAAGCGAAGGGCGAGGCGAATGTTCGCCAGGGAGTTCGCAAAGAAAACTTTAGGTCTGTTTTGTTCTGTTTGTTCATTCGCCTGAAGCTTCTCCTAGCGAAGGCTGGAGCGAATGTTCGCTGGGAAGTTCGCCTAGCGAACATGACAGATCCTCCCACTTGTTTCTTTCATAACTTTTGACTCGTTTATCCGATTTAAGAGTTCTTTATATCGATGTGAAGCTACGAAAATACTCTAGATAATGGAAGTGGAAAATACTGGTTTTGATGCCGATTAATAAATCGGGGGGAACCGTGAATTAGTGTAATTTGGGGTACGTTGAATTATGTGTTTCCATTATGTGATTGATGACTATTTGACTATGCTCTTATTGTTGAACATGTTTGATTATGTATGCATGCTAAGTATGAAATAAGTAGAGTGAGTATTATTACCGTAAACAATGTCGAAAAGTGTGGAATGACATAATGACAACGATCGTGCGTGCGGTGCCGAGGCGTGTGTCAGATACTAATGTCATGGAATGAATAACCACTAGTATGGAACATGTGTGTTAACCTTTATGGTTGTGCTAAGACGTTATGGCCTTGTGATCGTCGAATACGATCACGGTTATGAGTGTGATCACGTAATCGTAACCGGTTATCTTGTGAGTGTGTTTCATGGGTCTCTAGCTCCTCTGAAACATGTGCACAACTACTTGGCAGGTTTGATTCCATCGTGCAGTATGAATGGCGCTCTGGGAGCGTATGCTTGTGACGGTTAATGGCCCGTGTAAAGTGACGGTAGATAACGGTTAATGGCCCGTAGAACCCGAATCCATTCGTATGTCAAGTAGGTTACCAGGATCCATGACTTGGGTCGACTTCTAGACGTAGAAGCGGACGGGAAAAGGGGATGCCTTGGTGTGGTTACCGATTAGTGATATATAGTGTGAGTTGATGAACTCATGACATGTTTCCATATAGTGTGTGTGTGTACTCAAAGTCATCCCCCTTCCCTTTTGATTTGAGTTAGGTTTGTTAGAACCTTATAGAGCCGAGAGGACTATAAGATAGCGAAGTCACTGAGATTTGATGTATCTCACCCCCCGTTGTTGTTACATCACAGGTACTACAGGTTCGGCGAAGGGTAAGGACAAAGTGGTTTGACTTTTCCTTACGGATAGTAGCTTTTGAGATGGCATGGCTTCCGCTATGGTGTTTTATTTTGAGATCACTATATTGATCTAGTTCTTAGTGTATTTTGGGACATCTTGTATATGTTATGCCGTAGACTTTAGAACTTTGTATTTAGGGCATTTAATGTATATAATGTGTTAACTAGGAACTTGTGGTATTTCAGTACCAAATACTTGGATTCATGTATAATATATATATATATATATATATATATATATATATATATATATATATATATATATATGCTTTGATGTATGTTGTTATATATGGGTGTTACAATGCCACCTCTAAGCATATATTAAATGCTCCAATCCAAAATTGGAGTCTTGTCACTCTTTTAGGCAATTCTAGGTTTGGCATGCTACTTCTTGTTCCAAGGACTTTGGAGGCTTGGCTCAGTGATTGTCCTCTTTAGATTTGATCCTCAGATGTGTCCAAGATGATGACAGGGCTTGAAATTGGCTGATTTTGGCAAATCGACCAAAAATCCAAAATTCTGCCTTGCCTTGGCACTTTTCAGCAAGGCATTTTGCCACTACCATAACTCTTAGCTCAAATTGAATTTGGTGATGTTCTTGGCCATTTTGGAAAGCCTTTATATGATACAACAACTGTTTGATCATATTTGGTTTTGATACTTTTTGGATCCGAGTGAAAAATGTCCCTACATTTGGAAGAAAGTGAAGGCAGATTCTGACTTAGTGAAAATTTCACTAAGTGTTGGAAAAAAGTGACATTTTCACTTTTTGTGATTTTGATCAATCCATAACTCAAAATCCATGAAGAATTGGAATAAGGTCTAGTTGAAGTTTTTGTAGAGGGCCATGAGATCTACAAATCAAGCTTTGGATGGGGAGAAATGGCTTTTTGGTTTAGGAGTTATGATCCTCCAAAGTTGGTACCCTTGCCACTTTGTTCATAACTTAGAAAATTTTCTAAGTTTTTATGGTTACCCCTTTTACAAGTTATCCCATTTTCTTTGATTTTTCTTGATGAATGATGATTCAAATCATACATTAACATTATTTTAGGGTTAAAAATCCATAATTGTGAAAAATTTCAAAAAGTCAAAGTTGACTTTTGTGCACAGTTGACTTTTTATCAGATGAATTCCAAACTGTGCAATCCTTTAGGAAATCATGTCCTTGACCTAAATCAAACTTGATGGACATGTTCCATGGGTGTTATAGGGTATATTGAATCATGTCTTAGGGCTTGGGAGCATGTCTTGGTTAAAAGTCAAAGTTACAGTTGACTTTTCCCGCGAAACCCTAACTGTGGTACTGATGAAATTGAAACTTGTTGCTCAAGCTTCCTGGATCAATCCATTGTTGCAAATGGATCAATGTGGTGTATTAGAGACCCTCAAATCCTATCTTGAGGTCTTGGCTCACGCTTTGCCCCAAAAGTCAACTTAGGGGTGAATTAGGTCAAGAAACCCTAATTCCTGATTTTTGATGTATGCATCCCCTGAAGCAAAATTGACTTGATGATTGGGTCCATGAGGTTCCAAGGAGCTTATTAGGATATGCTTTGAAGTATTGGCTCATGCCCAGAGGAAAATTTCCAACTGGAGGCCCTGGTCGACCAAAACCCTAATTTGTTGACACTGGCGATCTTGAGGCTTGATCCACCTAAAAGGGAGCAATCTTGTGCTTAATCCTTGAAGTGGGAGTCCTTTTGATCCATTGTGGATGTTTGAGAGGTTTAGAAAAGGTGAAGATCATGTCATTCCTTGATTGATCCTTTATCTAAGAACTCTGAGAGGGCTTGAAACCTTAAGTTTGACTGTAATGGATTCTCACCCATCCTTGGGGAGACTAATGAGGCATAATGATACACCCATATTGTGATCATGATTTGCACAATGATGGGAATCTTAGTGGTCATAATTTGGGGTATGACAAATGGAAGATGTTACTTGTTTGTCTTGTAGGTGCTATCGAGAATGAGCACTGTCGAGAACGTGTTGAACAACTTGATGGAATCCGGAGGAGTCCAAAAAATATCTCGGACCGTAATTTCATCATCGCGATATCTGTACTGAAAGACTTAATCGTTGTCCTCCAACACTTTCAACAGTTGTTGCATCTCACTCCTATCTCCCCTAATTGCCTTGTTCATTTGATACCGAATGTTATATACTTGCTTTATGTTTGCAACATTTTTGGGTTCTTTCCGTTTCAACGTCGCAAGTATATTCTTCGGTTGGCAAGGTTCAAGGTCATGTCGGCTATACATGTCTTCTCTTCCGCCTTGAGCCGACATACACTTGGATGGCCTTTAAGCTTTGAGCACATTTCGTGGTTATGTATACCACAACGAACGGTAAATCTCCATTTCTTGGAAACTAACATGTAACCACCAATCTTAAAAGGGCACTCACATCTTCTAGTATCGGTCTCGTCTTTCATTAACTTCCGTAGAGATGCTTGATATTTGCCGCTTCTTTCGCAACCCAAAATTACAAAAGCTTTTCTTCTATCCGACCCATTATCCGATCTCCCGATATTTACACCGAAGCCAAGTTCAATAGCCATCCTACGAATGTATACGATCATGTTTTCACGATCATCAAAGTCTTGCTTGTTGTTAAAGTCACCGCCGACATCAACCGACTTTACGAGCATGCCTTCATCTTTTGGGGAAATCGGCGCAACTAATTCTTTTCCCATGTTATCGGGGTGCACCACATCTATTTATAAACAAGAATAGAACAATTAATATGTATAAATAAAATATATTCAAAAATGCTGAAAATTTAAATTAATTAGCTTCAGGAATTTTTCCGGATGTGCACATCCGGAAATGTTCATGCTCTCGTTTCGGATGTGCAGATCCGGAAGCAGCGTAACTTGTTTTTTCAAAAATGTAGATTGATAATGTGAGTAATGTAGTGGATGAAGTTGAATGTTTACCTGAAATTAAGTCTTTCCTTGCTCCATTTGATTTGTTGCACCAAAAACTTGAACTTTTTGAGTGAGAAATGGGATTGATGAAGTAGGGTTTTTTGAGTTGGTGAGAGTGAGTGTAGTAGGAGAAATGCTGAGAATGGGAATGGGGAGTGATCATGCCGTTTTAAATATATCACCTTTTTTCGTCCGGATATACAGATCCGAAGGTCTTCCGGATATGCACATCCAGAACAACTTTTTATTTTTTAAGGATACGGTGCGTCCGGATATGCACATCCGGAATCAGGGGGCAAAATAATAATTTCACGTGGTGCCTAAAAAACTTGGGTGGTACATTAAGAAATGCTCTAATAATTATTCACCAAAATCAATAGATCACAATCCAATTGTGTCCTGAAGCAAATGCATTAAAAATTGAGTTTAGAATCAAGACACTTTTAAGGGATTAAAAGAATTCATTGCTGAAACATATGATTCACATTATCAATCAATATCAACACCTACATTTTTTAAAAAGTACATATGATTATTGGCTCATCAACAATCATTCTTTTTTCAATGATTATTACACCTCCAATCTTATCTTCATTTTTTTCTACTAATGAAAACTACAATTAAATTAATGTTGTAAGAGTGTTAGTACCTATAAAGTAAAAATTTATAAATATTTTTAAATATGTTAATCACTATGAATCTATCAAATAACATTTTGGTAAATTCAAAGCAATTAACATGTGTTAAAAATTTATAAAGCTTTCACTCTAGAGATACTAAGATGCTCTCTTATAATTTAATGTAATTGTGGTTTTCATTAACATAACAAATAAGAGAAGATTGAAGGTGTAATAATTAACCATTGAAAAAAATAAAGGATTTTTAATAGACCAGAATACATGCAAGTTTGGCTAAAGCCCAAGGTAGGGACAAAATAGCCCAGAAGGAGGAAACCATAATCAATGTCAACGAAAATAAAACTTGTTATAATCCGTAGTAAGAGAGGAAAACATAATCAGTGTAAACGAAAATAAAACTTGTTATAAATTATACTTTTGACGAAAAATGTATTAGATCAGTATTATTCTTGTTTTTTTTTCTTCTTTGCTATTTTTAGGATAAACAACACATTCATTTATAAGTTGTCATGTGCCTCATGCAAGTCCAACTGACTCATTCTCCTAATCTCTTTGATTGCCAACAAAACAAGAAAAAAATTAATAAAACAATATGATTTTACGAAACAAAACAAACTTACAACATTTGTTTTTGATGATGGTGTCGGTTTAAACTAGGCATATCCAAAGTTCCACAAGAGATAAATTTTTTTATCATAAATACTTTAATGAGAACTTGATCATGACTGCATCTCAACTACATAGATTTCTCGTTGAGATGTAGGGAAATAGAAGATAAAAGGGAACAAAATTGAATCCATCAAAGTATAAGTAAAACACAAGTATATCTTCAACATAATAAATTTATTATATTTTATTAAATTTTAAAAAATTGGTATGCATTTAAAACAAATCAATACATAACCTAACCATTAATCAATAAACATATTCGATTAATATCATCACAATCTCCATTTAATATCAATCATTGGTAAATTATAATCATCTATCTCTAAAACATAGCCACCAAATTATGGTATTATATAAGACTGAACAATGTTACATGTCCAAGAAACATACAAGTTAAAACGTAAAAGAGAAAACACATATTATTTATTTGAACGTTTGTTTCAACTGCTAGCGCCGATTTAAACTCGACATGTAAGAAACGAAATGTAAGAAACTACCTTTTGAAAAAAATAGGGGCTGACCTCTAAGTTGTTCAAGAACCTATGCCAAAATATATAGATATCAAGGGCTACTTCTCGAGGAGCAAGAGTGTTAGGAAGCAAAATGCTAACCCTAACAAGATTTACAAAACTAAGAGAAGCAAGTAAGTAAACTAAGAAAATAGAGATAAAAGATAACTTGATTTTTCATTGATTAGTTCCAAATGTCTCTAAGGACTACATATATAGTAATCATAGTGATACTAAACTAGAAGGCCCAAATGAAAAGCCCAATTCAATAAAACATTCAAAATAAAATAACAACTAACATAACAGTATTACTACTTAAAATATCTAATTACACCCCCTATCATAGCCGCGGTGTTCACTTGAACCTTGTCCTCAAGGTTCTAAAATCAATATGATTGTGGAGGCTGGTTATTTGGAGTTGCATAACCACTAATAGCTGCAGGAACGGGATATCCCAAAGTAGATAAACTTGGGACAGTCAAGTTCTCTGTCCCTGGGGTACAACTGACTTATGTTTGGTTGTAATAGTCTGCCCTTTGGCATCCGTCGCTTTCAAGTTTCAACCATTCTAAACGCTCTTCCAAAGCGAAATCCTCTTTCTCATCGTTTGCTTCATTTAAGGGAACGACAGTCGAGAATCCAAGAAGCTAAGAGACTTAAGAAACTGGTAAGGTTGGCCGATATGATCGGCACATGCAGGTCACGGCTTTATACCGCATCTTTTCAACATATAGATCCATAAGGCATGTGTTTAAGTTAGGAGCTGCTTTGTACAATCTAAAGAATGCAACGTAATTTCCCGAAGTTACAGCTGCACGAACTGCCAAAGCATGTTTTACAGCTTCATCCTTCTTTGAATTGACAGATAACCTTGCCATTGATGATAGGAGTTCTCTGTAATTATTTGAATGCATAATAACACAAAGCAAGTTGTAAGCAGCAAATTCCATATAAGATCCCTCAATCCCTTCAGCATAAAAAGCCTTTAACTGGAACTGACATTGATTATATTCAGGTAGGTTAATCGTCTGAAGGTTATCTAGCAGGATATTATTAAGCTTCCCATGCACCAAATAATCATCCTCCACTCTTCTAGCTCGGCACAGAGCCGATATAAACTTGTCATATGTGACAGGGCTCAACGTGAAATCCCGCTCCAAGGCCAGATGGATCAGCTCCTTCACCTCATTAACCTTGCACTCTCTACACAAAGCATGGACAATCGTGGTAAAGGCTTGTCTATCAAGAAAAAAACCAATACTGATAGAACTTTTGAGCACACTGTACACCTTCTTAACACTCCCATCCCAGCACAGAGTAAGTGTCAAATACTTGTAAACCATTTGATTAGGATTCAGTCCAAGCTGTGACCTGGAATTATACAATTGGAGCGTGACATTCACCATAGACCTCCCACCAACAATGTCTGCATCACTTACACGTCGTGCCACGAGAGGCCACCGCATCTTTCGTCTTAGCTCCCGCCTTGCCGCTGTGCGGATTTTACGAAACAAAACAAACTTACAACATTTGTTTTTGATGATGGTGTCGGTTTAAACTAGGCATATCCAAAGTTCCACAAGAGATAAATTTTTTTATCATAAATACTTTAATGAGAACTTGATCATGACTGCATCTCAACTACATAGATTTCTCGTTGAGATGTAGGGAAATAGAAGATAAAAGGGAACAAAATTGAATCCATCAAAGTATAAGTAAAACACAAGTATATCTTCAACATAATAAATTTATTATATTTTATTAAATTTTAAAAAATTGGTATGCATTTAAAACAAATCAATACATAACCTAACCATTAATCAATAAACATATTCGATTAATATCATCACAATCTCCATTTAATATCAATCATTGGTAAATTATAATCATCTATCTCTAAAACATAGCCACCAAATTATGGTATTATATAAGACTGAACAATGTTACATGTCCAAGAAACATACAAGTTAAAACGTAAAAGAGAAAACACATATTATTTATTTGAACGTTTGTTTCAACTGCTAGCGCCGATTTAAACTCGACATGTAAGAAACGAAATGTAAGAAACTACCTTTTGAAAAAAATAGGGGCTGACCTCTAAGTTGTTCAAGAACCTATGCCAAAATATATAGATATCAAGGGCTACTTCTCGAGGAGCAAGAGTGTTAGGAAGCAAAATGCTAACCCTAACAAGATTTACAAAACTAAGAGAAGCAAGTAAGTAAACTAAGAAAATAGAGATAAAAGATAACTTGATTTTTCATTGATTAGTTCCAAATGTCTCTAAGGACTACATATATAGTAATCATAGTGATACTAAACTAGAAGGCCCAAATGAAAAGCCCAATTCAATAAAACATTCAAAATAAAATAACAACTAACATAACAGTATTACTACTTAAAATATCTAATTACACCCCCTATCATAGCCGCGGTGTTCACTTGAACCTTGTCCTCAAGGTTCTAAAATCAATATGATTGTGGAGGCTGGTTATTTGGAGTTGCATAACCACTAATAGCTGCAGGAACGGGATATCCCAAAGTAGATAAACTTGGGACAGTCAAGTTCTCTGTCCCTGGGGTACAACTGACTTATGTTTGGTTGTAATAGTCTGCCCTTTGGCATCCGTCGCTTTCAAGTTTCAACCATTCTAAACGCTCTTCCAAAGCGAAATCCTCTTTCTCATCGTTTGCTTCATTTAAGGGAACGACAGTCGAGAATCCAAGAAGCTAAGAGACTTAAGAAACTGGTAAGGTTGGCCGATATGATCGGCACATGCAGGTCACGGCTTTATACCACATCTTTTCAACATATAGATCCATAAGGCATGTGTTTAAGTTAGGAGCTGCTTTGTACAATCTAAAGAATGCAACGTAATTTCCCGAAGTTACAGCTGCACGAACTGCCAAAGCATGTTTTACAGCTTCATCCTTCTTTGAATTGACAGATAACCTTGCCATTGATGATAGGAGTTCTCTGTAATTATTTGAATGCATAATAACACAAAGCAAGTTGTAAGCAGCAAATTCCATATAAGATCCCTCAATCCCTTCAGCATAAAAAGCCTTTAACTGGAACTGACATTGATTATATTCAGGTAGGTTAATCGTCTGAAGGTTATCTAGCAGGATATTATTAAGCTTCCCATGCACCAAATAATCATCCTCCACTCTTCTAGCTCGGCACAGAGCCGATATAAACTTGTCATATGTGACAGGGCTCAACGTGAAATCCCGCTCCAAGGCCAGATGGATCAGCTCCTTCACCTCATTAACCTTGCACTCTCTACACAAAGCATGGACAATCGTGGTAAAGGCTTGTCTATCAAGAAAAAAACCAATACTGATAGAACTTTTGAGCACACTGTACACCTTCTTAACACTCCCATCCCAGCACAGAGTAAGTGTCAAATACTTGTAAACCATTTGATTAGGATTCAGTCCAAGCTGTGACCTGGAATTATACAATTGGAGCGTGACATTCACCATAGACCTCCCACCAACAATGTCTGCATCACTTACACGTCGTGCCACGAGAGGCCACCGCATCTTTCGTCTTAGCTCCCGCCTTGCCGCTGTGCGGATTTGGTTAAATTCTTGGCGAATCAAAGTTCTAATGGATTTTAAGTATGAATTCATGTCGTGATCCCTTTGTATGGTTCCTCCAAAACCATAGGCGGACCAGTCACTTAATATCTCAAGTGGATGCGGGAAGTTTAAGAAGAAGAATTGAGCTGCTTGGATCAGGTTTTCTATGTCACTCGATTCTGAAAGAGGGCCACTTAAAAGGTATAGACTACTGCCTGATGGCAGAAAATCATGGCTTGGTGAAAATTTCTCGTCTGGCTGTAGAATCAAAAGTTCACCCATTGGCTCATATAATAGCTTTTGGTTATTATGACAAGGATGACAACGGAAGCTTGTATTAACTGCCTTTAGTAGTTCTGTGAAATGGTTAGGGTACTTACAAGAAAATGCTCGCGGTACTATGTCTCTGTACATTGCGATTGCTTGAACATGACTCCGTGGTAATCCTAGCTTTTCGAGCAGACGATCACCTCCACACATGATGGACGTGGAGCCAAACGTTACCCCAGGAAGCAAGGAAGAAATTGGGACTTCCTTCCTTATCAACAACATAAGATTTACAAGTAATGCCAAGCTTCCCCCAAGAGAATGGCCAGTGAAACGGAAAGTTGCGCGAGAGCCTTGAGAGTTTAGATGAGCAAGAACCTTAGGTAACATCTTCATATATGTCACTTTTGCAGCCTCATATATACTCCTATGGACAAGGACATCAAATCCCCCAAATTGAATTGGCTCAAAAAGTAGGTTTGCCTTCCAGGACTCAAATGATTCCGAACCTTGAATAACAAAATATCTTGTAGAACTCTGGTCATCGTCACATATGTACCATTCACATGGTAGAACTTGTTGAATTCAAATCATCGGCAAAAGCTTGTTTTTTGTCCTCATTAGCAACAATAACTGTTGTCATTAAATCAGTGGTTGCCATGAAAGAATCAACATATGTGTCTATCATGTTCACAGTATCAAAGCTCCCGCTGCTTGCTTCAAGTGACCCTTCAACCACTATAGTCTCACAAGCAGCAGATGCATTTATCATCGATCTCCCTGCAGGGTCGTCGGCGAGAACATCCATCTCCACTTCTACTTGAGAACTTCCGTCTTCAAAAGGAATCTGCCGATTTGATTGGAGAAACTGTGAGGCCCTTCCTTCAGTAAAGACAACATGTTCTTGTTCAATTTTGTCGACTCCATGAGCTTCGAACAGGGTGTAGTCGGTGGTGGTTTCATGGAGAATAAATGGAAGAGGTATTTCATCAAACATGTGGTTGGCATCATATGAATATGCAGCAGGAAGAACAATATCATCAGCAATGCTAGCAGATACGATTTGTGCAACAATATCTTTGTAGGTAAATCGAGCAACATAACGGTACTTCGGGGTGTTGAACTTGTTCTTATCCTGATTGATCAACCGAATCCGAGCTCGGTAATCGGTCTTACCCTCTCTCCTTCGCTTAAACTTGACTTGGTATCTCTTGAAGTAAGCCTTCGACTTCCGAGATTTCGCAAAAACCAATGTTGCAGAAGTTTGATCTACAAGAGTGATTTGAGAGTGATAACCAGAGTGTCGCTATATAGCTGAATTGATAAAATAAAATTGTTGATAGCCATGATTGTTGTTCCATTCTTGAGGATAAGGTTGGGGAATGTGAGAGTGAGGTTGGAACTGAGGATAAGGAAGGAACTGGCTGGGATGATAGTAATAAGGATTTGACGGAGGAGGAGTCTGAGGTGGAGGCCACTGTTGTGGAGGAGCAGGATGCTGGTACTGAAATTGAGGTGTGAACCAGGGGCCTTGCGGCGACATCTGATGATGATATTGGTGGTATTGTTGATAAAATGGAGTGGTGCAAGATGAGGGAGAGGAGTATGTCATAGGGAGAGATTGATGTTCAAGAATGACAGCACTAATTGTTAGGAAGCAAAATGCTAACCCTAACAAGATTTACAAAACTAAGAGAAGCAAGTAAGCAAACTAAGAAAATAGAGATAAAAGATAACTTGATTTTTCATTGATTAGTTTCAAATGTCTCTAAGAACTACATATATAGTAATCATAGTGATACTAAACTAGAAGGCTCAAATAAAAAGCCCAATTCAACAAAACATTCAAAATAAAATAACAACTAACATAATAGTATTACTAATTAAAATATCTAATTGCACCTCCTAACATTTTACTTCCTAACAAAGAGCAGGCATCTTCACAAAGTTAAGGTTAATGTCCACTACATTTGAATCACAATATCAATTAATAAATAGTTTTCTCAATCCCATTGTTCATGACATTGACATATCAAAATAAAATGTCCCATTAATTAGTTAGGCAAGCCTATATAAACTAGGTTTAGGTTTATGACTTTACATTTTACAATTATTTGAATTATTTACAACGATTGAATACAATTTGAAGAAATATAGTGAATATTAAAATGCACAAAAATTGGAAGCAAGAACTCGAAACTAAAGAAAAGCCACTGAGACATGAGTGCTGATAAAGTAACTTACTTGACTCGCGGCTTTCTGACTTCCTGACGTTTGTGTGGTTAATTGCCTTATTGTACAAATGGAAATGGACTCATAAACGTTTACATCATTGTGATCAGTCTTTGGAGAAAACAAAGTTACTACGAAAATTTGCAAATCAAAAGAAGCCATTGAGAGAGAAAGAGAGAGAGTTTTGTGGGTGTGAACTGTTTTTGGCATTGTAGACAACACCAAATCAAGGAGGACATGATATAGCAAGAAAAAACTAAAACACAGCCATGTTAATAACAACAATATCTGAAAATGTCAATAAATTGAAGGAAATTTAAATTTATGGGAGAGCCACTAACAACAACTTCAGTTCAGTGGCTTACATTGTTAGGGGATTGTTTATGAATTTTTGTTCAACAGATTTGAAGTGAGGGACGTGGTTTATAAGTTAGAGTTTTGCGTGTGATTTGTTTTGTGTCCGCAAATATGGCTTTTGGAAGTATTGACTTTGACAGAGTTTCATGTTGAATGAGTTTTATGTGACATGAATTTCTTTTACTTATTTATCTCCACACAAAAAGGAGAAATCGTCGGAATCTTTTACACAAAACTCTTTATTTTGTTGTTGTTATTGTTTAGTCTAGTAAATGGTATCATTGTTTTTTTAAATGTATTTTATAATACTATCATTATATTTTTGTTTAAAAAATTATATTAAAAGTTTCTACAAAAAATTTTAATTTAAACATTTCTTTTTTCTACAATACGTTTTAAAAAAATATTTAAAATGAAAACTACTTTGTTTTTTTTTTTTTTTTTTAATAAGCAAGATTAGTAGTATATTAATTAGCGAATCTCAAGGGGAGATCCAATCCCATGTACAAAACAGGCCAAACCTGTAAAATTCAAGGCCTACAAAATTCTAAAGGGGCATTTACCCAAGAATAATAATTACAGTTTAGTGTATTCTTGTGTTTTTTTCCAATCCACCACCAAGAATACATAACTATACGATTGGTAATCGTATCTACATCCCAAAACTCGTCTCTAAACATAATATTGTTCCTAAACGACCATATAACCCAACACACTAATAACCAAAATCCCATAGCCGTTCCTACTTCAAGAAAATTTTGTAAACACCCATTTATCCAACATAGTATATGATTCGAAATGTCTCCGACCCAAAATTCCTCAACTTTTAGCCAACGAAATATAAATTTCCAAACATGATTGGACTTGGAACATTGGAAGAAAAGATGCTCAGCGTTTTCATCCATTAAAAAACAGAATGGACAAACCTTTTCATTGGCATTAGTAATTATTCCTCTTCGAACCAAGTTGTCGCGTGCAGGTATTCTGTTAAGGATCAATCTCCAGCCAAAAACTTTCAGTTTGAGTGGGGCAATGGCCAACCAATTTAACCTCAACGCTGATTTAACATCCTCTGCAATGGCCGGTACTAAGCTGTTCTCCTTACCCTGCAAAAGATGATACAAAGACGACACAGAAAAAACTTGACTATGTCCATGTACCCAGACGACGGAATCCTGCACCTCATCAGCCAACCTGTAATCCTGCAAAACTTGGAGCAATTTATCATATTGAACCGTGATGTCTTGCTGCAGTGGTTGTTGTGAAAATTTGATATTCCAATACCATGTACCTTCTTCCCAAAACCCATTATCCATAACTCTGCTGTTTTTATTTTCTGCTAATTGCCACAAATCTGGAAATTCAAACGCCAAAGTACTGCCCGCTGTCCAATGAGAAGTCCAAAAGGGAATAGACTCACCATTACCGAGTTTGTGCGAAATCAGGCCGTCTTCAAGATTAATGCCACAGGAAGAGGAAATTTGTACCAGGTCTCTCCACCACATTGACGAAGGCACTCGGTTTTTGAGTAAGACAGAGCTATGCAATTTATGTAAATAATTAGGGTACCTGCTATGAATTAGACCTCTCCATAGCCTATCCTCTTGAGACAGAATCTTCCATATCCATTTGAACATAAGAGCTGCATTGAACAATCTGATATCTTTTACTCCAAGCCCACCATCTTCAACCGGATTACAAACTAATTCCCACCGGACCCAAGCAATACCTTTTTTCGTCACCGAACCTTGCCATAAGAACCGTTGTTGAATAGACTTTAGAACCTTAATAACTTTAGATGGAACTCTGTAGAACGACATATAATGAATTGGAATGTTCGCGAACACCGAGTTAATCAATGTAACTCTGCCTCCCATAGAGAGGAATCTGCCTTTCCACGAATTTAGCCTTGCTCGAACTGTATTTATCAAAGGTTTCCAAAATGCAACCAACCTATGATTACCTCCTATTGGAATGCCAAGGAACTTAAATGGACCTGCTGATAGTTTACAAGAGAGAAAATTACCGGCAGCCTCGAGAACTAAGTCTTCTACTCCAATGCCAAATAACGAACTTTTGCTGAAGTTGATCTCTAGGCCAGACACGAGGTGGAAACCTTTCAGTATTGCTTTAATTGCCATTAAATTGCTCATTGAACCATCTCCCAGTATTACTGAATCGTCGGCGTATTGTAAGAGATCGAAGGAGGTATTCAAATCCATTTTGAAGCCTGAGAAATTACCTCTGTCTACAGCTCTTTTTATAAGGACTGCCAACCCTTTAGCAGCAATGGTAAATAATAGAGGAGCTAAAGGATCACCTTGTTTGAGTCCTCTTGT
Source organism: Lathyrus tuberosus (assembly GCA_022829125.1). Lineage (NCBI taxonomy): Eukaryota > Viridiplantae > Streptophyta > Magnoliopsida > Fabales > Fabaceae > Lathyrus > Lathyrus tuberosus. The sequence goes on along the minus strand of JALAZF010000552.1, from coordinate 3,003,524 downwards.
AACTCTAAAGTCTTTGGAAGGGCTCCTATTCACCAAGACTGATGTGAAACTATTGAACACCCCATTGTCCAACCACCTTAACCAATTGTCTCCGAATCCCATGAATGTCATTACCTCACGCAAATAATCCCAGTCGACACAGTCATATGCTTTGCTAAAGTCGACCTTCAACATTATTAATTCTTGCTTAGCTCGTTTAGCATAATCTATTACCTCATTCAAAGTCACCACCCCGTCAAGTAAGTTTCGCCCACTAATGAAGGCCGCATGAGTTTGCGAAATTATACTCCCTATTTTGTTCCTGAGTCTGTTAGCTTGGATCTTGGCTATCACTTTGTACACCGAGTCAATCAAGGAGATGGGCCTATAATCATCGAGGTTGCGAGGGCTTCTGTTTTTAGGAATGAGAACAAGAAAAGAGGATGCCAGGACTTTGTGTTGACTTTCACCTTCAAAGAATTCCAATATACACTGGACAAAATCGTGACTAACTATGTGCCAACATTTTTTTAAAAACTCGAAACTAAATCCGTCTAGGCCGGGACTACGATCCCCGGCACAATCAAACACAGCACTTCTGACTTCAACAGCATCTATAGGTTGGTCAAGCTCTAATTTGTCCTGGTTAGACAACCTTTTGAAACCAGGGCTTCCAATGGAAGGAAACAGTCTACTTGCCTTACGGGATCTCTTTTGGAAATGGTGCCTTACTGCATCTTTAACCTCCTTGACTTCCTCAACAAGTGATCCATTAACCAAGACAGAGTGAATTGTATTCTGATGAATCCTCTTCTTTAGCGCAGCATGGAAGAACTTTGTGTTGGGATCTCCCTCGTCATGCCATTTCAATCGAGATTTCTGCTTAATAATACTCTCTTTAATTCTAAGGCTTTGCCATAAGGAGTCTTCTGCGTTATTCCTCTTATTAATCTGCTCATTACCCACACTGCTAGACGTTTTATCAAAAAGTCCTTCAACTTCATTAATTTCATCAGTGTGCAAGTTTATCTTTGTGTCCACCCATCCAAAAATGTTGGAATTCCACCCTCTGATTTTCTCTCTAAGACATTGTAACTTCCGGGACAGAATGAAAGAAGGTTTCCCAACAAATTCCATCTCCTTCCACTCTTTCTCCACAAAAGGAATAAACTTTGGGTGTTCAAACCAACAAGATAAAGTTTTGAAAGGTTTAGGACCCCAGTTTGTGTTTTTGACTGAGATCCAAACTGGTCTATGGTCGGAAACATCTCTACCTCCAATCTTCTGGTAGACCATGTTGCAATCATTAAGCAGACCAATAGAAACTACAAATCTGTCCAGCCGGCAACACATCTTGCCTTTAGGTCTAAACCATGTGAATTTTAATTCAGCTAAAGGCAGGTCCACACAGCCACTCATATTAATTGGCTGGAACTTCCAAGTTGTTCACCTGGGTTTTTGATAGAGTTGAAATCCCCTCCAAAAAGCCATTCACCTGGGTCTAACCTTAGTTTTAAAGAGAGAAGTTTAGACCATAGATCTCTTTTCTCAACAATATTGCAAGGCGAATATATGTTGAATAAGTAACAGATTCTGCCTCTCCACAACACTTGCATACCTAAGAACCATTTTCCTCTATAACTACATAGAGGCTCCAACACTCCTTCCTTCCAAATAGTTAGTATACCTCCATAAAAGCCCTCAGAATGCGTAGCCGACCATTGACATGATCCACTGCCCCAAATACTATGTACCATATCGTCTGTCATCAATGTGCATTTAGTTTCCTGAAGAAAACAAATCTCCGCTCCAACCTTTTGTATAGTGGCTCTAATTTTCTTCCGTTTTAATATACTCCCGCAGCCTCTGACGTTATATGTGATTACATTTATGAATGCCCATTAGCAGCCACCAACTTCACTTTTTTTGACTTTCTATCCACAGCTTCTAAATTACGTAAGATGGATTCGAAAACCTCGTCGTCTTCTTCCGCCTCTATTCCAAGGGATTTTATATTGCTCCACACTCTGGATGGAAGGCTTTCTAATTTCTTCTTAATCCTGCTGTTACTCTTCAAAAAGCTAGAATCACCAATTGAATTATCAGTAGAATCTGTATCTGTTTTCTCTCCTCCAGTAGGGGTATTATGTTTACTTCTTGTATGAAAGGATCTTGCATATGAACTTTCCACCTGCAGTAAAGTGGCATAATACGAAGGGGTAAACGGGATTTTTATCCTCTGGTAAATGTCATCCACTAGTTTCTTTTTCTTAGGAGCAGATGATTCTCCTACATTATTCAGCCCCTGAAAAACTTGCCCACCTCCGGGCTCCACCACTTGAGGCACATGAGTTTCTTCTACTGAGTCTTTATGGAACCCAACAACAGTTTTCAGTCCATCACACCCAGTTAACTTCTTCACCTGAGAAGCTATAGTGCAAGGTACAAAATCTTGTAAAGACTTCAGTGGTTCCTGACTGCCTGAACTACGAAGGAACCCAGCCCCAGATGAGTGACCACTTTTATGGCCTTCTGCAAGAACAACATCCGTGTCAACCAGATCTTGCGAAGAAGTTAACTGTTGGGAATCTTCTACTTCGCCCTCTACTGAATTAGAGTCTGGAGTTTTGGATAGGCTGCTGAGTACTTTGGAGGAGGAGTTATTCCATAGACCAAGTTCTTCTTCCGAGTCAAAGTCAGACTCCACCATATCAGAACTATCTACATCAGATCTAATACCATTGGAATGACCTTGGTCCCTAACATACGGGCCAAACGAGTCCTCTACTATTTTGATTCTATATGTGTTGTCGTTAACCTCCAAATTGATAACTTCATTTAGATTTAAGGCAAATTTTGTACTAATCAATATTCGAGCAACATCAAATCTCACCTGTCTCTGTGTATCCTCATCCATCTTTATGAACACTCCTGTGGTTCCCACAAGAAGTTTAAAGAATCTTTCATTCCAAGCATGACACGGGAGCCCAAAAATTTTACCCACGTTAGGCATTCTTGATCCACATCTAAAGGAGACCAAGGATGTATGTTCGAAAACGACTTAAGAGTCCACTCCTTTTCATCTTCTATCAGCTTTTTGATGTCCCCTGAATTGTCTTCTTCTAGCAAGACCAGGTTGGTCCCCATAGGTGTTATCTTAAAATTAAAAAATCCTTCCATCTAAAAGGCCTCCTTAAGATCCATAGCTAACCCTGGTTTGTTCAGAACCCCAACGAATGCCTGATCAAATCTTTCCATTTCTTCACCTGACACATTGAAGCTTAAGTGTGCGAAATTGGGCTTGTCTGCAAGAAGAACTTGTTTATCCCTTGTCTTTGACCTTCCTTTACCTCCTTTGGCTATCTGTGCATATAAGGACCCGTTCCAAAACCCACGGTTACCAGCAGGTTTTTGATGTGGAATGTGCATTGTCTTCTTAAGTGAACCGTCATTCAATTTGTTTCCATTTCCGTCGACCATCCTCTCTTCTCTTTTGAATCTTGGTAAATTAACAAACATCTTTTTGCCATTAACAACAATATTGTCGAGTTTAATGGCGAAGAGATGTTCATCTTCAACCTTACGAAAACGAACAAAACCGAACCTTTTCCCCCTAATATCCGTCTTACCCGGAATGAACACTTCCACCACCGATCCATATTCTTTGAAAATGTCAAATAACTGTTTGGCTTCAACTGAATCTGGTATTTCAGTGAAAAAGAATGATGAAGCTTCTGCCAAATCTTGTTCAATACCTTTGCCCTTGCTACATCTCCAGATTGATCTTCTGGCTATATTAGAACGCCATTCTTTCTTATTTTCGACCCGCACCCAATCTCCCTGTTGACCTCCAAACTTCTGATTTGAATTATCGGCCATCTCAGAACTGGGTAAACGAAACCCTAACAAATACTGCGAAAAAGAAGATAAGAGCTCCTCAACAATGTCGAACCCAAACCTAAGAACAACGAACACCAGCCACCTAGCAAGCAAAACCCAGAGGACAACACCTCCCTACCGAGGCCCCTAAGCCCTAAATCCAGGAGTTTAAGCCAAAGATAGAGAAGAGCTCCCCCAGTATCTACTTGATTCAGTGGACCGGAGACGTAGAGGAATGGATTAAACAGCGATTGGAGGAACGAAAGGGAAAGAGAGAAACTCTCCTAATGTACTTGATACATTGTGATAAGCGATGAACTTTCGAACAATTAGGTTTCGAATGAAGAAGAAGATGAACAGTGGGGATAAAATCTCAGGTCAATGGATTCGGATTAGTTTTTTAATGAGTTGTCTTTTGGACTTGTTTTGGATCCATGGACTTGTTAAAATTCTCATAATAAATTGATTAGACTTTTTTCGTAAAAATATATAAACTTTTGTCATAATAAATATCAAATTGCTAAATATCAATATTACTCCTTTAATTTATTTAGAATAAATAAATTTGAAAAATTTTGAAAAAAATTATGTTATTTTTGAATAATTTTTTATAAAAATTATTTTTAAAATGTTGAATTATTATTATGGTTTTTTAAAACTAATTCTAAATTGGCTTCGGTTCACGACTTTGCATGTTTTTTTTTTCAATAAGCAAGAAATATTATAAACGCGAGAACAATGGGTTCTCGAACCCGCTTACAAAAAAAACGAGGCAACGCTCGACCAAAAAAAGAAAATTACAACCCAATTACCCTTACGATAAATAAAACAATGGAAACTTGCTAAATTCATAAAAGCCGTAATTGGTCAGAGTAATTTTCCCGATGTAAGACCATCTCCAAACTAAAGCTTTGATCTCCCAAACCGCCTCCAAGACAGTCCAATTGACATTTCTAAAAATAATACCGTTTCTCAACGTCCACAAATACCACATCGTTGCCAACCAAATGCAACCTTCTCTCCCTTTCCTCACCTTATTCTTCTTACAAAAGAAAGACCTCTATAGCATGATTTGTCTATGTCCTACGAATTAAGTTAATGACGCTATATCATGATTTGTCTATGATGCTATATTATGATTTTTTTAAACTAATTCTAAATTGGTTTTTTAAAACTAATTCTAAGTTGATGACGCTATATCATGATTTGTCTATGTCCTACGAATTAGTCATCAAATACCTTATGTGTTATTCTGACTCCAACTTTACCACTACAAGAAATTTGACACGTACACCGGCAAAAATCAGTCGCTAAAGGCTTGAAAACCATTAGTAAAGACCAAAAAATCTATACCAAATTAATTTTTCTCCCATCAACTATAATTCCCTATACAAAGGATGATTTGTCGTCCCAATATCTTATATCAACGACAATTTTCAGGCGTTGGACAAACTTTTAGAACTACAGCAATGACTGATTTCACTATTTAATAACTTTATCCACCACTTATTTCTGTTGGTAAAGGATGAAATTAGCAGTTGGTATATGTCTCTTTTTTTACAAATATTTCTTTCATATAATTAATATTTTTTATCCACCACTTAGTTTTTTTTTTAAATACTTTTTATATGCACCACATGAAATTTAAAGAAAATATCAAATGAAATTTCAATTAGATCATCAAAATAACAAGTCTTACAAACATATCAAAATAACTAAATAATGTCAATTATATAATAACAACCATCAAAATAGATACTACGACAACAAAAAACTACAAAAACATATCTAAGATAAAAGCAATTCCTAATCTTCCTCTCTTCCATCTTCATTTTTGTACACGATAAACTCAACAGTGAATAGTAGCATGGCAATGATAATAAGATCATGAGAATTAGCTCGTCTTAATGAGCATAGAGTCCTTACATTGAGCTGCAACGACTTCCTTTGCTATGATCTAACTATCACAATTGGACATCATAGTTTGATATTTTCACAACAACTCTGACAAAATTAATACATAAGAGCATAACATGTTATGATATAGATATCACCTATTTAGTTAGGGAGTTAGTTATATGTTTAGTTAGGATTATTTTGTATAAATAGGAAGTTACTGTTAGACAAGAAATTCCAAAAGAGGAAGTTTGACGGAGAAGTCAGCGGGGATTTCACCAAACATTTGGAAAGATCAAGGTGTGGTTCGACCAAAGGACCAACCAAGAGAACAACAATATCTGATGTCGAAGAGTCTAACTGAGGACTTAGTACAATTTTAAGAAGTGTAGTGTTGTGTCGAGTTTGACATGTCGAACGGGTTTGATTGGAGGCAGATTTAAAATTCAAATTGAAGTAACTGATTTTTGGTCTCATCCAAATTATGAAGGATACGTGAAAATCAATCGAGAGTCAGTTAACATGCAAAGATGACATGTCAGACGGAGAAACATCTAAACGCTTGAATACCATTAGTTTATAGCATTATAAATATGAATTCTAATGATAGGAGCAATGGTGGCAAAAAAATTGTAAACTTCCATTACACTAAAAATACCAACACACAAGAGAGAAACGAGTTTTGCTGAAGGAAAATGTACTTTTACATTTATGCAAATAATTTTTTTTTCCATTTAAAGTTATTTCTGCACTTGTTTTACGTTATGTTTAAAGGGCTAATTTTGACTCAGTTGAAATTAGTTAGTCCATTTACTCTTACAACTTAGTTAATTTATTGAAAATACTCAACATTCATTACAAGCAATCCGACAACATAGAATGTACACCAATGCGAGTAGTAATTTTTGGTTGAAGCTCATGATTAAGGAGAATATGCTAATTCAAAAGTCGAGATTAAAGTGGTTAAACGATGGAGATTCTAATAGTAGATTCTTTCATCGTGTAGTAAAAGAAAGAAGGAGACATAATTTCATTGGTTCTTTTAAACCGGATAGAGGTTGCGTGGCTCCGGTTGAGGAGGTTAAGGAGGAGGTTAGGGAGCATTTCGCGTCTAAGTTTGTGGAAATGGATAGTGTTAGGCCGACTCTTGAAGGTTTATCTTTTAAATCTCTTGCTCTGCATGAGAGGCTTTCCCTTGAGGCTTCGTTTTTGGATAGCGAGATAAAAGCGGCAGTTTAGAGTTGCGAGGTTTCTAAGAGTCCGGGCCCGGATGTCTACACTTTCTTATTTATTAATAAGTGTTGGTCCTTCTTGAAAGCTGATTTCATAAAGTGCATTGAGTTCTTCCATTCGGGGGCGAGATTGTCTAGTGCTTTCACTTCGACTTTTTTGACTTTGGTCCCGAAATCTTCTAATCCTTTGGGTCTAGATGATTTTAGACCAATTAGCTTGGTTGGTTGTGTTTATAAAGTTTTATCCAAACTTTTAGCGGCTAGATTAAAAGTTGTGCTCAATTCTATTATCTCTTTTAATCAAAGTGCTTTTGTGCCGGGGAGACAATTACTTGATGGGGTTTTGGTGGCTAATGAGATGGTGGATTTTGCATCTAAGGAAAGGAAGGAGTGCTTGTTTTTCAAAGTGGACTTTGAAAAGCATTATGACAAAGTTTCTTGGAGTTTCCTAAAGTTTATGCATAGAAAGATGGGTTTTGGTGAATTATGGATGAAGTGGATGGAGGTGTTGGTTTTCTCTAGTAAAATGTCAGTGTTAGTTAACGGAAGTCCGACTAAAGAATTTGTGGTCGAGAGAGGTTTGAGACAAGGGGATCCGTTATCGCCTTTCTTTTTTGTGATTGTGGGGGAAGGTTTGAGAGGATTGGTGAGCAAATCCGTTGAAATTGGAAATTTCAAGGGGTTTACTTTTAAGGGCAATAGTATGGTGGACATTTTACAATTCGCGGACGATACTTTGTTGGTTGGGGGCGGAAGTTGGAAGCATCTTTGGGCGATTAAGGCAGTACTTAGGAGCTTTGAATTGGTGTCGGGATTGGGTATAAACTTTCATAAAAGTAAGCTAATTGGGGTGAATATTAATCCAAATTTCTTGGAAGTGGCTTCTTTCTTTCTTTCTTGTAAAAAGGAAGAAAGTAATTTACTTTCCTTGGGATTCCTATTGGGTGTTATTCTAACAAGGAAGCGATTTGGTCGGGTTTGACAACAAAGATGGAAAGGAGGTTATCTTGTTGGAGTAATAGAAGGCTTAGTTTTGGAGGTAGATTAACTCTTTTGAAATCGGTGTTGTCTAGTCTTTCTATTTCCTTGCTCTCATTTTATAAAGCTCCGAGGAAGGTGATTAAAAAGATTACTTCATTACAAAGTAATTTTCTTTGGGGTGGTTCGGTGGATAAGAAGTGCATTCATTGGGTGGGTTGGAATGAGGTGTGCCTTCCAATAGAGAGAGGAGGTTTGGGTCTTCGGAGGATTGATGATTTTAGTATTGCTCTTCTTCATAAATGGAGATGGAGGATTTTATCGGAGTCGAATTCTATTTGGTGGAAAGTTTTGAAGGCGCGGTATGGCGATATTTCTTTGCAAATGGTGAGGCCTAATGGTGGTATCCCAAAAGGTAGGAGTTCTTCTTCGTGGTGGAGGGATATCACTAAATTAATTTCATTCTATCCGGAGGACTTATTCGTGTCTAATTGTAAGTTTGAGGTTGGTGACGGCTTCTCCACTTCTTTTTGGCATTCTTTTTGGATTGGTGATTTTTGCCTTTGGGAAAAATTTCCTATTTTATTCAATGCGTCTCTCCTTAAGGAGGTATTCATTGCTTGTATGGGAGGGTGGGAGGGTAGTGGTTGGAATTGGGGGTGTTTTGGCATGGCGGATAATATTGGAATGGAGGAGCAGTCTGCGGATTCTGCTGCTGCTCGGCCTTCTGCTGTTGTGCGGCCTACAGCAGCTGTCCGGCCTGTTGTTATCCGGGAGTTGCAGCAGCTCCGGGCGCTGCTGTCGGGGGCTGGTCATGGTGAATGGCTTCACAGTTACTAGCTTTCGTACCATTAGGAAGGTTTTTTCGATCCCTCACGGTCCGGTTAATAATTATGATGAAGCATTCAATTTACTATGGAGGATGGATGTTCCATTGAAGGTGAGAGGTTTTGCTTGGACTAGTTTTTTGAAAAGAATTCCTTCGAGGTATGTGCTATCTTTGAGAGGGTGTTCTTTCGGTGATGGTAATTTAAATTGTGTTTTTTGCGACAACTTTAATAAGACGGTTGACCACCTTTTTTTGAAATGTTGCGTTTTGAAGTTAGTTTGGAAGGAATTGGCGGAGTGGATAGGTATGACGGACTTCAAATCCAATAATTTGAAACATAGTTTTTTGATATGGTGTGGTTTTGCTAGGAAGGTGGGAATGAGGAGAGGGAGAGAGGGTTGTGTTTGGCTTGCCGTCATTTGGTCCATTTGGTTGTTGAGAAACGGTATTATTTTTAGAGGCGAATCATGGAACGTTTTGGACTTGGTGTGGAGTATTAAAGCTTTGGTTTGGAGATGGTCGTTCATCGGAAAGATAACTCATTCCAATTGTAACTTTTATGAATTTAGCAAACGCCCGTTGTTGTATTTGCCGTAAGTTTCAATTGGGGTGTAATTTTCCTTTGCCGAGCTTTGCTCTCGCTTTTGTAAGAAGGTTTGAGAACCCTTAGTTCTCTTTTATCAATATATCCCTTGCTTACAAAAAAAAAACATAGAATGTACACTTCCTTTTCTCAGAAAATAAGCACAAACTTGTCCTAGAATTTACTAGTTTAGTCCTTCAAGTTATAAATCTAAAACTAAGTGATTGTTTACCAAAAACACTGGTGACCAGTAAGTTATTTCTTTAATTAGAATTATTTTGTATAAATAGGGAGTTAATTATTTGTTTAGTTCTGAAAAAACATAATTGTTGGCATGAATGCATGATTGATGTATGCATCAACATAACCTTGGCTAATATGATTCTGTCCAACTTTCTCAACTCAAGTGAATTTGTATAATTATATTACATGTTCATGCTATGATTAGAAAGGAATTATAAATCGAATAAATGACGGGTAATATGCATTGGCTCTATTGTAAATTTACTTCTAAGCATAATTTATTACATACCGGATCCGGATATGCATCCAACAGTTTCTTGAACTTGAGGTAAGTTCTTCCAGTTGTTAAAACTTTATCATATTCATAATGTTCTTTTTCTCAAGTTTCTTCAGCGTGCAAATTATCATCAACATAATTTCCATTCCCCTTAATAGAAAGTGATGAATAGCTAGAGTATACAGAACTCAGATCCCTTGAAGATGACTCTTTCTGCGTGTATATAAAAGCAAGGCACCACTGAAAATAACAGATTTTAGCACGAAATTGATATTGCCCTAAAAGTTAATTATCCTGCGAGCAAACTAACTGGAGATCAATAATAAACTCACTATACATAGGGAATTATAAATTATACCTGGATTTCTTTATGAGTCAGTCAAACTAAACCATGAACAAGTCAAATCTCATTGAGACAAGTTTCAATGCAAATAATCAAATATTACATTCAAATATTATATTCAAATAATCAAATTACTATTAAACAATTTGAATGGATCTCAATATTTTGCTTCATTTCTCTTCCATCTATCCGCACAGATAATGCTTCAACGGTCAGATTGTTCCTCACCTGTACGTCATCCATCTGAATCACGTGAGATGGATCCGAAATGTACTTCCTCAACTGAGACACATGGAACACATCATGAAAATTCGCAAGCGACGGCGGTAAAGCAATCTGATAGGCTACCTCCCTTATCCTCTGCAAAATATGATACGGGCCAACAAAATATGAAGTGAGCTTCCTAGACTTCAAAGCTCGACCCACATCAGTCACCAACGTAACTCTCAAAAATACGTGATCTCCCTCTTGGAATTCGAGTGCCTTCCTTCTCTTATCATGATAACTCTTCTGACGACTCTGCGAAGCTTTCATCCTTTCTTGGATCATCTTAATCTTTTCTGTCGTCTCCTGCATAATTTCAGGTCCGAGTACAACACTCTCGCCTGACTCATACCAACACAATGGAGTTCTACACCTCCTTCCATACAAAGCTTCATACGTCGCCATCCCAATACTAGCATGAAAGTTGTTGTTGTATGTAAACTCAATTAACGGCAAATGGCTATCCCAAGATCCTCCTTGATCCAACACACAAGCCCTTAGCAAATCCTCCAAAGACTGGATAGTCCTCTCTGTCTGGCCGTCCGTCTGCGGATGATATGCAGAACTCATCCTCAACTTAGTACCCAAAGCATCTTCTAAGCTTTTCCAAAACCTCAACGTAAATCTGGGTCTCTGTCCGACACAATACTCGAAGGAATCGAATACAACTTCACAGTCTCCTCAATGTGAATCTCAGCTAACCTCTGCATAGAATGGTTAATCTTCATCAGCAAGAAATGAGCCGATTTAGTCAACCTGTCTACAATCACCAAGATAGAATCATTCCCTTTTACAGTCTTCGGCAATCCCGATACAAAATCAATGGAAATACTATCCCATTTCCATTCTGGAATATTCAATGGCTGCATCATACCCAAAGGCTTCTGATGTTTAATCTTTTACTTTTGACAAATCAAACAGGCATAAACAAACTCTGCAATATCTTTCTTCATACCTGGCCACCAAAACAATTTCTGCAAAGCCTGGTACATCTTCGTAGCACCGGGATGAATACTCAATCTACTTCGATGTCCTTCTTTAAGAATACTCTTCTTAATTTCGGGAACGTCTGAGACACACACTCTGTCTCTGAACCTCATCACACCATTCTCATCAATCCGGAATTCACCTCTGTTACCCTGGTTAATTAAAATTGACTGATCAACCAGCTTCAAATCAGATTGATGTCCCACTCTAATCTCTTCCAGAATACCATTAGTCAACTTCAACATACCCAACTTCACACTGTCAAGAGTCTCTTCACATACCAAACTCAAATCTTGGAATTGCTCAATTAATTCCAACTCTCTCACCATAAGCATGGACATATGCAATGACTTCCTTCTCAATGCATCGGCCACCACATTTGCCTTTCCAGGATGGTAATTCAAATCGAAATCATAGTCTTTCAACAATTCCATCCACCTCCTCTGCCTCATGTTCAACTCTTTCTGATCGAATAAGTACTTCAAACTCTTATGATCGCTGAACACTTCAAATTTAGAGCCAAAAAGGTAACGTCTCCAAATTTACAGCACGAATACCACAACTGCCAATTCTAAGTCATGCGTAGGATAATTCCTTTCATGAACTCTCAATTGTCTCGAAGCATAAGCAACGACTTGTCCATTCTGCATCAACACTCCACCAAGACCCATCTTCGACGCATCACAATACACCACAAAAGATTCATTCAAATTAGGCAAAATCAAAACCAGAGCGGTCGTCAATTTCTTCTTCAATTCCACACAACTCTCTTCACATGCAACATCCCACACATAAGCCTGACCCTTACGAGTCAACTGCGCCAACGGTACGCTAATCTAGAAAAACCTTCTATGAACTTGTGATAGTAACCTGCCAACCCAAGAAAACTTCGCATCTCGGTAGCAGACTTCAGAGTCTCTCACTGTAACACGACATCAATCTTAGAAGGATCAACAGCAATCCCACCACTTAAATTCACATGACCAAGAAAACTCACCTCTTTCAACCAAAACTCACACTTCAACAATTTTGCATATAGTTTCTTCTCTTTCAATACTTGCAACACGGTCCTCAAATGCTCAGCATACTCTTCTTCAGATTTAGAGTATATCAGGATATCATCAATGAAAACCACCACAAACTTATCCAAATACTCATGGAAAATCTAATTCATATACTCCATGAACACACCAGGTGCATTGGATACACCAAACGGCATCATAGTGTATTCATAGTGACCATACCTCATCCTAAAAGTTATCTTCGGAATATCATCAGGCTTAACACGAATCTGATGGTAACGAGACCTCAAATCAATCTCACTGAACGCACAAGCGCCTACGAGCTGATCCATCAAATCGTCGATTCTCGAAAGTGGATACTTATTCTTGATCGTCACTTTATTCAACTGCCAATAATCAACACACAACCTCATGCTACCATCTTTCTTCTTTATTAACAACACAGGAGCACCCCACGGAGAAACACTCGGTCGAACAAACTTCTTCTCAAGTAATTCTTCCAGTAGTTTCTTTAATTCACTTAGCTCAGAAGCTGACATCTGATAAGGAGCCATTGACACCGGACTCGTACCTAGTATCAAATCAACCGCAAACTCTACTTCACGTTCAAGAGGAAAATCACTTATGTCATCCGGAAACACTTCTAGGAATTTGCAGACGACGGGTAATTCGACACTCGCAGCTTCACTGTCAACTTGCAACGATGCAAACAGCGCAAACATCAAGGCTTCGTCTTCTAAGAGTTCGTCTACTTGCTTAGAAAACAAGAACATCTACTCCCCACTATCACCAAACTCAGGAAACTCCACAGTCTTATTATAACAGTTGATGTGAACATAGTTGAACTCTAACCAGTTCATTCCCAGAATTACATCAATTTGGTGTAAGGCCAAACACACCAAATCCATCACAAAACTCTTCCCAAAAATCGTCAAAGTACATCTCGAACACACAGAAGTAGTAATAACAGAACCATTAGTAGGAGTCTCTATTAACATACTACCATTCATATAAGATAATTTCAAACCCAATCTATTAGCACATTCAAGCGAAATAAACGAATGAGTAACACCAGTATCAATAATAGCGACCAACTCAACGTTATTAATAAAACAAGAACCTCGAATCAAGTTATCCTATTTAGGAACCTCTAAACCACTCAAAGCAAACACTCTGCCATTAGTCTGAGCCGCAGTAGCAGTCTTCTTCGGCTTCTGACACTGTGTACTGATTTGACCGTGTTCACCACAGTTGAAACAAGTCAGATCCTCATATTTGCAGTCAGTAGCTCTGCGGCCTCTCTTACCACATTTGTAGCACCTCAACACACTATTGTTGCAAACTTCATCACGGTGGGCTTGCTCGCCACACTTGTAACAATTCACAGAAGCGGGAGCTGCTTCCCCACTAGTCTTTTTCTCATCTGAAGCCTTTTGTTTCCCTTTGTCAGCTGGAGTCACATAAGGCTTTCCTCTGAACTATCCCTTCTCTTTCTTCTCACTAAGATGCTTGTAGTGAGCAGATCGAGCTCGATTATCCTCATCATGGATTCTACTCTTATCCATCAGCTCAGCATACCTTCGAATCTGTTGGTATCCAATACCATGTTTGATCTCTGGTCTCAACCCATTCAGAGAATTTTAAGTGATTTTTATATAATCTGTTTTACAAAAGTGCTTTTTAATTTAACTTATTTTAGAAACTCTTATTTTTGGTCACTTTAAACAGAATTCGGTTTTATACCTTTGGTCCCAATGGTTCAATCATTTTTACTACTTCGCACAATTGTATACTTACAGTGTCAAACAGTCATGAATATAACTCTATTAAATGGTAAGATGTGACTTAGGGACTAGAAAATCTAGGATTTATGAGGTTCATTAGGAACTAGAGAAAAAAGTAGTTGCTAAAATCTCTGACAAATTTATCTACCTACCAAATTACATATTGCATATTATTTTAAAAAATTACAGTTTAATTATTGTCTTCAAACTCCCAGGTCTTGAATAAAGATTGGCGTTCAAATTAAAACAACAATTTGCATAATGATAATAATCTCATTTGCATATATTTCAAGGGCTCGCTGAAGTGAATCAGTGAGTAGACTATAATATTGATTAGCAAAATGATAGCGTAATACATGTAACATTAAGTTAATTAGTTTTCAGAACATTTATCAATTTACAAATCATATTCATCAAGCAAACATGAATATAAAATTTATGGTCGGTCTCCAAAGTTCTTCATTTTCCATTAATTTTTGAAACCTTCCAATGTCCAATTCACTCAAACTTCAATACTATCAATAGCAAATACGAATTACATTCTTCTATTGATTTGTAGTAACATTTATAATAAAGTAATCCTATGAGGAGTCTATGATCAAATTGAGGAATTCAAAGCATTATAAGCTACCTATAATAATAATCCACTAGAATCAAGAGATCATAATCCAATTGTGTCTTGAAACAAATGCATTAAAAAAATTGAGTTTAGAATTAAGACACTTTTAAGTGATTAAAATAATTCATTGGCGAAACATATGATGCACATTATCAATCAATACTAGCACCTACATTTCTTAAAAAGTATATATATATATATATATATATATATATATATATATATATATATATATATATATATATATATATATATTTGTATTTTTTTTTAATTAACACATTGTCGAAATCGTGCTTTTTAATTCATTAAAGATAATTAGTGGAGAAGCTTCAATTTTATGTATTACGAATAATAAACTAATTTATTTTCGTTTACATGACATATGTTTTCATCGGCCTGATGTTATGTTGGCCATTCCTTGAGCTTTAGCCCAACTTGGATGGATCATTGGCCGATGAACAATAATTCTTTTTTCAATGATATTTACACCTCCAATTTTATCTTTATTTGTCGTGTTAATAAAAAACCACAATTAGATTAATGTTGTAATAGTGTATCTTTGTAGATCTAAAGTAAAAATTTATAAATTTTTTGAAATATGTTTATCACTTTGGATCTATCAAATAGCATTTTGATAAATTCAAAGCAATTAACATGTGTAAAAAATTTATAATTCTTTCACTCTAGAGCTACTAGGATTCTCTCTTACAATATTACTCTAAAACTACTAAGATGCTCTCTTATAATTTTAAAGTAATTGTGGTTTTAATTAACAATACAAATAAGAGAAGATTACAGATGTAATAAGTAACCATTAAAAAAAAGATGGATTGTTAATGGATCAGAATCCATGCAAGTTTGACTAAAGACCAAGGTAGGGACAAAATAGCTCGGGTGGATGCAAATATAATCAATGTCAATGAAAATAAAACTTGTTATAATCCTTAATAAGAAAGTATATAAACAATTGAAGATTCTCCATTTTTTAATTTTTGCTAAACGAAACACATGATCTCTACAAAGTGATAACCTTAAAGAAAAAAAAATAGACTTTTGAAAAAAAAATGTGTTAGGTCAGTATTATTCTTCTTTTTTTGCAAATGTAATTTTTTTTTATTATTATTGTTCTTGTTGATTAAGGTTTTGTAATCTTGTTTATATACATTTGAAACATCCTCATTAGAATATTGACAATAAATCTTAGTTAACAACTTAGCTGCTTCTCTATTTTTAGGATAAACAAGTCATTCGGTTTAAGTTATCGTGTGCCCCATCCATGCCCAACTGACTCATTCTCTTAATCTCTTTGATTGCCAACAAAACAAGAAAAAATAATTAAACAACACAATGTATATGAAACAAAAAAAAACTTACAGAATTTGTTGTTGATAATGGTGTCAGTTTAAACTAAGCATATCCAAAGCTCCACAAAAAAAAAAATTATCATAAGTACTTTAATGAGAACTTGACCATTACAGCATCTCCACTATATAAATTTCTCATTGATATGTAGGGAAAAAAGAAGATAAAAGAGTACGAAATTGAATCCATCTAAGAATAATTTAAACATAATCATATATTAAACATAATAAATGTAATATATATTATTAAATTTTAAAAAATTGGTATGCATTTAAAACAAATCAATTCATAATCTAACCACTAATCAATAAACATACTCGATTAATATCAATACAATCTCCATTTAGTATCAATCATTGGTAAATCATAATGATCTACCTCTTAAACATAGACAACAAATTAAGATATTATATAAGATTTAACAATGTTACATGTCGAAGAAACATAAAAGAAGAAAGGTAAACGGGCAAACACATGTTATTTATTTGAACTTTTTACGTAAACATCTTACACATAACATGTTCTATTTTAATTACTTATAATTACAAGTCCTCAATCACTATATTGAAAAAAGAAAAAAAAAGTTCAAACATGTGACATCTAATAATTTTAGGCAACTTAACAAAATCTTAATCTATATAAATTATGACAGAGTTTAGAAACAATAAAATATACAATTGATAAAAAAAAGTTTAAATATATATATATATATATATATATATATATATATATATATATATATATATATATATATATATATATATATATATATATATATATATATATATATATATATATATATATATAATACACAAAAATTGGAAGCAAGCAACATAGTACCTAAGTTTAAGTCCTCCTCCACAATTAAATCATCATCATCTTTTTACATATATAAATCACAGTAAATCTCAAGCTAATCTAGGCTAGTTCAGTTTTTTTAATGATTATATCAACAAACAATGATTAAAATTAATTGTAAATAAATAACTAAAATTGTTAAGCAATTTTATATATAACTTTTGTCCAATTATATTCTTCTATATAAATCATAACAGAGTTTAGAAACAATAAAGTATACAATTGATACAGAAGAAGTTCAAAAGAAATGTAAAATACACAAAAATTGGAAGCAAGCAACATAGTACCTATATTTAAGTCCTCCTCCTCAATTAAATCATCATCATCTTTTTACAAAGACTCAAAACTAGAGATAAGCCAGTAAAAACTGAGTACGGATAAAGTAATTTACCTGACTCACGGCTTTCTGACTCCCTGACATTTGGTTGGTTCATTGCCATATTCTACACATGGAAATGTACTCATAAACGTTTACATCATTGTGATCTTCGAAAAAAACAGGTTGCAATGAAAATTTAGAGGGAGAAAGAGAGGTGTTTATGTAGTTAGAATTGTGTGATTGTGATTTGTTTTCTGCACGCGAATATGGCGTTTTGAAGATATTGACTTTTACAAAGTTTACTTATTTATCTCCATGCAAAAGGGAGAAATTTTCTGCAACCCGTGGAAATCTTTTACATTGCATTGTAACTTAATTTTATTTTTTTTGGTGTCAGAGTTTCTTCTCGATAAAGGTGTTACTGTTTTTATTAAATGAATTTTATAATACTATAATAATGTTTTTATTAAAAGAATTATATATAAAATGTTTATACAAAATAATATTCATTTAATTATTTCCTTTTTCTACAATACTTTTAAATGATAAAATTTTAAAAACTCATAAATAATTGTTTAAACTTTTTTATGTAAATATACATAATTTTTACTATTTTAAAAACTCTTATAATGAATATCAAATTGCTAAATATCAATATTACTCTTTTAATTTATTAAGTATAAATAAATTTGAAAAAAAATATGTCATTTTTGAATAAATTTTTATAAAAATTGTTTTAAAAATATAGAATAATAATTATGGTTTTTTAAAATTAATATTAAAATGACATGGCCTTGTGTGACAAAGGTATCAAAGTGATCCAATGAGTCTTCTGTACTTCATTGGTTCGACATCATCTTAATTTGTGTCTTTCGACAGTTGCAATTTGAGCTCAGCTGGAGTCGAAGTTAGGTTGCAATCTTGCATCTTAAATATCTTGAGTACTTCGCCTGCATATCTTTGTTTAGTCTTCATGTAGAATTCCATGCCAAGGAAGTATGAGAGATTTCCCAAGTCTGACATTTCAAACTCCTTACTTAAGTCGTGTTTGAAATATTTGATCTCCTTCTTGCAACTTCTTGTTATCAATAGGTCATTGACATAGAGACATAGTATAAGCAATTAACTCTTACTTCTTCTTACATATACTCCATGTACAGTTGTGCACTTCACAAATTTCTTTTCCCTTAAAAAGCTATCTATCTTCTTATTCCAAGCTCTTAGAGCTTGCTTGAGTCCATACAGGGCTTTATGCAGCGTATATACCTCGCTTTCTTCACCATGTTTCACAAACCCAACTAGTTGTGCAACTTAAACTTCTTCATGTAAGGGACCATTCAGGAATTCACATTTCACATCTATCTGCCATGTGTGTCAGTTGTTCATGTTTTCTAGACCAACAACCAACCTGATTGTTTCGATCCTAGAAACGGGTGCAAAAACTTCGTTGAAGTCGATTCCTTCTTTCTGAAGAAATCCTTTCACCACAAGCCTTGCCTTGTGTCGAGTTATTTCTCCTATGGGATTCAGCTTCACCTTGTATACACACTTCACATCGATTGCCCTCTTGCCTTAAGGAAATTCGATAAGTGACCAAGTTTTGTTGACTTAGATGGACTTCAGTTCCTTATTCATTGCTTTCACTCAATTCAAATCCTTCAATGCCTCAACTGCATTGAATGATTCAAAATCTGCATAGAAAGCATAGTGTATCATCTCACCTTCATTATCAACCACATCATCTAATGTAATCTCAAATTCTTGCAACCTCGGAGGCACGTGTCTGGTTCTTTGAGGCATGCTTGTGCTTGCTTGACCTCTGACTTCTTCTTGTTGAACTTTTCTTTCCGCTTCAATTGTCGGTTATTCACATAAGATTCTCAGTTAATCCTTCTTTATATTTTTAGCCCAACCCCATTCCTTAAGCTCATTTATGATCATGTCTGTTTTGATCACTACTTTCTTGTTCACTGAGTCAAACAACTTCTCTCCTCCAGTCAAATGATATCTTATTACAATCATTTGACTCGACTTATCAGCAAAATAGTTACTACGACAATAAAAAACTACAAAAACATATCTAAGATAAAAGCAGTTCCTAATCTTCCTCCCTTTCAACTTCATCTATGCTTTTGGTTCACAATAAACTCAACAGTAAATAGAAGCATGACAATGATAATAGGATCATGAAACTTAGCCTAGTTGCAACGACTTCATCTGCTACGATCCAGCCATCACAATTGGACTTCACTTGTTTCATTGTTTCACAATAACTCTAAAAAAATTAATGCATAAGAGCATAACATGTTAGGATATAAATATCACATAATTAGTTAGGGAGTTAGTTGATTGTTTAGTTATGATTATTTCGCATAAATAAGAAGCTAGTGTTAGACAAGAAATTTCAAAAAAGGAAATTCGACGGAGAAAACAGCTGGAATTTCTCCAAACATTGGGAAAGGTCGAGGTGTGGTTCGACCAACAGACCAATCAAAGGAACAAATATTTGATGTCTAAGAGTATAGATGAGGACTTAGAAAAATTTTAAGAAGTTTAGCGTTGGGTCGAGTTCGACATGTCGAACGGGTTCGATTGGAGGCAGATTTAAAATTCAAACTGAACTAAACGCTTTTTGGTCTCATCCAAATTATGCAGGATATGTGAAAATCAATTGAGAGTCAGTTAACATGCAAAAATGATATGTTAGACGGAGAAACATATGAATGCTTGAAGACCATTATTTTATAACATTATAAATTTCAATTGTAATGATGGGATCAATGGTGGCAAAAACATTGTAAACTTCAATTACACTCAAAGTACTCGCGCACAAGAGAGAAACGAGTTTTGCTAATGGAAAATGTACTTTTCCATTTAAATTTATTTTTGTACTTATTTTCCTTTATGTTTAAAGGGATAATTTTGACTCAGTCGAAATTAGTTGGTCAGTTTACTTTTACAACTTAGTTATTTTATTGAAAATACTCAAGATTCATTGCAAGTAATCCGACATCATAGAATGTACACTTTCTTTTCTTAGAAAATTAGCACAAACTTGTCCTACAATTTACTAGTTTGGTCCTTCAAATTATAAATATAAAACAAATAATATTACTTCCTTGAATATGATAATATTACTTCCTTGAATATCATAATATTGGGATGCCTTAATAATATTTGTGGTTAATTATCTCCCATTGAACATTCTCGTCAATTTTGTATCACAATCACAACTCACATAGAACAAAAAAATATCTGAAAAAATTTGAATGAAAAAAAGTAAAATATCCCTAATCTAGAGTTTAAGCTAATTTAAGCTAATTAAACTTTGATAACAAATCACTCAATTTCATTCAATTTATTCTAAAAATTTGAAACATTCAAAATTTTGAAATAATACAAATAAATCTAATAATTAGGGTAATTACAAATTTGACAAAAATCGTTTTATTAATTTCTAAAAAAAACATAAACCAAGAAAAATCATATAACAAAAAGAATCACAAATATTCAAGAGGAAGTTACAAGATTTTTCAAGAAAATATGAATAGAAAAACAATAAAATATTCAAAAATATATCTGTGAGACTATTGGGTCGAACTCATGTTGTGTCGAGGGAAAGATTTCATATGTTTCGACAGGAGACAATCATGATGTCGAAGCTGGGTCACATGTTGTAGTGAAAGGGTACATATTATAGTCGAAGTATGTTCTAATATGTATTGTCGAAATGTTTGTCGAATTGCGCCTTGTGTTAAGGATCCAATTGTTTAGGTAGCTTGGGCTGCAAGTTATCTAGTTAGTCAATAAATAGGCTAGTACACTCAGTTTGTTAAGTGTGGCAAATTGTGATATTCATTTGTTATCATTTGTAACCCTAAATGAGAAGTGAATATTAAACAAAAAATATTTGCCCCAATCCTTATTGTTTTTCCTTCTTGTATCTCTGTTATTCCTAACCCTTGTTTGTTTCTTGCAAACAAGAAACCGTTTATACTTTGTGCAAAGGTATCATTTTTCACAACAAATTGGTGCGGTGAGCGTGGAGAAGATGTCTTCAACAAAGTATGAGATTGAAAAATTCACCAGAGTGAACGATTTCGGTCTGTGGCGCTTGAACATGAAATCCCTACTGGTTCAACAGGGTTGTTTGGAACCATTGAAGGGAATGACAGCCATGGACGCTTCGTTAACGAAAAGAGAAAATACGGCCATGATCGAGAAAGCCCACAGCACAATATTGTTGAGCCTCGGTGATAAGGTTCTTCGGTATGTGTCAAAGGAGACGATGGCATCGGGGTTATGGGTGAAGCTTGAAAGCTCGTACATGACCAAATCTTTGGTGAATCGACTCTACCTGAAGCAAGCCTTATATTCATTCAAGATGAGTGAAGATAAAGCGTTGGCTGAGTAGTTGGATATGTTCAACAAGCTGATTCTTGATCTTGAAAATATTGATGTAAAGATCGATGATGAAGATCAAGCCCTATTGCTGCTGTGTGCTTTTCCCAAAACACATGCTCACTTCAAAGAAACCCTCTTGTATGGAAGAGAGTCCATGACCTTTGAAGAAGTTCAAGCAGCCTCGTATTCGAAGGATTTGAACAAAAGAAAGGAGCAGAAACCATCATCATCAGTTGGTGAAGGGTTGTCCGTGAAGGGGAGATCGTCAAAGAAAGATGGTAGGTTTGATAAGAAGAAAGGTAAGGCTCAGCAGAAGTCTTGTAGTGGTGATATTTTTGGTATCAAGTGATATCATTGTAAGAAGGAGGGTCACACAAGAAAGGTGTGCCCTAAGCACCTGAATAATCATGGAGGTAAGGACAGTGGCAATGCAGCTATTGTGCAAGATGGTTGTAAATCCTCTGATGTCCTTGTAGTTTCAAGCAGCAACTCTTGCGAAGAGTGGATTATGGATTCTGGATGCACTTGGCATATAACTCCAAACAAAAATGTGTTTGAAGAATTATGTGATCAAGATGGTGGATCAGTGCTACTGGGAACAATAAAGCTTGCAATATTGCATGTATTGGATCTGTTAGGTTCAAGCTCCATGATGAGTCAATAAGGTTATTGACTGGGGTTAGGTATGTACCTGACCTTAAGAGGAATTTAATTTCTCTTGGTGTATTCGACAAGAAAGGATATGTCTTCAAAGGAGAGCAAGGTATCCTGAAAGTCATGAAGGGGTCGAAGGAAGTCTTCAGAGGCGTAAAGAAACAATGCTTGTATACCCTTGAGGCTGAGGTTGTAAGTGGTTCGACAAATATTGCATCCATGAAACCCGTGTCGAAGACAGAAGTATGGCACGTGAGATTGGGCCACGTTAGCAAAAAAGGCCCCGTCGAATTGGGGAAGCAGAACCTGCTAGGTGGTGACAAAGTCGAAAAGTTTGAGTTTTGTGAATCTTGTGTATTTGGTAAATCCTGTAGGGAGAAGTTTAACAAAGGCAAGCAAAGAACACATGGATCCCTGGATTATATTCATGCTGATCTTTGGGGCCTGCAAGGAATCCTTCACACTCAGGTGCAAGTTATTTTCTATCCATCATTGATGAGTATTCCAGAAAGCTAAGGGTATTCATTCAGAAGACGAAAGATGAAGCTTTTGAGAATTTCAAAAGTTGGAAGGTTCTGGTCGAAACTCAAATTGGCAGAAAGGTTAAGTTGTTGAGAACCGACAATGGCCTTGAGTTCTGCAACGAAGCGTTCGATAGTTACTGTGTTGAGTCTAGGATTGCAAGGCATAAGACTGTAGCAGGTACTCCTCAACAAAATGGCTTAGCTGAGAGATTCAATTGAACAATCCTTGAAAGGGTTAGATGCATATTGGTTAGTGCTGGATTGAAGAAGGTGTTTTGGGCAGAGGCTGTTTCGAGAGCATCTTATCTGATAAATAGATGTCCCTTGACTACCCTGGGAATGAAGACACCTGAAGAAGTTTGGTTGGGTCATCCACCAGATCTCGACAAACTGAGAGTATTTGGCTGTTTAGCCTATGCTCACATTAGGCAAGACATGGTCGAACCTAGGGCTCTGAGATGCATGTTCCTAGGATATCCTGAGGGAGTCAAGGGTTATAGGTTGTGGTGCCTAGAACTAGGTCACAGAAGATGTATCATAAGTCGTGATGTGGTTTTCAATGAGGTCGAGATGGCTTTCAAGAAAACTGGTGATGTTGGTCGAAGTGCAGAAATCTCTGAAGAGGAGCTGGAACAGGTAGAAATGCCTGTTGAGGTGGAGCATAGTAATGCTGAAGTGCATAGCCAAGATGAAGTCGAAGAGCAAGAAGCTGAAGAGGCTGAGGAAATTGTCGATGACTACCTACTAGCAAGAGATAGGTCGAGAAGAGTCATCAAGCCACCTCAGAGACTTGGTTATACAGATCTTATAGCTTTTGCCTTAATCTCTGTAAGTGAGGTACTTGACGAAGAACCTAATGATTACAAGGAACCTATGAGGAGTCGAAACAAGACTGAATGGCGAAAATCCATGGATGACGAGATGAAATCTCTTCATGATAATAAGACTTGGGAGCTGATTGAGAAACCTGCAGGAGCAAGGTTAGTCAGTTGTAAGTGGATTTTCAAGTTCAAGGAAGGAATCGAAGGAGTGGTGTCGAAGCGCTTTAAGGCGAGGCTGGTTGATAGGGGGTTCACTCAGAAAGAAGGAGTCGGCTTCAATGATGTGTTCTCACCTGCATGGTTGTCAAACTCGCGGGTAGACTCGTAAGCTCCTACGAGTTTACGAGTCTAAGAAGCAAAAATAAGTAGACTCGCACATGGAAACTTTTTTTATAGACTCGAGTAGACTCGGGTAGACTCACACAAACTCGTATAGACTCGCGAGTCTATGTCGAGTTTTCGAGTCTATAAGTTTTTTTGAATTTTGTTTTTTTTTAAACCCAAAAAGGCCTAAACTCCTCCAAAATATTTTATTTTTTTAAAAAAACCTTTTTGCTTGAATGGAATTAGTAAGCCTCTCTCCTAGTCTCTTGTTTCTGCAAAGTTTCTTCATTCTTTCAACGGCGACGTGTGTTTGTTCTGTCTCTTGGATGTTTTCCTAGTATATTCTCTTGCGGTAAGATGTTGAACGAATAGTTGAAGATCCTAATGAAGAAAATGTGCAAACCAAAGTTAACATTGAGAAATATGATATTATTGTTGACAATGATGTGGAAGTTGATGTTGTTGTTACTTATGTTGTGCAAAGTGGTGGTAGTGGCGACTGTGGTGGTGGTGTTGAATTAGGTGGAAGCGAAACATCAAGCAATCCAACTTTGGTTAATGATGAAGAAGATGTTTCATCTGGGGCATATTTTGATGATGATACTCAAGATATCGATGACGATGATGGTGATGATTTCAATAGAGCTTTGGATGTTTAAACCTATTAGCATATTTGTTTTATGTTTTTTTTGCTTTATGTAGTAGCCAATTAAGAATAATTTGTACTTTAAGTCTTTAACTACATACTTTGCTATTTTGTTTGTTTTATTATTGAGTTTTTTTGTTAATAAATTTATTGTGGAGTATGAAATGTAAATTTTGATGTTAACTGGTGTTATATTATATATTTTTGTATCATATATGAGGCATTTACTAGTTAAAAAATATATGTGTGTTTTATGTATGTGTCATATATAGATTTTTTAATGTTGTTTTAATTTTTCATAGACTCGTACGAGTTTGCGAGTCGATTTCGCGAGTCGAGTCTGTAGACCATTTACGAGTTTGAGTAGACTCGCGAGTTTGACAACTTTACTCACCTGTTGTAAAGCATAGATCCATTCGAATGCTATTAGCCATGGTGGCAAAGTTCGACTTGGAACTTGAGCAAATGGATGTGAAGATAACCTTCTTGTATGGTGACCTAGATGAAACGATCCTGATGCGTCAACCTGAAGGGTATGTAGAAAAGGATAAGGAAGATTATGTGTGCAAGCTGAATAGGTCTTTGTATAGCCTGAAACAGTCTCCTCGACAGTGGAACAGGAGATTCGACAAGTTCATGGCACACATTGGTTTCACTAGGAGACATTTCGATCACTGTGTTTACTTCAGATTTTGACCTGGAAACTCACTTGTTATTTTGTTTCTTTATGTGGATGATATCCTAATAGCTAGCAATAATGTTGAGGATGTAATGGAGGTGAAGGCTGAACTCAGTAAGGAGTTCGAAATGAAGGATCTGGGAGCTGCCGCCAGGATTCTTGGGATTGACATCCGGAGAGACAGAAAGCAGTCGAAGTTGTGCTTATCTCAAGATACATACCTACGGAAGCTTCTCGAAAAGTTTGGTATGTCGAATTCAAAGCCTGTTGTGACACCTAACAATCCTCAGTTTAAGCTTAGTACTACTCAGAGTACGAGTACTAAAGCTGAAAGAATCTATATGCTAGTGTAGTGGGTTCTTTGATGTATGCTATAGTCTGTACGAGGCCAGACAAAGCATATGGGGTGAGCCTTGTGAGCAGGTATATGACCAAACCTGGAAAGGCACACTGGCAAGCTTTAAAGTGGATTCTCAGGTACATAAATGGGTCTCTGAGTCGAGTCCTAATTTATGGTGGAGCCTGTGGTGATGATTGCAAAGTCGAAATCGAAGGTTATGTCGACTCTGATTATGCAGGTTGTATGGATTCCAGAAAGTCTATTTATGGATATGTGTTCACAATGTTTGGCACAACAATCAGTTAGAAAGCAACGCTTCAGAAGGCTGTTGCCTTATTAACTACTGAAGCAGAGTATATTGCCCTCACTGAAGTTGTGAAAGAAGCATCGTGGCTTGAAGGTTTTGCAAAGGATCTGAAACTTCAAGGTCGAAGTATCACTGTTAAATGTGATAGTCAAAGTGCAATACACCTGTCGAAGAATTCAGCCTATCATGAGCGAACTAAGCACATCGATGTGAGGCTGCACTTCGTCAGAGAGATAATCGAGCATGGTGAAGTCCAGGTGTTGAAGGTTTCGACTGAAGACAATGCTGCTGATATGATCACCAAGACGCTGCCGAGTTGCAAGTTTTTTCACTATATGCAGTTGATAAAGCTGCATGATGACCGTAGTGATATCCCTTTTATTATTTTATTTAAAAATAAATAAAACATAAAGGAGCGCCTTAACGTTAAATGAATAAACTTTTTGATAGCGCTGAGGTTTGAACCCATGAAAGATAGATTGTATCATATCGGTTATAACGTCAACCGTTATTATACCATAAAATTTTATAATTAAAAAATAAAATAAAATGTTAGCGCATGAGTGTAGAGATGCCACCACGATTTTTGGAAGAACCTTGGTGACTTAGGCATTGTTGTTTGCGCGTTTTGTAGTAGTGGTTATAATTTAGTTGGAAATTCAACATGAAACAGTCAGTATAATTCTAGACACTTACGGTCCGAGCTGAATCGACCAGCTCTGATACCATTAAATGAGACAGCCTCTGTCCCATTAGTGAAATTCTAATGATACCTTTAATAAAAATACAAAAAATTTTAAACTTTTATATAACAAGACTGAATTAATTAAAAACATACTGCTTCACATACATATGCTTCCAATATATTTTACATAGAGCTTGAAACCATTACGACTAGTGGCCTTGCCACATAGATAAAAAATAAAATAAAAGTACAGAAAGTAAACCAAAATAAAGCATAACAAAAAAGACCTCCTAAGTCCAACGAGACTGACACTTATACTGATTGTAGTAGTAGGAATATGATCAGCGTTTGACAAAATGCTAACAACCTCTAATCTAGATGTTATAAAAACCCATCTCCATGCATTTCATATCATTTCCTTTTGAACTGCCGGGAAGTAAGCAAGAGTCGAGCACGTCGTCTGATTGTCATTGATTAACCCAAAAAATGCAAGACAAAAAGTAAACAGGGCTGAGATATACGTACAAGTTTAAAAGTGGGAATGAGCGTGTAAAATAATAATATATATGACAACCATAATTATTCAAACAAACGTATCTGATAAGGGCAAAATGTACCTATTTTTGTATATATGTTTTGTTGCACTTATCAATGCTTTGTGGTAAATATCGTGCGAATAAAACCCGATTTGTTTATAAATACATTTACAATACTTTTTAGTGTATATATTGCGTATAGTGTGAATATCATTGAGTTTAATTGATTTTATCTCATTTTTGCAGGTATTCAATGAATCATATCTTGCCATTGTTGTATAGAGCATTGAATATGCTTTCAGCGCTTCGAACCGGGCGAAAAACGGAGTTACGGTTCAAAAGTTACGAATAAAACAGTGCTGAATTTTTGCTGTTCTGGTGTGCTGCGCCTCTGCAGGGCCGGGCGGTGCACCGCCGGGCGGTATTTCTAGCGTCGGGCGCTCTGGAACAGCACTGGAACTTGCAAAATAAACCGCCTTTCGCCGTCGGGCGCCCCAAACCACTGTCGGGCGAAGTTGTGCGGGCTGAACACCATTTAAGGCCAAAAACACTATTTTTTGGTTATGGTTTTGGGGTTTTGTGATCCCAACTCCATCAAACTTCATTTTTCATTGGATTAGCTAGAAAACAACTATGGCGCTTGCACACGGATGTACCGGGATGGGTTGTGTATATGTATTTGTCGTAAACTCATGTATATTTGTCGCCCATGGCGTTGCATAAAACTTGCTTTACAAATCTTTATTGGTGATTGTCTCTGATTTTTGCTTTATGTGTCGGGTTTGAGTTGCGTTAGAGATAATCCTCGCAAACTTCGATTAGGGATGATTATCTGTTAGTTTCTGGACTCTAGAGATAGATTTAAGAGCTAACAATCTTCAATAGGCGTCGAAGCTTAATGCCTTCCGTGTTTCGAGGCTCCGCTCGCGAGAGTGACAAAGAGAGTGACACGGTTGTTATCTGAACTTTGCGTTAGATATAACCTTTGTTGTGAGCGATGCTGGGTGATATTGAGGAGTATTGTAGGTGGAGTATAACTGAACGGTAAGTTTAAGTTTGTGAGGAGTGATTTATATGCATTGTCGGACGAGTTTTTCTCTCTGAAAAATGATTTCTTTTTGTTTTAATGTTTACTTTAATGTTTTCTTGTTTGAAACTATTTTATTCCAAACTCATAAACGCGAGAGATTGTCGAACGACATAAATCCCGGAGGGAATTCTTCCGTAAATAAATATTTTTGCTTGGTTGCCCTATTCTGCAACCAACAAAATGGCACCGTTGTCGAGGATCGGTTTTGATATTGAATCGTATTGCGATAGTTTCTTTGTTTTTGAGTTTTGTATATATCGTATATATTGTCTGTTTCCATTATGTTTGTTCAAGTGTTGTATACATTTTGTTCCTGTAATGTTTGTTTAAGTGTTTGGTTAGGACGCTTGCTTTTGGTTGCGTGGTGAGACATCACCATGGCATGAATGAAGGAACTTTCTAATTAAGCATCGTAAAGGCGTCGAGCTTACAACGTAAACAAGCATGTTTTATAGTTTTTCTTTTCTAATGCTTTGTTTGTTGCTTGGTTGCAAATTTTGATTGACTTATTTGAGGATGCTTTTGTGATTTTCCAAGTTGGTTCGTTTCAACTTGCAGATGTATGGTAATGATTTTGTTAAGTTTTGTACACGTCAGAGGTATGTATTTGTCGCTTTCTATACTTTAGCATATTCATGATACTTAGGCATTTTACAAACTTCCATGCCATCCATTCTTTTGTATATTTGTTCTATTGTGAATCACTTTAGTTCCCAACCTTTTTGTGAGGTGGCTTTCCATTTGTTCATATACGCGCGGAGTACCAACATTCTTGTTCTAACTGGATTTTATTATGTTGAATCTGTTGTTTGTGTTGTTTATATGAATGCATGAAAAGGATCAAGGCAATTGTTTCATTTTGAGCACAACCACCTTAGCCAAATAGTCAATTCACCTTATGAGTGTGTGAGAATTTGTAACCCCTTTGAGCTTTTTAATCCATGTTTTTATTTGAACTTAATGCTTGTCTATGAGTATTTAGTTCACTTATTTTTGAATGGATTTTGTGTTAACCTGGACCTCAATTTTGTGTTGTTGTATGGATTTTTTCCTTGCCTTAGAAAGTAGGGAGTATTCACATGATGGTGCGGTTGAATTCAAGTTGGGAAGAGGATGATGGTATACGTATTGGATGAATTCTATGAGGATTGAAAAAGAAAAGAAAAAAGAGAAAAATTTGTGAAAGAGAAAGAGAAAGAAAAAAGGAAGAAAAAGAAAAATCCTTGAAAAAGGAAACAAAAAGACTTTCAATAATTGTGCTAAATAAGTATGGTGTATTGTGTAGCACTTGGGATTTTGGAAGAAGTTGGTTGAAATTTTTGTGTGTGAATCTTTGTGAGTTGATCACTCCCTTAGGTTTAGGCAAGTTTTTATTTCAATTACCTTTAGAAATTGTCCCTTGTTTGTTTATCCGACCACGTTACAACCTTGAAAGTCCTTGTGATTCTTGCCTTTGTATTCTCAATATGAATTTGTGGATGTATGCATAATTTAGTCTTTTGTTTGCATGAGTGTTGTGTGAGTGTAAAGTACCTTATTGTGTGTTTTTCATCTACCGATGATTATTTTTGCTAGGTGTGATTCACTTTGGAACTTGTGTTGTTTTAGAATTTTTGACATGATTTTTGTATTTTGCATTTGTTTCGTGACTATGTTGTCGTCGTAGTTTAGTGGTAAGTATTTACTTTTTGTGTGTATCATTTTCATATGAATCATTCATTCGTTTTCGTTTTTCAAAACCTGTTGATTCGTCTTTCTTTGGATATTGCTTTTATGTTTTAAAGTTTGTTTGATTCTTGTTTGTGGACAAACAATTATGTAAGTTGGGGAGATTTGATAAGTGCAAAATGTACCTATTTTTGTATATATTTTTTGTTGCACTTATCAATGCTTTGTGGCAAATATCGTGCAAATAAAACTCGATTTGTTTATAAATATGTTTACGATACTTTTTAGTGTATATATCGCGTATAGTGTGAATATCATTGAGTTTAATTGATTTTCTCTCATTTTTGTAGGTATTTAATCAATCATATCTTGCCATTGTTGTATAGAGCATTGAATAAGCTTTCCAGCGCTTTGAACCGGACGAAAAGCGAAGTTACGGTTTAAAAGTTACAAATAAAACAGTGCTGGATTTTTGCTGTTCTAGTGTGCTGCTCCTCTGCAGGGCCGGGCGGTATTTCAAGCGCCGGGCGCTCCGGAACAGCACTGGAACTTACAAAATAAACCACCTTTCACCGCCGGGCGCCCCAAAGCACCGTAGGGCGAAGCTGTGCAGGCTGAAACACCATTTAAGGCCCAAAACACTAATTTTTTGGTTATGGTTTTGGAGTTTTGTGATCCCAACTCCATTAAACTTCATTTTTCATTGGAATAGCTAGAAAACAACTATGGAGCTTGCACACGGATGAACCAGGGTGGATTGATCGTCGACCGGCTCTGATAATCCGCGAGATGTTTGGTTCATTTCTCTTTTTCTTTGTGTGTTTCTTTATGGTTGGGTTGTGTACTCATGTATATTTGTTGTAAACTCATGTATATTTTTCGCCCATGGCGTTGTATAAAACTTTCTTTACAAATCTTTATTGGTGATTGTCTCTGATTTTTGCTTTATGTGCGAGGTTTGAGTTGCGTTAGAGATAATCCTTGCAAACTTCGATTAGGGATGATTATCTGTTAGTTTCTGGACTCTAGAGATAGATTTAAGAGCTAACCGTCTTTAATAGGAATCGAAGCTTAATGCCTTCCATGTTTCGAGGCTTCGCTCGCGAGAGTAACGAAGAGAGTGACACGGTTGGTATCTCAACTTTGCGTTAGACATAACCTTTGTTGTGAGTGATGCTGGGTGATATTGAGGAGTATTGTAGGTGGAGTATAACTGGTAGGTAAGTTTAAGTTTGTGAGGAGTGATTTATATGCATTATCGGACGAGTTTTTCTCTCTGAAGAATGATTTCTTTTTGTTTTAATGTTTACTTTTATGTTTTCTTGTTTGAAACTATTTTAATCCAAACTCATAAACGCGAGAGATTGTCGAACGACATTCTTTCCCTCGAACCGATCTCTGTGGACACGACATAAATCCCAGAGGGAATTCTTTTCGAAAATAAATATTTTTGCTTGCTTGCTCTATTCTGCACTCAACAGTATCTTTAACCCATAAATACATATACTTTATATCTATTTATTCTAATGCATCCCTGAACTGTATGCTGACTCAGGCCACTAAAAGCGGTCAAGGATATCTATCACATTTACCAAGATCAGATATCACAAGACCACATGCCACCAACATACTTCCAATTACCTAGAGCTATGCCACATTTCCTTGCCTAGCATGCATAGATAATAATCCTCGTCGGGATTGTAGGAGACCAACCAACCTCGTACGTCCCATAACGCGTGGCAGTGGACTTACACATTCCTTAATGCAAGTCTATATGATCACTCAATCATCTTGTGGTAACTTACAACCATAAATATTAAGTTAATACTTGGGAAATATCGTATCAACCTTTCAGATTATACTTATTATCTAGATACTTAGGTTGAGTGTCAAATCCATCAAATATTTTGTCATATTTCTTCTTGGAATGATCCTTATCTTTACATAATCAGTTCAGTTTGTACAATGAATAATTGTATGGTTAACTTCCCAGGTAAGAGAGGTGGACCATAAAGGACATAGTCAACCAAGTCTTTCCTTAGCCAGAACCCAATCAAATACACCCACTCAATGTATCCAACTTCCCTTATGTTATTGAGGATCTAACACTTAATATCTAGGAATGTTGTTTTCTCATTAATAGATCATATTTCTTAGTCTAACAATCACAGTCATTCACGTATAAATAAAATAAATAATTAGACAATAAATCAAACAATGCAAGCACAATACAACCTCAAATTGTCATTAGTTATTCCTATGGTAAATAATTAAGGTCGACGTAATCTCGTTCAGTGATTCGTGAAAATTATTATTCAAGAACAGACTCTCCTTACTTATTTATCGTTTGTAGGGCTTGGGTCACCAATATATATATATATATATATATATATATATATATATATATATATAAAGATATTTTACGCTATCTGTCCCAACGTATATGAAATCTTGCCCCCACCTTTTGTTGTTGAGCGTTGTTGAAAGTCCACAAGTGTTTTCTCCGATCTTTGCCAAGAACGTAATTTACGATAACCGTTGAATTGTACGAAATTTATAAAATAATTAGAATATAATTTGTGGTTAATTAAACATAATCCCGTTGCAACTTAAAATATTTATTTATTAAAATATTTAATAATAACCTCCATTATTTTAAAATAATTATTAAAGAGTATATTTCTATTTGGATTTGTTCGTTTTATAAATTATCAAGAGTATATTCCTAATAACATTTAAATTTTATAATAATACTTGGGCATTATTAGTACTTAAAATGGTAAAATTTATCTTGGACATTATAAGTTCAATATTTCGACGTATGAACTAAAATTTACATATAAATTTTAAAATAACCTTTATATAAACAACATAATTAAAATAATATAGTTATAATAAAATAAACATTATAACGGCTTATCGGTTACTTATAAAAATAATTTGCTTAGAACTTTGACATATAAAACTCCTTTCAAACTTTAGAAGAACTTTTACCACAAAATAACTCTAAAAGGTACAAATCGATATCGTGAGAACCTCGATAACAAAAACTAATATTTCTATATAAATCAACTGGAGAAGGAAAGAAATAAAGAGGCAGGAAAGATGGTTTGTGAATGAATGAATGAAAATGGGGTGGAAAAGACCTTTATTTATACTAGTTTCAAAATATTAAAATAACATAAGTGTATCTCTTTTTACCCATACCTTCTAACTTTTCAACTCTTCCTAGTAAATTTGTCTTTCTCAAATATTTACTAGTCTTACATCAATAATTCTATAAATATTCTAGTATGCCTTTGTGAAAATAATTTATGAGAAAGGTATGGGAACTTGATATTGTTGCACCCCAAATTTTACTCTCAGATTTGTCTAATCATTATCATATTTTTTTTAATCAGCGATCTTTCGTTTTTAGCCATTTTATAATTTCATTTTAGAATTTTCCTTATTTTAAAATTTATTTAGAATTTGACTAAGTTTACTTTTTTAGTTTGATTACAACATCATTATTCTTAATATAGTTCACATTTTAATTAAAGTCAATTAGTTTAATGTTTATTAATTTCGTTTTCTTTTGTTTTTAATTTAGTGTTAAAATTATTTTAGTTTATATCTTTTCAATTAATTTTAATTTTAATTATAACGTAGATTTAGTTTTAATTAGTTCATCTAATCTTTTTAATCATCTTGTCTAACCAAATTACAAACATGTTACTTTTATTTATTTTTTGGTATATTACAAGGTAAGAAAGAGAGCATTTCTTCACGTGCATATTATGAACCATACAAGTCTAACTTTGCAGCTACCATAATATAATATCCCTTTAATAAGTTACTTTAAGTCTTTTACATTAAAGAGAAGGAAGCAAATAGTGGTAATTTTCTTCCCACTCCAAATCGTACGAACCAGCACCAGAACTTGACTTTTTAAAGCAACAACAACAACGCATGCTGCTAGGCTCTGCTCAACCGTACGAACCCTTTGCCAGTCTTCTCCAACGTTAACCTGCACACCAACGGTAAAAAAATTCAAAAGACCTGTATAAGAGGAAAACGAGAACAGGGGGGACGGACCTTGGGGGAGATTTTCTTTTTGTCTAAAAACCACATAACTTCAACAAACTCACATCACCACCATTACAATCAGATCCTCACTGTCATCTTCTTCTCAGCTCACACAATACATACTTCAAAGAAAACTGCAACCGACATACCTTCTTCCTCACTGTCGTGTCGGTAACAGACGACCAGCACTATTTCCAACAGAACACAATCGCGCACTACTTCAGAACAACTCGTGACGCGCACCACTAATTCACAACAACGCCACTGCATCGCCACTGCATCGTCACTACAAGACTCCAAACTACAACAACAAATAATCACGAACACAACCACAATGGTGACCACCCGCTCACATTCAAACACCTAAAACAAACCTACTCGAATCCACTACCACTTGCAGCAAACTCAACAACATTAACATGAAGAGGAAGCTCTAAACCCATCAACCTCAGATTCACATCCAACAAAGCCAACCGGACCACCTCGTAACCTTTCTTCCTCATACAACAACAAAACTCAAACAAACTTCCGTTTCCTCTACACAACTAATCAACAAACTCCTCTCCACCTGCACAAATTCAACAGCAAACACAACGATTTCAAATCCAAATCACAGTCCAAAAAGTAGAAAAAGAAGAAGAAGAGCATTTAAACAGAGCCACGCCATCACAACATTAACCTCTCGCTTCCACAAAATAACCATCAATAACATCATCAACCTTTGAAACCTTGAACCTTCTTCAACGCCCAACCATGCCCAACCTTCATAATACTTGAACCACTTCTCAATTCGTCACACTGTGCCGCAGACCGAGTTCCGGCGATATCTCAACTCGGAACCCACTCCATTTTTGTTAGTTCCCAAACAAATTCTCTCATTTTCTTCTTCCTTGCTCAGATTGGAATTGACTTTCATAGGACACGAAACACATCAAGTGAACGACGAGTACTCACCGAAGCCAAACAAACCATGGCTCTCTGAAATTCGTCCGATTCGTTACATGCTTCGTGAACAGCGACTCGTTTTCGTGTTGATTGGAATCGTCAACCACAAGCTTCAACCCACAAAACCACTTTCAACACAAATCGTGAAACAGAATTTGAGAAGAAGAAGAAGAGTGAATTGAACACAACAAAACAAACCTTACCGAACCTGAGCAAGACGCGAGAGCTAAGAGAGATCGTCTGAACTTCTGAAAAGAGGAGAATTAAGGCGTTGTGTGTTTGGCTTACGGTTCATCCCTTTTTCTCTTTATGTATTTTTAGGTTTTTTTTTTATCATTTAATGAGTTTGGTTGGACTGGGTCGGTAATCCGACTTGTCATGCCTGGCCCAGCGCACATATGGGCTCCTTTCATTGCCCCTTATCATTCAACACTGCACCTTCTGTTCACTTGTTTTTTAATTGGTTGTGTTAGTTAATTAGGATATAATTAATTGTTTAGGTTGTCACCTTTAGTTAATTAGGATCTATATTAGTCATTAGGTCAGTTTTAACTAGGTTAGTAAATTAGTTTTTAGTTAAGTCTTCTTGGTTGATTAGTTAGTGAGTTGATTATTTAGTTCTAACTAGAATTTAGCTTAATAAATTAATTAGCTCTTTTTAGACTTTGGTTTATTTAAGATTTGCTTCAATCAAATTTTATTTAACTTTTAAAATTAATCTTGACAATTCCGTAATTTCTTTTTTAATGGTTAACCTTGAATTTAATTTTTGATTGCTAATGGTTAATCAATTTGTATTTTGATTTTAACTGTTAATGAGTATTGTTAATTGTTAACCTTTAATTTTAATTGTCAATTTGTATTTTAACTTGGTTGTTAATTGTTAATTTTTAAATTCTATGTATTGTGCTGATTAATTGTTAATTCCAATATGTACTTTAATTATTAATTGTTAACTAATTATCACCT
This sequence comes from Lathyrus tuberosus, assembly GCA_022829125.1. Classification (NCBI taxonomy): domain Eukaryota; kingdom Viridiplantae; phylum Streptophyta; class Magnoliopsida; order Fabales; family Fabaceae; genus Lathyrus; species Lathyrus tuberosus. Next base: position 2,967,410 of record JALAZF010000552.1, on the reverse strand, counting down.
TTGTTAATCGATAAAATTCTCAAGAAGCTTCAATTAAAATTATGAGCACATTTATTGATCTTATTTGTGTTATTTCATTAATTGACTTGTTTAATTCTTGAATTAATATATCCTTATTAATCTATCCATGTTAACTTGTCATATCCTTGACTTTTATATGAATACTATCCTTCTTTAATTGTCATTTCTTATATCATTCTATATGTTTATCTTCCTAAAGATTTAAGCATATTGATGTGTATCTTTAATATCATGTTCATCTTATCTTATCACGAAACATATTTCCATCCTCATGCTTATGTTTGTTTTCTCATACTATATCAATGTTTTAGCTTTATCTTCATGTCTCATCTATTGTTTATTATCAACTGTTTTTCCCTATTCCAAAGGAAGGTGATTATTGTTGGCTCTTAAAGTCATGACCCCTATCTTAACCTAAGTAACCTCTTAGGAGAAACTTTATTTCTTGGCCTCATCAGAGCCATAGAAATCATAACTAGCTTTAGGAGAGAGTTCCTCAACTCTTAGTGATATTCATCATAATGAATTTATCACTTTCCCTGCTAACTAACCTTTAGCATAGAACCCTTTAGTAAACATAACATAACATTAACAAGAGGTTCTCGTAGAGTACTACGGACGTTTAGGGTGCTAATACCTTCCCTAGGTGTAACCAACCCCCGAACCTTAGATCTCTTCCCCTTTAGGTTTTTCTAACGATCTTGAACCTTTCCTTTGGATAAATCAAAGTCGATTGTAAAAGAAATATGATGCAAGTTAATTCATAGCTTGTTATCCGATTTTCACCGCAACAAATATCAAAATGTTTTATTACATAAGATGATGTAGGATATTAATTGAAACATGAGATATATATTTCTTTTATAAAATGAAATGATAATAATAATAATAATAATAATAATAATAATAATAATAATATTAATAATAATAATAATAAGGAGGATAATTATTTGATATATTTATTAATTTAAAATATTTTATTTACTAATTAGTTTGTAGAGTAAAATGATGATATTCAAATAAAATAAAATAAAATAATAATAATAACAAATAATAACAAATAATAACAATAATAATATAAATTATATTAATAATTAATTAACTTAAAATAAAGTATTTTAAGTATTAGTTTCAAAGTTTAGTTTGTAAAATGAAACTATGATATTCAAATCGAATAATAATATTAATAATAAATATAAAGGGTAATTAATTGATAAATTAATTATTATAGTTGTTAGTTTTAATATTTAGTTTTTAATAATTAGTGATATTAAAATTTCAAATCTAATCAGATTTATTATTTAAGGTATAGAAAATTAGGATGTTACACACGGGTTGCACGAGAGTCAGCAGTGTATTTAATTGTATATTTCCATTAAAATTATTTTTAACTAATTTAAAACCGCCTAGACTTATCCGAGTCCTAGAGGTACACCGAAAATTACACTTTGATCTCGTTTATTTAATATGAACTAAATCAATTAGATTTAATTTCAGTTGTTAGTCCCTTCCTATTTTAGAATCACATAGTTAGATTTACATGGCATTGATAGATAAAAATAAGGTTGATTATTGGCCCCTGTGGGTTCGATATCTTTAAAACTACGATTGATTATATTCACTTGCATAATAGCCCAATCATGGATTTCTTGTCAGTCAGGTTGTTTTCACTTTAATTTGCAACTGTTAATTTGTGATTTTACCGTTAATTACTCTGATTATATTGTTCTTCACCACGAGTGAGTAGTTCATTAGAACTAAGGGTCATGAGACCTAGTTCATGATTATTCGTATGATCCATTTTTAATCGATTACGAGAATTTTAACTGCAAGATTATTTTAAAACCTGAGTTTTTCGTTCAACACTTGTACAAAACATAAGAGTTCTCATGTACTGATCCTAGTCTAAACGGATATCTATCGGTACCCGAGCTCAGGTTTTTAAATAGTTAAGTTTGAAACAATAAAAGTGCTCAGACATGATTGAGAAATGTACCATCTTTATAGTTGTGCAAAACAAAAAAATCTCTGACAAATAATCCGGTCGTGCGAAAGCAAACTAATTATTCAATGTAAATTGCACAAAGCGGTTGAAAAAGTAGGTGTTGTCCACATTTATTTATTTTTTAAAAGTGTATCAAAATTCTTGTAATAGAAGGGAATTGATCATATGAATGTGTCAGAGTAGGGAATATGAACCCAAAGTCATGTATGTTTCAGAGAATTTTAAGTGATTTTTATATAATCTGTTTTACAAAAGTGCTTTTTAATTTAACTTATTTTAGAAACTCTTATTTTTGGTCACTTTAAACAGAATTCGGTTTTATACCTTTGGTCCTAATGGTTCAATCATTTTTACTACTTCGCACAATTGTATACTTACAGTGTCAAACAGTCATGAATATAACTCTATTAAATGATAAGATGTGCCTTAGGGACTAGAAAATCTAGGATTTATGAGGTTCATTAGGAGCTAGAAAAAAAAGTAGTTGCTAAAATCTCTGACAAATTTATCTACCTACCAAATTACATATTGCATACTATTTTAAAAAATTACAGTTTAATTATTGTCTTCAAACTCCCAAGTCTTGAATAAAGATTGGTGTTCAAATTAAAACAACAATTTGCATAATGATAGTAATCTTTCAAGGGCTCGCTGAAGTAAATTAAAACCTAGTTGTTAACTCTAACCTAGTTATTTTTTAGAGAGAGAAGCTCCCACTTCTCTCTTCTTCCCTAGGCCTTTGCTTCTCTTTCTTTTTCCATTTCCTTCTGGTTTTTTGCAAGTGATACTAGATAATGTAGGAGATTAGATGTTTTTGGTTTAAACTCCTATACTTAGGTATAGGGACCTTGGCATTTGGTTTTCCGGCATTATTTAGTTGAGCTCTGTTGCATTAGACTTTCTTCGTCTTAGTATGGATTAGAAGAACGTGTACCGTAAGAAGAAGAAACCCTCTATTCTTGGTAGTTCCGTTTGGAAAGAAAACGGGGGTAAGGGAGCGGCCCCGGGAGATGTTGTTACGTCCTTCTTCATCACGGAATTCCCGGAAAACTCGACAGCGAAAGATTTGTTTGAGGTATTCAAAGTGTATGGGCTTATCTCTGAGGTGTACATTCCTGCTAAGAGGGACAAGCGAGGTCGGAGATACGGCTTTGCGAGGTTCAGGAAGGTGCATGACGTTCGTATTCTAGCAGTCAAACTGGATAACATTCACTTGCAAGGGAAAAAAATGTTTGCTAACGTCCCTAGGTTCGAGCTTGCCAATGCAGTTCGTAACGGTGGAACCGATGATGTCGGTAGGAGGGGGAACGATCATCCTAGAGGGTTTTTTGCTAGAAAACAGGGTCCTTTTTCTTTCTCCTAGGTTTTAAGAATAGGTGTGCAATCGGATGTGTTGGAGAAGGCTTGGCCTCGATCTATCATCCCACGTAGAATCAATGTTGATACTCCTGTTGGTGATAGGTTTGCCAAAGCTGTTGTTGGAGAGGTGCAACCGTTAGGGAACCCTTTCCAAATTCAAAAGGACCTCTTTGAAGTTGGTCTCTTTGTTGTTAAGGCCACTCCGTTAGGGGCGTCATTCTGCCTTCTCGAGTCAAGGAATGAAGAAGATATACTGGAGCTTATTAATTCTGCGATGACTTGGTGCGATGAACGATTTAAATCTATCAAACCTTGGTCTCCCGAGTTTTCTGATAAATCCAGGTTTGTTTGGGTGAGGTGTTTGGGTCTTCCATGCCACGTTTGGAGTAATGATGTTTTTGGGAAGCTGGTGGAAAATTTTGGTTCTTTTGTTAAGAGTGATGAAGATACAGTTAATAACGCTAGACTAGACATGGCTAGGTTCTTGATCAAAGTTGTTGGGTTTGAGGCTATTGCAGTAGAGGTTTTGGTTGAGATTAATGGGCTTGAGGTCAAGGTTTTTATCTCTGAAGATCCTGAAGTATTCCCCCCTCGTGAAACTCCTTTGGTTGACTTAGATGTTGTTGATTCGTTTTCTTCTGGTGATGATAGCGCGTGGCTCTCTGACGACGACGTTGAGAATGGTCAGTTGATAGTCAATAAGGATGCTAGGGTTGAGCTAGGCACTAGGGAGTGTTCTGATTCACCTGAAGACGTGGGAAGTAGTGTTGGTCTTGAAATTCCTTTCAGAGTGGACCTTTGCTTGTCCCAGCTTCCAACCTAGGGGGGCTTGAGGCTGACTCTGCTGTTAACACTTTTAAGGAAGTTTCTTTGTCGGTTGTTTGTCCCGAGGTTCTGCAGTCTCCCAAAAGGGCTCTTAATGGTTTGGCTAATCCCAATTCTATTGGGAAGGTCCAATCTCAACCAGCTGGTTTGCCTTGTGCTAGGAGTGACGTGGAGTATTTTTTGGATCCTAATTCATCTTGTGGGCTGGATCGTATAGTTTCTGAGTCCACAATGGATTCGGACTCTATCTCGGTTTCTTTAGTAGTGCCGCGTGGGCCTTCTTTTGGGCCTAAGGTCAAAAACAAAAACAAAAAGCTTTTCTCTGAGATTTACAATGAATACCAGATTCCCTTCTCTCCCTCTTCTTATTCCTCCTTGCTCAACTCTTCCTCTGTTGTTCCTAAGGGACCAAAGCACCGCATAAATAAGAAGTCTAAATCTCTCTCTAAGCTTTCCCCTTGTAAAGAATTTGGCAGGCCATCCAGGGTACAGTCGTCATCCGTTTGCCCCTCGGTGGACGATTCGGATGTGGTCAGAAGCAATGTTATATGCAGAAAGAACTTGGATCTTGTCCCATAGAGAGTGTGGGAAACCTTGAATGTCTTGGGGATTGAAGCAGATGAAGATGATGAAGCCTTTGAAGGGATTGTCAGATCATTGGAGGATAGGGATATGAAGGTATTAGAAGGTTTGAAGGTTGTTGAAAGTAAGGAGTTATGATTTTGGTGACCTATAATGTTCGTGGGTGTAACTCTTCTCTGAAAAGGAGAAGAATCTATCAAACTTTTTTGAGAAGTAATGTTGATTTGGGCCTTTTACAAGAAACTAAAATTAGCAAGATGGAAGATAGGTTGGTTAGGAGTCTTTGGGGTGATCATGGTTTTGACTGGTCAGCTAGTGGTTCCGATGGTCTTTCGGGAGGTATCCTTACTATCTGGAGGAGGGCTTCGTTTATCCCTATCTCTAGCTACAGAGGTAATGGTTTTCTGTGTACTAATCTTATTTGGAGAGATGTCAATCTTTTTGTTGTTAATGTTTATTCGCCTTGTGGGCTGAGGGAGAAGAGGATTCTTTGGTCTGATATTCTTGCCTTTAAGAATAAATGCCAGGACGGGATGTGGTTGATCGGGGGTGACTTTAATTCGGTTATTTCTAGAGAGGAGAGGAAGGGTTGTGGAGTTTCCAATAATCAGGATTGTTTAGAGTTTAAATCGTTTTTAAGTGAGTTGGACTTGGTTGATCTTCCCTTTGTGGGAAATAGGTTTTCCTGGTTTAACTCCAATGGAAAGAGTTGTAGCAAACTTGACAGAATTCTTGTTGATGAGTTTCTTGTTGATTCTTGGGAGCTCAAAGCCCAGCTTGTAGGAAATCGTGATGTGTCTGATCACCGTCCGATTTGGATCAAGTCTAATTCGAGTAATTCGGGTCCGAAACCTTTCAGATTCTATAATGCTTGGCTTGAACACAAGGAGTTCTTGGCTTTTGTTAAAGATCACTGGAATTCAGTTATTGTTCATGGATCTCCGTCCTTTGTGTTAAAGGAAAAGTTCAAGTCCTTGAAGAACAGGTTGAAATGGTGGAACCTTCACGTGTTTGGGTGGATGGACCTCAAGTTAGAAGATAGTGTGGAGAGTCTCAACGTGTTGGAGTTGGAGTTGGCTTCTACGAATTCTCCTCAGTCATCGGTTTTGCTTAAGAAAAGGTTGGATTTGCAGGAACAAATTTGGAGTAACCTTCGTATTAAAGAGAGCATGGTTTTTCAAAAATCTCGGTCTCTTTGGGCGAAGGAGGGAGACATTAACTCTAGATTTTTTCATGTCAGCCTTAAATCCAGAATTAAGCTTAATACCATTGCTGCGATTGGAACTACTGAAGCTCTCGTTAAGGATCCCCTTCTCATCAAGGATGCTGCGTATGACTTTTTCGGTGCTAAATTCCTTAAGCCTGAAGTGAGAAGACCGAAAATGGATTTTTATGATGTTCTGAAGCTTAATGGTTTGGATAGACAGTGGTTGGATTCAGATTTTTCGAATGAAGATATTCGGGATTCAGTGTTTGCTTGTGACGGGAATAAATCTCCGGGTCCGGATGATTTTTCATTTAATTTCATTAAGGAAGCTTGGGATATCGTTGGGCCAGATTTTATCAACTGTGTTCGTTATTTTTTTACGACAGGTTCCCTCCCGAAAGCTTTCACCTCTTCCTTTCTGGCTTTGGTTCCTAAGGTTGTTAGCCCGCAATTCTTTGTTGACTTCAGGCCTATTAGTTTAGTGGGCTGTGTTTCCAAGGTAGTTTCTAAGATGTTAGCTAGGAGACTTTCTGTGGTTATTGATAAAATTATTTCACCGTCGCAAACAGCTTTCATCCCTGGTAGGAACCTTTTAGACGGTGTTTTAGTAGCTAATGAAATTCTTGATTTAGCTAAAAGAGAGAAGCGTAAATGCTTGATGTTTAAGGTGGACTTTGCGCAAGCTTATGGTTGCGTTGATTGGGATTTCATGTTTTCCATTATGGAAGCTATGAATTTTGGGCCTATTTGGATTAAATGGGTAAAAGGCGTCGTCTGTTCTAGTTTTGTTTCAGTCTTAATTAATGGAAGTCCTTCTAAGGATTTTAAGGCTTCGAGGGGGCTGAAGCAAGGGGATCCATTGACCCCGTTTCTTTTTTCTATTGTGGCTGAAGGTCTTTTTCTCCTAGTCAGAAGAGCATCTGCAAGTAATCTTTTGACAGGTTTTTGTTTTAATGGTGTCGAGTCTATCGAGCTCCTCCAGTTTGCAGACGATACCATTTTGATTTGTGACGGTGAGATACATAATCTCTGGGCTCTGAAATCTATTCTCAGAGGGTTTTAGATGATATCGGGTTTAAAGATAAATTTCTCCAAAAGCTGTCTGTATGGTGTTGGCCTTCAACAAACCTTCCTTTATGCTGCTGAATCTTTCCTCTTTTGTAAGGCTGGGGCGTTGCCGTTTAAATTCCTTGGAATTGTTATCGGAGGGAATCATCGTAGGCTTTCGTTCTAGAATCCGGTCATTTCGTCGCTTAGAGATAGGCTTTCTTCGTGGGCTGGAAGGAATCTTTAGTTAGGGGGAAGAATTACTTTGATTAATTCGGTTCTGACTAGCATCCCTATTCACAGTTTTTCTTTCTTTAAGGCGCTATCCAAGATTGTTAATAAGATCATCTCGATTCAGCGTCGCTTCTTGTGGTCGGGTTTGGTGGATAAGAAGAGTATAGCTTGGTGAAGTGGGAATCCATTTGCAAGCCCAAAGAGGAGGGTGGCCTCGGGATTAAACATATCGGGCTGCTTAACAAGGCGTTAGTTGCTAAATGGATGTGGAAATTTCTAAATGGTAGGAATGAAATTTGGAGGAGATTGCTTTGCAGCAGGTACGAAAGCTTACATAATCTTGTTCTAAGGGTTGAGTCTGATGATATTATTCAAAACTATTCTTTGTGGATGAGGGATTTGTTATCGCTGAAAGCCATCAACTCTTCTAACCATTTTTCTGAATGTGTGCAACCAATTGTTCGCAGAGGTGACTCAGTTCAGTTTTGGCAGCATAAATGGTGTGGAGATTTTAATTTAAAAACTGTTTTTCCTGTCTTGTTTGCTGCTTCTATTTCTTTTAATTGTTGCATATCGGACCTAGGCCAGTGGGTGGGGGGTAGATGGCAGTGGAATCTTAGACGTCTTTGGCCTGATTCTACAGTTCTTGAGGATGGCGTTGTTCAGGCCCTTTCTCGTATCGTGACTCCTGCTTCTTTGAAGCATTCGGAGAACGACTTTTGGTCTTGGAAGTTGGATTTTAGTTCCATCTTCTCTGTCAGTTCCTTTTATAGCTTAAGCAGCTCGGGTTTAAGAGGAATGGCTTTCCATGATGACGTTCTTATAGAGCTCCGGGAGATGTGAGGAACCTGTATTCCTATGAAAATTAAAGCCTTCGTTTGGAGATTGCTGCTAAATAGATTGTCGACTCGTAAGAATTTGGTTTCTAGAGGGGTGATTGCAACTGCCCATGATAAGGTCTGTGCTTTTGTTTTATGGAGGATCAAGACGATAATCACCTCTTTTTGTCTTGCTCTAAAACTCAGCAGGTTTGGAAGAAGATTTATGCTTGGTTAGGTGCTCCTCCGATCCTTGCCGACTCTATTTTATCTCATGCTAAGGTTCTGAGATTGTTTTTTCTTGATTCCTCCGTGGAAGGTATGTCAAACTTTGTTTGGTATATAGTGGTTTGGAGTATTTGGACCCTTAGAAATAACATTATGTTTGGCGAAGACACTTGCGATATCGAAGCTCTTTTCTATCGTATTTTGATTTTAACTTGGAGATGGTTAGAGATAGGAAGGGTCAAATGTAGCCTTTATGAGTGGATTAACAGACCCATGAGATTTCTGTAGTGTTTTCTTCTTTGTGGCGTTTTAGCCGTCTTTTGATCCTTTCTATTGGGTTGGAGAAACCATATTTCTCCTATTAATACAATTGCTTATCCAAAAAAAAAAAAGGCTCGCTGAAGTGAATCAGTGAGTAGACTATAATATTGATTAGAAAAATGATAGCGTAATACATGTAACATTAAGTTAATTAGTTTTCAGAACATTTATCAATTTACAAATCATATTCATCAAGCAAACATGAATATAAAATTTATGATCGGTCTCCAAAGTTCTTCACTTTCCATTAATTTTTGAAACCTTCCAATGTCCAATTCACTCAAACTTCAATACTATCAATAGCAAATACGAATTACATTCTTCTATTGATTTGTAGTAACATTTATAATAAAGTAATCCTATGAGGAGTCTATGATCAAATTGAGGAATTCAAAGCATTATAAGCTACCTATAATAATAATCCACTAGAATCAAGAGATCATAATCCAAGTGTGTCTTGAAACAAATGCATTAAAAAAATTGAGTTTAGAATTAAGACACTTTTAAGTGATTAAAATAATTCATTAGCGAAACATATGATGCACATTATCAATCAATACTAGCACCTATATATATATATATATATATATATATATATATATATATATATATATATATATATATATATATATATATATTTGTATATTTTTTTTAATTAACACATTGTCGAAATCGTGCTTTTTAATTCATTAAAGATAATTAGTGGAGAAGCTTCAATTTTATGTATTACAAATAATAAACTAATTTATTTTCGTTTGCCTGACATATGTTTTCATCGGCCTGATGTTATGTTGGCCATTCCTTGAGCTTTAGCCCAACTTGGATGGATTATTGGCCGATCAACAATGATTCTTTTTTCAATGATATTTACACCTCCAATTTTATCTTTATTTGTCGTGTTAATAAAAACCACAATTAGATTAATGTTGTAATAGTGTATCTTTGTAGATCTAAAGTAAAAGTTTATAAATTTTTTGAAATATGTTTATCACTTTGGATCTATCAAATAGCATTTTGATAAATTCAAAGCAATTAACATGTGTAAAAAATTTATAAATCTTTCACTCTAGAGCTACTAGGATTCTCTCTTACAATATTACTCTAAAACTACTAAGATGCTCTCTTATAATTTTAAAGTAATTGTGGTTTTAATTAACAATACAAATAAGAGAAGATTAAAGATGTAATAAGTAACCATTAAAAAAAAGTTGGATTGTTAATGGACCAGAATCCATGCAAGTTTGACTAAAGACCAAGGTAGGGACAAAATAGCTCGGGTGGATGCAAACATAATCAATGTCAATGAAAATAAAACTTGTTATAATCCTTAATAAGAGAGTATATATACAATTGAAGATTCTCCACTTTTTAATTTTTGCTAAGCGAAACACATGATCTCTACAAAGTGATAACCTTAAAGAAAAAAAATTAGACTTTTGAAAAAAAAATGTGTTAGGTCAGTATTATTCTTCCTTTTATAGAAAATGCAAATTTTTTTTAATTATTATTGTTCTTGTTGATTAAGGTTTTGTAATCTTGTTTATATACATTTGAAACTTCGTCATTAAAATATTGACAATAAATCTTAGTTAACAACTTAGCTTCTCCTCTATTTTTAGGATAAACAAGTCATTCGGTTATAAGTTATCGTGTGCCCCATCCATGCCCAACTGACTCATTCTCCTAATCTCTTTGATTGCCAACAAAACAAGAAAAAACAATTAAACAACACAATGTACATGAAACAAAAAAAAAACTTACAGCATTTGTTGTTGATAATGGTGTCAGTTTAAACTAAGCATATCCAAAGCTCCACAAAAAAAAAAATTTATCGTAAGTACTTTAATGAGAACTTAACCATTACTGCATCTCAACTATATAAATTTCTCATTGATATGTAGGGAAAAAAGAAGATAAAAGAGTACGAAATTGAATCCATCTAAGAATAATTAAAACATAATCATATATTAAACATAATAAATGTAATATATATTATTAAATTTTAAAAAATTGGTATGCATTTATAACAAATCAATACATAATCTAACCACTAATCAATAAATATACTCGATTAATATCAATACAATCTCAATTTAGTATCAATCATTGGTAAATCATAATGATCTACCTCTTAAACATAGACAACAAATTAAGATATTATATAAGATTTAACAATGTTACATGTCGAAGAAACATAAAAGAAGAAAGGTAAACGGGCAAACACATGTTATTTATTTGAACTTTTTACGTAAACATCTTACACATAACATGTTCTATTTTAATTACTTATAATTACAAGTCCTCTATCACTATATTGAAAAAAGAAAAAAAAAGTTCAAACATGTGACATTTAATAATTTTAGGCAACTTAACAAAATCTTAATCTATATAAATTATGACAGAGTTTAGAAACAATAAAATATACAATTGATAAAAAAAGTTTAAAAAAATATATATAAAAAATACACAAAAATTGGAAGCAAGCAACATAGTACCTAAATTTAAGTCCTCCTCCACAATTGAATCATCATCATCTTTTTACATATATAAATCACAGTAAATCTCAAGCTGATCTAGGCTAGTTCAGTTTTTTAATGATTATATCAACAAACAATGATTAAAATTAATTTTAAATAAATAACTAAAATTGTTAAGCAATTATATATATATATAACTTTTGTCCAATTATATTCTTCTATATAAATCATAACAGAGTTTAGAAATAATAAAGTATACAATTGATACAGAAGAAGTTCAAAAGAAATGTAAAATACACAAAAATTGGAAGTAAGCAACATAGTACCTATATTTAAGTCCTCCTCCTCAATTAAATCATCATCATCTTTTTACAAAGACTCAAAACTAGAGATAAGCCAGTAAAAACTGAGTACGAATAAAGTAATTTACCTGACTCACGACTGTCTGACTGCCTGACATTTGGTTGGTTCATTGCCATATTCTACACATGGAAATGTACTCATAAACGTTTACATCATTGTGATCTTCGGAAAAAACAGGTTGCAATGAAAATTTAGAGGGAGAAAGAGAGGTGTTTATGTAGTTAGAATTGTGTGATTGTGATTTGTTTTCTGCACGCGAATATGGCGTTTTGATGATATTGACTTTGACAAAGTTTACTTATTTATCTCCACGCAAAAGGGAGAAATTTTCTGCAATCCGTGGAAATCTTTTACATTGCATTGTTACTTAATTTTATTTTTTTTGGTGTTAGAGTTTCTTCTCGATAAAGGTGTTACTATTTTTATTAAATGAATTTTATAATACTATAATTATATTTTTATTAAAAGAATTATATATAAAATGTTTATACAAAATAATATTCATTTAATTATTTCCTTTTTCTACAATACTTTTAAATGATAAAATTTTAAAAACTCATAAATAATTGTTTAAAGTTTTTTATGTAAATATACATAATTTTTACTATTTTAAAAACTCTTATAATGAATATCAAATTGCTAAATATCAATATTACTCTTTTAATTTATTAAGTATAAATAAATTTGAAAAAAAATATGTCATTTTTGAATAAATTTTTATAAAAATTGTTTTAAAAATATAGAATAATAATTATGGTTTTTTAAAATTAATATTAAAATGACATGGCCTTGTGTGACAAAGGTATCAAAGTGATCCAATGAGTCTTCTGTACTTCATTGGATCGACATCATCTTAATTTGTGTCTTTCGACAGTTGCAATTTGAGCTCAGCTGGAGTCGAAGTTAGGTTGCAATCTTGCATCTTAAATATCTTGAGTACTTCGCCTGTGTAACGAGCGATTTTGGACGCGGTTCTTAAGCGCTGGTCGCTCTCACTGCGGTTGAGTTTACTACAGGTCGATTCATTTTTTATCCTATTAAAGCTGATGAAGGAAGGGAAATAGATATCTCCAATTAACCCTGCTTTGCATACTGAGTTTAAACAGCGGTCTGTTAGGTTACGAATGCTATCAATGTGGGGGGGCCCTTGTACTGGTTATTTGTATTTTCGCCAATACGGTTTTCTCTCTTTTTGTTAGGATACTGCTTCAGATTAGGATATATGGGATTATGGGACTTTGGGTTTTTGTTTAGTGTGCTTGCTAAGATCTTTTCTTTCGATCTTATGCCTACGTATTCCCGTTTACCAAAATAGGGAAATCAGAGCGTTCGTAGTTTCTCCTATTCTATGGGAGGAAATGGTTGTTTTGGTGTCTTGTTCAAAGCCCAAGGCGTGAAGCGAAAGGTGATTTATATCTTGTTCAAAGCCCAAGATGTGAAGCTGAAGAGGTTTGACTTTAAATAGAATTTGTCATCTCTAAAGAGGGTCTGTTTGTCACAACTGTTGGGTGACTGACTGTAAAGGAGGATTACTTTAACCGGGATTTATGAATCCGGCAATGCCATAATTTCCTTTATAGGGGATTTCCAACCTGAAGGAGAAGACTTTAACTCAGTGTAGAGTAATGTCATCTTTCCTTAGGAATTTCTCATACTAAAATAGGGACATTGGCATGGATGTAGATGATCCAGAGGCTTGCCGCTTACAGCAATTAGATGGAGGGGAAGGAGTTGTTGATGTTTGTGTACTGTGAACGAGGCACAACTTTGATGCTAAAAGGTTGATTGGATCAACCAATGGTTTTCTTATACAAAGCCTAAGAGGAGGCTATTATGTGTCTCGTACAAAGCTCGGGAGAGAGGCTAAAAGGTTTTGACTCAACGAGGGAATCTTTTGGTATCTCGTATAAAGCCCGAGATGGAGGCTATTTGACTCAACAAGAGAGTTTTTTGTATCTCGTACAAAGCCCGCGATGGAGACGAAAGAGGTGATTGACTCAACGAGGGAGTCTCTTATGTGTCTCGTACAAAGCCCGAGAGAGAGGGTAAACGTTGTTTTACTCCGATGGGGAGAATCATTGTACAAAGCCCAAGAGAAGGCTAGTATCACTGGAGAAGCATCATTAAACAAAGCCTAAGAGGAGGCTATGGTTACTGTTTCAGTAGAGTGACAGGTCCAGTATACTGATTTTTAAAGAGAAAATCAGTTCTTATATGAGCAATGCTGTACTCGAGGATTTGGTTCGAGGATCCGGGTTATTCCTGTTCTTTAAGGAAGTGGGAAATCCGAAGGGTATTGAGATTGTCCGAGTCTACGGGTTCCTTCCTATTCTTGAAGGGTGCTTGAGAATATCTTTGAGACTCAAGGATATTAGACTGTCCAAGTCTAGAGTTTTGTCTTTTGTACCATGATTTGAGAAACAGTAGTAGACTCTATGAAAGACCTATTCTATGCAGATGATTAAGTTCTGTTCCTATACCTCTAGGAGGTCGTCAGGATAATTTGTACGAAGCCCAAGAGGAGGCTGGAAACTTTTAAGAAGCCGACAGGTCCTTGTACGATGCCCAAGAGGAGGCTATCATTCCCGGAGGAAGAGATCATTATACGAAGCCTAAGAGGAGGCTGTGAATACTTCTAAGAAACTGTAGGGTCCTTGTACTAAGCCTAAGAGGAGGCGGGGTTGCTTTTAGGAAGCCTGTGGGTCCTTGTATGATGCCCAAGAGGAGGCCGATGCTTTTAAGAAGCCTGTGGGTCCCCAAACCCCGAGAAATTCAAGACAGGTTATTCACGAGGAATAGATCAAGCCAGGAAAGTTCGAGAATTTGGAAGAAACTCAAGAGATGGCATTCACGGAGAAAAGATCATCTCTGGGGAATAGAGTTTCTTGACAAGTGCTTTTAAGAAGCCTGTGGGTCCCCAAACCTCGAGAAATTCAAGACATGCCATTCACCGAGAATAGATCAAGCCAGGAAAGTCCGAGAATTTGGAAGAAACTCAAGAGATGCAATTCACGGAGAAGAGATCATCTCTGGGGAGTAGAGTTTCTTTGACAACTTATATGAGTGACAGTCTATGAAAGGGTTCACAGAGAATGCTGCCTTTCATATCTCCATATTGTTTAACCCCAAGAGGAGGGAAGACTGTGTCTGGTAACCTATGGGGATCTAGTTTTGACTATTTAAGAGTGATCAATGGGCTTAATGCTAGACGTAGTTGTTGGGGAAACTCTAAATATCTATACTATTATTACACAGTTGATATGAGTTTATGAAATAAGACTTACAGTGAAACAGCCCCACAATACAGTTATATGTATATGAAAGCGGTAAATGAAAGCAATAACCACTTACTCGGTTGTAGAGCTTCCATGCTGTTTGGTTAGTTGTTCAACAAAGAAAGATTGAAAATAACAATATATTCAAAATCAAAGGAGAAAGTGCTTTGAAAAAGAAAGATTTGGGGCTTACAGCTCAAGGAGAGGCCCAGGGTTTTATCAGTGAGCTCACTGTTTGAATTTGTACAGAGGGACTTATATAAGTGGCTGAGGCCCAAAATGTTTTCTGTAAAAAGGGGTTTGGGTCTTACACTCTCTCAAGAGGCCCAAAAGGTTTTAAAAAAAAGAGAGTGGGGCTTATAACACGAGGGTAGGCCCAATTGATTTTTCGTTAAAAATGGCGATCGCCCCGAGATTTTCTTTTAACGCAGAGGGACTTATACAATAATTGAGGCCCAAAATGTTTTTGGTTAAAAGGGGGTTGGGTCTTACACTCTATTAGAGGCCCAAAAAGTTTTGAATGGGTCTTATAGCTCAAGGAGAGGCCCAGAAGGTTATTTTTCAAAAGGCGACGATTGCGTCGTTTGTTTTTTAGGTATCGGGACTTATACAATGCACTGAGGCCCAAAAATGATTTGGTAAAAAAAAGGATTGGGTCTTACACTCTATTAGAGGCCCATGAGTGTTTGACAATGATTTGTTTGAGTGAAAATCAAAGAAACCCTAATTTTATTCTTTAAAAGTAAATATTTAAAGAATATCAATGAAAAATACCAAATAGGTTTGAATAAACCACTTGTGATTTTTGTTTAAGGTTTGGAAAATGAGGTATAAATCACAAGAGATATTAAAACTCATTTGGTCTTGATTTTTCAAGATGAATATTCATTTTAAAATGTTAAAAAACAATAAAAAATGAATTTATTCACAAAAATACTAATTATATTAAATAAATAATATAAACTTAATTTTTTTGTGGAATAAAATATTTCAACATTTTTGTGATTTTTTGCAAAAGGAACCAATAAAAAATAATTAAAATTGAAAGAGTTATTAATTTTCCAATTAATTAATAAACCATGAAAATATTGGAAAAATGGCAAAATGTGAAAAATACAAAATGGCATAGGCGGGGTTTGAACCAAAGACCTCAAGGTTACAAGGCGTGCGCCTTACCACTGGGGTGGTGATACATCCATTGTTTGAAACAAAATAACAAATATACAAGTCATGCCTTGGTTTTAGGCTTGGCCCAAGGCAAGTTTTGGCCCAGAAACGTGAAGGTCATAACTTTTTCAATTCTTAATGGTTTGAGACAAAATTTATATGCATCTGGACCAGAATTTCATAAGGAATCCAATGGTGGTGGTAGTTTTTTCAGATCACACTCCCTCCTCAAAACCCGATAGTGGTTTTGAAAATGACCTATAATTGCATTTTCTATGCTACAACTTGGTACAAGCATGGATTACATGGTGAATTAGCTCAAACACAACATATACAACATGTATGAGATGTTTATGATCAGTGGACTTCAAAGCATTGCATGATTCAAAGATTCCAAGTTGTGAGGCTTACCTATTTTTTTGAGATTTTGGAGCTTTTGTGCAATCTGTCAAACCTCTTGTTCCAGAAATGATTTGATGCTTTAGACACACTCAAATGATCCCTTAGGAGTTTTTAGGATGATTGGAATTGACTGGTACGTGCAAAAACACAAACAGTACCTTTCTTGCAAAAGGGGTTAAAAGACACCAAAATAGCAACTCTCTCAAATGGTGTTCCAGATGAGGGGAACCATTTGGGACAGTTCAAGTATGATATTTGGAGTGTGTTTGAGGTTTTATCTGGTTTGGGAAGTGACTGAATCAAGACATGGCTTGAAAAATGCAACAAAAGCCTATTTTGAGGTTTTGAGATGTGACTTTGTGATTTTGTGATTACAGGTCACTTGTGATAGTTTGCACAGCTTACATATGATATGTATGAGGTGTGTGTGTGTGATTGATTATGATGGAAAAGCTCTCAAGCTCAGAAACTCAAAGTTGCCTTGCTAAAGAAGGTATTTTTGCCAAGAGAAAGAGGTTTTGAGGAAAGCATCTGTTTGATGGCTTTGGTGTACTCAAACTGATCACAATTGAGCTCTATTTATAGTCGAGCAAGTTTGTTTTGGGATCCACAGTGAATGGCAACTGCAGCAGGTGTTTGTTCAATGTTGGCCAATGGAAATGCAAGTCTCCTCTAGCCATTGACTAGAGGTTAGGGCACAGGGTTTTGGTTCCCTTGGTCTTGGATAAGTCTTGACTGAATTCAGTTGAGAATGGCTCAGTCCATGCCACCTTGATGCTTCCATTGAATGCTCCAATCCAAAATTGGAGTCTTGTCCCTATTTTGGCCATTATAGGTTCAACATGCTATTTCTTGTTCCAAAGACTTTGGAGGCTTGGATCAGTGATTGTCCCCTTTAGATTCAATCCTCAGAGGTGTCCAAGTGGATATGAGCATTTGGATTTGGCTGATTTTGGAAAATCGAGCAAAAATGCAAATTCTGTCTTGCCTTGACAGATTTCAGCAAGGCAACTTTCCAATGTCATATCTCATGGCTCAAATTGAATTTGGTAATGTTCTTGGCCATTTTGGAAAGCCCTTACATGATACAACAACTGTTTGAACATGTTTGGTCTTGATCTCTTTTGAATCCAAGTGAAAAATCCCCCTACATTTGGCAAAAAGTAGGGTAAAATCTGACTTAGTGAAATTTTCACTAAGTGTTGGAACAAAGTGACTTTTCTTGATTTTGATCACTCCATAACTCAAAATCCATGAGGAATTGGAATTAGGTCTAGTTGAAGTTTTTGTAGAGGGCAATGAGATCTACAAATCAAGCCTTGGATGGGAGAAAATGGCTTTGTGGTTTAGGAGTTATGACCCTCCAAAGTTGGTACCCTAGCCACTTTATTTTTAACTTAGAAAATTTTCTAAGTTTTTTATGGTTACCCAACTTTTCTTGATTTTTCTTGATGAATTATGATTCAAATCATACATTAACATCATTTTAGGGTTAAAAATCTATTTTGGTGAAAAATCTCAAAAAGTCAAAGTTGACTTTTGTGCACAGTTGACTTTTTATCAGATGAATTCCAAACTGTGCAATTCTTCAGGAAATCATGTCCTTGACCTAAATCAAACTTGATGGACATGTTCCATGGGTGTCATAGGGCTTGGGAGCATGTCCTGGTCAAAAGTCAAAGTTACAGTTGACTTTTTCCTTAAAACCCTAACTGTGGTGTAGATGAAATTGAAACTTGTTGCTCAAGCTTCTTGGATCAATCCATTGTTCCAAATGGATCAATATAGTTCATTAGAGACCCTAAAACCCTCTCTTGAGGTCTTGGCTCATGATTTGCCCTAAAAGTCAACTTAGGGGTGAATTAGGTCAAGAAACCCTAATTCCTGATTTTTGATGAATGCATCCCCTGAGGCAAAATTGACTTGATGATTGGGTCCATGAGGTTCCATGGAGTATATTAGGTTATTTTTTGGATCATTGGCTCATGCCCAGAGGAGAATTTCCATCTGGAGGCCCTGGTCGACCAAAACCCTAATTTGGTGACACTGGCGATCTTGAGGCTTGATCCACCTAAAAGGGAGCATCCTTGTGCTTAATCCTTGAAGTGGGAGTCCTTTTGATCCTTTGTGTATGTTTGAGAGTGTAGAAAATTTGAAGATCATGTCATTCCTTGATTGATCCTTTGTCTGGAAGCTCTAAGAGGGCTTGAAACCCTAATTTTGATAGTAGTGACTATTCACCCATCTTTGGGGAGACTAAAGGTTCATCCATATTATGATGATGATTTGCACAATGATGGGAAATCTAAGTGTTCAAAATTTGGGGTATGACAGATGCCCCTATTTAATCTTCTTGGACACGAAGGTGTGAATGACGAAGGTATTCGGGCATTCGGGGTGCAAGAGGATTAAATATCGGAATATCCGAAATTTTGACGGCTATGAATGGCAGCTTGTGCATTCATCTTCTTTTGCTAAGCAATGATGCTTAGAAAAGGTAAGCTTCCCCTCGATCCTGGTCTTCAGCCAAGGAACTGGTCTCGGTTTTCTTTTGAGATGAACTTCCCCTCGATCCTGGTTTCCTACACAGGAACTGGTCTTAGTTTCTGATTTAAACTTCCCCTCGATCCTGGTTTCCTACACAGGAATTGGTCTTAGTTTCTGATGTAAACTTCCCCTCGATCCTGGTTTCCTACCAAGGAACTGGTCTTGGTTTCTTTCATCAATAAACTTTACTGACAAGGGACGCAATTCGTAGCGGCTTTCCTTCAAACTTCTCGCCGAATTTTCCTGGGGAGATGCCATTTGAGTGGAAAAAGTTTTGATGTCAGACTTGCTGGGGAACCCAGTCCTCTGAATTGTAGAGTTGCACAAACTTCTCTGTTTGGAGACGCCATTTGTCGAATCTACTGGGGAAAACGAGTCTCTTGAGAGACTGCCTTCGTTCGGGGTCTTTACATCATACTTTTCTCGGAGATCTTTTCGGAGAAATGCCATATGATGTGATCCAATTTTGAGGTGCCGATGACCTTTTCATCAGTGGGTTTTTCGGAGAAAAACTGCCGTACTGCCGAATCTCCGATTACGAGGCTTTCTCTGTGGATTTTCCTTAATCCGGGAAAGCAAGGATATCATCTTCAATGGCAAAGAGTGATGTTAACTGAGGGCTCTCTGTCTTTCAGAGGGTCAAGTTATCAAAGTGGTCAAGGGCCAACTTCAATCCAGAAATAAAACTGGAGGAGAGAGAATGTTCAGACGTAACACTTCCTGACGAGGAGAGGGCTGACAACTCAATTGAGAGGACTTTTATCACTAGGGGACAAGACCGACTAGAGTGATAGTGATGCAATATGACTGTGAATGTAAATCAATAATGCATGATGTATGTATGTTTATGCTGACAAAACTGACGCGACATACAAACTGACAGGTGAACACGATTGGATACTCGGCCATCGCGGGGCGAAAAAGTACCGTTGGTCAAAAAATTAGTAATTCCACCTTGCTTAGGAGAGATAGTCCCTGTTGGGAGCTATGTTGGTCGGGCTTAGGAGATAAGAACTTGGTCGAGGCGTGTCAGACGAAACAAGGTCTCTGACACAGTTGATCCCTTCATTCAGGCGTACTGGGTTAGAAGGAGTACTTTGATTCTGCACTTTGAGGTCCGATTACTTCTGGAGAAGCGACCAATGTTCTTCTGATGTTCAACAGTCAAAAGAAATTTCCGTCTTTAATAAAAAGCAGAAAAATTTTTAACAAGTAAATTCATTTTTGTCTTATTTCAAGAATCGCTAATCATGTTAAAATGTCGTTCTGTAAAGCTAAAACAAATAAGAATTACAAACAAAAGCACAAGGGCTCAAATTTTATTAATAGGATGGAAATCAGCCAAGCGCGTGATTCCATAGAGTATATACAAAGTTAGAAAATGATAATTTACAGGGAAAAGGGCTACGTTGAAACATAACGACCACTATCCTTCTACCAACTTTGAATTCGGGACATCCTAAGCTTTTGTCAAAGATGACCCTGACTGGAGTTTTCTGACGGATGATGTAACTGCTGCTGAGGGACTTGCCTCTGTGGAACATAGTTACTCGGCATTATCCCTAATTTTTGCCTGGATTGTACTATGAGATTTCCAATCCATCTGGATGATTTTTTTTCTCTGTCTCTAACTTTTGCCTGGACCGCGCTTTCGGGTTTTCAATCCACCGAGACGTTTTTTTTTTTTTTTTAGTTTAGGCGAAGTATTTCTTGACTACATCAACATTCGTGAGGTAGGCAAATTCCTCTCTGTCCATGGTTGCAAGTCTCAAGGCGCCGCCTGAGAAAGCTTTTGTGACCACATAGGGGCCATCATAATTTGGGGTCCATTTGCCCCGAGAATCAGTGAGAAATGACTGTATCTTCTTGAGCACGAGCTCTCCTTTTCTGAAGACACGAGGTCGGACCTTTTTGTCAAACGCCCTCTTCATTCTCTGTTGATACAATTGACCATGACATAGTGCCGTGATTCGCTTCTCCTCGATCAGATTCAATTCGTCGTGTCGGCTTTGACACCATTCAGCTTCGGTGAGCTTAGCTTCCATCAATACTCGGATAGACGGGATCTCTACTTCTATGGGGAGCACTGCTTCCATGCCATACACTAGAGAGAAAGGGGTTTCCCCTGTTGAAGTGCAGACAGATGTGCGATAACTGTGAAGAGCAAAGGGTAGCATCTCGTGCCAATCTTTATAGGTTACAACCATCTTTTGAATGATCTTCTTGATGTTCTTGTTAGCCGCTTCTACCGCCCCATTCATCTTGGGTCGGTAGGGAGATGAGTTATGGTGTTCGATATTGAACTCTGCACACAACTCTTTCATCATCTTATTGTTCAAGTTAGATCCATTATCAGTAATGATCTCGCTTGGAACACCATAACGGCAGATGATATTGTTTTTGATAAATCGGACCACCACTTGTCGGGTTACATTAGCGTACGACGCTGCTTCGACCCACTTGGTGAAATAGTCAATGGCTACCAAGATGAACCGATGTCCATTTGAAGCTTTGGGCTCAATCAAGCCAATCATGTCGATTCCCCATATGGAAAAAGGCCACGGGGAAGAAAGAACTTTGAGATGTGATGGCGGTACATGAATTTTGTCGGAGTATATCTGACACTTGTGACACCTCCTCATGTACTTGTAGCAGTCGGATTCCATTGTCAACCAATAGTACCCTGCTCTTGAAATTTTCCTCGCCATTGTATGTCCGTTGGCATGAGTGCCAAAGGATCCTTCATGAATTTCTTTCATAAGCATGTCTGCTTCTGGTCTGTCTACGCATCGGAGCAAGACCATGTCAAAATTTCTCTTATAGAGAGTGTCCCCGCTCAGGAAGAAGTTTCCAGTCAATCTTCTAAGGGTTTTTTTGTCTTTCCTGAGTGTCCCAGATGGGTACTCTTGGTTCTGAAGGAAGCATTTGATATCGTGATACCAAGGTTTATCGTCTATGACTGCTTCGATCGTGAAGATGTAAGCGGGCCTTTCAAGGTGCATTATGTCGATCTTAGGTAGGTCGTTCCATTGACCCACACTGATCATGGAAGAGAGAGTGGCTAATGCATCAGCCATGTGATTCTCCTCACGAGGGATATGATGAAACTCACTCTGTTGAAGAAAGGTAGCAACCTCCTTGCATAGTCTTTGTAAGGAATCAATCCTGATTGGTATGTGTTCCAATCTCCTTTTATCTGATTGATAACCAAGGCTGAATCGCCGTATACGTCCAAGTTTTTTATCCTTAAATCAATTACTTCCTCGAGACCCATGATACATGCTTCGTATTCGGCCTCGTTGTTCGTACATTTAAACGTAAGTCAAGTTGTGAAAGGAATGTGGGTACCCTGAGGGGTAACAATTATTGCCTCAATTTTGTTTCCATAATGATTAATTGCTCCGTCAAAGATAAGTCCCCATTGGGAACCTGGTTCTGGCCCTTCACTGGGTAACGGTTCATCGCAATCTTTCATTTTTAGATACATGACATCTTCGTCTGGGAAGTCAAACCCGATTGATTATTAATTGTCAATCGGTTGATGAGGCAAATGATCGGCTTAAATACTCCCCTTAACGGCTTTCTGAGCGTGGTACTCTATGTCATATTTTGATAACAACATCTGCCAACGGGCAATTCTTCCCGTGAGAGCAGGTTTTTCGAAGACGTACTTGATTGGATCCATTTCGGAGATTAACCAAGTAGTATGACAAATCATGTATTGACGAAGACGTTTGGGTGCCCAAGCCAAAGCACAGCAAGTTTTCTCGAGCATGGTGTACCGAGTTTCGCAGTCGGTGAATTTCTTGCTCAAATAGTAAATGGCAGACTCTTTCCGTTTGGTTTCGTCTTGTTGGCCAAGTACACATCCCATTGAGTCCTCTAGGACTGTGAGGTAAATGATCAGTGGTCTTCCTTCCACTGGAGGTGATAGAATCAGAGGATTCAACAGATATTCCTTGATACTGTCGAAGGCGGTTTGACAATCTTCTGTCCAAACGCAATCCTGGTTCTTTTTTAGTAACTTGAAAATCGGCGCACATGTGGCGGTCATGAGGAATATGAATCTGGAGATGTAGTTCAAACGTCCCCGGAATCCTCAGACTTGTTTTTCAGTTTTCGGAGAAGGCATTTCTTGAATGGCCTTGACCTTGTCAGGATCAACCTCAATTCCTTTCTGGATGATGATGAACCCTTGTAGTTTCCCTGAACGCACACCAAAGGTGCATTTGTTGGGATTCAAGCGGAGCTTTAATTTTCTTAGACGTTCGAACAATTTTGACAGATGTTCAACGTGCTCACTCTCTGTTTTATATTTTGCAATCATATCATCGACATATACCTCGATCTCTTTATGTATCATGTCATGAAACAGAGTAGTCATGGCCCTTTGATAGGTAGCCCCGACGTTCTTTAAACCGAACGACATCACCTTGTAACAAAAGGTACCCCATGGGGTAATGAACGACATTTTCTCCATGTCTTTTGGCGCCATTTTGATCAAGTTATAGCCCAAGAATCCATCCATGATGGAAAAAACTTTGAACTTCGTTGTACTGTCCACCAGCATGTCAATGTGTGGTAAAGGAAAGTTGTCCTTTGGATTGGCCTTGTTCAGATCTCGGTAATCGACACACATTCTGACCTTTCCATCCTTTTTCGGAACGGGTCCGATGTTGGCTAACCATTGAGGATATTCTGACGTGGCGAGGAAACCCGCATCAATCTGTTTCTGTACCTCCTCTTTGATTTTGATGGCCATGTCCGGGTGAGTGCGTCTCAACCATTGCTTTACTGGCGGACATTCCGATCTCAACGGTAAATGATGTTCCACGATACTGGTATCCAACCCTGGCATATCCTGATAGGACCAAGCGAAAACATCGGGGAATTCTTTGAGAAGCTTTATCAAACTCTCTTTGGCAGTTGGACTGAGAAGTGCCCAAATCCTGATTTCTTTTCTCTCTTGTTCTGAACCCAAGTTTACCGTTTCCAACGGTTCTTTGTGAGCCTCAATGGATCTTTCCTCTTGTCTGAGTAGTCAAGAGATCTCTTCTGGAATTTTGTCGTCATCTTCTTCTTCAGCCTCGAATACCGGGAACTCAAAGTTGGGAGAAGGCATCGGATCGTATGTTTCAACGGGGTATAAAACAAGCAATCTGCATGACGGTATGATTTGTGTTTAGAAGAGATAGAGAAAATGCAAGTGTGTGCAGTGTATTTATTTTACTGCTTGTTTTTATTTGAATTGTTTTTTAGGATTACCATTTTCGGAGAAAAGCAAAAAGAGAAAACAGAAATTAATGCGGAAATTACAGAACGACGTTATTTTATTAATGAATAAGTCGATTCTTGAAACTACAGCCCTATAAAACAAAACTCTGTCGCTTTGGGCGAAGCGAAGAGGGAAAATTTACATAAAGCGAGCCCTATTAAAACATCCGTTTCACCTAGGCAGGGTGAAAGGTTAAAGATGGCAATTACTTTGACTGATGAACGATCTTCGGAACCTCGACGGCAACCCATTGGCGGCGAACTCCTCGGTGAATCACAAAGTCTGGCACCTTCCTTGATTTGTCTTCAGAAATGACGCTGATTTCTGGTGGAGCAGGATCATTGGAATCTATCTCCCAGGCAGAGTTGTCGTAGGAGAATTCCTTTATTACATTTTGCATAGTATTTGTGCTCTCAGTTGTATCTCCCCATCCAGTTGGCCGGATATCTTCGAGCCTGATACGAGAGCTTTCGGGAGCAGTGTACTTGACCATGTAGTCAAATTTTCCGCTCAGTTGTCCCAAGGTGTCCCACACTTCTTTCGAACTGGAGGAGTCATCCCTCTCGATGACGTTGACCTCGGGAAAAGCATAGTTGATGAATTCAAGTCCTGCAAATGTTGCGAATTCATCTTCATGTTGAGTAGTTTCCGAATTGAAATTCTGGTACCAGACATGTGATGTTAATGTGCGATGTCCCAACAACACACTCTGCACAATGGACAGCAATAATAGTAAATAAATCAACACAATGATTTGTTCACCCAGTTCGGTCTAACTACCTACGTCTGGGGGCTACCAAGCCAGGGATGAATTTCACTACTCGTAGAATTAAATTACAGACTCAACAACCCAGTTGACAATCTCCTAATCTTAATTCCTACTAGTGACTTTCTACCTAAGAAACCACTTAGATATGAGAACACTACTTAATCCCTAAAACCACTCAAAGAACAACCTCTTTGAGAACCCTTAATTCTGCTTCACAGCTTTGATCAAGTAATACAACTCTCTTTGCTTCACAGCTTTAGAGAGGACAGAATACGACACAGCAATTCACCCTAGAATTCTGGTTATACACCTTGTACACAATACTCAAGACACTCAGCCTCTGCTCTTGATCTTCTCCCCGTTTTTCTGTCACTTTTTCCCTTTGGTCTTGTGCGCTTTATATAGCTCCTGAATTGGGCTTGGACTTGTCACAATATTTGATCAGATTTGTTAATTAAAATTGAATCTTCAAAACAGATTTTATCCCCAAAATATTTTTAAATCTTCAACCTTTTAATTCTCCAACAGATTTGCAATCAAATCTCCCATGTAACAGAAAATATCTATCCCAAGATATTCTCATCCAATGAGTCAACCACTCTCTACAATTCCAGCTAATACGCGTGCCCTAACAACCTGCTGTTGTTATTAATTCTGCAGGTCTGATGTTACAACATCACCTGTGTGACATCAGACATCCAACTTCAGCACTTAACTACTTAACACAGCCCAGTGTTAAGACTTCAATGTTACAACATCAGCACCTTGACATCAACATTGAATATACTTCGTTTTACCAAAATTCCAGCCAATCCAGGAACTATCACGAATGACCTGAGTGTTGATCCCATGACATGGTGGAGACACAAGTATTCTGTTCAATGACGGTCAGGTAATTTTTGTTGTTCGGCTGACTTTTTAGCCCCAAGTCTCCTGGGTAAGGTTGTCACATTGACAGACCATCCATTAGGCCATAGTAATTGTGGTCAAAGTTGTCTTTCATCAGAGTGTCCTCCTCTAATGAATTTGGCAGAGCACGGCATCCTTCCGGATCACAATCTCCATAGATCATTTCGACGTCTGACCTTGGTATAAATCCCGGACTCTCTGTAGGAAAGCAAAAGGGAGTTTGCGTAAGCACCTCTTCCTGAGACATATAACCGTCCTCATTAAGATAGGACTTCCATTCTTCATCTGTGTCAGAGGGATCTTCCTCATTGATAGCTTGTACTGCCTGAGACACTAGGTGAAGAAAACCTCCACTGTGGAAGAAGTTCTGAAGGGGATGAAAACTTTCATCGTTGGCAGCTGTCTGGGTACAGGTTACAGAAAAACCAAGACCCTTCTTTGTTGTATTGCCAGTAGGAATGATAAGTTGTCCCCATCTGGTTGTATCGATACTCTCGACCGTTTTGATAGCATCTTTGTATGAGGAAATCGAGGTTCCTCCTTCGAACTGATTGTTCTTGCTTACCGACAGTGCTTGGAACTGATTTCCAATAACATCCTCGGGTTCTACACAAGTAGATGATGATAAGTTACTCACGAGCAAGGCCTGTTCTCCACAGACTGTGACAAGTTGATCGTTCTGAACGAACTTTAGCTTTTGGTGGAGGGTTGAAGTGACCGCTCCAGCCTGATGTATCCAAGGTCTTCCTAATAAACAACTGTATGTTGCCCGGATGTCCATGACCTGGAAAGTGACTTGGAAAGTGTGAGGACCGATAGTTATGGGAAGATCAACTTCGCCGATAACTGTTTTTTTTTGGATTCGTCGAACGCTTTGACGATGACCTCGCTGATTCTCATCGGAGGGCCTTTGAATGATAATTACATCAAAGTGGACTTCGGCATAACATTCAGGGTTGACCCTGTGTCTACCAGTACGCTAGCTAAAGCATCGTCCTGGCAGTTAACTGTGATATTGAGCGCCATGTTATGACGACGACCCTCTTCAGGTAGTTCCTCATCACTAAATCCCAAATTGTTGCAGGAAGTGATGTTAGAGACAATGCTATCGAACTGTCTGATTGTTACATCCTGTTCCACAAAGGCTTGCTCCAAGACTTTCTGTAGAGCCTCCCTGTGGGCTTCTGAACTGAGTAATAATGATAATACCGAGATCTTTGAAGGAGTCGTAACAGCTGATCAACAATGTTATATTCACTCCTTTGGATGAGCTTCAGCATCTCATCATTGTTTTTCGAAAGGTCGGGATTACTGGATTGACCGGCTGGTGGATCAGGAGTTTCCGTCTGAAGTTCCTTTTCCTTGTTAAGTTCCCCAATCCCTCGGTTGAAGATTCTACCACTCCGTGTTACACGACTGATGTCTGCAATATTCATCACGGAGAGTAATGGAATTTCCTTTCCATTCTCAATTATTGTTGCACCGTATTTGTAAGGGATTGCCTTAGCTGATTCATACGGTAGTGGTCCCAGTAGATAGATGACTACGGGAGCCTTATAATTTTTCTGACCATCATAATTAATCTAGATCCGTTCCCGGTTGGGAACTTTAGATTCGTCAAGTAGAGGGATGATAGCAAAAACATCCCTGGTCCTGTGATGACTAGAGATCGTGACAACATCCTCAACTTGCTCGGCAAGGTAGTTCGGCGTCCAGTTGATAGGTCCAAAACCCAGATATGGGCGAATCTCTCCACGATCTACCTGGCCCTGAAGAGCTGCTCGCACCAGGTAGCACCCTTGGTTACTTTCTGAACAGATACTACAACGTTCATAATTGTGCGGTGGCACCTGGCCACGCCCACTTTGAATACAATGTAAACCCACTAGGTTAGCTTCCATTGATCGGACATCCTGACTCCGACGCCGAGTAGGATTCCTGTTGCTGATACTAATTTGCTGAGTATCTTCATCCATGTAGATTGGCATCCACCAGTGATTTAACAAGTGCTGAAGTGCCTCCTGGACAAGGGTACAACCTTGATTGTTTTCGCAACCCGCCTTACAGCTTTGATAGTCATGTGATGTTAAGAATCCGAGTGGGACCTGCTCAGCATGTAACTCTACCAGGTTGGTATTCATCACGCGAATATCGAAGATCTGAACCATGTTGATTTGATAGGAATTCCTATCATGGTAGTCTTGGATCCATCCAAGATCCATCTAACGCTGGAGGGCCTCCTGTATGAAAGAGCATCCATGTTTATTTACCGAGAAAATCAGACAGGAACCGTAATTGTGTCGTGGCAGATTATGATACTGGCTTTGCCTTGAGTGCATCGCCACCAAGTTGACATTCATTGAACGGATATCATGGTTCTGAATGATGTTAGAATTCGTGTAAACCATGTTAACTCCACGAACTCGGTGCTCTTGGATCCATCCAAGATCCATCTGTTCTTGCAGAGCTGCTTGCACTATAAAACATCCCTGATTGTTTTTAGAGCAGACATCACACTGATGATAGTTATGAGGTGGCACATAGCCGTACCCACTCTGTCTACAATGCATCTTAACCAAATTGGTTTTCAACAAGAGTACATCATGAATTTGATAGACATTGTTAGTCTCTCCTTCTATCAAATTGACTGCAGCCTTCTCATGTTGAGGCAGCGGGTTCGTGAGAACATTAGGATTTGTATCCTTGAAGGGTAAGACCCCGCTCCTAACAAGTTTTTGCACGTCGGACTTGAAATTGAGACAAGTCTCTATGTTATGCCCTGATCCTCCTTGATGGTACGGGCAAGTTTGATCCACCTTAAACCGAAACGGCAGATTTTTTGGTACTGTAAGAGGAGATTTAGTCTGAATGTGCCCCTTAGCCAGTAGTAATGGAAATAGCTCTGCGTATGACACGGGTATAGGATCAAATCCGGGTGGCCGTGTTGTACGGTTGTTGTTATATGGAGGACGAGCCTGTTGAAGAGGCTGTTGTGTCCTTTGCTGATCAGGTTGGCTCTGCGCAACCTGAGGTTGATACGTAGGAATAGACGCAGGGCCGATAGCAGGAGTTACAGCTGCTACTGGTTGATAACGTCGCCTTTGCTTTCCTAGAGAGATATTCCCAATATCTTGCTCTTTTTTCTTAGGGAGAGCAGTACCGTATTTTTTAGTACCGCTCGATGATCCAGCGTCTTTTACCAAACGTCCTTCTCGGACAGCTTCCTCAAGACGTACCCCCATGCCAACCATTTCGGTGAAATCAATGGGCGCACTGGCAACCATTCGGTCATAGTAAAATGAGCTTAAGGTCTTTAAGAAGATCTTTGTCATCTCTTTTTCCTCCAGAGGTGGACAAATTTGAGCGGCAATTTCACGCCACCTTTGAGCATACTCCTTAAAGGTTTCCTTGTCCTTTTGCGACATCGATCTGAGTTGATCTCTGTCGGGTGCCATGTCCAAATTGTATTTGTATTGTTGGACGAAGGCAGTGCCAAGATCTCTGAATGTACTGATCGTAGCACGGTTTAAACCCATGTACCATTTTAATGCGGCACCGGTTAAACTATCTTGGAAGTAGTGAATCAGTAGGTCCTGATTCTCCGTCTGAGCTGACATCCGCCGAGCGTACATCACCAGATGGCTTTGAGGGCAAGAGTTACCCTTGTACTTTTCAAAGTCGGGCACTTGAAATTTGTGCGGAACTTTCACATTTGGGACCAAGCAGAGATCTGCGGCGTCCTTTCCAAATAAATCCTGACCGCGAATGGCTTGTAGCTCCTTCTGCATTTCCAAGAACTGCTCCTGGAATTCCTCTATTATGTCAAACATAGTTTCCTTCTTACCAGAAGGTATCTGTGGAATCTGTCCTTCCGGGACAGTGTGCACCACAGGGGGTGGTACCGTGACTACGACAGTAAATCTTGGCGTTTCCCGAAGTTTGTAACCTTCAGGAGTCTTTAGTATGCCCCTGGCATCTTCGCTTTCCCGAAGTTTGTAACCTTCAGGCCCAACGGCTTTTGTTGTGATTCCCTGATCTTCAGTGATCGGCAGAACATATCCTTCCGGGATATAGTTAACAGGCATGCCCCAAGGACGATCTTTCGGCATTTGATACCTAGGATCATACATCTCCACAATGGGCGTTGAGGTGACCTCTGAGATCACAGTCCTTTGTAGCTGAGCTTCTGCCATGGCTTGCATGTCGTTACGAAGCTTTCTCATATCCTCTCTCAGAGCGTCAATCTCTTCTTTCAACTCTCTGTTTTCTTCCTCAAGATCATCCATTTTTTTCTGACGATTGTCCCGAGTATTATACGAATGAGACAGTTTGACTCTAGAACCGAGACACAAACGTGATATTCGTAGATAAGAAGAATACGCAATGTGAGAATGATGAATGCAATGATTATATTAATTATTTTTTGGTTTAATCAAAATAAACTTGGACAATTAGATTGCAAATATCAAACAGTGGGGAAACCCCTTTTTATTGAAATTCAAAGGATTACAGAAATGGAAATACAGTAGATTACAAGGTGCAGAAACAGAAACCTAAGCTAATGGGTCCCGAGTCCTCTCTGAAGAGAAATCGGGTGCTAATTCTGGTATCTTCCTTTTCTTTGACCGGGGCTCTTGGGCCGTTGTCGGGTTGTCATTCCTTTGCTAGGTGAAAAGAGCGAGCAAATTCCTTTGGTCATCTTGATTCTCTACAGCATGTTGCTCCAAAATTTCATTCAGAGCATCTTTCTCTTTTAGTAATTGCTGTATTTTGATGCACTCTACGTCGAGGGTGCGGTACTTGTTCTTCCAAGACCTTTTCTCCTTTTGAACTTTGTTGAGAGTAACCTGAAGCTTTTCAGTTTCCGTCATGAAGTACATGACAGATTCCTTTGGCGGAAGAATTCCGTAACGAGGATAAGACATTTTTAGCTTGAGAGCTCTAGTTTGTACCCAATGGAGGTAAGGCTCCACCGAGACACAGTCCGGTTTTCCTAGAGACTCTCGTCCTTTATTATGAACATGTTTCCAAGCTTGCACTATTTCCGTCTTTAGTGCTCTGTAGTTTTCTCCTTCCTTGAAGAAAAGACCTTCCAGATGAACACCCTGTGGGACGTGTCTCATCGGGTATCCAAATTGACGACGAACCAATACTGGATGGTAGTTGATTCCTCCTTTAGTTCCTATAAGGGGTACGTTGGGGAAGTTTCAACAACGGTCAATGATCCTGATCCCATCATAGATCCTATTACACCAATCTATATCAGAGTTGGTAAGAGACATGATCTTCTGCGACCAACGTAAGGCACTTTTGCAATCCCAAAAAGCAGCAGACTTGGGCAAGTGAGAGATAAACCATTTGTAAAGCAGAGGTACATAGCATGTGATCTCCCCTCCGCTGTACAAATTTCATAAGTGTACAGAGTGATACGCATCTGTGAGCAAAGTTGGCACAGGATTTCTAATGAGAAAAACCTTAATGGAGTTGATATCGACGAAATTATTAATGTTGGGAAACAAAAATAACCCGTAGGTGAGCAAGACAAAGATGCTTTCAAAAGCAGTCACATTTCCTATACTGGAAAAATACAGGGCTTTCTTTGTCAAGAACTGGGCTGGCAAACCTTGGATGCCACCCTTGGTAGTTAGGTGAGTCCTAACCTCAGACTCGTCCAAATGAATTGCTCTTGCAATGGTCTGATTCTTTGGAATTACTTCCAGTCCAGAAAATGGAGCTCGATCAGTGATATGTAAATCGATCAGATGAGAATACTCCTCCAGTGTTGGTGCGAGCTGGTAATCCGGGAATGTGAAACAGTGATAAACTGGATCGTAAAACTAAATGAGCGCATCCATGATTCCCTCAATCACATGGACTCTTAATAGTGGTAGCAAACCTCCGTGTTTGGCTCTGAAAGCCTCTTGGTTTGTGATCATCCTCGCTAACCTTCTCAAATCCTCCAGCTTTGGAACCTTGAAGGTATAACTATGAGTTCTCCTTCTACCGAAATCCATTAGCGCAATCCTTTTCTCTGATATTAGCAATCATAGTCTTAGTTTAATTTGAAAAACAGAGACACTAGAAGAGAAATTTTTTTGTTATAATGTTTTTTAAATGAATGCATGAATGCAGCACACAAAAACATAGAAAATACATGGGGTCAAAGGGTCGTTGTTAGTCAAATTGGTTTTCAACAAGAGTACATCATGAATTTGATAGACATTGTTAGTCTCTCCTTCTATCAAATTGACTGCAGCCTTATCGTGTTGAGGCAGCGGGTTCGTGAGAACATTAGGATTTATATCCTTGAAGGATAAGACCCCGCTCCTAACAAGTTTTTGCACGTCGGACTTGAAATTGAGACAAGTCTCTATGTTATGCCCTGATCCTCCTTGATGGTACGGGCAAGTTTGATCCACCTTAAACCGAAACGGCAGATTTTTTGGTACTGTAAGAGGAGATTTAGTCTGAATGTGCCCCTTAGCCAGTAGTAATGGAAATAGCTCTGCGTATGACATGGGTATAGGATCAAATCCTGGTGGCCGTGTTGTACGGTTGTTGTTATATGGAGGACGAGCCTGTTGAAGAGGCTGTTGTGTCCTTTGCTAATCAGGTTGGCTCTGCGCAACCTGAGGTTGATACGTAGGAATAGACGCAGGGCCGATAGCAGGAGTTACAGCTGCTACTGGTTGATAACGTCGCCTTTGCTTTCCTAGAGAGATATTCCCAATATCTTGCTCTTTTTTCTTAGGGAGAGCAGTACCGTATTTTTTAGTACCGCTCGATGATCCAGCGTCTTTTACCAAACGTCCTTCTCGGACAGCTTCCTTAAGACGTACCCCCATGCCAACCATTTCGGTGAAATCACTGGGCGCACTGGCAACCATTCGGTCATAGTAAAATGAGCTTAAGGTCTTTAAGAAGATCTTTGTCATCTCTTTTTCCTCCAGAGGTGGACAAATTTGAGCGGCAATTTCACGCCACCTTTGAGCATACTCCTTAAAGGTTTCCTTGTCCTTTTGCGACATCGATCTGAGTTGATCTCTGTCGGGTGCCATGTCCAAATTGTATTTGTATTGTTGGACGAAGGCAGTGCCAAGATCTCTGAATGTACTGATCGTAGCACGGTTTAAACCCATGTACCATTTTAATGCGGCACCGGTTAAACTATCTTGTAAGTAGTGAATCAGTAGGTCCTGATTCTCCGTCTGAGCTGACATCCGCCGAGCGTACATCACCAGATGGCTTTGAGGGCAAGAGTTACCCTTGTACTTTTCAAAGTCGGGCACTTGAAATTTGTGCGGAACTTTCACATTTGGGACCAAGCAGAGATCTGCGGCGTCCTTTCCAAATAAATCCTGACCGCGAATGGCTTGCAGCTCCTTTTGCATTTCCAAGAACTGCTCCTGGAATTCCTCCATTATGTCAAACATAGTTTCCTTCTTACCAGAAGGTATCTGTGGAATCTGTCCTTCCGGGACAGTGTGCACCACAGGGGGTGGTACCGTGACTACGACAGTAAATCTTGGCGTTTCCCGAAGTTTGTAACCTTCAGGAGTCTTTAGTATGCCCCTGGCATCTTCGCTTTCCCGAAGTTTGTAACCTTCAGGCCCAGCGGCTTTTGTTGTGATTCCCTGATCTTCAGTGATTGGCGGAACATATCCTTCCGGGATATAGTTAACAGGCATGCCCCAAGGACGATCTTTCGGCATTTGATACCTAGGATCATACTTCTCCACAATGGGCGTTGAGGTGACCTCTGAGATCACAGTCCTTTGTAGCTGAGCTTCTGCCATGGCTTGCATGTCGTTACGAAGCTTTCTCATATCCTCTCTCAGAGCGTCGATCTCTTCTTTCAACTCTCTGTTTTCTTCCACAAGATCTTCCATTTTTTTCTGACGATTGTCCCGAGTATTATACGAATGAGACAGTTTGACTCTAGAACCGAGACACAAACGTGAGATTCGTAAATAAGAAGAATACGCGATGTGAAAATGATGAATGCAATGATTATATTAATTATTTTTTGGTTTAATCAAAATAAACTTCGACAATTAGATTGCAAATATCAAACAGTGGGGAAACCCCTTTTTATTGAAATTCAAAGGATTACAGAAATGGAAATACAGTAGATTACAAGGTGCAGAAACAAAAACCTAAGCTAATGGGTCCCGAGTCCTCTCTGAAGAGAAATCGGGTGTTGATTCTGGTATCTTCCTTTTCTTTGACCTGGGCTCTTGGGCCGTTGTCGGGTTGTCATTCCTTTGCTAGGTGAAAAGAGCGAGCAAATTCCTTTGGTCATCTTGATTCTCTACAGCATGTTGCTCCAAAATTTTAATCAGAGCATCTTTCTCTTTTAGTAATTGTTGTATTTTGATGCACTCTACGTCGAGGGTGCGGTACTTGTTCTTCCAAGACCTTCTCTCCTTTTGAACTTTATTGAGAGTAACCTGAAGCTTTTCAGTTTCCGTCATGAAGTACATGACAGTTTCCTTTGGCGGAAGAATTCCGTAACGAGGATAAGGCATTTTTAGCTTGAGAGCTCTAGTTTGTACCCAATGGAGGTAAGGCTCCACCGAGACACAGTCCGGTTTTCCTAGAGACTCTCATCCTTTCTTATGAACATGTTTCCAAGCTTGCACTATTTCCGTCTTTAGTGCTCTGTAGTTTTCTCCTTCCTTAAAGAAAAGACCTTCCAGATGAACACCCCGTGGGACGTGTCTCATCGGGTATCCAAATTGACGACGAACCAATACCGGATGGTAGTTGATTCCTCCTTTAGTTCCTATAAGGGGTACGTTGGGGAAGTTTCAACAACAGACAATGATCCTGATCCCATCATAGATCCTATTACACCAATCTATATCAGAGTTGGTATGAGACATGATCTTCTGCGACCAACGTAAGGCACTCTTGCAATCCCAAAAAGCAGCAGACTTGGGCAAGTGAGAGATAAACCATTTGTAAAGCAGAGGTACATAGCATGTGATCTCCCCTCCGCTGTACAAATTTCATAAGTGTACAGAGAGATACGCATTTGCGAGCAAAGTTGGCACAGGATTTCTAATGAGAAAAACCTTAATGGAGTTGATATCGACGAAATTATTAATGTTGGGAAACAAAAATAACCCGTAGGTGAGCAAGACAAAGATGCTTTCAAAAGCAGTCACGTTTCGTATACTGGAAAAATACAGGGCTTTCTTTGTCAAGAACTGGGCTGGCAAACCTTGGATGTCACCCTTGGTAGTTAGGTGAGTCCTAACCTCAGACTCGTCCAAATGAATTGCTCTTGCAATGGTCTGATTCTTTGGAATTACTTCCAGTCCAGAAAATGGAGCTCGATCAGTGATATGTAAATCGATCAGATGAGAATACTCCTCCAGTGTTGGTGCGAGCTGGTAATCCGGGAATGTGAAACAGTGATAAACTGGATCGTAAAACTGAATGAGAGCATCCATGATTCCCTCAATCACATGGACTCTTAATAGTGGTAGCAAACCTCCGTGTTTGGCTCTGAAAGCCTCTTGGTTTGTGATCATCCTCGCTAACCTTCTCAAATCCTCCAGCTTTGGAACCTTGAAGGTATAACTATGAGTTCTCCTTCTACCGAAATCCATTAGCGCAATCCTTTTCTCTGATATTTGCAATCATAGTCTTAGTTTAATTTGAAAAACAGAGAGACTAGAAGAGAAATTTTTTTGTTATAATGTTTTTTAAATGAATGCATGAATGCAGCACACAAAAACATAGAAAAAACATGGGGTCAAAGGGTCGTTGTTATGAAGTCAAGGCTCTACCCATCCCCAAAGGTTTATACTAGGGCGATTTTTGTACCTATACTCATTATCATCAGCTCCTCCCAAGAAAGCAAAACAACAAGCGGATCGCCAGCGAGTTGTAGAGCAATCTTAGAGTAAGTGCCATTCACCGAGAATAGATCACTAGCCTCAAATGAGGGTAGTATCGTGTAACAACTATTCCCGATAGTTTCCGCACTACAAAAGGGTTTGGCTCCTCAGCTTCTCAGACATCACAATCGGCCCATTGTCTAGGTGAGAGAATGGGTTGCATTGGTCAGCCTCCACTGAGCTTGATGGTCGACCTCGTCGTCATCACTTATCTTAAGTGTATACTCAATCTTTCCACATGCTGCATCACACGCATTCCCATTAGTAGAAAAATAAACAGGTATAGCAATTAGGAAAAGCAGTATATATATTTGTCCTAAACATCCTAGACCTTTAAAGCTATGAATCCTAAGTTCCTGACAGAAAATGGGTTCCCCGGCGGAAGCCCCAATCTGTGGTATTCACCTAAGTGAAGAGAACAAAGAAGTTTCGCCCCACGGTGGGCGCCATTTTTCTGTAGCGAGTGATTTTGGACGCGGTTCTTAAGCGTTGGTCGCTCTCACTGCGGTTGAGTTTACTACAGGTCGATTCATTTTTTATCCTATTAAAGCTGGTGAAGGAAGGTAAATAGATGTCTCCAATTAACCCTTCTTTGCATACTGAGTTTAAACAGCGGTCTGTTAGGTTACGAATGCTATCAATGTGGGGGGGCCCTTGTACTGGTTATTTGTATTTTCGCCAATACGGTTTTCTCTCTTTTTGTTAGGATACTGCTTCAGATTAGGATATATGGGATTATGGGACTTTGGGTTTTTGTTTAGTGTGCTCGCTAAGATCTTTTCTTTCGATCTTATGCCTACGTATTCCCGTTTACCAAAACAGGGAAATCAGAGCGGTCGTAGTTCCTCCTATTCTATGGGAGGAAATGGTTGTTTTGGTGTCTTGTTTAAAGCCCAAGACGTGAAGCGAAAGGTGATTTGTATCTTGTTCAAAGCCCAAGATGTGAAGCTGAAGAGGTTTGACTTTAAAGAGAATTTGTCATCTCTAAAGAGGGTCTGTTTGTCACAACTGTTGGGTGACTGACTGTAAAGGAGGATTACTTTAACCGGGATTTGTGAATCCGGCAATGCCATAATTTCCTTTATAGGGGATTTCCAACCTGAAGGAGAAGACTTTAACTCAGTGTAGAGTAATGTCATCTTTCCTTAGGAATTTCTCATACTAAAATAGGGACATTGGCATGGATGTAGATGATCCAGAGGCTTGCCGCTTACAGCAATTAGATGGAGGGGAAGGAGTTGTTGATGTTTGTGTACTGTGAACGAGGCACAACTTTGATGCTAAAAGGTTGATTGGATCAACCAATGGTTTTCTTATACAAAGCCTAAGAGGAGACTATTATGTGTCTCGTACAAAGCCCGAGAGAGAGGCTAAAAGGTTTTGACTCAACGAGGGAATCTTTTGGTATCTCGTATAAAGCCCGAGATGGAGGCTATTTGACTCAACAAGAGATTTTTTTGTATCTCGTACAAAGCCCGAGATGGAGGCGAAAGAGGTGATTGACTCAACGAGGGAGTCTCTTATGTGTCTCGTACAAAGCCTGAGAGAGAGGCTAAACGTTGTTTGACTCCGGTGGGGAGAATCATTGTACAAAGCCCAAGCGAAGGCTAGTATCACTGGAGAAGGATCATTATACAAAGCCTAAGAGGAGGCTATGGTTACTGTTTCAGTTGAGTGACAGGTCCAGTATACTGATTTTTAAAGAGTAAATCAGTTCTTATATGAGCAATGTTGTACTCGAGGATTTGGTTCGAGGATCCGGGTTATTCCTATTCTTTAAGGAAGTGGGAAATTCGAAGGGTATTGAGATTGTCCGAGTCTACGGGTTCCTTCCTATTCTTGAAGGGTGCTTGAGAATGTCATTGAGACTCAAGGATATTAGACTATCCAAGTCTAGAGTTTTGTCTTTTGTACCATGCTTTGAGAAACAGTACTAGACACTATGAAAGGACTGTTCTATGCAGATGATTAAGTTCTGTTCCTATACCTCTAGGAGGTCGTCGGGACAATTTGTACGAAGCCCAAGAGGAGGCTGGAAACTTTTAAAAAGCCGACGGGTCCTTGTACGATGCCCAAGAGGAGGCTATCATTCCCGGAGGAAGAGATCATTATACGAAGCCTAAGAGGAGGCTGTGAATACTTCTAAGAAGCCGTAGGGTCCTTGTACTAAGCCCAAGAGGAGGCGGGGTTGCTTTTAGGAAGCCTGTGGGTCCTTGTATGATGCCCAAGAGGAGGCCGATGCTTTTAAGAAGCCTGTGGGTCCCCAAACCCCGAGAAATTCAAGACAGGCTATTCACGAGGAATAAATCAAGCCAGGAAAGTTCGAGAATTTGGAAGAAACTCAAGAGATGCCATTCACGGAGAAAAGATCATCTCTGGGGAATAGAGTTTCTTGACAAGTGCTTTTAAGAAGCATGTGGGTCCCCAAACCCCGAGAAATTCAAGACATGCTATTCACCGAGAATAGATCAAGCCAGGAAAGTCCGAGAATTTGGAAGAAACTCAAGAGATGCAATTCACAGAGAAGAGATCATCTCCGGGGAGTAGAGTTTCTTTGACAACTTTTATGAGTGACAGTCTATGAAAGGGTTCACAGAGAATGTTGCCTTTCATATCTCCATATTGTTTAACCCCAAGAGGAGGGAAGACTGTGTCTAGTAATCCTATGGGGATCTAGTTTTGACTATTTAAGAGTGATCAACGGGCTTAATGCTAGACGTAGTTGCCGGGGAAACTCTAAATATCTATACTATTATTACACAGTTGATATGAGTTTATGAAAGAAGACTTACAGTGAAACAGCCCCACAATACAGTTATATGTATATGAAAGCGGTAAATGAAAGCAATAACCACTTACTCGGTTGTAGAGCTTCCATGCTGTTTGGTTGGTTGTTCAACAAAGAAAGATTGAAAATAACAGTATATTCAAAATCAAAGGAGAAAGTGCTTTGAAAAAGAAAGATTTGGGGCTTACAGCTCAAGCAGAGGCCCAGGGTTTTATCAGTGAGCGCACTGTTTAAATTTGTACAGAGGGACTTATACAAGTGACTGAGGCCCAAAATGTTTTTTGTACAAAGGGGGTTGGGTCTTACACTCTCTCAAGAGGCCCAAAAGGTTTTAAAAAAAAGAGAGTGGGGCTTATAACACGAGGGTAGACCCAATTGATTTTTCGTTAAAAATGGCAATCGCGCCGAGATTTTCTTTTAACGCAGAGGGACTTATACAATAAGTGAGGCCCAAAATGTTTTTGGTTAAAAGGGGGTTGGGTCTTACACTCTATTAGAGGCCCAAAAAATTTTGAATGGGTTTTATAGCTCAAGGAGAGGCCCAGAAGATTATTTTTCAAAAGGCGACGATTGCGCCGTTTGTTTTTGACGGTATCGGGACTTATACAATGCACTGAGGCCCAAAAATGATTTGGTCAAAAAAAAAGGGATTGGGTCTTACACTCTATTAGAGGCCCATGAGTGTTTGACAATGATTTGTTTGAGTGAAAATCAAAGAAACCCTAATTTTATTCTTTAAAAGTAAATATTTAAAGAATATCAATAAAAAATACCAAATAGGTTTGAATAAACCACTTGTGATTTTTGTTTAAGGTTTGAAAAATGAGGTATAAATCACAAGAGATATTAAAACTCATTTGGTCTTGATTTTTCAAGATGAATATTCATTTTAAAATGTTAAAAAACAATAAAAAATGAATTTATTTACAAAAATACTAATTATATTAAATAAATAATATAAACTTAATTTTTTTGTGGAACAAAATATTTCAACATTTTTGTGATTTTTTGCAAAAGGAACCAATCAAAAATAATTAAAATTGAAAGAGTTATTAATTTTCCAATTAATTAATAAACCATGAAAATATTGGAAAAATGGCAAAATGTGAAAAAACACAAAATGGCATAGGTGGGGTTTGAACCCAAGACCTCAAGGTTACAAGGCGCGCGCCTTGCCACTGGGGTGGTGATACATCCATTGTTTGAAACAAAACAACAAATATACAAGTCATGCCTTGGTTTTAGGCCTGGCCCAAGGCAAGTTTTGGCTCAGAAACGTGAAGGTCATAACTTTCTCAATTCTTAATGGGTTGAGACAAACTTTATATGCATCTGGACCAGAATTTCATAAGGAATCCAATGGTAGTGGTAGTTTTTTCAGATCACACTCCCTCCTCAAAGCCCGATAGTGGTTTTGAAAATGACCTATAATTGCATTTTCTATGCTACAACTTGGTACAAGCATAGATTACATGGTGAATTAGCCCAAACACAACATATACAACATGTATGAGATGTTTATGATCAGTGGACTTCAAAGCATTGCATGATTCAAAGATTCCAAGTTGTGAGGCTTACCTATTTTTTTGAGATTTTGGAGATTTTGTGCAATCTGTCAAACCTCTTGTTCCAGAAATGATTTGATGCTTTAGACACACTCAAATGATCCCTTAGAAGCTTTTAGGATGATTGGAATTGACTGGTACCTGCAAAAACACAAACAGTCCCTTTCTTGCAAAAGGGGTTAAAAGTGACCAAAATAGCAACTCTCTCAAATGGTGTTCGAGATGAGGGGAACCATTTGGGACAGTTCAAGGATGATATTTCACTACAAAAAAACGCAGAAATTATGGCGGTTTTTTTATGGCGTTTAATGAAACCGCCATTATTTACTGTTGATTATGGCAGTTTTTAAAACCGACGTAATATTAGACATATAATGGCGGTTTCAAATGCCGTTAATTAATTTATTTTTTTAATAAACTCGAATCAAGCTTTATTTTCGTTATTCTCTCCTAATTATGTTTCCCTATCATTTAGCCTTTTCTTATTCCAAATTTATAATTAAAATAAGTTTTAAAAGACTAAACAAACACGTGGAAAAGAGTATCATTATCATTCCAAACCACTTCTAACGTATCAACCTAAATGCTCCAAGCCCTAATCGATTAATTTTCTTCTCCAAACCAGATCCATTTTCCCTAAGCCTCAAATCGATTTTTCTGTTCATCTTAATTTTTGTTTTGCCATTTTGTCCCAACTTCCCTACGAACCTAAATTGTTATTGATTGTTCAAATTCTCAAAATGAAAACTTCAATCAGAGGCATCAACCCCCATTTCATGAAACCCAAATGATTTGAGATCAAGAAACAGAACACCGTATCTCTCTAGCCTTGGGGTTAGTTCCAATTTTTAATTTCTTTCCCAACCATAAGCCCTAACTTTTTCACCAATACATTTATTCATTGATTTTTACCCTCTAACTTATTTTATTTTGTTTGTGCAATTGATAAAGGTGTTATATGTTACAACCATATCATGGATCAATCGTAAGCTTGTTATTTCATATTCAAATCAATTATGCAGTTATTAGTTATTAGTTTTGTTGTTTAGGCAAATCCTCATTGTTTTAAGCATCTACCATGATTTTTGTTTTCTCTTAGGTTGGTAGTTACTGAAGATGATATCAACTTGTCCTGAATATGATATAACTTGTGACAAGCACATCTGTCAAATTGGTCATAGTATGTAAGAAACCGAAAGAAAATGATATTGATTTAAAATGGTCATGTACTAATTCAAGGAAGTATTCCTGTTACTTTTGTTCAAAATAACATGTTATAGCAAGATGAAGAACTAGATCAAAGCGGTGCTATATTGTTTTCTGATTGGGTGAGGAAGAAAAATAGAGGGACCGCTACCGATACCAGCAACTAGAACACCTTTAGAGACAGAACTGAAGAAGTTTGGAACATTCAGTTAGCAAAAAGCCTTGAAGGTTTGTATACGCAAATTTTAGATGTTGGAGAAGTCAGGGTAGATGCTGATATAAAAGTTGGAGGAATGATGCTGATAACAACTTTAACTCCTTATGCAGATTGGCTTCATGGAAATGATGATGTCATGATCGAGGTTGGCGTGGTCAATATAACTGTTCGTATAATTATTCATTTTAGTCACTTCTCTAAATCCTGCTGTACTGATTGATATTGTAGGTGAGAGGTATAGTTGATCAACCATTGCTTAATGGCTATGCAATATTCCACAGGGCATCTATATCTTCACCAGTGTTTCGAAAGTAGCTATCCAACTTTGGTGGTACTGTTCAAATGAAATCAAACAGATTATCCATCACCTCACTAGAGAGTACGCTAAGAAAAAAAAGGGAACATTGAAGCATTATGGGCTAAGATTTTAAAATTCTACAGAGTTCTAGGGATATTTATCTATGGTAAATACTAAGATTGAATTGCTTGCAAAAAATTTCAACTCTTTCTTTTATGGGTAAAAAGCTTTCCCTTTAAGAATCTTATTAGTTATAACTTTTGAGAAGTAATCTACAGTTTTTTTGTCTTTATAGTTGAACTAAATGATTTTTCTTATATTATGTGATTTCTTACTAAACCTGTTACCATTTCCTAATGATCATTAAATTTTATCTACCAACTGTAGGTGCGATCTATAATTTTGGATGTGAAGGTTTGAGAGCTTGCTCTTTTGGAGTTAATCAAGAACTTTGGTAATCTTGTTTGTAGTTCTATTTGGGAGGGCTTGCTTCTGCTTGGTGATGAAAAGTATACTTTTGGCTCTCTTTAAGGCAAAGTACAGTATATGCTTTAATTCTCGTTAAGTTATTTAATAGTTGAGTTTGTGATCATTTCAAATTTTGGTATAATTATCTACAGTGTAGGTGAATCAAATGTGTCTTTCGAACCATGCTCCACATATCTCTCGCAATATAAGGAAAAGTACATCCAAGCAAAGGTAAGCATCACAAAGACAAACACAAATAAAAGTAAGAATATAATTATATATATTATCAGATCAATAGTTTTACGGCACCTGCACGTTGTGTTTTTGTTAGTACATGGAATGTAGGTGAGAATGCACCAGAAGAAGATCTAAATATTGATGATTTGTTGGAGACAAACAACTTCTATTACATCTATGTACTTGGGTACGTAGAAGTACAACTAATTCATATGTTTTAGCAGAGATCATGCACTTTAAAACACTACTTTTAAGTCATATATCAGTGTCAAAATCAATAGTCTAAAATCAAACATCTCATTGGCTGTCTAAAAATCTTATTATACCCAATTATTTTGCAGGTTCTGTGACAGTGATATTTCAATTACATGAAATAAGCTTATTCTTTGTGTGTGGCCATCTAGTATCTAGTGGCAAAGAAGGAGATGAAAAGTGTAGAAATCTAATGTTGCTGAAATATTTTCTAGGACTACCTTTCCTAGAGGTCCTTTACATGATTTGCCAAGGAATATTCTAGATCATGAGTCAGTCACATTAATAATTCTTTTTGCCTTCTTGTGTTTAATTTAATAATCATGTACCCTTCAAATTAAATCATGAAAACTATGGGAAAATATAATTTATTTATAATTTTCTCTTAAATATATAATCTTCATTGACGATTTAGGTGTAAAAAGTGAAAATGATAACTTGGCGGTAGTAGTAGTATTAGTTAGATGCTACTGATACGCAACTCTATTAGCTTCCTTTTCACTCTTGAATTATTATTACACACATTACAAATGTTTCTAAAATATCAAAAGTCTTATGGATGATGATGATGGATATAGTTATCATTTATCAGATATGTCTAGTTTGGTTTTCCATTGGAGTTAAACTGAATTTTGTGGATCTGATATTTATTATTTAGTTACATAACTTTTAAATGCAGAATGTGCTATTCAAGAAACATAGTCTTGGTGAAGATTTTGTGCATCAGGTCAATAGATTTTTCCCACAAATTTTTCTTTATAAGTTCAAGCATATTAGTCATTTGTAGT
This sequence comes from Lathyrus tuberosus, assembly GCA_022829125.1. NCBI lineage: Eukaryota > Viridiplantae > Streptophyta > Magnoliopsida > Fabales > Fabaceae > Lathyrus > Lathyrus tuberosus. The sequence goes on along the minus strand of JALAZF010000552.1, from coordinate 2,923,852 downwards.
TTTTTTTAGGTTATAGAGTTGTTATTATGTCAAACTTGAGGTATTATGTCATTGTTAATTTATGATTATATTTAGGCTTATTTAGTTCCGGAGTCCTTTAACTTAATTTCAATTTTCACTTTAGTCCCTTATTTAATAAACGTTACATTTTAGTCCATTAAAAACCATTCCGTTAGCCAAATTAATCCTTTCCGTTAAATGTTGAGAAAAAACGTTAAGTTTGGATGATGTGGCATGACAGCATGGCAAAAATCAAAATAATGAGTCAGCACTTTTATTAAGGGACTAAATCGAAACCTTATAATTAGTTAAGGGACTAGACTTGGACAATAACCAAATTGAGATTAAAGTCATCTGAATAAAATTTCATAATATTTCATCAGACCATAATTTGTTATTTATCAAACCAGAATTTTGTATCAACATAATCTTGAATTTAATGACATTAAATTATAATTTTGTTACATTATTTGATTCAAACTAAAGTCACTAAACTAAAATGACATTAAACATGTTCCAAAATGACATAAGATATACACAAACACAACTACAAAATATCTACACAAGCACTATTACAAATTTTGACAGGGCCAATATACATTCCCATCATTCAATAATAATCAAGCTCCCTAAAAAGATAAAAATGTTGTGAAATTTAAGCTTCAGCCACCTGTATGTACCATTGTTCCTCCTTTTATGGTAGTAGCACCCTTGATTTTCTTTTTGTCCATTTTGCATCATATATATGTGGCTTTGGGGTAACATCCTACATGTTTCAAAGAATAACATTAAAAAAAAAAAGATAATCAATCATAGTATATTAGTAAAACCATCATAGCAATTCATAAACTTCACACTAATATAAAAGTCTGAAAATTCTAAACAAAGCTTTGACAGAGGTTTAGCAACTTTAAGATGTAGTTTTAAGTCTAGACAAAGCTTTGAGAGTGGTTGAGAAATCAATGCTTATTGCACAAATCACTAGCATTATTATTAATAAATTGCTGCATAATACATTGACAAGAGGAATTAAATTGTAATAACTCAAAGTTAATAGCACACATCACTATCATTAATACATTGTACCAAAACAGAGAAGAATCATAACAACACATAATTAGTCCTAAACACAACGCTAAAGAAGAACAAATTTTCCAAGTAGTTCTGTAACAAAACAATAGAAGAACAAAATAACTTACGAGATTTGTAGTATCAACATCAGCTCTAGCTCTCTTGAATTCATAGTATCAACAAATATCTAATACATAATTAACATTCAAGTTCAGAAAAACTGAAACAAAATACAAAGTACAAAAAATACGAACAAGAACAATACCCTTTTTCTAGATCCGAAGAAAAACTCATAAAAACTGAAACTTTGAAATCCAAACAAGATCTTTCATCTAGACTTCTTGCAAAATACCAGATTTGTAAGATCGTATTCCATTAAATTACTAATTGCATGTTGAAGACCCAAAGTTAGACTCTTTGAAAAAAACATTTGAACCCTATAAATAATTAAAAAAACATAACAAAAGCGAGAAAAAAAAATGTAATTAAAATTTGTATGATGATTGAAGAAAAAACAAACCTTTGGGTTGTTGTTGAGGGTCTAAAGCGTTGTTTTAACCAAATAGAATAATCTCAAAAGAAGAAGAGAGACAAAAAGGAAGTTCTAGATCTACCAAACCTAACATTGTCTTTATCATAAGTTAACGGAAGAGAATATAAACAGTTAAAAAAAACTCATGGGTATGTCTTCTAGGGTTGTGTTGAGTAGAGAGAGTGAAAATGAAATAGAGAGTGAAAATGAAATAAAGAGTGAAAATGAAATGAATCCATAAGGTTTCAGCTCCTTTTCTTTTTCAATTTTTAATTTTAAATCATTATTTAATAAAAAATTCCATGTCATCTAACCTAACACCAGCTAGAGTGCCACACATACATAAGTTAACGGAAGTTAACCCAATTTAACAGATAGGATCAATATGATTAACGGAATGGTACTTAAGGGACTTAGAACAAACGTTTATTAAATAAGGGACTGAAGTGAAATCTGAAATTAAATTAAAGGACCAAATGATGCATTAAGCCTTATATTTATAAATTGTGTATTATTAAGGATTATTTTTTTGTTGAAAATTTTGAAACTTGTGGTTGTTAGAATTCCCATAAATTTCTATTTTAAAATCTCACAAACTGAATAATAACGGCGGTTGAAACCGCCGTTATTTACAAATTTAGAACCGACAATATTTTCATTGTAAATTGTGGCGGTTTGTACGGCGCTTACACACAAACCGTCATTTTAAACGTAGCGGCAGCCAAATTTACGGCGCTTATGAAAAACGCCATTTTTGTAAATTATGTCGGTTGAAACCTTCGTAATAGTACATTTATAACCGCCACAATTTACCAGTTTTTTTGTAGTGTTTGGAGTGTGTTTGAGGTTTTATCTTGTTTGGAAAATGACTGAATCAAGACATGGCTTGAAAAATGCAACAAAAGCCTATTTTGAGGTTTTGAGAGGTGACTTTGTGATTTTGTGATTACAGGTCACTTGTGATAGTTTGCACAGCTTACATATGATATGTATGAGGTGTGTGTGTGATTGATTGTGATGGAAAAGCTCTCAAGCTCAGAAACTCAAAGTTGCCTTGCTAAAGAAGGTATTTTTGCCAAGAGAAAGGGGTTTTGAGGAAAGCATCTGTTTGATGGCTTTGGTGTACTCAAACTGATCACAATTGAGCTCTATTTATAGTAGAGCAAGTTTGTTTTGGGATCCACATTCAATGGCAACTGCAGCAGGTGTTTGTTCAATGTTGGCCAATGGAAATGCAAGTCTCCTCTAGCCATTGACTAGAGGTTAGGGCACAGGGCTGTGGTTCCCTTGGTCTTGGATAAGTCTTGACTGAATTCAGTTGAGAATGGCTCAGTCCATGCCACCTTGATGCTTCCATTGAATGCTCCAATCCAAAATTGGAGTCTTGTCCCTATTTTGGCCATTCTAGGTTCAACATGCTATTTCTTGTTCCAAAGACTTTGGACGCTTGGCTCAGTGATTGTCCCTTTTAGATTCAATCCTCAGAGGTGTCCAAGTGGATATGAGCATTTGGATTTGGCTGATTTTGGAAAATCGAGCAAAAATGCAAATTCTGTCTTGCCTTGACAGATTTCAGCAAGGCAACTTTCCAATGTCATATCTCATGGCTCAAATTGAATTTGGTAATGTTCTTGGCCATTTTGGAAAGCCCTTACATGATACAACAACTGTTTGAACATGTTTGGTCTTTATCTCTTTTGAATCCAAGTGAAAAATCCCCCTACATTTGGCAAAAAGTAGGGTAAAATCTGACTTAGTGAAATTTTCACTAAGTGTTGGAACAAAGTGACTTTTCTTGATTTTGATCACTCCATAACTCAAAATCCATGAGGAATTGGAATTAGGTCTAGTTGAAGTTTTTGTAGAGGGCAATGAGATCTACAAATCAAGCCTTGGATGGGAGAAAATGGCTTTGTGGTTTAGGAGTTATGACCCTCCAAAGTTGGTACCCTAGCCACTTTATTTTTAACTTAGAAAATTTTCTAAGTTTTTTATGGTTACCCCTTTTACAAGTTACCCAACTTTTCTTGATTTTTCTTGATGAATGATGATTTAAATCATACATTAACATCATTTTAGGGTTAAAAATCCATTTTGGTGAAAAATCTCAAAAAGTCAAAGTTGACTTTTGTGCACAATTAACTTTTTATCAGATGAATTCCAAACTGTGCAATTCTTCAGGAAATCATGTCCTTGGCCTAAATAAAACTTGATGGACGTGTTCCATGGGTGTCATAGGGTATATTGATGCATGTCATAGGGCTTGGGAGCATGTCCTGGTCAAAAGTCAAAGTTACAGTTGACTTTTTCCTTAAAACCCTAACTGTGGTGCAGATGAAATTGAAACTTGTTGCTCAAGCTTCTTGGATCAATCCATTGTTCCAAATGGATAAATATAGTTCATTAGAGACCCTCAAACCCTCTCTTGAGATCTTGGCTCATGATTTGCCCTAAAAGTCAACTTAGGGGTGAATTAGGTCAAGAAACCCTAATTCCTAATTTTTGATGAATGCATCCCCTGAGGCAAAATTGACTTGATGATTGGGTCCATGAGGTTCCATGGAGTATATTAGGTTATGTTTTGGATCATTGGCTCATGCCCAGAGGAGAATTTCAATCTGGAGGCCCTGGTCGACCAAAACCCTAATTTGGTGACACTGGCGATCTTGAGGCTTGATCCACCTAAAAGGGAGCATCCTTGTGCTTGATCCTTAAAGTGGGAGTCCTTTTGATCCTTTGTGTATGTTTGAGAGTGTAGACAAGTTGAAGATCATGTCATTCCTTGATTGATCCTTTGTCTAGAAGCTCTAAGAGGGCTTGAAACCCTAATTTTGATAGTAGTGACTATTCACCCATCTTTGGGGAGACTAAAGGTTCATCTATATTGTGATGATGATTTGCACAATAATGGGAAATCTAAGTGGTCAAAATTTGGGGTATGACAACCTGCATATCTTTTTTTAGTCTTCATGTAGAATTCCATGCCAAGGAAGTATGAGAGATTTCCCAAGTCTGACATTTCAAACTCCTTACTTAAGTCGTGTTTGAAATATTTGATCTCCTTCTTACAACTTCTTGTTATCAATAGGTCATTGACATAGAGACATAGTATAAGCAATTAACTCGTACTTCTTCTTACATATACTCCATGTACAGTTGTGCACTTCACAAATTTCTTTTCCCTTAAAAAGCTATCTATCTTCTTATTCCAAGCTCTTGGAGCTTGCTTGAGTCCATACAGGGCTTTATGCAGCGTATATACCTCAATTTCTTCACCATGTTTCACCAACCCAACTAGTTGTGCAACTTAAACTTCTTCATGTAAGGGACCATTCAGGAATTCACATTTCACATCTATCTGCCATGTGTGCCAGTTGTTCATGTTTTCTAGACCAACAACCAACCTGATTGTTTCGATCCTAGAAACGGGTGCAAAAACTTCGTTGAAGTCGATCCCTTCTTTCTGAAGAAATCCTTTCACCATAAGCCTTGCCTTGTGTCGAGTTATTTCTCCTATGGGATTCAGCTTCACCTTGTATACCCACTTCACATCAATTGCCTTCTTGCCTTAAGGAAATTCGATAAGTGACCAAGTTTTGTTGACTTCGATGGACTTCAGTTCCTTATTCATTGATTTCACTCAATTCAAATCCTTCAATGCCTCAGCTGCATTGAATGATTCAAAATCTGCATAGAAAGCATAGTGTATCATCTCACCTTCATTATCGACCACATCATCTAATGTAATCTCAAATTCTTGCAACCTCGGAGGCACGTGTCTAGTTCTTTGAGGCATGCTTGTGCTTGCTTGACCTTTGACTTCTTCTTGTTGAACTTTTCTTTCCGCTTCAATTGTCGGTTATTCACATAAGATTCTCAGTTAATCCTTCTTTATATTTTCAGCCAAACCCCATTCCTTAAGCTCATTTATGATCCTGCTTTATATTTTGATCACTACTTTCTTGTTCACTGAGTCAAACAACTTCTCTCCTCCAGTCAAATGATATCTTATTACAATCATTTGACTTGACTTATCACCAAAATAGTTACCACGACAATAAAAAACTACAAAAACATATCTAAGATAAAAGCAGTTCCTAATCTTCCTCCCTTCCAACTTCATCTATGCTTTCGGTTCACAATAAACTCAACAGTAAATAGAAGCATGACAATGATAATAGGATCATGAAACTTAGCCTAGCTGCAACGACTTCATCTGCTACGATCCAGCCATCACAATTGGACTTCACTTGTTTCATTGTTTCACAATAACTCTAAAAAAATTAATACATAAGAGCATAACATGTTAGGATATAAATATCACATAATTAGTTAGGGAGTTAGTTGATTGTTTAGTTATGATTATTTCGCATAAATAAGAAGCTAGTGTTAGACAAGAAATTTCAAAAAAGGAAATTCGACGGAGAAAACAGCTAGAATTTCTCCAAACATTGGGAAAGTTCGAGGTGTGGTTCGACCAACAGACCAATCAATAGAACAAATATTTGATGTCTAAGAGTATAGATGAGGACTTAGAAAAATCTTAAGAAGTTTAGCGTTGGGTCAAGTTCGACATGTCGAACGGGTTCGATTGGAGGCAGATTTAAAATTCAAACTGAACTAAACGCTTTTTGGTCTCATCCAAATTATGCAGGATATGTGAAAATCAATTGAGAGTCAGTTAACATGCAAAGATGATATGTCAGACGGAGAAACATATGAATGCTTGAAGACCATTATTTTATAACATTATAAATTTCAATTGTAATGATGGGATCAATGGTGGCAAAAACATTGTAAACTTCAATTACACTCAAAGTACTCGCGCACAAGAGAGAAACGAGTTTTGCTAAAGGAAAATGTATTTTTCCATTTAAATTTATTTTTGTACTTATTTTCCTTTATGTTTAAAGGGATAATTTTGACTCAGTCAAAATTAGTTGGTCAGTTTACTTTTACAACTTAGTTATTTTATTGAAAATACTCAAGATTCATTGCAAGTAATCCGACATCATAGAATGTACACTTTATTTTCTTAGAGAATTAGCACAAACTTGTCCTACAATTTACTAGTTTCGTCCTTCAAATTATAAATATAAAACAAATAATATTACTTCCTTGAATATGATAATATTACTTCCTTGAATATGATAATATTGGGATGCCTTAATGATATTTCTGGTTAATTATCTCCCATTGCACATTCTCGTCAATTTTGTATCACAATCACAACTCACATAGAACAAACAAATATCTGAAAAAATTTGAATGAAAAAAAGTAAAATATCCCTGATCTAGAGTTTAAGCTAATTAAACTTTGATAACAAATCACTCAATTTCATTCCATTTATTCTAAAAATTTGAAACATTCAAAATTTTGAAATAATACAAATAAATCTAATAATTAGGGTAAATTACAAATTTGACAAAAATCGTTTTATTAATTTCTAAAAAAGAAACATAAACCAAGAAAAATCATATAACAAAAAGCATCACAAATATTCAAGAGGAAGTTACAAGATTTTTCAAGAAAATATGAATAGAAAAACAATAAAATATTCAAAAATATATTTGTGAGACTATTGGGTCGAACTCATGTTGTGTCGAGGGAAAGCTTTCATATGTTTCGACGGGAGACAAGCATGATGTCGAAGATGGGTCACATGTTGTAGTGAAAGGGTACATATTATAGTCGAAGTATGTTCTAATATGTATTGTCGAAATGTTTGTCGAATTGCGCCTTGTGTTAAGGATCCAATTGTTTAGGTAGCTTGGGCTGCAAGTTATCTAGTTAGTCTATAAATAGGCTAGTACACTCAGTTTGTTAAGAGTGGAAAATTGTGATATTCATTTTTTATCATTTGTAACCCTAAATGAGAAGTGAATAGTAAACAGAAAATATTTGCCCCAATCCTTATTGTTTTTCCTTCTTGTATCTCTGTTATTCCTAACCATTGTGTGTTTCTTGCAAACAAGAAACCGTTTATACTTTGTGCAAATGTATCGTTTTTCACAACAAATTGGTGCGGTGAGCGTGGAGAAGATGTCTTCAACAAAGTATGAGATTGAAAAATTCTCCAGAGTGAACGATTTCGGTCTGTGGCGCTTGAAGATGAAAGCCCTACTGGTTCAACAGGGTTGTTTGGAACCATTGAATGGAATGACAGCCATGGACGCTGCGTTAACGAAAAGAGAAAATACGGCCATGATCGAGAAAGCCCACAGCGCAATATTGTTGAGCCTCGGTGATAAGGTTCTTCGGCATGTGTCAAAGGAGACGACGACATCGAGGTTATGGGTGAAGCTTTAAAGCTCGTACATGACCAAATCTTTAGTGAATCGACTCTACCTGAAGCAAACCTTATATTCATTCAAGATGAGTGAAGATAAAGCGTTGGCTGAGCAGTTGGATATGTTCAACAAGCTGATTCTTGATCTTGAAAATATTGATGTAAAGATCGATGATGAAGATCAAGCCCTGTTGCTGCTGTGTGCTTTGCCCAAAACACATGCTCACTTCAAAGAAACCCTCTTGTATGGAAGAGAGTCCATGACCTTTGAAGAAGTTCAAGCAGCCTTGTATTCGAAGGATTTGAACGAAAGAAAGGAGCAGAAACCATCATCATCAGTTGGCCAAGGGTTGTCCGTGAAGGGGAGATCGTCAAAGAAAGATGGTAGGTTTGACAAGAAGAAAGGTAAGGCTCAGCAGAAGTCTTGTAGTGGTGATATTTCTGGTATCAAGTGATATCATTGTAAGAAGGAGGGTCACACAAGAAAGGTGTGCCCTGAGCACCTGAATAATCATGGAGGTAAGGACAGTGGCAATGCAGCTATTGTGCAAGATGGTTATAAATCATCTGATGTCCTTGTAGTTTCGAGCAGCAACTCTTGCGAAGAGTGGATTATGGATTCTGGAAGTACTTGGCATATGACTCCAAACAAGAATGTGTTTGAAGAATTATGTGATCAAGATGGTGGATCAGTGCTACTGGGAACAATAAAGCTTGCAATATTGCATGTATTGGATCTGTTAGAATCAAGCTCCATGATGAGTCAATAAGGTTATTGACTGGGGTTAGGTATGTACCTGACCTTAAGAGGAATTTACTTTCTCTTGGTGAATTCGACAAGAAAGGATATGTCTTCAAAGGAGAGCAAGGTATCCTGAAAGTCATGAAGGGGTCGAAGGAAGTCTTGAGAGGCGTGAAGAAACAATGCTTGTATACCCTTGAGGCTGAGGTTGTAAGTGGTTCGACAAATATTGCATCCATGAAACCTGTGTCGAAGACAGAAGTATGGCACGTGAGATTGGGCCATGTCAGCGAAAAAGGCCTCGTCTAATTGGGGAAGCAGAACCTGCTAGGTGGTGACAAAGTCGAAAAGTTTGAGTTTTGTGAATCTTGTGTATTTGGTATATCCTGTAGGGCGAATTTTAACAAAGGCAAGCAAAGAACACATGGATCCCTGGATTATATTCATGCTGATCTTTGGGGCCTGCAAGGAATACTTCACACTCAGGTGCAAGTTATTTTCTATCCATCGTTGATGACTATTCCAGAAAGCTGTGGGTATTCATTTAGAAGACGAAGGATGAAGCTTTTGAGAATTTCAAAAGTTGGAAGGTTCTGGTCGAAACTCAAACTGGCAGAAAGGTTAAGACGTTGAGAACCGACAATGGCCTTGAGTTTTGCAATGAAGCGTTCGACAGTTACTGTGTTGAGTCTAGGATTGCAAGGCATAAGACTTTAGAAGATACTCCTCAACAAAATGGCTTAGCTGAGAGATTCAATTGAACAATCCTTGAAAGGGTTAGATGCATATTGGTTAGTGCTGGATTGAAGAAGGTGTTTTGGGCAGAGGCTGTTTCGAGAGCATCTTATCTGATAAATAGATGTCCCTTGACTACCCGGGGAATGAAGACACCTGAAGAAGTTTGGTCGGGTCATCCACCAGATCTCGACAAACTGAGAGTATTTGGTTGTTTAGCCTATGCTCACATTAGGCAAGACATGGTCGAACCTAGAGCTCTTAGATGCATGTTCCTTGGATATCCTGAGGGAGTCAAGGGTTATAGGTTGTGGTACCTAGAACCAGGTCACAGAAGATGTATCACAAGTCGTGATGTGGTTTTCAATGAGGTCGAGATGGCTTTCAAGAAAACTGGTGATGTTGGTCGAAGTGCAGAAATCTCTAAAGAGGAGCTAGAACAGGTTGAAATGTCTGTTGAGGTGGAGCATAGTAATGCTGAAGTGCATAGCCAAGACGAAGTCGAAGAGCAAGATGATGAAGAGGCTGAGGAAACTGTCGATGACTACCTACTGGCAAGAGATAGGTCGAGAAGAGTCATCAAGCCACCTCAGAGACTTGGTTATACAGATCTTATAGCTTTTGCCTTAATCTCTGCAAGTGAGGTACTTGACGAAGAACCTAATGATTACAAGGAACCTATGAGGAGTCGAAAAAAGACTGAATGGCGAAAAGCCATGGATGACGAGATGAAATCTCTTCATGATAATAAGACTTGGGAGCTGATTGAGAAACCTGCAGGAGCAAGGTTAGTCAGTTGTAAGTGGATTTTCAAGGTCAAGGAAGGAATCGAAGGAGTGATGTCGAAGCGCTTTAAGGCGAGGCTGGTTGATAGGGGGTTCACTCAGAAAGAAGGAGTCGACTTGAATGATGTGTTCTCACCTGCATGGTTGTCAAACTCGCGGGTAGACTCGTAAACTCCTACGAGTTTACGAGTCTAAGAAGCAAAAATGAGTAGACTCGCACATGGAATCTTTTTTATAGACTCGAGTAGACTCGGGTAGACTCACACAAACTCGTATAGACTCGCGAGTCTATGTCGAGTTTTCGAGTCTATAAGTTTTTTTGAATTTTTTTTTTTTTAAACCCAAAAAGGCCTAAACTCCTCCAAAATATTTTATTTTATTAAAAAAACTTTTTTGCATGAATGGAATTAGTAAGCCTCTTTCCTAGTCTCTTGTTTCTGCAAAGTTAACATTGAGAAATATGATATTATTGTTGACAATGATGTGGAAGTTGATGTTGTTACTTATGTTGTGCAAAGTGGTGGTAGTTGCGGCGGTGGTGGTGGTGTTGAATTAGGTGGAAGCGAAACATCAAGCAATCCAACTTTGATTAATGATGAAGAAGATGTTTCATCTGGGGCATATTTTGATGATGATACTCAAGATATCGATGACGATGATGGTGATGATTTCAATAGAGCTTTGAATGTTTAAACCTATTAGCATATTTGTTTTATGTTTTTTTTTGCTTTATGTAGTAGCCAATTAAGAATAATTTGTACTTTAAGTCTTTAACTACATACTTTGCTATTTTGTTTGTTTTATTATTGAGTTTTTTTGTTAATAAATTTATTGTGGAGTATGAAATGTAAATTTTTATGTTAACTGGTGTTATATTATATATATTTGTATCATATATGAGGCATTTACTAGTTTAAAAATATATGTGTGTTTTATGTATGAAATGTGTGTTTTACCAGGATTCTTGGGATTGACATCCGGAGAGATAGAAAGCAGTCGAAGTTGTGTTTATCTCAAGATACATACCTACGGAATCTTCTCGAAAAGTTTGGTATGTCGAATTCAAAGCCTGTTGTGACACCTACAACTCAAAGTCTGAGTACTGAAGCTGAAAGAATCTATATGCTAGTGTAGTGGGTTCTTTGATGTATGTTATAGTCTGTACGAGGCCAGACAAAGCATATGGGGTGAGCCTTGTGAGCAGGTATATGACCAATCCTGGAAAGGCACACTGGCAAGCTTTAAAGTGGATTCTCAGGTACATAAATGGGTCTCTGAGTCGAGTCCTAATTTATGTTGGAGCCTGTGGTGATGATAGCAAAGTCGAAATCGAAGGTTATGTCGACTCTGATTATGCAGGTTGTATGGATTCCAGAAAGTCTATTTATGGATATGTGTTCACAAGGTTTGGCACAACAATCAGTTAGAAAGCAACGCTTCAGAAGGCTGTTGCCTTATTAACTACTGAAGCAAAGTATATTGCCCTCACTGGAGTTGTGAAAGAAGCATTGTGGCTTGAAGGTTTTGCAAAGGATCTGAAACTTCAAGGTCGAAGTATCACTGTTAAATGTGATAGTCAAAGTGCAATACACCTGTCAAAGAATTCAGCCTATCATGAGCGAACTAAGCACATCGATGTGAGGCTGCACTTCGTCAGAGAGATAATCGAGCATGGTGAAGTCCAGGTGTTGAAGGTTTCAACTGAAGACAATGCTGCTGATATGATCACCAAGACATTGTCGAGTTGCAAGTTTTTTCACTATATGCAGTTGATAAAGCTGCATGATGACCGTAGTGATATCCCTTTTATTATTTTATTTAAAAATAAATAAAACATAAAGGAGCGCCTTAACATTAAATGAATAAACTTTTTGATAGCGCTGAGGTTTGAACCCATGAAAGATAAATTGTCTCATATCGGTTATAATGTCAACCGTTATTATACCATAAAATTTTATAATTAAAAAATAAAATAAAATGTTAGCGCATGAGTGTAGAGATGTCACCACGATTTTTGGAAGAACCGTTGTGACTTAGGCATTATTGTTTGCGCGTTTTGTAGTAGTGGTTATAATTTAGTTGAAAATTCAACATGAAACAGTCAGTATAATTCTAGACACTTACGGTCCGAGCTGAATCGACCAGCTCTAATACCATTAAATGAGACAGCCTCTGCCCCATTAGTGAAATTCTAATGATACCTTTAATAAAAATACAAAAAATTTTAAACTTTTAAATAACAAGACTGAATTAATTAAAAACATACTGCTTCACATACATATGCTTCCAATATATTTTACATAGAGCTTGAAACCATTACGACTAGTGGCCTTGCCACATAGATAAAAAATAAAATAAAAGTACAGAAAGTAAACCAAAATAAAGCATAACAAAAAAGACCTCCTAAGTCCAACGAGACTGACACTTATACTGACTGTAGTAGTAGGGATATGATCAGCGTTTGACAAAATGCTAACAACCTCTAATCTAGATGTTATAAAAACCCATCTCCATGCATTTCATATCATTTCCTTTTGAACTGCCGGGAAGTAAGCAAGACTCGAGCACGTCGTCTGATTGTCATAAATTAACCCAAAAAATGCAAGACAAAAAGTAAACAGGTCTAAGATATACGTACAAGTTTAAAAGTGGGAATGAGCGTGTAAAATAATAATATATATGACAACCATAATTATTCAAACAAACGTATCTGATAAGTGCAAAATGTACCTATTTTTTTATATATGTTTTGTTACACTTATCAATGCTTTGTGGTAAATATCGTACGAATAAAACCCGATTTGTTTATAAATACGTTTACGATACTTTTTAGTGTATATATTGCGTATAGTGTGAATATCATTGAGTTTACTTGATTTTATCTCATTTTTGCAGGTATTCAATCAAGCATATCTTGGCATTGTTGTATAGAGCATTGAATATGCTTTCCAGCGCTTCGAACCGGGCAAAAAATGGAGTTACGGTTCAAAAGTTACGAATAAAACAGTGCTGAATTTTTGCTGTTCTGGTGTGCTGTGCCTTTGCAGGGCCGGGCGGTGCACCGCCGGACGGTATTTCTAGCGTCGGGCGCTCTGGAACAGCACTGGAACTTGCAAAATAAACCTCATATCGCCGTCGGGCGCCCCAAACCACTGTCGGGCGAAGTTGTGCGGACTGAACACCATTTAAGGCCAAAAACACTATTTTTTGGTTATGGTTTTGGGGTTTTGTGATCCCAACTCCATCAAACTTCATTTTTCATTGGATTAGCTAGAAAACAACTATGGAGCTTGCACACGGATGAACCGGATGGATTGATCGTCGACCGACTCTGACAATCCGCGAGATGTTTGGTTCATTTCTCTTTTTCTTTGTGTTTTTCTTTATGGTTGGGTTGTGTATATGTATTTGCCGTAAACTCGTGTATATTTGTCGCACATGGCGTTGTATAAAACTTCTTTACTAATCTTTATTGGTGATTGTCTCTGATTTTTGCTTTATGTGCGGGGTTTGAGTTGCGTTAGAGATAATCCTCGGAAACTTCGATTAGGGATGATTATTTGTTAGTTTCTGGACTCTAGAGATAGATTTAAGAGCTAACAATCTTCAATAGGCGTCGAAGCTTAATGCCTTCCGTGTTTCGAGGCTTCGCTCGCGAGAGTGACGAAGAGAGTGACACGGTTGTTATCTCAACTTTGCGTTAGACATAACCTTTGTTGTGAGCGATGCTGGGTGATATTGAGGAGTATTGTAGGTGGAGTATAACTGGTCGGTAAGTTTAAGTTTGTGAGGAGTGATTTATATGCATTGTCGGATGAGTTTTTCTCTCTGAAAAATGATTTCTTTTTGTTTTAATGTTTACTTTTATGTTTTCTTGTTTGAAACTATTTTATTCCAAACTCATAAACGCGAGAGATTGTCGAACGACATAAATCCCGGAGGGAATTCTTCCGCAAATAAATATTTTTGCTTGCTTGCCCTATTCTGCAACCAACAAAATGGCGCCGTTGTTGAGGATCGGTTTTGATATTGAATCACATTGCGATAGTTTCTTTGTTTTTGAGTTTTGTATATATCGTATATATTGTCTGTTTCCATTATGTTTGTTCAAGTGTTGTATACATTTTGTTCCTGTAACGTTTGTTTAAGTGTTTGGTTAGGACGCTTGCTTTTGGTTGCGCGGTGAGACATCACCATGGCATGAATGAAGGAACTTTCTAATTAAGCATCGTAAAGGCGTCGAGCTTACGACGTAAAACAAACATGTTTTATAGTTTTTCTTTTATAATGTATTGTTTGTTGTTTGGTTGCAAATTTTGATAAGCTTATTTGAGGATGCTTTTGTGATTTTCCAAGTTGGTTCGTTTCAACTTGCGGATGTATGGTAATGATTTTGTTAAGTTTTGTACACGTCAGAGGTATGTATTTGTCACTTTCTATACTTTAGCATATTCATGATACTTAGGCATTTTACAAACTACCATGCCATCCATTATTTTGTATATTTGTTCTATTGTGAATCACTTTAGTTCCCAACCTTTTTGTGAGATGGATTTCCATTTGTTCATATACGCGCGGAGTACCAACATTCTTGTTCTAATTGGATTTTATTATGTTGAATCTGTTGTTTGTGTTGTTTATATGAATGCATGAAAAGGATCAAGGCAATTGTTTCATTTTGAGCACAACTACCTTAGCCAAATAGTCAATTCACCTTGTGAGTGTGTGAGAATTTGTAACCCCTTTGAGCTTTTTAATCCATGTTTTTATTTGAACTTAATGCTTGTCTATGAGTATTTAGTTCACTTATTTTTGAATGGATTTTTTTTTCCTGGACCTCAATTTTGTGTTGTTGTATGGATTTTTTCCTTGCCTTAGAAAGTATGGAGTATTCATATGATGGTGCGGTTGAATTCAAGTTGGGAAGAGGATGATGGTATACGTATTGGATGGATTCTGTGAGGATTGAAAAAGAAAAGAAAAAAGAGAAAAATTTGTGAAAGAGAAAGGGAAAGAAAAAAGGAAGAAAAAGAAAAATCCTTGAAAAAGGAAACAAAAAGAGTTTCAATAATTGTGCTAAATAAGTATGGTGTATTGTGTAGCACTTGGGATTTTGGAAGAAGTTGGTTGAAATTTTTGTGTGTGAATCTTTGTGAGTTGATCACTCCCTTAGGTTTAGGCAAGTTTTTATTTCAATTACCTTTAGAAATTGTCCCTTGTTTGTTTACCCGACCACGTTACAACCTTGAAAGTCCTTGTGATTCTTGCCTTTGTATTCTCAATATGAATTTGTGGATGTATGCATAATTTAGTCTTTTGTTTACATGAGTGTTGTGTGAGTGTAAAGTACCTTATTGTGTGTTTTTCATCTACCGATGATTATTTTTGCTAGGTGTGATTCACTTTGGAACTTGTGTTGTTTTAGAATTTTTGATATGATTTTTGTATTTTGCATTTGTTTCGTGACTATGTTGTCGTCGTAGTTTAGTGGTAAGTATTTAATTTTTGTGTGTATCATTTTCATATGAACCATTCATTCGTTTCCGTTTTTCAAAACCTGTTGATTCGTCTTTCTTTGGATATCGCTTTTATGTTTTAAAGTTTGTTTGATTCTGGTTTGTGGACAAACAATTATGTAAGTTGGGGAGATTTGATAAGTGCAAAATGTACCTATTTTTGTATAAATTTTTTGTTGCACTTATCAATGCTTTGTGGAAAATATCGTGCGAATAAAACCCGATTTGTTTATAAATACGTTTACGATACTTTTTAGTGTATATATTGCGTATAGTGTGAATATCATTGAGTTTAATTGATTTTCTCTCATTTTTACAGGTATTCAATCAATCATGTCTTACCATTTTTGTATAGAGCATTGAATAAGCTTTCCAGCGCTTCGAACCGGGCGAAAAACGAAGTTACGGTTCAAAAGTTACGAATAAAACAGTGCTGGATTTTTGCTGTTCTGGTGTGCTGCTCCTCTGCAGGGCCGGGCGGTATTTCAAGCGCCGGGCGCTCCAGAACAGCACTAGAACTTACAAAATAAACCGCCTGCCGCCGGGCGCCCCAAACCACCGTAGGGCGAAGCTGTGCAGGCTGAAACACCATTTAAGGCCCAAAACACTATTTTTTTGGTTATGGTTTTGGAGTTTTGTGATCCCAACTCCATCAAACTTCATTTTTCATTGGAATAGCTAGAAAACAACTATGGAGCTTGCACAAGGATGAACCAGGGTGGATTGATCGTCGACTGTAACGCCCCAGTTTTGTTAGATTTATTTAATAGTGTAGATTTAATTGGTTTTGGTTTTATATTATTTTATTATTGACTTTTATTTGGCAATATATTATTTTTCATTGTTGTTGATGTTTTATCGCATTTTGAGAGCGTTTGAGAGATATTTGAGCTGAGGGGTATTTTGGTCTTTTTGGGGGGTAGATATTTTCATAAAACGAGAGAAAAGAGAGAAAATTAGAAAAGAAGATAAAAAGAGAAAGAAAGAAGAACAAGAGAAGAAAAAGAGAAGAAAAGATTGGAAAAGCTAGGAAATCGTCAAGACAACTCTAGGAATCGAATTTAATCGGGTAAGGGTGTGAAATATTATTATCTTATCCATGTGTATGATTATGTATGTGTGTGTTTGAATTGTTTAGATTGTTTTAGAGATATATGTGGTTAGGTCGAATTGGACAAAGTCGATAAAAACCGATGTTTTCACAGTTAGAATTCGAAATAAGTTACGTAGTTGTATCGAGTAAGGTTAGGTCGTCGTATAGCGTGCTTTTTATTCGATTTGGTGATGTTTGAAAATTCTGATTTTTGAAAGGTTGAAATTTAATCGAAAAATCGAACGTCGTAGAAATTTCGTTTATGTGTTCTAAATTGTTCTTATGTATTTGGTGGTTGCGCGTATATGTTTGTTTCGGTGAAAATGTTCGATTTAGTCGAGTTTTCGGGTATTTCGGAAAATTACAGCAAGGGTGTAATTTGAGAAATCTGGTTTTTGAGAAAAACAGAGTTATGCATCGATACATAACAGCCATGTATCAATACAAAATGGTTTATGTATTGATACATAACCCTTATGCATCGATACATACTGTAGAATTTTAAGAAAACAGAATTTTCACTACAGCATGCGTCGACACATGCATGCTATGTATCAATACATGTGGCCTTTTTGCATCGATACATAAACCTATGTATTGATACATACTGAGCTGTACCAGAAAATTCTAGTTTTTCGGGGAAACTTCGGAAATTCATATCTTCTAAACCGTAAGTCGGTTTTGATCCCCGTTCGAAGCGTTGGAAAGCTAATGAGATGTTCTTTCTAGGAAAAATGGTTTTGAGGTCTGAACCTGGTCCAATTAGAGCAGTATTTTCAAACCGTATCGTACTGTCAGGCCTCCGGTTTATGTTGTTGCGTTATTTTGAAATATCCATATCTTTTGCGTTGTTTATCCGATTGAGGTGTTCTTTATATGGATGTGAAGCTAAAAATATGTTCTATGATTTGGTGAAGAAAAATATTATTTTTAGCCGACTTTTAACCGACTTTTCCGGTAAACCGTAAATCGAATTGTTTGGTTATTTGTGAAAACGTTCGGTTGCCGTTTGGCACAATTGATGTGAATGTATGTGGATTGTGTGTGATGTATGCATGTCAAGAGTTTCATGAGTCATGTTGTATGTGAAGCATCATGATGTGCATTCTTGCATTGTGGGGTTCTAAGATGAATCCGTTGTAACGTCGTAAGCCTTTTAAGAGGGGGGGGGGCGATGATTACAAACGATTGTAAGCCTTTTGAGAGGTGGGAGCAATCGGATTATAAGCCTTTTGAGAGGTGGGGGCAATCCATAAACATTGTAAGCCTTTTGAGAGGTGGTAGCAATGGGTGAACATCGTATGCCCGACGGGGAGTTACACTAAGTAACGAGCGATGGTTCCAATAAGTTCTTCAATTGAACTTGAGATGAAATGAGTCGGTACCGCATTGCATTTGCATAGAGTCGTGAGTCGGTCTCTATGATTTGCATTGGTCATCCTTGTTTTTGTGCATGGATGAATGAACATGAATATATGTGTTTATGTTGAATGATAAGCATTGTGATGAATATGCTTGGTTTTGTATATATATATATATATATATATATATATATATATATATATATATATATATATATATATATATATATATATATATATGCCTTGCGATGTATATTGAATGAGATGTGATGAATTGTGATAAGAATTGTATCGTTGTAATGATGCATTGAAGAATGAATATAATATGTATGTTTATGTGGAATGGTAGAATGGTGAGAATGTGTTATGTGTATACTTTTGTGTTGGGATATATGATTATATGCATTATTATTATGATAATATTTCTCACCCTTCTGCTGTTTTATAATGCTCTATGAGGCATTGCAGATTAGAGTTGCTGGAGGTCTTTTTGTGAAGATTAGTCCTTCGTTCTGTTGTCAGTCTTGGTGTCTGCTCTGATACGTAGCACGGGAGTCGGGGAAACGATTATGTTATTTATGTATATAATTGTTGAATATATTTGGTATTACCTTTATATGGAAAAGTTTCCCAATTGAGGGTAATCTATTTTATGCTATGTATCAAATTTATGAGCAGGGATGATGTTTTGTTTATTTAAATGTGGCATTCCTGTTTCTGTCAGAAAAATAAATTTTTAGTTACTCTGATGTTATTTATGTATTATTTATTCGCGATGGGAATTGGGGTGTTACATCGACCGGCTCTGATAATCCGCGAGATGTTTGGTTCATTTCTCTTTTTCTTTGTGTGTTTCTTTATGGTTGGGTTGTGTATATGTATTTGTTGTAAACTCATGTATATTTTTCGCCCATGGCATTGTATAAAACTTTCTTTACAAATCTTTATTGGTGATTGTCTCTGATTTTTTCTTTATGTGCGAGGTTTGAGTTGCGTTAGAGATAATCCTTGCAAACTTCGATTAGGGATGATTATTTGTTAGTTTCTGGACTCTAGAGATAGATTTAAGAGCTAACAGTCTTGAATAGGCATCGAAGCTTAATGCCTTGCGTGTTTCGAGGCTTCGCTCGTGAAAGTGATGAAGAGAGTGACACGGTTGTTATCTCAACTTTGCGTTAGACATAACCTTTGTTGTGAGCGATGATGGGTGATATTGAGGAGTATTGTAGGTGGAGTATAACTGGTCGGTAAGTTTAAGTTTGTGAGGAGTGATTTATATGCATTATCGGACGAGTTTTTCTCTCTGAAGAATGATTTCTTTTTGTTTTAATATTTACTTTTATGTTTTCTTGTTTGAAACTATTTTAATCCAAACTCATAAACGCGAGAGATTGTCGAACGACATTCTTTCCCTCGAACCGATCTCTGTGGACACGACATAAATCCTGGAGGGAATTTTTTCCGAAAATAAATATTTTTGCTTGCTTGCTCTATTCTGCACTCAACAGTATCTTTAACCCATAAATACATATACTTTATATCTATTTATTCTAATGCATCCCTGAACTATATGCTGACTCAGGCCTTTAAACGCTGTCAAGGATATCTATCCCATTTACCAAGATCAAATATCACAAGACCACATGGCACCAACATACTTCCAATTACCAAGAGCTATGCCACCTTGCCTTGCATAACACGCATAGATAATAATCCTCGTCGGGATTGTAGGAGACCGACCAACCTCGTACGTCCCATAACGCGTGGCAGTGGACTTACACATTCCTTAATGGAAGTCTATATGATCACTCAATCATCTTGTGGTAACTTACAACCATAAATATTAAGTTAATACTTGGGAAATATCGTATCAACCTTTCAGATTATACTTATTATCTAGATACTTAGGTTGAGTGTCAAATCCATCAAATATTTTGTCATATTTCTTCTTGGAATGATCCTTATCTTTACATAATCAGTTCAGTTTGTACAATGAATAATTCTATGGTTAACTTCCCAGGTAAGAGAGGTGGACCATAAAGGACATAGTCAACCAAGTCTTTCCTTAGCCAGAACCCAATCAAATACACCCACTCAATGTATCCAACTTCCCTTATGTTATTGAGGATCTAACACTTAATATCTAGGAATGTTGTTTTCTCATTAATAGATCATATTTCTTAGTCTAACAATCACAATCATTCACGTATAAATAAAATAAATAATTAGACAATAAATCAAACAATGCAAGCACAATACAACCTCAAATTGTCATTGGTTATTCCTATGATAAATAATTAAGGTCGGCGTAATCTCGTTCAGTGATTCGTGAAAATTATTATTCAAGAACATACTCTCCTTACTTATTTATCGTTTGTAGGGCTTGGGTCACCAATATATATATATATATATATATATATATATATATATATATATATATATATATATATACCGTCCCAACGTATATGAAATCTTGCCCCCACCTTTTGTTGTTGAGCGTTGTTGAAAGTCCACAAGTGTTTTCTCCGATTTTTACCAAGAACGTAATTTACGATAACCGTTGAATTATACGAAATTTATAAAATAATTAGAATATAATGTGTGGTTAATTAAACATAATCCCGTTGCAACTTAAAATATTTATTTATTAAAATATTTAATAATTACCTCCATTATTTTAAAATAATTATTAAAGAGTATATTTCTATTTGGATTTGTTCGTTTTATAAAATTATCAAGAGTATATTCCTAATAACATTTAAATTTTATAATAATACTTGGGCATTATTAGGACTTAAAATGGTAAAATTTATCTTGGACATTATAAGTTCAATATTTCGACATATGAACTGAAATTTACATATAAATTTTAAAATAACCTTCATATAAACAACATAATTAAAATAATATAATTATAATAAAATAAACATTATAACGGCTTACCGGTTACTTATAAAAATAATTTTCTTAGAACTTTGACATATAAAACTCCTTTCAAACTTTAGAATAACTTTTACCACAAAATAACTCTAAAAGCTACAAATCGACACCGTGAGAACCTCGATAACAAAAACTAATATTTCTATATAAATCAACTGGAGAAGGAAAGAAATAAAGAGGCAGGAAAGATGGTTTGTGAATGAATGAATGAAAATGGAGTGGAAAAGACCTTTATTTATACTAGTTTCAAAATATTAAAATAACATAAGTGTATCTCTTTTTACCCATACCTTCTAACTTTTCAACTCTTCCTAGTAAATTTGTCTTTCTCAAATATTTACTAGTCTTACATCAATAATTCTATAAATGTTCTAGTATGCCTTTGTGAAAATAATTTATGAGAAAGGTATGGGAACTTGATATCAAAATGTTTTATTACATAAGATGATGTAGGATATTAATTGAAACATGAGATATATATTTCTTTTATAAAATGAAATAATAATAATAATAATAATAAGGAGGATAATTATTTGATATATTTATTAATTTAAAATATTTTATTTACTAATTAGTTTGTAGAGTAAAATGATGATATTCAAATAAAATAAAATAAAATAATAATAATAACAAACAATAACAATAATAATATAAATTATGTGAATAATTAATTAACTTAAAATAAAGTATTTTAAGTATTAGTTTCAAAGTTTAGTTTGTAAAATGAAACGATGATATTCAAATCGAATAATAATATTAATAATAAATATAAAGGGTAATTAATTGATAAATTAATTATTATAGTTGTTAGTTTTAATATTTAGTTTTTAATAATTAGTGATATTAAAATCTCAAATCTAATCAGATTTATTATGTAAGGTATAGAAAATTAGGATGTTACACAGGAGTTGCACGAGAGTCAGCAGTGTATTTAATTGTATATTTCCATCAAAATTATTTTTAACTAAGTTAAAACCGCCTAGACTTATCCGAGTCCTAGAGGTACACCGAAAATTACACTTTGATCTCGTTTATTTAATATGAACTAAATCAATTAGATATAATTTCAGTTGTTAGTCCCTTCCTATTTTAGAATCACATCGTTAGATTTACATGGCATTAATAGATAAAAATAAGGTTGATTATTGGCCCCTGTGGGTTCGATATCTTTAAAACTACGATTGATTCTATTCACTTGCATAATAGCCCAATCATGGATTTCTTGTCAGTCAGGTTGTTTACACTTTAATTTGCAACTGTTAATTTTTGATTTTACCGTTAATTACTCTGATTATATTGTTCTTCACCACGAGTGAGTAGTTCATTAGAACTAAGGGTCATGAGACCTATCTCATGATTATTCGTATGATCCATTGTTATTCGATTACGATAATTTTAACTACAAGATTATTTTAAAACCTGAGTTTTTTGTTCAACACTTGTACAAAACATAAGAGTTCTCATGTACTGATCCTAGTCTAAACGGATATCTATCGGTACCCGAGCTCAGGTTTTTAAATAGTTAAGTTTGAAACAATAAAAGTGCTCAGACATGATTGAGAAATGTTCCATCTTTATAGTTGTGCAAAAGAAAAAAATCTCTGACAAAGAATCCGGTCGTGCGAAAGCAAACTAATTATTCAATGTAAATTGCACAAAGCGGTTGAAAAAGTAAGTGTTGTCCACATTTATTTATTTTTTAAAAGTGTATCAAAATTCTTGTAATAGAAGGGAATTGATCATATGAATGTGTCAGAGTAGGGAATATAAACCCGAAGTCATGTATGTTTCAGAGAATTTTAAGTGATTTTTATATAATCTGTTTTACAAAAGTGCTTTTTAATTTAACTTATTTTAGAAACTCTTATATTTGGTCACTTTAAACAGAATTCGGTTTTATACCTTTGGTCCCAATGGTTCAATCATTTTTACTACTTCGCACAATTGTATACTTACAGTGTCAAACAGTCATGAATATAACTCTATTAAATGGTAAGATATGCCTTAGGGACTAGAAAATCTAGGATTTATGAGGTTCATTAAGAACTAGAAAAAAAATTAGTTGCTAAAATCTCTGACAAATTTATCTACCTACCAAATTACATATTGCATATTATTTTAAAAAATTACAGTTTAATTATTGTCTTCAAACTCCCAGGTCTTGAATAAAGATTGGTGTTCAAATTAAAACAACAATTTGCATAATGATAGTAATCTCATTTGCATATATTTCAAGGGCTCGCTGAAGTGAATCAGTGAGTAGACTATAAACCCACAACAACCAACACCACTTACAATTTTTTCAACTCATGTTTTAGAGAGAGACTCTCTGCCTTCTCTCTAGAATACTTAGCACCTTCTCATCCGCCTTGTTATCTTCTACATTCAACATTCAACAAATATGTATCAGGTTCATTAATACATTCATCCTCAAAGTTGGGATTCTGGTTCCTAAGTGGGAGGTTAGTCTTGGATAGATTTTAAGGGTTTGGTTTAAAGTCCTAACCTTAGGGTTAGGGACCTTCCTTCCTTGAAATCTTCTCCGCGGGGGCTGCCTTTTAACTTGGGTGTTGGGATCTTTAGCTGAAAGCGGTTGCTGGGGTGGTCTGGTTTTTCTTGGTCAGTGTTTATCCTGGAGCTTTGGGGTAGAGGCTTTTGAGTAGAATGAGTTTCAGGAAGGAAGAAGAATGGAGAAGAGTCGATAGGAATAGTAGGTCTAAGGCAATGAATGCAAGAAGATCTGTTTGGAGAGCTCATGGTGGAAAAAGCACAGAGTTGGATTTCATGAATGCATCATCATTTTTTTTCTCAGAGTTTCCAGAAGCGTTTGAAGCTAAACAGATGTTCGATATCTTCAAGGAATATGGAATGGTGTTGGAGGTCTACATTCCTCCAAGAAGAGATAAGAGAGGGAAGAGGTTTGGGTTCGTGAGGTTTACAAAGGTTGTTGATGAACATCTCCTTGCCATTAAGTTGGACAACATTGTCATTAATGGCAAAAAGATATTTGCAAACAAACCTATATTTCAAAGGAGGGAGGTGGAAGTGCAAGCGAAAGTTCAGGTGGTTCATCAAGAGATAGGTTTGAATACGAATGGTTTTTGTGCTCAAGGCAGTTATGCAAAAAACGTAGGAATTGGGAAGTAATCATATGCTCAAGTAACTACAGTAGGTAGAAGGTTTCATGAAGGTCATAAGAAGACTCGAAATCAAGTTTATATGGGAGACAAACCGGATTTTGCACATCTTATGTTTGACGTGGAGAAAGAAGATATGCTCAGGTTCGAAAAGGCTTTTGTCGGTGTTTTGGAGGACCCTGGTTCGGGCTTTGATGTCCAAGAGGCATTGCATATTGAAGGGTATTTCCATATCAAAGCAACTCCATTGGGGGCAAACCTGTGTTTGTTGGAGGAGGAGGAAGGTGGGAGTATTTTGAAAATGGTGAAAGAAGATGAAGAATGGATTTCCAGATGGTTCTCAGATATTCATCCATGGTCCCCAGCAGATGTTGATAAGGAAAGACTGACTTGGATTAGTATTTATGGGCTGCCTTGTCATGTTTGGGGAGAGAAGTTCTATAAATTTTTGGCTGAGAGGTTAGGAGTTTTAATGAAAGCAGACGATGATACCAGTAATATGGCTAGAATGGATGTGGCCAGAATTCTTATTAGGACAAAGTTTGCTTTAAACTTTAATGAAGTTTTTAATATTGAAGTCAATGGAGATGTGTATGTAATTAAGGTGAGAGAAGATGCTGTAGGAGGAAGGAAATCTTGGGTTGAGACGGAACAATCTATAGAGGATAGTTCAAGAATTTCATCTTCAGATAGTGAAGTGGGGGACTCTTTAATCAATTCAAGTGATGAAGAAGCAGACATTCAGTTGGAAGAGGAGGGAGGTTATTTGGAAGAAAGGGAGGGGAGTGGCGTTCGAGGAAGAAATGAAAAGGCAACTGAGGAGAGAGATGCAAGTGACATTGGAGAGGGGCCCACGGATAGGTTGACTGTACCTTTCATAGACGAAAACCTAGTTTTGGGACAAGATAGGCCTGCAACAGAGGTTATAGGGGACTTGAGAGAGCAAGCACAGGTTTAAAGGCAGGGAAGTGAAGTGGACAAGTCCTTTCATGTGTCAGAACTTCTTTCGACTGAGGACCCACGGGAGTTGGGTATAATAGGAAATATCAATGAGGGGGAAGCAAATCATAGCTCTGGGAGAATTATAGAGGCATCAAAAAGAATAGAAAAACAAAACCAGTTGGCGTGGGGTCCAGAGATTAGGAAGCCTTAAAAGGTGGTGCAACTTGATGAAATTTATCAGAAATTAAAGATACCTGTTACCCCTTCATATTACTCAACCTTGCTGAATGGAAGAAGATCGTATGGAGAAATGGCTGCTAAACTAAATCAGTTATGTGTAGATGGTGAGGAGGAGATATCTAGTGATGGAGGGACCCCTATGTCTGCTGGTGATTCAATTGGAGATGAAGAGGTTAAAAAAAGTAATTCTAGAATTAGAAGAAAGCTAGAGGGTCTTCCATCAAGATATGGGGTGCCATTAAGCAGCTGGGGGTGGAAGCTGAGGAAGATGATGAGGTTGTAGATAATTGCATAAGGAATTATGAAGCTGTTGAGAGGAGAATAATTACAGGAAAGAAGGTGGCAGCTAAGGTGAAGTTATGAATTTTATGATGTATAACATCAGAGGGTGTGGTAGTAGTGTTAAGAGGAGGAGGCCTAGGGCGTTGTTCCAAAAAGAAGAGGTGGATGTGGTTTTTTTGCAGGAAACCAAATGTGAACTGATGACAGACAAGTTAGTGAAGGAGTTATGGGGGAATTAGAATTGCTTATGGTCTGTTGTAGGTTCTGTAGGCAATGCAGGTGGAATTCTTACTATATGGAAGGAAAACTGCCTAGTTCCGATTCGAAGTTTCAAAGGTAACGGGTACTTAGGAGTGAATGCTACTTGGAAGGGGCAAAATGTGTACTTTCTAAACATCTATTCTTCGTGTTCTAACGTGGACAAGAGAGTTCTTTGGAGCAAGATTCTGCAGCTCAAGGATACTATGGAAGCAGGTGAATGAGTCATTGGTGGTGACTTTAATGCCATCAAAAATAGAAGGGAGAGATTTGGGAGGTGTAATCTAAACAATAGAATTATAGAGGAGTTCAAGGACTTCATTGAGTTGTATGGTTGTGTTGACATTCCTGTGCGTGGGAACAAACATACGTGGTTTAATGCTTCTGGTAGTTCGTGTAGCAGGATTGACAGGTTCCTCGTTTCCCCTGGTTTGATTAATAATTGGAATTCGATCACTCAAAATGTTGGTTCAAGGGACATCTCTGACCATAGGCCAGTGCCGATAATAACAAGAAACATCGATTGGGGTCCGAAACCTTTCAAAGTTTTGAACTGTTGGTTAGAGCATCATGAGTTTCTTCCTTTTGTTAGACAGGTTTGGGAGTCATATAAGGTTGAAGGCAGTGTGTTCTTTATTTTGTGTAAGAAATTTCAGCACCTTTGGAGTCGGTTACGGTGGTGGAATGCCAATGTCTTTGGCTGGGTTGACACAAAGATCAGTGAGAATACTACTACTATCAATGATGTTGAGGAGTTAATTGCGCAAAATGGTGAAGAAATCAATGCTGATTTATTGAGTGCTAGAAGGGTTGCCGAGGACGAATTATGGAGAAATTTGAGAATAAAGGAAATCATAGTTAAACAAAAAGCGAGGTGAATTGGATTAAAGAAGGGGATGTAAATACAAAGTTTTTCCATGCTGCAATTAGGCATCGTAATAGTATAAATTCAATCAGCTCAATGCAAATAGAAGGTGAAACAATTGAAGATGTTCTTTGTATTAAAGAAGCAGTGGCAAGTCATTTTGAACATAGATTTAAGAGAGAGTGCAGAGTGTTGCCCAAGATTGGGTACAATGGGTTCAAGCGTATAACAGAGGAGGAAAGTTTGATGTTGGAGGAACCTTTCACTTTCGAAGAAGTCAAACAGGTCGTGTTCTCAAGTGAAGGAGATAGGAGCCCAGGTCTAGACGGTTTCAACTTGAAATTCATAAAACATTGTTGGGAAATGGTTGGTTTGGATTTCTCAAAATGCATTCTAGAATTCTTTGAGAATGGAATTCTTCCAAAGGTCTTTACTTCATCCTTTATAGCACTGATACCGAAGAATGATGACCCCAGAGGTATGAAGGACTTCCGGCCTATTTGTTTGATTGGGTCTGTTTATAAAGTTGTTGCAAAGTTGTTGGCAGGTAGAATTAAGAAAGTTATGGACAGATTAGTTTCCAGCACACAAACAGCGTTTATCCAAGGGTGGGGCATATTGGATGGAGTTGTGGTGTTAAATGAATTGATTGATCTTGCTAAAAGAAGTAAATCAAAGGTACTGATGCTTAAAGTCGGTCTTGCAATGGCCTATGATAGGGTGGAGTGGAGATATTTAAAAGACATTATGAACTACATGGGATTTGGAAGCAAATATATAAGTTGGATTGAGGGAACTGTTATGCATAACTTTTTGTCAGTCATGGTCAATGGTAGCCCAACCCGTGACTTCAAGGTATCGTGTGGCTTGCGGCAGGGAGATCCATTATCCCCATTCCTCTTTACGTTAGTTGCGGAGGGTCTTTCGGTTCTAGTGAAGAGAGCTGCTCAGGTGGACGCTTTCAAAGGTGTAAAACTGAATTCTGGTGTATCGTATGAACTACTACAATATGCTGATGATACGATTTTAATGGGTGACACGTCTTGGACGAATCTTTGGGCTCTAAAGGCTTTGTTGAAAGGGTTTCAATTGGTGTCGGGGCTACAAGTTAATTATAGTAAAAGTTCATTGTTTGGCATTGGTGTGGAGGAAGACTTTCTAAGGGCAGCAGAGAGTTTCCTTGGATTCAGAGTTGATAAGTTCCCTCTCAAGTTTCTGGGAGTGCCAGTTGGTGGTAATCATAGGGCTATCTCTTTCTGGAAACCTATGATTCAGAGAATTCAGGCACGACTGTCAACATGGAAAGGAAGGTTTCTATCGAAGGCAGGTCGGGTGACTTTAATAAATTATGTTTTGACTAATCTACCTTTGCACTATATGTCTGTTTTATTGATGCCGTGTAAAGTAGTTAGGATTATAACAGGTATTCAACGTCGCTTTCTGTGGAGAGGATCTGCGAGTTCCAAAGTTGTATCGTGGGTGAGGTGGGATGAGGTGTGTAGACCGAAAGAGGAAGGTGGGATGGGGATAAAAAATGTCAAATGGTTTAATGTAGCACTAATGGCAAAGTGGTTATGGAAATTGTTATCTTTGAAACATAGGTTATGGCAGGGTGTAGTAGAGGCTAGATATTATGATCATGTTGTTGATTTCCATCGTGGAGTTATGTCGGAATACAAGCACAGACCATCGTTGTGGTGGAGGGATCTGTTTTTGGTTTGGAAGATGTTTGGGGAAGAAGGTTTTGTGCAGCAGCTGAAAGATGAGGTAGTTGATGGGAACGATACACTATTTTGGCTATCAAAGTGGTGCGGTAATTTCTCTTTAGCAGACAAGTTTCCTGGGTTGTGGGAAGCTTCAAGTAATAAATGGGGGAGGGTTAGGGAGTATTGCTGCTCCAGCTCAAATCAACAATCTTGGAGACTTGATTTTGGTAACCCAACAGCAACAGGTGGGTGCTCGCAGGCGATCATGGAGTTGAATACAGTGCTGCCTGTTGGAATTGGGAGTTTAACAGGTATAGACATGGTTGGCTGGGGTATGGAGGTTACTGATGAATACTCGGTTAGAGATGGATACAAGTTGTTGATGAAGTCTCATAATTCACAGCATGTTAATGAGAATTTGGTGGAGGTTTTTAAATTGATCTAGATGTCCTCTGCGCACCCGAAGATTCAATTGTTTGGTTGGCGTTTATTTCGTGACAGGTTAGCAACCAGAGATAATCTACATAGAAGACACATTTTGTTGGGAAGCGAAGGCGTGGCTTGTCCTTTTTGCCAAAGGGAAGAGGAGGATACGGCCCATTTATTCTATACGTGTGATTTCTCAAGGGAAATTTGGAATCATATAGGGAGATGGTTGGACACTGAAATCGGAAGTCATGACACTTTATTGTTAATGTTTCATCATTGGATTCAGGCCTTGATTGCTAAAAATGTAAGAATAAAAAATGCGGAAGGACTTTGGTTGTCTATAGGGTGGTGCTTTTGGTTAACTAGAAACAACATCGTTTTTAATAGAGAAGTGTGGAATTTTGAATCAATAGAATACCGAATCATTCTACTTACTTGGTGGTGGTTAGGAAAAAGGATTAACGGGCGGTATACTTGTAATTACTATGATTGGACTAACTTCCCATGTGAATTTTTGTAGTTCTCACATTGGATAGTGTAGATGTATGTAGTTGGTTGGATACACCTATTTGTATCGGGTTGAATATAATTTTTGCTTAGTAAAAAAATAATAATAATAATAATATTGATTAGCAAAATGATAGCGTAATACATGTAACATTAAGTTAATTAGTTTTCAGAACATTTATCAATTTACAAATCATATTCATCAAGCAAACATGAATATAAAATTTATGATCGGTCTCCAAAGTTCTTCACTTTCCATTAATTTTTGAAACCTTCCAATGTCCAATTCACTCAAACTTCAATACTATCAATAGCAAATACGAATTACATTCTTCTATTGATTTGTAGTAACATTTATAATAAAGTAATCCTATGAGGAGTCTATGATCAAATTGAGGAATTCAAAGCATTATAAGCTACCTATAATAATAATCCACTAGAATCAAGAGATCATAATCCAATTGTGTCGTGAAACAAATCCATTAAAAAAATTGAGTTTAGAATTAAGACACTTTTAAGTGATTAAAATAATTCATTGGCGAAACATATGATGCACATTATCAATCAATACTAGCACCTACATTTCTTAAAAAGTATATATATATATATATATATATATATATATATATATATATATATATATATATATATTTGTATTTTTTTTTAATTAACACATTGTCGAAATCGTGCTTTTTAATTCATTAAAGATAATTAGTGGAGAAGCTTCAATTTTATGTATTACGAATAATAAACTAATTTATTTTCGTTTGCATGACATATGTTTTCATCGGCCTGATGTTATGTTGGCCATTCCTTGAGCTTTAGCCCAACTTGGATGGATTATTGGCTGATCAACAATGATTCTTTTTTCAATGATATTTACACCTCCAATTTTATCTTTATTTGTCGTGTTAATAAAAACCACAATTAGATTAATGTTGTAATAGTGTATCTTTGTAGATCTAAAGTAAAAATTTATAAATTTTTTGAAATATGTTTATCACTTTGGATCTATCAAATAGCATTTTGATAAATTCAAAGCAATTAACATGTGTAAAAAAATTATAAATCTTTCACTCTAGAGCTACTAGGATTCTCTCTTACAATATTACTCTAAAACTACTAAAGATGCTCTCTTATAATTTTAAAGTAATTGTGGTTTTAATTAACAATACAAATAAGAGAAGATTAAAGATGTAATAAGTAACCATTAAAAAAAAGATGGATTGTTAATGGACCAGAATCCATGCAAGTTTGACTAAAGACCAAGGTAGGGACAAAATAGCTCGGGTGGATGCAAACATAATCAATGTCAATGAAAATAAAACTTGTTATAATCCTTAATAAGAGAGTATATAAACAATTGAAGATTCTCCACTTTTTAATTTTTGCTAAACGAAACACATGATCTCTACAAAGTGATAACCTTAAAGAAAAAAAATTAGACTTTTGAAAAAAAAATGTGTTAGGTCAGTATTATTCTTCCTTTTTTTGCAAATGCAAATTTTTTTTTATTATTATTGTTCTTGTTGATTAAGGTTTTGTAATCTTGTTTATATACATTTGAAACTTCGTCATTAGAATATTGACAATAAATCTTAGTTAACAACTTAGCTTCTCCTCTATTTTTAGGATAAACAAGTCATTCGGTTATAAGTTATCGTGTGCCCCATCCTTGCCCAACTAACTCATTCTCCTAATCTCTTTGATTGCCAACAAAACAAGAAAAAACAATTAAACAACACAATGTACATGAAACAAAAAACAAAACTTACAACATTTGTTGTTGATAATGGTGTTAGTTTAAACTAAGCATATCCAAAGCTCCACCAAAAAAAAAAAATTTTATCATAAGTACTTTAATGAGAACTTGACCATTACTGCATCTCAACTATATAAATTTCTCATTGATATGTAGGGAAAAAAGAAGATAAAAGAGTACGAAATTGAATCCATCTAAGAATAATTAAAACATAATCATATATTAAACATAATAAATGTAATATATATTATTAAATTTTAAAAAATTGGTATGCATTTAAAACAAATCAATACATAATCTAACCACTAATCAATAAACATACTCGATTAATATCAATACAGTCTCCATTTAGTATCAATCATTGGTAAATCATAATGATCTACCTCTTAAACATAGACAACAAATTAAGATATTATATAAGATTTAACAATGTTACATGTCGAAGAAACATAAAAGAAGACAGGTAAACGTGCAAACACATGTTATTTATTTGAACTTTTTACGTAAACATCTTACACATAACATGTTCTATTTTAATTACTTATAATTACAAATCCTCAATCACTATATTGAAAAAAGAAAAAAAAAAGTTCAAACATGTGACATCTAATAATTTTAGGCAACTTAACAAAATCTTAATCTATATAAATTATGAAAGAGTTTAGAAACAATAAAATATACAATTGATAAAAAAAGTTTAAATATATATATATATATATATATATATATATATATATATATATATATATATATATATATATATATATATATATATATATATATATAAATAAAATACACAAAAATTGGAAGCAAGCAACATAGTACCTAAGTTTAAGTCCACCTCCACAATTGAATCATCATCATCTTTTTACATATATAAATCACAGTAAATCTCAAGCTAATCTAGGCTAGTTCAGTTTTATAATGATTATATCAACAAACAATGATTAAAATTAATTGTAAATAAATAACTAAAATTTGTTAAGCAATTATATATATAACTTTTGTCCAATTATATTCTTCTATATAAATCATAACAGAGTTTAGAAACAATAAAGTATATAATTGATACAGAAGAAGTTCAAAAGAAATGTAAAATACACAAAAATTGGAAGCAAGCAACATAGTACCTATATTTAAGTCCTCCTCCTCAATTAAATCATCATCATCTTTTTACAAAGACTCAAAACTAGAGATAAGCCAGTAAAAACTGAGTACGGATAAAGTAATTTACCTGACTCACGGCTTTCTGACTCCGTCACATTTGGTTGGTTCATTGCCATATTCTACACATGGAAATGTACTCATAAACGTTTACATCATTGTGATCTTCGGAAAAAACAGGTTGCAATGAAAATTTAGAGGGAGAAAGAGAGGTGTTTATGTAGTTAGAATTGTGTGATTGTGATTTGTTTTCTGCACGCGAATATGGCGTTTTGATGATATTGACTTTGACAAAGTTTACTTATTTATCTCCATGCAAAAGGGAGAAATTTTCTGCAATCCGTGGAAATCTTTTACATTGCATTGTTACTTAATTTTATTTTTTTTGCTGTTAGAGTTTCTTCTCGATAAAGGTGTTACTGTTTTTATTAAATGAATTTTATAATACTATAATTATATTTTTATTAAAAGAATTATATATAAAATGTTTATACAAAATAATATTCATTTAATTATTTCCTTTTTCTACAATACTTTTAAATGATAAAATTTTAAAAACTCATAAATAATTGTTTAAACCTTTTTATGTAAATATACATAATTTTTACTATTTTAAAAACTCTTATAATGAATATCAAATTGCTAAATATCAATATTACTCTTTTAATTTATTAAGTATAAATAAATTTGAAAAAAAATATGTCATTTTTGAATAAATTTTTATAAAAATTGTTTTAAAAATATAGAATAATAATTATGGTTTTTTAAAATTAATATTAAAATGACATGACCTTGTGTGACAAAGGTATCAAAGTGATCCAATGAGTCTTATGTACTTCATTGGATCGACATCATCTTAATTTGTGTCTTTCGACAGTTGCAATTTGAGCTCAACTGGAGTCGAAGTTAGGTTGCAATCTTGCATCTTAAATATCCGAGTACTTCGCCTGCATATCTTTTTTTAGTCTTCATGTAGAATTCCATGCCAAGGAAGTATGAGAGATTTCCCAAGTCTGACATTTCAAACTCCTTACTTAAGTCGTGTTTGAAATATTTGATCTCCTTCTTGCAACTTCTTGTTATCAATAGGTCATTGACATAGAGACATAGTATAAGCAATTAACTCTTACTTCTTCTTACATATACTCCATGTACAGTTGTGCACTTCACAAATTTCTTTTCCCTTAAAAAGCTATCTATCTTCTTATTCCAAGCTCTTGGAGCTTGCTTGAGTCCATACAGGGCTTTATGCAGCGTATATACCTTGATTTCTTCACCATGTTTCACAAACCCAACTAGTTGTGCAACTTAAACTTCTTCATGTAAGGGACCATTCAGGAATTCACATTTCACATCTATCTGCCATGTGTGCCAGTTGTTCATGTTTTCTAGACCAACTGTCAACCTGATTGTTTCGATCCTAGAAACGGGTGCAAAAACTTCGTTGAAGTCGATTCCTTCTTTTTGAAGAAATCCTTTCACCACAAGCCTTGCCTTGTGTCGAGTTATTTCTCCTATGGGATTCAGCTTCACCTTGTATACCCACTTCACATCGATTGCCTTCTTGCCTTAAGGAAATTCGACAAGTGACCAAGTTTTGTTGACTTCGATGGACTTCAGTTCCTTATTCATTGCTTTCACTCAATTCAAATCCTTCAATGCCTCAGCTGCATTGAATGATTCAAAATCTGCATAGAAAGCATAGTGTATCATCTCACCTTCATTATCGACCACATCATCTAATGTAATCTCAAATTCTTGCAACCTCGGAGGCACGTGTCTGGTTCTTTGAGGCATGCTTGTGCTTGCTTGACCTCTGACTTCTTCTTGTTGAACTTTTCTTTCCGCTTCAATTGTCGGTTATTCACATAAGATTCTCAGTTAATCCTTCTTTATATTTTCAGCCCAACCCCATTCCTTAAGCTCATTTATGATCATATCTGTTTTGATCACTACTTTCTTGTTCACTGAGTCAAACAACTTCTCTCCTCCAGTCAAATGATATCTTATTACAATCATTTGACTCGACTTATCACCAAAATAGTTACTACGGCAATAAAAAACTACAAAAACATATCTAAGATAAAAGCAGTTCCTAATCTTCCTCCCTTCCAACTTCATCTATGCTTTCGGTTCACAATAAACTCAACAGTAAATAGAAGCATGTCAATGATAATAGGATCATGAAACTTAGCCTAGCTGCAACGACTTTATCTGCTACGATCCAACCATCACAATTGGACTTCACTTGTTTCATTGTTTCACAATAACTCTAAAAAAATTAATACATAAGAGCATAACATGTTAGGATATAAATATCACATAATTAGTTAGGGAGTTAGTTGATTGTTTAGTTATGATTATTTCGCATAAATAAGAAGCTAGTGTTAGACAAGAAATTTCAAAAAAGGAAATTCGACGGAGAAAACAGCTGGAATTTCTCCAAACATTGGGAAAGTTCGAGGTGTGGTTCGACCAACGGACCAATCAAAGGAACAAATATTTGATGTCTAAGAGTATAGATGAGGACTTAGAACAATTTTAAGAAGTTTAGCGTTGGCTCGAGTTCGACATGTCGAACGGGTTCGATTGGAGGCAGATTTAAAATTCAAACTGAACTAAACTCTTTTTGGTCTCATCCAAATTATGCAGGATATGTGAAAATCAATTGAGAGCCAGTTAACATGCAAAGATGATATGTCAGACGGAGAAACATATGAATGCTTGAAGACCATTATTTTATAACATTATAAATTTCAATTGTAATGATGGGATCAATGGTGGCAAAAACATTGTAAACTTCAATTACACTCAAAGTACTCGCGTACAAGAGAGAAACGAGTTTTGCTAAAGGAAAATGTACTTTTCCATTTAAATTTATTTTTGTACTTATTTTCCTTTATGTTTAAAGGGATAATTTTGACTCAGTCGAAATTAGTTGGTCAGTTTACTTTTACAACTTAGTTATTTTATTGAAAATACTCAAGATTCATTGCAAGTAATCCGACATCATAGAATGTACACTTTTTTTTCTTAGAAAATTAGCACAAACTTGTCCTACAATTTACTAGTTTGGTCCTTCAAATTATAAATATAAAACAAATAATATTACTTCCTTGAATATGATAATATTACTTCCTTGAATATGATAATATTGGGATGCCTTGATGATATTTGTGGTTAATTATCTCCCATTGAACATTCTCGTCAATTTTGTATCACAATCACAACTCACATAGAACAAACAAATATCTGAAAAAATTTGAATGAAAAAAAGTAAAATATCCCTAATCTAGAGTTTAAGCTAATTAAACTTTGATAACAATTCACTCAATTTCATTCCATTTATTCTAAAAATTTGAAACATTCAAAATTTTGAAATAATACAAATAAATCTTATAATTAGGGTAAATTACAAATTTGACAAAAATCGTTTTATTAATTTCTAAAAAAAAACATAAACCAAGAAAAATCATATAACAAAAAGCATCACAAATATTCAAGAGGAAGTTACAAGATTTTTCAAGAAAATATGAATAGAAAAATAATAAAATATTCAAAAATATATCTGTGAGACTATTGGGTCGAACTCATGTTGTGTCGAGGGAAAGCTTTCATATGTTTCGACAGGAGACAAGCATGATGTCGAAGCTGGGTCACATGTTGTAGTGAAAGAGTACATATTATTGTCGAAGTATGTTCTAATATGTATTGTCGAAATGTTTGTCGAATTGCGCCTTGTGTTAAGGATCCAATTGTATAGGTAGCTTGGGCTGCAAGTTATCTAGTTAGTCTATAAATAGGCTAGTACACTCAGTTTGTTAAGTGTTGCAAATTGTAAAATTCATTTGTTATCATTTTTAACCCTAAATGAGAAGTGAATAGTAAACAGAAAATATTTGCCCCTATCCTTATTGTTTTTCCTTCTTGTATCTCTGTTATTCCTAACCCTTGTGTGTTTCTTGCAAACAAGAAACCGTTTATACTTTGTGCAAAGGTATCATTTTTCACAACAAATTGGTGCGGTGAGCGTGGAGAAGATGTCTTCAACAAAGTATGAGATTGAAAAATTCACCAGAGTGAACGATTTCGGTCTGTGGCGCTTGAAGATGAAAGCCCTACTGGTTCAATAGGGTTGTTTGGAACCATTGAAGGGAATGACAGCCATGGACGTTGCGTTAATGAAAAGAGAAAATACGGCCATGATCGAGAAAGCCCACAACGCAATTTTGTTGAGCCTCGGTGATAAGGTTCTTCGGCATGTGTCAAAGGAGACGACGGCATCGGGGTTATGGGTGAAGCTTGAAAGCTCGTACATGACCAAATCTTTGGTGAATCGACTCTACCTGAAGCAAGCCTTATATTCATTCAAGATGAGTGAAGATAAAGCGTTGGCTGAGCAGTTGGATATGTTTAACAAGCTGATTCTTGATCTTGAAAATATTGATGTAAAGATCGATGATGAAGATCAAGCCCTGTTGCTGTTGTGTGCTTTGCCCAAAACACATGCTCACTTCAAAGAAACCCTCTTGTATAGAAGAGAGCCCATGACCTTTGAATAAGTTCAAGCAGCCTTGTATTCAAAGGATTTGAACGAAATAAAGGAGCAGAAACCATCATCATCAGTTGGCGAAGGGTTGTTCGTGAAGGGGAGATCGTCAAAGAAAGATGGTAGGTTTGACAAGAAGAAAGGTAAGGCTCATCAGAAGTCTTGTAGTGGTGATATTTCTGGTATCAAGTGATATCATTGTAAGAAGGAGGATCACACAAGAAAGGTGTACCCTGAGCACCTGAATAATCATGGAGGTAAGGACAGTGGCAATGCAACTATTGTGCAAGATGGTTATAAATCATCTGATGTCCTTGTAGTTTAGAGCAGCAACTCTTGCGAAGAGTGGATTATGGATTCTGGATGCACTTGGCATATGACTCCAAACAAGAATGTGTTTGAAGAATTATGTGATCAAGATGGTGGATCAGTGCTACTGGGAACAATAAAGCTTGCAATATTGCATGTATTGGATCTGTTAGATTCAGGCTCCATGATGAGTCAATAAGGTTATTGACTGGGGTTAGGTATGTACCTGACCTTAAGAGGAATTTAATTTCTCTTGGTGAATTCGACAAGAAAGGATATGTCTTCAAAGGAGAGCAAGGTATCCTGAAAGTCATGAAGGGGTCGAAGAAAGTCTTGAGAGGCGTGAAGAAACAATGCTTGTATACCCTTGAGGCTGAGGTTGTAAGTGGTTCAACAAATATTGCATCCATGAAACCTGTGTCGAAGACAGAAGTATGGCATGTGAGATTGGACAATGTCAGCGAAAAAGGCCTCGTCGAATTGGGGAAGCAAAACCTGCTAGGTGGTGACAAAGTCGAAAAGTTTGAGTTTTGTGAATCTTGTGTATTTGGTAAATCCTGTAGGGTGAAGTTTAACAAAGGGAAGCAAAGAACACATGGATCCCTGGATTATATTCATGCTGATCTTTGGGGCCTGCAAGGAATACTTCACACTCAGGTGCAAGTTATTTTCTATCCATCGTTGATGACTATTCCAGAAAGCTGTGGGTATTCATTTAGAAGACGAAGG
This sequence comes from Lathyrus tuberosus, assembly GCA_022829125.1. Taxonomy (NCBI): domain Eukaryota; kingdom Viridiplantae; phylum Streptophyta; class Magnoliopsida; order Fabales; family Fabaceae; genus Lathyrus; species Lathyrus tuberosus. Next base: position 2,885,908 of record JALAZF010000552.1, on the reverse strand, counting down.
ATGAAGCTTTTGAGAATTTCAAAAGTTGGAAGGTTCTGGTCGAAACTCAAACTGGCAGAAAGGTTAAGACGTTGAGAACCGACAATGGCCTTGAGTTCTGCAACGAAGCGTTCGACAGTTACTGTGTTGAGTCTAGGATTGCAAGGCATAAGACTTTAGCAGGTACTCCTCAACAAAATGGCTTTGCTGAGAGATTCAATTGAACAATCCTTGAAAGGGTTAGATGCATATTGGTTAGTGCTGGATTGAAGAAGGTGTTTTGGGAAGAGGCTGTTTCGAGAGCATCTTATCTGATAAATAGATGTCCCTTGACTACCCTGGGAATGAAGACACCTGAAGAAGTTTGGTCGAGTCATCCACCAGATCTCGACAAACTGAGAGTATTTGGCTGTTTAGCCTATGCTCACATTAGGCAAGACATGGTCAAACCTAGAGCTCTTAGATGCATGTTCCTTGGATATCCTGAGGGAGTCAAGAGTTATAGGTTGTGGTGCCTAGAACCAGGTCACAGAAGATGTATCACAAGTCGTGATGTGGTTTTCAATGAGGTCGAGATGGCTTTCAAGAAAACTGGTGATGTTGGTTGAAGTACAGAAATCTCTGAAGAGGAGCTGGAACATGTAGAAATGCCTGTTGAGGTGGAGCATAGTAATGCTGAAGTGCATAGCCAAGACGAAGTCGAAGAGAAAGATGCTGAAGAGGCTGAGGAAACTGTCGATGACTACCTACTGGCAAGAGATAGGTCGAGAAAAGTCATCAAGCCACCTCAGAGACTTGGTTATACAGATCTTATAGCTTTTGCCTTAATATCTGCAAATGAGGTACTTGACGAAGAACCTAATGATTACAAGGAGCCTATGAGGAGTCGAAACAAGACTGAATGGCGAAAAGCCATGGATGACGAGATGAAATCTCTTCATGATAATAAGACTTGGGAGCTGATTGAGAAACCTGCAGGAGCAAGGTTAGTCAGTTGTAAGTGGATTTTCAAGGTCAAGGAAGGAATCGAAGGAGTGATGTCGAAGCACTTTAAGGCGAGGCTGGTTGCTAGGGGGTTCACTCAGAAAGAAGGAGTCGACTTCAATGATGTGTTCTCACCTGCATGGTTGTCAAACTCGCGGGTAGACTCGTAAACTCCTACGAGTTTACGAGTCTAAGAAGCAAAAATGAGTAGACTCGCACATGGAATCTTTTTTTATAGACTCGAGTAGACTCGGGTAGACTCACATAAACTCGTATAGACTCGCGAGTCTATGTCGAGTTTTCGAGTCTATAAGTTTTTTTGAATTTTGTTTTTTTTTAAACCCAAAAAGGCCTAAACTCCGCCAAAATATTTTATTTTATTAAAAAAACTTTTTTGCTTGAATGGAATTAGTAAGCCTCTCTCCTAGTCTCTTGTTTCTGCAAAGTTTCTTCATTCTTTCAACGGCGACGTGTGTTTGTTCTGTCTCTTGGATGTTTTCCTAGTATATTCTCTTGCGGAAAGATGATGAATGGATAACTGAAGATCCTAATGAAGAAAATGTGCAAACCAAAGTTAACATTGAGAAATATGATATTATTGTTGACAATGATGTGGAAGTTGATGTTGTTGTTACTTATGTTGTGCAAAGTGGTGGTAGTGGCGGCGGTGGTGGTGGTGGTGAATTAGGTGGAAGCGAAACATCAAGCAATCCAACTTTGGTTAATGATGAAGAAGATGTTTCATCTGGGGCATATTTTGATGATGATACTCAAGATATCGATGACGATGATGGTGATGATTTCAATAGAGCTTTGGATGTTTAAACCTATTAGCATATTTGTTTTATGTTTTTTTTTGCTTTATGTAGTAGCCAATTAAGAATAATTTGTACTTTAAGTCTTTAACTACATACTTTGCTATTTTGTTTGTTTTATTATTGAGTTTTTTTGTTAATAAATTTATTGTGGAGTATGAAATGTAAATTTTTATGTTAACTGGTGTTATATTATATATATTTGTATCATATATGAGGCATTTACTAGTTTAAAAATATATGTGTGTTTTATGTATGTGTCACATATAGATTTTTTAATGTTGTTTTAATTTTTCATAGACTCGTACGAGTTTGCGAGTCGAGTCCGCGAGTCGAGTCTGTAGACCATTTACGAGTTTGAGTAGACTCGTGAGTTTGACAACCTTACTCACCTGTTGTAAAGCATAGATCCATTCGAATGCTATTAGCCATGGTGGCAAAGTTCGACTTGGAACTTGAGCAAATGGATGTGAAGACAACCTTCTTGTATGGTGACCTAGATGAAACGATCTTGATGCGTCAACCTGAAGGGTATGTAGAAAAGGATAAGGAAGATTATGTGTGCAAGCTGAATAGGTCTTTGTATAGCCTGAAACAGTCTCCTCAACAGTGGAACAGGAGATTCGACAAGTTCATGGCCCACATTGGTTTCACTAGGAGACAGTTCGATCATTGTGTTTACTTCAGATTTCGACCTGGAAACTCACTTGTTATTTTGTTTCTTTATGTGGATGATATCCTAATATCTAGCAACAGTGTTGAGGATGTAATGGAGGTGAAGGCTGAACTCAGTAAGGAGTTCGAAATGAAGGATCTGGGAGCTGCCGCCAGGATTCTTGGGATTGAAATCCAGAGAGATAGAAAGCAGTCGAAGTTGTGCTTATCTCAAGATACATACCTACGGAAGCTTCTCGAAAAGTTTGGTATGTCGAATTCAAAGCCTGTTGTGACACCTACAAATCCTCAGTTTAAGCTTAGTACTACTCAAAGTCCGAGTACTGAAGCTAAAAGAATCTATATGCTAGTGTAGTGGGTTCTTTGATGTATGCTATAGTCTGTACGAGGCCAGACAAAGCATATGGGGTGAGCCTTGTGAGCAGGTATATGACCAATCCTGGAAAGGCACACTGGCAAGCATTAAAGTGGATTCTCAAGTACATAAATGGGTCTCTGAGTCAAGTCCTAATTTATGGTGGAGCCTGTGGTGATGATAGCAAAGTCGAAATCGAAGGTTATGTCGACTCTGATTATGCAGGTTGTATGGATTCCAGAAAGTCTATTTATGGATATGTGTTCACAATGTTTGGCACAGCAATCAGTTAGAAAGCAACGCTTCAGAAGGCTGTTGCCTTATCAACTACTGAAGCAGAGTATATTGCCCTCACTGAAGTTGTGAAAGAAGCATTGTGGCTTGAAGGTTTTGCAAAGGATCTGAAACTTCAAGGTCGAAGTATCACTGTTAAATGTGATAGTCAAAGTGCAATACACCTGTCGAAGAATTCAGCCTATCATGAGCGAACTAAGCACATCGATGTGAGGCTGCACTTCGTCAGAGAGATAATCGAGCATGGTGAAGTCCAGGTGTTGAAGGTTTCGACTGAAGACAATGCTGCTAATATGATCACCAAGACGTTGCCGAGTTGCAAGTTTTTTCACTATATGCAGTTGATAAAGCTGCATGATGACCGTAGTGATATCCCTTTTATTATTTTATTTAAAAATAAATAAAACATAAAGGAGCTCCTTAACATTAAATGAATAAACTTTTTGATAGCGCTAAGGTTTGAACTCATGAAAGATAGATTGTCTCATATCGGTTATAACGTCAACCGTTATTATACCATAAAATTTTATAATTAAAAAATAAAATAAAATGTTAGCGCATGAGTGTAGAGATGTCACCACGATTTTTGGAAGAACCGTGGTGACTTAGGCATTGTTGTTTGCGCATTTTGTAGTAGTGGTTATAATTTAGTTGGAAATTCAACATGAAACAGTCAGTATAATTCTAGACACTTACGGTCCGAGCTGAATCGACCAGCTCTGATACCATTAAATGAGACAGCCTCTGTCCCATTAGTGAAATTCTAATGATACCTTTAATAAAAATACAAAAAATTTTAAACATTTAAATAACAAGACTGAATTAATTAAAAACATACTGCTTCACATACATATGCTTCCAATATATTTTACATAGAGCTTGAAACCATTACGACTAGTGGCCTTGCCACATAGATACAAAATAAAATAAAAGTACAGAAAGTAAACCAAAATAAAGCATAACTAAAAAGACCTCCCAAGTCCAACGAGACTGACACTTATACTGACTGTAGTAGTAGGGATATGATCAGCGTTTGACAAAATGCTAACAACCTCTAATCTAGATGTTATAAAAACCCATCTCCATGCATTTCATATCATTTCCTTTTGAACTGCCGGGAAGTAAGCAAGACTCGAGCACGTCGTCTGATTGTCATAGATTAACCCAAAAAATGCAAGACAAAAAGTAAACAGGGCTAAGATATACGTACAAGTTTAAAAGTGGGAATGAGCGTGTAAAATAATAATATATATGACAACCATAATTATTCAAACAAACGTATCTGATAAGTGCAAAATGTACCTATTTTTTTATATATGTTTTGTTGCAATTATCAATGCTTTGTGGTAAATATCGTACGAATAAAACCCGATTTGTTTATAAATACGTTTACGATACTTTTTAGTGTATATATTGCGTATAGTGTGAATATCATTGAGTTTAATTGATTTTATCTCATTTTTGCAGGTATTCAATCAATCATATCTTGCCATTGTTGTATATAGCATTGAATATGCTTTCCAGCGCTTCGAACCGGGCGAAAAACGGAGTTACGGTTCAAAAGTTACGAATAAAACAGTGCTGAATTTTTGCTGCTCTGGTGTGCTGTGCCTTTGCAGGGCCGGGCGGTGCACCGCCGGGCGGTATTTCTAGCGTCGGGCGCTCCGGAACAGCACTCAAAATAAACCTCATATCGCCGTCGGGCGCCCCAAATCACTGTCGGGCGAAATTGTGCGGGCTGAACACCATTTAAGGCCAAAAACACTATTTTTTGGTTATGGTTTTGGGGTTTTGTGATCCCAACTCCATCAAACTTCATTTTTCATTGGATTAGCTAGAAAACAACTATGGAGCTTGCACGCGGATGAACCGGATGGATTGATCGTCGACCGGCTCTGACAATCCGCGAGATGTTTGGTTCATTTCTCTCTTTCTTTGTGTTTTTCTTTATGGTTGGGTTGTGTATATGTATTTGCCGTAAACTCGTGTATATTTGTCGCCCATGGCATTGTATAAAACTTGCTTTACTAATCTTTATTGGTGATTGTCTCTGATTTTTGTTTTATGTTCGGGGTTTGAGTTGCGTTAGAGATAATCCTCTCAAACTTCGATTAGGGATGATTATTTGTTAGTTTCTAGACTCTAGAGATAGATTTAAGAGCTAACAATCTTCAATAGGCGTCGAAGCTTAATGCCTTCCGTGTTTCGAGGCTTCGCTCGCGAGAGTGACGAAGAGAGTGAAATGGTTGTTATCTCAACTTTGCGTTAGACATAACCTTTGTTGTGAGCGATGCTGGGTGATATTGAGGAGTATTGTAGGTGGAGTATAACTGGTCGGTAAGTTCAAGTTTGTGAGGAGTGATTTATATGCATTGTCGGACGAGTTTTTCTCTCTGAAGAATGATTTCTTTTTGTTTTAATATTTAATTTTATGTTTTCTTGTTTGAAACTATTTTAATCCAAACTCATAAATGCGAGAGATTGTCGAACGACATTCTTTCCCTCGAACCGATCTCTGTGGACACGACATAAATCCCGGAGGGAATTTTTTCTGAAAATAAATATTTTTGCTTGCTTGCTCTATTCTTCACTCAACAGTATCTTTAACCCATAAATACATATAATTTATATCTATTTATTCTAATGCATCCCTGAACTATATGCTGACTCAGGCCACTAAACGTTGTCAAGGATATTTATCCCATTTACCAAGATCAGATATCACAAGACCACATGCCACCAACATACTTCCAATTACCAAGAGCTATGCCACCTTGCCTTGCCTAACATGCATAGATAATAATCCTCGTCGGGATTTTAGGAGACCGACCAACCTCGTACGTCCCATAACGCGTGGCAGTGGACTTACACATTCCTTAATGCAAGTCTATATGATAACTCAATCATCTTGTGGTAACTTACAACCATAAATATTAAGTTTATACTTGGGAAAAATCGTATCAACCTTTCAGATTATACTTATTATCTAGATACTTAGGTTGAGTGTCAAATCCATCAAATATTTTGACATATTTCTTCTTGGAATGATCCTTATCTTTACATAATCAGTTCAGTTTGTACAATGAATAATTCTATGGTTAACTTACCAGGTAAGAGAGGTGGACCATAAAGGACATAGTCAACCAAGTCTTTCCTTAGCCAGAACCCAATCAAATACACCCACTCAATGTATCCAACTTCCCTTATGTTATTGAGGATCTAACACTTAATATCTAGGAATGTTGTTTTCTCATTAATAGATCATATTTCTTAGTCTAACAATCAGAATCATTCACGTATAAATAAAATAAATAATTAGACGATAAATCAAACAATGCAAGCACAATACAACCTCAAATTGTCATTGGTTATTCCTATGATAAATAATTAAGGTCGGCGTAATCTCGTTCAGTGATTCGTGAAAATTATTATTCAAGAACAGACTCTCCTTACTTATTTATCGTTTGTAGGGCTTGGGTCACCAATATATATATATATATATATATATATATATATATATATATATATATATATATATATATATATATATATATATATATATATATATATATATATATATATATATATATATAAAGATATTTTACGCTAACCGTCCCAACGTATATGAAATCTTGCCCCCACCTTTTGATGTTGAGCGTTGTTGAAGGTCCACAAGTGTTTTCTCCGATCTTTGCCAAGAACGTAATTTACGATAACCGTTGAATTGTACGAAATTTATAAAATAATTAGAATATAATTTGTGGTTAATTAAACATAATCCCGTTGCAACTTAGAATATTTATTTATTAAAATATTTAATAATTACCTCCATTTTTTTAAAATAATTATTAAAGATTATATTTCTATTTGGATTTGTTCGTTTTATAAAATTATCAAGAGTATATTCCTAATAACATTTAAATTTTATAATAATACTTGGGCATTATTAGGACTTAAAATGGTAAAATTTATGTAGGACATTATAAGTTAAATATTTCGACGTATGAACTGAAATTTACATATAAATTTTAAAATAACCTTTATATAAACAACATAATTAAAATAATATAATTATAATAAAATAAACATTATAACGGCTTACCGGTTACTTATAAAAATAATTTGCTTAGAACTTTGACATATAAAACTCCTTTCAAACTTTAGAATAACTTTTACCACAAAATAACTCTAAAAGCTACAAATCGACACCGTGAGAACCTCGATAACAAAAACTAATATTTCTATATAAATCAACTGGAGAAGGAAAGAAATAAAGAGGTAGGAAAGATGGTTTGTGAATGAATGAATGAAAATGGAGTGGAAAAGACCTTTATTTATACTAGTTTCAAAATATTAAAATAACATAAGTGTATCTCTTTTTACCCATACCTTCTAACGTTTCAACTCTTCCTAGTAAATTTGTCTTTCTCAAATATTTACTAGTCTTACATCAATAATTCTATAAATATTCTAGTATGCCTTTGTGAAAATAATTTATGAGAAAGGTATGGGAACTTGATATCAAAATGTTTTATTACATAAGATGATGTAGGATTTTCATTGAAACATGAGATATATATTTCTTTTATAAAATGAAATAATAATAATAATAATAATAATAATAATAATAATAATAATAATAATAATAATAATAAGGAGGATATTATTTGATATATTTATTAATTTAAAATATTTTATTTACTAATTAGTTTGTAGAGTAAAATGATGATATTCAAATAAAATAAAATAAAATAATAATAATAATAACAAACAATAACAATAATGATATAAATTATATGAATAATTAATTAACTTAAAATAAAGTATTTTAAGTATTAGTTTCAAAGTTTAGTTTGTAAAATGAAACGATGATATTCAAATCGAATAATAATATTAATAATAAATATAAAGGGTAATTAATTGATAAATTAATTATTATAGTTGTTAGTTTTAATATTTAGTTTTTAATAATTAGTGATATTAAAATCTCAAATCTAATCAGATTTATTATTTAAGGTATAGAAAATTAGGATGTTACACACGGGTTGCACGAGAGTCAGCAGTGTATTTAATTGTAAATTTCCATCAAAATTATTTTTAACTAAGTTAAAACCGCCTAGACTTATCTGAGTCCTAGAGGTACACCGAAAATTACACTTTGATCTCGTTTATTTAATATGAACTAAATCAATTTGATTTAATTTCAGTTGTTAGTCCCTTCCTATTTTAGAATCACATCGTTAGATTTACATGGCATTGATAGATAAAAATAAGGTTGATTATTGGCCCCTGTGGGTTCGATATCTTTAAAACTACGATTGATTCTATTCACTTGCATAATAGCCCAATCATGGATTTCTTGTCAGTCAGGTTGTTTACACTTTAATTTGCAACTGTTAATTTGTGATTTTACCGTTAATTACTCTGATTATATTGTTCTTCACCACGAGTGAGTAGTTCATTAGAACTAAGGGTCATGAGACCTAGCTCATGATTATTCGTATGATCCATTATTAATCGATTACGAGAATTTTAACTACAAGATTATTTTAAAACCTGAGTTTTTCGTTCAACACTTGTACAAAACATAAGAGTTCTCATGTACTGATCCTAGTCTAAACGGATATCTATCGGTACCCGAGCTCAGGTTTTTAAATAGTTAAGTTTGAAACAATAAAAGTGCTCAGACATGATTGAGAAATGTTCCATCTTTATAGTTGTGCAAAAGAAAAAAATCTCTGACAAATAATCCGGTCGTGCGAAAGCAAACTAATTATTCAATGTAAATTGCACAAAGCGGTTGAAAAAGTAGGTGTTGTCCACATTTATTTATTTTTTAAAAGTGTATCAAAATTCTTGTAATAGAAGGGAATTGATCATATGAATGTGTCAGAGTAGGGAATATGAACCCAAAGTCATGTATGTTTCAGAGAATTTTAAGTGATTTTTATATAATCTGTTTTACAAAAGTGCTTTTTAATTTAACTTATTTTAGAAACTCTTATTTTTGGTCACTTTAAACAGAATTCGGTTTTATACCTTTGGTCCCAATGGTTCAATCATTTTTACTACTTCGTACAATTGTATACTTACAGTGTCAAACAGTCATGAATATAACTCTATTAAATGGTAAGATGTACCTTAGGGACTAGAAAATCTAGGATTTATGAGGTTCATTAGGAACTAGAAAAAAAAGTAGTTGCTAAAATCTCTGACAAATTTATCTACCTACCAAATTACATATTGCATATTATTTTAAAAAATTACAGTTTAATTATTGTCTTCAAACTCCCAGGTCTTGAATAAAGATTGGTGTTCAAATTAAAACAACAATTTGCATAATGATAGTAATCTCATTTGCATATATTTCAAGGGCTCGCTGAAGTGAATCAGTGAGTAGACTATAAACCCACAACAACCAACACGACTTACAATTTTTTCAACTCATGTTTTAGAGAGAGACTCTCTGCCTTCTCTCTAGAATACTTAGCACCTTCTCATCCGCCTTGTTATCTTCTACATTCAACATTCAACAAATATGTATCAGGTTCATTAATACATTCATCCTCAAAGTTGGGATTCTGGTTCCTAAGTGGGAGGTTAGTCTTGGATAGATTTTAAGGGTTTGGTTTAAAGTCCTAACCTTAGGGTTAGGGACCTTCCTTCCTTGAAATCTTCTCTGCGGGGGCTGCCTTTTAACTTGGGTGTTGGGATCTTTAGCTGAAAGCGGTTGCTGGGGTGGTCTGGGTTTTCTTGGTCAGTGTTTATCCTGGAGCTTTGGGGTAGAGGTTTTTTAGTAGAATGAGTTTCAGGAAGGAAGAAGAATGGAGAAGAGTCTATAGGAATAGTAGGCCTAAGGCAATGAATGCAAGAAGATCTGTTTGGAGAGCTCATAGTGGAAAAAGCACAGAGTTGGATTTCATGAATGCATCATCATTTTTTTTCTCAGAGTTTCCAGAAGCGTTTGAAGCTAAACAGATGTTCGATATCTTCAAGGAATATAGAATGGTGTTGGAGGTCTACATTCCTCCAAGAAGAGATAAGAGAGGGAAGAGATTTGGGTTCGTGAGGTTTACAAAGGTTGATGATGAACATCTCTTTGCCATTAAATTGGACAACATTGTCATTAATGGCAAAAAGATATTTGCAAACAAACCTAGATTTCAAAGGAGGGAGGTGGAAGTGCAAGCGAAAGTTCAGGTGGTTCATCAAGAGATAGGTTTGAATACGAATGGTTTTTGTGCTCAAGGCAGTTGTGCAAAAAACGCAGGAATTGGGAAGCAATCATATGCTCAAGTAACTACAGTAGGTAGAAGGTTTCATGAAGGTCATAAGAAGACTCGAAATCAAGTTTATATGGGAGACAAACCGGATTTTGCACATCTTATGTTTGACGTGGAGAAAGAAGATCTGCTCAGGTTCGAAAAGGCTTTTGTCGGTGTTTTGGAGGACCCTGGTTTGGGCTTTGATGTCCAAGAGGCATTGCATATTGAAGGGTATTTCCATATCAAAGCAACTCCATAGGGGGCAAACCTGTGTTTGTTGGAGGAGGAGGAAGGTGGGAGTATTTTGATAATGGTGAAAGAAGATGAAGAATGGATTTCCAGATGGTTCTCAGATATTCATCCATGGTCCCCAGCAGATGTTGATAAGGAAATACTGACTTGGATTAATATTTATGGGTTGCCTTGTCATGTTTGGGGAGAGAAGTTCTATAAATTTTTGGCTGGGAGGTTAGGAGTTTTTATGAAAGCAGACGATGATACCAGTAATATGGCTAGAATGGATGTGGCCAGAATTCTTATTAGGACAAAGTTTGCTTTAAACTTTAATGAAGTTTTTAATATTGAAGTCAATAGAGATGGGTATGTAATTAAGGTGAGAGAAGATGCTGTAGGAGAAAGGAAATCTTGGGTTGAGACGGAACAATCTATAGAGGATAGTTCAAGAATTTCATCTTCAGATAGTGAAGTGGGGGACTCTTTAATCAATTCAAGTGATGAAGAAGCAAACATTCAGTTGGAAGAGGAGGGAGGTTGTTTGGAAGAAAGGGAGGGGAGTGGCGTTCGAGGAAGAAATGAAAAGGCAACTGAGGAGAGAGATGCAAGTGACATTGGGGAGGGGCCCACGGACAGGTTGACTGTACCTTTCATAGACGAAAACCTAGTTTTGGGACAAGATAGGCCTGCAACAGAGGTTGTAGGGGACTTGAGAGAGCAAGCACGGGTTCAAAGGCAAGGAAGTGAAGTGGACAAGTCCTTTCATGTGTCAAAACATCTTTCGACTGAGGGCCCACGGGAGTTGGGTATAATAGGAAATATCAATGAGGGGGAAGGAAATCATAGCTCTGGGAGAATTATAGAGGCATCAGAAAGAATAGAAAACCAAAACCAGTTGGCGTGGGGTCCAGAGATTAGGAAGCCTAAAAAGGTGGTGCAACTTGATGAAATTTATCAGAAATTAAAGATACTTGTTACCCCTTCATATTACTCAACCTTCTTGAATGGAAGAAGATCGTATGGAGAAATGGCTGCTAAACTAAATCAGTTATGTGTAGATGGTGAGGAGGAGATATCTAGTGATGGAGGGACCCCTATGTCTGCGGGTAATTCAATTGGAGATGAAGAGGTTAAAAAAAGTAATTCTAGAATTAGAAGAAAGCTAGAGGGTCTTCCATCAAGAATATGGGGTGCCATTAAGCAGCTGGGGGTGGAAGCTGAGGAAGATGATGAGGTTATAGAGAATTGCATAAGGAATTATGAAGCTGTTGAAAGGAGAATAATTACAGGAAAGAAGGTGGCAGGTAAGGGGAAGTTATGAGTTTTATGACGTATAACATCAGAGGGTGTGGTAGTAGTGTTAAGAGGAGGAGGCCTAGGGCGCTGTTCCAAAAAGAAGAGGTGGATGTGGTTTTTTTGCAGGAAACCAAATGTGAACTGATGACAGACAAGTTATTGAAGGAGTTGTGGGGGAATTAGAATTGCTTATGGTCTATTGCAGGTTCTGTAGGAAATGCAGGTGGAATTCTTACTATATGGAAGGAAATCTGCCTAGTTCCGATTCGAAGTTTCAAAGGTAACGGGTACTTAGGAGTGAATGCTACTTGGAAGGGGCAAAATGTGTACTTTCTAAACATCTATTCTTCGTGTTCTAACGTGGACAAGAGAGTTCTTTGGAGCAAGATTCTGCAGCTCAAGGATACTATGGAAGCAGGTGAATGGGTCATTGGTGGTGACTTTAATGCCATCAAAAATAGAAGGGAGAGAATTGGGAGGTGTAATCTAAACAATAGAATTATAGAGGACTTCATTGAGTTGTCTGGTTGTGTTGACATTCCTGTGCGTGGTAACAAATATACGTGGTTTAATGCTTCTGGTAGTTCGTGTAGCAGGATTGACAGGTTCCTCAATTCCCCTGGTTTGATTAATAATTGGAATTCGATCACTCAAAATATTGGTTCAAGGGACATCTCTGACCATAGGCCAGTGACGATTATAACAAGAAACATCGATTGGGGTCCGAAACCTTTCAAAGTTTTGAACTGTTGGTTAGAGCATCATGAGTTTCTTCCTTTTGTTAGACAAGTTTGGGAGTCATATAAGGTTGAAGGCAGTGTGTTCTTTATTTTGTGTAAGAAATTTCAGCACCTTTGGAGTCGGTTACGGTGGTGGAATGCCAATGTCTTTGGCTGGGTTGACACAAAGATCAGTGAGAATACTACTACTATCAATGATGTTGAGGAGTTAATTGCGCAAAATGGTGAAGAAATCAATGCTGATTTATTGAGTGCTAGAAGGGTTGCCGAGGACGAATTATGGAGAAATTTGAGAATAAAGGAAAGCATAGTTAAACAAAAAGCGAGGTGAATTGGATTAAAGAAGGGGATGTAAATACAAAGTTTTTCCATGCTGCAATTAGGCATCGTAATAGTATAAATTCAATCAGCTCAATGCAAATAGAAGGTGAAACAATTAAAGATGTTCTTTGTATTAAAGAAGCAGTGGCAAGTCATTTTGAACATAGATTTAAGAGAGAGTGCAGAGTGTTGCCCAAGATTGGGTGCAATGGGTTCAAGCGTATGACAGAGGAGGAAAGTTTGATGTTGGAGGCACCTTTCACTTTCGAAGAAGTCAAACAGGTCGTGTTCTCAAGTGAAGGAGATAGGATCCCAGGTCCAGACGGTTTCAACTTGAAATTCATAAAACATTGTTAGGAAATGGTTGGTTTGGATTTCTCAAAATGCATTCTAGAATTCTTTGAGAATGGAATTCTTCCAAAGGTCTTTACTTCATCTTTTATAGCACTGATACCGAAGAATGATGACCCCAGAGGTATGAAGGACTTCCGGCCTATTTGTTTGATTGGGTCTGTTTATAAAGTTGTTGCAAAGTTGTTGGCTGGTAGAATTAAGAAAGTTATGGACAGATTAGTTTCCAGCACACAAACAGCGTTTATCCAAGGGCGGAGCATATTGGATGGAGTTGTGGTGTTAAATGAATTGATTGATTTTGCTAAAAGAAGTAAATCAAAGGCACTGATGCTTAAAGTCGGTCTTGCAATGGCCTATGAAAGGGTGGAGTGGAGATATTTAAAAGACATTATGAACTACATGGGATTTGGAAGCAAATATAAAAGTTGGATTGAGGGAACTGTTATGCATAACTTTTTGTCAGTCATGGTCAATGGTAGCCCAACCCGTGACTTCAAGGTATCGTGTGGCTTGCGGCAGGGAGATCCATTATCCCCATTCCTCTTTGCGTTAGTTGCGGAGGGTCTTTCGTTTCTAGTGAAGAGAGCTGCTCAGGTGGACGCTTTCAAAGGTGTAAAACTGAATTCTGGTGTATCGTATGAACTACTACAATATGCTGATGATACGATTTTAATGGGTGACGCGTCTTGGACGAATCTTTGGGCTCTAAAGGCTTTGTTGAAAGGGTTTCAATTGGTGTCGTGGCTACAAGTTAATTATAGTAAAAGTTCATTGTTTGGCATTGGTGTGGAGGAAGACTTTCTAAGGGCAGCAGAGAGTTTCCTTGGAGTCAGAGTTGATGAGTTCCCTCTCAAGTTTCTGGGAGTGCCAGTTGGTGGTAATCATAGGGCTATCTCTTTCTGGAAACCTATGATTCAGAGAATTCAGGCACGACTGTCAACATGGAAAGGAAGGTTTCTATCGATGGCAGGCCGGGTGACTTTAATAAATTCTGTTTTGACTAATCTACCTTTGCACTATATGTCTATTTTTTTGATGCCGTGTAAAGTAGTTAGGATTATAACAGGTATTCAACGTCGCTTTCTGTGGAGAGGATCTGCGAGTTCCAAAGGTGTATCGTGGGTGAGGTGGGATGAGGTGTGTAGACCGAAAGAGGAAGGGGGTTGGGGATAAAAAATGTCAAATGGTTTAATGTAGCACTAATGGCAAAGTGGCTATGGAAACTGTTATCTTTGAAACATAGGTTATGGCAGGGTGTAGTAGAGGCTAGATATTATGATCATGTTGTTGATTTGCATCGTGGAGTTATGTCGGAATACAAGCATAGACCATCGTTGTGGTGGAGGGATCTGTTTTTGGTTTGGAAGATGTTTGGGGAAGAAGGTTTTATGCAGCAGCTGAAACATGAGGTAGTTGATGGGAACGATACACTGTTTTGGCTATCAAAGTGGTGCGGTAATTTCTCTTTAGCAGACAAGTTTCCTGGGCTGTGGGAAGCTTCAAGTAATAAATGGGTGAGGGTTAGGGAGTATTGCTGCTCCAGCTCAAATCAACAATCTTGGAGACTTGATTTTGGTAACCCAACAGCAGCAGGTGGGTGCTCGCAGGCGATCATGGAGTTGAATACAGTGCTGCCTGTTGGAATTAGGAGTTTAACAGGTACAGACATGGTTGGATGGGGTATGGACGTTGCTGATGAATACTCGGTTAGAGATGGATACGAGTTGTTGATGAAGTCTTATAATTCACAGCATGTTAATGAGAATTTGGTGGAGGTTTTTAAATTGATCTGGATATCCTCTGCGCACCCGAAGATTCAATTGTTTGGTTGGCGTTTATTTCGTGACAGGTTAGCAACCATAGATAATCTACATAGAAGACACATTTTGTTGGGAAGCGAAGGCGTGGCTTGTCCTTTTTGCCAAAGGGAAGAGGAGGATACGGCCCATTTATTCTATACGTGTGATTTCTCAAGGCAAATTTGGAATCATATAGGGAGATGGTTGGACATTGAAATCGGAAGTCATGACACTTTATTGTTAATGTTTCATCATTGGATTCAGGCCTTGATTGCTAAAAATGTAAGAATCAAAAATGCGGTAGGACTTTGGTTGTCTATAAGGTGGTGTTTTTGGTTAACTAGAAACAACATCGTTTTTAATAAAGAAGTGTGGAATTTTGAATCAATAGAATACCGAATCATTCTACTTACTTGGTGGTGGTTAGGAAAAAGGATTAACGGGCGGTATACTTGTAATTACTATGATTGGACTAACTTCCCATGTGAATTTTTGTTGTTCTCACATTGGATAGTGTAGATGTATGTAGTTGGTTGGATACACCTATTTGTATCGGGTTGAATATAATTTTTGCTTAGTAAAAAAATAATAATAATAATAATATTGATTAGCAAAATGATAGCGTAATACATGTAACATTAAGTTAATTAGTTTTCAGAACATTTATCAATTTACAAATCATATTCATCAAGCAAACATGAATATAAAATTTATGATCGGTCTCCAAAGTTCTTCACTTTCCATTAATTTTTGAAACCTTCCAATGTCCAATTCACTCAAACTTCAATACTATCAATAGCAAATACGAATTACATTCTTCTATTGATTTGTAGTAACATTTATAATTAAGTAATCCTATGAGGAGTCTATGATCAAATTGAGGAATTCAAAGCATTATAAGCTACCTATAATAATAATCCACTAGAATCAAGAGATCATAATCCAATTGTGTCGTGAAACAAATGCATTAAAAAAATTGAGTTTAGAATTAAGACACTTTTAAGTGATTAAAATAATTCATTGGCGAAACATATGATGCACATTATCAATCAATACTAGCACCTACATTTCTTAAAAAGTATATATATATATATATATATATATATATATATATATATATATATATTTGTATTTTTTTTTAACTAACACATTGTCGAAATCGTGCTTTTTAATTCATTAAAGATAATTAGTGGAGAAGCTTCAATTTTATGTATTACGAATAATAAACTAATTTATTTTCGTTTGCATGACATATGTTTTCATCGGCCTGATGTTATGTTGGCCATTCCTTGAGCTTTAGCCCAACTTGGATGGATTATTGGCTGATCAACAATGATTCTTTTTTCAATGATATTTACACCTCCAATTTTATCTTTATTTGTCGTGTTAATAAAAACCACAATTAGATTAATGTTGTAATAGTGTATCTTTGTAGATCTAAAGTAAAAATTTATAAATTTTTTGAAATATGTTTATCACTTTGGATCTATCAAATAGCATTTTGATAAATTCAAAGCAATTAACATGTGTAAAAAAATTATAAATCTTTCACTCTAGAGCTACTAGGATTCTCTCTTACAATATTACTCTAAAACTACTAAGATGCTCTCTTATAATTTTAAAGTAATTGTGGTTTTAATTAACAATACAAATAAGAGAAGATTAAAGATGTAATAAGTAACCATTAAAAAAAAGATGGATTGTTTATGGACCAGAATCCATGCAAGTTTGACTAAAGACCAAGGTAGGGACAAAATAGCTCGGGTGGATGCAAACATAATCAATGTCAATGAAAATAAAACTTGTTATAATCCCTAATAAGAGAGTATATAAACAATTGAAGATTCTCCACTTTTTAATTTTTGCTAAACGAAACACATGATCTCTACAAAGTGATAACCTTAAAGAAAAAAAATTAGACTTTTGAAAAAAAATGCGTTAGGTCAGTATTATTCTTCCTTTTTTTGCAAATGCAATTTTTTTTTATTATTATTATTGTTCTTGTTGATTAAGGTTTTGTAATCTTGTTTATATACATTTGAAACTTCGTCATTAGAATATTGACAATAAATCTTAGTTAACAACTTAGCTTCTCCTCTATTTTTAGGATAAACAAGTCATTCGGTTATAAGTTATCGTGTGCCCCATCCTTGCCCAACTAACTCATTCTCCTAATCTCTTTGATTGCCAACAAAACAAGAAAAAACAATTAAACAACACAATGTACATGAAACCAAAAAAAAAAAAACTTACAGCATTTGTTGTTGATAATGGTGTCAGTTTAAACTAAGCATATCCAAAGCTCCACAAAAAAAAAAAATTTATCATAAGTACTTTAATGAGAACTTGACCATTACTGCATCTCAACTATATAAATTTCTCATTGATATGTAGGGAAAAAAGAAGATAAAAGAGTACGAAATTGAATCCATCTAAGAATAATTAAAACATAATCATATATTAAACATAATAAATGTAATATATATTATTAAATTTTAAAAAATTGGTATGCATTTAAAACAAATCAATACATAATCTAACCACTAATCAATAAACATACTCGATTAATATCAATACAATCTCCATTTAGTATCAATCATTGGTAAATCATAATGATCTACCTCTTAAACATAGACAACAAATTAAGATATTATATAAGATTTAACAATGTTACATGTTGAAGAAACATAAAAGAAGAAAGGTAAACGGGCAAACACATGTTATTTATTTGAACTTCTTACGTAAACATCTTACACATAACATGTTCTATTTTAATTACTTATAATTACAAGTCCTCAATCACTATATTGAAAAAAGAAAAAAAAAAGTTCAAACATGTGACATCTAATCATTTTAGGCAACTTAACAAAATCTTAATCTATATAAATTATGACAGAGTTTAGAAACAATAAAACATACAATTGATAAAAAAAGTTTGAATATATATATATATATATATATATATATATATATATATATATATATATATATATATATAAAATACACAAAAATTGGAAGCAAGCAACATAGTACCTAAGTTTAAGTCCTCCTCCACAATTGAATCATCATCATCTTTTTACTTATATAAATCACAGTAAATCTCAAGCTAATCTAGGCTAGTTCAGTTTTATAATGATTATATCAACAAACAATGATTAAAATTAATTGTAAATAAATAACTAAAATTGTTAAGCAATTATATATATATAACTTTTGTCCAATTATATTCTTCTATATAAATCAAAACAGAGTTTAGAAACAATAAAGTATACAATTGATACAGAAGAAGTTCAAAAGAAATGTAAAATACACAAAAATTGGAAGCAAGCAACATAGTACCTATATTTAAGTCCTCTTCCTCAATTAAATCATCATCATCTTTTTACAAAGACTCAAAACTAGAGATAAGCCAGTAAAAACTGAGTACGGATAAAGTAATTTACCTAACTCACGGCTTTCTGACTCCGTGACATTTGGTTGGTTCATTGCCATATTCTACACATGGAAATGTACTCATAAACGTTTACATCATTATGATCTTCGGAAAAAACAGGTTGCAATGAAAATTTAGAGGGAGAAAGAGAGGTGTTTATGTAGTTAGAATTATGTGATTGTGATTTGTTTTCTGCACGCGAATATGGCGTTTTGATGATATTGACTTTGACAAAGTTTACTTATTTATCTCCATGCAAAAGGGAGAAATTTTCTGCAATCCGTGGAAATCTTTTACATTGCATTGTTACTTAATTTTATTTTTTTTGGTGTTAGAGTTTCTTCTCGATAAAGGTGTTACTGTTTTTATTAAATGAATTTTATAATACTATAATTATATTTTTATTAAAAGAATTATATATAAAATGTTTATACAAAATAATATTCATTTAATTATTTCCTTTTTCTACAATACTTTTAAATGATAAAATTTTAAAAACTCATAAATAATTGTTTAAACCTTTTTATGTAAATATACATAATTTTTACTATTTTAAAAACTCTTATAATGAATATCAAATTGCTAAATATCAATATTACTCTTTTAATTTATTAAGTATAAATAAATTTGAAAATAAATATGTCATTTTTGAATAAATTTTTATAAAAATTGTTTTAAAAATATAGAATAATAATTATGGTTTTTTAAAATTAATATTAAAATGACATGGCCTTGTGTGACAAAGGTATCAAAGTGATCCAATGAGTCTTATGTACTTCATTGGATCGACATCATCTTAATTTGTGTCTTTCGACAGTTGCAATTTGAGCTCAGCTGGAGTCGAAGTTAGGTTGCAATCTTGCATCTTAAATATCTCGAGTACTTCGCCTGCATATCTTTTTTTAGTCTTCATGTAGAATTCCATGCTAAGGAAGTATGAGAGATTTCCCAAGTCTGACATTTCAAACTCCTTACTTAAGTCGTGTTTGAAATATTTGATCTCCTTCTTGCAACTTCTTGTTATCAATAGGTCATTGACATAGAGACATAGTATAAGCAATTAACTCTTACTTCTTCTTACATGTACTCCATGTACAGTTGTGCACTTCACAAATTTCTTTTCCCTTAAAAAGCTATCTATCTTCTTATTCCAAGCTCTTGGAGCTTGCTTGAGTCCATACAGGGCTTTAAGCAGGGTATATACCTTGATTTCTTCACCATGTTTCACAAACCCAACTAGTTGTGCAACTTAAACTTCTTCATGTAAGGGACCATTCAGGAATTCACATTTCACATCTATCTGCCATGTGTGCCAGTTGTTCATGTTTTCTAGACCAACAACCAACCTGATTGTTTCGATCCTAGAAACGGGTGCAAAAACTTCGTTGAAGTCGATTCCTTCTTTCTGAAGAAATCCTTTCACCACAAGCCTTGCCTTGTGTCGAGTTATTTCTCCTATGGAATTCAGCTTCACCTTGTATACCCACTTCACATCGATTGCCTTCTTGCCTTAAGGAAATTCGACAAGTGACCAAGTTTTGTTGACTTCGATGGACTTCAGTTC
The DNA here is from genome assembly GCA_022829125.1 of Lathyrus tuberosus. NCBI lineage: Eukaryota > Viridiplantae > Streptophyta > Magnoliopsida > Fabales > Fabaceae > Lathyrus > Lathyrus tuberosus. The sequence continues at coordinate 2,865,800 of JALAZF010000552.1, read as the reverse complement.
CTTATTCATTGCTTTCACTCAATTCAAATCCTTCAATGCCTCAGCTGCATTGAATGATTCAAAATCTGCATAGAAAGCATAGTGTATCATCTCACCTTCATTATCGACCACATCATCTAATGTAATCTCAAATTCTTGCAACCTCGGAGGCACGTGTCTGGTTCTTTGAGGCATGCTTGTGCTTGCTTGACCTCTGACTTCTTCTTGTTGAACTTTTCTTTCCGCTTCAATTGTCGGTTATTCACATAAGATTCTCAGTTAATCCTTCTTTATATTTTCAGCCCAACCCCATTCCTTAAGCTCATTTATGATCATGTCTGTTTTGATCACTACTTTTTTGTTCACTGAGTCAAACAACTTCTCTCCTCCAGTCAAATGATATCTTATTACAATCATTTGACTCGACTTATCACCAAAATAGTTACTACGACAATAAAAAACTACAAAAACATATCTAAGATAAAAGCAGTTCCTAATCTTCCTCCCTTCCAACTTCATCTATGCTTTCGGTTCACAATAAACTCAACAGTAAATAGAAGCATGACAATGATAATAGGATCATGAAACTTAGCCTAGCTGCAACGACTTCATTTGCTACGATCCAGCCATCACAATTGGACTTCACTTGTTTCATTGTTTCACAATAACTCTAAAAAAATTAATACATAAGAGCATAACATGTTAGGATATAAATATCACATAATTAGTTAGGGAGTTAGTTGATTGTTTAGTTATGATTATTTCGCATAAATAAGAAGCTAGTGTTAGACAAGAAATTTCAAAAAAGGAAATTCGACGGAGAAAACAGCTGGAATTTCTCCAAACATTGGGAAAGTTCGAGGTGTGGTTCGACCAAAGGACCAATCAAAGGAACAAATATTTGATGTCTAAGAGTATAGATGAGGACTTAGAAAAATTTTAAGAAGTTTAGCGTTGGGTCGAGTTCGACATGTCGAACGGGTTCGATTGGAGGCAGATTTAAAATTCAAACTGAACTAAATCGTTTTTGGTCTCATCCAAATTATGCAGGATATGTGAAAATCAATTGAGAGTCAGTTAACATGCAAAGATGATATGTCAGACGGAGAAACATATGAATGCTTGAAGACCATTATTTTATAACATTATAAATTTCAATTGTAATGATGGGATCAATGGTGGCAAAAACATTGTAAACTTCAATTACACTCAAAGTACTCGCGCACAAGAGAGAAACGAGTTTTGCTAAAGGAAAATGTACTTTTCCATTTAAATTTATTTTTGTACTTATTTTCTTTTATGTTTAAAGGGATAATTTTGACTCAGTCGAAATTAGTTGGTCAGTTTACTTTTACAACTTAGTTATTTTATTGAAAATACTCAAGATTCATTGCAAGTAATCCGACATCATAGAATGTACACTTTCTTTTCTTAGAAAATTAGCACAAACTTGTCCTACAATTTACTAGTTTGGTCCTTCAAATTATAAATATAAAACAAATAATATTACTTCCTTGAATATGATAATATTACTTCCTTGAATATGATAATATTGGGATGCCTTAATGATATTTGTGGTTAATTATCTCCCATTGAACATTCTCGTCAATTTTGTATCACAATCACAACTCACATAGAACAAACAAATATCTGAAAAAATTTGAATGAAAAAAAGTAAAATATCCCTAATCTAGAGTTTAAGCTAATTAAACTTTGATAACAAATCACTCAATTTCATTCCATTTATTCTAAAAATTTGAAACATTCAAAATTTTGAAATAATACAAATAAATCTAATAATTAGGGTAAATTACAAATTTGACAAAAATCGTTTTATTAATTTCTAAAAAAAACATAAACCAAGAAAAATCATATAACAAAAAGCATCACAAATATTCAAGAGGAAGTTACAAGATTTTTCAAGAAAATATGAATAGAAAAACAATAAAATATTCAAAAATATATCTGTGAGACTATTGGGTCGAACTCATGTTGTGTCGAGGGAAAGCTTTCATATGTTTCGACAGGAGACAAGCATGATGTCGAAGTTGGGTCACATGTTGTAGTGAAAGGGTACATATTATAGTCGAAGTATGTTCTAATATGTATTGTCGAAATGTTTGTCGAATTGCGCCTTGTGTTAAGGATCCAATTGTATAGGTAGCTTGGGCTGCAAGTTATCTAGTTAGTCTATAAATAGGCTAGTACACTCAGTTTGTTAAGTGTGGCAAATTGTGATATTCATTTGTTATCATTTGTAACCCTAAATGAGAAGTGAATAGTAAACAGAAAATATTTGCCCCAATCCTTATTGTTTTTCCTTCTTGTATCTCTGTTATTCCTAACCCTTGTGTGTTTCTTGCAAACAAGAAACCGTTTATACTTTGTGCAAAGGTATCGTTTTTCACAACAAATTGGTGCGGTGAGCGTGGAGAAGATGTCTTCAACAAAGTATGAGATTGAAAAATTCACCAGAGTGAACGATTTCGGTCTGTGGCGCTTGAAGATGAAAGCCCTACTGGTTCAACAGGGTTGTTTGGAACCATTGAAGGGAATGACAGCCATGGACGCTGTGTTAACGAAAAGAGAAAATACGGTCATGATCGAGAAAGCCCACAGTGCAATATTGTTGAGCCTCGGTGATAAGGTTCTTCGGCATGTGTCAAAGGAGACGACGGTATCGGGGTTATGGGTGAAGCTTGAAAGCTCGTACATGACCAAATCTTTGGTGAATCGACTCTACCTGAAGCAAGCCTTATATTCATTCAAGATGAGTGAAGATAAAGCGTTGGCTGAGCAGTTGGATATGTTCAACAAGCTGATTCTTGATCTTGAAAATATTGATGTAAAGATCGATGATGAAGATCAAGCCCTGTTGCTGCTGTGTGCTTTGCCCAAAACACATGCTCACTTCAAAGAAACCCTCTTGTATAGAAGAGAGTCCATGACCTTTGAATAAGTTCAAGCATCCTTGTATTCGAAGGATTTGAACGAAAGAAAGGAGCAGAAACCATCATCATCAGTTGGCGAAGGGTTGTCCGTGAAGGGGAGATCGTCAAAGAAAGATGGTAGGTTTGACAAGAAGAAAGGTAAGGCTCATCAGAAGTCTTGTAGTGGTGATATTTCTGGTATCAAGTGATATCATTGTAAGAAGGAGGATCACACAAGAAAGGTGTGCCCTGAGCACCTGAATAATCATGGAGGTAAGGACAGTGGCAATGCAGCTATTGTGCAAGATGGTTATAAATCATCTGATGTCCTTGTAGTTTCGAGCAGCAACTCTTGCGAAGAGTGGATTATGGATTATGGATGCACTTGGCATATGACTCCAAACAAGAATGTGTTCGAAGAATTATGTGATCAAGATGGTGGATCAGTGCTACTTGGAACAATAAAGCTTGCAATATTGCATGTATTGGATCTGTTAGATTCAAGCTCCATGATGAGTCAATAAGGTTATTGACTGGGGTTAGGTATGTACCTGACCTTAAGAGGAATTTAATTTCTCTTGGTGAATTCGGAAAGAAAGGATATGTCTTCAAAGGAGAGCAAGGTATTCTGAAAGTCATGAAGGGGTCGAAGAAAGTCTTGAGAGGCGTGAAGAAACAATACTTGTATACCCTTGAGGCTGAGGTTGTAAGTGGTTCGACAAATATTGCATCCATGAAACCTGTGTCGAAGACATAAGTATGACACGTGAGATTGGGCCATGTCAGCGAAAAAGGCCTCGTCGAATTGGGGAAGCAGAACCTGCTAGGTGGTGACAAAGTCGAAAAGTTTGAGTTTTGTGAATCTTGTGTATTTGGTAAATCCTGTAGGGCGAAGTTTAACAAAGGGAAGCAAAGAACACATGGATCCCTAGATTATATTCATGCTGATCTTTGGGGCCTGCAAGGAATACTTCACACTCAGGTGCAAGTTATTTTCTATCCATCGTTGATGACTATTCCAGAAAGCTGTGGGTATTCATTTAGAAGACGGAGGATGAAGCTTTTGAGAATTTCAAAAGTTGGAAGGTTCTGGTCGAAACTCAAACTGGAAGAAAGGTTAAGACGTTGAGAACTGACAATGGCCTTGAGTTCTGCAACGAAGCGTTCGACAGTTACTGTGTTGAGTCTAGGATTGCAAGGCATAAGACTTTAGCAGGTACTCCTCAACAAAATGGCTTTGATGAGAGATTCAATTGAACAATCCTTGAAAGGGTTAGATGCATATTGGTTAGTGCTGGATTGAAGAAGGTGTTTTGAGAAGAGCCTGTTTCGAGAGCATCTTATCTGATAAATAGATGTCCCTTGACTACCCTGGGAATGAAGACACCTGAAGAAGTTTGGTCGGGTCATCCACCAGATCTCGACAAACTGAGAGTATTTGGCTGTTTAGCCTATGCTCACATTAGGCAAGACATGGTCGAACCTAGAGCTCTTAGATGCATGTTCCTTGGATATCCTGAGGGAGTCAAGGGTTATAGGTTGTGGTGCCTAGAACCAGGTCACAGAAGATGTATCACAAGTCGTGTTGTGGTTTTCAATGAGGTCGAGATGGCTTTCAAGAAAACTGGTGATGTTGGTCGAAGTGCAGAAATCTCTGAAGAGGAGCTGGAACATGTAGAAATGCCTGTTGAGGTGGAGCATAATAATGCTGAAGTGCATAGCCAAGACAAAGTCGAAGAGCAAGATGCTGAAGAGGCTGAGGAAACTGTCGATGACTACCTACTAGCAAGAGATAGGTCGAGAAGAGTCATTAAGCCACCTCAGAGACTTGGTTATACAGATCTTATAGCTTTTGCCTTAATCTCTGCAAGTGAGGTACCTGACGAAGAACCTAATGATTACAAGGAGCCTATGAGGAGTCAAAACAAGACTGAATGGCAAAAAGCCATGGATGACGAGATGAAATCTCTTCATGATAATAAGACTTGGGAGCTGATTGAGAAACCTGCAGGAGCAAGGTTTGTCAGTTGTAAGTGGATTTTCAAGGTCAAGGAAGGAATCGAAGGAGTGATGTCGAAGCACTTTAAGGCGAGGCTGGTTGCTAGGGGGTTCACTCAGAAAGAAGGAGTCGACTTCAATGATGTGTTCTCACCTGCATGGTTATCAAACTCGCGGGTAGACTCGTAAACTCCTACGAGTTTACGAGTCTAAGAAGCAAAAATGAGTAGACTCGCACATGGAATCTTTTTTTATAGACTCGAGTAGACTCGGGTATACTCACACAAACTCGTATAGACTCGCGAGTCTATGTCGAGTTTTCGAGTCTATAAGTTTTTTTGAATTTTGTTTTTTTTTAAACCCAAAAAGGCCTAAACTAATCCAAAATATTTTATTTTACTAAAAAAACTTTTTTGCTTAAATGGAATTAGTAAGCCTCTCTCCTAGTCTCTTGTTTTTGCAAAGTTTCTTCATTCTTTCAACGGCGACGTGTGTTTGTTCTGTCTCTTGGATGTTTTCCTAGTATATTCTCTTGCGGAAAGATGATGAATGAATAGCTGAAGATCCTAATGAAGAAAATGTGCAAACCAAAGTTAACATTGAGAAATATGATATTATTGTTGACAATGATGTGGAAGTTGATGTTGTTGTTACTTATGTTGTGCAAAGTGGTGGTAGTGGCGGCGGTGGTGGTCGTGTTGAATTAGGTGGAAGCGAAACATCAACCAATCCAACTTTGGTTAATGATGAAGAAGATGTTTCATCTGGGGCATATTTTGATGATGATACTCAAGATATCGATGACGATGATGGTGATGATTTCAATAGAGCTTTGGATGTTTAAACCTATTAGCATATTTGTTTTATGTTTTTTTTTGCTTTATGTAGTAGCCAATTAAGAATAATTTGTACTTTAAGTCTTTAACTATATACTTTGCTAATTTGTTTGTTTTATTATTGAGTTTTTTTGTTAATAAATTTATTGTGGAGTATGAAATGTAAATTTTTATGTTAACTGGTGTTATATTATATATATTTGTATCATATATGAGGCATTTACTAGTTTAAAAATATATGTGTGTTTTATGTATGTGTCACATATAGATTTTTTAATGTTGTTTTAATTTTTCATAGACTTGTACGAGTTTGCGAGTCGAGTCCGCGAGTCGAGTCTGTAGACCATTTACGAGTTTGAGTAGACTCGTGAGTTTGACAACCTTACTCACCTGTTGTAAAGCATAGATCCATTCGAATGCTATTAGCCATGGTGGCAAAGTTCGACTTGGAACTTGAGCAAATGGATGTGAAGACAACCTTCTTGTATGGTGACCTAGATGAAATGATCTTGATGCGTCAACATGAAGGGTATGTAGAAAAGGATAAGGAAGATTATGTGTGCAAGCTGAATAGGTCTTTGAATAGCCTGAAACAGTCTCCTCGACAGTGGAACAGGAGATTCGACAAGTTCATGGCACACATTGGTTTCACTAGGAGACAGTTCGATCACTGTGTTTACTTCAGATTTCGACCTGGAAACTCACTTGTTATTTTGTTTCTTTATGTGGATGATATCCTAATAGCTAGCAACAGTGTTGAGGATGTAATTGAGGTGAAGGCTGAACTCAGTAAGGAGTTCGAAATGAAGGATCTGGGAGCTGCCGCCAGGATACTTGGGATTGACATCCGGAGAGATAGAAAGCAGTCGAAGTTGTGCTTATCTCAAGATACATACCTACGGAAGCTTCTCGAAAAGTTTGGTATGTCGAATTCAAAGCCTGTTGTGACACCTACAAATCCTCAGTTTAAGCTTAGTACTACTCAAAGTCCGAGTACTGAAGCTGAAAGAATCTATATGCTAGTGTAGTGGGTTCTTTGCTGTATGCTACAGTCTGTACGAGGCCAGACAAAGCATATGGGGTGAGCCTTGTGAGCAGGTATATGACCAATCTTGGAAAGGAACACTGGCAAGCTTTAAAGTGGATTCTCAGGTACATAAATGGGTCTCTGAGTCGAGTCCTAATTTATGGTGGAGCCTGTGGTGATGATAGCAAAGTCGAAATCGAAGGTTATGTCGACTCTGATTATGCAGGTTGTATGGATTCCAGAAAGTCTATTTATGGATATGTGTTCACAATGTTTGGCACAGCAATCAGTTATAAAGCAATGCTTCAGAAGGCTGTTGCCTTATTAACTACTGAAGCAGAGTATATTGCCCTCACTGAACTTGTGAAAAAAGCATTGTGGCTTGAAGGTTTTGCAAAGGATCTGAAACTTCAAGGTCGAAGTATCACTGTTAAATGTGATAGTCAAAGTGCAATACACCTGTCGAAGAATTCAGCCTATCATGAGCGAACTAAGCACATCGATGTGAGGCTGCACTTCGTCAGAGAGATAATCGAGCATGGTGAAGTCCAGGTGTTGAAGGTTTCGACTGAAGACACTGCTGCTGATATGATCACCAAGACGTTGCCGAGTTGCAAGTTTTTTCACTATATGCAGTTGATAAAGCTGCATGATGACCGTAGTGATATCCCTTTTATTATTTTATTTAAAAATAAATAAAACATAAAGGAGCTCCTTAACATTAAATGAATAAACTTTTTGATAGCGCTAAGGTTTGAACTCATGAAAGATAGATTGTCTCATATCGGTTATAACGTCAACCGTTATTATACCATAAAATTTTATAATTAAAAAATAAAATAAAATGTTAGCGCATGAGTGTAGAGATGTCACCACGATTTTTGGAAGAACCGTGGTGACTTAGGCATTGTTGTTTGCGCATTTTGTAGTAGTGGTTATAATTTAGTTGGAAATTCAACATGAAACAGTCAGTATAATTCTAGACACTTACGGTCCGAGCTGAATCGACCAGCTCTGACACCATTAAATGAGACAGCCTCTGTCCCATTAGTGAAATTCTAATGATACCTTTAATAAAAATACAAAAAATTTTAAACTTTTTAATAACAAGACTGAATTAATTAAAAACATACTGCTTCACATACATATGCTTCCAATACATTTTACATAGAGCTTGAAACCATTACGACTAGTGGCCTTGCCACATAGATAAAAAATAAAATAAAAGTACAGAAAGTAAACCAAAATAAAGCATAACAAAAAAGACCTCCTAAGTCCAACGAGACTGACACTTATACTGACTGTAGTAGTAGGGATATGATCAGCGTTTGACAAAATGCTAACAACCTCTAATCTAGATGTTATAAAAACCCATCTCCATGCATTTCATATCATTTCCTTTTGAACTGCCGGGAAGTAAGCAAGACTCGAGCACGTCGTTTGATTGTCATAGATTAACCCAAAAAATGCAAGACAAAAAGTCAACAGGGCTAAGATATCCGTACAAGTTTAAAAGTGGGAATGAGCGTGTAAAATAATAATATATATGACAACCATAATTATTCAAACAAACGTATCTGATAAGTGCAAAATGTACCTATTTTTTTATATATGTTTTGTTGCACTTATCAATGCTTTGTGGTAAATATCGTACGAATAAAACCCGATTTGTTTATAAATACGTTTACGATACTTTTTAGTGTATATATTGCGTATAGTGTGAATATCATTGATTTTAATTGATTTTATCTCATTTTTGCAGGTATTCAATCAAGCATATCTTGCCATTGTTGTATAGAGCATTGAATATGCTTTCCAGCGCTTCGAACCGGGTGAAAAACGGAGTTACGGTTCAAAAGTTACGAATAAAACAGTGCTGAATTTTTGTTGTTCTGGTGTACTGTGCCTTTGCATGGCCGGGCGGTATTTCTAGCGTCGGGCTCTCCGGAACAGCACTGGAACTTGCAAAATAAACCGCCTTTCACCGTCAGGCGCCCCAAACCACTGTCGGGCGAAGTTTTTCGGGCTGAACACCATTTAAGGCCAAAAACACTATTTTTTGGTTATGGTTTTGGGGTTTTGTGATCCCAACTCCATCAAACTTCATTTTTCATTGGATTTGCTAGAAAACAACTATGGAGCTTGCACACGGATGAACCAGGTGGATTGATCGTCGATCGGCTCTGATAATCCGCGAGATGTTTGGTTCATTTCTCTTTTTCTTTGTGTGTTTCTTTATGTTTGGGTTGTGTATATGTATTTGTTGTAAACACATGTATATTTTTCGCCCATGGCATTGTATAAAACTTTCTTTACAAATCTTTATTGGTGATTGTCTCTGATTTTTGCTTTATGTGCGAGGTTTGAGTTGCGTTAGAGATAATCCTTGCAAACTTCGATTAGGGATGATTATCTGTTAGTTTCTGGACTCTAGAGATAGATTTAAGAGCTAACAATCTTCAATAGGCATCGAAGCTTAATGCCTTCCGTGTTTCGAGGCTTCGCTCGCGAGAGTGACGAAGAGAGTGACACGGTTGTTATCTCAACTTTGCGTTAGACATAACCTTTGTTGTGAGCGATGCTGGGTGATATTGAGGAGTATTGTAGGTGGAGTATAACTGGTCGGTAAGTTTAAGTTTGTGAGGAGTGATTTATATGCATTGTCGGACGAGTTTTTCCCTCCGAAAAATGATTTCTTTTTGTTTTAATGTTTACTTATATGTTTTCTTGTTTGAAACTATTTTATTCCAAACTCATAAACGCGAGAGATTGTCGAACGACATAAATCCCGGAGGGAATTCTTCTGCAAATAAATATTTTTGCTTGCTTGCCCTATTCTGCAACCAACAAAATGGTGCCGTTGTCGAGGATCGGTTTTGATATTGAATCGCATTGCGATAGTTTCTTTATTTTGTAGTTTTATATATATCGTATATATTGTCTGTTTCCATTATGTTTGTTAAAGTGTTGTATACATTTTGTTCCTGTAACATTTGTTTAAGTGTTTGGTTAGGACGCTTGCTTTTGGTTGCGCGGTGAGACATCACCAAGGCATGAATGAAGGAACTTTCTAATTAAGCATCATAAAGGCGTCGAGCTTACGACGTAAAGCAAGCATGTTTTATAGTTTTTCTTTTCTAATGTTTTGTTTGTTGTTTGGTTGCAAATTTTGATTGACTTATTTAAGGATGCTTTTGTGATTTTCCAAGTTGGTTCGTTTCAACTTGCGGATGTATGGTAATGATTTTGTTAAGTTTTGTACACGTCAGAGGTATGTATTTGTCGCTTTCTATACTTTAGCATATTCATGATACTTAGGCATTTTACAAACTTCCATGCCATCCATTCTTTTGTATGTTTGTTCTATTGTGAATCACTTTAGTTCCCAACCTTTTTGTGAGGTGGCTTTCCATTTGTTCATATACGCGCGGAGTACCAACATTCTTGTTCTAACTGGATTTTATTATGTTGAATCTGTTGTTTGTGTTGTTTATATGAATGCATGAAAAGGATCAAGGCAATTTTTTCATTTTGAGCACAACCACCTTAGCCAAATAGTCAATTCACCTTGTGAGTGTGTGAGAATTTGTAACCCCTTTGAGCTTTTTAATCCATGTTTTTATTTGAACTTAATGCTTGTCTATGAGTATTTAGTTCACTTATTTTTGAATGGATTTTGTTTTTTCCTGGATCTCAATTTTGTGTTGTTGTATGGATTTTTTCCTTGCCTTAGAAAGTAGGGAGTATTCACATGATGGTGCGGTTGAATTCAAGTTGGGAAGAGGATGATGGTATACGTATTGGATGGATTCTATGAGGATTGAAAAAGAAAATAAAAAAGAGAAAAATTTGTGAAAGAGAAAGAGAAAGAAAAATCCTTGAAAAAGGAAACAAAAAGAGTTTCAATAATTGTGCTAAATAAGTATGGTGTATTGTGTAGCACTTGGGATTTTGGAAGAAGTTGGTTGAAATTTTTGTGTGTGAATCTTTGTGAGTTGATCACTCCCTTAGGTTTAGGCATGTTTTTATTTCAATTACCTTTAGAAATTGTCCCTTGTTTGTTTACCCGACCACGTTACAACCTTGAAAGTCCTTGTGATTCTTGCCTTTGTATTCTCAATATGAATTTGTGGATGTATGCATAATTTAGTCTTTTGTTTACATGAGTGTTGTGTGAGTGTAAAGTACCTTATTGTGTGTTTTTCATCTACCGATGATTATTTTTGCTATGTGTGATTCACTTTGGAACTTGTGTTGTTTTAGAATTTTTGACATGATTTTTGTATTTTGCATTTGTTTCGTGACTATGTTGTCGTCGTAGTTTAGTGGTAAGTATTTAATTTTTGTGTGTATCATTTTCATATGAACCATTCATTCGTTTCCATTTTTCAAAACCTGTTGATTCGTCTTTCTTTGGATATCGCTTTTATGTTTTAAAGTTTGTTTGATTCTTGTTTGTGGACAAACAATTATGTAAGTTGGGGAGATTTGATAAGTGCAAAATGTACGTATTTTTGTATATATTTTTTGTTGCACTTATCAATGCTTTGTGGCAAATATCGTGCAAATAAAACCCGATTTGTTTATAAATACGTTTACAATACTTTTTAGTGTATATATTGCGTATAGTGTGAATATCATTGAGTTTAATTGATTTTCTCTTATTTTTGCAGGTATTCAATCAATCATATCTTGTCATTGTTGTATAGAGCATTGAATAAGCTTTCCAGTGCTTCGAACCGGGCGAAAAATGAAGTTACAGTTCAAAAGTTACGAATAAAACAATGCTGGATTTTTGCTGTTCTGGTGTGTTGCTCCTCTGCACGGCCGGGCGGTATTTCAAGCACCGGGCGCTCCGGAACAACACTAGAACTTACAAAATAAACCGCCTTTCGCCGCCGGGGGCCCCAAACCACCGTAGGGCGAAGCTGTGCAGGCTGAAACACCATTTAAGGCCAAAAACACTATTTTTTTGGTTATGGTTTTGGAGTTTTGTGATCCCAACTCCACCAAGCTTCATTTTTCATTGGAATAACTAGAAAACAACTATGGAGCTTGCACAAGGATAAACCAGGGTGGATTGATCGTCGACCAGCTCTGATAATCCGCGAGATGTTTGGTTCATTTCTCTTTTTCTTTGTGTGTTTCTTTATGTTTGGGTTGTGTATATGTATTTGTTGTAAACTCATGTATATTTTTCGCCCATGGCATTGTATAAAACTTTCTTTACAAATCTTTATTGGTGATTGTCTCTGATTTTTACTTTATGTGCGAGGTTTGAGTTGCGTTAGAGATAATCCTTACAAACTTCGATTAGGGATGATTATCTGTTAGTTTCTGGACTCTAGAGATAGATTTAAGAGCTAACAGTCTTCAATAGGCATCGAAGCTTAATGCCTTCCGTGTTTCGAGGCTTCGCTCGCGAAAGTGACGAAGAGAGTGACACGGTTGTTATCTCAACTTTGCGTTAGACATAACCTTTGTTGTGAGCGATGCTGGGTGATATTGAGGAGTATTGTAGGTGGAGTATAACTGGTCGGTAAGTTTAAGTTTGTGAGGAGTGATTTATATGCATTATCGAACGAGTTTTTCTCTCTGAAGAATGATTTCTTTTTGTTTTAATATTTACTTTTATGTTTTCTTGTTTGAAACTATTTTAATCCAAACTCATAAACGCGAGAGATTGTCGAACGACATTCTTTCCCTCGAACCGATCTCTGTGGACACGACATAAATCCCGGAGGGAATTTTTTACGAAAATAAATATTTTTGCTTGCTTGCTCTATTCTGCACTCAACAGTATCTTTAACCCATAAATACATATACTTTATATCTATTTATTATAATGCATCCCTGAACTATATGCTGACTCAGGCCACTAAACGCTGTCAAGGATATCTATCCCATTTACCAAGATCAGATATCACAAGACCACATGCAACCAACATACTTCCAATTACCAAGAGCTATGCCACCTTGCCTTGCCTAACATGCATAGATAATAATCCTCGTCGGGATTGTAGGAGACCGACCAACCTCGTACGTCCCATAACGCGTGGCAGTGGACTTACACATTCTTTAATGCAAGTCTATATGATCACTCAATCATCTTGTGGGAACTTACAACCATAAATATTAAGTTAATACTTGGGAAATATCGTATCAACCTTTCAGATTATACTTATTATCTAGATACTTAGGTTGAGTGTCAAATTCATCAAATATTTTGTCATATTTCTTCTTGGAATGATCCTTATCTTTACATAATCAGTTCAGTTTGTACAATGAATAATTGTATGGTTAACTTCCCAGGTAAGAGAGGTGGACCATAAAGGACATAGTCAACCAAGTCTTTCCTTAGCCAGAACCCAATCAAATACACTCACTCAATGTATCCAACTTCCCTTATGTTATTGAGGATCTAACACTTAATATCTAGGAATGTTGTTTTCTCATTAATAGATCATATTTCTTAGTCTAACAATCACAATCATTCACGTATAAATAAAATAAATAATTAGACAATAAATCAAACAATGCAAGCACAATACAACCTCAAATTGTCATTGGTTATTCCTATGATAAATAATTAAGGTCGACGTAATCTCGTTCAGTGATTCGTGAAAATTATTATTCAAGAACAGACTCTCCTTACTTATTTATCGTTTGTAGGGCTTGGGTCACCAATATATATATATATATATATATATATATATATATATATATATATATATATATATATATATATATATATATAAAGATATTTTACGCTAACCGTCCCAACGTATATGAAATCTTGCCCCCACCTTTTGTTGTTGAGCATTGTTGAAAGTCCACAAGTGTTTTCTCCGATCTTTGCCAAGAACGTAATTTACGATAACCGTTGAATTGTACGAAATTTATAAAATAATTAGAATATAATTTGTGGTTAATTAAACATAATCCCGTTGCAACTTAAAATATTTATTTATTAAAATACTTAATAATAACCTCCATTTTTTTAAAAATAATTATTAAAGAGTATATTTCTATTTGGACTTGTTCGTTTTATAAAATTATCAAGAGTATATTCCTAATAACATTTAAATTTTATAATAAAACTTGGGCATTATTAGGTCTTAAAATGGTAAAATTTATCTTGGACATTATAAGTTCAATATTTCGACGTATGAACTGAAATTTACATATAAATTTTAAAATAACCTTTATATAAACAACATAATTAAAATAATATAATTATAATAAAATAAACATTATAACGGTTTACCGGTTACTTAAAAAAATAATTTGCTTAGAACTTTGACATATAAAACTCCTTTTAAACTTTAGAATAACTTTTACCACAAAATAACTCTAAAAGCTACAAATCGACACCGTGAGAACCTCGATAACAAAAACTAATATTTCTATATAAATCAACTGGAGAAGGACAGAAATAAAGAGGCAGGAAAGATGGTTTGTGAATGAATGAATGAAAATGGAGTGGAAAAGACCTTTATTTATACTAGTTTCAAAATATTAAAATAACATAAGTGTATCTTTTTTTACCCATACCTTCTAACTTTTCAACTCTTCCTAGTAAATTTGTCTTTCTCAAATATTTACTAGTCTTACATCAATAATTCTATAAATATTCTAGTATGCCTTTGTGAAAATAATTTATGAGAAAGGTATGGGAACTTGATATCAAAATGTTTTATTACATAAGATGATGTAGGATATTAATTGAAACATGAGATATATATTTCTTTTATAAAATGAAATAATAATAATAATAATAATAATAAGGAGGATAATTATTTGATATATTTATTAATTTAAAATATTTTATTTACTAATTAGTTTGTAGAGTAAAATGATGATATTCAAATAAAATAAAATAAAATAATAATAATAACAAACAATAACAATAATAATATAAATTATATGAATAATTAATTAACTTAAAATAAAGTATTTTAAGTATTAGTTTCAAAGTTTAGTTTGTAAAATGAAACGATGATATTCAAATCGAATAATAATATTAATAATAAATATAAAGGGTAATTAATTGATAAATTAATTATTATAGTTGTTAGTTTTAATATTTAGTTTTTAATAATTAGTGATATTAAAATCTCAAATCTAATCAGATTTATTATTTAAGGAATAGAAAATTAGGATGTTACACACGGGTTGCACGAGAGTCAGCAGTGTATTTAATTGTATATTTTCATCAAAATTATTTTTAACTAAGTTAAAACCGCTTAGACTTATCTGAGTCCTAAAGGTACACCGAAAATTACACTTTGATCTCGTTTATTTAATATGAACTAAATCAATTAGATTTAATTTCAGTTGTTAGTCCCTTGCTATTTTAGAATCACATCGTTAGATTTACATGGCATTGATAGATAAAAATAAGGTTGATTATTGGCCCCTGTGGGTTCGATATCTTTAAAACTACGATTGATTCTATTCACTTGCAGAATAGCCCAATCAAGGATTTCTTGTCAGTCAGGTTGTTTACACTTTAATTTGCAACTGTTAATTTGTGATTTTACCGTTAATTACTCTGATTATATTGTTCTTCACCACGAGTGAGTTGTTCATTAGAACTAAGGGTCATGAGACCTATCTCATGATTATTTGTATGATCCATTGTTATTCGATTACGAGAATTTTAACTACAAGATTATTTTAAAACCTGAGTTTTTCGTTCAACACTTGTACAAAACATAAGAGTTCTCATGTACTGATCCTAGTCTAAACGGATATCTATCGGTACCCGAGCTCAGGTTTTTAAATAGTTAAGTTTGAAACAATAAAAGTTCTTAGACATGATTGAGAAATGTTCCATCTTTATAGTTGTGCAAAAGAAAAAAATATCTGACAAATAATCCGGTCGTGCGAAAGCAAACTAATTATTCAATGTAAATTGCACAAAGCGGTTGAAAAAGTAGGTGTTGTCCACATTTATTTATTTTTTAAAAGTGTATCAAAATTCTTGTAATAGAAGGGAATTTATCATATGAATGTGTCAGAGTAGGGAATATGAACCCAAAGTCATGTATGTTTCAGAGAATTTTAAGTGATTTTTATATAATCTGTTTCACAAAAGTGCTTTTTAATTTAACTTATTTTAGAAACTCTTATTTTTTGTCACTTTAAACAGAAATCGGTTTTATTTCTTTGGTCCCAATGGTTCAATCATTTTTACTACTTCGCACAATTGTATACTTACAGTGTCAAACAGTCATGAATATAACTCTATTAAATGGTAAGATGTGCCTTAGGGACTAGAAAATCTAGGATTTATGAGGTTCATTAGGAACTAGAAAAAAAAGTAGTTGCTAAAATCTCTGACAAATTTATCTACCTACCAAATTACATATTGCATATTATTTTAAAAAATTACAGTTTAATTATTGTCTTCAAACTCCCAGGTCTTGAATAAAGATTGGTGTTCAAATTAAAACAACAATTTGCATAATGATAGTAATCTCATTTGCATATATTTCAAGGGCTCGCTGAAGTGAATCAGTGAGTAGACTATAAACCCACAACAACCAACACCACTTACAATTTTTTCAACTCATGTTTTAGAGAGAGACTCTCTGCCTTCTCTCTAGAATACTTAGCACCTTCTTATCCGCCTTGTTATCTTCTACATTCAACATTCAACAAATATGTATCAGGTTCATTAATACATTCATCCTCAAAGTTGGGATTCTGGTTCCTAAGTGGGAGGTTAGTCTTGGATAGATTTTAAGGGTTTGGTTTAAAGTCCTAACCTTAGGGTTAGGGACCTTCCTTCCTTGAAATCTTCTCTGCGGGGGCTGCCTTTTAACTTGGGTGTTGGGATCTTTAGCTGAAAGCGGTTGCTGGGGTGGTCTGGTTTTTCTTGGTCAGTGTTTATCCTGGAGCTTTGGGGTAGAGGTTTTTGAGTAGAATAAGTTTCAGGAAGGAAGAAGAATGGATAAGAGTCGATAGGAATAGTAGGCCTAAGGCAATGAATGCAAGAAGATCTGTTTGGAGAGCTCATGGTGGAAAAAGCACAGAGTTGGATTTCATGAATGCATCATCATTTTTTTCTCAGAGTTTCCAGAAGCGTTTAAAGCTAAACAGATGTTCGATATCTTCAAGGAATATGGAATGGTGTTGGAGGTCTACATTCCTCCAAGAAGAGATAAGAGAGGGAAGAGATTTGGGTTCGTGAGGTTTACAAAGGTTGATGATGAACATCTCTTTGCCATTAAATTGGACAACATTGTCATTAATGGCAAAAAGATATTTGCAACCAAACCTAGATTTCAAAGGAGGGAGGTGGAAGTGGAAGCGAAAGTTCAGGTGGTTCATCAAGAGATAGGTTTGAATACGAATGGTTTTTGTGCTCAAGGCAGTTGTGCAAAAAATGCAGGAATTGGGAAGCAATCATATGCTCAAGTAACTACAGTAGGTAGAAGGTTTCATGAAGGTCATAAGAAGACTCGAAATCAAGTTTATATGGGAGACAAACCGGATTTTGCACATCTTATGTTTGACGTGGAGAAAGAAGATCTGCTCAGGTTCGAAAAGGCTTTTGTCGGTGTTTTGGAGGACCCTGGTTCAGGCTTTGATGTCCAAGAGGCATTGCATATTGAAGGGTATTTCCATATCAAAGCAACTCCATAGGGGGCAAACCTGAGTTTGTTGGAGGAGGAGGAAGGTGGGAGTATTTTGAAAATGGTGAAAGAAGGTGAAGAATGGATTTCCAGATGGTTCTCAGATATTCATCCATGGTCCCCAGCAGATGTTGATAAGGAAAGACTGACTTAGATTAGTATTTATGGGTTGCCTTGTCATGTTTGGGGAGAGAAGTTCTATAAATTTTTGGCTGGGAGGTTAGGAGTTTTTATGAAGGCAGACGATGATACCAGTAATATGGCTAGAATGGATGTGGCCAGAATTCTTATTAGGACAAAGTTTGCTTTAAACTTTAATGAAGTTTTTAATATTGAAGTCAATGGAGATGTGTATATAATTAAGGTGAGAGAAGATGTTGTAGGAGGAAGGAAATCTTGGGTTGAGACGGAACAATCTATAGAGGATAGTTCAAGAATTTCATCTTCAGATAGTGAAGTGGGGGACTCTTTAATCAATTCAAGTGATGAAGAAGCAGACATTCAGTTGGAAGAGGTGGGAGGTTGTTTGGAAGAAAGGGAGGGGAGTGCCATTCGAGAAAGAAATGAAAAGGCAACTGAGGAGAGAGATGCAAGTGACATTGGGGAGGGGCCCATGGACAGGTTGACTGTACCTTTCATAGACGAAAACCTAGTTTTAGGACAAGATAGGCCTGGAATAGAGGTTGTAGGGGACTTGAGAGAGCAAGCACAGGTTCAAAGGCTGAGAAGTGAAGTGGACAAGTCCTTTCATGTGTCAGAACATCTTTCGACTGAGGGCCCACAGAGTTGGGTATAATAAGAAATATCAATGAGGGGGAAGGAAATCATAGCTCTGGGAGAATTATAGAGGCATCAGAAAGAATAGAAAAACAAAACCAGTTGGCATGGGGTCCAGAGATTAGGAAGCCTAAAAAGGTGGTGCAACTTGATGAAATTTATCAGAAATTAAAGATACCTGTTACCCCTTCATATTACTCAACCTTGCTGAATGGAAGAAGATCATATGGAGAAATGGCTGCTAAACTAAATCAGTTATGTGTAGATGGTGAGGAGGAGATATCTAGTGATGGAGGGACCCCTATGTCTGCTGGTGATTCAATTGGAGATGAAGAGGTTAAAAAAGGTAATTCTAGAATTAGAAGAAAGCTAGAGGGTCTTCCATCAAGAATTTGGGGTGCCATTAAGCAGCTGGGGGTGGAAGCTGAGGAAGATGATGAGGTTGTAGAGAATTGCATAAGGAATTATGAAGCTGTTGAAAGGAGAATAATTACAGGAAAAAAGGTGGCAACTAAGGGGAAGTTATGAATTTTATGACGTGTAACATCAGAGGGCGTGGTAGTAGTGTTAAGAGGAGGAGGCTTAGGGCGCTGTTCCAAAAAGAAGAGGTCGATGTGGTTTTTTTGCAGGAAACCAAATGTGAACTGATGACAGACAAGTTAGTGAAGGAGTTGTGGGGGAATGAGAATTGCTTATGGTCTGTTGTAGGTTATGTAGGCAATGCAGGTGGAATTCTTACTATATGGAAGGAAAACTGCCTAGTTCCGATTCGAAGTTTCAAAGGTAACGGGTACTTAGGAGTGAATGCTACTTGGAAGGGGCAAAATGTGTACTTTCTAAACATCTATTCTTCGTGTTCTAACGTGGACAAGAGAGTTCTTTGGAGCAAGATTCTGCAGCTCAAGGATACTATGGAAGCAGGTGAATGGGTCATTGGTGGTGACTTTAATGCCATCAAAAATATAAGGGAGAGATTTGGGAGGTGTAATCTAAACAATAGAATTATAGAGGAGTTCAAGGACTTCATTGAGCTGTCTGGTTGTGTTGACATTCCTGTGCGTGGGAACAAATATACGTGGTTTAATGCTTCTGGTAGTTCGTGTAGCAGGATTGACAGGTTCCTCATTTCCCCTGGTTTGATTAATAATTGGAATTCGATCACTCAAAATGTTGGTTCAAGGGACATCTCTGACCATAGGCCAGTGACGATTATAACAAGAAACATCGATTGGGGTCCGAAACCTTTCAAAGTTTTGAACTATTGGTTAGAGCATCATGAGTTTCTTCCTTTTGTTAGACAGGTTTGGGAGTCATATAAGGTTGAAGGCAGTGTGTTCTTTATTTTGTCTAAGAAATTTCAGCACCTTTGGAGTCGGTTACGGTGGTGGAATGCTAATGTCTTTGGCTGGGTTGACACAAAGATCAGTGAGAATACTACTACTATCAATGATGTTGAGGAGTTAATTGCGCAAAATGGTGAAGAAATCAATGCTGATTTATTGAGTGCTAGAAGGGTTGCCGAGGACGAATTATGGAGAAATTTGAGAATAAAGGAAAGCATACTTAAATAAAAAGCGAGGTGAATTGGATTAAAGAAAGGGGTATAAATACAAAGTTTTTCCATGCTGCAATTAGGCATCGTAATAGTATAAATTCAATAAGCTCAATGCAAATAGAAGGTGAAACAATTAAAGATGTTCTTTGTATTAAAGAAGCAGTGGCAAGTCATTTTGAACATAGATTTAAGAGAGAGTGCAGAGTGTTGCCCAAGATTGGGTGCAATGGGTTCAAGCGTATGACAGAGGAGGAAAGTTTGATGTTGGAGGCACCTTTCACTTTCGAAGAAGTCAAACAGGTCGTGTTCTCAAGTGAAGGAGATAGGAGCCCAGGTCCAGACGGTTTCAACTTGAAATTCATAAAACATTGTTGGGAAATGGTTGGTTTGGATTTCTCAAAATGCATTCTAGAATTCTTTGAGAATGGAATTCTTCCAAAGGTCTTTACTTCATCCTTTATAGCACTGATACCGAAGAATGATGACCCCAGAGGTATGAAGGACTTCCAACCTATTTGTTTGATTGGGTCTGTTTATAAAGTTGTTGCAAAGTTGTTGGCGGGTAGAATTAAGAAAGTTATGGACAGATTAGTTTCCAGCACACAAACAACGTTTATCCAAGGGCGGAGCATATTGGATGGAGTTGTGGTGTTAAATGAATTGATTGATTTTGCTAAAAGAAGTAAATCAAAGGTACTGATGCTTAAAGTCGGTCTTGCAATGGCCTATGACAGGGTGGAGTGGAGATATTTAAAATACATTATGAACTACATGGGATTTGGAAGCAAATGTATAAGTTGGATTGAGGGAACTGTTATGCATAACTTTTTGTCAGTCATGGTCAATGGTAGCCCAACCCGTGACTTCAAGGTATCGTGTGGCTTACGGCAGGGAGATCCATTATCCCCATTCCTCTTTGCGTTAGTTGCGGAGGGTCTTTCGGTTCTAGTGAAGTGAGTTGCTCAGGTGGACGCTTTCAAAGGTGTAAAACTGAATTCTGGTGTATCGTATGAACTACTACAATATGCTGATGATACGATTTTAATGGGTGACGCGTCTTGGACGAATCTTTGGGCTCTAAAGGCTTTGTTGAAAGGGTTTCAATTGGTGTCGAGGCTACAAGTTAATTATAGTAAAAGTTCATTGTTTAGCATTGGTGTGGAGGAAGACTTTCTAAGGGCAGCAGAGAGTTTCCTTGGAGTCAGAGTTGATATGTTCCCTCTCAAGTTTCTGGGAGTGCCAGTTGGTGGTAATCATAGGGCTATTTCTTTCTGGAAACCTATGATTCAGAGAATTCAGGCACGACTGTCAACATGGAAAGGAAGGTTTCTATCGATGGCAGGCCGGGTGACTTTAATAAATTCTGTTTTGACTAATCTACCTTTGCACTATATGTCTGTTTTTTTGATGCCCTGTAAAGTAGTTAGGATTATAACAGGTATTCAACGTCGCTTTCTGTGGAGAGGATCTGCGAGTTCCAAAGGTGTATCGTGGGTGAGGTGGGATGAGGTGTGTAGACCGAAAGAGGAAGGGGGTTGGGGATAAAAAATGTCAAATGGTTTAATGTAGCACTAATGGCAAAGTGGCTATGGAAACTGTTATCTTTGAAACATAGGTTATGGCAGGGTGTAGTAGAGGCTAGATATTATGATCATGTTGTTGATTTGCATCATGGAGTTATGTCGGAATACAAGCACAGGCCATCGTTGTGGTGGAGGGATCTGTTTTTGGGTTGGAAGATGTTTGGGGAAGAAGGTTTTGTGCAGCAGCTGAATCATGAGGTAGTTGATGGGAACGATACACTGTTTTGGCTATCAAAGTGGTGCGGTAATTTCTCTTTAGCAGACAAGTTTCCTGGGCTGTGGGAAGCTTCAAGTAATAAATGGGGGAGGGTTAGGGAGTATTGCTGCTCCAGCTCAAATCAACAATCTTGGAGACTTGATTTTGGTAACTCAACAGCAGCAGGTGGGTGCTCGCAGGCGATCATGGAGTTGAATACAGTGCTGCCTGTTGGAATTGGGAGTTTAACAGGTACAGACATGGTTGGCTGGGGTATGGACGTTGCTGATGAATACTCGGTTAGAGATGGATACGAGTTGTTGATGAAGTCTCATAATTCACAGCATGTTAATGAGAATTTGGTGGAGGTTTTTAAATTGATCTGGATGTCCTCTGCGCACCCGAAGATTCAATTGTTTGGTTGGCGTTTATTTCGTGACAGGTTAGCAACCAGAGATAATCTACATAGAAGACACATTTTGTTGGGAAGCGAAGGCGTGGCTTGTCCTTTTTGCCAAAGGGAAGAGGAGGATACGGCCCATTTATTCTATACGTGTGATTTCTCAAGGCAAATTTGGAATCGTATAGGGAGATGGTTGGACATTGAAATCGGAAGTCATGACACTTTATTGTTAATGTTTCATCATTGGATTCAGGCCTTGATTGCTAAAAATGTAAGAATCAAAAATGCGGTAGGACTTTGGTTGTCTATAGGGTGGTGCTTTTGGTTAACTAGAAACAACATCGTTTTTAATAGAGAAGTGTGGAATTTTGAATCAATAGAATACCGAATCATTCTACTTACTTGGTGGTGGTTAGGAAAAAGGATTAACGGGCGGTATACTTGTAATTACTATGATTGGACTAACTTCACATGTGAATTTTTGTAGTTCTCACATTGGATAGTGTAGATGTATGTAGTTGGTTGGATACACCTATTTGTATCGGGTTGAATATAATTTTTTCTTAGTAAAAAAAAAATAATAATAATATTGATTAGCAAAATGATAGCGTAATACATGTAACATTAAGTTAATTAGTTTTCAGAACATTTATCAATTTACAAATCATATTCATCAAGCAAACATGAATATAAAATTTATGATCGGTCTCCAAAGTTCTTCACTTTCCATTAATTTTTGAAACCTTCCAATGTCCAATTCACTCAAACTTCAATACTATCAATAGCAAATACGAATGACATTCTTCTATTGATTTGTAGTAACATTTATAATAAAGTAATCCTATGAGGAGTCTATGATCAAATTGAGGAATTCAAAGCATTATAAGCTACCTATAATAATAATCCACTAGAATCAAGAGATCATAATCCAATTGTGTCTTGAAACAAATGCATTAAAAAAATTCAGTTTAGAATTAAGACACTTTTAAGTGATTAAAATAATTCATTGGCGAAACATATGATGCACATTATCAATCAATACTAGCACCTACATTTCTTAAAAAGTATATATATATATATATATATATATATATATATATATATATATATATATATTTGTATTTTTTTTTAATTAACACATTGTCGAAATCATGCTTTTTAATTCATTAAAGATAATTAGTGGAGAAACTTCAATATTATGTATTACGAATAATAAACTAATTTATTTTCGTTTGCATGACATATGTTTTCATCGGCCTGATGTTATGTTGGCCATTCCTTGAGCTTTAGCCCAACTTGGATGGATTATTGGCCGATCAACAATGATTCTTTTTTCAATGATATTTACACCGCCAATTTTATCTTTATTTGTCATGTTAATAAAAACCACAATTAGATTAATGTTGTAATAGTGTATCTTTGTAGATCTAAAGTAAAAATTTATAAATTTTTTGAAATATGTTTATCACTTTGGATCTATCAAATAGCATTTTGATAAATTCAAAGCAATTAACATGTGTAAAAAAATTATAAATCTTTCACTCTAGAGCTACTAGGATTCTCTCTTACAATATTACTCTAAAACTACTAAGATGCTCTCTTATAATTTTAAAGTAATTGTGGTTTTAATTAACAATACAAATAAGAGAAGATTAAAGATGTAATAAGTAACCATTAAAAAAAAGATGGATTGTTAATGGACCAGAATCCATGCAAGTTTGACTAAAGACCAAGGTAGGGACAAAATAGCTCGGGTGGATGCAAACATAATCAATGTCAATGAAAATAAAACTTGTTATAATCCTTAATAAGAGAGTATATAAACAATTGAAGATTCTCCACTTTTTAATTTTTGCTAAACGAAACACATGATCTCAACAAATTGATAACCTTAAAGAAAAAAAATTAGACTTTTGAAAAAAAAATGTGTTAGGTCAGTATTATTCTTCCTTTTTTTGCAAATGAAATTTTTTTTTTTATTATTATTGTTCTTGTTGATTAAGGTTTTGTAATCTTGTTTATATACATTTGAAACTTCGTCATTAGAATATTGACAATAAATCTTAGTTAACAACTTAGCTTCTCCTCTATTTTTAGGATAAACAAGTCATTCGGTTATAAGTTATCGTGTGCCCCATCCTTGCCCAACTAACTCATTCTCCTAATCTCTTTGATTGCCAACAAAACAAGAAAAAACAATTAAACAACACAATGTACATGAAAAAAAAAAAAAAAAAAACTTACAGCATTTGTTGTTGATAATGGTGTCAGTTTAAACTAAGCATATCCAAAGCTCCACAAAAAAAAAAATTTATCATAAGTACTTTAATGAGAACTTGACCATTACTGCATCTCAACTATATAAATTTCTCATTGATATGTAGGGAAAAAAGAAGATAAAAGAGTACGAAATTGAATCCATCTAAGAATTATTAAAACATAATCATATATTAAACATAATAAATGTAATATATATTATTAAATTTTAAAAAATTGGTATGCATTTAAAACAAATCAATACATAATCTAACCACTAATCAATAAACATACTCGATTAATATCAATACGATCTCCATTTAGTATCAATCATTGGTAAATCATAATGATCTACCTCTTAAACATAGACAACAAATTAAGATATTATATAATATTTAACAATGTTACATGTCGAAGAAACATAAAAGAAGAAAGGTAAACGGGCAAACACATGTTATTTATTTGAACTTTTTACGTAAACATCTTACACATAACATGTTCTATTTTAATTACTTATAATTACAAGTCCTCAATCACTATATTGAAAAAGGAAAAAAAAAAGTTCAAACATGTGACATCTAATAATTTTAGGCAACTTAACAAAATCTTAATCTATATAAATTATGACAGAGTTTAGAAACAACAAAATATACAATTGATAAAAAAAGTTTAAATATATATATATATATATATATATATATATATATATATATATATATATATATATATATATATATATATAATACACAAAAATTCGAAGCAAGCAACATAGTACCTAAGTTTAAGTCCTCCTCTACAATTGAATCATCATCATCTTTTTACATATATAAATCACAGTAAATCTCAAGCTAATCTAGGCTAATTCAGTTTTATAATGATTATATCAACAAACAATGATTAAAATTAATTGTAAATAAATAACTAAAATTGTTAAGCAATTATATATATAACTTTTGTCCAATTATATTCTTCTATATAAATCATAACAGAGTTTAAAAACAATAAAGTATACAAT
The DNA here is from genome assembly GCA_022829125.1 of Lathyrus tuberosus. Lineage (NCBI taxonomy): Eukaryota > Viridiplantae > Streptophyta > Magnoliopsida > Fabales > Fabaceae > Lathyrus > Lathyrus tuberosus. Next base: position 2,840,602 of record JALAZF010000552.1, on the reverse strand, counting down.
TGATACAGAAGAAGTTCAAAAGAAATGTAAAATACACAAAAATTGGAAGCAAGCAACATAGTACCTATATTTAAGTCCTCCTCCTCAATTAAATCATCATCATCTTTTTACAAAGACTCAAAACTAGAGATAAGCCAGTAAAAACTGTGTACGGATAAAGTAATTTACCTGACTCACTCACGGCTTTCTGACTCCCTGACATTTGGTTTGTTCATTGCCATATTCTACACATGGAAATGTACTCATAAACGTTTACATCATTGTGATCTTCGAAAAAAACAGGTTGCAATGAAAATTTAGAGGGAGAAAGAGAGGTGTTTATGTAGTTAGAATTGTGTGATTGTGATTTGTTTTCTGCACGTGAATATGGCGTTTTGATGATATTGACTTTGACAAAGTTTACTTATTTATCTCCATGCAAAAGGGAGAAATTTTCTGCAATCCATGGAAATCTTTTAAATTGCATTGTTACTTAATTTTATTTTTTTTTGGTGTTAGAGTTTCTTCTCGATAAAGGTGTTACTATTTTTATTAAATGAATTTTATAATACTATAATTATATTTTTATTAAAAGAATTATATATAAAATGTTTATACAAAATAATATTCATTTAATTATTTCCTTTTTCTACAATACTTTTAAATGATAAAATTTTAAAAACTCATAAATAATTGTTTAAACTTTTTTATGTAAATATACATAATTTTTACTATTTTAAAAACTCTTATAATGAATATCAAATTGCTAAATATCAATATTACTCTTTTAATTTATTAAGTATAAATAAATTTGAAAAAAAAATATGTCATTTTTTAATAGTATAAGCAATTAACTCTTACTTCTTCTTACATATACACCATGTACAGTTGTGCACTTCACAAATTTCTTTTCCCTTAAAAAAGCTATCTATCTTCTTATTCCAAGCTCTTGGAGCTTGCTTGAGTCCATACAGGGCTTTATGCGGCGTATATACCTCAATTTCTTCACCATGTTTCACAAACCCAACTAGTTGTGCAACTTAAACTTCTTCATGTAAGGGACCATTCAGGAATTCACATTTCACATCTATCTGCCATGTGTGCCAGTTGTTCATGTTTTCTAGACCAACAACCAACCTGATTGTTTCGATCCTAGAAACGGGTGCAAAAACTTCGTTGAAGTCGATTCCTTCTTTCTGAAGAAATCCTTTCACCACAAGCCTTGCCTTGTGTCGAGTTATTTCTCCTATGGGATTCAGCTTCACCTTGTATACCCACTTCACATCGATTGCCTTCTTGCCTTAAGGAATTCGACAAGTGACCAAGTTTTGTTGACTTCGATGGACTTCAGTTCCTTATTCATTGCTTTCACTCAATTCAAATCCTTTAATGCCTCAGCTGCATTGAATGATTCAAAATCTGCATAGAAAGCATAGTGTATCATCTAACCTTCATTATTGACCACATCATCTAATGTAATCTCAAATTCTTGCAACCTCGGAGGCACGTGTCTGGTTCTTTGAGGCATGCTTGTGCTTGCTTGACCTCTGACTTCTTCTTGTTGAACTTTTTTTTCCGCTTCAATTGTCGGTTATTCACATAAGATTCTCAGTTAATCCTTCTTTATATTTTCAGCCCAACCTCATTCCTTAAGCTCATTTATGATCATGTCTGTTTTGATCACTACTTTCTTGTTCACTGAGTCAAACAACTTCTCTCCTCCAGTCAAATGATATCTTATTAGAATCATTTGACTCGACTTATCACCAAAATAGTTACTACGACAATAAAAAACTACAAAAACATATCTAAGATAAAAGCAGTTCCTAATCTTCCTCCCTTCCAACTTCATCTATGCTTTCGGTTCACAATAAACTCAATAGTAAATAGAAGTATGACAATGATAATAGGATCATGAAACTTAGCCTAGCTGCAATGACTTCATCTGCTACGATCCAACCATCACAATTGGACTTCACTTGTTTGATTGTTTCACAATAACTCTAAAAAAATTAATACATAAGAGCATAACATGTTAGGATATAAATATCACATAATTAGTTAGGGAGTTAGTTTATTGTTTAGTTATGATTATTTCGCATAAATAAGAAGCTAGTGTTAGACAAGAAATTTCAAAAAAGGAAATTCGACGGAGAAAACAGCTGGAATTTCTCCAAACATTGGGAAAGGTCGAGGTGTGGTTCGACCAACGGACTAATCAAAGGAATAAATATTTGATGTCTAAGAGTATATATGAGGACTTAGAAAAATTTTAAGAAGTTTAGCGTTGGGTCGAGTTCGACATGTCGAACGGGTTCGATTGGAGGCAGATTTAAAATTCAAACTGAACTAAACGCTTTTTGGTCTCATCCAAATTATGCAGGATATGTGAAAATCAATTGAGAGTCAGTTAACATGCAAAGATGATATGTCAGACGGAGAAACATATGAATGCTTGAAGACCATTATTTTATAACATTATAAATTTCAATTGTAATGATGGGATCAATGGTGGCAAAAACATTGTAAACTTCAATTACACTCAAAGTACTCGCGCACAAGAGAGAAACGAGTTTTGCTAAAGGAAAATGTACTTTTCCATTTAAATTTATTTTTGTACTTATTTTCCTTTATGTTTAAAGGGATAATTTTGACTCAGTCGAAATTAGTTGGTCAGTTTACTTTTACAACTTAGTTATTTTATTGAAAATACTCAAGACTCATTGCAAGTAATCCGACATTATAGAATGTACACTTTCTTTTCTTAGAAAATTAGCACAAACTTGTCCTACAATTTACTAGTTTGGTCCTTCAAATTATAAATATAAAACAAATAATATTACTTCCTTGAATATGATAATATTACTTCCTTAAATATGATAATATTGGGATGCCGTAATGATATTTGTGGTTAATTATCTCCCATTGAACATTCTCGTCAATTTTGTATCACAATCACAACTCACATAGAACAAACAAATATCTGAAAAAATTTGAATGAAAAAAAGTAAAATATCCCTAATCTAGAGTTTAAGCTAATTTAAGCTAATTAAACTTTGATAACAAATCACTCAATTTCATTCAATTTATTCTAAAAATTTGAAACATTCAAAATTTTGAAATAATACAAATAAATCTAATAATTAGGGTAAATTACAAATTTGACAAAAATCGTTTTATTAATTTCTAAAAAAAACATAAACCAAGAAAAATCATATAACAAAAAGCATCACAAATATTCAAGAGGAAGTTACAAGATTTTTCAAGAAAATATGAATAGAAAAACAATAAAATATTCAAAAATATATCTGTGAGACTATTGCGTCGAACTCATGTTGTGTCGAGGGAAAGCTTTCATATGTTTCGACAGGAGACAAGCATGATGTCGAAGCTGGGTCACATGTTGTAGTGAAAGGGTACATATTATAGTCGAAGTATGTTCTAATATGTATTGTCGAAATGTTTGTCGAATTGCGCCTTGTGTTAAGGATCCAATTGTTTAGGTAGCTTGAGCTGCAAGTTATCTAGTTAGTCTATAAATAGGCTGGTATACTCAGTTTGTTAAGTGTGGCAAATTGTGATATTCATTTGTTATCATTTGTAACCCTAAATGAGAAGTGAATAGTAAACAGAAAATATTTGCCCCAATCCTTATTGTTTTTCCTTCTTGTATCTCTGTTATTCCTAACCCTTGTGTGTTTCTTGCAAACAAGAAACCGTTTATACTTTGTGCAAAGGTATCGTTTTTCACAACAAATTGGTGCGGTGAGCGTGGAGAAGATGTCTTCAACAAAGTATGAGATTGAAAAATTCACCAGAGTGAACGATTTCGGTATGTGGCGCTTGAAGATGAAAGCCCTACTGGTTCAACAGGGTTGTTTGGAACCATTGAAGGGAATGACAGCCATGGACGTTGCGTTAACGAAAAGAGAAAATACGGCCATGATCGAGAAAGCCCACGGCGCAATATTGTTGAGCCTCGGTGATAAGGTTCTTCGGCATGTGTCAAAGGAGACGACGGCATTGGGGTTTTGGGTGAAGCTTGAAAGCTCGTACATGACCAAATCTTTGGTGAATCGACTCTACCTAAAGCAAGCCTTATATTCATTCAAGATGAGTGAACATAAAGCATTGGCTGAGCAGTTGGATATGTTCAACAAGCTGATTCTTGATCTTGAAAATATTGATGTAAAGATCGATGATGAAGATCAAGCCCTGTTGTTGCTGTGTGCTTTGCCCAAAACACATGCTCACTTCAAAGAAACCCTCTTGTATGGAAGAGAGTCCATGACCTTTGAAGAAGTTCAAGCAGCCTTGTATTCGAAGGATTTGAACGAAAGAAAGGAGCAAAAACCATCATCATCAGTTGGCAAAGGGTTGTCCGTGAAGGGGAGATCGTCAAAGAAAGATGGTAGGTTTGACAAGAAGAAAGGTAAGGCTCAGCAGAAGTCTTGTAGTGGTGATATTTCTTGTATCAAGTGATATAACTGTAAGAAGGAGGGTCACACAAGAAAGGTGTGCCCTGAGCACCTGAATAATCATGGAGGTAAGGACAGTGGCAATGCAGCTATTGTGCAAGATGGTTATAAATCATCTGATGTCCTTGTAGTGTCGAGCAGCAACTCTTGCGAAGAGTGGATTATGGATTCTGGATGCACTTGGCATATGACTCCAAACAAGAATGTGTTTGAAGAATTATGTGATCAAAATGGTGGATCAGTGCTACTGGGAACAATAAAGCATGCAATATTACATGTATTGGATCTGTTGGATTCAAGCTCCATGATGAGTCAATAAGGTTATTGACTGGGGTTAGGTATGTACCTGACCTTAAGAGGAATTTAATTTCTCTTGGTGAATTTGACAAGAAAGGATATGTCTTCAAAGGAGAGCAAGGTATCCTGAAAGTCATGAAGGGGTCGAAGGAAGTCTTGAGAGGCGTGAAGAAACAATGCTTGTATACCCTTGAGGCTGAGGTTGTAAGTGGTTCGACAAATATTGCATCCATGAAACCAGTGTCGAAGACAGAAGTATGGCACGTGAGATTGGGTCATGTCAGCGAAAAAGGCCTGGTCGAATTGGGGAAGCAAAACCTGCTAGGTGGTGACAAAATCGAAAAGTTTGAGTTTTGTGAATCTTGTGTATTTGGTAAATCCTGTAGGGCAAAGTTTAACAAAGGTAAGCAAAGAACACATGGATCCCTGGATTATATTCATGCTGATCTTTAGGGCCTGCAAGGAATCCTTCACACTCATGTGTAAGTTATTTTCTATCCATCGTTGATGACTATTCCAGAAAGCTGTGGGTATTCATTCAGAAGACGAAGGATGAAGCTTTTGAGAATTTCAAAAATGGAAGGTTCTGGTAGAAACTCAATGTAATACCCCGTATTATTTAAATGCTCAATTGGATATCAGATGAGTATCTACGTGCTCTATCTTTGGATAATTGGATTAATGGAATCCTCTAAGAACTCTAAGTATTGACATTTGGGATCAGTAGAGCAACTAATGAATTCTGAAGAGATCAATTATTTTATTAAAGAGACGGATTAATAATTTACTAATTCAAGAAAGTAATTTTGGTAACTTTGATAATTGATCAATTGGGTTGAGACGACAAAATATCAATTGGAGATATTTTGCCCGGTAGGATTTATATTATATAATATTATAATTATATATATATATATATGAAAAGAGAAAGAAAAGAAAAAGATAGAAAGGGAGAAGAAAGAAGAAGAAGAGGAAAGAAAGAAGAGAATAGAGGAAATGGAGAAAAATTAAGAAGAAGAATTCATGGATCATCATCATCTTCTTCAAACTCCTCTTCGGTTATCAGGTGGGTTCTAGATAGAGACTTTAGAGTAAATTTCTGGAGGTTTTAGAGTTAGGTTAGATTTTGATAAAACGAGTAATTTTGATAAATCGACGAAATCTAACGGATAGATTGATGAAATGCATGTCTAAATATGTTCTAACATGTTGTTTTGGGTATTTGGATGCATTAATATCCTGTGGGTTTAGCTAGAAACCATCTTTTTTCTTAAGTTTTGATATTTTGAGTTTTAGGTCGAAATCTTAGAAATCGATGTTTGAACGGTTGAAACTCGGAATAAATTGCGTGGTGTAGTCGGGTAAGGTTTGAGTTTAATCGGGAATGGTTGTTTGCGTGTTTTCCCGCGGTTTCGATCGAGTACGAATTTGGAATTCAATGATAAAAATTATGTTTCAAAATATTTCAAAAATGGAAAATGTGTTAGATGGCTTTTTAATGATGGAAATATGGTAGTATGTTGAATTCTGAGATCGCAGTTTTTTCCGGAATCGAAAACGGACGTCCGAAAGTCTAAAAACGGTATTTTTGAGGTTGAACTTGTAGCAGGTTTCGCGCTCAGCGCGCAGGTCTGGACGAAGATGAAATTTCCGAAACTTCAAAAATTCATAACTTTTGAACCGTAAGTCCGTTTTGGTCCCCGTTCGAAGCGTTGGGAAGCTAATTTTATTCTCTTTATGATAGTGGAATAGAAACATATGTTTATGCCTTGGATTGATAAGAAAAAATATGAAAATGTAGTGTATGTAGTTTTGTTTCCACCGAAACTCAAGAATCGGGAATCCGATTGATACGAGTCCAAAGCCTTTGGAAAGATGATCCAATAGGGCAGTGAATGGTAGTGTGAGACCATGATTTAACCAAGGATGCTTGGTCGGGGATAGTAGTGGCTAGTATGCCTTGAAAACGTGTTGAACTATAAAGTGATTATGTTATGCTATTATATGTGTTTACTTGTAATATTTGTGATTATACCATGTCTATCTAATTGATAGAACCTTGTAAAGCCGAGAGGACTTTAAGATAGGGAACTCACTGAGATTTGATGTATCTCACCCCACTATAGTTGCTATATTTCAGGTTCGGATTGCAGGTTGATTTACAAGTGGAGCTATGCTTGGATGTTTCAAGAAAAGCTCAGTATTAGTTTTCCGCTGTGTATTATTTTGTTGTATACAATTGGGGATATTGTATATTATTCTTAGATTTTTATTTTTGGCTAGTTTCCATGTCTTGTGCCACATGTTGTATTTATGTTTTAGAATGGACAAGTATGTGAACTATGTCAGTAGGCACTTTTGATGTGTCAGTACCAAATAAAACACTTGTATGGTATTATTCTAGATGAATATTATACAGGGCGTTACAGTTGGTATCAGAGCAGGTCGTATCCTCAACCTAGCCTTGAAACATCATAAGTAAATCTATTCCTGCCTCTTAAGTGTGTCTGGCCATCATGAAACTTAATATCATACCATGTAGTGTTGGGCCTGATCAACCTAATACTATGTATGTGATAGGTAGAATCATGGTTGAGCGACCACGGGGACTCCGTAGTGTTGTCGGAACTTATGCTGTGAGAGCAGGTTCAAGCCAAGAGTTATTAGTGAGGAGTTTTGGTCAGCTCAGTGGAGGTTTTAGTAGAAGTTGTGCTTGGGTAGCATGGACTTAAAGAGTAATGTGTGGTTTAAGTAATCCCTTGGAATGGATGGAGTCCGAAAGTTAAGGATCTCTATTGGACGATTGGTTAAGGTATCAAGGAATATGTAAAGTTACTAGTAGAGCTGGATTGACCACTGATATGGATAAGGATTTCAAGTAATCTCATTCCGTGGAAAAGAAAGTTGTTTGTGGAACGTGTGACGTAAGGTCCGGAAGTGAGAACTAAGGACGTTCGGCCTTATGGAAATCTAAGGTAGTATAGAAGTGTGTGAAAGGACACAAGGATGTGTTTACATGCTTCAAGTGAAACAAGTATGCGTCGGGCAGAGAGCATGAGATAAATTGGGTAGCATGATCGAAATATGTGCAGAATCCTCTGTTGTTAATTATCATGAAGTTTGGTTGGATTTGGTTAAGAATCAAAAGATTTATTTTTCTGAAAATCGCAGTACGCGCTCAGCGTGCAGGAGCCCGCTCAGCGCGGTGTTGAATTCCTGCAACCCCTCCAGGCAGAAGCTTTCGCGCTCAGTGGGCAAGGGGGTGCGCCCAGCGCGACCTGGGAGTTGAAATTGTATACTTTTTAGGGAAAAAAATTCATATCTTTATACTCGGGTGTCCGGTTTAAGCGTTCTTTATATCGATATGAAGCTATGAAAGTGTTATATGCTGTAGAAAGTGAAAATATTGTTTATGAGGCGGATTTTATTCGATTATGTGGAATAAACGGTAGTAACAGTATGGTTATGAGAAAGGTACACCTTGGTCACAAGAGTACATGATGGATTCTTATTCTTGAGACAAGTATGAAGGGACGTACTTTGTGGAACAATGAATATTATATTTTAGGAAGTAAGTGTGCGGTAAACAATGAGAAGCAAACCAAGATTTATTATGGACTAAGTGTAAATCATGGAACGATTTATACCGGAATGGTTTTGTAAATAGTTAATGAGAATTGTCGGTTGCTAATCTTCCATTAAGTGATTTGGTAAGTGGAATTTCCAATGGACAGTGAAGGACGAGAAACCCCAGTTAATGTGTACGTAGTGATGGAAAGGTTCTTCAAGAGGATGCATTGCCCCGATTTATTTGCAGGTGTGGAGAAACTTCTGTATTTGTGAATAATCAGAATATTCGGGATATACCTTTTGTTGAACTAAGAACTTTGTTGTTTTAATTTCTCCAAGGAATTACAAGTGAGAGGACAAGGTGGTATGCTTGATATGAGATGTCCATCGCTTTTGTGGTATCGTACAATGGTTGTGTGTTGGGTTTTGCTTATGGACGAATCAAGTATGAGTTGTGGCTTAAACCTTAGAATGTCGTCACCATTGGCTTTCATCGAGTGTAGTTGTATGAGTAGATAATAAACTATCTCGTCGAATATTTTTTCGTGTGACCACGACAGAATTTGGAATTTTGCCTTGTCACTTGGTTGGAGTGTGTCATCGACTTTGTCGGTTTTATCTTGAGTGAATCATGGTTAGTGAATGATACACAAGTTAAAGAGCCACGAGTTGAGAATGATATTTCAGCTTAGAACAAATCGGATGGATGGTTTGGGTAAGTTATGAAATCTCTTGAGAACCATCATCTGTGTTTTGTTACCTTATGTTGCTCCGATTGGAGAGTGTTGTGTGAATGGAAAATAGGACTTAAGTAAATAAAAGAGGAATTGTGTTTTGAAATTGGAACTTCTGGAAGGTGTTGCGTAATTAGTCATTTGTTTAGACGACGAGGGAGTTTGACTTTTGGAGAAATAATCTTGTAAATTGTGTTGAGTAGGAGAAAGTCTTAAGTGTACTACTGTTGAAAGACTTGAGGGCAAAGTTGGAAGATACTCTCGAAATGTTGATCTCGAAAAGACCTTTTCGGTAATTTAGTTTATGGTGTTAGTAAGGAACGAACGGTTGGTCAAAATTGGTAACTGTTAATTTCTGTGAGTTCATAGTTTTGGATTTAGACCCCGTGAAAGTGGTATCAGTTGTGTGCAGTTGTGTTCTAACCAGAGAAGGAATTTGTAGGTTATCTTCCCAAGTACTAGTAAGAATTGGACGTTCCGAAGTTAAGTATGTAACTTGGAATCGTTTATGAAATGGAACGAATGAGAAGAGTTGATTCAACCGAGAAGTGTGTGTATGTGGAGTGTTGTACGAGAATTGGTGAGTAATATGGAAACTCGCAATTGTGCTTTGGACAGGTTAAGTCGATAAGTGGTGACTCGCGTATGATTGGAGTATCGTGATGTTGTTACGTGTTATAGGTTGAGATCTCGTGTCAGCAAGGAACCTGAAGTAAGTTAGAAACCGTGAAAAGAATCGTTTTGGAAAGTAGTAATCGGAACCAGAGATTGTTAAGCTATTTTGGATGAATTATTAGTTTGAGATTAGAATGGATTTGGAGTCGTACATGTTGTGGTGGTAACAGTGTAACTCTTGCATCTTTATCGTCTAGAGAGTGTGGGACGGATGTTAAGATATTGTGTATTGGTAAAGAAATTGTTCTACTATAGGACGTCAGTAAGTTTTGTACCGTTGATTATTAAGGATCCCAGTGGATAAGTGTGTTCTCCGTGGACTGTTAGCTACTTAATAGTGATTGAGAAACCGTGGTGTTCTACTGTTAGAATTTGGGTTGCGCAGTGGGAGATTACAGGTGAAAGAGCTTAGTCAGACTACTGGGGATTAGAATGATTGTTACTTGTAAGGATAGAAATGACATTCCTTTCTACTTGACAACTGTCAGTGTCCAAACAATACCAGATGTTCAATGCACGGATGGAAGTAAGAAGATTTTGTTCTAAGTGTGTTGCCCTTTGGTGTGATACGAAAGAGATGAAATATCGGATTGAATGAGTATAGTGTATAACATCAGGCTAGATGGAATTGGTAATTGAGTCGTTTGATTAATGGTGAAGTGGTTCTGAATGTTGAAAGATATACGGGAGAATAGTTGTCGGAATTGTATGAAGTTAAGGAATCACTGACCTACATTGCAAAGAGGTGATGAGTGGTGGTTGTTCTAAACCAAGATAAGGTGTTATGATTTTGTTTGTGACTCACTAGAGGAATGTAGAATGGTACATTCTTTTCGTAGTAAGATGCGACCAAGTGTTTTAGTAAGAAACAACAGATGAATTGAGAAAACGCAAGTTGAAAGCTAACCCAATATTGGAATAAGAGTATGAATAAGAACGTGAAGTTTGATCATTCGTGAAATTAAGAATTTGGTCTGTGGAGTCAAGTTGGAATCGGATTATGTCAGGAATTTTAACTAAGTAAAGATTGAGTGTGAACCTAAGACTAGGATATAATTGGTGGTTATTGCCGAATAGAGGAAATTCGGGGGCGAATTTCAATTTAAGGGGGGGAGAGTGCAATACCCCGTATTATTTAAATGCTCAATTGGATATCAGATGAGTATCTACGTGCTCTATCTTTGGATAATTGGATTAATGGAATCCTCTAAGAACTCTAAGTATTGACATTTGGGATCAATAGAGCAACTAATGAATTCTGAAGAGATCAATTATTTTATTAAAGAGACGGATTAATAATTTACTAATTCAAGAAAGTAATTTTGGTAACTTTGATAATTGATCAATTGGGTTGAGACGACAAAATATCAATTGGAGATATTTTGCCAGGTTGGATTTATATTATACAATATTAGTATTATATATATATATATATATATATATATATATATATATATATATATATATATATATGAAAAGAGAAAGAAAAGAAAAAGATAGAAAGGGAGAAGAAAGAAGAAGAAGAGGAAAGAAAGAAGAGAATAGAGGAAATGGAGAAAAATGAAGAAGAAGAATTCATGGATCATCATCATCTTCTTCAAACTCCTCTTCGGTTATCAGGTGGGTTCTAGATAGAGACTTTAGAGTAAATTTCTGGAGGTTTTAGAGTTAGGTTAGATTTTGATAAAACGAGTAATTTCGATAAATCGACGAAATCTAACGGATAGATTGATGAAATGCATGTCTAAATATGTTCTAACATTTTGTTTTGGGTATTTGGATGCATTAATATCGTGTGGGTTTAGCTAGAAACCATCTTTTTTCTTAAGTTTTGATATTTTGAGTTTTAGGTCGAAATCTTAGAAATCGATGTTTAAACGGTTGAAACTCGGAATAAATTGCGTGGTGTAGTCGGGTAAGGTTTGAGTTTAATCGGGAATGGTTGTTTGCGTGTTTTCCCGCGGTTTCGATCGAGTACGAATTTGGAATTCAATGATAAAAATTATGTTTCAAAATATTTCAAAAATGGAAAATGTGTTAGATGGCTCTTTAATGATGGAACTATGGTAGTATGTTGAATTCTGAGATCGCAGCTTTTTCCGGAATCGAAAACGGACGTCCGGAAGTCTAAAAACGGTATTTTTGAGGTTCAACAAAGTATGAGATTGAAAAATTCACCAGAGTGAACGATTTCGGTATGTGGCGCTTGAAGATGAAAGCCCTACTGGTTCAACAGGGTTGTTTGGAACCATTGAAGGGAATGACAGCCATGGATGTTGCGTTAACGAAAAGAGAAAATACGGCCATGATCAAGAAAGCCCACGGCGCAATATTGTTGAGCCTCGGTGATAAGGTTCTTCGGCATGTGTCAAAGGAGACGACGGCATCGGGGTTTTGGGTGAAGCTTGAAAGCTCGTACATGACCAAATCTTTGGTGAATCGACTCTACCTGAAGCAAGCCTTATATTCATTCAAGATGAGTGAAGATAAAGCGTTGGCTGAGCAGTTGGATATGTTCAACAAGCTGATTCTTGATCTTGAAAATATTGATGTAAAGATCGATGATGAAGATCAAGCTCTGTTGTTGCTGTGTGCTTTGCCCAAAACACATGCTCACTTCAAAGAAACCCTCTTGTATGGAAGAGAGTCCATGACCTTTGAAGAAGTTCAAGCAGCCTTGTATTCGAAGGATTTGAACGAAAGAAAGGAGCAGAAACCATCATCATCAGTTGGCAAAGGGTTGTCCGTGAAGGGGAGATCGTCAAAGAAAGATGGTAGGTTTGACAAGAAGAAAGGTAAGGCTCAGCAGAAGTCTTGTAGTGGTGATATTTCTTGTATCAAGTGATATAACTGTAAGAAGGAGGGTCACACAAGAAAGGTGTGCCCTAAGCACCTGAATAATCATGGAGGTAAGGACAGTGGCAATGCAGCTATTGTGCAAGATGGTTATAAATCATCTGATGTCCTTGTAGTTTCGAGCAACAACTCTTGCGAAGAGTGGATTATGGATTCTGGATGCACTTGGCATATGACTCCAAACAAGAATGTGTTTGAAGAATTATGTGATCAAAATGGTGGATCAGTGCTACTGGGAACAATAAAGCATGCAATATTACATGTATTGGATCTGTTGGATTCAAGCTCCATGATGAGTCAATAAGGTTATTGACTGGGGTTAGGTATGTACCTGACCTTAAGAGGAATTTAATTTCTCTTGGTGAATTCGACAAGAAAGGATATGTCTTCAAAGGAGAGCAAGATATCCTGAAAGTCATGAAGGGGTCGAAGGAAGTCTTGAGAGGCGTGAAGAAACAATGCTTGTATACCCTTGAGGCTGAGGTTGTAAGTGGTTCGACAAATATTGCATCCATGAAACCAGTGTCGAAGACAGAAGTATGGCACGTGAGATTGGGTCATGTCAGCGAAAAAGGCCTGGTCGAATTGGGGAAGCAAAACCTGCTAGGTGGTGACAAAATCGAAAAGTTTGAGTTTTGTGAATCTTGTGTATTTGGTAAATCCTGTAGGGCAAAGTTTAACAAAGGTAAGCAAAGAACACATGGATCCCTGGATTATATTCATGCTGATCTTTAGGGCCTGCAAGGAATCCTTCACACTCATGTGTAAGTTATTTTCTATCCATCGTTGATGACTATTCCAGAAAGCTGTGGGTATTCATTCAGAAGACGAAGGATGAAGCTTTTGAGAATTTCAAAAATGGAAGGTTCTGGTAGAAACTCAATGTAATACCCCGTATTATTTAAATGCTCAATTGGATATCAGATGAGTATCTACATGCTCTATCTTTGGATAATTGGATTAATGGAATCCTCTAAGAACTCTAAGTATTGACATTTGGGATCAATAGAGCAACTAATGAATTCTGAAGAGATCAATTATTTTATAAAAGAGACGGATTAATAATTTACTAATTCAAGAAAGTAATTTTGGTAACTTTGATAATTGATCAATTGGGTTGAGACGACAAAATATCAATTGGAGATATTTTGCCCGGTTGGATTTATATTATATAATATTATAATTATATATATATATATATGAAAAGAGAAAGAAAAGAAAAAGATAGAAAGGGAGAAGAAAGAAGAAGAAGAGGAAAGAAAGAAGAGAATAGAGGAAATGGAGAAAAATTAAGAAGAAGAATTCATGGATCATCATCATCTTCTTCAAACTCCTCTTCGGTTATCAGGTGGGTTCTAGATAGAGACTTTAGAGTAAATTTCTGGAGGTTTTAGAGTTAGGTTAGATTTTGATAAAACGAGTAATTTTGATAAATCGACGAAATCTAACGGATAGATTGATGAAATGCATGTCTAAATATGTTCTAACATGTTGTTTTGGGTATTTGGATGCATTAATATCCTGTGGGTTTAGCTAGAAACCATCTTTTTTCTTAAGTTTTGATATTTTGAGTTTTAGGTCGAAATCTTAGAAATCGATGTTTCAACGGTTGAAACTCGGAATAAATTGCATGGTGTAGTCGGGTAAGGTTTGAGTTTAATCGGGAATGGTTGTTTGCGTGTTTTCCCGCGGTTTCGATCGAGTACGAATTTGGAATTCAATGATAAAAATTATGTTTCAAAATATTTCAAAAATGGAAAATGTGTTAGATGGCTTTTTAATGATGGAAATATGGTAGTATGTTGAATTCTGAGATCGCAGTTTTTTCCGGAATCGAAAACGGACGTCCGAAAGTCTAAAAACGGTATTTTTGAGGTTGAACTTGTAGCAGGTTTCGCGCTCAGCGCGCAGGTCTGGACGAAGATGAAATTTCCGAAACTTCAAAAATTCATAACTTTTGAACCGTAAGTCCGTTTTGGTCCCCGTTCGAAGCGTTGGGAAGCTAATTTTATTCTCTTTATGATAGTGGAATAGAAACATATGTTTATGCCTTGGATTGATAAGAAAAAATATGCAAATGTAGTGTATGTAGTTTTGTTTCCACCGAAACTCAAGAATCGGGAATCCGGTTGATACGAGTCCAAAGCCTTTGGAAAGATGATCCAATAGGGCAGTGAATGGTAGTGTGAGACCATGATTTAACCAAGGATGCTTGGTCGGGGATAGTAGTGGCTAGTATGCCTTGAAAACGTGTTGAACTATAAAGTGATTATGTTATGCTATTATATGTGTTTACTTGTAATATTTGTGATTATACCATGTCTATCTAATTGATAGAACCTTGTAAAGCTGAGAGGACTTTAAGATAGGGAACTCACTGAGATTTGATGTATCTCACCCCACTATAGTTGCTATATTTCAGGTTCGGATTGCAGGTTGATTTACAAGTGGAGCTATGCTTGGATGTTTCAAGAAAAGCTCAGTATTAGTTTTCCGCTGTGTATTATTTTGTTGTATACAATTGGGGATATTGTATATTATTCTTAGATTTTTATTTTTGGCTAGTTTCCATGTCTTGTGCCACATGTTGTATTTATGTTTTAGAATGGACAAGTATGTGAACTATGTCAGTAGGCACTTTTGATGTGTCAGTACCAAATAAAACACTTGTATGGTATTATTCTAGATGAATATTATACAGGGCGTTACAGTTGGTATCAGAGCAGGTCGTATCCTCAACCTAGCCTTGAAACATCATAAGTAAATCTATTCCTGCCTCTTAAGTGTGTCTGGCCATCATGAAACTTAATATCATACCATGTAGTGTTGGGCCTGATCAACCTAATACTATGTATGTGATAGGTAGAATCATGGTTGAGCGACCACGGGGACTCCGTAGTGTTGTCGGAACTTATGCTGTGAGAGCAGGTTCAAGCCAAGAGTTATTAGTGAGGAGTTTTGGTCAGCTCAGTGGAGGTTTTAGTAGAAGTTGTGCTTGGGTAGCATGGACTTAAAGAGTAATGTGTGGTTTAAGTAATCCCTTGGAATGGATGGAGTCCGAAAGTTAAGGATCTCTATTGGACGATTGGTTAAGGTATCAAGGAATATGTAAAGTTACTAGTAGAGCTGGATTGACCACTGATATGGATAAGGATTTCAAGTAATCTCATTCCGTGGAAAAGAAAGTTGTTTGTGGAACGTGTGACGTAAGGTCCGGAAGTGAGAACTAAGGACGTTCGGCCTTATGGAAATCTAAGGTAGTATAGAAGTGTGTGAAAGGACACAAGGATGTGTTTACATGCTTCAAGTGAAACAAGTATGCGTCGGGCAGAGAGCATGAGATAAATTGGGTAGCATGATCGAAATATGTGCAGAATCCTCTGTTGTTAATTATCATGAAGTTTGGTTGGATTTGGTTAAGAATCAAAAGATTTATTTTTCTGAAAATCGCAGTACGCGCTCAGCGTGCAGGAGCCCGCTCAGCGCGGTGTTGAATTCCTGCAACCCCTCCAGGCAGAAGCTTTCGCGCTCAGTGGGCAAGGGGGTGCGCCCAGCGCGACCTGGGAGTTGAAATTGTATACTTTTTAGGGAAAAAAATTCATATCTTTATACTCGGGTGTCCGGTTTAAGCGTTCTTTATATCGATATGAAGCTATGAAAGTGTTATATGCTGTAGAAAGTGAAAATATTGTTTATGAGGCGGATTTTATTCGATTATGTGGAATAAACGGTAGTAACAGTATGGTTATGAGAAAGGTACACCTTGGTCACAAGAGTACATGATGGATTCTTATTCTTGAGACAAGTATGAAGGGACGTACTTTGTGGAACAATGAATATTATATTTTAGGAAGTAAGTGTGCGGTAAACAATGAGAAGCAAACCAAGATTTATTATGGACTAAGTGTAAATCATGGAACGATTTATACCGGAATGGTTTTGTAAATAGTTAATGAGAATTGTCGGTTGCTAATCTTCCATTAAGTGATTTGGTAAGTGGAATTTCCAATGGACAGTGAAGGACGAGAAACCCCAGTTAATGTGTACGTAGTGATGGAAAGGTTCTTCAAGAGGATGCATTGCCCCGATTTATTTGCAGGTGTGGAGAAACTTCTGTATTTGTGAATAATCAGAATATTCGGGATATACCTTTTGTTGAACTAAGAACTTTGTTGTTTTAATTTCTCCAAGGAATTACAAGTGAGAGGACAAGGTGGTATGCTTGATATGAGATGTCCATCGCTTTTGTGGTATCGTACAATGGTTGTGTGTTGGGTTTTGCTTATGGACGAATCAAGTATGAGTTGTGGCTTAAACCTTAGAATGTCGTCACCATTGGCTTTCATCGAGTGTAGTTGTATGAGTAGATAATAAACTATCTCGTCGAATATTTTTTCGTGTGACCACGACAGAATTTGGAATTTTGCCTTGTCACTTGGTTGGAGTGTGTCATCGACTTTGTCGGTTTTATCTTGAGTGAATCATGGTTAGTGAATGATACACAAGTTAAAGAGCCACGAGTTGAGAATGATATTTCAGCTTAGAACAAATCGGATGGATGGTTTGGGTAAGTTATGAAATCTCTTGAGAACCATCATCTGTGTTTTGTTACCTTATGTTGCTCCGATTGGAGAGTGTTGTGTGAATGGAAAATAGGACTTAAGTAAATAAAAGAGGAATTGTGTTTTGAAATTGGAACTTCTGGAAGGTGTTGCGTAATTAGTCATTTGTTTAGACGACGAGGGAGTTTGACTTTTGGAGAAATAATCTTGTAAATTGTGTTGAGTAGGAGAAAGTCTTAAGTGTACTACTGTTGAAAGACTTGAGGGCAAAGTTGGAAGATACTCTCGAAATGTTGATCTCGAAAAGACCTTTTCGGTAATTTAGTTTATGGTGTTAGTAAGGAACGAACGGTTGGTCAAAATTGGTAACTGTTAATTTCTGTGAGTTCATAGTTTTGGATTTAGACCCCGTGAAAGTGGTATCAGTTGTGTGCAGTTGTGTTCTAACCAGAGAAGGAATTTGTAGGTTATCTTCCCAAGTACTAGTAAGAATTGGACGTTCCGAAGTTAAGTATGTAACTTGGAATCGTTTATGAAATGGAACGAATGAGAAGAGTTGATTCAACCGAGAAGTGTGTGTATGTGGAGTGTTGTACGAGAATTGGTGAGTAATATGGAAACTCGCAATTGTGCTTTGGACAGGTTAAGTCGATAAGTGGTGACTCGCGTATGATTGGAGTATCGTGATGTTGTTACGTGTTATAGGTTGAGATCTCGTGTCAGCAAGGAACCTGAAGTAAGTTAGAAACCGTGAAAAGAATCGTTTTGGAAAGTAGTAATCGGAACCAGAGATTGTTAAGCTATTTTGGATGAATTATTAGTTTGAGATTAGAATGGATTTGGAGTCGTACATGTTGTGGTGGTAACAGTGTAACTCTTGCATCTTTATCGTCTAGAGAGTGTGGGACGGATGTTAAGATATTGTGTATTGGTAAAGAAATTGTTCTACTATAGGACGTCAGTAAGTTTTGTACCGTTGATTATTAAGGATCCCAGTGGATAAGTGTGTTCTCCGTGGACTGTTAGCTACTTAATAGTGATTGAGAAACCGTGGTGTTCTACTGTTAGAATTTGGGTTGCGCAGTGGGAGATTACAGGTGAAAGAGCTTAGTCAGACTACTGGGGATTAGAATGATTGTTACTTGTAAGGATAGAAATGACATTCCTTTCTACTTGACAACTGTCAGTGTCCAAACAATACCAGATGTTCAATGCACGGATGGAAGTAAGAAGATTTTGTTCTAAGTGTGTTGCCCTTTGGTGTGATACGAAAGAGATGAAATATCGGATTGAATGAGTATAGTGTATAACATCAGGCTAGATGGAATTGGTAATTGAGTCGTTTGATTAATGGTGAAGTGGTTCTGAATGTTGAAAGATATACGGGAGAATAGTTGTCGGAATTGTATGAAGTTAAGGAATCACTGACCTACATTGCAAAGAGGTGATGAGTGGTGGTTGTTCTAAACCAAGATAAGGTGTTATGATTTTGTTTGTGACTCACTAGAGGAATGTAGAATGGTACATTCTTTTCGTAGTAAGATGCGACCAAGTGTTTTAGTAAGAAACAACAGATGAATTGAGAAAACGCAAGTTGAAAGCTAACCCAATATTGGAATAAGAGTATGAATAAGAACGTGAAGTTTGATCATTCGTGAAATTAAGAATTTGGTCTGTGGAGTCAAGTTGGAATCGGATTATGTCAGGAATTTTAACTAAGTAAAGATTGAGTGTGAACCTAAGACTAGGATATAATTGGTGGTTATTGCCGAATAGAGGAAATTCGGGGGCGAATTTCAATTTAAGGGGGGGAGAGTGCAATACCCCGTATTATTTAAATGCTCAATTGGATATCAGATGAGTATCTACGTGCTCTATCTTTGGATAATTGGATTAATGGAATCCTCTAAGAACTCTAAGTATTGACATTTGGGATCAATAGAGCAACTAATGAATTCTGAAGAGATCAATTATTTTATTAAAGAGACGGATTAATAATTTACTAATTCAAGAAAGTAATTTTGGTAACTTTGATAATTGATCAATTGGGTTGAGACGACAAAATATCAATTGGAGATATTTTGCCAGGTTGGATTTATATTATACAATATTAGTATTATATATATATATATATATATATATATATATATATATATATATATATATATATATATATATGAAAAGAGAAAGAAAAGAAAAAGATAGAAAGGGAGAAGAAAGAAGAAGAAGAGGAAAGAAAGAAGAGAATAGAGGAAATGGAGAAAAATGAAGAAGAAGAATTCATGGATCATCATCATCTTCTTCAAACTCCTCTTCGGTTATCAGGTGGGTTCTAGATAGAGACTTTAGAGTAAATTTCTGGAGGTTTTAGAGTTAGGTTAGATTTTGATAAAACGAGTAATTTCGATAAATCGACGAAATCTAACGGATAGATTGATGAAATGCATGTCTAAATATGTTCTAACATTTTGTTTTGGGTATTTGGATGCATTAATATCGTGTGGGTTTAGCTAGAAACCATCTTTTTTCTTAAGTTTTGATATTTTGAGTTTTAGGTCGAAATCTTAGAAATCGATGTTTAAACGGTTGAAACTCGGAATAAATTGCGTGGTGTAGTCGGGTAAGGTTTGAGTTTAATCGGGAATGGTTGTTTGCGTGTTTTCCCGCGGTTTCGATCGAGTACGAATTTGGAATTCAATGATAAAAATTATGTTTCAAAATATTTCAAAAATGGAAAATGTGTTAGATGGCTCTTTAATGATGGAACTATGGTAGTATGTTGAATTCTGAGATCGCAGCTTTTTCCGGAATCGAAAACGGACGTCCGGAAGTCTAAAAACGGTATTTTTGAGGTTCAACAAAGTATGAGATTGAAAAATTCACCAGAGTGAACGATTTCGGTATGTGGCGCTTGAAGATGAAAGCCCTACTGGTTCAACAGGGTTGTTTGGAACCATTGAAGGGAATGACAGCCATGGATGTTGCGTTAACGAAAAGAGAAAATACGGCCATGATCAAGAAAGCCCACGGCGCAATATTGTTGAGCCTCGGTGATAAGGTTCTTCGGCATGTGTCAAAGGAGACGACGGCATCGGGGTTTTGGGTGAAGCTTGAAAGCTCGTACATGACCAAATCTTTGGTGAATCGACTCTACCTGAAGCAAGCCTTATATTCATTCAAGATGAGTGAAGATAAAGCGTTGGCTGAGCAGTTGGATATGTTCAACAAGCTGATTCTTGATCTTGAAAATATTGATGTAAAGATCGATGATGAAGATCAAGCTCTGTTGTTGCTGTGTGCTTTGCCCAAAACACATGCTCACTTCAAAGAAACCCTCTTGTATGGAAGAGAGTCCATGACCTTTGAAGAAGTTCAAGCAGCCTTGTATTCGAAGGATTTGAACGAAAGAAAGGAGCAGAAACCATCATCATCAGTTGGCAAAGGGTTGTCCGTGAAGGGGAGATCGTCAAAGAAAGATGGTAGGTTTGACAAGAAGAAAGGTAAGGCTCAGCAGAAGTCTTGTAGTGGTGATATTTCTTGTATCAAGTGATATAACTGTAAGAAGGAGGGTCACACAAGAAAGGTGTGCCCTAAGCACCTGAATAATCATGGAGGTAAGGACAGTGGCAATGCAGCTATTGTGCAAGATGGTTATAAATCATCTGATGTCCTTGTAGTTTCGAGCAACAACTCTTGCGAAGAGTGGATTATGGATTCTGGATGCACTTGGCATATGACTCCAAACAAGAATGTGTTTGAAGAATTATGTGATCAAAATGGTGGATCAGTGCTACTGGGAACAATAAAGCATGCAATATTACATGTATTGGATCTGTTGGATTCAAGCTCCATGATGAGTCAATAAGGTTATTGACTGGGGTTAGGTATGTACCTGACCTTAAGAGGAATTTAATTTCTCTTGGTGAATTCGACAAGAAAGGATATGTCTTCAAAGGAGAGCAAGATATCCTGAAAGTCATGAAGGGGTCGAAGGAAGTCTTGAGAGGCGTGAAGAAACAATGCTTGTATACCCTTGAGGCTGAGGTTGTAAGTGGTTCGACAAATATTGCATCCATGAAACCAGTGTCGAAGACAGAAGTATGGCACGTGAGATTGGGTCATGTCAGCGAAAAAGGCCTGGTCGAATTGGGGAAGCAAAACCTGCTAGGTGGTGACAAAATCGAAAAGTTTGAGTTTTGTGAATCTTGTGTATTTGGTAAATCCTGTAGGGCAAAGTTTAACAAAGGTAAGCAAAGAACACATGGATCCCTGGATTATATTCATGCTGATCTTTAGGGCCTGCAAGGAATCCTTCACACTCATGTGTAAGTTATTTTCTATCCATCGTTGATGACTATTCCAGAAAGCTGTGGGTATTCATTCAGAAGACGAAGGATGAAGCTTTTGAGAATTTCAAAAATGGAAGGTTCTGGTAGAAACTCAATGTAATACCCCGTATTATTTAAATGCTCAATTGGATATCAGATGAGTATCTACATGCTCTATCTTTGGATAATTGGATTAATGGAATCCTCTAAGAACTCTAAGTATTGACATTTGGGATCAATAGAGCAACTAATGAATTCTGAAGAGATCAATTATTTTATAAAAGAGACGGATTAATAATTTACTAATTCAAGAAAGTAATTTTGGTAACTTTGATAATTGATCAATTGGGTTGAGACGACAAAATATCAATTGGAGATATTTTGCCCGGTTGGATTTATATTATATAATATTATAATTATATATATATATATATGAAAAGAGAAAGAAAAGAAAAAGATAGAAAGGGAGAAGAAAGAAGAAGAAGAGGAAAGAAAGAAGAGAATAGAGGAAATGGAGAAAAATTAAGAAGAAGAATTCATGGATCATCATCATCTTCTTCAAACTCCTCTTCGGTTATCAGGTGGGTTCTAGATAGAGACTTTAGAGTAAATTTCTGGAGGTTTTAGAGTTAGGTTAGATTTTGATAAAACGAGTAATTTTGATAAATCGACGAAATCTAACGGATAGATTGATGAAATGCATGTCTAAATATGTTCTAACATGTTGTTTTGGGTATTTGGATGCATTAATATCCTGTGGGTTTAGCTAGAAACCATCTTTTTTCTTAAGTTTTGATATTTTGAGTTTTAGGTCGAAATCTTAGAAATCGATGTTTCAACGGTTGAAACTCGGAATAAATTGCATGGTGTAGTCGGGTAAGGTTTGAGTTTAATCGGGAATGGTTGTTTGCGTGTTTTCCCGCGGTTTCGATCGAGTACGAATTTGGAATTCAATGATAAAAATTATGTTTCAAAATATTTCAAAAATGGAAAATGTGTTAGATGGCTTTTTAATGATGGAAATATGGTAGTATGTTGAATTCTGAGATCGCAGCTTTTTCCGGAATCGAAAACGGACGTCCGGAAGTCTAAAAACGGTATTTTTGAGGTTGAATTTGTAGCAGGTTTCGCGCTCAGCGCGCAGGTCTGGACGAAGATGAAATTTCCGAAACTTCAAAAATTCATAACTTTTGAACCGTAAGTCCATTTCGGTCCCCGTTCGAAGCGTTGCGAAGCTAATTTTATTCTCTTTATGATAGTGGAATAGAAACATATGTTTATGCCTTGGATTGATAAGAAAAAATATGCAAATGTAGTGTATGTAGTTTTGTTTCCACCGAAACTCAAGAATCGGGAATCCGATTGATACGAGTCCAAAGCCTTTGGAAAGATGATCCAATAGGGCAGTGAATGGTAGTGTGAGACCATGATTTAACCAAGGATGCTTGGTCGGGGATAGTAGTGGCTAATATGCCTTGAAAACGTGTTGAACTATAAAGTGATTATGTTATACTATTATATGTGTTTACTTGTAATATTTGTGATTATACCATGTCTATCTAATTGTGAATAAAAGGAATATGCATGCTAAAATATGAATTAGGAAGAGTGAGGAAACTTTACCCCAAAACAAAATGGTTTAATTCTAGGTTGTAACTTGGATTGTGGTAGAGAATCTGTGTGGCAACGCTCGTGCGTGAAAGGCCGAGGCGTGTGTATTGTGCAATCGTAACCGGTTATTATTGATAGTGCGTTTCATGGGTCTCGAGCTCCTCTGAAACATATGCACCATTACTTGCAGGTTTGATTCCCGCATTTAGTACGAATGGGACCTACGGGTAGAGACTTGTGATGGTTAACAGGCCATGAGAAGTGACGGTTCACGGCTAACAGGCCGTTGTTCCCGAATCCATTTCGTATGTCAAGTAATTCGAGATTCCATGACTCAGATCTCCTTCTAGACGTAGAAGGGTACGGGAAAAGGGGATGCCTTGGTATGGTTATTGATTGTGAATCCTTGAGTTTACAGGCTCAAGAGGTACTTCGGTACTTTGTGAATCCTTGAGTTTACAGACTCAAGAGGTACTTCGGTACTTTGTGAATCCTTGAGTTTACAGGCTCAAGAGGTGCTTCGGTACTAGTGTGTGTTTACAGGCTCACCGTGTTGGTTACTTGTGTGTGTGTACTCATGGTCACTCCCCTTTTCCCCTTTGACATGAGGTAGGTTTATTTAGAACCTTGTAAAGCCGAGAGGACTTTAAGATAGGGAACTCACTGAGATTTGATGTATCTCACCCCACTATAGTTGCTATATTTCAGGTTCGGATTGCAGGTTGATTTACAAGTGGAGCTATGCTTGGATGTTTCAAGAAAAGCTCAGTATTAGTTTTCCGCTGTGTATTATTTTGTTGTATACAATTGGGGATATTGTATATTATTCTTAGATTTTTATTTTTGGCTAGTTTCCATGTCTTGTGCCACATGTTCTATTTATGTTTTAGAATGGACAAGTATGTGAACTATGTCAGTAGGCACTTTTGATGTGTCAGTACTAAATAAAACACTTGTATGGTATTATTCTAGATGAATATTATACAGGGCGTTACACTCAAACTAGCAGAAAGGTTAAGACGTTGAGAACCGACAATGGCCTTGAGTTCTGCAACGAAGCGATCGACAGTTACTGTGTTGAGTCTGGGATTACAAGGCATAAGACTGTAGAAGGTACTCCTCAACAAAATGGCTTAGCTGAGAGATTCAATTGAACAATCCTTGAAAGGGTTAGATGCATATTGGTTAGTGCTGGATTGAAGAAGGTGTTTTGGGCAGAAGCTATTTCGAGAGCATCTTATCTGATAAATAGATGTCCCTTGACTACCCTAGGAATGAAGACACCTGAAGAAGTTTGGTCGGGTCATCCACCAGATCTCGACAAACTGAGAGTATTTGGCTGTTTAGCCTATGCTCACATTAGGCAAGACATGGTCGAACCTAGAGCTCTGAGATGCATGTTCCTTGGATATCCTGATGGAGTCAAGGGTTATAGGCTATGGTGCCTAGAACTAGGTCACAAAAGATGTATCACAAGTCGTGATGTGGTTTTCAATGAGGTCGAGATGTCTTTCAAGAAAATTGGTGATGTTGGTCGGAGTGCAGAAATCTCTGAAGAGGAGTTGGAACAGGTAGAAATGCCTGTTGAGGTGGAGCATAGTAATGCTGAAGTGCATAGCCAAGACGAAGTCGAAGAGCAAGATGCTGAAGAGGCTGAAGAAACTGTCGATGACTACCTACTAGCAAGAGATAGGTCGAGAAGAGTCATCAAGTCACCCCAAAGACTTGGTTATACAGATATTATAGCATTTGCCTTAATCTCTGCAAGTGAGGTACTTGACGAAGAACCTAATGATTACAAGGAACCTAAGAGGAATCGAAACAAGACTGAATGGCGAAAAGCCATGGATGACGAGATGAAATCTCTTCATGATAATAAGACTTGGGAGCTGATTGAGAAACCTGCAGGAGCAAGGTTAGTCAGTTGTAAGTGGATTTTCAAGGTCAAGGAAGGAATTGAAGGAGTGATGTCGAAGCGCTTTAAGGCGAGGCTGGTTGCTATGGGGTTCACTCAGAAAGAAGGAGTCGACTTCAATGATGTGTTCTCACCTGCATGGTTGTCAAACTCGCGGGTAGACTCGTAAACTCCTACGAGTTTACGAGTCTAAGAAGCAAAAATGAGTAGACTCGCACATGGAATCTTTTTTTATAGACTCGAGTAGACTCGGGTATACTCACACAAACTCGTATAGATTCGCGAGTCTATGTCGAGTTTTCGAGTCTATAAGTTTTTTTGAATTTTGTTTTTTTTTAAACCCAAAAAGGCCTAAACTCCTCCAAAATATTTTATTTTATTAAAAAAAACTTTTTTGCTTGAATGGAATTAGTAAGCCTCTCTCCTAGTCTCTTGTTTCTGCAAAGTTTCTTCATTCTTTCAACGGCGACGTGTGTTTGTTCTGTCTCTTGGATGTTTTCCTAGTATATTCTCTTGCGGAAAGATGATGAATGGATAGCTGAAGATCCTAAGGAAGAAAATGTGCAAACCAAAGTTAACATTGAGAAATATGATATTATTGTTGACAATGATGGGGAAGTTGATGTTGTTGTTACTTATGTTGTGCAAAGTGGTGGTAGTGGCGGCGGTGGTGGTGGTGTTGAATTAGGTGGACGCGAAACATCATGCAATCCAACTTTGGTTAATGATGATACTCAAGATATCGATGACGATGATGGTGATGATTTCAATAGAGCTTTGGATGTTTAAACCTATTAGCATATTTGTTTTATGTTTTTTTTTTGCTTTATGTAGTAGCCAATTAAGAATAATTTGTACTTTAAGTCTTTAACTACATACTTTGCTATTTTGTTTGTTTTATTATTGAGTTTTTTTGTTAATAAATTTATTGTGAAGTATGAAATGTAAATTTTGATGTTAACTGGTGTTATATTATATATATTTGTATCATATATATGAGGCATTTACTAGTTTAAAAATATATGTGTGTTTTATGTATGTGTCACATATAGATTTTTTAATGTTGTTTTAATTTTTCATAGACTCGTACGAGTTTGCGAGTCGAGTCCGCGAGTCGAGTCTGTAGACCATTTACGAGTTTGAGTAGACTCGCGAGTTTGACAACCTTACTCACCTATTGTAAAGCATAGATCTATTCGAATGCAATTAGCCATGGTGGCAAAGTTCGACTTGGAACTTGAGCAAATGGATGTGAAGACAACCTTCTTGTATGGTGACCTAGATGAAACGATCCTGATGCGTCAACCTAAAGGGTATGTAAAAAAGGATAAGGAAGATTATGTGTGCAAGTTGAATAGGTCTTTGTATAGCCTGAAACAGTCTCCTCGACAGTGGAACAGGAGATTCGACAAGTTCAAGGCACACATTGGTTTCACTAGGAGACAGTTCGATCACTGTGTTTACTTTAGATTTCGACCTGAAAACTCACTTGTTATTTTGTTTCTTTATGTGGATGATATCCTAATAGCTAGCAACAGTGTTGAGGATGTAATGGAGGTGAAGGCTGAACTCAGTAAGGAGTTCGAAATGAAGGATCTGGGAGCTGCTGCCAGGATTCTTGGGATTGACATCCGGAGAGATAAAAAGCAGTCGAAGTTGTGCTTATCTCAAGATACATACCTACGGAAGCTTCTCGAAAAGTTTGGTATGTCGAATTCAAAGCCTGTTGTGACACCTACAAATCCTCAGTTTAAGCTTAGTACTATTCAAAGTCCGAGTACTGAAGCTGAAAGAATCTATATGCTAGTGTAGTGGGTTCTTTGATGTATGGTATAGTCTGTACGAGGCCAGACAAAGCATGTGGGGTGAGCCTTGTGAGCAGGTATATGACCAATCCTGGAAAGGCACACTGGCAAGCTTTAAAGTGGATTCTCAGGTACATAAATGGGTCTCTGAGTCGAGTCCTAATTTATGGTGGAGCCTGTGGTGATGATAGCAAAGTCGAAATTGAAGGTTATGTCGACTCTGATTATGCAGGTTGTATGGATTCCAGAAAGTCTATTTATGGATATGTGTTCACAATGTTTGGCACAGCAATCAGTTAGAAAACAACACTTCAGAAGGCTGTTGCCTTATCAACTACTGAAGCAGAGTATATTGCCCTCACTGAAGTTGTGAAAGAAGCATTGTGGCTTGAAGGTTTTGCAAAGGATCTGAAACTTCAAGGTCAAAGTATCACTGTTAAATGTGATAGTCAAAGTGCAATACACCTGTCGAAGAATTCAGCCTATCATGAGCGAACTAAGCACATCGATGTGAGGCTGCACTTCGTCAGAGAGATAATTGAGCATGGTGAAGTCCAGGTGTTGAAGGTTTCGACTGAAGACAATGTTGCTGATATGATCACCAAGACGTTGTCGAGTTGCAAGTTTTTTCACTATATGTAGTTGATAAAGCTGCATGATGACCGTAGTGAAATCCCTTTTATTATTTTATTTAAAAATAAATAAAACATAAAGGAGCGCCTTAACGTTAAATGAATAAACTTTTTGATAGCGCTGAGGTTTGAACCCATGAAAGATAGATTGTATCATATCGGTTATAACGTCAACCGTTATTATACCATAAAATTTTATAATTAAAAAATAAAATAAAATGTTAGCGTATGAGTGTAGAGATGTCACCACGATTTTTGGAAGAACCGTGGTGACTTAGGCATTGTTGTTTGCGCATTTTGTAGTAGTGGTTATAGTTTAGTTGGAAATTCAACATGAAACAGTTAGTATAATTCTAGACACTTACGGTCCGAGCTGAATCGACCAGCTCTGATACCATTAAATGAGACAGCCTCTGTCCCATTAGTGAAATTCTAATGATACCTTTAATAAAAATACAAAAAATTTTAAACTTTTAAATAACAAGACTGAATTAATTAAAAACATACTGCTTCACATACATATGCTTCCAATATATTTTACATAGAGCTTGAAACCATTACGACTAGTGGCCTTGCCACATAGATAAAAAATAAAATAAAAGTACAGAAAGTAAACCAAAATAAAGCATAACAAAAAAGACCTCGTAAGTCCAACGAGACTGACACTTATACTGACTGTAGTAGTAGGGATATGATCAGCGTTTGACAAAATGCTAACAACCTCTAATCTAGATGTTATAAAAACCCATCTCCATGCATTTCATATCATTTCCTTTTGAACTGCCGGGAAGTAAGCAAGACTCGAGCACGTCGTCTGATTGTCATAGATTAACCCAAAAAATGCAAGACAAAAAGTAAACAGGGCTAAGATATACGTACAAGTTTAAAAGTGGGAATGAGCGTGTAAAATAATAATATATATGACAACCATAACTATTCAAACAAGCGTATCTGATAAGTGCAAAATGTACCTATTTTTGTATATATGTTTTGTTGTACTTATCAATGCTTTGTGGTAAATATCGTACGAATAAAACCCGATTTGTTTATAAATACGTTTACGATACTTTTTAGTGTATATATTGCGTATAGTGTGAATATCATTGAGTTTAATTGATTTTATCTCATTTTTGTAGGTATTCAATCAATCATATCTTGCCATTGTTGTATAGAGCATTGCATATGCTTTCCAGCGCTTCGAACCGGGCGAAAAACGGAGTTACGGTTCAAAAGTTACGAATAAAACAGTGCTGAATTTTTGCTGTTCTGGTGTGCTGCGCCTCTACAGGGTCGGGCGGTGCACCGCCGGGCGGTATTTCTAGCGCTCCGGAACAACACTGGAACTTGTAAAATAAACCGCCTTTCGTCGTCGGGCGCCCCAAACCACTGTCGGGCGAAGTTGTGCGGGCTGAACACCATTTAAGGCCAAAAACACTATTTTTTGGTTATGGTTTTGGGGTTTTGTGATCCCAACTCAATCAAACTTCATTTTTCATTGGATTAGCTAGAAAACAACTATGGAGCTTGCACACGGATGAACTGGGATGGATTGATCGTCGACCGGCTCTGACAATCCGCGAGATGTTTGGTTCATTTCTCTTTTTCTTTGTGTTTTTCTTTATGGTTGGGTTGTGTATATGTATTTGCCGTAAACTCATGTATATTTTTCGCCCATGGCATTGTATAAAACTTGCTTTACAAATCTTTATTGGTAATTGTCTCTGATTTTTGCTTTATGTGCGGGGTTTGAGTTGCGTTAGAGGTAATCCTCGCAAACTTCGATTAGGGATGATTATTTGTTAGTTTCTGGACTCTAGAGATAGATTTAAGAGCTAACAATCTTCAATGGGCGTCGAAGCTTAATGCCTTCCGTGTTTCGAGGCTTCGCTCGCGAGAGTGACGAAGAAAGTGACACGGTTGTTAGCTCAACTTTGCGTTAGACATAACCTTTGTTATGAGCGATGCTGGGTGATATTGAGGAGTATTGTAGGTGGAGTATAACTGGTCGGTAAGTTTAAGTTTGTGAGGAGTGATTTATATGCATTGTCGGACGAGTTTTTCTCTCTCTAAAAAATGATTTCTTTTTGGTTTAATGTTTACTTTTATGTTTTCTTGTTTGAAACTATTTTATTTCAAACTCATAAACGTGAGAGATTGTCGAACGACATAAATCCCGGAGGGAATTCTTCCGCAAATAAATATTTTTGCTTGCTTGCCCTATTCTGCAACCAACAAAATGGCGCCGTTGTCGAGGATCGGTTTTGATATTGAATCGCATTGCGATAGTTTCTTTGTTTTTGAGTTTTGTATATATCGTATATATTGTCTGTTTCCATTATGTTTGTTCAAGTGTTGTATACATTTTGTTCCTGTAACGTTTGTTTAAGTGTTTGGTTAGGACGCTTGCTTTTGGTTGCGCGGTGAGACATCACCATGGCATGAATGAAGGAACTTTCTAATTAAGCATCGTAAAGGCATCGAGCTTACGACGTAAAACAAGCATGTTTTATAGTTTTTCTTTTCTAATGTTTTGTTTGTTGTTTGGTTGCAAATTTTGATTGACTTATTTGGGGATGCTTTTGTGATTTTCCAAGTTGGTTCGTTTCAACTTGCGGATGTATGGTAAAGATTTTGTTAAGTTTTGTACACGTCAGAGGTATGTATTTGTCGCTTTCTATACTTTAGCATATTCATGATACTTAGGCATTTTACAAACTTCCATGCCATCCATTCTTTTGTATATTTGTTCTATTGTGAATCACTTTAGTTCCCAACCTTTTTGTGAGGTGGCTTTCCATTTGTTCATATACGCGCGGAGTACCTACATTCTTGTTCTAACTAGATTTTATTATGTTGAATATGTTGTTTGTGTTGTTTATATGAATGCATAAAAAGGATCAAGGCAATTGTTTCATTTTGAGCACAACCACCTTAGCCAAATAGTCAATTCACCTTGTGAGTGTGTGAGAATTTGTAACCCCTTTGAGCTTTTTAATCCATGTTTTTATTTGAACTTAATGCTTGTCTATGAGTATTTAGTTCACTTATTTTTGAATGGATTTTGTTTTTTCCTGGACCTCAATTTTGTGTTATTGTATGGATTTTTTCCTTGCCTTAGAAAGTAGGGAGTATTCACATGATGGTGCGGTTGAATTCAAGTTGGGAAGAGGATGATGGTATACGTATTGGATGGATTCTATGAGGATTGAAAAAGAAAATAAAAAAGAGAAAATTTTGTGAAAGAGAAAGAGAAAGAAAAAAGGAAGAAAAAGAAAAACCCTTGAAAAAGGAAACAAAAAGAGTTTCAATAATTGTGCTAAATAAGTATGGTGTATTGTGTAGCACTTGGGATTTTGGAAGAAGTTGGTTGAAATTTTTGTGTGTGAATCTTTGTGAGTTGATCACTCCCTTAGGTTTAGGCAAGTTTTTATTTCAATTACCTTTAGAAATTGTCCCTTGTTTGTTTACCCGACCACGTTACAACCTTGAAAGTCCTTGTGATTCTTGCCTTTGTATTCTCAATATGAATTTGTGGATGTATGCATAATTTAGTCTTTTGTTTGCATGAGTGTTGTGTGAGTGTAAAGTACCTTATTGTGTGTTTTTCATCTACCGATGATTATTTTTGCTAGGTGTGATTCACTTTGGAACTTGTGTGTTTTAGAATTTTTGACATGATTTTTGTATTTTGCATTTGTTTCGTCACTATGTTGTCTTCGTAGTTTAGTGGTAAGTATTTAATTTTTGTGTGTATCATTTTCATATGAACCATTCAATCGTTTCCATTTTTCAAAACCTGTTGATTCGTCTTTCTTTGGATATCGCTTTTATGTTTTAAAGTTTGTTTGATTCTTGTTTCTGGACAAACAATTATGTAAGTTGGGGAGATTTGATAAGTGCAAAATGTACCTATTTTTGTATATATTTTTTGTTGCACTTATCAATGCTTTGTGGCAAATATCGTGCGAATAAAACCCGATTTGTTTATAAATACGTTTACGATACTTTTTAGTGTATATATTGCGTATAGTGTGAATATCATTGAGTTTAATTGATTTTCTCTCATTTTTGTAGGTATTAAATCAATCATATCTTGCCATTGTTGTATAGAGCATTGAATAAGCTTTCCAACGCTTCGAATCGGGCGAAAAACGAAGTTACAGTTCAAAAGTTACGAATAAAACAGTGCTGGATTTTTGCTGTTCTGGTGTGCTGCTCCTCTGCAGTGTCGGGCGGTATTTCAAACGCCGGGCGCTCCGGAACAACACTGGAACTTACAAAATAAACCGCCTTTCGCCGCCGGGCGCCCCAAACCACCGTAGGGCGAAGCTGTGCAGGCTGAAACACCATTTAAGGCCAAAAACACTATTTTTTTGTTGTGGTTTTGGAGTTTTGTGATCCCAACTCCATCAAACTTCATTTTTCATTAGAATAGCTAGAAAACAACTATGGAGCTTGCACACGGATGAACCAGGGTGGATTGATCGTCGACCGGCTCTGATAATCCGCGAGATGTTTGGTTCATTTCTCTTTTTCTTTGTGTGTTTCTTTATGGTTGGGTTGTGTATATGTATTTGTTGTAAACTCATGTATATTTTTCGCCCATGGCATTGTATAAAACTTTCTTTACAAATCTTTATTGGTGATTGTCTCTGATTTTTGCTTTAGGTGCGAGGTTTGAGTTGCGTTTGAGATAATCCTTGCAAACTTCGATTAGGGATGATTATCTGTTAGTTTCTGGACTCTAGAGATAGATTTAAGAGCTAACAATCTTCAATAGGCATCGAAGCTTAATGCCTTTCGTGTTTCGAGGCTTCGCTCGCGAGAGTGACAAAGAGAGTGACACGGTTGTTATCTCAACTTTGCGTTAGACATAACCTTTGTTGTGAGCGATGCTGGGTGATATTGAGGAGTATTGTAGGTGGAGTATAACTGGTCGGTAAGTTTAAATTTGTGAGGAGTGATTTATATGCATTATCGGACGAGTTTTTCTCTTTGAAGAATGATTTCTTTTTGTTTTAATGTTTACTTTTATGTTTTCTTGTTTGAAACTATTTTAATCCAAACTCATAAATGCGAGAGATTGTCGAACGGTATTCTTTCCCTCGAACCGATCTTTGTGGACACGACATAAATCCCGGGGGAATTCTTTCTGAAAATAAATATTTTTGCTTGTTTGCTCTATTCGGCACTCAATAGTATCTTTAACCCATAAATACATATACTTTATATCTATTTATTATAATGCATCCCTGAACTATATGCTGACTCAGGCCACTAAACACTGTCAAGGATATCTATCCCATTTACCAAGATCAGATATCACAAGACCACATGCCACCAACATACTTCCAATTACCAAGAGCTATGCCACCTTGCCTTGCCTAACATGCATAGATAATAATCCTCGTCGGGATTGTAGGAAACCGACCAACCTCGTACGTCCCATAACGCGTGGCAGTGGACTTACACATTCGTTAATGCAAGTCTATATGATCACTCAATCATCTTGTGGTAACTTACAACCATAAATATTAAGTTAATACTTAGGAAATATCGTATCAACCTTTCAGATTATACTTATTATCTAGATACTTAGGTTGAGTGTCCAATCCATCAAATATTTTGTCATATTTCTTCTTGGAATGATCCTTATCTTTACATAATCAGTTCAGTTTGTACAATGAATAATTGTATGGTTAACTTCCCAGGTAAGAGAGGTGGACCATAAAGGACATAGTCAACCAAGTCTTTCCTTAGCCAGAACCCAATCAAATACACCCACTCAATGTATCCAACTTCCCTTATGTTATTGAGGATCTAACACTTAATATCTAGGAATGTTGTTTTCTCATTAATAGATTATATTTCTTAGTCTAACAATCACAATCATTCACGTATAAATAAAATAAATAATTAGACAATAAATCAAACAATGCAAGCACAATACAAGCTCAAATTGTCATTGGTTATTCCTATGATAAATAATTAAGGTCGGCGTAATCTCGTTCAGTGATTCGTGAAAATTATTATTCAAGAACAGACTCTCCTTACTTATTTATCGTTTGTAGGGCTTGGGTCACCAATATATATATATATATATATATATATAAAGATATTTTACGCTAACCATCCCAACGTATATGAAATCTTGCCCCCACCTTTTGTTGTTGAGCGTTGTTGAAAGTCCACAAGTGTTTTCTCCGTTCTTTGCCAAGAACGTAATTTACGATAACCGTTGAATTGTACGAAATTTATAAAATAATTAGAATATAATTTATGGTTAATTAAACATAATCCCGATGCAACTTAAAATATTTATTTATTAAAATATTTAATAATAACCTCCATTATTTTAAAATAATTATTAAAGAGTATATTATTATTTGGATTTGTTCATTTTATAAAATTATCAAGAGTATATTCCTAATAACATTTAAATTTTATAATAATACTTGGGCATTATTAGGACTTAAAATGGTAAAATTTATCTTGGACATTATAAGTTCAATATTTCGACGTATGAACTGAAATTTACATATAAATTTTAAAATAACCTTTATATAAACAACATAATTAAAATAATATAATTATAATAAAATAAACATTATAACGGCTTACCGGTTACTTATAAAAATAATTTGCTTAGAACTTTGACATATAAAACTCCTTTCAAACTTTAGAAGAACTTTTACCACAAAATAACTCTAAAAGCTACAAATCGACACCGTGAGAACCTCGATAACAAAAACTAATATTTCTATATAAATCAACAGGAGAAGGAAAGAAATAAAGAGGCAGGAAAGATGGTTTGTGAATGAATGAATGAATATGGGGTGGAAAAGACCTTTATTTATACTAGTTTCAAAATATTAAAATAACATAAGTGTATCTCTTTTTACCCATACCTTCTAACTTTTCAACTCTTCCTAGTAAATTTGTCTTTCTCAAATATTTACTAGTCTTACATCAATAATTCAATAAATATTCTAGTATGCCTTTGTGAAAATAATTTATGAGAAAGGTATGGGAACTTGATATCAAAATGTTTTATTACATAAGATGATGTAGGATATTAATTGAAACATGAGATATATATTTCTTTTATAAAATGAAATAATAATAATAATATGGAGGATAATTATTTGATATATTTATTAATTTAAAATATTTTATTTACTAATTAGTTTGTAGAGTAAAATGATGATACTCAAATAAAATAAAATAAAATACCAATAATAACAAACAATAAGAATAATAATATAAATTATATGAATAATTAATTAACTTAAAATGAAGTATTTTAAGTATTAGTTTCAAAGTTTAGTTTGTAAAATGAAACGATGATATTCAAATCAAATAATAATATTAATAATAAATATAAAGGGTAATTAATTGATAAATTAATTATTATAGTTGTTAGTTTTAATATTTAGTTTTTAATAATTAGTGATATTAAAATCTCAAATCTAATCAGATTTATTATTTAAGGTATAGAAAATTAGGATGTTACACACGGGTTGCACGAGAGTCAGCAGTGTATTTAATTGTATATTTCCATCAAAATTATTTTTAACTAAGTTAAAACCGCCTAGACTTATCCGAGTCCTTGAGGTACACCGAAAATTACACTTTGACCTCGTTTATTTAATATGAACTAAATCAATTAGATTTAATTTCATTTGTTAGTCCCTTCCTATTTTAGAATCACATCGTTAGATTTACATGGCATTGATAGATAAAAATAAGGTTGATTATTGGCCCCTGTGGGTTCGATATCTTTAAAACTACGATTGATTCTATTCACTTGCATAATAGCCCAATCATGGATTTCTTGTCAGTCAGGTTGTTTACACTTTAATTTGCAACTGTTAATTTGTGATTTTACCGTTAATTACTCTGATTATATTGTTCTTCACCACGAGTGAGTAGTTCATTAGAACTAAGGGTCATGAGACCTAGCTCATGATTATTCGTATGATCCATTGTTAATCGATTACGAGAATTTTAACTACAAGATTATTTTAAAACCTGAGTTTTTCGTTCAACACTTGTACAAAACATAAGAGTTCTCATGTACTGATCCTAGTCTAAACGGATATCTATCGGTACCCGAGCTCAGGTTTTTAAATAGTTAAGTTTGAAACAATAAAAGTGCTCAGACATGATTGAGAAATTTTCCATCTTTATAGTTGTGCAAAAGAAAAAAATCTCTGACAAATAATCCGGTCGTGCGAAAGCAAACTAATTATTCAATGTAAATTGCACAAAGCGGTTGAAAAAGTAGGTGTTGTCTACATTTATTTATTTTTTAAAAGTGTATCAAAATTCTTGTAATAGAAGGGAATTGATCATATGAATGTGTCAGAGTAGGGAATATGAACCCAAAGTCATGTATGTTTCAGAGAATTTTAAGTGATTTTTATATAATCTGTTTTACAAAAGTGCTTTTTAATTTAACTTATTTTAGAAACTCTTATTTTTGGTCACTTTAAACAGAATTCGGTTTTATACCTTTGGTCCCAATGGTTCAATCATTTTTACTACTTCGCACAATTGTATACTTACAGTGTCAAACATTCATGAATATAACTCTATTAAATGGTAAGATGTGCCTTTGGGACTAGAAAATCTAGGATTTATGAGGTTCATTAGGAACTAGAAAATCTCTGACAAATGTATCTACCTACCAAATTACATATTGCATATTATTTTAAAAAATTACAGTTTAATTATTGTCTTCAAACTCCCAGGTCTTGAATAAAGATTGGTGTTCAAATTAAAACAACAATTTGCATAATGATAGTAATCTCATTTGCATATATTTCAAGGGCTCGCTGAAGTGAATCAGTGAGTAGACTATAATATTGATTGCAAAATGATAGCGTAATACATGTAACATTAAGTTAATTAGTTTTCAGAACATTTGTCAATTTACAAATCATATTCATCAAGCAAACATGAATATAAAACTTATGATCGGTCTCCAAAGTTCTTCACTTTCCATTAATTTTTGAAACCTTCCAATGTCCAATTCACTCAAACTTCAATACTATCAATAGCAAATACGAATTACACTCTTCTATTGATTTGTAGTAACATTTATAATAAAGTAATCCTATGAGGAGTCTATGATCAAATTGAGGAATTCAAAGCATTATAAGCTACCTATAATAATAATCCACTAGAATCAAGAGATCATAATCCAATTGTGTCTTGAAACAAATGCATTAAAAAAATTGAGTTTAGAATTAAGACACTTTTAAGTGATTAAAATAATTCATTGGCGACACATATGATGCACATTATCAATCAATACTAGCAACTACATTTCTTAAAAAGTATATATATATATATATATATATATATATATATATATATATATATATATATATATATATATATATATATATATATATATATATATTTGTATTTTTTTTTAATTAACACATTGTCGAAATCGTGCTTTTTAATTCATTAAAGATAATTAGTGGAGAAGCTTCAATTTTATGTATTACGAATAATAAACTAATTTATTTTCGTTTGCATGACATATGTTTTCATCGGCCTGATGTTATGTTGGCCATTCCTTGAGCTTTAGCCCAACTTGGATGGATTATTGGCCGATCAACAATGACTCTTTTTTCAATGATATTTACACCTCCAATTTTATCTTTATTTGTCGTGTTAATAAAAACCACAATTAGATTAATGTTGTAATAGTGTATCTTTGTAGATCTAAAGTACAAATTTATAAATTTTTTGAAATATGTTTATCACTTTGGATCTATCAAATAGCATTTTGATAGATTCAAAGCAATTAACATGTGTAAAAAATTTATAAATCTTTCACTCTAGAGCTACTAGGATTCTCTCTTACAATATTACTCTAAAACTACTAAGATGCTCTCTTAAAATTTTAAAGTAATTGTGGTTTTAATTAACAATACAAATAAGAGAAGATTAAAGATGTAATAAGTAACCATTAAAAAAAAGATGGATTGTTAATGGACCAGAATCCATGCAAGTTTGACTAAAGACCAAGGTAGGGACAAAATAGCTCGGGTGGATGCAAACATAATCAATGTCAATGAAAATAAAACTTGTTATAATCCTTAATAAGAGAGTATATAAACAATTGAAGATTCTCCACTTTTTAATTTTTGCTAAACGAAACACATGATCTCTACAAAGTGATAACCTTAAAGAAAAAAAATTAGACTTTTGAAAAAAAAATGTGTTAGGTCAGTATTATTCTTCCTTTTTTTGCAAATGCAATTTTTTTTTTATTATTATTGTTCTTGTTGATTAAGGTTTTGTAATCTTGTTTATATACATTTGAAACTTCGTCATTAAAATATTGACAATAAATCTTAGTTAACAACTTAGCTTCTCCTCTATTTTTAGGATAAACAAGTCATTCGGTTATAAGTTATCGTGTGCCCCATCCTTGCCCAACTAACTCATTCTCCTAATCTCTTTGATTGCCAACAAAACAATTAAACAACACAATGTACATGAAACAAAAAAAAAAAAACTTACAGCATTTGTTGTTGATAATGGTGTCAGTTTAAACTAAGCATATCCAAAACTCCACAAAAAAAAAAA
Organism: Lathyrus tuberosus; assembly: GCA_022829125.1. NCBI lineage: Eukaryota > Viridiplantae > Streptophyta > Magnoliopsida > Fabales > Fabaceae > Lathyrus > Lathyrus tuberosus. The sequence continues at coordinate 2,802,552 of JALAZF010000552.1, read as the reverse complement.
ATTATCATAAGTACTTTAATGAGAACTTGACCATTACTGCATCTCAACTCTATAAATTTCTCATTGATATGTAGGAAAAAAAGAAGATAAAAGAGTACGAAATTGAATCCATCTAAGAATTATTAAAACATAATCATATATTAAACATAATAAATGTAATATATATTATTAAATTTTAAAAAATTGGTATGCATTTAAAACAAATCAATACATAATCTAACCACTAATCAATAAACATACTCGATTAATATCAATACGATCTCCATTTAGTATCAATCATTGGTAAATCATAATGATCTACCTCTTAAACATAGACAACAAATTAAGATATTATATAATATTTAACAATGTTACATGTCGAAGAAACATAAAAGAAGAAAGGTAAACGGGCAAACACATGTTATTTATTTGAACTTTTTACGTAAACATCTTACACATAACATGTTCTATTTTAATTACTTATAATTACAAGTCCTCAATCACTATATTGAAAAAGGAAAAAAAAAAGTTCAAACATGTGACATCTAATAATTTTAGGCAACTTAACAAAATCTTAATCTATATAAATTATGACAGAGTTTAGAAACAATAAAATATACAATTGATAAAAAAAGTTTAAATATATATATATATAATACACAAAAATTCGAAGCAAGCAACATAGTACCTAAGTTTAAGTCCTCCTCCACAATTGAATCATCATCATCTTTTTACATATATAAATCACAGTAAATCTCAAGCTAATCTAGGCTAGTTCAGTTTTATAATGATTATATCAACAAACAATGATTAAAATTAATTGTAAATAAATAACTAAAATTGTTAAGCAATTATATATATAACTTTTGTCCAATTATATTCTTCTATATAAATCATAACAGAGTTTAGAAACAATAAAGTATACAATTGATACAGAAGAAGTTCAAAAGAAATGTAAAATACACAAAAATTGGAAAGCAACATAGTACCTATATTTAAGTCCTCCTCCTCAATTAAATCATCATCATCATTTTACAAAGACTCAAAACTAGAGATAAGCCAGTAAAAACTGAGTACGGATAAAGTTATTTACTTGACTCACGGCTTTCTGACTCCCTGACATTTGGTTGGTTCATTGCCATATTCTACACATGGAAATGTACTCATAAACGTTTACATCATTGTGATCTTCGGAAAAAACAGGTTGCAATAAAAATTTAGAGGGAGAAAGAGAGGTGTTTATGTAGTTAGAATTGTGTGATTGTGATTTGTTTTCTGCACGCGAATATGGCGTTTTGATGATATTGACTTTGACAAAGTTTACTTATTTATCTCCATGCAAAAGGGAGAAATTTTCTGCAATCCGTGGAAATCTTTTACATTGCATTGTTACTTAATTTTATTTTTTTTGGTGTTAGAGTTTCTTCTCGATAAAGGTGTTACTGTTTTTATTAAATGAATTTTATAATACTATAATTATATTTTTATTAAAATAATTATATATAAAATGTTTATACAAAATAATATTCATTTAATTATTTCCTTTTTCTACAATACTTTTAAATGATAAAATTTTAAAAACTCATAAATAATTGTTTAAACTTTTTTATGTAAATATACATAATTTTTACTATTTTAAAAACTCTTATAATGAATATCAAATTGCTAAATATCAATATTACTCTTTTAATTTATTAAGTATAAATAAATTTGAAAAAAAATATGTCATTTTTGAATAAATTTTTATAAAAATTGTTTTAAAAATATAGAATAATAATTATGGTTTTTTAAAATTAATATTAAAATGACATGGCCTTGTGTGACAAAGGTATCAAAGTGATCCAATGAGTCTTCTGTACTTCATTGGATCGACATCATCTTAATTTGTATCTTTCGACAGTTGCAATTTGAGCTCAGCTGGAGTCGAAGTTAGGTTGCAATCTTGCATCTTAAATATCTCGAGTACTTCGCCTGCATATCTTTTTTTAGTCTTCATGTAGAATTCCATGCCAAGGAAGTATGAGAGATTTCCCAAGTCTGACATTTCAATCTCCTTACTTAAGTCGTGTTTGAAATATTTGATCTCCTTCTTGCAACTTCTTGTTATCAATAGGTCATTGACATAGAGACATAGTATAAGCAATTAACTCTTACTTCTTCTTACATATACACCATGTACAGTTGTGCACTTCACAAATTTCTTTTCCCTTAAAAAGCTATCTATCTTCTTATTCCAAGCTCTTGGAGCTTGCTTGAGTCCATACAGGGCTTTATGTGTAACGACCCAGTTTTCGTGTGCGTTTTATTTAATCGAGTCGTTTGATTATTATATTATTATTTTATTTTATTTTCGACTTTTATCTGAAAATATGTTATTTTTCGATGTTGCGATATTTTATCGGGTTTTGGGATCGTTTGTGAGATATTTGAGTGTGGGGGTATTTTGGTCATTTTAGGATATTTTTGATTAAGTAAGAAAAATAGAAAATAGTAGAGAGAAAAAGAGAAAGAAAGAAAAGGAAAAGAAAGAAAAAGGAGAGAAAAGAGAAGAAGAAGAGAAATAGTGGAAAACTTGGAAAAATCAAGAAAAATCAACTTCTAGTATCGATTTAATCGGGTAAGGGTGCGAAATTCAATTATTGTATACTTGTATATGATTATGTATGTATATTTGTGATGTTTGTTGGATTGAAATGGAAATATTTTAGTAAACCCATTTTTGGTAAAATTGAGTAGAAATTGATTAAATGTGTAGAAATTTATGTGTTAAGTGTTCATTCTTGTTGATACATGATAGATACTTGTTATTGGACATTGTATTGGCAATTTTCTGGTGTGTAGGTGAGATTTGGGGGAATTTTGGGTTGAACCCGTATGAAAATTATGCAGAAGAATTTTTCTGAGATTTCCAGGTCATACGCGTGTGGGGCATGTTCATACGCGTATGAACCTTGGCAATACGCGTATGGTGGGCGAGCCATAGGGCCAATACGTGTATGGGTTGCTTGTTTTCTCGGCCATCTGCCCATTTGCGTATGATACGCATAGCTTTTTAGGTCAATACGCGTACGGGATTGGGCATTACCCGTACGGACATTTCAACGTGAACTTTGGGAAAAATGAGTCTCTGCTCATATGCGTATGACTCATGGTGATACGCGTATGGACAAGACTTTTGCAAAATGTGACTTTTCAAAATATCATTTTTCGTTTTCGTTCGCAACTTTTGATCCGTTTGTCCGATTTTTACATTCTTGGTATCGTTGTGTAGCTATTGAGCTGTACTTTCTTATTATGATGATTTTGGAATTGTTAGCCGATTTAATTATGTTGGAAAATCGGGAATAGTGTCGGTTGTCGACTTTTGTCGTTATACTTGTACGTAATTGATATATATTGTGCAAGGTGTTGTTGTATGATGTAAATGTATGTGTTTAGATGATGTTGTGATGATTCGTGGCCGTATGGAAATTAAATGCATTATTTTGGGCATAAGTGCAAAGTGTGATTTTATCGATGAAATGAATGTGTTTATGTGTGCATATTGAATGTTATGGGTCATTGTATGCCAAGCATCATGATATGCATTGTGGAACGTCCTGAGTGACGATTTGGATTCCAGAGGGAATTCGCTATAACTTCGTGTGCCCACGTGGGGTGTGAGCGATGATTATAGACGATCGTGTGCCCATGTGGGGTGTGAGCGATCGGGTCGTGTACCCGTGTGGGGTGTGAGCGATCCATAAACACCGTGTGCCCGTGTGGGGTGTGAGCGGTAGGGAACATCGTAGGCCCGACGGGGAGTTACAGTGATGTAACGAGCGATGGTTCCAGCAGAGTTCCTGAGTGAACTAGCGATGAGAAACAATGGAAGTCGGTACCGCATGTGCATATGCATAGAGTCGTTGTGTCGGTCTCTTGCATTGCATAAATCATTTATGGTTGTTTATGTGTGGATTTGTGGATAAATTGATATATGGATATGTGTTGATGATGGAAATATGTATTGTGTCTTGTAATGCCTTGTGTTTTGAATTATAGCGTGAGTTGTGGTGAGAACCGTATATATGTGTATTTTTGTGTTATATATATAATTATATGCAATTATATTATGGTTGTTTTTCTCACCCTTCTGCTGTTTTATAATGCTCTATGAGGCATTGCAGATTAGAGTTGCTGGAGGTATTTTTGTGAAGCTTTGCGTCTTCATTCTTTTGTCGGTCGGCTCTGATATGTGACACCGGGTAGTTAGGGAGGCCGTTTGTGATAACTGTATATTATGTATATGTATATCTTTTGGCCTGTGCATGTATAACCTGATGTAGGACAAACTTTTGTGATATATATATATATATATGTTATTCAGTTTTAGATTTTCCGCTTTTATTCTAAAATCTGAAATGTGGGTGTAAGGAACTGAGTTCCTCTGTTGATTGCTACCCCACTGTTACATATCTTTACGAGTAGGTGTTGTATGAATTGTTTTCAAATTGATGTGACCCTCCCGGTCTATGCCATGATAATTTAAATATACTCTGACGAAATTTCGAATTTTCTTTTACTGCTATTTATTATTTGGGGGTATAGATTGGGGGTGTTACATTAAGTGGTATCAGAGCCAGTTTGTGTCAGTCCGTGTCAGTTGTGTCAGTCCTTGTTGGTCGTTGTGGTTGGATGAGCTGTTTATTTAACCATAGTTTCTGTTATTGGAAATGAACCGAATATGGCTGGTAGGAATGATGTTGCTTTGGCTGCGGCTATGCAAGCTATGGCTCGTGCTGTGCAGGGTGCACCTAATGCTGCGGGTAATGATGAGTTCAGGAAGAACAAACTGCCTGTCTTCAAAGGAAGATATGATCCGGATGGTGCACAGATTTGGCTGAAAGAGATTGAAAGGATTTTCCGAGTGATGGATTGTGATGAAGACCAGAAGGTGAGACTAGGTACTCACATGTTATTGGAAGAAGCTGATGATTGGTGGGTTAGTACTCGACGTGTGTTGGAAGCTGCAGAAGAGGAAGAAATTACTTGGGAAGTTTTTAGCCGGGAGTTCTTGAGGAGGTATTTTCCTGAAGATGTGAGAGGGAAGAAGGAAATTGAGTTCTTGGAGCTAAAGCAAGGTAATATGTCTGTAGTTGATTATACTGCTAAGTTTGTGGAACTTGTGCAGTTTTATCCTCATTATGCAGAAGCTACTGCTGAATTCTCTAAGTGTGTGAAGTTTGAGAATGGCTTGCGTCCTGAGATAAAGCAGGCGATTAGATATCAGAGGATTCGAAGGTTTTCTGATTTGGTAGATTGTTGTAGGATTTATGAAGAGGACAGTAAGGCTCGTTCTACTCATTACAAGAGTGTGAGCGAGAGGAAAGGGAAGCAACAGTTCCGTGGTGGTCCATATGTGACACCAGCTGATAAAGGTAAACAGAGAGGGAATTTTGAGAAAAGGTCAGGTGGACGAGGAATGTCTGGTCCTATGAGGTGTTATAAATGTGGTGAGTTGGGGCATCGTCAGTTTGAGTGCAGGAAAGATTTGAGGAAGTGTACTAATTGTGGAGGTGTAGGACATGTTGCTGCTGATTGTGCAAGGAAGAATGTGGTGAAATGTTATAACTGTGGGGAACCTGGTCACATTAGTACGAAGTGTCCGAAACCGAAGCAAGCTCCAGCTGGTGGAAAAGTGTTTGCATTATCGGGGACTCAGACTTCGAGTGCAGATCGTCTGATTCGAGGTACTTGTTTTATTAATAATACTCCTTTGATTGCTATTATTGATACTGGAGCGACTCATTCGTTTATTTCGTCTGAGTGCGTGAAGCGTTTGAATCTTGTGTTATCTGTGATGGGTGGTGGAATGGTTATTGATACTCCAGCAATGGGGTCTGTAACTACTTCTTTGGTTTGTCTAAGATGTCCTTTGACCATTTATGGTAAAGACTTTGAGATGGATTTAGTGTGTTTGCCGTTGGAGGGATTAGATGTGGTTTTGGGTATGAATTGGTTGCAATTCAATAGGGTTCATATTGATTGTTATCATAAGCTGGTAAGGTTTCCTTCTCTTGAGGAAGACGAAGACTCGAGTTTCTTATCTACCAAAGAGTTGAAGAAACTTTTGGCGGAGGAAGCTCAGTTGTTTGGATTGTTTGCATCTTTAACTGTGGATAGTCAAGTTTCACTTGAGGTGTTTCCTGTTGTGTGTGAATTTCCGAGAGTGTTTCCTGAGGATATTTCAGACTTGCCATCAGAGAGAGAGGTGGAGTTTTCTATAGATCTAGTTCCTGGTACTAGACCTATTTCTATGGCACCTTATCGTATGTCGGCATCGGAGTTGGTGGAGTTAAAGAAACAGTTGAATGAGTTGTTGGAAAAGAGGTTCGTTAGACCAAGTGTATCTCCTTGGGGTGCTCCAGTTTTATTGGTGAAAAAGAAGGATGGAAGTATGAGGTTATGTATTGATTATCGCCAGTTGAATAAGGTGACGATCAAGAATAAGTATCCTCTTCCAAGGATTGATGATCTGATGGATCAGTTAGTTGGTGCGTGTGTGTTCAGTAAGATTGACTTGAGGTCGGGGTATCATCAAATAAGGGTGAAGGAGGAAGACATTCAGAAAACGGCTTTTAGGACACGATACGGTCATTATGAATATTCTGTGGTGTCGTTCGGGGTTTCTAATGCGCCAGGTGTGTTTATGGAATACATGAATCGTATTTTTCACGAGCATCTGGATCGTTTTGTCGTGGTGTCTATTGATGATATCTTAATTTATTCTAAGTCTCGGGAGGAGCATGCAGAACATTTGCGTATTGTTTTGCAGGTTTTGAAGGAGAGGGAGCTTTTTGCTAAACTATCCAAGTGTGAATTCTGGTTGTCGGAAGTGAGTTTTCTTGGACACGTAATTTCAGGTAATGGTATTGCTGTGGATCCATCTAGAGTAGAAGCAGTTCTACAATGGGAGGCTCCGAGATCTGTTACTGAAATTCGAAGCTTTTTGGGTTTGGCTGGTTATTATCGCAGGTTTATTGAAGTTTTTTCGAAGCTAGCACTTCCTTTGACCCAGTTGACTTGTAAAGGGCAAGCGTTCATTTGGGATATTCTGTGTGAAGAGAGTTTTACTGAGCTGAAGAGAAGATTGACGACAGCTCCGATCTTGATTTTGCCGAATCCTAATGAACCATTTGTGGTTTATTGTGATGCTTCTTTGATTGGTCTAGGTGGTGTTCTGATGCAGGAAGGTAAGGTGGTGGCTTATGCTTCAAGGCAGTTAAGAGTTCATGAGAAGAATTATCCTACTCATGATCTTGAGTTAGCGGCTGTGGTTTTTGTGTTGAAGATCTGGAGGCATTATCTCTACGGTGCAAGGTTTGAAGTCTTTAGTGATCATAAAAGTTTGAAATATTTGTTTGATCAGAAAGAGCTAAATATGAGGCAACGTAGATGGTTGGAATTCTTGAAGGACTACGACTTTGGCTTGAATTACCATCCTGGTAAAGCTAATGTGGTAGCCGATGCATTGAGCCAGAAATCATTACATATGTCCGCTTTAATGGTTAAGGAGTGGGAACTTTTGGAATCGTTTAGAGATTTGAGTTTGGTTTGTGAAGTGACGTTGGATAGCGTTAGGCTTGGTATGCTAACGATTACTAATGATTTTCTGATGACGGTTAGTGAGAAACAAAAGTTGGATGTGAAATTTGTGGATTTGATGTTGGTTGGAGGAAAAGATGTGAATAGTGATTTTCAAGTGGATATTGATGGTGTTTTGAGATTCCGAAGTAGGATTTGTATTCCAGATGATGCGGAGTTGAAAAGGATGATTTTGGAGGAAGGACGCCGGAGTAATTTGAGTATACATCCGGGAGCGAATAAGATGTACCAAGATTTGAAGAGGATTTTCTGGTGGTCTGGATTGAAAAGAGATGTGGCTCAGTTTGTTTATGCATGTTTGACTTGTCAGAAATCGAAGGTGGAACATCTGAGGCCTAGTGGTTTGTTGCAACCGTTGGATATTCCTGAATGGAAGTGGGATAGCATTTCCATGGATTTTGTGACAGGGTTACCGAATACTCAACGAGGGCATAATGTTATTTGGGTGGTTGTTGATAGACTGACTAAATCGGCTCATTTTATTTCGATTGACATTAGTTTTTCTTTGGAGCAGTTAGCTGAGATTTACATCAGTGTGATTGTGAAGTTGCATGGAGTTCCATTGAGTATTGTTTCTGATCGAGATCCTAGATTTACATCGAGATTTTGGGAAAGTTTACAGAAGGCTTTGGGTTCTAGATTGATATTGAGTTCGGCTTATCATCCACAGACGGATGGTCAGACGGAGAGGACGATTCAGTCTTTGGAGGATTTGTTAAGAGCGTGTGTTTTGGAACAAGGTGGTGCGTGGGATAGTTATCTTGCCTTGATTAAGTTTACGTATAATAACAGTTTCCATTCTAGTATTGGAATGGCACCGTTTGAAGCACTGTATGGGCGAAGGTGTCGGACACCGTTGTGTTGGCACGAATCTGGTGAGAGAACGGTGGTTGGACCAGAATTGGTGCAACAGACGACAGAGAAAGTGAAGTTTATTCGTGAGAAGATGAAAGCTTCTCAGAGTAGACAAAAGAGTTATCATGATCGGAGACGGAAGGATCTAGAGTTTCAAGAGGGCGATCATGTATTTGTGAGGGTTACGCCGGTAACAGGTGTGGGTCGTGCATTGAAATCGAAGAAACTTACTTCTCGGTTTATTGGTCCTTACCAGATATCCGCGAGAATGGGTGCTGTGGCTTACAGGGTGGCGTTGCCGCCGAATCTGTCGAATTTTCACGATGTGTTTCATGTTTCACAGCTTCGGAAGTATGTTATGGATCCGTCGCATGTGATTCCGATGGATGAGGTCGAGGTAAGGGAGAACCTTACAGTTGAGGCATTACCAGTTAGGATTTTGGATCGCCAGGTGAAGAGGTTGAGAGGCAAAGAGATTGCACTTGTGAAAGTGGCGTGGGGCGGCGCTGCTGAGGGCAATTTGACTTGGGAGTTGGAGAGTCGGATGCGGGAGTCGTATCCAGATTTGTTCGTCTCAGGTATGTTTTCGAGGACGAAAATTTCTAAGTGGGGGAGAGTTGTAACGACCCAGTTTTCGTGTGCGTTTTATTTAATCGAGTCGTTTGATTATTATATTATTATTTTATTTTATTTTCGACTTTTATCTGAAAATATGTTATTTTTCGATATTGCGATATTGGGTTTTGGGATCGTTTGTGAGATATTTGAGTGTGGGGGTATTTTGGTCATTTTAGGATATTTTAGATTAAGTAAGAAAAATAGAAAATAGTAGAGAGAAAAAGAGAAAGAAAGAAAAGGAAAAGAAAGAAAAAGGAGAGAAAAGAGAAGAAGAAGAGAAATAGTGGAAAACTTGGAAAAATCAAGAAAAATTAACTTCTAGTATCGATTTAATCGGGTAAGGGTGCGAAATTCAATTATTGTATACTTGTATATGATTATGTATGTATATTTGTGATGTTTGTTGGATTGAAATGGAAATATTTTAGTAAACCCATTTTTGGTAAAATTGAGTAGAAATTGATTAAATGTGTAGAAATTTATGTGTTAAGTGTTCATTCTTGTTGATACATGATAGATACTTGTTATTGGACATTGTATTGGCAATTTTCTGGTGTGTAGGTGAGATTTGGGGGAATTTTGGGTTGAACCCGTATGAAAATTATGCAGAAGAATTTTTCTGAGATTTCCAGGTCATACGCGTATGAGGCATGTTCATACGCGTATGAACCTTGGCAATACGCGTATGGTGGGCGAGCCATAGGGCCAATACGTGTATGGGTTGCTTGTTTTCTCGGCCATCTGCCCATTTGCGTATGATACGCATAGCTTTTTAGGTCAATACGCGTACGGGATTGGGCATTACCCGTACGGACATTTCAACGTGAACTTTTGGAAAAATGAGTCTCTGCTCATACGCGTATGGCTCATGGTGATACGCGTATGGACAGGACTTTTGCAAAATTTGACTTTTCAAAATATCGTTTTTCGTTTTCGTTCGCAACTTTTGATCCGTTTGTCCGATTTTTACATTCTTGGTATCATTGTGTAGCTATTGAGCTGTACTTTCTTATTATGATGATTTTGGAATTGTTAGCCGATTTAATTATGTCGGAAAATTGGGAATAGTGTCGGTTGTCAACTTTTGTCGTTATACTTGTACGTAATTGATATATATTGTGCAAGGTACTGTTGTATGATGTAAATATATGTGTTTAGATGATGTTGTGATGATTCGTGGCCGTATGGAAATTAAATGCATTGTTTTGGGCATAAGTGCAAAGTGTGATTTTATCGATGAAATGAATGTGTTTATGTGTGCATATTGAATGTCATGGGTCATTGTATGCCAAGCATCATGATATGCATTGTGGAACGTCCTGAGTGACGGTTTGGATTCCAGAGGGAATTCGCTATAACTTCGTGTGCCCACGTGAGGTGTGAGCGATGATTATAGACGATCGTGTGCCCATGTGGGGTGTGAGCGATCGGGTCGTGTACCCGTGTGGGGTGTGAGCGATCCATATACACCGTGTGCCCGTGTGGGGTGTGAGCGGTAGGGAACATCGTAGGCCCGACGGGGAGTTACAGTGATGTAACAAGCGATGGTTCCAGCAGAGTTCCTGAGTGAACTAGCGATGAGAAACAATGGAAAGTTTGAGTTTTGTGAATCTTGTGTATTTGGTAAATCCTGTAGGGCAAAGTTTAACAAAGGTAAGCAAAGAACACATGGATCCCTGGATTATATTCATGCTGATCTTTAGGGCCTGCAAGGAATCCTTCACACTCATGTGTAAGTTATTTTCTATCCATCGTTGATGACTATTCCAGAAAGCTGTGGGTATTCATTCAGAAGACGAAGGATGAAGCTTTTGAGAATTTCAAAAATGGAAGGTTCTGGTAGAAACTCAATGTAATACCCCGTATTATTTAAATGCTCAATTGGATATCAGATGAGTATCTACATGCTCTATCTTTGGATAATTGGATTAATGGAATCCTCTAAGAACTCTAAGTATTGACATTTGGGATCAATAGAGCAACTAATGAATTCTGAAGAGATCAATTATTTTATAAAAGAGACGGATTAATAATTTACTAATTCAAGAAAGTAATTTTGGTAACTTTGATAATTGATCAATTGGGTTGAGACGACAAAATATCAATTGGAGATATTTTGCCCGGTTGGATTTATATTATATAATATTATAATTATATATATATATATATGAAAAGAGAAAGAAAAGAAAAAGATAGAAAGGGAGAAGAAAGAAGAAGAAGAGGAAAGAAAGAAGAGAATAGAGGAAATGGAGAAAAATTAAGAAGAAGAATTCATGGATCATCATCATCTTCTTCAAACTCCTCTTCGGTTATCAGGTGGGTTCTAGATAGAGACTTTAGAGTAAATTTCTGGAGGTTTTAGAGTTAGGTTAGATTTTGATAAAACGAGTAATTTTGATAAATCGACGAAATCTAACGGATAGATTGATGAAATGCATGTCTAAATATGTTCTAACATGTTGTTTTGGGTATTTGGATGCATTAATATCGTGTGGGTTTAGCTAGAAACCATCTTTTTTCTTAAGTTTTGATATTTTGAGTTTTAGGTCGAAATCTTAGAAATCGATGTTTCAACGGTTGAAACTCGGAATAAATTGCATGGTGTAGTCGGGTAAGGTTTGAGTTTAATCGGGAATGGTTGTTTGCGTGTTTTCCCGCGGTTTCGATCGAGTACGAATTTGGAATTCAATGATAAAAATTATGTTTCAAAATATTTCAAAAATGGAAAATGTGTTAGATGGCTTTTTAATGATGGAAATATGGTAGTATGTTGAATTCTGAGATCGCAGCTTTTTCCGGAATCGAAAACGGACGTCCGGAAGTCTAAAAACGGTATTTTTGAGGTTGAATTTGTAGCAGGTTTCGCGCTCAGCGCGCAGGTCTGGACGAAGATGAAATTTCCGAAACTTCAAAAATTCATAACTTTTGAACCGTAAGTCCATTTCGGTCCCCGTTCGAAGCGTTGCGAAGCTAATTTTATTCTCTTTATGATAGTGGAATAGAAACATATGTTTATGCCTTGGATTGATAAGAAAAAATATGCAAATGTAGTGTATGTAGTTTTGTTTCCACCGAAACTCAAGAATCGGGAATCCGATTGATACGAGTCCAAAGCCTTTGGAAAGATGATCCAATAGGGCAGTGAATGGTAGTGTGAGACCATGATTTAACCAAGGATGCTTGGTCGGGGATAGTAGTGGCTAATATGCCTTGAAAACGTGTTGAACTATAAAGTGATTATGTTATACTATTATATGTGTTTACTTGTAATATTTGTGATTATACCATGTCTATCTAATTGTGAATAAAAGGAATATGCATGCTAAAATATGAATTAGGAAGAGTGAGGAAACTTTACCCCAAAACAAAATGGTTTAATTCTAGGTTGTAACTTGGATTGTGGTAGAGAATCTGTGTGGCAACGCTCGTGCGTGAAAGGCCGAGGCGTGTGTATTGTGCAATCGTAACCGGTTATTATTGATAGTGCGTTTCATGGGTCTCGAGCTCCTCTGAAACATATGCACCATTACTTGCAGGTTTGATTCCCGCATTTAGTACGAATGGGACCTACGGGTAGAGACTTGTGATGGTTAACAGGCCATGAGAAGTGACGGTTCACGGCTAACAGGCCGTTGTTCCCGAATCCATTTCGTATGTCAAGTAATTCGAGATTCCATGACTCAGATCTCCTTCTAGACGTAGAAGGGTACGGGAAAAGGGGATGCCTTGGTATGGTTATTGATTGTGAATCCTTGAGTTTACAGGCTCAAGAGGTACTTCGGTACTTTGTGAATCCTTGAGTTTACAGACTCAAGAGGTACTTCGGTACTTTGTGAATCCTTGAGTTTACAGGCTCAAGAGGTGCTTCGGTACTAGTGTGTGTTTACAGGCTCACCGTGTTGGTTACTTGTGTGTGTGTACTCATGGTCACTCCCCTTTTCCCCTTTGACATGAGGTAGGTTTATTTAGAACCTTGTAAAGCCGAGAGGACTTTAAGATAGGGAACTCACTGAGATTTGATGTATCTCACCCCACTATAGTTGCTATATTTCAGGTTCGGATTGCAGGTTGATTTACAAGTGGAGCTATGCTTGGATGTTTCAAGAAAAGCTCAGTATTAGTTTTCCGCTGTGTATTATTTTGTTGTATACAATTGGGGATATTGTATATTATTCTTAGATTTTTATTTTTGGCTAGTTTCCATGTCTTGTGCCACATGTTCTATTTATGTTTTAGAATGGACAAGTATGTGAACTATGTCAGTAGGCACTTTTGATGTGTCAGTACTAAATAAAACACTTGTATGGTATTATTCTAGATGAATATTATACAGGGCGTTACACTTAAACTAGCAGAAAGGTTAAGACGTTGAGAACCGACAATGGCCTTGAGTTCTGCAACGAAGCGATCGACAGTTACTGTGTTGAGTCTGGGATTACAAGGCATAAGACTGTAGAAGGTACTCCTCAACAAAATGGCTTAGCTGAGAGATTCAATTGAACAATCCTTGAAAGGGTTAGATGCATATTGGTTAGTGCTGGATTGAAGAAGGTGTTTTGGGCAGAAGCTATTTCGAGAGCATCTTATCTGATAAATAGATGTCCCTTGACTACCCTAGGAATGAAGACACCTGAAGAAGTTTGGTCGGGTCATCCACCAGATCTCGACAAACTGAGAGTATTTGGCTGTTTAGCCTATGCTCACATTAGGCAAGACATGGTCGAACCTAGAGCTCTGAGATGCATGTTCCTTGGATATCCTGATGGAGTCAAGGGTTATAGGCTATGGTGCCTAGAACTAGGTCACAAAAGATGTATCACAAGTCGTGATGTGGTTTTCAATGAGGTCGAGATTTCTTTCAAGAAAATTGGTGATGTTGGTCGGAGTGCAGAAATCTCTGAAGAGGAGTTGGAACAGGTAGAAATGCCTGTTGAGGTGGAGCATAGTAATGCTGAAGTGCATAGCCAAGACGAAGTCGAAGAGCAAGATGCTGAAGAGGCTGAAGAAACTGTCGATGACTACCTACTAGCAAGAGATAGGTCGAGAAGAGTCATCAAGTCACCCCAAAGACTTGGTTATACAGATATTATAGCATTTGCCTTAATCTCTGCAAGTGAGGTACTTGACGAAGAACCTAATGATTACAAGGAACCTAAGAGGAATCGAAACAAGACTGAATGGCGAAAAGCCATGGATGACGAGATGAAATCTCTTCATGATAATAAGACTTGGGAGCTGATTGAGAAACCTGCAGGAGCAAGGTTAGTCAGTTGTAAGTGGATTTTCAAGGTCAAGGAAGGAATTGAAGGAGTGATGTCGAAGCGCTTTAAGGCGACGCTGGTTGCTATGGGGTTCACTCAGAAAGAAGGAGTCGACTTCAATGATGTGTTCTCACCTGCATGGTTGTCAAACTCGCGGGTAGACTCGTAAACTCCTACGAGTTTACGAGTCTAAGAAGCAAAAATGAGTAGACTCGCACATGGAATCTTTTTTTATAGACTCGAGTAGACTCGGGTATACTCACACAAACTCGTATAGATTCGCGAGTCTATGTCGAGTTTTCGAGTCTATAAGTTTTTTTGAATTTTGTTTTTTTTTAAACCCAAAAAGGCCTAAACTCCTCCAAAATATTTTATTTTATTAAAAAAAACTTTTTTGCTTGAATGGAATTAGTAAGCCTCTCTCCTAGTCTCTTGTTTCTGCAAAGTTTCTTCATTCTTTCAACGGCGACGTGTGTTTGTTCTGTCTCTTGGATGTTTTCCTAGTATATTCTCTTGCGGAAAGATGATGAATGGATAGCTGAAGATCCTAAGGAAGAAAATGTGCAAACCAAAGTTAACATTGAGAAATATGATATTATTGTTGACAATGATGGGGAAGTTGATGTTGTTGTTACTTATGTTGTGCAAAGTGGTGGTAGTGGCGGCGGTGGTGGTGGTGTTGAATTAGGTGGACGCGAAACATCATGCAATCCAACTTTGGTTAATGATGATACTCAAGATATCGATGACGATGATGGTGATGATTTCAATAGAGCTTTGGATGTTTAAACCTATTAGCATATTTGTTTTATGTTTTTTTTTTGCTTTATGTAGTAGCCAATTAAGAATAATTTGTACTTTAAGTCTTTAACTACATACTTTGCTATTTTGTTTGTTTTATTATTGAGTTTTTTTGTTAATAAATTTATTGTGAAGTATGAAATGTAAATTTTGATGTTAACTGGTGTTATATTATATATATTTGTATCATATATATGAGGCATTTACTAGTTTAAAAATATATGTGTGTTTTATGTATGTGTCACATATAGATTTTTTAATGTTGTTTTAATTTTTCATAGACTCGTACGAGTTTGCGAGTCGAGTCCGCGAGTCGAGTCTGTAGACCATTTACGAGTTTGAGTAGACTCGCGAGTTTGACAACCTTACTCACCTATTGTAAAGCATAGATCGATTCGAATGCAATTAGCCATGGTGGCAAAGTTCGACTTGGAACTTGAGCAAATGGATGTGAAGACAACCTTCTTGTATGGTGACCTAGATGAAACGATCCTGATGCGTCAACCTAAAGGGTATGTAAAAAAGGATAAGGAAGATTATGTGTGCAAGTTGAATAGGTCTTTGTATAGCCTGAAACAGTCTCCTCGACAGTGGAACAGGAGATTCGACAAGTTCAAGGCACACATTGGTTTCACTAGGAGACAGTTCGATCACTGTGTTTACTTTAGATTTCGACCTGAAAACTCACTTGTTATTTTGTTTCTTTATGTGGATGATATCCTAATAGCTAGCAACAGTGTTGAGGATGTAATGGAGGTGAAGGCTGAACTCAGTAAGGAGTTCGAAATGAAGGATCTGGGAGCTGCTGCCAGGATTCTTGGGATTGACATCCGGAGAGATAAAAAGCAGTCGAAGTTGTGCTTATCTCAAGATACATACCTACGGAAGCTTCTCGAAAAGTTTGGTATGTCGAATTCAAAGCCTGTTGTGACACCTACAAATCCTCAGTTTAAGCTTAGTACTATTCAAAGTCCGAGTACTGAAGCTGAAAGAATCTATATGCTAGTGTAGTGGGTTCTTTGATGTATGGTATAGTCTGTACGAGGCCAGACAAAGCATGTGGGGTGAGCCTTGTGAGCAGGTATATGACCAATCCTGGAAAGGCACACTGGCAAGCTTTAAAGTGGATTCTCAGGTACATAAATGGGTCTCTGAGTCGAGTCCTAATTTATGGTGGAGCCTGTGGTGATGATAGCAAAGTCGAAATTGAAGGTTATGTCGACTCTGATTATGCAGGTTGTATGGATTCCAGAAAGTCTATTTATGGATATGTGTTCACAATGTTTGGCACAGCAATCAGTTAGAAAACAACACTTCAGAAGGCTGTTGCCTTATCAACTACTGAAGCAGAGTATATTGCCCTCACTGAAGTTGTGAAAGAAGCATTGTGGCTTGAAGGTTTTGCAAAGGATCTGAAACTTCAAGGTCAAAGTATCACTGTTAAATGTGATAGTCAAAGTGCAATACACCTGTCGAAGAATTCAGCCTATCATGAGCGAACTAAGCACATCGATGTGAGGCTGCACTTCGTCAGAGAGATAATTGAGCATGGTGAAGTCCAGGTGTTGAAGGTTTCGACTGAAGACAATGTTGCTGATATGATCACCAAGACGTTGTCGAGTTGCAAGTTTTTTCACTATATGTAGTTGATAAAGCTGCATGATGACCGTAGTGAAATCCCTTTTATTATTTTATTTAAAAATAAATAAAACATAAAGGAGCGCCTTAACGTTAAATGAATAAACTTTTTGATAGCGCTGAGGTTTGAACCCATGAAAGATAGATTGTATCATATCGGTTATAACGTCAACCGTTATTATACCATAAAATTTTATAATTAAAAAATAAAATAAAATGTTAGCGCATGAGTGTAGAGATGTCACCACGATTTTTGGAAGAACCGTGGTGACTTAGGCATTGTTGTTTGCGCATTTTGTAGTAGTGGTTATAGTTTAGTTGGAAATTCAACATGAAACAGTTAGTATAATTCTAGACACTTACGGTCCGAGCTGAATCGACCAGCTCTGATACCATTAAATGAGACAGCCTCTGTCCCATTAGTGAAATTCTAATGATACCTTTAATAAAAATACAAAAAATTTTAAACTTTTAAATAACAAGACTGAATTAATTAAAAACATACTGCTTCACATACATATGCTTCCAATATATTTTACATAGAGCTTGAAACCATTACGACTAGTGGCCTTGCCACATAGATAAAAAATAAAATAAAAGTACAGAAAGTAAACCAAAATAAAGCATAACAAAAAAGACCTCGTAAGTCCAACGAGACTGACACTTATACTGACTGTAGTAGTAGGGATATGATCAGCGTTTGACAAAATGCTAACAACCTCTAATCTAGATGTTATAAAAACCCATCTCCATGCATTTCATATCATTTCCTTTTGAACTGCCGGGAAGTAAGCAAGACTCGAGCACGTCGTCTGATTGTCATAGATTAACCCAAAAAATGCAAGACAAAAAGTAAACAGGGCTAAGATATACGTACAAGTTTAAAAGTGGGAATGAGCGTGTAAAATAATAATATATATGACAACCATAACTATTCAAACAAGCGTATCTGATAAGTGCAAAATGTACCTATTTTTGTATATATGTTTTGTTGTACTTATCAATGCTTTGTGGTAAATATCGTACGAATAAAACCCGATTTGTTTATAAATACGTTTACGATACTTTTTAGTGTATATATTGCGTATAGTGTGAATATCATTGAGTTTAATTGATTTTATCTCATTTTTGTAGGTATTCAATCAATCATATCTTGCCATTGTTGTATAGAGCATTGCATATGCTTTCCAGCGCTTCGAACCGGGCGAAAAACGGAGTTACGGTTCAAAAGTTACGAATAAAACAGTGCTGAATTTTTGCTGTTCTGGTGTGCTGCGCCTCTACAGGGTCGGGCGGTGCACCACCGGGCGGTATTTCTAGCGCTCCGGAACAACACTGGAACTTGCAAAATAAACCGCCTTTCGTCGTCGGGCGCCCCAAACCACTGTCGGACGAAGTTGTGCGGGCTGAACACCATTTAAGGCCAAAAACACTATTTTTTGGTTATGGTTTTGGGGTTTTGTGATCCCAACTCAATCAAACTTCATTTTTCATTGGATTAGCTAGAAAACAACTATGGAGCTTGCACACGGATGAACTGGGATGGATTGATCGTCGACCGGCTCTGACAATCCGCGAGATGTTTGGTTCATTTCTCTTTTTCTTTGTGTTTTTCTTTATGGTTGGGTTGTGTATATGTATTTGCCGTAAACTCATGTATATTTTTCGCCCATGGCATTGTATAAAACTTGCTTTACAAATCTTTATTGGTAATTGTCTCTGATTTTTGCTTTATGTGCGGGGTTTGAGTTGCGTTAGAGGTAATCCTCGCAAACTTCGATTAGGGATGATTATTTGTTAGTTTCTGGACTCTAGAGATAGATTTAAGAGCTAACAATCTTCAATGGGCGTCGAAGCTTAATGTCTTCCGTGTTTCGAGGCTTCGCTCGCGAGAGTGACGAAGAAAGTGACACGGTTGTTAGCTCAACTTTGCGTTAGACATAACCTTTGTTATGAGCGATGCTGGGTGATATTGAGGAGTATTGTAGGTGGAGTATAACTGGTCGGTAAGTTTAAGTTTGTGAGGAGTGATTTATATGCATTGTCGGACGAGTTTTTCTCTCTCTAAAAAATGATTTCTTTTTGGTTTAATGTTTACTTTTATGTTTTCTTGTTTGAAACTATTTTATTTCAAACTCATAAACGTGAGAGATTGTCGAACGACATAAATCCCGGAGGGAATTCTTCCGCAAATAAATATTTTTGCTTGCTTGCCCTATTCTGCAACCAACAAAATGGCGCCGTTGTCGAGGATCGGTTTTGATATTGAATCGCATTGCGATAGTTTCTTTGTTTTTGAGTTTTGTATATATCGTATATATTGTCTGTTTCCATTATGTTTGTTCAAGTGTTGTATACATTTTGTTCCTGTAACGTTTGTTTAAGTGTTTGGTTAGGACGCTTGCTTTTGGTTGCGCGGTGAGACATCACCATGGCATGAATGAAGGAACTTTCTAATTAAGCATCGTAAAGGCATCGAGCTTACGACGTAAAACAAGCATGTTTTATAGTTTTTCTTTTCTAATGTTTTGTTTGTTGTTTGGTTGCAAATTTTGATTGACTTATTTGAGGATGCTTTTGTGATTTTCCAAGTTGGTTCGTTTCAACTTGCGGATGTATGGTAAAGATTTTGTTAAGTTTTGTACACGTCAGAGGTATGTATTTGTCGCTTTCTATACTTTAGCATATTCATGATACTTAGGCATTTTACAAACTTCCATGCCATCCATTCTTTTGTATATTTGTTCTATTGTGAATCACTTTAGTTCCCAACCTTTTTGTGAGGTGGCTTTCCATTTGTTCATATACGCGCGGAGTACCTACATTCTTGTTCTAACTAGATTTTATTATGTTGAATATGTTGTTTGTGTTGTTAATATGAATGCATAAAAAGGATCAAGGCAATTGTTTCATTTTGAGCACAACCACCTTAGCCAAATAGTCAATTCACCTTGTGAGTGTGTGAGAATTTGTAACCCCTTTGAGCTTTTTAATCCATGTTTTTATTTGAACTTAATGCTTGTCTATGAGTATTTAGTTCACTTATTTTTGAATGGATTTTGTTTTTTCCTGGACCTCAATTTTGTGTTATTGTATGGATTTTTTCCTTGCCTTAGAAAGTAGGGAGTATTCACATGATGGTGCGGTTGAATTCAAGTTGGGAAGAGGATGATGGTATACGTATTGGATGGATTCTATGAGGATTGAAAAAGAAAATAAAAAAGAGAAAATTTTGTGAAAGAGAAAGAGAAAGAAAAAAGGAAGAAAAAGAAAAACCCTTGAAAAAGGAAACAAAAAGAGTTTCAATAATTGTGCTAAATAAGTATGGTGTATTGTGTAGCACTTGGGATTTTGGAAGAAGTTGGTTGAATTTTTTGTGTGTGAATCTTTGTGAGTTGATCACTCCCTTAGGTTTAGGCAAGTTTTTATTTCAATTACCTTTAGAAATTGTCCCTTGTTTGTTTACCCGACCACGTTACAACCTTGAAAGTCCTTGTGATTCTTGCCTTTGTATTCTCAATATGAATTTGTGGATGTATGCATAATTTAGTCTTTTGTTTGCATGAGTGTTGTGTGAGTGTAAAGTACCTTATTGTGTGTTTTTCATCTACCGATGATTATTTTTGCTAGGTGTGATTCACTTTGGAACTTGTGTGTTTTAGAATTTTTGACATGATTTTTGTATTTTGCATTTGTTTCGTCACTATGTTGTCTTCGTAGTTTAGTGGTAAGTATTTAATTTTTGTGTGTATCATTTTCATATGAACCATTCAATCGTTTCCGTTTTTCAAAACCTGTTGATTCGTCTTTCTTTGGATATCGCTTTTATGTTTTAAAGTTTGTTTGATTCTTGTTTCTGGACAAACAATTATGTAAGTTGGGGAGATTTGATAAGTGCAAAATGTACCTATTTTTGTATATATTTTTTGTTGCACTTATCAATGCTTTGTGGCAAATATCGTGCGAATAAAACCCGATTTGTTTATAAATACGTTTACGATACTTTTTAGTGTATATATTGCGTATAGTGTGAATATCATTGAGTTTAATTGATTTTCTCTCATTTTTGTAGGTATTAAATCAATCATATCTTGCCATTGTTGTATAGAGCATTGAATAAGCTTTCCAACGCTTCGAATCGGGCGAAAAACGAAGTTACAGTTCAAAAGTTACGAATAAAACAGTGCTGGATTTTTGCTGTTCTGGTGTGCTGCTCCTCTGCAGTGTCGGGCGGTATTTCAAGCGCCGGGCGCTCCGGAACAACACTGGAACTTACAAAATAAACCGCCTTTCGCCGCCGGGCGCCCCAAACCACCGTAGGGCGAAGCTGTGCAGGCTGAAACACCATTTAAGGCCAAAAACACTATTTTTTTGTTGTGGTTTTGGAGTTTTGTGATCCCAACTCCATCAAACTTCATTTTTCATTAGAATAGCTAGAAAACAACTATGGAGCTTGCACACGGATGAACCAGGGTGGATTGATCGTCGACCGGCTCTGATAATCCGCGAGATGTTTGGTTCATTTCTCTTTTTCTTTGTGTGTTTCTTTATGGTTGGGTTGTGTATATGTATTTGTTGTAAACTCATGTATATTTTTCGCCCATGGCGTTGTATAAAACTTTCTTTACAAATCTTTATTGGTGATTGTCTCTGATTTTTGCTTTAGGTGCGAGGTTTGAGTTGCGTTTGAGATAATCCTTGCAAACTTCGATTAGGGATGATTATCTGTTAGTTTCTGGACTCTAGAGATAGATTTAAGAGCTAACAATCTTCAATAGGCATCGAAGCTTAATGCCTTTCGTGTTTCGAGGCTTCGCTCGCGAGAGTGACAAAGAGAGTGACACGGTTGTTATCTCAACTTTGCGTTAGACATAACCTTTGTTGTGAGCGATGCTGGGTGATATTGAGGAGTATTGTAGGTGGAGTATAACTGGTCGGTAAGTTTAAATTTGTGAGGAGTGATTTATATGCATTATCGGACGAGTTTTTCTCTTTGAAGAATGATTTCTTTTTGTTTTAATGTTTACTTTTATGTTTTCTTGTTTGAAACTATTTTAATCCAAACTCATAAATGCGAGAGATTGTCGAACGGCATTCTTTCCCTCGAACCGATCTCTGTGGACACGACATAAATCCCGGGGGAATTCTTTCTGAAAATAAATATTTTTGCTTGTTTGCTCTATTCTGCACTCAATAGTATCTTTAACCCATAAATACATATACTTTATATCTATTTATTATAATGCATCCCTGAACTATATGCTGACTCAGGCCACTAAACACTGTCAAGGATATCTATCCCATTTACCAAGATCAGATATCACAAGACCACATGCCACCAACATACTTCCAATTACCAAGAGCTATGCCACCTTGCCTTGCCTAACATGCATAGATAATAATCCTCGTCGGGATTGTAGGAAACCGACCAACCTCGTACGTCCCATAACGCGTGGCAGTGGACTTACACATTCGTTAATGCAAGTCTATATGATCACTCAATCATCTTGTGGTAACTTACAACCATAAATATTAAGTTAATACTTAGGAAATATCGTATCAACCTTTCAGATTATACTTATTATCTAGATACTTAGGTTGAGTGTCCAATCCATCAAATATTTTGTCATATTTCTTCTTGGAATGATCCTTATCTTTACATAATCAGTTCAGTTTGTACAATGAATAATTGTATGGTTAACTTCCCAGGTAAGAGAGGTGGACCATAAAGGACATAGTCAACCAAGTCTTTCCTTAGCCAGAACCCAATCAAATACACCCACTCAATGTATCCAACTTCCCTTATGTTATTGAGGATCTAACACTTAATATCTAGGAATGTTGTTTTCTCATTAATAGATTATATTTCTTAGTCTAACAATCACAATCATTCACGTATAAATAAAATAAATAATTAGACAATAAATCAAACAATGCAAGCACAATACAAGCTCAAATTGTCATTGGTTATTCCTATGATAAATAATTAAGGTCGGCGTAATCTCGTTCAGTGATTCGTGAAAATTATTATTCAAGAACAGACTCTCCTTACTTATTTATCGTTTGTAGGGCTTGGGTCACCAATATATATATATATATATATAAAGATATTTTACGCTAACCATCCCAACGTATATGAAATCTTGCCCCCACCTTTTGTTGTTGAGCGTTGTTGAAAGTCCACAAGTGTTTTCTCCGTTCTTTGCCAAGAACGTAATTTACGATAACCGTTGAATTGTACGAAATTTATAAAATAATTAGAATATAATTTATGGTTAATTAAACATAATCCCGATGCAACTTAAAATATTTATTTATTAAAATATTTAATAATAACCTCCATTATTTTAAAATAATTATTAAAGAGTATATTATTATTTGGATTTGTTCATTTTATAAAATTATCAAGAGTATATTCCTAATAACATTTAAATTTTATAATAATACTTGGGCATTATTAGGACTTAAAATGGTAAAATTTATCTTGGACATTATAAGTTCAATATTTCGACGTATGAACTGAAATTTACATATAAATTTTAAAATAACCTTTATATAAACAACATAATTAAAATAATATAATTATAATAAAATAAACATTATAACGGCTTACCGGTTACTTATAAAAATAATTTGCTTAGAACTTTGACATATAAAACTCCTTTCAAACTTTAGAAGAACTTTTACCACAAAATAACTCTAAAAGCTACAAATCGACACCGTGAGAACCTCGATAACAAAAACTAATATTTCTATATAAATCAACAGGAGAAGGAAAGAAATAAAGAGGCAGGAAAGATGGTTTGTGAATGAATGAATGAATATGGGGTGGAAAAGACCTTTATTTATACTAGTTTCAAAATATTAAAATAACATAAGTGTATCTCTTTTTACCCATACCTTCTAACTTTTCAACTCTTCCTAGTAAATTTGTCTTTCTCAAATATTTACTAGTCTTACATCAATAATTCAATAAATATTCTAGTATGCCTTTGTGAAAATAATTTATGAGAAAGGTATGGGAACTTGATATCAAAATGTTTTATTACATAAGATGATGTAGGATATTAATTGAAACATGAGATATATATTTCTTTTATAAAATGAAATAATAATAATAATATGGAGGATAATTATTTGATATATTTATTAATTTAAAATATTTTATTTACTAATTAGTTTGTAGAGTAAAATGATGATACTCAAATAAAATAAAATAAAATACCAATAATAACAAACAATAAGAATAATAATATAAATTATATGAATAATTAATTAACTTAAAATGAAGTATTTTAAGTATTAGTTTCAAAGTTTAGTTTGTAAAATGAAACGATGATATTCAAATCAAATAATAATATTAATAATAAATATAAAGGGTAATTAATTGATAAATTAATTATTATAGTTGTTAGTTTTAATATTTAGTTTTTAATAATTAGTGATATTAAAATCTCAAATCTAATCAGATTTATTATTTAAGGTATAGAAAATTAGGATGTTACACACGGGTTGCACGAGAGTCAGCAGTGTATTTAATTGTATATTTCCATCAAAATTATTTTTAACTAAGTTAAAACCGCCTAGACTTATCCGAGTCCTTGAGGTACACCGAAAATTACATTTTGACCTCGTTTATTTAATATGAACTAAATCAATTAGATTTAATTTCATTTGTTAGTCCCTTCCTATTTTAGAATCACATCGTTAGATTTACATGGCATTGATAGATAAAAATAAGGTTGATTATTGGCCCCTGTGGGTTCGATATCTTTAAAACTACGATTGATTCTATTCACTTGCATAATAGCCCAATCATGGATTTCTTGTCAGTCAGGTTGTTTACACTTTAATTTGCAACTGTTAATTTGTGATTTTACCGTTAATTACTCTGATTATATTGTTCTTCACCACGAGTGAGTAGTTCATTAGAACTAAGGGTCATGAGACCTAGCTCATGATTATTCGTATGATCCATTGTTAATCGATTACGAGAATTTTAACTACAAGATTATTTTAAAACCTGAGTTTTTCGTTCAACACTTGTACAAAACATAAGAGTTCTCATGTACTGATCCTAGTCTAAACGGATATCTATCGGTACCCGAGCTCAGGTTTTTAAATAGTTAAGTTTGAAACAATAAAAGTGCTCAGACATGATTGAGAAATTTTCCATCTTTATAGTTGTGCAAAAGAAAAAAATCTCTGACAAATAATCCGGTCGTGCGAAAGCAAACTAATTATTCAATGTAAATTGCACAAAGCGGTTGAAAAAGTAGGTGTTGTCTACATTTATTTATTTTTTAAAAGTGTATCAAAATTCTTGTAATAGAAGGGAATTGATCATATGAATGTGTCAGAGTAGGGAATATGAACCCAAAGTCATGTATGTTTCAGAGAATTTTAAGTGATTTTTATATAATCTGTTTTACAAAAGTGCTTTTTAATTTAACTTATTTTAGAAACTCTTATTTTTGGTCACTTTAAACAGAATTCGGTTTTATACCTTTGGTCCCAATGGTTCAATCATTTTTACTACTTCGCACAATTGTATACTTACAGTGTCAAACATTCATGAATATAACTCTATTAAATGGTAAGATGTGCCTTTGGGACTAGAAAATCTAGGATTTATGAGGTTCATTAGGAACTAGAAAATCTCTGACAAATGTATCTACCTACCAAATTACATATTGCATATTATTTTAAAAAATTACAGTTTAATTATTGTCTTCAAACTCCCAGGTCTTGAATAAAGATTGGTGTTCAAATTAAAACAACAATTTGCATAATGATAGTAATCTCATTTGCATATATTTCAAGGGCTCGCTGAAGTGAATCAGTGAGTAGACTATAATATTGATTGCAAAATGATAGCGTAATACATGTAACATTAAGTTAATTAGTTTTCAGAACATTTGTCAATTTACAAATCATATTCATCAAGCAAACATGAATATAAAATTTATGATCGGTCTCCAAAGTTCTTCACTTTCCATTAATTTTTGAAACCTTCCAATGTCCAATTCACTCAAACTTCAATACTATCAATAGCAAATACGAATTACACTCTTCTATTGATTTGTAGTAACATTTATAATAAAGTAATCCTATGAGGAGTCTATGATCAAATTGAGGAATTCAAAGCATTATAAGCTACCTATAATAATAATCCACTAGAATCAAGAGATCATAATCCAATTGTGTCTTGAAACAAATGCATTAAAAAAATTGAGTTTAGAATTAAGACACTTTTAAGTGATTAAAATAATTCATTGGCGACACATATGATGCACATTATCAATCAATACTAGCAACTACATTTCTTAAAAAGTATATATATATATATATATATATATATATATATATATTTGTATTTTTTTTTAATTAACACATTGTCGAAATCGTGCTTTTTAATTCATTAAAGATAATTAGTGGAGAAGCTTCAATTTTATGTATTACGAATAATAAACTAATTTATTTTCGTTTGCATGACATATGTTTTCATCGCCCTGATGTTATGTTGGCCATTCCTTGAGCTTTAGCCCAACTTGGATGGATTATTGGCCGATCAACAATGACTCTTTTTTCAATGATATTTACACCTCCAATTTTATCTTTATTTGTCGTGTTAATAAAAACCACAATTAGATTAATGTTGTAATAGTGTATCTTTGTAGATCTAAAGTACAAATTTATAAATTTTTTGAAATATGTTTATCACTTTGGATCTATCAAATAGCATTTTGATAGATTCAAAGCAATTAACATGTGTAAAAAATTTATAAATCTTTCACTCTAGAGCTACTAGGATTCTCTCTTACAATATTACTCTAAAACTACTAAGATGCTCTCTTAAAATTTTAAAGTAATTGTGGTTTTAATTAACAATACAAATAAGAGAAGATTAAAGATGTAATAAGTAACCATTAAAAAAAAGATGGATTGTTAATGGACCAGAATCCATGCAAGTTTGACTAAAGACCAAGGTAGGGACAAAATAGCTCGGGTGGATGCAAACATAATCAATGTCAATGAAAATAAAACTTGTTATAATCCTTAATAAGAGAGTATATAAACAATTGAAGATTCTCCACTTTTTAATTTTTGCTAAACGAAACACATGATCTCTACAAAGTGATAACCTTAAAGAAAAAAAATTAGACTTTTGAAAAAAAAATGTGTTAGGTCAGTATTATTCTTCCTTTTTTTGCAAATGCAAATTTTTTTTTATTATTATTGTTCTTGTTGATTAAGGTTTTGTAATCTTGTTTATATACATTTGAAACTTCGTCATTAAAATATTGACAATAAATCTTAGTTAACAACTTAGCTTCTCCTCTATTTTTAGGATAAACAAGTCATTCGGTTATAAGTTATCGTGTGCCCCATCCTTGCCCAACTAACTCATTCTCCTAATCTCTTTGATTGCCAACAAAACAATTAAACAACACAATGTACATGAAACAAAAAAAAAAAAACTTACAGCATTTGTTGTTGATAATGGTGTCAGTTTAAACTAAGCATATCCAAAACTCCACAAAAAAAAAAATTTATCATAAGTACTTTAATGAGAACTTGACCATTACTGCATCTCAACTATATAAATTTCTCATTGATATGTAGGAAAAAAAGAAGATAAAAGAGTACGAAATTGAATCCATCTAAGAATTATTAAAACATAATCATATATTAAACATAATAAATGTAATATATATTATTAAATTTTAAAAAATTGGTATGCATTTAAAACAAATCAATACATAATCTAACCACTAATCAATAAACATACTCGATTAATATCAATACGATCTCCATTTAGTATCAATCATTGGTAAATCATAATGATCTACCTCTTAAACATAGACAACAAATTAAGATATTATATAATATTTAACAATGTTACATGTCGAAGAAACATAAAAGAAGAAAGGTAAACGGGCAAACACATGTTATTTATTTGAACTTTTTACGTAAACATCTTACACATAACATGTTCTATTTTAATTACTTATAATTACAAGTCCTCAATCACTATATTGAAAAAGGAAAAAAAAAATGTTCAAACATGTGACATCTAATAATTTTAGGCAACTTAACAAAATCTTAATCTATATAAATTATGACAGAGTTTGGAAACAATAAAATATACAATTGATAAAAAAAGTTTAAATATATATATATATAATACACAAAAATTCGAAGCAAGCAACATAGTACCTAAGTTTAAGTCCTCCTCCACAATTGAATCATCATCATCTTTTTACATATATAAATCACAGTAAATCTCAAGCTAATCTAGGCTAGTTCAGTTTTATAATGATTATATCAACAAACAATGATTAAAATTAATTGTAAATAAATAACTAAAATTGTTAAGCAATTATATATATAACTTTTGTCCAATTATATTCTTCTATATAAATCATAACAGAGTTTAGAAACAATAAAGTATACAATTGATACAGAAGAAGTTCAAAAGAAATGTAAAATACACAAAAATTGGAAAGCAACATAGTACCTATATTTAAGTCCTCCTCCTCAATTAAATCATCATCATCATTTTACAAAGACTCAAAACTAGAGATAAGCCAGTAAAAACTGAGTACGGATAAAGTTATTTACTTGACTCACGGCTTTCTGACTCCCTGACATTTGGTTGGTTCATTGCCATATTCTACACATGGAAATGTACTCATAAACGTTTACATCATTGTGATCTTCGGAAAAAACAGGTTGCAATAAAAATTTAGAGGGAGAAAGAGAGGTGTTTATGTAGTTAGAATTGTGTGATTGTGATTTGTTTTCTGCACGCGAATATGGCGTTTTGATGATATTGACTTTGACAAAGTTTACTTATTTATCTCCATGCAAAAGGGAGAAATTTTCTGCAATCCGTGGAAATCTTTTACATTGCATTGTTACTTAATTTTATTTTTTTTGGTGTTAGAGTTTCTTCTCGATAAAGGTGTTACTGTTTTTATTAAATGAATTTTATAATACTATAATTATATTTTTATTAAAATAATTATATATAAAATGTTTATACAAAATAATATTCATTTAATTATTTCCTTTTTCTACAATACTTTTAAATGATAAAATTTTAAAAACTCATAAATAATTGTTTAAACTTTTTTATGTAAATATACATAATTTTTACTATTTTAAAAACTCTTATAATGAATATCAAATTGCTAAATATCAATATTACTCTTTTAATTTATTAAGTATAAATAAATTTGAAAAAAAATATGTCATTTTTGAATAAATTTTTATAAAAATTGTTTTAAAAATATAGAATAATAATTATGGTTTTTTAAAATTAATATTAAAATGACATGGCCTTGTGTGACAAAGGTATCAAAGTGATCCAATGAGTCTTCTGTACTTCATTGGATCGACATCATCTTAATTTGTATCTTTCGACAGTTGCAATTTGAGCTCAGCTGGAGTCGAAGTTAGGTTGCAATCTTGCATCTTAAATATCTCGAGTACTTCGCCTGCATATCTTTTTTTAGTCTTCATGTAGAATTCCATGCCAAGGAAGTATGAGAGATTTCCCAAGTCTGACATTTCAATCTCCTTACTTAAGTCGTGTTTGAAATATTTGATCTCCTTCTTGCAACTTCTTGTTATCAATAGGTCATTGACATAGAGACATAGTATAAGCAATTAACTCTTACTTCTTCTTACATATACACCATGTACAGTTGTGCACTTCACAAATTTCTTTTCCCTTAAAAAGCTATCTATCTTCTTATTCCAAGCTCTTGGAGCTTGCTTGAGTCCATACAGGGCTTTATGTGTAACGACCCAGTTTTCGTGTGCGTTTTATTTAATCGAGTCGTTTGATTATTATATTATTATTTTATTTTATTTTCGACTTTTATCTGAAAATATGTTATTTTTCGATGTTGCGATATTTTATCGGGTTTTGGGATCGTTTGTGAGATATTTGAGTGTGGGGGTATTTTGGTCATTTTAGGATATTTTTGATTAAGTAAGAAAAATAGAAAATAGTAGAGAGAAAAAGAGAAAGAAAGAAAAGGAAAAGAAAGAAAAAGGAGAGAAAAGAGAAGAAGAAGAGAAATAGTGGAAAACTTGGAAAAATCAAGAAAAATCAACTTCTAGTATCGATTTAATCGGGTAAGGGTGCGAAATTCAATTATTGTATACTTGTATATGATTATGTATGTATATTTGTGATGTTTGTTGGATTGAAATGGAAATATTTTAGTAAACCCATTTTTGGTAAAATTGAGTAGAAATTGATTAAATGTGTAGAAATTTATGTGTTAAGTGTTCATTCTTGTTGATACATGATAGATACTTGTTATTGGACATTGTATTGGCAATTTTCTGGTGTGTAGGTGAGATTTGGGGGAATTTTGGGTTGAACCCGTATGAAAATTATGCAGAAGAATTTTTCTGAGATTTCCAGGTCATACGCGTGTGGGGCATGTTCATACGCGTATGAACCTTGGCAATACGCGTATGGTGGGCGAGCCATAGGGCCAATACGTGTATGGGTTGCTTGTTTTCTCGGCCATCTGCCCATTTGCGTATGATACGCATAGCTTTTTAGGTCAATACGCGTACGGGATTGGGCATTACCCGTACGGACATTTCAACGTGAACTTTGGGAAAAATGAGTCTCTGCTCATATGCGTATGACTCATGGTGATACGCGTATGGACAAGACTTTTGCAAAATGTGACTTTTCAAAATATCGTTTTTCGTTTTCGTTCGCAACTTTTGATCCGTTTGTCCGATTTTTACATTCTTGGTATCGTTGTGTAGCTATTGAGCTGTACTTTCTTATTATGATGATTTTGGAATTGTTAGCCGATTTAATTATGTTGGAAAATCGGGAATAGTGTCGGTTGTCGACTTTTGTCGTTATACTTGTACGTAATTGATATATATTGTGCAAGGTGTTGTTGTATGATGTAAATGTATGTGTTTAGATGATGTTGTGATGATTCGTGGCCGTATGGAAATTAAATGCATTATTTTGGGCATAAGTGCAAAGTGTGATTTTATCGATGAAATGAATGTGTTTATGTGTGCATATTGAATGTTATGGGTCATTGTATGCCAAGCATCATGATATGCATTGTGGAACGTCCTGAGTGACGATTTGGATTCCAGAGGGAATTCGCTATAACTTCGTGTGCCCACGTGGGGTGTGAGCGATGATTATAGACGATCGTGTGCCCATGTGGGGTGTGAGCGATCGGGTCGTGTACCCGTGTGGGGTGTGAGCGATCCATAAACACCGTGTGCCCGTGTGGGGTGTGAGCGGTAGGGAACATCGTAGGCCCGACGGGGAGTTACAGTGATGTAACGAGCGATGGTTCCAGCAGAGTTCCTGAGTGAACTAGCGATGAGAAACAATGGAAGTCGGTACCGCATGTGCATATGCATAGAGTCGTTGTGTCGGTCTCTTGCATTGCATAAATCATTTATGGTTGTTTATGTGTGGATTTGTGGATAAATTGATATATGGATATGTGTTGGTGATGGAAATATGTATTGTGTCTTGTAATGCCTTGTGTTTTGAATTATAGCGTGAGTTGTGGTGAGAACCGTATATATGTGTATTTTTGTGTTATATATATAATTATATGCAATTATATTATGGTTGTTTTTCTCACCCTTCTGCTGTTTTATAATGCTCTATGAGGCATTGCAGATTAGAGTTGCTGGAGGTATTTTTGTGAAGCTTTGCGTCTTCATTCTTTTGTCGGTCGGCTCTGATATGTGACACCGGGTAGTTAGGGAGGCCGTTTGTGATAACTGTATATTATGTATATGTATATCTTTTGGCCTGTGCATGTATAACCTGATGTAGGACAAACTTTTGTGATATATATATATATATATATGTTATTCAGTTTTAGATTTTCCGCTTTTATTCTAAAATCTGAAATGTGGGTGTAAGGAACTGAGTTCCTCTGTTGATTGCTACCCCACTGTTACATATCTTTACGAGTAGGTGTTGTATGAATTGTTTTCAAATTGATGTGACCCTCCCGGTCTATGCCATGATAATTTAAATATACTCTGACGAAATTTCGAATTTTCTTTTACTGCTATTTATTATTTGGGGGTATAGATTGGGGGTGTTACATTAAGTGGTATCAGAGCCAGTTTGTGTCAGTCCGTGTCAGTTGTGTCAGTCCTTGTTGGTCGTTGTGGTTGGATGAGCTGTTTATTTAACCATAGTTTCTGTTATTGGAAATGAACCGAATATGGCTGGTAGGAATGATGTTGCTTTGGCTGCGGCTATGCAAGCTATGGCTCGTGCTGTGCAGGGTGCACCTAATGCTGCGGGTAATGATGAGTTCAGGAAGAACAAACTGCCTGTCTTCAAAGGAAGATATGATCCGGATGGTGCACAGATTTGGCTGAAAGAGATTGAAAGGATTTTCCGAGTGATGGATTGTGATGAAGACCAGAAGGTGAGACTAGGTACTCACATGTTATTGGAAGAAGCTGATGATTGGTGGGTTAGTACTCGACGTGTGTTGGAAGCTGCAGAAGAGGAAGAAATTACTTGGGAAGTTTTTAGCCGGGAGTTCTTGAGGAGGTATTTTCCTGAAGATGTGAGAGGGAAGAAGGAAATTGAGTTCTTGGAGCTAAAGCAAGGTAATATGTCTGTAGTTGATTATACTGCTAAGTTTGTGGAACTTGTGCAGTTTTATCCTCATTATGCAGAAGCTACTGCTGAATTCTCTAAGTGTGTGAAGTTTGAGAATGGCTTGCGTCCTAAGATAAAGCAGGCGATTAGATATCAGAGGATTCGAAGGTTTTCTGATTTGGTAGATTGTTGTAGGATTTATGAAGAGGACAGTAAGGCTCGTTCTACTCATTACAAGAGTGTGAGCGAGAGGAAAGGGAAGCAACAGTTCCGTGGTGGTCCATATGTGACACCAGCTGATAAAGGTAAACAGAGAGGGAATTTTGAGAAAAGGTCAGGTGGACGAGGAATGTCTGGTCCTATGAGGTGTTATAAATGTGGTGAGTTGGGGCATCGTCAGTTTGAGTGCAGGAAAGATTTGAGGAAGTGTACTAATTGTGGAGGTGTAGGACATGTTGCTGCTGATTGTGCAAGGAAGAATGTGGTGAAATGTTATAACTGTGGGGAACCTGGTCACATTAGTACGAAGTGTCCGAAACCGAAGCAAGCTCCAGCTGGTGGAAAAGTGTTTGCATTATCGGGGACTCAGACTTCGAGTGCAGATCGTCTGATTCGAGGTACTTGTTTTATTAATAATACTCCTTTGATTGCTATTATTGATACTGGAGCGACTCATTCGTTTATTTCGTCTGAGTGCGTGAAGCGTTTGAATCTTGTGTTATCTGTGATGGGTGGTGGAATGGTTATTGATACTCCAGCAATGGGGTCTGTAACTACTTCTTTGGTTTGTCTAAGATGTCCTTTGACCATTTATGGTAAAGACTTTGAGATGGATTTAGTGTGTTTGCCGTTGGAGGGATTAGATGTGGTTTTGGGTATGAATTGGTTGCAATTCAATAGGGTTCATATTGATTGTTATCATAAGCTGGTAAGGTTTCCTTCTCTTGAGGAAGACGAAGACTCGAGTTTCTTATCTACCAAAGAGTTGAAGAAACTTTTGGCGGAGGAAGCTCAGTTGTTTGGATTGTTTGCATCTTTAACTGTGGATAGTCAAGTTTCACTTGAGGTGTTTCCTGTTGTGTGTGAATTTCCGAGAGTGTTTCCTGAGGATATTTCAGACTTGCCATCAGAGAGAGAGGTGGAGTTTTCTATAGATCTAGTTCCTGGTACTAGACCTGTTTCTATGGCACCTTATCGTATGTCGGCATCGGAGTTGGTGGAGTTAAAGAAACAGTTGAATGAGTTGTTGGAAAAGAGGTTCGTTAGACCAAGTGTATCTCCTTGGGGTGCTCCAGTTTTATTGGTGAAAAAGAAGGATGGAAGTATGAGGTTATGTATTGATTATCGCCAGTTGAATAAGGTGACGATCAAGAATAAGTATCCTCTTCCAAGGATTGATGATCTGATGGATCAGTTAGTTGGTGCGTGTGTGTTCAGTAAGATTGACTTGAGGTCGGGGTATCATCAAATAAGGGTGAAGGAGGAAGACATTCAGAAAACGGCTTTTAGGACACGATACGGTCATTATGAATATTCTGTGGTGTCGTTCGGGGTTTCTAATGTGCCAGGTGTGTTTATGGAATACATGAATCGTATTTTTCACGAGCATCTGGATCGTTTTGTCGTGGTGTCTATTGATGATATCTTAATTTATTCTAAGTCTCGGGAGGAGCATGCAGAACATTTGCGTATTGTTTTGCAGGTTTTGAAGGAGAGGGAGCTTTATGCTAAACTATCCAAGTGTGAATTCTGGTTGTCGGAAGTGAGTTTTCTTGGACACGTAATTTCAGGTAATGGTATTGCTGTGGATCCATCTAGAGTAGAAGCAGTTCTACAATGGGAGGCTCCGAGATCTGTTACTGAAATTCGAAGCTTTTTGGGTTTGGCTGGTTATTATCGCAGGTTTATTGAAGGTTTTTCGAAGCTAGCACTTCCTTTGACCCAGTTGACTTGTAAAGGGCAAGCGTTCATTTGGGATATTCGGTGTGAAGAGAGTTTTACTGAGCTGAAGAGAAGATTGACGACAGCTCCGATCTTGATTTTGCCGAATCCTAATGAACCATTTGTGGTTTATTGTGATGCTTCTTTGATTGGTCTAGGTGGTGTTCTGATGCAGGAAGGTAAGGTGGTGGCTTATGCTTCAAGGCAGTTAAGAGTTCATGAGAAGAATTATCCTACTCATGATCTTGAGTTAGCGGCTGTGGTTTTTGTGTTGAAGATCTGGAGGCATTATCTCTACGGTGCAAGGTTTGAAGTCTTTAGTGATCATAAAAGTTTGAAATATTTGTTTGATCAGAAAGAGCTAAATATGAGGCAACGTAGATGGTTGGAATTCTTGAAGGACTACGACTTTGGCTTGAATTACCATCCTGGTAAAGCTAATGTGGTAGCCGATGCATTGAGCCAGAAATCATTACATATGTCCGCTTTAATGGTTAAGGAGTGGGAACTTTTGGAATCGTTTAGAGATTTGAGTTTGGTTTGTGAAGTGACGTTGGATAGCGTTAGGCTTGGTATGCTAACGATTACTAATGATTTTCTGATGACGGTTAGTGAGAAACAAAAGTTGGATGTGAAATTTGTGGATTTGATGTTGGTTGGAGGAAAAGATGTGAATAGTGATTTTCAAGTGGATATTGATGGTGTTTTGAGATTCCGAAGTAGGATTTGTATTCCAGATGATGCGGAGTTGAAAAGGATGATTTTGGAGGAAGGACGCCGGAGTAATTTGAGTATACATCCGGGAGCGAATAAGATGTACCAAGATTTGAAGAGGATTTTCTGGTGGTCTGGATTGAAAAGAGATGTGGCTCAGTTTGTTTATGCATGTTTGACTTGTCAGAAATCGAAGGTGGAACATCTGAGGCCTAGTGGTTTGTTGCAACCGTTGGATATTCCTGAATGGAAGTGGGATAGCATTTCCATGGATTTTGTGACAGGGTTACCGAATACTCAACGAGGGCATAATGTTATTTGGGTGGTTGTTGATAGACTGACTAAATCGGCTCATTTTATTTCGATTGACATTAGTTTTTCTTTGGAGCAGTTAGCTGAGATTTACATCAGTGTGATTGTGAAGTTGCATGGAGTTCCATTGAGTATTGTTTCTGATCGAGATCCTAGATTTACATCGAGATTTTGGGAAAGTTTACAGAAGGCTTTGGGTTCTAGATTGATATTGAGTTCGGATTATCATCCACAGACGGATGGTCAGACGGAGAGGACGATTCAGTCTTTGGAGGATTTGTTAAGAGCGTGTGTTTTGGAACAAGGTGGTGCGTGGGATAGTTATCTTGCCTTGATTAAGTTTACGTATAATAACAGTTTCCATTCTAGTATTGGAATGGTACCGTTTGAAGCACTGTATGGGCGAAGGTGTCGGACACCGTTGTGTTGGCACGAATCTGGTGAGAGAACGGTGGTTGGACCAGAATTGGTGCAACAGACGACAGAGAAAGTGAAGTTTATTCGTGAGAAGATGAAAGCTTCTCAGAGTAGACAAAAGAGTTATCATGATCGGAGACGGAAGGATCTAGAGTTTCAAGAGGGCGATCATGTATTTGTGAGGGTTACGCCGGTAACAGGTGTGGGTCGTGCATTGAAATCGAAGAAACTTACTTCTCGGTTTATTGGTCCTTACCAGATATCCGCGAGAATGGGTGCTGTGGCTTACAGGGTGGCGTTGCCGCCGAATCTGTCGAATTTTCACGATGTGTTTCATGTTTCACAGCTTCGGAAGTATGTTATGGATCCGTCGCATGTGATTCCGATGGATGAGGTCGAGGTAAGGGAGAACCTTACAGTTGAGGCATTACCAGTTAGGATTTTGGATCGCCAGGTGAAGAGGTTGAGAGGCAAAGAGATTGCACTTGTGAAAGTGGCGTGGGGCGGCGCTGCTGAGGGCAATTTGACTTGGGAGTTGGAGAGTCGGATGCGGGAGTCGTATCCAGATTTGTTCGTCTCAGGTATGTTTTCGAGGACGAAAATTTCTAAGTGGGGGAGAGTTGTAACGACCCAGTTTTCGTGTGCGTTTTATTTAATCGAGTCGTTTGATTATTATATTATTATTTTATTTTATTTTCGACTTTTATCTGAAAATATGTTATTTTTCGATATTGCGATATTGGGTTTTGGGATCGTTTGTGAGATATTTGAGTGTGGGGGTATTTTGGTCATTTTAGGATATTTTAGATTAAGTAAGAAAAATAGAAAATAGTAGAGAGAAAAAGAGAAAGAAAGAAAAGGAAAAGAAAGAAAAAGGAGAGAAAAGAGAAGAAGAAGAGAAATAGTGGAAAACTTGGAAAAATCAAGAAAAATTAACTTCTAGTATCGATTTAATCGGGTAAGGGTGCGAAATTCAATTATTGTATACTTGTATATGATTATGTATGTATATTTGTGATGTTTGTTGGATTGAAATGGAAATATTTTAGTAAACCCATTTTTGGTAAAATTGAGTAGAAATTGATTAAATGTGTAGAAATTTATGTGTTAAGTGTTCATTCTTGTTGATACATGATAGATACTTGTTATTGGACATTGTATTGGCAATTTTCTGGTGTGTAGGTGAGATTTGGGGGAATTTTGGGTTGAACCCGTATGAAAATTATGCAGAAGAATTTTTCTGAGATTTCCAGGTCATACGCGTATGAGGCATGTTCATACGCGTATGAACCTTGGCAATACGCGTATGGTGGGCGAGCCATAGGGCCAATACGTGTATGGGTTGCTTGTTTTCTCGGCCATCTGCCCATTTGCGTATGATACGCATAGCTTTTTAGGTCAATACGCGTACGGGATTGGGCATTACCCGTACGGACATTTCAACGTGAACTTTTGGAAAAATGAGTCTCTGCTCATACGCGTATGGCTCATGGTGATACGCGTATGGACAGGACTTTTGCAAAATTTGACTTTTCAAAATATCGTTTTTCGTTTTCGTTCGCAACTTTTGATCCGTTTGTCCGATTTTTACATTCTTGGTATCATTGTGTAGCTATTGAGCTGTACTTTCTTATTATGATGATTTTGGAATTGTTAGCCGATTTAATTATGTCGGAAAATTGGGAATAGTGTCGGTTGTCAACTTTTGTCGTTATACTTGTACGTAATTGATATATATTGTGCAAGGTGTTGTTGTATGATGTAAATATATGTGTTTAGATGATGTTGTGATGATTCGTGGCCGTATGGAAATTAAATGCATTGTTTTGGGCATAAGTGCAAAGTGTGATTTTATCGATGAAATGAATGTGTTTATGTGTGCATATTGAATGTCATGGGTCATTGTATGCCAAGCATCATGATATGCATTGTGGAACGTCCTGAGTGACGGTTTGGATTCCAGAGGGAATTCGCTATAACTTCGTGTGCCCACGTGAGGTGTGAGCGATGATTATAGACGATCGTGTGCCCATGTGGGGTGTGAGCGATCGGGTCGTGTACCCGTGTGGGGTGTGAGCGATCCATATACACCGTGTGCCCGTGTGGGGTGTGAGCGGTAGGGAACATCGTAGGCCCGACGGGGAGTTACAGTGATGTAACAAGCGATGGTTCCAGCAGAGTTCCTGAGTGAACTAGCGATGAGAAACAATGGAAGTCGGTACCGCATGTGCATATGCATAGAGTCGTTGTGTCGGTCTCTTGCATTGCATAAATCATTTATGGTTGTTTATGTGTGGATTTGTGGATAAATTGATATATGGATATGTGTTGGTGATGGAAATATGTATTGTGTCTTGTAATGCCTTGTGTTTTGAATTATAGCGTGAGTTGTGGTGAGAACCGTATATATGTGTATTTTTGTGTTATATATATAATTATATGCAATTATATTATGGTTGTTTTTCTCACCCTTCTGCTGTTTTATAATGCTCTATGAGGCATTGCAGATTAGAGTTGCTGGAGGTATTTTTGTGAAGCTTTGCGTCTTCATTCTTTTGTCGGTCGGCTCTGATATGTGACACCGGGTAGTTAGGGAGGCCGTTTGTGATAACTGTATATTATGTATATGTATATCTTTTGGCCTGTGCATGTATAACCTGATGTAGGACAAACTTTTGTGATATATATATATATATATATATATATGTATGTTATTCAGTTTTAGATTTTCCGCTTTTATTCTAAAATCTGAAATGTGGGTGTAAGGAACTGAGTTCCTCTGTTGATTGCTACCCCACTGTTGCATATCTTTACGAGCAGGTGTTGTATGAATTGTTTTCAAATTGATGTGACCCTCCCAGTCTATGCCATGATAATTTAAATATACTCTGACGAAATTTCAAATTTTCTTTTACTGCTATTTATTATTTGGGGGTGTTACATTATGCAGCGTATATACCTCAATTTCTTCACCATGTTTCACAAACCCAACTAGTTATGCAACTTAAACTTCTTCATGTAAGGGACCATTCAGGAATTCATATTTCACATCTATCTGCCATGTGTGCCAGTTGTTCATGTTTTCTAGACCAACAACCAACCTGATTGTTTCGATCCTTGAAACGGGTGCAAAAACTTCGTTGAAGTCGATTCCTTCTTTCTGAAGAAATCCTTTCACCACAAGCCTTACCTTGTGTCGAGTTATTTCTCCTATGGGATTCAGCTTCACCTTGTATACCCACTTCACATCAATTGCCTTCTTGCCTTAAGGAAATTCGACAAGTGACCAAGTTTTGTTGACTTCGATGGACTTCAGTTCCTTATTCATTGCTTTCACTCAATTCAAATCCTTCAATGCCTCAGCTGTATTGAATGATTCAAAATCTGCATAGAAAGCATAGTGTATCATCTCAGCTTCATTATTAACCACATCATCTAATGTAATCTCAAATTCTTGCAACCTCGGAGGCATGTGTCTGGTTCTTTGAGGCATGCTTGTGCTTGCTTGACCTCTAACTTCTTCTTGTTGAACTTTTCTTTCCGCTTCAATTGTCGGTTATTCACATAAGATTCTCTGTTAATCCTTCTTTATATTTTCAGCCCAACCCCATTCCTTAAGCTCATTTATGATCATGTCTGTTTTGATCACTACTTTCTTGTTCACTGAGTCAAACAACTTCTCTCCTCCAGTAAAATGATATCTTATTAGAATCATTTGACTCGACTTATCACCAAAATAGTTACTACGACAATAAAAAACTACAAAAACATATCTAAGATAAAAGCAGTTCCTAATCTTCCTCCCTTCCAACTTCATCTATGCTTTCGGTTCACAATAAACTCAACAGTAAATAGAAGCATGACAATGATAATAGGATCATGAAACTTAGCCTAGCTGCAACGAATTCATCTACTACGATCCAGCCATCACAATTGGACTTCACTTGTTTGATTGTTTCACAATAACTCTAAAAAAATTAATACATAAGAGCATAACATGTTAGGATATAAATATCACATAATTAGTTAGGGAGTTAGTTGATTGTTTAGTTATGATTATTTCGCATAAATAAGAAGCTAGTGTTAGACAAGAAATTTCAAAAAAGGAAATTCGACGGAGAAAACAGCTGGAATTTCTCCAAACATTGGGAAAGGTCGAGGTGTGGTTCGACCAACGGACCAATCAAAGGAACAAATATTTGATGTCTAAGAGTATATATGAGGACTTAGAAAAATTTTATGAATTTTAGCGTTGGGTCGAGTTCGACATGTCGAACGGGTTCGATTGGAGGCAGATTTAAAATTCAAACTGAACTAAACGCTTTTTGGTCTCATCCAAATTATGCAGGATATGTGAAAATCAATTGAGAGTCAGTTAACATGCAAAGATGATATGTCAGACGGAGAAACATATGAATGCTTGAAGACCATTATTTTATAACATTATAAATTTCAATTGTAATGATGGGATCAATGGTGGCAAAAACATTGTAAACTTCAATTACACTCAAAGTACTCGCGCACAAGAGAGAAACGAGTTTTGCTAAAGGAAAATGTACTTTTCCATTTAAATTTATTTTTGTACTTATTTTCCTTTATGTTTAAAGGGATAATTTTGACTCATTCGAAATTAGTTGGTCAGTTTACTTTTACAACTTAGTTATTTTATTGAAAATACTCAAGATTCATTGCAAGTAATCCGACATCATAGAATGTACACTTTTTTTTCTTAGAAAATTAACACAAACTTGTCCTACAATTTACTAGTTTGGTCCTTCAAATTATAAATATAACACAAATAATATTACTTCCTTGAATATGATAATATTACTTCCTTGAATATGATAATATTGGGATGCCTTAATGATATTTGTGGTTAATTATCTCCCATTGAACATTCTCGTCAATTTTGTATCACAATCACAACTCACATAGAACAAACAAATATCTGAAAAAATTTGAATGAAAAAAAGTAAAATATCCCTAATCTAGAGTTTAAGCTAATTTAAGCTAATTAAACTTTGATAACAAATCACTCAATTTCATTCAATTTATTCTAAAAATTTGAAACATTCAAAATTTTGAAATAATACAAATAAATCTAATAATTAGGGTAAATTACAAATTTGACAAAAATCGTTTTATTAATTTCTAAAAAAAACATAAACCAAGAAAAATCATATAACAAAAAGCATCACAAATATTCAAGAGGAAGTTACAAGATTTTTCAAGAAAATATGAATAGAAAAACAATAAAATATTCGAAAATATATTTGGGAGACTATTGGGTCGAACTCATGTTGTGTCGAGGGAAAGCTTTCATATGTTTCGACAGGAGACAAACATGATGTCGAAGCTGGGTCACATGTTGTAGTGAAATGGTACATATTATAGTCGAAGTATGTTCTAATATGTATTGTCGAAATGTTTGTCGAATTGCGCCTTGTGTTAAGGATCCAATTGTTTAGATAGCTTGAGCTGCAAGTTATCTAGTTAGTCTATAAATAGGCTAGTATACTCAGTTTGTTAAGTGTGGCAAATTGTGATATTCATTTGTTATCATTTGTAACCCTAAATGAGAAGTGAATAGTAAACAGAAAATATTTGCCCCAATCCTTATTGTTTTTCCTTCTTGTATCTCTGTTATTCCTAACCCTTGTGTGTTTCTTGCAAACAAGAAACTGTTTATACTTTGTGCAAAGGTATCGTTTTTCACAACAAATTGGTGCGGTGAGCGTGGAGAAGATGTCTTCAACAAAGTATGAGATTGAAAAATTCACCAGAGTGAACGATTTCGGTCTGTGGCGCTTGAAGATGAAAGCCCTACTGGTTCAACAGGGTTGTTTGGAACCATTGAAGGGAATGACAGCCATGGACGTTGCGTTAATGAAAAGAGAAAATACGGCCATGATCGAGAAAGCCCACGGCGCAATATTGTTGAGCCTCGGTGATAAGGTTCTTCGGCATGTGTCAAAGGAGACGACAGCATCGGGGTTTTGGGTGAAGCTTGAAAGCTCGTACATGACCAAATCTTTGGTGAATCGACTCTACCTGAAGCAAGCCTTATATTCATTCAAGATGAGTGAAGATAAAGCGTTGGCTGAGCAGTTGGATATGTTCAACAAGCTGATTCTTG
The DNA here is from genome assembly GCA_022829125.1 of Lathyrus tuberosus. Lineage (NCBI taxonomy): Eukaryota > Viridiplantae > Streptophyta > Magnoliopsida > Fabales > Fabaceae > Lathyrus > Lathyrus tuberosus. Next base: position 2,760,590 of record JALAZF010000552.1, on the reverse strand, counting down.
ATCTTGAAAATATTGATGTAAAGATCGATGATGAAGATCAAGCCCTGTTGTTGCTGTGTGCTTTGCCCAAAACACATGCTCACTTCAAAGAAACCCTCTTGTATGGAAGAGAGTCCATGACCTTTGAAGAAATTCAAGCAGCCTTGTATTCGAAGGATTTGAATGAAAGAAAGGTGCAAAAACCATCATCATCAGTTGGCGAAGGGTTGTCCGTGAAGGGGAGATCGTCAAAGAAAGATGGTAGGTTTGACAAGAAGAAAGGTAAGGCTCAGCAGAAGTCTTGTAGTGGTAATATTTCTTGTATCAAGTGATATCATTGTAAGAAGGAGGGTCACACAAGAAAGGTGTGCCCTGAGCACCTGAATAATCATGGAGGTAAGGACAGTGGCAATGCAGCTATTGTGCAAGATGGTTATAAATCATCTGATGTCCTTGTAGTTTCGAGCAGCAACTCTTGCGAAGAGTGGATTATGGATTCTGGATGCACTTGGCATATGACTCCAAACAAGAATGTGTTTGAAGAATTATGTGATCAAGATGGTGGATCAGTGTTACTAGGAATAATAAAGCTTGCAATATTGCATGTATTGGATCTGTTGGATTCAAGCTCCATGATGAGTCAATAAGGTTATTGACTGGGGTTAGGTATGTACCTGACCTTAAGAGGAATTTAATTTCTCTTGGTGAATTCGACAAGAAAGGATATGTCTTCAAAGGAGAGCAAGGTATCCTGAAAGTCATGAAGGGGTCGAAGGAAGTCTTGAGAGGCGTGAAGAAACAATGCTTGTATACCCTTGAGGCTGAGGTTGTAAGTGGTTCTACAAATATTGCATCCATGAAACCAGTGTCGAAGACAGAAGTATGGCACGTGAGATTGGGCCATGTCAGCGAAAAAGGCCTGGTCGTATTGGGGAAGCAGAACCTGCTAGGTGGTGACAAAGTCAAAAAGTTTGAGTTTTGTGAATCTTGTGTATTTGGTAAATCCTGTAGGGCGAAGTTTAACAAAGGCAAGCAAAGAACACATGCATCCCTGGATTATATTCATGCTGATCTTTGGGGCCTGCAAGGAATCCTTCACACTCATGTGTAAGTTATTTTCTATCCATCGTTGATGACTATTCCAGAAAGCTGTGGGTATTCATTCAGAAGACGAAGGATGAAGCTTTTGAGAATTTCAAAAATGGAAGGTTCTGGTCGAAACTCAAACTGGCAGAAAGGTTAAGACGTTGAGAATCGACAATGGCCTTGACTTCTGCAACGAAGCGTTCGACAGTTACTGTGTTGAGTCTGGGATTGCAAGGCATAAGACTGTAGAAGGTACTCCTCAACAAAATGGCTTAGCTGAGAGATTCAATTGAACAATCCTTGAAAGGGTTTGATGCATATTGGTTAGTGCTGGATTGAAGAAGGTGTTTTGGGCAGAAGCTGTTTCGAGAGCATCTTATCTTGACTATCCTGGGAATGAAGACACCTGAAGAAGTTTGGTCGGGTCATCCACCAGATCTCGACAAACTGAGAGTATTTGGCTGTTTAGCCTATGCTCACATTAGGCAAGACATGGTCGAACCTAGAGCTCTGAGATGCATGTTCCTTGGATATCCTGAGGGAGTCAAGGGTTATAGGCTGTGGTGCCTAGAACCAGGTCACAAAAGATGTATCACAAGTCGTGATGTGGTTTTCAATGAGGTCGAGATGGCTTTCAAGAAAACTGGTGATGTTGGTCGGAGTGCAGAAATCTCTGAAGAGGAGCTGGAACAGGTAGAAATGCATGTTGAGGTGGAGCATAGTAATGCTGAAGTGCATAGCCAAGACGAAGTCGAAGAGCAAGATGCTGAAGAGGCTGAGGAAACTGTCGATGACTACCTACTGGCAAGAGATAGGTCGAGAAGAGTCATCAAGCCACCTCAGAGACTTAGTTATACAGATCTTATAGCTTTTGCCTTAATCTCTGCAAGTGAGGTACTTGACGGAGAACCTAATGATTACAAGGAACCTATGAGGAGTCGAAACAAGACTGAATGGCGAAAAGCCATAGATGACGAGATGAAATCTCTTCATGATAATATGACTTAGGGGCTGATTGAGAAACCTGCAGGAGCAAGGTTAGTCAGTTGTAAGTGGATTTTCAAGAACAAGGAAGGAATTGAAGGAGTGATGTCAAAGCGCTTTAAGGCGAGGCTGGTTGCTATGGGGTTCACTCAGAAAGAAGGAGTCGACTTCAATGATGTGTTCTCACCTGCATGGTTATCAAACTCGCGGGTAGACACGTAAACTCCTACGAGTTTACGAGTCTAAGAAGCAAAAATGAGTAGACTCGCACATTGAATCTGTTGTTTGTGTTGTTTATATGAATGCATGAAAAGGATCAAGGCAATTGTTTCATTTTGAGCACAACCACCTTAGCCAAATAGTCAATTCACCTTGTGAGTGTGTGAGAATTTGTAACCCCTTTGAGATTTTTAATCCATGTTTTTATTTGAACTTAATGCTTGTCTATGCGTATTTAGTTCACTTATTTTTTAATGGATTTTGTTTTTTCCTGGACCTCAATTTTGTGTTGTTGTATGGATTTTTTCCTTGCCTTAGAAAGTAGGGAGTATTCACATGATGGTGCGGTTGAATTCAAGTTGGGAAGAGGATGATGGTATACGTATTGGATGAATTCTATGAGGATTGAAAAAGAAAAGAAAAAAGAGAAAAATTTGTGAAAGAGATAGAGAAAGAAAAAAGGAAGAAAAAGAAAAATCCTTGAAAAAGGAAACAAAAAGAGTTTCACTAATTGTGCTAAATAAGTATGGTGTATTGTGTAGCACTTGGAATTTTGGAAGAAGTTGGTTGAAATTTTTGTGTGTGAATCTTTGTGAGTTGATCACTCCCTTAGGTTTAGGCAAGTTTTAATTTTAATTACCTTTAGAAATTTTCCCTTGTTTGTTTACCCGACCACGTTACAACCTTGAAAGTCCTTGTGATTCTTGCCTTTGTATTCTCAATATGAATTTGTGGATGTATGCATAATTTAGTCTTTTGTTTGCATGAGTGTTGTGTGAGTGTAAAGTACCTTATTGTGTGTTTTTCATCTACCGATGATTATTTTTGCTAGGTCTCATTCACTTTGGAACTTGTGTTGTTTTAGAATTTTTGACATGATTTTTGTATTTTGCATTTGTTTCGTCACTATGTTGTCGTCGTAGTTTAGTGGTAAGTATTTAATTTTTGTGTGTATCATTTTCATATGAATCATTCATTCATTTCCGTTTTTCAAAACCTGTTGATTCGTCTTTCTTTGGATATCACTTTTATGTTTTAAAGTTTGTTTGATTCTTGTTTGTGGACAAACAATTATGTAAGTTGGGGAGATTTGATAAGTGCAAAATGTACCTATTTTTGTATATATTTTTTGTTGCACTTATCAATGCTTTGTGGCAAATATCGTGCGAATAAAACCCGATTTGTTTATAAATACGTTTACGATACTTTTTAGTGTATATATTGCATATAGTGTGAATATCATTGAGTTTAATTGATTTTCTCTCATTTTTGCAGGTATTCAATCAATCATATCTTGCCATTGTTGTATAGAGCATTTAATAAGCTTTCCAACACTTCGAACCGGACAAAAAACGAAGTTACAGTTCAAAAGTTACGAATAAAACAGTGTTGGATTTTTGCTGTTCTGGTGTGCTGCTCCTCTGCAGTGTCGGGCGGTATTTCAAGCGCCGGGCGCTCCGGAACAACACTGGAACTTACAAAATAAACCGCCTTTCGCCGCCGGGCGCCCCAAACCACCGTAGGGCGAAGCTGTGCAGGCTGAAACACCATTTAAGGCCAAAAACACTATTTTTTTGTTGTGGTTTTGGAGTTTTGTGATCCCAACTCCATCAAACTTCATTTTTCATTGGAATAGCTAGAAAACAACTATGGAGCTTGCACACGGATGAACCAGGGTGGATTGATCGTCGACCGGCTCTGATAATCCGCGAGATGTTTGGTTCATTTCTCTTTTTCTTTGTGTGTTTCTTTATGGTTGGTTGTGTATATGTATTTGTTGTAAACTCATGTATATTTTTCGCCCATGGCATTGTATAAAACTTTCTTTACAAATCTTTATTGGTGATTGTCTCTGATTTTTGCTTTATCTGCGAGGTTTGAGTTGCGTTAGAGATAATCCTTGCAAACTTCGATTAGGGATGATTATCTGTTAGTTTCTGGACTCTAGAGATAGATTTAAGAGCTAACAGTCTTCAATAGGCATCGAAGCTTAATGTCTTCCGTGTTTAGAGGCTTCGCTCGCGAGAGTGACGAAGAGAGTGACACGGTTGTTATCTCAACTTTGCGTTAGACATAACCTTTGTTGTGAGCGATGTTGGGTGATATTGAGGAGTATTGTAGGTGGAGTATAACTGGTCGGTAAGTTTAAGTTTGTGAGGAGTGATTTATATGCATTATCGGATGAGTTTTTCTCTCTAAAGAATGATTTCTTTTTGTTTTAATGTTTACTTTTATGTTTTCTTGTTTGAAACTATTTTAATCCAAACTCATAAATGCGAGAGATTGTCGAACGGCATTCTTTCCCTCGAACCGATCTCTGTGGACACGACATAAATCCCGGAGGGAATTCTTTCCGAAAATAAATATTTTTGCTTGTTTGCTCTATTCTGCACTCAATAGTATCTTTAACCCATAAATACATATACTTTATATCTATTTATTATAATGCATCCCTGAACTATATGCTGACTCAGGCCACTAAACGTTGTCAAGGATATCTATCCCATTTACCAAGATCAGATATCACAAGACCACATGCCACCAACATACTTCCAATTACCAAGAGCTATGCCACCTTGCCTTGCCTAACATGCATAGATAATAATCCTCGTCAGGATTGTAGGAAACCGACCAACCTCGTACGTCCCATAACGCGTGGCAGTGGACTTACACATTCGTTAATGCAAGTCTATATGATCACTCAATCATCTTGTGGTAACTTACAACCATAAATATTAAGTTAATACTTGGGAAATATCATATCAACCTTTCAGATTATACTTATTATCTAGATACTTAGGTTGAGTGTCCAATCCATCAAATATTTTGTCATATTTCTTCTTGGAATGATCCTTATCTTTACATAATCAGTTCAGTTTGTACAATGAATAATTGTATGGTTAACTTCCCAGGTAAGAGAGGTGGACCATAAAGGACATAGTCAACCAAGTCTTTCCTTAGCCAGAACCCAATCAAATACACCCACTCAATGTATCCAACTTCCCTTATGTTATTGAGGATCTAACACTTAATATCTAGGAATGTTGTTTTCTCATTAATAGATTATATTTCTTAGTCTAACAATCACAATCATTCACGTATAAATAAAATAAATAATTAGACAATAAATCAAACAATGCAAGCACAATACAAGCTCAAATTGTCATTGGTTATTCCTATGATAAATAATTAAGGTCGGCGTAATCTCGTTCAGTGATTCGTGAAAATTATTATTCAAGAACAGACTCTCCTTACTTATTTATCGTTTGTAGGGCTTGGGTCACCAATATATATATATATATATATATATATATATATATATATATATATATATATATATATATATATATAAGATATTTTACGCTAACCGTCCCAACGTATATGAAATCTTGCCCCTACCTTTTGTTGTTGAGCGTTGTTGAAAGTCCACAAGTGTTTTCTCCGTTCTTTGCCAAGAACGTAATTTACGATAACCGTTGAATTGTACGAAATTTATAAAATAATTAGAATATAATTTATGGTTAATTAAACATAATCCCGATGCAACTTAAAATATTTATTTATTAAAATATTTAATAATAACCTCCATTATTTTAAAATAATTATTAAAGAGTATATTTTTATTTGGATTTGTTCGTTTTATAAAATTATCAAGAGTATATTCCTAATAACATTTAAATTTTATAATAATACTTGGGCATTATTAGGACTTAAAATGGTAAAATTTATCTTGGACATTATAAGTTCAATATTTCGACGTATGAACTGAAATTTACATATAAATTTTAAAATAACCTTTATATAAACAACATAATTAAAATAATATAATTATAATAAAATAAACATTATACCGGCTTACCGGTTACTTATAAAAATAATTTGCTTAGAACTTTGACATATAAAACTCCTTTCAAACTTTAGAAGAACTTTTACCACAAAATAACTCTAAAAGCTACAAATCGACACCGTGAGAACCTCGATAACAAAAATTAATATTTCTATATAAATCAACTGGAGAAGGAAAGAAATAAAGAGGCAGGAAAGATGGTTTGTGAATGAATGAATGAAAATGAGGTGGAAAAGACCTTTATTTATACTAGTTTCAAAATATTAAAATAACATAAGTGTATCTCTTTTTACCCATACCTTCTAACTTTTCAACTCTTCCTAGTAAATTTGTCTTTCTCAAATATTTACTAGTCTTACATCAATAATTCTATAAATAGTCTAGTATGCCTTTGTGAAAATAATTTATGAGAAAGGTATGGGAACTTGATATCAAAATGTTTTATTACATAAGATGATGTAGGATATTAATTGAAACATGAGATATATATTTCTTTTATAAAATGAAATAATAATAATAATAATAATAATAATAATAATAATAATAATAATAATAATAATAATAATAATAATAAGGAGGATAATTATTTGATATATTTATTAATTTAAAATATTTTATTTACTAATTAGTTTGTAGAGTAAAATGATGATATTCAAATAAAATAAAATAAAATAATAATAATAATAACAAACAATAACAATAATAATATAAATTATATGAATAATTAATTAACTTAAAATGAAGTATTTTAAGTATTAGTTTCAAAGTTTAGTTTGTAAAATGAAACGATGATATTCAAATCGAATAATAATATTAATAATAAATATAAAGGGTAATTAATTGATAAATTAATTATTATAGTTGTTAGTTTTAATATTTAGTTTTTAATAATTAGTGATATTAAAATCTCAAATCTAATCAGATTTATTATTTAAGGTATAGAAAATTAGGATGTTACACACGGGTTGCACGAGAGTCAGCAGTGTATTTAATTGTATATTTCCATCAAAATTATTTTTAACTAAGTTAAAACCGCCTAGACTTATCCGAGTCCTTGAGGTACACCGAAAATTACACTTTGACCTCGTTTATTTAATATGAACTAAATCAATTAGATTTAATTTCAGTTGTTAGTCCCTTCCTATTTTAGAATCACATCGTTAGATTTACATGGCATTGATAGATAAAAATAAGGTTGATTATTGGCCCCTGTGGGTTCGATATCTTTAAAACTACGATTGATTCTATTCACTTGCATAATAGCCCAATCATGGATTTCTTGTCAATCAGGTTGTTTACACTTTAATTTGCAACTGTTAATTTGTGATTTTACCGTTAATTACTCTGATTATATTGTTCTTCACCACGAGTGAGTAGTTCATTAGAACTAAGGGTCATGAGACCTAGCTCATGATTATTCGTATGATCCATTGTTAATCGATTACGAGAATTTTAACTACAAGATTTTTTTTTTAATGAGCAATTGTATTAAAGAGTAGGAGGGATACTCCAAATACAGAAAAAACAACATCTAAATCCTACCAGCCAGAATAGGATTAGTGTGCCAGTCACCAAATTTTATACAACCGGGCCGTTTACACCTTAATCCCAACCAAGCCCAGGATCTAAAAATAATCACAGACAAACAGATATCAAAACTAAAAACAGCATCGTTAAAGACAATGTCGTTACGGGTAAGCCAAATGCTCCACACCGTAGCCAACCAAATGATTCCCATCGTAAATCTGTCGATGTTCTTATTGAGAAGTTGGAACCTCCAAGGAAAAGCCATTAAATCCTGAACCTCCAAGTTGATCTCAGTTCCTAACCAATTCGCAATTTTCAACCACAGGCTGTAACTCCTTTGCCATCTGAAAAAGAGATGAGGCAAGGATTCATCTTCTGTAGAACATAAACCACAGGCTGCATCAGTTGCCAAGTTCAGAATACCCCTACGTAACAACAAATCTTTAGTCGGCAGCCTATTAATTATCAACTTCCACCCGAAGAACAATACTTTAGAATGCACGGCCAGCTTCCAAAGAAAGTTATGTGCATCTCTGATGGAAGAAGTCCACGACAAATCGATACCGTCCATCAATGCCAAATAACAAGACTTAACAGAAAACATACCATCGTCATTCAACTTCTAAGTAAAAACGTCGTCTGCTCCCTGTTGTGGTTCGTGGCCATAAAACACTTCCATAATATCAAGCTTTGTCAACTCCTCCAATTCGTCCCAGCCACTAAATATTTCGCGAAATTTCCAGCATCATTGGCCATCAATTGTAACTCCTGCATCCTTAACCAACCAAAGCTGCGAGGTTGTTCCTTCGAATAACACAGGAAAAGCGTCCTTCAAGGATTGATCCGCTGCCCACTTCGAGTGCCAAAGAGAAATGGAAGATCCATTTCCAATCCTGCAGCTGTGAAGATTAGAAAAAGCCAAGTTAGAGTGAGCAGAAAGCTGAAGAAGAACCAAGTCTCTCCACCAAATGGAGCCCTTATTCGAGACCATCTCAGCTTCTCCAACCGTAATCTTGACGTCCACCTCTCCATAACGAACTCTAAGAAGCTTTTGCCATATAGCATTCCTGTCGTTCAGAATCCGCCATTTCCATTTGATTAACAGACATTTATTGAACAATTCCACATCTTTAATGCCGAGACCACCCTTGTCTTTCGGTTTGCAAATATCACTCCAGCTAGCCCAATATATAGGCCTTTTTCCATCTGTGCCATTCCACAAAAATCTGCTTTGAATACTTCTGAATTCCTTAATAACCGCTGCCGGTGTTTTATAAAAGGAAAGAGTATAAGTTGGTAAGGAGTTGAGCACCGAGTTAATCAAAACCACACGTCCCACGAAAGAGAGGTTTCTCCCTTTCCAACCTGCAAGTTTGTTACGCATATTAGCGAGAATACCGTCCCAAATTGCTTTCTTCCTAGGACTGCAGCCAATGTACACCCCCAAAAATTTGAACGGCAACCTGTCGATGGAGCACCCAAGGTAATAAGAATCACCTTCAAGATATTGATCGTCAATGTTCACACCATACATCTTGCTTTTGTTAAAATTCACTTTGAGTCTCGACATCAACTCAAAGCCTCTCAAGATTGCTTTCATGGACCGAAGATTATCAGGATTGCCATCCCCAATTAAGATAGTGTCATCAGCGAATTGGAGGACGTCCACCGCACCATCTTCAGAGAAGTGAAAACCACGAAAAACCTGCAATTTCACTGCTTTGTGAACTAAGTTCGTTAACCCTTCCATGGCTAAAAGGATCAAAAAAGGCGACAACGGGTCCCCTTGCCTGAGCCCCCTGCAAACAGCAAAGTCTTTGGTAATCCCTCCATTCCAAGACAGACATTGAACTATTGAAAATACAGCACTCCATCCACCTAAGCCACCGATCACCAAAGCCCATGGAAGTCATCATAAAACGAAGGTAATTCCAGCTAAGAGTGTCATAAGCCTTCTCATAATCCACCTTCAACAATAAACAAGACCTTTTGTCACGTTTAGCCATATCAAGAACTTCATTAGCCAACAAAATTCCATCTGAAATGTTACGCCCAGCTATGAAGGTCGACTGCTTGGTAGAGATAAGCTTATCCATCACCTTCTTGAGGCGATTGGCCAATAGTTTAGCTAGAATTTTGTACAAGCTATTCACCAGGCATATTGGTCTAAAATCCGCCAGAGATTGAGGATTAACAACCTTCGGAATTAAGACCAAAAAGGAAGCTGTGCAAGCTTTAATCAACTTAGCATTCCTATGGAAGTCATTAACGAAACTGAAAACATCCTTCTTCACAACCTCCCAACCTTTCTTAAAGAATTCTATCGTGAAGCCATCAGGACCCGCACTCTTGTTACCATCGCACGACCACACCGCAGATTTAACTTCCTCTTCAGAAAAAGGCACCTCCAAACTTTCCCTGTCAATCACATTCAAAGAGTTAAAGGTCAACCCAGCAGGGACTGGTCTATCTTGGTCAGGTTCAGAGAAAAAGTTTGAGAAATGTTCATGTATCAAGGATTTGATGGCTTCTGCATCATCTACCAGAACTCCGTCTCTAAACAAACAAGGTATAGAATTCCTTCGCTGTCTAACTTTGATGGATTGATGAAAGAAGTGAGTATTGAGGTCCCCTTCTTTGAGCCACAATTTCCTCGATTTTTGCCTTAGCAATGCCTCTTTAATCTCAACATTCCTCCAAACGTCACCATAAGCTCTAATCCGTTCCTCAGTAAGATTAGCATCAGCATTGCCATGATTATCGACCATCAATTTGTCCATACAATTGAGCTGATCCACCTTATTTTGAATCCGAAGATCTATCCAGCCAAAAACTTCCTTGTTCCACCTTTTCAAAAGAATTTTCATTCTCTTCAGATTTTCACATAAGATATAATCACCCCTGCCCTGGACTGCTAACTTCCCCCATTCATTACTGATAAATCTGATGCAATCACCATGACTAAACCAGACATTAAGAAACCTAAAAGGTTTCGGGCCCCAATTGGAAAGATTAGACCTCAACCAAAGAGGGCAGTGATCTGATATGTCACGTTGAGCAATTCTTTGATCCGTCAACTTCCAATCTTCAATCAACGCCTCAGACAGAAGAAATCTGTCAAGACGGCTCATAGTCGTACCACTGCCATTATACCAAGTATAAGAACCACCTGTGCAAGGCAAATCCACCAACCCCACCACATCTATGAAATTGGCGAAATCAAGCATGTCAATGGAAGAAACATACCTTGAGACCCCTTTCCTTTCCTCCCTGCTACTAACCGCGTTAAAGTCTCTGCCAAGACACCAAAGCTCCTCACTTCTATTCTGAATAAGCACCAAAAGATCGTTCCACAAAGTTCTCCTAAGCAAAGTGTTGCAAGGGGCATAGATATTGACAAAGTTGTAGGTGTTGCCCTTCCAATCAGCGTTAATGCCAACAAAACCCTTACCTCTGAAACTATAATTCAATAACAATGACTCCTTCTTCCACAAAATTGCCAATCCTCCTGAAGCTCCAGAAGAGTGACACACCGTCCAATCCACTCCGTCGTTACCCCAAAACTCCTTGGCAAGGCTATCATCGAATCTACCCAACTTAGTTTCCTGAAGAAAACAAATATCAGCCTGACCCGCTTGGATGATAAAGCTAATTCTCTTTCTTTTGGTCCGAAACCCTCCCCCACGTATATTGAAGGTTACAATATTCATGGGAATAATCTTAAAGCCGCCTTCTTAGAAACCAATCCAACCTTATCTCTTTTCTTCAAAGATTCCAATTTTTTAACCATAATTTCCTTCTTTTGATTACTGACCAAACCCAAACTTGTTATTGTGTTCCAAGCCTCATCATTCTTTGATTCTTCTCTGCTGATGAATCTCCTATTGCAGCAGTGAATCTCAGAGTCAGTAAGAGAATGAGCACGAGCCACCAAACCTTTAGGATTCAAAACCTTGTTAAAGCCAGAACCAAAGGACTTGGTTGAGATTGATTCTGAAGTCCCCCCTCTACTGTTGAGACACGCAAAGTAAGACGGCCCAAAATCCAAACCACAATCCTGATTATTGTTGATTTTGGGCTTTGGTTTGATAGGCTTGGACCTTTTCTTCCTTACTCTCTTGCAAGCCCCATCGAAAGATAATGGGCCTTTACACTTTCCAATATGTCCATTCCTTTGCAACCTGGGCCCATCTACAGAAGTCCGCTGGTTTTCCACAGAAGAAGGCGAAACTAATAAGTCATTTCCTTTGCTAAACACACTTTTACCCTGTTGACAAAAAGCCTGCGCAGTCAAATGAACCCCATAGTCTGACTCTGCCTGACAAGTACCTATGGCAGTGGAAAAGTCACCATCAAAGCTAATCTGCCTATGTTCCAAAGTACGAGAATGAATCATAGCCTTTTCCTTCTGACATGAGCAAAGGGTCTCTTCAACCTTTTCACTGCAATCTTTTGAAAGGTCCCTATCAACTGAAACCTCGACATCATCGCCCACTTTATCTTCGAAATCCATAGTCAACGGACCACCATCCTCTTCCTCTCCCGGAGAAAACTCCGACGAGTAATCCTCTTCACTAGTAACGACGCCTTTGTTCCTCTGTTTACCACTGAGAAAGAAGGAGTCCAAGGACGTCTGCACCTCTTCCTTAACTCCAATCCTGAATGAAAAGCCATCAATATCCACATCGAACACCTCATTGATGACCTTGCTGCACCTGGTGCGGATCAGAAGTCTGGCTATATCCATTCTTGTATTGAGCCTTGTTGGTTCATCACATCTGATAAAATGTCCAAGCGTATCAGACAAAAACTTGAAGTTTCCCCCCACGTGTGACAAGGAATACCCGAGCAACAAATCCATGTTAATCTCTCTTGGTCAACATCGCTGTGTTTCCATTTTCTAATCCCTTTGAACCACTTTGCCACCCACTCTTTATTCTCACTTAAGAAGCTTTCAACCTCACCATCAATCAAATCCTCTAACAGGCAGAGATTGGCTCCCAAAGGAGTGACTCTGATGGAGAATAAGCCTTCTGAATGGAAAATCTCCTTCATGGTGTAAGCGTTTCCTGGTTCCAAGACTTCCCCCACAAAAGCCTTGGTGAAACATGAGATGTCTTCTTCCTCCGCCTTGAAGGACAACTGGTGCTGACTCGTGGAAACCGTCGACTTATTTAAAGTAGCTTTAGCATATGAACGTTTTCCATTAAAGCTCTTAACGAAACCCACCAAGGTCTTCTGCTCACTCCACTGTTCCCAAAAACCCTACCCGACTAATTAGAAGCGTTCATCGCTGCTGTATCCTCACGTCTTGAAAATCTAGGCAAGTTGGCAAACAACTTCCTCCCCTCTAGGAAAAGATTGTCCAGCTTGGTTGCAAAAAGTGCTTCGTCTCTAACATTGAAGAACCTAGCAAACGCAAACCGTCTCCCCCACCGATCTCTCCTCCGCGGAATAACGACCTCGTCAACTTCCCCCAACTTCTCAAACTCGGTGTAAAGGTCCTTGGCCCTCCATTTCTCCGCAAACTCTGTGATGAAGAAGGTTGTAGTAGAGCCTCTAGCTTCCTTGACTCCTTGCTTTGTATAATCACCAACGTTCCGTCGTTACCACCTAAACTCTTTCTTAGATTTAACCCTGGTCCATCCGTCTCCCTCATCCATTGTTTCCGTTTATTCACACAACCACATTCACTACAAGATTATTTTAAAACCTGAGTTTTTCGTTCAACACTTGTACAAAACATAAGAGTTCTCATGTACTGATCCTAGTCTAAACGGATATCTATCGGTACCCGAGCTCAGGTTTTTAAATAGTTAAGTTTGAAACAATAAAAGTGCTCAGACATGATTGAGAAATGTTCCATCTTTATAGTTGTGCAAAAGAAAAAAATCTCTGACAAATAATCCGGTCGTGCGAAAGCAAACTAATTATTCAATGTAAATTGCACAAAGCGGTTGAAAAAGTAGGTGTTGTCCACATTTATTTATTTTTTAAAAGTGTATCAAAATTCTTGTAATAGAAGGGAATTTATCATATGAATGTGTCAGAGTAGGGAATATGAACCCAAAGTCATGTATGTTTCAGAGAATTTTAAGTGATTTTTATATAATCTGTTTTACAAAAGTGCTTTTTAATTTAACTTATTTTAGAAACTCTTATTTTTGGTCACTTTAAACAGAATTCGGTTTTATACCTTTGGTCCCAATGGTTCAATCATTTTTACTACTTCGCACAATTGTATACTTACAGTGTCAAACAGTCATGAATATAACTCTATTAAATGGTAAGATGTGCCTTAGGGACTAGAAAATCTAGGATTTATGAGGTTCATTAGGAACTAGAAAATCTCTGACAAATTTATCTACCTACCAAATTACATATTGCATATTATTTTAAAAAATTACAGTTTAATTATTGTCTTCAAACTCCCAGGTCTTGAATAAAGATTGGTGTTCAAATTAAAACAACAATTTGCATAATGATAGTAATCTCATTTGCATATATTTCAAGGGCTCGCTGAAGTAAATCAGTGAGTAGACTATAATATTGATTACAAAATGATAGCGTAATACATGTAACATTAAGTTAATTAGTTTTCAGAACATTTATCAATTTACAAATCATATTCATCAAGCAAACATGAATATAAAATTTATGATCGGTCTCCAAAGTTCTTCACTTTCCATTAATTTTTGAAACCTTCCAATGTCCAATTCACTCAAACTTCAATACTATCAATAGCAAATACGAATTACACTCTTCTATTGATTTGTAGTAACATTTATAATAAAGTAATCCTATGAGGAGTCTATGATCAAATTGAGGAATTCAAAGCATTATAAGCTACCTATAATAATAATCCACTAGAATCAAGAGATCATAATCCAATTGTGTCTTGAAACAAATGCATTAAAAAAATTGAGTTTAGAATTAAGACACTTTTAAGTGATTAAAATAATTCATTGGCGACACATATGATGCACATTATCAATCAATACTAGCACCTACATTTCTTAAAAAGTATATATATATATATATATATATATATATATATATATATATATATATATTTGTATTTTTTTTTTAATTAACACATTGTCGAAATCGTGCTTTTTAATTCATAAAAGATAATTAGTGGAGAAGCTTCAATTTTATGTATTACGAATAATAAACTAATTTATTTTGACATATGTTTTCATCGGCCTGATGTTATGTTGGCCATTCCTTGAGCTTTAGCCCAACTTGGATGGATTATTGGCCGATCAACAATGACACTTTTTTCAATGATATTTACACCTCCAATTTTATCTTTATTTGTCGTGTTAATAAAAACCACAATTAGATTAATGTTGTAATAGTGTATCTTTGTAGATCTAAAGTACAAATTTATAAATTTTTTGAAATATGTTTATCACTTTGGATCTATCAAATAGCATTTTGATAGATTCAAAGCAATTAACATGTGTAAAAAATTTATAAATCTTTCACTCTAGAGCTACTAGGATTCTCTCTTACAATATTACTCTAAAACTACTAAGATGCTCTCTTAAAATTTTAAAGTAATTGTGGTTTTAATTAACAATACAAATAAGAGAAGATTAAAGATGTAATAAGTAACCATTAAAAAAATGGATTGTTAATGGACCAGAATCCATGCAAGTTTGACTAAAGACCAAGGTAGGGACAAAATAGCTCGGGTGGATGCAAACATAATCAATGTCAATGAAAATAAAACTTGTTATAATCCTTAATAAGAGAGTATATAAACAATTGAAGAATCTCCACTTTTTAATTTTTGCTAAACGAAACACATGATCTCTACAAAGTGATAACCTTAAAGAAAAAAAATTAGACTTTTGAAGAAAAAATGTGTTAGGTCCGTATTATTCTTCCTTTTTTTGCAAATGCAAATTTTTTTTTATTATTATTGTTCTTGTAGATTAAGGTTTTGTAATCTTGTTTATATACATTTGAAACTTCGTCATTAAAATATTGACAATAAATCTTAGTTAACAACTTAGCTTCTCCTCTATTTTTAGGATAAACAAGTCATTCGGTTATAAGTTATCGTGTGCCCCATCCATGCCCAACTGACTCATTCTCCTAAACTCTTTGATTGCCAACAAAACAAGAAAAAATAATTAAACAACACAATGTACATGAAACAAAAAAAAAACTTACAGCATTTGTTGTTGATAATGGTGTCAGTTTAAACTAAGCATATCCAAAGCTCCACAAAAAAAAAAATTATCATAAGTACTTTAATGAGAACTTGACCATTACTGCATCTCAACTATATAAATTTCTCATTGATATGTAGGGAAAAAAGAAGATAAAAGAGTACAATATTGAATCCATCTAAGAATAATTAAAACATAATCATATATTAAACATATAATAAATGTAATATATATTATTAAATTTTAAAAAATTGGTATGCATTTAAAACAAATCAATACATAATCTAACCACTAATCAATAAACATACTCGATTAATATCAATACAATCTCCATTTAGTATCAATCATTGGTAAATCACAATGATCTACCTCTTAAACATAGACAACAAATTAAGATATTATATAAGATTTAACAATGTTACATGTCGAAGAAACATAAAAGAAGAAAGGTAAACGGGCAAACACATGTTATTTATTTGAACTTTTTACGTAAACATCTTACACATAACATGTTCTATTTTAATTACTTATAATTACAAGTCCTCAATCACTATATTGAAAAAAGAAAAAAAAAAGTTCAAACATGTGACATCTAATAATTTTAGGCAACTTAACAAAATCTTAATCTATATAAATTATGACAGAGTTTAGAAACAATAAAATATACAATTGATAAAAAAAGTTAAAAAAAATATATATATATATATATATATATAATACACAAAAAATTGGAAGCAAGCAACATAGTACCTAAGTTTAAGTCCTCCTCCACAATTGAATCATCATCATCTTTTTACATATATAAATCACAGTAAATCTCAAGCTAATCTAGGCTAGTTCAGTTTTTTAATGATTATATCAACAAACAATGATTAAAATTAATTGTAAATAAATAACTAAAATTGTAACGCCCTGTATAATATTCATCTAGAATAATACCATACAAGTGTTTTATTTGGTACTGACACATCAAAAATGCCTACTGACATAGTTCACATACTTGTCCATTCTAAAACATAATTACAACATATGGCACAAGGCATGGAAACTAGCCAAAAATAAAATATCTAAGAATAATATACAATATCCTCAATTGTATACAACAAAATAATACACAGCGGAAAAACTAATACTGAGCTTCTCTTGAAACATCCAAGCATAGCTCCACTTGTAAATCAACCTGCAATCCGAACCTGAAATATAGCAACTATAGTGGGGTGAGATACATCAAATCTCAGTGAGTTCCCTATCTTAAAGTCCTCTCGGCTTTACAAGGTTCTATCAATCCTAACTCAAGTCCACGGTAAAAAGGGGAAAAGGACCTTGAGTTCGCATATTCAGTCTTGCCCTATATGGAAACATGCTCACGAGTTCTCTAACTCTAGTATCATCAAATGATATCTCTCACTAAGGCATCTTTCCCTGGCCAACCCTACAAGAGAATTCAACACGGGTCACAGATCCTTAAATTCGTAGCCAACCATTCTCGGTCAACCCTTCCAAAGAGTTTTCGACACGAGTCTTGGATGCTAAGGTAAATAACTTTCCCCGGCCATTCACAAAGGGCAATCCAACACGGGTCACGGTTATCAACACATAGTACTTTTCCCGGCCAGCCCGCACCAGGGGCCCTTCAACACGGGTCAATCATACCATCGTCTAAGCAACCTCCCCGGTTATCCATCATAAGAGGATCAAAACGCGGGTCACAGTTACTTAGGTAACAATTTCTCAACGAAATCCTACATGTTCCATACTAGGGTCTTACACTCATCTAGACCATTACTCGGCAAGGATGTACATCTACATCGAATGCACGAGCATCGCCATCTAGATTATTTATACATCCTAGCCGCAACTAGAATCATAAACCTCCTAGTCATTTCTAGGTTATCCGATTATTAAGGTTGATGTTTTCCTCACTCTTCCTATTTCATTTCATATTAACATGCATATACTCTTATATCATGTTTAAACAATAATAGGATAGGCAAAACACATCATCGGCATATAACCATATCAATCACGAAACACACATAATAGCATGCATATCAAATATAATCCACATAGTAGTTCACACACATTTTTAAGGCATACAAGCCACTACTATTCTCTACCAAGCATCCTTGGTTAAATCATGGTCTATCATACCATTCACTGCCTTATTGGATCATCCTTCCAAAAGCTTTGGACTCGTATCAATCGGATTCCCGATTCACGAATTTTCGGTGGAACATAAACCACATTTTCCACATTCATCACCATATTTCCTCTATCCTATCAATCCATGACATAAAATTATGTTCCTACCTCACCATCACAAAGATCATAAAATTAGCTTCCCAACGCTTCGAACGGGGACCGAAACGGACTTACGGTTCAAAAGTTATGAATTTTTGAAGTTTCGAAAATTTCATCTTCGTCCAGACCTGCGCGCTGAGCGCCCAGACCTGCGCGCTGAGCGCGAAACCTGCTACAAGTTCAATCTCAAAAATACCGTTTTTAGACTTCCGGACATCCGTTTTCGATTCCGTAAAAAGCTGCGATCTCAGAATTCAACATACTACAATATTTCCATCATTAAAAAGCCATCTAACCCATTTTCCATTTTTGAAATATTTTGAAACATAATTTTATCATTGAATTCTAAATATCGAACTCGATCGAAACCGCGGGAAAACACGCAAACAACCATTCCCGATTAAACTCAAGCCTTACCCGACTATACCACGCAATTTATTCCGAGTTTCAACCGTTGAAACATCGATTTCTAAGATTTCGACCTAAAACTCAAAATATCAAAACTTAAGAAAAAGATGGTTTCTAGCTAAACCCACATGATATTAATGCATCCAAATACCCAAAACAACATGTTAGAACATATTTAGACATGCATTTCATTAATCTATCCGTTAGATTTCATCGATTTCTCCGATTAATCATTTTCTCTCAAATCTAACCTAAGTTCTAAACTTATATTTCTAGAACTTAGGGCGTCTAACTAGAACCCACCTGATAACCGAAGAGGAGTTTGAAGAAGATGATGATGATCCATGAATTCTTCTTCTTCATTTTTCTCCATTTCCTCTCTTCTCTTCTTTCTTTCCTCTTCTTCTTCTTTCTTCTCCCTTTCTATCTTTTTCTTTTCTTTCTCTTTTCATATATATATATATATATATATATATATATATATATATATATAATACTAATATTATATAATATAAATCCAACCGGGCAAAATATCTCCAATTGATATTTTGTCGTCTCAACCCAATTGATCAATTATCAAAGTTACCAAAATTACTTTCTTGAATTAGTAAATTATTAATCCGTCTCTTTAATAAAATAATTAATCTCTTCAGAATTCATTAGTTGCTCTATTGATCCCAAATGTCAATACTTAGAGTTCTTAGAGGATTCCATTAATCCAATTATCCAAAGATAGAGCACGTAGATACTCATCTGATATCCAATTGAGCATTTAAATAATACGGGGTATTACAAAAATTGTTAAGCAATTATATATTTAACTTTTGTCCAATTATATTCTTCTATATAAATCATAACAGAGTTTAGAAACAATAAAGTATACAATTGATACAGAAGAAGTTCAAAAGAAATGTAAAATACACAAAAATTGGAAAGCAACATAGTACCTAAATTTAAGTCCTCCTCCTCAATTAAATCATCATCATCTTTTTACAACGACTCAAAACTAGAGATAAGCCAGTAAAAACTGAGTACGGATAAAGTTATTTACTTGACTCACGGCTTTCTGACTCCCTGACATTTGGTTGGTTCATTGCCATATTCTACACATGGAAATGTACTCATAAACGTTTACATCATTGTGATCTTCGGAAAAAACAGGTTGCAATGAAAATTTAGAGGGAGAAAGAGAGGTGTTTATGTAGTTAGAATTGTGTGATTGTGATTTGTTTTCTGCACGTGAATATGGCTTTTTGATGATATTGACTTTGACAAAGTTTACTTATTTATCTCCATGCAAAAGGGAGAAATTTTCTGCAATCCGTGGAAATCTTTTACATTGCATTGTTACTTAATTTTATTTTTTTTTGTGTTAGAGTTTCTTCTCGATAAAGGTGTTACTGTTTTTATTAAATGAATTTTATAATACTATAATTATATTTTTATTAAAATAATTATATAAAAAATGTTTATACAAAATAATATTCATTTAATTATTTCCTTTTTCTACAATACTTTTAAATGATAAAATTTTAAAAACTCATAAATAATTGGTTAAACTTTTTTATGTAAATATACATAATTTTTAGTATTTTAAAAACTCTTATAATGAATATCAAATTGCTAAATATCAATATTACTCTTTTAATTTATTAAGTATAAATAAATTTGAAAAAAAATATGTCATTTTTGAATAAATTTTTATAAAAATTGTTTTAAAAATATAGAATAATAATTATGGTTTTTTAAAATTAATATTAAAATGACATGGCCTTGTGTGACAAAGGTATCAAAGTGATCCAATGAGTCTTCTGTACTTCATTGGATCGACATCATCTTAATTTGTGTCTTTCGACAGTTGCAATTTGAGCTCAGCTGGAGTCGAAGTTAGGTTGCAATCTTGCATCTTAAATATCTCGAGTACTTCGTCTGCATATCTTTTTTTAGTCTTCATGTAGAATTCCATGCCAAGGAAGTATGAGAGATTTCCCAAGTCTGACATTTCAATCTCCTTACTTAAGTCGTGTTTGAAATATTTGATCTCCTTCTTGCAACTTCTTGTTATCAATAGGTCATTGACATAGAGACATAGTATAAGCAATTAACTCTTACTTCTTCTTACATATACACCATGTACAGTTGTGCACTTCACAAATTTCTTTTCCCTTAAAAAGCTGTCTATCTTCTTATTCCAAGCTCTTGGAGCTTGCTTGAGTCCATACAGGGCTTTATGCAGCGTATATACCTCAATTTCTTCACCATGTTTCACAAACCCAACTAGTTGTGCAACTTAAACTTCTTCATGTAAGGGACCATTCAGGAATTCACATTTCACATCTATCTACCATGTGTGCCAGTTGTTCATGTTTTCTAAACCAACAACCAACCTGATTGTTTCGATCCTAGAAAGGGGTGCAAAAACTTTGTTGAAGTCGATTCCTTCTTTCTGAAGAAATCCTTTCACCACAAGCCTTGCCTTGTGTCGAGTTATTTCTCCTATGGGATTCAGCTTCACCTTGTATACCCACTTCACTTCAATTGCCTTCTTGCCTTAAGGAAATTCGACAAGTGACCAAGTTTTGTTGACTTCGATGGACTTCAATTCCTTATTCATTGATTTCACTCAATTCAAATCCTTCAATGCCTCAGCTGCATTGAATGATTCACAATCTGCATAGAAAGCATAGTGTATCATCTCACCTTCATTATCAACCACATCATCTAATGTAATCTCAAATTCTTGCAACCTCGGAGGCACGTGTCTGGTTCTTTGAGGCATGCTTGTGCTTGCTTGACCTCTGACTTCTTCTTGTTGAACTTTTCTTTCCGCTTCAATTGTCGGTTATTCACATAAGATTCTCAGTTAATCCTTCTTTATATTTTCAGCCCAATCCCATTCCTTAAGCTCATTTATGATCATGTCTGTTTTGATCACTACTTTCTTGTTCACTGAGTCAAACAACTTCTCTCCTCCAGTCAAATGATATCTTATTAGAATCATTTGACTCGACTTATCACCAAAATAGTTACTACGACAATAAAAAACTACAAAAACATATCTAAGATAAAAGCAGTTCCTAATCTTCCTCCCTTCCAACTTCATCTATGCTTTCGGTTCACAATAAACTCAACAGTAAATAGAAGCATGACAATGATAATAGGATCATGAAACTTAGCCTAGCTGCAACGACTTCATCTACTACGATCCAACCATCACAATTGGACTTCACTTGTTTGATTGTTTCACAATAACTCTAAAAAAATTAATACATAAGAGCATAACATGTTAGGATATAAATATCACATAATTAGTTAGGGAGTTAGTTGATTGTTTAGTTATGATTATTTCGCATAAATAAGAAGCTAGTGTTAGACAAGAAATTTCAAAAAAGGAAATTCGACGGAGAAAACAGCTGGAATTTCTCCAAACATTGGGAAAGGTCGAGGTGTGGTTCGACCAACGGACCAACCAAAGGAACAAATATTTGATGTCTAAGAGTATATATGAGGACTTAGAAAAATTTTAAGAAGTTTAACGTTGGGTCGAGTTCGACATGTCGAACGGGTTCGATTGGAGGCAGATTTAAAATTCAAACTGAACTAAACGCTTTTTGGTCTCATCCAAATTATGCAGGATATGTGAAAATCAATTGAGAGTCAGTTAACATGCAAAGATGATATGTCAGACGAAGAAACATATGAATGCTTGAAGACCATTATTTTATAACATTATAAATTTCAATTGTAATGATGGGATCAATGGTGGCAAAAACATTGTAAACTTCAATTACACTCAAAGTACTCGCGCACAAGAGAGAAACGAGTTTTGCTAAAGGAAAATGTACTTTTCCATTTAAATTTATTTTTGTACTTATTTTCCTTTATGTTTAAAGGGATAATTTTGACTCAGTCGAAATTAGTTGGTCAGTTTACTTTTACAACTTAGTTATTTTATTGAAAATACTCAAGATTCATTGCAAGTAATCCGACATCATAGAATGTACACTTTCTTTTCTTAGAAAATTAGCACAAACTTGTCCTACAATTTACTAGTTTGGTCCTTCAAATTATAAATATAAAACAAATAATATTACTTCCTTGAATATGATAATATTACTTCCTTGAATATGATAATATTGGGATGCCTTAATGATATTTGTGGTTAATTATCTCCCATTGAACATTCTCGGCAATTTTGTATCACAATCACAACTCACATAGAACAAACAAATATCTGAAAAAATTTGAATGAAAAAAAGTAAAATATCCCTAATCTAGAGTTTAAGCTAATTTAAGCTAATTAAACTTTGATAACAAATCACTCAATTTCATTCAATTTATTCTAAAAATTTGAAACATTCAAAATTTTGAAATAATACAAATAAATCTAATAATTAGGGTAAATTACAAATTTGACAAAAATCGTTTTATTAAAAGCCCTACTGGTTCAACAGGGTTGTTTGGAACAGAGTTGACGATTTCGGTCTGTGGCGCTTGAAGATGAAAGCCCTACTGGTTCAACAAGGTTGTTTGGAACCATTGAAGGGAATGACAGCCATGGACGTTGCGTTAACGAAAAGAGAAAATACGGCCATGATCGAGAAAGCCCACGGCGCAATATTGTTGAGCCTCGGTGATAAGGTTCTTCGGCATGTGTCAAAGGAGACGACGGCATCGGGGTTTTGGGTGAAGCTTGAAAGCTCATACATGACCAAATCTTTGGTGAATCGACTCTACCTGAAGCAAGCCTTATATTCATTCAAGATGAGTGAAGATAAAGCGTTGGCTGAGCAGTTGGATATGTTCAACAAGCTGATTCTTGATCTTGAAAATATTGATGTAAAAATCGATGATGAAGATCAAGCCCTGTTGCTGCTGTGTGCTTTGCCCAAAACACATGCTCACTTCAAAGAAACCCTCTTGTATGGAAGAGAGTCCATGACCTTTGAAGAAGTTCAAGCAGCCTTGTATTCGAAGGATTTGAACGAAAGAAAGGAGCAGAAACCATCATCATCAATTGGCGAAGGGTTGTCCGTGAAGGGGAGATCGTCAAAGAAAGATGGTAGGTTTGACAAGAAGAAAGGTAAGGCTCAGCATAAGTCTTGTAGTGGTGATATTTCTTGTATCAAGTGATATCATTGTAAGAAGGAAGGTCACACAAGAAAGGTGTGCCCTGAGAACCTGAATAATCATGGAGGTAAGGACAGTGGCAATGCAGCTATTGTGCAAGATGGTTATAAATCATCTGATGTACTTGTAGTTTCGAGCAGCAACTCTTACGAAGAGTGGATTATGGATTCTGGATGCACTTGGCATATGACTCCAAACAAGAATGTGTTTGAAGAATTATGTGATCAAGATGGTGGATCAGTGCTACTGGGAATAATAACGCTTGCAATATTGCATGTATTGGATCTGTTGGATTCAAGCTCCATGATGAGTCAATAAGGTTATTGACTGGCGTTAGGTATGTACCTGACCTTAAGAGGAATTTAATTTCTCTTGGTGAATTCGACAAGAAAGGATATGTCTTCAAAGGAGAGCAAGGTATCCTGAAAGTCATGAAGGGGTCGAAGGAAGTCTTGAGAGGCGTGAAGAAACAATGCTTGTATACCCTTGAGGCTGAGGTTGTAAGTGGTTCGACAAATATTGCATCCATGAAACCAGTGTCGAAGACAGAAGTATGGCACGTGAGATTGGGTCATGTCAGCGAAAAAGGCCTGGTCGAATTTGGGAAGCAGAACCTGCTAGGTGGTGACAAAGTCGAAAAGTTTGAGTTTTGTGAATCTTGTGTATTTGGTAAATCCTGTAGGGCGAAGTTTAACAAAGGCAAGCAAAGAACACATGGATCCCTGGATTATATTCATGCTGATCTTTGGGGCCTGCAAGGAATCCTTCACACTCATGTGTAAGTTATTTTCTATCCATCGTTGATGACTATTCCAGAAAGCTGTGGGTATTCATTCAGAAGACGAAGGATGAAGCTTTTGAGAATTTCAAAAATGGAAGGTTCTGGTCGAAACTCAAACTGGCAGAAAGGTTAAGACGTTGAGAACCGACAATGGCCTTGAGTTCTGCAACGAAGCATTCGACAGTTACTGTGTTGAGTCTGGGATTGCAAGGCATAAGACTGTAGAAGGTACTCCTCAACAAAATGGCTTAGCTGAGAGATTCAATTGAACAATCCTTGAAAGGGTTAGATGCATATTGGTTAGTGCTGGATTGAAGAAGGTGTTTTGGGCATAAGCTATTTCGAGAGCATCTTATCTGATAAATAGATGTCCCTTGACTACCCTGGGAATGAAGACACCTGAAGAAGTTTGGTCGGGTCATCCACCAGATCTCGACAAACTGAGAGTATTTGGCTGTTTAGCCTATGCTCACATTAGGAAAGACATTGTCGAACCTAGAGCTCTGAGATGCATGTTCCTTGGATATCCTGAGGGAGTCAAGGGTTATAGGTTCTGGTGCCTAGAACCAGGTCACAAAAGGTGTATCACAAGTCATAATGTGGTTTTCAATGAGGTCGAGATGGCTTTCAAGAAAACTGGTGATGTTGGTCGGAGTGCAGAAATCTCTGAAGAGGAGCTCGAACAGGTAGAAATGCCTGTTGAGGTGGAGCATAGTAATGCTGAAGTGCATAGCCAAGACGAAGTCGAAGAGCAAGATGCTGAAGAGGCTGAGGAAACTGTCGATGACTACCTACTGGCAAGAGATAGGTCGAGAAGAGTTATCAAGCCACCTCAGAGACTTGGTTATACAGATCTTATAGCTTTTGCCTTAATCTCTGCAAGTGAGGTACTTGACGAAGAACCTAATGATTACAAGGAACCTATGAGGAGTCGAAACAAGACTGAATGGCGAAAAGCCATGGATGACAAGATGAAATCTCTTCATGATAATAAGACTTGGGAGCTGATTGAGAAACCTGCAGGAGCAAGGTTAGTCAATTGTAAGTGGATTTTCAAGGTCAAGGAAGGAATTGAAGGAGTGATGTCAAAGCGCTTTAAGGCGAGGCTGGTTGCTATGGGGTTCACTCAGAAAGAAGGAGTCGATTTCAATGATGTGTTCTCACCTGCATGGTTGTCAAACTCGCGGGTAGACTCGTAAACTCCTACGAGTTTACGAGTCTAAGAAGCAAAAATGAGTAGACTCGCACATTGAATATGTTGTTTGTGTTGTTTATATGAATGCATGAAAAGGATCAAGGCAATTGTTTCATTTTGAGCACAACCACCTTAGCCAAATAGTTAATTCACCTTGTGAGTGTGTGAGAATTTGTAACCCCTTTGAGCTTTTTAATCCATGTTTTTATTTGAACTTAATGCTTGTCTATGAGTATTTAGTTCACTTATTTTTAAATGGATTTTGTTTTTACCTGGACCTCAATTTTGTGTTGTTGTATGGATTTTTTCCTTGCCTTAGAAAGTAGGGAGTATTCACATGATGGTGCGGTTGAATTCAAGTTGGGAAGAGGATGATGGTATACGTATTGGATGGATTCTATGAGGATTGAAAAAGAAAAGAAAAAAGAGAAAAATTTGTGAAAGAGAAAGAGAAAGAAAAAAGGAAGAAAAAGAAAAATCCTTGAAAAAGGAAACAAAAAGAGTTTCAATAATTGTGCTAAATAAGTATGGTGTATTGTGTAGCACTTGGGATTTTGGAAGAAGTTGGTTGAAATTTTTGTGTGTGAATCTTTGTGAGTTGATCACTCCCTTAGGTTTAGGCAAGTTTTTATTTCAATTACCTTTAGAAATTGTCCCTTGTTTGTTTACCCGACCACGTTACAACCTTGAAAGTCCTTGTGATTCTTGCCTTTGTATTCTCAATATGAATTTGTGGATGTATGCATAATTTAGTCTTTTGTTTGCATGAGTGTTGTGTGAGTGTAAAGTACCTTATTGTGTGTTTTTCATCTACCGATGATTATTTTTGCTAGGTCTCATTCACTTTGGAACTTGTGTTGTTTTAGAATTTTTGACATGATTTTTGTATTTTGCATTTGTTTCGTCACTATGTTGTCGTCGTAGTTTAGTGGTAAGTATTTAATTTTTGTGTGTATAATTTTCATATGAACCATTCATTCGTTTCCGTTTTTCAAAACCTGTTGATTCGTCTTTCTTTGGAAAGGCACACTGGCAAGCTTTAAAGTGGATTCTCAGGTACATAAATGGGTCTCTGAGTCGAGTCCTAATTTATGGTGGAGCCTGTGGTGATGATAGCAAAGTCGAAATCGAAGGTTATGTCGACTCTGATTATGCAGGGTGTATGGATTCCAGAAAGTCTATTTATGGATATGTGTTCACAATGTTTGGCACAACAATCAATTAGAAAGCAACGCTTCAGAAAGCTGTTGCCTTATCAACTACTGAAGCAGAGTATATTTCCCTCACTGAAGTTGTGAAAGAAGAATTGTGGCTTGAAGGTTTTGCAAAGGATCTAAAACTTCAAGGTCGAAGTATCACTATTAAATGTGATAGTCAAAGTGCAATACACCTGTCGAAGAATTCAGCCTATCATGAGCGAACTAAGCACATCGATGTGAGGCTGCACTTCGTCAGAGAGATAATCGAACATGGTGAAGTCCAGGTGTTGAAGGTTTCGACTGAAGACAATGTTGCTGATATGATCACCAAGACGTTGCCGAGTTGCAAGTTTTTTCACTATATGCAGTTGATAAAGCTGCATGATGAAAGCTAGTTGATTCCCTAGATGTTTAGTTAGATCTAAGATGGTGATTTGTGAGACTATTGGGTCGAACTCATGTTGTATCAAGGGAAAGCTTTCATGTGTTTCGGCAGATGACAAGCATGAAGTCGAAGCTGGGTCACATGCTGTAGTCAAAGGGTACATATTGTAGTCGAAGTATGTTCTAATATGTATTATCGAAATGTTTGTCGAATTGGGCCTTGTGTTAAGTATCCAATTGTTTAGGTAGTTTAGGCTGCAAGTTATCTAGTTAGTCTATAAATAGGCTAGTACACTCAGTTTGTTGAGTGTGGCAAATTGTGATATTCATTTGTAATCATTTGTAACCCTAAATGATAAAGTGAATAGTAAACAAAAAATATTTGCCCCAATCCTTGTTGTTTTTCCTTCTTATTTCTCTGTTAACTCTAACCCTTGTGTGTTTCTTGCAAACAAGAAACCATTTATACTTTGTGCAAAGGCATCGTTATTCACAACAATATCAAATTACTATTAAATAATTTGAAAGCATCTTAATATTTTGTAAATAATAACAATATATAAAATTATTCAAAATTTCAATCTAATTTTTGTTGACATGACCATTTTACTATTATGATTTGACATAATTTCATAAAGTCATCTAATGATATATTCCTCTAACAATATCTCTCCTTCAAGAATACTCTGGTAGTCAAGGATGGACATACTATATTTGAGAATACATCTTTAATGGAGTTTTTTTTCTATGTCGCTACTGAGAAAAAATGTAACACCCCCTTTCTATACCCCCAAATAATCACATAAATCATTTAGGCACATATAAAAAAATTCGCCAGGGTACGATTAAAATATAGTATAAAAGAGGCATGTCACATCATACACGCATTTAATACATACAACACCTGCTCAAAATATTGATATGCAACAGTGGGGTAACTTGCCACAGAGGAACTTTGTCCTTACACCCACATCTCAATATTTAGAATAAAAGCGGAAAATCCAAACATTGAAATACATCCAAGTATATATACGTAGATATATACATCACCAAGTATCATCCATCATTATAAGTCATGTTTACATAAACATTCATCAACAAGATACATGTACAAATGTATCACAAAAGAATAATATACATCCTAGCTACCCGGTGCTACATATCAGAGCCAACCGACCAAAAGAATGAAGACACGCTTCACAAAAAGACCTCCAGCATACCTACTCTGCAATGCCTCATAGAGCATCATAAAACAGCAGAAAGGTGAGAAATATTATCATAATAACAATGCATATAATTATATATATATATAAACATAAAAATACACATATTACACATTCTCACCACAATTCATCACATTTTCATCCATATACATCACAATGTATATATATATATCCACCAAGCATATTCATCATGCACACTTTCACAATTCTCAATCATTCCGTATAAACATACACAATTATGTTCATTCAACAACACATCATTATAAAGATGATAAATACAAATCATAGAGACCGACTCACGACTCTATACAAATGCAATGCGGTACCGACTCAATCATCACTAGTTCACTCAGGAACTCTGCTAGAACCATCGCTCGTTACCGAAGTAACTCTCTGTCGGACCTACGATGTTCACCCATTGCTCACACCCCACATGGGCACACAATGTTTATGGATCGCTCACACCCCACATGGGCACACGACCCGATCTCTCACACCCCACACGGGCACACGGTCCGATTGCTCACACCCCACATGGGCACACAATCATTTGTAATCATCGCTCACACCTCACATAGGCACACGACGTTACAACGGATTCTCATTAGAATCGCTCAACACAAGAATGTACATCATGATGCTTCACATGCAAAATGACTCGAAAGACATTCTTGAAATGCATACATATTCACAATATATTCATGCATTCATCACATATAATCCATCTACATTCACATCAATTGTATAACAACATACACATTTATCCAAACAAATCAATTTACGGTTTACCGGAAAAGTCGGCTAAAAATAATAT
Source organism: Lathyrus tuberosus (assembly GCA_022829125.1). Lineage (NCBI taxonomy): Eukaryota > Viridiplantae > Streptophyta > Magnoliopsida > Fabales > Fabaceae > Lathyrus > Lathyrus tuberosus. Next base: position 2,731,330 of record JALAZF010000552.1, on the reverse strand, counting down.
TTTCCATCATCATCAAAAAGTACTCATCCACAGCTTTGATTCGATATAAAGAACACTTAAATCCGATAAACAACGAAGAATATATGTATATTTCAAAATAACGCAAAAACATAAACCGGAGGCCCGACACTACGAAACGGTTCGAAAATACTGTTCCAATTGGACAAGTTTTAGACCTCAAAACCACTTTTCCTAGAAAGAACATCTCGTTAGCTTCCCAACGCTTCGAACGGGGGTCAAAACCGACTTACGGTTCAAGAGATATGAATTTCCGAAGTTTTCCGAAAAATCTGGATTTTCCACCTACAGCACGCGTCCGTACGCTTGCGCACAAAACCAGAATTTCTGCTACATTCTGGTACAGCTGCGTAATCGCCCGAAACCCGACCGATTCAATTACTTTCTTCCGAATAAATACATGGTGATATCACATAAATACACACCAACATATTAGGATCAAGAAAAACCCGATTCCACGACTTTTATTTTTCACCAAAATCTCTAAACCCTTAATCACCAAAATTGTGAAAACTCACATAATCAACCAAATTCAACAAAACGAGTTTCTATAATCTCGGTCTAACCTCATGCGACTAATCTTCACAATTTATTTCAAATTTCATCCGTGAAAACATCGATTCTAACCGATTATGTCAAAATCCAACCTAACCTCAAATATTTCTAACACAACCAAAACAATCGAAATAAAACATACATAATCGTATACAAAGTTAAGATAACGATATTTCACACCCTTACCCGATTTAATCGATTCTTAGAGGTCGTTTCGTCGATTTCTAGCTTTTCTCCACTTTTCCTCTTTTTCTTCTTTTCTCTTCTTTCTCTCTTTTTCTCTTATGTTTTCTTTTCTTTACTAACTTTCTCACTTCTAACTTATTATATCTTTTCTTTTCTATTTCTTTTCTTAAAATATCTCACAAATATCTAATAATACATTTTCTCACTTAAAAATATCTAACTTATCATTTTCTCACATAATTTCTAACTTATGATTAATTGAGAAAAGTATAAAATACCCTCCATTCTAATTTCCCCGAAAACTCTCGAAAACGGTAAAATAACATTTAACACACCAATTTAACAAATAAAATAATTTATCACCCAATTAAAATAAAAGACTCAAGAATAATGGAATAATCAAAATCGGGGCGTTACAACTCTCCCCCACTTTAAAAATTTTCGTCCTCGAAAATAATACCTGATTCAAACAACTCCGGATACGACTCTCGCATCCCACTCTCTAGTTCCCAAGTCATATTGCCTTCCGCAGCGCCTCCCCACGCTACTTTCACAAGCACAATATCCTTGCCTCTTAGTTTCTTAACTTCGCGGTCCAAAATCCTAACCGGTAAAGCTTCCACCGTAAGGTTATCTCTCACTTCAAACTCGTCCATAGGAATAACATGTGACGGATCCGGAACATATTTCCGAAGTTGCGAAACATGGAATACGTCATGCAAATTCGAAAGGTTCGGAGGCAACGCCACACGGTAAGCCACAACACCAACTCTTGAAGTAATCTGATACGAACCAATAAAACGAGAAGTCAACTTCTTCGACTTCAAAGCACGACCCACACCCGTAACTGGTGTAACTCTCAAAAACACATGGTCGCCTTCTTGAAACTCAAGATCTTTCCTTCTCTTGTCATGATAGCTCTTTTGTCTACTTTGAGAAGCTTTCATCTTCTCCCAAATAAACTTCACTTTCTCCGTCGTTTGTTGTACCATTTCCGGTCCAACTATCGTCCTCTCGCCAGTTTCATGCCAACACAAAGGTGTTCGACATCTCCGACCATACAAAGCCTCAAATGGTGCCATACTTATACTTGAATGAAAACTGTTATTGTAAGTGAATTCAATCAACGCCAAATAACCATCCCAAGCACCACCTTGCTTGAGTACACAAGCACGCAATAAATCCTCCAACGATTGAATCGTCCTCTCGGTTTGACCGTCCGTTTACGGATGATAAGCCGAACTCAATCTTAGCTTAGAACCCAAAGCCTTTTGTAAACTCTCCCAAAACCTCGATGTAAACCTAGGATCTCTATCCGATACAATACTCTTAGGAACTCCATGTAACTTCAACACCACAAGAACATAAATCTCGGCTAACTTCTCCAAAGGATAACTAATATCAATTGGAATAAAGTGAGCAGATTTAGTAAGCCTATCAACAATTACCCAAATAGCATTATGACCTCTTTGCGTATTCGGCAATCCCGTAACAAAATCCATCGATATACTATCCCATTTCCATTCCGGAATATCCAACGGTTGCATAAATCCACTCGGTTTTTGATGTTCCACCTTAGACTTTTGACAAGTTAAGCATGCATACACAAATTGAGCAACATCCCTCTTTAATCCAGACCACCAAAAGATTTTCTTCAAATCTTGATACATTTTGTTCGCTCCCGGATGAATACTTAAATTACTTCGGTGCCCTTCTTCCAATATCATCTTTTTCAACTCCACGTCATCGGGAATACAAATACGACCACGGAATCTCAAAACTCCATAATTATCAACTTTGAAATCCTCATTCTCATTCAACATCAAATCAACGAATTTCAAGTCCAACTTTTGCTTTTCACTAACCGTTGCAAGAAAATCATTCGTAACATGTAACATACCAAGTCTCACACTTCGCGGCGTCATTTCACAAACCAAACTCAAATCTCTGAAATCCTCCAAAAGTTCCCATTCTTTCATCATCAATGCGGACATATGTAACAACCTCCGACTTAAGGCATCGGCCACCACGTTTGCCTTACCCGGATGGTAATTCAAACCAAAATCATAATCCTTCAAAAGTTCTAGCCACCTCCTTTGTCTCATGTTCAATTCTTTCTGATCAAATAAATATCTTAAGCTTTTGTGATCACTAAAAACTTCAAATCTTGCACCATAAAGGTAATGCCTCCAAATTTTCAAAACAAACACCACGGCCGCTAACTCCAAGTCATGTGTAGGATAATTCTTTTCATGCACTCTCAATTGTCTAGAAGCATATGCCACAACTTTTCCATCTTGCATCAAAACACCACCTAAACCTGTCAATGAAGCATCACAATACACAACAAATGGTTCATTAGGATTAGACAAAATCAAGATCGGAGTCGTTGTCAACCTTCTTTTTAGCTCATTGAAACTCTCTTCACAATGAATACCCCAAATGAAAGCCTTTCCTTTACAAGTCAATTGCGTTAAAGGAAGTGCCAACTTCGAAAATCCCTCAATAAACCTCCGATAATAACCCGCCAAGCCTAAAAAGCTTCGAATCTCCGTAACCGACCTAGGAGCCTCCCATTGCATCACCGCATCTATCTTGGATGGATCAACACTAATACCACTACCGGAAATAACATGTCCAAGGAAACTTACTTCCGACAACCAAAATTCACATTTTGACAACTTAGCATACAATTGTTTCTCTTTCAAAATTTGCAACACAATTCTCAAATGCTCTTCATGTTCCTCTTAAGACTTAGAGTAAATCAAAATATCATCGATGAACACAACCACAAAACGATCCAACTGTTCATGAAAAATACGATTCATGTATTCCATAAACACACCCGGCGCGTTAGAAACCCTGAATGGCATCACGGAGTATTCATAATGACCATACCGTGTCCTAAATGCCGTCTTTTGAATATCCTCTCCTTTCACACGAATCTGGTGGTATCCTGATCTCAAATCAATCTTGCTAAAAACATTCGCACCAACCAATTGGTCCATCAAATCATCGATCCTTGGAAGCGGATACTTGTTCTTAATTGTCACTTTGTTCAACTGTCGATAATCAATGCATAACCGCATACTCCCGTCCTTCTTCTTTACCAACAATACCGGAGCACCCCAAGGAGAAACACTTGGCCTTACAAATTTCTTGTCCAACAAGTCATTCAATTGCTTTTTCAATTCTACCAATTCCGATGCCGACATACGATACGGTGCCATCGAAATCGGTCTAGTACCCGAAACTAGATCAATAAAAAATTCAACTTCTCTTTCCGGCGGTACATCCGTAATATCTTCCGGAAACACTTCTGGAAATTCATACACCACTGGGAACACATCAAGCTCAACTTGACTCTCCACCGACAATGATGCAAACAAACCAAACAATTGAGCTTCGTCCGCTAAAAGTTTCTTCAACTCTTTAGTGGATAGGAAACTCTCAAATTCATCATCTTCCAAAGAAGGAAACCTTACTAACTTGTGATAGCAATCTATATGAACTCGATTAAATTGCAACCAGTTCATACCCAAGATCACGTCCAATCCCACCAACGGCAAACATACTAAATCCATAACAAAGTCTTTACCATACATGGTTAAAGGACAACTCATACACACCAAAGATGTATTTACCGGCCCTGAAGCAGGAGTCTCAATAACCATTTCAGCACCCATCAAAGTTAATGCAAGATTCAAACGCTTCGCGCACTCAGACGAAATAAACGAATGAGTCGCTCCCGTATCAATAACAGCAACTAAAGGTGTACTATTAATAAAGCATGTACCTTTAATCAAACGGTCTGCATTCATAGTTTGAGTCCCCGCCAATTCAAACACCTTTCCGCCCGTTTGAGCTTGTTTCGGCTTAGTACACTTAGTACTAATGTGACCCACTTCTCAACAATTATAGCACTTCACCATATTCCTTCTACAATCTGTAGCAGCATGCCCAAGACCACCACAATTAGAACATTTCGCTACAGGCTTCCCACACTCAAATGATTTATGACCTATTTCACCACATTTGTAACACCTAACAACACCGGAACCTCCTCCTCCAGATCTCCTATCAAAGCTTCCCCTATGCTTGCCCTTATCAACGGGTGTCACATAAGGTCCACTTCTAGCTTGTTGCTTCCCCTTCCTCTCATTCAAACTTTTGTAATGTGTAAAACGAGCCTTACTATCTTCTTCGAAGATTCTACAACATTCCGTCAAATCCGCAAACCTCCTTATCCTTTGATATCCCACAGCTTGCTTAATCTCAGGACGTAAACCATTCTCATATTTAATACACTTTGAGAACTCAGCAGTAATCGCAGCATAATGAGGATGGAATTGAACCAACTCCACAAATTTAGCAGTATAGTCCACCACAGACATACTACCTTGTTTCAGTTCAAGAAACTCCATCTCCTTCTTTCCCTTCACACTCTCAGGGTAATACTTCCTCAAGAATTCAGTACGAAATAAATTCCAAGTTACCTCTTCATCATCCACCTCAAGAACTTCACGTATACCGACCCACCAATCATCGGCTTCTTCCCTCAGCATGTGAGATCCAAGCCTCACCTTATTCTCCTCCGCACAGTCCATAACTCTGAAGATTCTTTCAATCTCTTTCAACCAATTTTGAGCTCCATCGGGATCAAATTTTCCTTTGAAAACCGGTGGTTGATTCTTCCTGAACTCGTCATTAGCATTCACGTTCAGCGCACCTTGCACCGCCCTAGCCATTAATTCCAAACCCGCAGCCATCGCATTGTCGTTTCTACCCGACATATTCTGATTATTCCCAAAAATAACAACAAGGTTAAACAACAGTTCAACCAACACAACAACAAGACAGACACAACTGACTCAACTCTGGCTCTGATACCACTTAATGTAACACCCCCTTTCTATACCCCCAAATAATCACATAAATCATTTAGGCACATATAAAAAAATTCACCAGAGTACGATTAAAACATAGTATAAAAGAGGCATGTCACATCATACACGCATTTAATACATACAACACCTGCTCAAAATATTGATATGCAACAGTGGGGTAACTTGCCACAGAGGAACTTTGTCCTTACACCCACATCTCAATATTTAGAATAAAAGCGGAAAATGCAAACATTGAAATACATCCAAGTATATATACGTAGATATATACATCACCAAGTATCATCCATCATTATAAGTCATGTTTATATAAACATTCATCAACAAGATACATGTACAAATGTATCACAAAAGAATAATATACATCCTAGCTACCCGGTGCTACATATCAGAGCCAACCGACCAAAAGAATGAAGACACGCTTCACAAAAAGACCTCCAGCATACCTACTCTACAATGCCTCATAGAGCATCATAAAACAGCAGAAGAGTGAGAAATATTATCATAATAACAATGCATATAATTATATATATATATATAAACATAAAAATACACATATTACACATTCTCACCACAATTCATCACATTTTCATCCATATACATCACAATGTATATATATATATCAACCAAGCATATTCATCATGCACACTTTCACAATTTTCAATCATTCCGTAAAAACATACACAATTATGTTCATTCAACAACACATCATTATAAAGATGATAAATGCAAATCATAGAGACCGACTCACGACTCTATGCAAATGCAATGCGGGTACCGACTCAATCATCACTAGTTCACTCAGGAACTCTGCTAGAACCATCGCTCGTTACCGAAGTAACTCCCCGTCGGGCCTACGATGTTCACCCATTGCTCACACCCCACATGGGCACACAATGTTTATGGATCGCTCACACCCCACATGGGCACACGACCCGATCGCTCACACCCCACACGGGCACACGGTCCGATTGCTCACACCCCACATGGGCACACAATCATTTGTAATCATCGCTCACACCTCACATAGGCACACGACGTTACAACGGATTCTCATTAGAATCTCTCAACACAAGAATGCACATCATGATGCTTCACATGCAAAATGACTCGAAAGACATTCTTGAAATGCATACATATTCACAATATATTCATGCATTCATCACATATAATCCATCTACATTCACATCAATTGTATAACAACATACACATTTATCCAAACAAATCAATTTACGGTTTACCGGAAAAGTCGGCTAAAAATAATATTTTCCATCATCATCAAAAAGTACTCATCCACAACTTTGATTCGATATAAAGAACACTTAAATCCGATAAACAACGAAGAAGATATGTATTTTTCAAAATAACGCAAAAACATAAACCGGAGGCCCGACACTACGAAACGGTTCGAAAATACTGTTCCAATTGGACCAGGTTTAGACCTAAAAACCATTTTTCCTAGAAATAACATCTCGTTAGCTTCCCAACGCTTCGAACGGGGGTCAAAACCGACTTACGGTTCAAGAGATATGAATTTCCGAAGTTTTTCGAAAAATCAGGATTTTCCACCTACAGCACGCGTCCGTACGCCTGCGCACAAAACCTGAATTTCTGCTACATTCTGGTACAGCTGCGTAATCGCCCGAAACCCGAACGATTCAATTACTTTCTTCCGAATAAATACATGGTGATATCACATAAATACACACCAACATATTAGGATCAAGAAAAACCCGATTCCACGACTTTTATTTTTCACCAAAATCTCTAAACCCTTAATCACCAAAATTGTGAAAACTCACATAATCAACCAAATTCAACAAAACGAGTTTCTATAATCTCAGTCTAACCTCATGCGACTAATCTTCACAATTTATTTCAAATTTCATCCGTGAAAACATCGATTCTAACCGATTATGTCAAAATCCAACCTAACCTCAAATATTTCTAACACAACCAAAACAATCGAAATAAAACATACATAATCGTATACAAAGTTAAGATAACGATATTTCACACCCTTACCCGATTTAATCGATTCTTAGAGGTCGTTTCGTCGATTTCTAGCTTTTCTCCACTTTTCCTCTTTTTCTTCTTTTCTCTTCTTTCTCTCTTTTTCTCTTATGTTTTCTTTTCTTTACTAACTTTCTCACTTCTAACTTATTATATCTTTTCTTTTCTTAAAATATCTCACAAATATCTAATAATACATTTTCTCACTTAAAAATATCTAACTTATCATTTTCTCACATAATTTCTAACTTATGATTAATTGAGAAAAGTCTAAAATACCCTCCATTCTAATTTCCCCGAAAACTCTCGAAAACGGTAAAATAACATTTAACACACCAGTTTAACAAATAAAATAATTTATCACCCAATTAAAATAAAAGACTCAAGAATAATGGAATAATCAAAATCGGGGCGTTACAACTCTCCCCCACTTTAAAAAATTTCGTCCTCGAAAATAATACCTGATTCAAACAACTCCGGATACGACTCTCGCATCCCACTCTCTAGTTCCCAAGTCATATTGCCTTCCGCAGCGCCTCCCCACGCTACTTTCACAAGCGCAATATCCTTGCCTCTTAGTTTCTTAACTTCGCCGTCCAAAATCCTAACCGGTAAAGCTTCCACCGTAAGGTTATCTCTCACTTCAACCTCGTCCATAGGAATAACATGTGACGGATCCGGAACATATTTCCGAAGTTGCGAAACATGGAATACGTCATGCAAATTCGAAAGGTTCGGAGGCAACGCCACACGGTAAGCCACAACACCAACTCTTGAAGTAATCTGATACGGACCAATAAAACGAGAAGTCAACTTCTTCGACTTCAAAGCACGACCCACACCCGTAACTGGTGTAACTCTCAAAAACACATGGTCGCCTTCTTGAAACTCAAGATCTTTCCTTCTCTTGTCATGATAGCTCTTTTGTCTACTTTGAGAAGCTTTCATCTTCTCCCGAATAAACTTCACTTTCTCCGTCGTTTGTTGTACCATTTCCGGTCCAACTATCGTCCTCTCGCCGGTTTCATGCCAACACAAAGGTGTTCGACATCTCCGACCATACAAAGCCTCAAATGGTGCCATACTTATACTTGAATGAAAACTATTATTGTAAGTGAATTCAATCAACGCCAAATAACCATCCCAAGCACCACCTTGCTCGAGTACACAAGCACGCAATAAATCCTCCAACGATTGAATCGTCCTCTCGGTTTGACCGTCCGTTTGCGGATGATAAGCCGAACTCAATCTTAGCTTAGAACTCAAAGCTTTTTGTAAACTCTCCCAAAACCTCGATGTAAACCTAGGATCTCTATCCGATACAATACTCTTAGACATATGGCACCTATCAACTCTGTTGGATTTTTTGTTTGTTGGGAATATGTAACACTAAAATAAAGAAGGAGTTGATGAATAATTTTGTTGAAAATTTCAAAGCGTGTGAATTTCACATAACCTTTAGGATTAATTCGCCCCTACCAATTATAGTATAATGGATACAATTGAGATTAACAGCGAATTCTCTTAAGGATACTTTGTATTCCTTAATGTGAATTGTACAAACACAATAAGTGTATCTTTTGATAATTGATTACAGAATAATGTTTCTTAAACTTTACTCATGCATTAATGAAGTGAATGATGATTTAGAATAATATAAATGATAAAGAAAAAGGTGTATGTATTTCCATATTTTGTGTGTATTATACTTCTCAAATGTCTCTATTTAAAGACAAGTTCAAGTCATTTGATGAAGAGAAACATCATTTGAAGAATGATTTCTGCATCTGTATAATGAACATGTATATTATTTGGCATACAAATTTATAACCAAGAAACGGGCTATATAAGTTTGTAAAGTTGCACCCTTTTAGCCAAGGGGCGTGTGTTCGAATCTCATGTTCATTAGTTTTGGAATAAAATTTTATTGTTGTTGTTTTAACTCAAAAATGACATAGTAAATATTCAAACCCGTGACTATTGAGTGCATAGAGTCACACCTTACCGCTAAACCATATATCTCAACTGTCATTAAATTTAATAACAATTCATATACATATTACAAAATTAAAGCTTGCATAATATTTTGGAAATCATCTACAAACTCTAAATTGAAACCACATGAAAAAGAGAAATAATAAAAGAAACCCATTCATTGAAACAGAAACAAAAAGACAAAAAGAAGAGTTCCAACCTCCAATTCTAAATAGAGCAAAAACACAGCCTAAGGCTTCTCTACTGTCTTGGGTCTTCCCGTCAAACATTTTTCCATGAGAGCATCGGAAACCTCCTTCACAAACCTGCCACAAAATTCAAGTTCAAACTAACACTAGAACGACAACTTTACATGAAAACAAAAGCAAACTATTCATACAATTAAATATTAAACATGAACACCAATAAAAAATGTTGGAACATTATTTCAATATTCCAAGATAGATGAATTTGAAAAAATTCCTTAAGTCTTATATTGGGTGTTTGTTCAATAAAACCCCTTAGTTCCACATTGTTTAGGTGAGATACACTACTACAAAAAACATATACAACAACGGTTAAAAGGAGATATTATCATGTAGGACTGATTGTTGTTACTTACAATCACGGTTGTATGACCATTGTAGAAAATTGAAAAACGTGTTACCTATAATCACGGTTGTTTTAAATACCTGTTGTAAAAGGTTTGTCAATTTTCTTTTTACCACATGTTTTTCCTGACTACATTTATAACTTTTATCACAATATACAATATTAAATATTTAACACAACATCAAGAATAACAAGATTAACATGAATAATAAGAACAATAACAAGAAGAAAAAGAACAACAACAATAACAATAACAATAACATCAAGAATAACAGCAAGAATGACAAAAACAACGAGAAAAATACCAAGAACAACAAGAACAATAACAACAACAAGAACAAAAATTAGAATAATAAAAAGAACAACAAGAGCAACAACAAGAACAACAAGAACAATAACAACAACAACTACAACAATAACAAGAACAAGAACAACAAGAACAATAACAAGAAAAATAACAACAACAAGAACAAAAATAAGAATAACAACAAAAACAATAAGAGCAAAAACAAGAACAACAAGAACAATAACAAGAACAACAAGAACAATAACAATAAGAAGAACAAAAATATGAATAACAACAAGAATAACAAGAGCAACAACACAAACAACAACAAAATAAATAAATAAATAGAATTGTTAAACAATAACATTTTACCTATAGAATCGTTAAATAGGAATTAACTGTAATACGTTAATCAAAGCAATGTTTCTGACTATCGTTTGTGGAAGAAATGATGTTTTTAAGTTTGGTCTAGTGGATGAATAATGTTTCGTAAATGGAAGAAATTTAGAGGCAGAAGATGAAGTTTGTCTAAGTACGTCTAGGGCAAAAGTGAATGAACTAAAAGAATTATATATATCTTAAAAAAATATGTGCCACCTATAACCACGATTGATTTAAATACTCGAGGTGAAAGGTCTGACACCTATAACCACGGTTGATTTAAATACTCGTGGTGAAAGCTCTCTAAGAATTTTTTTTAAAATAAGTAAATAACCAAAAATGTTGGTGTTGGGATTTGAACACATGACCATACGCCCCTTTTCACCACGGGTATTAAATCAAATGTGGTTATAGATGGTTAAATAAATTTTAAAAACATGCATGCGCCTAAATATTACATATTACAACGGTTGATTGAATATTCGTAGTAACGCGAGCGTGATTATAAGTGTTTTCCGTAGTAGTGATATTTAGGTATCTCATTCATTATATAGGGAAATTACTTGTAGTAACGTGAGCGTGATTATATGTGTTTTCCTTCCCCTCTCCCATAACTCTACATCATTCAAATTGTCGAAGCGCCAACTTATCCCCATTTCTTTCTACTAGTTGAATTTTACGAGTATTTTCTTAAATTCTCTTTAGAGAATTGTGTTAACTTCTCCGTGTTTGAGTTAAGAAATTACAAGTATTAATTTTTGGATTATATTTGGAAAATTATTTTGAATTTCTTTTGTTTGAGAAATTATTTTTTAGTGGTCAAATGATCATTACTGAATTCTCTTTGGACAATTATTGGATAATTTTTAATTTCTCTTATTTGACAAATTATTTTAAGTGGTCAAATGACCATTATTGAATTCTCTTTGGAGAATTATCATAATTTCTCTTGTTTAAGAAATTATTACGACTGATCGTTATACTAGTGTTAGCTCCTAATTTCGACGCCTGATATTGGATTAAGGGTTCTATTCTAAGAAATAGGATTTGAGAAGTTTTAGGAGATTTCGACAGGAATAACTCCTAGAAGATTTGGTCGAATACGTCTTCATGCAAGAGAAAAGTATTTTAAGGGACTTAGAAATATTTCTAACAATTTGAAGATGTTCTTCGACAGAAGGTTGATGGGTGTCGTTCGATTCAAGGATTCAAATTTAAATAATGGAGGGAACTTCATCCTTATCCATTTGAGGGAAAGGACACGTAGTGAACATCTAAAGAATGAAGACATGCAGGATGCCATGTGTTTCGCTCTAATTAATAGGCTGTTAGTGGGTAGTTATTTTTTACCATTATAAATAGCAAGTCTTAGTATTAGGATTTGTGTGTGTTAAAATTGTACAAATTTCCCAAATCGCTCAAAGTATCCGTGTGTAGCGAGAAACGAGTTTCTGAAGAAATGTACGTGTTATGTAACACCATTTTCCTTATTCAATGAAATCCAATTAATTTCCACTCAGAAGTTTACTTTCTTTCTTTTATTTTGTTGAGTTACTTTCCAGTGCACGCTTAATTATTTCCTCGTATTACCTTCCTTTTAAGTATTGTCGAAATGCCTATGTTTCCAAATATGAACACAGTCGAAATGTTCAACATTATCCTTGTATCTTTTTAAATCGTTTTAGCACATGTTGTAGGATCAAGTTTGGTCGATCCTGCAAGTTACTCGTTTTTTTTATAAAATTGATAGACCAGAGGTTGTTTACTATTTTTGCCAGTAAACAAATTGGCACACCCGGTGGGGCAAGTGCTAAACGAATTTCTAGTACTTTCAAAAGAAATTTATAATTCCGCATTTTGATTATCTCTTCTCTATCGAAAACTATGTTGTATGTTGTTAAGAAGTGGTAAAGTAGCCACCACAAACAAAGATAGACCAAAGAGGATATATACGAGGAAAATGGCAAGTACTAATCAGCCAAATAGTTCGAATCCTCAAACTACGTCCAGTATCAATGTAGAACCTATCCTAGGGTCTTCGACTGGAGGACCCACGGTTTCTGCACCCGTATCTGAAGCCATACCATCTATGGCAAGTTCGACCCCCAACACATTCGATCGCTCATACTCAGCCCATTCTGAGTTATGTTGGATCAAGGGGTCCACCAAGGACCCCCCCCCCCCCCCCCACCAGTGGGAAATGCTAACTTTCAACCATTTTTCCCCCTGGATTTTCTATGCCTTTGCCTAGTCGATACCCGCCTTATGGGATGCCAACTTCGATGATGGCGAATTTACAGAATGCTCCTCCAGTATATACAGAACCCATAGTAACTTCACCTCTACAAGGGTCAGGATCTGGTGTTAACATTGGTCGAAACAACCAATCCTTAGGAATAGGATATCCAGCCCAAGTGCCAGGCTTGACGAATACTACTGCAGCATATTTAAGGCAACAAATGGATGAAAGTAACCATCAAATGGTCCAAATGATGTCCAAAACTATGGGAGAAATCTTTCAGCCTCTAATCCAAAATACAACCCAGACTAATCAGCAAATGGCTGCGCAGGTGACGCGCCTTGTAGATTTTTTTGGTGTGCCTAACCCTCCTTGACACCCTCAGAGAGAGAATATCGCAGGAAACCAAGGGGCAGTGTTCGAGGAAGACCCCACTATTAACCAGAACCATCAAAACCCAAGAAACATACCTCAGGCGAATTTAGCAAACGAGGGAGTAGTCGAACCCCCTAGGAATCAACCACAAATTCCTGTAGGAGAACAACCAAGGATGGTTTTGGTGAATAGAAACCAGGACGTTGACAACGTTATACAACAGGTTCGACGTCATGACGTGGCAGCAGATAATAATTTGACAGCCATGGTCGAAAGGATTATGGTCCAAAATGGGGTAAACTTTGGCCTTCGAAGGCCAAATTATACATCTCCATTGTCAGAATATATTCTCCAGTCGGAGTTACCCCCTAGAACGAAAGTCCCTAAGTTCACTAATTTTTTTGGGGACACCACTGAGTCTACTGTCGAGCACGTGGCCAGATATGTGATAGAGGCTGGAGAAATTGCGAATAATGAGAATCTTAGGATAAACTACTTCCTAAGTTCTCTGACGAAGAATTCCTTTACGTGGTTCACAACTTTGCCGCCAAATTCGATCCACAATTGGACCTAGTTGGAATGGCTATTTCATGAGCAGTTCTATATGGGTAAACGAAGATCAGTCTGAAGGAGTTGGCTAGTATAAAACGAAAATTCACTGAAACAATAGATGACTACTTGAACAGATTTCGACTGCTCAAGGCAAGATGCATTACACAAGTTCCAGAACATGAGTTAGTCAAAATGGCCGCTGGAGGCCTCGATTATTCCATTAGTAAGAAATTGGATACCCAATACTTAAGAGATATGGCTCAATTGGATGATAGAGTTTGACAACTAGAACGCCTAAAGGAAGAAAAGGCTAGGGCGAATAAGAATAAAAGGGGGGCCTACGTCGAAGTTAATGACGAAGATGAAAAATATTATAATGAGCCAGTAAGTTTCGACGAAGGCGATATTGATCTTGCTGAATTAAAACAAGGCCCACCTTATTCTTGTAAGCTGTTGCCCCCTTCGAATGGGAAAAACCCTGTCGAACCAGAAAAGAATGACAAATTCCCCAAGAAAACTTACACTTTCGACGTCACTAAATGTGATGAAATGTTCGACTTGTTAGTTAAGGATGGTCAGATGATAGTGCCTCCTGGTGCTAAAATGCCTCCTTTAGAACAGAGGAAAAAGAGAGGTTTTTGTAAGTATCATAATTTCTTGGGACATAAGACTTCTCAATGTTTTATTTTTCAGGGATCTTGTCTAGAGTGCTATCCAAGAAGGAAGGCTCAAGTTCAGTGAGAAGTCCAAAAGCTAGATGAAGATCGATTCAGACCCCTTACCAGTGGCTAATGCTCACTATGCAGTGCCAACGGAGGTTAATATGATCGAGGTTGATGAAGGTCTCAAGAACAATATCAACATGGTCGAAGTCACTGATGACTTCAACAATGGAGTAGTCATGGTCAGGATCACTGAAGGTCTTGACCAAGAATTCATAAAGAATTTTGCAAGCGGGGTTGTCGAAAGTTTCACCAAAGACACCACTGATGGTGTCGACATAGGGGTTACTGAAGACCCTAACGAAGGAATCACTGAGGATTCCCAATGGATAATGGTAACCAAAGAAACCGCTGACGGTTTTGTTCAGATGGAAAAGGCTACTAAGAGCCTTCAGATGAAATTTGTAAGCTTGATATCACTGAGGTTTCAAAACGGAAATTAACATGCTGGAGATTTCGCAAGAGGCACCCATGGAGGTCAATGATTAACGTCGATAGGAAGAATAAAACAAGTTGGTCTTCCCAAAAGAGGAGGAAAATTTGATTGACTTTATTCACAGGTGTCAAAAGAATAGGTCAGAAGTCATGTTGTGTCCCCGGTGTAGTGATGTATTTGACAAGAAGGCAGCGCAAAATCTCGAAGGAGTTCGAAAGGCCAAACAAAGGTGTGAGGAGAAAGCCTGTCATGGCCAGCGGGGTTTCGACCCAAGGAAGTCTGCTTCGAAGCAAGAAGAGCCGAAGACTAGAGTTCTAGGGGCAAGGCCCGCTATTTTTAAACCATTTACAGAACTTTCCAACAGCAAGTGGGTAAAACCAAATGAGAATAAGGAAAAGAGCCAACAGAAATGGCAGAGTTTTGATGTAGTAAGAGGCACTTCGATGGCCTCAAACAAACTAGCTTACGTCTCAGAGAACTACAAAGGGAAAAACCCCATGTCTAGGTCCCAGTGGAGGAGGGAATAAAGACGAAGGAAAGCCCAGAGATAAGATGAGGCGAAAGCAGAATCCAGCACCAACGTGCTAGTCGACATGAAAAAGCCAAAATCTGTCGAAAAGGTGCCTGCCGCTACACCAGAACAAGCAGGCAAGGAAGAACATGATCGAAATGTTGTCGAGGATGAATTGCTCACTAATAATTTTGATTCAGGATCAGAGCAGTCTTTAGACATTTTGGTCAATGTGGTATCTAATCTACCGAGGTAGTTCGACCAAGTATGTGAGGTCAGAGATACGACAGATAACATTGATGTAAAAATGGCCACACATAGGCCAATTTGCTATTATGTGATGAATAACGGGTGTATCGAATAGAAAAATGCATTCTTCGAAAGGCCTAGTCAAGAAACCTTGATCCCATGTCTAGAACCAATGCAATGCCTAAATGAAGATGCAAATGAAATGAAGCATAAGCCAAAAGGTTAAGAAAAGATGAGGAAAATTTTGGGGTGCTACATCTGCCCCTATTCAATCAACTTGGACATGAACGAATGACAGCAACGACTTTCAGACATTCAAGGTAGAAGGATATTGAATAAAAAAAGAACCCAGAAATTTGCACTCTGTGGGGAAAGAAAGGTAGACCATGGGTACTGCCAACAGATCTACGACCCTGGGAATTGATTAAAAGATTTTCTATGGAATGAAACTTCTGGAGCAAAGAACCCTTCGTAAATAAAAAGGCTAGTAGTCAGCACTGCGGCTGGGAAAGTGCATTGTATGATATCAGGACGGTGATTGGAACGTCGGTTAGGTTAACCAGGCTTACGACATCAACTCCGAGGTTGTGGAATAACCACACATCAATTCTGAGATTGAGAAAAAGGAAATAGGCTTCAACTCTGAGGTTTGGGCTATATATTAGTCAACATTAACCATGGGTTAAGAAACAAACTTTGCATAAACAAGATATACATTAACTCTGAGGTTGGGGATACAAGACATACGTCAACTCGAAGGTTGGGGAAGACAAGATCGCTCGTCAACTCCAAGGTTGGGAGATCACAAGGTAAACATCAACTCTGAGGTTGGTAAAAAGGTAGACATCAACTCTGAGGTTGGAGAAAACAGGCGTCAACTCTGAGGTTATGGAAGAAAGGCGTCAACTATGAGGTTTGGGAAGAAAGACGTCAACTCTGAGGTTGGGGAAGAAAGCGTCAACTCTGAGGTTGGGGAAGAAAGTCGTCAACTCTGAGGTTGGGGAAGAAAGGCGTTAAGACAGAGGTTGGGGAAGAAAGGCGTCAAGTCTGAGGTTGGGGAAGAAAGGCATCAACTCTGAGGTTGGGGAAGAAAGGCATCAACTCTGAGGTTGGAGTTACCAGATACACATCAACTCTAAGGTTGGAGTTACCAGATAGACATCAACTCTGAGGTTGAAGCTTTGAATGGATAATGTCCCCTTCGGAGGAATGGAATCACTGTTTTGATTGAGGGTTAATCTAGACTTTCGTGCAAGGTACCAAATCTGACTTATGCTTCGTATGCATGTTTGAATTTTTCTATGGCGTAATGCTCCACATCAAATGGAAATGATACGCATTTTGGTAGATGCAATGTAATAATGATTACTATATGCAAGAATGAGAAGACACACCGCTAGGGAATGTGCAGAACGGAAAAAGTAAACTTCACTAAGGAATGGATCACCGATATCTGATCTACTGTGGGGAGATAACCAACTGTACTACCAATAACTATTGGTGCTGCAAACTCTGTCGGAGAACTGCCAATGAAGGTTGGACCTTGAACTGCTGAGAAGGACAATAACCATTGGAATTTAACCTGAGGGGAATTATCATACCTGACCTTTGAGAAAGATAACCCTGACTTCTTACCGTCTTCAAACTGATTAGGAATATTCCATCATCTCACACTGCTGGGAATGAGAAATCCTCCTACACTGTTGGGGATAAGAAATCCTCATACCGAACCCTTCTCTACTTGAGGATGATTTTCTGCTAGGGGAAGAATATAACTTCTAATACCTGTCCAGGAAAAGATACCTTCTGGCACCTTGTCGAGGAAGAGAACCCTCATACTTGGACCAATTTTGGCGCTTCACGCTTCTGCTGATCAACAGCATACTTATTATCACGAGTGAACAAGGGTTCCTTTAACTCTCACGTTGTCTCAGACCACAGGGTCTATTGGAAGAAATCGTCTCAAGAGGATTTTATAGAAAACTTGGCATTCAAAATGTCCCAGTGCCTTCAAACTCTTTGAGAGATTTATCGGATCTCGACGTAACTGCCCCAGACTGCATAATCTATGAATTAATTTGCCTTGAAATATCTGCCTCAAACCGATTGATCTTCAAGAGATTTGCCAAATCTCGACATGATTGCCCCTATTTGGCTGAACTTTAGAGAGATTTCTCAATGTGACTGCCCCAGATTGGCTACATCTTATCCCGACTTACTAAGAAAGCCCACGCTACACAGAGTCTCTTGGCAACATGCCTCTTGACATGACTGTCCTTTGGAATTTTTAGGCATCTCAACTCGGCAGGTTCAAGCTTCTCGACTGATGTTTGTTATGTAAGCCTCCTTGATGTTTAAGCACAAGTATGCAAGCAGAAAATATTTATTATGAGAATAATAATTCTAATTCAACACACATGTTAATCTTGAGGATTTTATTGAAAAGATATCGCCAAACCTTGTGAACGAGTCACTAGTTAGGATGTGACATTGATTTTTGAATGGAAGACATTATGCACATGCAATACGAACAAAAATCTTATTAGCATAACTCATGGGAGTCAGGAACGTTATCTCGTTGAAGTACACCTTCAGGATAAACCCTGCTTCAGTTAGGCCTTTTAAGGGTTATAACATGGCCTGGTTCATGGTTTTAGAAAAAAGGATTTATGGCTCAAAATTTGTTTGTACCCACTCATTCTCCTTGTTGTTCTCTAGTCCTATGTCCAGCTAATTTGGCACAAGCACTCACTTTTCAAAAGGTTTTGTGAGGAGTGACAGTTAATGGAACCACGAGGTTTTCAGAGTGGAAGCCACCTCTTTTGTCTTTGGTGTTTTGCGGTCACAAGATTTTGCTCTTATTGGAGATTTTTCATTTGACCTTTTGTTTTTTTTCTATTTGTTTTTGCTCTTTATTTTCCCTGATTTTTCCATGACTGATTCTCTTGAAATTTTCGATTTTGAAGTCCAGCGGGATACCCTAACTTTTACCTAAATCACTTGTTTTTAAGCTCTCGACTTAGAGGGCTTTCTTTATCTTTTTTTTTTTGAACAAATCATGCGACACTGGCTGTCTTGACTTCTACGAAAGAGTTGTGACTGCCTCATTCCTTTTGATGGTATGGGACAACCATTGTGGTTTCACGCCCCTTGACCTCTTGATGCATGAGGAATAAAAGGTGACTTATCTTCGAATGGGACCCTCCTTTTAAAATTTGGACGCTTGATCAAATTAACTGAGAACTACCCTGCCCCTGGTTTAAATGTGAGGATTTTTTTCACATGACAAGAAACTCCCTCTTCATGGCTCAAAGGGGTTGACAAGGGTCTATCTCTCTTATATCTTCGATGTTTGAGGATTTGGAACAATGCATGTTTATCATCAATAAGGTTTTATCCAAAAGCATACGACTAGAGATTTTTGTGTTTTTACCTCATCATCCTCCCTCCAAGAGTTTAAGCAAGAAAGTAGGTATTGCAATGCATAAAACATCTTTGTGAGTGAACATGAATGAATTACTTCAAGAAAAACATACTCATTATATTATGATCATCATTCAAAACAAACAAGTTTTTACATGTAAACAAAGCATTAACAAACAATGAAAAATACAAACAAAAATGCAGTAAAGAAATTGATGATTTCCATTGTTGAGGAGGCCTGACTCAGTCTTGACTAATTGCTTCTGACGACGTACTTGTAGTATGAGTGTTCACTTGCGAAAGGAGGCTTCAATTTATATGCAGACTGTCTGCAGTGAATGGGATGACCTCTGAGTAGACCAGATCTTGCACTTTGTGCTTGAACACATTGCAATCTTAATTTGAATGGCCGGTGTTTCCGAGTGATACTCGCATCTAGCATCCATGTCATAACCAGGAGGAATACTGTCTGGAACAGGATTGGCCTCTCTTAGTTGAACCAAAGAACCTTCGAGAAAATGAGTAAGTAGCTGATTGTGAGGAATAGTAATGGGATTGAACCTTCTCTCAGGCCTTATTGATCTCTGTTGTCTCTACTGCTCATAATTCTGCTGTTGAGGAACATAAGGTTGCTGATAATGAACAGGCTGTTGAGCAGTTGGAATAGATACATCATTAGATTCTCCCCTTCCTCCCAACATAAGGTTTTTTTGCATCTTCAGAGGAACTATCAGCAGCTTGAATCTTTCCCATTTTGATACCGCTTTCGACTCTTTCTCCAACCCTGACCAGATCTCAGAAATCGATGGAAGCACTACCAACCAACCTGTCGTAGTTGGGCCCTTGCAAAGTGCTCATGAACATGTCCACAAGCTCTCTTTCCAACATAAGAGGTTACACTCGGGCAGCCAATTCACGCCACCTCTGACCGTACTCTTTGAAGCTTTCGTTTTGTCCTTGTGTAAGATTCTGTAGCTGAGTCCTGTTAGGATCCATGTCTATATTGTATTGGTAATGCTTAACGAAAGCTTCTGCAAAATCCTTCCAGCTGCGAAATGAGTCATCTCTAGTTGCATATACCACTCTAAATACGCCTCAGCTAGGTTGTCCTGAAAGAAATGCATCAATAGTTTCTCATAATCTGAATATTTAGATATTTTCCTAAAATATGCCCTAATGTGAGTCTTAGGATAGGTGGTTCCCTTGTACTTGTCATAAACAGGCACTTTGAACTTTGGAGGGATTCTCACACCTGGGACTAGACCCAAGTCAGCCATGTCCATACCCAGAGTATTTAGGTTCTCAAAAGCCTTCATTCTCCCTTCGAGCATACAAAAATTCTTGTATGCCTTGGTAGGGAAACCTATCTCATCATCGTAAAATTGTTCATCTTGATTATCCACCTCACGACGAGGAACATGAATCTCAGCAGTCGTGCTCCTTGATTGACTCATAGGAGGGGGTGGAGGAATATCAGTTCATGGAGGATTCACATCTCCGCCCGGAGCATTACCACCAATAACATTCCCATTACCAGCCTCTGGGATAACAACAGAATGTATGTGGATCAGCACCCTTAATTCCTCTTGACGTTGAGTCATACCTTGCATCACATCCATGAACTGAGCCATACGAGTCTGGACTTTCAAAAATTGTGATTGTACTTGATCCATGATCCGCCTCTGGTTGCTGCGAGATGTGTGGTGGTGACAAATCAAGCCTACAGTTCTAAAGAGAAGACCAAGTCAGAATAGGAATCCTCATCCTTGAATACCTTCTATGAATGCATGCATGCATTAGAGTATGCAAATCCATGTTCGATTATTTCCAAGGAATCTTTCTGCTTTGATTCAAGATTTTTCAATGAAGAAACACAATAAATAGATGGGAAGCTCAACTACGAGACGCAAAGTTAAGATCCTTGGAAATACAAGAACATGTATGTCAGAATGCAAACATGTTATGATGATATGGATGCAGAGACATGGGATCAAAGCTTCCATATATTCTGAATAACTACTGTGCTGATGACGGCATAACCTCAAAGGTCTGCTCTGGCGAGAATACCAGAATACCATAATACTTAGAATACCAAGTTCATAAGTCCACACAAATAAGAACACCAGAAAACCAGGTATGTTGAAAGTCAAGGTTTCCTGCAAAACCCATCCTCTCTCACATGTTGGTTCTAGTCTCTAACGACACCCTAGCAGGTCCTCTGTTTCACGGACTCTCAGGTCGAGAAATGATGATACGTTCACCATTTCTAGTTTGGCATCATTATCCCTCAAGGAGGCCTCCACTGATTTTCCATGAACGGTCTCCAGAGTCATATGCTCTCTAAGTCAACACCTTATCATCTGCGCCAGACGCATAGGATAGAATATCTCTAAAGAAAACCTCGTCTGAATGTGGGTCTCGTGTCAACTAAATGTAGCCAAACGCCACACAAGCCACACGAATATCCACTCTAATCCTATGTATGTACTCAAGCCTAGATATTGGGCTTATCTCTGATAGAACCAACCACCCAACAACACAGCAGCAACAGAACATATGATAACAGTAATCAAATGCAAGTAATGTAGTAATATAGTAATATACAACAGATAATGTACAACAGATACATAAAATAAATGCACAAAAATAAACACCCAATGAACAAAACTAGACAAGCGCAAGGATTGACTCGCATTAGGAACCCCTCTCCGCAGCAGAGTCGCCAGCTGTCGCAACGCAAAAAACAACCGGCAGAAAAACAGAGTCGCCACTAAACGTTATTTATCCCGACGGGGGAAAGGAACCGATCGAAGAAACCTCAAAAGGAAGAAGACATGGTCATCTCAACCAAATCTTGGGTTTGGGAGTCGGTTACGCGAGAGAAAGGTTTTAGCATCCCCTCGCGTCCATTGTACTCAACAGGATCCACGCTTGTTGTCTAATCAAAAAGTGTGTTATCAAAGCTCTATTGCTAAACGGAAATGACAAAAGAAAACCAAAAGGAGACTCGATAAGACTTTTCCGTCCTAGGCCTACGTATTCCCTTGTGCAATGGGAAAGTCAGAGTCAATGTAGTTCGGAGTTACGACCACAAGTTGGTTAAGTGTTTTTATGAGCAACGTTAAGTTCGTATTCTAGTAGTTAGGGTCGATGCCTGTTTGCGGTAGAACGAAAATAACGTACTCTTTCTGAAAATGATTTGACACCAATCCCGAAGGATAAAAAGATTTCCATTTGGTTTGTGAATTTTAGATAGAAGTGAATTGAATTGATTTGAGACTCGTATTGCATTAAAGTCTATGACATAGGAGCAAATGCGTCGCAAGATCGCCCCCAAACGGGACGTATGTTAAACACTGTAGCAGTGTATACATCAGCATCATGACACATATTTAAGGATATCATGGAAGAATGAGCAATAAAATGCATCACAAAACTTTAATCAAGCATCAAGATTGTAAGCCACTAAGATTGAGCAACAATTAGCATGTAATAAAGGAATTAAAAAATACACATGATTATGCATCAACAATGAAACAAATGCACACGAATTTGCAAGGATCAAACATGAACAATGCACCAAATAAATCAAGTAATGCATAGGAACAGGCATTATCGTCAAACATCTTGAATATTTAACCACAATAAGCAATTGTCATAGGATCAAACACTTAGTAGGCACGCACATTCACAATGCAACAAGAACATGTTTCAACAATTTTCATTCATCAACAATGTGTACAGACAAGTCTCAACATCAAACATCTTGAATATGCAACACCAACAAGCAATTATCAAAAGATCAAACACTTAGTGTGCACATGTATTCATCAAGAATGCAAACAATTAATCATGAATCATGAGGTTTAGATTTGAAAAGCAATTTTCCACAACTTAATCACTTGATTACTACATGTCAGGGCATGCACTTATTCACACAAAAAAGTTACATAAAATAGAAATAATCAAACACCAATTGAAACCATCAAACATCAAGATCAACAATCAAATCAACCAATGGACCAATTAACACCAAAATCACAAGATCTACAATGTGAAAATGCAAATTAAGAAAAAATAAGAAGTAGATCTAAGAATTACCAACCTACAAAGCGGAGATTTACTTTGGTGATTATTGCAAACAGAATTTGATGCTTAGAAACAAAGAAATCCAGAGATCCAAGGAGCTTTAGCAATAAAAGTTTAAGATCAATGCAATAATCCAAAAGCTCTTCAAGAAGTGATTCCGAAATTCAAGCAAGATCCAAACAAACTTCAAACTCAGAATTAAACAATGGAAGATGATGCAATGGAGGTTTATCTTAAAAATTCACAAATTGCAATGCACAATTTGTGAAGCTTTTGGTTATGGAGCTTTAGTGAGGGTTTTGAAAAGAGAGAAAAATGAGGGAAAAGTGAGAGAGAAATGAAAATTTGAGAGGGAAATCAAAGTATGAAATTTTCCAAAAATATAATTCTTCGAAAAAATCTGAGTTTGGGAGCTTAAATACACAAAAAAGGGTCAACACGCGCAAACGGACGACCGCTTGCTACTCTGTGCGTCGACTTAAGGGTCGACCTGAAGTTACCCGTAGCTAATATGGCCTGAAAATATGCCTGTGCGTCGACCTAAAAGCCTTCCATGTGTGGACCTAAAGTTGTACGTCGACCTAAGGGTCGACCTGAGGCTGGCAGAAAGCGTCAACACCTTTTTTCCAACATTAAGTCTCCATAACTTTTTATCTGTGCATCTTTTGAAGTTGATTTCTTCTACAAATTTGTAGTATATGATGTCATCTTTAATTCTAGCATTGGTTTGAACCATTTGAATTATTGATGAGGGATATATGAATCGTGCAAGATGGCCACATGAACATGTTCTTCCATACTTACTGAAATTTTGCAAAAAAACCCTAATTTAGAAACCTTTCGAAGTTTCTTGATTTCTCTTGGTAAAAGCTCATAATAACATGGATGATGACTTAAAAATACCATGGTTGACCTAAAATCTCAAGAGTTGAAATTTGTAGGTCATCAGTTGACTTTTTGACCATATGAATCCAATGCCTCCTCTATCTACTTCAAAAGTAGCCTTTGCCCAAAACCCTAAGTCAGAGACACTAGGAGCTTGATCAGATGAATCCCTTAAAATCCTTGAGACCCTAATCATCATATGATTTGGTGAGATTGTTGAGATGTTTTGATGGATATGAGAACTTTGTAGCTTGAGAATACCATGATGTTGAGACTATCTCCTTGCTTATTGTTTTGAGAACCATCTTCTCCACTTGTGAAAAGTCAAGAAACCTTTATCTCATGTCTAGAACCAATGCAATGCCTAAATGAAGATGTAAATGAAATAAGCATAAGCCAAAAGATTAAGAAAAGATGAGGCAAATTTTGGGGTGCTACACAAAATAACTCAGATACCACTCAATAGCGCGACAGTGAGAGATCGGTATCCGATCCTAAAATTTGGATTTTTAATCTCTAAAAACAACGACAACACTTTAGTTATTAAATAGGACTTATATATTTTCAAAAAATGTTTCGTAATTGTTATCTCTGGAGGGACAACATCACTTTCACGGTTTCAGAACATGACACGGACTGTGCGAGACTGAACATCATATTTATATTTATATTTACTTTGAAATTATTTTAAGTTCAATAAAAAGCGCCTAGATTTATCCGAGTCCTAGAAGTAAACCGGAAATAACATTATGGTTTCATTTATTTTAATATTAACTAAATCAATTTGTTTTGATTTCACTTTTTAGTCCCTTCTTGTTTTAGAATCATAGCCTTAGATTTACATATAATCGATAGATAACGATAAGGTTGACTATTGGTTCCTGTGGATTTGATATGTTTAAAACTACGATTGATTCTGTGCAAAAGCATAATATCCCCATCATGGATTTATTGTCAGTCAGGTTGTTTTCACTCTTATTTGCAAATGTTAATTTGTGATTTTAATGTTAATCATGTTTTCTATTGCAATAATTACTATGATTGTATTGTTCTTTACCATGAGTGAGTAGTTCATTAGGGACTAAGGGTCATGATAACTAATTCATGATTATTCGTATGATCCATCACTGATCGAGAACGAGAATTTTAACTATGAGATTATTTTAAAACCTGAGATTTTCTTTAAACACTTGTACGAAAGTAAACAGTTTTCATGTACCAATCATAGTCTGAAAGGATATGTATCGGTACCCGAGTTCAGGTTTTTAAATATTTAAGTCTGATACAAAGAAAATGCTCAGACACGATTGAGAAATGTTCCATCTTTATAGTTGCACAAAAGTAAAGAATCTCTGACGAATCATTCGGTCGTGCGAAAGCAGAGGAATTATTCATTGCATATATGACCAAACACTGGTAAAAGTAGGTGTTGTCAACATTTATCTATTTTCTACAAGTGTATCAAAGTTATTGTAATAGACGTGAAGTGATCGTATGAATGTGTCACAGTAGGGATCATGAACCCAAAGTCGTGTATGTTTCAAAGTATTTAATGATTTTTATTTAATTTATTTTACAAAAGTTCTTTTTTAACTTAACCTATTTTACAAACTCCAATTTTCGGTCACTCTTGATATAGATCGATAGAATAGAATTCCATTATCAACCTTTAGTCTCTTTCGTTCAATCACTTTTTACTATTTTGCACAATTGTATACTTACGGTGTGTCAAAGGGTCATCAATGATACCCTATTAAGTGTTAAGAATAGCTTTGTGGACTAGAAAACCAAGGTGTTATGAGGTTCGTTAGGAACTAGAAAAAAAGGTAGTTGTTAATATCTCCGACAAGTTTATCTACCTACAAAATTACATATTTCATATTATTTTAAAAAATTATAGTTTTATTTTTGTCATCAAACTCCGAGGTCTTGACTAAAGATTTGTATTCCAATTAAAACAACAATTTGTATGATGACAATAATCGCCTTTACATGTAACATTAAATTAATTAGTTTTCAGAGCATTTATCAATTTACAAATCATTTTCATCTAACAAACATGAATGTAAAATTTATCAATGGATTTCCAAAGTTCATCATTTTCCATTCATTTTTAAAACCTTTAAATGTCCAATTCTCTCAGACTTCAAAACTATCACTAGCAAATACGAATTTCATTCTTCTATTGATTTGCAGTAACATTTATAACAAAGTAATCCTAAGAGGAGTCTAGCTGTGATCAAATTTAGGAATTCAAAGCATTATAAGTTACCTATAATAATTATCCACCAAAATCAAGAGATCACAATCCAATTGTGTCCTGAAGCAAATGCATTAAAAATTGAGTTTAGAATCAAGACACTTTTAAGGGATTAAAAGAATTCATTGCTGAAACATATGATTCACATTATCAATATATATATATAGAGAGAGAGAGAGAGAGAGAAAAGGAGTGATGCACTGACAGTGTAAAAAAGTTTTACACTGTCAACTAATGACGATCAAGCATCCCGCCAATAATCATATATATATATATATATGATTATTGGCCCATCAACAACCATTTTTTTTTCAATGATTATTACACCTCCAATCTTATCTTCATTTTTTCTACTAATGAAAACTACAATTAAATTAATGTTGTAAGAGTGTTAGTAGCTATAAAGTAAAAAAATTTAAATATTTTTAAATATGTTAATCACTATGGATCTATTTAATAACATTTTGGTAAATTCAAAGCAATTAACATGTATTAAAAATTTATAAATCTTTCACTCTAGAGATACTAAGATGCTCTCTTATAATTTTAATGTAATTGTGGTTTTCATTAACACAACAAATAAGAGAAGATTGAAGGTGTAATAATTAACCATTGAAAAAAATAAAGGATTTTTAATAGACCAGAATATATGCAAGTTTGGCTAAAGCCCTAGGTAGGGACAAAATTGCTCAGAAGGAGGAAACCATAATCAATGTAAACGAAAATAAAACTTGTTATAAATTAGACGTTTGACGAAAAATGTGTTAGATCAGTATTATTCTTGTTTTTTTTTTCTTCTCTGCTATTTTAAAGATAAACAACACATTCATTTATAAGTTGTCGTGTGCCTCATCCAAGTCCAACTGACTTATTCTCCTAATCTTTTTTATTGCCAACAAAACAAGAAAAAATAATAAAACAATACGATTTTATGAAACAAAACAAACTTACAACATTTGTTTTTGATGATGGTGTCAGTTTGAACGAGGTATATCCAAAGCTCCACAAGAGATAAATTTTTTTATCATAAATAATTGGGTTAATACCTCTTTTGCCCCCTCCCATATAGGAGAAATCTCAAAAATAACCCTGTAAAAAAAAACACAGATTCCATCCCTGCCATTTGTAGATTCCCTCTTTTTGCCCCCTGAGTAGATTTGGTCAACAAAATTGATGACATGGCTGCTTAGTTGGAATTTTATTTATTTTTTCTATATATTTAAATTACACACGTGGCATTTTATTATTATTTTAATATTTGATGTTGAAATACTTAAAATTCAAAAATTCAAAAAATTGCCCACTACAAGGATTGAACCCACCCCCTTTTGTTTCAAAGCTTAAGCACCTACCACTAGGCTAAAGCCTTTATCTTGTATTTTAATTGCTTTTAAACATACATATTATACATTTGCATACTTGTTTTCATTTTCATCAATTATTATTAGAATATATTGTAACTATATTATATATACTATAACTATTATTAGAATATAGTTAAATAACATATTGTAAATATTATACTGTAACTATAATTTTTTTACATATTATACATATTGTAACTATATTGTAGCTAAATTCTAAATATTTACTAAGTATTAATATTAAAACACATTTACTAAATTATTATTTATATTTTACAGTAAATAATAACTAAATAATAATTTCAGCTTATTAAACTAAATAATAACTAAATATTTATAAATAGTAATTACTGTAAATAAAAGCTAAATATTTATAAGTAGTTAAGATATTTGTAAAAAATAATAACTATTTGTAACTAAACTAAATTAATAATAACTAAATAATATTTATAGTTAAAATAAATACAGTAAATAATAATAATTAATATTTTAAAAAAACTGTTATTTGAAAAAAAAACTGCTATTTTAAAAAAATTGTTATTTTAAAAAACTCTTAATAAAAAACTAAACTAAATAAATAAATATAATAGTAGTTTTAATATTAGTAATTACTAATAAACTGAAAATAAAAATATTAGTAATTAATAGTAAACTGAAAATTAAAATATTTTTAATTAAAATAACAGTTTTTTATATTAATAATTAATAACAAACTGAATTTTTTTTTAAATTAATTATAACGTTAAATAAAAATAAATAATTTAGTTTTTATGATATAGATTTGAAATAAAATAAAGAAATAAATAATTTTTAAATAATAGCATTAAATAATTTTAGAAAAAATTATTCATTAGTTCAGTTAAAATTATTTAACGCTAATAATTACATTAGTTAAAAAATTATTAAATAAAAATTATTCATTTATTTAACGCTAATAATTTAGTATTAATTAATGTTTTAACATTAAATAATTCAGTATTAAAATTAATAATAATATTAATTTAACATATTAATATTAAATTTACAGTAATTAATTAATTAACATTTTATTTTAGTATTAATATTAATATATAATTCATTATTAATATTTAGATTAATAGTTCAGATTAATAATTCATGCTTAATCATAGTTCAGATTTATAATGTAATATATAATTTTCAAAAGGATAATATAACAAAACAATCAAGATGACCTAGTGGTGGAAGGCGCCCCACTTAAGCTTTAAGTCATGGGTTCAATTCTCATGAGTGACAAAATTTTGATATTTTGACATTTTAACATGCAATCAATAAAATATTAATAAAAATGTCACGCGTGTAATTAAATAAATAAAAAATAAAAAAATGCTAACAAAGCAATGCCATGTCATCAATTTTGTTGACCAAATCTACTCAGGGGGAAAAACGAGGGAATCTACAAATGGCAGGGATGGAATCTGTGTTTTTTTTTACAGGGTTGTTTTTGGGATTTCGCCTATATGGCAGGGGGCAAAAGGGGTATTAATCCTAAATAATTTAATGAGAATTTGATCATGACTGCATCTCAACTACATAGATTTCTCGTTGAGATGTAGGGAAATAGAAGATATAAGGGAACTAAGTTGAATCCATCAAAGTATAAGTAAAACACAAGTATATCTTAAACATAATAAATTTAGGCTTAAATAATGATTTAGTCCCTGTAAGTTGGCGAGTTTTTGGTTTTAGTCCCTGAATCTTTTTTTTTTTGGTCCAAGTCCCTATATGTTCAATTCCTTTTGGCGTTAGTCTCTGCTGTTACCCTTCCGTTACAAAAAAGGTGACTTGGCAGACGGTGGTGATGTGTAATTTTTTTTTTCATTTCTTTTTTTTATTTGTTTAACACACCTGGCTTTTAAACTTCCCCCCATGACATGTCATCTAATTCTGATGACCTTATTTTGTTTTAAGTCCCTGTAATTTAGGAATTAGGGCTTGACTTTTCCATTTCCAATTTTGTCTCTTCCATTCATCGATAGTTCAGGTAAGCTCAACGGTGGTTGTCCGGTTGCGTTTGAACTTGAAAGAATCTACCAGGTATGTCGTTTATTGTTAATGATGTTTGCAAACCTGAAAATCACTATGTTGATGTTAGCGAACTTGAAATTGGTAAGATTTATGTTAGTGATGTTTATGCTGGTAGTGATTGTTGGCATTTCTGAACACTATGTTGAAACTGGTAAGGTTTATGTTAGTGATGTTTATGTTGGTAAGTGATTTTTGGCATTTCTGAACACTATGTTGAAACTGGTAAGATTTATGTTAGTGATGTTTATGCTGGTAGTGATTTTTGGCATGTTAGTGATGTTAGTGAAGCTGAAGCTGACATATACTATGGATCTGACACAGTTCTTGAGGAAAATGTAACTAATGTTCAAGCTGAGACAGGTATTGATGATCAAAACAACAACAAAAACAAAACAACGGGATAATCAAAACAACACAAAAAATAACAACAAAACAACAACCATACAATTGGATAATCAAAACAACAACAGAATGAAGAAAATTGAAGCTAATGACCTTCTCTCCAGCCTCCTGAATGAAGAAAATTGAACCAGTCTTCATCCCAGTCGTCATCAACATCTGCATGTAAATCATTTTTCTGAACGCGACCTTTGGTAAAGGACTTCATCTTTGTCACAGATTTCTTCCCGGACAAGGTTGCTCCGGTCGATGATACAGCTGATGTTGCAACATTTGGACCGTCCTTCTTCACTTTCTTGGCCACCTTCATGGCCACGAATTTTTTTGAGGAGGTGTTCATGTTGGAGTATTGCGCAGGTAGTATATGTAACGCCCCGATTTCGATTATTCCCATTTTGTTGAGTCCTTTATTTAAATTGTGTGATAAATTATTTTATTTGTGAAATTGGTGTGTTAATATGCGATGTTGACATGTCATGATATTTTACCGTTTTTGAGAGCTTTCGGGGAAATTAGAATGGAGGGTATTTTGGACATTTCTCAATTAATGGTAAGTTAGAAATTTAGTAAAATTGGTAGAAAAGTGATTAAGTGAAGAATTATGTGAGAAAATGAATTAATGGAATTTGAGTATAAAATAAGAAAAAGAGATAAGAAGAAGAAATAGGAGAGAAATAGAAAGAAAGGGAAATAGAAGAGGAAGAAAGAGGAAGAAGAGAAAAGAGAAGAAAAAGAGGAAAAAAAGCTTGGAAATCTTCAAAACAACTTCTAGGAATCGATTTAATCGGGTAAGGGTTTGAAACTCGATTATTATATACATGTGTGTGATTATGTATGACAGATGTGGTTGAAAAATTATGTTTGGGAGAGTTTTGAGTTATATGTGAGTTTTAGGTCGATTTGTGGAATCGGTGTTTTTAACGGTTAAAAAATCGATAAAGATGTGTTTAGAATGATCTCTATATGTGTATGATCCATAACTATGCTTGGTTTTGCTGTTGAGGATGATCAAAGGTGGGAAAAATGAGAAAATAGGGGTTTTGATGATGAAGCCACGCTGCTGGGTATGGCTGTCTGGTGTAATTCGGCGGGCGAAGTGCCCAGAGCGCCGGGCGAAACGCGATTTTGGCCCCTGCGTCGTCGGGCGAAATTGAGAGGCGAGAGGGTGTCGCGCTACTGGTTTGGTTCACGTTTTTGGGGGTTTTCCTTCGCCCCTACTTCGCTGGGCGAAGTGAAGGCGAAATTGAAGCGTCGCCGGGCGAAATGTCCAAGTCGCCGGGCGCTTTTGTTTTTTTTTTAAGTAATTCTCTTTTCTTTTAAAATTCATAACTCTCGAACTGTATTTCCGATTTAAGCGTTATTTATATCGTTAGAAAGCTTATAAAATGTTCTTGCTTGTGATGATGGTTTTGAGATCGTTGGCCGATTAAATAAGTCGGAAAATCGGGAATAGTGTTATTTAACGACTTTTCCCATTTTGAATGTGTGTTTTGGGATGTGAATCATACAATAGTGCATTGATGTGAATGTTTATAGATTGTATATGATTGTATGAGATGAATGCATGAATATATTATGAATATGTATGCATTTCAAGAATGTCGTGAGTCATTTGTATGTGAAGCATAATGATGTACATTCTTGTGTTGTGCGATTCTAATGAGAATCCGTTGTAACGTCGTGTGCCAAAGTGAGGTGTGAGCGATGATTACAAATGATTGTGTGCCTAGGTGAAGTGTGAGCAATCGGATTGTGTGCCTATGTGAGGTGTGAGCAATCCATAAACATTGTGTGCCTATGTGAGGTGTGAGCAATGGGTGAACATCGTAGGCCCGACGGGGAGTTACATTTATAACGAGCGATGGTTCCAATAAGTTCCTGAGTGAACTTGAGATGATTGAGTCGGTACCCGCATTGCATTTGCATAGAGTCGTGAGTCGGTCTCTATGATTTGCATTTATCATCTTTATAATTGAGAATTGATGAATAAACATGAATATGTATGTTTATGTGGAATGACGAGAATTGTGAAAGTATGCATGATGAATGTGCTTGGTTCTATATATATATACATTGTAATGTATATGAGTGAATTGTGATGAATTGTGGTGAGAATGTGGAATATGCGTATTTTTATGCTAAGATATATAATTATATACATTTATATTATAATTGTGTTTCTCACCCTTCTGCTGTTTTATGATGCTCTATGAGGCATTGTAGAGTAGGTATGCTGGTGGTCTTTTTGTGAAGCGTGTCTTCATTCTTTTGGTCGGTCGGCTCTGATATGTAGCACCGGGTAGCTAGGATGATTATGATTCTTTTGTGATACATTTGTACATGTATCTCGTTGACTGAATGTTTATGTAGACATGAAGTATGTTGGTGGATAATACTTGTTGATATATATATATATATATATATATATATATATATATATATATATATATATATATATATATATATGTATATATGTTCGATGTTATTCAATGTTTAGATTTTCCGCTATTAATTCTAAATATTGAGATGTGGGTGTAAGGACTAAGTTCCTCTGTTGCAAAGTTACCCCACTGTTGTATATCAAGTGTAGAGCAGGTGTTGAATGTTTTTATTTTATGTATAATGTGACATACCTCTTTTATACTATGTTTATAATTATACTCTGACAAAATTTTTAATATGTGCCTAAATGATTATGTGATTATTTGGGGGTATAGAAAGGGGGTGTTACATTAAGTGGTATCAGAGCCAGTGTTGAATCAGTTGTGTCTGTCTTGTTGTTGTGATGGTTGAACTGTTGTTTAACCTTGTTGTCATTTTCGGGAATGATCAGAATATGGCTGGTAGAAATGACAATACGATTGCTGCTCGCTTTGGAAGCAATGGCTAGGGCGGTGCAAGGTGCACCGAACGTGAATGCTAATGACGAGTTCAGGAAGAATCAACCACCGGTCTTCAAAGGAAGATTTGATCCCGATGGTGCTCAAGGTTCGTTGAAAGAGATCGAAAGGATCTTCAGAGTTATGGACTGTGTGGAGGAGAATAAGGTGAGGCTTGGGTCTCACATGCTGAAGGAAAAGGCCGACGATTGGTGGGTCGGTATGCGTCAAGTTCTTGAGGTGGATGATGAAGAGATAACTTAGGATTTATTTCGTACCGAGTTCTTGAGGAAGTATTACCCTGAAAGTGTGAAAGGGAAGAAGGAGATGGAGTTCCTTGAACGAAACAAGGTAGTATGTCCGTGGTGGACTATACTGCTAAGTTTGTGGAGTTGGTTCAATTCCATCCTCACTATGCTGCAATTACTGCTGAGTTCTCAAAGTGTATTAAGTATGAGAATGGTTTGCGTCCTGAGATCAAACAAGCTGTGGGATATCAAAGGATAAGAAGGTTTACAGATTTGACGGAATGTTGTAGAATCTTCGAGGAAGATAGTAAGGCTCGTTCTACACATTACAAAAGTTTGAATGAGAGGAAGGGAAAGCAACAAGCTAGAGGTGGACCTTATGTGACACCCGTTGATAAGGGCAAGCATAGGGGAAACTTTGATAAGAGATCTGGAGGAGGAGGTTCCGGTTCCGTTAAGTGTTACAAGTGTGGTGGAATGGGTCATAAATCATTTGAGTGTAGGAAGACTGTGGTGAAATGTTCTAACTGTGGAGGCCTTGGGCATGCTACTACCGATTGTAGAAGGAATATAGTGAAGTGCTATAATTGTGGAGAAGTGGGTCACATTAGTACTAAGTGTACTAAGCCGAAACAAGCTCAAGCGGGCGGAAAGGTGTTTGCATTAGCGGGGACGGACACTACTAGTGCAGACCGTTTGATTAAAGGTACATGTTTTATTAATAGTACGCCTTTAGTTGCTATTATTGATACGGGGGCGACTCATTCATTCATTTCTCGCGGGTGCGCTAAGCGTTTGAATTTGTTTATGACTTCTTGGGGTGGTGAGATGGTTATTGAGACTCCTGCTGCAGGGTCGGTAACTACATCTTTGGTATGTGTAAGTTGTCCTTTGACCATGTATGGTAAAGACTTCATCATGGATTTAGTGTGTTTGCCGTTGGAGGGATTGGACGTAATCTTGGGTATGAACTGGTTGCAATTTAATCGAGTTCATATAGATTGCTATCACAAGTTAGTGGGGTTTCCTTCTTTGGAAGATGATGAAGATGAGAGTTTCCTATCCACTAAAGAGTTAAAGAAACTTTTAGCGGACGAAGCTCAATTGTTCGGTTTGTTTGCATCATTGTCGGTGGAGAGTAAAGTTGAGCTCGATGTGTTCCCAGTGGTGTGTGATTTTCCAGAAGTGTTTCCAGAGGATATTACAGATGTACCTCCGGAAAGAGAAGTTGAGTTTTCTATTGATCTAGTTCCGGGTACTAGACCGGTTTCGATGGCACCGTATCGTATGTCGGCATCGGAGTTGGTAGAATTGAAGCAGCAACTGAATGACTTGTTGGATAAGAGATTTGTAAGACCAAGTGTTTCTCCTTGGGGTGCTCCGGTATTGTTGGTAAAGAAGAAGGATGGAAGTATGCAGTTATGCATTGATTATCGACAATTGAACAAGGTGACAATTAAGAACAAGTATCCGCTTCCAAGGATCGATGATTTAATGGACCAATTGGTTGGTGCGCGTGTTTTTAGCAAGATTGATTTGAGATCGGGATATCACCAGATTCGTGTTAAAGAAGAGGATATTCAGAAGACGGCCTTTAGGACATGGTATGGTCATTACGAATATTCTGTGATGCCATTCGGGGCTTCTAATGCGTCGAGTGTGTTTATGGAATACATGAATCGTATTTTTCATGAACAGATAGATCGTTTTATGGTTGTGTTCATCGACGATATTTTGATTTACTCTAAATCTCAAGAGGAACATGAAGAGCATTTTGAGGATTGTGTTACAAATTTTTGAAAGAGAAACAATTGTATGCTAAGTTGTCGAAATGTGAATTTTGGTGTCGGAAGTAAGTTTTCTTGGGCATGTTATTTCTGGTAGTGGTATTAGTGTTGATTCATCAAGATTGATGCGGTGATGCAATGGGAGGCTCCTAGATCGGTTACGGAGATTCGAAGCTTTTTAGGCTTGGCGGGTTATTATCAGCGGTTTATTGAGGGATTTTTGAAGTTGGCACTTCCGTTAACGCAATTGACTTGTAAAGGAAAGGCTTTCATTTGGGATATTCATTGTGAAGAGAGTTTCAATGAGCTAAAAAGAAGGTTGACAACGACACCGATCTTGATTTTTGCCAAATCCGACTGAACCATTTGTTGTGTATTGTGATGCTTCATTGGTTGGTTTAGGTGGTGTTTTGATGCAAGATGGAAAAAGTTGTGGCTTATGCTTCAAGACAATTGAGAGTGCATGAAAAGAATTATCCTACACATGACTTGGAGTTAGCGGCCGTGGGTGTTTGTTTTGAAAATTTGGAGGCACTATCTTTATGGTGCAAGATTTGAAGTTTTTAGTGATCACAAGAGCTTGAAATATTTATTTGATCAAAAAGAATTGAACATGAGACAACGAAGGTGGTTAGCAGCTTTTGAAGGATTATGATTTTGGTTTAAATTACCATCCGGTAAGGCGAACGTGGTGGCCGATGCTTTGAGTCGGAAGTCGTTACATATGGTCCGCATTGATGATGAGAGAATGGGAACTTTTAGAGAATTTTAGAGACTTGAGTTTGGTTTGTGAAATGACGCCGAGAAGTGTGAGACTTGGTATGCTACATGTTACGAATGATTTTCTTGCAACCCGTATGTGAAAAGCAAAAGTTGGATTTGAAGTTCGTTGATTTGATGACGAATGAGAATGAGGATTTCAAGGTTGATAATTTTGGAGTTTTGAAATTTCGTGGTCGTATTTGTATTCCCGATGATGCGGAGTTGAAAAGCTAATACTGGAAGAAGGACACCGAAGTAACTTAAGTTATTCATCCGGGAGCGAATAAAATGTATCAAGATTTGAAGAAAATCTTTTGGTGGTCCGGATTAAAGAGGGACGTGGCTCAATTTGTGTATGCGTGCGTAACTTGTCAAAAGTCTAAGGTGGAACATCAAAGCCTAGTGGATTGATGCAACCGTTGACATTCCGGAGTGGAAATGGGATAGTATATCGATGGATTTTGTTACGGGATTGCCGAATACACAAAGAGGTCATAATGCTATTTGGGTAATCGTTGATAGGCTTACTAAATCTGCTCACTTCATTCCAATTTATATTAGTTATCCTTTGGAGAGGTTAGCCGAGATTTATGTTCTTGTGGTTGTGAAGTTACATGGAGTTCCTAAGACTATTGTATCGGATAGAGATCCTAGATTCACATCGAGGTTTTGGGAGAGTTTACAAAAGGCTTTGGGTTCTAAGCTAAGATTGAGTTTGGCGTATCATCCGCAAACGGATGGTCAAACCGATAGGACAATTCAATCGTTGGAAGATTTATTGCGTGCTTGTGTGCTCGAGCAAGGTGGTGCTTGGGATAGTTATTTGGCGGTTGATTGAGTTCACCTAAATAACAGTTTTCATTCAAGTATAAGGTATGGCACCATTTGAGGCTTTGTATGGTCGGAGATGTCGAACACCTTTGTGTTGGCATGAAATCGGTGAGAGGACGATAGTTGGACCGGAGATGGTACAACAAACGACGGAGAAAGTGAAGTTTATTCGTGAGAAGATGAAAGGCTTCTCAAAGTAGACAAAAGAGCTATCATGACAAGAGAAGGAAAGATCTTGAGTTTCAAGAAGGCGACCATGTGTTTTTGAGAGTTACGCCGGTTACGGGTGTGGGTCGTGCTTTGAAGTCGAAGAAGTTGACTTCTCGTTTTATTGGTCCGTATCAGATTTCTGCGCGAGTTGGTGTTGTGGCTTACCGTGTGGCGTTGCCTCCGAATCTTTCGAATTTGCATGATGTATTCCATGTTCGCAACTTCGGAAGTATGTTCCGGATCCGTCACATGTTTATTCCTATGGGACGAGGTTGAAGTGAGAGATAACCTTACGGTTGAAGCTTTACCGATTAGGATTTTGGACCGTGAAGTTAAGAAGCTAAGAGGCAAGGATATTGCGCTTGTGAAAGTAGCGTGGGGAGGCGCTGCGGAAGGCAATATGACTTAGGAACTAGAGAGTAGGATGCGAGAGTCGTATCCGGAGTTGTTTGAATCAGGTAATATTTTCGAGGACAAAAAATTTCTAAAGTGGGGGAGAGTTGTAACGCCCCGATTTTGATTATTCCCATTTTGGTTGAGCTCCTTTATTTAAATTGTGTGATAAATTATTTTATTTGTGAAATTGGTGTGTTAATATGCGATGTTGACATGTTATGAATATTTTACCATTTTGAGAGTTTTCGGGGAAATTAGAATGGAGGGTATTTTGGACATTTCTCAATTAATGGTAAGTTAGAAATTTAGTAAAATTGGTAGAAAAGTGATTAAGTGAAGAATTATGTGAGAAAATGAATTAATGGAATTTGAGTAGAAAATAAGAAAAAGAGATAAGAAGAAGAAATATGAGAGAAATAGAAAGAAAGGGAAATAGAAGAGAAAGAAAGAGGAAGAAGAGAAAAGAGAAGAAAAAGAGGAAAAAAGCTTGGAAATCTTCAAAACAACTTCTAGGAATCGATTTAATCGGGTAAGGGTTTGAAACTCGATTATTCTATACATGTGTGTGATTATGTATGACAGTTGTGGTTGAAAAATTATGTTTGGGAGAGTTTTGAGTTATATGTGAGTTTTAGGTCGATTTGTGGAATCGGTGTTTTTAACGGTTAAAAATCGATAAAGATGTGTTTAGAATGATCTCTATATGTGTATGATCCATAACTATGCTTGGTTTTGCTGTTGGGAATGATCAAAGGTGGGAAAAATGAGAAAATAGGGGTTTTGATGATGAAGCCACGCTGCTGGGTATGGCTGTCTGGTGTAATTCGCCGGGCGAAGTGCCCAGAGCGCCGGGTGAAACGCGATTTTGGCCCCTGCGTCGCCGGGCGAAATTGAGAGGCGAGAGGGTGTCACGCTGCTGGTTTGGTTCACGTTTTTGGGGGTTTTCCTTCGCCCCTACTTCGCTGGGCGAAGTGAAGGCGAAATTGAAGCGTCGCCGGGCAAAATATCCAAGTCGCCGGGCGCTTTTGTTTTTTTTTTAAGTAATTCTCTTTTCTTTTAAAATTCATAACTCTCGAACCGTATTTCCGATTTAAGCGTTATTTATATCGTTGGAAAGCTTATAAAATGTTCTTGCTTGTGATGATGGTTTTGAGATCGTTGGTCGATTAAATAAGTCGGAAAATCGGGAATAGTGTTATTTAACGACTTTTCCCGTTTTGAATATGTGTTTTGGGATGTGAATCATACAATAGTGCATTGATGTGAATGTTTATAGATTGTATGTGATTGTATGAGATGAATGCATGAATATATTGTGAATATGTATGCATTTCAAGAATGTCGTGAGTCATTTGTATGTGAAGCATAATGATGTACATTCTTGTGTTGTGCGATTCTAATGAGAATCCGTTGTAACGTCGTGTGCCTAAGTGAGGTGTGAGCGATGATTACAAACGATTGTGTGCCTAGGTGA
Organism: Lathyrus tuberosus; assembly: GCA_022829125.1. Lineage (NCBI taxonomy): Eukaryota > Viridiplantae > Streptophyta > Magnoliopsida > Fabales > Fabaceae > Lathyrus > Lathyrus tuberosus. The sequence goes on along the minus strand of JALAZF010000552.1, from coordinate 2,692,264 downwards.
GGTGTGAGCAATCGGATTGTGTGCCTATGTGAGGTGTGACCAATCCATAAACATTGTGTGCCTATGTGAGGTGTGAGCAATGGGTGAACATCGTAGGCCCGACGGGGAGTTACATTTGTAACGAGCGATGGTTCCAATAAGTTCCTGAGTGAACTTGAGATGATTGAGTCGGTACCCGCATTGCATTTGCATAGAGTCGTGAGTCGGTCTCTATGATTTGCATTTTCATCTTTATAATTGAGAATTGATGAATAAACATGAATATGTATGTTTATGTGGAATGACGAGAATTGTGAAAGTATGCATAATGAATGTGCTTGGCTCTGTATATATATACATTGTAATGCATATGAGTGAATTGTGATGAATTGTGGTGAGAATGTGGAATATGCGTATTTTTATGCTAAGATATATAATTATATGCATTTATATTATAATTGTGTTTCTCACCCTTCTGCTGTTTTATGATACTCTATGAGGCATTGCAGAGTAGGTATGCTGGTGGTCTTTTTGTGAAGCGTGTCTTCATTCTTTTGGTCGGTCGGCTCTGATATGTAGCACCGGGTAGCTAGGATGATTATGATTCTTTTGTGATACATTTGTACATGTATCTCGTTGACTGAATGTTTATGTAGACATGAAGTATGTTGGTGGATAATACTTGTTGATATATATATATATATATATATATATATATATATATATATATATATATATATATATATATATATATATATATATATATATGTATATATGTTCGATGTTATTCAATGTCTAGATTTTTCGCTATTAATTCTAAATATTGAGATGTGGGTGTAAGGACTAAGTTCCTCTGTTGCAAAGTTACCCCACTGTTGCATATCAAGTGTAGAGCAGGTGTTGAATGTTTTAATTTTATGTATAATGTGACATACCTCTTTTATACTATGTTTATAATTATACTCTGACAAAATTTTTAATATGTGCCTAAATGATTATGTGATTATTTGGGGGTATAGAAAAGGGGTGTTATAGTATACAAATGTGCAAGATGGCCACAATCTTATAAGGAACAAATCCTTGGAAAAACAAGATTCCATATTCAAGAAGTAAGACGTTGAAAGACGTGATATAAGCCTTGGAAAAACACAACCGCCCACTCTATAACACTTCCTATGTCATTGAAATTTGTTTCTTGGAAAGTTGTTTTTGCATGCCTTGAAATACTGAAAAAGCACTTATCATCTTGAGACATGTTTTTCAAACAAAATACGGTACAGGGACCAATTCCAAAATACATTACCTTACAAGGATTTAAAGAAAAATAACATCAACATCAGATACAAGAGAGGGCCTGTTGTCTATGTTGTTTGGTCTGCTGATATTTCTCTGATGTTTATGTTGTACTGCTTTGGCTTACAACTTGTTGTTAAAGCCTTTATGTATTATGACTTTAGAATGTATTTTACTATAACCTTGAGTATGTATGGGCTTAAGATGGTATTTTGTTAAGACTTTAAGTCTTTTGTAATGACTTAAGACATGTATTTTGTGATGCCTTTAAATATAAAGTTATGGTTTAGGTAATACTGAAAAAGCACTTATCATCTTAATTGAATACTTATACTGAACAATATAATCGCATAAAACAGAGTCACTTTTTCAAAACAAAAACATGTTTTTCATTCAAAATATGGTACAGCGACCAATTCCAAAATATATTATGTTACAAGGAGTTAATTCAAAATAACATCAACAGCAGATACAACTACATTCACCATTTCAGATAACCACAAAAAATCCCCCATGAAACAACCAAAACAATCTTTAACAGAGTCACTTTTCTCTTCTCCTTCACCAGCTTGTTCTTCATCTTCGTTTTTTTACCATCTTCAATCGCCTTGACCATGACCACAATATCCTTCAACACTTCAGAGCAGTTACAACCACCTAAACATCTAACATCACTTGCTGGATTTCTTTCAAGCTCATCGTCCCAAATAAACAGCTTGCAACCAGACATTAATCCTGAATTTTGACACTTCCAAAATCGTCTTTTAGGTTTTCCATTGAATTTGACATAAACATTTTCATGCTTCTATTTCAACCACACACCGGTGCTTGATTATGATGAGAGTTTGCAGAAGAAAGGGACGCCATTGATGTTGAAGGTAGAAGATGAAGAAAACAAGAAGAAGAAGAAGAAAATGAGGCCAATGTAGAAGGAAGAAGAAGAAAACAAATTTGAACTTTTTTGGATTTGGTCCCTCTTTATGAAACGGTCCATTGACTTTTCCACATGTGTTACACAAATTAATAAAGAAATGATAAAACAATATTCCAAATCAGCACCGTCTGCCAACTAAGCTTTTTTTTAACGCTCATTTGACAGCAGGGACTATAACCAAGTAGCAATGAAAATGTGGGGACTTGGACCCAAAAAAAAAGATTCAGGGACTAAAACCAAAAACTCGCCAACTTACAGGGACTAAAAGATTATTTAAGCCATAAATTTATTATATTTTACTAAATTTTAAAAAATTGGTATGCATTTAAAACAAATCAATACATAACCTAACCATTAATCAATAAACATATTTGATTAATATCATCACAATCTCCATTTAATATCAATCATTGGTAAATTATAATCATCTACCTCTTAAACATAGCCATCAAATTATGGTATTATATAAGACTTAACAATGTTACATGCCCAAGAAACATAAAAGAGAAAACGTAAAAGAGCAAACACATATTATTTATTTGAACGTTTGTCTTAACTGCTAGCGCCGATTTAAACTCGACATGTAAGAAACGAAATGTAAGAAACTACCTTTTGAAAAAAATAGGGGTTGACCGCTAAGTTGTTCAAGAACCTATGCCAAAATATATAGATATCAAGGGCTACTTCTCGAGGAGCAAGAGGAGGCATCTTCACAAAGTTAAGGTTAATGTCACTACATTTGAATCACAATATCAAGGCGGTTTTAAGGGGTTTCGAGCTTTTATCAGGATTGAAGGTTAATTTTGATAAAAGTAGAGTTGGGGGTGTCAACATCAGCCAGGATTTTCTGATGGCCGCCTCTGAGTTTCTGAACTGTGAGTCGTGTAATTTTCCGATGAAATTTCTTGGCATTTATATTGGTGACAGCCCTCGAAAATTGAGTTTATGGAGGGATGTGTTAAAGTTAGTTGCTAGTAGATTGGCCGCGTGGAAAGGTAGGAACTTATCGGCGGGAGGTCGTTTGGTTCTTATAAATTCTGTTCTAAACTCCTTAACACTGTATTCGTTTGCGTTTTATAAGGCTCCTAAAGGAGTTATTAAGTTTATCCAGAGTCTGATGAGTAAATTTTTTTGGAGTGGAGTCGAGAACAAGAGACGCATTAACTGGATTGATTGGAGGACGGTGTGTTCTCCGAAGGACAATGGAGGGCTTGGTGTTAAGGGCCTTGAACTGTTCAATAGAGCTTTGCTGATGAAGTGGAAATGGAGATGTATTACGAATAAGGAGGTTATTTGGCACGATTTGCTGAAGTATAGATATGCGAAGGAAGGTTTGTGTCTTGCTATAACGGGTTTCAACGGCCAAAAAGGGAATAATACAGATTCTATATGGTGGAGGGACCTAATGTCGGTTATTTATGACGTCAATGATTCTAGAGACCTCTTTGTTGACAATCTGGTCTGCTCTATTGGCGACGGCAGAAATTTATCTTTTGGCACTGCAAGTGGGCTTGTGATGTTTCCCTCAAAAACTTATTCCCTAATCTGTATCGTATGCTAAGCATCCTTATTGTTCCGTTTTAACAGCGGGTGAACGGAGTGGCAACGTTTCGAACTGGACCTTACCGTTTCATTCTTTCAGCGATGAATCTGTCATGAAGAGGGTGTTATATGAGCTGCAGTATGTCCTAAGATCGCTGGTGCCTTCTGCGGCTGGTGTGGATCAGGTGAATTGGGACTCTACAGTTTCGATTGATTTTTTGGTTGCTGACTATTACATCAAGCTAATTAATTCTGGTCAGTCGGTGCACAACGACGGTGGAGCATCTTCAGCAGAGATGTTGACCGCTTTCAAGGTTCTGTGGAGGGTGGGATTGCCTCTTAAAGTTCAGGTGTTTATTTGGAGAGTTCTTAGAAATCGTATAGCTTCGAAGGATCTTCTGGCCAAAAGGCACATTCTTCCGTCTGGGATATCGCTTGCCTGTCCAATGTGCGAGAGTGTTGATGAATCTAGTTCTCACTTATTCCTCACTTATATTTACGCTATGGAAGAGTGGAAAAGCATTATGGCCTGGTCTGGTTTTTGTTTCTCATTGCAGGATTCTTGTTTATATTCTTTTAACTCGAGCCTCGAGATGATGCAGAGGAAGATAGAGAAGGAGTTTGGCATTTGCACTTGGTCTACAACTGTCTGGTGTATTTGGGCTAGTAGGAATAATAAGGTGTTTAAGGGTAAACTCATGTCTGTGTCTGATTTAGTTTACTCCATTAAGGTTCTGTTGTGGAAAGGGGTGTCTTCTAGGTATGTCAAATCTATGTGTAGTCTTTTTGAGTGGTTTTATGCTCCGTTAGATTGTATGAAGCAGATGTTACATTCCTGCTTTTTGTATCCGCGCTGCTGCACTTCTTGTGCTTTTAATATATTTCCCCCTTGCTTATTAAAAAAACAATATTAATTAATAAATAGTTTTCTCAATCCCATTATTAATGACATTGACATATCAAAATAAAATGTCCCATTAATTAGTTAGGCAAGCCTATATAAACTAGGTTTAGGCTTATGACTTAACATTTTACAATTATTTGAATTACATACAACGATTGAATACAATTTGAAGAAATATAGTGAATATTAAAATACACAAAAATTGGAAGCAAGAACTCAAAACTAAAGAAAAGTCACTGAGACCTGAGCACTGATAAAGTAACTTACCTGACTCGCGGCTTTCTGACTTCCTAACGTTTGTGTGGTTCAATGCCTTATTGTACACATGGAAATGGACTCATAAGCGTTTACATCATTGTGATCAGTCTTTGGAGAAAACAAAGTTACTATGAAAATTTGCAAATCAAAAGAAGCCATTGAGAGAGAAAGAGAGAGAGTTTTGTGGGTGTGAACTGTTTTCGGCGTTTTGACTGTACGTAAAATAAAATATATATGAAAGACTTACATCTATCCATAATCACGTCATTGTAGACAACACCAAATCAAGGAGGACATGATATAGTAAGAAAAAACTAAAACACAGCCATGTTAATAACAGCAATCTCTGAAAATGTCAATAAATTGAAGGAAGTTTACATTTATGGGAGAGCCGCTAACAACAACTTCAGTTCAGTGGCTTACATTGTTAGGATATTGTTTATGAATTTTTGTTCAACGGTTTTGAAGTGAGGGATGTGGTTTATAAGTTAGAGTTTTGCGTGTGATTTGTTTTGTGTCCGCAAATATGGCTTTTAGAAGTATTGGCTTTGACAGAGTTTCATGTTGAATGAGTTTTATGTGACATGAATTTCTTTTACTTATTTATCTCCACACAAAAAGGAGAAATCGTCGGAATCTTTTACACAAAACTCTTAATTTTGTTGTTGTTTTTTTTTTTGAATCGATAAACTTTGATTAATTCAAAAAAATCATAATTACAAAGCGATCCTGTGGATCCAGCCGCTAGAATTCGAGAGTACAAATTAACAAAAAGAGCATACTACCACTACTCGCTCAATATTAAACGAGCTATGTGTTCCCTAAGGTTCAGATTATTTCAGCCCCTATACATTATTGTATCTATAATCCTTTTGCCTATATGAGTGGTATTGTCTTTGATTCCAAAACTTTTCTCATTTCGAAGTTTCCACGGTGCATAGATGGTCTCTGTAATGGCAAGCTTGAGCATGGCAGCTTTTCGACTCTTTCCTTTCCCTGTTTGAATTAACCAATTTAGTTCTTGATTCCAGTCCCCAGGAATATGTGGGACTTGGATCCATTCTAGTATCTCCATCCATATTTCTCGCATAGTTTGGCATTCAAAGAACAGGTGATTAATTGATTTGTCACCTGTGCAGAAACAACATTTTATATTATCAATCATCCCAAAACGAAACAACCTAACCTTAGTTGCCAATTTATTATGACAGCCAAGCCATAGAACAAAACAAGCTCGGGGTCTAACCGCATTTCCGTACATTAGGTGCTTCCAGCTCACTTTTTTATCATACCTCTGTATCATATTGTATACTTTTTTCATGTCAAACCTGTTTTTTCTCTTCATTTCCTCCCACTCTTCCATATTCCTTATCTGATCCCTCTGTTTGAGAATACCCTTCATGATCCATCTATATGTCGGTTTGCTTTCGACATCCATTAGCTGCTGATTTTTCAAGTAGTAAGCGTGGACCCATCTGACCCACATTGAGACTGATTTTCCACTTAAATTCCACAGCAGTTTGATCATATTTGCCTGGTTCTAGATTTCCAAATCGATGATGTTCAGACCGCCACAACTATTAGGACTACATACCTTTTTCCATGCTACGGGAGCTTTTCTGCTACCCTCAAATTCGCCTGTCCATAAGAAGATTTGGCAAATCGATTCGATCTTCTGAATCACACTTTTCGAAAACGGAAAACATTGTAGCTAATAGTTTGTAAGAGCAAACATTACGCTTTTTATCAATTGTATCTTCCCTGCATACGATAACATTCGCGCACTCCAGTTTTTAATTATGTCAACAATCCGATCAATCAATGGCATGTAGTGCTGAATTGATAACTTCTTTCCCGTCATAGGCACACCCAAGTACTTGAACGGTAATTGTCCCTCCTTGAAATCAGTTATTTTGATAATGATTGCTTTCTCAGTTCTATCCATTCCTGCACAGTAGATTCAGCATTTTTGCGGATTCACTTTAAGGCCTGTCGCGGATGCGAAATTGTTGAAAGTTTTCATCATCATTTCCACAGAGATCCTGTCACCCTGGGCAAAAAGCAACAGATCATCCGCAAAGCATAAGTTGGTGATTTTTAGTCTCTCGCATTTTGTATGGTAGTTGAAGTTACTATCTTTTTGCATCCTGTAGAAATATCGATTCAAGCATTCCATGACAACGATAAACAGTAAGGGTGATATCGAGTCACCTTGACGCAAACCCCGCTTGGCATCCATTACGTTTGTGTATTTCCCATTCACATTGAACCTGTAAGAAATAGAAGATACAACAATCATAATCCAATTAGTGAATTTCCTAGGGAAACCGACTTCATTTAAGATACTCTCCAACGCCTTCCACTCAACCGTATCATACGCTTTTTGGATGTCCATCTGCATCAATTTTGTTGTTGTTATTGTTTAGTCTAGTAAATGGTATCATTGTTTTTTTTAAATGTATTTTATAATACTATCATTATATTTTTGTTTAAAAAATTATATTAAAAGTTTCTACAAAAAATTTTAATTTAAACATTTCTTTTTTCTACAATACGTTTTAAAAAAAATATTTAAAATGAAAAACTACTTTATTAAAATTTTCATAATAAATTGTTTAAACTTTTTTCGTAAAAATATATAAACTTTTGTCATAATAAATATCAAATTGCTAAATATCAATATTGCCCCTTTAATTTATTTAGAATAAATAAATTTGAAAAATTTTGAAAAAAATTATGTTATTTTTGAATAATTTTTTTATAAAAATTATTTTTAAAATGTAGAATTATTTTATGGTTTTTTTAAAACTAATTCTAAATTGGTTTCCGTTCACGACTTTGCATGTAATATAGACATCAAAGACGCTATAGCATGACTTGTCTATGTCCTACGAATTAAGTTAATGACGCTATATCATGATTTGTCTATGACGTTATATTATGATTTTTTTAAACTAATTCTAAATTAGTTTTTTAAAACTAATTCTAAGTTGATGACATTATATCATGATTTGTCTATGTCCTACGAATTAGGCATCAAAGACCTTATGTGTTATTCTGACTCCAACTTTACCACTACAAAATATTTGACACGTACAACGGTAAAAATCAGTCGGTAAAGGCTTGAAAACCATTAGTAAAGATCAAAAAATCTATACCAAATTAAATTTTCTCCCGTCAAGTGTAATTCCCTATACAAACAATGATTTGTCGTCCCAATATCTTATATCAACGACAATTTTCAGGCGTTGGACAAACTTTTGGAACTACAGCAATGAATAATTTCACTATTTAATAACTTTATCCACCACTTATTTCTGTTGGTATAGGATGGAATTAGCAGTTGGTATATGTCTCTTCTTTTACAAATATTTCTTTCATATAATTAATATTTTGTATCCACCACTTAGTTTTTTTTTAAATACTTTCTATATGCACCACATGAAATTTAAAGAAAATATCAAATAAAATTACAATTAGATCATCAAAATAGCAAGTCTTACAAACATATCAAAATAACTAAATAATGTCAATTATATAATAACAACCATCAAAATAGATACTACGACAACAAAAAACTACAAAAACATATCTAAGATAAAAGCAGTTCCTAATCTTCCTCTCTTCCATCTTCATTTTTGTACACGATAAACTCAGCTGTAAATAGTAGCATGACAATGATAATAAGATCATGAGAATTAGCTCGTCTTAATGAGCATAGAGTCCTCACATTGAGCTGCAACGACTTCCTCTGCTATGATTTAACTATCACAATTGGACATCACAGTTTGATATTTTCACAACAACTTTGACAAAATTAATACATAAGAGCATAACATGTTATGATATAGATATCACCTATTTAGTTAGAGAGTTAGTTATATGTTTAGTTAGGATTATTTTGTATAAATAGGAAGTTACTGTTAGACAAGAAATTCCAAAAAAGGAAGTTTGATGGAGAAGTCAGCTGGAATTTCACCAAACATTTGGAAAGATCAAGGTGTGGTTCGACCAAAGGACCAACCAAAGGAACAACAATATCTGATGTCGAAGAGTCTAACTGAGGACTTAGTAAAGTTTTAAGAAGTATAGTGTTGTGTCGAGTTCGACATGTCGAACGGGTTTGATTGGAGGCAGATTTAAAATTCAAATTGAAGTAACTGATTTTTTGTCTCATCCAAATTATGAAGGATACGTGAAAATCAACCGAGAGTCAGTTAACATGCAAAGATGACGTGTCAGACGGAGAAACATCTAAACGCTTGAATACCATTAGTTTATAGCATTATAAATATGAATTCTAATGATAGGAGCAATGGTGGCAGAAACATTGTAAACTTTCATTACACTAAAAGTACCAACACACAAGAGAGAAACGAGTTTTGCTGAAGGAAAATGTACTTTTACCTTTATGCAAATAAATTATTTTTTTGATTTAAAGTTATTTCTGCAATTGTTTTACTTTATGTTTAAAAGGCTAATTTTGACTCAGTCGAAATCAGTTAGTCCATTTACTCTTACAACTTAGTTATTTTATTGAAAATACTCAACATTCATTACAAGCAATCCGACAACATAGAATGTACACTTCCTTTTTTCAAAAATAAGCACAAACTTGTCCTAGAATTTACTAGTTTAATCCTTCAAGTTATAAATCTAAAACTAAGTGATTGTTTACCAAAAACACTGGTGACCAGTAAGTTATTTCTTTAATTAGAATTATTTTGTATAAATAGGGAGTTAATTATTTGCTTAGTTCTGAAAAAACATAATTGTTGGCATGAATGCATGATTGATGTATGCATCAACATAACCTTGGCTAATATGATTCTGTCCAACTTTCTCAACTCAAGTGGATTTGTATAATTATATTACATGTTCATACTATGATTAGAAAGGAATTATAAATCGAATAAATGACGGGGAATATGCATTAGCTCTATTGTAAGTTTACTTCTAAGCATAATTTATTACATACCGGATCAGGATATGCATCCAACAGTTTCTTGAACTTGAGGTAAGTTCGTCCAGTTGTTAAAGCTTTATCATATTCATAATGTTCCTTTTCTCAAGTTTCTTCAGCGTGCAAATTATCATCAACATAATTTCCATTCCCCTTAATAGAAAGTGATGAATAGCTAGAGTATACAGAACTCAGATCCCTTAAAGATGACTCTTCCTGCGTGTATATAAAAGCAAGGCACCACTGAAAATAACAGATTTTAGCACGAAATTGATATTGCCCTAAAACGTTAATTATCCAAACTAACTGGAGATCAATAATAAACTCACTATACATAGGGAATTACAAATTATACCTAGATTTCTTTATGAGTCAGTCAAACTAAACTATGAACAAAACAAATCTCATTGAGACAAGTTTCAATGCAAATAATCAAATATTACATTCAAAATGCTTCTGTAAACCTATCAAAGAAACAGTAAAAAAAGAAAAATGTGGTTACCTCCTTGAATATGATAATATTAAGATGCCTTAATGATTTGTGCTTAATTATCTCCCTTTGAACATTCTCGTCAATGTGGTATCACAATCATAACTCACATAGAACAAACAAATATCATAAAGAATTTGAATGAAAAATAAAATAAAATATCTCTAATATAGAGTTTAAGCTAATTAAACTTTGATAATACACCACACATGTCTATAGAAACATATGAATATCACTCAACTCCATTCAATTTATTCTGAATATTTGAAACATTCAAAATTTTGAAATAATACAAATCAATATAATAATAAGAATAAATTACAAAATTTACAAAACTCGTTTCATTAATTTCTAAAAAAAAAGCATAAACCAAAAAAAATTATATAACAACAAGCATCACAAATATTCAAGAGGAAGTTACAAGATTGTTCAAGAAAATATGAATTGAAAAAATAAAATATTCAAAAATACATCAAATTACTATTAAACAATTTGAATGGATCTCAATATTTTGCTTCATTTCTCTTCCATCTATCCGCACAGGTAATGCTTCAACGGTCAGATTGTTCCTCATTTGTACGGCAACCATCTGAATCACATGAGATGGATCCGAAATGTACTTCCTCAACTGAGACACATGGAACACATCATGTAAATTCGCAAGCGACGGCGGTAAAGCAATTGTTAGGTGCTAAAAAGTGTTAATATTTAGATTAGTTTTTAGCACCTTTTTTGTGAGCTTTATTTGTAAATCCAAGCCTTTTCCCATTGTTTCCATTTTATAACCGTTTTCTAGCTAATTTCGTTATTTGACTTATCTATTTAACTTTTGTGTTTTTATTGCAGATTTTTGCATGGAAGTGTGAAGAATGGAGCTATGAAGGCCCCACAAAAGCAGTTTTGTGAAATAATCATTTTTGGAGCATGCTTGAAGCGCGCTAGTAGGAGTAGTTACAGGGGGTTGCGCGCTCAGTGGGGTCTTTAGCCCGCTCGGCGCGCTCTTAGGCGGTTTATTTTGTAAGTGAGCTCGCTCAGCGGGCGGCTGCGCGCTCCGCGAATCTCAGCCTCTTTTTAAGTTGTTTTGTTCAGAATTTTAGAGGATCCTTGATACATTTTTAGGGCAAAACACCTTGTAACACTGTAGCATTATATTTTGGAAGATTGGAAGCATCATTCGCCGCGAAATCGTCATTGTTGCTTACTATTCTTCTTCATCTTCTTGATTGTTAGCTTCCATGACAATGGAGAGCTAATTTCCCTTTTGTGTCAAGGTTAGATGGTAGATAAACCTGTCTTTTGTATGTGTAGGTATTGATATAGCTTGTGAACTCTTGGATGATGAATGTATGATGAAAAACTTTATTTATATGGTTTATTCTTTGTGTTGGTTCATGATTGAGAAATGTGTTCCTACTCTTTACCTAGGTTTTTCATCCATCAATGTCCATTGGCTAGAGATAGTAATGTGTGTTGATGTTCATAAATATTGAACTAGAATGTTGTCATTTTGATAGTTTGAGTGAGAGATCATCAAAGGATCAAAATGGTAAAACTCACAATATGTGTTAGAGATAAACATATTGGGAGGATATGTGATTACATTTACCGTCTAAACGAGTTCATTCGCTTTGTCGATTCTATCCGTGCAAAATGGTTTGTCGAACCCTAATCTTAACATGCTTTTTATAAATCGTTAAACAAATCTTTTTACCGCTTATACTTAACTTTGAATGCAAGTTTTCCAAAACAACCAAAAACCCTTGTTACTTTGAAGTTTAAAACGTACACGACTGTAGAACGGCTGCGATATCACCGAACAATCTCTGTGGATCGATAACAAAACCCTGTTGTCGACACCAATTATAGAACGACTGCGATATCACCGAATAATCTCTGTGGATCGATAACAAAACCCTAACTCTATTTGTATTTCAACAAATTGGCGCCGTTGCCGGGGATTGTTAATTGATATTGCAAGCATTACAATAGTTGTGAAGTTTTAGACTTGTTAAAAAAATTTCTTGTGCTTGTTGATTTGTTTTGTTTAGTGTGCAGACTTTGTTTATGCGAGGGCAACTACCGGGGGACCAACTTCTATTCGATCCTGAGATTGAAAGAACCGCTCGTAGACTCAATAGCAGAACTAGACGGAGGAGGCAACTAGCTAGACAAAGTCAAGAACAAGGAGAAAGTTCGATTTCTACACCACCACCAATTCCACAGTTCACGCCAATCATGGATCCACCACCACCACCCGCTTCCACACCATGTGTAAATAGCCCACGTCACACCGCTCAGTTTGCTAACAACAATCAAGGAAGGCAAGCTGAGATGAAAACTGGAACTTTGAACTTATTGTATGGAAGTCCGTTCACGGGAATGGATCATGAAGACCCTTTCGCTTTTCTCACCAAATTTTATGAGATAGCGTTAACGACCGGAGTCGATCAAGCGCAAGAGTTACCTCTTTTCAAGCTAGAGATTATTTCCTCATGCTTTGCTTGGCAAGGCTAAGGATTGGTATCTTGATCAAACTCCCGCTGTGATGACCGATTGGAACGTTTTGGAGGAAAAATTTATAGAACGGTTCTTTTCTCACAACCGTTTTATGGAGTCAAAAACTGCAATTTTTGTGTTCTCTCGGGGCACTAGTGAATCTCTGAATGAAGCATGGGAACGATTCAAATCCATGCTTCGCAAATGCAAAGGCCACGGGTTTGACGAGTTAACACAAATTCACATCTTCAAGAATGGTCTCCAACCAAATTGTAAGACATTATTGGATGCCACTTTTGGAGGATCTTTGTTATCAAAGAGTGCCGAAGAAGCTATGGATATCATCAATAGAATGGCTCTCAATGATCTTCAAAGTCAAAGTCGTAACAACTCGCCAAAGAAGCCCGGGGTACTTGAATTGGGAACTAATGATGCAATCCTTGCACAAAACAAGCTCATATCTCAACAAGTGGAACTTTTGACTCAACAGATTAAAGAATTAAAGGAACCTAGCAAGAGTAAACAAGTTGCTTGTTATGAACTTTGCAAAGGAGAGCATGACACCGGATTTTGTCCTCCTCCGGGATTTGAAGAAGTGAACTATATGAATAATCAACGAGACTATCAAGGAAGACAACAACAACAACAACCTTATCAACAACAACACAATCCTCAACAACATTACCAAGGTAATCAAGGATATCCACCGAGGGCGAACTATCAACATAATCAAGGTTATAGTGGCAGTTCTTCAAACCGGCAAAATCCTTATCAACCTCCACCACCTCCGGTTGCTAGCTCTAAGTTGGAAGACACTTTGACTCAATTCATGCAAATGTCTATGGCCAATCAAAAGAGTAGTGATGCGGCGATTAAGAATTTAGAAAATTAAGTGGGGCAACTTGCCAAGCAACTTGCCGAGCAACAACCGGGTCCTTCATTCTCCGTAAATACTCAAGTGAATCCTAAGGAGCATTGCAAGGCAATCGTTACACGAAGTGGAAAGGGGTTGGTAACTGAAAATGAGAAAAAGGTAGATGAAGAAAAAATTGATGGTATTGCGGAGGAGGATAGTGATGAGGAAGTAGTTGAAAATAAAAGTGAAAATGAAGGTGTAGTTGAAAATAAAAGTGATGAAATAGTTGAAGTTGAAAATAAGAGTGGTGAGGAGTTGAAGAAAAAGGAGAGACTTAGGAGAGTGAAGAAGGGAAAAGAAGTAGTGAGCACTATTCTGATCCAACATTTATCATACCCTCATGCTCCTTCAAAGAAAGAAAATGAACGGCATTACGCTCGTTTCATGGATATTTTTAAACAGTTGCAAATTAACATTCCTTTTGCCGAAGCTTTGGAACAAATGCCAAAATATGCTAAGTTTATGAAAGACATTCTCACAAAGAAGCGGAGGTATTCGGAACCGGAAACTATTGTCCTTGACGCAAGTTGTAGTGCCATCATCCAAAGAACTCTTCCGAAAAAAGAAGTTGACCCGGGGCGTGTTACTTTGCCGATAATAATTGGTGACGTCTATGTTAGGAAAGGCCTAATCGATTTGGGCTCAAGCATTAATCTAATTCCTTTGTCCATTGTAAAGAGGCTTGGGAACATTGAGATTTAAGCCATTCGGATGACGTTACAATTAGCCGACAAGTCAACAACTCATCCTCATGGGTTAGCTCAAGATGTCTTGGTAAAAGTTGACAAGTTTTTCTTTCCGGTTGATTTCGTTGTTATCGATATGGAGGAAGATGAGGATGCGCCTTTAATTCTTGGGCGACCTTTCATGAAAACCACCCGAATGATGATTGATGTGGATGACGGTTTAATGAAAGTGAGGGTTCAAAACGAAGAAGTTTGCTTTGATCTTTTTGAAGCAATGAAACATTCTCGAGACAAGCATGATAGCTTTCGTATCGATGTAATTGAAGAAGAAACTTTGGAGGTTTCAAAGCATGTTCATATATTATCTCCTTTGGAAATGGCTCTTGATGAATCTTTTGAGGTGTTTTCCGATGAAGAAGAAAGAGCTCTTGAAGAATGTTTAAAAGAGCTTGAATCTATCAAAGAGTTGCAAACGTGGGAAGTAGAAATGGAAGAGTTAAAGAAGGATGTGAAAGATGAGAAGTCACCACTTGAATTGAAGGTCTTACCTTCGAATGTAAAATATGCATTTCTTGATGACGGTGGTAACAAGCCGGTTATCATTAGCAACGTTTTGTCCAAAAACGAGGAAGACCGTTTAATCCAAGTTTTGAAGAAATATCAAGATGCAATAGGTTGGGTTCTTTCCGATCTTAAGGGAATTAGTCCATCTTATTGTATGCACAAGATTCTTATGGAAGAAGATTTCAAGGTGGTTGCTCAACCACAACGCCGCTTGAACCCAACTATGAAAGAGGTGGTTAGGAAAGAAGTTGTGAAGCTTTTGGATGCGGGAATGATCTACCCGATCTCTGATAGTCCATGGGTAAGCCCCGTGCACGTTGTTCCTAAAAAGGGTGGCATGACCGTTATCCGAAACGATAAGAATGAGTTAATCCCAACAAAGATTGTGACGGGGTAGAGAATGTGCATTGATTTTAGAAGGTTGAACACCGCAACTAGAAAAGATCATTTTCCACTTCCATTCATGTACCAAATGCTCGAGAGGTTATCCAGGCAGCAATTCTATTGTTTCTTGGACGGATATTCGGGGTATAATCAAATTGCGGTTAACCCGGAGGATCACAAAAAGACGGCCTTTACTTGTCCCTTTGGCATTTTTGCGTATCGGAAGATGCCTTTTGGGTTATGTAATGCGCCGGCAACTTTCCAAAGGTGTGTTCAAGCTATCTTCTCCGACCTCATAGAAAAGACAATGGAGGTGTTTATGGATGATTTTTTCATCTTTGGAGCATCTTTCAACTTGTGTTTGAAAAATTTGGAAACTGTCCTTGAGAGGTGTGTTAAGACTAACTTGGTGTTGAATTGGGAGAAGTGTAACTTTATGGTGACGGAGGGAATTATGCTCGGCCACAAAGTTTCTTCCAAAGGCCTTGAAGTAGATCAAGCGAAGATTGAAGTAATCAAAAAGTTGCCTCCTCCTACCAACGTCAAAGGAATTAGAAGCTTCTTGGGGCATGCGGGATTCTATAGGCGTTTCATCAAAGATTTTGCAAAGGTAGCAATGCCATTGAGCAACTTGCTCAACAAAGATCAGGTATTTCTCTTTGATGATGAATGTCTTATTGCTTTCCAAATTTTGATTGAAAAACTAATTACCGCTCCAATAATCATCGCACCAAATTGGACTTTAAATTTTGAACTAATGTACGATGCGAGTGATTATGTCGTTGGAGCGGTGTTAGGTCAAAGGAATGACAAAACTTTTCATGCTATACATTACGCAAGCAAGGTATTAAATGAGGCGCAAGTAAATTATGCCACAACCGAAAAAGAATTGCTTGCTATTGTATACGCACTTGAGAAGTTTCGTTCTTACCTAATCGGGTCAAAAGTGGTTGTCTACACGGATCATTCTGCTATAAAATATCTGCTCACTAAACCGGATTTGAAGCAAAGGCTCATCCGTTGGATCCTTTTGCTTCAAGAATTTGATTTGGAAATAAAGGATAAAAAGGGTTCGGAGAATTTAGTAGCGGATCATTTGTCCCGTTTGATCAACATGGAGGTAACCAAAGCTGAAAAGGAAATCTGAGAGGAATTTCCCGATGAAAAATTGCTTAAAGTCCAAGTTAGGCCTTGGTTTGCAGATTTTGCTAACCACAAAGTAACCGGTTGGGTGCCCCAAGACCTAACTTGGAACCAAAAAAGGAAGTTCTTGTCGGATGCGAATTACTATATGTGGGATGACCTATAATTGTTCAAATTAGGAGGTGACAACCTTTTGAGAAGGTGTGTCACAAGTGAAGAAGCCCAAAGTATTCTTTGGCATTGTCACAACTCGCCTTATGGCGGCCATTTCAATGGTTCGAGGACGGCCACGAAAGTCTTGCAATTAGGCTTTTATTGGCCTACTCTCTTCAAAGACGTAAATCTTCATGCGCAAAGTTGTGACACTTGCCAAAGAAATGGGGGAAATGGAAAAAGAGATGAAATGCCCCTTCAAAATATACAAGTTGAAATTTTTTATTGTTGGGGTATCGATTTTTTTGGTCCATTCCCACCATCTTTTGGGAACGAGTACATGTTGGTAGCGGTTGACTACGTATCGAAATGGGTTGAGGCGATTGCCTCACCTAAGGCGGATGGAAAAACGGTGGTCAAATTTTTAAAGAAACACATATTTTCCCGTTTTGGCACTCCTCGGGTGCTCATTAGTGATGGCGGGTCACACTTTTGTAATACACCTCTTGAAAATGTTTTAAAACACTATGGTGTAACGCATAAGGTGGCGACCCCTTACCACCCACAGTCGAATGGTCAAGCTGAGGTATCGAACCGCGAGGTAAAAAGAATCTTAGAAAAAACTGTGTCAAGTTCTAGGAAGGATTGGTCGCAAAAGTTGGACGAGGCTTTATGGGCATATCGCACCGCTTATAAAGCTCCAATCGGTCTAACTCCGTTTCAATTGGTTTATGGTAAAACTTGTCATTTACCGGTTGAAATGGAGCATAAGGCTTTGTGGGCTTTGAAAATGTTAAATTTCGATAAGAACTTGGCCGGTGACAAAAGAAAAATGCAATTGCTTGAGTTGGAAGAAATGCGGAATGCCGCATACCATTCAAGTTGGTTGTACAAAGAGAAGGTGAAAGGATACCATGATAAGAAGATTAAGCATAAGGAATTTGAAATTGGCCAGCTGGTTCTCTTGTTCAATTCCCAGTTAAAACTTTTTCCAGGAAAATTAAAATCAAAGTGGTCGGGACCATTTCGTGTCAAAGAAGTAAAGAGTTTTGGAGCAGTCGTGATTGAGGACTTGGAAAAGAAATACTGTTGGACCGTAAATGGTCAATGTCTGAAAATTTACCTAGGAGGGAATTTCGATCGCGAGTGTTGCTCTGTTCTTCTTGATGTTCTTAAGTGAGCATCTTGAACCGTCGAGCTTATCTGACGTTAAACAAGCGCTTGTTGGGAGGCACCCCAACACTGTAAGTATTTATTGCATTTATAGTCCATTTGCTGTTTAAATCGTGTTTTCTGTAAATTTGATGTTGTATGCTGCTTAGAGTGTTGTTTTGGACTGCTGTTAGTTGAAATTTTCAAGTTGGGAGGATTCTGATCATTGTAGTGCGCGCAGGCGCGCGCTCAGCGCGATCTTGAGATTTTGGACCCCTTCGAGGCAGTAAATAGCCCGCTGAGCGCGGTCTGCGAAATTTTGAAAAAAAAAATATTTTGCTTTTCTGGGCCCACAAAGTTGTACCCGGCCCAGAATGTAACTTAAGTTGCTAGGGTTCAGAATTTTTGCCTCATTCCCCTCATTTTCTCTCAAAACTCTCTTGTGCTCTCTCCTCCTTCAAGATTTTCAAAACCTCCTTGAATTTTCAAGTTCCTTAACAACATCTTCCTTATTATTTTCTGCTAAGCATCATCATCTTCAACACTGTAAGTTTTTATTTTTTCAATTTTTCATTTTCATTTAGAAACCCATTTTTGGGTCATTGTTGTTAAATGTTGAATGTTCTTGTTCTACTTCTTTCCTTTGCTTCTGTTTATGACTAATTTCTGTATAAGTGTTTATTTAGTATGATTGCATGTTGGTTAGAAGTTAGAATTTTAGAATTGAGGGTATGAAATTTTAGAAGTTAGGTTTTATGAATAGTTTAATTAGTTTTTAATTTATGTGAATTCGTTTTGGGCATTTCTCTGTAAATATGGCTGTGTTGAGGAATTAATTGTAGTTTTAACCGTTTGGAACCTTCTGTTGCAGAGGGGGTTTTTTCTGCATTTCGCATAGCCCGCTCAGCGCGCTCCTGCGCGCTCTGAGATTTGCAGAAAATCCCCCTTTTTTCAATTCTGTTCTGCTGCACTGTGATTGTTCTATGTAATTTTTTATGATTTAGATTTTTTTTAACAGGCCGTTTCCGCTAACGTGTGGTACTGTTTTGTGTTTATTTTTGTTTTTGTTTTTTTCAGATGTCTGGACGAAAGAAGCAGCGTCTTGTTGGTTCGACATCAAACCCTAACAGACGAGCTCCTGCTGGCCAATTCGATATGGCGCGTTTTGTTGGCCTCGAGCAACAACAACGATACGTATAACTAGAAAAGAGATCGATTTGGCCGGACAGGATAATTTTGATTGATCCAGATGGTCTCCATAGAAACATAGCCCATTTTGTCCAAGGTGGTGCGTGGGATAAACTTTGTTCTCCCTTTCCTGAGTACCACATAGACATTGTGAGGGAGTTTTACGCTAATGCGTTACCCTCCGATGGTGATGCGTTCACTTTCAAAACTTGAGTTCGGGGGAAAGAAATCGATTTCTCAAGAGATTCCATCAGTACCTACCTTGGAAACCCACTTCAGCTGGGAGAAGATGAGTTGTGTGACTTTGGATGGACGTTGGCTCGGCGGGATTGGAATGCCGACCAACTTAGGGATGCTTTGTGCGTAAGCGGGGGTACTTACACTTTAAGCGCTAATGGAGCGCCCCTAAAGTTTGCAAGGAGAGTTTTGGATACTATCTTACAGCTTGTCATGTCTGTTGTTCTATACAACCTTCGACCAAGAAGCCACACCTCCTCTATTCCCATGGAGACCGCGGCTCTGATTTTTCATTTACGCAGAGAGGGTCATACCGTGGATTTTGCACGGATTATTTCTAATGAGAGGAAGAGAACTGCCACCAGCGGTACACAGCTTGGAGATCGTGTGGCTTGTGCCCTTATTTATCCAGGGTTGATTATGGCTTTATGCCATGAGGCGCAAGTTGCATTACCTACCCATGGGAATGTGAAGCTCCCTATTGTGGATGATGGTTATGTCACCCGTTATTGTATGGGGGTGATTGATTTAGAGGTTGCTTCCCCTGTAGCTGCTGCTGCCCCTGCTCGCGGGCGCGGACGAGGGCACGTTTATGATCCAAGTGTTGAGGCCAATTGGGCCATGCACGAGGCTCATCAACGGGCCTTCATGTTTATGCATGATTCCATGGTTCAGTTGCAGCTGCAGTTTCGGGAACCACATGTGGACCACCGGTTGAGGTCTCGCGAAGACCTCATGGCTTATGCTCGTTGGCCTGAGGGCAGGCCTGGTTTTCCGGAGGGGGCAGGCGAAGGCAACCACGATGACGGTGATGATGACGATGACGATGATGATGGAGCGGGTCATGGAGCGTCTAGCTCTAGTTTTGACTGATGTTGGGTTTGATTAGTCCTTTATTATATTTTGTTTTTTTTATTTTGGTATAATTATTATGTTTGTATTTTGTATTGACTACCTTGTGTAGGAATTTTGTATTCTCCATCCGGGCGGATGTTAGTTTGAATATTTGTTAAAATTTTGGTTGATTAATGAATTTAACATCCGGGTGGATGTTGTTCTATGTTTATATGGTTTGTTTGTACAAAAAAAATTTTATTGTTTTCCCTTTATTTTTAGGGTAATTGGTGGATGAAGCAAGTTTGCTTCTTTGAACAATAAGTGATGCACTTCACCATTCATTGATGGTGATGATAAAATTCTAAGTTGGTGCACGCAAAGGTACTCTGTTTTGTGCTTTGTAGAATGTCAGTATGTTTATGAACTTTGTGCTTTACATAATTTTCAAGCTTTTCTTCATTTTGCATTTTTGTTCATTTTGGAATCAATTAGGACAGAACCACAAATGTGAGTCCCTCCATTGTTCATAAATATTGAGAGATTTTGTAATTGTTGTTTAGCTCGTATGATTCATGTTTAATCTTGTATTCATTTGCAAACCTTGGAAACATTGAAATGATCTAGGCAATTTTTTATTATGAGAAAAACCACCAATACAAATAAACTTTAATTTTACCTTGTGAGAGGTGTGAACACTTGCTAGCCATGTTGAGCCTTGAAATTGGAATGAATCTTGCATAAACCCGTCGAATGATCAAAGGAATACACTCAATAGTGGGTTGTTGATGCTAAAAAGAAAATCAATGTGATTCATTCTAGTTTTTAATTTTTTTTTAGACACTTAACCTTTTGTTTGAACATACTTTTGAAGAACATTGCACATTAAATATGGTATGGTTTAAAGTTGGGGAGAGTGGTTCTAGCTTGTGAAAAAGAAAAAGAAAAAGAAAAGGTGAATTGGTGCCTCTTGTGAAAAAGAAAGGAACATGAAACACTATTTTGTGCTATGCTTTGCACTCCAAAGGGAGTTGCTTGAAAAGAAAATGAAAAATGGCATTCTAAATAGAATGAAAGAGTGCACCATAAGAAAAGAATAGAAAAGAAAAGAAAGGATTGAATTGAATTGTTATAAGGTTTGTCTAAGTGGGTTATTGGCATGTTGTTCATTGTTGAAAATTTTTGTTAACCACTTTGTTTCAATGGCCTTTTACAAATATCCCTTTCTTGTTAAACCTTGCCAAGTTACAACCTTTAGAAGCCCTTAAGAGATCTTTGTTTCCTTGGTTTTCTTGTTGAATTGGTTTGATGAATGCATGAATTGTTCTGGATGCTGACACTTTTGCTAATGAGTGTGTTTTGTCCCTTGTATATATTGAGCTAGGCTCATTTGAATAAATTAGGTGATTCCAATTTGAACATTTGTTTGCTTATGATTTGTGCTTGTTATTTATGTTTAGAAGTTAGTTCATTTACATGTTTTCATTCTTTGTAAGGCCGAGCGGTACTTGCGTGCGTGTTAATTTGGTTTGAACCATTGATTTTTGTTGGTGTTTGTTTCCGGTTTTCAGCTTGCTTCTATTCTATTTTACCTTCGTTTGAGGACAAACAAAGAAACAAGTTTGGGAGAGTTGTTAGGTGCTAAAAAGTGTTAATATTTAGATTACTTTTTAGCACCTTTTTTGTGAGCTTTATTTGTAAATCCAAGCCTTTTCCCATTGTTTCCGTTTTATAACCGTTTTCTAGCTAATTTCGTTATTTGACTTATCTATTTAACTTTTGTGTTTTTATTGCAGATTTTTGCATGGAAGTGTGAAGAATGGAGCTATGAAGGCCCCACAAAAGCAGTTTTGGGAAATAATTATTTTTGGAGCATGCTTGAAGCGCGCTCAGCGCGCTGGTAGGAGTAGTTACAGGGGGTTGCACGCTCAGCGGGGTCCTTAGCCCGCTCGGCGTGCTCTTAGGCGGTTTATTTTGTAAGTGGAGCCCACTCAGTGCGCTCCGCGAATCTCAGCCCCTTTTTAAGTTGTTTTGTTCAGAATTTTAGAGGATCCTTGATACATTTTTAGAACAAAACACCTTATAACACTGTAGCATTATATTTTGGAAGATTGGAAGCATCATTCGCTGTGAAATCATCATTGATGCTTACTATTCTTCTTCATCTTCTTGATTGTTAGCTTCCATGACAATGGAGAGCTAATTTCCCTTTTGTGTCAAGGTTAGATGGTAGATAAACTTGTCTTTTGTATGTATAGGTATTGATATAGCTTGTGAACTCTTGGATGATGAATGTATGATGAAAAACTTTGTTTATATGGTTTATTCTTTGTGTTGGTTCATGATTGAGAAATGTGTTCCAACTCTTTACCTAGGTTTTTCATCCATCAATGTCCATTGGCTAGAGATAGTAATGTGTGTTGATGTTCATAAATATTGAACTAGAATGTTGTCACTTTGATAGTTTGAGTGAGAGATCATCAAAGGATCAAAATGGTAAAACTCACAATATGTGTTAGAGATAAACATATTGGGAGGATATGTGATTACATTTACCGTCTAAACGAGTTCATTCACTTTGTCGATTCTATCCGTGCAAAATGGTTTGTCGAACCCTAATCTTGACATGCTTTTTATAAACCGTTAAACAAATCTTTTTACCGCTTATACTTAACTTTGAATGCAAGTGTTCCAAAACAACCAAAAACCCTTGTTACTTTGAAGTTTAAAACGTACACGACTGTAGAACGGCTGCGATATCACCGAACAATCTCTGTGGATCGATAACAAAACCCTAACTCTATTTGTATTTCAACAGCAATCTGATAGGCTACCTCCCTTATCCTCTGCAAAATCTGATACGGACCAACAAAACGTGGAGTGAGCTTCCTAGACTTCAAAGCTCGACCCACATCAGTCACCAACGTAACTCTCAAAAATACGTGATCTCCCTCTTGGAATTCGAGTGTCTTCCTTCTCTTATCATGATAACTCTTCTGATGACTCTGCGAAGCTTTCATCCTTTCTTGGATCATCTTAATCTTTTATGTCGTCTCCTGCATAATTTCAGGTCCGAGTACAGCACTCTCGCCTGACTCATACCAACACAATGGAGTTCTACACCTCCTTCCATACAAAGCTTCATACGGCGCCATCCCAATACTAGCATGAAAGTTGTTGTTGTATGTGAACTCAATTAACGGCAAATGGTTATCCCAAGATCCTCCTTGATCCAACACACAAGCCCTCAGCAAATCCTCCAAAGACTGGATAGTCCTCTCTGTCTGGCCGTCCGTCTGCGGATGATATGCAGAACTCATCCTCAACTTAGTACCCAAAGCATCTTGTAAGCTTTTCCAGAACCTCAACGTAAATCTCGGGTCTCTGTCCGACACAATACTCAAAGGAATCCCATGCAACTTCACAATCTCCTCAATGTACATCTCAGCTAACCTCTGCATAGAATGGTTAATCTTCATCAGCAAGAAATGAGCTGATTTAGTCAACCTGTCTATAATCACCCAGATAGAATCATTCCCTTTTGTAGTCTTCGGCAATCCCGATACAAAATCCATGGAAATACTATCCCATTTCCATTCTGGAATATTCAATGGCTGCATCATGTAACGCCCCAGTTTTTGTGAGTTTTATTTAATCGAGTTTAATTGATTATTTTATTATTATATTATTTTATTTTCGACTTTTATTTAGAAAAATGTTATTTTTCATCGTTATTATGTTTTATCGCATTTTGAGAGCGTTTGCGAGATATTTGAGTGTAGGGGTATTTTGGTCATTTGGGTAGATATTTTGTTTAAATATAATAGAAAGATAGAAATAGAGAGAAAAGAAAACAGAAAAATAGAAAGAGAAGAGAAGAGAAAAGAGAAGGAAAGAAGGGAGAAGAGGAAAAGAGAGGAAAAGTCGAGAAAACTCCGTTTAAAGCGCGAATAATCGGGTAAGGGTGTGAAATATTGTTATTATAACTTTGTGCATGATTATGTATGTGTTTTGTGTGAATGTTTTGGTTGGTTTTCCATATGTTTCCGTTTATGTCGTATTGGACGAAATCGGTAGAAACCGATGTTTCTACGGTCGGAAAGTTGTATAAATACATGTGTTGGTTGGTTATATGTATGTGAGCTGCTGTTTGAAGTTTCATTAAGTTTGGTTATGTTTCGGTTAGTTTTCGGTATGGTTCCGTTGTTGTTTCCGTTTAGGTCGAATTATAGGAAATTGATAGAAAACGATGTTTTCACGGTTAGAATTCGAAATAAATTACGTAGTTGTATCGAGGAAGGTTAAGTCGTCGTATGTCGTGCTTTTTATTCGATTTGGTGAAGTTTAAAAATTCTGGTTTTTGAAAGGTTGAAATTTAATCGAAAAATCGAACGTCGTAGAAATTTCGTTTATGTGTTCTAAATTGTTCTTATGTATTTGGTGGTTGCGCGTATATGTTTGTTTCGGTGAAAATGTTCGATTTAGTCGAGTTTTCGGGGATTCGGGAAAAGGACAGCAAAGTTGTAATTTGAAAAATCTGGTTTTTTGTGAAAAACAGGGTTAGGGATCGATACATAATCCCAGGGATCGATCCCTACTGTGAAAATTGGGAAAAATGGAATTTTTACTACAGCAGGGATCGATACATGCGAGTTAGGGATCGATACATGAGGTCTTTATGTATCGATACATAAAGCCTATGTATCGATACCTACTGTGCTGAAGCAGAAATTCTGGTTTGTCGGGGAAACTTCGGAAATTCATATCTCTTGAACCGTAAGTCGGTTTTGATCCCCGTTCGAAGCGTTGGGAAGCTAACGAGATGTTCTTTCTAGGAAAAATAGTTTTGGGGTCTGAACTTGGTCCAATCGGTACAGTTTTTACGAACCGTTTCGTAGTGTCGGGCGTCCGGTTTATGTTTTTGCGTTAGTTTGAAATATTCATAACTTGTTCGTTGTTTATCGGATTTGAGAGTTCTTTATATCGAATTGAAGGTATTGATATGTACTAATTGATGGCGATAAGAAATTATATTTTTAGCCGACTTTTGGCCGACTTTTCCGACTGTTTGTGAATAGTATTTTGTAGAAAATGTTAAGTATGTTAATTATGAATGATATGAATGTGTTGTGGATACGTTTGTAGAGCGAACCCTTGATTTGAGAATGCTTTGTGAATTGTGGATCTTGAGTGAATGTATGCATTATTTGAATTAAGTGATAATGCATGTTAAATGTGAATATGTGATGATTGTTGTGGTTGTTGATTTGTGGCCTAAGGGCAAGAATATGCAATGTGTGGTATTTGATTATATATATGCATGATTATGGTTGCATATATGTGTGAAGATGCATGTGATGTGTGTGAGTATACAATGTTAATGTCATGAGTCATTGTATGCCAAACATCATGAAATGCATTGTTTAAATTAAATGTAAATGCATGTTAATTGTGAAAGAGTTCGTTGCCGTTTGGGTGGTAAAGCGATGCTCGTTGCCGTTTGGTGTAATTAATGTGAATTGGTGTGAATGCATATGATAATATGCTTGTGGTTGTGATTTGTGGTTAATGATGAATGCATTGTTTGAATTGATTTTCAATGCATGATTATTGAAGTTGAAATGGTTCACATGGTTGTGAATATGTATGCATGTCAAGAGTGTCATGAGTCATGTTGTATGTGAAACATCATGATGTGCATTCTTGCATTGAGGGGTTCTAAGATGAATCCGTTGTAACGTCGTGAGCCTATGTGAAAGGTGTGAGCGATGATTACAAACGATTATGAGCCTATGTGATAGGTGTGAGCAGTCGGGTTGTGAGCCTATGTGATAGGTGTGAGCAATCCATAAACCTTGTGAGCCTATGTGATAGGTGTGAGCAAGGGGTGAACGTCGTGAGCCTATGTGATAGGTGTGAGCGAATGGTTCCAATAAGTTCTTCAATTGAACTTGAGATGAAATGAGTCGGTACCGCATTGCATCTGCATAGAGTCGAGAGTCGGTCTCTATGAGTTGCATTTGTCATCATTGTAGTTGTGCATTGATGAATGAACATATATATATATGTATATGTTGATGTGGAATGAACAGAATTGTGCAGGTGTGCATTGGAAGATAAACATAATATGTATGTTTATGTGAAATGATGATAATTGTATGTTTGTAATGATGCATCGGTGAATGAACATGAATATATGTGTTTATGTTAAATGCATCGATATGTATTAGGGATACATGTATTTGAGCATGAATGGTTATGCCTATGATATTTGATGTGTTAAATTACGGATTGTTATGCCGTGTAAATGACTTATGGAATATGTTGATGTTATGTGTATAGATACGTGCATCGTGATAAGTCGTGGTGAGAATGTGGTATATGTGTATTATACGTTGATGTCTATATAATTATATGCAACGTTATTATGATAATATTTCTCACCCTTCTGCTGGAATATGCTTTTTATGGCATAGTGCAGATTGTCAGCTTTAGAGGCGTGGAGGCTTTTGTGAAGATTAGTCCTCCGTTCCGTTGTCGGTCTTGGTGTCTGCTCTGATACGTAGCACGGGAGTCGGGGAACGATTATGTTTATATGTATATAATTGTTGAATATATTTGGTAGTACTTTTGTATATAGTAGAGGTTCTAAAACAGTTTATTTTGTAAAACAAGTCGGTTATGGATCTTTCCGCTTTATTCCATAATTGACCATCCTTTTGTAAGGAAAAGTTTCCCTTTGTGTTATGTATCAAAAATGTTGAGCAGGGATTGTATTTTGTTCATTTAAGTGTGACATCCCTGTTTCCTGTCGGAAAAAAATAAATTTTTAGTTACTCTGATTTTATTAAGTGTTATTTATTCGCGATGGGAATTGGGGTGTTACAAAGTGGTATCAGAGCAGGTCGGTCCGTCCGGCCAAGTTGTTGAGTCAGTTGGTGTGACAGTTGAATACTGTCGTTGTTGTTTATCCCTTAGTACGTGATAGGTGTGTGGAACACTGTCAGTACTTTCTGGTTTTTCTAATCCTTTGTTTTCAGGATTGAGTTTGAGATAAGTGGGGGAGAAGCTGATACTTCTCCATGTTGTTTCAGGTGTGGAGCGTTGGCTCAGTGTACCGTTGGTTGCAAGATTGTAAGTGCTCTTTGGACAGTGTGGTTCCCGGTTCCGGAGGGAATGCGGAGGTAAGGTTTATGCCTTAGGTAGTTTGGTGCACAAGATGTAAGAAATATTATTATAGTTTGGTAAAGACGGTTTATGCCCCATCATGATTGTCGGCTGTCTATTGACAAATTGAGGAACTGATCACCCTTAATCTCTTGTTGATAGCAGACGAAAATTATGTTGGATGGAATAGACGTGTCTTTCCGGCTTTGATAGCGTGTGAAATGAGTGTTTGGAATTTAAGGAAACGATTACAGATTGTTTTGATGAGTCGATGAAGATGCTAATATCGGAAGATGAAATGGATTAGAGGTTTTGGTATGTTGGTCCAGTTGGGAAGTTTTGAGAGAGAATGATTGGGCATCGTTAATGGTTGTTCTCAGAGAGAAAAGTGTGAACTCAAATTGGACAAAGGTAAGGATTTTAGGTTTGGATCTGCTAAGTAAGCAGGAGAACTTTTAGGAAGTGAAACTAAGATGTTGTTATGTTTGTGATGATAGTTTTCTAGAAATTGGCAGGGAGGACACAGTGATGAGCTACCGGTTGTGCGTGATTTTAAGATGTATTCCCAGATGGAATATTGGATGTTAGCGTTAGAGGTACCCGAACTGATAGAGCAGTTGGAAGATTTACTGGAAAGGAGAATTGTGAGGCCAAGTGTGTCGTCTTGGAGAGCTCCAGTATTGTCGGTAACAAAAGGAAGGATGATATAATGGAATAACAAGTATAATGGTATTGAGACTATGGGAAGCGAAACTTAGAGTTCCGAAGAGGGTTGGAGTTTTTGGAATTTTAGAGCATTAATGGAAATTTTGAGAAAACCTTAAGTGTGGATGTATTATTTAAGAGTTCTTTTTGGTTGATTGTTGCTACATGTTGGGATTTATAGAGTTTGGATTGTTAAGAGGAGAAATTGTGTATGGATTACTAACAGCGGATAAGGTGACGATTGAGAATAAGTGTTCACTTTCGGGAATAGATAATTGGAATGGTTTGGTTGAGTTTTAGTGAAATTGCAATTGTTTGAAATGTTTGATAAGAATGGTGAATTGTGTGAGTTAAGGCTTTGATCGATTTGATGTGACTAGTTATGTTGTTATCATCGGAATAGACTAGTAATTACTCGGTTAAGCTTGTGTGTGTGAGTAGCCAGTTACCCAGTGCAAGGTTTTGCAAAAGCTTTAAGAATTTATATCTTTTGGAATTTGGTTGGACATTGCAAAGTACGGTGATGTTGCTTGGTGCTAGTAATGTGTCTGTAATGTTTGTGAAGTATATGAATCGTATCTTCCATATCTAATTGGATAAGTTGTAGTGGTTTTAATTGAGGATATTCGAATCTGTTATAAACTCGGAAGAAGAACAGGTAGAGTGTTTGAGATTTGAATCACAAGTGTTGGAAAGAGACGAAGTTTTATGCTAAGTTATTCAAGTGAGAATTTGGGTTGGAAAAAGGTTAGTCTTCTTGGATATGTTATTTCAGGTAATGGTATTGTTATGGATCCATCGGAAGTAGATCTGGTTTTACAATGAGAGGTTCCGAAGTTGGTTAAGGAGATTAGAAACTTTTGGGCTCAGTTGGTTGTTACGAAAGGTTATGGAAGACATTGCTAAGTTCGTACTTCTGTTATTTCAGTTGGCTTGCCAAGGATGAGTCGTTTGTTTTGGATGTTCATTGTGAGGAAAGTTTCAGAAAGCTGAAGTAGAATTTGTCTACGGCTGCAGTTTTGAGTCTGTGTGATCATGTTCAACCGTTTGTGAGGTATGAGGATGTGTTTTGATAAGTTTAGGCAGTGTGTTAGTGCAAGAAAGTAAATTTGTGGCTTATACTTTACGACCTTTGAGGATTCATAGAAGGATCTATACTATTCAGGATTTGGAATTGGTTACGGTTGTATTGTGTTGGAAAATTTGGAGGTATTATCTTTATGGTTTTGGGTTCGAAGTGTTTAGTAATCACAAGAATATTGAGTACCTGTTTGGTCAGAAGGAATATGGTATGAGACTGAGAGGATGGTTGGAATTTGTGATGAGTTATGACTTTAGTTGGAATTATCCCATTGGTGAGGTTAATGTCGTGCCTGATGAGTTAAGTCGAAAGTTGTTATGCATGTCTGTTCGGATGGATGAGAATTATTTGAGTAGTTCAGAGACTGGTGTCTGGTGTGTGAGATAACACAGTAGAGTGCGAGGTTGGGTATATTAAAGGCGAACAATGATTTTTGGTGATTATGAGAAAGAGTTAGACCTTGGTCGTGAGATTGGTAGTTTTGATGGTTTCGGGTAATCAGAGTGCGCATCGGAAGCGTGATGTGGCACAATTCATATGTGTGTGTGACTTGTAAGATTTCGTAGGTGGAACATTGGGAATATGTAGGACTGATGAGACCATTGGACGTTTCAAAATGGAAGTGATAAGTGAAAGGTTTAAATGTTATCCATGGGCTACTATGTAGATGGATGTTTCGGTTATATGTTCGATTGGTGAATCGTAGCATTGTTGTGGTATGATTGTGTGACAAGGATGTTAGTAGTATGGTTGTGTGGAGGTTGTTTAAACGATGTTGTATCGTGGAACTTTATGTTCTTGTTGTGTTATTGCCTCGTTTCCATGGTGATGGTTCGAGCGTGTGTAGCTAATTCCTGTGTGGGGAATTAGGGGAGTGTTACCTATGGTAGGGTAACGATCTTGTTGTGTTTCGGTTCTAGAGTGAACCTGTGTGTTGGTATCGTGGTTTTCCTTGAGTTGTGAGTTGGTCGTCAAGTGCATTGTATGGGCTTTGCATCTTGTCGTTGTAGTTGTCGTCGTATCGTGTTGTTGTAATTACGGTTAGCAAGGTGTTTGTCTGTTGTGTTATTCGTGGTGTGCCTTTTGTTGGCATGTTGGTTTGTTCGTCGGATGCGAGAGTCGTGTCCGGAGTTGTTCGTCTCGGTTAGATTTTCGAGGACGAAAATGTCTAAGTGGGGGAGAATTGTAACGCCCCAGTTTTTGTGAGTTTTATTTAATCGAGTTTAATTGATTATTTTATTATTATATTATTTTATTTTCGACTTTTATTTAGAAAAATGTTATTTTTCATCGTTATTATGTTTTATCGCATTTTGAGAGCGTTTGCGAGATATTTGAGTGTAGGGGTATTTTGGTCATTTGGGTAGATATTTTGTTTAAATATAATAGAAAGATAGAAATAGAGAGAAAAGAAAACAGAAAAATAGAAAGAGAAGAGAAGAGAAAAGAGAAGGAAAGAAGGGAGAAGAGGAAAAGAGAGGAAAAGTCGAGAAAACTCCGTTTAAAGCGCGAATAATCGGGTAAGGGTGTGAAATATTGTTATTATAACTTTGTGCATGATTATGTATGTGTTTTGTGTGAATGTTTTGGTTGGTTTTCCATATGTTTCCGTTTATGTCGTATTGGACGAAATCGGTAGAAACCGATGTTTCTACGGTCGGAAAGTTGTATAAATACATGTGTTGGTTGGTTATATGTATGTGAGCTGCTGTTTGAAGTTTCATTAAGTTTGGTTATGTTTCGGTTAGTTTTCGGTATGGTTCCGTTGTTGTTTCCGTTTAGGTCGAATTATAGGAAATTGATAGAAAACGATGTTTTCACGGTTAGAATTCGAAATAAATTACGTAGTTGTATCGAGGAAGGTTAAGTCGTCGTATGTCGTGCTTTTTATTCGATTTGGTGAAGTTTAAAAATTCTGGTTTTTGAAAGGTTGAAATTTAATCGAAAAATCGAACGTCGTAGAAATTTCGTTTATGTGTTCTAAATTGTTCTTATGTATTTGGTGGTTGCGCGTATATGTTTGTTTCGGTGAAAATGTTCGATTTAGTCGAGTTTTCGGGGATTCGGGAAAAGGACAGCAAAGTTGTAATTTGAAAAATCTGGTTTTTTGTGAAAAACAGGGTTAGGGATCGATACATAATCCCAGGGATCGATCCCTACTGTGAAAATTGGGAAAAATGGAATTTTTACTACAGCAGGGATCGATACATGCGAGTTAGGGATCGATACATGAGGTCTTTATGTATCGATACATAAAGCCTATGTATCGATACCTACTGTGCTGAAGCAGAAATTCTGGTTTGTCGGGGAAACTTCGGAAATTCATATCTCTTGAACCGTAAGTCGGTTTTGATCCCCGTTCGAAGCGTTGGGAAGCTAACGAGATGTTCTTTCTAGGAAAAATAGTTTTGGGGTCTGAACTTGGTCCAATCGGTACAGTTTTTACGAACCGTTTCGTAGTGTCGGGCGTCCGGTTTATGTTTTTGCGTTAGTTTGAAATATTCATAACTTGTTCGTTGTTTATCGGATTTGAGAGTTCTTTATATCGAATTGAAGGTATTGATATGTACTAATTGATGGTGATAAGAAATTATATTTTTAGCCGACTTTTGGCCGACTTTTCCGACTGTTTGTGAATAGTATTTTGTAGAAAATGTTAAGTATGTTAATTATGAATGATATGAATGTGTTGTGGATACGTTTGTAGAGCGAACCCTTGATTTGAGAATGCTTTGTGAATTGTGGATCTTGAGTGAATGTATGCATTATTTGAATTAAGTGATAATGCATGTTAAATGTGAATATGTGATGATTGTTGTGGTTGTTGATTTGTGGCCTAAGGGCAAGAATATGCAATGTGTGGTATTTGATTATATATATGCATGATTATGGTTGCATATATGTGTGAAGATGCATGTGATGTGTGTGAGTATACAATGTTAATGTCATGAGTCATTGTATGCCAAACATCATGAAATGCATTGTTTAAATTAAATGTAAATGCATGTTAATTGTGAAAGAGTTCGTTGCCGTTTGGGTGGTAAAGCGATGCTCGTTGCCGTTTGGTGTAATTAATGTGAATTGGTGTGAATGCATATGATAATATGCTTGTGGTTGTGATTTGTGGTTAATGATGAATGCATTGTTTGAATTGATTTTCAATGCATGATTATTGAAGTTGAAATGGTTCACATGGTTGTGAATATGTATGCATGTCAAGAGTGTCATGAGTCATGTTGTATGTGAAACATCATGATGTGCATTCTTGCATTGAGGGGTTCTAAGATGAATCCGTTGTAACGTCGTGAGCCTATGTGAAAGGTGTGAGCGATGATTACAAACGATTGTGAGCCTATGTGATAGGTGTGAGCAGTCGGGTTGTGAGCCTATGTGATAGGTGTGAGCAATCCATAAACCTTGTGAGCCTATGTGATAGGTGTGAGCAAGGGGTGAACGTCGTGAGCCTATGTGATAGGTGTGAGCGAATGGTTCCAATAAGTTCTTCAATTGAACTTGAGATGAAATGAGTCGGTACCCGCATTGCATCTGCATAGAGTCGAGAGTCGGTCTCTATGAGTTGCATTTGTCATCATTGTAGTTGTGCATTGATGAATGAACATATATATATATGTATATGTTGATGTGGAATGAACAGAATCGTGCAGGTGTGCATTGGAAGATAAACATAATATGTATGTTTATGTGAAATGATGATAATTGTATGTTTGTAATGATGCATCGGTGAATGAACATGAATATATGTGTTTATGTTAAATGCATCGATATGTATTAGGGATACATGTATTTGAGCATGAATGGTTATGCCTATGATATTTGATGTGTTAAATTATGGATTGTTATGCCGTGTAAATGACTTATGGAATATGTTGATGTTATGTGTATAGATACGTGCATCGTGATAAGTCGTGGTGAGAATGTGGTATATGTGTATTATACGTTGATGTCTATATAATTATATGCAACGTTATTATGATAATATTTCTCACCCTTCTGCTGGAATATGCTTTTTATGGCATAGTGCAGATTGTCAGCTTTAGAGGCGTGGAGGCTTTTGTGAAGATTAGTCCTCCGTTCCGTTGTCGGTCTTGGTGTCTGCTCTGATACGTAGCACGGGAGTCGGGGAACGATTATGTTTATATGTATATAATTGTTGAATATATTTGGTAGTACTTTTGTATATAGTAGAGGTTCTAAAACAGTTTATTTTGTAAAACAAGCCGGTTATGGATCTTTCCGCTTTATTCCATAATTGACCATCCTTTTGTAAGGAAAAGTTTCCCTTTGTGTTATGTATCAAAAATGTTGAGCAGGGATTGTATTTTGTTCATTTAAGTGTGACATCCCTGTTTCCTGTCGGAAAAAAATAAATTTTTAGTTACTCTGATTTTATTAAGTGTTATTTATTCGCGATGGGAATTGGGGTGTTACACATCATACCCAAAGGCTTCTGATGTTCAATCTTGGACTTCTGACAAATCAAACAGGCGTAAACAAACTCTGCAATATCTTTCTTTATACCTGGCCACCAAAACAATTTTTGCAAAGCCTGGTACATCTTTGTAGCACCGGGATGAATACTCAATCTACTTCGATGTCCTTCTTCAAGAATACTTTTCTTAATTTCGGGAACGTCTGAGACACACACTCTGTCTCTGAACCTCATCACACCATTCTCATCAATCCGGAATTCACCTCCGTTACCCTGGTTAATTAAAACTGACTGATCAACCAACTTCAAATCAAATTATTGTCCCACTCTAATCTCTTTCAGAATACCACTAGTTAACTTCAACATACCCAACTTTACACTGTCAAGAGTCTCTTCACATACCAAACTCAAATCTTGGATTTGCTCAATTAATTCCAACTCTCCACTACTACAAAACGGCAAAACAACAACACCAGGTTTACAACGGCATCCTATACACCGTTCTTATAGTGCGTACTGGATGCGCGCGCGTTATTTTAATTTGAAATCTCAAGGGTATAATAACGGTTTTTATGAAAACCGTGGTGATACAATCTAGCTATCATGGGTTTGAACCTCATCGCCCTCAAATAGTTTATCCCTTTGATGTAAATGCTCCATTTTTAAGTTTTATTAATATTTAACTAAAAACTAATAAGGATATCACGACGGATATTTATCAAAACCGTTGTTACAAATTGAAGCTTCTTTTTATGTATTTTAAACACCAAGTATATATATCAATTTATCCATTAAAACAACCCTAACACCAACGCCGTCACAATTGTCGGGAAGAAGACAACAACAACAACAAAGTGTTCTACTTTAAGGTGTTGCAATGTCACATTTGAAGACAAAATCATCCAAAGGTGTTTCTACGTCTTGTTCCAGTGTAGAATCTCGATCTGGAAATTTTTGTGGTTGTGATGGTCGTATGGTTTCGTATCAATGCAAGAAGGGACAAAATAAAGGAAGGATTTTTTGGAGATGTCCATTTTGGAGGAGCGATGAAACATGTAATTTGTTCATATGGGATGAAGACGTGGGAGAAAGAGATGGAAATGACGATGAGAGCATTATGAAGTCAGAGTTGGAAGCTGTGGGCTATCTGAAGGTTATGTATGAGGATTTAAAGAAAAAGAACAAGAATTTGAAGAACAAACTGAAATCAGAGATATTTTCTGGAAATATCAAGATGTTATGTTTTTTTGTCTCCTTTATGTTTAATATTTACTTTGTTATGAAATGTAATAGTTGAATTAGGGTTCGAATTACATTGTTGATGTTTAAACTGCAGATGCATTGTGAATTACATTGTTGATGTTTAAACTGCAGATGCATTAAGTTAGAAGTTAAGGCGCACCTTTTCTTTTTTATTTATTTTAAAATTCATAAATAAAAGGGTTATCACTACGGTTCTTCTGGTTAACCGTAGTGATATATTTATAATAAATAAATACCTATGTGTACGGTTTTTATTTATTTTAAAATTCACAGATAAAAGGGTTATCACTACGGTTATTCTAGTAAACCGTAGTGATATATTTATAATAAATAAATACATATCTATACGGTTGTTATTGTTAACTGTTGTGAAATAGTTTACCCATATATAAGCGAAATAACTTTCACTTAATTGACAGTAACGCCGTTGCCTTCAAAGTAAAACCCTAGAATCCATTTTTTCTCTTCGTTTTCACCATTAGCCGTGAATCTTGTGCTTCATACATTAAGGTATTCTTCTTCTTCCATCTTTTGATAGATATTTCCCATTATCTCGTTTGTTGCATGTTGTTTTTGTTGATTGTTCTCATTTTTTCAGATTCGTTTTCACTACCTTAACAAAGACCGTACTTTGGAAACTTCATAATGTTTGTGTTGCTATGGAAAAATGTATAAAAAGCATGAAGCTATGATGGAAACTTCATCCACCTTGTACCTTTTCTTCATAGTTTCACGAACAAGATGTTAGTAAATGAAGAAACAACAGTATAAGCAAACTTTATCTAGTTTTAGAAGCAATGAAAAGAAGTATAAGAAGTATGAAGCTTTTGTGTAAGCTTCTTCCTCCTTATATTTCTTTTCCATGGCTTCCCAAACTAGTTCAACGTCATAATTGATTCCTGTTCCGCGATTAGTTTCATTAAAAGGTGCGTTATTCCTGTTCCTCTCTTTACTCATCACTGGATTATGGTTTTAGGGTTTGTTTTCAACTGAGGATGCTCATTTTTGAAGTTTGCTTTGTTTCCTTTCAGGTTAAGGGGATGATACAGGGTGATGATGCTGGTGGAAGCAAGCGTATTATATCAGTTTATAATTTCTGGATCTGGTATAGAATGTTGTTTGAGTTTATCATATTCTATTTACATTGTTTGTTTAACTAACCCTCACTTAAAGTTTGTTGGTGGTAGCAAGCGTATTATATGAGTTTATAATATCTGGATCTGGTATAGAATTTTGTTTGAGTTTATTATATTCTATGTAGATTGTTTGTTTCACTAACCCTCACTTAAAATACATTCAGTTAATTTGACATAGATACTTATAATCTGCAAATTAAGTTGTATTTGAAAACCAACTTAAACAAACCAACGTTGTTTTCTGATTGCATGCCTCTCATCATTTATCTCACGTTCTTTTATATATAGATTATGGTATAATGATCTCGCTCCTTAGATGCATCGCCATCTTCCAATATAGTTAAATCAAAGATGAGGCAAATTATCCAATGTCTTGTTTATCTTATGGAAATTTAACTATAATCAAAGATAGCGATATATCGAAGGAGTCAGATCAATAAACAACAATATATGTAAAAGAGCGTGAAATGCACGATGAGACGAATGCAATCAGAAAACAACATTGGTTTGTTTAAGTTGGTTTTCAAGACCAGTTTAATTTACAGATTATAGACATCTTCATCAAATTTAATCCATGTATATTTATTTAGTGAGGTGTTTGGAAAACAAGCAATCTACATTTAATATAATAAACTTAGGGTACTTACAACAACGGTTATATATTGTAACCGATATCATAAGTAATTTATGTTTTATATAAATTCTCTACTTATGGGTTTCGAACCCAGAACTTAAGTGTATGTATCGCAACAGTTTATTATCATAACCGTTGTGATATATGGCGCGCGTCCTGCCTTTCAACAACAGTTTCCAGACCGTTGTAGAAACAGCGAACTTACAACGACAATCTACATAACAACGCCTTCGCCCGCGTCATTATATGTCATTCCTAACCGTTGTTAAATGGGTTTTTCGTAGTAGTGCTCTCACCATAAGCATGGACATATGCAATGACTTCCTGCTCAATGCATCGGCCACCATATTTGCCTTGCCAGAATGGTAATTCAAATCGAAATCATAGTCTTTCAACAATTCCATCCACCTCCTCTGCCTCATGTTCAACTCTTTCTGATCGAATAAGTACTTCAAACTCTTATGATCGCTGAACACTTCAAATTTAGAGCAAAAAAGGTAACGTCTCCAAATTTTCAACACGAATACCACAACTGCCAATTCTAAGTCATGCGTAGGATAATTCATTTCATGAACTCTCAATTGTCTCAAAGCATAAGCAACAACTGGTCCATTCTACATCAACACTCCACCAAGACCCATCTTCGACGCATCACAATACACCACAAAAGATTCATTCGAATTAGGCAAAATCAAAACCGGAGCGGTCGTCAATTTCTTCTTCAATTCCACAAAACCCTATTTACATGCAACATCCCACATATAAGCCTGACCCTTACCAGTCAACTGCGTCAACGGTAACGCCAATCTAGAAAAACCTTCTATGAACTTACGATAGTAACCTGCCAACCCAAGAAAACTTCGCATCCCAGTAGCAGACTTCAGAGTCTCTCACTGTAACACGACATCAATCTTAGAAGGATCAACAACAATCCCACCACTTGAAATCACATGACCAAGAAAACTCACCTCTTTCAACCAAAACTCACACTTCGACAATTTTGCATATAGCTTCTTCTCTTTCAATACTTGCAACACGGTCCTCAAATGCTCATCATGCTCTTCTTAAGATTTAGAGTATATCAGGATATCATCAATGAAAACCACCACAAACTTATCCAAATACTCATGGAAAATCCAATTCATATACTCCATGAACACACCAGGTGCATTGGATACACCAAACGGCATCATAGTGTATTCATAGTGACCATACCTCGTCCTGAAAGCTATCTTCGGAATATCATTAGGCTTAACACGAATCTGATGGTAACCAGACCTCAAATTAATCTCACTGAACACACAAGCGCCTACGAGCTGATCCATCAAATCGTCGATTCTCGAAAGTGGATACTTATTCTTGATCGTCACTTTATTCAACTGTCGATAATCAACACACAACCTCATGCTACCATCTTTATTCTTTATTCACAACACAGGAGCACCCCACAAAGAAACACTCGGTCGAACAAACTTCTTCTCAAGTAATTCTTCCAGTTGTTTCTTTAATTCACTTAGCTCAGAAGCTGACATCCGATAAGGAGCCATTGACATCGGACTCGTACCTAGTATCAAATCAACCACAAACTCTACTTCACATTCTAGAGGAAAATCACTTATGTCATCCGGAAACACTTCTGGGAATTTGCAGACGACGGGTAATTCGACACTCGCAGATTCACGATTAACTTGCAACGATGCAAACAGCATAAACATCAAGGCTTCGTCTTCTAAGAGTTCGTCTACTTGCTTAGCAGACTAGAACATCAACTCCCCACTATCACCAAACTCAGGAAACTCCACAGTCTTATTATAACAGTTGATGTGAACATAGTTGAACTCTAACCAGTTCATTCCCAGAATTACATCAATTTGGTGTAAGGGCAAACACACCAAATTAGAAAAATTAGGCTTAATAAGTGACGAAATCCTTTAACGTAATTTCAGTTTTCACTTTAGTCCCTTATTTAATAAACATTACTATTTAGTCCCATAAAAATAATTTTGTTAGCCAACTTAATCTTTTTTGTTAAATGTTGAGAAAAAACGTTAACTTGTGATGATGTGGCATGACAGCATGGAAAAAGTCAAAATAGTGAGTCAATAATTTAGCTAAAGGACTAAATTGA
Organism: Lathyrus tuberosus; assembly: GCA_022829125.1. NCBI lineage: Eukaryota > Viridiplantae > Streptophyta > Magnoliopsida > Fabales > Fabaceae > Lathyrus > Lathyrus tuberosus. Next base: position 2,653,584 of record JALAZF010000552.1, on the reverse strand, counting down.
AACCTTATAGTTAGTTAAGGGATCAGGCCATGACATCAATCAAACTGCGATTAAAGTGACCATGCCAAAATTTTATCACATTTTACAAGACCATAACGTGTTTATTTACCAGGTCAGAATTTCATATCAATAAAATCTTGAATTTAATGGCATTAAACTAGAATTTTGTTATATTCTTGATTAAAATGAAAAACTTTAGGCCAAAATTGAGAGTCAAACAAGGGTTTATATGCTCTAATGAATAATAAAAAGAGTATTTCTCTTTACGTTAATTAAATAGAGTGTTCACGTGTAAGTAGAGAATTTCTTTTTCGATGCCATATGATTTAAAAGCTTCTTCGACTAAAGTGTTATTAGAGTTGATGGCTCGAGCAAGCTTTTTGGTAAGAACCACTGCATTCTCAAGTGCACAACAAGTTCCTTATCTAAGATTTGGGGTCATTAGATGCCAAACATCTCCAATAAGGCTTCTCGACTCATCAAATTGTTCTTCCATAACAAATAGATGCAATATCTATAACAAGACCCTTTTTGAAAAGTATATGCCATTTAATTAATTAATTATTTGATGAGAAGATAAATTGAAAAAAAAATAAACCATATATACAAATGCTAGTTCAATGAGTGGCTTATCAATATTAAACAGGGTCTTTTTTTAAATGCAAATAAATTTGTTTTAACTATTGACTTTTTCACAAACAAAACTATCACAACATGCTCAAAGGCTCTGCAATACTGAACTGATTTATTGCACATGAAATTGGATAACTTTTCAAGTCAGCTTTGCATGATCAATATCACAACAAGAAAATGATTCAAAATGGTCAAATAACATGAAACTTATAACAACTAATATGACCAATATTGTTACACAACAAAATAAAGTACCATGTGTATGTAGTTATTGACAACCAACACAACAAAATCTATTCTATTCTGGAAGATTTGTGGTAAATTTATTCTATTTAAATGCAAACACATTGATATATTTGTGGTTATTAAAGCACCAACGACCTTGATCTACCAAACTAGAATGAGAATAAGCTGACAATAGACCAACAAATGTCACATGGATAGGCTTTACTCTAGCCCTCTCCATCTCCAGAAAATAATCAAAAGCATTCAAGCATGTAATAATCTAATTCCAAGTTATAATCTTTCTTCCATTCATATTATAACTTGAACCAAGTCCATAATAAACAAATTCAATTCCATATTAAGCATTTTTATATACAACAACAAAGCTTTAAAATAATGGTTATCATCACCATCATTAAAGCCATAAACTATTCAATACGAACACCATAATTAGTCGCAAAACAACAATCATAAAAACCAGATCACCTCATGATCGTACCTGGATCAGACAGTTATTCGATGACCAGCGACGTCGTATGGACTTCAGCTCCGGTGAGGTTGAAAGACGGCGGGGAGGTGTACCTGCAAGGTACTCCGACGCTCAAGTAAGGCAAGGGTCACAAGTAAAAGCAAGTACAGAAAAAGGTTAGAGTGTATGAGATTGCATAACCTGACCCTCTCAAGTGAGAGGGTATTTATAGAGAGCCCCCAGCGCGGGGCCAACGGTTACTTGCATTGGGCTGGATTGCCAGGCCCAATCCAAGTAACTGTCAGGGCTTATGTGGCGTAGTGAAGACCAGCACGTGGTCTTCGCCCTGGTGTAACCGTTCCTAGATCTCCGGAATTAGGGCAGACCGATTCCATCGGGAATGGGTGGTTACATGAGAACGTGTCCTCGCGGGGAGGAGTCTTACGTGTCGGGGAGATACGTGTCCTCGCGGGGAGGAATCTTATGTGCAGAAGGAGATGGCTCCTCGTAGGGAGGAGCACCTGAGTGTCGAGGACGAGCGAGCCCGGAGATGAAGGGAAATTTGCGATCTAAACGCAACGGAAAACAAAATTTTCCCTTTAGAGATCCTTATGAAAGATCATGATCTGTGATAGAAAGGTTACCTCTTGTGGTGATGAAACCTTTGATTCCAAATCTATGGATGATCACGAGCGTTGTACGATGAACAGCGCCTCTACTCAGTCCACACGAACAGCTTCCTTCAGTCACAGTGCTAGCTAATTACGATTGAAGGTTTTGAGTGAGGGAGATGAAAAATAGAATACGGCCAGGGTTTCAACAACAACAACCTTTGAGCTTCTGCACAAGGGTTCTATTTATAGAACTACTTGTGTGGGCTACAAGCTAAAAAGCCCAACTCAATAATAATATTATTATATTATTATAATAACTATTATATATTATAATAAATATAATTTTATTATTATTATATTTTATAACTATTATAAAATTAATAATAACAATTATTATATTACATGGTACCTTACCATATTCCGTATTCTATTCAAGTGCATCGTACCTTACGGTGTTCCTTATTTACTCTATCTCTTCTCCAACTGTCCTTATGTGTGTGACCCTGTAGGATTTCGCGACGTTGGCAATTATATTAAATCATGTATTTAACATAATAAACAGTGAGCGGTATCTAGCAACACATCACTGCTACCCAAGTCACAAAATTGTCATGTGATCTGACAAAACCTTTTGTGATAGTACTTGTGTGTACAATTACCCTTTTGCCCCTATGTCTATATTGAACACAAGGCATATACCATGTCATCCTTGTCCAGTTCAATATTGGGCCCTTAGACATTTATCATGTTATGCAGGATGGGCAAATTCCATCTAGGCTACTCATGTCCCTCAACATGCTTTGCGAAGTACCCATCAACTGTCTTTATGATCATCCAGTTATGGACAATGTTTGATCAGCAATAAAGTACTTGACTCTACATCTAGGGTACATAGTAGTTTCAGGTCGAAGGGTGGTATACACCACTATCACCATGAGAGTAACTTATGACACTTTGCATAATATTCTATGTAGTACTCTCATAGTGGGTCAATCCAGTATAAATATTACTCATAATATTCATACCTATGTCAAGACTTGATAACTCCTTATCCATGATCCATGAGATGTGATCATTAGTCTATCTACATAATAGTCTTAATGCTTTAAGGCTATCCCATTTCACATTAAAGCTCGACTATGGATGCTTTAAGAATAGTGTCCTTATGTTTAATGGAATCTCATGATTAAGTCATACTTAATGTTTCATTAAACGAACTAGCTATTCTAGGGACTTTATCATTTTGGAAAAATAAACATAATAAAGAAATGCCTTTTATTATTAATAAATAATTTGATACAAGTACCAAAAGTATTGGCCTCTAGGGCTTACACCAACAATCTCCCACTAGCACTAGAGCCAATCAGGCATACCCCTAATACCCATAGATCTATTATGACCATCATGCTTCAGCTGCGCAAGAGGTTTTGTTAGTGGGTCAGCAATATTGTCAAGTGTAGGTACTCTGCATATCTTCACATCTCCATGATCTATTATCTCTCGAATGAGATGATAACGCCTAAGTATGTGTTTGGATCGTTGGTGAGATCTAGGCTCCTTAGCTTGTGCGATAGCACCATTGTTATCACAATAGAGATCAATGGGGTCCACAATGCTAGGGATTATGCCATGTTCACTAATGAACTTCTTGATCCAAACAGCTTCCTTCGCTGCATTTGAGGCAGCAATATACTCGGCCTCGATTGTAGAATCAGCAATTGTTTCTTGCTTTGAACTTTTCCAGCTCACAGCGGCACCATTTAGGCAGAACACATAACCAGATTGCGATCTAAAGTCATCCTTATCTGTCTGGAAGCTAGCATCGGTGTAACCAATTACCACGAGCTCTTCCTGACCTCCATATATCAATAATGAGTCCTTAGTCCTTCTCAAGTACTTAAGGATATTCTTGACAGCTACCCAGTGAGCATCACCAGGATCAGATTGGTAGCTACTTGTTGCACTTAAAGCATACGAGACATCTGGTCGAGTACATAACATGGCATACATGATAGATCCTATTGCAGATGCATATGGAATCTTATTCATGCGATCCCTTTCTTCCTTTGTTGAATGGAATTATGTTTTTGATAGACATAGGCCATGTTGCATAGGTATGAATCCTTTCTTGGAATCATGCATATTAAAGCGTCTCAACACTTTGTCTATGTATGTACTTTGACTTAGACCAAGAAATTTTTGTGATATATCTCTATAGATCCTGATTCCTAATATATAGGCTTCTTCACCAAGGTCCTTCATAGAAAAGCATTTCCATAACCAAGCTTTTACTTGTTGCAAGGTAGGGATATTGTTTCCAATGAGTAATATGTCATCTACATATAATACCAGGAAAACGATTATGCTCCCACTAACCTTCTTGTAGACACAAGGCTCATCTTCATTCTTTATGAATCCATATTGTTTTACAGTTTCATCAAAACGAAGATTCCAGCTTCTGGAAGCTTGCTTTAATCCGTAGATTGATCGTTGTAACTTGCATATCTTTTGGGCTTCTTCGGGTATGTCAAATCCTTCAGGTTCTGTCATGTACACATCCTCAAGAAGATTCCCATTAAGGAAAGCAGTCTTGACATCCATCTGCCATATTTCATAATCATGATATGCAGCGATAGCAAGTAAAATCCGAACAGATTTAAGCATTGCAACTGGTGAAAAGGTTTCATCATAGTCTACACCATGAATTTGTTTATAACCTTTAGCAACCAGTCTTGCCTTATAGGTATGTACCTTACCATCCATGTCAGTCTTCTTTTTGAAGACCCACTTGCATCCTATAGGATTAATTCCTACAGGAGGCTCTACCAAGGTCCAAACCTGGTTTGTGTACATGGAATCCATTTCAGATTTCATGGCTTCTAGCCACTTCTCAGACTCAGGACCAGTTATGGCCTTTTGATAGGTTACAAGCTCATCTTGATCCATGAGTAATACTTCACCTTGATCATTTATGAGATATCCATATCTCTCTGGTTGGTGACGTATCCTGCTCGACCTACGCTGGTCTTGTTCTACTTGAGCAGGCTGCTCTTCCACAACTACTTGTGGTTCCTGCTCTAATTCCTCCATAGGTGTATCAATGCTTTGTGATTCTTGAATTTCTTCAAGCTCTACTTTCCTCCCACTGATTCCTTTAGAAATAAAGTCCCTTTCCAAGAAAACTCCAGTTCGAGCGACAAACACTTTGCCCTCAGAAGGATTGTAGAAGTAATACCCTCTTGTTTCTTTAGGATACCCCACAAATAAGCATTTGTCAGATTTGGGCTCAAGCTTAGTTGAAATTTGTCATTTTACATAAACTTCACAACCCCAAATCTTCATGTAAGACATATGTGGTTTCATACCACTCCATATTTCATATGGTGTCTTTTCAACCTTTTGGATGGAACACGGTTAAGTGCGTAAGCTGCTGTTAGTAGTGCATGTCCCCAAAAGGAGTTTGGAAGATCGGCATGACTCATCATGGATCGGACCATGTCTAACAAGGTTCGATTTCTTCTCTCAGATACACCATTCCATTGTGGTGTTCCAGGAGGAGTAAGTTGGGATAGAATCCCACACTCTTTTAGATGGTCATCAAACTCTAGGCTTAAATATTCACCGCCTCGATCTGATCGAAGAGTTTTAATATTCTTACCTAGTTGGTTTTGTACTTCATTCTTAAATTCCTTGAACTTTTCAAAGGATTCAGATTTGTGTTTCATTAAATAGACATAACCATATCTACTGAAATCATCGATAAATGTGATGAAGTTTTGAAAACCTCCTCGGGCTGGTATGTTTAGTGGTCCACATACGTCAGTGTGTATGAGGGCCAAAAGATCATTAGCCCTTTCACCTTTTCCTGTGAATGGGGACTTCGTCATCTTTCCAATTAAACAAGATCTGCATGTATCATATGATTCGTAATCAAAAGAGTCCAATAGTCCATCTTTATGGAGTTTGGAGATGCGTTTCTCATTTATATGGCCTAAGCGACAATGCCAAAGGTAACTTGGATTTAACTCGTTAGGTTTCATCCTTTTAGTATTAATGTTATAAATTGGCATTTCAAGATCAAGGACATATAATCCATTGTCCATTTGTGCAATAGCATAGAATATATCATTCAAACAAATAGAGCAACAATTGTTCTTTATTATAAATGAAAACCAAACTTATCCAAACAAGAAACGGAAATAATATTCCTGTTAATTACAGGTACATAATAACAGTTCTCTAACTGAATTATTAAACCAATAGGTAAAGTCAAAACATAAGTTCCTACGGCTAAAGCAGCAACCTTTGCTCCATTTCCAACTCGTAGGTCGACTTCACCTTTTGCCAAATTGCTACTCCTTTTTAGTCCCTGTACATTGGTACAAATGTGAGAACCACATCCAGTATCTAATGCCCATGATGCAGAAGTAGATAAATTTATTTCTATAACAAAAATACCTGAAGTCGAAGTCACCACTCCATTCTTCTTATCTTCCAGGTACTTTGGGCAATTTCTCTTCCAATGTCCGGTCTTACCGTAATAGAAGCAAGTGCCCTCCTTTGCTATACCTCCACTAGGCTTCAAAGCAAGGGTAGTATGTTTGGGTTTGGTAACTTCCTTGCCTTTCCATTTACCAACCTGCTTGGTGGGCCTTCATCAGATTGGATTTCCCTTTTGTCTTCAGGTTTTGCTCAGCAGTTCTTAACATGCTTAGCAATTCAGGAAGAGTTTTATCCATGTCATTCATGTTGAAATTAAGGACAAATTGACCGAAGCTTTCCGACAACGATTGCAGGATCAAATCAGTCGCAAGCTCCCTTTTGAGGGAAAATCCCAATCTTTCAAGATTTTTCACATACCCAATCATCTTGAGTACATGGGGACCTACTGGGGTTCCCTCAGAAAGCTTGGCTTGAAAAAGGGCTTTTGAAATTTCAAACCTTTCATGCCTTGCCTGCTCTTGATAGAGAATTTTCAGATGTTCGATCATATCGAACGCTGCCATGTTTTCATGTTGCTTTTGCAATTCAGAATTCATGGTAGCCAGCATGAGGCAAGCAGTTCCATTGGCATCATCGACATGCTTCTTATAAGCATCTCTTTCAGCCTTAGGAGCAGAACTAGGAGGTTCCTCATCAAGAACAGGTGTCTCTAAGACATACAGCTTTCTGTCATGTTTGAGGACAATCCTCAGGTTTCGGTGCCAATCCAGAAAATTTGTCCCAGACAATTTTTCCTTATCCAGGATTGTTCGCAAAATGTTATTAGATGTGTTTGTTGTCATGGTAATCTACAAAATGGAATGGAAAAATATAAGTATCATAACATATTCAATTAGGCCTTTAATTAAATATGCCCCCACTATTTTACTCAAACCAAATGACCCTCATCATTTGATTCGGAAAATCCCGTTGGAAGATTTTCTAGTGGATCGAGATCCATATTTCACTTTGTTTTAAGTCAACGTTAGGCTGATTACACAAAACATAGTTATTTAGGTAGGAACTCCTTCCAATTGTATCCAATACAATTCTCGAATATTTCAGTTGGGTGAATAACTCCTTATTCCAATCCATCATATGGACTATTCCCAACTCTTGCTTCTAAATGCATATAATCTTATTATATTTTGTTTAGTTAAGTTTGACCCATTATTTTAGAAATTGGATATTACAATTATCCCATCGCACCTTACTAATATAGAACATGCACCTCGCGTTAGGCGAAACCTACAATATTCGATACTAGTCTTGATGAGTTCTAAAACTTGGAAAGCAAAAACTTAATATTTTGTTTTGAGGGATTTTTAATTAGTTTGATCTCACCGGCTTATTTATCATATAAATCGTTCCTCACACATGCATACAATATATATCAACATACATACATACAAATGAAACAGTTATGGCCCCTAGCGCAATTGTTCTCCCAAGCCAATGAGATAACTTAAGCTAAACCTAATAACGATCTTCACTTCTCCAAGCAAGATCTTCAAGGCTGTCCTTCTTTGTTTTGTAGTCTTCTCTTTCTTTATAATAATACATTACATAAAGGAAACTCGTTTTACATACGAGGGAGTGAGATGAGAAAAGAAGTTACATGATGAGAATAAGAGAGAGGCACGACACGCATGTCGTATTTATAGAATCCAAAGCAAAGAAAAATAAACTAAGGCCATAACTGATCACCACAAGAAAAATAATAAATAAATTTTATTATTATTAATTTAAATCCTGTTTATTAAATAAATCAAATTAAATTTTCGGCGAATGCATGACCTAAAGCGTAGACTGCATTGACGCAACATTTGCGCCGTCATACTGCCTGTGACGACCGTCACAGTTGCCATGGCGACCGTCACACATCAGCCCATGACGACCGTCACAAAGCTATGGCGACCGTCACACCTGAAACTATGGAGACCGTCACGCTAACAGAACACGTGACTTTTGATCGTAGACCTCTTTGACGGCGCAACCCTTGTACCGTCATAAACCTTGATGCAACAATTTCATACCATCCAAACACCATGATCAATAATTCAGTATGATTAATCCGTATGTTATCGCTTCACCATACTAAAGTCGGATTCCGAAGTAGATAACCACAGATCGCTCAATCGAATGATAATCATTACGTGATTTGAACTAAAGAAATAAAATAGTATATCCAATATACCATCTTTGCATCAAAGTTAATCATATCACATATGAATTAGATCGATCATATATGTGTAACTTATGGACGATTGACATATCGTTGCTTCACCATACTATTGTCGGATTCCGAAGCATAGTCAATACCAATCATCCAAACCGTACACAATTTGATGCCAAAAAATTCAATATCTGGATTTGATTTAATTTTTACGTGTTTTAATCCAATTAAAACAAAAATGACAGAAAATAAATAATTACCAGACTCATGGTTTCGTAAGTGGCTCTAATACCACTGAAGGGAAATTTGCGATCTAAACGTAGCGGAAAACAAAATTTTCCCTTTAGAGATCCTTACGAAAGATCATGATCTGTGATAGAAAGGTTACCTCTTGTAGCGATGAAACCTTTGATTCCAAATCTATGGATGATCACGAGCATTATACGATGAACAACGCCTCTACTCAGTCCACACGAACAGCTTCCTTCAGTCACAGTGCTAGCTGATTACGATTGAAGGTTTTGAGTGAGGGAGATGAAAAATAGAATACGGCCAGGGTTTCAACAACAATAACCTTTGAGCTTCTGCACAAGGGTTCTATTTATAGAACTACTTGTGTGGGCTACAAGCTAAAAAGCCCAACTGAATAATAATATTATTATATTATTATAATAAATATAATTTTATTATTATTATATTTTATAATTATTATAAAATTAATAATAACTATTATTATATTACATGGTACCTTACCATATTCCGTATTCCATTCAAGTGCACCGTACCTTACGGTGTTCCTTATTTGCTCTATCTCTTCTCCAACTGTCCTTATGTGTGTGACCTTGTAGGATTTCGCGACGTTGGCAATTATATTAAATCATGTTCGGGCGGGAAAAGCCAGCACTTCTAGGAGGAGCGAGGTGCATGTCCCCGTGTCGCTGGCATCTATCGCACTTCTTGACGTGTTCCTTGGCGTCCTGTTGCATGGTGGGCCAGTAATACCCTGCTCAAAGCGCCTTACGGGCTAACGATCGCCCGTCGAGGTGTTGTGCATTGATTCCCTTGTGGATTTCCTTGAGGATGCCGGGGACCTTGGTCTCCTCGACTCACCTGAGGAGGGGGATAGAAAACCCTCGCCGGTATAGCTTGTCCTCGACTATCGTGTATGAGCATGCCCGTCGCTTGACCATCCCTGCTTCTTTGGGATCTTCGGCAGTTTCCCCGTCGTGAGGTACTCGTATACAGGGGTTATCCAGCAATTGCTGTCACCAATGGCGTTTACGTCCGCCACCAGAGCGGGTTTGTCGATGCTCGGGCGGGAAAGCACTTCTTGTATGACGGATTTGTTCCCGCCTTTCTTCTTTGTGCTTGCTAATTTGGACAAGGCATCTACTCGGGTATTGTGCTCGCGAGGGATGTGAGTTACTTCCGCGGAGGTGAACCTTTTCATCTTTTCTTTCACCAAGGTCAAGTATTTGATGAGGTTGTCGTTCTTATCCTGGTACTCTCCTCGGACTTGCGAGGCCATGAGCTGGGAGTCGGTGAAGATTTTGACCTCCTTGGCGCCGAGGTCCTCGGCCAGCCGAAGCCCAGCGAGGAAAGCCTCGTACTCTGCTTGGTTGTTCGACGTCGGGAAGGATAATTCGAGGGATACCTCGATCAGGATGCCTTCCTCGTTTTCGAGGATACTGCCCGCCCCGCTTCCCTTCGGGATGGATGCTCCGTCGACATAGATCGTCCATTTTTGGGATCCGTTGGTCGAAGGTTCCAGGACGGTCATCTCTGCCACAAAGTCGGCCAATACCTGAGCCTTCAGGGCTTTCCTTCCCTCGTATTGGATGTCAAACTCGGCGAGTTCGAGCGACCACCGTAGCATCCTCCCCACCATATCTGGTCGTCCAAGGAACTGCCTTATAGGATGTTCGGTCCTTACGACGACAGTGTGGGCTAGGAAGTAGTGGCGTAGCCTCCTGGCCGCGGTGACGAGGGCCAGGGCGACTTTCTCTATCTGCTGATACCTGAGCTCGGGGCCTTGGAGGGCTTTGCTCGTGAAGTAAATCGGTTTCTGCCCGTCTGGGGTTTCTCAAATAAGGACGGCGCTGACTGCTTCACTCGTGATTGCGAGATACAAGAAAAGTGTCTCCCCGCTCTCAGGCCGTGAGAGGACTGGGGGTTGCGATAGGACCTGTTTCAGGTGGAGGAGCGCCTGCTCGCATTCTTCGCTCCATTCAAACGTCGCTTTTTGTCGAAGAAGTTTGAAAAATGGGAGTCCGTATTGCGCAGGCTTGGAGACGAAGCGGGAGAGGGCGGTGAGCATCCCGTTTAATGATTGTATTGACTTCTTCGAGTCCGGAGTAGGGATCTCGGAGAAAGCCCTACACTTGTCGGGGTTGGCTTCGATTCCCCACTCTGTGTGGTAGAAGTCGAGGAACTTACCTGCCCGAACGCCGAAGGTGCATTTGTCGGGGTTGAACCTCATGCGGCATCTCCTCGTTGTGTCGAACACCTTCTTGAGGTGCGCGCGTAGTCGACTTCTTCCGCAGATTTGACGATCATGTCGTCCATATAAACCTCGAGCATGTAGCCGATTTCAGCCCGGAAAACCTTGTTCATCATCCGTTGGTAGGTCGTACCGGCGTTCTTCTGGCCGAAGGGCATTACGTTGTAGTAGTAATTGCCCGACTCGGTAATGAAAGTCGTGTGCTGTTTGTTGACCTTATCCATGGGAATTTGGTTGTATCCTGAGTAGGCGTCCATGAAGGATAATAGTTTGTAACCTGCAGAATTGTCGACCAGCTGGTCGATGTTAGGCAAAGGATAGCAGTTTTTCGGGCAAGCCCGGTTAAGATCAGTATAATCAACACACATCCTCCATTTTCCATTATTCTTTTTGACGAGTACAACGTTGGACAGCCAGGTTGTGTACCTGGCCTCTGAAATAAAATTCGCCTCTAGGAGGTCTTTTACAGCTTTTTAGCAGCCTCCGCTTTTTCGGGAGACTGCTTACACCTACGTTGAGCTATGGCCCTAGCGGCCAGATCTACTGCGAGCTGATGGCAAGCCACCTCGGGGTCAAGGCCAGACATCTCGGAGGCGCTCCATGCGAACAGATCAGCATTCTCTCGGAGACATGCCTTCAGCTGCTCCTTCGCCAGGTTGGGGATCCCCGTGCCAATCTTCACGTTACGGTCTGGATCTTCCCCGAGGGCTACGAGTTCAAAGTCTCCGTCTGGGATAGGGCGCGTTGGGTGGAGAGGCCGCCCGTTGTTTTCCGCCTGGAGGTTGAGGTCTTCTGCTCCGTCTTCATCGGGTTTGCCCGGGAACCTGCTGTCGAGTTCGACCGCGTTGACCCGCAGGAGGGGTACCTGTTCGGTGTCCGGGGATGGCTTTGCTACGGTCTTGGGTTTGGTGCCGATGGAACTCATGCCTTTGATGGCAGCGTCAAAGCACCTCCTGGTCGCGTCTATGTCCTCGTGCATCGTAACTACTCATCCCCTGGCCGTGTAGTACTTCATTTTGAGATGGATCATTGATGGTACCGCTGTAAGTTCGGCCAGGGTGGTCTTCCCGAGGATGCAGTTGTAAAGGGATGGACATTCGACCACCAGGAAGCGGGTCTTCACCTGTCGGGCAGTGTCTTTGGCCCCGAATGTGACCATCAGCTCAACGTAGCCCCATGGTCTGGTGGTGGTTCCGTTGAATCCCTGCAGATCTGAACCGACGTACGGGGTCAGATGTTTCTCATCGAGCTGGAGAGTCCCGAACAGATAAGCGTACATGATGTCGACCGAACTGCCCTGGTCGAGAATGATTCGTCGGACGTCAAAATTCGCCATCTGTGCCCTGACCAGGAGGGGGATAGTGGCGTTGGGTGCTCCGCCGGGGAGCTCTTCGAGGTAGAAGGTGAAAGGGTTTGAGTTCCCTCGCACCTTCTCGAGAGTAGTTGTTTTCGCCGACGTTGCGGATTCTAGTTCGTCAAATTTCCTCTTGATCGATCCGACGGACAACTTCTTGTAACCACCCCCGGAGATGACCATTGCCTTGGGGAAGCCTTCCCAGGTGCTACGGGAAGCGACAGGGTCCTCGTGGGGGAAGTTCGCCCACATGTTGCGAACTGCTTGCTGGTCCTCAATGTCCCCGGGGACGAAAAAGTCTTCGGGTCGAGTGACACTGAGGGCGACCTGAAGCCGACTCTCGTCGGGAGGAGGCGTCATCTCCTCGACGTTCTGGGCTTCCCGGGAGCTAGGATGAGGAATATCATTCTTCTGGGCGTATTTCTTCAAGTGCCCTTCCTTAATGAGGATTTCAATTGCATCCTTGAGATGGATGCAGTCTTCCGTGACATGTCCGTGGCTCCGGTGGAATCTGCAGTACTTGGACTTGTCCGTGTTTGATTTGGGGGGAGTCGGCTTCGGAAAGTGGACGCCTCCTTTCAGAAATTCTGAGTTAGAGCACTCGGAGAAGATTCACGCGCGGGGAGTGTTAAGCGGCATGTACTCCGTGAACAGGCCAGCTGGTCCTTTCTGTTCGCGGGAGTCCCAGGGGCGGCTTTCTTTCTTTCTTTCTCCCCTACATTGGGGAGGAGAGTCTTCTTTATGGCCGCGGGGGCCTTCTTTGCGCCTCGACTCAAGGGTGATCTGCGCTGCCTCCGACTCCTCGAGCTCTAAGTACGACTGAGCTCGTTGGAGGAGGTCCTCCAGACGGCGGGGTCTGCGGAGGCCCACGGACTTGGCAAAATCAGATTCAAAATGCAGTCCATGGATGATTAAATACTTCTTTATGTCGTCGGTCGTATGGACCTCGATAACTTCTCTGTTGAATCTCTCAATGTAGTTCCTGAGAGATTCGTTCTTCCCCTAGAAGATGCTCTCTAGGGCGGCCTCCGTCTTCGGGTGTCGACGAGACGCAGTGAAGTGCTTGGTAAAGCGTTGCCTTAGTTGCTTCCAGGATGTGATCGACCCGGCTGCCAGACCCTTGTACCAAGTCATGACGCCCTTTCGTAATGTCTTCGGGAAAATCCTGCACTTAATGGCCCCTCTGACGTTTCTGAAGTCGAGCATGACTTCAAAACTTTCGACGTGATCGTCTGGGTCGGCCAGGCCATCGTAGGTCCCCAGTGGTGGGGGTTTCTCCATGCCCGCAGGAATTGGGGCGTCCATGATCTCCCAAGATAGGGGGTCCTCTGGTCGTCGTCGTCGCTTCTGGCCGGGGACCTTGAAGGGGATCGGTGATGTCGGCCAGGTCCTTGTCACGGAGGGGAATTCCTTTAGTGGTTCCTCGACCTTTCCTCGATGGTCTTGCTCTTCTTGGTGGTTGAGGAGGGCCTGGGTTCCTTCCGAGGCGGGGAGCAATGGCGCTTCTGGGAGATCGCCGGCTGGGGGCGCTTGAGGCGTGGTCGACATCCCTCGCGCACCGGCGAGGGGGTTCGAGATTCTTTAGACGGGGTCCTTCGCGGAGAAGGAGAACGGCGAGGCGAAGGTGGATAACGATGTCTTCGCGGGGAAGATCGACGTGCCCGCCCTCGCTCTAGTGCTTCAATTCTGATATTCTGGTGCGCGATCAGCTGGTTGGTCTGATTGACCAAGGCAAATAGGGCCACGAGTACGGTGTCCAGACGGGTTGGCCATGCTGGTGATGAACGAGAGGATTGCTTTGGTTTATCGAGGGAAAAATGGGGAAGCAAGAGGTTCCCACAGACGGCGCCACTGATCGTACCTGGATCAGACAGTTATTCGATGGCCAGCGACGTCGTATGGACTTCAGCTCCGGTGAGGTTGAAAGACGGCGCGGGGGGGGGGGGGGGGGGGGGGCGTGTACCTGCAAGGTACTCCGACGCTCAAGTAAGACAAGGGTCACAAGTAAAAGTAAGTACAGAAAAAGGTTAGAGTGTATGAGATTGCGTAACCTGACCCTCTCAAGTGAGAGAGTATTTATAGAGAGCCCCCAGCGCGGGGCCAACAGTTACTTGCATTGGGCTGGATTGCCAGGCCCAATCCAAGTAACTTCTAGGGCTTACGTGGCGTAGTGAAGACCAGCACGTGGTCTTCGCTCTGGGGTAACCGTTCCTAGATCTCCGGAATTAGGGCAGACCGATTCCATCGGGAGTGGGTGGTTACATGAGAATGTATCCTCGCGGGGAGGAGTCTTACGTGTCGGGGAGATACGTGTCCTCGCGGGGAGGACTCTTATGTGCAGAAGGAGATGGCTCCTCGTAGGGAGGAGCACCTGAGTGTCGAGGACGAGCGAGCCCGAAGAGGCTTAGCGCCCTGCCCGATGCTCTATGCCGCACGTGTGCCCGACAATGTTGAGGAGGTGTCGTACCTCGAAAAATAAGATCCTCGCGATGGACACGGAAAAAACTGTTCGAAACAGAGTCGCCACCGAACTTTATTTATCCCAAAAGAGGGAAAGGAAAATATCGAGAAAACCTTTGAAAGGATAAGAAAATGGTCATCGCAACCAAATTCGGGTTCGGGAGTCAATTACGCAAAGGGAAGGTATTAGCACCCTCTACGTCCGTTGTACTCAACGGGAACCTCTTGATTCGATTTGTGAGAAAGTTAGCTAGGTTTGTTTGTTATCTTCTAAGGTAATATTGTTTTCTAAGGGAAATGGGGTGGTTTTATTATTAGGGTGCTCGGCAAGGATTATAACCCTTGTGCCTACGTATTCCCTCGTGCAATGGGAAAGTCAGAGCATTCGTAGTTCGTGGGACTACGGTTGTTTGGTTAGTGTTTTTTATGTAGGCGCCAATTGTGCACACACGAGTAAGGTCAAAGACTTGGCCCCCCTCACATCACCTTCTAGGAAGTTGTGTTTGAATATATGATTAGGTGTGTTAAAGAATTTAATTGAGAAAAAAGGATTTGATTTGAATGTGTTTTAGGGCTTCGATAGCACAAGGCGAGAAAGGAGAGTTTTAGATGTTTTAGAGGTGACAATTGTTCACACACGAGTAAGAGAACTCGCACCCATACAATTGAGGAGAAGGGCCAAAGACTCGACCGCCCTTACTTCACCTTTAATAAAATGTGTTTAAATAGGGATTAAGTATTTTAATAATTGCTTGGAAAAAGGAGTGAATGTTGTCAAGTTTCGCGTGTTTTAGAGGCGTCAATTGTCCACACACGAGTAAGAGGACTCACACTCGAATAATTGAAGAGAAAGACCAAAGACTTGATCCCCCTCCTTTTCACCTTTTAAAATGTATTTAAATAGAGGTTACGTGCTTTAATAATTGATAAGGAAAAAGAAATTTGAGTGTCGTCGGATTACGTGTTTTAAAGGCGTCAATTGTCCACACACGAGTAAGAGAACTCGCACCCAAACAATTGAGGAGAAAGACCAAAGACTTGATCCCCCTCTTTTTCACCTTTTAAGAAATGATATTTAGTATAATTAAATGTATTAATTTGATTTAAGAAAAATACTCGACGTTGGATCGAGGTTTGGATTTGCGTGCGAAATGGTTGAGGACTAATGGAAAGGGGGTCCTAATAGTTCAAGGTAAGGTCGATGGCGAGGCAAAAGCGCTCGACTTACAAGTTAAGTTAAGGGACTTGGTATGCGAATCAAGTGAATGCTTGAGGATGGATTGATTAATTGGATTTGATTTGGAAAATACTTGACGTTGGATCAAGCTTGTTTATTGTTGTAAAAAGGGGTTGATTTTAATTTTATGGGAGAGGGGTGTAATTAATCAAGTGGGAATAATCGAGCCATGATTAAAGTGAGCCAATCACATACACGCATACAAACCAAAGTGAAATGTGCAACAATTATCGTTGTATAAAGCCCAAGAGGAGGCATTGTGAGGTCGATTGCGATCGTGAAAACGATCGACTTACAAGGTATTAAAAGGGCTTGACATTAAGTCAAGATATTAGTTTGAAAAGATTTTTGGTTTGGACAAGCATAATATAAATAGCATAAACATAATCAAGGCATGAAATAAATTCACAAGAGAAAATTATACACCTCACATGAAGATCACAAATAAAATAGGGGAGAAATATAATCAAGCATGTTAGTATAGTTAGCAACCTAATTCTAAGGTTAGTCTAAAGAAAAGAAATGTCTAAGTTAATTAATTAGTTTTAGAATTTTAGAGGAAAAGAAAGTTCTAGCAATTAATTAAATTAAACTAAAATATTTAATAAAATTAACTATTAAAGTTAATTAATATTAAATAAAATGGTTTAATAAAATTAATTAAAATTTGATTATTGAAAAGGATTTTAGAAGCTAATTAAAAGTATTTTTGGATTAAGGAAATTGAACTAATGTAATTAATTAAGTAAAAATCAAATATTTAATAAAACTAATTATGAAAATAATTAATTAATATTAAATAAATAATTTTAGAGAAATTAATTGAATTAGTAAATAAATCTTAAGGTTTTTTTTAAAAAAAGAAATAAATTGTTTTTTTCTTTAAATAAGTTAATAAAATGTTTTTTTTATTATATAAATAAACAAAATCTAAAAGAAAAGCCAGAAAAGTTGATCTGTAGAAATGGAGGTGCGAATAGAAAACTCCCAGGCCCAAATCACGTAAGCCCACACGCAGGAAAGGGGTCCACCATGGACCTCAGTCAAACAGTTGACTGCAGTGTGAAATGTGGTGCGTACGATCTATTACAGAGTCACTTTTGACTTCAGATCAAAGGGTGGATAAGAAGGGCACACGGTGGGGACATGATAAGGTCATGCATAGGAATGTGGGGAGGGACCATCCTCCGGCGACAAGTGTCATGGTGAAGGGCACTTGTCACCCCACCTGCCATCCAAACCAACCGCATGTAAAGGATACAACAAGGAGATGGGTTAGAAATCTCACATTCTGATTTCAAATCCTCTCTCTATGTTATTCTCTCTCAACGCTCTCTACCTTCCTACAATAACATGGCCGGAAACTTAGGCTGGCCGGAGAAGCGGCGGCGGCCGCCACCGTCTTCTCCGGCGACACCACCACCAAACCTTAAATGACCAACACAAACCCTACCTCAAATTTTTGCCTCTTTTCAAATCCGGAACTAGATTAACCTAAAACTCAGTCAAAACTCCCAATCGAGATAATTCCCAATCTAAACCCTAAACCTATAACAGACCGTAAACAAACTAATCGAGCAAGATTAAGCTACTCAGAAAGTAATAAACAAAACAATCAGTTCTAAAGGTCAAGGAAATTTTCGAAGGCTAACCCTTGAAGAATCGATCTATGAAGATGCTCATGTAAGTTTTGGAACTTTTTCTTCCTGCTCGTTTCTCTTCTTCTCTTAAACTTATTCCGTTTGATGTTATTGTAGTGTTGAAGCTCGTTGATGAGTCGATAGAGAAGGTGATGATTGGTGGTGGAGGTTATTGTGTGGGTTGTTCTGCTACTGTTGATTTGTGGTTCGAGATGGTGAGGTTAGTGGAGGGTTGAAGGGGAGCAGAGGCGACGAGATGATGAAGGTTTGATGGTGTTGTGGTTTAATGAGGGGAAAAGGTTGAGCGCGGTGATGAGATGATGAAGGTGCAGTTGTTGTTTAAGGTGGTTGTATGATGTTCGAATCAGTTTTTTCTTCACTGAGGTTTGAAAAAAACCAGGTCAGTTCCCTCTTTCTCATCCGTTTATCAGGTTGAGTTTCTTTTTTGTTGTATGTTTGAAGGTTAAGGTTTTAGTGGCTATGAATTTCTGGGGTGGCTAGGTTTTTTCTATTCTGTTTGTGACCCCCCCCCCCCAAATCCTCCGAAATGAAGCTCTTATATATTGACATGAATTAGGTTTAGCCAACCAAGTTTTGAAACTCTGAAATCCTCTGCACTCTATGGTTTAGGTTTTGTCTGCTACACTTTATCTCTTTCCCACTTTTGCGTTAAGGTAGCTGTACCATGGTTGCTTGTTGCTGCCCCTGTTTTTTCCATTTTTGTGAATTAAAAATGTGGTCCCTTTTTACTTTGTGTATATGTTATGGCACTCTTTGGTGTCGTATTTCTCTGTCAAGTTGTGAATTAAGTCACCACAAACTTTTTACTACATTGCAACTTATTTTACTACTTATAAAAACTTCCCTTTCATTGATGCTTGCAATATTTATCTATCTCTTTTTAGCCTTGGATTTTTCTGCTTTTATCTACTTCCAACTTTATGAACTCATTCCTCTCTTCATGTATAGGCTGTAGGTTGCTTTCATCCACTTATGAATGTGATCCGAGTGGTACTCACGTTTTGGTAAGAACCTACATAGCTCCATCATCATATTTTCGTTTCCTTTCCTTTACCGTTAGCTCCTGACCTTCTATCTTATGAAAAAAGTTCCTGGTCCGGCGTAAGTGATGAAGGCTTATATTGGTGAGGTTCTTATAACATGAGCATTAAGGGTAGTAAAACTTGGAACTTAAGGTTCTTTATTGTAGATTAGGATTTGTGAGATCATTGGTGTTTCTCTTGTAATCTGGTGCAAGACTAGCTTGAAGAAATTAGTTTGAAGTCTTCGTAGAAATCTCCATCTAGCTTGTATATGAGTGTAACCAAAGTTATTGTAAATTCTTTCATGAATTTTTCCCAAAGTGTCTTACCAACTTGACATTACATGATCAACTTTTTGAATAACAGAAAAGTGACGTTGCTGCTTTGTGCATGGTTGGGTACTTTCTGATGTGGCTGATGTATTGGCCTGCTGAATTTTCCAAGCCGCGATTTCTAACCGTGCTTCTTCTAATGAACCTTTTATTTTGCAGGTTCCCTACCCATTGGCGATGAAGTCTTGGCAACATGTTGGTGCAGTTTAAATATAATGAAGACTCAATATGGAATTAGCAAGAGACTTGGCTTGGCAAATTGGCATGGAAAGATCAGCATAGAAATTTAAGTAAATTTAGGTCTTGCATAGCTTGTAACTTTAAGCCTTGTGGGAATCTTTGTATCAAATGTCATTGGAATGTAGCCTTAGGGTCAAACTGAGCCTATTATGATTTAAATCTTGTAGGTTGGCACTTGCAACATGAACACTTGATGCGTGTCACACTTGAAGCTTGTATCCTATTTTGATTGTGACTTTGTAATTAACTACTACTACCTTTGTAACTTGAAAACTTGGATGCAAGTAAAAAACTCAAGAGTTGTGAACCTCTTGTGTAATTAAATTACAGCATCTCTATTTTCGTAACTACATATGTGAAGTAGCTCTAGTGGCAATTTGGTCATGACTTGGAAATACCTTGAAGCAAAATTCTAACGTGAAATAATGTTCATCTCCATGGTAAATTGAATCAACACCTTAAATAGCTCATGACTTAAAGAAATACACTTCAAAGTGTCTTGAAACGACTCCATTTCTTCATGAAACAAAATGGAGCCTACCTCACGTCTCATTTAATCACAAGATCCACAATAATTCTTGAAACACAGTTGGAAAATGAGTTGGTCATGGCTTTGAAAATAACTTGACCATGACTTGAAAAGACACGTCTTGAACACTCTTAATCAATTAATCATAATTTTGAAACACTTTGAGTATTTGATTTTCACTTGGAAACCTTGCTCCCATAAGACTTGGATTGAACATATGCTTAAGTCATAAATTATTTAGGCCCACAAACTAAATGAAAGTCAAATTGAACCTTATCTTGCTTCATCCCTTAAATTTAATCTAGCTTTGAAAATAACTTGACCATGTCTTGGAATATGAACGACCACCACTTGACCATGGGCATAAAGGCACATTTTTTGTTTTACTTGAATTCCACACTCTCGCAAAAGCTTGTAATGACAAAGAGTACAAACCAAATCTCCATAGCCTAAACTTTAGAGGATTATGAGCAAAAGTTATATGATGATCTTGAGAAGAGTCCAGAAAGCAACCATATACTTAGCACAAGAAAAACGAGAGGGTAGGATAAATTTGGGGTATGACAGGAGGCATGAGCTCGACATGGGCCGTGCTAAGAGGCCTTTGTTGGGCCATCCCAGGACGTGTGGGTTGGGCCTGCTCGATTGAGGGGCAGACCCCGACCCAGTCCATAACACCTCATGTACCACAAAGAAAGAAAGATGCAAATGTCTTGCTTCATACCTTTTCAACACCTTGGTTACAAGTATAAACCAAAAACATGGGATATACTTCAACAAAAAGAGTATAGAGAAATAGTTAAATCCATTTAGCAAAAATAAATTTCCCAAAACTCAAATCATATTAGGGGTGTGCAAAAATGTGGTTAACCAAACTATATTACTAAACTGAATTGCATTGTATCATAAAAAAAACTGAACCACTTAAATGGTTAATGAACTAAATCATTTAATTCAAACAATTCTAATTTAGTTTAAAACCGGTTCATAACCAGTTTTTTTTATAAACTGATTTAATTATATAAATAAGTTTTTGAAAAACTATTGAGAGTGGAAAAAAATTGGAAATAATTAAAAAAAAACAATTTTCCACAAATTTAAAAAAAAAAATAATTTTTGTTTATCTTAAATTTTATTGAAATCGTACTCAATGAATATTTCAGAACAGGTCAATAACCATAAAAATTTACAAAATGAATATGGATATAAATTTTAGTAATTATTCGTTAAAATAAATGGACATGAGTTACAAGTAATTTAGTAACCAATCTATCATATATATATATATATATATATATATATATATATATATATGGTTAAATAAGTATTAGGTCCCTGAAAATAATCCAACATTTAAGTTTGGTCCCTAGAAAAATTTTCTTCAAGGTTTGCTCCTCCTAAAGTTTTCCGTTTCTAATTGTAGTCCCTCCCGTTAGTTTCCACTAACGGAGGATGATGTGGCACGCCAAGTGTGCAATAATCCCTTGCTAACTGTGTATTCTTATGCCACGTCAGAAATGATTTTCTCCTTCTATCCAACTTAATAAAAGCAACGGTGGATGAAGCACCAATCATTTGCCAACAAAACCTTTTCTCTCTCCGCCCATCCCTCTCCTTGAATACTCCTCTCTCTCTGCAACTAAACAAATGCATAAACCCTAAAGATCCACCGTCCTCCTCCGTCCATGGCCGCAGCTACAAGATTTGAGACGAGATGTTCGTACCTTCGCGATGATGACGTTAATGGCGACTCGTTAGGTACTCCGTTTCTCTCTTCTCTTACTTCTGTTTGCGAATTCTTCTACCTTCAATTTGTGAATTTATCTTCTCCTTTCCGGTTTGGATCCGTTGCAAATCGATTGTGTGTTCTGTTGATGAATGTTGTTGCAGGTTCTTCAATTTGGTGAAAGAATCTTGATGAAGGTTGTTGCGATTTGTGGATGGGGATGAAGATTAATGGAGGGTTTGTTACAGAGGAAGGAAAGAGTTGAAGGATGGTGAGAGCTAAAGAAAAAATGAAGATGATGAATCCTTAAGAAGGTTTTTGATAGAATTGAGGATTGGAGACAACACTATTCTTGCAAAGCACAAACATTAATAGAATT
The DNA here is from genome assembly GCA_022829125.1 of Lathyrus tuberosus. Classification (NCBI taxonomy): domain Eukaryota; kingdom Viridiplantae; phylum Streptophyta; class Magnoliopsida; order Fabales; family Fabaceae; genus Lathyrus; species Lathyrus tuberosus. The sequence goes on along the minus strand of JALAZF010000552.1, from coordinate 2,631,545 downwards.
CTTGCATCTTGTAAAGCACAAACACTATTCTTGCAGTTTATTGTTCATGCAGTGGCTTTTTAGCGAGGCTTTTGATAGAATTTAGTGAACGGAATTCTTGGAAGCATTCTGCCATTTCATGCTCTGAGGTATTCCTTATGAAAACTCTATAGTTTTTAATGGCTTTTGTAACTTGTATAATTTGTATTTTTGCCATCTTTTAGGCAGAAAAAGGGGTACAAAACTTATGTGATGGAGATAAAAGGAAATCGTGTCTATAGTAAATTAAAATAGGAATCTGGTGTCCACCGAGTTCAACGTGTTCCTCTAACAGAAACACAGGGCCGCATACATACTTCTACTGCAACAGTTGCCATCATGCTAGAGGTAGAGTGCATGTTTCAGGCTTTAGTAATGCATTATTCATGACTCTGACGTATAGGTCTGAAATCATTTTGAAAGTCTTACTGCCTTAGCATTTGTGAAATTGTTAATTTGATATTTTATTCCTAAAGTTTATGTTTTTGCATAAATATCTATCTAAGTCACCATGAAGAAGGGAGAGGTGGCATTGTTTACATTACCTACTGCTGAGCCTGGAGGCGTTCCACGAGTCGCCAACTCAGTTGTGCAGTTTGAGGTGGAACTCGTTTCTTGGATCACAGTGGTGGATGTTTGCAAAGACGGTGGAATTATCAAGAAAGTTATGGAGAAGGGGAAAGGGAATGATCGACCCGGTGATCTAGATGAAGTTCTTGGTATTCTAACAGCTGCTTATACATAATTCTTTTGCTTCCCGCATGTCAACAAGTTGAGCGTTATTATGTTATCCATTTTAATGATATTTTCTGATGTTGTATCTCTTTTTTTGTCCCGTGTTTTAAAATTGAAGATTGTGTTGGCTTATTAGTGTCTTTTGTTCTTTTTGGCTACTATAGTGAAGTATCAGGTGGCACTAGTAGATGGCACTGTTGTTGTAGAAACACCGGAAGGAGGAGTTGAATTCTATGTGAAGGATGGTAATATTGTTGAGTTATACTCCTATTTTATTTCACCCAACAGTGAATATAATTTAATTTTTCATTTCAGTCTCTCTTTGACTAATTATTTGTTGATTGAAGGTCATGTTCTTTCTAGATTGCCGAAAGTGATCATGACTATGACCAGTGGAGAGAAGGCTGAATTAATTTTTCAACCTCAGTGTACGCACGTTGTTATTTTATTCCACCTATAATATTTGTTTCTTTTTTACCTTTCTTGTAACCAAATGAAAGGCTATTTTATGTTCATATATTCCCTCATTCTTTTAAGAGGCATGAAATTTTGTTCTCGGTGCATCCCTCTAATTGAAATGACAGTGTAAAATAGTTTTACACTGTCATCCAATAGAAACATATCATTTTGCCATGTCATTTAAAGTTTTTAAAAATTATAGTCTGATTTGGCGGGATTCATGGTCGTGATTGGTTGACAGTGTAAAAAATTTTTACACTGTCAGTGCATTATCTATTTTCTCATTTAACATTTTCCCCCAACATTTAATGAAAAGAATTAAATTGGCTAACATAATTGTTATTAAGAGATCATTTATTAAATAAGGGAATAGAGTGAAAATTTAAATTAAGTTAAGCGATAAAAAAATTTCTTTCATAACTTGATAATCTCCTTTTCACTTAAAATCCTAATTACGTACGTTTTTCTTGTACGTATTCTTCAAAAGTTATAAACAAAATTTTCATTTTACATCATATAAAAAAATAGTAAATTACAATTAAAAAATATATTCATAGATATTTATAAATATTCACAAATATTATAAAATCCACGAACTCATCTTATGGATCTCCGATCTCCGCACGAATATGAAATGGATACCGATATCATATTTATTAAACAAAGTGTGTAGCGGAAATAATATTGGTAACCACGAATATCCATTCCATTCTTGCAATTTAATTTAATTTAAAAAATAAATTTTAAATCAAATCTATTTCTTCCATTTTTCATATGTCTGAATAAACTACAGAGGAAAATTTTCAAACAGTTGTTGTTGTTCTGAATTCTTCGAGTTGCAATGACGAACCTAATGGGTCCTCCACCTCCCAAAAACCCTAATCTTCAACCACAAACCCTAACTCCATCACCTCCTCCTCCAAACTCCGATTCTCACTCATCCCAATCCACCGTCAACGATTCATCACAACCCGAACCACCTCCACCGTCTGATTCCACCACCACCTCATCACAACCCGAACTTCCCCCACCGTCCGATTCCACTACCAATTCATCATTTCCCGAACCACCGCCGCCGTCCCATTCCACCGCCAATTCATCACTATCCGAACCACCACCACATCCACCACCACCACCGTTCCATTCCACAGATACTCAACCCCCTAAACCCTCTCAAGGTACAGCGGTTCCGTATAAGATTCCGGCTTGGAGTTCCGCTCCTTGCCATGAATTCTACCTCGAGGTTCTCAAGGATGGTTCCATCATCGACAAATTTAATGTGTATGTTTCTCAACTTTTTTTGTTGTTCAGTTCTCTACTTCAACTGAAACTGAAACTGTGTTTTCTTATGGTTGGTTTGATTCACAGGCATGAAAAAGGTGCATATATGTTTGGGCGTTTGGATCTTTGTGACTTTGTGCTTGAGCACCCAACTATCTCTAGGTTTCATGCTGGTATGCTATGAATTACACTAATCTTGCTCTCAATTTGATATATTTGTATGTTTGGGATGAAAATGGCTATGAAGCACGTATGTAACACCAACACGAAGGCACTGATGGTAATTTAAAAAATGGAATTTACTGTATTGTTTGTAACTACACATTTTAGTCTCGTGCGGTGATAGGAACTTGGGCCTTGCGATACAAATAACCCAATTACGTCAACTAATCCTATTAAGCCCATCATCTGGAAGTCGGCGGGAGGAGAGAAAAAGTGGGTAAGATAAGGGAATACTAGTAAGTTAGAGAATCTTCTCCGATTCTAGGAGAATTGGTTATTTTGGGGAAGGAGAGTCTAGATGCGAGGCAATTAGAATTTACTTAGCAAATTGGTTAGGAGAGTTATTCTCTTTTGTAGGAGTTCTTGAACTCCAATTTATCGGTTTATCGTTTTCCACCATTGTAGAGCTCTTGAGCTCATCACATTTTGTAGAATAATATACTGTTGCATCTTCCAGTTTACTGAGTTATATCTTGCAGTGTCTGGCCTTCAATTTGAAGTGTTGGTGCTACAAAGGAAACTTGTTTAGTCTAATTTAATCAACCATAATGGCAATGATACTAATGTGTTAGTCTTAATGTGGAAGTTGAACTGAGTTTGAGATTGCAAAAGCCGGTAATCTTCCTTGTATCCGTTAGGACTCAAACTTAGCTTCATGAATCAGTTAGTTAAAATCATTCTATTATAATACAGGTAGTTGGCTGTAGCATTAATATACTATATGCGTAGTTCCTTTGTTTGATAACAATACTATTTCTTGACTGAACAATCTCATTGCCAAGATTTTTTTATCTGATCAAGACCTTCGTACTTCTTAGGACAGCTACAGACCTCTTAACTAGCTAGATCATACCTCATATCATAACATAACACCTAAAGTTCTAACACAAGGATATCCCTAGTATTCTGTTACTATTTCATGGTATGTTCTTCAACAAGAATGAAGAATTAACATTTGAGTTGTTCAGTTTGAGAAAATTAGACATTGATTACTTCCTGCCATACATCAGATGATATAAACCCATCTTAGGCTTCCCTATTATAGCGCCAGTGTGACCTGATTACACCCATCCATTTTGAAAAGATCTGGAAGTCACATTATTATATTAAAACCTGTGCATTACATTTGTGAATTTCACCAAAAGTTAGACATTCAAAAAGTTCTCTCATGATTCTTAATTCTTACCTAGTTTTTTATTTTATTCTTGTTAGTTATGCAGTTTAAGAGAAGAGGAGATGCATATCTCTATGATCTTGGGAGTACTCATGGCACCTTTTTGAACAAAAATCGGGTATGGCATTGTTTTTTCTTGTCCTCTAGAATTTTGATAATTCTGTTAGATCCTTGATTCATCAAATATGTTTTTGCGATCCTTTTGTTTGATAACTATTCTCGTGTGCAAAATATGCCCTGTGACAGAGATATATACAAGAATCGTTACTTTTTCGCCCTTTTTTCTTCTTTTATTTATTTATTTATTTATTTTGGGTTTAGAATTCCTCTTGCTTCCTGCTATTTCATACTTTAAAGTAAGGTTTAACAACAGTATTTAACATGCGATCTATGCAACTAGGTTGATTGAAGAAGAGTCAGCTAAACATATTTGCTGATGTTGTACATTCAGAAATTCTTTTGCTAAAACCTTTACCGAATTCTATAGTCATGAGCATAATCTCTGTTTTGTCACAAAGCCTTCATCTTCCTCTTTTGCTACTTGGTTTACATCAAAATTGTTTCCACCTGCACTAAGTGCCCATTTGTTTTTCCTAAACAATATCACAACTGGACTTAATTTTGCTTAGCAGAACTCACCTTGACAACATCTTGTAATGTACCCTCAGGCAAACAAGATTGTATGCCCAGAATTATATTAACAGCTCTAAAGTTGGCCGGAATAACAAGATCTAAATACTCACAATCATTGCAATCTAGTTTAACATCTTCACCTTTAAGTACCTTTGCAGCTTTTTATTGAAAAAATTGGACCCAGCTGTCGGTAAAGAAAAGTGTATGCAGGTTTATAACTATACCTTATAGACATAACTGACATAGCTCCATTTCCTTTCCTATTTGCTTAGGTGGAGAAAAACACATACATTGACTTGCGTGTTGGTGATGTCATTCGATTTGGCCGGTAGGTGTTTTTTATATAGAATTTTCACTTTGCTCACAATCAAGGCTTCTTCTGTTGTTTGTATTATTTTGTTCTCTCTTGAGTCAATATTACTTCTTTCATTGTTTCTGACGATGTGATAGGTTATTTTATTTAATTTATTTGAGGTAGTATCAATTAGAATTAGAACCCATCATTATTTATTGAGCCATTATAAAATTAGTAATTTCAGTTTTCTCGATGATCACTTGCTGCTTAAAGGCATGTGGAATGGGTTCAGTTGAATTGGAATGTGTACCTGGTCATGTTGAATTAGTATTTTATGTTTAAAATCTCATGGTCTTCGTTGGAATATTGTCATTTCAGATTATATAACGATTGGTCTGTGTCAGCGCATTAGAATCCCATGGTCTTCATTGGGGTATTGTCATTTCAAATTTATATGGCAATTGGACTGTGTCGTGCATTGCTATTCCTGAGTATTGTTTTTCTGCTTCTAAATAATTTTCGTTTTTAATAGTTTTTCTGGCAGGGTACATCTGATCTGCATTGTTTATGTATTCTCTTTCTAAATAATTTTCTCTTTTCTACACCTTAAAGTTTATAATATGTTACTCTATCTTGTACTGAATTACAAACTCTTAAAAATTTCAATAAGAATATGTCACTAATTATTTTCTTTATCATCTTTTGCCATGTTTAATAAGTGTTTTCTGTATTGGAATGAATGAGTTTTGATTTACGAGGAACATCATTTCTTGACATATGTTTCTAGTATTTATTTTGTATTCCATTTACAGGTCAACTCGGATGTTCATTTTTCAAGGACCGTCAGAATTGATGCCTCCTGTAAGATCTGGTCTTCATATGTTTTTCTTTCATTGAATTTATTGCCATTCACCACTAGTATTTTTGATAATGTGTCACGGTACCTGTCTAAGTGTCATAGTTGAAAGTATTTTATGTTCTTGGGATTAATGGACCCTGCACAAATTTTCCATGTTATGATTTCTTTGTGCAAGTTATTATCATATTTCTTTGAGTGTTAGGTTTCTCTTATAGAAAAAAATCATTTGAAGTGTGCTTGTTTTTAGATGTGAAAGTAAGGGTGTATTCACTTAGATTTTTTGCTAGATAAGATTGTGCCTTTAATTAAATCAATGGTGGACTCCCTTTAGAGACAAGCTCTCTTTAAAGGTTTTCCCTGTTTATATGGTTTTTAATTTAGCAAATTCGTTCTCCACCAAGTTTTATGACCGCATATCAGCTTTGGCTTTAATCATTATTGAAATGAATATATAGAGGGGGACATAGTAAATTTTCCTTGCACTCCCTAGCTGCACTGCAGCGTACATAATGTAAATCTTTACTTATTTTATAGCATTCTTGATAATATGTTCTTGCACATTGTTGCTTATTAGATAAAAGTTGACTTTTGAGTCATGAACTCATTCATTATTAGTAATGGTTTGTGTGTTTCATTTCGCATTGATTTAAGTTTCCATAGTTCGGTTGCACCAAGTTTCAATTAGAAATAAAGCCAGAGCCAATATTTATTTTATCTATTATCGTTTATCATCAACTATCCTTGGACATGGATTAACCATTATTCCCAACTTTAGTTCATTTTCAGAAATTTGTGAGTCATAGTTCTATCTTTCATTTTCTAGTTTCCTCATATAATCATCAGTTAACATTAATGGATTATTATTTAATATGCACCAAAGAGTAAAGAGCATTTAACCTGTTAGATTGCAACAGAAATAAAGAGAAAATAAAAGAAAGATGTGAGAATCTGAGAGAATGAGAAGCTTCCAGTTTCTGGAAACTGTTGACTTTGCTCTTCAGATTATTGCTGCAATTAACATCTTTTCATATTTGTTTTACTTGAAGGAGGCTAATATAAAACTTAAAAGAGAAATGAAAATGCGGGAAGCATTGCTAGATAGGGAAACTTCGCTTCGACGAGCAAAGATGGAAGCATCTGCTGCTGAGGGTATATCGTGGGGTATGGGGGAGGATGCCATTGAAGAAGATGAGGTAATTATGATACAACATCTATATATTTCTTCGTTTGAACTACTTAATTATCCGTTCAAGATTTATATGTTAGAATCTACTTTAATGTTAAAACTCAAGTTGACCATTTTTATCTTCTGATTTCAGGATGATGTTGAAGAAATAACGTGGCAGTCATATAAAGGGCAGCTTACAGAAAAACAGGAAAAAACCCGTGAGAAATTAATAAAAAGAATGGAAAAGGTGAGTAGTTCTTGTTAACTTAGGTTCACGTGCAGTGTTTTTTCATATATGAATTATAGTCCATAAATAGAATAATTGCTTGGAACCTCTTTTACTTCTCCTGTTATCAGAATCCCTATCTCCACCAAGATAATTAAAGTAAATTGAAGTTATAGTTTCAAATGAATGGTTGATATTTGTAATGCAAAAGACATCCCCTAAAGGATGAACATCGATGATGATATTTGTATCCACACACAGAAACTCTCTCCTCTTGCCACAGAATACAGTTTCCTATGGCCTGTTTTTTAAGATGGTATACTCGAAAAGTTTCCTGATATGTGTTTTTTTGGGTGCAGATTTCTAACATGAAGAAAGAAATAAATTCTATACGAGTTAAAGACATTTCTCAGGGTGGATTAACTCAGGGTCAACAGACTCAAATTGCTAGGAATGAGCAAAGAATGGCAGAGGTAATATTGGAGAAAGTTCATTAGAAATGGCCCTTGCATATTATTGCTTTCCATGTTCTGTGATTGTAAAAGCTGATGCATGAGCACTTAATCTACTAAGATAACATTGTTTTTAATTGAATAGATAATGGAAGAACTTGAAAACTTGGAAGAAACACTGAATGATAGTATTCGAGAAAGTTTAGGTGCACGTACAGGAAAGCTATCTCATGGGAAGAAGAAAGGTGCAGTTGAAGATGAAGAAGAATATTTTAGGTATATTATCAATTGAAGAGTTTTTTTGAAAGCTGACATTTATTAGGAAGAACCTTATGCTTGAATATTATCAATTAAATATAACTACATATTCGAACTGCTTAAGGCTGTTGTACTTGTTTGCATTTATTTCTTCATATTCTGTGTTCCTTTAGGTCAATGTTGGATATGCTTGCTTGGTTTTCTTATACAATACTTACAAAAGATTTACTGAAACTAAAAGGAAATTTGGTAATTATATGCATTTTTCAGTGACGATGATGATGAATTTTATGACCGTACAAAGAAAAAACCCTCAAAAAAGAAGCCTGGTGACAACCAGTCAATCGAGACTGCGGATACTCTTCTTGATAAGAGAGATACTATCATGAAGGAAATAAATGACAAGAAAGAGTTGCTTATGACTGAGAAGAACAGAGTGTTATCACAGACAGAGAGTACCACACAGGATGATGTTGATGATTCACTTGATGCTTACATGTCTGGACTTTCATCTCAACTAGGTGATAGTTCTCTTAACCTCATATATTAAGCTTTACACTGCTTTGGTGTATTTTAAAGTTTATTTTTAGCAAGTTTGACTACCAAATGAGTTTTTTTTTTGTCCATAGTCATGTGCTTGCAACAATGTTGGGTTATAATTGTTTTTACATGTAACCCTGTTTTTAATATTATGATTATACTTGTTGGATCACATGATCCGGTGAAGTTTTTCCTCTTCATTTTTCCAAAATATTATAAGCTCTCTGTTAATTGTTTTGACCTTCACTTATTACATAGAATTCTACTATATTTGATTTTTCTGTCTGTTCTCTTCATGTAACTAATTTTAATAATCATATTAAATAAAATAGACTAATAAATACGATAAAGATGTGTATTTGATTACTCTTATCCTCACAGATATTTTCTTTTATGTCAGTTTATGATAAAAGTGCACAGCTTGAGAAGGAATTATCAACTCTTCAGTCTGAGCTAGATAGGATATCCTACCTCTTGAAGATTGCTGACCCAACAGGAGATGCTTCCAAGAAAAGGGAGTTGAAAGCACAAGATCCTAAACCAATAAACCCCGAAGAAATTGCCTCTACTATCAAGATGAAACCGCCGGCAGAAGCCCAGAAAAACAGCGAGCCTTGTGCCAAGGCAGACGACAATAAACGACTTGTGGAAACCAAGAAAACTAGTGATGCATGTGTTAAGGCAAATGACAATAAACCACACGCGGAAACCCAGAAAGTTATAGATGCTTCTGTTAAGGAAGATGGCTCCATAAAAGGAGAGGAACCTGCAGCCACAGTTGTGGCCTTGGAAAAGTCACAACCTGGCCATGACAGGTCAGATAATGAGAATGCTGTATTTGTTGTCCCAAAGCCCCAGTGGCTTGGAGCTGTAGAGAACAGGGTTCCAGATGATAAGCAACAGCCGACGACCTCTCTTCATCCGCCGGAGATGGACGAATCCGATCAGTTTGTTGACTATAAGGACAGGAACAAAATTTTGGGCGGTGATGATGATAACAGCACTTCATTAGAGTCTAGAATTGAGTCTGCTGCTCCCGGATTAATTTTAAGAAAACGGAAGCAAGTCGAGACAATTGGAACAAGCAGTAGTGATGCCTCTCAGCAATCGACATCTTCCACCTCAGGCGAACAAATGGCCGAGGATGCCGTGGCTCTATTATTGAAGTACAAAAGGGGACTATATGCTGCTGATGACAATGATGGAAGAGATGAAAGCCAAGAGAAGAAGCCTAAAAAAGTACTCGGGCCTGAAAAACCATCGTTTTTAAGTGACGAGACAGATAATGCAACATGGGTTCCACCTAAAGGTAAGTAGAATTAAGTTCAGTATTCTTACCACACTTGAACTTTCATTTATTGAATGATCATACAAAAATCTTGTTCTGTGCAGGACAATCTGGCGATGGACGGACTTCCTTGAATGATAAATATGGCTACTGAGGTACGATGAGGTGCATTGTTCAACAGAAGAGTTCAGGCTATTTAATTACCTAAGAATATGTCAAACTGTCAATGATGGATCAGGATGAATCCGCACAACATTGACTAACTTTCAGTGACCTTCCTTTGTTAAGGTAAAATCTAAAGGATGATAAAGTTTGTTGGTGAAAGGACTACTGTTAGTATAACCGAGACAAGGAAAGGGTGAAAGGACTACAGTAATGTAGTAACATTGCTTGTTTAGATTTATTGATTCCCGATGACACGACTCTTTCGTGTACAGCCACATGATCTTGAGTAGGAGTTGCTTTTGTTTCTCTGAGAAGTCCTGAATGAAGTGACCACCAAAAAAATAGACAGGCTAATGTACAAGCTTGTTTGCTGCTGTCCTTTGGAAACCTATTTAAGCTTGAGAAGCACTTTTTTTTCCGGATAGGCACAAGTACTAAGAAATCTAGCAGACTTTTTTTCTTGTTATTTTCGTTCAAGTGTAAAATTATGGCCATCAAATGTGCAAAAAATGGGTATGAGGTGTTTGTGCTCAGGTGAACGAGGAAATGCAGTAAATAAACATTTTATCCTGAAAGCTGTGTCTCATCTGTGTTTGATTATACTTTTTGGTGGAGTAAATAAACATTTTAATCCTTAATTTTGTCTCATTTTTTTGTTGTGTCAAAATCAATTTAATCTCTTAGATTTTTGAAATAGCAATTTAATCACTTAAATTACAAAATATTCATCAATTTATTCCTTTGAGTGAAGATCCATTTTATTTCCGCTGGATTCCATATTAATCTTCGAAAAAGAAGACCTTATTTAATTTCTTACAATTTAAACTGGACCATATTAGTCTTTGAATCATTGAACTGTCTCTAAACTATGATGTGTATTTAGTATTTTATAAATTGGATCGAAGATTAATATGGAATCCAACTGGACCATATTAGTCTTTGAATCATTGAACTGTCTCTAAACTATGATGTGTATTTAGTATTTTATAAATTGGATCGAAGATTAATATGGAATCCAATTCATTTAGTTCAGAGGGATTGGATATACTGTTGAACTGGTGAGAATTGGTAAAAACCAGTGGACTTATGGTTTTAGAAAATTGTTTGATTGAATATACTATTGAATTGGTGAGAATTGGTAAGAACAAGTGGACTTATGGTTTTAGAAAATTGGTTGTTTACTTAGACAAAATGACGCCACCCGTTTTAATAATAATAAAAAAGTTAAAGCATGTAGACTTTGGTTCAAAAATTATTTGGAACAACTTTTTCTCGATAACAATTTTATTTTATTCGAAATATATTTGTATTTGTATTTTTTACTATATTTAAATTTTAAAAAAGGACTTTTGAAATTATTATATTTTGAAGTTTTATAGGTGTCGTGATATTTTTTAGAAACTGAGTCATTCGATTCGACTGATTTATTCAACTTAGTTATTTGATTTAATTCGATTTAGTCACGTGGTTCAATTGGTGACCCACTGATTAGACCAATAAACCAATGATTCAGTATCCTCACCGGTTTGATGATCAATCCGATTTTTAAAACATTACGTGTATAATTAACTTGTTTACGTGGCATTATACAATTTTAATAATTCTTAAGGGATAATCCCTCATTTAAAAAAAAACTAGTAGTACGTGTATGTTCAGCTTCCTAAGCAAAAAAGGGGCATCCATTGTAAGTGCGTGTTCAAGAGAAAACTAGTAGTAATAGAAAAAAGAAGGGGAAAAGTTTAAGGCTCGTATTGTAGAAAAGGGGTACTCACAATAGAAGGGGAATAGTTATGATGATATTTTTTCTCTGATCGTCAGACATACTTCTTTCAAGGTAGAATTAGCCTTGGTAGCCAACCGAGACATGCATTTAGAGAATATGGATGTGAAGACAACATTTCTTTACGATAATATAGATGATCAAATTTACATGATCAAATGAACATGCTTAATATTAACTACATAAGGTCTGAATATGTTTGTTGCGTTTATGTTAGGAGCCTTGATGATAAGTCTTTTATTTTTTTTGTTATTGTATGTTGATTATATGTTGATAATTTACATGATGTAAATGAACTGAAAATCATGTTGTGAAAGAAGTTTGACATGAAAAACTTAGGTTATGCTAAGAAAAATCTTGGTATGGATATTCACAGGGATAAAAGTGCTAGAAAATTATGGCTCTGTTAGAAAAACTATGTTGAAAAGGTTCTGGACAAGTTTGACATGAGTAGTTCGAAAGCTAAGAGTATTTCATTGGCGAATCACTTTAACCTCTCATTGAATTAGTGTCCAAAGACATATGCAGAAATTGAGTATATATCAAAGGTCCCTTATGCCAGTGTCGTTGGTTGTTTAATGTATGCTATGGTCTGCAGTAGACTAGATTTGGCACAAACTATAAGTTAAGTATGTAAGTTTATGTCCAAACTATTAAAACATCATTGGAAAGTAGTCAAGTGGATTTTCAGGTACTTGAAGGGTACTATGAGTCACGGTATCATGTTTAGCTGTGAATAAGGTGGTCTTTCAATTATAGGATATGTTTATTCAGACTATGTTGGTGATATAGATGATAAGAGATCTACAACTAGGTATGTATTTACTTTAGCAGGAGGACCTGTTTGTTAGAAATCATCTATTCAATACATAGTGGCCATGTCAACAATTCAAATAGAGTACATGGCGGCAGGCAAAGCTACCAAAGAAGGCTTATGTCTTACAAGATTGGTGAGAGAATTGGGTATTGAGGAATGTGAAATTTGGTTGTATTGTGATAGTCAGAGTGCTAATTATTTGGCAAACAATGTATCATGCCAGGACCAAACATATTGGTGTGAGATTTTGCAAGATCAGAGAGTTGCTTTCATCTGGAAAAATATTACTAGAAAAGGTTCATAATTCAAAGATTGCAACTGATATGTTGACCAAGGCAGTCATCAGTGACAAATTCAGGCATTGCTTAGACTTGTTACATGTTTCTCAGTATTAAGCAAGAGGTGTACCTCCTCAGTTTCCATGATGAATCATCATGCATGAAATCTTCATAGGGGTTTGATATTCGCCAAGATGGAGATTTTTTAGTATGACTCATATTGTTGAGATAATTATCGGTTTTAAAGATAATTATGGGTTGTTGAGACTATAAATTATATTGTTGAGATAGTTATGGGTAGAGATAATTATTTATTGAGGGAAACTAGGTATTAGAGTTTTAGATAAATTGAACCCTAGTATTATATATATGGTTTATAACAATGTAATCAAAAAAATTCATAAGACGTAAATAAAGGGAACTGTAGCTACTCTATAGTCGCGGAGGTCGACATCATTGGCATAACTACGTTAATAAAGATCAATCGTATCCATTGTCTTTTATTTTTTTTTATCTTTGATCTTCTAAATTAGTTGTTATTTTAACAAAAAAATTACCAATTAAATGAATAAAGTTACAATTGCCTAATAAAATATCCTAATACCAATGAACAAATAATGGAGTAGATGAACTATTCTGGAACTGCAAAAGATCCAATTGACCAATTCTCAATCCATCTCTAATCAGTGAGAACAAGATTTGGTTTTGCAATATTACTTCTAAGTTTTGATGATATTAAACGAGTATGTTTGTATGAACAATTTTGTAAGTCTAATGTTTGTTACTTTTGAGAATCTAACAAATAGGTTATGCTTCCGTTAATTGGCGTGGACATAATGCTAAAAGAAAATACTTCACCTACGCGCTACACTTGAAGTGCTAAATAGCAGAAATTGCTTCAGGAAAATCTGTAGTTGGCAAGACTCTGATATAATATGGATAGAGAACAAGTTCTGAAGATCTGAAGACAGAGGTTTTGATTGAACAAAGTCCAGATGCTGAAGGCTTTCGCTCTTTGATAAAGGTTCTGAAGACCTAACCATAGTCTTTACTCATGCTTCAACTAAATACTATCTGAAGCCTCTGAAGATATGAAGACAATTTTCTAAGTGAACAAGATTCTGAAGACCATGTGCTGAAGACTCCGAAGGCGCTGTTCTGAGGACTCTAAGACTTGAAGATCTTAAGAACCAAGCTACGTTTTCCCTTCTTACTCATGCTAAGAAGCCAAGAAGACTAAGCTATGAAGTACAGCTGTACCAAAATACAAACGAAGATATCTTGGAAACAGTGCAAACGATACAAACGAAGATATCATGACAAGACAGGACGCAAAAGTTTTATCTGTCCTCACGTCTCCATCAAGCCACCAGTCTAGATAGCTATCATGATTACATTTAAACGTCTACTTTTTACAAGGCTATATAAAGACGCGAAGACTTGAAGAAAGATACACACGAACGCTCACTGCAAAAATACTTTCTAACCAATACCTTTCTTAAGTCATTTTTGATCTAAAACTTGTTTACATTTCAGCTTGTATAAGAAGCACTTTCCTGTAAACATAACTCATTCAAACTTAGGTTTGTATTCCTTGAGAAAAACCTGTAGGGTTGTATTTCTTGAGAAGTCTAAGACGTGTTGTCTTAGAGGTTGTTCCTTGAGAAAGACCAGTGAGGTTGTATTTCTTGAGAAGTCTAGAACTTGAGAGTTTTAGAGGTTGTTGTTAGTCACCAGCAGTTTGGCTAGTGCATTGTATCAATCTGATTGATTAGTGGATTAAGACCTCGTTTGAGAGAGGAAAAATCACCTTGGCGGGTGGACTAGATTAACTTGAGGATTTCTCAAGCGAACTAGTATAAAAATACTATGTTATCTCTTTCTAGTTTCATTAAGATTATTACTCATAAGTGAAAGAGTTGTTAAAGGGGGATTAGCTTAAAGAAACAATTTTATTTTGAAAAACCAATTCAAACCCCCCTTTCTTGTGTTTTTCACACCTTCAATTGGCATCAGAGCTCTGGTTCTGAGGTGATAAAAGGTTGAATTTTTATCAAGCACTTAACAGTGTTCAGTATCGATCCAAGTGTGAAAAACAATGGCTGCACCAACTGAACCAAATGTTGTTGCGAATGAAAGAGATTTTTATAGTGTAAAACCTCATATCTTTGACGGGGAGAAATTTTACTATTGTAAAGATAGAATTGAAATTTACTTTATGGCGTTTGACTTAGATCTATGAGATCTGGTAGTTGATGGCTACAGTTACCCAGTAGATTCTGAAGGCAAAAAGATTGTCAGAAGTGCATTAACAGATGCTCAAAAGAAGACTTACAAGAATCATCACAGAGCAAGAATGATTCTGTTAAATGCAATTTCATATACGGAATATGAAAAGATTACAAACAAAGAAACTGCAAAGTCTATCTTTGACTCTCTTCGAATGACTCATGAAGGCAATGCTCAAGTCAAGGAGACAAAGGCTCTTGCACTAATTAAAAAATATGAGGTCTTTAGAATGGAAGACGATGAATCTGTGGAAACTATGTTTTCAAGATTTCAGATGCTTGTTGCAGGACTCAGAGTTCTGGACAAAGGCTATTCTACTGCTGATCATGTCAAGAAGATTATCAGAAGTCTTCCTGTCAAATGGAGACCAATGGTGACTGCCTTAAAACTATCAAAGGATTTGAATAGTATAAGTCTTGAGGAACTAATCAATTCTTTAAGGAGTCATGAAATAGAACTTCAAGAAGATGAACCTCAGAAGAAAGGTAAATCCATTGCTCTAAAGGCTAAGTCTGAGAAGAAAAAGGCTTATCAAGCAGAGGAAGGTTTGGAAGAATCTGAAGAGGATTCAAACGAATATGACATTTCTCTCATATCAAGAAAGATAAGTCAACTATGGAAATACAGAAAGAATAAGTTCAGAGGACCAAAAAGAAGATCTGAGCCTACATATGGCACAAAAGAGAGCTTATGGAAGAGAAGTTACATGTTTTGAATGCAAGGAGCCTGGACATATCAAGAATGATTGTCCAAAGTTCAAGAAAGATGGAAGACCTAAGAAAGCTAAAAAGGGTCTTATGGCAACTTGGGATGATTCAGAGTCAAAAGATGATTCCGAAGAAGAACATGCCAATGTGGCATTCATGGCTAAGACTTGAAGCAATACTTTCAGACTCTATCAGACTCTGATGACGAAAGAGAGGTAATTTCTTCCCTATCTTGTTCTGAACTTGAAATAGGATTATCTGAACTTATGGAAAGGTATCAACTTCTTCTAAGAAAACACAAAGCTCTGAAAAAGACTCTTGTGGTTCCTTTAGAGGACCTTACTAAAATCAAGCAAACTATTTCTGAATTAAACGAAAAATTATTTTTCTTAGAAAAATCAAATGATGCTTTAAAAAGTAAAGTCTCTAAGTTAGAAGAAGAAATCACTTCCAAAATAACTAACACTAATGAAGTAGTCAGATATGATAGAGCTTTTCAACATTTCCTAGCTAAAAGCATAGATAGAAGTAAAATGGCTTCAATGATCTATGGAGTCAGCAGAAATGGAAGTAGAGGTCTGGGATATTCAGGACCATCACAACCATATGATGAGACCAAAAGTATCAAGCTAATACCTCTGTCCAAACACTTTGTGCTTGCTGACACTAAATTGAAATGTCCAGAACCAGAAGGTTCTAAGTCTAGTACAACACAAACACAGACACAAAAGAAAACTTCTAAGCTTAAATATCATGCACAAATTCCACACTATTATTCTGTTGCATGAAAATCCAAAGCTGTCAGAACCTCTGGAAAAACTAATGTGAAAGGACCCACAAAATGGGTACCTAAGAATAAGATAATTTATGTTACAGATATCCTTAATGGCACCACTGAAACACCAGTCATGGTACCTGGACAGTGGATGCTCGCGACACATGACGGGAGAAAGGCATATGTTCCAGAAGGGAAGAATCATTGGTTCCGGAGCTGTTGGTAATGGTAAACTTCCTTCTATTAACAATGTTCTTTTAGTCGAAGGTCTAATGCATAATCTGTTGTCAATTAGCCAACTTAGTGACAATGGTTATGATGTTATTTTCAATCAAACATCATGTAAGGCTGTTAGTCAAAAGGATGGATCTGTTATTTTCAATGGTAAGAGGAAGAACAATACTTACAAAATTAAATGATCAGATTTAAAACATCAGAATGTAAAGTGTCTTCTGTCTGTAAATGAAGAGCAATGGGTCTGGCACAGACGTCTTGGTCAGGTTAGCTTGAGAATAATCTCTCAGCTGAACAAGCTAGGACTTGTCAAGGTTTACCAAATCTGAAGTACTCTTCAGATGCTCTTTTAAAGCAAAGAATATTGTTTCTACCTCTAGACCGTTAGAACTTCTTCACATTGATCTATTTGGACCAGTGAAAACTGCTTCTATCAATGGTAAGAAATATGGACTAGTCATCGTTGATGATTACAACCGTTGGACATGGGTAAAATTCTTAAGACACAAGGATGAGTCACATTCTGTGTTTGCTTCCTTCTGCACTCAAGTACAAAACGAAAAGAATTGCAAAATCGTCAAGTTCAGAAGTGATCATGGTGGAGAATTTGAAAACAAAGATTTTGAAAAACTTTTTTATTCACATGGAATATCCCATTATTTCTCTTGTCCTAGAACTCCACAACAAAATGGAGTTGTAGAAAGAAAGAACAGGACTTTACAAGAAATGGCTCGCACCATGATCCAAGAAACTGACATGGCTAAGCACTTTTGGGCAGAAGCAGTTAACATAGCATGTTATATTCAAAATAGAATCTCTGTAAGACCTATTTTGAATAAAACTCCTTATGAATTGTGGAAGAATAAAATTCCCAACATTTCTTATTTTCATCCGGTTGGATGTATTTGTTTTATGTTAAACACTAAAGAGAATCTTAGCAAGTTTGATTCAAAAGCACAGAAGTGTCTGTTGTTAGGATACTCTGAACACTCTAAAGGCTACAAAGTTTATAACACAGAATCACAGATTGTGGAAGAATCAATTCATGTCATATTCGATGATAAGCTTGACCCTGAAAAGTCAAAGCTAGTTGAAAAGTTTGCAGAATTGGAAATCAGCTTTTCAGAACCTAAAGAAAAGGCAGAAGAAGTTAAAATTCAAGAAGATCCTACTTCTGACACTATTGATGTAGCCCCAAAAACTCCACAACAAAAGAAAAGAAGAATGTCTACTTCACACCCTAAAGAACTAATTCTGGGTAGCAAGGATGCCCCCATCAGAACTAGATCAGCTTTCAAACCATCTGAAGAAACGCTTCTAGGATTGGTGTCTTTAATTGAACCAATGAAAGTTGATGAAGCTCTTATGGATAAGGACTGGGTTCTGGCAATGGAAGAAGAACTTAACCAATTTTCAAAGAATGATGTATGGGATCTTGTTCCAAAGCCTAAAGGTGTTCATATAATTGGAACTAAGTGGGTATTCAGAAACAAGCTGAATGAAAAGGGAGAAGTTGTCAGAAACAAAGCACGGCTTGTTGCACAAGGTTACAGTCAACAAGAAGGGATTGATTTTACAACGAAACATTTGCTCTAGTCGCCAGACTTGAAGCAATACGATTATTAATTTCCTTTTCAGTAAACCACAACATCATTTTATACCAGATGGATGTTAAGAGTGCATTCTTGAATGGTTATATATCAGAAGAAGTTTATGTCAAACAGCCTCCTGGTTTTGAAAACTCAGAAAAATCAGATTTTGTTTTTAAACTCAAAAAGTCTCTCTCTGATGCAAGCTCCCAGAGCTTGGTACGATAGATTGAGCAAATTTCTTTTAGAAGACAACTTCACCAGAGGAAAATTTGACACCACTCTTTTATGTAAATCATACAAAAATGATATTCTTATAGTTCAAATTTGCGTTGATGATATTATTTTTGGTTCTGCTAATCCCTCTCTATGCAAGGAGTTTTCAAAGTTAATGCAAGCAGAATTCGAAATGATCCTAATGGGTGAGTTGAAGTTCTTCCTGGGAATTCAAATTGATCAGAAACCAGAGGCTACTTATATTCATCAAAGTAAGTACACCAAAGAACTTCTGAAGAAATTCAACATGATGGATTGTAAAATAGCTAAGACTCCAATGCATCCAACATGCATGATGGGGATGGAAGGAACAAGTGGTAAGGTTTGTCAGAAGATGTATCGTGGTATGATAGGTTCTCTTTTGTATCTAACTGCTTCTAGCCCTAATATTTTATTCAGTGTTCATCTGTGTGCTAGATTTCAATCAGATCCTAGAGAATCTCATTTAACTGCTGTTAAACGAACTCTAAGATATCTGAAAGGAACTACTAACCTTGGCTTGATGTATGAGAAAACATCAGAGTACACTCTTTCTGGTTTACTATGATGCAGACTATGCTGAAGACAGATTGGAAAGAAAGAGCACATCTGGAAACTGTCAGTTCCTAGGGAATAATCTAATCTCATGGTCAAGCAAGAGACAATCAACAATTGCTCTCTCAACAGCAGAAGCAGAATACATATCCGCTTCCTTATGCAGTACGCGGATGCTGTGGATGAAAAATCAGCTAGAAGATTATCAGATACACGAGAGTAACATTCTTATCTTCTGTGATAATACTGCTGCTATTTGTTTAAGTAAAAACCCCATCTTACATTCTAGGGCTAAACACATAGAAATAAAACACCATTTTATCAGAGACTATGTTCAGAAGGGAATTTTATGCTTAAAATTTATTGATACAGACCATCAATGGGCTGATATCTTTACAAAACCCTTGGCTAAAGATAGATTTCAAATTATTTTAAAACATCTAAAAATGGACTATTGTCCAGAGTAAGAGTGCATCAAAATCGAATGTGTTTAGTCAGAGGAAGTAATTGTTTAAATCGTCAGAACTACTTCATCAAAAGTGTCTTCGTTCTGCTGAAAACTTTTGGGTTATCCAGATTCTGAAGTCATTATAACGTGTCATTTACTTAGAAAATGATTTCTGCATATAATTTCGATTATATCTAAATCATTACATTTACTCAAATTAAATGAATAGTAATTTTCTTGAAATTGACTTAAAACTTAATTACATTCATTTATTTATCCCCAGTACGGTGTCTATCCCCTTAGTTTTCAAAAACATTTTAAATACCCGCTCAAACTGTCTTATTTCTACTCCCACTCGATTAGAAACCCTAAAACCCTAAATCGTCTCTCTCTCTCACTCACTCACTCACTCTCTCTCTCTCTCTCTCTCTCTCTCTCTCTCCCCTTCAAACACTCAATCACCGTCTTTATCTTCTCCGATCTCAGCCATCATCATGTTGAACACCATTCAACAAGAAACTGTTCGCTTCGCCAAAGAATTTGAAGCGTCACTGAATCCCTCTCAAGAGTTACCATCTTCATCTATCACACCTTCTACAACTTCTGCGACCACTGCAACGATCACTTCGACTTCATCATCTCTTCCCACGATCGATGCAAACCATGTAACACAAAGAAATCCCTCAGTTACTTGTGTTGTGCATGCGGACGATCTAATCGTTCTCAAAGAACTAGATGTCGAATTCGACAATCTTCGTGATAATGGGTTTGTAACGCCCTGTATAATATTTATCTAGAATAATACCATACAAGTGTTTTATTTGGTACTGACACCATCATAAGTGCCTATTGGCGTAATTCACATATTTATCCGTTTCTAAAACATAAATACAACATATGGCACAAGACATGGAAACTAGCCAAAATAACACAATCTAAGATCAATATACAATATTCCTCATTGTACAAGAAAATAATAATACACAGCGGAAAAAGCTCAACTAAGCTTCTCTTGAAACATCCAAGCATAGCTCCACTTGTAAAGCAAACCTGCCAACCACACCTGAACAATAGCAACTATAGTGGAGTGAGATACATCAAATCTCAGTGAGTTTCCTATATTATAGATTCTCTCGGCTTTAGAGGGTTCTATCAAATCCTAACTCAAGTCAAGGGGAAGGGAAATGACTTGAGTACACAATCTCACAATCTCACACTATATGGAAACATGTCATGAGTCTGTTAACTCACAAATTATCACTAATCGATAACCGTACCAAGGCATCCCCTTTTCCCGTCCTCTTCTACGTCTAGAAGTCGAACCGAGTCATGGATCCTTGTAATTTACTTGGCATACGAAATGGATTCGGGAACAACAACCTGTTAGCCGTGAATAGTCACTTCACATGGCCTGTTAACCATCACAGTCTCTACACTTAGGTTCCATTCGTACTACACACGGAAATCAAACCTGCCAAGTATCATGCCTTGTTTCAGAGGAGCTCGAGACTCATGAAACTGCAACTCAAAGAACTGGTTACGATTACGTGATCACACACACAAACATGATTGTATTCGACAATCACAAGGCCACAATGCCTTAAGGCCTCTTTTGCCTTTTCACAAAACCGCAAATGTTTACACACATGTTCCATACTAGTGTTTCACTCTTTCTATACCATCCAGAAATAGACACACGCCTCGGCCCCTCACGTACGATCGTTGTCATTTCAGAAATGGATAAACGCCTCGGCCCCGCATGCACGAGCGTTGTCACTAAGTTATCTACTCTAGGACAGAACTCGTCAATGAATGCACGAGCGTCGCCATCCAGAGTTTCTATCACAATTCTATTCACAACCTAGAATTATAACAATCTTAACTATGCCATTTGTTTTGGGGTAAAGTTTCCTCACTCTTCCTAATTCATTTTAAGCATGCATATTCTCTTGATAATGTTTAACAACGATATAAGGCAAAGCATATTACAATTTCACATTTGCATTACATATAATAATTTCATCACAAGTTATACAAAACATATTAAAATTGTATAATAGAATCACATATAATGATTCATCACATAAAACATCACTTTCGGGTTCCCTCCGATTCATTTAATCGGGTATCAAAATCAATATTCTCACTCTCATCCCGTAGGATATTTTTACAGCTTTCTAACGACTATAATTATGCCTCGATCGGATTCACGATCCAAAAGATATGGATTTCAACATATCACATAACCATTATTTCATTCATTTTCCACTAACTTTCCAATGATACCAAGAACGTCTCAATCCGAGTTACGGGTTAAAAGTTATGGATCTTTAAAGAAAATAGAATTATTGAAAATTCCCAGGAGCGCCCGGCGCTACCATTTTCCGCCCGACGGTGCCCCCTTCGCCTGTGCTTCGCCCGGCGAAGCAGCGGCGTAAAATCCCATGCCAAAACCCAAAAGTTATAGAATCAAAACTTGCTGCTGTCATACCCCAAATTTTGACCACCTATTGTCAAAAACCTGACTGTGTTTTCACTTCGTGTCATCTGCATATCATATCATCTGTTTTTTTCGTGCATATTGTTTGAATTTTCAGTCAGAATATATGCGTTAAAATCTCTGTCTTTTTTTTTTTGGTTAATTATGCGAAAATCGATGAACGAACGTGTTTTTCAATCGAACTGACAAATGTCCCTTATTCGTTCAATTTTCTCACAATTTAATCCAATATCTCATTTATGTTTTATTTTGCGTGAATAAAGATTAAAAAAATAAAAAAATATATATATGTATATATTGTATTTCATTTTCTTTTTAAAAAAATATATATAAATAAATAAATTTAGTTTGTTTTATCCATGAAAGAAAAAAAATAATAAAAAATAATGTATATATATATATTTGTTTTGTGCGCCACTTTATATATATATTTATATATATTCAAATTTTTTGTTTTTTTAGAAATAGAAATATAATTCCATATATTTGATTTTTGTCTTTTATGATTTTTGTTTCTAATGATTTTTGTTTCTAATAAGTTTTGTTTTTACTAACTTTTGTTTTTCATGATTTGTTTTACATACATAAATTACTAACAAACTTTGGAAAAAATTTAACCAGATAGTCATCATTCTTGAAACTTAAGGCACAATTTTGAAACTTTGGATAAAACTTTGAATGTTATCATTTTAAATCATTTTTACTATCTTCATTCACAAGTCTTGTTTGTCTATAAATAGAGATTCCAAGTTTCATTTCAAAACTACACCAAAACTTGTGTTAACAAGTTTTCTCACTTCTCTACCTCTCAATATTTCTTTAATGTTAGTTTATTGTTGTAACATAGGAGACAAAAAAAAATATGAAGCAAGCATAGATGGAAGAGGCTGTTACGCCTCCCTCCTCACTTTAACATGTGTTTTTGCAATTTTTTACACACACAGGGAACAAACCCCTACTTTCACATTTTTTCACAAAAAGAAAAGTTTCACACCTACATACAAAGGGCCTAGCGCCCTCTTTTCTTTATTTTTACAACACACTTCACAAACTACACTTATGCTACAACTTCAAAAAAGAACAAATTTTCATTAAATCTGCACAATGATCTCTCCAGTTCCAAAACGGCAGCTTGCAACCTTTGTAATCTCTGAAGATTCACTGCAAAATCACACAGCAGATGCTTTTTTATGAGCCTGATATGAGAAGAAGAAGAGATACTGCATAATTACAACAGAGAAAATCATTTTTCTTGCGGATCTGTTATAAATAGAAATTCACAACAATTTATTTCAATTTCCTTAAATTCTATTTTTCAAAATTCTAACCCAATCTAATTCTACAATTCAGTTTCACAAAACCTGTAGAATTCAAATCAATTTCTGCTAGTACAGGAACAACATGACACAAATCAATTGTCATCATTCTTTTGTTTAAATTACAATTAAATAGCATACTAATTGTTTCCTTTTTCTACAAAATTGTTGCAGAAGAGCAGAACTTGTGGAAACATTCATCAACAATTTGTTTCCATGAGTAGTACTAATAGAAAAAAATCATGAAGAACAGTTCATCTGTTATCACGTATGACATAATTTCAATCGCAAATTGAGATTTTGCCGCGAAACCGACATCCCCGACACGCGAAATCAACGTGAAATCGAAAGCAACAGCAACAAATAATTTGCAGAAAGAGGATCAAAGTTTCCAAAAATCAGTTCAATTTCATAGTTTCATCAAAATTATATTTCGAAACCCTAACACAAAATCATTTGTTTTTAACAGTAAATTGCAGAAAATCAAAAGAGGAAGATGAACTCACCTTCATCAGAGCTGTTGCCGGAGAATCGCTCCATCACCATCAACCGCTCAGAACCGTTGCGACGCAAACGAGTGGACGAAGGGAGTTCGCGGCCGGGAATCAACGATGATGGAGGAGAATCGTGGCGGACGAAAAAACAGAGCACGATCGGAGGGAGTAACCGAGTCCGAAATACAAAACGGAGGGTTTTCGGCCAGGAAGAGAAAGGGTGATTTGAAACGCTTCAGAAACCAGGTTTGTCGTATTTCTCAGTTTGTTTCTTTTTCATTTTTTATATAATTTTATTAATCTTTTATTTAAGTTTATACAGAAAAAATAGGATTGGGCTGATATGAGCCCATTTACATTCATTTTGTTTTATTTGTTAATAACAAATGGTTAATTATTAATTATTTTAGTTTAACTAATATTATATAATTACTTTTTGCTAAATACACTTCAATTAGTCATTAATTCAAAATTAATCATTTAAATTGTTTATTAGATTATTCAATTTCATAGTTTATTCTTAGACTATTTTCTATAAATAATTAATCACATGATTTGTTTCTTGTATCGTTTATTCATTAAGCGATTCAATTCTAACCACTCGACGAGACCAATATCTTTTCCCTGTATCTTTGGTTTTTTCGCTGCTTGTTTGGTTTTTCCGTTTAACGCAGGAATTCTTAACTGATACCTCGAAGATCATTGGATGATCAGCTGATGCTTTAAGTTTTGTCAAAAACCTTGGGGATCGTTATCTCGCTTCTGGAAGTCTGACAAGAGGCATTGGACCTTGCTCCAATAGGTAAGTTTTCTTGAATGTTTTTATTCACATGATGCTTTTCCGTGTATATTTTCAATTGCCATGATATCACGATGCTCTTCCGTGTATATTTTATCACATGATGTTTTTCCATGTATGTATATCTCCGATTCCACGATGCTCTGCCGTGAATGTCTGTATCTTTGTTTATTTATTATGTGATGTTTTGCCACGTATACCTGTTATTTGTCATTTCACGATGTTTTGCCGTGTGTTTTCTATTTATTTTCACTGTGATGTTTTGCCACGTATATCTTTTATTTATCTCGCGATGCTTTGCCGCGTATCTTTGTCCGCTGATTACATGATGTTGTTCCGTGTATTTCAGTTGATTTTTATTGTCTGATTACCATGATGTTTTTCCATGTGTATTCCGTAACTTTTTGTCTGTTTAATCTACTACACGATGCTTTGCCGTGTATTTATTTATTCCGTGATGTTTTGCCACGTATGCATGCTCCCTTAGGATCTCTTAGTTCAAATTTAATTTTCAATTAGGTTTGAAATAAGATAGACATTAGGATATTTAACTAAGCATGATAACATTAGGATAGATTTTCCCTCTCGCTGCCGTGCGATTTAAACTTTATTTTTTGTAGTTCGTGCCCCTTTGGGGCGAACTACGACTGCTCTGATTTCTCAAGATCCTGTTTGAGAATACGTAGGCATAAGACCGCAAAGTCTTAGCGAGCGACCTTTTTATTTTTTATCTCTATCGATCCGACGTTTTTCCGGATATTTTCAACCTTTTCTTTTTTCCATCGTCTCTTTCAATCCGACATTTTCCCGGATATTTTCAACCTTTTATTTTATTTATTTATTTTTTTCATCATCTCTTTACATCCGACGTTTTTTCGGATATTTGTATTTTCGACCTTTTTATTTTTATCTCTTTCAATCCGACGTTTTCCCGGATATTTTCAACCTCTTATTTTTTATCTCTTTTTATCCGATGTTTTCCCGGATATTCATATCGTTTCTTTTCAAAACAACTTTCCTTGTGATTTAAATGCAAATATATAGTTGTTATCAAAACTTTCTTTGTTGAACAACTAACAAAACAGCATGGAAGCTCAACAACGGATAAGTGTTTATCCGATTTCTTTTATCTGCTTTCATATATATAACTGTATTGTGGGGCTGTTTCACTGTAAGTCTTCTTTCATAAACTTATATCAACTGTGTAATACTAGTATAGATATTTAGAGTTTCCTCGGCAACTACGTCTAGAACCAGACAAAATCCCGTCTCCTTACATCCGACGTTCTCCTGGATATTTCATCCTCCTTTGACAATTAGGATTTTATTTTACAACAATTTTAGATAACTAGATCTAAGAAGTTTTCCCCTTAAACAAGTTCATATACAGAAGGCCATTGTTCCAAGTGAAACCCCTTCTGGAACTGTTCATCAGCCTCCTCTTGGGCTTAGTGCAAGGACCCACAGGCTTCCTAAAAGCATCCCCGCCTCCTCTTGGGCGTTGTACAAGGACCCTTCGGCTTCTTAGAAGTTTTCACAGCCTCCTCTTAGGCTTCGTATAATGATTCATCCTCAGCGAAGATAGCCTCCTCTTGGGCTTCGTACAAATTGTCCCTCGGCTTCTTAAAAGTTATTCTCGCCTTCTCTTGGGCTTTGTACAAATTGTCTCTTGAGTCTAGATATTGATCTCGGAAGCGTACTTTCTCTTACACATAGTACAGAAGACACACCCAGTAGACTTGGACAGTCTATATCCCCTCTTGAGTCTCAAATACATTCTCAAGTTCCTTCTAAACACATGAAAAACCCTTCCCTCTTTTTAACATTCGACGATTTTTCGGATATTCCTTTTCTTTACATCCGAAGCTTTCCCGGATATTCCTTTTCTTTACATCCGACATTTTCCCAGATATTCCTTCTATTTTCGTCCGACGTTTTCCCGGATATTCCTTCTATTTTCCGATGTTTTTCCCGGATATTCATATCTCAATCTTTAATCTCTTCACTCTTTTCAATCAATTCCCACAAACACCCTTTTAGCTTCAATCTTGGGCTTTGAACAAGATACAAATCACCTTTAGCTTCATATCTTGGGCTTTGAACAAGATACCCAAACATCTTTTTCCTCCCTTAGAATAGGAGGAACTACGATCGCTTTGATTTCCCTGTTATCATTACGGGAATACGTAGGCATAAGATTGTGAAATCTTAGCGAGCACACTAAACAAAAACCTTAGGTCCAGTACCTTACCAAAAACATCGAAAAACCCGAAAACAACAAAAATATCTTTTCAACGTCTCTCAACTTTCCCAAAGGAGAAACTTTCCCATTTTTCAGATAAACACCAGTAAGTAGAAAGCAGTAAGGAGAATTGCTAACAACCCATGGATAACCATGTATAGGATGGGTAATTGACAACTCCCCATTGTATAACCTGACCCCGAACTCCCCAATCTCTTAGCATTTGTTAAAGAAAACATTTGCGTGCAAGGTTAGTTTGAGATAGCTTCCCTTTCCTTTCCAGCTTCATAGGATAAATAAGAAATCAGAAAGTAGCACCCAATCCCATCCCCTGGCGGTCACAAAAACCGCGCTACAGCTGCGCCTCTTGACCATCGCCCGGCGGAGCAGTGGCGCAACTCCTGCGTCGCCTGACGCTCAAACCACCGCTCGACACTTCGTATCAGATGCAGAATTTCTCTGCTGCATTTTTAGGGTTCCAAATGTAACACCCCAATTCCCATTTAGCGGATAAATAATACATAATTAAATCAGAGTGAATAAAAAAACTTTTTTCGACAGAAATAAGGATGCCACATTTGAAAAAACATAATCCACCTGCTTATAACTTTGATACATAACACAAAATGGAATGAATAATAACGGGAAACTTTTTCCAACAAAAGAAAAGTTCAATTATGGAATAAAGCGGAACTATCCATAACTGACTCGTTTTACAAAATAAGTTGTTTCATAACCTCAAAATATACGTACAAGTTATCCAATATATATATATATATATATATATATATATATATATATATATATATATATATATATATATATATTCACATATATAAACATAAATAACAAAAGCGTTTCCCCCGACTCCCGTGTTACGTATCAGAGCAGACACCAAAGATCTAAACAAAATGAAGATATAACTCTTCCACTTGCCTCCACGCCTCTACAACGGCTAATCTGCACTATGCCATAAAAGCATATTCCAGCAGAAGGGTGAGAAATAACAACTAAATCAAGATTGCATAATAATATA
This sequence comes from Lathyrus tuberosus, assembly GCA_022829125.1. Classification (NCBI taxonomy): domain Eukaryota; kingdom Viridiplantae; phylum Streptophyta; class Magnoliopsida; order Fabales; family Fabaceae; genus Lathyrus; species Lathyrus tuberosus. Next base: position 2,603,658 of record JALAZF010000552.1, on the reverse strand, counting down.
TAATCATATAATTCACATATTTTCTTTAACTCACCCACACTTACATGCTAACACATTTAGCATACAAGGATATCATATATTTATATACACAAGTTATGACACACAGATATATATATATGTCATAACTTGTGTATATGAATATAAGCACACCAACACATCACATATATTCATATTCACAGATATGACATATAAATAAATCATCAAAAGTGGTTCTTCAAGAACCTACCCATTCCCGCAGGAAAAATGGATACATCGCTATACTCCCCACTGGCCTCACGATGATCCTGAACAACCAAACATAGTAATGCAATGCAACTCAATGACATAATGTAATGCAAGTGGTACCACACACACAGTTCATTCAAGTGAACCCGATTCATAAAAGAATCCAAATAAATCACATACACTCCCACTGAGGAATGATTTATCTCCATACAACTCCACATTGGAGTCTTGACAAATCACATACACTCCCACTGAGCAATGATTTGTCTCCAAAACAACTCCACATTGGAGTCTAGATAAATCACATACACTCCCACTGAGCAATGATTTATCTCCATAACAACTCCACATTGGAGTCCGGACAATACTGGGCACCCATCATGGATTCCCACCTAGCTGTCTCCACCAGACACATCATGAATTGCACGATACAAATGATGCACAAAACATAAGTATAATAACAATCATACATCTTCACGATCCTCATGATCACACGTGAGATACACACTCACCGTAATACACAATAGTATTACTACAACTGTCCAATCAATTTAACATAACATATACATAACAAGAATTATGCACAAAAAACATGCATAACAATCAGTTATACATTTACACGATCCTCCTGATCAAACGTGAGATACATACTCACCGTAATACACAATAGTATTACTACAACTGTTCAATCAATTCATCATAACACACGCAATTAAGGAAAATACCTCACGAGGCCTTAATTAGTCAATTATCTAATTACTCCCTCCAAATTCAATTTTTAACCATTTTTACTACCATTCCTAAATTCAACAAGTCCTGGCACCTATCCCAACCTCTCAGACCAAAAAGGAACTGCATCGGACGCGAAATCAGGAAAGAAATCGCGAAATGGCAAAATTCTCCCCTCTCGCTGGTCATACGCGTATTGGCCACACCCATACGCGTATTGCCCAATCTCATACGCGTATTGCCCAAACTCATCCGCGTACCATTACGTGTTTCAGTAGAAGGCCGTGTGAAAATGGGTTCCATACGCGTAATGCCCTCTTATAGCCCTTGCCATACGCGTAATGCCTTGCCCATTACGCGTATTGCCTTGGCCATTACGCGTATGGGCAGCGAAACACCCAGAATTTCCTGCATAATTTCTGCTACGGGTTTCACTCAATTCCCCTCCAAATCTCATCTAAACATAACTATACTACAAATTACATACAAAGCAACCTATAACTATCATGTATCAACAATTAGGAACCTTAACTCATGACTTCCACTCAATTTACCATTTCTAACAAACGTTAAAACTCTAACATTTCAACCAAAATCAAACCAAACAAACACATGCATATATGTATACAATCGAGATATAATTGGAACTTCTCACCCTTACCCGATTAATCGCGATTGAAATGGAGATTCCTTCAATTTTCCTCTTTCTCCTCTTCTCTCTTTTCCTTCTCTTCTTTCTCTCTTTTTCCTTCTCTTCTTACTAACAAATATATATATATATAATCCAATATTATACAATATAATCCGATAGGGTAAAACATCTCCCAATGATATTTGTCCTCTCAACCCAATTGATCAATTATTAGAGTTACCTTAAATACTCTTTTGAACTAATAATTATTAATTCGTCTCTTTAATAAAATAATTGATCTCTAGTCTCTCTCTCTCTCTCTCTCTCTCTCTCTCTCTCTATTCCCCTTTGTTCAAATATCTCCCAAGCTCTCTCCAAAAGCGATAAAACATAACCAGCGATGCCAAATATATCAGGAATTAAAAGTTAATAAGAAAATATTATCAATTGCAATTATTTTATCTATCAGAGAAATTATCCAATTAACAGGTAACACTCATTTCATTTACACAATTCACAAAATTCCCATAAATGAAATAAATAAATATGATTAACCAAATTGGGGCGTTACAACTCTCCCCCACTTAGACATTTTCGTCTTAAAAAATATAACTGAGACGAACAACTCCGGATACGACTCTCGCATCCGACTAATCAATTATCATGTCAACAAAAGGCACACCACTAATAACACAAATCGACAACCCACCTTGTTAACGGCAACGACAACAACGACAAGATGCAATGCCCATACAATGCACTTGACGACTAACTCATGACTCAAAGAATACCCAAGTTACGAACACACACAGGTTCACTCTAGAACCAGAACACCACAAGATCGTTACCCTCGCCATAGGTAACACTCCCCTAATTCCCCACATAGGAATTAGCTACACGCACTCGAATCACCACGATGGAAACGAGGCAACAAAAACCACAAGAACATAAAGTTCCACGACACAACATCGTTTCAACAACCACTACATAACCACAATACCAACATCTTCGTCACACAACATTATTACAACACTGCTACGATTCACCAATCCAACATATACGCACAACATCCATCTACATAGTGGCCCACGAATAATATTTAAACCTTTCACTTAACACTTCCATTTTGAAACGTCCAATGGTCTCATCATCCCTACATGTTTCCAATGTTCAACCTATGAACTCTTACCAGTCACACACGCATAAACGAAATGTGCCACATCACGCTTTTGATGCGCACTCTGATTACTCGTAACAATCAAATCTACCAATTCCATATCCAACTTCTGACTCTCTCTAGTATTCACCAGAAAAATCATAGTTCATTTCTAATATACCCAACTTCACACTCTACTGTGTTATCTCACACACCAGTCACAAGTCTCAGAACTACTCAAATAATTCTAATCCCCTGACCATCAAAATAGACAGGTATAAAAACTTTCGACTTAACTCATCAGGCACGACATTAACTTCACCCATAGGATAATCCCAGCTAAAGTCATAACTCATCAGGAATTCCAACTATCCTCGTTGTCTCATACTCCATTATTTCCGACTAAACAGGTACTCAATATTCGTGGGATTACTAAACACTTCGAACTCAAAACCATAAAAATAATACTTCCAAATTCTCAACACAAAAGTAACCGCAGCCATCTTGAAATCATGAATCCTCAATTGTCGTAAAGCATAAGCCACGACTTTACCATCTTACATTAACACACTGACTAAACTCATCATAGACGCATCCCAATACCTCACAAATGGTTTATTAGGATCACGCAGAATCAAAACTGGAGCCGTAGAGAAATTCTACTTTAGCCCTCTCCAACTTTCCTCACAATAAACACCCAAAGCAAACGACTTACCCTTTGCAAATCAACTGAAGTAACGAAAATGCTAACTTGGAAAAACCTTCCATAACCTCCGGTAATAACCAATTAAAGTCCAACAAGCTTCTAATCACCTTAACCGACTTTGGAGCCTCTCATTGTAGAACTGCATCTACTTCCGATGGATCCATAACCATACCATCATCTAAAATAACATATCCAAGAGAAACTAACCTTTTTCAACCAAACTTCTCACTTGAATGATTTGGCATAAAAATTCATTTCCTTTCAACACTTGCAACTCGATTCTCAAACTCCCTACATACTCTCCTTCTGATTTATAATAGATCATAATATCCCTACTGAACACCACTCCGAACTTATCCAATTAAATATGGAAGATACGATTCATATACTCTACAAACATTCCAGACACATTACTAACACCGAACAACATCGCTATAAATTGTAATGCCCAACCAAACCAAACCTCATCTAACTTGTCCAGACTCACATACAAGCTCAATCGAGTAAATAACAACTTATTCTGATGATAACAAACATAACCAGTCACATGAAACCGATCCAAGCCTCAACTCACACAAATGCACCACTCTTATCAAACGTTCCAAACAATTGTAATTCCAATTAAACTCAACCAAACCATTCCAATCATCTATTCTTGAAAGTGGACACTTATTCTCAATCGTTACCTTATTCAACTATCAGTAATCCATACACAATTTCATTCTATGGACAATCCAAATTCCACAAATGCCAACATGTAACAACAATCAACCAAAAAGGAACTCTCAATCTCAATATTACATCCACCCACAAGGGTTTTTGCAAAATTTCCATTAATTCCCTAAAACTCTAAGAACTCCCAAAACTCATCAAAACTCTAAGTTTTGCTTTCCATAGCCTCAATACCATTATACACATCATACTTGTTATTCCATCTAGAAACACATCTGGAAATCACACATCACTGGCAGCCCTTCACTGTGGCTTTCCTGCCAATTTCAAAACACTATTATCACAACCATCTTAGTCTCATCTTCTAAGAGTTTTTCTACTTACTTAGCAGATATAAACCTTAACTATTCACCTTCGTCCAATTTAAGTTCACTCTCTACTCTCTGAGGAGCAACCATCAATAATACCCGACCGTTCTCCCCCAGAGACATCCCAACTGGACCAACATACCAAAGCCTCTAATCTGCCTCATCTTTCGATATAAGAATCTTCATCGACTCATCAAAACAGTCCATAATCACTTTCTTAATTCCAAACAATTCCTTGCACACACTATCAAAGCCGGAAAGACACGTCTATTTCTTCCAACATAATTCTGTCTACTATCAACAAGAGATTAAGGGTGATCAGTTCCTCAATTTGTCAATAGACAGTCGATAATCATGATGGGCATAGACCATCTTTACCAGACCATAATAGCATTTCTTGCATCTTGTGCACAAAACTACCTAAGGCGCAAATCCTTAGTCGACATAAACCTTACCTCCGCATTCCCTCTGGAACCGGGAACAACACTATCCAAACAACACTTATAATCTCGCAAACAACGACACACTAAACCAATGCTCCACAACTGAAGCAACTTGGAGAAGCACCAACTTCTCCCCCACTTATCTCATTCTCAATCCTGAAAACAAAGGATTAGAAAACCAGAAATCACTGACAGTGTTTCACACACATGTCACGTACTAAGGAACAAAAAACATCGACAGTATTCAACTGTCATGCCACCCGACACACAACTTGGCCGGACGGACCGACCTGCTCTGATACCAATTGTAACACCCCAATTCCCATCTAGCGGATAAATAATACATAATTAAATAAGAGTGAATAAAAAAACTTTTTTTGACAGAAATAAGGATGCCACATTTGAAAAAAACATAATCCACCCGCTTATAACTTTGATACATAACACAAAATGGAATGAATAATAACGGTAAACTTTTTCCAACAAAAGAAAAATTCAATTATGGAATAAAGCGGAACGATCCATAATTGACTCGTTTTACAAAATAAGTTGTTTCATAACCTCAAAATATACGTACAAGTTATCCAATATATATATATATATATATATATATTCACATATATAAACATAAATAACAAAAGCGTTTCACCCGACTCCCGTGTTACGTATCAGAGCAGACACCAAAGATCTAAGCAAAATGAAGATCTAACTCTTCCACTTGCCTCCACGCCTCTACAACGGCTAATCTGCACTATGCCATAAAAGCATATTCCAGCAGAAGGGTGAGAAATAACAACTAAATCAAGATTGCATAATATATATAATCATATAATTCACATATATTCTTCAAGTCGCCCACGCTTACATGCTAACACATTTAGCATACAAGGATATCATATATTCATATACACAAGTTATGACACACATACACACACACACACACACACACACACACACATATATATATATATATATATATATATATATAAGCACACCAACACATCACATATATTCATATTCACAGATATGACATATAAATAACACATCAAAAGTGGTTCTTCAAGAACCCACCCATTCCCGCAGGAAACATGGATACATCGCTATACTCCCCACTGGGCTCACGATGATCCTGAACAACCAAACATAGTAATGCAATGAAACTCAATGACATAATGTAATGCAAGTGGTACCACACACACGGTTCATTCAAGTGAACCCACTTCATAAAAGAATTTGGATAAATCACATACACTCCCACTGAGCAATGATTTATCTCCATACAACTCCACATTGGAGTCCGAACAAATCACATACACTCCCACTGAGCAATGATTTGTCTCTAAAACAACTCCACATTAGAGTCTGGATAAATCACATACACTTCCACTGAGCAATGATTTATCTTCATAACAACTCCACATTGGAGTCCGGACAATACTAGGCACCCATCATGGATTCCCACCTAGTTGTCTCCACCAGACACACCATGAAATGCACGACACAAATGATGCGCAGAACATAAGTATAATAACAATTATACATCTTCATGATCCTCATGATCACACGTGAGATACACACTCACCGTAATACACAATAGTATTACTACAACTGTCCAATCAATTCAACATAACACATACATAACAAGAATTATGCACAAAACATACGCATAATAATCAGTTATACATTTACACGATCCTCCTGATCACACGTGAGATACATACTCACCGTAATACACAATAGTATTACTACAACTGTTCAATCAATTCATCATAACGCACACAATTAAGGAAAATACCTCACGAGGCCTTAATCAGTCAATTATCTAATTACTCCCTCCAAATTCCATTTTTAACCATTTTTACTACCATTCCTAAATTCAACAAGTTCTGGCACCTATCCCAACCTCTCAGACCAAAAAGGAACCGCATCGGACGCGAAATCGGGAAAGAAATCGCGAAACGACAAAATTCTCCACTCTCGCTGGTCATACGCGTATTGCCCACACCCATATGCGTGTTGCCCAATCTCATACGCGTATTGCCCAAACTCATACGCATACCATTACGTGTTTCAGCAGAAGGCCATGTGAAAATGGGTTCCATACGCGTAATGCCCTCTTATAGCCCTTACCATACGCGTAATGGCTTGGCCATTACGCGTATTGCCTTGGCCATTACACGTATGGGCAGCGAAACACCCAGACTTTCCTGCATAATTTCTGCTACGGGTTTCACTCAATTCCCCTCCAAATCTCATCTAAACATCACTATACTACAAATTACATACAAAGCAACCTATAACTATCATGTATCAACAATTAGGAACCTTAACTCATGATTTCCACTCAATTTACCATTTCTAACAAACGTTAAAACTCTAACATTTCAACCAAAATCAAACCAAACAAACATATGCATATACGTATACAATCGAGATATAATTGGAACTTCTCACCCTTACCCGATTAATCGCGATTGAAACGGAGATTCCTTCAATTTTCCTCTTTCTCCTCTTCTCTCTTTTCCTTCTTTTCTTTCTCTCTTTTTCCTTCTCTTCTTACTAACAAATATATATATAATCCAATATTATATAATATAATCCGATATGGTAAAACATCTCCCAATGATATTTGTCCTCTCAACCCAATTGATCAATTATTAGAGTTACCTTAAATACTCTTTTGAACTAATAATTATTAATTCGTTTCTTTAATAAAATAATTGATCTCTAGTGGCTCTCTCTCTCTCTCTCTCTCCTCTCTCTCTCTCTCTCTCTCTCTCTCTCTCTCTCTCTCTCTCTCTCTCTCTCTCTCTCTCTCTCTCTCTCTATTCCCCTTTGTTCAAATATCTCCCAAACGCTCTCCAAAAGCGATAAAACATAACCAGCGATGCCAAATATATCAGGAATTAAAAGTTAATAAGAAAATATTATCAATTGCAATTATTTTATCTATCAGAGAAATTATTCAATTAACAGGTAACACTCATTTCATTTACACAATTCACAAAATTCCCATAAATGAAATAAATAAATACGATTAACCAAATCGGGGCGTTACACCAAACACCCAAAAATCCATCCTTTCTACACCCAATCGTCTCCAAACATCAAAACAAGTATCACCAACTAATCACATGCATATTACGACTACACTACGCAATTCATATCGAATTTCATCCGTTAGATTTCATTTTTCTCTCAAATCTAACCTGAGTTTAAAACTTATATTTCTAGAAATTAGAGTGTCTAACTAGAACCCACCTGATGATCGAAGAGGAGGTTGAAGAAGATGATGAATCGATGAAGAGATGATGAAGATCCAAGCTCTTCCTTCTTTTCCATTTTTTCTCTTTCTCTTCTTTCTCCCTTTCTCTTTTCTTCTTCTTTCCCAACTTTTTTCTCTTTTTCTTTCTATTCTTTCAAATATATATAAACTTATTATATAATATAATCCAATAGGGTAAAACATCTCCAATTGATATTTTGTCATCTCAAGCCAATTGATCAATTATCAGAGTTACCTTAAAATACTCTCTTGAACTAATAAATATCAATCTGATAATTGATCTCTTCAGAGTTCACTAGTTGCTCTTTTGGTCCCAATTGATAATACTTAAAGGATTCCATTAATCCAATTATCCAAAGATAGAGTACACAGAAGCTCATCTGATCTCATCCGATATCCAATTGAGCATTTAAATAATATGGGGTATTACACTCTCCCCCCCTTAAATTGAAATTCGCTCCCGAATTTCCCCTACTCGACAATAACCACAACTTGTATCACTGTCTTAGTTCCACACTCAACTTTATTTCCGTTAAAATTTCTGACATAATCCGATTCCAACCTGACTTCATAATTCAAAATCCTTGTACTCACAATTTATCAAACTTCGTCTCCTTAGTTATACTCTTGTTGCAATATTGGGTTACTTCTAACTTTGCTTCTTCTCAATTCATCTTGTTCTTTCATACTAAAACACTTGGTCGCATTCTACCCTCGGAAAGAACGTACCATTCCATATTCCTCTACTGAGTCACCAACAAAACCATAACATCTTATCTCAAATTATGACAACAACCCTCAACACATCTTCGCGATGTAATTCAGTGATTTCTTAACTTCCTGTAATCACCAACGACTTATCCTTTCATAAGTCCTTTAACGTTCAAACCCACTTCATAAAATGTTAAACGACTTTTTTACCAGTTCCATCTGGTCTGATACTAAACATTGCAACCATTATATCCGATAATTCACTTCTTTCGCATCACACTAAAAAGGTAACACACTTAAACAAGATCTCCTTATCCTGATTAGTCTGACTGAACTCTTTCATCTGTCACCTTCCACTGCATAATCCAATTCTAACAGTGGAACACCACAAATTCTTAAGCACTACTAAGTAGCTAACAGTCTGCGGAGAACACACTTATCCACTGGGGTCCTTACTAACCAGCGGTACAAGAAACTTACTGATGTCTTATGGTAGAACAATTTCTTTGCCAACACACAATATCTTAACCTCTATCCAACACTCTCTATACGATAAAGACACAAGAGTTACACTGCTACAACCATACCAAAATACAACTCTGAAATCCACTCTAACTCGAACTCATGTCCAAAATAGTTCAACAACTCCCGGTTCTGGTTACCTCATTCCAAATCGATTCTTCTTACGGGGTTCTGACTTACTTAAGGTTTCTTGTTGACACGAGATCTCAACCAATAACGCGTAACACCAACACCGAACTGCAATCATATGCGAGTCACCATTGATCGAAACTTAAACCATCCAAAGCGCAATCGTGAGTTTCCATACCACTCACCAATTCACAAACAACACCCCACATACACACACTTTCGAAGACCATGCCACGTTCCTCAATCGAATCCATTTTTCTCATTCGTTCAGTTTCACAACCGATCCCAAGTTACATGCTTAACTTCGGAACGTCCAATTCTTACTCTTACTTAGAAGGATAGCTTTCCAATTCCTTCTCCTGGTTAAGGTACAACTGTACACAATTGGTACCACTCTCACGGTCTAAATCTGATGCCATGAACTCACGAAAGATAACAATTACTAACTCTGACCAACCGTTCATACCTTACTAATACCATAATTACACACCGAAATATTCCTTGCAAGATCAATACTTCGTGAGTATTTTCCAACTTCGTCCTTAAGACTCGCAACGGTAATACACCTAAGACCTTCTAACATTCAACACAATCCACAAGATTAATTCTCCAAAAGTTAAACTCTCTTATTGTCTGAACAATCGATCAGCTACGCAACACCTTTCCAGAAGTTACGATTTCAAAACACAAATCCGTCCTTCATTTTACTTGCAATCCCATTTTCCATTCATACAATACTCTCCACTCAGAGCAACATAAGGTAACAAAATGCAGATGATGGTTCTTAAGGGATTTTACAATTTACACACATGTTAATCGATTACCCATATAAGGTCAATCGGTTAACTCCTCAAAATTCAGCACAAAACACCATCCTTGCACGTGTTAATCGGTTAACCCCATTGTGTTAATCGGTTAACACTGCTGCAGAAGCTGAAAATAAACAATTTCCTTTAATTCAAAAGTCATCACGACTCAAAACCATCAATCCGGTTCACTCTAACCCACAATATCATTCTTAACTCGTGGCTTTTAACTTGTATAACATTAACTAACCATGTTCCACTCAAGGTAATACAGAACAAGTTAAAACATTCAGACGACACACTCCAACCAAGTGACAAGGCAAAATTCCAAATTCTGTCGCGGTCACACTACAAAACTTCAGCGGGATAGTTCATTTTCTACTCATACAACCACATCAGCGGGAAGTCAAATAATGACGACATTCTAAGGTTTTAGCCACAACTCTTACTTGATTCATCCATAAGCAAAACCCAACACACAACCATCATACGGTACCACAAAATTGATGGACATCTCATATCAAGCATACCACCTTGTCCTCCCACTTGAATTTCCTTGGAGAGAAGTAATACAACAACCTTCTTAGTCTAACAAAAGGTAGATTCCTAATATTCCGATTATTCACAAATACAGAAGTTTATCTATACTTGTAACTAAATCGGGGTAATGCATCCTCTTGAGAACCTTTCCATCACTACGTGCACACTAACCGGATTTCTTACCCTTCACTATCCATTGAACATCCCACTTACACTCAATTTACTTAACGAAAGATTCACAACCGATAAATTTCGTCAACTATTTACAAAACCCTCCCGGTATAAACCGTTTCATTATTTATACTTAGTCTGTAACAAGTCCTTATTTATCTTCTGTTGTTTACCGCAATCTTACTTCTTAAAATACAATATTCACTGCTCCCACAAAGTACATCCCTTTATACTTGTCTCAAGAATAAGAATCCATCACGTACACTTGTGACCACGGTGCTACTACTACGCATTCCTCAATATTCCTCAATACCAAGGTGTAACTTTCTCATTCCACGTCATACTAATAGGGTTCTCATGGGTGAACCATCTTTGATTACACTTCCTTACTTATAGATTCATCAATACCATAATAACCCTATAGCACACTCGTCCAAAAATACATTTCGTTGAAATCGTTTTCCACACCGCGTTTACTTTGCTCTCCGTGGTAATCCTCTTAGGTCCAAATATAAAACCATCTTACTAAGATTCCCTTAAATTCCAAGATACTTACTCTGTTTCTTAATACAACTTTTCACGGTTCGTATTTCTACACTTTCCGTTACTAAATAAAGTCCAAACCTTCTCCGACACAATACCTTATACTGTCCCTTGGGTAATTTAACATTTCCAAATTCCAAATTGGTCTCTCATCGAATATAGAAAAACCTGAAGTAATATCTCAAACTTAATCTCTCTACATAACTGAATATACATAATTCGTCTCCCACTCTTCGTCCGACACATACTTGTTTCACTTGAAGCATGTAAACACATCCTTGTGTTCCTTCACACACTTCTCCACTACTTTAGGTTCCCATAAAAGCTGAACGTCCTTGACCCTCAACTTTTAACTAGTTGGAAGATATTGTTCCAAACACATTCCTTAAGGTACTCTCGTCCATTCAATATACCATAGCGACCTTAGAAACTGAAGCACCAATACTTATCTCACTTCCATCAAACAACTTTTCTTTTCCACGGGATGAGATTACTTGAAATCCTTATCCGTCCTAGTGGTTAATCCAGCTCTACTTGCGATTTTACATGTTCCTTGATACCTTGACCAATTGTTCGATAGAGATCCTTAACTTTCAGACCCCATCCTTACCAAAGGATTGCTTGAACAACACATTACTCTTTAATTCCATGCTACCCAAATCACAACTTATATTAAAACCTCACGAGCTGACCCAAAACTCCTCACTACTAACTCTTGGCTTGAGCCTACCCTCACAGCACAAGTTCCGACAACACTTCGGAGTCCTCGTGGTCGCTCAACCATGATTCTACCTATCACATACATAGTATTAGGTTGATCAGGCCCAACACTACATAGTATGACATTAAGAGTCATGTTGGCAAGACACACTTAAGAGGCAGGAATAGATTTACTTATGATGTTTCAAGGCTAGGTCGAGAATACGACCTGCTCTGATACCAACTGTAACGCCCTGTATAATATTTATCTAGAATAATACCATACAAGTGTTTTATTTGGTACTGACACCATCATAAGTGCCTATTGGCATAATTCACATACTTGTCCATTTCTAAAACATAAATACAACATATGGCACAAGACATGGAAACTAGCCAAAATAATAAAATCTAAGATCAATATACAATATTCCTAATTGTACAAGAAAATAATAATACACAGCGGAAAAAGCTCAACTAAGCTTCTCTTGAAACATGCAAGCATAGCTCCACTTGTAAAGCAAACCTGCCAACCACGCCTGAAAAATAGCAACTATAGTGGGGTGGGATACATCAAATCTCAGTGAGTTCCCTATCTTATAGATTCTCTCGGCTTTACAGGGTTCTATCAAATCCTAACTCAAGTCAAGGGGAAGGGAAATGACTTGAGTACACAATCTCACAATCTCACACTATATGGAAACATGCCATGAGTCTGTTAACTCACAAATTATCACTAATCGATAACTGTACCAAGGCATCCCCTTTTCCCGTCCTCTACTACGTCTAGAAGTCGACCCGAGTCATGGATCCTTGTAATTTACTTGGCATACAAAATGGATTCGGGAACAACGGCCTGTTAGCCATGAACCGTCACTTCACATGGCCTGTTAACCATCACAGTCTCTACCCTTAGATTCCATTCGTACTACACACGGGAATCAAACCTGCCAAGTACCATGCCTTGTTTCAGAGGAGCTCGAGACTCATGAAACTGCAACTCAAAGAACTGGTTACGATTACGTGATCACACACACAACCGTGATTGTATTCGACAATCACAAGGCCACAATGCCTTAAGGCCTCTTTTGCCTTTTCACAAAACCGCAAAGGTTTACACACATGTTCCATACTAGTGTTTCACTCTTTCTATACCATCCGGAAATAGACACACACCTCGGCCCCTCACGCACGATCGTTTTCATTTCGGAAATGGATAAACGCCTCGGCCCCGCATGCACGAGCGTTGTCATTAAGTTATCTACTCCAGGCCAGAACTCGTCAATGAATGCACGAGCGTCGCCATCCAGAGTTTCTATCACAATTCAATTCACAACCTAGAATTATAACAATCTTAACTATGCCATTTGTTTTGGGGTAAAGTTTCCTCACTCTTCGTAATTCATTTTAAGCATGCATATTCTCTTGATAATGTTTAACAACGATATTAGGCAAAGCATATTACAATTCCACATTTGCATTATATATAATAATTTCATCACAAGTTATACAAAACATATTACAATTGTATAATAGAATCACATATAATGATTCATCACATAAAACATCACTTTCGGGTTCCCTCCGATTCATTTAATCGGGTATCAAAATCAATATTCTCACTCTCATCCCGTAGGATATTTTCACAGCTTTCTAACAGCTATAATTATGCCTCGATCGAATTCACGATCCAAAAGATATGGATTTCAACATATCACATAACCATTATTTCATTCATTTTCCACTAAAATAATTAGTACCACATCATACTCATTAGTATCACATAACCATTATTGTCATAGCTTTCCAATGATACCAAGAACGTCTCAATCCGAGTTACGGGTCAAAAGTTATGGATCTTTAAAGAAAATAGAATTATTGAAAATTCCCAGGAGCGCCCGGCACTACCATTTTCCGCCCGGCGGTGCCCCCTTCGCCCGTGCTTCGCCCAGCGAAGCAGCGGCGTAAAATCCCATGCCAAAACCCAAAAGTTACATAATCAAAACTTGTTGCGCCTCTTGACCATCGCCCGGTAGAGCAGCGGCGCAACTCCTGCGTCGCCCGACGCTCAAACCACCGTCCGGCGCTTCGTATTAGATGTAGAATGTCTCTGCTGTGTTTTTAGGGTTCCAAACACCCAAAAATCCATCCTTTCCACACCCAATCGTCTCCAAACATCAAAACAAGTATCACCAACTAATCACATGCATATTTCGACTACACTACGCAATTCATATCGAATTTCATCTGTTAGATTTCATTTTTCTCTCAAATCTAATATGAGTTTAAAACTTATATTTCTAGAACTTAGAGTGTCTAACTAGAACCCACCTGATGATCGAAGAGGAGGTTGAAGAATATGATGAATCGATGAAGAGATGATGAAGATCCAAGCTCTTCCTTCTTTTCCATTTTTTCTCTTTCTCTTCTTTCTCCCTTTCTCTTTTCCTCTTCTTTCCCAACTTTTTTCTCTTTTTCTTTCTATTCTTTCAAATATATATAAACTTATTATATAATATAATCCAATAGGGTAAAACATCTCCAATTGATATTTTTTCATCTCAAGCCAATTGATCAATTATCAGAGTTACCTTAAAATACTCTCTTGAACTAATAAATATCAATCTGTCTTTTTACTAAAATAATTAATCTCTTCAGAGTTCACTAGTTGCTCTATTGGTCCAAATTGATAATACTTAAAGGATTCCATTAATCCAATTATCCAAAGATAGAGTACACAGAAGCTCATCTGATCTCATCCTATATCCAATTGAGCATTTAAATAATATGGGGTGTTACAGGGTTTAATCTAGATAATCAACTAAACACTCAAGGATGGAAAAGTTACTTTGACAGACTTAGAGGTCCTACATATGAAGCTCTAGTAAAAGAATTCTGGAGACAAGCTGAAATTGATGATCTTCATGTTGTCTCCTTTGTTATGGAACAGAAGATTGTTATCCCTGAGAAGTCAATCTCAGGTCTGCTAGGAATGAAGTTCTTGGAAGAAAAAAGGGTTTTTGGAAAAACCAAAAAATATGAACCTGTCATTAACAAAGCAATTTTCAGAAATTGTCAACTGTGACAACAAAGTATAAAAGCAAGAATTTGCGTGATAATCTGAGGATCCGGCATAAAATTATTCTTGGATGTATCAATCCAAGACCTTCAAAAAGTGCTGCAGACTTCTTCAATGCAAATCAAAAGTACATGTTGTACTATTTGCACAAGAATGAGAAAATGTGTCTACCATCTATTTTGTTCTACTATCTAAGGGATATGGTGCGCAAGACAAGAACAACAGCCTTGCCGGAAAAGAAGATCGTAAACTACATTCCTTTCGGAAGACTTCTCTCTGATATCTTTGTTGAAAGTGGCTTAGTGGAGTATCTAGTCAAAGAAGCCAAATATACAGAATACCTGACTACATGCATATGAGAGGCTTTCAATGCTGTGAACCTTAAGCATATGAAAATGGTCACGAATGTTGAAGTGAAACCCTTGTCTATCTCTCACGACACTGTGATAAAAAACAGACTTCCTGTAACAGACTATCCTTTCTATCACAGAGGAGATAATATACGAACAATTGCTGCATTCGTTGCCTTGATGAGAGAAGAAGGACATGACATGACCAAATTCAAAATTGAAGATGTCGCTCTTAAACCTAAATATATTACCAGGAGCAAGAGGAAGCAAACTGAAGAAGATTCCGAGTCTAAGAAAAGGAAGAAGGATAACAAAGCTGAATCTTCTAGGACTTCCACTCTACAGTCTCTTCTTCTTGAGAAAACCAGTAAGTCTGCTATCAATACTTCTGTTTCAATAAACATTACTAAAACTGTTACCGCCCCATCATCATCTCAAACTACCTTCATACCTACCTCCAATCCACAAGTAAAGTTTAAACCACCTTCATATTCGATTCCTCCTCCAACTACCACTATCCAACCGCCTCATATTCCATCAATCAGTACACCTATTTCATCTGAAGCCATTCCTACCTACACCTCGACAATAACCTCTTCACTCATTCAACCGAATGAACAAGGTTCTCCGAACCTACTCTCTGTTTCTAATATCCTTAACATTGAATCAAGCTCTGAGGAAACCATCTCTGAAACTCTAGAGAATGTCTCATCTGAACCTCTTATGGTTTCAAATACCCCAGAGGTATCATCTCCTACTGATCAACCAACGACTGAACATGTTCTTACTGAGATTGTTTCATCTCAACCAGCACCATCTAAAACTAACTCTGCTGAGTGTGACCTTGCTTTGGTCATCTATGACATACCCTTTCCAACAACTCTTGAAGAATGCATTGGTCAATTTCGTAACAAGGCGTTAAAGAAGGTTGTGAAATTAAGAGCAGAAGTAAGCACAAGTGTCAAGCCTCTGGAGCTTGAGAATTCTTGGAAAATCTTCCATAAATGGTTGGATTCTGAATTCACAAGAATTACAAACTTTTCAGACGCCAATAAAATTGCTGGAGTTCAGTTGGCAAAGGAAAGAGCAGAAGCTGAAGAGCGGATAAGGGAACTCATGTTTTTGGCTGCGAAATAGAAGGAAGCTAAAGAAAAAGCTGTTGAAGAAGCAAGACTTCTAGCAGAAAAGGCTGCTGAAGAAGCCTGATTGGCGCAAGAAGGTGAAGCTGCAGAAAAGGCTAAGAAAGATGCTGCAGTTGGTTTGTCATCTGATCCTGCTATAATACGTTTGGAAAACGTAATTGAAGAAATCAGAGGAGAACAGCAGAAATTCAGAGAAAATTTTGAAGAACAAAAGACTGTCAATGCAAATGTCCAGAGCATGCTTCAGAAGATTCTGGACAAGATGTCCTCTGGAAGCACATAAGCTTGTCTGTGTTTCTCTTGTTTTTAAGATCTTAGATCTTAGTTTTTCACCCTTGGACTACAAATATTTTTTGATCATGACAAAAAGGGGGAGAAGGAATGAATGTGATATTTTGATTCTCATAGTCAATCTTTGAAAAATAACGTTGTTTACATTCTAACCAATAAACTGCTATTTCTATTAGATTGCTTTTCTTTTCATGAATTCTGATCTGATTAAAACATCATGAAGATAATATTCAGAAAATCAAAACTCTATTGAAGAAATTAAAACATTTTGGTTCTAGGTTCTTGTCAAACTCTGAAGGATCAAGTTTGAAATTGAATCAAGACTACGATGATTTCAGTATCTGACCTATTGAAATCAGGGGGAGTCCATCCAGAGAAATTCACCAAGTCTAAGACTCAGGGGGAGTACTTCATACGAAGGATAAGCATTCCTTAAACCTTTTATTACCCTTGCATTATGTACAAAATTGTGTCATCAAAATACGTAGTTTTGTCATCATAAAAAAGGGGGAGATTGTGAGAACAAGATTTGGTTCTGCAATATTACTTCTAAGTTTTGATGATATTAAACGAGTATGTTTGTATGAACAATTTTGTAAGTCTAATGTTTTTTATTTTTGAGAATCTAACAAACATGTTATGCTTCCGTTAATTGGCGTGGACATAATGCTAAAAGAAAATACTTCGCCTACGCGCTAGACTTGAAGTGCTAAATAGCATAAATTGCTTCAGGAAAATCTGAAGTTGGCAAGACTCTGATATAATATGGATAAAGAACAAGTTCTGAAGATCTGAAGACAGAGGTTCTGATTGAACGAAGTCCAGATGCTGAAGGCTTTCGCTCTCTGATAAAGGTTCTGAAGACCCAACCATAGTCTCTACTCATGCTTCAACTAAATACTATCTGAAGCCTCTGGAGATATGAAGACAATTTTCTAAGTGAACAAGGTTCTGAAGACCAAGTGCTGAAGACTCCGAAGGTGCTGTTCTGAGGACTCAAAGACTTGAAGATCTTAAAAACCAAGCTACGTTTTCCCTTCTTACTCATGCTTGCAGTAGCCTCTGAAGTTAAGAAGCCAAGAAGACTAAGCTATGAAGTACAGCTGTACCACAATACAAATGAAGATATCTTGGAAACAGTGCAAATGGTACAAATGAAGATATCATGACAAGGCAGGACGCAAAAGTTTTATCTGTCCTCACGTCTCCATCAAGCCGCCTGTCTAGATAGCTATCATGATTACTTTTCAACGACTACTTTTTATAAGGCTATATAAAGACACGAAGACTTGAAGAAAGATACACACGAACGCTCACTGCAAAAATACTTTCTAACCAATATCTTTCTAAAGTCATTTTTGATCTAAAACTTGTTTACATTTCAGCTTATATAAGAAGCATTTTCCTGTAAACATAACTCATTTAAACTTAGGTTCGTATTCCTTGAGAAAAACCTGTAGGGTTGTATTTCTTGAGAAGTCTAAGACGTGTTGTCTTAGAGGTTGTTCCTTGAGAAAGACCAGTGAGGTTGTATTTCTTTAGAACTTTAGAGTTTTAGAGGTTGTTGTTACTCACCAGCAGTTTGGCTAGTGCATTGTATCAATGTGATTGATTAGTGGATTAAGACCTCGTTTGAGAGAGGCAAAATCACCTTGGCGGGTGGACTAGATTAACTTGAGGATTTCTCAAGCAAACTAGTATAAACATACTGTGTTATCTCTTTCTAGCTTCATTAAGATTATTACTCATAAGTGAAAGAGTTGTTAAAGGGGGATTAGCTTAAAGAAACAATTTTATTTTGAAAAACCAATTCAAACCCCCCTTTCTTATGTTTTTCACACCTTCATAATCCACTATACTCGACTCAAAGTATACAACATCTCACATGGCGAGAGCAAGGGATGATCTCTAATCTCCATATTATACTCATCTTGAATCTCTAACTGACTTGGGTGTTAGAATGCTAACCATGCAGGTCCACCCCGCGACACCATAAAAAAGATAAGAGTTGTAGTTCAAGATCATCGGTTATCCAACTTTATTCATTTTTGGTTCCTTCGTGGGGCTAGAGCATCCATTTTTGGTTCCCGAACAGAACAATGACGCTATTTGTGGGAACTTATAAACTGGACGCTTCTTGTCCTTCTGATCTATATCTTTCCTAGTTTTCTATCCCTTTTAAATCTCACTTCATTTATATTTAAGGAAGGCTTTTGACTTGATAATATTAGGTCAATCTTCTCTTTCCCTTGTGTAAACTTTCCTAAGGTTTCGTGAATCCTAGTTACTTCTTTTATAAGGGAGTCACACTGCTTACATTCTTATTTCTAATTTCTAAGCTTGGTAATTGCTATCTTATATGAATAATTTATTTCTTTGATATTTCTTACTGATTCTTTAAGTCTTAGGGTACATTCTCTTAGTTTATCATTTTCTTCCTCTAATTGACTACCCATTCTAAACAGTTGAGCATAAGATGGTTTTATACCTGGAATAGTATCTTCCTCATAGGATACTTTTAGCCATATTTCATCGTCTTCATTGGAATATCATATTCCTTCCCTGGGCTGATGTCTCTATTCCTCTTCTTAATTTGAGTATTGAAGAAAATTCTTCTTCTTCTTCTTCTTCTTTGTCATTCCTTAAATAAGAGAGTCCTTCATTTGATGTTGAATCTTCTGAAGATCGTTCAACTACTGATTGTGTTCTTTCGAAGGATTTCACAGGAGTTGTATGATAGGAGTATGATACAGATGATGATTCTTCTGCTTATTTCTATCATCTTTGAGTAATTAAACAAGTTCGTTCAATTTCTTTACAATTTCCTTTTTTCTTGATTTTTCCTGAAATTCATGAAGGTTTCTATCTTTTAATGTAAGAGTTGGATTAAACTTCTAATTTTTAACTCTTAGATATTTTTGTTAGACGATGGCAATAATCTAGAAAGGGGGTTGAATAGATCACTAATTTTTAATAAAATCGGCGCTTAAAAATTTGTTTCAAAAATGTGCGGAACTGGCCTTAGATTTAAAATCGTCTAAACGAACCGTTATTGGTAAGATCGGATATGCGAAACTGAATGGAATAAAATTGATAAGAAAACTAAATCAACAACGTTGGCAATCAACCAATTCAAATAATGATCACTTTGAATTAAATGGTTTCCAATGAATTATAAAAGGTAAAATCGAATTGGCAAATTTATGAACAATTTGTGTGCGATCAATGCGTCGAACACTTGGTGTGCACAACGCCCCAAGTTCAATTTCCTATAAAATGATAGTACATAATTTTTCACAATTACAATCCAAGTGATTGCAATGAATTTTCAAAACAGATTTTCAGCACTACACAACAGTGAAAATTTATCAAACTGTTGATATCACACAAACATTAACAACACAAAGTAAAGAGATAGAGAAAGAGAGAACGACACCTAATTTGTTTAGGCAGTTCCCCTTTCGTCCTCGCTCCGGGTACGTCTGCCCCCAATTCTAAAACTAGAATTGAGATATATATAATATAAAGTTGCAAGTTTTTGTATAAGAGAAGTTATAGCTACCACACACTCAAACCTTAATGTTGATGTTGATTCTATCCACTTCTCTCCCCTTGATTCAAGCCGAATCAAGTGCATCAAACTCTTCGATAAAACCTTTGATTACCGCTACTCACTTGAATCTTCAAGTCTTTCACTCGGCTGATTTCGATCGCAAGACGTTCGATCCCAAAGATTTTTGAATCACAAAGATGCAGAAAAATAGGCTTAAATGAGCGAGAGGTCGACCTCAACATCCTGTGAGTCAAACTGAACATGCCAGAAAGCAATCATGCGCATAAAATCTAACTGTGCGTTGACCTAAACCTAGGCATGCGTCGACGCAAGAGCACCCGAGAGCAAAATATTGTTTTTCCATCAGTATGCATCGACCTCCACACATCTATGAGTCGAAGCAAGGGTGCCAGAATTCCAGAAACAAATTTTTATCAATTTTTGAGTCGACCTAAGCCTTGTATGGGTCGACCTAATGCATCCAAAATGACCTAATACACAATTTACATATAGGGGATGATCCTATATGCCTATATTCATGTATGTAGATCATTATACGCATATTAAAAGGATGAATGCAATCTAAGACGAGATGATACCGTCCAAAGTACACAAGTACAAAATATTACTAGTTTTGACATCATTAAAACAAAGTACTAAGGAACCTTTCCCTCACATACTCCCCGTTTTTTATGATGGTAAAACCTTTCACATGTTGAGTATTTGTGAAAAGCATTCTCCCCCTGACTGTATGCATTTTCCCTTTGTGAAATTCTGAACTTTCTTTGTGAAACACTTGCTTTTGCATTCTCCCCCTTTGACAACATCAAAAAGAGTGAAGCAAAGGTCATTCGTAATCAAATCATATTCATATGTACACAATAATACGCTTTACAACAAATAAGACATCAACAAACATTCACATATAATGTTGCTAATGCAAGAGATGTAGAATTAAATAACACAAGAAACATATAGAAGTAAACTTAATGCATTACACATCAGAATTAGTTAATTACATGTCTCAAATAAAAAAAATTACAAAAACAAAATGAAACACAAAACAAGATACTAATTGATATGCATGACACCAACAGAACTCAACAATCTAAGGTCTTCTCCCCCCTATGTGGGCGACCTCTCCCCTTGAAGGAATAATCCTGATTTGGTGCTCCTTGTGCATCTAGGCGTTGAGTGAAACTGAGAACACTCATATTGTGCGTGTTGAAGTTAACGGAAAGAGCTCAATGTTGATTTGCCGCTGTTTCGGCCATAACATCAAACCTGCTCAAAAATCTGGAAGCAAACAAATCAAAATTATTACTTTGTGCTTGAATCTGACCCTGCATAGCTGTAAACTTTTCTTCATGGAGAGTTACAAAATTCTGTTGTTGAAGCTACATATTCCGTAACATCTCAAGCACTTCAGAATTATCGATTTGATATTGTGGTGGAGACTGAGGTATATAAGAGGTGCCTTGGTTAGTCCAACTAGTTTGTTGCCATTCTCCCCAGCCTTGGTTAGGATAACGATCCTGCACAGGTGAATAACCTAACCAACCACCATCATCATTACCGTCAAAAGGATGGCCAGTCTCCATATGATGAGTCTCATCATCTTCCTCTTGGTCTTCCTCTTCATCCTCATCTAGATCCTGAATCCTTGCACCTGAGCCTTTAGTCTTAACTACATACCTTTTCTCTTGAGGATCCCAAATTTAACCCATTAGAGTCATGGTCGTCTGACTAAATTCTTGATCACTAGAAATGGAGATGTAAAGAATATTCTGAACAAAAATCCTAGCACAATCCAATACGCATTGGATAAATGATCCATAGCATATGGGTGTTCCTCTACCTGATTCCTTCACAACAAAAATTCGACTAGCAATATAGTATGTCCAATTAACCTTCTTCTTACTCTTGAGTAGATAAACCAAGTGCACTTCGGCTTGATCGAATCTAGAATATCCTGCCTTCTTTGGTCGGAGAATATGAGAAATAATCCATATAGGATTATATCTTATCGCTTCAACCGACCGGTAGTGACAGATTTTGGGAACATGTCACTTGCAACAAATTCCTCTGGGTAAGGGTCTTTCAGCATAAAATTCAGAGCAGATTTAAATTCATAACTCGGAGCTAATTTAGTATCTGTTATTTTAAGATCAAGAGACAGATGTGGACGCATACCAAATAGGTCTATCCAATCAGTGATATCAACAACTAGACTCTTATTCCCTATCTTGTAACCATAGTCATAATCAATGAATTTTCTGTGTATACCAGTGTAAAACAGCCTAACCATATCCTCATTGTAATTTGTACTACATTCTAAAAAATTATTGAACTTTTGATGATTAAACATGTCAATAATTTTCGGAATGTGCATTCGTTCAACAACTTTTGGATAGTACACAAACTGCTTTATAACTGACCATTTCTTAAAATCCTTTTCATAAGACTCAGCAAGTTCATCAGAGAGAAGAGACATAATGTTTATCGGAATATTAGACGGAGGTTGTGACGGAGAATGTAAAGTGGATACTCGAGAAGTAGAAGCTCTAGTTGACCTTTTACCAGTTACCCTTGAAGATGCCATCGAAGCTCCTTTGTTGGGGATGATGAACAGTACCTGCAGTAGAAATTGATGGAGAAAGACCAAATTGTTCACTAATTTGGACTTGAAATTCCTAATTTGAGAGAGTTCTTGAAATGGGTTTTAGGGTTTGTTGAAGAATAGAGAGAGTTGTTGGTGAAGATAGATGAAATGATAAGATGCAATGAATGATAATGACATGCTGAAATGAAAAGACACAATGAATAGCATGTAATTCCCAATGCCAATAGTTACGCTTAATTTTTTATAAAAAAAACAATCAAACTCGCGAATCGATGCGTCGACCTCAAGCTTGGGATGCGTCGATGCAGGCGTGTTAAATTTCCAAAAATTGCAACATTCAGTATGGCTCGACGCATGAGGATCCCTCAGGTCGACGCATGACTGGTATAAACATGTATTGTTGAATTGGGAAGATCATGAGTCGACCTATACCCTATTTAGGTCGACGCATGCAGTAAAATTACGGAAAAACAGAAAAATCATGATATGAATGCAGCACACAAATATAAATAGCAAGCCCACATTTTTTCAAACATCAAAAAGGACTAAAAGAGGATGTAAACTATCAATTAAACATCAAGATAGCACACCAAACATAGTACAAACATATATGTAGTCAAGATAAGTCAAATAGATAGGAATGATATTACCTCCAATAGTGATGAACGACGAATGCTTTCACATAGCTGATAAGTGTTTGGTTGTAAATGAATTTGAGACAAATTTTCTGCAGTTTTAAGCTCTTTTCCTAATGCCTGAATGTTAAACAGCTTATTTTTAAGTGATTTTTGAATCAATGTTTTATTTTGGTCTATTTGATGTTTTTGTTAGTTTTGCAGCATTTTTCGTAAAAGGGACGCGGCTAAAATCGGAAGAAAACACGATGAAATGAGCAATGTCGCGTGTCTGCAACAAACAGTGAACTCGCCAGGTGAATGGGTGGCGGAAGGAGAAATTCGCCAGGCGAGTCAGCTGGCGAGTGAGTTCTCAAAATTCAGTTGCTTCTGTAAGTGCTTCACTGGAAGATTCGCCAGGAGAAGGTGTGGCGAAAGGAATTCGCCTGGTGAGCCTGGAATTCGCCTGGTGAATTCAAGATATTTTCCTAGGTTTCTTTGCACTGTTCTGGCACGTGGGATGTACTTAAAGGTTTCGCTAGGTGAATTTTGTAGCTCGCCTGGCGAATTTGTCTGGGCAGAAAGTGCTATTTAGGGTGTTTGTTAGATATTTTGGAAGGGGACACTTTTAGAAACAATCTTTGTAACCAAAAAACCTCTTGGGAGATCAAAAACTTCATCTTTTACTATTTTTCTTAGAATCCAAAGCTTTTATGCTTCAATCCCTGAATCTTTGAAGATTTATGCTCCAAAAGCTTTGCAACTTACTTGTCAAGCAAGCTACCATGTCTATGGCTAGCTAAAGCTCTTTTGTGTCAAGATTAGTGGTAGGTGATCCATTATTTTGTATGTATTCTTCTTGATTGTAAGCTTGTGAACCTTGTTGATGATATTTATAGAAGAAAAACTTTGTTTACATTGTATATTTTGTTTTATTTCATGTTCGAGAGAAATGTTATAAAACTTGATTGAAGTTTCAGTCCATCAATATTCATGAGGCTAGAGATAGTTTTGAATGTTGATGTTCATAAATATTGTTCTTGAATGTTATCATTTTGATAGTTTGTATGAGAGATCAACAAAGGATCAAAACGGTAAATCCCACAACAAGTGTTCGAGAGAAACTTGTTGAGAGGATATGTGGTTATAATTGTTGTTAACAAGTTCACGTTCGTAATCGAGAAAATACGTGTGAAACGGATCATCGAAACCTAATCTTGACATGTTTTATCAAAACCCTAAAACAACTCTTTTTACCGTTAATTTCTAAACTTCGAATGCAAACTATCCGATTGAAAATTACCAAAACCTTTGTTTCGATCAAAGTTTGAAACCTTTTAGCTATCGAACGGCGGCAATATACACAATCTCCGTGGATACGATAAAACACCCCCCTAAAACTGTTTCAACAACTTGGCGCCGTTGTCGGGGATTGTTGTTGTATTGCGAGCATTGCAATAGTTATTGAGTTTTGAACTTGTTAACTTTTTCTTGTGCTTGTTGATCTGTTTGGTTTTGTGTGCCAGCTTTGTTTTATACGAGGGAAACTACCGGCAGACTAACTTCTGTTCGATCCCGAGATTGAAAGAACCGCTCGTAGAATCAATAGTAGAACGAGACGAAGGAGGTAACTAGCTAGACAAAGGCAAGAACAAGAGGGAAGTTCTACTTCTACACCACCAGCATTTCCACAGTTACTTCCAGCTATGGAACATCCACCACCACCACCACCTACTTCTAGACCATGTACCAAAAGTCTAAGACATAATGCACAGTTTGGTCGCAATGCTCATAACGGTCGGCATTCAGAAATGAAGACTGGTATTCTCTCGCTTCTATATCAAAGTCCTTTACTGGTATGGATCATGAGGATCCTTATACACATCTGACAAAGTTCTATGAGATTGCGGGAGCAACTGGTGCGCCCGAAGCTGAAGAGGAATCTCTGTTTAAGAGGCTATTCCCGTATTCCCTCATTGGGAAGGCCAAGGAATGGTATCTTGATCAGTCGACGGAAATAATGACTGATTGGAATTTACTTGAAGAAAAAAAATTTGAGCGATTTTTTCCGCATAATCGTTTCATGGAGGCAAAGACCGCAATAGCAGTGTTCACGCAGGGTGCAAACGAATCTCTCAACGAAGTGTGGGAGAGATTCAAATCTATGTTGAGGAAATGCAAGGGGCATGGCTTTGATGAATTGTCTCAAATTCATATTTTTCGGAATGGACTTCAATTAGTGTAGAAAACATTTTTGGATGCCACCGCGGGTGGATCTTTGATGAGCAAGAGTGTCGAAGAAGCCATTGCCATAATTGATACGATGGCTTTGAATGACCATCAGGGAAGCCATAACCGTGGCCCTTCTCAAAGGACTCCGGGAGTTTTGGAATTGGGAACTAATGATGCTATCCTAGCTCAAAACAAGCTTTTATCTCAACAAGTGGAACTTTTGACTCAACAAATGTCGAAGCTTCCACAACAATTGAAGGAAATACATGAGCAACCGAGCAAGAGTAAGCAAGTTGCATGTTGTGAACTTTGCAAAGGAGAGCACGACACCGGATTTTGTCCTCCACCGGGATTTGAAGAAGTGAACTACATGAACAATCAACGAGATTATCAAGGAAGACAACAACAACAACCTTATCAAAACAATCCTCAACAACATTACCAAAACAATCAAGGATATCAACCGAGGGGGAACTATCAAAATAATCAAGGTTATGGTGGCGGTTCTTCAAGCCGAAAAAATCCTTATCAACCTCCACCACATCCAGTTCCTAGCTCTAAGTTGGAAGACACTTTGAATCAATTCAAATGTCTATGGCTAACCAAAAGAGTAGCGATGCGGCGATAAAGAATTTCGAAAATCAAGTTGGGCAACTTGCCAAACAAATAGCCGAGCAACAATCGGGTCCTTCATTCCCCGCAAATACTCAAGTAAACTCGAAGGAGCATTGCAAAGCAATCATTACTAGAAGTGGGAAGGAGTTAGCAAAAGAAAATGACAAACGTGTGGAAGAATAAAAAATTGATGGTATTGTTGAGGAGGATAGTGATGAGGAAGAAGTTGAAAAGAAAAATGATAATGTTGTTGAAGTTGAAAAGAAAAATGATAATGAGGTTGTGGTTGAAAAGAAAAATGATGATATTGTCGAAGTTGAAAATGAGAGTGTGGAGGAAGTGAAGAAAAAAGAGAAACATGTGAGAGTTAAGAGGGAGAAGGAGAAGATGAATCTGATACCGACTCAAAATATGCCTTACCCTCATGTGCCGACAAGGAAAGACAATGCTAGGCACTACTCAAGATTCATGGATATCTTTAAGCAACTACAAATCAACATCCCTTTTTCCGAAGCTCTAGAGCAAATGCCGAAGTACGCCAAATTTATGAAGGATATTCTTACAAAGAGGCAGAAATATTCGGAGCCGAAAACCGTTGTTCTTGCGGCAAATTGTAGTGCTATTATTCAAAGAACTCTTCCGAAAAAAGAAGCCTATCCGGGCCGAGTTACCTTACCTGTTACAATTGGTAATGTCTTTGTTGGAAATGGCCTTATTGATTTGGGCTCAAGCATCAATCTCATTCCATTATCTATTGTGAAAAAGCTTGGGAACATTGAAATTAAGGGCATCCGGGTGACATTGCAATTGGCCGACAAATCTACCACTCATCCGATTGGGTTGGCGCAAGATGTGTTGGTGAAAGTTGATAAGTTTTTCTTTCCGGTGGACTTCATTGTTATTGATATGGAAGAGGATGAGGATGCTCCTCTAATTCTTGGTCGCCCTTTTATGAAAACTGCTCGCATGATGATAGATGTTGATGATGGCCTTATGAAAGTGCGGGTTCTAAATGAAGAGGTATCTTTTAATCTATTCGAAGCAATGAAGCATTCAAAAGACAAACATGATAGCTTTCGTCTAGATACAATAGAAGAAGCAACTTTGGAGGTTTCTAAGCATGTCCATATAGTGTCTCCTTTGGAAATGGCTCTTGATGATGCTTTTGAAGTATTTTTCGATGAAGAAGAAAGAGCTCTTGATGATGCCTTTTGGCTTATGTAATGCGCCGACAACTTTCCAAAGGTGTGTTCAAGCTATCTTCTCCGACCTCATAGAAAAGACAATGGAGGTGTTTATGGATGATTTTTCCGTGTTTGGAGCATCTTTCGATTTATGCTTGACGAATTTGGAAACCGTCCTTGAGAGGTGTGTAAAGACAAACTTGGTGTTGAATTGGGAGAAGTGTACCTTTATGGTGACGGAGGGAATTGTGCTTGGCCACAAAGTTTCTTCCAAAGTCCTTGAAGTCGATCAAGCGAAGATTGAAGTGACTGAAAAGTTGCCTCCTCCTACCAACGTCAAGGGAATCAGAAGCTTTTTAGGGCATGCGGGATTTTATAGGAGATTCGTCAAAGATTTTGCAAAAGTAGCAAGGCCACTGAGCAACTTGCTCAACAAAGATCAGGTATTTCTCTTTGACGATGAATGTCTTATTGCTTTCCAAATTTTGAAAAAAAACTAATTACTGCTCCAATAATCATCGCGCCAAATTGGACTTTAAATTTTGAACTAATGTGCGATGTGAGTGATTACGCTGTTGGAGCGGTGTTAGGTCAAAGGAAGGACAAAACTTTTCATTCTATACATTACGCAAGCAAAGTATTAAATGAGGCGCAAGTAAATTACGCCACAACCGAAAAAGAATTGCTTGCGATTGTATACGCACTTGAGAAGTTTCGTTCTTACCTAATAGGGTCAAAAGTGGTAATCTACACTGATTATTCGGCAATCAAATATCTGCTTATTAAACCGAATTCGAAGCAAAGGCTCATCCGTTGGATCCTTTTACTTCAAGAATTTGATTTGGAAATAAAGGATAAAAAGGGTTCAAAGAATTTAGTGGCGGATTATTTGTCCCGCTTGATCAATGTGGAGATAACCAAAATGGAAAAGGAAATCCGAGAGGAATTTCGCGATGAAAAATTGTTTCGAGTCCAAGTTAGGCCCTGGTTTGCAGATTTTGCTAACCACAAAGCAACCGGTTGGATACCCGAAGACCTAACTTGGAATCAAAAAAGGAAGTTCTTATCGGATGTGAATTATTATGTGTGGGATGACCCTTACTTGTTCAAGTTAGGAGGTGACTACCTTTTGAGAAGGTGTGTCACAAGTGATGAAGCTCAGAGTATTCTTTGGCATTGTCACAACTCGCCGTATGGAGGCTATTTTAATGGTTCGAGAATGGCCACGAAAGTCTTGCAATCAGGCTTTTATTGGCCTACTCTATTTAAAGACGTAAATCTCCATGCGCAACGTTGTGATACTTGCCAAAGAACTGGTGGAAATGGAAAAAGAGATGAAATACCCCTTCAAAATATCCAAGAGGTTGAAATTTTTTATTGTTGGGGCATAGATTTTGTTGGTCCATTCCCACCCTCTTTTGGAAATGAGTATATTTTAGTGGCGGTTGATTATGTTTCGAAGTGGGTTGAAGCGATTGTTTCACCTAAGGGTGATGGCAAAACGGTGATAAAATTTTTAAAGAAAAACATCTTTGCCCGTTTTGGAACTCCTCGGGTTCTTATAAGTGATGGCGGGTCACACTTTTGCAATACATCCCTTGAAAGTGTTTTGAAACATTATGGTGCAACGCATAAAGTGGCGACCCCTTACCACCCACAAACGAACGGTCAAGCCGAGGTGTCTAACCGTGAGGTGAAAAGGATTCTGGAAAAAAGCGTGTCGAGTTCTAGAAAAGATTGGTCACAAAAATTGGATGAGGCATTATGGGCGTACCGTACCGCTTACAAGGCTCCAATTGGCTTAACTCCGTTTCAAATGGTCTATGGTAAAACATGCCATTTACCCGTTGAAATGGAGCACAAAGCATTGTGGGCCCTGAAATTGTTAAATTTTGATAAAAACTTGGCCGGAGAAAAAAGAAAAATACAACTACATGAATTGGAGGAAATGCGGAATGCCGCATATCATTCTAGTTGGTTGTATAAGGAAAAGGTGAAAGGTTATCATGACAAGAAGATTCGTCAAAAGGATTTCAAGGTTAGCCAAATGGCATTATTGTTCAATTCCCGGTTGAAACTTTTCCCGGGAAAGTTAAAATCGAAGTGGTCAGGACTGTTTCTTGTCAAAGAGGTGAAAAGTTATGGAACTGTTGTGATTGAAGATTTGCAGAAAAAAGAAAGTTGGTCCGTGAATTGCCAACGTTTGAAAATTTATCTCGGAGGCGATTTTGATTGTGATTTGGGTTCTGTGTTTCTTGATGATCGTTGATCATCTTGGACCGTCGAGCTTATCCGACGTTAAACAAGCACTTGTTGGGAGGCACCCCAACATTGTAAGTATTTCTTCTTTGCTGTTTTAATTTATGAATTGTGTGATATTGGTAGTGATTTTGTAAAGTTTTGGAAAATTCTGCATTACACCATTGACAACAGAGAATTCTGCTTGTGGTGTAATTCGCCTGGCGAATCCTTAATTCGCCTGGCGAATTCAATTTCGCCAGTCCCTCGCCACACATTTGCCAGACGAATTTGGCGTGACTTGTGATTTTTTGTCTGCAGAGAGAAAAAGAAAAAGAAGAATAACTTGTTTAATTAAGATTTAATGTTATTAGGGTCGACTAGGGACCACACTTTTCACTTTAATTATCTTTCTTTCTCTTCCATTTTTCCTCTCACTTTCCCTCTTTCGCTCTCACTCTCACTTTCACCCCATTTAAGGTATGTTTTTCATTTTAATTCTTGTTCTTAATTCTATTTTTACTTATTTTGATCAACTTTGTTAGATTAGGGTTTTGAATTTCACATTGTTAGAATGTTGTTGAAACCCTAGAAAAAAGCTTAGATGATAGTGTTATTGAATTGCTGTTGTTGGAATGTTGTTGGATTGCCTTGAATTTGGAAGATGAACCCTGCATGTTGTATTTTTCTGGATTTCGCAGAAATCGCTAGGCATTCGCCAGGAGAGTGTACCGCAAGAGGTCGCCAGGTAGTCGCCTGGCGAGCATGGGGCGAATGGCCATTTTTCATTCTTTTTATTTTTCTGTTCTGTTTTGCAAATATGTATTCTTTTTTTATGTGTTTTAGTTTCTGTTTTGACTTTGTTTTTCTGTTTGGATTTTTCTAACATTAGACAACAATTCCTTTGCTTTGTGTCTTCTAATTTTTCAGATGCCACCAAGAACCAAAGTCACCGGTGGAAAGAAGCAGAAGATGGTTGCAGGAAGCGGTTCCGAGAAACAGCCTGAGAGTGATCTGAATCGGTTCTTAAGTGCAGCTCGTGCTGCCCGGTACGCAATGCTTGAAGGCCGGCAATTTTTATCCGAGAAAAGGTTTGATATCAACCCCGAGGGTCCGTACCGGAAGTTGGCTAAAATTTTCAAGAATAAAAAGTGGGGACATTTGATAAATCCTTTGGAAGCACTCAACTACGAGATGGTGTGTGAATTCTACGTAAATGCTCTTGAATTCCCCGAAACTCAAGGAGATATGCAAGTGTTCCGGTACATCACTTATGTCTGTGGCAAAGAAATTAGGTTCGATCGTGAGGACATCAATAACCTTTTTGGAAAACCGAGTTCTTTAGGAATGTTCGAAAAGGATGCCTACACTAAAAAGCTTAGCACTCATCTTAATCATGCTAAGATTGCCAGGACCATTTTGTTTCCAGGAAAAAGTGTGGAAAGGAATGCTGTAGGAGAAGCCATCCGTTATCGGAGGGAGGACATGCCTCCGAATGTGCAAGTTGTACTTCTTCTAATCCTCCACAACATTAGGCCCAAATCCCACCGTTCCTCTATTCCGCCTGATGTTAGCCTCCTTCTTTATTACATCATGGAAGACAAAGAGGTTGATGTTGCTCGAATCATTGCGTCTGAAATGAAAAATTTCATCGAGAATACGCGACGACTCGATGTACATGCTACTGCCCCTATTATTTTCCCTTGTTTTGTAACAGCTCTTTGTCTCAAAAAGTGGATCATGATGCCCGACGTGATTGACGAGAAAAGGAGGGGGTTATTGATGATGATTATATTGAGAGGTATTGTAAGAACAAGCTGATTGAAAAGAGGAAGGGTTCTAGTGTTGGTCAGTCATCCCGCTCGCAGCCTAGTGAGCAGTCCGAGGCTCTTGATTATTTGATGTGGGATCCTAGAATGCGAGCTGCATTCAATTACTCGTGGGATATGGCTGAGGCTTACCAGAGATCATCGGAGTTCAATTTCAATTGCATGCAACAGTTGTACCTGTTTCAAACCACACCGCAGGAAGTTGTTCCTTTTCCTACTAGGACGGATTTTGATAATTATGCAAACTAGCCTGTGGGCAGGCATCCTTTCTTTCCAGGGGGTGCAACTGGAGCTGTTGGTGCTGAAGGTGAAGGTGGAGCTAATAATGATGATGATGATGATGATGGTGGTGGTGACGAGATGCAGGATGATCTCAATGGTTTGGTTAATTAGAGGAGGCTTCAAAGTGTAGGATATTTATTTTGTGTTATGAATTTTATTTTCAGAATTTTATTTGCAGTTTTTTTTATATGACAGTTAGTATGTTGAATTGCTTCGGCGATAATTTTGGATCGCTTCGGCGAGAATTTTCTGTTGTAGTATTTTGGACCGCTTCAGCGAATACAATTTCGGTGTGTTTACACCAGTACTTATATATTTCAGTTGGTGTGAAATTTTGTTTAGTTTAAATTCTATTTTTATTTTATGTGTTTGCGCAAAGAAAGTGATAATTGCCCTTAATTTTTGAAAATTTTGTGTTAGCACAAGAAGAGTGCTTTGTTAGCATTAAACATTGATGGTGATGATAGAATTCTTGATTTTGGTGCACAACCAAAGTGTGAATGTGTTGTGTAGAATTTTAGCATGATTGTGAGTTAGTGCTTTATACAAAATTATGATAATGCATTGTGTTGTAAATACTTGTTCATGTGTGAATCAATTAGGACAAAACCACAAAAGTGAGATGCTTTCCATTGTTCACCAAAAATAGAGTCAAGTAATCGTTGTTTTACTCGTTTTGTTCATGTTTAATCTTGTGAGTTGTTTTTAATGATTGGAAACTTAGAAATGATCAAGGCAATTTTTATGCACTATGAGGAAAACCACCGTTCCAAAAACACTTCCAAGTAACCTTGTGAGTGTGCGCGTATTTGAAACTCCTTTTGAGCGTAAAAAGACAATTTTTTTTTGTGAATCATGAACCTGAATTTTAACCCGTTTTGAAGGGCATTTAAAATGAACTTGTAATATCGTTGAAGTTGGGGAGAATGGTTTAATTTGAAAGGAGAAAGGAATTGGTGATGCAATTCATTCTTAGAAAAAGAAATCAAAAACAAAAAGATGGAAAAAGATCAAAAAGAAAAGAAAATCAAAAGAAGAGAATGCATTGTGAAAAGAAGGAATAAAGTGTGAAAAAGAATGAGAAAGTTGAAAAAGAAATGCTCTTCAATGTTATTACCTGTTTGTGTTCAATGATCGTTTAGATATGACCCTTGTTTTTAACCAAGCCAAATTAAAACCATAAAAGTCCTTCGTGATCTTTGTTTCTACTTATTTTTGATAACTTTGTGAGATGAATGCATGAATGATTCCGGATGTGGCACGATTGCTTGTGAGAGTGTTTTGTCCCGTGTGAAATTATGTACATAGTGTGTTTATAATAAGTGAATTAAGGTGATTTAACTTGAGCTTGTAGGTACTTGACTTTGCATTGTGTAATGTTGAGTTTAGAACTTAGTTCATAATTATGTTTTGATTCTATGCAACTTTGTGGAAATACTTTGTGCGTGTATGTGTCGAGTTTGAACCATTCATGTTTTTGGTTGATTTAGTGCTTGGAATTCGTGCTTTTGCGTATGGAATTTACTTTTGTTTGAGGGCAAACAACAAGGCAAGTTGGGGAGAGTTTGATAAGTGTTTGGTTGTAAATGAATTTGAGACCAATTTTCTGCAGTTTTAAGCTCTTTTCCTAATGCCTGAATGCGAAACAGCTTATTTTTAAGTGATTTTTGAATCAATGTTTTATTTTGGTCTATTTGATGTTTTTGTTAGTTTTGCAGCATTTTTCGTAAAAGGGACGCGGCTAAAATCGGAAGAAAACACAATGAAATGAGCAATGTCGCGTGTCTGCAACAAACAGTGAACTCGCCAGGCGAATGGTGGCAGAAGGAGAAATTCGCCAGGCGAATGCCTAGCGAGTCAGCTGGCGAGTGAGTTCTCAAAATTCAGTTGCTTATGTAAGTGCTTTGCTGGAAGATTCGCCAGGCGAAAGGAATTTGCCTGGCGAGCCTGGAATTCGCCTGGCGAATTCAAGATATTTTCCCAGGTTTCTTTGCACTATTCTGGCATGTGGGCTGTACTTAAAGGTATCGCTAGGCGAATTTGGTAGCTTGCCTGGCGAATTTGTCTGGGCAGAAAGTGCTATTTAGGGTGTTTGTTAGATATTTTGGAAGGGGACACTTTTAGAAACAATCTTTGTAACCTAAAAACCTCTTGGGAGATCAAAAACTTCATCTTTTACTATTTTTATTAGAATCCAAAGCTTTTATGCTTCAATCCTTGAATCTTTGAAGATCGATGCTCCAAAAGCTTTGCAACTTACTTGTCAAGCAAGCTACCATGTTTATGGCTAGCTAAAGCTCTTTTGTGTCAAGATTGGTGGTAGGTGATCCATTATTTTGTATGTATTCTTCTTGATTGTAAGCTTGTGAACCTTGTTGATGATATTTATAGAAGAAAAACTTTGTTTACATTGTATATTTTGTTTTATTTCATGTTCGAGAGAAATGTTATAAAACTTGATTGAAGTTTCATTCCATCAATATTCATGAGGCTAGAGATAGTTTGAATGTAAATGTTCATAAATATTGTTCTTGAATGGTATCGTTTTGATAGTTTGTGTGAGAGATCAACAAAGGATCAAAACAGTGAATCCCACAACAAGTGTTCGAGAGAAACTTGTTGAGAGGATATGTGGATATAATTGTTGTTAACAAGTTCACGTTTGTAATCGAGAAAATACGTGTGAAACGGATCACCGAAACCTAATCTTGACATGTTTTATCAAAACCCTATAACAACTCTTTTTACCGTTAATTTCTAAACTTCGAATGCAAACTATCCGATCGAAAATTACCAAAACCTTTGTTACGATCAAAGTTTGAAACCTTTTAACTACTGAACGGTGGCAATATACACAATCTCTGTGGATACGATAAAACACCCCCCTAAAACTGTTTCAACAATAGCTTGAGCTTTTCAATATGGTTAATCAATGTATAGACAAGCATAAATAGAGAGCATACAACAATTTCATTTAAACACGGTCTGAGATATCGAGAACGCCAAGTTTCCTACGAATGTTAAAGAAGGGTTTCGTCATGAGTGGTTTTGTAAAAATGTCGGCAAGTTGATTTTTGCTATCAACGTGCTCAAATACGACATCACCTTTCTCTACATGATCCCTAAGGAAATGTTGGAAAATTTCAATATGTTTCGTGTGTGAATGTAGTACTGGATTTTTGGTTAAGTTAATGGCACTCGTGTTGTCACACAAAATAGGAATACGGTCAAGTTTAACATTGAAGTTGGGTAATTATTGCTTGAGCCACAAGCTTTTGGCATAACAACTACCGAAAAATGAGAACGACCTCGCGAAGCGCAATTGCACGCCCGCGGGATGAACTTAATAGAGTCGCCACCGATCTTTATTTATTCCATAGTGGGAAAGGGAAAATATCGAATAAAACCCTTAAAAGAAAGGATAAGAATATGGTCATCGCAACCAATGTCTGAGTTTGGGAGTCGGTTACGCAAGGGGAAGGTATTAGCACCCCTCATGTCCGTTGTACTCAACGGGAACCATTTAGTCAGGGTCGAATGTATGTTAACTTAAGGTTTGTTTCTAATCTTCTACTTGAGGAAAGGGAGAGAGAGAGAAATGTTTTTGGATTTTTATATTAAAAGGGAAGAGAACCTAAAGAGGTTTTATTATTAGGGTGCTCGACAAGACTTCTCAATCTCGTGCCTACATATCCTCATGGTGTAATGAGGAACTCAGAGCTTTCGTAGTTCGGGGACTACAATGAAAATAGGAAAAGGTGGAATCCAAGAAGACATTGGATGTAAAGAAAAAAAGGAAAGGAGGAATCCAAGAAGGAATTGGATGTAAAGGAAAAAGGAAAAGGTAGAAAAAAGAAAAGGTGGCTCGCGAGGATCTCGCAATCCTATGCCTACGTATTCTCAAGATTAACTTGAGAAATCAGAGTGTCCGTAGTTCTGGAAACTACAGGTGAAAAGCTTGAAAGCAAAGCTCGTGAGGATTAGTTGTTTAGGAGAAGAGATTAATGGCTATCTCTTATGAAAGGATTTGAATGAAGGGTTAAAGGTTGGTGAAGGAGAAGAGATTAATGGCTATCTCTGGTGAAGGTTAAAGGAAGGTTAAAAATCACAAGAGATTAATGGCTATCTCTTGGAAAAGCTAGTGGCTTAAAAGTGGCTTGAATATGTTTTAAGAATGACGAACAGTTGAGTATGGTCAAAAGTTCGAAGGGCTATGTCATAGTGCTAGACTCTAACAGTCCTTTTCATTCAAGATTGGTTGTAAAATTGTTTGTTGGACAATGAATATTGATAGTGATCAATGGCTCAAGAGTTGTGCCAAGATGCTAGATCTTGACAGCTCTTATTCATACAAGTTATGATTAAGATTGTTTTGAGGATGAAAGAAAGGAATGATCAGCTATCCCAATGCGTAAGGCTTGAGACCAATCATTCAAGGGTTTTGTCAGAATGCTAGATTCTAACGGTCCTTATTCATTCCAGTTGATAATGAAAACTATTTGATGGACAATGAACACTTGACGAAAATCAATTGTTCAAAGAGTTGTGCCAAGATGCTAGATCTTGACGGCACTTATTCATCCAAGTCGAGACTTAAAGTTATTTATCGGACAACAACATTTGATGAAAGTCAGTTGTTCAAAGAGTTGTGCCAAGATGCTATATCTTGACGGCTCTTATTCGTCCGAGTTAATAAAAATTGTTTAATGAAGGAAATCAAAATAGTCTCATCCAGTGTTTTAAAAACCGGACCGGACCGGCCGGTCGGACAGGTTGGACCGGGAACCGGCCAGGTAACCGGCCGGGTTCACTTTCTCGATTGGCCATGTCTTCGAACCGGTGGGAACCGGTGTGAACCGGTGCGAACCGGGAAAACCGGGAAAACCAACGGTTTTCGCAAACCGGTGGTTCAACTGCTTATTTAAAAAAAAAAGATTTTTTTATTTTTTTATTTTTATTTTTTAATTTTTAAAAAAAAAATTTTACTCAAATACATAGGAACTTTTCTCCAAGAATAATAGTGATCACTCATTTGATTCAAGTGATACACAAATTAAGTTTCTTAGTATCCACAAAACTATTTTTACTATTTTGTATTTATATTGATTGAAAAACCATCATACAAATATTTGTATAGAAATTTAAGAACACAGATTAAAAAACTAAATATAATATACTTTTAGACTTAACTGATTTCCATTATATATATATATATATAGACTTGGAAAATTTATTATTTAGAATAATGTTAATATTTGTATTGTTTTAATTATTAACATTAAAACTGATTTTCTATTAACATTAAAACTATGAATTTAAATTAAACTCTGTTTAATTTAGACTCTGTTTAAAATTTACAATTAGACTCTGTTTAAAATTTGAATTTAAATTATGAACCTGTGAATTTATGATATGATATTTTTAAAAAATTTAAGTGCTAGTTATATTTTTTAGAGACTGAATCATCCAGTTCGACCGGTTTTACCGGTTTTATACCTATTATAATGACAGGTTTATTCAACCGAGTTATCCGGTTTAATTCGGTTTGGTCATGCGGTTCGACCAATGACCCAGTGGTTCGACCGATAAACCAGTGACCCAGTACCCTCACCGGTTTGATGACCGGTCCGGTTTTTAAAACACTGGTCTCGTCTTAATCAAACTTTAATCGAGAAATCGATAATCTAATGATATTTGACTTTCATCGACCAACCAAAGAAAATTGCCTCATACTAATCAAGACTTTTAGTGATTTGAAATAAATCAACCAAACTATGATTTTTGTAATATCATTGGCCCAAAAAGTTGAAACAAAGTTGAAATGAAAATCAACATAAAATCAAAGCATGAAAGATCCTAATTAAAATAAAGTTTATACAAAATTAGAAAAAGAATTGAAAAGTAAAACAAATAGGTAAAAAAAATGAACAAAAGATATTTTCAAAATGAATTAAGAAAAGAAATTAAAGAACAAGAGAATCCCAAAGAGGGGGAGGCGCATAGGATATAGGTTGAGAGAGAAAAGAAGGTTATACTAGTGAACTCATAAATCTATCGTGGGCTCAGATTCCATTAAGCCCAAACCAAGACCTAATATCATTACTCAAAAACAATAAAATAAAAAAGACAAAAACCTAATCTACAGAATGTGAAACATGGTTGAAAGTAAAAAGAAAAGAAGCTCCAACGAGGAACCTCCGGTGACGGCGAGTCGACCCATCACAAACACCACCATCTAGCGATGTAAACTGAGAAGAAAGAAATGGATGAAACGCCAAGGGTACATCGCTCATCATGCCACAGGCGACAACAACAAAACATCATCGAAACCAAAGAATATACACCACACAGAGTAGATCAAAACAAAAGAAAATTGCGCCCTCTTCGTGAACGATGGACTCTTCTCACTCGGATTCACTTTTGATTTTACAATTTGTTCCCGGTTTGAGTTTATGATTTGTTTTCGTTTCCGACCTCTCTTCTCTTTTCATCTTATTCTGAACACTGACTGATTTGGGTTGTTTGATTTTGAGAAGGTTTGTGATTTGAGATGAATCAGAAATGTAGTGGTGGCGGCGGTTGTGTTTATGTGTGGTCGAAGGTGAAGGTTTTGAGGCGGAGGTTTTCGTGTGGTGGTGGCGAATGTGTTATGGCGGAGGAGGAATATCTTTGTGGTGGATTGAAGTGAGATGAGGGAGGTGAGATATTGAAAGAAGGTTGGTTAAAAGAGAGCAGAAAGTTGTTGGGTTGAGTTATTGTGGTTTATTGATGCTGAGTATAACAGGGATGGGTGAATGGATTATAGGCTTGAAGGAGAAGAAGGAAGATGAAGGTTTGAAGGGAGATGGTTGTGGAAGACGGTTGTTGGGTTTACAACGAGGTGATGATGTTGCTATTACGAGGGTGGGGAATGGCGGAAGATTGAGTTGTAAAGTGGTGATATTGGTGAAGGGATGTGTGTTCATGTACAGTTGCTGTGAAATGGTGAAAAATGGTTGTTGTTCACGTTTTCACTTGGTCCTCTTTCCATCCTCCCTTTTTTTCAGCCTCTTGTATAGGTTTATCAATGAATTTGTAGAGGTTGTTTTCACTGCTGGTTTTTGCCGTTGTTGAAACGTCGTTGTTGCTTGTCTGCCGGTCTGGTGTAGCATTGCATTGTCGTTTTCGTGCTCGTAGTTTTTTGGCTTGGTCGTTTTCAACATTGCAGATTTTGCAGGGCGTGTTGAAGTGTCGTTGTTTTGCAGAGGTACGGTTTCCACAGGTTCAGCAAGTTTGGTCATTGTCTTGGTGTGGCACGCGGGTCTGTTGGCAACAGAGGTTTTGGAGCGTAACAAGGCATAGCAGATATGGTTTTGGGAAGATGCAATGAGGTTTAAGTCAAAAGAAGAAAAGACAAGAACAAGAATTAAATGAAAACATATTTGAATTAAAATTAAGCTATACTATTAATTGTGAGAAACTAGACTTAAATTATAATTATAATTAAAATAAAAATTGAAATTAAGATTAATAAAAATAAACTAATTAAATTAACTTTGGACTAAAGTTTGAACTAAATTAAAAATTAATCTAACAAAAGCTAGACTAAAATAAAAAGCTAAACTAAAGTAAAAATTAAATTGAGTTAAAGCTAAAACTCTAATTGAAAATAAACTATATAAGAAAACTAAATTTATGAAAATAAATCAAGTTAATCTTAAATAATCTAAAAAAAGGAAATGATGTGAAATGATAAATAAAAGGCTAAAATGCATGATTAACGATGCTTATAAAAAATGCAAAAATGGCTGATGTAAAATGATATGAAAAAGATTAGAATATCTGAGGGTAAAATTTGGGGTATGACAGTTGCCCCTATTTAAATAGCTTTACTGGATGGCACGAAGGATGGAAATCCTCGAGAGATCAAGGTGAAAGGTATTTAAATATAGCAAACCAAAAATTTTGCCCTTAGATGGGATGCAGATGCTAAGGACAGCTAACAGACATGCAAATGCAGACATGCCATGAATTTCTAAGTTATGATGATATAATAGAATGATAATGCAAAATGCAGAATAAGCAAAAAGAGATAAAGTTTGCACAATGAGCCATCACTCACTCGGGATGACAACAACACTGGAGAAACTGAAATAAAACTAGGGAAACTGAAACAACTGGAAAAAATCTAAAGTGATGAGACAACTGATTCAAGCGTGATCGATTGACACTTTAGAAAGAAAAGATAACACAAGATCCTCAATGGAAGTAGAACCGAAAAGACGGTCTCCACTGGGGAATCAAAAGTCATCACGAATGGAAACTGGATGGAAAAAAGTCACAACATTCAGAAGATCATTGAATGACGTGAGGAGAAAAATAGGGAAATACATGAGACATTCGAGCAAACATCAGAGGTATTCAGAAGAGCATTGAATAAACTCTGGAAAAATAACAGACAACGGAGACATTCAGAAGAGCATTGAATGAACTCCAGGAAGTATATCAGAGATATCCAGAAAAGCATCAAATAAACTCCAGGCAACAAATCAGAGATATTCGGAAAAGCATCGAATAAACTCCAGCACACATCCAGAAAAGCATTGAATGGAGAATCGAAACATATTTGAAAATATTCGGCAAGTGTAAACCAAAATCATAAACAAATTGAAAATACCTAGAAGAGCAATAGATGAAGATAAAGATTCTGAAAATTCATCCAAAACATTTAGAAAAGCATTAAGTGTACGGGAAAAAGTTTTTGAAGACATATCCGGAAGAGCATCAGATAAGCAACAATATATCTGGGAGAACATCAGAAACACAAGGTCATATCCGGAAGAGCATCAGATAGACACAAAGGGACTCTGGAAAATTATCAGGAGCAGAGATCCATATCCAGAAGAACATCGGATAAACACAAAGAGAGCTCTGGAAAAACATCAGGAGCAAATACTCAATCTGGAAGAACATCAGAAAGAGGGACACATCTGGAAAAGCATCAGATGGTAAAAAGCAATGTCATTCCAGAAAAGCATCAGAATAACAAGGCAAATATCTGGAAAAACATCAGATAACGAATACTCAATCTGGAAAAACATCAGAAAGAGGGACACATCCGGAAAATCATCAGATGGCAAAAAGCAATGTCATTCCGGAAAAGCATTAGAATAACAAGGCAACTATCTGGAAAAACATCAGATAACAAATACTTAATCTGGAAAAACATCAGAAAGAGGGACACACCCGGAAGAGCATCAGATGGTAAAAAAATCAGACATCCAATAATGGCTTTGAATGAAAGGAAAACTCACAATATCTGAGAAAGCATCAGATGGTTAAAGGAACCAGACATCCAATAATGGCTTTGAATGAAAGGTATAATCACAATATCTAATAATGGCTTTAGATAAAAGTGAACAAAGCAAGGATCCAAGAAAGCAATAGATGCAAAGAAACCAGT
Organism: Lathyrus tuberosus; assembly: GCA_022829125.1. Taxonomy (NCBI): domain Eukaryota; kingdom Viridiplantae; phylum Streptophyta; class Magnoliopsida; order Fabales; family Fabaceae; genus Lathyrus; species Lathyrus tuberosus. The sequence goes on along the minus strand of JALAZF010000552.1, from coordinate 2,561,847 downwards.
CATCCAATAATGGCTTTAAATGAGAGGTGAACTCATAACATCTGAGAAAGCATCAGATGAGAATGAGATTGAATAGGGATCCAAGAAAGCATTGGATGCAAAGAAACCAATCATCCAATAATGGCTTCGAATGAAAGGTATAATCACAATATCTAATAATGGCTTTAGATAAAAGTTAACAAAGACTCGATCTGGAAGAACATCAGAAAGAGAGAAATATCCGGAAAAGCATCAGATGGTAAAGAAACCAGACATCCAATAATGGCTTTGAATGAAAGGTATAAATCACAACATCTAATAATGGCTTTAGATGAGTGTGAACAGAGACTACATTCAAGAATGGAATTGAATGTAAAAAAAAACCAGTCATCCAATAATGGCTTTGAATGAAAGGTATAAATCACAACATCTAATAATGGCTTTAGACGAGTGTGAATAGAGACTACATTCAAGAATGGCATTGAATGTAAAAAAACACCAGTTATCCAATAATGGCTTTGAATGAAAGGTATAAATCACAATATCTAATAATGGCTTTAGATGAATGTGAACAAAGACTGCATTCAAGAATGGCATTGAATGTAAAAAAAACACCAGTAATCCAATAATGGCTTTGAATGAAAGGTTTAAATCACAATATCTAATAATGGCTTTAGATGAATGTGAACAAAGACTGCATTCAAGAATGGCATTGAATGTAAAAAAAACACCAGTCATCCAATAATGGATTTGAATGAAAGGTTTAAATCACAATATCTAATAATGGCTTTAGATGAATGTGAACAAAGATTGCATTCAAGAATGGCATTGAATGTAAAAAAACACCAGTCATCCAATAATGGCTTTGAATGTAAGGTTTAAATCACAATATCTAATAATGGCTTTAGATGAATGTGAATAAAGGCTGCATTCAAGAATGGCATTGAATGCAAAGAAACCAGTCATCCAATAATGGCTTTAGATGAAAGGTATAACTCACAATATCTAATAATGGCTTTAGATAAAAATGAACAAAGTGGGATCCAAGAAAGCATTGGATGAAAAGAATCACAAAATCCAAGAAAGCATTGGATGAATGTGAGCAAAGAGATACCCAAGAATGCATTGGATAGAAGGAATCACAGTATCCAAGATAGCATTGAATGATTGTGGAGGAACTTCCAGGAATGGTACTGAAAGTAAAGGAAAATCACTATATTCAAGAATGGCATCGAACTATAGCGAGAAAGACATCCAGGAATGTCACTGAATGCAAAGAAGAAAACTCATCCAGGAATGGCACTGAATGAACAGATAAGACTTTCAGGAATGACATTGAAAGGTATCTAAGCAAATTTGATGAGGATTATTGAAGAGAGGCAAAAATTCCAGGAATAGCACTGGAAGAAACAAGAGGAATAAGATATCCAGGAATGGCACTGGAGATCAAAAGAGACAGACATCCAGGAATGGCACTGGAGTGAAAGAATATAAAGATCCAGGAATAGCACTGGAATGAGAGAAGACCAATATCTATCAACAGGATTAGATGCGCAAGAGAATGACAACATTCAGGAATGTCACTGAATGAAAAGGACAGGTAACGTTTTGGTAAGGTAAGACGTGGATAACGACACAGCCTCGGGAGAAATGCAAATGAGGATGAAACACTCATGATATGCATATGTATATGAATTATGCAGATGATATATGATCAAATGCAAATGCAAATGCAGACGCTGACGACACGGCTCAACTCTTTTGTGGAGAAGACAATACTGGAAGGCTGATTCCTCAACACGGAGATCACTATCATTTTGTTTGGGACTAGAGATGCTACTGCTGAACACATCATTGCCACACTGGTAAACTGTACCCAAATTGATGATCCTTGTAGGAAGGATAAAGAGTTGCTTGGGGATTCTTCAGGTAAACTGCCCCAGATTAGCCGGGTGTTGTAGATAAACTGATCATTGCTTCAGCTTGATTGATTCTGGAAATGACTATTTCATGGTGCTCTTAGGAAGCTTGCCCCAGTTTGAGTGTTGAAAAATTTTATGTATAAACCAATTCTGAGAAGGACTTGCACTAACCCACAAATCTTGAACTCATTTTTGAAAGGAACTTGCCCCTGATAGGATCACTGACCAAGTTTCTCAACTGTTTGAAAGTTCCTTGAAAGGAAAGCCAGTTTGCAAACAAAAGTATTTGTACAATCATAGTAAATGCAAAGTCATGCAACTTTTGAAATCAAAATCATTTTTGAAAGATGCAAAACATATGAGTCATTAGTCTGAACACGATGGTTCAAGACATTTAAAGTGAAAGGTAAAGCAAAAGGTGTAATGCCCAAAATAGATGATCTGCAACGATCTTTTGGAGTCAGTTTACGCAACCTTATTGTAGTATGCTTTCAAAATAACCTTGCTTCAGTTAGGTCTTTTGAGGGTTGTAACGTGGCCTGGTTCACGGTTTATGAAACAAAGGATAAAAGCTCAAAGTTTATTTGTGCCCACCCAATCTTCGTGATGATCTCCAGTCATACGCTCAGTTAACTCAAATTATGCACTCAGGCTTCCATAGGCGGGGAATTGTACTGATGATAATAATGATGGTGGTTCAGAAGTTAAGGGACTTGAGATGGCAGTCACTGCTTCCTTACAACTTTTGGTTGTCATACAAGCTTGTTCTTTGCATGAGGTAAGGTCATGAGCTTCCTATCTTTCTTGGCTTTTGCCTCGAGAGACACTCGGCTCATTCTTTGAGTAAGGATTCCTTGACGACCCTTCTTCATTTATCACTTTGGGAACAACTTGTACTACATTTATTCATTTAATTTGGAAGAGTTGAAAGTTTGTGATTGTCTGACTTAATGATTACGGTGAACCATCATTGGAATTTGACTTTGAAAGACATCTTCGACACCTGTTTGTTGTGTGCTAAGGAAAACTGTGAATGCAACCTTTTGTTGAAAGGCGTCTTGCATGAAACTCTTGCACAATCAGGTTAACTAAGAACTACCCTGCCCCAGGTTAAAGATTGCAGGGTTTTTTTTTGTGAAGAAAGAAGCCCCTACTTCAAGGCTCAAAGGGGTTGATGAGGGATTAACTTCCTTATTTCTCTAGTGTTTGGGAATTGAAACAATGTCTTACATCGTCAGCAAAGTTTTGATTCGAAAGCATACCAACAACAATTATGAGTATTTTGTTTTCATCATCCTCCCTCCAATCTTTGCATAATCAAAAGAAAGTGGACAAGATAATTTATTTTATTTTTCTTGAAAGAGAAAGCATTCAGAAGTAAATAGCAAACACAAATAAATTGAATAAAAAAGTTGCAAATGCTTATTTCATTAACATGAAAGTGCCAACATAGTTTGGAAGCAAACAGCTAGTACAAAACAAAGGAAAATGCAAACAATAAGAAACAAGGCCTAGTGACTAATCAACAACAGGGGTGAGATGTCCTGTCTTCGGAAAGTAGCTGAGCTGAAGTCGAATGAAGCTTCACTTGCCCTGGCAGATGATTGTTCTTGACATTCTACGTCTGAAATTAGCTCTAGTCCTGTATCGGTGTCGAGGAATCAACTTGATGACTGATAGGCGACTCAAAAGATAGACACTGGGATGAATTGCTGGACAGACTGAATATATGCAATGAATTGTGCAAGGGATGCAAATGATATACAATCTCATGCAACATAAGATGCAGAAAGAAAATGCAATATGAGTATGGTTAGGATCTGGGATAACACGAGTAAATCAGAACATCATATTAGGTATGTTTCCCTATAACGAATAATTCTAGATTATCTACCCATAAACACACTAACAGGATAATTTCTAGGTTTTTAATAAGGTTTCAGAGTCACGAACCTTAGTCGTATCAACGTTATGCAATGGGCTAGCCATTTTACAACGAGAGTGATGAAAAGGTCTATTCTGATCGGGGTTTTCATATTGGTTGGAGCAAGGAGATGTCCTTGAAGTCCAATATTACGCAACCACCAAAATAGCACTGGTTCTAAATGGGGAACCTAGAGGTATGGACCCTTCATGAATCAGCGTCATGCAACAGGCTAGCTGTTTTATAACGAGATCTACAAACAGGTCTACTCTAAAGGAGCCTTCATGTTAGTCGCTACAAGGAGCTTGCCCTCGTAGTCTAACACTACTAACTACCAAATCTAACCCTATGTTTTCTCTCTGCCTTTTCCAAAACTCGGGTGTAGAGCTTCTTTCAAGATATCAAATCCCCAAAGCCCACACATGGTGTATATATATATATATATATATATGTGTGTGTGTGTGTGTGTGTGTGTGTGTGTGTGTGTGTGTGTAAAGCAAGAGAAAAAAACATATAATCAAAGAAGGAAGAGAAACAAACAAAGCTAAACACACATACGAAAACCTAACTAAACTAGGCTTGACTCACTTAAGCATGGGAAAGTCCCCAGCAGAGTCGCCATCTGTCGTACCTCGAAAAATGAGAACGACCTCGCGAAGCGCAATTGCACGCCCGCGGGATGGACTTAACAGAGTCGCCACCGATCTTTATTTATTCCATAGAGGGAAAGGGAAAATAACGAATAAAACCCTTAAAAGAAAGGATAAGAATATGGTCATTGCAACCAATGTCTGAGTTCGTGAGTCGGTTACGCAAGGGGAAGGTATTAGCACCCCTCACATCCGTTGTACTCAACGGGAACCATTTAGTCAGGGTCGAATGTATGTTAGCTTAAGGTTGGTTTCTAATCTTCTACTTGAGGAAAAGGATAGAGAGAAATGTTTTTGGATTTTTATATTAAAAGGGAAGAGAACCTAAAGAGGTTTTATTATTAGGGTGCTCGACAAGACTTCGCAATCTCGTGCCTACGTATCCTCATGGTGTAATGAGGAACTCAGAGCCTTCGTAGTTCGGGGACTATAATGAAAATAGGAAAAGGTGGAATCCAAGAAGACATTGGATGTAAAGAAAAAAGGAAAGGAGGAATCCAAGAAGGCATTGGATGTAAAGGAAAAAGGAAAAGGTAGAAAAAAGAAAAGGTGGCTCGCTAGGATCTTGCAATCCTATGCCTATGTATTCTCAAGATTAACTTGAGAAATCAAAGCGTCCGTAGTTCTGGAAACTACAGGTGAAAAGCTTGAAAGCAAAGCTCGTGAGGATTGGTTGTTTAGGAGAAGAGATTAATGGCTATCTCTTATGAAAGGATTTGAATGAAGGGTTAAAGGTTGGTGAAGGAGAAGAGATTAATGGCTATCTCTGGTGAAGGTTAAAGGAAGGTTAAAAATCACAAGAGATTAATGGCTATCTCTTGGAAAAGCTAGTGGCTTAAAAGTGGCTTGAATATGTTTTAAGAATGACGAACAGTTGAGTATGGTCAAAAGTTCGAAGGGCTATGTCATAGTGCTAGACTCTAACAGTCCTTTTCATTCAAGATTGGTTGTAAAATTGTTTGTTGGACAATGAATATTGATAGTGATCAATGGCTCAAGAGTTGTGCCAAGATGCTAGATCTTGACAGCTCTTATTCATACAAGTTATGATTAAGATTGTTTTGAGGATGAAAGAAAGGAATGATCAGCTATCCCAATGCGTAAGGCTTGAGACCAATCATTCAAGGGTTTTGTCAGAATGCTAGATTCTAACGGTCCTTATTCATTCTAGTTGATAATGAAAACTATTTGATGGACAATGAACACTTGACGGAAATTAATTGTTCGAAGAGTTGTGCCAAGATGCTAGATCTTGACGGCTCTTATTCGTCCAAGTTAATAAAAATTGTTTAATGAAGGAAATCAAAATGTAATCGAAATGGTCTCGTCTTAATCAAAATTTAATCTAGAAATCGATAATCTAATGATATTTGACTTTCATCGACCAACCAAAGAATATGGCCTCATACTAATAAAGACTTTTAGTGATTTGAAATAAATCAACCAAACCATGATTTTTGTAATATCATTGGCCCAAAAAGTTGAAATGAAAATCAACATAAAATCAAAGCATGAAAGATCCTAATTAAAATAAAGTTTATACAAAATTAGAAAAAGAATTGAAAAGTAAAACAAATAGGTAAAAAAATGAACAAAAGATATTTTCAAAATGAATTAAGAAAAGAAATTAAAGAACAGGAGAATCCCAAAGAGGGGGAGGCGCATGGGATATAGGTTGAGAGAAAAAAGAAGGTTATACTAGTGAACTCATAAATCTATTGTGGGCTCAGATTCCATTAAGCCCAAACCAAGACCTAATATCATTGCTCAAAAACAATAAAATAAAAAAGACAAAAACCTAATCTAAAGAATGTGAAACACAGTTGAAAGTAAAAAGAAAAGAAGCTCCATCGAGGAACCTCCGGTGACGGCGAGCCGACCCATCACAAACACCACCATCTAGCGATTTAAACTGAGAAGAAAGAAATGGATGAAACGCCAAGGGTACATCGCTCATCATGCCATAGGCGACAACAACAAAACATCATCGAAACCAAAGAATCTACACCATACAGAGTAGATCAAAACAAAAGCAAATCGCGCCCTCTTCGCGAACGATGGACTCTTCTCGCTCGGATTCACTTTTGATTTTACAATTTGTTCCCGGTTTGAGTTTATGATTTGTTTTTTATTCCGATCTCTCTTCTCTTTTCATCTTATTCTGAACACGGACTGATTTGGGTTGTTTGATTTTGAGAGGGTTTGTGATTTGAGATGAAGCAGAAATGTAGTGGTGGCGGCGATTGTGTTTATGTGTGGTCGAAGGTGAAGGTTTTGAGGCGGAGGTTTTTGTGTTATGGCGGAGGAGGAATATCTTTGTGATGGATTGAAGTGAGATGAGGGAGGTGAGATATTGAAAGAAGGTTAGTTAAAAGAGAGCATAAAGTTGTTGGGTTGAGTTATTGTGGTTTGTTGATGCTGAGTATAACAGGGATGGGTGAATGGATTATAGGTTTTAAGGAGAAGAAGGAAGACGAAGGTTTGAAGGGAGATGGTTGTGGAAGACGGTTGTTGGGTTTACAGCGAGGTGATGATGTTGTTGTTACGAGGGTGGGGAATGGCGGAAGATTGAGTTGTAAAGTGGTGATATTGGTGAAGAGATGTGTGTTCATGTACAGTTGCTGTGAAATGGTGAAAATGGTTGTTGTTCACGTTTCCACTTGGTTCTTTTTCCATCCTCCCTTTTTTCCAGCCTCTTGTATAGGTTTATCAATGAATTTGTAGAGGTTGTTTTCACTGCTGGGTTTTGCCGTTGTTGAAACATCGTTGTTGCTTGTGTGCAGGTCTGGTGTAGCATTGTGTTGTCGTTTTCGTGCTCGCAGTTTTTTGGCTTGGTCGTTTTCAACATTGCAGATTTTGTAGGGCGTGTTGAAGTGTCGTTGTTTTGCAGAGGTACGGTTTCCACAGGTTCAGCAAGTTTGGTCATTGTCTTGATGTGGCATGCGGGTCTGTTGGCAACAGAGGTTTTGGAGCGTAGCAAGGCATAGTAGATATGATTTTGGGAAGATGCAATGAGGTTTAAGTCAAAAGAAGAAAAGACAAGAACAAGAATTATATGAAAACATATTTGAATTAAAATTAAGCTATACTATTAATTGTAAGAAACTAGACTTAAATTATAATTAAAATTAAAATAAAAATTGAAATTAAGATTAATAAAAATAAACTAATTAAATTAACTTTGGACTAAAGTTTGAACTAAATTAAAAATTAATCTAACAAAAGCTAGACTAAAATAAAAAGCTAAACTAAAGTAAAAATTAAATTGAGTTAAAGATAAAACTCTAATTGAAAATAAACTATATATGAAAACTAAATTTAAGAAAATAAATCAAGTTAATTTTTAATAATCTAAAAAAAGGAAATGGTGTGAAATGATAAATAAAAGGCTAAAATGAATGATTAACGATGTTTAGCAAAAATGCAAAAATGGCTGATGTAAAAGGATATGAAAAAGATTAGAATATCTGAGGGTAAAATTTGGGGTATGACACTTACTTTTTGCTATGCCAACTCACTAAGGAATTTGAGAAGAAATGACAAGTGCTCTTCCTATCCGATTTGCAACCGGCAAAATCATAATTGGAATAGTCAACCAAAGTACAATCACTTCTCTTGGAAAACCAAAGCCCATACTTTGGAGTACCACATAGGTATCTAAGTATGCGCTTGACCACTTTTATATGCGATTTCGTGGGGCATGATTGATATCTAGCACACAGACATACACTAAACATGATATCCGTTCGAGATGCGGTGATATAGAGAAGAGAACCTATCATACATCTATACTTCTTTACATCAACGACCTTACCATTCTCATCTCGATCCAAGTTTACACATGTAGACATTGGAGTATTAATTGCTTTTGAGTTAGCCATATCAAAGCGCTTGAGTAGCTCATAGCAATACTTTGTTTGGCTCACAAACGTTCCTTCTTCGAGTTGTTTGATTTAGAGTCCAAGGAAGTAATTTAAATCCCCCATCATGTTCATCTCAAACTCACCCTGCATCAACTTAGAAAATTCCTTGACCAAATGCATGTTAGTAGATCCAAAGATAATGTCATCTACATAAACTTGTACTAAAATGGAGTGTTTTCATTGACGCTTAATAAAGAGGGTAGTGTCAACCTTCCATCTTGAGTATCCTTGGTCGAGTAATAATTTGCTAAGACGCTCATACCAAGCCCTAGGGGCTTGTTTGAGACCGTACAAAGAACGTTTAAGCTTATAAACATAATTAGGATACTCATGACTTTCAAAACCGGGAGGTTGAGATACATAGACCTCTTCATTAATGTATTCGTTTAGGAAAGCACTCTTAACATCCATTTGAAATAATTTGAAATTATTAGAATGAGCATGGGATAGCAAAAGGCGTATAGCCTCAAGTCGAGAAACGAGAGCATACGTTTCCTCATAATTTATGCCCTCCTCTTGGTTATAGCCTTGCGCCACTAAACGCGCCTTGTTCCTAGTTATAACTCCGTTTTCGACAAGTTTGTTCCTAAATACCTATTTGGTACCAATTACTCAATGGCCTCGTGGAGGGAGGACAAGGTCCCAAACCTCGTTTCTTTTGAATTGATTTAATTCTTCTTGCATTCATAAAAACCAATGTTCATTGAGTGAGGCTTCTTTGGAGTTTTTAGACCCAATTTGATAGATGAAAGCAAAGTGATAACAAAAGTTACTTAGCTTGGATCGTGTAGTTACTCCTTTTGATATGTCTCCGAGTATGTTGTCCATGGGATGATCCTTAGAGGATTTCCAAGCTAGGGGAAGGTCATCGTTGCTAATTGGATGATCCTCCTCCATCTTTTCAGAGTTGTGATCTTCATCCTCCTCAACTTTCACCGATTCAGGTTGATCAGTCCCTTTTTCAATGTCTTTGAGTATGTCTTCTAAAGATACACTTGCACCATGAAAATAAATACATTTCCCAATATTTTTCTGATAAGATTCGTCAAAATTAACATGCACGGATTCTTCTACAGTAAGTAACCTTTTATTGTATATTCTATATGACTTACTAGTTTGAGAGTATCCAAGAAAGATATCTTCATCGACCTTTGAATCAAATTTACCAAGATTCTCATTACCATTATTTAACACAAAGAATTTACAACAAAAAACATGAAGATGTGATACATTAGGTTTCCTTCCTTTCAAAAGCTCATATGGAGTTTTGTTGAGAATAGGACGGATAAGCACCCTATTCAAAACATAACACGCCGTACTAATAGCATCGACCTAAAATTATTTAGGAAGGCCACTCTCATTGATCATAGTTCTTCCTAACTCTTCCAAAATGCGATTTTTAAGTTCCATTACTCCATTTTGTTGAGGAGTGTGTGGCGCGGAAAAATTATGATCAATGTCATGCTTATCACAAAATTCTTCAAAGAGGTGGTTTTCAAATTCACCTCCATGATCGCTTCGGATTATGACAATGGTTGTATTTAATTTGTTTAGAGAGAGCTTGGCAAACTTCTCAAATGCTGAAAAAGTATCACTCTTGCTAGCTAAGAAAATAGTCCAACAAAATCTAGAGTAGTCGTCTACAAGCACAAAACCATAGTAATTACCCCCCAAGATTTTGATCCTAGATGGTCCAAAAAGGTCCATATGGAGTTGTTCAAGAGGTCTCGTTGTAGAAACAACATTTTTAGATTTAAACAAGGTTCTTGTTTGCTTCCCCATTTGGAACGCATCACATAAGTGATCTTTTGAAAATTTGATTTCGGGTAGGCCGACAACTAGATCCTTAGAGACTACTTTATTTAGCAAGTCGAAGTTGACATGCGCTAAGTGCCTATGCCATAGCCACGAGTCTTCACTCATGGTGACAAGACATTTAGTTCTAGTCAAAGATACCTCACTCAAGTCAAGCATATAGACATTGTTAACCCTCGGGCCTTTAAACACAACATCCTTCTTATCATTATGTTCAATCATGCAACAATCTTTTGAAAACGAAACTTTATAACCTTTGTCGCATAATTGACTAATGCTAATAAGATTGTGTTTAAGACCCTCAACTAATAGGACGTCTGAGATAGTAGTAGAAGAGGGGTTACCTACACTACCTTTGTCAAGTATGGCTCCCTTGTTATTGTCATTGTAGGTCACAAATCCTTTCTTCTTTGCCACAAAGTCAATGAATAAAGAAATGTCTCTCGTCATGTGTCTTGATCATCCACTATCGAGAAATCATCTTCTCTCCGTAGACTCAAGACATTGTACCTACACAATCAAACAAGGGAAATAGGTACCCAACTTTATTGGGTCCTTGGGTCTGAGTGAATCTTTGGTTGCATTTGGGCAACCATTGGAAAATACCTTTAGGAACTAAGAATCTCCTAAATCGGGATTTAGCAATGGTGTGACCCTTCTTGCAACAATATAGACAAGTTAGATTAACATTGGTGTGACTTTTGCTATCTTGATCTCTAATCACATATGTATATTTTTTATATGGGTTATTCATGCTTTTTCTAAAATGTGATTGATCAATAGCAAATGTGACTTTAGGTTCAAAAGCCTTGTCTAGTTTGGCTTTAAGAGTTCTTACCTCCTTTTGGCAAATGTGACAAGTTTCAAAATCTGCCCAATTTAACCAAGTACATTTGTAATCCTCAATTTTAGGTTTTGGTTCTTCAACCATTGAGTTCTTAAGAGCTTCTAATTCCTTTTCGGAATCGGAAATCTTTTTCTCTAAATGTGAAAAAATTTGCTTATTTGAAGCTAAGTGTTTAAAAGCTTCTTTAGCCTCATGGTGTAAAGTATCAAAAACATTTTACAATTCGGAATGAGAAATTTTATTAGAGTGTTCATACTTAGAATTCCTTACCTTCTTCTTCTTTTTTTGATGAGCCGAGAGACAAACATTGACGTATTCGTCTTCATCACTTGAGCAATCTTCACTCGAGGACTCGCCATCACTTTCCCAAGCAATGTATGCCCTTCTAGGTTTGTTCGTTTTCTTTTGTTGGTGATTCTTTTCTTTTCCTTAGTCTTTCTTCATCAATGGACAATCCGGCTATTAGTGACCGACCTTTCCATAATTGTAGCATGAACCTTTTGATTTACCACTCTTGTTTCCTTCATACTTAGAGGACTTTGTTTGTCGTCGAAAGTTGATGAGATTCTTGTCTGAATGTTGAATTCCATTTTCCTTATATATCTATTATATCTTCTCACGAATAACCCCATATCTTCATCCGTATCTTCATCATCATCACTTGACTCACTTTCACTTATCTTTTTTGGGGAGGACTTTGAGCTAGAAGCCTTTAGAGCTATAGACTTCTTGTCCATGTCTTTCTACTTCTCTTTCTTTTCCTTTTTCTCGTGTTGGTCGAGACTTATAAGCACTTGCTCATGTTCCTCAAGCTTGCCAAACAAATTTGTGATGTCCAAAGTCATAAGATCATTAGCTTCCTTTATGGCAGTGATCTTAGGTTGTCATTCCCTATTAAGACATCTTAAAATTTTGGTAGGCAACATCATTGGAAACAGGTCTACCAAGTGAATTTAGGCGATTGATTAGATAATTAAATCTCTTTTGCATTTTAGCAATGGTTTCACCATGCTTCATGTGAAAGAGATCAAACTCTTGTGTCAAAGTGTTGATTCGAGCTAGTTTGACATCATTAGTTCCCTCATGGGCAACTTGTAATACGTCCCACATAGCCTTAGTGTCATACCCCAAATTTTACCCTTAGATTCTTTGATCTTTTGCATATCATTCCAGGTCAACAAATTTTTGCATTTTTAGTCAAACATTTCATTAATCATAATCATGTACCTCTTGTCAATTTTATCATTATTTTAGAATTTGTTCTTATTATCTTAAGATTTATTTAGAATTAATTTGGTTAATTTTGTTATAGTTTAGGTTATAATATAGTTTTTTAGCTTAGCTTAATTTCAATTTAGTTTAGTTTATATTTAATTTAGTTCATTTTCAATTGTGGTCTTAACTTTTAAACTTAATATAATTTCAACTTTATTTTAGCTTTTACTTTTATTTTTGTTTTAATTAGAGTAATTTAAATTTAATTTACTTTTAATTTTATTTTTAATTTTAAATTTGAATTGTGATTTAAGCTTAATTTTTAATTAGTTTTCATTTCATTTTTATTGATTATTATTATTTTCACTATTTTATTTTATTTCATTTTTTATTGATATTATTATTATTATTATTATCAGTATTTTATTTATTATTATTACTTACTATTATTATCATTTTTATTTATTATTTATTACTACCACCGTTCCTTTTTATAAAAGACAACTCACTTTTTAGGTTCATTGAATAATCAATGTATTTAGTCAGTTTTTAGACTAGATGCATTGATTATTCAATGAACCTAAAAAGTAAGTTGTCTCTTATAAAAAGGAACGGAGGTAGTAGTACAAAATCCAAACCAACGTACAGCAAGAGAAACTCTGCTAAACACAAGCAACAGTGACTCTTCAAATCCAATTCCTGCATAACCGTACCAATTTCACACAAAAGTCTCCAAAACCGTACAACTTTATGTCAAACTTTCTGAAAACCATTTCACCACGCCAAGAATCCCTACACTCCAAACAAACAAATCCTGCTATCACCCAACACTGCACCAGTACATCCAAAATTCCAGGCCAAAATCTTGCACAAAACCTTCCTGCTATCAAAAACAAAAACCTGCTGCCACAAACCTACAGCAACGCCTATAAACATCAGACCCCTTTCAATCCAGAAAACTGGCCCTCCCTGCCTCTTCAACAGACCCTCTAAAAACCAACTTCTTTTCTCCTCACAACAATTGAACACGCCACTTCCTGCAAACAGTCCAAAACCTCTTTCCACTACCCTTGTTCCAAACCGAAACCAACATATGTTCAGCAACGCCACGCCCTATATTCTCATCATAAACTCATATCTACATAACAACCTCACACAACAATAGCCCGATTCACCTTCGATTTCAATCCATTCCCTACTCGTTCAAAACCACAACCCAGAAATTGAAGAAGAAGAAAGAATGAAACTCGAACCACAAAATCATAAACCTGGTGATTGAAACGAAATTGCAAAAGCGAGTGAGAGAGGATTGAAGGGGTCATTTTCAGCCCTGAATCGAACAAAAACCTTGAACCTGTATCTAATTCACGGCGAGACGGGGTTGGGACTCATTGCTGTGTTGTTGTTGTCGATCTGAAGGTGGATCGATGGCCTTTTTTTTTCTCACGATTTGATTTTCCAAACTCGTTTCAATTTGTTCCGTTTCTCTTCGTGTTTGCTTTTAGTAGGGGTGTTCGCGGGCCAGTTTGGTTCGGTTTTGAGTGAACCTGATACTCAAACCGATCAAAAATATATGGATTGGTTTGGATTGGATTTTCACATTTTTTTCTATAAAATCCAAACCGAACCAAACCAAGAAATAACGGGTTGGTTTGGGTTGGATTAATCGGATACATTAGAAACAAATATGCGAAAATATTTTTAAAATTTTCTAATTTACATCAACTAATTTTCTATAATAATATAGTTTTTTTTTTTATGTATTTTCGTATTTTCATATGGATTGTGAATGTCACAAATATGTTTCATTTTTCTTTCTTCTTAAAGTTGAATATCTTATACTAGTTTCCATTATAATGATATACATGATATGAATTAATATGGTTGGTTTGGGTAGACGGGCTTGGGGGTAGAATTTTGAAAATCCGTTGCCCGAACCAATTAACATCGGGTTTCATTGGTTTGGTTCGGTTAATGTCCGAACTAAAAAAATGCCCGACCCAAACACCATGGTTTGGTTTGGATTCCGGTTTGGTTCGGATTTGCCCGAACCAATAAACACCCCTAGCTTTTGGTGATTGGGATCCCTTTTAATTTTTGAAAATGGTTTTGTTTTGATATAAAAGAGAGAGAAATGGATGTGGTGTCCTAGGGCCCGTAGCCCGTTTTCTTGGCTGATCTTCCATTGAGTTTTTTTTAAGAGGTAATGGGCCTTGGGCCCACATGATCCTCTCTTATTTAATTTTAAACGTTATAAAATTCTTTTTTTAATTTTAGCATTAAGATTTTGGTTTCTTATTTTGATTTTTTGTGTTTAACTATTTTAAGTTTTTTTATTCTATTTTCATTCCCAATTTTATACTTCTTTTGGGCTAATGATATATAAAAAAAAATTTCATTTATATGAGGTCGTTTTTATATTTTTGTTGGTCAATGAAAGTCTAATCAAAAGATTATCAATTTCTCGACAAATTTTGATTTAGACGAGACCAACTTTATTTTTTCATTTTGATTCCACTTTCTTCATTGTGGGCCAATGATATATAAAAATCATGACTTGGTGGAGTTATTTCAAATCACTAAAAATCTTGATAAATATGAGGCCACTTTTTACTTTTTATTTTTGTTGGTCAATGAGAGTCTAATTAAAAGATTATCGATTTATCGATTAAATCTTGATTTAGACGAGACCAACTTTATTTTTATTTCGATTCCATTTTCTTTATTTTGGGTCGATGATATAACAAACTTCATGGTTTGGTTGATCTCATTAAAGCGACAAAACTTTCAATTTCAATTTCCTCGACTACAAACTTTTCATTTTTCTGCTTGATGAGGTTTGTAAATATCTTCTGATGAAGTTTTATGGATGACCCTCATGTTCCTGTCACAATTCCGGATGCCTTTGGTCAATACTATTCCAAAGGAAAGATTCATTGTTGACTTACAAGTTATCTTCACGCTGGTTAGACCTATCTCATTCTATTTCCCTTATCTTTTAGGATCACCTTTGACCTCAAAGTCATAAGTAACCATTTCCCTTATCTCACTCCACGTAGGTGTCTTGCTGTCAGACCCTACTTTCCCGTGGACACTTCCTCCCCGTTATACCTAGCCTTAAGTTTGGAGTCGTTGTACTCCACGTAGGTGTCTTGCTGTCAAACCCTACTTTCCCTTGGAACCTTGGCCACAGTCAGAGTTCCTCACCCCATTTAAGGGGAACTACGGGCGCTCTGATTTCTCAAGTTTATCTTGAGAATACGTAGGCATAGGATTGCGAGATCCTAGCGAGCCACCTTTTCTTTTTTTCCACCTTTTTCTTTTTCCACCTTTCGTTTTTCTACTTTTTTCTTTTTCCACCTTTTTCCTTTACATCCAATGCCTTCTTGGATTCCACCTTTTTCCTTTACATCCAATGCCTTCTTGGATTCCACCTTTTTCCTTTACATTCGATGCCTTCTTGGATTCCACTTTTTTCCTTTACATCCAATGCCTTCTTGGATTCCACCTTTTCTTTTACACCCTTTTACCCCGTATTGAGGGGAACTACGAATGCTCTGATTTCATTCCCGTCAGGATACGTAGGCACCAGATGCAATGTCTTGGCGAGCATACTTAGTGTATATACCCCTAGATCTTTACCTTAGCACTTTTCCTTAGCAAGCAACTTTAGCATAACACAAATACTGACAAGAGGTTCCTGTAGAGTACTACAGATACTTAGGATACTAACACCTTCCCTAGGTATAACCAACCCCCGAACCTTATATCTCTAGATGTGTTCCTACATAGCGCACTTAGGGTTTTTTCGATCTTTACCCTTTTCTTTGGATAAATCAAAGCTCGTTGGTGAACTTCATTGTTTTGTGATTCAAGTTAATTAATAGCTTGACATCTGATTCTCACCGCAACACTTAGCAGTAGTACAATGGGAAACTCTATAATATTCACCAACTCCCAAAGAGGATATGAGAATATTTCTACCTTTCCAATCATAATTATACTTTTTCACATCTTCTTCGTTCCATTGTGCTTCCGGCTTAGGCACAACAACGTTATCCGCGTTGGTCATAGTTATTTCAATAGGACCATTTTGAATAACATTCCATACCTTTCTATAAATAGAATTGATATGCACCCGCATACAATCTTTCCAATAACCGTAGTGTTGCGGTGAAAATCGGATAACAAATTATTAATTAATTTGCATCATATTTCTTTTACAACCGACTTTGATTTATCCAAAGGAAAGGTTCAAGATCGTTAAAAAAACCTAAAGGGGGAGATCTAAGGTTCGGGGGTTGGTTATACTAAGGGAAGGTATTAGCACTCTTAATATCTGTAGTATTCTACAGGAACCTCCTGTTTTGCTTGTGTTATGTTATGTTTGTTTGCTAAGGGTAAGGTAAAGATATCACTAATGACTATGAGGTCAAAGGCTAGATGGCTATGAGGCCAAGGTGATAATGAGCTATCTATGACTATGAGGTCAATAGAGAGACTTTGTGACTATGAGGTCAACGTTGGAAGGTGGCTATGAGGCCAATGGAGAGGGCTATGACTATGAGGTCAAAGTTTTGTTTATGACTGTGAGGTCGAAGGTTAAAGATGGCTCTATGACTATGAGGTCAAAGGTAAGATGGCTCTATGACTATGAGGTCAAAGGTAAGATGGCTCTATGACTATGAGGTCAAGAGGGAGTCCTATGACTATGAGGTCAAAGGAGGGTAATGAGCTTTCTATGACTATGAGGTCAATAGAGAGACTTTGACTATGAGGTCAAGGTTAGATGGCTATGAGGCCAAAGTTTTGATTATGACTATGAGGTCAATGTTGAATAAATTGCTCTATGACTATGAGGTCAAGAGGGGTCCTATTGACTATGAGGTCAATGTTGGGAGGTTGCCTAAGACTATGAGGTCCAAGGTATTAATGAGTTTTCTATGATCTTGAAATCAATAGAAAAACTTTTCCTTTGGAAGGAAGTAGGGATATAACATCTTATAAATAAGAGTTACAAAGAGTTGAAATATGATGAAGCATATTAATTCAAGCATTCCAAATAGTAAGCATTTAATCAACACATGAAGTGAATTCTTAAATACGAACATGGCAAACAGCAATGATAGGTGGTCATATAAATACGACAAGCATGGCAAAGAGGACATTCACAATTTGAACCAAATATATTTGAAGTCATACAAGTTAGCAACAGAGGTAAAATGCAAACAACAATCCCATGAGAAAATTTTGCTCACAGTCAAAGTTTAATAGAGTCCACAAGTCACAACATGCTCTCAAGAAAAAGTCTCTTAAAGTCAGTGGTCACATGAACATGTCAAGCATGGCAAAGAAATCACAAGAAACAATTGGATTTAAATCATGCAACTTCAACAGAGAATAAGAAAACAAACAGCAATCTCATGGTAGGGTTTGTTAAAATCAGGAAGACAAAGTTTCAAGAATCACAAATGCATTTGGAAACAAATGCATTTGGATTTAAGTAGCTTATTAATCAGAATCCAAAAACAAACAAACGTTCTGGTGATATAGTTTTGTTCAAAGTCAGTGAATAATTCTCAAACAAAATTTCACAAGTTTACAAAATACTTCCAACAAAAATCCTTTAACATTTTAGAAAATAACTGATTTTAATTACAGAATAAAAGAAATGAAGTGATGAATATTTAATGATTTTTTGAAGAAAAAAACAATAAAAATAGGAGATAAACACATAACATAGTAATATGAACAAAAAAACAAAAAAGTACCAAAAGGCCAAGTGGCTCTCGCCACATACACACATGGCTGGCGCCATGAAGGATCTCCCATGGTGGCTTGCGCCACCTTTGGACATGGCTGGCGCCATGGGATCTTTCCTTCTATTTTTATATTATTTTATTATTACGTGGTGAGTGTTTTATTATTTTATTATTCTTTGTGTGTCTTTGTGATGTGTGGCGGGAGCCAGCATATTAACATGGCGAACGCCACCTTAACTCCTTTATTTATTTTTCAGTTTTCTTTTAAACGAATATGATTATGAAATAGTTGACGATTAACAGAATAAAATGAAATTAATCATGTTAATGATTTCATCCCAGAAACAATCAATAATAAGACAACAACAAACCTAACAAACATGATAACCATATGGAACAGAATGATCATGGATTCAGATAATAACAAGATGATAAATATAATAACAGCATGGTGCAAACACGAAACAAAAACAGAATGAGGTAGAGTGATACCTAGTGGAGAAAGTCCACTGCTTCTTCAACGGTGAGAGTTTCTGGAAGTGGTGGACGTGCTTTCCTTCCTCAACTGCTAGAGCGTTAATACCCTCAGAAAGAAACACAAGCTTTGGTGGTTAAGGTGTTGGAGATTTTAAGTGTTTACTTGAAGGGAATAAAAAGGATAAGTTCTTGCAAGACTTGAAGGTTACTTGCAGAACTCAAGAAATGGAAAAGTGAAGAGGTTTTGATGAGTTTCTTGGTATTTTTTCTGGGAGTGTTTTTTTTGTGGTGTTTCTGTGTATTACAGAGGGATGAAAATAGTGAATTTATTGCAAGCTTTTGAGTGTTACTTGCAAGACTATGGAAGGGAGAAGTAGAGAGAAATTCTTGGTCATTTCTGGTGTGTTGCACAAAGGAAAAACGACCTCCTTTTATAGGCCAAGCAAGTGGATCCGGGTATTGGAAACACAGTGGATAATTGGTTTGTCCACAGGATAAGGAATTAGGGTTTGTATGGTCTGCTGAGTAAAGAATTAGGGTTTGTGTATCAATCCTTAGCCGTTGATCTTGGTCAATCACCATGTTGGACAAGTGCAGCGGAGGAGGTGGTGGTACAGTCTGTGACTTTCATATTTTGAGGGTTATTTCAAAACCACATTTTAAAGTGCCATGAGGGAGAAATAAAAAAAGGAGTAATAATTTGAATTTTGAATACGAACTCTCTGCTCATGCATGCAGACCTCTTGTGCTGAGCCTCCTTATTTCACTAATTCAACATGAAATCTCAGTGTCCTTTTGGTTTCAACAGTAATGCGTGAGCTTAGAAGGGTAATGTGTAGTGACTCCACGAGACTTGTTTTTGAAGCAAAGCATCTTCAGATTTTTCAACCAACAAATGGCAAATGGGCTAGCTAGATATACAAGACCTTGCTATTTAATCCATACGGGAACAAAACTTGGACTTTTCAACAACTAGAGCCTTTGATCCAAATAATATCCTTTGGTCCCAAAAGAAAATTGAGACAACCATATGTCCATGACCAAAAAAGAAATGTTACGGGACAGACTTGGGACATTTCAAAAATTAAAATCCTCCCATGGCACTACTTGGATATGTCACACCTTGATGAATATTTATCTCTATGAAAAATTCTTGCACTTGAGAGAAAAAATCTTTAAGGCCCAAAAATGGATTCTAAGGATGTTTGTTATCACAAGGCATAATTTCTCAAGATTTGGGATCACACTTTGCTTGACATGAAAGGCAATGGTTGCCTTGTCTTGGTGAAACATTTGATTTCTTGTTGAAAAAGTCTTCTTGGATGCATGTAGATTCAAATGGTTGCATTTGGCCAAAAAGATGTCTTAGGGAGACCTTGCCGTCTTTGTGTAAATCCTATCTTTCACCAATAAAAAGAAACAACTTGCAACAAGAAATGGTTAGTTAACAATGCATACATGCTTGAGGTCTAAATGCGGATGCAAGAAAAATATGACATCTAAGGGGTAAAATTTGGGGTACAACAGTTGCCCCTATTTAAATAGCTTCACCGGATGGCACGAGGAATGGAAATCCTCGGGACGTCGAGGTGGAAGATATTTAAATATAGCAAACCGAAAATTTTGCCCTTAGATGGAATGCAGATGCTAAAGACAAACAACAAACATGCATATGCTGACATGCCATGAACTCTAATATGATGATATGATGATATGACAGTGCGACAATGCAGACAAACAAGACACCAAAGAGCTACCAAACACAGGTGAGCTTTACTGGGGAAGGATGAAGGAAGTATCCACCAGAAAGACTCACTGGGGGGACTCAAAGGAAACACTGGGGATAGAGAAATAAAGGGGAAAAAGAAGAAAAAAACCTGCAGATCCTCATTGGTAATTAGGAGCCAAAGAAGGGATTCTCCACTGGGGAAAGATTCAGGGAGATGGACGACAAGTGCAAAAATGACCGGATGACACTGGGGAAATAAAAACCAATCTTACTGGGCCTGAAACCAGAAAGAAGACATGATCTCCACTGGGGATCAATTTGAAATAAAAGGCTAGACATCTACTAAAATATTTTCTGGGGATTTCTTATACTGAAGAGTTCAAACGGGATCTTCAAGAAAAACCAGAAATAACGAAAACAAACTCTACGCGCCAGATGCAAAGATGACTGGAAGTAAGCCTAATGCACCATTATTGATTGAATTCGGGTACGGATATAAGTTGGAACGGCACCAGTTTGAGGTTACAGTTGGACTACCAGTATGAGCTGGATTTGGGATACCAACATGAATTGGATTTTGAATACCAGCATGAACTGGATTTTGAACGCCAACATGAATTAGATTTTGGATACCAGCATGAACTGGATTTTTGGATACCAGCATGAACTGGATTTTAAATGCCAACATGAATTGGACTTTGGATACCAGCATGAACTGGATTTTTGGATACCAGCATGAACTGGATTTTAAATGCCAACATGAATTGGACTTTGGATACCAGCATGAACTGGATTTTTGGATACCAGCATGAACTGGATTTTAAATGCCAACATGAATTGGACTTTGGATACCAGCATGAACTGGATTTTTGGATACCAGCATGAACTGGATTTTAAATGCCAACATGAATTGGACTTTGAATACCAGCCTGAACTGGATTTTTGGATACCAGCATGAACTGGATTTTAAATGCCAACATGAATTGGATTTTGGATACCAGTATGAACTGGATTTTTGGATACCAGCATGAACTGGATTTTAAATGCCAACATGAATTGGATTTTGGATACCAGTATGAACTGGATTTTTGGATACCAGCATGAACTGGATTTTAAATGCCAACATGAATTGGACTTTGGATACCAGCATGAACTGGATTTTTGGATACCAGCATGAACTGGATTTTAAATGCCAACATGAATTGGACTTTGGATACCAGCATGAACTGGATTTTAAATGCCAACATGAATTAGATTTTGGATACCAGCATGAACTAGATTTTTGGATACCAGCATGAACTGGATTTTAAATGCCAACATGAATTGGACTTTGGATACCATCATGAACTGGATTTTTGGATACCAGCATGAACTGGATTTTAAATGCCAACATGAATTGGACTTTGGATACCAGCCTGAACTGGATTTTTGGATACCAGCATGAACTGGATTTTAAATGCCAACATGAACTGGACTTTGGATACCAACATGAACTGGATTTTTGGATACCAGCATGAACTGGATTTTAAATGCCAACATGAATTGGACTTTGGATACCAGCATGAACTGGATTTTTGGATACCAGCATGAACTGGATTTTAAATGCCACCATGAATTAGACTTTTGGATACCAGCATGAACTGGATTTTGGGATACCAGCATGAATTAGACTTTTGGATACCAGCATGAACTGGATTTTGGGATACCAGCATGAACTAGATTTTGGATACCAGCATGAACTGGCAAGTTAAAACCGGGGTTGCAAATTAGACTTTCCTGAGAATAATGCACAGAGAAATGGAATCTGGCGCTTGAAGACCGAACGTAAGCCTAGCCCGAACAAAGGTTTTGGAGATAATTCGGGAATGTCTTCACTTCACTGGTGAAATAAGCTTTTCACATTTTCCACAAACATATATGGAGGTACTGGGTAATAAGATGTATTCTTGTTGGGCATGAAACCAATAAGAAACCATTGATCTGGATAAAAAGATAGGCATTAACCAAAGATTTTCTGGGATTTTCTTATGCTGAAGAGTTCAAACGGTATCTTCAAGAAAATCCAGAATAGACAGAGATAAACCTTGGGTACCAGTATGAGTTGGTTTTGAAGTGCCAGTATGAGATGGACTTATGAAGGAATCCTATGACTATGAGGTCAAAGGGGAAATGGCTATGACTATGAGGCCAAAGCTTACCTATGACTATGAGGTCAAAGGTGAAAGAAGGCTATGACTATGAGGTCAAAGCTTACCCATGACTATGAGGTCAAAGGTGAAATAGATGGCTTTGAGGCCAAGATGATATTGATGACAAAGAATAAGACATATCCGAAGGTACTGAACCTGAGCTCGGAACGCATCAACAAACAGAGTGATAGGAAGAAGCCAAACATATCCGGAGGTACGAAACCTGAGCTCGGAACACCTCAAATAGGGATCGTATCAAACAGGTTGATGCAAAGTGACTGGTTGAAGATAACACCGATGGTAACTGTAAAACCAAGGATGGATAAGCCTTTCAGGAGAGATCGTCACTTATCGTAGTAGAAAAACAAGCTTCTCCAGGATATTGCTACTTGTTATTGTTTATGAATTCCAAGGAGATGTTTCTATCAGCACACTGCTGGAGAAATGATTTTGTCTTCAACGAGGATCTGTAAAAGATTCCTTTTGCGAGATACAGTGCAAAATAAATGCACGCTCAAACTAGGTTCAACAACCACACCTGCTAGGGACCAAAGTTCGATCTAGGGACAAGCTAGAAAGAAACGGTCAAACAAGACTCCAATTGAGGGATGAACTCAAATGAGGACTTATCTTATCCACATATGGAAAAGATAACTGAACCAACCATCATCCACGAGAATCAAACTCTATGGGGAATTCAGAAAGGATGGGCACTTTATGCCTAGGGCTGACTTTCTATTGGAGTGAATAGACAAACCCAGTCACTTGGGGAGATAAACGCCAAAGTGAACAAAACAGGTAAACACCAGGAAGATAGCAAAATGCTAAGATGCTATGCATATGAGTGCTTATGCCATGCTCATGCCATGCTTATGCTTATGATGACAAAACAGACAAAATGAAGCAAGACTGGAGATGAAATAAACATCTCGACAAGGATACCCATCCGACCTCAACAGATTAGACCATTACTAGGGGTGAAGAAGAAGAATCGATAACTTCACTGGGGAAAAGAGTATTCCACTGGAGGTATAGCATGACTTCACTAGGATTGCCATCATGAGCTTGATTTCCTTACTGGAGGAGGAAGATCCATGGACATTAGCCAAGCTCGACCGAAATGATAATTTACTGGGAAGTTGGCAAAGGATATCATAGGAATAGAGTCATTATGCATCCTGACTTGAATGATGATCACCATAATAAACAACAGCTCTTTCAACAGGTAATCTTCAAATCTTCACTGCCCCAGATTGCATGGTCTTTTGGGAGAAGATACCAAGAGGATTTTACAGAAGAATTGGCATACGAAATGCTTTAATATCTTCAAACTCTTGGAGAGATTCATAGATCTCGGCATAACTGCCCCAGATAGACGACACTTGTACAACAAAGTCTTTGAGCCCGCTCTTTAGGCTGTGGGAGTAGCAACGGGGAAACAGACTTATGCCATCCTAAGTAGATGCCCCAGACTAACTGACCTTTGAGAGATTTGTCTAATCTCGACCTGACTGCTTCTGATTAACTGGTCTTGTGAGGATAAGTCATCAAAAGGATTTTATAGAAGAATTGGTATACCAGGTGCTCCAATATCTCCAAACTCTTAAAGAGATTCATGGATCTTGACATATCTTCCCCAGTTTTACTGCATTTATGCAACAAGGTCCTTGAACTTATTCTTCAGACTGGTTGATCCGTGAAGGAGGTGCCCCAGACCAATTGACCTTTTAGAGATTTACCGAATCTCGGCCTGATTGCCCCTGGTTAATGGTATTCGCGATACAAAGTCCTCTGATTGTGGTAGAAACAACTAGGGAATACTCTTGCCCCTGTTGGTAGGTCATTGGAGTCTAAACTTTTCATAAGATGACCTCAAGAAGGCTTGCCCCAATATCCTAAATTTGAAGAGTTCTTGCCCCTTGATTCAGTAGCTCTTGAGGTGTTGGATCTATGGAGGAGATGCCCCAGACTGAGCCCTTTATCAAGTCAAATTCCTTAGCCGGCTGTATTTGTTGGGATTCTTTTGACATTGAATTCATTTTGCAGGCAAGTGTTGTTCATTTAAAATTGGCAATTTCAATGCAAAATTCGTGCAAGATTTTGAAATCAAAGTTTTATTGACGAAACACACACGGTGGAATCATTAAATCAAAACAGAGGGGATCTAGTCATTTACAGAATGACAGATGAAATGGTGAACACACGCAATAAGCAAAGATCATTAGGAGTCAGGTTAATCAACCTTGTTGTAGTATGCTTTCAAAACAACCTTACCTCAATTAGGTCTTTTAAGGGTTGTAACGTGGCCTGGTTCACGGTTTATGAAACAAAAGATAAAGGCTCAATCTTTATTTGTACCCACCCCCATCTTCGTGATGAACTCCAATCCTACACTCAGTTAACTCAAGCTATACATTCTGGTTCCTCTAGGTTAGGAATGAATTGTTGATAGTTGACGATGATTAAGACACCTTTGTAGTCATTACTCCCTTATAGCATTGGTTATCCTTTATTGATGAGGTTTTGAGACTTCTTCTTTATCTTCGCTGAGGTTTTGAGACCTCTTGTCTGGATTGAGGTTTTAAGACCTCTTCTTGTCTTTGCTAAGGTTTTGATACCTCTTCTTCTGGATTGAGGTTTTGAGACCTCTTCTTGTCTTCACTGAGGTTTTGATACCTCTTGTCTTTGTTGTTGGACAAGCCTTCTTATATATAAGGAAAAGATTGGGTTTTCCACCTTTCTTGGCTTTTGCCTTGAAAGGGACTCGGCTCATTCTTTGATTAAGGATTTCTTAATGATCCTTCCTTGTTTGTCACTTCGGGAACAACTTGTACAACATTTATTCACTTGATTGGAGAGAGCTGACTGGCGTCTTGCATGAAGTGCTTGCATTCGAATGCGTAACCGAGTTAAACTGAGATCTACCCACCCCAAGGTTAAGATTTAAGGGTTTTTGTGTAAGAAAACAAAACTCCTACTTCTAAGTGTCGCTCCCGGGATTTTCATCCAGGTACAAACGCGAAAGTGGCGCGGAAAACAGAGTCGCCAGCTGTGTATATTTATCCCAGGAGAGGGAAAGAAAACACCGTATAAACCTGAGGAAGAGGGAAAGGAATAGTCATCGCAACCATAGCCTGGGTTCGGGAGTCGGTTACGCGAGGGGAAGGTGTTAGCGCCCCACGCGTCCATCGTACTCAATGGGATCTACACTTGTTGTCTATTCTAAGGGTGAGGTATCCTAACATCTATGGCTGTACTAAAACGGGGGAGGGGAAAACAAAGACAGACTCGGTAGGACGTCGCCGTCCTAGGCCTACGTACCCCCTTTGTGCAATGGGGAATTCAGAGTCAACGTAGTTCGGACCAAGTTCTTTTTGTGTTTTTTATGAGCGACGTTAAGTTCGCATCCGGCAGTTAGGGTCGATGCCTGTTTGCGACTCAGACAGAAAGTAACGTGCCCTTTTTGAAAATAGCCTTTAGTTTGACAATCCCGCAGGATAAAAAGGTGTGAAGTTTGTTTGTATTTTTTAGGACAGAAGTGACTTGAGTTAGTTCATAACTCAACTTGAACCAAAGTCTACGACACGGGAACGAATGTGTCGCATGGTCGCCCCCAATAGGGCGTATGCTCAACACTCTAGAAGAGAGAAGGGGGACCCCTCAATCTTCATTTCCTATGTTTAAGGCTTGTGTGCAAGGCAAGTTGACCTTATTACGTATCTTAGAAATTGTTATGGGATGAGAAGAGGGACTCAAAAGAAAAGAAAAACACTAAGGGGACTCTATCCTAATGTTATCATGCAAAGGTGGCCCTAAGGGGAGGTTTGACAACAACCTAAGCCTAAAGAAAAGAAAAGATGAGAGAAAGAAAGAATGAGAGTGGACATGGATAACTATCCACATCCTCAAATAACTTACCTCAACCTCTGCATAAAAGGTTAGTACCAAACAGACATAAGTGACAATAAGACAAATGAAACCCAAGCAAGTCACAAACCAAAGAGAAAAGGTTACAAACCAAATGAAACTCATCCAAGCCAGAATATACACCTTAGAGGTGACCCGCAATGTTTACCAAACAAAATCAAGCAAATAGAATGCAAACCAGTGGCAAAACAAACAAGAGAGTTATCAAAGAAGGAGTAGAAGAAGAAATAGTGGACATGCAAGGTGATCATGCAAGAATGCTTCCAGTAATATCAAAGTCAGAATGTGGATGACCTAAACATATGCCTAAACATGCTATGCAAGTGTCACATGAGGCACATATGATATGAATGCATAGCTCCAAGGTCAGAAACATACATCAAATTAAATTCAAATGAAGGATATGTCATGGCATACATAAACCAAACATAAATCATGAAGAGACACAAATGAGAAGAAGTGAGAAAATAAGTCAAAAAGAGGCATGTAAATCAAACATTGAACATATGCACAGAGTATGCAACAACCTCGCACCAATGACCTATAATTATAATCAAGTGACCTATAATGATTCAAACATGATTCATGAATTCAGAGAATCAATCCCACACAATGGCACAAGTGCCTTCTCAAACAAGTAATCAGACATGATCAAAGATGTGCATACAAGAAGACCTCAAACAAAGAGCTATCAAACAATTAGCAAAACATCTTATAAAATTACCAAATAAAAACTTAACAAGCCTCAACCAGTGGTAAACAACATGTCAAAAGGTCATGCCAAAATTCCCAATATAGGTCACTCAAACAATTATGCAAATTCAAGTAGGAAACATGGTTCAATATGCAAAATAAAAGGACCAAAATGCAATATGAAATGATTTTAAAAATTAGAGAAAAATGTTTTAATGAACTTCCATATGTTTAGGAAACAATGCAAAAAGAATGGACTTAAAATGTTTTATGGGTGATGAGAAATAAATTCTACAATGCAAAGTGTGCAAAATGAAACAAATTCAAAAAGAAATTATTCAAATAATTAATTCAGATGCTAAAAATAAAATAAAATGATAAAATAAAATTTGAGAAAATTTTATAAAATGCCAAGTATGCTTCATGATTTTTTTTTGTAATTTTTGGATGCATTTAACTATTTTTAAAAATTGAAAATGAAAACAATGCAATTGAATAAAATAAAATGAATTGAAATAAGCATGGGGGTATGAATAGCAAGCAGCACACGTTAAAAAATGAAAATGGGCTTAAAGGAGGGGTGCAAATAGCAAGCCCAGCCCAATAAAAAAAACCAGCGAAACAAAAAAGGAACACAATGCAACCAGTCAACCAGTTGACTCATTACTCACCCTAGGATCCATCTAACGCATCAGATTTAGTCAGCCAAATAAAAGGTAATCATGATGAAGGGTATAGATCCACACGCCCATCTTAATAATGATGCACATTCACACACGCAAGTATTCAGAAAATAAATAAAATTAAAAAAAAAAAGCACGTGATAAGGCACATGTTATCATTAATGCGTTGTCAATCTAATGGCCAATGGATTCAATCAACGTCCCAGATTAAATCATCAAATAAAAAATTAAATAGAATGAATGGCTCAGATTAGAGGTGCATGGTAGCAAACATGGTAGGACACACACACAAACCAAAAATAAAAACAAAATTTTAAACGACGTGGCAACATATGGACCACACAATCAAAGCCATCAACGGCTGGGAACCCGTCTTCCTCACACAAACCCTAGCCGGCCGGAAAAAGAACCAGACGCCGGAGCCCTAGCTCCGGTCGTCATCTCCGGTGACCATCACCTCCAAAATCCCCAGAAAACACATATAAGTACACCAAATTGATCAGAAAAACATGAGGATTAATAATATCATGCTATTTTCCACAAACAAACAACGTACAAGGCAAATCGAACGAAAACAAGTTTGAACCCAAAACTTAAAACTCACGAAACAACCAAACCATACGTCCAAACTCAAAACAAAACACGTCAGAATCATCAGTGGATATCAAAGATCATTGTGCACATCAAAAAAGGGAGTTTTAAGAGCATGCAAAGTGTCACTAACCTGAGATTACGCAACCTGTATCCTTGTTTTTAGCTTCAAGTGATGGGTGCTTCGTGCTCTATGGATCCCAAGGGTTCAGATTGTGAAAGAAGTTTTGGAAAAACTCTTGTGGATTGTGAGATTCGAAGCAATGAAGGATTAGGGTTGAAAGTTTGGTTCTCCTCAAAATCACGTGTCCCCCTTTTAATCAGTGCATGAGTAAGCTTAAATACATTAGGTTATTCCACTGATTATCATTTGGGTCTTAATAATTCCTTGGTTAATGAGTTTTGGGTAATTTGGAAAATTTGCACTTTAAGTTATACACCCTCCTCCATGCATGTACACCCAAGCCTTTTATGATGGATCACTTATTTGTCAATTGCTAAACACACCTGAATTGGATTTGGGCCTTGAAACATCTTGATTCATGAGCTTTGATGCTTCTTGTAATTTTGCATAATGTGAAATAAGTGATGAATTTGTCATGGAATCCCTTGGTTCAAAGGCCAAAAATGATCCTTATGGAATGTACTTTGATGTTATAATGTGCCTTGAAGCAATGGAACCAAATATAGGTCACTATGTCCCAAAATGCAAAAGTTGTGAAAATGGAACCATGAGGAAACCCTAAAAACTACCTTGCCTTCTTATGATCATAACTTGAGTTTCACAAATGATATGGAGACCATCTAGTACTTGTTGGAAAGGGGAGAAAAAGATCTTCAACTTTTATGTTTGAGAAAAATTCATTTGAAGCTTCCTTGATAGTGAAAAGTTAAGTTGAATGTAGTGTAAAAACTTGCCCAAAATGGAAACTTCCAAATTATAGGTCATTTCCATATTTAGTAACTTTTGTACCAACCCTTGATCCTTGATAAATGGTATGAAACTTGACCCTTGAAGACCACATGAGGATGTGAGACCTAGAAAACCTTGAAGAGAACCTCAAGATTTCCCAGTTGACTTCCCCTCTCACTGTTGACTTTTCCCCAATTCTCCTGATTTGCAATCCATTGGCCAATTGAACCTCTCATGAACCAAACTGATAGACCATCTTCCATTCCTAGATACTTAGGGACCCAAGGAATACCATGGAATCAAATCTTGCCCAAAAAATCAGAAATAAACTGACTTTATAGCAAAACCCTCATTTTGGTACCCTCAGTCTAGGAGGAAATAGCACAGTCTCCAAATCCAAAATCCTCTGAATATGATGTGTATCCTCTCCAACAAAGATAAGATATGCCATTTGGTGATGATAAAAACCCAAGGAGCTTGCCCATTGGAGCAATAAACCCAAGAATCTCAAAACCCTAATTTCTGCACTGGTTAGGAGAGAGTGATCCACTTGAGATCTCTTGGACAATACAAGGACTCTTGCTTGACCCTTTGAAGAACATCTTCTCCTCTTGAACTGCCTCAGGCACCTTGACCCCATGCTCAGAACCAATGATATGCACACATGATAATGCAAAAATGAAATGAAACATAAGCCAGTTAGTACTAAAGGTAGGAGAGCAAATTTTGGGGTGCTACAGCTGCCTCTCTTCAATCAACTTGGTCCTGAGGGTATGCTAGCGACGGCTTTCATACAATCGGGATACACGGAGATTGAATACCAAAGAACCCTGAAATTTGCAATCCTCAATGGAGGGACGACTCCACTGGAGAATCAGCCATAAATGTTGTACTGTCACAACACGGACGAGTGCTAGCTATGCTGGGGATAAAGTGAAACAAACTCTCCCAGGTTATGTCATCTCTGCTGATAAAGAGAACTGACAAAGGAATCTCGAAATATGCCGTCCCTGCTGATAAAGGGAACTGACGAAGGAAATCTTCAAAAGATTGTTATCTCTGCTGATAAAGAGAACTAGCAAAATAAATGTCATCCCTGCTGATAAAGGGAACTAGCGAAAGAAAATCTTCAAAAGATTGATATCTCTGCTGATAAAGAGAACTAGCAAAATAAATGCCATCCCTGCGGATAAAGGGAACTAGCGAAAGAAAATCTTCAAAAGATTGTTATCTCTGCTGATAAAGAGAACTAGCAAAATAAATGTCATCCCTGCTGATAAAGGGAACTGACGAAGAAAATCTTCAAAAGATTGTTATCTCTGCTGATAAAGAGAACTAGCAAAATAAATGCCATCCCTGCTGATAAAGGGAACTGACGAAGAAAATCTTCAAAGGATTGCTATCTCTGTTGATAAAGAGAACTAGCAAAATAAATGCCATCCATGCTGATAAAGGGAACTAGCGAAAGAAAATCTTCAAAGGATTGCTATCTCTGCTGATAAAGAGAACTAGCAAAGAAAGTATCAAACCTGGCTTATGCTTCGAATGCAAATGTTTGAATTTTTGGCGTAATGCTCCATACGAAATGGAAATGCTACGCGTTTGAGGATGTAATGCAAATGCTTATGATATGCAAAAAGGGTCCCTCCAGCCAAATAAATGCCGGAGAGAAAAGACCAATTCAGCTGGGGATGATAAAAATAAATTGTCCTCTGAATCCAAGAACTCTGATGAGAAGGATCACACTGACCGACTCTGTGGATCAACGACTTCTGCTGGGGATGAAATCCCAAAAGAACATCCGCACTACCGGGGATTACACGTGACCTCTACTGAAGGTAACATCCAAAACCTGAGATTTCTCCTCTGCCGGGGGAGTTGAGAATGAATGCCAATGACAGAAGTAGAAGTCAGTTGCTGAGGATTGCTAATAATTAATGGGCTTAGAACCTGCTGGGGATGCCAGCCCATAATGCCATCCTGCTTGGGGAAAACAGTCCATAATACCATCCTGCCTGGGGAATACTGCTGAACTTAGCCTGCTGAAGGGGAGAATGACTTTATCCTCACTTTGCTGGGGATTAGAATATGACATTGTCGGCGAAAGTACGCTTCCTGACTGGATGGGGAAAGTGAACACCCTGATTCTGTGGGGAAATAACGTCTTGATCCAGAGAAAATACTTCCCAAGTCTCCTGCTGGGGAAGGTCTGCTCTGCTGAGGAAAGGTGCAATCTCAATGCTGGGGAGAGCAACCCTACAGGGGAAGTACGATCCTGTTGCCACTCAACCTGACATGTCTCTATGTTCATAAACGGCCCTTTGAACTTTCCACTTGCCCCAGACCACCAGATCTAATGGAAGAAATCATCTCAAGAGGATTTTACAGAAGACCGGGCGCTCGCACTGCCCCAGGGTCTCCAAACTCTTGGAGAGATTTATCAGGTCTTAATATAACTGCCCCAGACTTCATAATCCAGGAAGTACATTACCTCGAAAGGAATTGTAATGACTCGAAAATACTCTGTCCCAGTATTCTGAACTTTGAAGAGGTTTTTTCAATTAACCATTTTCAAGAGTAGACAATTTATCACGCTCTGGAGGTTGGCTGCCCCAAGTCTTGAAGGAACTTTTTCCCCTGACTGATCTTACAGAGATTTGTCAAATCGACCTGATTGCCCCTGTTTGGCTGCTTTAGGGAGAGTTTTCAGCGTGACTGCTCCAGATTAGCTGCATCTTATCACCATTTATCGAGAACCTCCAGGCTGCGCACAGTCTCTTGGCCACATACCCCTTGACATGATCGTCCTTCAGAGTTTTCACCACCTCAACTTGGCGTGATCGAGCTTCTCGACTGTCGTTCATCGTGTAAGCCTCTTTTGATATCAAACACATGCAAGCAGAAAATGTTTATTATGAGAATGACAATTCTAATGCAACACTCATGTTAACCTTGAAGTTTTATTGAAAATGCGTCGCCAAGCCTTGTGAACGAATCACTAGCTGGGATGCGACCTTGATTTTTGAATGGCAAAACAATGCGCACATGCAATACCAACAAATCTTATTAGCACAACTCGTAGGAGTCAGGAATGTTATCCTGTTGAAGTACGCTTTCGGAATAAACCCTGTTTCAATTAGGACTTTTAAGGGTTGTAACGTGGTCTGGTTCACGGTTTCAGAAAAAGGATTTATGGCTCAAAATTTATCGGTGCCCACCCACTCTTCGTGATGTTCTCCAGTCCTATGTTCAGTTAATCTGACACAACCGCTCATCTCTCAAAAGGTTTATGATCTTTAAGGAACCCATGCCACTAATGGTTTGACACCTAAGGAAGTTTTGGAGTGACAGTCACCCCTTTTTATCTTTTGTGCATGTAATCACACGAATTTGTTCTTATCGAGGATTTTATTTTGTAATCCTTTTCGTTTTTCGCTTTTTCTTTCTTTTGCCTTTTTTTATCCCTAATTTTGCCTGGACTGACTCTTTTGAGTTTTTCGATTTTGAAGTCCAGCGGGATGCCCTAACTTTTGCCTAAGTCGCTTGTTTTCAAGTTTCGACTTAGCGGGCTTTCTTTTTTTTATTCCCCTTTTTGAACAAAGTGTGTGACACTGGTTGTCTTACTTGCTTGACAGGGTTGTGACTGCCTCACCCCTTGGTTGTTGATGGATAACCATTGTGGTTTCACATCTCTTGACCTCTTGACGGTGGGATAGAAGGTAATGGTTCCTCGGATGCACACTCTCCTTGAAATTTGAATGCTCGGTCAAACTGACTGACGCCTACCCTGCCCTTACTTTAAGTATGAGGGTTTTTTCGTATGAAAGAAGCTCCCACTTCAAGGCTCAAAGGGGTTAACGAGGGTCTATCTCCCTTATATCTCCAGTGTTTGTGAATTGGAAACAATGCCTGTACATCCTTAACAGGGTTTTATCCAAATGCGCACCATTAGAAATCTGCGCTCTTATTTCGTCATCCTCCCTCGAGAGTTCTAGACAAGAAAATTGGTATTGCAGTGCATATAAACATTTAAGAGTGAACACGAATGGATTACTTCAAGAAAAACATGCTCATTGTATTATGATTGTCATTAAAAACAAACAAGTTTCTACATGCATACAATGCTTTAACAAGAAATGAAAAACTACAAATGAAAATGCAGTAAAGAAACTGAAGATCGCCATCGTTGAGGAGACTCGACTCAGTCTGGACTTATTATTTCTGATGACGCTCTTGCAATCTGATGCTTATTCCAACACAGAAGCTTCAATCCAAACGGGTACCATCTGGCGTGATGACTTTCGAGTCGATCAAGTCTTGCACCTTGTGCTAGAATACATTACACTTATCAATTGTATGCCCAAACGTTCCCGAGTGAAACTCGCACCTAGCAGTCATGTCATAATCCAGAGGAATAGGGTACGGTACCGGCGTGGTACTCCTCGTTTGAATCAGAGAGTTCTTGAGCAGACGAGCAAATAACTGACTATAAGGGATAGTGTTGCGGTGAAAATCGGATAACAAGCTATTAATTAACTTGCATCATATTTCTTTTACAACCGACTTTGATTTATCCACAGGAAAGGTTCAAGATCGTTAAAAAACCTAAAGGGGGAGATCTAAGGTTCGGGGGTTGGTTATACTAAGGGAAGGTATTAGCACCCTTAATATCTGTAGTACTCTACAGGAACCTCTTGTTAAGTTTGTGTTATTCTATGTTTGCTAAAGATAATCTGCACTAAGGTAAAGACCTAAAGGTATGTATAAAGTTTGTCTCGTCTTAATCATGATTTAATCGAGAAATCGATAATCAATGATTCTTGACCTTCATCGACTAAATAGTAAATGAAACTGAAATAAAAATAAAATGGTCTCATATTGATCAAAGTTTGTCGCTTTAATGAGATCAATCAAACTATGAAGTTTGTTATATCATCGACCAAAATAAAGATAATGGAATCAAAATGAAAAAATAAAGTTGGTCTCGTTCAAATAAAGGATTTAGAACGATAAAACGATAAATCTTAATTGAACTCTCATTGACCAAACAAAAATGAAAAATAGGCCTCATATTCATCACAATTCATTGATTCAAGTAAATCAACAAAAATTATGATTTTGATATATCATAGGCCCAAATAAAGATTAACAAGAAAAATCATGAACAAAAGTTTAACAACTTGTCTAAGGATGGAAAGATAAAACTCCTCAAATTTATAATTAACCCTAAATAAGCATTTAAGAAAAATTATTAAAAACAAAAGAAATTAAATAAAGATTAAAAATATTTTTGGGAGTTTTTTAGAATAAATGAAAAAAAAGTTATAAGATAAATGAAATAAAACATTTTTTAAAAAAAGATTTGAATAAAAAGAAAATATTTGAAATTAATAAAAAAAGAATTAAAACGCAAGGGGGTGCATAAGAGCAATTCTGGTCAGTTAAAAAAACACAGGAAATAAATGGGCCAGAACATGGGGGTGTGGGTAGCACAATTGGGCGCAAGGCCCAGGTTGGAAAAATAGCATGGCAAGAGGGAAAAATAAAAATGACCAAAAGGTTGATCCGCAGGATCGAACCCAGGTCATTGAGGTGAAAGTGTAATGGCAAGGCAAGGGTAATACCGTTGGGACGGCTGTTTCATCCGTTCATAATACGCTTCCAATAATTAATAAACGAACAAAGACATGAAAATCTAATGAAATGAAGCAAACTCGCACAGTGTACATGTAGTGTTACGTGATAAAATGGGCACGGTATTTAGTGCACTACCAAACAAACAGCCTTAACAAATAACCAATCAGTGCAACGCATGGGAAAAGTGGATACATGCAAAACTGAAGCTGCCATCGTGTTTCAATAAAATATCAAAATAAGCTTTCAACTTCTAACCATCCTAATTCACTCAAAACTTAATCAATCAACATGAGATAAAAAGCTAAAATGAAGCATTTTCCAAGAAGAACATGATGCAGTCATTAGTTGAACAAGATATTGGTTACAACACGAGCAGTAGGTAAGTGAAAACCAGGATCCAAAAATAGAGATTAGTTTGAGAAAAGATGATGCCCTCTGCTCGTACTCAACATGTTATGGCAAACCAAAGTCTTGAATTTTCCCACACAATGAACAAAATATAGAGCTCAACAACAAAACTCACCAAAACAGAATCATGTCTTTAAACAATAATTCCAACACACTCAAAACAACACATGGCAAAGCAAAGCACGAAAAAAATAGTATTAATCAATGCTATCATGAGCAAATCATAAACCAAAGACATTCACTTGAACTGGTGTATAAGCATGATATAAAGAGCAACAAGAAACCACGAGGCACACAACATGCAAAAGGGACAACCTAAGTAAACAAAACCTCTGTTCCACTCAATATTAACATGAACTTTACAGCTTAATAATAATATACACTCAAACAAAACCTAAAGTTCCAACAACTTAGGGATGGAATCAAAACAAGATTGGCATTGCTTCTCAAGTCACAAACACATGTAATGAGTAATACTTCAACTAAAAAAAAAAAAACCCTAGCAGGCTATCATCAAGTCAGAACGCATCATGCATTGTAAAGACATATCATTTGGTGTTTCAAGAAAAGTTATAAACATGCACACGAGTATTATCTTGAACAGCAGATTAACATATTCATCAACCTCACTCATGATGCATAAGAGCTAAACACACAACAGAATACTAATCTCTATCAACAAGCTTAAAAGATCAATATCTTGGTACTCAAAACCAAAACTACCCAGCCTCTAACATAGATTAAAGATGGTATTCACAATAACCATTTAAAGTAAAACAGCAAGCCTCATTTAACATTTTAATCATGCAACTTGTAAATAACCAAACATACCAGCTTGCTTCTTAACACAAACACACGCATGATAATGGTTTAAGCTATTAGGGCAGCTACTTAGAGTTTCCTCAAATTCATCATGCAGTTCATAAAGATATATATTGCAAGCATTTTAAACATAAACAAACAACATAGATGATCTAACATTAACATAACATAATGAACATGGCAAAGGAGAGTTTGAGAAAACTTACCTCTCTTCCACGCAAGTTTGCACGACTTTCCTTTCCTTCCCTCAGTTAGCTCCCGTGTGCTTTCAGAAAATAAGTTTAGAGTCTTTTTGTGCTTGTTATTGGTGTTGATGTCTTTGCAAGTGAATAACATCCTCCTTTTATAGTGAAACTTGGCTGGATAAAGGTATGGAGATATAGTGGACAATGGTGTTGTTCATGAGAGAAAGATCATGATAAGGATTTTACGCAGAGGCTGATCTGAACAACCTCTCCTTGAGCCAAGTGCTTTGCTTTTTTTTTGTGCCACTAGGTCAAAAAGGTGGTATTGTTTTGGTTTGTGTCTTATGGTTTGATGAAGTACACGAGGTAATGTTGGTGGTAGCTTGTAAAGGTTATCATGAAAGTACAAAAGCAAGAACAAAGGCAGCGTGCTTTTGGGAGAAGTGATGTTGGAAAAGATTTGGTGGCTATGCAGAGAGTGTACTTGGAGATAAGAAAGAAATTCAAACTCAACAATTGGTGTGTTCTTGGTGCAAAACAATTTTCGTATGGCCATAATCCACACATGATATCTCTTGACTTGATGATCCAAAATTCATGCTCTTGGGTTCAAATGAAAGCTCTTGGATAATACTACAAGTTTGATGTTGGAAGATTGTTGAAATAATGCCTTGAACCAGTAGCAAAATGTCTCACAAGTCGTGTGCCCCAAAACTGCCACAAAGAACTTAGAAAAAATTCTAAGTTATAGAATTTGACAATTTCAAGTGCCCTTCTTTGATGATTCATAACTTGAGAAAGGTTTATCCCCTTGAGATGTTCCACATATGGTTGGAAAGCTCTCATCAAGCTCTACAACTTTCATTTGGGACTCAGGTCTTGAATCCAAATGGAAAAGGGTGAAAAGTAGCTCCAAAGTTGAGAAAAAGAGTGATGAAACATGCTGAAAAATTTTCTGTGTTTGGCTAAAATGCCTTGTAAGCTCCATAACTCAAAATCCAAGCATTTTTAGACAAAACTTCATATGGAACAAATTGAAGATCTTGAAAAGAGCTTTCCAATGAGCTTTGAGTCACTCCAATTGGATGTGTGGTTTAGGAGTTATGGTCCTTTCAAAATAGGCTATTAGGGGAAAAATCTCACATATGACACCTTTCTTGGTCAAAACCCTACTTCCCTTGCAAGAAACCTCATGAAACTTGATGTGGATACTTTGAACACTTCATGAGACATTATATGATGATTAGAACCAATGATTGCTTCATTTGAACCAAAACTTCAAAGATTAGGGTCTCAATCAAACCCTAATTTTAACTGTGAATGCATTGAGATCCAATCTTGTAACCTTGCTTCTTCCTTAACATCTAAAGTCCTTAGGAGACTCTTGAGGATGTTTGATAAACCATAGAATCATGAATTAGGGTTACAGGGTTCATTTTGATAAAAAATCAAAGCCATTGACTGACAAGTCTCAAGGAAACCCTAATCTGAACACAAAAGAAACAAACTGCAAGATATGGGTTAGTTTACACAATGCAGATGATTGACCTAAGATGCAAAAATGAAGATGGCATCTAAGGGGTAAAATTTGGGGTACAACAGATAGGAATAGGATCAAATATCCTCTTGGGCCTTCTTGGTCTCGGTTGCCCCTGCTGCTGATAATTCTGTTGTCGATGCTGATTTGGGCGCCCCACCTGCGCTTGCACTTTCCTTTCCACATTTGGGTGAGGCACAAACAAAGGTTGCTGACGTAGAGCTTCTGCAGCAAAAGGTTATGGAGAAAGTCCATGACATGAGGTGGATCCTGCAAAGAGGGGAGGAGTCTCCACTTCTTTTGCAACAATTGGGGTAAAATCACCTTGTATACTCACGCCGCCCGACGTGAATTCAATTACCCCTGCATCAATCAAATCCTGGACTTGGTGCTGAAAGGCCCTACATTTCTCCACAGTATGCCCTGGTGCCCCTGAATGGAAATCACAATGGGCTCTTGCATTGTAGCCTGGTGGGGGATTACCAGTGAGAGGAGCCAAAGTCCTTTTCTGTACCAGTTGTAACTGAAGGAGATGCTGCAATAGTTGAGAATATGGCATAGGGAGTGGATGAAAAACTCTTTCAGGCTACTTCGGTCTCTGTGCACACTTTTTATTCTTAGGCTTATCTTGGGAGACAAGACCTGGCTGCTGTTGGGAAAGTTCTGGAACCTCAATTTGTGGAAGAGATTCACGAGGCAATCCATGATCTAGATCAAATCCCAAAGAGATGGGAGGAGTAAGGACCTCTATTGTGGAAGCGAGCACAGGACTGTCTTCCTTCTTTAACACCCTATTCAAAATTTCCATGACCAAACCCATCTGAGTCTTCATCTGATTGACCTCCTCCTTCAGCATCTTCTGCTCCTGGGACATGACCAGCATGTCTTCCCCAAATTGACTCATCTGAACCTTCATTTCAAGCATCTCTGCACGGAGTTGTTCCATGGCTATCCTCTGGTTATCACAGACTGAGTAGAATACCGATGAACTGGCTAATCAATCCTGACTGCGGAGGAGAACAAAGTAAGAACACCAGAGATAAACACCTGTTATGCAAAATGATTATGAATATGCAAATGTAAATGAACATGTTTAAAAAATTCACAGGGCGATCCACCCCTTGATTCCAGTTTAACACCAAGATAGAACGGAACTTCTGCTCATGTATTAAGAAAATCAGAGGATAACCAATTGTCAACAATTACAACCCAAAATAATAAGTCTGAACACAATAATCATAGACCCCAACCAACAAGCCTGCTGGTGATCCAAATACAATAAAAGAAAATAGAAAACTACGGCATGTCATCAAAGTCCACAAGTGCCAATCCTCTCTATCCATCATGCTTTTTGCTCCAGTCTTGAATTTCCTTGAACAACTTTTTGGTGTCGGGATGCTTCGGTCTCTGAATTAGCTCTTGAATGAGAACATCTCTCCTATACATGATCCCTTCCAAGCATCGACAATGCGACTCCCAAGCGTCTTATCCAGAAACATCATCCATGCTAGGACCCTCATTTCTAGGTCTCTTCACTTCGGCTTGGATCTTCAGTTCCTCTATGGAGGCTATGGCTTCATTTAGTCGACCCTCGACTGCTTTTCTCTGGAATACCCCTGATAGGATCTCAGCGTCTTTTTTCTTGAGCTTCAACTTCAATTGATCAATCTGAGCTAGATAATCGTCTTCCTTTCGCTAATTATCAGCCATTGTAGTTTCTCGGTGAGCATTGAACTTGTGAATTTTCAACAAAGCCTCAGCCAATTCCTCCTTCTTAGACTTGAGAACCTTACTGATACCCTCTAGAGCTTGCTTCATCCTTTGTCTGGCAGTGACCTTGTCAGCTAGCTCCTTTTCTGCCTTAGCGAGAAGCTCTGTCTTCAACTCGGCGATATGAACAGCTTCACCCCGCTCATGTTTCAATTGGTAAATCTCTCTTTGTAGCTCACTATTTTCTTCTCGCAGCTTTTCCTTTTCAGCCCACAACTTGTTAAACTTCTCTATCTCAACTGTGGTAGGAGGCTCAATCAGCAAGGGGTAAGATGGTGGTTCTTTGGAGAATGGAAAAAGCTCCTCCTCTACCCTTTTCTGAATCCAATCTTCATACGCAGGAAATGTTCTGTTGTTGCTCTTCCCAAAAGAAGTCTTCCTCTTCTTATGACGATCTCCCCAAGTATTTGCAGCTTCTTTTAACAGTTTCGGATTAATTTCCCCACTCAGATATAAAGATTCTTGGACCTCCTCGTCTTTTGGTGGCTCTTTCAAGGCATACCCAAATTGCCTAATAGCAAGAATAGGGTTGTTTCCTTCCTATTAGAGGCACATTTGGGAGACCTCCACAACTAATCATGATATCTTGGCCCAACAAGTCACGGTTAACCCAAATTAGATTATCTGCCCTCAAGCCCACTAATCTTTTGGACCAATCCAATGTTCCTTGAGTATCTACAAATGCCCCAGATTTGGGAAGGCGATCTGCAAACCATTTATAGAAGACTGACGCACAACAATAAAGGGGTCCTCCCCTCCTCTTCTCGTTCTTATAATGCACTGAGTGGTACAGATCTCCAAGCAAAGTAGGTACCAGATTCTTCATGGTAAATATCCGAACCGCGTGCATGTCCACAAAATCCTTCACATTTGGGAACAACACCGTTCCACATACACACATAGCCAAGATGGCATTGAAAACTGACCAACACCTAGCTTTAGCATACACAGCAGCCTGTTCTACCAAAAATTTCACATGAAAGCCTTTACACCCTCCCTTACTGGCAACGTTATTTTTCAACAAAGATGGATCCAGATGCAAAGCCTCGGAAACCTTTCCCAAATCAGGAAGTTCTTTAGAAGGATAGAAAGGAGCCTCTTCTTTAATGGAAACCTCCAGAATGAGAGCAAATTCCTCCAATGTTGGAGCCAAAAGATAATCAGTGAATAGAAAACAACGCAGGTGAGGGTCATAGAATTGTACCAGAGTGTGCAAAGCCCTATACTCGTATTCAGTGATGTTGCGAGCAAAATTCAGAATTCTTCCATACTCTCCTCTAAAGTTTGCCAATACCCCAGGTTCTGCCATAGACACAATCTTGTGAACAGGATCCAGAATAAGTGATGGGAACTTGTACACTATGATGTTCTTTTTCTTCTAAGTACTCATCCTTAATAGTCTTCAAAAACCAGAATCAAAGTTAGGATGCAGCCCTGCGAATGAATAAACATGTTAGGATGCAA
Organism: Lathyrus tuberosus; assembly: GCA_022829125.1. Lineage (NCBI taxonomy): Eukaryota > Viridiplantae > Streptophyta > Magnoliopsida > Fabales > Fabaceae > Lathyrus > Lathyrus tuberosus. The sequence goes on along the minus strand of JALAZF010000552.1, from coordinate 2,520,785 downwards.
AATGATGATGCAAATGCACACATGGGATCAAGGATGCCACGCAGACTGGACAACTGCTGCACTGAACAACTGTATAATCTCAAAGGTCTGCCCAAATACCCAGAATACCAAAATAACCATAGTACCACACTGATAAATCTGCTGATCAGAAAACCGGATAGGTTGAAGGTCAAGGTTACCTGCAAACCTGTAAACACCCTTCCCTCTCACATGTGGGTACTAGAAAGCTGGGGATCCTCAATATCACGGGCTCTCAGGTCGTGAAATGATGATACGTTCACCATTTCTGGTTTGGCATCATCACCAATCGAGGAGGCCTCAACTGATTCCCCTCAAAAGAAAACATCATATGGCAAGTCCTCAGTTTCGGCACTGAGGTCGAGAAGCAATAGTACATTCATCCCTCGGGGTACAGTACTATCGCCAATCGAGGAGTGCTTCCACTGATTCTTTTCCAAAAGGAAACCCTATAGCAAGTTCCCAGCATTGGGTCCTCGGATCGACATGTGTAATGGGTTTGCCATTTCTGGTCTGCCATTATCACGTCTCGGGAGGAGTGCCGTTACTGAGTCCTCGGGAATGGTCACCAGAGTCGACAATATTCCAGGTTACATTCCATCATCTGCACCAATGCGCACGATAGAACATTACCAAAGAAAACCTCGTCTGGATGTGGAGTTTTCATGTATACTACGTCTGGCCAAATGCCACACAAGTCACACTACTTGCCACGCTAATCCTACGTGTATGCTCAAGCCTGTGTATAGGGCTTATCTCTCAGAACTCCCAACCTGCCAAACAGAAAAACAGTGCAGCAGATGATAATAATATGCAATGCAGTAAATGCGGTAAAAATAAAATACAACAAATAAAGCAAAACAAAACAAAAAACAAAAACACCCAAAGAGAACAAAAACAAACAAGCGCTAGGACAGACTCGCTAAAGGGGATGGACCAGCATAGGTCAACCAGAGTCCCCAGCAGAGTAGCCAGCTGTCGCTCCCGGGATTTTCATCCAGGTACAAACGCGAAAGTGGCGCGGAAAACAGAGTCGCCAGCTGTGTATATTTATCCCAAGAGAGGGAAAGGGAACACCGCATAAACCTGAGGAAGAGGGAAAGGAGTGGTCATCGCAACCATAGCCTGGGTTCGGGAGTCGGTTACGCGAGGGGAAGGTGTTAGCGCCCCACGCGTCCATCGTACTCGATGGGATCCACGCATGTTGTCTATTCTAAGGGTGAGTTATCCTAACATCTATGGCTGTACTAAAACGGGGGAGGGGAAAACAAAGACAGACTCGGTAGGACGTCGTCGTCCTAGGCCTACGTACCCCCTTTGTGCAATGGGGAATTCAGAGTCAACGTAGTTCGGACCAAGTTCTTTTTGTGTTTTTTATGAGCGACGTTAAGTTCGCGTCCGGCAGTTAGGGTCGATGTCTGTTTGCGACTCAGACGGAAAGTAATGTGCCCTTTTTGAAAATAGCCTTTAGTTTGACAATCCCACAGGATAAAAAGGTGTGAAGTTTGTTTGTATTTTTTAGGACATAAGTGACTTGAGTTAGTTCATAACTCAACTTGAACCAAAGTCTACGACACGGGAACGAATGTGTCGCATGGTCGCCCCCAATAGGGCGTATGCTCAACACTCTAGAAGAGAGAAGGGGGACCCCTCAATCTTCATTTCCTATGTTTAAGGCTTGTGTGCAAGGCAAGTTGACCTTATTACGTATCTTAGAAATTGTTATGGGATGAGAAGAGGGACTCAAAAGAAAAGAAAAACACTAAGAGGACTTTATCATAATGTTATCATGCAAAGGTGGCCCTAAGGGGAGGTTTGACAACAACCTAAGCCTAAATAAAAGAAAAGATGAGAGAAAGAAAGAATGAGAGTGGATATGGATAACTATCCACATCCTCAAATAACTTACCTCAGCCTCTGCATAAAAGGTTAGTACCAAACAGACATAAGTGACAATAAGACAAATGAAACCCAAGCAAGTCACAAACCAAAGAGAAAAGGTTAAAAACCAAATTAAACTCATCCAAGCCAGAATATACACCTTAGAGGTGACCCACAATGTTTACCAAACAAAATCACGCAAATAGAATGCAAACCAGTGGCAAAACAAACAAGAGAGTTATCAAAGAAGGAGTAGAAGAAGAAATAGTGGACATGCAAGGTGATCATACAAGAATGCTTCCAGTAATATCAAAGTCAGAATGTGGATGACCTAAACATGTGCCTAAACATGCTATGCAAGTGTCACATGAGGCACACAAACAAGTATCCAAGCATTAAGAATCAACAGAAGAAGGAGAAGGAAGCGTGTAAGTGAAACTGGTTCAAGTATGCAAGATGAAACATGAATGACATATGATATGAATGCATAGCTCCAAGGTCAGAAACATACATCAAATTAAATTCAAATGAATGATATGGCATGGCAAACATAAACCAAACATAAATCATGAAGAGACACAAATGAGAAGTGAGAAAATAAGTCAAAAAGAGGCATGTAAATCAAACATTGAACATATGCACAAAGTATGCAACAACCTCGCACCAATGACCTATAATTATAATCAAGTGACCTATAATGATTCAAACATGATTCATGAATTCATAGAATCAATCCCACACAATGGCACAAGTGCCTTCTCAAACAAGTAATCAGACATGATCAAAGATGTGCATACAAGAAGACCTCAAACAAAGAGCAATCAAACAATTAGCAAAACATCTTATAAAATTACCAAATTAAAACCTAACAAGCCTCAACCAGTGGTAAACAACATGTCAAAAGCTCATGCCAAAATTCCCAATATAGGTCACTCAAACAATTATGCAAATTCAAGTAGGAAACATGGTTCAATATGCAAAATAAAAGGACCAAAATGCAATATGAAATGATTTTAAAAATTAGAGGAAAAATGTTTTAATGAACTTCCAAATGTTGAGGAAACAATGCAAAAAGAATGGACTTTAAATGTTTTATGGGTGATGAGAAATAAATTCTACAATGCAAAGTGTGCAAAATGAAACAAATTCAAAAAGAAATTATTCAAATAATTAATTCAGATGCTAAAAAAAATAAAATGATAAAATAAAATTTGAGAAAATTTTATAAAATTCCAAGTATGCTTCATGATTTTTTTTGTAATTTTTGGATGCATTTAACTATTTTTAAAAATTGAAAATGAAAATAATGCAATTAAATAAAATAAAATGAATTGAAATAAGCATGGGGGTATGAATAGCAAGCAGCACACGTTAAAAAATGATAATGGGCTTAAAGGAGGGGTGCAAATAGCAAGCCCAGCCCAATAAAAAAACCAGCGAAACAAAAAAGGAACACAATGCAACCAGTCAACCAGTTGACTCATTACTCACCCTAGGATCCATCTAACGCATCAGATTTAGTCAGCCAAATAAAAGGTAATCATGATGAAGGGTATAGATCCACACGCCCATCTTAATAATGATGCACATTCACACACGCAAGTATTCAGAAAATAAATAAAATAAAATAAAAGCACGTGATAAGGCACATGTTATCATTAATGCGTTGTCAATCTAATGGCCAATGGATTCAATCAACGTCCCAGATTAAATCATCAAATAATAAATTAAATAGAATGAATGGCTCAGATTAGAGGTGCATGGTAGCAAACATGGTAGGACACACACACAAACCAAAAATAAAAACAAAATTTTAAACGACGTGGCAACATATGGACCACACAATCAAAGCCATCAACGGCTGGGAACCCATCTTCCTCACACAAACCCCTAGCCGGCCGGAAAAAGAACCAGACGCCGGAGCCCTAGCTCCGGTCGTCATCTCCGGTGACCATCACCCCCAAAATCCCCAGAAAACACATATAAGTACACCTAATTGATCAGAAAAACATGAGGATTAATAATATCATGCTATTTTCCACAAACAGACAACGTACAAGGCAAATCGAACGAAAACAAGTTTGAACCCAAAACTTAAAACTCACGAAACAACCAAACCATACGTCCAAACTCAAAACAAAACACGTCAGAATCATCAGTGGATATCAAAGATCATTGTGCACATCAAAAAAGGGAGTTTTAAGAGCATGCAAAGTGTCACTAACCTGAGATTACGCAACATGTATCCTTGTTTTTAGCTTCAAGTGATGGGTGCTTCGTGCTCTATGGATCCCAAGGGTTCAGATTGTGAAAGAAGTTTTGGAAAAACTCTTGTGGATTGTGAGATTCGAAGCAATGAAGGATTAGGGTTGAAAGTTTGGTTCTCCTCAAAATCACGTGTCCCCCTTCTAATCAGTGCATGAGTAAGCTTAAATACATTAGGTTATTCCACTGATTATCATTTGGGTCTTAATAATTCCTTGGTTAATGAGTTTTGGGTAATTTGGAAAAGTTGCACTTTAAGTTATACACCCTCCTCCATGCATGTACACCCAAGCCTTTTATGATGGATCACTTATTTGTCAATTGCTAAACACACCCGAATTGGATTTGGGCCTTGAAACATCTTGATTCATGAGCTTTGATGCTTCTTGCAATTTTGCATAATGTGAAATAAGTGATGAATTTGTTATGGAATCCCTTGGTTCAAAGGCCAAAAATGATCCTTATGGAATGTACTTTGATGTTATAATGTGCCTTGAAGCAATGGAACCAAATATAGGTCACTATGTCCCAAAATGCAAAAGTTGTGAAAATGGAACCATGAGGAAACCCTAAAAACCACCTTGCCTTCTTATGATCATAACTTGAGTTTCACAAATGATATGGAGACCATCTAGTACTTGTTGGAAAGGGGAGAAAAAGATCTTCAACTTTTATGTTTGAGAAAAATTCATTTGAAGCTTCCTTGATAGTGAAAAGTCAAGTTGAATGTAGTATAAAAACTTGCCCAAAATGGAAACTTCCAAATTATAGGTCATTTCCATATTTAGTAACTTTTGTACCAACCCTTGATCCTTGATAAATGGTATGAAACTTGACCCTTGAAGACCACATGAGGATGTGAGACCTAGAAAACCTTGAAGAGAACCTCAAGATTTCCCAGTTGACTTCCCCTCTCACTGTTGACTTTTCCCCAATTCTCCTGATTTGCAATCCATTGGCCAATTGAACCTCTCATGAACCAAACTGATAGACCATCTTCCATTCCTAGATACTTAGGGACCCAAGGAATACCATGGAATCAAATCTTGCCCAAAAAATCAGAAATAAACTGACTTTATAGCAAAACCCTCATTTTGGTACCCTCAGTCTAGGAGGAAATAGCACAGTCTCCAAATCCAAATTCCTCTGAATATGATGTGTATCCTCTCCAACAAAGATAAGATATGCCATTTGGTGATGATAAAAACCCAAGGAGCTTGCCATTGGAGCAATACACCCAAGAATCTCAAAACCCTAATTTCTGCACTGGTTAGGAGAGAGTGGTCCACTTGAGATCTCTTGGACAATACAAGGACTCTTGCTTGACCCTTTGAATAATATCTTCTCCTCTTGAACTGCCTCAGGCACCTTGACCCCATGCTAAGAACCAATGATATACACACATGATAATGCAAAAATGAAATGAAACATAAGTCAGTTAGTATTAAAGGTAGGATAGCAAATTTTGGGGTGCTACACTAAGCTCGAAGGGGTTAACGAGGGATTATCTTCCTTATTTCTCCAGTATTTGGGAATTGAAACAATGCCTTACATCCTCGGCAGGGTTTAATCGAAAGCATACCACAGCGATTATGGATAATATTTTCATCATCCTTCCCAATCTTTACTTAAACAACAAGTTTGATAAAGGGAGTGGAACAAGATATATTTTTTTTTGCTTTTATGAAAATAACAGTAAATGAGTGAAAAGAATGGATTTAATCAAAAGATGCACAAACATTTCATTTATCTTGCCAATTTGAAAGTACAACAATGCTTATAAGCAAATATAAATTCAAAGTGAAGGAAATACAATTGAAAATACTAAAATAAACAAAATACAGCCAACTTTGGCGAATTATTTTCAAAATATTTCAGTTTCCGGGCCCAAGCGTGGGAACACCTTCGTCACTAATCACTAGTTCCTTGTGATACAGAATCTTGAGAGGCCTTGCAAGTCTTTTGCATTTTGCTTCAGAAATATTGACATCTGGTGTACCTTCTTGAGGTTGCAGTGTTCTTAGCAGGTTTAGCAGTCTCGTTTCGAACTCTTTACATTCTTCAATGGGGTTCCCCATTGTCCCAGTACGAAATTTGCATTCAATCTCTGGATGATCCTCCTCGAAGATCAAATCCTTGTTGTGGATCAGATTTTGCACAGTGGCTTCTAAAACCAGGCAACCATACAAATTATGTCCTCCCGCCCCTTCATGAAAGTCGCAAGTCAGATTTGCATTGTGCCAAGGTCCTGGCACAGGGTTGTAAGGTCGAGGAGTCACCAACTTGTTCTGAATTAGCAGTGGGAACAGTTTGCTTAGTGGCACCGGGATAGGCGTGTAGTGAACTTTGCCCCTTTTGATAGAGCACCTCTTTTTACCTTGGTGAGGAGAAACAGCAGTTGGAGGTTGAAACACCCTTTCGGTAGACACCTGATGAAGATTACATTCTGGTACAGGACTAAGGCCAAAGATTGGTTGGCGTGAAGTTTCTCCCAAGGCAGATCCTTGGTATGGGAGACCCACAGGAGATGGCGAAGGATTGTTTATTTGAATGCCTTGAGGCGTGAATGAGATCCTCTCAGAGTCTAACAGGTTCTGAATTTTACTCGGGAGTACCTTACAGTCTTCAGTGGAATGCCCTTGTGCCCCAGCATGGTAGTCACATCGAGCATTGGCGTCAAAGCCAGACGTATACGGAAATGGTACTGGCTTTAATTCTTTTGGCACTATCAATCCTCCTTTGATCAAAACTGGTAGTAATTGACTGTATGTCATTAGCAGCTGAGTGTAATTTCTTTCTGGCTTTCTTAGCCTTGGTCGTACATGCTGACACGGCTGACGGCGGTCTAGTCCTTAATACTGAGGAAGTCCTCGAGTTGGAGGATCCACAAGAGGTGATGAACTGACAACCTCTCTGGGAGTGACAGGGTGAGCGCACTCTTCTTTCTTCATCAGAGCTTGCAAAGTTTTGAGAACCCAATTCATCTGGCACTTGAGGATTCTGATCTCCTCTTTCAACTTCTCCCGGTTCTTCAGAATTTCATTCATTATTACCATTGTCTTGAATAAGTGCTAGGTATCCTTCAGACATAGAGGCAGAGACTCAGGATCGAGGAATGCAAATGAGGTGCGAATGCGCATGGAATGCAAATACAAGCCACGTGGTTTCAAAGAACTCCAAGGACAGTTGCAAAAATTTTTGTGGAAAAACTGAAGAAGTTTGTTTGTAGGATCCAAACTCTATTGATCTTTGAAAAGGAATGAATATCTAAATTCCTTAAAACCAACAATGGATGCAATGAGGTGTATGTAATGCACAAACATGGGTAAACATATAAACATATGTACACAATCATAGCACACAAGCCTTAGGTTTTGAGGTCTCATGAATGGAGTCCTGGTCTACCCATCCCAACAAGGTGTGGACTATAGGTTCATCAACTGTGGAACAGGGTTCTAAAAGTTCCCAGAGTCTACGTAAATCCTTCAGATATTATCGGCCCCTGTAACTACTTATACGGGTTAATAATATTCTCAAGATAAACTCGTCTGAGTGTAGTATCGCGTGACAACTACTTGGGACTTGCTCCCTCGTAGCTACCGCACTACATCCTAAAAGGCCGAGTGGGGTAAAGGTAACTACAGTCCTCAGAATCCCTGGCTCCTAATTGAAAAAGTAATATCAATGCGACTTCTCACATCAGACATCAACAATCCCAAAGGGCCTCGTCTGAGTGTGGTCATCATATGCCATAGATTGTTAGTACTACTGCCAACAACCGACTATTGATTACACCATGATCCTATAATATGTGCTCTCAAGTCCTGGTTAGGACTTATCTCACCACTCAATAGTACCATGCCCACAAAATATCTCAAACAGAGCATAAATACAAGGGATATGTACAAATATAGCAAACAAGCATGAATAACATAAGCAAAAGCAAGGTGGGTTTAACCCTCGAAAATTTATTCCCCAGTGAAGTCGCCATTTCTGTTGCGGTGAAAATCGGATAACAAATTATTAATTAATTTGCATCATATTTCTTTTACAACCGACTTTGATTTATCCAAAGGAAAGGTTCAAGATCGTTAAAAAAACCTAAAGGGGGAGATTTAAGGTTCGGGGGTTGGTTATACTAAGGGAAGGTATTAGCACCCTTAATATATGTAGTATTCTACAGGAACCTCTTGTTTTGCTTATGTTATGTTATGTTTGTTTGCTAAGGGTAAGGTAAAGATATCACTAATGACTATGAGGTCAAAGGCTAGATGGCTATGAGGCCAAGGTGATAATGAGCTATCTATGACTATGAGGTCAATAGAGAGACTTTGTGACTATGAGGTCAACGTTGGAAGGTGGCTATGAGGCCAATGGAGAGGGCTATGACTATGAGGTCAAAGTTTTGTTTATGACTATGAGGTCGAAGGTTAAAGATGGCTCTATGACTATGAGGTCAAAGGTAAGATGGCTCTATGACTATGAGGTCAAAGGTAAGATGGCTCTATGACTATGAGGTCAAGAGGGAGTCCTATGACTATGAGGTCAAAGGAGGGTAATGAGCTTTCTATGACTATGAGGTCAATAGAGAGACTTTGACTATGAGGTCAAGGTTAGATGGCTATGAGGCCAAAGTTTTGATTATGACTATGAGGTCAATGTTGAATAAATTGCTCTATGACTATGAGGTCAAGAGGGGTCCTATTGACTATGAGGTCAATGTTGGGAGGTTGCCTAAGACTATGAGGTCCAAGGTATTAATGGGTTTTCTATGATCTTGAAATCAATAGAAAAACTTTTCCTTTGGAAGGAAGTGGAGATATAACATCTTATAAATAAGAGTTACAAAGAGTTGAAATATGATGAAGCATATTAATTCAAGCATTCCAAACAGTAAGCATTTAATCAACACATGAAATGAATTCTTAAATATGAACATGGCAAACAGCAATGATAGGTGGTCATATAAATACGACAAGCATGGCAAAGTGGACATTCACAATTTGAACCAAATATATTTGAAGTCATACAAGTTAGCAACAGAGGTAAAATGCAAACAAAAATCCCATGAGAAAATTTTGCTCACAGTCAAAGTTTAATAGAGTCCACAAGTCACAGCATGCTCTCAAGAAAAACTCTCTTAAAGTCAGTGGTCACATGAACATGTCAAGCATGGCAAAGAAATCACAAGAAACAATTGGATTTAAATCATGCAACTTCAACAGAGAATAAGAAAACAAACAGCAATCTCATGGTAGGGTTTGTTAAAATCAGGAAGACAAAGTTTCAAGAATCACAACATACTTCCAAAAGGACTTATTTTAGAATCGGTGGGCTCGTGCATATACCAAGTATAGCAGAAAAGGCATTTTCACAGTTTGAAAACAAATGCATTTGGATTTAAGTAGCTTATTAATCAGAAGCCAAAAACAAACAAACGTTCTGGTGATATAGTTTTGTTCAAAGTCAGTGAATAATTCTTAAACAAAATTTCACAAGTTTACAAAATACTTCCAACAAAAATCCTTTAACATTTTAGAAAATAACTGATTTTAATTACAGAATAAAAGAAATGAAGTGATGAATATTTAATGTTTTTTTGAAAAAAAAACAATAAAAATAGGAGATAAACACATAACATAGTAACATGAACAAAAAAACAAAAAAGTACCAAAAGGCCAAGTGGCTCTCGCCACATACACACATGGCTGGCGCCATGAAGGATCTCCCATGGTGGCTTGTGCCACCTTTGGACATGGCTGGCGCCATGGGATCTTTCCTTCTCTTTTTATCTTATTTTATTATTACGTGGTGAGTGTTTTATTATTTTATTATTCTTTGTGTGTCTTTGTGATGTGTGGCGGGAGCCAGCATATTAACATGGCGAACGCCACCTTAACTTCTTTATTTATTTTTCAGTTTTCTTTTAAACGAATACGATTACGAAACAGTTGACGATTAACAGAATAAAATGAAATTAATCATGTTAATGATTTCATCCCAGAAACAATCAATAATCAGACAACAACAAACCTAACAAACATGATAACCATATGGAACAGAATGATCATGGATTCAGATAATAACAAGATGATGAATATAATAACAGCATGGTGCAAACACGAAACAAAAACAGAATGAGGTAGAGTGATACCTAGTGGAGAAAGTCCACTGCTTCTTCAACGGTGAGAGTTTCTGGAAGTGGTGGATGTGCTTTCCTTCCTCAACTGCTACAGCGTTAATACCCTCAGAAAGAAACACAAGCTTTGGTGGTTAAGGTGTTGGAGATTTGAAGTGTTTTGTAACACCCACATATAAAATCCATACATCAAAGCATAAATTATATATATGAATCCAAGTATTTGGTATTGAAATACAATAAGTTCCTAGTTAACACATTATATACATAAATGCCTCTAATACAACACAAAAACTAAGGCATTACATATACAAGATGTTCCAACATGATAAAAACTAAGAACTAGATCAATGCAATGATCTCAAAATAAAACGTCATAGCGGAAGCCATGCCATCTCAAAACTACGAACCGGAAGGAAAAGTCAACCCACTTTATCCTTACCCGTCGCCGAACCTACAGAACCTGTGATGTAAACAACAACAGTGGGGTGAGATACATCAAATCTCAGTGAGTTCCCTATCTTATGGATTCTCTCGGGTTATTTACGGTTCTAACAATCCTAACTCAAGTCCGGGGAAGGGAAGGACTCTTGAGTTCACACTTGATAATCTCACACTATATGGAAACATGACATGAGTTCACTAACTCACCACATTATTAATCGATAACCGGTACCAAGGCATCTCATCTTCCCGTCCGCTTCTACGTCTAGAAGGCGACCCGAGTAATAGATCCTTGTAGTTACTTGGTATACAGTTGGATTCGGGATCACTGGCCTGTTAACCGTGAACCGTCACTTCTCATGGCCTGTTAACCATCACAAGTCTCGTACCCATGCACGGGCTTCCAATTGTACTACTCGTAGGGCATCAAACCTACCAAGTAAAACCTGCCTGCACTTCAGAGGAGCTCGAGACTCATGAAGGCCTTTCAAGGGAAATTCAAATAAAATGGTTACGATTACATGATAAATACCATACAAAACAAGGTATTCGACAATTGCCTCGGCCATAAGGCCTCAAGGCCTTTCTTGTCCTTCAATCCATAACGTTAACCTCATGTTCCATACTAGTGTTTCCAACTTCTAAAGTTTCCTATAGTTCATAAGGGGTTTTCCTCACTCTTACTATTTTCCTTTTTATCTTTCATGCATTTTTAATCACAACATGTTAACAACCATAGATTAGGAAAAACATACCTTATTAGTGTAATAGAATAACTTAACACAATTAAAACATAGTCCACATAAAATTATCAAAGAATTTCACTTCGGGTTCCCTCCGATTATTTAATCGGGCAAATAAAATCGACAATCCTTACCATCATCATAAAGTTCGTGTCTCCATCTTTCTATTGATATGCCGAACATTCAAAACGGACAACCGGATAAAAAGATATGGCGGAAACAAGTTAAGAAAAACAACACAGCTCGCCCCAGGTTCGCTAGGCGAACGAGCTGGCGAGCCTTCGCCTTCGCCTTCGCTAGGCGAGCAAGCTGGCGAGTAATTAAACAGAAACTCCCAGACCCAAAACACCATAAGTTCGCTAGGCGAACGTCTGGCGAACCTTCGCCTTCACCTTCGCTAGGCGAAAGTGCCAGCGAGCACCTAGGCAGTAAGTTCCCATATTCAAAACACATAAAGTTCGCTAGGCGAACAATCCAGCGAACCTTCGCTAGGCGAACGTTCGGATTCGCTAGGCGAACCCTCGACTGCTGTTCGCTGGGACTCGCCCCAGGTTCGCTAGGCGAAGCAAGCGAAACAGAACCTCTCCCAGCTGCTGTTCTTCACTTCCAACTCACATTTTCCTCATCAAAAACATTACCCAACAACCCACAACAGTCAAAACATAATGCAAACATGATAACAAGCCTATAACAACATTTATAGCAAGATCAACCATAAATTTCCAAGTTTTTCATAATCTAACCTAAATCCAAAAACTCTCTAGAGCTCTCTAACAATGGTACTAACTAGAACCCACCTTCAAAATGAGCAAGATGAAGATGATTGAGAAGTTTGGATGAAGATTGGATGATGATCTTGATGGTTCTTGAGCTTTTCTTCAAATTTCCTCTTCTCCTCTTTTTCTCTCCTTCCTTTCCTTTCTTCCTTCTATCTTTCCTCTAACTTTCTCTATGTCTTTCTATCTTTGGAAAAAGGAAGGAAAAGAAATATAGTAACTTAGTATTAGAAATAATACTACTAAAGGTCCAAAAAGTCTCTCAAGTCCAAATTAAATAAAAGTCTCCGAAACAAATAATATTTATTGGATCAATTCTAAGTACCGAAGTTACTCTAATTATTTTATCAAATAATTTCTCAGAGCAACCTGACTCAGTTAATCACAATGTAATATTATTCGGTGTAACAAAATACGGGGTATTACATGTTTACTGGAAGGGAATAAAAAGGATAAGTTCTTGCAGAACTCAAGAAATGGAAAAGTGAAGAGGTTTTGATGAGTTTCTTGGTATTTTTTCTGGGAGTGTTTTTTTTGTGGTGTTTCTGTGTATTACAGAGGGATGAAAATAGTTAATTTCTTGCAAGCTTTTGAGTGTTACTTGCAAGACTATGGAAGGGAGAAGTAGAGAGAAATTCTTGGTCATTTCTGGTGTGTTGCACAAAGGAAAAACGACCTCCTTTTATAGGCCAAGCAAGTGGATCCGGGTATTGGAAACACAACGGATAATTGGTTTGTCCACAGGATAAGGAATTAGGGTTTGTATGGTCTGCTGAGTAAAGAATTAGGGTTTGTGTATCAATCCTTAGCGTTGATCTTGGTCAATCACCATGCTGGACAAGTGCAGCGGAGGAGGTGGTGGTACAGTCTGTGACTTTCATCTTTTGAGGGTTATTTCAAAACCACTTTTTAAAGTGCCATGAGGGAGAAATAAAAAAAGGAGTAATAATTTGAATTTTGAATACGAACTCTCTGCTCATGCATGCAGACCTCTTGTGTTGAGCCTCCTTATTTCACTAATTCAACATGAAATCTCAGTGTCCTTTTGGTTTCAACAGTAATGGGTGAGCTTAGAAGGGTAATGTGTAGTGACTCTACGAGACTTGTTTTTGAAGCAAAGCATCTTCAGATTTTTCAACCAACAAATGGCAAATGGGCTAGCTAGATATACAAGGCCTTGCTATTTAATCCATACGGGAACAAAACTTGGACTTTTCAACAACTTAGAGCCTTTGATCCAAATAATATCCTTTGGGCCCAAAAGAAAATTGAGACAACCATATGTCCATGACCAAAAAAGAAATGTTACGGGACAGGCTTGGGACATTTCAAAAATTAAAATCCTCCCATGGCACTACTTGGATATGTCACATCTTGATGAATATTTATCTCTATGAAAAATTCTTGCACTTGAGAGAAAAAATCTTTAAGGCCCAAAAATGGATTCTAAGGATGTTTGTTATCACAAGGCATAATTTCTCAAGATTTGGGATCACACTTTGCTTGACATGAAAGGCAATGGTTGCCTTGTCTTGGTGAAACATTTGATTTCTTGTTGAAAAAGTCTTCTTGGATGCATGTAGATTCAAATGGTTGCATTTGGCCAAAAAGATGTCTTAGGGAGACCTTGCCGTCTTTGTGTAAATCCTATCTTTCACCAATAAAAAGAAACAACTTGCAACAAGAAATGGTTAGTTAACAATGCATACATGCTTGAGGTCTAAATGCGGATGCAAGAAAAATATGACATCTAAGGGGTAAAATTTGGGGTACAGCACGTAGTTTTCACCATTAAAAATTGGTGCTCTATTGTACACCCCTTTTGGTTCGTTACCCATTTTCTAAAATGTTATATGCGAAGCACTAGATGAACTGGTATTCTTGATACCACTTGTTAGACGATGGCAATGATCTAGAAGTGGGTTGAATAAATCACTAATTTTTAATAAAATCGGTGCTTAAAAATTTGTTTCAAAAATGTGTGGAAGTGATCTTGGATTTAAAATCTTCTAAACGAACCGTTATTGGTAAGATCGGATATGCGAAACCGAATGGAACAAAATTGATAAGAAAACTGAATCAACAAGGTTGCCAATCAACCAATTCAAATAATGATCACTTTGAATTAATCGGTTTCCAATGAATTATAAAAGGTAAAATCGAATTGACAGTTTTACGAACAGTTTGTGTGCGATCAATACGTCGAACACTTGGTGTGCACAACACCCCGAGTTTAATTTCCTATGAAATGATAGTGCATAATTTTTCATAATTACAATCCAAGTGATTGCAATGAATTTTCAAAATAAATTTTCAGCACTACACAACAGTGGAAATTTATCGAACAGTTGATATCACACAAACGTTAACAACAAAAAGTAAAGAGATAGAGAAAGAGAGAACGACACCCAGTTTGTTTAGGTAGTTTCCCTTTCGTCCTCGCTTCGGGTACGTATGTCCCCAATTCTAAAACTAGAATTGAGATATGTATAATATCAAGTTGCAAAGTTTTGTACAAGAGAAGTTATAGTTACCCCAAACTAAAACCTAAATGTTGATGTTGATTCTATCCACTTCTCTCCCCTTGATTCAAGCCGAATCAAGTGCATCAAACTCTTCGATCAAACCTCCGGTTACCGCTACTCACTTGAATCTTCAAGTCTTTCACTCGGCTGATTTCGATCGCAAGACATTCGACCTCAAATCTTTCGACAGAATCCTCCGGTTACCGCTACTTGCTTGAACGAACCCACCGTTCTTCAAGCCTTTCACTCGGCTAAATCTGCAAAGCAAATATTTGTACAAAAACCCCAAAATTCCTCAAGATCTTGGAGGACAAAACCCTAATTGTATTATTCAAGAAAATCCCACTGAAATCTCAACCCAAACTAGATATACAAATCCTACGTTTGGACGTTATCACCCTGACAATGCACAGATCAACAAAATGATTATGTGTGATTGTTGAAAAATGCAAGTGTGAGAATCAAGATGATGAGAAATTCAATGTCTATTTTCAATTTTCTTGTTGGTTGTGTACAAAAGATGATGCATATGAATATATATTGTCGGCGGATCTTACAATCTTCGCATCCACTTCAGTCAGACCCTTTGATGCGTAACAATAAAATTTACTCCACGTGACCTTTATATCTTCATTTATCTTCAGTTCAAAGATTGTGAATTGTATATCCCCGTCGCTATCAAACCAGGGTGAATGATACTCGAACTTGACAACTCTCTGATTTTCTGAATATCGTAGGAGAGTACTCAGTTTGGTTTTCAGATCGACGAGAAGTATGTCCTCACAGATCCGAAATTGAAGTGAGGTTTTGCGTCATTGAAATACACAAATACAAGATGAGGATAAGTAGTCATTCTCGTATTGTTGTGTGTTTTGTATAAAATATAGGATGAGAGACACCCTATTATACAAGTTTTTGGTCACTTTGGACCTTAGAAAACTTATCCTGTCATCAGGGATTTTTCGAAGATGCATCTTCAAATAAACCCTATTTAAAAATAAAGATGTTTACGAATATGCACATCTGTAAACTGCCTTGTTGTGTTTTTATTTTTAATTTAGTGTGAAATTTATCCAGATATGCATATCTAAAATTACCCTGAACTAGAATCACACCTGAACGTTGTTTTGGGGTGCTGGAAAATAGATTTCCTATTTTAAAGTTGATGCCTCCTTATAAAACTTCTAGGCAACGACTCATAGTTATTGCGTGTTGTGCTATCCACAATTACATACGCAAGTGAAATTTACCTGACGAGTTATTTAGGATATGGGAAGAAATGGATCCTATCGAACTTGAGGGGATGCAAGAAGGTTTCTATCATAGAAGGAACAAGTTCTAATGTCGACAACTTAACAAGATTATCTAATGAAGCTGCATCTGAAATGGCAATGGAGAGAAATCGTATTAGAGATGAGATGTGGGTACACCGTAACAATTAAGTGAACTAATTATCTCTCTGTTAGATTTTCATACAAGCAACTTAGAATTTTAGTGATTATTTCTAAATACTTATGTTGGTTTAGTTTGATATGTATGCTTCAAATATTGATATACATTATAAAACTTTGATAACAAAATATTGTGTGACCAAGTTATTAACTTGACTCTAAAAAAGAATTAAATTATATATTTAATCGTAAGAATTTCTATCTCGATTTTATTTAGTAATAAAATTGTACATTTGTATATTTAATGAGTCATTAAAAATTTAATTATTATTTTATAAAAGTTTTTTTCATTTTATATTAGTTAAAAAAATAATTTTTAAAAATTGGATTACCAAATAGATTTTTTATTTTCTCATTTCTAAAATTGTTTTTAAAAATAGATTACCAAACAAATATTTCTATTTTCTGTTTTTTAAAACAGTTTTGAATTTTCATGTTACCAAACAAATTTTTTAATAGTTCTCTTCTTAAAAACACTTCCCTAAAACAATTTTATAAAACATATTTTAAAAAGTGAAAACTAAAATTGATTCAAACGAGCCCTTAATATGGTCCTTTGTTTTTTTGTTTTTTTGTTTTTTTGGTACACACTGAGAATTCTCAGCTAATCCCTCGAGTCAAAAATACCCATAATAGACAGCAAAATTTCCCCTTTAAGAGATTTAACCTGATTTAACACTGCTACATTTCATCAAACCGAATGGCAAAGAGGAATAAGAATATAATTATTTACTATAACTCATATGGGTACACTAATTCAAACATGTCCTATATTTACAAGAGAAAAGCTTGTATAGTGTAGAATTCTTAACAGCTATCCATGGCATAATTTGCATGGCGACTAACTAAAGAGTTGAATTTGGTAACAAATTGCTACTCAAATTATGAAAAGTTGCCCAAATTCTTAAAAATAAATAAATGAAAACTAAAAAATGAAATCTATAGCTCTCCTGCAGTGACTGAAAATGCAAACATTAACTTAGACTCTGCTTCTGAATCCAGACTGTTGCACACTAGCTTTCAAGTGTATACCCTCCTCAAAAACAAATAATCATCTACATATCAAAAAGTATGAAGAAGTTATTTTCATCACTTAAGAGTCCTCTTCAAAAAAACCCTGCATGCCCTTGAAGATATTTACAGCCACTGAAATAGCTTCTACAATGAATATTTATGGTAGATTTCGTCATTGCGCCGAGCACACAAACAGCTATTGTCAGTAAGGGCTAAAACACTGGATCCAATAGAAGCTTTAGACAAGACAGTAGATCCGTATCAGTTGAAGAAATATGGTGACTCTAAAACTTCTCTCAAATCAAAGTCTCCGCGTTCAGGTAAGGGTGGAAATATTAAAGATGGGAAAGATTCTTGAAAGCTCTCCAATAACTGTTCACAAATGAAAAAACAAGAGATAAAAAAATAATGTAAAAAAAAAACCATTGGATATAAAGAAAGAGCAATTAAACCATATACGTTTTCGAGAATCGGGGTATCATAGAGTTCTACAAACTTCTCTCTCAGTATTCTGTTCATTTCATCAACATCACACGCGTGCGTCCAATATGAATCATGAACCCCTACAAGCATAATATATAAATCAATCAGTGATAATCGTGTTACAAAAGTTGTAGAATAGCAGCACTATAGCAAAGAAGAATTTGAATGATCCGCTATTTTTCACGATTCGTGATTGAAAAAACATGGTCTCCACCATTGTCTAGTAGGGTCTAAATACCAATACCAACGAAAGAACCTAAGAAGAAAATACCTGCAAAATTTAAGCCTGCCTTTTTGCAGGCAACTGCAGTCATCATCATATGAGAACCATCGAGTGAGTGAACAAAATTTGGTGGAAATGCGGTTCTCTGCCGTTTGGCCAGGACCTGGAATATTTGAATATAAAATTTAGATCAGGAATAAACAAATCAAATCAGGTACCAAAATGTTTTCCACTATAAACTGTGCTAGAGATGTTTGCAAATGTTTGATACTTCTACAACAATTTCTATACAGCCACAAATTTAACCATTACCTTGTCTGTTTCTCGTTGCACTGTTAATATTTGAAGTGATGTTTTGATCTGCAACACATAACAATAATATAAATTTAACATATAGATAGACAAAAAATACGAGATGTTTTGATCTGCAACACATAACAATAATATAAATTTAACATATAGATAGACAAAAAATCACGAGAACTTGAAAGAAGTACTTATGCTATAATTCCAAGAAAATTTTGTTGCACTTACAATATGTCTTCCTAGTTTACGGTAAGGTTGCACCACAGGAAGTCCAAGAGGAGTGGTCCAACGCACTGGTTGATTTTCCGCTGCAATTACCTAGTACAATTGTCTTAGTCAAAATCATACCATAATACAATTAATTAACCCCTTTCTCCTAAAAGATAAGCATGTTATAATCTTCCTTTCCATTTCTAAGTCAGACAGTAAAGGAGCACTGTAACATACTTTTGCACAAACGCCGAGCCAGTTCATGATACTTCGTGCGCCTTGAAACATCTCTTCTAAGGCAGTTAAGGTCACCTGAAAAGGAAAATAAAAATGAAGAAAACAATACATACTTAACATGGACAAAAGTACACAACCATTTTAACCCTCTAACCTTTGCAGCATAACAAGCAGCACCAAAAAGCTCTGAATCATCTGAAATAATATCTCTTTCTTTCAACCTCCTCTTTATCTGTTCCCTTGCTCCAATATAAGTGACACCGTAAACTGATGTCATCACTGTCTGCTTAACCAATTTTCTATCCACCTAGATAAAGTTCAATCAGCCCAAAATCAGTTTTGAGATGAGGAATGAGTACCAAAAAAACAAGCATCAACAAGAATTAGCCAGTGAATAAATTATTTTCATCCGGGTTTATGATTACAAATGAAATATAATTTATTCAATCAAGTTTCAACACCTATAAGTCCCCAATCTCTCCTTGTAAAAATATGAACCAAATCACAACAAAGGAATAGCAGATAACCTGGTTAACTAAAGTCTTTGCATGACGAGCATCAGGAAAAAGTGCCGGATCTTTCAGAGCATCCTTTTTCATGATTTCTAATACCCTGCATAAAATTGTTATTTTATGATGAGTTGTTTTGTAGAATATATCTCTCACAATTAAAGTCAAAAGGTGATTTAAAAGAAAATAAGCTAAAAAAAAAAGCTTTTGAATATCAGAATAAATATATAGATAAATAATAAACTGAATAACATGTCAGGAAAAACAATTGCTCCATAATCCTCCTAAACTTTTTTATAAAAGGGATTTTAATAGAAAGAAAAACGAATGCATATGAAACAAGATACACAAATACTTACCTAGCTGCTATACCCGAGTAGACATCAGCTGGCTTCTCTCCTGCAACTAGATTGACGGCAGCGGCCCCTAACTAAATAAAATAAATAAATAAATAAATAATTACTAAATAGACATCTCCCATCTGCAATATAGTTTTTGCTCAAAAATAGAATAGGAGGTATGCTAAGTGAAAGGAACCAGAAACATCATAGCAGATGAAGATACTGAGGGAACATAGAGAGCATTTATTTTTTGAGACATGACAACAAAAGAACATGTTTCATCCATGGAGCCACTTTTGACAAGACTAGTCTGGGACCACGGCATGAAATGTTATCTTAAAAGCTTAAGCTGTAGGTGAAAGCACGTGAATAGAGTAATACCTGAGTGCAAATGTACAAAGTGTAATGGGATTACTCAAGCCAAAATCATTTTCAACAACCATCAAAATCTTAG
This sequence comes from Lathyrus tuberosus, assembly GCA_022829125.1. Lineage (NCBI taxonomy): Eukaryota > Viridiplantae > Streptophyta > Magnoliopsida > Fabales > Fabaceae > Lathyrus > Lathyrus tuberosus. The sequence goes on along the minus strand of JALAZF010000552.1, from coordinate 2,500,766 downwards.
GAGACGTTGGAGGTGTTCTAAGTTTCTGATTTTTTTATTTTAAAAGTTAAATTTGAAAACAAAACTTCCCCACTAAAATGAGATTATATTTAATTTTTCCTTGATTTTAAGACATATCCGCTTAAATATAATTTTTGTTTTTTATTTAACGCTAATGCCACCACCAGACGCCAGCCACCACTCTTGTTACCACCGATCATACTATGACTGTTGCGTCCATCTCTGGCTGCTGCCCACCACTCTGACAATTGTCAGTCATACTTCGACCACCACGGCAGCTGGCCACCATTCTGACTATTGCATCCACCAATCACCACTCTGACAGACCATCACTTTTTTAAATATTGTGGGATTCAAGAGAGTTATTGTGATTTCACAAGTGTGAGAAACTGAGTATTAACATGATGATTTTCTCAGTTGCTGCTCAACAGAGGCGTGCGGCATTTGTAAGTTTGTGATGTCAAAATTGATATTTATTTCAGACTATTGTACTTATGTGCAAGTATAAAACCAAAAACCACCCCGAGTGGGGCCTCAAAGAGACAACAATATTCAGAAGTGATATTCATTCCCTAACCCTAACTTGATCTCTAATACCTAGGGGACTAAATAAGTAGAAACTCAAATTAGGAAAAGGAAACCGGGAAATTAAATTGACAAAGCCATTTTACCCTGTCTCTTCCTAAAGCAGCATAATGTTGTAAGCCATTGCAAGAGCCATCCTAAGACAAAAATAATAGAAGTACAAGCAGTGATTAGTTAATAAACATGATGATATGTTACAAAAGGAAATGATGATAACAATGAACCTGACAAAGACAAACATGACATCACATGACTAATTGGTTTTGGATATCAAACAATAAAGACATTAGGAAGAGAATAAGCTAGTGACTTTCATACAAAGCATTGAGGGCGTGACACAAAGAAAAATGCTATAGAAACACTGAGACCTGTATCTTTTATTTTGACATGTCAAAGTTCATTCCCATCGTGAAAATACCTGATGTACTGGAATATATGATATAAATGCTTCTGGTGAAGAACTTCTTAAAGCCTCAGTTAAAGTTATGCATGCAGCTAAGAACTGGAATGGATCTTCTGCATTCAACCACCACCGTTTCCCTTCCGTAGGGTTATCAGCAGAATCAAATATCTCATCAAGATGATTTTCAACAAACGCTATGCGACCTTCATTAGATAGCTTATCAACACCGCCGGCATATAGATTTGCCGTGTGTATCTTCAGCCAGTACAGACCAGACTTTCCAAGAGGACGTCCTTCTGCAAATTCCAATATCCCTCGACATATATCTGAACCAAGGTGATTTAAGTGTGGATGCATGGGATATGCCCGGCCCCGAAAATCAACATTGTGTGGGTAGTAAAAACACTCTTCATCCCTCATTTTACGTGCTACCTGCAACCATAAATATAAATGAATGGGTTAGTCGAAAAAAATAGGATTTCTAGCTAATGCACATAATGGTTAAGGAAGCATACAGCAAGTTTAAGTTCTATGTCACAACGCTGTGAATATCTCTCCCTGTTCTCTTTCTTCACAGATTTGACCTTCCATTTCCACTTCTTTTTCTTTGCTTCATCGTCAGTTTCTGGCTCCTCAGGTAAATCAAGCTGCAATATAAAGTTGAGCACCATTTCAAACCATAATCAACCATAAGTTTCTTGAAGCACAAAATGCAAAATTAATGATTCCTAAATCTTGAATATTATTATTTACACAAAAAGGTAAAATAAGCCAACAACAAACAATAAAATATCAATACAAACAATTAGAAAAAAGCAACTGTATAGTTGATCTTACATCATTGCGGTCCACCAAACCAGCAAGACGGCCTCCATTAGCCCACATCTTGTCCACAACACTGAGCACCTTACCATTTATCCTCCATTTTGTATTCCCTAGAGTATCAAGAGCCTAATCCCAAGAGTTTTAGATGTACATAAGAAAATGATATAATATAATATAACATAACCCAAAATGCATGAAAATTATAATAAATTCAGACCTCAAATACAGGCTCTAGTTGCTTCCTAGGGGCTCTCTTAACAGCCTCACGTTGTTGCTTGACACCATGTGTACGCATGACATAGGAGGGTAAAAACAAGTGCCCACCTCTGTCATAACTGTGAAAATACACCATAAAGAAAATTGAGAACTCGAACCACATTATCCATTCATCCAAAAGAAGAAAAATAGTAATATATCATTTTGTAAATATTGAATTGTAATTTGTATGATTGATTGTTGATAGTCAGTGTATGAAGAAAATCCTTTTTTTAATTTTGAAGCCAATTGCAAAAGGAAGCTGTATACTTGGTTAATACAATAGTTCAGTAGAAGAAAACAAGTATGTTGGGAAAGCATGGCCACATGGGTCACTAGTTGAACTGCATGAACCAATATACATCAGTAATTTATGAATTATATATTTATTATTTACTCACATATATCATGTATATATATAACATCAAAAGTGAGGCGACAATTAGGACATTGTTTTATTACATTTTTACATGTGTATATTACTGATGTGTTTTTACTGATGCATTTTCTAATCTCTGCCAATGACCGCCTCAGGGCAATTGCTGAGTTCATCAGTGAATTGGGTCGCCGAGTTGCATCAGTTCAAACTGATTCAAAGCCAGTTTTGGGATGTCAACACCGACTCAATAGCACGGCCGATCAGAGATGACATGGATGACCAGGCCAGATTTATAACACTAATCTATTTTGGCCCAATGTAGCACAAAATATTTATTGGACGGAGCTTAATGCCCGCGTTACTTATTGATTGTAATTCAAAAGTTGGCAAGAGGGTAGCTTAATGCCCGCGTTACTTAGTGATTGTTATTCAAAAGTTGGCAAGAGGGTGCCTTAAAGATAAGTTCATTCATCTAAAACCAAACCAAACACACCCAAAAATAGCCTGTTAAAGGAAGTAATGTGCTGTTTTTTCAAACGATTACATTGGTTGATTTTACCGCCTAGCCCCAATTTATAACAAAAAAGGTTAAAGAAAAGTTTTAAATCATTTGTAATCATAAAACTAATAAGCAGAAGGTTAGAATGTTAGCAAGACAGCACTAAATGTGTTAGTTATCATACCCTGTCCATTTGACTGGTGGAATCAACATAGGCAAATAAGGTATGACCATATTTCTTGCCTGTAGAAAAAAAAAAAGAAAACAAATCAAAAATTTGTAGAACCGATGAATAGGAGATGTGACTTTTAACATAAAATATATAAACAATGTAGGATGCATTCATATATATTCAGAGCTAATTGAAATTGAAATGAGCATTACATATAGAGGTGCTTTTAATACCCTAAAAAAGATAAGCTAATAACACTCCTAAAATTGGTATCATTCTATCTGAGAGATATGGAGAAAGACCAGAGAAAGAGCAAGAGCAGGTTACTCCTTTATAGCACTAAAACTTCAGGTTGAAAGTGTGGCTGGACACCGACCGCACAAGAAGTTTATATTCAATTATTACATGTTCTCAAGTTATTACTGGTGTCATGTGTTGATTTCAGTGTTGTGTCCAACAGAGCATCATAACTCGGAGAAAGATCGTAATACAAAATTGTAGGATTGTAACCTCTAAATTCATAACCAAATAACTCAGCATTTGAGAATTCAAAGCATAAACAATTCAATATAAAATCAAACAACAACAAATAAAAAGGAGAGAACTTTTACAATGACAGCACATAAGTAATTGTTGTCGGTTCATGTTTGATTCAAAAGTTATCATAGGACAAAAAAAAAACAAGAGACGAAGAACACAATTAAATTTGAATTTCAACTAAAAAGAATAGAAGGCAACAGAATATACTTACCGTTCGCTCAAGTCCTTTAAGAATTATAGGGTCACATTCAATGACACCATATTTTCTGCCTGATTTCCTGAGGAAATAAAATAAAATCAAAACAACAATAAAAAATACCGCTGAAATATATATTTTAAATTACGGAGAGGGAGATATTAAAGCTCACGTTGACTCTTTTGTCGTAGTTCTAAATGAATGCGTAAATGCAGGACGGATATCAAGTGCACCATCCTCCAAATGATCTGATGGTGGTTGTATAAATGCTGTTTGCATCAAAAGTTCAACTAAACGGCTGGCTACCTGTGCAATTGGGAAGAGGATACTCTTTTATTATTATTATTATTATTATTATTATTATTATTATTATTAGGAAACAAATAAATTGCAAAACAAACATTTCGAGAGTGTAAAAGAGATTGTATAGACCTTTGTCCTCATAGATACTCCCCACGGTTTTGTATCATCGAGGTCCTTCACAATTCCTCTCACTGAAGCAAGCTTTTGCTTTTTCATCAAATCAATGACTTTTTTCCGCAGTTTCGTCTCTTCCTTGCTATCTTCAGTGTACTCAACTACTTTATTTTTCGTGCCTTTACGAGGTTTTTTCTTACTACTCTTTTCCAAGAACTTGTGTATTCTAACCTATGGTGTAACAATAATAATAAGCAGAATATAAGGTTACACTCAAAGCAAGAAAGTGGATTAGGATACTATATACATGTAATGTTATTTATACGAACGTTAATTGTTCAGAATAACCTATGGTGTAACAATAATAATAAGCAGGATATAAGGTTACACTCAAAGCAAGAAAGTGGATTAGTACTAGTAAGATACTATATACATGTAATGTTATTTTTACGAAAGTTAATTGTTCAGAATAAATGGACTCAAAATGAAGAATTTTTTGTTGTTAGAAAAGCCACTTCTTCAAGCTCGTCAAGCCTTAAAATTGCAGTACTATGTAGTCACTCACACAAGTCGGTATGTGAATGTGGTTTGTAGGGTAGGGAGGGAAAATACAGAACAGGATGCACTCTGCATTTTGGGATCATTTGAACCAAAAATCCCACAAAAGCCTAGTCCCCATCTCTATCCCTATTTCATGATTCTCGGTTCCCACCCTCTGCCCCACTCAAATAAAGCCCAGAGTTACCTATTAGGCAAGGAATTGCCATTCCTACCACCAAAACTCTCAGAATTTGGGTTGGGCGTAACTCATCCCTACAAAACCGGCTTATGAGGTAAGGATTGCCCCCACTGATAAACACAACACAGGTCATATCATTAAGCAATGTGGGACTAAATACACCCCTTCAAAGCCAACACAATGAAGGTGTTAGGGGCTGCAATGAAGGGAAGCCAAAGTGCCGCAATTAAGGCGACCAAGGGCAGACTGAAATTAAGGCGGAAATTCCAACAAAAACTCATTGTAAAATAATGATATAAAAACTTAAAATAAAAGACAGAATGAAAGCCATAAATGTGTTCAACATTATAGGTCACTATGTAGATCTTCGCCTAGTGAAGATACTAACATCTCCTCTCCATCAAAACCTCATGAGTTTTCGAAGGGTCTTTCTAAGTCTAAATAATATGAAACTGAATAATTTGAACTATTTCAATAAACATATTTGTGCTATTAATATTACCTGAAGTCCAAACAAAACAAACACAAAAACAAAACAAGAAATGCAACTTCCTATCCTCACCTCTTGCTCAATGGCATCACCTAAAATGCATACGATCTGGATAACCTTAGCAGTGCCAGCAGCTCCTTTCTCAGTTCCTGACATCAACAACCCCATGATCTTATGCATCGTAATTACAGCCATCTTCTCGGATGGCAACTGAACAAAGAAAGGGGAGTAAACTGTTTTCCTCTTCCCGCTCCGGTACATCTCTTGCTCCTTCTCAATTTCATTCTTTAGAGGCTCAAACCAACCAAGAAATAATGACTTCATATAAGGCAAATTAGGTGCCAACTTCTGTCGACACATATCAACCAATAACTCCTGATACTCCTTTGCAGCTTCTTGCCATACTTCAGTCTCAATCTTCACTTGTCTTTTCTTTAACGCTTTGTATTTCCCCTCTTTCATGCCATCAATCAAATTCAAATGTCTTTTCTCTCCCCTCTTCAACTCATCTGCCTGTCTTTTCTCTTCCCTCCTCATCTCTTCCAACAACTCTTTAACTTCATCAATCCCGACTAGACCTTCCTCCGCATCCCCTTCCTCCAAATAGTTCGAAGAAAAAATCGCCTCACTTTTTAACCTAAATTCAGCAATCTTTCTCTTCTCTTCTCTCTTCACCTCCTCCGACAGCTCTCCAATTTCAACATCAACCTGAACAGAATCTTCCTCCGCATCCGTCGAAGAAATTGCCTCAGCAAAACTAGAATACCCTATAGCATCAAATGGAAAACCATCAAAACTGCGGTCTTCCTCAACATCAGCCTCAGCAACACTAGAATAACCTTTAGCATCAAATAGACACAGAGAATTATAAGAACAACAACCACCAACAAAATTTTCATTTAACTGAAACCGAGACTTATTCACATGCCCAGATTTATTTTGCTTTCCAGAACTATACATAATATCAGAATTAACAGGAAAAACTAAATTTCGAGAAAGAGCAACTGGTGGGCAAGGTGGACGGCGAACACTGGCACGAAACAACCCTTTACAAGCTTGTTTCCCAACGTTCCGCCACATGTTTGATGAAATGCCCAAACGAGTTTTTTTCACAAGATAACGATTTTGAGAAGGGATAATCAGAGAATCATGTCTCCTACTAAAGGAATTAACGGTGGTGGTGGTGGTGGTGGTTAACATCAAATTGTGCGGAACAATAACCATAGATGAAAATGGATAGAACAAAAAACGAAAAGAAGAGAAGAAAAGGGGTTAAGAGACGCAAAATTCATAACATGAAAATGGAATTGAAACTTGGAATATATAGTGGCGGCGGTTTAAGAAGAAGAGTGGGTTCAGTTTGTGCGATGAGAGTCGAGGGAGGAAGTTGGGCAGAGTTATGGGTAGCGGTTACGACTCAAAAACCCTCCTTCCCATGAGGATGGGGTTTTAGGATAAAATCATAAAGACAGTTTGAACCTTCACTTAAATATTATTTATATTTTTTTTTAATTGGCCTTTATTTTATTTTTTTACGCAATTGTAGAGATTATAATTCAAAATCAAAATATTATATAGAACGTACAATTATAGAGATTATGAATCGAAATCGAAATAGGTTATAATAAACAAGCAAATACTCTTTTAGGAGTTTTGATATTATCGAATTGATATGATTTTTTATTTCGGTTGAGAGAGAAGAGATCGAAATCGTCTCATTTGATTATTATTCAATCTTTTTTCGAATGTTTTCATGAAAAATATAAAGATTTAATTGTCTATTATGGTTGTCCAATTGATGGAGATGTTTTATTTTTCTAATCAAAGAGGTGTTCTGTAAACCGATAAGTTTCTCCTTTGAAATGGTTATGATAATTTAATGTCAATATCTTCTTCAAACTTTCTTTGGGAGCCTCCTTGGATTCGATGTGCGAATTGTATTTTCGTCCATTGAGTTTACTTTATTTTTCAACTCTGCTCCATATTTTGGATTCGATAGTCGAGTATCCATTTGTCTAGCGGATTTGTGTTTGATTCCATTTATTCTCCATTGGCTTAGATTTTCGACTCGAAATATAACCCATCCATTGAATTAGGCTTTTCTTGACTCTCGAGTCTTTGGGCCATTCTTTTTTTTTCGGCTCAGTATTTGATCCTTTTTGCAATGTTTTTCAATCCTTTAACCTAAAATGATCAAAATGGAATAAAACGAGATCAATCGAAATTTTCAAGACAATTTCTCAAATAAGCATGAATGAAGGGTTTTATGCATTTCTTCGTGTACCAGTAAGTTAATAGTGATAAACAAGTAAGTTATACATTTATCATCTCTCTCCAACATATCATTTTTTGCCCTAAAACAAATGTAAGAGAAACATCGAAACATGATCACAGAACTCGTGGTTTCCATTGAACATGGTTTTCTGTAACTTGTATGTCTTTGTCAACAGCTAAATTCAGGACAATCAAAATATTATTCAAAATAGAACATGTCTATGAATGAATTGCTATAAAAATGGATACAACCATACATTCCATTTAATTGACAATCAATCATTCATCTCTATTGACAAAGTGACTCCAAACACAATAGGAGAGATAAATTGTGATGGTTAAAAATCTAAGTCCAATTAGAAAAACTTTGATTGATAAAAATGTTTAAGTTAATTTTATAAAATATACAGAGATTAAGCAATGAAATAATTAAAAAAAGGAATATCAAAAAGATTGAGAGAAGGAAATACAACATAAAGAAACAAAGCACAAAAGAGATAAAGAGATAAGGGAAGAGAGAAATGATGGGTTATCATGAGCAGGAAGCATTCACATTGGACCAACACTTGCTTAAAGGTCAAAGACTCACCCAAACAAGTGAGAGGGACACCACATATTCACCTAAAACTTTAAGGTGATAGGTGTATGGGTCCTCTTACTTATAAAGTGTCCAACCTCCACTTTTATAAGCAACGTGGAACTTTGAACTCACAGTTGTTTCTCCACACACTAACACTTGTTTCTCAATAAGAAGTGCACCAGAGATTTATATATGTTAGCCATAAACACTTGGCATACTTTTGTTTCCAAGAGTTTCTACTAAAGTATTTTTTATTTTTTCACATGATATGCCCATGAACCTTCTTACAACCAAACAAGAGAATTTATACAGGTTAATCTTCAAACAAAACATAGACTTTAACAGACTAATCGTACAAACCAAACAAATCTTTTACCAAGCTGAGCTCAGAAACCAAACATATTTTTCACAAGATAAACTCAATAACCAAACAGAGATGTTAAAAAGATAATATCAAGAACCAAATAAAGTTTTTTATCGGATTGAGCTCAAGAACCAAATAGAGTTTTTTTAGGCTGAACTCATGAACCAAACAGAGCTTTTAAATGGTTAAGATCAAGAATCAAACAACAAGTCTTACAAAGATATTACACAAGAGAAAATATCGTATTGATTAAAAATACAATATTAGCACATCACCATTACAACAAAATTATCACATATATTTTTCACTCTCTCGACACTAAGGTAACTTTGGTGAAAACGTATAAAAAGTAGAAGAATAGAATATAAAGTGAGAGAAGACTTCAAATTCAAATTTTGGTGTGAAATAAAATGAGAAGCCCTTTTTATATAGGAAAATATTTGGCTCGAAAAGGAAATGATCTATGGGTATCTTGAATGTTCTAATTAATTAACCCTAGTTGTTAATTGATTAGTCACACCAAATATGAAAAGTTTATGAATTACACTGTCATTAACTGATGGAAGGCTTATTTAATCAGTTGAATGTGTTACAAATGTGTTAATCGATAAACCTTAATCTTATCATCGATTAACTAGTGTAAAAACACTCTAAATTGATTAAACTTGTTCTCAATCAATTAAGTACGTGTATAAAAAGTTTTACATGTGTTTTTGTAAAATAAGATAAGCCTTAAAACATATTTTAGTGTGTGTGTGTGTGTGTGTGTGTGTGTGTGAGCGAGAGAGAGAGAGAGAGAGAGAGAGAGAGAGAGAGAGAGTTGCCTTAGTATCTTGAGAATTACTCTTATACCTTTACATTAAATGACCACTCGGGCACGCACTAAGCATACTTTTACACTTCCTCTCTTTCACAACTTTGGAGCTTCAAGTCACTTTGACAGATTCATCAATGGCTTATAAACTCAATTGGAACTTGGCTCTTATAATTGATGAGGCTTGACATAGCTTATTGATCAGATGCCATCACCAGAGATTGTTAGACAATTGTTACCAAAGACTTCACTGAATGTCGTTTTCCCTAAGGTGTTGTCATCATTGATGTGACTTGATATTTGATCGCACGAAGAACATCTTGATCATTGAACCATCTTGATAGATAAGGATTCATAGAATTTAGTTTGATATAAGGTGTTGGCATCATTAAAACCAACAATATCATTATCGATTCCAGACAATTATGTGAGTGCATTCTTCCACTTAGTTATGTTTTGAATGATGTCAAAACTAGGAGGAAATTTAGCGGTTTTGTATATTGGCGGGTATCAACCAAAGTCTAGATGTGCATTGATCATATTAGCACTATCAGTACTCTATGCGTGTGACCTTATAGGTTCTCGCAGCGTTGGCAATAATATTAAATTACCTGTTTAATATTATAAACAGTGAGCGATATCTAGCAACACATCACTGCTACCCAAGTGACGAGAATGTCGTGTGATCTGACATAACCTTTCTGTGATAATTATCATATGTATAATTATCCTTTTGCCCTTATATCTATATTGAACACAAGGCATAGAATGTGTCACCCTTGTATAGTCCAATATTTTATTCCTTGATCCCTGAGTATACTTGATAACAACAAATAAGTCTAATATCTCATATCGAATTATTTGAGCATGACCATGTATTTTACAGTGATACTCTATCAAGGGGCCCACAGATATTACTTCCGTATATGTAGGAGGGGCAAATCCCATCTAGGTCACTCAAGTCCCTCAACATGATTTTTAAAGTACCCATAAACCATCTTTATGGTCATCCTGTTATGGACAACATTTGATTGGCAATAAAGTACTCGACTCCACATCTTGGGTCCATAGTGGTTTCAGGTCGAAAGGTGGTATACACCATTATCACTATGAGAATAACTTATGACACTTACATAACAAACTATTTAGTATTCTCATGGTAGGTCAATCCAGTATAAATATTACTCCTAATATTAATACCTACGTGGAGACTTGATATCTCATATCCATGACTTGTGAGATACAATCATCAGTCTACTCACATAATAGTCTCTATGCATTACTGTTTCCCTATTTGGCAATAAATCTTAACTACGAATACTTTAAGAATAACGTCCTCATGTTTAATGAAGTCTCACGATAAAGTCACACTTAATGTATCATTAAACATACTAATTATTCTAAGGACTCTATTATGTCATATACAAGTAACACAATAATTACAATGCCTAATAAGTATATATAACAAACACTATATATCAAGGTCATGATACAAAAGCATATACAACCAATATTGATTGACTATTAGGGCTTACTCCAACACTTCGCACACAGGATGGGTGAATTGTGTGTTTCAGAAAAATATGGTTTTGAAAAACTTTTAGTATTGAAATCAGAGTTAGAAAACATTTTAAAGTTATACCATGGAAAAATAAAAAGGCATAAGATAAATTGCAATAATGTAAAGAGTTAAGGAAAGAGAGAAGACACCAAAATTTATAAAGGTTTGGTCGAAAAAATAGTAGGACCTACTCCTCTCCCAAGAATTGATCTTGAGAATATCCAATAAACTTAAGAGATTTTAGTAGGTTAAACTCTTTAACCCCCTTATACAAGGAAAAATGAAGATTATGGCTAAATTCCAACCAAATAGCAAACACGAGAGAGAAGCAATGAGTCTCCCATCCAAATGAAAGAACGAAGTGGTTAGTCTCCTTTCCATAAGAATCTTGGAGTGGTTAGTCTTCAAGCTTCAAACAAACTTTGGGAACTTTTAACACCGAGATGAGCTTTCAAACCTAAACTTTGGTTTTATACCGGACTAACCAATGACCTATGAGATTTTACCACTGGGCTGATCTCGAACCGAAACAAGCTTTTAATATCTAGTTTAGTTGTAACCTAAACTTGGTTTTATCCAGGGTAACACAAATATATGAGATTTTATTATGGGCTAATCTCGAACCTAAATGAGAGACTTGATCACACAAATCCCAAACCCAGGCTTTTTATGGGTTTAGCTTCGAGCACAAACAAATAATCCCTAAGTGGATAAAATGTTCCTTGGTGAACTTACAAAACTATCCTTCCAAAATTACAGCTTCCTCACTCACAAAATGACTTTCTCGAAAAACACTTCGGCTAAATTCTTAGTGAGAGAAAGTAAACAAAAGAAATTTTAAAGAGAGAGTAAGAAGTGTGAAATGAAACACATTTCTGGATGACTTTGAAAGTGGCAAGGGAACTCTATTTATAGGCTAGAGGTTAGCACAAAAAAGGAAAATATTTATGGCCTTTCATGACTTGACAATCGATTGGGACATATACCAATTTATTGGTTGCCTTTGAATTAGTAGATTACTAATTCATAAATTGAAAGGAAATATATTTAGTCGTTACACCTCATTAAGATGTTGTCCTAATCACTTAGGGCACATTTTTTAGCTGACCCAATCGATTAGGTCAAGGTGCCAATCGATTTGCAAAGACAAAAATTTTCCCAGATCTATTTTGACATCTCCAAACTCATATGGCACGACTTCAAAGTGTATTTGAAAAAGTTTTCTTATGAAAAATAAGTTTAAAAGCAAGTTTATGTGTGTGTGATTTAGACAGGTATTTTTACGAGAACGCCCTTATGCTTTATGTAAGTTCTATGGTTTTTAGTTTGGCAATAATTTTGCTTAAACAAGTTCACAGCAAGATGTTGAGACAGATGTCTTGACAAGTCAGTCAGACAGCATGTTCAGCATGATGTTGGGACATGTGGCAGAACATGTTATACCAGAAGTTTAGGGTTGGGACAATTTGGTATTTAAAGTGTGAGATTTGATTGTATTTTAATTCACACAGTGTCGCAATCCAAGGAGGGATATTTTAGGAACTTCTATCTTGACATATTTGCATGTTTTTCATAAAAAGGATCTTGGAGACTTTTTAGGAAACTTTTAATTCAGTTCCTATTTATGTGCAGAAGATCTTGCAGAAGATTTGAATTTGTTATTTTGTGATTTGTGTTTTATTTTATTGAAGAGCCCAAGCCCATGTTGATCTGAAGGCTATTTAAAGATGAGTTCTAAACCTAATGCAAATAGAGAAGTCATGTTTTGAAAGAAAGAGTATTAGGGTTTAGAGAGTTTGTTCTTTTTGTTATTTGTTCTTTGTGATCCTCTCTTATTTCGTTAGACATTTGAGTTTGATTGTTTTTGTTTGTGCATTTGTGAGCCATTCATGTACTCCTTAGGTACTTGAATTGGACTGTGTTTTTTAGTTGTAATTACTCCTAAGCTTTTAAGCAAAGAGTGGATTTTTGTGTCTTTTGAATTGTGACTGCCAATATTTATTATTGTTGAGTTTTGTCATTGTTGTGTGACTGGTGGGAAGTGAGACGAGTCTCATATCTAGGAGTTCCTAGGTAGAAGTTAGCACGGGTATTGATTAGGTGAGAAGCTTGTAAACCTCTGGGTGTTTGTTGTGGCTTTGAACTAATACTATTATAGTGGATTTCCTTCCTGGCTTGGATGCCCCCAGATGTAGGTGATGTTACACCGAACTGGGTTAACAATTGACAGTGTTATTGTTTACATTCAAGTCTTTATTTTTTATGCATAAGTGTTGTATGTTGTCTTGTTCCCAATGTCCTGACATCTGTCTTGACATTTGGTATCTGTGTGCCAGAATTTTAATTGGCATCAGAGCAAGCCACCCTGTTCTATTTTGGGTGAGCTCCTGGGAGATATCATTTCTGGCATAATGGACAAGGTAGTATAAGGGAATGTGAACAGACCTCTCATCTTAGATGGAACCAACTATGACTATTGGAAGGCACGCATGGTGGCCTTCTTAAAATCCATGGATAGCAAAGCTTGGAAGGCTATCATCAAGGGTTGGGAACATCCTGTGATGAAAGATAAAGATGGGAAGGAAACTCTGAAGCCTGAAGAGGGTTGGACCAAAGAAGAAGATGAGTCTGCTCTTGGAAACTCCAAAGCTTTGAATGCCCTATTCAATGGAGTTGACAAAAACATGTTTAGGTTAATTAACACATGCATTGTAGCCAAGGATGCTTGGGAATTCTCATGACAACTTATGAAGGTACATCTAGGGTAAAGATGTCTAGACTTCAGTTGCTCACTACCAAATTTGAAAATTTAAGGATGATGGAGGATGTGAGTATCCATGCCTTTCATATGAATGTTCTTGAAATAGCTAATGCCTTTAGTGCCATAGGAGAGAAAATATCAGAAGAAAAGTTGGCCAGGAAGATTCTCAGACCTAAGAAATTTGACATGAAGGTCACAACCATTGAAGAAGCCCAAGATATAAGCAAACTGGGAGTGGATGAACTTGTTGGGTCACTTCAAACTTTTGAATTGGCTATCAATGAAAGATCTGAAAAGAAGAACAAAAGCATAACTTTCATATCCAACACTAATGATGAAGAGTTTTAATGTGACATGGAGACTGATGAAGGAATTTCTAATGTTATTGTGCTTCTTGGGAGGCAATTCAATAAGGTGTTGAAGAGTATGGATAGGAAGTTCATACCAGATGCCAATGACATCTTATCTAACATCTACAAACACATTGATCTTCAGAGAAAAGGAAGAACAAAGGAGAATCCAAATCAAGGTAGAGTTATCTAATGTCATGAGTGTGACGGTTTTTGTAACATTAGGCCAGAGTGACCAACATATCTCAAAAAGAGGAGTAAGGGACCTACTAGTGCCTGGACTGATGAGTCTGAATTGGAAATTGATGATGAAATTGCAAAACATGTTACAACACTTACTGGTAGATGTAATTCTGATAAAGATCTTTATAATGAAAAAGTCACTTATGAAGAGTTGGCTGCTTCTTACAAGGAACTGTGTGTCCGAAGTGAAGAAGTGTGTAAACTTGGAGAAAAGCAGAAGAATCTTATAGCTCACCTTCAGGATGAAAAAGAGAAGCTTTGAGTATCATCTCTAACCTTCAAGATGAAGTATCCCTATTGACCTCTAAAGTTGAAAATCTAACAAAATTCAGGATGCTAAATAATGGGTTGGATGAAACGCTTCAAGTTGGGAAAGAAGGTAAAGTTTTCACGAATATAGGGTTTAATTATCAGTTATTAAAAAGTAAAAGAAAAACCCATGTTGCTCAGTTTGTTCCTGGTGAAGTAAAGGGTGAGTTCATGATGTCTGACCAGATGTTGTAACATTCAGCCAGACCTCAGAATTCCCAAACCATAGGCAACTTCCAAGTTTGGAAATGCCATTACTGTGGTAAAAATGGTCACATAAAACCATTCAGTTACAAATTGTAAGGTTACCCGAAACACTCTCCTCAATCTAGAACTAATCATGTAAGGATTAAAACCAGACATGGATGTGATGCTGAGGAAGTGGTCACTAGTCTCATAGCCCACACATCCTCCAGACTCTCATCTAGAGAAGACTAGTATTTTGACAGTGGATGTTCTAGACATATGACAGGATATGAGAACTGTCTGGTCAACATCAAGTCTTGTCCTACCTGGTTTGTCACTTTTGGAAATGGTGCTAGCAGAAAAATCAAGGGAATGGGAAGGGTGGTTGGTACTGGACTTCCAAGTGTAGATGATGCATTTCTTGTAGAAGGACTGATTGTCAATTTGATCAGCATCAGTCAGTTATGTGATCAGGGGTTAAAGGTAAAATTCACTAGGTCTGAATGCTTGATTTCTAATGAGAAGAATTAGATTTTGATGAAGGGAGTTAGAACCAAAGGTAATTGCTACTTATGGGTTCCTCAAGAAACCACATGTTCTTCTAACTATTTTATTATTAAAGAAGAGATTGTGACTGAAGAGGGCCTTGAACCTAACAATGAGATACAAATCATGATGTCAAACCAAAAGTGGCAGCATTGCAACATAAATTGAAATGAAAAATTAAAGGGCAAATTGGGAATTTGTCCGTATGCAAAATTATGGCAATCATTATTGTGTAAGCATGAAATAGGATTTTTCTCTCTCCATTTAATTCTACACGTTATTCACTGCAAGTCGTTGCACCCTTACCATACTTTTCAAATTTTCAAGAAATATCCCTTCAACTACCCTACTGTTTTTGCTCTCCTCAAACTGTTCATCTCTCGCTTTCCCGCTAGTATCACTCAGAGCATTTTTCTCAACATGCAATCTGAATCCAAGATGTCCAACACTCCCGTTTCAACTCCTAGCAAGTGCTCTGAAGAGAAAAGTGTTGCTACTCCAACAGAGACTAGGGTTTTTCCTTCAACAACCAAGGTGTTCTCTCCAGACGTTATCACTGATGCGATACTTATCTCAGTTGTTGTTCCTCAAGCTACAACAAAAGGAGAAGTCAAACCTTCTGGTACAAAAAAAGCTAGAACCTTAAACGTAAATAAAGACTCTTCTTCTTCTTCTTCCAAGAGTGTTCAAAAACCCCGTAGTAATAGAAAATCTGCATCCTCTGGTACTAAGAAACCTATATCTATGAGGAGCCTTTATCTTGACCCTCTTCCTACCCCTAAGGAATCCTCTGTTTTGAGTGTTGATTTACCCTAAAATAATTGAGGTTGCACCTGCTATTTCTGAGCTTAATGTGAATGAGTCTGCCTGTATTAAAGAACCTAATGTTGTTGTTAACTTAGGTCAAATTGATTTGAGTACTTTTGTTCAAGAAACAAGTGGTAAGAATGTTCTAGGATCATCTCCCAAATTCATATCTACTGATCCTAGCTCTATTGTTGTGCCAGATGTTGAGACATCTTTGGCCTAAACTGAGTAACTTTCTGAAAGTCCTCAGGAAAATCCTAATCTGAGTGAGGCTGAAAAGATGACCATTGATAGAACCCTGCGTATGTTTATTGTTAGTGTTCTGAAGGAAACTAGACCTGAGGTTAGGCCAGATGTTTCTATGTCTATTGTTTAAACTACTCCACCCATTGAGAACCATCCAGAAAAATCTCAAAGTGAGGCGGTTACAAAATCAGCTTCCTTTGATCTCTCTGAGCAGAATGTCCAGAAAGAAGTGGATGTCAATGAGAAAATTGGCTCTGGTAAGGAAGATATGTGGATTGATGATGAAGGAAGGTCCTCTGATAAATAAGAAAATGTTGAACCAAGAACTCCTGAAGCTATGCATGAATTGAACTCAGATGATGAGCCACTGTCTAAGAAACTAGTTGCTAGTATTGCCAAGAGGTTAAGGGCTAAGAAAGGGAAGTCTGATGCCTCGACAAGCAAACAACCTAAGTTACAAAGAGAAATACAAGTGTAGGACCCGAGAAACGCTGGAGCAAGGTTGTGACCCGTATATCCAAGAACAAATCTCTGAAGAGGAAGAAAGCCCCTTCTAGTGATTCTGAATATGAAGTGAGTGTTGAATCAGATGTCCAGGACATCGTGCCTTCTACATGAAAAGTTGTATCAGGGAAAAAGATACATGCAAATGTTCTAGAGGTGGCAATTGATAACATTTCCTTCCATTTTGTAGAGAATGTTGAGAAATGGAAGTTTGTTTGTCAAAGGAGGTTAGCTCTCAAAAGATAACTTGGAAAGGATGCACTAGAGCTTAAAGAAGTGGTGAGTCTCATTGAGCATGCAGGGTTGATGAGAAGTGTTGCTAGAGTGGGTAAGTGTTATGAAATGCTAGTGAAGGAGTTCATAGTAAACATTCCTACTGATTGCAACAACAAGAAGAGTAAAGAATATCAAAAGGTATATGTGAGGGGCAGGTGTGTTGAGTTCTCTCTTGAGATCATAAATAGGTTTATGGAAAGAAATGAGGAATAACAAGCTAAAGTTGAAGTCAGCGATAGCATGGTTTGTAAGGAGATCACAACCAATCAAGTGAAGAATTGGCCTAGAAAAGGCAAGCTATCTATTGGAAAAATGAGTGTCAAATATGTTGTTCTGCATAAAATTGGGGTTGCTAATTGGGTGCCTACAAATCACTCATCTACTATTGCTACAGGGTTGGGCAGATTTATCTATATAGTTGGTACCAAAACTCCTTTTGATTTTGGTTCATTTGTTTTTTATCAAACCTTGAAGCATGTGGGTTCCTTTGCTGTCAAACTGCCAATCGCATTTCCTTCCTTGATTTGTGGAATCATCTTGGGTCGGCATCCTGGTATTCTGACTAATTTTGATACATCATGCAAGAGGGAGGTACGCTTATCTTTGCACTATAAGCTATTTGAAGGGACACATGTCCCAGACATTGTCATGACATCTGACAAAGGAGCCGTTGGGTCAACTTCAAAAACAGGAGTCTTGGCTGAGTTAAAAGAAACCTACAAGGAGTTGGATGAGACTATAAAAGCATGCACTGAAAGAAAAATCAAACTTGAACAAATTACTAAATCTTTGACAGATGAGGGATCTGAGGGTGACTTGATTGATACAGAGGAGGAAGCAGGAGATAGTGATGGAAATGTTGTTGCCAGTGGAGATGAGAATTCTCAAGACCGGTAGCAGCTTGTGTTGTTTGTTTGTTTGTTTGTTTGTTGTGTTTGTTTTGCAAGTTATGCCCTGAACTGCTACTTTTGTGCACTTTATTTGATGCTGGGATGTAACCTTGACTAAAAATGCTTTCTATTTCTTGCTCTATCTGTATTCGTGCATGTTACATGTTCTTTTCCTGTGTTTGCTAGTAGTCGTTTCTTCTGATAACTTCTGCTCATAGGAATTCTTGGTCTATTTAGCTTTTGTCTAATTTATGGATAAAAAGGGGGAGTAATGTGACCTGAGAAGTAATGATGCTGACTGGGAGGTGTGTGGCCGTGCTCTCAAGGGGGAGCTTTGTGACAGGGAGAGTGCTGTCGTTTTTGTGATGTCAAACAATATGTCTTTACATTACCGTTTCCGTGATGTAAGACAAGATGTCTTGACATTAGTTTTGTTTGCTGAATTGTTGGTTATGCAATTCAGGGGGAGTGAAGTTTTTGTTTGGAGTTTTTTTCTTGCTGTGTGAGAGTTTATTTCTCTCTATGAGGCTGGTTTTCTTTTTTCGCTGCGTGTGCCTCTGATTTGTGCTAGTGTGCTTTTGGCTATCTTGGGTTTATTTTTGGTTCTTCATGCAAAGGTTGTTTTAGACAAAATTTTCTAAAGGGGGAGATAGTAAGTTCTATGGTTTTTAGTTTGGCAACAATTTTGTTAAAACAAGTTCACAGCAAGATGTTAAGACATATGACTTGATAAGTCAGTCAGATAGCATGTTCAGCATGATGTTGGGACATGTGGCAGGACATGTTATACCAGAAGTTTATAGATGAGACGATTTGGTATTTAAAGTGTGAGATTTTATTATATTTTAATTCACACATTGTTGCAATCCAAGGAGGGATATTTTAGGAATTTCTGTCTTGACATATTTGCATGTTTTTCATAAAAAGGATCTTGGAGAATTTTTAGGAAATTTTCAATTCAGTTCCTATTTATGTGCAGAAGGTCTTGTAGAAGATTTGAAGTTGTTATTTTGTGATTTTCATTTTATTTTATTGAAGAGCCTAAGCCCATGCTGATTTGAAGGCTATTTAAAGAGGAGTTATAGACCTAATGCAAATAGAGAAGCCATGTATTGAAAGAAAGAGCATTAGGGTTTAGAGACTTTGTTCTTTTTATTATTTGTTCTTTGTTATCCTCTCTTATGTCGTCTGACATTTGAGTTGGGCTGTTTTTGTTTGTGCATTTGTGAGCCATTCATGTACTCCTTAGGTACTTGAATTGGACTGTGTTTTTTAGTTGTAATCACTCCTAAGCTTTTAAGCAAAGAGTGGATTTTTGTGTCTTTGGAAGTGTGACTTCCAATATTTCTTATTGTTGAGTTTTGTCGTTGTTGTGTAACTGGTGGGAAGTGAGAGGGGTCTCATATCTAGGAGTTCCTAAGTAGAAGTTAGCACGGATAGTGATTAGGTGAGAAGCTTGTAAACATGTGGGTGTTTGTTGTGGCTTTGAACTAATACTATTATAGTGGATTTCCTTCCTGGCTTGGATGCCCCCAGATGTAGGTGATGTTGCATTGAACTGGGTTAATAGTTGACTGTGTTATTGTTTACATTCAAGCCTTTATTTTTTCTGCATAAGTGTTGTATGCTGTCTTGATCCCAGTATCCTGACATCTGTCTTGACATCTGGTATCTGTGTGCCATAATTTTACTTTATAATGTGTTCACTCAGACTAATTGAGGTAGGGCTTTCATATACTTCAAGACTTATTAGATGCTTCACCTTATAGACACTTGCTTGAGTTTAATTTTAAAATGAGGCTTAAATTACATTCCATTTGGTTTCCATCATCAGACAATCAAGTACATTAAACCCTAATATCCTGATTTGCATTGTTAAGCTCTCAACTGTTTTATGCTTGACTTTAGTTATTATCACTATCTAGGGCATGATCATATTTAATAATTACCATCTTCAAAATCACATTCTATGACCTGCAAAACAAGGTTTCATGTTCTCTTCCTTTTTACGATGAAGACACAACTCTTAGAGATGTGATAAAAGAACCAAAAAAATATTTAGAGTAATCAAACTCCCCCTCAATCAAGTAGAGAGTATACTTGAAGCTAGCGGGATTATACATGAGTGAATCTCACACTCAAAGATACAACAGAGTCGCGACCGAACTTTATTTAGTCCCAAAGGACAGGGAAAATATCGATAAAACCCAAGGGGAAGAGAAACGGGTAAGGGGGTCGGTTACACGAAAGGAAGGTACTAGCATCTTACGCATCCGTCGTACTCGACGGGAACCATTTCACTTGCTTCTAGGCTTGGATGGGTTATCTATCTAAAGGCTTCTAACTAAAAGAAAGGAGAGAGAAGAGAAAAAGGAAAAGAAAGAAAGTGCTCGCGGAGGATCAGGGCCCTCATGCCTACGTACCCTCATAGTGCAATGAGGAAATCAGAGCACCGTAGTTCATGGAACCAGGGAAAGAAAAGAAGAATGGAAGAAGGTGGCTCGCCAAGATTTCACAATCTCGTGCCTACGTATCCTCATAATGCAATGAGGAATTCAGAGCCTACGTAGTTCGGGGAACAAAGACAAGAAAGGAAAAGGAGAATGGTGTCAAAACCAAGAGCAAAAGAAGGAGAGAAAACTCCGCTGGGGATTCAAGAGAATTGGTGTCAGAACCAAGAAGAAGGGCAAAGGCAAAGATAATAACTATGTTGAGGATAAAGCGCAAGAATGGTGTCAAAACCAAGAAGATAAAGGAGCAGAAGAATAAAAGTGACTCAACTGGGGAGTAAGAGAACAAAGTGACTACACTGGGGATCAGAGGGTTAGCGACCCTACTGAACTAGCAAAGGGATGGTGTCGAAACCAAGAGAAGAAAAGGATTCGGTATGTTAACTGACTAGCAGTGGTTAACCGAAAAAAAGAGAGATCAAGGCTCTGTGGGGAACAAGGGTTTGGTGTCAACAGGCAGGCTGTGATGAACCAAGAGAGAGAGTACTGAACCAAGAGAAGGTGTTTGACTCTGAAGGGATTTCGGTATATTAACTCATAAACAATGGTTAACCGAAAAAAGAAAAGATTGCAACTCTGCGGGGAGAAAGGTTTTAACAGATAGATTGTGATCAACCAAAAGAACGGGTGTAGAACCAAGCGAAGGTTATGAACCAATGGACGGGTGTGGAACCAAGCAAAGGTTATGACCTAAAGGACGGGTGTGGAACCAAGCAAAGTCGTGACCCAAAGGACGGGTGTGGGACCAAGCGAAGGTCGTGACCCAAAGGACGGGCGTGGGACCAAAGAATGGGTGTGAGACCAAGTGAAGGTCGTGACCCAAAGGAAAGGTGTGGAACCAAGCAAAGGTTGTGACCCAAAGGACCGGTGTGGAACCAAGCAAAGGTTGTGACCCAAAGGAGTTCGGTGCACTGACGGAACAAGCAGTAACTGACCGAAGAAAGGGTATTTGAACCAAAAGAAGGTTACTAACCCAAGGGTGCGAGTATTCGAACCAAAAGAAGGTTACTAACTCATAGGGTATTAGTTTTAACATAAAGACTGTGATTAACCAAAGAAGAATGAGTGATTAACCAAGAGAAGGTGATTAACTCAAAAGGTGCTCAGTATGTTAATAGACGGGCTGTGGTTAACTGAGAAATGGGTGATTAACTAAGAGAAGGTGATTAACCTAAGAGGAACTCAGTATGTTAACAGATAGACTGTGGTTAACTGAGAAGAAGTGAAAATCGTTGTTTTAACTGACAGGCAGTGGTTAATCAATCAAAGGGAGAAGAACCAAGAGAAGGTTGCGAACTCCGCAAGGGTTTCGGTGTTTAACAGGAAAACTGTGTTTAACCAAAGAAACCAATTGAGACTCTTCTGGGAAATCAATAAGCAGTGATTGACCACAATAAAAGGATATTGAGGCAAGAGACGGGTGTTAACCCAAGAGACAACAATCTTTAACCAAGGGAATGGTGTTTGATCAAGGAGAGATTGAAAGGTGCAAGAGTGATCAAGGATCGACTCGACTGAGGATTAAGAGACACTACTGCTTGGAGATAAAGATGATTATTCCAGGCACATGGTCATTCATCCCCTACTCAAAGTAATCAAGATGAGTGTAGGAATTCTCAACTCTCATCTCTTCTCTAGCACCAAAGTATAGTGCAAAAATTGAAACGGACAGCATAACAACGCCAGTTTGTACAGTGCTCCAGCGCGTCGTGCGAACTTCCGACTCAGCAAGGGATCAAGAGAACAAGGCTCTAAAGTATCCTAAATAGAGGGGAAAGGGAGAATCAACTAATCGAAACATGGTTTCGATTAATCGATCAAAGGGAGTGAGTAAGCCAACAATCTTTCACAAGTCGAAAGATCGTCAAAGCAACGTGTGAATTACTGATTGTACATGGTTAAATTTGCTCAATAAAGAACAAACTTAATGTGACCAAGGATGAAATTGCAAAGGCAGTACCAAATATCAATTAGTATGCATCACAAATCATGTTAACATGTGAACAAAGGTGTGCAAGAATCAACATGTTCAAACAATGTCAAGAACGTAAACAATTACAAGAATCGATAAATCATGCATCGAAATATTGTAAGCATGCTTCAAACAGAGGCTAAACAGCACCTAAAACATCCACAAATATCAAGCATATCAAGCCATGAAAGTTAGATGAGGAAAAGATATCAAACAAGCTTGAAAATGCACTAAAATGGCACTCTGTTATAGTGGTAATCGATTACCACATGCAGGTAATCGATTACCTGATTGAAAATAGTAGAATTAGTGAAAATTTGAGCAGAGTAATCGATTACCCCCATATAGGTAATCGATTACCACTGTAACAGTGGCAAAAAACAACTTTTCAAGAAGCACTTTCAGCACCTAATCACTTATCCAATCCACCACATGTTATGGCATGCATTTATGCACGAAAATTACATCATGTATGAGCATTTAAACACAAATTGAAAGCATTAAACATGAAGATCAAAGATCCAACAATCACATGATTTATCGAACCGAAAAGCTATCGAAACTACATCGTAAACGCGCGAAAGTGATCGAAACAGTAGATTAAGCAAAGAATAACCAACCTACAAGGCGAAGATTTGCCTTGGATGTTGTTGAAAAGGAAATGTGATGAAATTAAGTAGAGAAAACCAGAGAATTCTGCACTTGCACTTCGAACCGTAGTGAAACTGAGCAAAATGCGATAAAACTCCAAAATCAAATTTGTATCGAAACGATTGGAGAAATCACTTGAATTGAAGTAGAATTTGCTGTAATTCCAGAAATCCAAGCAAAATAGAAGATGAATGAAGGCTTAAGCTCAAGAGATAAGAAATTTCAATGTGAAAATTGCTTCTCTTCAATGGTGGAATTGAGCTCTAGTGTGGTTTGGGGAAGAAGATGAAGATGAATGTGTAGAACTTGCAGAAAATGCAGAAAGAAATGAGAGAATTGAGAGTGAAGAGAGTAAGGAATTGTGAAAATGATTGTGGATCCTTTGTGAAATGGTGGAGCTTTGTTTATATAGAGGCTAGCTTTGGAGTAGGCTAGGTTTGGGATGTGCTTTGGAACTAGCCTTGGATTTAGTTACACCCAACTCACTGAGTTGAAAGTTGACTCAGTTAGTTAGTTGGTTAACTCAGTGGAGCAATCCCAATGCAAGTCCAATCCAAAGGTCCTCATGCTTGGAAGTGAAGCAACATGATAGTCTTAATTCAAAGTGATACATTGGAATAAATGTAAGTGGAGTGTCTTGAATGGTCTTGAACTGTCTAGAATGTTCCACACAATGCTAGAACCAAATGGAACACAAGAGCAAAGAGAGTGAAAAACTGTTGTCATAAAAATGCAGCAGAAACTGCAAATTTGCACAGGGTAATCGATTACCCTAATTTTCCTAGCAAAGTGGTAATCTATTACCACAGGCAAAACTTGCCCAAATTGCTTAGAAACAAGTGTTGTGGTCCTGGTTTCGATTTTCCACCTCTTGCTTTGATGAATGGGCATGGAAACCCTTGTTTTGTGCTTGTATTGGTGATGTGATGACTTTGTGAAAATAAGATTAATCGGGCGTTGAAAACCTGAATATTCATGCAACAAAAACACAGAGAAAAAGTGTGAATACATATGCCAGCGATGCGAATGCATATGCTTATGCAAAAGGCAAAAGGGGAGGTCAAATTTCGGGTTACGGCAATACTCTACTCCCCCTAGGAGTATACTTATCCCCCTTTGTCGAAATAAAAAAGGCAAGTAAAGATGCATTGCGATAAATTTAAATATGCAAACATGAGCAATTAAACATTTCTGAAAAGAAAAACTTATTTTATTCATTAATAGAAATTACTCGGAATTAAAAGTACAAAAAGGGAAATTGCAAGGAAAGTTAGCAACATAAGCAAGTAAAAAAATAATTAATTCATCTCATCATCATCACCATCATCATCATCATCGTCATCATCATCATCATCATCATCATCATCATCATCATCATCGTCATCATCATCATCATCATCATTTCTTGGAGTGAATGGTGAAATGAGGTTTCTTTTCTCTATTCTTTCAATGAGCTTGTTAATATTTACAAGCATTTTCCTTTGCTTATCATGAATATCATTGAGGGTATTTGAGGAGGATGGAAGAATATCATTATTTCTTTGCTGCCTTAATCTTATTGGAGGTAATGAAGCTAGTTTTTTCCTTGAATAATAAATCCCATTTTGCTTACAATTGTTTGCTATATCGTTGTGTGCATGAATTTTGGATCTTCTTCTTCAAAATCATAGCCTATGTAGGTCAATAGTTTTGTGATTAGTTTGGCATTGGGTAAGGTGATGTTTTTCTTTTTGCCATCCAACATGTGGTGAAGTACGACGCGTTAGATGATAGGCTTCGATCTAGGGGGGGTGAATAGATTACAAATTTAAAAACAAAACTTTTGGCAAAAATTATTTTCAAAAGTTTTATGGCAAAACGAAAACAACCCGAATCGAATCGTCTAACCGAACCTAATATCTAAAAACTCGGATATGCGTAACGTAAACCAATTGGATGATAATGAACACAAATTATTCAACAATGATCAATTCATAAATCAATTAAAAGTTAAGCTATACGTAGAACTTATTTCCAATGAACAAAAATCAATTAAAATACTCAAAGTTAAATTATCGAACACTTTGTGTGCGATCGATAACGTTTGGAAATACAACTTGTTTTGTTGATGTCAAAAGCCAATCACAATCAAAGTGATTATGATTATACCAACAAAAACACTTTAAAAGATAGTTAAAAAACAATTTTCAATCGAATTGATCAAAACAACAATGAACTCGATAATTTGTAAGAACAACAATTTAAAGAGATAGAGAGAGATAGAGAGAGACACAAATATTTATTTAGGAAATTCCCCAATCAGCCACGCTATGAGTACGTCTGCCCTCAATTTGAAATCGAATTGAGATACGTGCAATTCAGCTTATCTTTGCAAAAATGTTTATACAAGAGATGAAAAACTCTAACCCCACAAACCTTATGGTTTTTGTTGATTCTACCACCTCCAAACCCTTGATCAAAGTTTGATAAAGTCATCAACAATCCTGCTACAATCCACCAGTTCTTGACTACTTGCTTACAAGAGCTCCTCGTCTTCAAGGTTTTCGCTCGGTCGGATTAATCCCTAGCACACACTTGTTGAACCCAAGATTCACGAACACGATTCACCATCTCGCACTACTCCCTTGCAAGGAACCACCTTGTCCCAAGGTCTTCACTCGGTCGAATTCATATTTGCGTTATCTTGTCCAAAACCTTTAAATCACAATGATCTTGAAGGAAAACCCCAACTTTGTTTTTTATTTGAAACACACAAAGATCCCAACCTAATATTCTTGATTACACCAACCTAATTGGATTTTATCAACCCTAATCTAGATGGTCACCCAATAAAAAAATGATTATGTGTAGTTTGATTGTGTGTATGCATAGAAGAGAGGTTGAAGATGATGAGATGCTTTGTAATTCTAGTTTCGTTTAGGTTTTACACTAGTACCTTACTAGAATATGATGCATGTATGAGTATAGATATGCATGAGAGGAAATAGGAAAAAGGAATGCAAGAAAAGAATAAGAGGAAAACAAAATTTGAGTTTTTGAAAGCATTAGGTCGGCTTATGAAAGCAATAGGTCGGCCTATATAAGTAACAGGTCGACCTGTAGAAGTCTTAGGTCAGCCTATTTAAGATGATCTGAAGATAATGGCCACATGCTTCATTCTTGGAGCGTGGAGGTCGGTATATCTAAGCTATATGTTGACCTATACTAAAGCAAAAGCTTCTATAGGTCGACCTGAACTCGTATGTGTCGGCCTATGCAACATTTTCAACACTTAAAACTCATTTTTGATGTATGAAACATGCCTAAGGTATTTCCAATCATTTTCAAACTTATTTCTATGTATCCTAATGCCAAGATGATCAATTCACTTATAGACTTTGGTAGATACTGCCCAATATACAAAAACGATAAATTTCCTCCTAGTTTTGACATCATTCAAAACATGACTAGATGGAAGAATGCACTCACATACTCCCCCTTTTTGATGATGGAAAAACTCGAATCATATAGAAGTTGCATTTTTCTTCGGTACACTGAATAACTCCCCCTGAATGTGTGTATTAACCTCTTCATAATCTTCTCCCCTTTGACAACATCAAAAAGAGACAAGTAATCCATTAGAAGTATCACATAAATACACATTTCACATATGTATTATACTACACAAAGGCAATTGCAAAGAATAAGTGGTGCACTCACATACAACTCATATGTAAATAACACAAGCTTAATAAACACCCCAACAATACTCATATTTATTCAATTTGATAAATCATAGTACAAGTATTGCATCAATACATAAACCAAACAACATAACAACAAACCAAACAGAAATAAAAAATGCATGGAGACACAAAAGAAAAACTAGATACATGACCAACATGAAACAAATTCTAAGACACACAAAAGGAACAACTCAAACTTCACACATCACTGACTTCCGCGACCTCCAGGTCTCACTCCATGAAACCAGCCTTGACCATCACTTCCAAATTGACGGTCCAGGAAGTCACACATTTCTTGATAAAAATGTGTATAATGATGATGGTCTTCATTTTGGGCAGTAATCATGTGATTAACCCTCGCAATGGTGGTAGTTGTATTTGCATCAATTTCATCCTTTAAATAAAACCAACTTCTCAGTTACAAAAGATGCAAAATCCTCAAAGTTCGCATCTTGAATTTTCATGTGTTCTTGCATAGTGTAGAGCTGCTCCATTTGAGCATCTTGTTTGATTAAATATTTTGAAGAAGTGTTGTGATGGAGGATTGATCTCCATAGATATCATCATTCCTTTGACCAACTTCATGGTCCACATCGTGCATAGGTTCATCATCAACAACATATGGCTCGATAGTGGAGTCAGTAAATTCTGCAGAATCATTAAATTTGTACACCTTTCGTCCATTTTTACCCATCCTAAGGTAATATACTTGATGTTCCTCATCCTAAAAGTACCCTATATTTGTTAAGGTACGTTTGGAAAATTATTGAGTTGGGCCAGGCGATATGAGCAGCATGTTTGGCATGCCAATATTGAAGAAGTTGAAAATTTAGAGATCATAGACATGTAGCAGAAGGATGTACCTTTATTACACTCTTTGATTGTGAACATTCAGTAGATGAAGTAATGTGGCAAGTTGATATGAATCTTGTGCAGAAGAATATACACAAGATGGATTTCAACACTATCTACTCTTGAGTACCCTCCTTTCTTTGGGTGTAAAATGTGTGAAACCAACCATATCAGAATCCTTGGAACCATCTACAGTTGACTGACAACCAGTGCATCACGACAGTCCTCCTGTGAGTGCAACTTCTCCGTTAGATGTTTTTCACGATGTCAAAACTATAAGAAAACTTAGTATTTTTGTGTGTTGGACGGTATCTCAGAGTTTGTGTGGCACCCTTGCATTAGAGGTCTTAGGAATCATCAAAAACCACTTCAAAATTGTCCACAATAATGAAATATATTTTTCTGTACAAAAATGTATTACATGTGTCGGTACATACGCTTTTCAGGCCGACACATGTAACTCAATAATGAAGCCTGTAGCCTCTGTCAAAGTCAGGTCAGCACATAAGCCTTTCAGGCCGGCACATATTGTAACATCAGTTTTATGTGCCGACACATACGTTCTTCAGGTTGGCACATCTACTGCCTTAAATAAGGTTGTAGTCTCTGTTTCCTTTGGCTCGACACATACATGCTTCAGGCTGGTACATCTACCGTCCTAAATAAGGCTGCAGTTTCTG
The DNA here is from genome assembly GCA_022829125.1 of Lathyrus tuberosus. Lineage (NCBI taxonomy): Eukaryota > Viridiplantae > Streptophyta > Magnoliopsida > Fabales > Fabaceae > Lathyrus > Lathyrus tuberosus. The sequence continues at coordinate 2,472,165 of JALAZF010000552.1, read as the reverse complement.
GTTCATTTGGGTCGGCACATAGGTCCTTTGAGGTCGGCACATGCTGTTATTTTTTACAGTATGTGCCGGCACATCCAACGTTCAGGCCGACACATGTTATTTAAGTTGGTCAATTTTGTTCATTTTTTTACTCCGGAAATTACCTCCTTGCCACCAATCTTCCAAAATTATAAATACATCATTCATGCTTTATTCCAAATCGGTGATACCATAAAATTAGCCTGCATTTGCTCATCATTTTCAACCTCCATCCTATGTCTACACACTGACAAATAACCCATAATAATCTTTTGTTGGGGTGCCAACTAGGCGAAGGCCTGATAACGTCCGATTAGGTTCTTGTGTAGCCTAGAATATCGGGTTGAGATTTGTAAAGGTCTTCATCCGGAAAAACCGCAGGTTTGTCCTCCAAGATCGTGTGTAGATTTAGGGGTTTTCGTGGAAGACGTTCAAGAGAGGATTACGACGTTGTGAAAGCCTTTGGAGATAAAGTACGCAAAGGATCCTTTGGAGATAAAGAACACAAAGGATGTAACGGAGAACGACGAGTCGAATTGAAGTCTTGTGGAACAGTCGGTGCAATTGATCATGCGTGAAAGCTTGGAGATAAAGAACTCAAAGGAGTAGCAATATCGACAAGTCAATTGGCATCCATTGTTATATTTTTCTTTTTCAAGATTAAAAGAAGAGAAGGGGTTGAATCAACATCAAAACCAGTGGTGTTTGTATGGTTGCTATTGAACACTTCTCCTGTACATCGATTTTATGCATAGTAAGAAAGTATCCTAATTCCACATTGGAAATTAGGCGCAGCTGTACCCACACGCGAGGACGAAAGTGGGGAACTGCGTAAACAAATCCTCATGTCAATCTCTCTATTATCTCTTTACTTGCTTTATTTTTCATTACAGAATTTGTCAAATAGCATTGATCAATCGATCGACTCGTAAGAATTTTCCTTTGATCTTTTTGTTTTAACTTGATTGTTGATTAGCTTATAATCACTTTTGATTATAAGTTGTTTTCATATCAACAACAACACAAAGGAAAATTTGAAAATTCGTTCGCACACCAAGTGTTTGATAAATTGCATAGTTCAATATTTTTGCTCATTATCATTGGAAATATCATTACTAGGTCAATTAGTTTAAACGAGTAATAACGTGATACTCGATTAAAGGTTAAATTCAATTATTGTGTTTGTCTTTTCATAATTGGCTTTGCATATCCGAGTTCCAATAACTCGGTTCATATAAACGACTTTTGTTGATCCATACAAAAACCTTTCGCGTGCACTCTTTTTCAAATAACTTTAAAACCCAAATTTTATTTGGTGATTTTGGCTTGGGTGTCTATTCACCCCCCTCTAGACAAGTTGCGTTCATCTAACAAGTGGTATCAGAGCCCGGTTCATTCCGTGCTTCAAAACGCGTATTAGAAAATGGCTTACGAACCTATAGGGGATTATAAAAGAGCCCTAATTTTCACAGGAGAAAACTATAGTTATTGGAAATCTTGTATGCAAATTCATGTGAACACTTATGATAAGGGTGTTTGGGAGGCCATTCAAAATGGTCCTACTCCAATAACACATCGTGTTGATGGTGTTGATGTTCCTAAGCCCGAAGCACTATGGAATGAGGAAGATAATAAGAAGTGGGCACACGATTGGAAAGCAAAAAACATTATCGTATCCGCTCTTGGTGTTAATGAGTTTATCGTGTTTCTCACTGTGAGACCGCTAAGGCTATGTGGGACACTCTACAAGTTGCCCATTAGGGAACTAATGAGGACAAACAAGCCCGAATTAATACACCTAATCAATAATTCGAACTCTTTCATATGAAACATGGTGAAACCGTTGCTCAAATGCAAAAGCGGTTCTCACGTATTATTAATCGTTTAAACTTGCTACGTAATCCTATTTCCAATGCTATTGCTACTAACAAGGTTTTGAGATGTCTTATTCGGAATTGTTAACCGAGGGTTACGGCCATCAAGGAAGCCAAGGATCTTACAACACTTGATCTCACCACCTTGTTCGAAAAGTTAGAAGAACACAAGCAAGAACTCGATTGCTTGGAAAAACATGAAAAGAAGCTTGAGAAAAAAAAGAAAAAGGAGAAAGACACCTACAAGGAGGAAGGAACGAACCCTAAAGCTCTTAGGGCTTCAAGTTCAAGATCCTCAAAGATGAACATCTTTATGATAATGATGGGAGCAACAAATATGTTTCGGATGACGAAGATATGACTTTGTTTGTCAAAGAGTATCATAAATACTTGAATAGCAAACATGACATTTCTCGAAATATAACTTGTTACTACTGTTGTATGAAAGGTCATACTTTTTCCAAATACAAACTTAGGAGATTTTCAACCCCTAATGGCATTTCTCAATGGTCACCTAAGTGCAACAATTGTGTTACTCACCCTTAAGGACCCAACAAAGATTGGGTACCTAGTTTATCTTGTTGATGTTGCAGGAAAAAGTGTCTTGAGTCTATGAAGAAGTTGTGGGGCTTCATTTATAGTAACATCAAGACATTTGGTAGATAACATGTTCAAATCAAATTGACTTGGTGTCAAGAAGAAGGAATGTGTTTTCTAGAAGCATCAACAAGAAAGCCCTTTGGTAAAAGATATTGAGACAAATTAGAAAGGTGAAGATGAATGAATATGTGTTGAAAAGATTTTATTAATGGTACAGTTGGCATTTGTTAAAGATCTTGTTCTAAAGCTTTTCGTGAAATGCTCGTGCATACTTCGTTAGTACGGTGAGGTTGTATCATTTCATTTTCTTTCTAAAAGTAAGCCATGTCTTTTATCCTATTTTATTTAAAGGTATTTTAAATACATGCTGGATGTTATTTGTTCTTGTGTTCACTACCAAAAATTTCTAATTGAATCTGATTATTTCAATTTACATGCTTATAATGACCTAGATCAAATTTACATGCTTGTGTCGACACATGATGCAGTCAGGTCGGCCTGAAATGAAGTCATTTAAATTTTGTTGATTTTGATTCAGTATAGGCCAACACATAAGTCCTATGTGCTAACACATAAATTCATTTTTCAACTTTGTTTCAAAACTAATTCAGTATGTGATGGCACGAAAGTCGATTCATGTTACCTTTGATGAGTCTTGCCCAAGTAATGTTGGGAAAGGTATTTATTTTGATGGTGTAGGTGCATCTACGGAAGACATGCTCTATGAAACCGAAAAAGGGAATGATCAACCTAAAGTGGTGGACATTGAGAAGAAGGAAGATGATGAAAGTCAACAAGAGAATGATGGTCTTTCATTAGAGTGGAGAACCTCCAAGGATCATCCAATTGACAACATTATTGGTGACATAACAAAAGGGTTCTCTAAGCTTATGCAGGGAGAGTTTGAAATGAGTCTAATGGGGGAGTTAAACTACTTTCTTGAACTTTATACTATTGCTCTAACGTTTCGTTTTGAGTTTTTAACATCATATGAGTGCAACATTTATCCCATCAAGAGTGAGGTAGTATTGTTTCAATTTCTCTTTGAAAGTAAGACTTTTCTTAATGCATGATATTTGTTGGTTAAAGATGCTTGATATTTTCTTAAATGATGAAAACCATGAATGTTCATTTCCAAATTTTTTGATTGATAACCATTGTGTGTTCTCAATGTATATGCTTATAGTGACTTCATGTATTAACTCTTTCACATTTGTATAAGTTTGTTATTTATTGTATAAGCATGTGTTTTATTATTATTTTTTTCTAGCATGATAATTCGTTGCTATTGTTCTTTTTGTGGGTGTGTTATATGTTATGTCACATTTTCACGTTGGATTGAGTAGTGACATGTTCTTGTCGTTATGCTAGGCACATGCATGTGCGGCATCGAGAGTTCCATTGTGTTGTGTTACATAGTTGTGACGCTATTAGAAGCAACTTGAATAGTTTTCTCTTTGTTGCTGGTTATTCATCAACTTCGCTTCATTACATATATATGGGGATATGTGATTGTTTCTCTTCTGTGCAAAAATGCCTCTGAGTGATATATTACTATTTGTATTGGAATATGATATTTCTCACGATTTGCTTTTCATCTTTTTGATGTTGTCAAAGGGGGAGAAGAATATGCGAGATAAAGAAGGAAAGCACAAAGTCAGGGGGAGCCTTTGATATCAACATGAAATGCCTTGTCGTAAGTTTTGCCATCATAAAAAAGGGGGAGTATGTGAGTGCAACTTCTCCGTTAGATGTTTTGCATGATGTCAAAACTATAAGAAAACTTAGTATTTATGTGTGTCGGACGGTATCTCTGAGTTTGTGTGGCACCCTTGCATTAGAGGTCTTAAGAATCATTAAAAACTACTTCAAAATTGTCCACAATCATGAAATAGAGTTTTATGTACAAAAATTCACTACATGTGTCGACACATACGCTTTTTCAGGCCGACACATGTAACTCAATAATGAAGCCTGTAGCCTCTGTCAAATTCAGATCGACACATAAGCCTTTCAGGTCGGCACATACTGTAACATCAGTTCTATGTACCGGCACATACATGCTTTAGGTCGGCACATCTACTGTCCTAAATACGGTTGTAGTTTCGGTTTCATTTGGGTCGGCACATTGTGCTTCAGGTCGTCACATCTAATGTCCTAAATAAGGCTGTAGTTTCTGTTTCATTTGGGTCGACACATAGGTCCTTTCAGGTTGGCACATGCACTTATTTTTGACAGTATGTGCCGGCATATCCAACGTTCAGGCCGATACATGCTGTTTAAGTTGGTCAATTTTGTTCATTTTTTTACTCCGAAAATTACCTCCTTGCTGTAGCGCGATTTTTGTGGGTTCGAATCACTATCGCTTTGGTACTATAGTTCGATTCATTTTTTATCCTGCGAAGCTGATTAAGGAAGGGAAATAGATGTCTCCAATTAACCTTGCTTGCATACTGAGCTTAAACAGATGACTATTGGTTTACAGATGCTATAAAAAAGGGGGGTCTGTCTTAGGTTATTTTGCTTAAAAATATAGTGTCTGGACTATTTGCGAGGCCTTTAGTAAGGTGTTAGATCTGATGCTTTTGGTTGATTGACGGAGGTACTGGACTTTGAGTTTTTGATTAGTATGCTCGCTAAGATTTTGCAATCTTATGCCTACGTATTCCCGTTTAACGAAATAGGGAAATCAGAACGATCGTAATTCCCTCCAATTTTAAGGGAGGAAAAAGATGTTTTGGTGTCTTTTTCAAAGCCCAAGATTGAAGCTAAAAGGGTATTTGTATCTTGTTCAAAGCCCAAGATATGAAGCTAAAGGGTTTTTGACTGAGAGAACTTGTCATCTCTAAAGAGGAACTGTTGATGTTCGTATGCCTTGATCAAAGCACAAGTTTGATGCTAAAAGGTTGATTGACTCAACCGGGGATTTCTCTATACGAAGCCTAAGAGGAGGCTATTTCCCCAACAAGAGGGTGTTTATTATTTGTCTCGTATGAAGCCCGAGATAGAGGCTAAAAGGGTTGACTCAATAAGAGAGTATTGACAAGTGACTGACTCAACAAGAGAGTACTTTTATATGTCTTGTGCGAAGCCCAAGACGGAGGCTAAAGAGGTTTGACTCAACAAGAGAGTACTCTTATCGAAGCCCAAGACGAAGGCTAAAAAGGTTGACTCAACAAGAGAGTCGGACAAGTTGATTGACTTAACAAGAGAGTCTTTTATATGTTTTGTACGAAGCCCAAGACGGAGGCCAAAAAGGTTTGACTCAACAAGAGAGTACCTCCATCTGTCTTATACGAAGTCCAAGACGGAGGCTAAAAAGGTTGACTCAATAAGAGAGTCTGACAAGTTAATTGACTCAACAATAGAGTCTTTTATACTCAACAAGAGAGTGATTTGCTATCTCGTACGAAGCCCGAGATAGAGGCTAAAAGGAAAGTGACTCAATCCTTGCAGGGGAATGCAAATGGATTGATAGATCAGAAACCTTGAGGTTTTGGTTTGAGATAGTGTTAAACTGACTCGGGTTGGGGAATTTTGGGAGAAGGACGGGGTTTTAGAACCCACAAGTTTTAACTCGGCTGGAGATTAATCCAGAATCTGGGGTTTCTCCTATATTTGAAAGGTGCTTGAGAATGTCTTTGAGACTCAAGGGAATTAGACTGTCCAAGTCCACTGGTAGAGTTTTATCTTTTGTATGATGCCCAAGAGGAGGCCGACTCGTTTAAGGGATGAGTATCAACCCTAAAATTGGTCTGAAGGTTTTGACTCCTTTTAGAAAGACAGCTCTGACGAAGGATGACTAAGTTCTATTCCTATACCTGTAAGAGGTCTTCAGGGTCCTTGTATTAAGCCCAAGAGAAGGCATGAGAACTTCTAAGAAGCTGAAGAGTCCTTGTACAATGGCCAAGAGGAGGCGGGGATGTATTTAGGAAGCCTGTAGGTCCCCAAACCCAGAGAAGTTCAAGAAATGCATTTCACAGAGAAGAGATCATTCCAGAAAAGTTCAAGAATTTGGAAGAAACTCAAGAGATGTTATTCACGGAGAATAGATCAACTCTGGAGAGTAGAGTTTCTTTGACAATTTCTAAGAGTGACAGTCTGAGAAAAGGTTCACCGAGAATACTGCCTTTCTCTTTGTTCCATATTGTTTAACCCCAAGAGAAGGGAAGATTGTATCTGGAATCCTATGGGGGTCTTGTTTTGTTTGTATTCGAGAGTGACCAACAGGCTTTACCTAGTTCTAGACGTAGTTGTCAAGGAAAACTCTAAATAACTATACTAGTATTACACAGTTGATATGTGACAAGTATATAAAAGGATGTGAAAGAAGACTTATAGTGAAACAGCCCCACAATACAGTTATATACATATGAAAGCGGTAAATGAAAGCGGATAAACACTTACCCGTTGTAGAGCTTCCATGCTGTTTTGTTAGTTGTTCAACAAATAAATTAAAGAAAGTTTTGATAACAACATATATTTGAATCCAAAATCAAAGGAGAAAGTGCTTTGAAAAGATTGTTGGGGCTTGCAGCTCAAGGAGAGGCCCAAGTTTTAACGATGATCACACCGGTGTTTTGAAAACCGTACAAAGGGACTTATATAATATGTGAGGCCCAAAAAGTTTTTATGTACAAGGGGATGAGTCTTACACTCTATTAGAGGCCCAAAGATTTATTTTTGTACAAGAGATGGGATTTACAACTCAAGGAGAGGCCCAGGGTTATTTGTTTGAAAACGGCGATCTCGCCGAAGTTTTTAAAAACACAGTGGGTCTTATACAATATCTGAGGCCCAAATCATTTTGGTTTCAAAAAGGGGTTGGGTCTTACACTCTATTAGAGGCCCAAAGAGTTTGAAAATGAATAAAGATGGGTCTTATAGCTCAAGGAGAAGCCCCGTTGATTTTGTTAAAAAGCGACGATCACGCCGAACGTTTGAAAATATACAGAGGGACTTATACAATATGTGAGGCCCAAAGGTATTATTTACAAAAGGGTTGGGTCTTACACTCTATTAGAGGCCCAAAGTTTTTATTTTTGAAAAGGAATGGGACTTATAGCTCGAGGAGAGGCCCAATTGGTTTTGTTAAAAAGGCGATGATCGCGCCGTTGTTTTTGAAAATACAGTGGGACTTATACAATGACTGAGGCCCAAAAAGTGGTGTATTTACAAAAGGGATGGGTCTTACACCCTAATAGAGGCCCATGAGTGTTTGAAAATGATTGATGAGGGTTGAATTAATCAAAACCCTAATTTTGTTTAAAAAAGGAATTAATTTTGTTTAAAAAATTAATAAAATTATTGAAAACATATGAAAAATGAGTGTTGATATTGGATCAATGTTTCAAAAATCATGTTTATATCCACAAAATGATTGGAAACCAATTAAATTTGGAAAATCAAGGAGGAAAAAATATTTTAAATGTTAAAAAACAAATAAAAGATTAATTCTTTGCAAAAATATCAAGTATAGGAAATAAATAATATTTTTGGGAATTTTTGGAAAAATAAAATATTTAAACATTTTTGTGAATTATTAAAAAAAGAATCAACTCAAAATCATTAAAACTCAGAGAGAAATTAATTTTTGAATCAATTAAATAAAATCACAAAATTCAAATATTCAAATTTGTGAAAAAGCAGCCAAGAACATGGGCCAAGAACACGCGCGAAGGGAGTTTTGCTCAAATTTGCATTTTCTATCCAATCTCACTGAATACTTGATGAAATCACACAATCCACATATCAATCTGCTCGTTTTCACCTCACGATCATGTCCATGGTCTTTAATTTCATTTATTTTAAGCATGGACTAAGAAATCAAGACAAAACCTCAAGAACCCTAAAATTTGCATGAAGGCTGAGAATTTTGATACACGATTCAAACAAAGCAATTAATTAAGGGGAAACATTCTATGCATGATTATGAACATTTGGAAAAAGTATTGTGCGAGGAAATATGCATAGATTAAGAGATGACCAAGTTTAGGCTTACTTGAAGGTCGTGATAGCAAGAGCAATGTGATTTTTGAGTTGGAGGTGTTACAGATGAGTTGTGATGATCTGAACAGCTTCCCTACACCATATGGTGTGTGTTTGAATGCTTGGACTTGATTGGAAATGGCTGGATCACTTCATGGCATCTCAACTGCAACTTGGTTGAAAACTTGAGCAACTGGCTGGTGATTCTGAGAAATCAGTGTTACAATTGTGTGTTTAGTGTTTGATCAGCTCACATATGATGTTTATGAGGTGTTAGAGCAATTGGTTTGAGTGGAATTGCTCTATACTGAAAAATTCGAGAGTGACTTGCTAAGAAAGGCATTTTTGAGAGTGAGAAGATGATTTTGAGAAAGGCAAGTGTTATAGGCCTTTGGTGTACTTAAACTGAGCACAAATGAGCTCTATTTATAGTATAGCAAGTTTGTTTTGCAAGCAATAGTGAATGGCAACTGCAGCAGCTCATTGTCCAATTGCATCACTTTGGAATCTTAAGTCTCCTCTAGCCATTGACTAGAGGTTAGAGCACAGGCCTTTGGTTCCCTAGTTCAGAGATTATCCTTGACTCATTCAGTTGGAAAAGGCTCAATTCATGCCACCTTGGTGCAATTATTGAATGCTCCAAAACAAAAATGGAGTCTTGTCCCCCTTTTAGGCATTTTTAGGTTTGGCATGCTACTTTTAGTTCCAAAGACTTGGGAGGCTTATGGATAAGTGTTTGTCCCTCCTTGGTCTCCCCCTGAGGTGTTCAGATGGATAAACGTGTTTGTCATTTGCACAATTTGATCAAAACGAGCAAAATGCACAAATATGTCTTGCCATGACAGTTGCAGCAAGGCATATTGCCACTGTCATAACTCTTAGCTCAAATGGAATTTGATGGAGTTCTTGTCCATTTTTGGAAAGCTCTCATATGAAAAAAGTATGCCATGAGAAACAGATTCTGAAAAATTCCCCTACATTTTGTATCCAAGTGAAAAATTCCCCTACATTTTGAAAAAAGTGAAACAGATTCTGACTTAGTGAAAATTTCACTAAGTGTTGGAAAAAGTGGCATTTTCATGTTTTTGACATTTTGGTCACTCCATAACTAAAAATCCATGAAGAATTGGAATGAGGTGTAGTTGACACTTTTAAAGTATGCCATGAGAGCTACAAATCCATCTTTGGATCAGCCAAAATGGTTGCTTGGATCACAAGTTATGATCCTTAAAGTTGGTACCCCTAGCCCCTTTGTTCCATAACTTAGAAAATTTCTAAGTTTTTTATGGTTACTCCTTTTACAAGTTATCCCACTTTTCTTGATTTTTCTTGATGAATGATGATTCAAATCACACATTAACATTATTTGAGGGTTAGGGAACCATAATTGATCAAAATATCAAAAAGTCAAACTTTGACTTTTGGGCATAGTTGACTTTTTATCAGATGAATTCCAAACTGTGCGATCCTCTATGAAATCAAGTCCTTGACCTAAATCAAACTTAATGGATTGATTTCATAGGTGTTATAGGGTGTATTGAATCATGTCCCAAGGTTTGGGAGCATGTCCTGGTCAAAAGTCAAAGACACAGTTGACTTTTTCTGCGAAAACCGTAATTGTGGTTCTGATGAACTTGAAACTTGTGAATCAAGTTTCTTGGATCAATCCATTGTTGCAAATGGATCAATGTAGTGTATTAGGGACCCTAAAATCATGTCTTGAGGTTTTTCTCATGCTTTGTCCCAAAAATCAACTTAGGGGTGAATTAGGTCAAGAAAGCCTAATTCCTGATTTTTGGTGAATGCATCCCCTGAGGCTAAATTGACTTGATGATGGGGTCCATGAGGTCTCTTGGAGTATCTTGGGTTATGCTTTGAAGCATTGGATCATGCTCAGATGAAAATTTCCATCTGGAGGCCCTGGTCGACCAAAACCCTAATTTGGTGACACTGGCAATCTTGAGGCTTGATCCACTTGGAATGTTGCAGCGTTGTGCTTGATCCTTGATGTGGGAGTCCTCTTGATCCATCATGGATGTTTGAGAGGTTTAGACAAGTTGAAGATCATGTTATTCCTTGATTGATCCTTTGTCTAAGAGCTCTGAGAGGGCTTGAAACCCTAATTCTTTGATTGTAGTGAATGCTCACCCATCTATGGGGAGGCTAATGAGTATGAAAGTTCATCCACGTTGTGGTGATGATCTGCACAATGATGGGAAATCTTAGTGGTCAAAAATTGGGGTATGACAGATGCCCCTATTTAATCTTCTTGGACCTGAAGGTGTGAATGGCGAAGGTATTCAGGCATTCGGGGTCACTACAACAAAAATGAGTTTTGGCAACAGTAGAAATCCGCGGCCTAAAATAGCGAAACCGCAGTCTAAAGGTTTAGGGGACGGTTTTTCAAGCGTGGAATAAACGGCCGTTGCTTATTCTTATAAGGCACAGTTTTTTAACTTTAGCCCACAGATATTTAAACACGTAGCCTAAAATACATGAAGAGACCACGGTTTACTGAATTTGTTTCAACCACAGTTTACTATTAGCCACTGTTAAAAACCGTTGCTTTAACTATAAACTACGGTTTTTGAACTGAAATATTAATATTTGCTACAGCTTAAAACCGTGGACATTAGAATACTTTATTAAAAAAAAAAACTTGTATTAACGTTAGCAGAACATCTGAAAATATGATATGATTACATTATAAAATATGCTTTAACAATAGTAACCTTCCAGACCAATATAAATGTGCAAATTAAATAATATAATTTATCAAGAGAGACTTAATGGAGAAAACGAAGCATTAAAAAATATTTAATAAAAAGAGTAAATTATCCTACAAAAGTCTTTATCACATAAAATGAATTATACAAATTATAACACATCAACTGGGGAACAACAAAGTCACCATTGTAAATCAGAACAACTTGTAAATTTTTTTTCTATACATTTCTAAATTACATATATTAAAAATGGAAAACCTACATGACATATTTAACTGGAGTAATTTCTTCGTTGCAAGTAGATACTCATCACCTGAAACAAATAAGAAAATCACATGGGAATTCAAAAGCACAACTTTAATCATAAAAATTATTCTAAAGTATGCATAACATCACTGATTGAATGAACTTATACATGTCACCCCAACTCTTTTTCTAAAGCAGAACTAAAATCTCAAAAACTTCCTTGTCAGAATATACGCTTGTACACATCCATAAAAGATTTTATTATTCAATAATCTTGACCAACAATTTATTCATTATTTTAAAAAAGGAACTTGAGCTTTCAAATCAAAGACACATTTTATAATAAGTAATTTCAATAATATATTGTAAGTTTATAGATTTCACAAGCAAGATCTTTGTATATATTTTTGAAATTATAAAGAAAGAATGAGAAACAAAATATAATTAGAACTTGACTATTTTGAGAGAAATGGTTTCATATGTCAATCTACATATTTTCTTATACAATTCCTTGGGTTCCTATGTGAGGTCTACTTTTGTAGAATGAAAAGGTTGCAAGTTTCAGTAAAGCAATGGGCTTCCCACCAAAAGCAATAAGTTAATAATACTCTCTCCAAGTGAAGCAATAACACCATAACTAACTAATACATAACTTCAAAATTCCAAAAGAACTTCGGAAAGACAAAAATTAGTGGCTTACCGTCGATATATATTTTCTTTATGTCTTTCGACTCATCAGAAAATATACTGCAAAAACCAAAAGTTAGTCTTAAGTTAGTCAAAAAATATGTCTACGCATTGTGCCTTCATCATTCTTGAGATCCATGACATCTCATTAAACTAAAACAGAAACTACCACTAAGAATATGGGCTAACAAAGAACCAAGAATAGCATGCACATCTCAAAAAAAAAATTGTCACATAATAATATGGATGCAGAATATACAATCTAAATCTATAATTATAGCAGAAAGTTAGTGTGTTCAAGTTAAAAACTAAAAACGAGAACTGGTCTAAACGATAATGGGTTTTACCGATATATCTGCTGCTCAAACTCCAACAGAGTTTCAATAGAGCGAGCACCACAAAAGTTGTCCATCCCATATCAACAGTGTCATGACAAATAACAAGTTCCCATGAAAACACCTGCAGTATAAGAAATTTCTAAAATCTTGAAATTTATGAATAAAAAGATAAATTCAAAATCGGGGTCACAAAAATACCAAAAAACTTGAAATTGAAAGCTTTGAAAAGATAAATTAAAAATAGAAAATACCTTTGATTGAAGATGGATGAATATTTCCTTAGATAGACAGACCACAATAGTGTGTCAATTCTTATGGGTCTTTGATAGAAAGAGAAATCGACATTCTTTTGCAATAGATGAGAGACGAAAGCGTGAGAATCAACTCTTCGTTAGCTTTTAGTATTTTTTGTTGCTTCTGAGGAAGAAGAAATTTGGAATTTAGGGTTTTCGTGTTAAGGCTGCGGGAACGAAGATATGAGATGAGGAATTAGGTTTGAAGAAGGAATAAACTCTAAATTTTACACAGTTATGAAAACTTTATTTAAAATAATTTTTAATTATACATAAAATATTATTAATATTTACACCTATCCAATCAAATCATATTGTTTAACTTATATAAAAAAATCACACATTTAGATATTTGTGGGATTTGGTTTAATTATAATTTTTGTTCTCTTATTTTTATCTCTTTGAATGAATTCTTTTTCGAAAATATTACATAATAAAAAGAGAATCTTTTTATACATGTTAAAGAAGTCTTCATATTAGTTAAATCAAAATATTTTATTCTTATAAAAAACTTTATAAATTTTTTACACTATTTGTCAAGAAAATTTTCGTATTTGTAAAAAAATTCTAAATAAAATATTTGTACTGAGCATAACTATTTTAGTTTTTTATTTTATGTTTTATAAATAAACATAACTTTTAAGATATCTCATTGAATTGCACAAAATCCCTAATTCTTTATTTTATTTTAAATTTTGTAATGTATATTAAAATAGTTTTTATAAGGAATTATTTAAATTTAACTTTTCATTTAAATTTGCTTAACACCTTCTCTGAAAATATTTTACTAAAATACATAAACTTCAAAAGTTATTTAAGCTGCAACTTATATGTACTGCATAATATAATTAGGGCCTTTAATTTTTTTTAGTTAATCAGTATTTTTATTATTATTTAATAAATTTTAATATAAAGAGGTTGGTTTTAATACTATTAATTAATTACAAATTTTAAGTTTATAAATATATTTGATTTATTATAATAAAAACATTTAAAGTGATTCAAATGAATAGTTATGATATGTGATACTATAAAACATTTTGTCACGATAATAAATAACCTTTAAATTATTAAAAAAATATTAACAAATATGTGTACATGTTTAGCAGAGTGAGAAAATTTAAAAACAATATAAGCTACATTTTTGGTAGCTATGGTTTGTTAAGATCACAAATTCTTTGTATACGGTTCAAATTTTGTTTTGTCAAAATTTTAAAATCCTTTAAATATAAATTTAATTAGAAAAACAACCGAGATGAAAGGCCCCAAGGACAAGTGTTCGACACCCTGTTCACTAAAAACGAATTTAAAATTATAGAAAATATTTTTAACAAATCCGTAGTCTTTAGTATAAAGCTGCAATTTTAAACCATAGTCTTTAAAATAAGTAATTGCGACACTTTTAAAACCGTGGTTTTAAATAAATAAGCAACGGTTTTTGTCATGCCCACTTTTAAAAACCGTAGTTTAAAGTGAATACGCGGCGGCTTGTTTAGAAAAATAAAAAAAATTAACAACATGCAAAAAGCGCGGTTTATTAATCTTTATGCCACGGTTATTTAGCTGTTGTCTATTCTTCCGTTGCCTAAAGTCAAAAATGTTGTAGTGGGTGCAAGAGGATTAAATATCGGAATACCCGAAATTTTGATGGTGGTTATGAATGGCAGTTTGCTCATCCATCTTCTTTTGCTAAGCGTTGATTCTTAGAAAAGGTAAAAACTTCCCCTCGATCCTGGTCTTCAGCCAAGGAACTTGTCTCAGTTTTCTGAAATAAACTTCCCCTCGATCCTGGTTTCCTACCAAGGAACTGGTCTAAGTTTCTGATGTAAACTTCCCCTTGATCCTGGTTTCCTACCAAGGAACTGGTCTAAGTTTCTGATGTAAACTTCCCCTTGATCCTGGTTTCCTACCAAGGAACTGGTCTAAGTTTCTGATGTAAACTTCCCCTTGATCCTGGTTTCCTACCAAGGATCTGGTCTCAGTTTCTTTTGTCAATAAACTTTATTGACAAGGGACGCTATGAGTAGCGGTTTTCCTCAAACTTCTCGCCGAATTTTCCTGGGGAGATGCCATTTGACGGAAAAAGTTTTGATGTTAGACTCGCTGGGGAAACCCATTCGTCTGAGTTGTAGATGTGCTCAAACTTATATATTGGAGACGCCATTTGTTGACTCTACTGGGGAAAGCAAGTCTCTTGAAAGACTGCTTTCTGCTTGGGGATATTACATCATACTTTTCTCGAGGTCTTCTCGGAGAAACGCCATGTGATGCAATCCAATTTGGAGGTGCTGATGACCTCATTTGATAGCAAATTTTCAGAGAGAAATTGCTATATTGCCGAAGCTTTGATTAAAAGGCTTTCTCTGGGGATTTTCCTTAACCCGGGAAATCGAAGATATTATCTTTAATGGTGAAGAGTGACATTCGTCGACGATCTTCCTGTTTTTTAAAGGTTTAAGTTATCAAAGTGGTCGAGGGCCAACTCTAATCCAGAAATAAACTGGAAGAGAAACTATTCAGACTCAACACCTTCTGACGAGGAAAAAATTGACAACTCGATGGAAGGACTTTTATCACTAGGGGACAAGACCAACCGGAG
The DNA here is from genome assembly GCA_022829125.1 of Lathyrus tuberosus. Lineage (NCBI taxonomy): Eukaryota > Viridiplantae > Streptophyta > Magnoliopsida > Fabales > Fabaceae > Lathyrus > Lathyrus tuberosus. Next base: position 2,456,796 of record JALAZF010000552.1, on the reverse strand, counting down.
TGATAATGATGCAATATGAATATGAATGTAAATCAATAATGCATGATGTATATATGTATATGCTAACAAAACTGACGCGACATACAAACTAGTGGATGAACACGACTGGATACTCGGCCACTGCGGGGGACGAAGAAGTATCACTAGTTCAAGATAGCAATTCTGCCTTGCTTAGGAGAAGTAGTCGCTGTGGAGAAAACCGTTGGTCGGACTTAGGAGGTAAGAACTCGGTCGGGGGTGTCAGAAGAAACACGGTCTCTGATCCCTCGTTCAGGCGTACTGATTTAGAAGGAGTACTTTGATTCTGCACTTTGAAGCTCGATTACTTCTGGAGAAGCGATCGATGTTCTTTCGATGTTCAACAGTCAAAAGAAATTTCCATCTTTATTTTAAAAGCAGAAAAATTTGACAAGTAAAATTCATTTTTGTTTCATTTCAAGAATCGTTAATCATGTTGAAACGTCGTTCTGTAAAGCTAAAACAAATAAGAATTGCAAACAAAAGCACAAGGGCTCAATTTTATTGGTAGGATGGAAATCAGCCAAGCGCGTGATTCCATGGAGTATTTACAAAGTTAGAAAATGGTAATTTAAGGGAAAAGGGCTACATTGAAACATAACGACCGTTATCTTTCTACCAACTTTAAATTCTAGACATCCTGAGCTTCTGTCGAAAATGACCCTGACTGGAGTTTTCTGATGGATGGCATTACTGCTGCTGAGGAATTGCCCCTTTGTTGGACGTAGTTACTTGCCATGAATCCCTAACTTTTGCCTGGATTGTACTTTGAGATTTCCTATCCACCAGGATGATTTTTGATCATGTCTCTAATTTTTGCCTGGACCGCCCTTTCGGGTTTTCAATCCACCGAGACGTTTTTTTATTTTATTTAGGTGAAGTATTTCTTGACTACATCAACGTTCTTGGGGTAGGCAAACTCTTCTCCATCCATGTTTACAAGTCTCAAGGCGCCGCCTGAGAAGGCTTTCTTGACCACATAGGGGCCGTCATAGTTCGGGGTCCATTTGCCCCGAGAATCAGTGAGAAATGATTGTATCTTCTTGAACACAAGGTCTCCTTTCCTTTAGTCACGAGGTCGGACCTTTTTGTCAAACGCCTTCTTCATTCTTTGCTGATACAACTGACCGTGACATAGTGTCGTTATCCGCTTTTCTTCGATCAGGTTTAATTCGTCGTGTCGACTTTGACACCATTCAGCTTCTATTAGTTTAGCTTCCATCAATACCCGGATTGATGGGATCTCTACTTCTATGGGGAGCACTGCTTCCATGCCATATACTAGAGAGAAAGGGGTTGCCCCTGTTGAAGTGCGGACAGATGTTCGATAACCGTGCAGGGTAAAGAGTAGCATCTCGTGCCAGTCTTTGTAGGTTACAACCATCTTTTGAACAATCTTTTTGATGTTCTTGTTAGCCGCTTCTACCGCTCCATTCATCTTGGGTCGGTAGGGAAATGAATTATGGTGTTCGATCTTAAACTCAACACACAATTCTTTCATCATCTTATTGTTCAAGTTAGATCCATTATCAGTAATGATCTGGTTTGGAACACCGTAACGACATATGAGATTGGTCTTGATAAATCGGACCACCACTTGTCGGGTCACATTGGCGTATGACGCTGCTTCAACCTATTTGGTGAAGTAATCAATGGCTATAAGGATGAATCGATGTCCGTTCGAAGCTTTGAGTTCGATCATGCCAATCATGTCGATTCCCCATATGGAAAAAGGCCCCGGGGAAGAGAGAACTTTGAGATGCGTTGGCGGTACGTGGATTCTGTCTGAGTATATCTGACACTTGTGGCACCTCCTCATGTACTTGTAGCAGTCGGATTCCATGGTCAACCAATAGTACCCTGCTCTCAGAATTTTTCTCGCCATCGTGTGTCTGTTGACATGTGTGCCAAAGGATCCTTCATGGATTTCTTTTATCAGCATGTCTGCTTCTGGTCTGTCTACACATCGGAGCAAGACCATGTCAAAGTTTCTCTTATAGAGTGTTTCGCTGCTCAGAAAGAAGCTGCCAACTAGTCTCATGAGGGTCTTTCTGTCTTTTCTTAATGCCCCAGGTGGGTATTCTTGTTTCTGAAGGAAACATTTGATATCGTGATACCAAGGTTTATCGTCTATGACTGCTTCAATCGCGAAGAAGTAAGAGGGCCTTTCTAGGCATATTATGTCGATCTTAGGTATGTCGTTCCATTGACCTACACTAATCATGGAAGAGAGAGTGGCTAATGCATCAGCCATGTGATTCTCTTCATGAGGGATGCGGTGAAACTCGATTCTGTTAAAGAATGGTAACAACCTTCTCGCGTAGTCTTTGTAAGGAATCAATCCTGATTAGTATGTGTTCCAATCTCCTTTGATCTGATTGATAACCAGGGATGAGTCTCTATACACATCCAAGTTCTTTATTCTTAAGTCGATAGCTTCTTCGAGACCCATGATACAAGCTTCGTATTTGGCCTCGTTGTTTGTGCATTTGAATGTCAATCGGGCGGTGAAAGGAATGTGGGTACCCTGAGGTGTTATGATGATTTCCCCAATTTCGTTTCCATAATGATTGACAGCTCCGTCAAAGATAAGTCCCCATTGGGAACCTGGCTCTGGCCCTTCACTGGGTAGTAGTTCATCGCAATCTTTCATTCTCAAATACATAACATCTTCGTCTGGGAAGTCAAATCCGACTGATTCCTGATCGTCAATCGGTTGATGAGCCAAATGATCGGCTAAAACACTTCCTTTGACGGCTTTTTGAGCATGGTACTCGATGTCGTATTCTGATAACAACATCTGCCAACGGGCTATCCTTCCCGTAAGAGCGGGTTTTTCAAAGACATACTTGATTGGATCCATCTCGGAGATTAACCAAGTAATGTGATGAATCATGTACTGGCGAAGACGTTTGGCTGCCCAAGCCAGAGCACAACAAGTTTTCTCAAGCATAGTGTACCGAGTTTCACAGTCAGTGAATTTCTTGCTCAAATAGTAAATGGCAGACTCTTTCCTTTTCGTTTTGTCTTGTTGGCAAAGTACACAACCCATTGAGTCTTCCAAGACTGTTAGGTAGATGATCAGTGGTCTTCCTTCCACTGGAGGTGATAGAATCGGTGGATTCAACAGGTATTCCTTGATACTCTCGAAGGCGGTTTGGCAATCTTCTGTCCAAACACAATCCTGATTCTTTTTGAGTAATTTGAAAAACGGCGCGCACGTCGCGGTCATGAGGAATATAAATCTGGAAATGTAATTCAAGCGTCCCAGGAATCCCCTGACTTGTTTTTCAGTCCTCGGAGAAGGTATTTCTTGAATGGCCTTGACCTTGTCGGGATCAACCTCAATTCCTTTTTGGCTGACGATGAACCCTAGAAGTTTCCCTGAACGGACCTTGAAGGTGTGCTTGTTGGGATTTAAGCGGAGTTTGTACTTTCTCAACCACTCAAATAGTTTGACAGGTGGGTCACATGCTCCTCCTCTGTTTTAGATTTGGCAATCGTGTCATCGACATACACTTCGATTTCTTTGTGCATCAAGTCGTGAAACAGAGTAGTCATGGCCCTTTGACAGGTTTCCCCGACGTTCTTCAAACCGAACGACATTACCTTGTAACAAAAGGTACCCCATGGGGTAATGAATGAAGTTTTATCCATGTCTTTCGGCGCCACTTTTATCTGATTATAGCCCGAGAATCCATCCATGAAGGAGAAGACTTTGAACTTTGCTGTACTGTCAACCAACATGTCAATGTGTGGTAAAGGAAAGTCGTCCTTTGGACTAGCCTTGTTTAGATCTCTGTAATCCACACACATTCTGACCTTTCCGTCCTTTTTCGGAACTGGTACGATGCTGGATAACCATTGAGGATATTTTGATGTGGCGACGAAACCTGCCTCAATCTGTTTCTGGACTTCCTCTTTGATTTTGACGGCCATATCTGGGTGAGTTCTTCTCAACCTCTGTTTTACCGGCAGACATTCTGATCTCAATGGTAGATGATGTTCCACGATGCTGGTATCCAACCCTGGCATATCTTGATAGGACCAAGTGAATACATCGGGAAACTCTTTGAGAAGCTTTGTCAAACCTTCTTTGACATTGGACTGAGCAGTGCCCCAATCTTGACTTCTTTCCTCTCTTCTTCTGAACCCAAGTTGACCGTTTCCAACGGCTCCTTGTGAGGTTCAATGGACCTTTCCTCTTGTCTGAGTAATCGGGAAATCTCTTCTGGAATTTCTTCGTCATTTTCTTCTTCAGCCTCAAATACCGGGAATTTAAAGTTGGGAGAAGGCATCAGATCGTACGTTTCAATGGGGTTTAAAACAAGCAATCTGCATGACGTTATGATTTGTTTTTAGAAGAGATAGAGAGAATGCAAGAGTGCGTGCAATGTATTTTCTGAAAAATGCTTGTTTTTAGTATTCAAATTATTTTTTAGGATTACCATTTTCTGAAAAAGCGAAAAGCGAAAACAACAAAAAATACGAAAATTACAGAATGACGTTATTTTATTTATGAACTTGTCGATTCTTGAAACTACATCCCTATAAAACAAAACTCTGTCGCTTTGGACGAAGCAAAGAGGGACATTTACAGAAAGTGAGCCCTATCAAAACATCCGTTTCACCTGGGCAGGGTGAAAGGTTAAGATAAAGACGACAATTACTTAGACTTATGAACAATCTTCAGAACATCGACTGCAACCCATTGGCGGCGAACTTCTCGGTGAATCATAAAGTCTGGTATCTTCCTTGATTTGTCTTCAGAAATAACGCTGATTTTTGGTGGAGCAGGATTATTGGAATTTGTCTCCCAGGCAGAGTTGTCGTAGGAGGATTCCTCAGTTGTATTTTGCATAGTGTTTGTGCTCTCAGGTAAATCTCCCCATCCAGTTGGCTGGATGTCTTCGAGCCTGATACGAGAGCTTTCAGGAGCAGTGTACTTGACCAAGAAGTCGTACTTGCTCTGAGTGTTGATCACATGACATGGTGGGGATGCATGTATTCTTTTCAATGATGCTCAGCTGATATGCATCGTTGGCCTGACTCTTTTGCCCCAAGTCTCATAGGTACGGCTTCCAGATAGGCAGGCCATCCATTGGGCCAAAATAGTCGTAGTCAAAGTTGTCTTTCATCAGAGTATCTTCCTCTAATGAGTTTGGTGGAGCACGACATCCTTCCGGATCACAATATCCGTATATCATTTTGACGTCTGACCTTGGTATAAATCTCAGACTCTGTACGGGATATAAAAATGGTGTAGGCACTTCTTCCTGAGACATATAACCGTCCTCGTTAAGATAGGACTTTCACTCTTCATCCGTATCGGAGGAGTCTCCTTCGTTGATGGTATGTACTTCTTGAGACACTGGGTGAAGGAAACCTCCACTGTGGAAGAAGTCCTGAATCGGATGAAAACTTTCATCGCTAGTATCAGTCTGGGTACAGGTTGCAGAAAAACCAAGACCCTTCTTTGTTTTATTGTCAGTAGGAATGACAAGCTGTCACCATCCCTTTGCATTATTACTTTTGATCATCTCGAGAGCATCTTTGTACGAGGAGATCGATGTTCCTTTCTCAAATTGATTCTCATTTCTTATCGAAAGTGCCTGGAATTGAGTTCCAACAACCTCCTTGGGTTCTACACAAGTGGACAATGAAAGGTTACTCAGGATCAAGGCTTGTTCTCCACAGACCGTGACGAGTTGGTCATTCTTGATGAACTTCAGCTTCTGGTGAAGTGTCAAAGTGACTACCCCAGCCTGGTGTTTCCAAGGTCTTCCCAACAAACAGCTGTATGTTGCTCGGATGTCCATGACCTGGAAAGTGTGGGAACCGATAGTTATGGGAAGGTCAACTTCGCCGATAACTATTTTTCGGGATCCATCAAATGCTTTAACGACGACTTCACTGCCTCTCATCGGAGATCCTTTAAATGATAGTCAAATTATAGTGGACTTCGGCATAACGTTGAGAGCCGATCCGGTATCTACCAGTACGCTGGCTAAGGCATCGTCCTGGCAGTTAACTGTGATATTGAGCGCCATGTTGTGACTTTTTCCTTCTTCTGGCAATTCCTCATCACTAAACCCCAAGTTGTTGCAGGAAGTGATGTTGGATATGATGTTGTCGAATTGTCTTATTGACACATCCTGTTCCATAAAGGCCTGTTCTAAGACTTTCTATAGAGCCTCTCTGTGGGCTTCGGAACTGAGTAAAAGAGATAACACAGAGATCTTTGAAGGAGTTTGTAACAACTGATCAACAATGTTTTATTCACTCATTTGGATGAGCTTCATCATCTCATCATCATTCTTTGAAAGGTCGGGATCACTGGATTGACCGACTGGTGGATTGGGAGCTTCTGTCTGAAGTTCCTTTTCTCTGTTAGGTTCTCTAACTCATTTGTTGAAGACTCGACTTCTCCGTGTTACTCGACTGATGTCTGCAATATTCACGATGGAGGGTAACGAAATTTCCTTCCCATTCTCAACTGTTGTTGCACCATATTTGTAAGGGATAGCTTTATCGGACTTGTACGGTACTGGTCCCGGCAGATAGATATCTATAGGAGCCTTTTGATTTTTCTGACCATTGTAGGCAACTTCAATCAGTTCTTGGTTAAGAACCTTCGATTCGTCAAGTAGAGGGATGATGGTACAAACATCTTTGGTCCTCTCGCGATAAGAGATTACAACAACATCTTTGATCTGGTCAGCGAAATAGTCGGGCATCAAGTTGATGGACCCCGAAACTGGACACGGTTGAATCTCTTCGCAGTCCAACTGACTCTGAAGGGCTGCTCACACGAGGTAGCATCCTTGGTTATTTTCCGAGCAGACTTTACAGCGCTCGTATTATGTGGTGGCACCTGGCCACGTCCGTTTTGTATGCAGTGTAACCTTACTAGGTCCGCTTCCATAGATCGAACATCCTGACTTTGATGCCTAGTAGGGTTCCCATTAATCATGCTGACTTGTTGCGTGTCTTCGTCTAAATAAATCGGAAGCCACCAATGATTTAACAAGCGTTGCAAAGTTCTTTGAACGAGAGCATATCCTTGGTCACTCTCACAGCATACTGTACAGTTCCGATACTCATGCGAAGTCAGAAAACCGAGCTGGACTTGCTTAGCGTGTAATTCTACCAAGCTGGTATTCATCAAGCAAATATCGAAGATCTAAATCATGTTGATCTAATAAGGATTTTTATCATGGTAGTCCCGGATCCATCCAAGATCCATCTGACGCTGGAGGGCCTCTTGTATAAAAGAGCATCCCTGATTGTTTACTGAGAAAATTAGAAAGGAATTGTAATCGTGCCGCGGCAGATTATGATACTGGCTTTGCCTTGAGTGCATTGCCACTAAGTTGAAATTCATCGCACGGATGTCGTGGTTCTGAATGATGTTGGAATTTGCATAAGTCATGTTAACTCCACGAACTTGATGCTCTTGGATCCACCCGAGATCCAATTGTTCTTGTAGAGCTGATTGCACCATAGAACATCCTTGATTGTCTTTAGAGCAGATATCACACTGGTGATAATTATGAGGTGGTATATGGCCATACCCGCTCTGTCTGCGATGCATCTTGACCATATTGGTCCTCAATAAGAGTACATCATGAATTTGATAGCTGATGTTAGATTCTCCTTCTATCAAATTTACTGCAGTTTTCTCGTGTTGAGGCAACGGGTTCGTGAGAACATTCAGATTCGTATCTTTGAAAGATAAGACCCCGCTCCTAACAAGCTTTTGTACGTCGGATTTGAAACTGAGACAGTTTTTTATGTTATGCCCTGGTCCTCCTTGACGGTAAGGGCAAGTTTGATCCGCTTTAAACCAAAAAGGCGGATTCTCCGGTACTATAAGAGGAGACCAGGTTTGGACGTGCCCCTATGTAACACCCCAATTCCCATCTAGCTAATAAATAATACAAAATTAAATAAGAGTGAATAAAAAAAATTTCGACAGAAATAAGGATGCCGCATTTGAGAAAAACATAATCCACCTGCTTATAACTTTGATACATAACACCAAATGGAATGAATAATAACGGGAAACTTTTTCCAACAAAAAAAAAATTTTATGGAATAAAGCGTAACGATCCATAATTGACTTGTTTTACAAAATAAGTTGGTCCATAACATCAAAAAAAAAAAAAAAAAAAAAAATATATATATATATATATATATATATATATATATATATATATTCCCATACATAAACATAAATAACACAAGCGTTTCCCCCCGACTACCGTGTTACGTGTCAGAGCAGACACCAAAGATCTAAGCAAAATGAAGATCTAAGTATTCCACATGCCTCCACGCCTCTACAACGGCTAATCTGCACTATGCCATAAAAGCATATTCCAGCAGAAAGGTGAGAAATAACAACTAAATCAAGATTTCATAATAATATGTAATCATATAATTCACATATATTCTTCAACTCACCCACACTTACATGCTAACACATATAGCGTACAAAGATATCATATATTCATCTACACAAGTCTTGATATATATATATATATATATATATATATTGTCGCTCCCAGGATTTCCATCCAGGTACAAATGCGAGAGTGGCGCAGAAAACAGACTCGTCAGCCGTGTAAATTTATCCCAAGAGAGGGAAATGGAACACCGCATAAACCTGAGGAAAAGGGAAAGGAATGGTCCTCGTAACCATAACCTGGGTTCGGGAGTCGGTTACGCGAGGGGAAGGTGCTAGCACCCCACGCGTCCATCGTACTCGATGGGATCCACGCTTGTTGTCTATTCTAAGGGTGAGTTATCCTAAAATCTAGGGCTGTACTAAGACGAGGAAGGGGAAAGCTAAGACAGACTCGGTAGGACGTCGACGTCCTAGGCCTACGTACCCCCTTTGTGCAATGGGGAATTCAGAGCCAACGTAGTTCGGACCAAGTTCTTTTTGTGTTTTTTATGAGCGACGTTAAGTTCGCGTCCGGCAGTTAGGGTCGATGCCTGTTTGCAACTCAGACGGAAAGTAACGTGCCCTTTTTAAAAATAGCCTTTAGTTTGACAATCCCGAAGGACAAAAAGGTTTGAAGTTTGTTTGTATTTTTTAGGACAGAAGTGACTTGAGTTAGTTCATAACTTGCATTGCACCAAAGTCTAGGGCATAGGGACGAATACTTAACGAATCGTCCCAAGACAGGACGCTCGCTAAGCACTCTAGAAAGATGAGAGGAAGCCCCTCATTTCTCATTCCCCACGCTTAAGGCTCGTGCGCAATACACTTTATCCTTATTAAGTGTTTTCAAGAAGTTTTGAGACGAGAAGAGAGAAGACACAAAGGAAACTCTAAAGGGAAACTAAGAGTCCTAATGTTATCATGCATGGGTGACCTACGGTTAATGAGGTTTGATGACAACCTAAGCCTAAAGAAAAGAAAAGATGAGAGACAGAAAGAGTGAGAGTGGTCATGGATAAAAGGTTAGTATGAAACAGACATACGTAAGAGAAATGAGACGAATGAAATCCAAGCAATGACATATAAGGGTAATCAAGTGACCAATAACAATCCAAACATGGCTGATGAAATCAAAGGAGCAGCCCCAAATGATGGCACAAGTGCCTTCTCAAACAAAAACTCAGGCATGATCAAGGATGTGCATACAAGAAGATCTCAAATAAAAGCAATCAAACAATTAGAGAAACACCTTCTAAAATCACCAAATTAATTATCAACATATGTCAACCAGAATCAAACAACATGTCCAAAACTCATGCAAAAATTCAAGATATAAGTCACTCAAACAATCATGTAAATTTCAGACAAGAAACATGACTCAATATGCAAAAAAGGAGGACTAAAATGCAATATGAAATGATTTTAAAAATGAGAGAAAAATATTTTAATGCACTTCAATGTGTTGATGAAACAATGCAAAAAGAATGGGCTCTAAATGTTTTATGGATGATGAGAAGTAAAATAAACAAGTCATGGTATGCATGCATGAAATAAATTCAAAAAGAGAATAAACAATTAATTAATCAAGAGGTTAAAAATAAAATAATATAATAAAATAAAATTTGGTAAAATTTTATAAAATAATAAACATGATTCATGAATTTTTTGGGATTTTTTGGATGCACTTAACTATTTAAAAAATTAAAATGAAATGCAATAATTAAATGAAAAAAATAAAATAATTGAAAAGAGCATGGGGTGTGTAAATAATAAACAATTCACGTTGGAATCCAAAATTGGGCTCAACAGGGGGGTGGGAAAAGGAAGCCCAATCCAAAACCCAGGTCAGCGCAATCAACACCCACACCAAAGACCTCAGTCAACCATAGGGATTCACACCTGCCATTGGATCAAATCCACGCTCCATATCCAGTCAACACTTGCACAAGGTAGGCCAGATCAACATACAAGATCAACACGCCCATGATACTTACCATAGACATGCACACACAAGGACTAATCTGAAATAAAAAATCACGTGACCAGCGCCATCCCCTTTTAATACGTTGGCACGCTTCTAACCGTCCGATCACAAAAATGAACGGCTATGATTGTGTCTTCCTCAAGAAACCCTAGCTCGCCTGAAACTTTACCAGACGCCGGAGCCCTAGCTCCGGTCGTCTTCTCCGACGACATTGAACGGAGCTCTCACCCAAAAAAGTCCAGAAATCCACAACCCTTACATCATTCGAACCAGAATTCAACCATGATCTCAAATATCACATTAAAAATCACTAATAACCAATGCATAAGGAGATTCGAATGAAAAAGGTTAGGGTTCAAAAAACTTTAAACACACGATACAACCAATATACGCATCCAAACTCAAAATAAAATATACCAGAATGATCAGCAACAATCACAGATTATTATGCATGTCAAAAAATGGACTTTTAGGATCATGAAAAATGTTACCAACCTGAGGTCAAGCAATCCTAATCCTTGCTGTTGGCTGCGAATGGTGAGTGCTTCGTGCTCTATGGAACCCAGGGATGAAGATTGTGAAAGTGGATTGTGAAAATATCTTGAGGATGATGAGATTCCAAGCAAAAAAGATTAGGGTTGAAAGCTTTGTTCTCCTCAAATATCACGTGTCCTCCTCTCTAACCCTAGCATGAGTTGGTTTAAATAGACTAGGTTAAACCACTGATCAGCATTTGGGCCTTGGTAATTCTTTGTTTAATGAGTTTTGGATGATTTTAGAAAATTGCATTATGTGAGATACACCCTCCTCCATGCATGGATATCTAAACCCTTGATGATGGATCACTTATGTTTCAATTGCTAATCACACCTGAATTTGATTTGGGCCTTGAGATGTATTGGTTCATGAGTTTTCAATAATTTGGCAATTTTGCATAATGAAAGATAAGTAATGAATAAGTCATGGAATTTCTTGATTCAAAGGCCCACAATGCTCCTTAGGGATTGTTCTTTGATGTTGGAATATGTCTTGAAGCAATGGAATCAATTATAGGTCACTATGTCCCAAAGTGCCAAAGTTGTGAAAATGGAACCCTAAAAACCACCTTGCCTTCTTTTGATCATAACTTGAGTTTCACAAATGATATGGAGGCCCACTAGTACTTGTTGGAAAGGGGAGAAAAAGATCTTCAACTTTCATGTTTGAGGAAAATTCATTTGAAGGTTCTTGATGATGAAAAGTCAAGTTGATATGGTGTAAGAACTTGCCCTAAAAGGAAACTTTCAAATTATAGGTCATTTCCATATTTAGTTACTTTTGCACCAACTCTTGATTCTTGATAAATGGCATGAAACTTGACCCCTGAAAAACCATATGAGGATGTGAGACCTTGAAAACCTTGGAGAGAACCTCAGAACTCCACAGTTGACTTCCCCTCTCACTGTTGACTTTTACCTAATTCACCTGATTCTCAATCCATTGGCCAATTGAACTTCTCCTGGACCAAACTGATGGATAATCTTCCATTCCTAGACACTTAGGGACCCAAGGAATACCATGGAATCAAGTCTTGCCCAAAAAAATAGAAATAAACTGACTTTATAACAAACCCTAATTTTGGTACCCTCAGTCTAGGAGGAAATAATACAGTCTCCAAATCCAAATTCCTCTGAATATGACGTGTATCCTCTCTAACAAAGATAATATATGCCATTTAGTGATGATAAAAACCCAAGAAACTTTCGCATTGGAGCAATAAACCCAAGAATCTCAAAACCCTAGTTTCTGCACTGGTTCGGAGAGAGTGATCCACTTGAGCTCTCTTGCTTGGCCCTCTGAAGAACATCTTCTCCTCTTGAACTTGCCTCAGGCACCTTGACCCCATGCCAAGAACCAATGATATGCACACATGATAATGTAGAATGAGATGAAACATAAGCCAGTTAGTACTAAAGTGAGGAGAGCAAATTTTGGGGTGCAACAGCTGCCCTTATTCAATCAACTAGGTCCTGAAGGTATGATAGCGACGGCTCTCAGACATTCCAGGATACACGGGGATTGAATACCGAAAGAGCCCCAGAAATTTGCTAATGGTGAGAATAACGAGATGGAGCGTGCTGAAAAATAAGGAATATGACCTCAACCATACCCTAAAAAATAAGACGAATACGACCTCAATCGCACCCACAAAGGAAATACGAATACGACCTCAATCGCATCCACAAAAACGAATACAACCTCAATTGTACCCTCAAAGGAAGACTGACCTCAATCACTTTACCCACAAAGAAAATACGAATACGACCTCAATCGCACCCACAAAAACGAATACAACCTCAATTGTACCCTTAAAGGAAGACTGACCTCAATCACTCTACCCACAAAGAAAATACGAATACGACCTCGATCGCACCCACAAAACGAATACAACCTCAATTGTACCCTCAAAGGAAGACTGACCTCTATCACTCTACCACAAAGAAAAAATAAATACGACCTCAATCGCACCCACAAAACGAATACAACCTCAGTTGCACCCGCAAAGGAAGACTGACCTCAATCACTCTACCCACAAAGAAAACATGAATACGACCTCCATCGCACCCACAAAATGAATACAACCTCAATTGTACCCTCAAAGGAAGACTGACCTCAATCACTCTACCACAAAGAAAAAATGAATACGACCTCAATCGCACCCACAAAACGAATACAACCTCAGTTGCACCCGCAAAGGAAGACTGACCTCAATCACTCTACCCACAAAGAAAATATGAATACGACCTCAATCGCACCCATAAAAACGAATACAACCTTAATTGCACCCGCAAAGGAAGACTGACCTCAATCACTCTACCCACAAAGAAAATATGAATACGACCTCAATCGCACCCACAAAACGAATACAACCTCAATTGTATCCGCAAAGGAAGACTGACCTCAATCACTCTACCCACAAAGAAAATATGAATACGACCTCAATCGTACCCATAAAAACGAATACAACCTCAATTGTACCCGCAAAGGAAGACTGACCTCAATCACTCTACCCACAAAGAAAATATGAATACGACCTCAATCGCACCCACAAAACGAATACAACCTCAATTGTATCCGCAAAGGACAACCAACACAAAGTGGACTTCGCCGTGAAACAAAACTTCTGATTTAGACCACCCTACTGAGAAAGGGAAATTGGCAAACAAAATATGTCAGGCGAGAACTGGATTTCACAAAAGAGAAAGGCCAAACAAAGGCAAATTTCTAACGGACTCACGATCCACAGATAAGATGACTCCGTCGCGGAAATGAGAAGTGTAAATAAAAGGTTCTGCCAGGGAGCACAAGTATGAGGAACGCATCCCTCCAAAATCTCCTGAGTTATGCCACCTCTGCTGGGAAAGAGAACTGGCAAGGAAAGCATCGAACCTGGCTTATGCTTCGAATGCAAATGTTTGAATTTTGCCGTAATGCTCCACACGAAGTGGAAATGCTACGCCTTTGAGGATGCAATGCAAATGCTTATGATGTACAAAAGGGGTCTCTCCAGCAAAATAAATGCTGGAGAGAAAAGGTCAATTCAGTTGGGGATGACAAAAATGAATTGTCCTCTGAATCCAGGAACTCTGTTGAGAAGGGTCATACTGATCGACTCTTCGGATCAACAACTTCTGCTGGGGATGAAATCTAAAAACATATACACTACCGGGGGTTACACATGTCCTTTACTGAAGGTGACATCCAAAACCTGAGATTTCTCCTCTGCTGGGGGGGTTGAGAATGAATGCCAATAACGGAACCGGAAGTCTGTTACTGAGGATTGCCAATAACAGATGGGCTTAGGACCTGCTGGGGGATGCCAACCCATAATACCATCCTGCTTGGGGAAAATAATCCATAATACCATCCTGCTTGGGGATACTGCTGAACTTAGCCTGCTGGTGGGGAGAATGACTTTACTCCCACCTTGCTGGGGACTAGAGTATGACGTTGTCGGCGAAAGCACGCTTCCTGACTGGATGAGGGAAGTGAGAACCCTGATTCTGTGGGGAGATAACGTCTTGATTCAGAGAAAATACTTTTCAGGTCTCCTGCTGGGGAAAGGTGCAATCTCAATGCTTGGGAGAGCAACCCTACTGGGGGAGTACAATGCTGTTGCCCTGCAAGTCAAATAACAACAAATAGAATATGCCACAACATGACTATCACCATTAATGCCTAAGTAATTTCTACTGCTTTTCGTTATGCTCCGCAAAGCTCGAAGTTTTATATGCAATGTTTATAAAAAATATTGGACGTTTTTGCAAACAAAACAGTAAAAGTAAAATAAACAACGGAAAGCTCTCTGAGTGAAATGAACATTTTATTGAGAAAAGTGGCCTGTAAATAGGCATTTACAATTGGAAGCAATTCCTAAAACGAGGTAATTGCGCAAAAGTAAAAAAGAAAATACACATGTCGGCAATGTGGGAACAGATATCCACCATGATTCAACTCAGCTATGACCCATATGTCTTGCTTATCCATAAATATCTTGACCTTTGAGGAGACTAACTGTACTGATTCCTTTCTTTCAGAATTTCCAGGTATTGAGAGTGCTCACAGATCGAACGCAGACCATAGCCTTTCGCTTGTAAACCCCTAACTTTTGCCTGGATCGCCCTTTTCGGGTTTTCAATCCATCGGGATACCCATTTTTGCCAAAGTTGCCTTTTCAGGTTTTCAACCTTGCGGGTTTACACGTTTCTTTTTACATTTTATCCCTAACTTTTGCCCGAACCTTTTCCTTTTTATGGTTCACTGGGATGCCCCTTTTTTGCCTGGACTTTCTTTTTATGTCTAGCGGGTCTCTTTTATGCGAAGTATTTTTTGACTACGTCTGCGTTCACAGGGGATGTAAAATCTTCGCCATCCATAGTTGAAAGTAGTAAGGCTCCACCAGAGAAAACCTTTCTCACTACATATGGCCCTTCGTAGTTTGGAGTCTATTTGCCCCTGTGATCTGTTTGAGGAGGAAGGATCCTTTTCAAAACCAATTCACCTGTCTGAAAACTCCGAGGACGCACTTTCTGGTCAAAGGCGTGCTTCATCCTGCTCTGATACAAACGACCATGTGCGATGGCTGCCAATCTCTTTTCTTCAATAAGGTTTAACTGATCCAATCTGGAATGCACCCACTCAGCTTCATCAAGCTTCACATCTGCCAGAACTCTCAAAGACGGAATCTCAACCTCTAAGGGTAAAACTGCTTCCATACCATACACCAATGAGAAAGGGGTTGCCCCAGTTAACGTACGCACCGAAGTACGGTAACCATGTAGGGCATAAGGTAGCATCTCATGCCAGTCTTTATATGTTACCACCATTTTCTGCACAATCTTCTTGATATTCTTATTTGCTGCCTCAACAGCCCCATTCATCTTCGGACGATATGGAGAGGAATTATGATGCTCGATCTTAAAACTATGACATAGTTCCTTCATCATCTAGTTGTTCAAATTCGAGCCATTATCAGTAATGATTCTCTCCGGGACCCCATAACGACAGATGATATCCTTCTTTATAAATCGGGCTACCACTTGCTTGGTGACGTTGGCGTACGAGGCTGCTTCCACCCACTTTGTGAAATAGTCAATGGCAACCAAAATGAAACGATGCCCATTGGAAGCAGTGGGCTCAATCTTTCCAATCATATATATGCCCCACATTGCAAAAGGCCAAGGAGATGATAACACGTTTAGAGGCGTAGGCGGTACATGCATCTTATCTACATAAATCTGGCATTTATGGCACTTTCGGGCGTACTTGAAACAATCAGACTCCATAGTCATCCAATAATATCCTGCCCTCAACAACTTTCTAGCCATGGCGTGTCCACTGGAATGAGTACCAAAAGAGCCCTCGTGAACTTCCTCCATCAACAAACCTGCCTCGTGTTCATCAACACAATGTAGCAAGACCATATCGAAGTTCCTCTTATATAACACATCATCCTTGTTCAGAAAGAAGTTTCCAGCCAACCTTCTTAGAGTCTTCTTATCTTTGGTGGAGGCACCCTCTGGATACTCTTGTCTCTTCAGAAAAACCTTAATATCATGATACCACGGTTTGCCATCAGACACGTCTTCAATTGCAAACACAAAAACTGGTTTGTCCAGACGCGTGATTCTAATCGAAGGAGTTTCATTCCAAAGGTTCACCTTATACATGGATGCCAACGTCGCTAACGCATCAGCCATCGGATTCTCAGCTCAGGGCACGTGATGAAAATCCACCCTATCAAAGAAAGGTAACAACCTCCTGGCATAGTTGTTATAAGGTACTAAATTCGCCTGACGAGTCTCCCATTCTCCTGTAATCTGATTAACTACCAACGCGGAATCACCATAGACATCGAGGTTCTTAATTCTCAAATCAATTGCTTCTTCTAACCCCATGATGCATGCTTCATACTCCGCCTCGTTGTTGGTACACACGAACGCTAACCGGGCAGTGAAAGGTATATGAGAACCCTTCGGGGTCGTAATGATTGCCCCAATTCCATTACCATATGAGTTGACAGCCCCATCAAAAATCATCTTCCACTGAGACCCAATCTCCGGTCCTTCATCAGGCAGAGGCTCTTCACAATCTTTCATTTTCAGAAACATAACATGCTCGTCTGGAAAATCAAACTTCATTGGCTGATAATCCTCGACCGGCTGTTCAGCAAGGTATTCTAACAGAACACTTCCCTTAATGGCCTTCTGGGAAACATACTGAATATCGTACTCTGTCAAAACCATCTGCCAACGGGCTATCCTTCCAGAAAGTGCTTGCTTCTCAAATACGTACTTAATCGGATCCATCTTCGAAATCAACAAGGTTGTGTGGTTTAACATATACTGCCTCAGGCGCTTGGCTTCCCAAGCGAGCGCACAACATGTCTTTTCCAACATAGAGTATCTTGATTCGCAATCAGTGAACTTCTTACTCAGGTAGTAAATGGCGTGCTCTTTCCTACCTGTCTCGTCGTGTTGACTGAGCACACAACCCATCGAATTCTCAAGAACCTTAAGGTACATAATCAACGGTCTCCCGGACACCGGTGGCATAAGGACTGGAGGTTCCTGCAAATACGTCTTTATCCTTTCAAACGCCTCTCGACAATTTTCATTCCACCTGACCTCTTGATCATTTCTTAACAACTTAAAAATTGGTTCACACGTGGCTGTCAGATGTGAGATGAACCTAGCAATGTAATTCAACCTCCCCAAGAAACCACGAACCTCTTTCTCTGTTCTTGGCTCAGACATCTCATGTATGGCTCTTATTTTTGCAGGATCAACCTCGATACCTCTTTCACTAACAATGAATCCCAGCAATTTACCAGACCTCACACCGAAAGTGTACTTGTTCGGATTCAATCTCAATCTGAACTTCCTCAACCTTTCAAACAACTTCTGGAGGTTTACCAAGTGTTATTCCTCTGTCTGTGACTTCGTAATCATGTCATCAACATAGACTTCAATCTCCTTGTGAATCATATCATGAAAGAGAGTCACCATTGCCCGCTGATAGGTTGCCCCAGCATTCTTCAATCCAAAAGGCATTACCTTGTAGCAAAATGTTCCCCACGGTGTTATGAACGTAGTCTTCTCCATGTCCTCTGGGGCCATTTTGATTTGGTTATACCCAGAGAAGCCATCCATGAAGGAAAACACAGAATATTGAGCAGTATTTTCTACTAACATGTCAATGTGGGGGAGCGGGAAATCATCCTTCGGGCTCGCCCTGTTCAAATCTCGATAATCAACACACATCCTGACTTTCCCATCCTTCTTAGGTACAGGTACGATATTAGCAACCCACGGAGGATAATTTGTCACAGCAAGAAATCTGGCGTCCAACTGTTTCTGAACTTCTTCCTTGATCTTGACAGCCATATCTGGTTTCGTCCTTCTCAGTTTCTACTTGACTGGAGTACAACCCTCTTTAAGCGGTAGTCTGTGTGAAACAATGTCAGTGTCAAGCCCGAGCATGTCTTGGTAAGACCAAGCGAAGATATCCACATACTCTCGAAGCAACTCAACCAATCTTCTCTTAACAGTGTTTTCCAAGGCAGCCCCAACCCTTATTTCTCGTTTAACATCCTCGGTTCCCAGATTAACAGTCTCAACTTCCTCCTGATCAGGCAGAATAACCCTTTCCTCCTGTTTCAGTAGCCTAGCTAATTCTTCTGGCAGGTCACAGTCTTCATCAATCTCTTCCTCAGCTTGATAGATAGGATTGTCGAAGTCATATCGAGCCATAGCTAAATCATGAGGGGTGGAATCTGAACAAAGGAACCTGCATGATGGATGTTTTATGTTTATTATGAGTGCAACAAACAAGAAAACACATTGCCATTTTGATGTGGGTTAATGCAAAAAGTAAAAACAGAAAGACAGGGATCAAAATATTTGAATGAAAAAACGTCCTTTATTGATGATAAAAATAGCAAATTAAACATCCAAGCCCTACAAATAAATATCACTACGTCTTGGGCAGAACGTAGGTTTCAACATAACAGAAAACAAAAGTAAATTACTCCGGGCGTGTCATTTGGATGACTTTCTCGGAGGACCAGTTGCCTAAACTCTGACCAGGGGTGCAGGGACGGATCCACTCATCCATGTCACAGTCACTATCTCCTTCATCCTCAATAGCATTGACTCTATCGAAGAAAACACCGACACTGGTGAAACGGACTGGACCATAGAACTTGGGAGGCTCTTCAGGACGCCTAGGTGGCTTGTAACCCAGTCCATGGGTATCTTGCTTTCTTTGAACATCAATGACACTGCCCCACTTCTGAGAACCACCAGCTTTAACTATAGCGCGCGCCTCTTTGAAAGAGGACATTGGAACCTCTGGTTGTCTGACAACTTCAGGTTGGGCAACCACCTCAGGATGACTGACTGCCTTTGGGGGTTCCTCGGGAATTTTCACAGCTTCAAAGGCTTGGCACAAAGTTTCATGTACTTCACCATCTACCTCTACATACTTGAAGGTCGATAGGTGACTCACCATGATATCTTCTTCACCGCAAACAGTCACAACGTGGCCATCCACCATATACTTCAAATTCTGGTGCAGCGTAGATGCTACTGCCCCAGCACCATGGATCCAAGGGCGACCCAACAAACAACTATAGGCAGGCTGAATATCCATTATGTAAAAGGTGGTGTTGAAAATCTCAGGACCCACCTTGATTGGCAGAACTAACTCTCCAAAAACCGACCTCTTTGAGCCATCAAAAGCACGTACCACCAAGTCACTTGGTGTACAAATTAACCCACGAGTATCCAACTTCATCAAAGCCTTCTTCGGCAGTACATTCAAAGGCGACCCAATATCAACTAACACATGTGACATCAAGGAACCACGACATTCCACTGAAATATGCAGAGCGTTATTGTGATTCTTCCCAGCTGGAGTCAAATCTAAATTGGTGAAACCCAAGCCATTACCAGCATTCACATGAGCCACATCCCCTTCTAGCTGGTTAACAGATATTTCCTGCGGTACATAAGCCATATTCAAAACCTTCAGCAATGCATTTCGGTGTGCCTCAGAGCACAACAGTAAGGATAGAATGGAAATCTTCGATGGAGTCTGGTGAAGTTGATCAACAATCTTGTAATCACTTTTCCTGATCAGCCTCATAAACTCTTCTACGTCTTCTGAGAAAGTATCCCCAACCCGCTTTGTCATAGAGTTATTTGCTTCCTGCCTCTGTACGGACTCATCCATCATCTGTTTACCTTTGTCTTGTCTTGAACTGCCAACTTGATCCTCGGCAGGAATAAAGACTCTACCACTCCTAGTGATAGCCCCTGCTTCAACAAGATTCTCAACCCCTGTATTCACAGCTGATGTCTCTACCAATTCCTGCTTCTTACCATTAACAAACACCTCAGCCCCATAGTTTCATGGCATGGCCTTGGTACTCTCATACGGGACTGGTCCAGGAACAGTGATAGTGACCGGCGTTGGTCTCGCCGGCGCTGATATAGTTATTGTCTTGAATGGAATTGTTATCGTGGCAACATCAATCTCTCTGTCAGTAACATTACTCTGCTTACAACCTCTGTCAAACTGTAATATCCCTTCGCTGATCATTTTTTGAATACCTGCTTTCAATAAAACACAACCCCCTGGTTGCGACACACATCCTACACAACCTTCATCACAGCCTGGAAATACCCCTCCTCTCAATAGTCTTTCCTTCACCACACCTAAGGGAGTTTGGACTTCGTTCACATCTGAAATCAAACTCAAGTCTTCACAGTCTTTAATAATAGCATTGACCCTCGGCTCACTGTGATTCGACATCGGGTTCTGATTCACATTTGGAACATCATTGGAGAAATTGATGGCTTTGGAATCCATCAAATCTTGAACCTGATGCTTAAAAGCTTTACAGTTCTCAATATGATGTCCGGGTACCCTAGAATGAAACTCACAGTGGGCGTTGGCGTCATAGCTGGGAGGTGGATTACCAGTGGGTGGAGCCAAGGTTCTCTTCTGAATTAACTGGAGCTTTAGCAAGTGCTGAAATAATTGAGAATAGGGAAGAGGTGGAGTGTCAAAATGCCTATCACGCCTAGTCAGAGGCTGCGATCGGCGAGGAGCCTGATTTTGTTGTTGAGACACTGCTGGCTGCTGAGGTGCTGCTGGGATGGTTACAGAAGCCACTTGCTTATTGAAGTTCTGACGAGGTCCTTCTCTACCACGGTATGATGACACAGAGTTTGTATCTCCCTCCCTCTTCTTGTAACCACTGGCGTAAGGCTTCTTACTTCCTCCTGATGAGGACCCATCACCGCCTGATATTTTTCCCGCCTTAATTCTGCTTTCCACCATCTCTCCTACTAAGACTAAGTCAGCAAACTTTCCAGTCATACACGGTACCAGCTTTTCATAGTAATGACCCTGCAAGGTGGCCATAAACATAGTTATCATTTCAGGTTCCAACATGGGAGGCTGAACCCTCGCTGCCAGTTCACGCCATCTCTGGGTGTACTCCTTGAAACTCTCATTGTTCTTCTGTGACAAATTCTACAGCTGTGTTCTGTTAGGAGCCATGTCAGTGTTATATTGATAGTGTCTAATAAATGCCCCTGCCAGATCTCTCCAACTACGCATATCTTTCCTTTCTAGTTGCATATACCATTCCAGGGATGCCCCAGATAGGCTATCCTGAAAGCAATGCATCATCAGCTTCTCATTCTTTGCATGCGCAGCCATTTTGCTTGCGTATGCCCTCACGTGGGTCCTTGGACAAGTCATACCATTATACTTCTCAAAAGTAGGAGTCTGAAACTTGTGCGGGATAACAACGCCTGGAACCAACCCCAAATCCTCTAGATCCATACCCAGAGCATCCTGATTCACAACACCCCTTAGTTGTTCCTCAATCAACCGGAACCTCTGATCATTGTCAATCTAGGGACCAGCATCCCCACCTGGCACAGAAAATGCATCTTCCTGAAGATCATCATACTGACGGCCCTGAATAGCACAGACACCAATACCTCCTCCCCCAACATTTTTAGCCCCTCTCGGAGGGATCACAACACCAGAAGCAGGAATACCTCTGCCCAGAGGACCATTTCGACCATTATTACCAGTAACACCAGTATGAAGTCCTCCATGAAGGACACCGTCTTCATCAATCCTTGCAATCAGTGGCTGAACGAGAGTCCTCAACTGCTCTTGGCCTTGAGCAACACCTTGCATTAATTCCATGAATTGGTTCATACGAGTCCGTATCTCAGTCATCTCATTTTGTAGCTGATCCATGAGTCTCTTCTGATTTTGTCTGGTAGAATACTGATAAATGTGCTGATCTGCAATCCTGAGATTGGAACAAGATAAGAATACCAGAGATAAACACCTGTTATGCACAATGATTATGCAAAATGATTATGAATATGCAAATGCAAATGAACATGTTTGAATATTCGCAGGGCGATCCACCCCTTGATTCCAGTTTAACAACAAGATAGAACGAAACTTCTGCTCATATATTAAGAAAACCAGAGGAAAACCAAATGTCAATAATCACAAATCCAAGATAACAAGTCTGAACACAATAATCATAGATCCCAACCAACAAGTCTGGCGGTGGTCCGAATAATGAAAGAAAATAGAAAACTACGGCATGTCATCAAAGTCTACAAGTGTCAATCCCCCCATCCATCATGCTTCTTGCTCCAGTCTTGAATTTCTTTGAACAACTTTTTGGTGTCGGGATGCTTCGGTCTCTGAATTAGCTCTTGAATGAGAACGTATCTCCTATGCATAATCCCTTCCAAGTATCAGCAATGTAACTCCCAAGCGTCTTCTCCAGAAACACCATCCATACTAGGTCCCTCATTTCTAGGTCTCTTCACTTCAGCTTGGATCTTCAGTTCCTCTATGGAGGCTATGGCTTAATTGAGTCGACCCTCAACTGCTTGTCTCTGGAATACCCCTGATAAGATCTCAGCATCTTTCTTCTTGAGCTGCGACTTCAATTGATCAATCTGAGCCAGGTGATCATCTTCCTTTCTCTTATTCTCAGCCATTGCAGTTTCTCGGTGAGCATTGAACCTGTGAATTTTTAACAAAGCCTTGTCCAATTCTTCTTTCTTAGACTCGAGAACTTTACTGATACCGTCTAGAGCTTGCTTCATCCTTTGTCTGGATGCGACCAAGTCAACTAGCTCCTTTTCTGCCTTAGCGAGAAGCTCTGTCTTCAACTTGGCGATACAAACAGCTTCACCCCGCTCATGTTTTAACTGATAAATCTCTCTTAGTAGCTCACTGTTTTCTTCTCGCAGCTTTTCCTTTTCAGCCCACAACTTGTTAAACTTCTCTATCTCAACTGTGGTAGGAGGCTCAATCAGTAAGGGGTAAGATGGTGGTTCTACCGGGAAGGGAAGAAGCTCCTCTTCTGCTCTCTTCTTAATCCACTCTTTATAGGAAGGGAAAGCCCGGTTGTTGCATTTCCCGAATGAAGTTTTTCCCCTCTTGGTCACCTGCTTCCAAGCATTCACAATCTTCCTTATCATCTCTTGATCCTCAGTACCATTGAAGAATAAGGACTCTCTGACATCTCGCTCTTCAGGTGGACCTTTCAAAGGATAATCAAACTGCCTGATAACAAGGGAAGGATTATAGTTAATTCCACCTCTTCTCCCTATCAAGGGTACATTAGGGAATTCTCCGCACTTACAAATAATCTCTATTCCTAGCAAGTCACGGTTGAACCAGACAATGTTGTCAGCAGTCAAGCCCATTAACCTCTTTGACCACTTCAGAGAATCTTTCGTATCAACGAAGGTGCCAGCTTCTAGGAGATGGCTCAGAAACCAAGTAGATAAGAGCGGTGGACAACAACTCACGGTTTTTCCCCGCCTATTTTCATTCTTGTAGTGGACTGAGTGATACACATCACCTAGCAAGGTAGGTATAGGATTCTTTGAAATAAAGATTCTGACAGCATGCATGTCCACCAGATCAGGAACATTGGGAAACAGGACAATCCCATAGATGTACATAGCCAGAATAGCTTGGAAAGCAGTCCAATTCTTCTCTTTAACATGTATGCAAGCTTGATCAAACAAGAACATCAATAAGAAACCCTTAGCTCCTTGTTTTTCCTCAATATTACTGCTCAGAATGGATTCACCAATATGAAGAGCAATAGCCATTCCTTTTATCCCGGGGTGTTCTTCAAAAAATAATACTATGTCATGCCTGATGGGGATTCCCAAAATAAATGAGAACTCCTCCAACATTGGGGCCAAGATGTAGTCTGGGAAAGTGAAGCAACGCAAAGACGGATCGTAAAACTGAAGAAGCGTATGAATGACATCCTTCTCATACTTGGAGATGTTTTAGACAAACTTCAGAAGACTCCTATACCCTCCACTGAACTCTGTACGAACTCCAGGACCAGCCATACTAATCAGCTTGTGAATCAACGTCAAGGTCGGATCTGGGAACGAATAGGCAACAGTCTTCTTTCTCTGGACATCCATGCCAAGGTAACCTCAAAAAACCGAAATCAAGAGTAAGATGCAAGCCCTGAAAAATGTCAAACATGTTAGAATGCAAGAAAAATGATATGTTCATGTAAACATGGGATCAAGGCAACACTGCTGGATGTGCTGTGCTGTTAACTGAACGAGAACCACAACCCAGAAAACCAAAATTCCAAAATACCGAACCACTGAGATAACCAGGAACCCAGATAATCAAACATTGATGAGAAATCCAAAAAAAAAAAAACGGGTAGGTTGAAGGTTTCGGTTACCTGCAAACCTGTAAACACCCATCCCCTCTCACGTGTGGGTACTAGGATGTTCAGTATCCCGGGCTCTCAGGTCGAGAAATGATGATACGTTCACCATTTATGGTTTGGCATCATCATCAATCGAGGAGGCCTCAACTGATTCTCTAAAACGGAAGGTCCTCAGCTTCTGGCACTGAGGTCGAGAAACAATAGTACATTTATCTCTCTGGTTACAGTACTATCGTCAATCGAGGAGTGCCTCCATTGATTCTCTTCAAAAGATAGCAACCATCCTATGCGAGTTCCAAAGTGGGCCCTCGGGTGCGAATGGGTTTGCCACAGGATGTGGTCTGCCACTGTCACCACTAAAGAGGGATGTTTCCACTAAGGTCCTCGATGATCGGTCACCAGAGTCGACAGCTCTCTAGATCGACATCCTAACATGCGCAAGACACACACGTTAGAAGGCGTCCCAAGATAGCCTCGTCTGGTTGTGAATTTTGTGAACACACAAACGTACCAAGCGGGCACGTAGGTCCTACTACTCTCCACTCTAGTCCTAGGGTGTACTCAAGCCTGGGTATTGGGTTTATCTCTCAGAACAACCCAACCTGCAAAACAGAAACAGCCAGCACAACACAGCAATATCCAGTATGATAGTAATAAAAATGAAATGCAATGCAGAAAATGTGGTAAAAATAAAATACAACAAATAAAGCAAAACAAAAACAAAAACACCCAAAGAGAACAAAGACAAGCAAGCGCTAGGATTGACTCGCTTAGGGATGGACCAGCATAGGTCAACCAGAGTCCCCAGCAGAGTCGCCAGCTGTCGTTCCCAGGATTTTCATCCAGGTACAAATGCGAGAGTGGCGCGGAAAACAGAGTCGCCAGCCGTGTAAATTTATCCCAAGAGAGGGAAAGGGAACACCGCATAAACCTGAGGAAAATGGAAAGGAATGGTCCTCGCAACCATAACCTGGGTTCGGGAGTCGGTTACGCGAGGGGAAGGTGCTAGCACCCCACGCGTCCATCGTACTCAATGGGATCCACGCTTGTTGTCTATTCTAAGGGTGAGTTATCCTAAAATCTAGGGCTGTACTAAGACGAGGAAGGGGAAAGCTAAGACAGACTCAGTAGGACGTCGACGTCCTAGGCCTACGTACCCCCTTTGTACAATGGGGAATTCAGAGCCAACGTAGTTCGGACCAAGTTCTTTTTGTGTTTTTTATGAGCGACGTTAAGTTCGCGTCCGGCAGTTAGGGTCGATGCCTGTTTGTAACTCAGATGGAAAGTAACGTGCCCTTTTTGAAAATAGCCTTTAGTTTGACAATCCCGAAGGACAAAAAGGTTTGAAGTTTGTTTGTATTTTTTAGGACAGAAGTGACTTGAGTTAGTTCATAACTTGCATTGCACCAAAGTCTAGGGCACAGGGACGAATACTTAACGAATCGTCCCAAGACAGGACGCTCGATAAGCACTCTAGAAAGATGAGAGGAAGCCCCTCATTTCTCATTCCCCACGCTTAAGGCTCCTGCGCAATACACTTTATCCTTATTAAGTGTTTTCAAGAAGTTTTGAGATGAGAAGAGAGAAGACACAAAGAAAACTCTAAAGGGAAACTAAGAGTCCTAATGTTATCATGCATGGGTGACCTACGGTTAGTGAGGTTTAACGACAACCTAAGCCTAAAGAAAAGAAAAGATGAGAGACAGAAAGAGTGAGAGTGGTCATGGATAACTATCCACACCCTCAAATAACTTACCTCGGCCCCTGCATAAAAGGTTAGTACGAAACAGACATACGTAAGAGAAATGAGACAAATGAAATCCAAGTAATGATATATAAGGGTAATCAAGTGACCAATAACAATCCAAACATGGCTGATGAAATCAAAGGAGCAGCCCCAAATGATGGCACAAGTGCCTTCTCAAACAAAAACTTAGGCATGATCAAGGATGTGCATACAAGAAGATCTCAAATAAAAGCAATCAAACAATTAGAGAAACACCTTCTAAAATCACCAAATTAATTATCAACATATCTCAACCAGAAGCAAACAACATGTCCAAAACTCATGCAAAAATTCAAGATATAAGTCACTCAAACAATCATGCAAAATTCAGACAAGAAACATGACTCAATATGCAAAAAAGGAGGACTAAAATGCAATATTAAATGATTTTAAAAATGAGAGAAAAATATTTTAATGCACTTCAATGTGTTAATGAAACAATGCAAAAAGAATAGGCTCTAGATGTTTTATGGATGATGAGAAATAAAATAAACAAGTCATGGTATGCATGCATGAAATAAATTCAAAAAGAGAATAAACAATTAATAAATCAAGAGGTTAAAAATAAAATAAAATAATAAAATAAAATTTGGTAAAATTTTATAAAATGATAAACATGATTCATGAATTTTTTGGGATTTTTTGGACGCACTTAACTATTTAAAAAATTAAAATGAAATGCAATAATTAAATGAAAAAAAGAAAATAATTGAAAAGAGCACGGGGGTGTAAATAATAAACAATTCACGTTGGAATCCAAAACTGGGCTCAACAGGGGGGTGGGAAAAGGAAGCCCAATCCAAAACCCAGGTCAGCGCAATCAACACCCACACCAAAGACCTCAATCAACCATAGGGATTCACACCTGCCATTGGATCAAATCCACGCTCCATATCCAGTCAACACTTGCACAAGGTAGGCCAGATCAACATACAAGATCAACACGCCCACGATACTTACCATAGACATGCACACACAAGGACTAATCTGAAATAAAAAATCACGTGACCAGCGCCATCCCCTTTTAATGCGTTGGCACGCTTCTAACCGTCCGATCACAAAAATGAACGGCTATGATTGTGTCTTCCTCAAGAAACCCTAGCTCGCCTGAAACTTTGCCAGACGCCGGAGCCCTAGCTCCGGTCGTCTTCTCCGGCGGCACTGAACGAAGCTCTCACAAAAAAAAGTCCAGAAATCCACAACCCTTACATCATTCGAACCAGAATTCAACCATGATCTCAAATATCACATTAAAAATCACTAATAACCAATGCATAAGGAGATTCGAATGAAAAAGGTTAGGGTTCAAAAAACTTTAAACACACGATACAACCAATATACGCATCCAAACTCAAAATAAAATATACCAGAATGATCAGCAACAATCACAGATTATTATGCATGTCAAAAAATGGAGTTTTAGAATCATGAAAAATGTTACCAACCTGAGGTCAAGCAATCCTAATCCTTGCTGTTGGCTGCGAATGGTGAGTGCTTCGTGCTCCATGGAACCCAGGGATGGAGATTGTGAAAGTGGATTGTGAAAATCTCTTGAGGATGATGAGATTCCAAGCAAAAAAGATTAGGGTTGAAAGCTTTGTTCTCCTCAAATATCACGTGTCCTCCTCTCTAACCCTAGCATGAGTTAGTTTAAATAGACTAGGTTAAACCACTGATCAGCATTTAGGCCTTGGTAATTCTTTGTTTAATGAGTTTTGGATGATTTTAGAAAATTGCATTATGTGAGATACACCCTCCTCCATGCATGGATATCTAAACCCTTGATGATGGATCACTTATGTTTCAATTGCTAATCACACCTGTATTTGATTTGGGCCTTGAGATGTATTGGTTCATGAGTTTTCAATAATTTGGCAATTTTGCATAATGAAAGATAAGTAATGAATAAGTCATGGAATTTCTTTATTCAAAGGCCCACAATGCTCCTTAGGGATTGTTCTTTGATGTTGGCATATGTCTTGAAGCAATGGAATCAATTATATGTCACTATGTCCGAAAGTGCCAAAGTTGTGAAAATGGAACCCTAAAAACCACCTTGCCTTCTTTTGATCATAACTTGAGTTTCATAAATGATATGGAGGCCCACTAGTACTTGTTGGAAAGGGGAGAAAAAGATCTTCAACTTTCATGTTTGAGGAAAATTCATTTGAAGCTTATTTGATGATGAAAATTCAAGTTGATTGTAGTGTAAGAACTTGCCCAAAAAGGAAACTTTCAAATTATAGGTCATTTCCATATTTAGTAACTTTTGCACCAACTCCCGATTCTTGATAAAGGGCATGAAACTTGACCCCTGAAGAACCATATGAGGATGTGATACCTTGAAAACCTTGGAGAGAACCTCAGAATTCCACAGTTGACTTCCCCTCTCACTGTTGACTTTTACCTAATTCACCTGATTCCCAATCCATTGGCCAATTGAACTTCTCCTGGACCAAACTGATGGACAATCTTCCATTCCTAGACACTTAGGGACCCAAGGAATACCATGGAATCAAGTCTTGCCCAAAAAATCAGAAATAAACTGACTTTATAGCAAACCCTAATTTTGGTACCCTCAATCTAGGAGGAAATAACACAGTCTCCAAATCCAAATTCCTCTGAATATGATGTGTATCCTCTCCAACAAAGATAATATATGCCATTTGGTGATGATAAAAACCCAAGAAACTTGCCCATTGGAGCAATAAACCCAAGAATCTCAAAACCCTAGTTTCTGCACTGGTTAGGAGAGAGTGATCCACTTGAGCTCTCTTGCTTGGCCCTCTGAAGAACATCTTCTCCTCTTGAACTTGCCTCAGGCACCTTGACCCCATGCTAAGAACCAATGATATGCACACATGATAATGCAGAATGAGATGAAACATAAGCCAGTTAGTACTAAAGTGAGGAGAGCAAATTTTGGGGTGCAACATATATATATATATATAAGCACACCAACACATCATATACATTCATATTCACAGATATGACATATATGTCTCACACCAAAACACAACACTTATTCATATTCACAGATATAACATATACATAACACATCAAAAGTGGTTCCTCAAGAACCCACCCATTCCCGCAAGAAACATGAATACATCGCTATACTCCCCAATGGGCTCACGATGATCCTGAACAACCAAACATAGTAATGCAATGCAACTCCATGACATAATGCAATGCAACTCCATGACATAATGCAATGCAAGTGGTACCACACACACGGTTCATTCAATCGAACCTGATTCATAAAAGAATCCGGATAAATCACATACACTCCACTGAGCAATGATTTATCTCCAAACAACTCCACATTGGAGTTCGGACAATACTAGGCACCCATCATGGATTCCCACCTAGCTGTCTCCACCAGACACATCATGAAATGCACGACACAAATGATGCACAAAACATAGGTATAATAACAACTATACCTCTTCACGGTCCCCTTGATCACACGTGAGATACATACTCACCGTAATACACAATAGTATTACCTTACCTGTCCAATCCATTCAACATAACACATACTTAACAAGAATTATGCACGAAACACACGTATAACAATTCAGTTATACATTTACACGATCCTCCTGATCACACGTGAGATCCATACTCACCGTAATACACAATAGTATTACTATACTTGTCCAATCAATTCATCATAATACACAAAAGTAAGGAAAATGCCTCACGAGGCCTTAATTAGCTAATTGTCTAATTAATCCACCCAAATTCCATTTTAAATCATTTAACCACCATTCCTAAATTTAACAAGTTCTGACACCTATCCCAACCTCTCAGACCAAAAAGAAACCGCATCGGACGCGAAATCGAGAAAGAAATCGCGAAACGACAAAATTCTCCCCACTCGCTGGTCATACGCGTATTGCCCACACCCATACGCGTATTGCCCAATCTCATACGCGTATTGCCCAGACTCATATGCGTACCATTACGTGTTTCAGCAGAAGGCCATGTGAAAATGGGTTCCATACGCGTAATGCCCTCTTATAGCCCTTGCCATACGCGTATTGTCTTGCCCATTACGCGTATTGCCTTGGCCATTACGCGTATGGGCAGCGAAACACCCATAATTTCTTGCATAATTTCTGCTACTGGTTTCACTCAATTCCCCTCCAAATTTCATCTAAACATCACTATACTACAAATTACATACAAAGCAACCTATAACTATCATGTATCAACAATTAGGAACCTTAACTCATGATTTCCACTCAATTACCATTTCTAACAAACGTTAAAACTCTAACAATTCAGCCAAAATCAAACCAAACAAACACATGCATATACATATACAATTGAGATATAATTGGAACTTCTCACCCTTACCCGATTAATCGCGATTGAAACGGAGGTTTCTCCAATTTTCCTCTTCCTCCTCTTCTCTCTTTTCCTTCTCTTCTTTCTCTTCTTCTCCCTTTTTCCTTCTTGCTAACAAATATATATATATATATATATATATATATATATATATATATATATATATATATATATATATAATCCAATATTATATAATATAACCCGATAGGGTAAAACATCTCCAATTGATATTTGTCATCTCAACCCAATTGATTAATTATTAGAGTTACCTTAAATACTCTCTTGAACTAATAATTATTAATTTGTCTCTTTAATAAAATAATTGATCTCTAGTTGCTCTCTCTCTCTCTATTCCTCTTTGCTCAAATATCTCCCAAACGCTCTCCAAAAGCGAGAAAACATAAACAACGATGCCAAATATATCAGGAATTAAAAGTTAATAAGAAAATATTATCAATTGCAATTATTTTATCTATCAGAGAAATTATCCAATTAACAGGTAACACTCATTTCATTTACACAATTCACAAAATTCCCATAAATGAAATAAATAAATACGATTAACCCAATCGGGGCATTACAACTCTTTCCCACTTAGACATTTTCTTCCTCGAAAATATAACTGAGACGAACAACCCCGGATATGACTCTCGCATCCGACGAATCAATTATCATGCCAACAAAAGGAACACCACTAATAACACAAACCGACAACTCACCTTGTTAACAACAACAACAACAACGACAAGATGCAAGGCCCATACAATGCAATTGACGAATAACTCACGACTCAAAGAATACCCAAGTACGAACACACACAGGTTCACTCTAGAACCAGAACACCACAAGATCGTTACCCTCACCATATGTAACACTCCCCTAATTCCCCACATAGGAATTAGCTACACGCACTCGAATCACCACGATGGGAACGAGGCAACAAAACCACAAGAACATAAAGTTCCACGATACCACAACGTTTCAACAACCTCTACCTAACCATAATAACAACATCCTTGTCACACAACATTATTACAACACTGCTACAATTCACCAATCGAACATATATCCACAACATCCATCTATATAGTGGCCCGCGAATAATATTTAAACCTTTCACTTAACACTTCCATTCTGAAACGTCCACTGGTCTCATCATCACTACATGTTTCTAATGTACAATCTATGAACTCTTACAAGTCACACTCGCATATACGAAATGTGCCACATCACGCTTTCGATGCGCACTCTGATTACTCGCAACAATCAAATCTACCAATTTCATATCCAACTTCACACTCTACTGTGTTATCTCACACACCAGACACAAGTCTCTGAACTGCTCAAATAATTCTAATCCTCTGACCATCAAAACAGACATGCATCAAAACTTTTGACTTAACTCATCAGGCATGACATTAACTTCACCAATAGTATGATCCCAGCGAAAGTCATAACTCATCAGGAAGTCCAACCATCCTTGCTGTCTCATACTCTAGTATTTTCGACTAAACAGGTACTCAATATTCGTGTGATTACTAAACACTTCGAACTCAAAGCCATAAAATAATACTTCCAGATTCTCAACACAAAAGTAACCGCAACAATCTTGAAATCATGAATCCTCAATCATCGTAAAGCATAAGCCACGACTTTACCATCTTACATCAACACACTAACTAAACTCATTATAGACGCATCCCAATACCTCACAAATAGTTTATTAGGGTCACACAGAATCAACCGGGAGCCGTAGACAAATTTGACTTTAGCCCTCTCCAACTTTCCTCACAATAAACACCCAAAGCAAACGACTTACTCTTTGCAAGTCAACTGAAGTAACGAAAATGCTAACTTGGAAAAACCTTCCATAACCTCCAATAATAACCAATTAAAGTCCAACAAGCTTCTAATCACCTTAACCGACTTCGGAGCCTCTCATTGTAGAACTGCATCTACTTCCAATGGATCCATAACCATACCATCATCTGAAATAACATATCCAAGAGATACTTACCTTTTTCAACCAAACTTCTCACTTGAATAATTTGGCATAAAAATTCCTTTCCTTTCAACACTTGCACCTCGATTCTCAAACTCCCTACATACTCTCCTTCTGATTTATAATAGATCAGAATATCCCTAATGAACACCACTCCGAACTTATCCAATCAAATATGGAAGATACGATTCATATACTCCACAATCATTCCAGACGCATTACTAACACCGAACAACATCCCTATACATTGTAATGCCCAACCAAACCAAACCTCATCCAACTTGTTCAGACTCGCATACAAACTCAATCGAGTAAATAACAACTTATTCCGATGATAACAAACATAACCAGTCACATGAAACCGATCTAAGCCTCAATTCACACAAATTCACCACTCTTATCAAACGTTCCAAACAATTGTAATTCCAATTAAACTCAACCAAACCATTCCAATCATCTATTCTTGAAAGTGGACACTTATTCTCAATCGTTACCTTATTCAACTATCAGTAATCCCTACACAATTTCATTCTATGGACAATCCAAATTCCACAAATGCCAACATTTAACAACAATCAACCAAAAGGAACTCTCAATCTCAATATTACATCCACCCACAAGGGTTTTCACAAAATTTCCATAGCCTCAATACCATTATACACACCATGCTTGTTATTCCATCCGGAAACACATCTGGAAATCACACACCACTGGCAGCCCTTCACTGTGGCTTCCTGTCAATTTCAAAACACTATTATCACAACCATCTTAGTCTCATTTTTTCGATATAAGAATCTTCATCGACTCATCAAAACAATCTATAATCACTTTCTTAATTCCAAACAATTCATTGCACACACTATCCGAGCCGTAAAGATACGTCTATTCCATCCAACATAATTCCATCTGCTATTAACAAGAGATTAAGGGTGATCAGCTCCTCAATTTGTCAATAGACAACCGATAATCATGATGGGGCATAGACCATCTTTACCAGACCATAATAGCATTTCTTGCATCTTGTGCATAAAACTACCTAAGGCGCAAATCCTTAGTCGACATAAACCTTACCTCCGCATTCCCTCTGGAATCGGGAACAACACTGTCCAAACAACACTTATAATGTCGCAAACAACAACAACACACTAAAACAACGCTCCACAACTGAATCAACTTAGAGAAGCACCAGCTTCTCCCCCACTTATCTCATTCTCAATCCTGAAAACAAAGGATTAGAAAACCAGAAAGCACTGACAGTGTTTCACACACATGTCACGTAGTAAGGAACAAACAACATCGACAGTATTCAATTATCATGCCACACCGACACACAACTTGGCCGGACGGACCGACCTGCTCTGATACCAATTGTAACACCCCAATTCCCATCTAGCTAATAAATAATACATAATTAAATCAGAGTGAATAAAAAAAATTTTTGACAGAAATAAGGATGCCACATTTGAGAAAAACATAATCCACCTGCTTATAACTTTGATACATAACACAAAATGGAATGAATAATAACGGGAAACTTTTTCCAACAAAAGAAAAGTTCAATTATGGAATAAAGCGGAACGATCCATAATTGACCTGTTTTACAAAATAAGTTGGTCCAAAACATATATATATATATATATATATATATATATATATATATATATATATATTCCCATACATAAACATAAATAACACAAGCGTTTCCCCCCGACTCCCGTGTTACGTATCAGAGCAGACACCAAAGATCTAAGAAAAATGAAGATCTAAGTCTTCCACATGCCTCCACGCCTCTACAGCGGCTAATCTGCACTGTGTCATAAAAGCATATTCCAGCAGAAGGGTGAGAAATAACAACTAAATCAAGATTTCATAATAATATGTAATCATATAATTCACATATATTCTTCAACTCACCCACACTTACATGCTAACACATATATCGTACAAAGATATCATATATTCATCTACACAAGTCATGATATATATATATATATATATATATATATATATATATATATATATATATATATATATAAGCACACCAACACATCACATACATTCATATTCACAGATATGACATATATGTCTCACACCAAAACACAACACTTATTCATATTCACAGATATAACATATACATAACACATCAAAAGTGGTTCCTCAAGAACCCACCCATTCCCGCAGGAAACATGAATACATCGCTATACTCCCCATTGGGCTCACAATGATCCTGAACAACCAAACATAGTAATGCAATGCAACTCCATGACATAACGTAATGCAACTCCATGACATAATGCAATGCAACTCCATGACATAATGCAATGCAAGTGGTACCACACACACGGTTCATTCAATTGAACCCGATTCATAAAAGAATCCGGATAAATTATATACACTCCACTGAGCAATGATTTATCTCCAAACAACTCCACAGTGGAGTCCGGACAATACTAGGCACCCATCATCGATTCCCATCTAGCTGTCTCCACCAGACACATCATGAAATGCACGACACAAATGATGCACAAAACATAGGTATAATAACAACTATACCTCTTCACGATCCCCTTGATCACACGTGAGATACATACTCACCGTAATACACAATAGTATTACTTTACCTGTCCAGTCCATTCAACATAACACATACTTAACAAGAATTATGCACGAAACACACGTATAACAATTCAGTTATACATTTACACGATCATCCTGATCACACGTGAGATACATACTCACCGTAATACACAATAGTATTACTATACCTGTCCAATCAATTCATCATAATACACAAAAGTAAGGAAAATGCCTCATGAGGCCTTAATTAGCTAATTGTCTAATTAATCCGCCCAAATTCCATTTTAAATCATTTAACCACCATTCCTAAATTCAACAAGTTCTGACACCTATCCCAACCTCTCAGACCAAAAAGAAACCGCATCGGACGCGAAATCGGGAAAGAAATCGCGAAACGACAAAATTCTCCCCACTCGCTGGTCATACGCGTATTGCCCACACCCATACGCGTATTGCCCAATCTCATACGCGTATTGCCCAGACTCATACGCGTACCATTACGTGTTTCAGCAGAAGGCCATGTGAAAATGGGTTTCATACGTGTAATGCCCTCTTATAGCCCTTGCCATACGCGTATTGCCTTGCCCATTACGCGTATTGCCTTGGCCATTACGCGTATGGGCAGCGAAACACCCAGAATTTCCTGCATAATTTCTGCTACGGGTTTCACTCAATTCCCCTCCAAATCTCATCTAAACATCACTATACTACAAATTACATACAAAGCAACCTATAACTATCATGTATCAACAATTAGGAACCTTAACTCATGATTTCCACTCAATTACCATTTCTAACAAACGTTAAAACTCTAACAATTCAACCAAAATCAAACCAACCAAACACATGCATATACATATACAATCGAGATATAATTGGAACTTCTCACCCTTACCCGATTAATCGCGATTGAAACGGAGGTTTCTCCAATTTTCCTCTTCCTCCTCTTCTCTCTTTTCCTTCTCTTCTTTCTCTTCTTCTCCTTTTTTCCTTCTTACTAACAAATATATATATATATATATATATATATATATATAATCCAATATTATATAATATAATCCGATAGGGTAAAACATCTCCAATTGATATTTGTCATCTCAACCCAATTGATTAATTATTAGAGTTACCTTAAATACTCTCTTGAACTAATAATTATTAATTCGTCTCTTCAATAAAATAATTGATCTCTATTTGCTCTCTCTCTCTCTCTCTCTCTCTCTCTCTCTCTCTCTCTCTCTCTCTCTCTCTCTCTCTCTCTCTCTCTATTCCCCTTTGCTCAAATATCTCCCAAACGCTCTCCAAAAGCGAGAAAACATAAACATCGATGCCAAATATATCAGGAATTAAAAGTTAATAAGAAAATATTATCAATTGCAATTATTTTATCTATCAGAGAAATTATCCAATTAATAGGTAACACTCATTTCATTTACACAATTCACAAAATTCCCATAAATGAAATAAATAAATATGATTTATCAAATCGGGGCGTTACACCCTTGACCAGTAAGAGTGGAAAAAAATCTGTGTACAACATCGGTATAGGGTCAAACCCTGGTGGTCGCGTTGTACGGTTGTTGTTGTATTGAGGACGAGCCTGCTGAAGAGGCTGTTGTGTCCTTTGCTGATACTGTTGTTGATTCGGTTGGCTTTGCGCAACCTGAGGTTGATACGTTGGAACAGGCGCGAGTTGATAGCAGGAGTTACAGCTTCTACTGGTTGGTATCCTCGCCTTTGCTTTCCGAGAGAGATATTCCCAATATCCTGCTTTTTTTTCTTAGGGAGAGCACTACCGTATCATTTTGTACTACTTGATGATCCAACGTCTTTAACTAAACGTTTTTCTCGGACTGCTTCCTCAAGACGAACTCCCATGCCCACCATCTCGGTGAAGTCACTGGGTGCACTGGCGACCATTTTGTCGTAGTAAAATGAGCTCAAGGTTTTCAAGAAGATATTTGTCATCTCCTTTTCCTCAAGAGGTGGACAAATCTGGGCGGCAATTTCACGCCATCTCTGAGCATATTCCTTAAAGGTTTCCTTGTCCTTCTGCGACATGGCTCTGAGTTGATCTCTGTCCGGCGCCATGTCCAGGTTATACTTATATTGTTGAACGAAGGCAGCGCCGAGATCTCTGAAAGTGACAATCTTAGTGCGGTTTAAACCCATGTACCACTTGAGTGCGACACCGATTAAACTATCCTAGAAATAGTGGATCGGTAGCTGGTGTTTCTCTGTCTGTGTTGACATCCTCCGAGCGTACATCACCAAATGGCTTTGAGGGAAAGAGTTACCCTTGTACTTTTCAAATTCGGTAACTTTGAACTTGTGCGGAACTTTCACATTGGGGACCAGACAAAGGTCTGCGGCGTCCTTTCCAAATAGATCCTGACCGCGAATGGCTTGCAGTTCCTTCTGCATTTCCAGGAACAGTTCCTGGAACTCCTTCATTCTGTTATCCATACTTTCGTTTCCACCAGAAGGTATCTGTAGAATATGTCCTTCTAGGACAGTGTATACCATGGGTGGTGGTATAGTCATTACGGCAGAGACTCTTGGCGCCTCCCGAAGTTTGTAACTTTCAGGAGTTGTTGTCATGCCCCTGGTAACTTCGTTTTCCCGAAGTTTGTAACCTTCAGGCCCAACGGTTCCTGCTGCAGTTTCCGGATCTTCAGTGATCGGTGAAATATATCCTTCCGGGATATAGTTGAGTGGCATGCCCCAGGGACGATCTTTAGGCATGGTATACCGAGGGTCATAATTTTCCACTATGGGCGTCGATGTGATCTCTGAGATCACAGTCTATTGTTGTTGCCTCTGAGCTATTGCCAAAGCTTGCATGTCATTGTGAAGTTTTCTTAGATCCTCTCTCAGAGCGTCAATTTCTTCTCTCAGCTCTCTGTTCTCTTCCTCGAGATTATCCATTTTCTTTTGAATGTTGGCCCGAGTATTGTACGAATGAGACAGTTTGACGCTAGAATTAAGGCACATATGTGAGATTCGCAGGGAAGAAGAATGCATTTACGCAAGAATGATGAATGATATGCAATGATTATATTTAGTTTTTTTTATTCAAAGTAAACTTCGACAATTGGATTGCAAATATCAAACAGTGGGGAAACCCTGTTTTATTGAATTCAAAGATTGCAGAAATGGAAATACAGTAATTTACATAGTGCTGTAAAAGGAAATCCAAACTTATGGGTCCCGAGTCCTCTCTGAGGAGAGCTTAGGTGCTGGTTCTGGTACTTTCCTTTTCTTTGACCAGGGCTCTTGGGCCGTTGTCGGGTTGTCATTCCTTTGCCAAGTGAAAGGAGCGAGCAAATTCCTTTGGTCTCCTTGATTCTCTACAGCATGTTGCTCTAAAATCTCAATCAGAGCGTCTTTTTCTTTTAACAGTTGTTGTATTTCCCTACACTCCACATTGAGAATACGATACTTGTTCTTCCAAGACTTCTTCTCCTGTTGAACTTTGTTGAGAGTAACCTGAAGTTTTTCCGTATCAGACATAAAATAAAGGACAGGGTCCCTTAATGGAAGAACTTCTTGGCGAGGGTAAGGCATCCTCAGCTTGAGAGCTCTAGTTTGTACCCAGTGGAGATAAGGTTCCACCGAGACACAGTCTGGTTTTCCTAGAGACTCTCGTCCTTTTCTATGAACGTGTTTCCAGGCATGCACTATTTCTGTCTTTAGTGCTCTGCCATTTTCTCCTTCCTTGAAGAAAAGACCTTCCAGATGAGCATTACGTGGGACATGCCTCATCGGGTATCCGAGTTGACGACGAACTAAAACTAGATGATAATTGATTCCTCCCTTAGTTCCTATGAGGGGTACATTTGAGAAGTTTCCACAACGGTCAATGATTCTGATCTTGTCATAGATTCGATTGTACCAATCGATGTCAGAGTTGGTAAGAGACATGATTCTCTGTGACCAACGTAAAGTACTCTTTTGATCCCAAAATGCAGCAGACTTTGGTAAATGGGAAATGAACCATTTGTATAGCAGGGGTACACAGCATGTGATCATTTCTCCGCTGTACAAATTCCTTAAGAGTACAGAATGATAAGCATCTGTGAGCAGGGTTGGTACAGTGTTTCCAATTAGAAAAGTCTTAATGGCATTAATATCGACGAAGTTATCAATGTTGGGAAACAGAAATAACCCGTAGGTAAGAAAAACAAAGATGCTTTCGAAAGCGGCCACGTTCCCTATACTAGCAAAGTACAAAGCTTTCTTTATCAAGAACTGGGCTGGCAAACCCTGGATACCACCCTTAATGATCATGTGAGTCCTGACTTCTGACTCTTCCACATAGATTGCTCTTACAATGGTTTGATCCTTTGGAATTTCTTCCAGTCCAGAAAAGGGAGCTTGATCAGTGATAGCTAAATTAGTCAGGTGAGAGTACTCCTCCAGTGTCGGTGCTAGCTGATAATCCGGGAATGTGAAACAGTGATAAACCGGATCGTAGAACTAGATTAGCATGGACAGGATTCCTTCAATTACATGAACCCTTAACAGAGACAACAGTCCTCCATACTTAGCCCTGAAAGCCTCAGGATTGGTTATCATCCTTGCCAACCCTCTTAAATCCTTTAGTTTTGGACCCTTGAAGGTGTACTTGTGAGTATTCCTTCTACCGAAATCCATAACGCAATCTCTTTCTCTGACATTTGCAATCATTGTCTTAGTTTAATTTGAAAAAGGAGAGACTAGAAGAGAAAATTTTTATTTTTTTTAATTTTTTTTAAATGAATGTATGAATGCAGCACACAAAAACAGAGAAAAAACATGGCGTCAAAGGGTCGGTGTCATGAAGTCAAGGCTCTACCCATCCCCAAAGGTTTATACTTGTGATTTTTTGTACCTGTCCTCAAAATCACTGACCCCTATTGGGATAACGACAGTAAGTGAATCACCAAGCAAGCTGTAGCATCTTAGAGTAATCTCAAATGAGGGTAGTATCGTGTGACAACTATTTCCGATAGCTTCTGTACTACAAAATGGTTTCAATATACTAAAATCCTCAGCTTCTCAAATAACCCAATCGAACCATCTGCTTTCAACAACCGAAGTCGTATAGGCATTGAATCCGCAAAGGGCATCTCCACGGATTCGATGGTTGACCGGGACCTCTTATTTGGGAGTCACTTATCTTAGGTGTATACTCAATCTTTCCAGATGCGGCATCACACGCATTCTCATTAGCAGAAAGATAAACACGGATATCAATTAGGAAAAGCAGTATATATATTTGTCCTAACATCCTAGACCTCTAGTCCTATGATCCTATACAGACAATGACTCCCAAGTAGAGTCGCCATTTCTGTGGTACCTGGTGAATTTAAGGCTTTCTACCTAAGACTGTGAGAGAGAAATGCCTCCCACTGTGGTCGCCATTCTTCTGTAGCGCGATTTTTGTGGTTTCGAATCGCTATCGCTTTGGTACTACAGTTCGATTCATTTTTTATTCTGTGAAGCTGATTAAGGAAGGGAAATAGATGTCTCAAATTAACCCTGCTTGCATACTGAGCTTAAACAGATGACTGTTGGTTTACAGATGCTATCAAAAAAGGGGGGTCTGTCTTAGGTTATTTTGCTTAAGAATACAGTGTCTGGACTATTTGTGAGGCCTTTGGTAAGGTGTTAGATCTGATGCTTTTGGTTGATTGACAGAGGTACTGGACTTTGAGTTTTTGATTAGTATGCTCGCTAAGATTTTGCAATCTTATGCCTACGTATTCCTGTTTAACGAAACAGGGAAATCAGAGCGATCGTAGTTCCCTCCTATTTTAAGGGAGGAAAAAGATGTTTTGGTGTCTTGTTCAAAGCCCAAGATTGAAGCTAAAAGGGCATTTGTATCTTGTTCAAAGCCCAAGACATGAAGCTAAAGGGTATTTGACTGACAGAGAACTTGTCATCTCTAAAGAGGAACTGTTGATGTTCGTATGCCTTGATCAAAGCGCAAGTTTGATGCTAAAAGGTTGATCGACTCAACCGAGGATTTCTCTATACGAAGCCTAAGAGGAGGCTATTGCCCTAACAAGAGGGTGTTTATTATTTGTCTCGTACGAAGCCCGAGATAGGGGCTAAAAGGGTTGACTCAACAAGAGAGTACTGACAAGTGACTGACTCAACAAGAGAGTGCTTTTATATGTCTTGTGCGAAGCCCAAGACGGAGGCTAAAGAGGTTTGACTCAAAAAGAGAGTACTCTTATACGAAGCCCAAGACGGAGGCTAAAAAGGTTGACTCAACAAGAGAGTCGGACAAGTTGATTGACTCAACAAGAGAGTCTTTTATATGCCTTATACGAAGCCCAAGACGAAGGCCAAAAAGGTTTGACTCAACAAGAGAGTACCTTCATCTGTCTTATACGAAGCCCAAGACGGAGGCTAAAAAGGTTGACTCAACAAGAGAGTCTGACAAGTTGATTGACTCAACAAGAGAGTCTTTTATACTCAACAAGAGAGTGATTTGTTGTCTCGTACGAAGCCCGAGATAAAGGCTAAAAGGAAAGTGACTCAACAAGAGAGTCTTGAAAAGTGATGGACTCAACAAGAGAGTTTGAAAAGGTTAACTCCGCTAGGGGGAATCATTCTACAAGGCCCAAGAGGAGGCTGACTTTGTTGAGGAAGGATCATTATACAAAGCCTAAGAGGAGGCTATACTTCTGCCGGGGATTCTTGTGATCCCGAGGCAGGTCCAAGAAGGGAATCAATCCTTGCATGGGAATGCAAATGGATTGATAGATCAGAAACCTTGGGATTTTGGTTTGAGATAGTGTTAAACTGACCCGGGTTGGAGAATTTTGGGAGAATGACGGGGTTTTAGAACCCACAAGTTTTAACTTGGTTAAAGATTAATCCAAAATCCGGGGTTTCTCCTATGTTTGAAAGGTGCTTGAGAATGTCTTTGAGACTCAAGGGAATTAGACTGTCCAAGTCCACTGGTAGAGTTTTATCTTTTGTATGATGCCCAAGAGGAGGCCGACTCGTTTAAGGGATGAGTATCAACCCTAAAATTGGTCTGAAGGTTTTGACTCCTTTTAGAAAGACAGCTCTGATGAAGGATGACTAAGTTCTGTTCCTATACCTGTAAGAGGTCTTCAGGGTCCTTGTATTAAGCCCAAGAGAAGGCATGAGAACTTCTAAGAAGCCGAAGGGTCCTTGTACAACTCCCAAGAGGAGGCGGGGATGCTTTTAGGAAGCCTGTGGGTCCCTAAACCAAAAGAAGTTCAAGAAATGCAATTCACAGAGAAGAGATCATTCCAGGAAAGTTTGAGAATTTGGAAGAAACTCAAGAGATGCTATTCACGGAGAATAGATCAACTTTGGAGAGTAGAGTTTCTTTGACAATTTCTAAGGGTGACAGTCTGAGAAAAGGTTCACCGAGAATATTGCCTTTCTCTTTGTTCCATTTTGTTTAACCCCAAGAGAAGGGAAGACTGTATCTGGAATCCTATGGGGATCTAGTTTTGTTTGTATTCCAGAGTGACCAACAGGCTTTACCTAGTTCTAGATGTAGTTGCCGGGGAAAACTCTAAATAACTATACTAGTATTACACAGTTGATATGTGACAAGTATATAAAAGGATGTGAAATAAGACTTACAGTGAAACATCCCCACAATACAGTTATATACATATGAAAGCGGTAAATGAAAGCGGATAAACACTTACCCGTTGTAGAGCTTCCATGCTGTTTTGTTAGTTGTTCAACAAAGAAATTAAAGAAAGTTTTGATAACAACATATATTTGAATCCAAAATCAAAGGAGAAAGTGCTTTGAAAAGATTGTTGGGGCTTGCAGCTCAAGGAGAGGCCCAAGTTTTAACGATGATCGCACCGTTGTTTTGAAAACCGTACAGAGGGACTTATATAATATGTGATGCCCAAAAAGTATTTATGTACAAGGGGATGGGTCTTACACTCTATTAGAGGCCCAAAGATTTATTTTTGTACAAGAGATGGGACTTACAACTTAAGGAGAGGCCCAGGGTTATTTGTTTGAAAACGGCGATCGCGCCGATGTTTTTGAAAACACAGTGGGTCTTATACAATATCTGAGGCCCAAATCATTTTGGTTTCAAAAAGAGGTTGGGTCTTACACTCTATTAGAGGTCCAAAGAGTTTGAAAATGAATAAAGATGGGTCTTATAGCTCAAAGAGAAGCCCTGTTGATTTTTTTAAACAGGCGAGGATCGCGCCGAACGTTTGAAAATATACAGAGGGATTTATACAATATGTGAGGCCCAAAGGTATTATTTATAAAGGGGTTGGGTTTTACACTCTATTAGAGGCCCAAAGTTTTTGTTTTTGAAATGGAATGAGACTTATAGCTCGAGGAGAGGCCCAGTTGGTTTTGTTAAAAAGGCGACGATCACGCCGTTGTTTTTGAAAATACAGTGGGACTTATACAATGACTGAGACCCAAAAAGTGGTGTATTTACAAAGGGGATGGGTCTTACACTCTAATAAAGGCCCATGAGTGTTTGAAAATGATCGATGAGGGTTGAATTAATCAAAACCCTAATTTTGTTTAAAAAAAGAATTAATTTTGTTTAAAAATTAATAAAATTATTGAAAACATATGAAAAATGAATGGTGATCTTGGATCAATGTTTCAAAAATCATGTTTATATCCACCAAATGATTGAGAATCAATTAAATTTGGAAAATCAAGGAGGAAAAAATATTTTAAATGTTAAAAAACAAATAAAAGATTAATTCTTTGCAAAAATATCAAGTATAGGAAATAAATAATATTTTTGGGAATTTTTGGCAAAATAAAATATTTTAACATTTTTGTGAATTATTAAAAAAAGAATCAACTCAAAATCAATAAAACTCAGAGAGAAATTAATATTTGAATCAATTAAATAAAATCACAAAATTCAAATATTCAAATTTGTGAAAAGGCGTCAAGAACATGGGCCAAGAACACGCGCGAAGGGAGTTTTGCTCAGATTTGTATTTTCTATCCAATCTCACTGAATACTTGATGAAATCACACAATCCACATATCAATCTGTTCGTTTTCACCTCACGATCATGTCTATGGTCTTTAATTTCATTTATTTTAAGCATGGACTAAGAAATCAAGACAAAACCTCAAGAACTCTAAAATTTGCATGAAGGCTGAGAGTTTTGATACACGATTCAAACAAAGCAATTAATTGAGGGGAAACATTCTATGCATGATTATGAACATTTGGAAAAAGTATTGTGCAAGGAAATATGCATAGATTAAGAGATGATCAAGTTTAGGCTTACTTGAAGGACGTGACAACAAGAGCAATGTGATTTTTGAGTTGGAGGTGTTACAGATGAGTTGT
The DNA here is from genome assembly GCA_022829125.1 of Lathyrus tuberosus. Classification (NCBI taxonomy): domain Eukaryota; kingdom Viridiplantae; phylum Streptophyta; class Magnoliopsida; order Fabales; family Fabaceae; genus Lathyrus; species Lathyrus tuberosus. The sequence continues at coordinate 2,411,976 of JALAZF010000552.1, read as the reverse complement.
AATGATCTGAACAGCTTCCCTACACCATATGGAGTGTGTTTGAATGCTTGGACTTGATTGGAAATGGCTGGATCACTTCATGGCATCTCAACTGCAACTTGGTTGAAAACTTGAGCAACTGGCTGGTGATTCTGAGAAATCAGTGTTACAGTTGTGTGTTTAGTGTTTGATCAGCTCACATATGATGTTTATGAGGTGTTAGAGTAATTGGTTTGGGTGGAATTGCTCTCTACTGAAAAATTTGATAGTGACTTGCTCAGAAAGACATTTTTGAGAGTGAGAAGATGATTTTGAGAAAGGCAAGTGTTGTAGGCCTTTGGTGTACTTAAACTGAGCACAAATGAGCTCTATTTATAGTAGAGCAAGTTTGTTTTGCAAGCAATAGTGAATGGCAACTGCAGCAGCTCATTGTCCAATTGCATCACTTTGGAATCTTAAGTCTCCTCTAGCCATTGACTAGAGGTTAGAGCACAAGCCTTTGGTTCCCCAGTTCAGAGATCATCCTTGACTCATTTAGTTGGAAAAGGCTCAGTTCATGCCACCTTGGTGCATCCATTGAATGCTCCAAAACAAAATTGGAGTCTTGTCCCCCTTTTAGGCATTTTTAGGTTTGGCATGCTACTTTTAGTTCCAAAGACTTGGGATGCTTATGGATCAGTGTTTGTCCCTCCTTGGTCTCCCCCTGAGGTGTTCAGATGGATAAACTTGTTTGTCATTTGCACAATTTGATCAAATCGAGCAAAATGCACAAATCTGCCTTGCCATGACAGGTGCAGCAAGGCATATTGCCACTGTCATAACTCTTAGCTCAAATGGAATTTGATGGAGTTCTTGGCCATTTTGGAAAGTTCTCATATGATACAACATATGTGTGATCATAGTTTGTCTTGACACTTTTTGGATCTAAGTGAAAAATGCCCCTATATTTTGAAAAAAGTGAAACAGATTCTAACTTAGTGAAAATTTCACTAAGTGTTGGAAAAAGTGGCATTTTCATGTTTTTGTCATTTTGGTCACTCCATAACTAAAAGTCCATGAAAATTGGAATGAGGTGTAGTTGACACTTTTAAATTATGCCATGAGAGCTACAAATCCATCTTTGGATCAGCCAAAATGGTTGCTTGGATCACAAGTTATGATCCTTGGAAGTTGGTACCCTAGCCCCTTTGTTCCATAACTTAGAAAATTTCTAAGTTTTTTATGGTTACCCCTTTTACAAGTTATCCCATTTTTCTTGATTTTTATTGATGAATGATGATTCCAATCACACATTAACATCATTTTAGGGTTAGGGAACCATAATTGATCAAAAAATCAAAAAGTCAAACTTTGACTTTTGGGCACAGTTGACTTTTTATCAGATGAATTCCAAACTGTGCGATCCTCTATGAAATCAAGTCCTTGATCTAAATCAAACTTGATTGATTGATTTCATAGGTGTTATAGGGTGTATTGAATCATGTCCCAAGGTTTGGGAGCATGTCATGGTCAAAAGTCAAAGGCACAGTTGACTTTTTCCGCGAAAACCCTAACTGTGGTTCTGATGAACTTGAAACTTGTGAATCAAGCTTCTTGGATCAATCCATTGTTGCAAATGGATCAATGTAGTGTATTAGGGGACCCTCAAATCATGTCTTGAGGTTTTGGCTCATGCTTTGTCCAAAAAATCAACTTAGGGGTGAATTGGGTCAAGAAACCCTAATTCCTGATTTTTGGTGAATGCATCCCCTGAGGCTAAATTGACTTGATGATGGGGTCCATGAGGTACCTTGGAGTATCTTGGGTTATGCTTTGAAGCATTGGCTCATGCTCAGATGAAAATTTCCATCTGGAGGCCCTGGTCGACCGAAACCCTAATTTGGTGACATTGGCGATCTTGAGGCTTGATCCACTTGGAATGTTGCAGCCTTGTGCTTGATCCTTGATGTGGGAGTCCTCTTGATCCATTGTGGATGTTTGAGAGGTTTAGACAAGTTGAAGATAATGTCATTCCTTGATTGATCCTTTGTCTAAGAGCTCTGAGAGGGCTTGAAACCCTAATTCTTTGATTGTAGTGAATGCTCACCCATCTTTGGGGAGGCTAATGAGTATGAAAGTTCATCCACATTGTGGTGATGATCTGCGCAATGATGGGAAATCTTAGTGGTCAAAATTTGGGGTATGACACTTGCCACCAATCTTCCAAAACTATAAATACATCATTCATGCTTCATTCCAAAACGGTGATACCATAAAATTAGCCTGCATTTGTTCATCATCTTCAACCTCCGTCCTATGTCTACACACTGACAAGTCACACATAATAATCTTTTGTTGGGGTGCCAGCTAGGAGAAGGCCTGATAATGTCCAATTAGGTTCTTGTGTAGCCGAGAATATCAGGTTGAGATTTGTAGGGGTATTCATCCGGAAAAACCGTGGGTTTGTCCTCCAAAATCATGTGTAGATTTGGGGGTTTTCATACAAGACGTTCAAGAGAGGATTGCTACATTGTGAAATCCTTTGGAGATAAAGTACGCAAAGGATCCTTTGGAGATAAAGAACGCAAAGGAAGTAACGGAGAACGACGAATCGAATTGAAGTCTTATGGAACAATCAGTGCAACTGATCGTGCACAAAAGCTTGGAGATAAAGAACACAAAGGAGTAGCAATATCAACAAGTCAATTGGAATCCATTGTTATCTTGGTCTTTTTCAAGATCAAAAGAAGAGAAGGGGTTGAATCAACATCAAAACCAATGGTTTTTGTATGGTTGCTATTGAACACTTCTCTTGTACATCGATTTTTTTCATAGTAAGAAAATATCCTAATTCCACATTGGAAATTAGGCGCAGACGTACCTACACGCGAGGATGAAAGTGCGGAATTGCATAAACAAATCCTCGTGTCGATCTCTCTATTATCTCTTTACTTGCTTTATTTTCATTACACAATTTGTCAAATAACATTGATCAATCGATCGAATCGTAAAAATTTTCCTGTGATCTTTTTGTTTTAACTTGATTGTTGATTAGCTTATAATCACTTTTGATTATAAGTGATTTTCATATCAACAACAACACAAAGGAAATTCTGAAAATTCGTTCGCACACCAAGTGTTTGATAAATTGCATAGTTCAATATTTTTGCTCATTATCATTGGAAATAACATTACTAGGTCAATTAGTTTAAACGAGTAATAACGTGATACTCGATTAAAGGTTAAATTAAATTATTGTGTTTGTCTTTCTATAAATGACTTTTCATATCCGAGTTCCAATAACTAGGTTCGTATAGACGACTTTTGTTAATCCATACCAAAACCTTCCGCGCGCACTCTTTTTCAAATAACTTTAAAACCCAAATTTTATTTGATGATTTTGGCTTGGGTGTTTGTCCACCCCCTTCTAGACAAGTCGCCGTCGTCTAACATCTTCGACCTAGGTGCTTTGAGCATCTCATTCAGATGCGTATTTCACTTGAAATCCCTATGAATGTCGAAGTCTGTTACCAGCGGATCAGGCTCTTCCTTAGTATCAGGATCACAAATGGAGATATCAAACAACTCCTTCCATATATGATCAGTAACCTCATAGACACTATTACCAATTATGAACTTGAAAGAGGATCCATTCCGATCTTGCAGGCCAGAGTAGAATACCTGGACAAGGTCTTCATTGTAATTTTGTGACAGCTGCACAAAGTAGTTTATCTACTGGTGCTCGACAAGTCGAACAACCTCTGTAATATCCAGACATCCAACCACCACTGGCTTCCATACGTGTTGCTTCATGACAAGACGATATTGATGTTTTTTTTTGTGAATTTTGCAATGCACTCATCCGAAACTAGAGAGAACACGGTTTCAGGAGCAGTTGAAAAAGCATCACCTGTTCCATTGTCTCTAGAATCACTCTTATTTTTCACACTTTTGGATGCCATTGAAACAAATTCATATTGATTTCTTATACAGTGATTTTGTATGTTAAAGAGAAACTGAGAATGAGATGTGATTTGAAGCATAAAGAATGAATGCAATTTATATATAATAAAGAATGATGAATCATAATGAAACCTTGGCAAGTGGAAGATTGAAGGAATTAATTGAAATGTTTTTAATGACAATAGTGGAAGAATTTGACCTGTTTGAGAGTTACAAAATTTGGCGGAGTTTGGGAAAAACAATAGACACGAGTTCGTGAACCTTCAATGAATGCAGAGAAATGAAAAATTCTGGTCAAATGTGTCTTAATTCGACCCTTTTACTGTCATAGGGCGACCTGAGACTGATACGTGTCGACACTTGCTATAGTAGAACTAAAAGTTTTATAGGAAATTCATTATGTGTCAACCTCTACGAAGATGTGTCGACCTATACTATAACCCTTTTGAAAAACACCAAAATTGATTATTATAGGTCGACCTATACGACACTGTGTCGACCTCTATTGTTGCAAGTTAAACAAACACTGAACACACTTATAATAGGTCGATCTGCACTACCTTCTGTCGACCCGAGTAACACAAAAATCGTAGGATTGACTTAATTTAAATTTGTAGAGACCAAATATATATATATATATATATATATATATATATATATATATATATATGGAACGTATCATATGAGAATGTCATTTTTATGTGAGAACATGAGAATGAATCTGAACCATTAAATTTTAAAATAAATGTGGAAGATTATGTGTCAGTTTTTTTTCTCTCTCCTCCATCATTTATTTTAATAATGGAGGAGAGTGAAAACAAAAACCACATAATCTCCACCATTCATTCTCACATAAAAATGACATTCTTATAAGATACGTCCCACATATATATGGTGGAGATTATGTGTGGTTTTTATTTTTCTCTCTCCTTCATTATTAAAATAAATGATGGAGGCGAGAAAAAAAGCTGACACAAAATCTCCAACATTTATTTTAAAATCTAATGATTCAGATTCATTCTCATGTTCTCACATAAATATGTCATTCTCATATGATACGTTTTCTTTATACAGGGTTCATATCTTATGAGAATGTCATTTTTATGTAAGAACATGAGAATGAATCTGAATCATTAGATTTTAAAATAAATGATGGAGATTATGTGTGGTTTTTATTTTTCTCTCTCCTCCATTATTAATTTAATTTAACGGAGATTTACCCATAAAGTAGTTAATGGAAATATTCACTAATGAAATAATATTTTATTTTTTGAGAATGGATATACGTCATAGTTTATTTTGGAAATCTTAAGTAATCGTAATAGAATTAACATTTTGACTAGAAAGTTTTTTCATAATAAAAAATTCTCATATTTTTTAATATATATTATTATAATATTTTATAGTTGAAATAGTTAAAAACTAATATGTCCAATGTACAATTGACTATAAGAATTTCACGTGATAATATTTTGAATAGAAAGTTTTTTCATAATAGAAAATTCTCATATTTTTTTATTATAATATTTTATAATTGAAATAATTAAAAAGTAATATGTCCAATGTAGAATTGACTATAAGAATTTCATGTGAAACTATTTTAATTAAACTGTTGAATTGAGTTCATGAATCAAATGAGATAAATATAAGACGACAAAAAAAAGTAAATTTATTAATTAAATAAATTAAATTTGAACTATGTTTAATTCAACTCATTAGATTAATAAGTCAAGTCAATTATATATGAAAAGCGTTATACTAACTCTATGAATAAAAGATGATCAAAAAAGAAAAAACTCTATGAATAAAAGTAAATTTAAAAACTTACTTTAAGTCATAATTTTCTATTTTATTTTTATTTGACAGTTTTAATTGATCATATATATTCTCAAGTTACTAAAATATTTTTAAAAATAGTTATAAAAATAAGATTTACATACGGTAAAAAATGATTATATTCAATGATTAAATATTAAACTTATTTATTTTATAAAATTATTATATCAAATAAAAATATAAGAATTTTTGAGAAAAAATTACATTCCAATCTTATAATTTTTATTTCATTTTAATATATATATATTTTAAAAATATTAATTTAAAATGTGAAATATATAAAATAAATAAAATAGATTTTAAAAAAATATCTTTTAATTCCGTGAAACAAGCCAATTGAATCTAACAATTTGAATTGAATTATTCGTAAATTTAAAATGAGTCGAGTTTGAAATTAAAAAAAAATTGAATCGAACTCGAGTCAAATTTTAACTCGAACCAATTCTTATCTAATTTAGTCGAGCTGAGGCGAGTCCGACTTTGACTCATTTCTAATCCTATTGGATGGAAAGGAATAATAAATAATGGTTTGAAATGCAAAGTCTTGTCCATTGAACACAACAATCTTTGATGCAAATTTGTTAATTAAAAAAATAAAACATTCTTGTAATAGATGGGAAACAAATATTTAATGCAATATTGAATTGAATCACAAACGGAAGAAAAATTAGAAAATAAGCACAAAATTAATAATTGTCTTTAATATTTTTTTTCAACTTATACTATAAATAGTGTGACAATGAACACTCTTTTCTCACACAACATTCTTTTTATAAGCAATTAATTAAAAAGAGATTAAGGAAATCTCAAACCAATCAAAAGAAATAACATCCAGCAAAAGGAACAAATACAAAGACCCAATACCCAAGGGATCCAACTAAACTTACAAAAAATCAAAAGGGCATTTATATCATTCATACAAGCTGCATTTCTTCCTAATTCTATTACCAAGGATCAACCAATTCCAAGAGGTAACAACAATGTCATTGAAGATGGATTCAATATTACACACATCGTCATTGAACAGAATATAATTCCTCGCCCTCCATATATTCCAACACGCGATGAACCAAATCGAATTAATCGTCCTGGATTTACTTCTATATTTCAGACTAGAGAACCAAGACAAGGCATGATTACAACAATCCTCATATGAAATCAAATCAATGTCCACCCAAGCACACACCAAATGCCAAACTTTAACAGTTTTAGGGCAACTAAAAAACAGACGAGAAGAATCCTCAAGACTCATAAAGCACATTATACATACCTTTTCATGAACGTTCTCAATAATTCCCCTCTTAACAAGATTCGACCGAGTGGGCAATCTGTCGATGACTAATCTCCAAACAAAAACCTTAATTTTCATTGGAATTTCAGTTTTCCAAACAAGATTCAGCACCCATGCAACAACATCCTCCATCGTATCCAGCAGTTCACTCAAGTTAATGCAGTCATAGTAAGAGTTTACCTTAAAGCCATTGACGCTATCCAATTTCCACTCCCAAATTTCCTCCTCATCTTCCTTTAACAGAGTACAGTCAAGACCATAAAAAAGAACCAGGGCTTCTGCTTCCATAGTATTGGAACAACCTACAAATGAATCCAAAACTGTCCAGTTCCATCGCCCCTGCTCCCACCTGCCACTATCCAAAATAGAGCAGAGCCTATTGTTGCAGACAGTGTATAGAAGAGGACGAGACTCTTTTAAAGGTATTTCACCAGCCCATCGAGATGACCAGAAGGATAAACCAGCGCCTGATCCTATCTTATAATCCAAAAGAGAATCAAAATTAACCTGTGAATTAGGAATGATGCAGGATAATATATCACACATCCAAGAAGAATCCCATTTTGAAAAGCCCTTATATTTATAAACCTGAATCTTCAAACTCAAATTTCCGTAATGACTAACAAACAAAGGCCTCCAAATTTCATTTCCGACGTTCACAAATTTCCACAACCATTTAGCGAGAATAACCTTATTAAATAACCCCACATGTTTAATTTTCGAGACCTCCTAAATTCTTCGGTTTACAAACAGATTTCCAACTGACCCAAGCATAGATCTTGAATTCGACGATCCCTCCCAAAGGAAACTTCTTTGAATAACAATAATCTCCTTGACGACTTGGGACAGTGCCTTGAAAAAAGAAAGGTGGTGAAGAGGAAGGTTCACTAGGACATAATTGATAAGAGTTACACGACCGCCAATCGACAAGTTACGACCAACCCAACTATTCAGTCTAGCCCTCAAACATTACAAAAGCAGTCTCAAAAATGATAATCTGTGATGGTTACCTCCAACCTGAAGACCAAGGAACTTAAAAGAGAGAGAACCCAATTTACAATGCAGAAACATATCAGCTGCACTCAAAAATTCCGGCTCCACCCCGACACCGTATAGACAACTTTTAGTGAAGTTTATCTTTAATCCTGAAATCAACTTGAAGCCACAAAGAATTACCTTGAAAGCCCATAAATTTGATACCGAACCATCCCCTATTAGAAGAGTGTCGTCCGTGAACTGAAGAATGCTAACCGAAGATGAATTGTTAATTCTGAAATCTTACAGAATATTAAGTGCGGAAGCTCTCCGAACCAAACTCGCCAAACCTTCTGAAACAATAGCAAATAAGAAAGGGGAGAGAGGATCCCCTTGTTTCAGGCCTCTCGTAACGACAAAATCCTTCGAAGGGCTGCCATTAATAAGGATTGACATAAAACTGTTACGAACCGTACCTCTCACCCACCTCAGCCACTTATCACAGAATCCTATTTTGAAAAGCATAGTATCTAGAAAATCCCATTCCACACAATCATATGCCTGCGCGAAATCTACTTTGAAAATAAGGCACTTCTTCTTACTTCTTTTAGTGTAATCTATTGTTTCACTTGCCACCAGAACTCCATCGAGAAGCTGCCTACCCGGGATAAAACCTGTTTGAGACGACGAAGTCAATTTACCTATAACATATCCCAACCTCGTCGCCAACATTTTGGAGATAGTTTTGTTCCCACAACCAATTAAACAAATTGGTCTAAATTCTCCCAGCCCCTGCGGATTGTCCACCTTTGGAACCAAAGAAATAAAGGACGACACGAAAGCTTTAGAGAGAAAACCAGAACAGAAGAAATCTAGGACACACTTGACAAAATCAGCTCCGACGACTTCCCAACACTGTTTGATGAATTTGAAGTTGAAACCATCCACCCCAGGACATCTATTTCCACCGTAATCGAAAACAGCTGCGCACACATCTTGGCTAGTGAAGTCAACTTCCAAGAAGTTCCTGTCTTCCTCATTCAACTTGGCCACATTCCCCAAATTGTACCTAGGACGAATGATCTTCTGACTTTGGAATTTCTCCTCAAAGAACCTCATGGCAGCAAGTTTAATATCTTCGGGATCTTCCAACATAACCCCATCCACCTTGAGAATGGATATTGAGTTTGACCTGAACCGATTTTTAAGAGAATCGTGAAAGAACTTTGTGTTTAAATCTCCATCCATCGTCCACTTAACTCTGGATTTCTACTGTATCATACTCTCTTTCTGGCAAAGATTTTTCCAAATATCCTCCTGCCTCTCCAGTCTCTCGACCCCTTCATCAAGGCTGCTAAGGCAAGAGGCCAAATCCAACTCAATTTTATTAAGCTGATCTACACTTTCCTCCAACTTAAGATTGAGCCATCCGAAAGAATTAACATTCCACCGCTTGAGATTATTTTTTAGAACCTTCAACTTGTTCAACAGAGTATTACTACTAGAACCTGAAACAAGAACATAATTCCAGAAATTTTTCACGAGTGGCAAAAATTCTGGATGATCCATCCAGCAACTGATAAACTGAAAAGGTGTCAGCCCCTAATTGACTAATTTTGACTTCAACCACACAGGGCAATGATCCGATACATTGCTGTCTCCAACTACTTGACAAGACAGATTCAAATTAGAGATAGTTGCATTATCCACCAGGGAATCTATCCAATCTACTATAGCACTTACCATTCGAATTAAACCACGAGAATCTATTGCCAACATCTGGGAGATCGCAAAGATTCAAATCTTCAATGAAAGAACTAAATTCCATCATCTCACCTGGATTAGAAACACTCCTCCCCTTTCTTTCACTCTCCACCTTAGTCGCATTGAAATCTCCCCCAACAATCCATCCACCAGAAGGAAACCAATTCTTAACTGTTAGCAGATCAACCCATAACTTTCTTTTATCTGAAACCCCACATGGCGAATACACGTTGATGACGAACAAATTTAAGCACTTCCAAATGAATTCCACACCCAAAAAGCCTTTGCCACCAAAAATGGATACGGTAGAAAGAACATTCTTGTCCCACAATGTGATCAAACCTCCAGAGTTCCCAATCGAGTTACTCGCAGACACTCTAAGCTCGACGATCTCCATAAACTATGAACCACACTATCTTCTAAGGATCTCAACTTAGTTTCCTGTAACAAACACAAATCAGCCTTACCCTTCTTAATAATATGAGAAATACAGATTCTTTTGAGAGTACTACAACACCCACAAACGTTGAAACAGATTATATTCATTGACCCCTATTTTCCACATCCCTCTTAGAATCCCTTGCCTTCTTGCCATCTTCTTCTAACTTTCTCAGAATCCCTTCGAACACTGCGTCATCCTCGTCACCCTCCATACCAAGTTGTTTCAGAGAGTGCCACATTTTAGCTGGAACATCATCCATTACCTTTTTGCATCTTTGATTTCCTCTACAAACATCCATATCAGTAATAGATTAACCACACAAAAGCGATTCCCCCAATTGCTTCAACTCATTAGCACCACTCTCAATTGATTTGGGATTCAATTTAGGGTTTGAGGGAATACGGGTTGGAACACCTGGACAATTAACCGCAACATGAAGCAATGAAGAAAAGTAAGATGGAGAAAAAGGAACTTTTACACAATCATAAACATCGTGTAACAACTTCTTTTTCCTTGCTTTGGCCCAACGAGATGGCCCAATGATCCCCCCGGATGGCCCATAAATTAGATCCGAACAATCCAGGTCCACAACTAATTCGCCTTTGAAAACAAATGGCTGGTCTGGATTTTTAGAGTATGCCACCTCAGTAGACTTTATACTGACCACGTCATCTAAAAAAGTCTTTTTGTCTCTTCCCAACCTGCCAACCGTATCTCCAATATCCTTAAATAATAATGGGTCAGATTCTGATACGCCCTTAAGAACTTTACTTTTGACCTTTCCATTCTTTTCATTAATTAAATGCTGTTCCTCGAGACCCACACCTCCTAATCCTTCCTCAACCCCAAAACTTTCACCAACAAAGGAAAAGTCTGATGGATCAGCTTTATCTTCACCTGAAACCATCCCAACAATAGAGGGGTCACTATCATTAGGTGAGGTTTTAGGTATGTTAGACTCTTCATCTTCAGCTTCAACACCACTATCCCACGCGCCTCTGTCATCACCAGAATCAGAATATTCTGACGATGAAACATCACCCCCTCCTTGACTCCGTATCCCTAACCTTACATGAAAATTTTCCACCAATGTTACCTTGAACAGGAAATTATTAATCTCCACGGTAATAACTTCATTTAGAATCATTGCATGATTCGTTTTGATATACAAGCTTGCCACATCCAGATTCATTTTCCTCTCAGTACCATCATCGTTATAAACAAAGATACCCACTTTCTTTGATATGAGCTCGAAAGCTTGATTATTCCATGCGCAACACGGTAGACCATAACACTTCACCCAGAAAAATCTTTCACAATCAATCTCCTCCAGGGACCAATGACGAATTTCACTGAACCACTTTGCAATCCACTCCCTAGCTTCAACAAGAAACTCGTCAATGTCACCCTCCGATGAGTCTTCAAGTAGACATTTGCAAGCTCCTAAAGGTGAGGCCTTGATGTTTAAGAAACCTTCTTCACTGAGTCTCTTTTGAATGTCAAACGCATTACCTCCTTTGTTTACAACCCCTTGTAACACCCCAAAATTTGCCTTGTTGTTTTTAGCTAACTGGCTTATGTTTCTTTTCATTTCTTGCATTAGCATTTGTGCATAGCATTTGGTTCTTAGCATGGGATCAAGGTACTTGGTCCGTATTCTCAAGTCTCAAGCTTCAAGGTGGTTCATGGAGCTCATTATATCTTCATGAGATCAGGATTGGCAAAGGATTTCAATTGATTCCTTCCCTCCTGATTAGGGGGACCAATTAGGGTTTTTAAGATCAAGAGGACTTCTTGGAAGGCTTGGTGTGTTCAAGCATGTTCTTATGGTTTTATTTATGCTCACAAGTGTTCTTGGATGAGGGTTTGGTTATTGATTCATTGTGGAGGATTTTCAGTGGATTGATTGCCTGTGAACTAAGCAAAAGTCAACTGTAAAGGAGAAAGTCAACTGTGGAATTGTGAGGTTCTTTTCATGGTTTTCAAGGTCTCACATCCTCATATGGCCTCCAATTGTCAAGATTTGTTCCATTTATCAAGAATCAAGAGGTTGTGCAAAAGTTACTAAATTTGGAAAATGACCCATAATTGAAACTTTCCATTTTTGGCAATTTTTCTTCCACATTCAACTTGACTTTTCATCATCAAGGAAGCTCCAATTGAATTTTTCTACAACATAAAAGTTGAATATCTTTCTCTCCCATTTCCAAAAAGTACTAGAACATTTCCATATCATTGGTGGAACTCTAGTTATGGCCAAAACAATGCAAGGTGCTTTTCATGGATTCCTTATATGTCAAATTTTCCACTTTTTGCATTTTTGCACAAATGGACTTGTAATGTTCCCAATTGCTTCATGCTATATTATAATATCAAAATACAAGTCAAGAAGATCATTTGTGGCCTTTGAATCAATTCATGCCATACCATTTTTCTCATTATTCTCACAAAGTGCAAAAATGCCAAATTAATTCAAAGCTTGCAAACCAAGAAAGTGCAAGGCCCAAAATCAATCCAGAAGTGGTATAGGAGTAAATTGGAGGTGAATTATGCTGAGAACAAAGACTTCCCACGTGCAAATTGGTGGTGGTGGTGTAAAATGCATTTTTGCAATTTCACCCAAATCTCATTAACAAGAGTTCTAATCACTTCCTAATCCTAATCAGTGAACTAATGAGGAGTATATATGCTTACTCATGCTCTCACAGCTAGGGTAGAGGCTCACATTTGCTCAGTTTCCATTTTTCACTCTCCACTTTCTCATTTTCGTTTCTCCCTCTCCATAAGGTGTTTTTGAGAAATTCTTTCATATTTGGAATCAGTGAAGAGAGTAGAACCAGAATCAACCATCATCTGAAGCTCATACTGAGGTTTTCACCAAGCTCCATTCAAGAGGGTTCAAGTTCAAAACTCAAGATCTAGCACGATTCCAAGCTCTAGTTGCATTTATTTTGCAATTAGAGGTTCCAAGGACTTGATCTGCAGCTTTTGGAAGGCGTTCTTGTGATATTTTAAGTTCTTCAAGATCTCAGGTTAGTGATTTTTTCACCATCACAGAACTTGAATTTTTGATATGCAAAATGATCTATGATGTGCACTGATTATGCTGATATATTTTATTTGAAGTTTGGACGTGTAATTTGTGAGATATGTGGATTTAAAGTTTTAGATCTAAACTTGTTTTCGTTCGATTCTCTTTATGTGTTTGTTGTTTGTTAAAATGGACCGGATATTCATGATCCTTGCGTTTTTCTGATCAAAATGGAGTACCTATTTGTATTTTCTGGAAAAAGTCACGTCACAGCTCACCGGAGAGGGTGGCCGGAGCCCTAGCTCCGGCGGCCGGAAGTTCAGTCCGGCGAATGGATTCAAACGAAGAAGAAGCCAGTTGGCCATCCGATTGTGTGATCAAAGGGTTATCATCGCGCCACATCATTTAATTTTCTGTGTTATTTTTATTACTTGTGTGTATGCTGCTCCATGAGTATTATTGTGAGACTTCAATCGTGGCCATTGTGTTTTATTTCGTATTTGATCACACGGCTGGAGTGGGGACAACACATTAATGAGTCACATGCTGGGCATGTGGCTGGTCCATGGTGGAACCGGCTGCTTGTGCGTGTGCGTGTCTATTTGAAGTACGGTGTACCTTTGAATCTGGATCGTTGTTCTTGATTACCATTGGATCGTATGGACTTGGTGTGATGTATTGAGGCGCGTGGGATTAAACGATAGGCTGGATTTCGTTGCTGATCTTTGACCGTTACCATGCTCCACCTTTGACTCCGTTTGGACCCTTTCCTTGGGCTTTTGATTTTCGCACCCCACTCCCTTGGGCCTCTTTCATTTCCAACGCTTTCTCTTTACTGTTGGCACCCCCTCCTAGTTTATTTCCTTTTATTTTTATTACTTGTTTGTTTTGCATTTTTATTTTTTAAAATTACTTTTATGCATCTAAAAATCATATAAAAAATCATGGAACTTATTTTTAGTTTTCTCTTTTTTTTCCATATTTTATTTTCTTATTTTATTTTATTTTTGCATCTGATTTAATTAATTGCTTTATTTTCTTTTCTTATTTGTTTCATTTGCACACACCAACTTGTGAAATTTATTTCTCCTCATCCACAACACATTTTTAATCCATTATTTTTGCATCTGTTAGGTGACATATTAAACTACATAAAAATATTTTTGTTTCTTTTTTTAAAAACTTTTCCATGTTGCATTTTGGTCCCTTTCCTTTGCATATTGATAGTTGGTGCTTACTTGACCTTTGTCCACTTGTTTGAGGTACTTGGTTTATTAATTTTGGTTTGATATTTTTGCACATACTACTTGACTGAGTTAGCTTCTGTTTGGATATTTTTTGGGATTTTATTAATCCACTTTGCTATTTTTGGTTGAGTGTTGTTTGTGATGCAAGTTTGATTGAGGTATGCTTTGGTACTTGATCTAGTTTGGATGCATTTGCTTACTTGTGATGGAGTGATGCTTGAGATGTTTATATGGTATGATCATGTTCTGTTTGAGCTTACTTGTGGCTTTGGAATCATCTCTTTTCACTCATTTTCCTATTTGTTCTTGATTTTACAAAGTGTTGTTGTTTTGGACTTGAACTTTGTGGTATGCTCAACTCAATCTTGTGATGGCTTCTTTGTATGATTTCACCAATGCATGAGACCTTTTGTTTGATTTGTATGACATGCTAGAGGTTCTGACCCTCTTGGTTTAAGGTGCTCTATGAGACATGTTTTCACTCTTTGCTTCACATGTTTCTTTGGTTTGCTTGCATGAGTAATAAGTGGGTGTCTTTCTTAATTTTGCTACATGTTTTGAATGTGTTGCTTGATGATTAATCTTATATGACTTGAGTTTGATCTTGGCATGATGCTAATGTGTATGCTACTGCCACTTGACTTCATTGCTTGGTTTTCATCTCACTTTATATTCATGGTTTGAATTATGTGATGCATATCACTCCTTTTGCTTTGTAACTTCTTTGGTGCATCATATTGCATAATGTGAACCTCTTTTGCATATGTGAATTGTTGATGATGATATGATGTGAGTTCTGGTCTTGTTTCATTTTCATTTTGTCTCCTTCATTTCACTTTGGTATGAGATCCATGTGTGTTTAATTGTGCATTTAATTCAAGTGTGCTTGCATCCTTCCATGTTTACCATTGCATGATTACTTGAAGTGTTTTGCATTGATCTTTGAAACATGTTGATTGACTTGAGTTGGACATTTATGATATGGTGTACTTGCTGCCCCATCTTGCTTCTCATCTTATCCTTCTCTTTCTTCTTCTTCTCTTTCACTCTTTTCATCCCTCGAGTCTCAAGACTTGTTTAAGTCTTGGACTCTCTCCCGTTAGAGCTACCTAGTCCAACTTAATTTTTGATTAAGCTTGGAGTAGGATTAGAATTAGGCTTTAGGTAGTCGTCTCTCCTAAGCCTCACTAACCTAGGGTTACCCATACATGATAACATTAGGACTCTTAGTTTCCCTTTAGAGTTTCCTTTGTGTCGTCTCTCTTCTCATCTCAAAACTTCTTCAAGACACATAATAAAAGTTAACGTGTATTGCGCTTGAGCCTTCTATGTGGGAAGTGGGGAGTGAGGGGCTTCCTCTCATTCTTCTAGGATACCTAGTGTACGTCCTGTTGGGGACGATGCGCGAAGTATTCGTTCCTATATTCAAGACTTGGGTTCAATGCAAGTTACGAAACAACTTAAAAGACACTTCTGTCTAAAAAACACCAAACCAATTCAAATCTTTTTATCCTTCGGGATTGTTGGGTTTCAAACTTCTTTTTTCAGAAAGAGCTCGTAGCTCACGTAAAAAACACTTACCCATCCGTGGTCGTACCCACGAACTACATTAGCTCTGATTCCTCTCTCTCGTCCGATTGAGGATATGTAGGCACAAGACAGCGATTGTCTTGGCGAGCAACCTTCCCCCACAGTTCCCGTCCGAACTACGTTGACTCTGACTTTCCCATTGCACTGAGGGAGTACGCAGGCCTAGGACAACGATACCGTCCTATCGAGTCACCTCCTTTTTCTTTTCTTCTTCGTTCCTTCGCTCATTTCCTTTCCCTTTCTTTCTCGTTTCCAGTAGCAGTGGAGCTCCAGACGACGACACCCTTTGATGCAGACAACAAGCGTGGATCCCGTCGAGTACGATGGACGTGTTGGGTGCTAACACCTTCCCTTCGCGTAACCGACTCCCGTACCCGTTCTCTTGGTCGCGTGACCATGCTCTTTCCCGCCCTTCTTTCAGGTTTATGCAGTGTTTCCTTTCCCTCTCTTGGGATAAATACACTTTGCTGGCGACTCTGTGTTCTTTTGCGCCACTCTCGCGTTTGTACCGTTGGATGCGAATCTTTTCGGGAGCGACACCCCTATACGAGCCCTCTCAAATCTCTTCAGAGCATCACCAGAAACAACTAAACGAACTAGGTTCTCGTCGTTCAACGACTTCTGATCACCGCCAGAAAGACTTCCACCTACTGTTTGAGCGAAACTCTTTCCTTTATTGAAAAATCCCGTACTCTTCCTTATAGGAATGAATTCCTTCTTGTGCCCTGTTTTTGTACCCCCTACAGCATGACCAAGATATCTCTTCTCCCTGTCAAAACGCGCAACATTGGCAAACAACTTCTTACCTTGAATTTGAATATTATCGAGTTTGACCGCCATTATTCTGGGGTCATGAAATTTCCTAAACTTTGCGAAACCGAACCTCTTCCCTCTCTTGTCCCTTCTAGCAGGGATAAATACTTCCGAGATAACTCCGTAGACTTTAAATACCTCAAACATGTCCTTCACGTTCATAGAATCCAGGAACTCCGAGAAAAAGAAAGAAGTCGTAAGATCTCCTACCTCAGCACCATTTCCTTTATTATCTTTCCAGACATAAAATCTTCTTTGATTGGCATACCTTTTCTTTCTACCCACTTCTTCCCAAGCCATCTCAGGACCAGAAAGAAAAGATACAGAAAAAAGCTAAACTAAGAACAAAAACCTAAACAGATAAAAAACAGAACTGAACCAGAGAACAAAACTAGAACAATGAAACACACTTGAATCACACCACCGAAACCAAGGCCCCTAACCCTAACGTTAGGAATTTAAGCCGAAGATTACAGTGGATTTTCCAATCTTGGTTTTCTCACACAACATTATTACAACAATATTTTACACATTTGATTTACACTCAAATCTCAAATGGCTTCAATTTTCACCATTCTCTCCACCACTATCACTCTCTTCCTTGCCCTAGCTTTCCAAGGTATCATACCTTTCATAGTTTGTAACATGAATAATCTCTTCAGCTTGGGTTTTTGTTTTTATCCACTCAATCATATTTTTTTGAATTCATTTTTTTTAGTAGTTAATTATTTGATTTATTATTTTTATTATTTTCATTATTTTGGCGTTTAATTTATTGTTAATATTGTAGTTTATGGACAGCCTTGTAGTTTGAGTAACATTGAGGTTAAAGAAACCAAAACATCAGGATCATTGTGGAATGTTACTGTGACCAACAACTGTATTTGCACTCAAGAACAAGTGAAGTTTGATACCAATGGATTTAAGTCAAGTACACTGTTGATCCAGCAATTTTTAGCCAAGATGGTCTTCTTATCAAAGGAGAGCCACTTTATGGATATAAATCTGCCACCTTCACCTATACTTCTGCTTCTGAGTTTAAATTTACCCCAGTTTCATCCCAAATTGCATGTTCTTAGGATTTAGAATTATGTTAGGATTATGTTTTATTGTTAAATCAATTCAGTTTTTATTTATTATGGTAATAAACAGTTATGAATATACATTAAGAATGTTTAATATGTTATCTCTCAATAGACTCCCTCTATTAAATATAGATTAATTCCATGGTTAGAACCTTAATCTGCCGGATCAAATCTTACTATATATATTGTTTTGCTATATATATTGTTTTGCTAATTGAATCTAAAGTTATGGGTTAGAAATCATCTTCTTCGTACATATCTTAATATTTTTTTTTATATATTTTTTCTATATCAATTATTCTTATTTTGCATATAAACTTTATTGGAAATTCTTTTATTATAAATATTTAAAGGATTCTCCAAAGAATTTTTTTAAATTATTATTTAAGTAAATTATTTGTGATACCGTTATTGAAGAACTACAAATTCAATATGAAATATTATTTAGGAATTTTCCACAAATAAAAATTTTGATCATTATATATAAATAAATTAAAGAAAAATTAGGTTTTTTTTGAACAATTAGTAAAATAAATAATATTGTTTCAAGAATATTTTAAAAGATTTTTCATCGTTATGATTGAAAAATTAAATAAATAAATATTGTTAAGTAAAAAATATTAACATATCACATTTCATATTTTTTTTTAAGCAAAAAGATCTCAATCATCGGATTACAAAAAAGGGAATCAAACCCAAGTACAAAAGATCACCAAACCCAAGCGAGATTTTTTGGTTATCGGTCCACTCTCTTTACAAATATTTTTTTAACAAAATTACTCACAAGAATACCCTGATTCCACAAATTCACTCTAGTGGGCAATCTATCGTGCAAGCAAGAGAAGTACAAAATATTTGGTTTGGTTATCGGTCCACTCTCTTTACAAATATATAGAGTATTAACTCTCTTTCCCACCCACCACCAAGTAAACACAATAATCCTATTTACTACTAAACCTCCATCCCATAACTCATCTATATTGTTTCTATTTAACCAAATGCACCATCCAATTGATAGCCACATCGTTGTTGCATTCTTAACAAACACCTTTTTTGACAACAACACCTCAATCCAATTCTGCAGGTGCTCAACCATATCTACATGATCACCCACCTCCATACCCAGCCAGCCGCCAATATCACTCAAAACCTCCTGAATCTTGCTACAACCAAACATAAGATGAGCAACATTTTCCTCCTCCCCAAAACACACTGGACAAGTAGTATCAAAATTACTCACAAGAATACCCCGATTCCACAAATTCACTCTAGTGGGCAACCTATCATGCAATAACCTCCAACCAAATAACTTTACTTTTGGAGGCGCTGACGATAACCAAACCAACTTAAAGGCGGCCATAGATTCATCAGATAGATTTTGCTTGTAACACCCATATATAACAACATACATCAAAGCATATATATTATACATGAATCCAAGTATTTGGTACTGAAATACCATAAGTTCCTAGCTAACACATTATATACATTAAATGCCCTAAATACAAAGTTCTAAAGTCTACGGCATAACATATACAAGATGTCCAAAATACACTAAGAACTAGATCAATACAATGATCTCAAAATAAAACGCCATAGCGGAAGCCATGCCAAAAGCTACGATCCGTAAGGAAAAGTCAAACCACTTTGTCCTTACCCTTCGCCGAACTTGTAGTACCTGTGATGTAAACAACAACTTGGGGTGAGATACATCAAATCTCAGTGAGTTCGCTATCTTATAAGTCCTCTCGGCTCTACAAGGTTCTAACAACCTAACTCAAGTCAATGGGAAGGGAAGTGACTTTGAGTACTCGCACACTCTATATGGAAACATGTCATGAGTTCATCAACTCACAATATCACTAATCGGTAACCACACCAAGGCATCCCCTGTTCCCGTCCGCTTCTATGTCTAGAAGTCGACCCGAGTCATGGATCTTGGTAGCCTACTTGACATACGAATGGATTCGGGTTCTACGGGCCATTAACCGTTATGAACCGTCACTTCACACGGGCCATTAACCGTCACAAGCATACGCTCCCAGAGCGCCATTCGTACTGTACGCGGGAATCAAACCTGTCAAGTAGTTGTGCACATGTTTCAGAGGAGCTCGAGACCCATGAAACGCACTCACAAGATAACCGGTTACGATTACGTGATCGCACACACAAATGTGACCGTATTCGACGATCACAAGGCCATAACGCCTTATCACAACCACAAAGGTTAACACACATGTTCCATCCTAGAGTAATTCATTCTATGACATTAGTATCCGACACACGCCTCGGCAGCGCACGCACGATTTGTTGTCATTATGTCATTCCACACTTTCCGACATTATTTACGGAGATAATCCTCACTCTGCCTATTTCGTATTTTAACATGCATACATACTCAAACATGTTCAACATCAATATTAGGCAAAGCATATCATAATTTCACATTAGAAATACATGTAATAAATTAAACATAAGTTATACCACTTTTTGGGTTCCCTCCGATTATTTAATCGGGCAATAAAACCGACATCTTTTACCGTCATCATAAAGATTATTTCCACAACTTTCTATTGATATCAAGAACACTCAAATAGGATAAACAGATCAAAAGTTATGGAATTTACAAGGAAAGGGGACATTTGGAAAAGTCCCAGGAACTCCCGGCGCTCCCCCCATCGCCCGGCGGCGTCCCCTTCGCCTCTGCTTCGCCCTGTGAAGCAAGGGCGTAACAACTCTTCTAAAAACTTGAAAGTTACAGGGGCGTGACATGCAACGCCTCCTGAGCACCGCCCGACGAAGCAGGGGCGCTTGCCTTGAACCGCCCGGTGCTCTGAGCACCGCCCGACGCTCCGCACCAGAACAGCCATGCTCAGCTGCGTTTTCTCTTGTTCCAATGGGTGAAAATTCATCTTTCTCAATTCAAATCCTCCCCAAACAGCACCAACAAGCATCATAAATATTCACATGTATAATATGATCATTCAACATAGATTATACCGATTTTTAACCGTTAGATTTCATTGATTTGTAAAATTGTTCATTTTCTCACAAAATCCAACCTAACTCTAAAACCTCAAGAAATTCTACACTAAACCATCTATCTAGAACCCACCTTGAATAGAGGATGATGATGAAGAATATGAGATGATTTGATGAAGAATGGATGATGTTCTTGATCTTTCTCCCTTCCAAGTTTTCTTCTCTTTCCTTCCCTTCTCTTTTCTTTCTCTTACTCAAAATGTCTTCTTCTTTGGAAAATGAGAGGAAAGAAATGATATAGGAAAAATATCATTAGTTAGTAGTACTACTAATTGCCCCAAAAGTCTCTAAAGTCCCAATACATAAATATCTCAGAGACAGATAATATTAATTAGATTTGCTCTGAGCTCAACCATTACTCTAATTATCTTTGCAGGTAATTTCTCAGAGTACACTGGAACTCAGTAGATCACAACTAATATTATTCAGAGTAATTAAAATACGGGGTATTACATTGCTCCTAAGTTCCTTGATGCAACATAGTGTATCCGGCCTGGACCGAGTACGTCACTTCACCTCCAACCTGCCAAATCATCTCATCTCCTGCCTGACAATTCAAAGAATAACCAGCGAGTAAATCCCATAAATTATTCAATTCAAGGCTACATATATAATCTAACTCATTCTCTTCCAAAACCGGCTGCCAAATCCACGAGCCTCCAGCTTGAAAGCCAAACTCAGTAACACATCCAAATTTGTTATTAGAAGCATTCCAAAGTGCAGGAAAACAGGACGCCAGAGTTTGATCTCCACACCATTTAGAATTTCAAAATAATACTAATGCTCCATTGCCAATTTCAAATTTAACCAAATCAAAGAAACCATTGTTGCCATAAACAGACAAAATCTTGAAGAGGTCCCTCCACCCTAAGGATGTTGCGATAGAGTATCTAGGAAGTTCTCCTATTTGCAACGCAGCAGAATAACCCACATATCTCGCCTCTAAAATCCCACTCCATAATATATTTTTAAAAAACCATTAGCTTCCATAACCATTTGGAAATCAGCGCAATATTGAACAACCAAATGTCTTTTATCCCAAGACCTCCATCTTCTTTATTTTTACAAACATCCCTCCATCTAATCCAAGAGATTCCTTTTTCATGAGACGAACCAAACCAGAGAAATCGCCTTTGGATACTTGTTAAGATTCGAACCACTTTTGCAGGTAGAACATAAATGGAGATATAATGAATATGAATATTAGCAAGAACAGAATTGATGAGAGTTGTCCTCCCTCCCATTGACAAAAATCTCCCTTTCCAAGTTGCTAGCCTCTTCTGAACTTTCTCAATCATAGATTTCCAAAACGAAACAAGCCTATGATTACCGCCAACGGAAACCCCCAAAAACTTAAATGGGACCTCATCAATTTTACACGCAAGGAATCTTTCCGCAGCTTTTAGAAAATCGCCCCCCACTCCTATACCATATAAAGAGATTTTGTTATAATTTAGCTCTAGCCTGACACAAGTTGAAATCCCTTAACAAGAGCTTTAACAATCCAAATATTGTTCCAAGACCCCTACTCTACAATAACCGTGTCGTCCGCATATTGTAACAGCTCGTAGGAGACGCACTGACTAAATCTGATGCCACGAAAACCAGAAGATTCTACAACCCTCTTCATTAAAATTGCAAAGCCCCTCCGCACCAATTGCGAACAGCGACAGAGAGATTGGGTCACCCTGACGAAGACCTCTCGTTACTTTAAAATATCTTGTCTGACTCCCGTTAACAAGAACTGACATGAAGTTCTGCATAACAGTACCTTCCAACCAAACCATCCATTTCTTCCCAAATCCCATGATCTTCATAATCTCACGCAAATATGACCACTCTACGCAATCATAGGCCTTTGCAAAGTCAACTTTGAGCAACATCGTATTAGACTTACTTCTATTTGCATAATCTATAATTTCATTCAACACTAACACCCCATCAAGCAAGTTCCTGCCTTCAATGGAAGCTGTTTGAGAATTGGATACAATGTTGTTCATAACCTTCTTGAGCCGTTCCACCATTAATTTTGATACAACTTTATACAGGTACCCAATTAAACAAATAGGTCTATATTCATCTAATCCCTTCGGATCTTCCTTTTTTGGGATCAAAGCAAGAAACGATGACGTAAACACCTTTGGAAGATATCCCACCTCAAGGAATTCCAAGATACAGTTTGTGAAATCCCCTCCTATGATCTCCCAGCAGTGCTTAATAAATCGTAAATTGAAGCCATCTGGGCTAGGGCTTGTATCCCCAACAGTTGCGATAACTACTCTTTTAACATCTCCAGGACCAAACGGTTCTTCAAGAGAACCCGTCTCCGCTTCAGATAACACTTTGAAGCCAGCCCTGCCAATGTGAGGCATATTCAACGGAACACTCTAAAACCTGTTCTCAAAATAATTTGCAACAACATTTTTAATCCCATCCACCTCTTCAATACTCTGTCCATCCACTTCAATAGCCCTAATTGAGTTACTTCTGTAACGTTGAGAAACAACAGCATGGAAGAATTTGGAGTTTACATCCCATCATGGATCCATTTCAAACGAGCCTTCTGTTTCAGAAAACTCTCCTTAATTCTTAAATTTTTCCAAAGCTCATCTTCAGCAGCCTTTCTTGACCTCACTGCAGCGTTGTTTGTTCCAACTTTGCTATTAACAAACAAATCCTCGACCTCGTTGATAGTCTCCATATTCTCGAATATATTTGTGCCAACCCAACCAAAAACTTTAACATTCCACCAGCGTAGTCTTGTACGCAAATATTGCAGCTTCTTAAATAATATAAAAGGCGCATTTCCTTTGACAGAGTACGAATCCTAAACATCTTTTACAAACGGTGAAAATTCTCTATGCTCAAACCAACAATTAAAAGCCTTAAATGGTTTCGGACCGCAGTTGATGTTCCTTGCGCAAATCATTACAGGCCTATTGTCTGAAATGTTACAGAAACCAGTTTTCTGAGAGACCTAGTTCTAATTGTTGATCAGACCAGGTGAGATGAGAAACCTGTCCAATCTACTACAAGCCTTCCCCGACGTATTGAACCAAGTAAATTTATTTCCACTAACAGGCAAATCCAAACAACCCGATAAATCAATAAAATCCTTAAACTCATCCATGATCTTCCTGTTTTGCACTTTGCTACCAATCTTCCCCCTTTTATCCTTAATAACATTAAAGTCCCCTCCTATAACCCATTCTCCCTCTTCAAAAGTACCTTTTAGATGTAAAATATTGTTCCACAATTCTCTCTTGTCAATGTTAGAACAAGAAGAGTAAATGTTCAAAAAGTAACAATTGAAACCTTTCCAGATTGCATTGACTCCAAGAAATCCCTTGCTTTTGAAGCTACTTAAAGGAGTAAAAAAATCTTCTTTCCATATCGTAATCATTCCACCTGCCTGCCCAACAGATCTAGAATACGACCAATAACAATTCTTATTACCCACAAACTCGTCACCAACTCTTCAGACATATGTTCAGACTTAGTTTCCTGTAAAAAATACTAAATCAACTCCTTCTTTTTGAATCAAAGCTCTGATTCTCCTCCTTTTGATACTATTTCCACACCCTCTTATGTTATAAGTCATGAAATTCATGAGTAACTTCTAGCAACCTCCTTTTTACCTTTGGTTTCTTTTCTTTCCGACTCTTTAAGGTTTCAAATGATGTTTTCAAAAACTTCATCATCTTCATTAGCCTCCACTCCCAGACTTTTAATCGCCTCCCAAATCTTCCCAGGAATTTTCTCCAGTTTCTTCTTAATTATTGAATTACTTTTTAAAACCTCTCCATCGCCAATAGAGCCTCTACCCGAAGCAGACTTACTCGAGAAACTTGATATTGCTTCTTCTTCTGCAACCCGAACCTGACTTGATGGTGTAGATTGCCCCCCCCAGAAAACAAGTTCTCCGTATGTAATAATGTTGAATAGAAAGAGGGCGCAAAAGGGATTTTGATTTTCTGATAAATCTCTTCAATAGGGACAATATTTTTTGATCTTCTGTTCTCAACAGGCTTCGACTGCTGCTGGCCTAACACCAGACTGTTATTGATTACTACTTCCTTAGAACGCCCCAATTCTGCCCCTAGGTTATCTGTAACTTTTTCAAAAAAGTCAACAGCCTTATGTGACTTATCAACATCTTTTTCTCTACCTACCTCATATTCCAGCTCTGGTCTAACTAGCGCATAATTCTTTTTTATCCTTTCTTGCATGTTTAGTCTTCTCCCTACCTCCCCTAACTCTACGATTCCACCCATAGGCCCCACAAACTCATTAATACGATTGTCCACTACTTTATTGTTTCCTCGATCAATGTGATCCCTGCCCTCTTTCTCTTCAAACCCAACGTTACTTTGAGCCCCAAAAAACTCTCCATCTCCCCTTTCCTTCCAGCTAATGCTCGGATCCACTTCTTCACATTTAGTGGAAGAAAAACTTGAACAAACCTCTGAGGATGTTGCCAGTTTTTTATTTTGTCTCCTGACCCCAATCGAATCTTCAACTACTTTAATTGTATAAATAGTCTCATTCACATCCACGTTGAACACCTCATTAAGATTTAAAGGAAATTTCGTTCTAATGAGTATTCGTGCGACATCCACTACGCCAAAATTCGCTTTTGGCAGCACTACTAAGACAACGCTTTTATCAGAAAGCGCTGCTATAAGTTTTGAAAAAAATTCGCTAAAAAAAAGCATTGCTAAAGCCTACCTTTAGAAAGCGCTTTCTAAAAGCGCTGCTAAAGGTCGTACGGAGACACTACTTTAAAAAGCGCTTTTATAAAAGCGCTGCTAAAGGTATAACCTTAGAAAACGCTTTTAAAAAACGCTACTAAAGGGTAACCTTAGAAAGCGCTTTCAAAAAGCGCTGCTAAAGGCCTTAAGTTGGCCCCACATATGAAAGTGCTGCTGTAGGCCAATGAAAAGAAAGCACTTTCTAAGGAAAAGCGTTGCTATAGGCTAATCTATGAAAGCGCTTTCAAAAAGCGCCGCATTAGGTCATTTGTTAATTAAAAAATAAAAAATCCCTAATCATTTGTTTCTAATCATTTTCACGACTTCTCCCTCATTTCTCTCTGGCGATATCGCAACTGTTCTATTTTCGACCTCCATAGTTCTCCGACCACCATTGTTCTCTTCTCCGACCGCCATTGTTCTATTCTCCGACCGCCATTGTTCTGTGCTCCAACTGCCATTGTTCTCCAACCGCCATTGTTCTGTTCTCTCTTGCATCTGGTACGTTTTTCATTTTTGACTATAGCTCGTATGAAATGGTTCACATTATATGACTTAGTGAAGCTTTTAGTTTGGTTCACATTATTTCATTATATGACTGTAGCTCGTATGACAGTTAGTGAAATTTTTAGAATGTGTTAGTTTGGTTAGGAATTGTTAAGATTGTTAGAATGTGTTAAGAACAAGTTGTCAAGTTAAGAACAAGCATTTTAAAAAACAGGCTCAGGCATTCCAATTTGAGTTATCCTATAGTCCTGAAAATTTGTTCATTTACCATTCCAATTTCACCAGAAATGTGTAAATGTAACAAACTAGTTATTTTAATTTGAGTTAGATGATTTTGCTATGAAGACCATACTGCGCATCCCTATTGTGAAAGAGTTGTTCCTAACACAGATATAGACAATTTAGGTGGTTCTTGTACACTTATTGTGAAAGGGAATGCTTGAACTTTTATTTATTTTATGCACTCTTGGTATGGAATCTCTTTCCCATGGATTTGGATACTCTGCAGTTTTTTCTCTGCTACACTCTATTCAGCACATATTTTAACCCTTAGATTATACCATGTCTAAATTTATGCTAGATCATTTTATTGCCTTTCTACCATTTGATTTGAAGCAACATCTAGATTGAAGATAAAACTCCATTTTCAACATGATTAGTCAAAATAATATGAAAATAATGGGTATAAATTTGGAAGTCATAATAATATGAAAGTAATGGGTATAAATTTGAAAGTCATAACATGATTAGTCTATGTTATGGATAGCAAAGATCAATGTTAAATTTGGAAGTGAAGACGTTGATACAGATTGCTAATGAATTTAATTATTAAGATTGTTAGAATGCTAATGAATTGAGTTTTTTGGATTGTTTATGTTGGTTCTTGGATTGGCTGGAATTTTAGTAAAACAAAGTGTTCAATGTTGATGTCACATGGGTGATGTCTTAACATTGAGTCTTAGCATTGGATAATGTTAGGTGTTTAAGTTGTTGAAGTTTTGAAGTCTGATGTCACATGCGACGTCATGACATCAGATATGCATATCATTAAAACATCAGGTTTGAGATGTTTTTAGGGTTAAGCGTATTAGCTGGAATTTGGGAGAGCTGGTAGAGTTATTGGAAGCGAATATCTTGGAGGAGATATTTTCTGATGCAAACATATTTGATGCAGATTTGTAGGGGTGTTTAAAGGCTGAAGATTTAAGAAGATTTTGAGAGAGAAAATCTGTTGAAGATTCAGTTTTAAATAACAAATCAGGTTAGATATTGTAGCAGGTCCAAGACCAGATCAAATAGTTATATAAAGCGCATCAATCCTTGGAAGAAAGTACAGAAGATAGAGAGTGTTGTACCCCAAATTTTTACCCTTAGATGTCATCTTCATTTGTGCATCTTAGGTCAATCATCTCTGCATTGTTTGAACTAACCCATATCTTGAATTTTGTTTCTTTGTGTTCAAATTAGGTTTACATATCACCATGAAGCTCCACAAGTTGTTCTGAAGCAAGTCAGGTCAACAAAAGATCTCTAGTGCAAGAACTTTGGAATTAGGGTTTTGCTCTGAAGAAATCACTGAGAAATTGACTCTATCAAGTCAAGATTTGTGTGGTTCACTTACCACTTAAGGTCATCTACATCCAAGAGACATCATTCAACAGGAATCCAAGATCTATTGGTCCTCAACAAGAGAAGTTTGAGCCTCAGCCTCACTATACCTCCAAATTAGGGTTTCTGTGACACCTATCAGTCAATGACTTTGATTTTCATCAAGATGAACTCCCAAACCCTAATTCTTGATTCTATTGGTTTATCAACATCCTCAAGAGTCTCCTAAGACCTTAAGATGAGAAGGAAGAAGCAAGTTTACAAGATATGACCTCAGTGCATTCACAGTCAAAATTAGGGTTTGACTGAAACCCTAATCCTTGTTAATTTTGGGTTCAAATGAAGTTTCAATGGTTCTAATCATCATAGAATGTCTCATGAAGTATTCAAAGCATCAAGATCAAGTTTCATGAGGTTTCTTGCAAGAGAAGTAGGGTTTTGCTCATGAAAGACTTCATATGTGAGATTTTCCCTCTAATAGCACATTTTGAAATGACCATAACTCCTAAACCACACACTCAAATTGAGTGACTCAAAGCTCATTGGAAAGCTCTTTTCAAGATATTCAATTTGTTCCATATGACGTTTCATCTAGAAATGCTTGGTTTTTGAGTTATAAAGCTCGCAAGATAATCTGACCCAACACTTAGAAAATTTCAACACTTTTCTTCATAATTTTTCTCTAACTTTGACCTCATTTTTCACCCATTTCCACTTGGATTCAAGACTTGGGTCCCAAATGAAAATTTTAGAGCATGATGAGAGCTTTCCAACCATATGTGGAACATCTCATTTGAATGAGCCAAACTCAAGTTAAGGTGCTTTAAAGTGGTGTACCTCAAATTATCAAAACTCAAATAACTTAGAAAAAGTTTCTAAGTCCTTTTTGCCAACTCATGCGCATGACTTTATGGTGATTTTTCTCATTGTTACAAACCTTATCTCAATTAGCTTTCCATATGAAAAATGTGCTATTAGATGCCAACTTTCCAAAGAAGCAAAGGACTCATGAAATAGAGCATTAGTCATCAAGAGATGTTGTACCAAAGTGGACATGTCACAAATGTATTTCACACTTAAAAATTCTGGTTTTGTGTTCTTTTGCTACAACCAAATTTTGTCACAATTTATCATGCGTTTCTAGGCAACATGTCAAGTCATAACCAATATAAAAAATGTTCCACTATTGTGCCATCTTTTACAAGGGACCAAAACCAAGACATTTGGTCATGAACTGAAGTTTTGTCGTGTGAGAAGTGAAGCTTACAACAACTTGAAGATACTCTATCTCACGCCATGTTTCCAAGGGTTTTAGAACCAACTCAGTTGGTTTTTTAGACTTAACACTATCATGTGATAAGGTGGGGTCTTTGGCATAGTTCCATTACACAAACCAAGTTTGACTTTGAACTAAACGCCAGTACCTACTAATTTTCCTCCTGTCAATTCCAGCACTCCCTTTCTGTCACAAAGCCGTGTAAGAGAAGTTTGCAAGTACAACAACCTGGTAACATTTCTCTCTTGTACCAAACCATTATTCTTTGAGTTTACCGTTGCCACAACACCCGTGTTAAATGAATTTCCAAAGTGCAAGTGGTTTGTACTTGACAAGCCAGCAAGTGAGAAGTTATCATGCTGTGAAACAAGAAACCATCGTGTAATCTATCATGGCACTTTAAACTCTTGGATTTTCCTTTTCCTTCTCTGACTTTTAAACCCTAAAGCACACTGCAACAAATATCACTGGGCTCAAGGAAAATCATGGGTGTAGCAGCTCCTTTTGTTTTGCTTTCTCTCTTATGCAAATCCTTTGCCCTTTATATCTTCCATGCCATTAACCAACATACTCCACTATAAAAGAAGGATGATTTCTCACTTGTGGAAAAGGAGGAAGGAACATAATATCAGAGCACTACACTTCCATAAAACGAACAACAACAAGTAGAAAACTACCTCTCAAAACACCAACAAGGAAAATCACCCTTTCTCATTTCATCCTCGTTTGCAAGGAAACACCACAAACTTGTTTCTCTTGGTGTAACAAAAACACGTGAGAATAACACCAAACAACATCATATCAGAACCATACAATAACATCAGCAATCAACACAAGATCAGAACACACATACTCCATTTCACCAAAAATATATCAGTCCAAGGAAACTTGTGGACTCGTGAGCAGGAGCTGCACCTTCTTGCACATCATCACTTTTGAAAGAAGAGGTTAAGTTTATTGGATCTTCTAGGCTCTAAAGAGAAGAGGCAGTGGACCTGCTCCACTTGGTAAACCACTCTCTTTTTCTTCCATGTTTATGGTTTCATGCTCATATGCATAGGTTTAGAAATCTTTACACAGTTACCATGTCATGTATGTGCATATGTGTTAGTTTAGGATGATCACATGAAAGCTTGTCTGAACTTGTGTTGGTATATCGGCATGAAGAGAATTTGGTGTTAGTTCTGGGTACACCTTTTCCACGTTATTTTTCTCTTTGATTTTGTCATTATTTTGAGTTGTTTAAGGTTTATTAATGTACCTTATTTCAAGTACTACGAAATAATATGTTGGTTCATTGTTTTTGGTTAAGTTTGGAAGATGATATTGTTTGAACAAGACGAGGGTACACTATGGCTTTGTTTTGGTGTTTGCACGTTAGTTATAGGGTTTGTTGGTTTCATGTGCATGGAGAAGATGATGCAAGGTGAATGGGATTGGTTGATTTAGTTTTGTCGTCTTGCAGTTTAAATTTTAATGACCAGTTGATAGACATGTTCAGCGCATCAAGTGTAACGTTTTATGCCTTTTCTTTTTTAAGCTATTTCAAAACAAATCTCAAGTTATATATTATTGGGGTGTGCATATACATTGGATGTTTAGCCACCCCAGTGGTATGTAAGCTGCGCCTTGAACCTAAAGGACTGGGGTTCGATCCCCTCGCCCCAGTCTTTTATTTATTTTGCTGAATTTCGCCTGGTTTACAATATATATTTGTGTTTCCATCATTGTTCAACGCACGCGCATAGCTTGGTTGGTCCTTGTTTTGGGCTGTACACGTGAGGACCTGGGTTCAACCCCTAGGTGTGGCATTTCCTCATATTTTTAGCACTTGTTGTTTTTCTTATTTTTAAAGTTTATGCTTCATTTTCAAAATATCATAACTTGCTTGTTTTTCACTCTTTTTAATCCATTCTTTTTGTAAAATGCTCCTTAACATGTCTATTTTATGGATATAAAAAGAAATTAGTAAAAATATTAATTTTGAGGCCTTTATGTATGATTAGATCATGAGTGTTTATTAGGATTTTTAATTGCACTGTTTTATTCCTCATACTATGTTGTCTACATATCATGATTGATCTTTGTCTAATATATGTGTGATTCCACTTTGCACTAACATCTTGACTTTATTTCACATCATTATCTTATCCATATCTTCTTGCATCATCTTATTTGAATTATTAGCTTGTTATCTTTTAGTATCTTATCAACTATTATCTTTTTCCCCATTCCAAAGGAAGGTGATTAATGTTGACTCTTAAAGTCATAGCCCCCACCTTAACCTAGTAGCCTCATAAGAGCTAAACCTTATTTCTTGGCCTCATCAGGGCCATGGAATGATAACTAGCCTTAGGAAAGAGTTTTACACTCTTGGTGATATTCATCCTAATGATTACTCATTTTCCCTATTGACTAAAACATAACATAGGACCATTATAACTAGACTTAGAGAGTTCTTATACTCTACAATGAGTTCACACTTATTTCCCCTCTGAACATTGACCACAGTCAATCATTCAGTAGAACTAGAACTACGCATACTCTGATTCTATACCTGAGGATACGTAGGCGCAAGGTGCGATGCCTTGTCGAGTATACTTAGAAACTAACCCTTAGGGTTTCAACCTTTAGCATAGCACCCTTAGCAAGCGAATAAGATTTAACAAGTTAAAACAAGAGGCTCCCGTAGAGTACTACGGACGTTTAGGATACTAATACCTTCCCTAGGCGTAACCAACCCCCGAACCATAGATCTCCCCCTTTAGGTTTTTCTAACGATCTTGAACCTTTCCTTTGGATAAATCAAAGTCGGTTGTAAAAGAAACTGGTGCAAGTTAATCAATAGCTTGTTATCCGATTTTCACCACAACAGAGAGCATAGACTGAGTGTCAATCATTGCCTTTGTACGAGTATTTTGTAAACCAATCTAGGTTGAATTGGTGAGTTGTAAGTTGTACCCTCTTAGACCTGTGAAGCAAGAGAGTATTGGAACTTGATCAAAGCTTGTAAGCAGGATCAAGGTGTTTCTCAAAGTGTGATCTTTGAGGTGTTTTATGAAGTGAGTAGTGGTCTCATACCTAAGTGGTCTCTTAGGTAGAAAGTTCATTAGGTAGAGATTAAGTTTAGGAGATGTCAACTGGGTTGTTGGGTCTGTAAATTAATTCTACTGATAGTGAAATTCCTTCCTGGCTTGGTAGCCCCCAGAGTAAGTTGTTTAACTGAACTGGGTGAACAATTCTTTGTGCCTTTTCTGTTGTGTTATTTTGTCCATTGCAGAGTGTGTTGTTGTGATATCACACGTAACATCACATATCTGGTACCAGAATTTCAATTGGTATCAGAGCAGGTATCCTGCTCTGAATCTGGGTGAGATCTAGGGCTGATACTTTCTGTTAAAGATGGACAAGGAAGTTGGTGGATTTGTGAATAGACCCCCTATTTTGGATGGCTCTAATTATGATTATTGGAAGCCAAGGATGATTACCTTTTTGAAATCCTTGGACAGCAGGGCTTGGAAGGCTATCATAAAAGAATGGAAAGCACCTGTTGTTGTTGAGAAAGATGATGCTGGGAAAGAAAAAGAAGGCAGCTCAAAACTGAAACCTGAAGAAGAATGGACCAAGGAAGAAGATGAGCTTGCCCTTGGTAATTCCAAAGCTTTAAATGCTATTTTCAATGGAGTGGATAAGAACATATTCAGGTTGATCAATACCTGTGAAGTTGCTAAGGAAGCTTGGGACATCTTGAAGACTACTCATGAAGGAACTTCAAAGGTTAAGATGTCAAGACTTCAACTTCTGACATCAAAGTTTGAAAGTCTAAAGATGAAGGAAGATGAAACTATTCATGACTTTCATATGAGCATTCTTGAGCTGTCTAATGCCTCTAGTGCTATTGGAGAAAAGATGACTGAAGAAAAGCTGGTGAGGAAAATCCTTAGGTCCCTTCCCAAGAGATATAAGATGAAGGTGACTGCAATTGAGGAAGGTCAAGACATCAGTAAAATGAGAGTTGATGAGCTAATTGGATCTCTTCAAACCTTTGAGTTAGGGTTGAATGAAGAGGAACCTGAAAATAAGACCAAGAGTATAGCCTTGGTATCTAATACTCAAGAAGAGAAGAAAGGGAATGGTGCTGAATCTCAGGAGGAGCTGTCTCAGGCCATTGCTATGCTGGGAAGACAGTTTAACAAGGTTTTCAAGAGGATGAATAAGAACTACAAACCTAATGTTAAGAATATCTCCTCTGACATCAGCAAGTCAAAAGAGAAGGATGAAGAGAAGACTGCTCAAGACAAAGGGATTCAATGCTTTGAGTGTGAAGGATATGGACATGTCAAGAAAGAATGTCCTACATTCCTTAAGAAGCAGAAGAAGGGCATGACAGTTTCCTGGTCTGATACTGACAGTGAAAGTGAAGAAGAGTCAGCTAAGCATGTCAGAGCTTTGACAGGGACATGTGTTTCTGATGGAGAATCAAGTGATGAGGAACTGATTTTTGAGGAGTTAGCAGCCTCCTATCATGAGTTATGTCTGAAGAGTGCAGAGGTATGTCAAGAAAGTGAGAAACAAAAGAAACAAATTGTTCAGCTTGAGACTGTCAAAGCTGATCTTGAAAATGAAGTCGTGTTGGTTAAATCTCAACTTGATCAAATGACAAAATCTGTTAGAATGTTGAACAGTGGATCTGATACTCTTGATAAGATCCTTCAGGAAAAAAAAGTAGCAGGAGACAAATCTGGCTTAGGATTTGTTGAGGAGAAGGTTTCTGCTGAAGCTAGTACTTCAGGAACCAAAAAGGACATGTCTCAACAAATGTCTCAACATAACAAAAAGAGACATAATCCTAAACCCAAGCAGGTTGCTCACCAACAGCCTCAAAATGTTGGGAAAAGGTATGCTCATGGTCCTCATCAAGGGAAGGTACATACTCATGGAGCTAGGCAGTATATGCCTCCTCAATACCATAGGAGTATGCAGGCTCCTAGGTTCAACATGTTCCATCAGATGCCCCAACATCAGGGGAACATGTATGGCTTTGAATATAATAATGTTGTGCCTCATTATTATGGAAGAAGGAAGCCACATCACCATATAAGACAGCCTAAGAGACAGAATCCTCACTACAGGAGACAAGCAAACTATGGAAGAATATAGCACTAGTACTATGGATGGTAGCCACAGCAGTTTCATCATCAAGGTAGCAGGAAGTTTAACAACTTCAGAGAAGAAAGAGTAAGGTGCTTCTATTGTGGAAGATTTGGCCATATGCAATTTTCTTGCTTCAAGCTTCATGGCTATCCCAAGTCTATCCCTCAACCTAGACAGAAGGATAACAGGCCCAAGGTTGTTAA
This sequence comes from Lathyrus tuberosus, assembly GCA_022829125.1. Taxonomy (NCBI): domain Eukaryota; kingdom Viridiplantae; phylum Streptophyta; class Magnoliopsida; order Fabales; family Fabaceae; genus Lathyrus; species Lathyrus tuberosus. Next base: position 2,377,440 of record JALAZF010000552.1, on the reverse strand, counting down.
ACAGTGGGTTCCTATGGCTGAGGTTACATGTCTATTGGCTCACTTTTCAGATAGACACTTTGCTAAGGATGGATGGTACTTTGACAGTGGCTGTTCAAAGCACATGACTGGATTCAAAAACCAATTGGTGGATGTTAATTATTGCTCCTCATTTGATGTTACTTTTGGAAATGGAGAGAAAGGGGTGGTAAAAGGTGTTGGAAAAGTGAAGTGTCATGATGGACCTGATCTTGACAATGTGCTCCTTGTCAAAGGTTTGAGTGCTAATTTGATTAGCATAAGTCAGCTTTGTGATGATGGATATAAGGTCAGCTACACTAAAGATAAGTGTTTGATAACTAATGAGGAAAATGGGGTAGTTATGAAAGGAGTCAGATCCAGAGATAATTGTTATCAATGGATACCTCAAGAGGTCTGCTCATCTAATGATGTTAAGGTTAATGTTGTGACATCAGACTATAACATTGAGTGTGAAAGTCTGAACATGGTGAAAGGTCAATTAGGGTTAATAACTTATGGTGTGAATTCTTTTAAAAATTTAAAAGGAAAGTTATTTTGGAGGGAGAAACTCATTGATGGGCGTTTAAGTGATCCACAAAATCAGGCTCCACACTTTAGGCCATCATTTCCTATTGTAGCTATCACACGCTTCATCAAAAACCATACCCCTAGACTGTTCGTCTCCTTCTCCATCAACAGAAGTAGCAATCCTTCCCTGATCCTCAAGTGCTTCACAGGAACAATGTTAAAACGTATATCATCTCCATCTAAGAAATATGCTTCACAAAGTTCATCGCAAGATAAAGCTAGGGTTTCTACAGAAGAGTGCTCTGCAGAAGAATCTTTGAATATAGCACCCATCTCCATGATGGTTCCTGAATTTGGTAAGTCAAGACCTTCCAAACTTCAACCAAAAAGGGCTGGAACTAAATATAATGATAATGAAACTAAGAGGCTAGTCACTAGTGTACTTTTTATTGATAAATATGCAGCTAAGTCTTCCACCTCTCAAGCTGTTGAAGAGAGGATTGATGTTGATCGTTGTCTTAATCAGACTGCCACCAAAATTTTGGATAAGGGTTTGTCTGTAAAAGGCATTTCTGTTCCCCTTAGACAAATGCCTGCTGAAAAGGAGGACATGCAAAGTGCTGATACAAATCTTCACAGACTGGCTATGTCTGTTATTGAAGATGCTGAAGTGGGTGGTGAAGAAGGAGGTGTTCATGAGGAAGCTGATGTTGAAACAAATGTCAGAACATCGCCTGATAGGGATGTTGAAACTAGCCCTAGTGAAAAGAAGAATACTGATAAGGTGGATGTAATTGATTTGTCTGATAATGAAGTGATTGGAAGAGCTGTCCCTGGGATTGCCAATAGATTGAAAACAAGGAAAGGAAAGAATGTGGAAGCTTCTCCTAAGAAGTCAGCTGAAGGGAAGAAGAAAAAGGCTTCTGTGGTTGGTCCAACCAAGTCATGGAGCAAAGTGGCTGTGAAATCCAAAAAGAGAAAGGTGAGGGAGGATTCAGAGTCTGAATTTGATGTTGAGGATGATGTTCAAGACATCACACCTGTGAGAAGGTCTATATTAAAGAGAATTACTGACAAGATCCCTGATATCCCTGTTGACAATATTTTATTCCACTATGCTAGCAGTGCATCCATGTGGAAATTTGTCTGTCAAAGGAGACTAGCACTGGAGAGAGAACTTGGTGGAGATGCCTTGGATCTTAAGGAAGTCATTGAATTGATTAGATTTGCTGGGTTAATGAAGACTGTGTCTGGACTGTCCAAGTGCTATGATGGATTAGTCAAGGAATTTATTGTCAACATTCCTATGGCTATTAATGACAGCAGAAATATGGATTTTAGGAAGGTTTATGTGAGAGGCCAATGTGTAAACTTTTCTCCTGAGGTAATTAACACTTATCTAGGAAGGGATGAGCAGGAATATAGAGAGTTAGAAGAAATAGACAATGCTGTGTGTAAGGAAATCACAACAGGGCAAGTGATAGTCTGGCCTCTGAAAGGAAAATTGTCTGCCAGTTTGTTAAGTGTCAAATATGCTATTCTGCACAGAATAGGAGCAGCTAATTGGGTCCCTACCAATCACAAGACAACTATCTCTGTTGGATTGGGAAAATTTATTTATGCTGTTGGGACAAAGAGGTTATTTGATTATGGGGCTTATATATATGATCAGACTATCAAGCATGCTGCTACAAATACAGTGAAGATGCCTATTGCCTTTCCTTCTCTCATTTGTGGGATCATCCTGTGATAACATCTTGAGATTCTTCATCAATCTGATGTGGTGTGTAAGAGAGAATCTGCCTTGTAAATCCACTATAAGCTGTTTGAAGGGAAGCATGTCCCTGACATTGTCAAGACATCAACTTCAACATCACAACAGCCACCTGCCAAAACTAGGTTGATTTCAGAATTGGAGGAGGCTTGCAAGGAGTTGGATGAAGTCATCAGAGTGAGTACTAAAAGAAAGCTAAAATTTGAAAAACTTCTCATGACTCTGAGATTGGCAGAAAAAGAAGTTGAAGCAGTCAATGCTAGCCAAAATGATAATGATGTTGAAGGATCAGGTTCTGAAGAAGGTGGCCCTAGCACTGATGATGAAGATGAGCCTAGCTCTGATGAAGATTAAATTTCTTTTGTTGTTTCTACTAGACAGTAGTTTTTTTTTGCTTTTGTTGTTTTGTTCTGCACTTGATGTGCTTAATTATGTAATTTGAATATTGTTGGTTTTTTTAAGCACTTTTTATGTTCTATGATTTGTCTTGTCTTGAATGCTGACTTTAGACTGACAATGAGAGCTAGCTTAGGACTAACTGGTAGTTAGTAGGTGGTTGTCCAATTATGGCTAAAAAGGGGGAGAGTTAGCCAAGCCAAGGTGTGGTTGTGAATCCTGTTTCTGATGTGCTACAGAAGTTGAGGGGGAGTATGTTTGTGCAGCTGTATGATGATTCTGGTTTTGAGCGAGAGCTTGACCATTTGCTGAGCTGATCGAGTATGTGCAACATTTTGAAGTAGGAGCTGTTTTGAAGGAGTGCTGCTACTGCTAACTGCTAGGAGTTTTTAATTGTTATCCGCTGCTGAAGTCTCTGATGTTGCAGAAATTGTTTTAGCCAAAATTAGCCAAAGGGGGAGATTGTTGCTTCTTGGATTGGCTGGAATTTTGGTAAAACAAAGTGTTCAATGTTGATGTCACATGGGTGATGTCTTAACATTGAGTCTTAACATTGGATAATGTTAGGTGTTTAAGTTGTTGAAGTTTTGAAGTCTGATGTCACATGCGATGTCATGACATCAGATATGCAGATCATTAAAACATCAGGTTTGAGATGTTTTTAGGGTTAAGCATATTAGCTGGAATTTGGGAGAGCTGGTAGAGTTATTGGAAGCGAATATCTTGGAGGAGATATTTTCTGTTGCAAACAGATTTGATGCAGATTTGTAGGAGTGTTTAAAGGCTGAAGATTTAAGAAGATTTTGAGAGAGAAAATCTGTTGAAGATTCAGTTTTAAATAACAAATCAGGTCAGATATTGTAGCAGGTCCAAGACTAGATCAAATAGTTATATAAAGCACATCAATCCTTGGAAGAAAGTACAGAAGATAGAGAGCATAGACTGAGTGTCAATCATTGCCTTTGTACGAGTATTTTGTAAACCAATCTAGGTTGAATTGGTGAGTTGTAAGTTGTACTCTCTTAGAGTTGTGAAGCAAGAGAGTATTGGAACTTGATCAAAGCTTGTAAGCAGGATTAAGGTGTTTCTCAAAGTGTGATCTTTGAGGTGTTTTAGGAAGTGAGTAGTGGTCTCATACCTAAGTGGTCTCTTAGGTAGAAAGTTCATTAGGTAGAGATTAAGTTTAGGAGATGTCAACTGGGTTGTTGAGTCTGTAAATTAATTCTACTGATAGTGAAATTCCTTCTTGGCTTGGTAGCCCCCAGAGTAAGTTGTTTAATTGAACTGGGTGAACAATTCTTTGTGCCTTTTCTATTGTGTTATTTTGTCCATTGCAGCGTGTGTTGTTGTGACATCACACGTAACATCACATATCTGGTACCAGAATTTCAGTTTATTTTTTTCTTTACTACATGTCAAATGGGTAGTAACCAGGATACAAATGACTCACACGATACAAATGATGCAAATGATTCAGCTCAGAATGAAGAAAGAGAAATTACACGAGGAATAACAATTATGAAGTCAATAATTCGTGCAAGAGATAAAGGAATCAAATATGATGTACATTGGAGTGTTAAACAAAAAAAGGCATTGCAAGCCGGAAAAGTTACATAGGTTCACTTGTTCGTTTGTTCGTCAGCACATTCCAATCACCTGTGATAATTGGAGAAATCCAGCGTTGCAAGCCGACAAAGAAAAAATATGGACTGAGATACATGTACGTGCCATATATGATTGATGTTATTAGATTTTTGTTGATGATTATGTCTTTAAATTACTTATACTAACACACTCTACGTGTATGTTTTTCGTAGAGGTCTTTTAACATTGATGAAAGCCAAAAAAAGTATTGTCTTCAATTGGCCAGAAAAAGACTCAGAGGGTTTCGAAATTTTTTATCAACTACTTTTCTAAAGGATGAGCAAGGGATGTTTGTTGAAGCAGAACTTCCAGTGAAGTATGCAGACTTGATTACACCTGAAGAATGGGAGACATTTGTAGCCAAATGAAGAACCGAAAAATTCCATGTAATGTTAATTTGTCATGTCTATTAATTTATTGTATAATTGTTGCATTAGATTGTTCTGATATGACTTAAACTTGTTTATCCGGGAAGTGAGTTACATAAATCGACAAAGAGCGTCAAAAACCGGCGTATCCATACAAAAAAGGGTGTTTGGGATATGCACGCTTACAGCAAAAATGGTAAGTATATATAAATTCTATAATCTTATTAATAGTCTCAATGTGTTATAATTGATGATCTTATTATTTGTCTCAATGTGTAGTTAGAAGAGAGTAAAAGTGAAGAAACATCTCTTCCGGGACATGTTTTGTGGAAGGCTGCTCGTGTCGGCAAGGATGGAGTTGTTAGGGAATAAATCTCTTCCAATCTCTTTACAAATATATAGAGTATTAAATCTCCAAAACACACTGGACAAGCAGTATCAAAATTACTCACAAGAATACCCCGATTCCACAAATTCACTCTAGTGGGCAATCTATCGTGCAATAACCTCCAACCCAAAAACTTTACTTTTGGAGGCGCTGACGATAACCAAACCAACTTAAAGGCGGCCATAGATTCATCAGATAGATTTTGCTCCTGGGTTCCTTGATGCAACATAGTGTATCCGGCCTGGACCGAGTACGTCACTTCACCTCCAACCTGCCAAATCATCTCATCTCCTGCCTGACAATTCAAAGAATAACCAACGAGTAAATCCCGTAAATTATTCAATTCAAGGCTACATATATAATCTAACTCATTCTCTTCCAAAACCGGCTGCCAAATCCACAAGCCTCCCGGTTGAAAGCCAAACTCAGTAACACATCTAAATTTTTTATTAGAAGCATTCCAAAGTGCAGGAAAATAGGACGCCAGAGTTTGATCTCCACACCATTTAGACTTTCAAAATAATACTAATGCTCCATTACCAATTTCGAATTTAACCAAATAAAAGAAACCATTATTGCCATAAACAGACAGAATCTTGAAGAGGTCCTTCCACCATAAGGATGGTGCGATAGAGTATCTAGGAAGTTCTCCTATTTGCAACGCAGTAGAATAACCCACATATCTCGCCTCTAAAATCCGACTCCGTAATCTATTTTTAAAAAACCATCAGCTTCCATAACCATTTGGAAATCAGCGCAATATTGAACAACCAAATGTTTTTTATCCCAAGACCTCCATCTTCTTTATTTTTACAAACATCCCTCCATCTAATCCAAGAGATTCTTTTTTCATGAGACGAACCAAACCAGAGAAATCGCCTTTGGATACCTGTTAAGATTCAAACCACTTTTGCAGGTAGAACATAAATGGAGATATAATGAATAGGAATATTAGCAAGAACATAATTGATGAGAGTTTCCCTCCCTCCCATTGACAAAAATCTCCCTTTCCAAGTTGCTAGCATCTTCTGAACTTTCTCGATCATAGGTTTCCAAAACAAAACAAGCCTATGATTACCGTCAACGGAAACCCCCAAAAACTTAAACGAGGCGTCATCAATTTTACACGCAAGGAATCTTTCCGTAGCTTTTAGAAAATCGCCCCCCCCACTCCTATACCATATAAAGAGATTTTGTTATAATTAATCTCTAGTCTGGCGCAAGTTGAAATCCCTTAAGAAGAGCTTTAACAATCGAAATATTGTTCCAAGACCCCTACACTACAATAACCGTGTCGTCCGCATATTGTAATATCTCGTAGGAGACGCACTGACTAAATCTGATGCCACGAAAACCAGAAGATTCTACAACCCTCTTCATTAAAATTGCCTGCCCCTCCGCAGCAATTGCGAACAACAACAGAGAGATTGGGTCACCCTGACGAAGACCTCTCGTTACTTTAAAATCTCTTGTCTGACTCCCGTTGACAAGAACTGACATGAAGTTCTGCATAACAATACCTTCCAACCAAACCATCGATTTCTTCCCAAATCCCATGATCTTCATAATCTCATGCAAATATGACCACTCTACGCAATCATAGGCCTTTGCAAAGTCAACTTTGAGCAACATCGTATTAGACTTACCTCTCTTTGCATAATCTATAATTTCATTCAACACTAACACCTCATCAAGCAAGTTCCTGCCTTCAATGAAAGTTGTTGGAGAATTGGATACAATGTTGTTCATAACCTTCTTGAGTCGTTCCACCATTAATTTTGATACAACTTTATACAGGCACCCAATCAAACAAATAGGTCTATATTCATCTAATCCCGTCGGATCTTACTTTTTTGGGATCAAAGCAAGAAACGATGATGTAAACACCTTTGGAAGATATCCCACCTCAAGGAATTCCAGGATACAGTTTGTGAAATCCCCTCCTATGATCTCCCAACAGTGCTTAATAAATCGTAAATTGAAGTCATCTGGGCAGGGCTTGTATCCCCAACAGTTGCGAAAACTACTCTTTTAACATCTCCAGGACCAAACGATTCTTCAAGAGAACTCGTCTCCACTTCAGATAACACTTTCAAGCCAACCCTGCCAATGTGAGGCATATTCAACGGAACACTCTGAAACCTGTTCTCAAAATAATTTGCAATAACATTTTTAATCCCATCCACCTCTTCAATACTCTGTCCATCCATTTCAATGGCCCTAATTGAGTTACTTCTGTAACGTTGAGAAACAACAACATGGAAGAATTTGGAGTTTACATCTCCATCATGGATCCATTTCAAACGAGCCTTCTGTTTCAGAAAACTCTCCTTAATTCTTAAAATTTTCCAAAGCTCATCTTCAGCAGCCTTTCTTGACCTCACTGCAGCGTCGTTTGTTCCACCGTTGCTATTAACAAACAAATCCTCGACCTCGTTGATAGTCTCCATATTCTCGAATATATTTGTGACAACCCAACCAAACACTTTAACATTCCACCAGCGTAGCCTTGTACGCAAATATTATAGCTTCTTAGATAATATAAAAGATGCCTTTCCTTTAACAGAGTACGAATCCCAAACATCTTTTACAAACGGTAAAAATTCTCTATGCTTAAACCAACAATTAAAAGCCTTAAACGGTTTCGGACCCCAGTTGATGTTCCTTGCGCAAATCATTACAGGCCTATTGTCAGAAATGTTACGGAAACCAGTTTTCTGAGAGACCGAGTTCCAATTGTTGATCAGACCAGGTGAGACGAGAAACCTGTCCAATCTACTACAAGCCTTCCCCGACGTATTGAACCAAGTAAATTTATTTCCACTAACAGGCAAATCCAAACAACCCGACAAATCAATAAAATCCTTAAACTCATCCATGATCTTCCTGTTTTGCACTTTGCTACCAATCTTCTCCCTTTTATCCTTAATAGCATTAAAGTCCCTTCCTATAACCCATTCTCCCTTTTCAAAAGTACCTTTTAGATGTAAAATATTGTTCCACAACTCTCTCTTGTCAATGTTAGAACAAGAAGAGTAAATGTTCAAAAAGTAACAATTGAAACCTTTCCAGATTACATTGACTCCAAGAAATCCCTTGCCTTTGAAGCTACTTAAAGGAGTAAAAAAATCTTCTTTCCATATCGTAATCATTCCACCTGCCTGCCCAACAGATCTAGAATACGATCAATAACAAATCTTATTACCCTACAAACTCGTCACCAACTCTTCAGACATATGTTCAGACTTAGTTTCCTGTAAAAAGTACTAAATCGACTCCTTCTTTTTGAATCAAAGCTTTGATCTTATGTTATAAGTCATGAAATTCATGAGTAACTTCTAGCAGTCTCCTTCTTACCTTTGGCTTCTTTCCTTTCCGACTCTTTAAGGTTTCAAATGATGTTTTCAAAAACTTCATCATCTTCATTAGCCTCCACTCCCAGACTTTTAATCGCCCAAATCTTCCCAGGAATTTTCTCCAGTTTCTTCTTAATTCTTGAATTACTTTTTAAAACCTCTCCATCGCCAATAGAGCCTCTACCCGAAGCAGACTTGCTCGAGAAACTTGATATTGCTTCTTCTTCTGCAACCCGAACCTGACTTGATGGTGTAGATCCCCCCCCCAGAAAACAAGTTCTCCGTATGTAATAATGTTGAATAGAAAGAGGGCGTAAAAGGGATTTTGATTTTCTGATAAATCTCTTCAATAGGGACAATATTTTTTGATCTTCTGTTCTCAACAGGCTTCGACTGCTGCAGGCCTAACACCAGACTGTTATTGATTACTACTTCCTTAGAACGCCCCAATTCTGCCCCTAGGTTATCTGTAACTTTTTTAGAAAAGTCAACAGCCTTATGTAACTTATCAACATCTTTTTCTCTACCTACCTTATATGCCAGCTCTGGTCTAACTAGCACATAATTCTTTTTTATCCTTTCTTGCATGTTTAGTCTTCTCCCTACCTCCCCTAACTCTACGATTCCACCCATAGGCCCCACAAACTCATTAATACGACTATCCACTACTTTATTGTTTCCTCGATCAATGTGATCCCTGCCCTCTTTATCTTCAAACCCAGCGTTACTTTGAGCCCCAAAAAACTCTCCATCTCCTCTTTCCTTCCAGCTAATGCTCGGATCCACTTCTTCACATTCAGTGGAAGAAAACTTGAACAAACCTCTGAGGAAGTTGCCAGTTTTTTATTTTGTCTTCTGACCCCAATCGAATCTTCAGCTACTTTAATTGTATAAATATTCTCATTCACATCCACGTTGAACACCTCATTAAGATTTAAAGCAAATTTCGTTCTAATGAGTATTCGTGCGACATCCACTACGCCAAAATTCGCTTTTGGCAGCACTACAAAGACAACGCTTTTATCAGAAAGCGCTGCTATAAGTTTTGAAAAAAATTCGCTAAAAAAAAAGCATTGCTAAAGCCTACCTTTAGAAAGCACTTTCTAAAAGCGCCGCTAAAGGTCGTACGGAGACACTACTTTAGAAAGCGCTTTTATAAAAGCGGTGCTAAAGGTATAACCTTAGAAAGCGCTTTTAAAAAGCGCTGCTAAAGGGTAACCTTAGAAAGCGCTTTCAAAAAGCGCTGCTAAAGGCCTTAAGTTGGCCCACATATGAAAGCACTTTCTAAAAGTGCTGCTGTAGGCCAATGAAAAGAAAGCACTTTCTAAGGAAAAGCGCTGCTATAGGCTAATATATGAAAGCGCTTTCAAAAAGCGCTTCCCTAGGTCATTTGTTAATTAAAAAATAAAAAATCCCTAATCATTTGTTTCTAATCATTTTCACGACTTCTCCCTCATTTCTCTCTGGCGATATCGCAACTGTTCTGTTTTCGACCTCCATAGTTCTCCGACCGCCATTGTTCTCTTCTCCGACCGCCATTGTTCTCTTCGCCGACCTCCATTGTTCTGTGCTCCAATTGCCATCGTTCTCTAACCGCCATTGTTCTGTTCTCTCTTGCGTCTGGTACGTTTTTCATTTTTGACTATAGCTCATGTGAAATGGTTCACATTATATGACTTAGTGAAGCTGTTAATTTGGTTCACATTATTTCATTATATGACTGTAGCTCGTATGACAGTTAGTGAAATTTTTAGAATGTGTTAGTTTGGTTAGGAATTGTTAAGATTGTTAGGATGTGTTAAGAACAAGTTGTCAAGTTAAGAACAAGCATTTTAAAAAACAGGCTCAGGCATTCCAATTTGAGTTATCCTATAGTCCTGAAAATTTATTCATTTACCATTCCAATTTCGCCAGAAATGTGTAAATGTAACAAACTAGTTATTTTAATTTGAGTTAGATGATTTTGCTGTGAAGACCATACTGCGCATCCCTATTGTGAAAGAGTTGTTTCTAACACAGATATAGACAATTTAGGTGGTTCTTGTACACTTATTGTGAAAGGGAATGTTTGAACTTTTATTTATTTTATGCACTCTTGGTATGGAATCTCTTTCCCATGGATTTGGATACTCTGTAGTTTTTTCTCTGCTGCACTCTGTTCAACATATATTTTAACCCTTAGATTATACCATGTCTAAATTTATGCTAGATAATTTTATTGCCTATCTACCATTTGATTTGAAGCAACATCTAGATTGAAGATAAAACACCATTTTCAACATGATTAGTCAAAATAATATAAAAATAATGGGTATAAATTTGGAAGTCATAATAATATGAAAGTAATGGGTATAAATTTGAAAGTCATAACATGATTAGTCCATGTTATGGATAGCAAAGATCAATGTTAAATTTGGAAATGAAGAGGTTGGTACAGATTTCTAATGAATCTAATTGTTAAGATTGTTAAGATTGTTAGAATGCTAATGAATTGAGTTTTTTGGATTGTTTATTTTTTTCTTTACTACAGGTCAAATGGCTAGTAACAGGATACAAATGACTCACACGATACAAATGATGCAAATGATTCAGCTCAGAATGTAGAAAGAGAAATTACACGAGGAATAACAATTATGAAGTCAATAATTCGTGCAAGAGATAAAGGAATCAAATATGATGTACATTGGAGTGTTAAAAAAAAGGCATTGCAAGCCGACAAAGTTACATAGGTTCACTTGTTCGTTTGTTCGTCAGCACATTCCAATCACCTGTGATAACTGGAGAAATCCAGTGTTGCAAGCCGACAAAGAAAAAATATGGACTGAGATACAAGTACGTGCCATATATGATTGATGTTATTATATTTTTGTTTATGATTATGTCTTTAAATTACTTATACTAACATACTCTACGTGTATGTTTTTCGTAGAGGTCTTTTAACTTTGATGAAAGCCGAAAAAAGTATTGTCTTCAATTGGCCGGAAAAAGACTCAGAGGGTTTCGAACTTTTTTATCAACCACTTTTATAAAGGATGAGCAAGGGAAGTTTGTTGAAGCAGAACTTCCAGTGAAGTATGCGGACTTGATTACACCTGAAGAATGGGAGACATTTGTAGCCAAACGAAGAACAAAAAAATTCCATGTAATGTTAATTTGTCATGTCTATTAATTGTATTGTATACTTGTTGCATTAGATTGTTCTGATATGACTTAAACTTGTTTATCCAGGAAGTGAGTGACATAAATCGGTAAAGAGCATCAAAACCAGCGTATCCATACAAAAAAGGGCGTTTGGGGTATGCACGCTTACAGCAAAAATGGTTAGTATATATAAATGCTATGATCTTATTAATTTTCTCAATGTGTTATAATTGATGATCTTCTTATTTGTCTCAATGTGTAGTTAGAAGAGAGTAAAAGTGAAGAAACATCTCTTCCGGGACATGTTTTGTGAAAGGCTGCTCGTGTCGGCAAGGATGGAGTTGTTAGGGAAGATGTTCAACATGTTTTTGACGGATGTGTAAGTATAACATTATGGCTTTAATTAAATCAAAAGTCTACTAACATATAATTAATTTTTATCCCCCACTAATAATTGTTGACATGTAAATGAATTTCAGAAGACTCTATCTCAATCCTTAACTACAGGTGAGGATGGGGATTGCAGGAGTATACTTAGTCGAGTACTAAATGTTCCTGAGTATTCTGACCGTGTGAGGAGTAAGGGATTTGGTGTGACTCCATCATCCTTATATAAGCATCCAAAGAAAAAAATCCTAGCAATCAACAAGTGATGCAAACGTTGGAGGAATTAAAAGCGCTGGTCCATGAATTGCAAAAGGACAAAGAAAGATATATGGCGGAAAAGCATGGTTCTGAGTTGAAAGATACTAGTGACAAAGCTAATATCAATTGTCAAAAGAAATTTCCCGAGGTAATTATATATGTTATTATGAAATTAAATTAGCCCATTCATTTTAAATGACATATATACACATTAACAGTAACATATTTATTATTGGTATAGGGTATTTCATCTTGTCAGCTGTATTTATCGTCACTGACTTATCGCATAGTTGGCAAGGGAAAAGTGCATAACACTTTGGGAGATTTACTTAACCATAAACCACTCCCTAATGGATATCTGAAAGTATCAGTGGAATTGCATTAGAGCTGGATGCGTTGCTACCGATACCCGAAGTTGTTTTAGAGACAACAATGCTGCGAGATACAATAGGATCGTTTGTTGCATGGCCGTCAAACCTCATTTAGGTATGTTGAAAACCATTATGAATGTTTTAGTAATCAAATGTCAATTCTAAACCATTATGAAAAGCATTCTGAACCATTACGTACATTTTTTTTACATGGTAATGTTAGACTCCTACAAAACCCACATCTAGGGATAAAGGGATTTTGCGGCACAACTAGTCTGTTGCATCACAAAAAGAGGTACATTGAAAGTGTTAAATCTGTGATCCGAATGCAAAAGCTTCATGATTTTATACTTTACCTAACTTATATGATTTTTAGGTTCCTGCTCAAGAGTCACAACAAGTCAGCAAGAAAGTTAGTAACGTATCCAACAAAAAAAAGGATCTTCCAAGGACCGGATCAAAAAGAGCTTCTGTTGGTCGATTTAGGATGTGTCTTCAAACACTTGTGGGAACATCAGATTTGATGCATGGTGCCATTTGTCAAATAGATATGGAGGAAGGTATTTTTGGTTTTTCTAATTTCGAAACACTTGAAAAAGAGGACATGGATCAGATTTTTCGGCATCTTGAATTAGGCATCGGTGTTATGTATTCATACATCTGGTACGCCAATCAATCTATTATCTAATTAGTTGAACAATTTATTTACACATTTCAATGGAAATATTCTAATGTTTATTATGTTTTTATTTAAGGTTCTTGTATAACAAATTTATGCGCGGGAATCAATTGTCAAACAGATTCTATTTCCTATCTTGTGCCCGTGTCAACGCACCATTAACTGTTCAGGATCCAGATTCAGCAAGAGATCACTTAGTCGAGAAATTTATGGCCAGCAGTACAGAAAGTTTGTATCTTTTACCATATAATACTGGCAACGGGTTAGATTTTCCTTCTAATTTCATTCTAATCTTTGTATCTTTTGCGTAGAAAATTTCCATCTAAACATTTGTTTTATTTTATAGTGGTCACTGGTTGTTGGTTGCTATTAATCCTACAAAAGAAGTAGTGTATTATCTGAATCCATTGGATGGTGATTGGACAACATATCCGGATATGAAGAATATGGTTGATAAGTAAGTGAGATTGTTCTAAAAAATTAGTGTGTATTTGTATATTTAATTATTTCTGTGAGATTGTTCTAAATATATGTTTTTATTTTTTTAGAGCAATACAAGTATTTCGATCACAAAGAGAAGCTCGAGTACCACGGTCTAAAGCAAACAACATTACTTGGATCAGAGTGGAGGTATATTAATTTTCACAATTTTGCTTATAATAGTGATGGTACTTGATAAAACAAGACAACTATATATTCTTATTTGTTTTTCCCTGTAGTGGGCTCGTCAACGTAATGGAATAGATTGCGGTTATTATTTTTTGAGGTTTATGAGAGAAATCCTTCATTTGGATCAAATAGAGATTCCAATCATGGCATGGATTTATAACTTAGGATTTATTTTAGTAATTATCGATTATTTCATATAATTTATGACTTTTTAACTAAATCATGCATATTATGTTTTATTATGTAGTACTTTGATGAATACAAGTGTGCTCATTACTCGAAAGATAAGTTGGAAGAAATCAAGGAGGAATTGTGTGAATACTTTATTGAGAAAAGAATCATATAAGGTATGGAAGTTGTTGTGTAGTTATCGAATGTTGTATAGTTTTGGAAGTGGTTATATATTAGGAATTAGGGGTGGCAAAACGGGCCGCCCGCCCCACCTCGCCTTAAGCCTGCCAAAAAAAAGGCGGGGCAGGCAAGCTCGCCAAGTGGAAATGGGCATGAAAATCTAGCTCGCCCCGCCAAGGTGGCGGGTTGGCGGGCTTGCCTGCCTACTTTTTTTATTAATTTTTTTTCATATTTTTAATAGATTAATAGGCTTGTTTTTACATTTCAATTAGATTTTTCACTTATTTTTTAAAACAATTTTTATAAAGCATCTTTTTAACAAATTTTACTTCAAAAAATATTGCATATATTCTCAAATAAATGTATAAAATAAAACCATAAAGAATTGGAATTACTAGAATTAACTAAAAAGTGGCGGGTTTAAGGTGGGACAAGATGAACAAATTGGTGCGGCGGACTTTGGTGGGCGGCGGATTTTGGCGGGGCGGACTTTGGTGGGCGACGGGTTTTAGCGGGGCGAACTTTGGTGCGCGGAGGGCCCAAAATCCCAACCCAACCCGCCATTTTTTGGCGGGTGCGCGGGCCGGTCCGGCGGGCCACGTCCCGTTTTGCCACACCTATTAGGAATCTTTAGAAGTTAAAGGATTTCTAGGTGAACAAATTGTTATTAGAATTATGGATTAGTGTATATATGATGCATGTTTGTATTGATTTATATCAAATGGTTTATGTTTTGAATGGTAATGGTGTATATATTTTGGATTATGGTTAATAGTCATTTTGCCCCCTGCCATATAGGCGCTTTCTGAAAAACCCCCTTGTAAAAAAAACTTGCAAGAATTCCCTTAACATTTGAAGATTCTCTCAATTTTGACCTTCAACACATAGAGTCACCAAAAAAACGCTGATGTGGCAGTTTTTTTAAAAAAAATTTGTTTCTTATGTGATTGACGAGGTTGCATTTTATATTTATTTTTGAATTATTTTTATTGCCACGATGACATTTTGTTTTTTATTTATTTTTGGTTTATGTTATTAAACAAATCAACATTTAAAAATTTTGTTTGAGGTGGGTGTTGAACCCATAATCTCACCTCCATATGCAAATGTCTTTACCAATAGGCCACTTGTGTTTTTAAGATATGTATTGCTTTTCACATGTATATATTTAGAATGTAGTATTTATTTCTCTTTTATTTAATATTTAGTATTTAAGAACTTTTATTTAGTATATAATTTAGTATAACTAATTTGAACGTAGCATTTAAATACAGTAGATTTCAAATACAATAACATTTAAGTTAAGCATTTAAACGTTCTAATTAATAAATTAAATTATTAAATTATTACTAAATTAAATTATTAACGTTGTTATTACTATAGCTTTTATAATTTATTATAACTATTTAAATAATATTTACGGTAAACAATTAGTATAAATTAATAAATTAAATTATTAACATTATTAATAAATTAAATTATTATGTTTTAATATATATGTTTTAATATATACGTTTTAAATTATTATGTTATTAATAAATTAAATTAATAAATTAAATTACAATAATATTTACGTTTTAATATAAATTAAATTAAAATTAATTAAAAATTATTAATATAAATTAATAAACTAGAATTATTAATAACATTTATAGAATAATATAAAATTAGTAAACTAATGTTAATATAAAATTAGTAAACTAAATAAAACTTGTTTTAATAAACTATTTTGAAAAGTTAATAATTACTAAAATTACTAAACTAAAAGAACAAAAATAAAACTAAAACTAAACTAAAATTAAAACTAAAAATTAAATATACTGTAGCATTAACAAAACTAAACTAAATAAAAATTATTAGAAATAAATACTAAATTAAACTAATTAAAACTTATTAAAAATAAATACTAAATTAAATATTTACTGTTGCAAATAATTATGTTAGAAAAAAAATATATTAAACTATTAATAGTTAATTATCAAATTAAATTGTAGTAATTACTATATGTTTAGCTAATAATATGATATATACATTTAATTGCGAAATACTAACATCAAATGAGAGATAGCCTAGTAGAGAAGCTTTATTCTTGCATTGCAAAGATTGTGGGTTCAACACCCACCTCCAATAATTTTGTTGAGTATTTATTTGTTTAATAACATAAACAAAAAATAAATAAAAAATTAAATGCCAACGTGACAATAAAAATAATTCAAAAATAAATAAATATTGTCATCTCGTCATCTACATAAGAAAAATAAAATAAAAATAAATAAAAAACTGTCACATCAACATTTTTTAGTGACTGGATGTGTTGAAGGTCAAAATTGAGTGAATCTTCAAATGTTAGGGGAGGGGGCAAAATGACTATTAAACCTTTGGATTATAATGGTATATAATGTCTATGTTTAAATAAAGGTTTGTTTGTTGAAATAAAGGCTCAATGGTTGAAATATAAGGCCTATGTGTTGAAATAAAGGCTTGTTGAATGTCATATAATGCCTATTAAGTTGAAACAAAGACTTGAATTATACAGGTTTATAGTATTATTTCCAAAAAAATGTTTTCTAAAAAATAAGGAATAGGCAGCGTTTTTAAACAAAAAAACGTTTCCTAAATTCTGATTTTTAAAAAAGTGCTTTTAAAAAGCAAATTTTATGTAAAGAAAAGAAAGTGCTTTTTAGAAAAAGCGCTGCCTATAGTAAACAATAGACATCGCTTTCCTTTAAAAGCGCTGCCTTAAAGTGAAATAAAAAATACATTAGACAACACTTTAAAAAGCGCTGTCTAAAGGGGGACAATAGAAAGCGCTTTTTCCTGAAAAAGCGCTGCCTAAAGATGCCAAAAGAAAGCATAAAAGGTCTGAAAAAGCGCTGCTAAAGGCCCACTTTAGAAAATGCTTTTTCAGGAAAAAGCGCTGCTAAAGGTCTACTTTAAAGAGTGCTTTTCAAGGTAAAGCGCCGCCTAAAGTAGGCATTTAGCCGCACTTTTGCATAAAAAAAAAAAGCGTTGTCTTTACCTACAGCAGCGCCACCTTAGGCAGCGCTTTTAAGCGCTATTAAAGGCCAAAAAAAGCGTTGTCTTTTCCCTTCCTTGACATAGTGATCCAACCTCACCATCTCCTTTGTATCTTCATCCGCTTTCACAAACATACCAATTCTATCTGCCAAAAATTTATAAAACTTATCACCCCATACATGACAAGGTAATTCGTAAATACTCACCCAGGTATATATATATTAAATTTGAAACGATAAAAATTATCATTTTATTACTAAATAAAATACTATTCGTATTTATGTTCTTTACTTCGTTATTATGTTTATATCATAAATAACTGTATAGTAATTTGTGCTCAACTGAATAGTTTATAATAAAATTAAATTGGATATTGTTCGATGATTTTTTTAAAAGATACTAGTAAATAAAGTTTATATCTTTATTTACTGATATGTTAATTTTTCTTTATAATAAAATTAAATTGGATATTGTTCTTTCGATCTCGGGATAAAAATGAAGCTGTTCTTCTGAAGTCTTGCCTCGAAGCATAAACAGAAGTTTTACCACCTATCCAACACTTGAACAAACGTTGCGAAAAACATATATATACAATATATAACAACTTAGAAGTATAACACTATTGCGATGTTTTAATATCTTAAACGCCAATCCCCGGTAACGACGCCAATTTGAGGTTGAGTACAATCAAATGTAAGTATTTAGTTTTATCATATCCACAGGAATTGGAGCGATGTCAAAACTGTTCAACAATTTCTATGATTCTAAGCAAAAGTTTCAAGATGTTTGATTGATAAGTTGCGAAAAGTAAACACGTATAATAAATGAAGATAGTTTCCAGAGGAATAGATTTGTTGGGAATTGGTGTTCATCCACTGATTCAATATGTATATCACAGATCAGTTATACACAATTTAAGCATGTTTCGATATTATCACGTATCGCTTACAAACAAAGTTCATGTCTAAACTTTGATGAGATTTCTACCTTATGGTTTAATTGACGATTTCTCAGCCTATTAAAAAATACGAGAGCATTAAGATTCGATACTTTTTGTGAATATTAAACCTAAATCTATGTCTAGCATTTAGGGTTTAATAGATGTTATCTTAGATCGAGATTAGAATCGTATTTGTCAATATCAATTCAATCCATGAAATAAACGACGAAACAAAGATAACATCAATAATGATTCATACATAAATTGCATATAACGCCATGATCAATGAAAATACATACCGTTTCGGTGAACTACAACCAATTCCAACAAGAAAGGGATTTAGCTACTCATGGTAGCTTGATACAAAATGGAGGATTTGAGATGAATCAGCATCAACGACGATTTCCCGACTCTTGATGCGTATCCAGCTCGTATCCTCACTTTTCCCTCTCTTACTATCTATTACAAACTATTAAGACATAATTGTATTAAGAAAACATGATATATCTTCTACAATGCAGTTGATCCCTTTTTATATTGTTCTTGGCAGCCTAAGTTCGCATAGCGAGAGAAAGTTCGCTATGCGAACTTCTTTTCCTTCTTCATTAAGTTTTGAATTCAACCGCCTTTCAGACACTGCTAAACTTCGCTATGCGAAGTATAGTTCGCGTCGCGATCTTTGGTTGCTTCCGCTCGCTTCAAGTGAAGATTGGTCATTTTGGTTCTGTTTTGAGTTGCTGGTTCCTCGCCTTTCCTTGTGTTGCGACCTTCGCTATGCGACACATAGCATTTTCAAGCGAATTTTGATCAATTTGATTCTGTTTTGTTCTACTGCATCTCGCTTCATTTCGCATAGCGATGCTCGCGTAGCGAAGCTTTTGGTCACGATGCGAAAGTTGCAGTTCATGCCTAATACCTGCAAAACCACATAAGATCACAAGCACCAATCTTTTGGGTCTTTTGTTAGTCAATTCTCATACAAAATGCAAAAGAACAAAGTAAATCGTTTGAGTTTCGACTAATGATACATTGTCCTTTGGATTGTTATCAATAGGCTACACCAAGGTAGTCAAGCACGGGATCTTAAGTAGGATCGGATGGTCTGCAAAAGATCGTAAAACTAGAATCGTAGCACGACACTTAAGATCTTACCGAAGGGTAAAATGGTAATTTCACATGGCCAAAAACATGAAAAATTATAATAAATGAACAAAATAACTTATAAATCACAACACTCAACCAATTTAATTAATAACTCAACCATCATTCATAATTTAATAAGTTCAAAAGACCAAGTTTAACATAAGTAGCTCAAAAAACATAAATATAACAAACAAGACATAAACCTAACAAGTCTAATCATCTAAAATGTTATGTATTCCCATATCATGATAGTCATATGAATCCTCCTCCTCATCTTCATTCTCTTCCATTTCAAAGGTATCATCTTCAACAATGGAAGGAACATCTAAATTATCACCAATACCACTAGCATCTTCTCCAACATCAAGGGTAATATCTTCATCATCTTCATTATCCTCCATATTCTCAATCCATTCTTCCCCTTCATTTTCAGAGTCAATTTCATCAACCTCATAGTTAGCACTCTTTCTCTTTTCCTTCTTTTTCCCCAATTTTGAGTTAGTCATCACAAAAACTACCTTATTCATCGTGTTTTTCTTTAAGGGATTCCTCTTCTTAGTGTGAACCTAGATGATTATAACACAAATAATTAAAACACAGTAGATGTTTAAAATACAATTGTTCAATATATTTGAAAACTTACCCTTTCAAAAGCACTTCAGTTCCTTTCACATCCCGATGAGCTACATGTCAAGCTAAGAACTCTCAAAGCAAACCATTGTAATTCAGGATGGCCTCCTCCATAAGAATCCCACCATTGTGTTAGTGTTTTAGTTTGAAGTGCAAATATAGCAAATTCACTACCAAAAGATCTAATTTTCCCTTTGAAACCCTCAAGTTAAAGATCAATCATGCCTCTTTGTTCTGGATCTTCCACCATTCTAGCCAAACATTCATACAAGCCATTTGTAACTTCATCATCGATCGTGAATCCCGGAGCATAACGCAAGATGGGGTTCAAATAAAGGTCGTCAGCATGTAATGGCCTACGAAGTTGCTTATCCCACCTTTCATCAATTATCTTCCAAAGGGGATTGTAGCTAAAAAAATGGAGAGAATAATTGAATTTCTACTCAAACTACTAGGTGTATGATTATAAAACAAAAATTAAGGTGGAAGATAATTACCTCTTAGCAATTCCATTAAAGCTTGATCGAATCTTCTCTTTCGCCCGATCCATTTCTTCCTAAATAAATCCCATGGCTGGCTTCTCATCGGAGTCTACCATACGCAACACTCTATTAAGTGGGAAAACACCTCTCATACAGTTCAAAACATTCTTCCAAAACAACTTATCCAACACAATCTTTTCCACAATGATTCCATCTTTACTCTTTGCAATTTTGCTAGTCTTCCACTCTTTCGAATTGAACATATTAATTAGTTCACCTACATGGTCATTCAAACACCCCAATGTCAAATAAGAAGTGGCAAAACGAGTCATTGCTGGTCGAAAATATTTATGGAGAGGGATTTTCTTCTCAAAATCTTCCAACATCAAGTCAAAGCTATGCGCAACACATGGTGTCTAATACAACCTTGTTCTCTTTTGCATCAACAATTCCTCTGATGCTTTGTAATTTGCAGCATTGTCGGTAACAACATGTACAACATTTTCTTCCCCAACCTCTTCAACAATATCATCTATCATTTTAAAAAATTTATCTGCTGTCTTAGTTATATCAGATGCATCAACAAACTTCAAAAAAACAATTCCTTTGGGACTATTCACCAAAAAATTCAATATAGTCCTTCTACTCCTATCAGTCCAACCATCTGTCACTATAGTGTATCCCAACTTACTCCAAGCAGCCCTATGCCCCTCTAAATCTTTGTTAATCTGACCATAATAATAATCTAAATACTTCACTCTAATCTCATGATAGGATGGTGGCTTAATCCTATACCGTGTTTTATAGCAGATTCAAACATTTTTTGATATTCTTCTGACCTTGCAACATAAAATGGGATGAAGTTATAGTAGAAAAAAGAGCAATATCCTTACATGCATCTTGCCTCAATTTCTGCTTAAATTTACCGTTGATTGTGGTCTGTTTTAGTGTACTGGTGATTCCTCTTTTGAACATATCCTTAGGAGCTATCTCAATCTGACTTTTCCTTTTTCCACTTGAACAACCAACAACTTCAAGATCATCTTTGGCAGCAACACCACTATCACCTTCAATGCTAACCTCTTGTGACTTTTGTAGCAACTTCATTTGTAATTTGTAAACCTTATCGTACATTTTACTCTTGATGTCATCTGGAACAGCTGAACACGCCTTAGTATTATTTCTGGTTCCGGCCAAATGATGCTTCAAACGATAAACACCTCATGTAACTTCACCCTTACAGAATTTACACTTGACTCTTCTAGAAATCGGGTCAAGTAAAACACAATACTCCCATGCTGGATCGGTTTTCATTCCATGAGAAGTTTTTGCAGGATTAGGAGTGGGAGCAAAAGCACCACTTTCAACAGTTGATGAAACATTTTGTTTATTTGAAGCCATAAGGAGAAGAACGGTAGTAGGAAGAAGGTGAACACAGAGGGAGAAGAACGAAGATAATGAGGGAGAAGAATGGCTATGATGATGGTGGAAAGTTGCAGAGAGAAGAATCGTTAAAGGAGAAAGAAGAGTATCGAGTAAGGAATAAAGAATAAAGATGTAGCCGTTTTGTCTTTTGGTGTCTTAGGGTTAGGTCTGAGAACTTAATTAAAAAGCTGGGTTCACTTAAAAAAATCGACCCGGTAAAAAAGCCCAACAAACCAGGCCCAGACGCCCAACACTATATTTTTTACGATCTTACTATGGAAAACTCGATCTTGACTACTAAGATACACAAAAAAGATTTTTTCAAGATCGTAGCACTAAAAGGTAAATTTGGCACGTAATCCAGCACTCGATGTTGACTACCTTAGGCTACACGATCAACACATACATTTGTACGAAGGATAGTACAAACTGGATAAACTGCAGCCATGGTTTTATATTGCGGACCACATCACCAGATGCGGCCGCAATATTGCAGTTGCGGTAGGGTCTGCATCTGCATCAGACCGCAATTGCGGTGTGATTGTAAATCACACTAAAAACTGCATCATAACGCCGCAACGGCTGCATCATAACGCCGCAACGACCGCATTTGCCCACATCGGATCGCATCAGCCCGCAACAATAGATGACATGTGAAACCTAATAGATATAATAAAGTATACTATTTTATTTTGATAAAAATAAAATCACTGCGCAACGACCGCAATCCGCATCGCAACAGCCGCAACCGCAATTTAAAACCATGACTACAGCTTGGATCGAACATCAAACAAAGTTACCAAACAAAATCAGAATCGAAAACACATAGCAAGTTCACGTAATACAATCAAAGCTGAAATAGTGAAACATAGACAATGGCGAAAAGAGTTACCGAGCGTCGTCGTCAGTGCCGACGTTGTTGTTGTGGTTGCTATTGTGTGAAGTATAAATGGCAGATCGTTGGAGGGCTGTTGCCGTCATTTTTTATGAGTTCGCCGACATTGGAAGCGTGAAAGAGTGTGTCGTAGTTTGCGGTTATTCTACGAAACCACGATGATGGAACGATGATGGTGGAGATAAGTAGGAAGTGGAGGTTAGCATTGAAATTGTATGAACAATGAGTAGTGTTGTGGTTTGAAGTAGAGTTTTGGAGGTGGTGAAGCATGGCGCAACATAGATGGTGAAAGACACATGATTGGTTGGCGATCTCATATTACTTTCTCCGAGCAAGCCATCGAAAGAGTGTGTCGAAGCTTGTGCATATGTTATGACAGCTCCTGAGTGTGGCGAAGATGGAAAAGAGTGAAGAAGCCGGTTTTCTTAAAATGATTGTTTTTTTTTCTTTAATGAAGTGGTGAAAAATGATAATGAATCATGAAGAGGAGATATCACATGAAGAGAAATTAGAAGGTGAGTGTTTATGGAGATGAAAGGTGATGAATTAAAGAAATATCTTTCCAGGTTTCGAAAGAATGTCTTTTAAAGTGATGCTTTTTTATTTTAACAAGAAAATGAAACCTCCTTTATGTAGCAGGTTTTTCTGGTTGTTTGCAAGAGAAGGTTTAAAGTAGGGGTGGCAAAACGGGCCGCCCGCCTTAAGCCCGTAAAAAAAAGGCGGGGTGGGCAAGCCTGCCTAATGGAAACGAGCTTAAAAATCTAGCTCGCCCCGCCAAGGTGGCGGGTAGGCGGGCAGCGGGCTTGCCCACCAACTTTTTTATTTACTTATTTTTCATTTTTTTAATAGATTAATAGGCTTGTTTTTACTTTTCAAATATATTTTTCACTTATTTTTTAGAATAATTTTTACATAGCATATTTTTAACCAATTTTACTTTAAAAAATATTGTATATGTTATCAAATAAATGTACAAAATAAAACCATCAAGAATTGAAATTACTAAAATTAACTAAAATATGACAGGTTTAAGGTGAGACAAGCTGAACGAATAGATGCGGCGGGCTTTGACGGGTGGCGGGTTTTGGCGGGGCGGGGTTTGGCGGATGGCAGGTTTTGGTGGGGCGGACTTTAGTTTGCGGTGGGTGCAAAATCCCAACCCAATTCGCCATTTTTTGGCCGGTGCGCGGGCCAGCCTGGCAGGCCACTTCCCGTTTTGCCACTACTAGAAAATTCGCTTTTAGTGACCAATTTAGTGACCGAAACATTTCGGTCACTATGGCCACCGAATTAGCCACCAAAATTTGATATCTATGAGTAAATTTTTAGAGGTCATTAAATTGGTCACTAAATAAAAATTAGCTACCGATTTAGCGACCAAAAGTTTGTGACCAACCATTCGGTCTCGAAAAAATGTTTTAATACAATATTTAGTTTATATAAAGAATTTAGAGACCAAAATTTTGGTCACTGATATTTTTGTTGTTTTTTTTTATATTTTTTAATCCTCTTTAATATGTTACTATTTCTCTCCCAATTTTTAAAAAAATTTTAATTCTATTTTTAATAAAAGATTATTCTTTTTATTATTTTAACAAATAAAACATATAATTATATAAACAGTTATGCTTTTTTATTGTTATATATGCATAAAAAGTGAATTTTATTTTCATTATGCAATTTTTATATGTGCATAACGATATTACATTAATATAATTAAATTTTATTTTTATTACATTCAATTAAATTAAATAATAATTAGTAATTTTTTAAATATTATTTAATTTTCTTTTATTTTTTATATGTATATATATTTAAATATAGAGAATATAACAAATGATGTTAAGTGATCAAGTGGTAAGACATAATTGAGAAATAGTTGGAGGTAATGGGTTCAATTCTCAAGTCTGACACAGTCACAAAATTACTTTTCGATCTTTAATTCGATCACTAAAAATAAATTTTCTAGTAGTGTGCCACCACTAGTTTAAAGTAGGGCAAATATGGCTAATGAATAGGGTGTGTTTGTTTAAAGGATTAAATTTATAATCCTGGAAATATTATTCCCTGGAACAAGAATACCAGGAATTTTATTCCTGTCTATGTGTTTGGTAAGTAATTGAAGTTCCTTGAAATATTTATAAAATATATTTAATTTATTTTTTAAAAAAATATATAAAAGAGTTATATTAATTTTGAGTGGGAGGTTATGGGTGGTTATCTTTTATTCCCATGTGAATTTAATATTCCCACCCTTTTACATGAGAATAAAAAATATCAAAGTAATGAGTAAATTATATTCCCAGGAATAAAAGATACCCAGGTATAATTTGATAAAACTTGAAACAAACGTGAGAATACGATTTTCAACCTCACACATTCTTGGGAATAAATTTTAAATCCATGAAACAAACACACCCCTAAAGAAAGACTATTGGTGTATGATTGGTTTGATTTTGAGAGAGAGAGAGGTATTTTTGTTGAAGAAGTGGTTGAGTGAATTTAGTTTTTTTTTTTTTGAGAAAAAATATCATGGTTGTCGGTGAGTTTGTGTAGTGAATGGTGGGTGCCCGTGCTGTAGTATGATGAGGAAAAGTGAGGTTTTGTAGAATGAGTGTAGTGTTTCTCAAAAGAAAAATGCTATTTTTATACCAAAAAATACACTACACCCAATTTACTATTCATAAATACGTGAATAATATTTTTATATTATTTTAATTTTGTAATGCATTTTTTTAAAAAATTAATTTGGTTAATAAAATATTAAAACTTGGTATATATATATATATATATATATATATATATATATATATATATTATTCAGATTTTTGTTAATATTATATATACATTTATAATATATATATATATATTATTCAGATTTTTGTTAATATTATATATACATTTATAATCAAGTGCCAGGCGTTTTTTTTATTCAGGTAGCATGGGGAGTTAATGGGAAAACATTAATTATTTTTTTGTCCTTTTTTCACTTCAAAAATTAATGAAAAAAAAGAGAGATAACATGATGCATGTAACTTACATGGCTAGGGAAAGCCTGTATGATGTGGGAGTAGAATGCGTATGCATATGCTATTGCTAGGCTGTTTTACATAAAAATTTAATAAAAAACAAAATTACTTTTTTTAAAACTTAAATACTAAGTATTACTACAAAAGAAATAAAGACTAAAAATTTTAAATATTAATAAAAGAAAATATTAAATGGAAATAAATATTAACAATTAAATATAAATTAAAAAAAAATGATTAATAAAAAATGATTAATTAAAAATTAAAATAAAATCGGTTTAAAAAAATGGAAAAACTGGACCGATATCGAAATGTTCTGAAAAAATAAAACAAACACACAAAAATGACTAGCGCAAAATATACATATTGGAAAAATACAACGTTCGTTCAAATTCAAAATGAATTTTTTTCGCTAAAATAGATTAAACTATTCTGAAATGCGTCTGAAAAGTGGTCGAAAAATTTAAATGAGCACGTCAGATTAAACTACGCGAAACATAGATTATGACTGACGTCTGCAGGCTCGATTTAAAAAATTCTCTGCCCATTGATTTTTCGCACAATTGCCTTTATTTAACCGATTCGGTTGTAAATTCTAACAAATTTATTTCAGCTGATAAATTGGGTATTATGCGAGATGAAATGCGTGACATGTTATATAGACGAAAAATACAGAATTTTAAGGTAAAAAATTAGTGTATGACGATAAGAACATCTTATTTAAATATTTAATGCAGTAAAAATATGTTATAGGCATTGGTCTTGTATTGGAAGAGTTGTGGGTTCAACACCATCCACCAATTTTAAGTATTTAACATGTTTTTTTAACATAAACTAAAAATTAATATAAAATAAAATTTCAACATGGTATTAAAAATAATAATAAATAAAAATAAAAAGCTACTGGACCATCCACATCCGTAAAAAAAAACTGTCACGTCAATTTATTTAATAACTAAATGTGATAAATGTCAAAATTAAGAGAATTTATAAATGTTAAAAAAATTTATCAATTTTTTTTTATAGAGGGTTGAGTATATGACAGAGAGAAAAATAAGTATTAACCCTTATATTAAATAATATATGTGATCACACAACACATCTTTCTATTAATATACACATCTTTCTATTAATATATTTTTTTCACATTTTTTATTTATGGATTTGTCGAAAAATTGTTTGCATATAGCGAAATTATAGAGAGAAACACACCCGAAGATCCAAATCTTCATCATTAAGCCAACGCCCAAGGGGTTTCTTAAAATTTCACACTGATACATGATAATCATGATATCTTCATTTTACCCTTAACCCAACTAATACAAATATTCACTAATAAAATAATGACATTATTTTTGAGAAAGGATATTCATAATAGTTTGTTTTGGAAATCCTAATTAATTGTAATTTAATTAAAAATTTTAATAGAATTTTTTTATATTTTTAATTTATGTTATTGTTTTTTTTACTAGTGAAAAAAACATACGTGTATATATATATATATAGGAAATGCTAACATACTCTCAAAATTGATGGATACCACACAAAAAATACACTATATCTATTTTTTTTTCTATTTTTTTAATGTGGGTCCCACCCAAAATTGGTGGGCCCCACACAAAAATACACTAAGGTGTATGTTGCTAATGCACACCTACATGGGTGTTTATTAGCATGACCCTATATATATATATATATATATATATATATATATATATATATATATATATATATATATTACTTTCTTGTTTTCCTAGTTTATCATAATCACAAAATTGGATCTTAATTTTAAATTTAAATATTATTGGTTCCTTTCACTTACTTTTACATTTAAAATTGACAATATTTCTATTTTTTAAATAACAAATTTCTTGTAAAATGTAACAAATCATCGTATATAAATATATTTCGCGACTTTATAGATAAAAAATATATATTAGAAAATGATTATTTCCTGATTTTTTATGAAAAATCGTAAAAAAAAATCAAAACTATTTAAATTTAAAATAACGGAAGTATTTTTAGAAATAAGTTAAAAGTGGAGGTTTAGAACTATAATTTAACCTTATCATAGTTATTATAATATTCTATAATTGAAAATATTATAATAAGTAAAATGCTCTCTGAAATTATAATATTCTATAACCGGAATGATTATAATATTTTAATTGTAATATACATCATCGTTTTGCCCCGCAAATAAAAAATTATATTACCTATATTGTATGGGTAAATACACAAACTTATCACTTTTTTTTCCTTAATCTAGTATAATATTCTAAATATTAGACGGAAAGAAGTAACAAATATTTGTTTGAAATACAAAGCACTGACCATTGAACACAACCTTATTTAATACAAACTTTTTAATTAAAAAAATTAAACATTCTTATAATAGATGGGAAACAAATATATTTTATAGGGTTAAATATGTTTTTGATCCCTATAAAATTACTAAATTAAGTTTTTGGTTCCTATTAAAAAATAGCATATTTTGGTGATACAAAATAATTATGCATGTAGTTTTAGTCCAACTGTTAAACTAATATGTATTTTTGAATGATTATTTTACAGATATGTTTAAAACATTATAAAACGTTTCTTGAAAAAAAAAAAACTCAAAATTTGATTTATAAGTCGAGATTTTCATTACTTTTATGATTATGCTTTGAAATTTAAAAAATTTATATTTAATTCTTCTCATTTTAAAAAATTATATAATTTGGTAAAAAAACATTTTATAGTAATCTAAACACGTATAAAAAAAATTATTCAAAAATTTAAAAGTTTAAAGATAATTAAATAGTTTTCAAAATTTTAGAAAATAACAAGGATTAAAACTGTATGCATAAAAATTTTATAGGAATCAAAATATGTCATTTTTTTATAAAGATTAAAAATGAAAAGTGAAATATTTATATGGACCAAAAATATATTTAACCCTATTTTATAAAATAAAATACTGAATTTTATCAAATAGTGATTCTCCCCTTATACAAAAAAATTGATTTTTTCAAAAGAATTCATTGATTCTAGAAGACCTTGTTTGTTTTAACTTTAAAAAGATAAATATTTTTTTATATTTTCAAAAATGATTTTTATAAATATTTTTTAAATATTACAATTTTGTTTTAATTTTTATGTTAAAAAATAAAAAAATTAATTTTGTCATTCTATAACATTAATATATATATATATATATTATTGAATATTAAAATATAATTAAAATCACAATATTTTTGAAAAGATATATCTCAAAAATGATTTTTTATGAAAAATTATTTGAAATAGTTCAAACTTAAGTAGTTTTTTAAAATTTGATTTTAAAAAAAAAACTTATGGCAAAATGATAAAATTTGTGAAATAAAATTTTAACAATAGCTATTTAAACTATTTTTCCTTTAAAGCTTTTTTCTAGAAAAAAAAAAAGAAATCCTTTGTAAAATTTTTTTAAGAAAAATATATTATATTATAAAAATCATTTTAAAATAAACTTAAACAAATTATCTAAAAAAACAAAAAGTCAGAAAATAAACCCAAAATTAATAATTGCCTTTAATTTACTTTTCCACTTGATACTATAAATACTGCACAATAATCACCCTTTTCTCACACAACACTAGTTTACACATACACTCAATTCTCAAATGGCTTCTATTTTCAACCTTCTCTCCATCACTCTCTTCCTTGCCCTAGCTTTCCAAGGTATCATACCTTTCATTGTTTGAAACATGAATAATCTCTTCAGTTAGGGTTTTTGTTTTTATCAACTCAATCATATTATTTTGAATTCATTTTTTAGTAGATAATTATTTGACTTATTTTTTTCATTAGTTGATGTTTAATTTATGGTTGATATTGCAGCTTATGGACAGCCTTGTAGTTTGCTTAACATTGAGGTTAAGCAGACCAAAACATCAGGACCAGTGTGGAATGTTACTGTGACCAACAACTGTATTTGCACTCAAACAAATGTGAAGTTTGATACCAAAGGATTTAAGTCAAGTACACCTGTTGATCCAACAATCCTTAGCCAAGATGGTCTTCTCATCCAAGGAGCACCATTTTATGGATTTAAATCTGCCACCTTCACTTATACTTCTCCTTCTGAGTTTAAATTTACACCAGTTTCATCCCAAGTTGCATGTTCTTAGGAATTAGAATTATGTTAGGATTATGTTTTATTGTTAAGCAAAAATAAAGTAGTTACGGATTCTATCAAGTTTTGAAACCACTATGAGGCGTTATATTGTAATATCAAATATATTATATATGATATTCTCTGTTCCTTTTTAAATTAGTTATACCAATTCAGTTGAATTTTTTACCCAAATACTCCACATTTTCGAAAAAAATTCCTCAAATACCCCAGGTTTCAAAAAATTTCTCAAACTGCTTCAGTTAGGGCAAGGCTTTGTACATTATCGCCAAATAAAATGGCGACACCCCTTTAAGGCTACAACCTTGTCGCCAATTGTATTGGCGACTCCCTTGCTTATCAAGTTGCCAGTGCAATTGGCGACCCTGTACATAGGCAAAAGGGAGTCGCCAATACAATTGGCGAGAGGAATTTTTTCGAAAATGTAGAGTATTTGAGTAACTTTAACAATTCAGTTTTTATTTACGATATTAATTTCTTTAAAGCATATTGTCATGTTATTTCATTTGTGTTACTATTGTTTTTGACATGAATATTTGCTAATTGACTCTAAGAGTGTGTTTGGATGAATGATTTTAATGAGGGAAAGTAATTTTTTAAGGAAATTTGAAATGACTTAATCAAAATCCATTGTTTGGATAAAAAATATGGAGAATTGTTAAAATGATGTAAATTTATGGAGTATTTTATTCATGTTAAATTTAAGGAATTTAAAATGACACCAAAAAGTAAAGAATTTCAAATTATTTCTTAACTCTATATAATATGAATGTTAAATTGTTTATTATTAATTTTTTAAATTTTGCAAGATGGTCCTCATATTTTATGAAAATTTCAAATTCATCTCCAAAAATTTCAAAAAATTTCAAATTAGTCTCTAATAATTTTTAAATTTTACAAATTGGTCCCTTCAAAATTTCAAAAATTACAAATTGATCCCTATTTTTTATATTTTAAATTTGACCCAAAAGCTTTAAAAATTATGAAAATGACCCCAAATTTTTTACATTGAATCATTTTAATATTTCATCCAAACAAAAGAATTTAAAAATGAATGAATTTCAATTGAATAATTTGAATTACTTAGAATTTTATATTTCTTAAAAATTATCAAATTCTTCATCCAAACACACTCTAAGGTTATGGGTAAGAATTCATATTCTTCTTCATAACTATGCATATTTTATTGTTTTTTTTCTAAACTTTTTTAATATCAATTATTCTTATTTTGCTCATAAATTTTATTGAAAATTTTTTCTTCTAAATTTTCTCGTTTTTTTTATGAAGTATCCTTGATGATTCATCATTGTTTGAAAATATGTGATATAAGATTTCAGAAGAATTTTTGAAGAATTAACCAAAGAAGGTTTTTTTTTTAATTATTATTGATGAAAATTATTTGAGATATCGTTAATGAAAAACTACAAAATTAATTATTTTTGTAGGTGTCTTGGTTTCGTTTTCCCCTTTTTTATTCGGGCCTGATCGGAAACCCCTCTTGTACTTTGTTTTTTGTTGGTTTAAAATTTCCTTAATCTCTGATTAATGAATTTATTTATCTAAAAAAACTATAAATGTAATACTGAAATGTTATTGAAAAAAAATTCACAAATAAACTTTTTTGACTATTATTTCTAAACATAGTTTTTTTTATAATCAAAGTGTGTGTTTGTTTCCGCGTTTGAAACAGTGGAAAAACGCACGTCTACCAAAAGCTACACTTTGTAGCTTCTTATTTCCACGTTTGAAAGTGCATTGGGACGTGATAATAATGCTTCCACCGCCAATCCAAACATGCTAAAAATCGATGTATTAAAACAAAAGAAGTATTTCTCGACAGTGTTCAGTTACAAAGCAACCATGCTAGTGCACTAGCTTCTTACAAAATTTCAACAAGTGCAAAACCATATCAAACAAGTATTCTTCTTGGATGTATACTCAATCAATTTCAGGAACCAATCCAACATATGTTGAAATTAATTTAATAATAATTATACAAACATTCTCAATAACAAAGATTAAAACTATAATCTTACTTTAGTGCGGAAATCCTATGAGCATATATATAAATTAGGATCTACAACATGTTAATTTATCAAGGATTGAGATTAAGAATATCAGGATAATTGAATCATTGACATGACAACTTTATACACGAATGACGAGCACCCGTTGGCTTGTGGTTCTTCTTCAACTGGCAGTCCTAATGCCTTGAATTCTCTTCAGATGGAGAGAAAAGATAAATTGCTTATGTACGGTATATTGGGGCCCATAGCATATATAGTGTGATGGTCAATTAGGGTTCTAATTATTCCCAAATGGGTCATCCTAACATCCACTCATATTTGAGCCTATATCCGATTAATTAATTAATTAATTAATTACTAAATAGAAATCTAAATAGCCTTTTAAATTTATTTGACCACTTAATTAATTAAAGCTCTTAATTTGATAAATAACTAATATAATTAAAATATATATTTCCACATAATAATTATTGGAATATAATAATTAAATAATATTAATAATATAAAATATTCCAACAATCTCCCACTTAGGCAATATACTTTTAGTAATTATATCACAATTCTTTAGGCGCGCATCCAAATGCTATTTATCTTTAGATTTCAATTTTACAATCTGATCCACCTCATACATCAATAATGGAACCACCGCGGCTATTGTCACTGATGTATAACGTGACAGAACCCCGACGACCACCACATCAATGTACTTGATGACATAGATCAATATGGATGGGTGACATGGAAATTTTATGTAATGTGATCTCTGAATCATGCCTATTTCCAACTGGTCCATCTGAATTCTTTATTGAGATCAAATTGAAGTTTGAAAATTCAATATTTGCACAAACGATATATAAATGGTTATAACAATAATAACCCCATTAACTTTATTTCTGCAGATAATCTTAACATAAAATCTGTATCGATATCAAAACAATATTATAAAACATAAAGGAGTGACTCGCACTAATCTAGGACATCCTTAGTGACAACAATCATATAAAATACCTTATATGCCAAGACTTTGATTAGTAAGTCAACTAGCATAAAATTTCTATCTATATGTTCTATCCTTCAACAACAATAACTTATAAGTCAATTAACTTTATAAAGCAGTTGTTGAAACATTATCCAACTGACTTATGTCATAATATAGCTCAAGTAACATAAATATTTATAGTCATTTCTTGAGTTAGGATGCCCATTATATATAGACATCCAAAAGGATCAGAGTCGAACATCCCGATGATCTCCAAATTATTCGATCTATAATATGTGAGCACAAGTCCTTTTGTTCTCTATAACAATCCTTATGGTTGCCTCATTTCTGTTAGAGACGTTTCACACTAGGGAACATTGATACATAGTGTAGGACTAGGCACCTTTGTGAAAGACACACCACTTGTCCACCTAAAATCTTAAGGTGATAAGTGAGTGGGTTCTCCCACTTATAAATGCTCAAGTCACCACATTCTTATCCAATGTGGGACTATTTCATTTCCTCACTTACTCACACTTGCTATATTATTCCAACAATCCCCCTCAAGCGTGAGTCCACAATGTTCCCTCTTTTTTATATACTTGTACCGCCGTTGACACTTTTTTTCAAGGCACCTCTTATTAGGTATTTCGAATACACCTCTTTCTTGGGCGTTTCGATTTCAACGGAACACCACTTCCTGGGCATTTCAATACAAGTAAGTCGGTCCCTTTGTGAGGGGAGATTTTAGTGCGTGAGGCACTTTTAGTGAGGAGAGAAAGAGAGAGAATAAGTAAATAAGGATTTGTATTATTGAATTGTGTGACATATACCTCTTCCTCTAATGGACCATTCAGAAATGCTGACTTCAAACCTAAGTGAAATGTCGATAAACCTTGGTTACATGCCAATGCTACCACTAGTCGAACAGTCTCCAGTCTTGCTACTGGAGCAAATACTTCAGAGTAGTCAAGTCCTTCTATTTGAAGAAACCCTTGAGCTACTAATCTTGCTTTATGTCTTGCTATCGACCCATCAACATTGTGTTTCAACTTGAACACCCACTTTACTTCGATAGCTTTTGTATGTGCTGGCAATTCGACTAACTCCCATGTTTTGTTTCTTTCGATTGCCTGTAACTCTTCGACCATAGCTAACTTCCATTGTTGAATTTTTAAAGCTTCGTTATGGTTGATTAGTTCAGCACCAGCAAGTAAAGCAAAATGAACTAATTCTCCATCTGGTGTGACTTCATCATCACCAGTCACTTCATAATCGTGAAGTCTTGTTGGAGGAACTCTATTTCGCCGAGGTCTTTGGCTTGTTTCAGCCACAACCTCTGTGTCGGGAAAGTCAGCAACTGCTTCTACTTCGACTTCGAGTGGATTCTCAGCAATTCCTTCAACTTTGACTTCATTAGTTTCTTCGTCGAAATTATAGCTCATCAATGGCTTGTTAATTGAATTACTAGAATTCCAATCCCAGGTAGAATTTTCATCAATCACAATATCTCGACTCAACACAATCTTCTCAATAATTGGATTGAATAGCCTGTATGCACTAGTCTTATGATATTCTACCAGAATTATAGGTTCACTCTTGTCATCAAGCTTCCTTCTTCTTGCATCAGGAACATGCTTGTAACACATAGAGCCAAACACCTTCAGATGACTCACTGATGGTCGTTTGCCACTCCACACTTCTTCATGAACCTTGTTCTTCAATTGCTTGGTAGGGCACCTATTCAGGATATAAACTGCAGTCGAAATAGCTTCACCCCATAAAGATTTTGGCAAATTCTTCTGCTTGAGCATACATCTCACCATATCCAATATGGTTCTGTTTCTTCTTTCATCAATTCCATTATGTTGGGGAGTATAAGGAGCAGTTACCTCATGATCAACACCATGTTCTGCACATAATTTTTCAAACATCTTCGAAGTTTATTCGCCTCCTCCATCGGTTCGCAGAACTTTGATCCTCTTCTCACTCTGGTTTTTGACAAGCATCTTGAATTTCTTAAAGATTTCAAATACTTCATCGTTTCTCTTGATCACATAGATCCACAGCTTTCGACTAAACTCATCGACAAATGAAACAAAATATCTGTTTTCACCAATGGTATGTTCTTCGAATGGACCATATACATCTGAATGTAAAACTTCGAGTATGCAGGATGATCTCATTGGCATAGTCGAAACGAAAGAATTTCTGGATTGCTTTCTGACTAGACAACCTTCACAGAGTTTGTCAGGCATCTCAAGACTTGGAATACCAGATACCATATCTTGAGTAATCAGCTGATTGAATGATTGAAATTTCAAATGTCCAAACCTTAAATGCCACAACCAACTATCCTTGTCGTCGACAATAGGTTTTAGACATTGTACTTCAGTTGAACTGATCATGGTCTTAAAAGTCTTATTCTTCGACAACGGTGATTTCAAGACCAAATTGTTCTGGGTGCCAACAATTTCAAAACTCCATCTTTCATGACAACTGAGAAGCCTTTTTCGACCAGTTGTCCACCACTTAACAGGCTGCACTTCATTCCAGGTACATAGAACACATCTCTGATTATAGCTTTCGCTCCATTACTCAGTTGAAAAACTATGTTTCCAGTACCTTCTGCTTGCAACGAACTGTTATCAGCAAGTTTTATCTTGCTCTTCTTCGACTCATCAAAATCTGCCAACCACTCCTTTAGACCAGTCATGTGATTTGAGCAGCCTGAGTCGAGGAACCAGATCTTGGATTCATCATGGTTATCTGCCACTGTAGCCATAACCACCATACCACCTTCAGAATCATCTGAATCTTGGCATGCAAGGTTCGCTCCTTCGTCCTTGTCTTTTTTCGATCCATTGTCTTTCCTGTACCAACAATGTTTGGCCAAATGACCCCACTTTTAACAGTTATAACACTGCATACCTTTCTTATCTTCTTTTTCCTTTCGATAGTTTCCTCCTCCTCTTTCGAGGATTCAGAAGCTCTATCTTCAACCTGATTCTTGTGAGAGTTCGACCAAGACTTCTTTCCTTGAGCCTTGTCGACTTTGCCTTTGAATTTGTTGGAACCACCATTCCTTTTCCATGACTGAGCCTGCAGTGCTTGTATCGAATCCTGAACTCCCTTTCTTTCGACAATCCTCATCTCATGCACCTCCAACGAACCAACCAAATCTTCCACTTTTAGGGTTTGAAGATTGTTGGATTATTGAATAGCTACGATAACGTTATCAAAGTGATAGGTCAACGTTCTCATTACCTTCTCAACTATCATCTTATCAGTTATGGTTTCACCACAACCCTTCATGAGATGGACGAGTTTCTAAACCTTCGACACATATTGTGCGACTTTTTCGTCTTATCCCATCGACAACAACTCATACTCTCGACGCAGGGTTTGCAACTTGACAGCCTTGACTTTCTCACCTCCTTCATAATACTTCACCAGAATATGTAACGGTCCGTTTTTTTATATTTCCTTTTTCCGTGCTTTTTGGTGTTAATTGGCCGAGTCTTTATTTTTAATTGAGCAATATTTATGTTAATTGCTAATTGGTGTGATTATATGTTATTTTTGCACATTGTGTATTTTTACCGTTTTTGAGAGTTGCGGGGAAAATTGGAATAGGGGGTATTTGACATATTTCATAATAAATAGTATTAGTTAATAATAGTTAGTTTAGATATTTATTAGAAATGTTTAGAATTTTTAAGTTAAGAAAATATAAAAGAAAATAGTTAGTATAAGTTTAGAAAAGTTAGTAAGAATTTCCAAAAGAGAAGAAAAAGAGAGAAGAAGAAAAGAGAAAAGAAAGAAGAAAAGAGAGGAAAACTTGTGAAGGAAGAAACCAATCTCCCGACTTTCTAGAACACGATTAAATCGGGTAAGGGTGCGAAACTCGGTTATTATATCATTGTGTATGATTATATACGTTTTGTGTGGATGTTTTGGATTGGTTTTCCATATGTTTCCGTTTATGCCGTATTGGACGAAATCGTTAGAAACCGATGTTTTTACGGTCGAAAAGTCGTATAAATACATGTGTTGGTTGGTTATATGTATGTGAGTTTCTGTTTAAAGTCTCATGAAGTTTGGATATGTTTCGGTTAGTTTCCGCTATGTTTCCGTTATTTTGTCCGTTTAGGTCGAATTGTAGGAAGTCGATAGGAACCAATGTTTTCACGGTTAGAATTCGAAATAAATTACGTAGTTGTATCGAGTAAGGTTAGGTCGTCGTATGTCGTGATTTTTATTCGATTTGATGATGTTTGAAAATTCTGGTTTTTGGAAGGTTGAAATTTAATCGAAAAATCGAACGTCGTAGAAATTTCGTTTATGTGTTCTAAAATGTTCTTATGTATTTGGTGGTTGCGCGTATATGTTTGTTTCGGTGAAAATGTTCGATTTAGTCGAGTTTTCGGGCAAAAGGAAAAATGGCAGCAAAGGTGTATTTTGAGAAATTCTGATTTTTGAGAAAAACAGGGCTATGCATCGATACATAAGCTATGTATCGATACGAAATGGATTATGTATCGATACATAACCCTTATGCATCGATACATACTGTGAAAATTGGGAAAAACAGCATTTTCACTACAGCATGTGTCGACACATGCGTGCTATGTATCGATACATGTGGCTTTTTGTATCGATACATAAGCCTATGTATCGATACATACTGTGCTGAACCATGAAAATCTGGTTTTTCGGGGAAACTTCGGAAATTCATATCTCTTGAACCGTAAGGCGGTTTTAACCCTCGTTTGAAGCGTTAGAAAGCTAACGAGATACTCTTTCTAGGAAAAATAGTTTTGGGGTCTGAACTTGGTCCAATTGGTACAGTTTTTACGAACCGTTTCGTTGTGTCGGGCGTCCGGTTTATGTTTCGCGTTATTTTGAAATATTCATATCTTGTTAACCGTTTATCGTATTTAAGAGTTCTTTATACCGAATCGAAGCTATCGATGAGTACTTGTTGATGATGGTAGAAAATATTATTTTTGGCCGACTTTTAGCCGACTTTTCCGAGAAACCGTAAAATGGAATTTTTGAGTTATTTTCTATATTGTGCGATAGAATGTGATATGTTATGAGATGGTTTGTGTGATGATTCTTTGATGGTATATTGGTGTTTGTGGCCATTTTGGGCAATTGTGTGCATTACTTTATATGTACTTGAAATGCATGATTTAATGTATGAGCTTTGATTGCCATGGGTCATTATATGACATGCATCATGCAGTTAGACATTGTAGATCCCTTTGTGGGTGTAAACAATGCATGAAGACATTGTAGATCCCTTTGTGGGTGTAAACAATGCATGAAGACATTGTAGATCCCTTTGTGGGTGTAAACAATGCATGTTGAATTGTAGATCCCTTATGGGTGTAAGCAATTGTTGTATTGATCGTGTGCCTATTATAAAGGACTAAAAACGATCCATAACGTCGTATGCTTGGTGATAAGTGGTAGCGACGGGGAACATCGTATGCCCGACGGGGAGTTACCCTAAGTAACGAGCGATGATTCCAAGAGTTCCTGGGGGACTAATGGTACCGCATGCATAGAGTCGTTGTGTCGGTCTCTGTGCATTTGCATAATTCATTACATAAATGTTTATGTGTTGAATTTTGAGAAGGATTTGTTATGCATTGTGTTAATGTATATGCTTATGTGATTGATGTGTGAAATGGGTTTAATATGTCTTGTATTGTTTACAAGTATCGTATTTGTGTGGTGAGAATAATTGTGCATATTTTGCTAAGTGTTTTATAATGATATGCAATTATATTATAATCCTGTTTCTCACCCTTCTGCTGTGGTTTAATGCTGTAATGGCATTGCAGATTAGACGATGGAGGTCTTTTGCGAAGATTAGTATCTTCGTCTTTTTGTCGTTCCGTCGGCTCTGATATGTAACACGGGTAGTCGAGGTTCGAGTGTAGATGTTTCTTTTGGCCTGTATCTAGTGGCTTTGTATGAACATGTATATGACATACTTATCTTTTGTGATGACATCAGTTATGGATGTTCCGCTTTAATTCTGTAACTGAATGATGGTATTTTGGAACTGAGTTCCTATGTTTATATGGCTATCAGGTTGTTATATATCTATATGAGCAGTTTGTTTTAGTTCACGTTGGTGTGGCATCTCTGGCTATATCATGATAAATTATTCTTTGCTCTGATGTTTTATTTATAAGAATAGTTTATTCCGATTTTTGTACGGGGTATAGAAGGGGTGTTACATTAAGTGGTATCAGAGCCAATGTTTGGTTTGTCCGACCAGGTTGTCGTGTCGGTTGTGTCTGGTTGGTCTGTTGCACTCTGTGGAGTGGTTGTTTAACCATAATTTGCTATCATTGGGAATGTTCAGATTATGGCGGCAAGACGTGACGCTGCTATGACTGCGGCCATGCAAGCTATGGCGCAAGCAATGCAGAATTTACCCAATGCTGCGGCGGACGAGGAGTCGCGTAGTATGGATAAGTTTCAGAAGAATAACCCACCGAGCTTCAAGGGTACTCATGATCCTGATGGAGCACAACTTTGGCTGAAGAAGATTGAGAAGATCTTCCATTTCATTAGGTGTTCCGAGGATCAGAAGGTGCAATTTGGTACTCATGTGTTGGAAAAGGAAGCTGAAGATTGGTGGGCGAATGCTTCTCAGAGGTTTGAGGAGGATGAAATAGTGGTTACATGGGCTGTGTTCAAGGATGCTTTTCTGGAAAAGTATTTTCCGGAAGATGAGAAAGGTAAAAAGGAAATTGAATTTCTTGAACTGAAGCAGGATAATTCCTCTGTTGCGGATTATGCTGCTAAGTTTGAAGAACTGGTGAAGTTTTGTCCCAATTATAATACGGCTGGTTCGGAGAGGTCTAAGTGTCTGAAATTTGTGAATGGCTTGAGGCCAGAAATCAAGCAAGGTATCGGTTATCAGGAGATAAGACAGTTTTCAGTGTTGGTGAACAAGAGTCGGATTTTTGATGAGGATAGCAAAGCACGTGCTACTCATTACAAGAATCTGAATGATAAGAAAGGAAAGGGGCAGTTTAGAGGTAGGCCTTATGTGACTTCTGTTGATAGGGGGAAACAGAAGGCTACTTTTGATAGGAAGCCGAGTGAAGGAGGAATGAATTCTTCTGTGAAATGTTACAATTGTGGTGGTTTAGGTCATCGTATATCGGAATGTAAGAGGAATATGAATAATATGAATAGGTGTGCTAATTGTGGGTTGAAGGGTCATGTGGCTGCTGATTGTAGGAGAAATGCAATCAAGTGTTATAATTGTGGGGAGAATAGTCACTATAGTACAAAGTGCACGAAACCAAGACAAGCTCAAGGGGGCGGAAAGGTGTTTGCATTGGCTGGGACTCAAACTACGAATGCAGACCGTTTAATTAAAGGTACATGCTTTATTAATAGTACACCTTTAGTTGCTGTTATCGATACGGGAGCGACTCATTCGTTTATTTCGTCTGAGTGCGCGAAGCGTTTGAATCTTGCATTAACTTTGATGGGTGCTGAAATGGTTATTGAGACTCCTGCTTCAGGGTCGGTAAATACATCTTTGGTGTGTATGAGTTGTCCTTTACCCATGTATGGTAAAGACTTTGTTATGGATTTAGTATGTTTGCCGTTGGTGGGATTAGACGTGATCTTGGGTATGAACTGGTTGCAATTTAATCGAGTTCATATAGATTGCTATCACAAATTAGTAAGGTTTCCTTCTATGGAAGATGATGAATTTGAGAGTTTCCTATCCACTAAAGAGTTGAAGAAACTTTTAGCGGACGAAGCTCAATTGTTTGGTTTGTTTGCATCATTGTCGGTGGAGAGTAAAGTTGAGCTTGATGTGTTTCCAGTGGTGTGTGAATTTCCAGAAGTATTTCCGGAAGATATTACGGACGTACCGCTGGAAAGAGAAGTTGAATTTTCTATTGATCTAGTTCCGGGTACTAGACCGATTTCGATGGCACCGTATCGTATGTCGGCATCGGAATTGGTAGAATTGAAAAAGCAATTGAATGACTTGTTGGACAAGAAATTTGTAAGGCCAAGTGTTTCTCCTTGGGGTGCTCCGGTATTGTTGGTAAAGAAGAAGGATGGGAGTATGCGGTTATGCATTGATTATCGACAGTTGAACAAAGTGACAATTAAGAACAAATATCCGCTTCCAAGGATCGATGATTTGATGGACCAATTGGTTGGTGCGAATGTTTTTAGCAAGATTGATTTGAGATCAGGATACCACCAGATTCGTGTGAAAGGAGAGGATATTCAAAAGACGGCCTTTAGGACACGGTATGGTCATTACGAATACTCCGTGATGCCATTCGGGGTTTCTAACGCGCCGGGTGTGTTTATGGAATACATGAATCGTATTTTTCATGAACAGTTGGATCGTTTTGTGGTTGTGTTCATCGATGATATTTTGATTTACTCTAAGTCTCAAGAGGAGCATGAAGAGCATTTGAGAATTGTGTTGCAAATTTTGAAAGAGAAACAATTGTATGCTAAGTTGTCAAAATGTGAATTTTGGCTGTCGGAAGTAAGTTTCCTTGGACATGTTATTTCCGGTAGTGGTATTAGTGTTGATCCATCCAAGATAGATGCAGTGATGCAATGGGAGGCTCCTAGGTCGGTTACGGAGATTCGAAGCTTTTTAGGCTTGGCAGGTTATTATCGGAGGTTTATTGAGGGATTTTCGAAATTGGCACTTCCTTTGACGCAATTGACTTGTAAAGGAAAGGCTTTCATTTGGGATATTCATTGTGAAGAGAGTTTCAATGAGCTAAAGAGAAGGTTGACAACGACTCCGATCTTGATTTTACCTAATCCTAATGAACCATTTGTTGTGTATTGTGATGCTTCATTGACGGGTTTAGGTGGTGTTTTGATGCAAGATGGAAAAGTTGTGGCATATGCTTCTAGACAATTGAGAGTGCATGAAAAGAATTATCCTACGCATGACTTGGAGTTAGCGGCCGTGGTGTTTGTTTTGAAAATATGGAGGCATTATCTTTATGGTGCGAGATTTGAAGTTTTTAGTGATCACAAGAGCTTGAAATATTTATTTGATCAAAAAGAGTTGAACATGAGACAAAGGAGGTGGCTAGAACTTTTAAAGGATTATGATTTTGGTTTGAATTACCATCCGGGTAAGGCAAACGTGGTGGCCGATGCTTTAAGTCGGAGGTTGTTACATATGTCCGCATTGATGATGAAAGAATGGGAACTTTTGGAGGATTTTAGAGACTTGAGTTTAGTTTGTGAAATGACGCCGAGAAGTGTGAGACTTGGTATGCTACATGTTACAAATGATTTTCTTGCAACGGTAGGTGAAAAGCAAAAGTTGGACTTGAAATTCGTTGATTTGATGTTGAATGAGAATGAAGATTTCAAAGTTGATGATTTTGGAGTTTTGAGATTCCGTGGTCGTATTTGTATTCCCGATGATGTGGAGTTGAAAAAGATGATATTGGAAGAAGGGCACCGAAGTAACTTAAGTATTCATCCGGGAGCGAACAAAATGTATCAAGATTTGAGAAAAATCTTTTGGTGGTCCGGATTAAAGAGGGACGTTGCTCAATTTGTGTATGCATGCTTAACTTGTCAAAAGTCTAAGGTGGAACATCAAAAACCGAGTGGATTTATGCAACCGTTGGATATTCCGGAATGGAAATGGGATAGTATATCGATGGATTTTGTTACGGGATTGCCGAATACGCAAAGAGGTCATAATGCTATTTGGGTAATTGTTGATAGGCTTACTAAATCTGCTCACTTTATTCCAATTGATATTAGTTATCCTTTGGAGAAGTTAGCCGAGATTTATATTCTTGTGGTGGTGAAGTTACATGGAGTTCCTAAGAGTATTGTATCGGATAGAGATCCTAGGTTTACATCGAGGTTTTGGGAGAGTTTACAAAAGGCTTTGGGTTCTAAGCTAAGATTGAGTTCGGCTTACCATCCGCAAACGGACGGTCAAACCGAGAGGACGATTCAATCGTTGGAGGATTTATTGCGTGCTTGTGTACTCGAGCAAGGTGGTGCTTGGGATGGTTATTTGGCGTTGATTGAATTCACTTACAATAACAGTTTTCATTCAAGTATAAGTATGGCACCATTTGAGGCTTTGTATGGTCGGAGATGTCGAACACCTTTGTGTTGGCATGAAACCGGCGAGAGGACGATAGTTGGACCGGAAATGGTACAACAAACAACGGAGAAAGTGAAGTTTATTCGGGAGAAGATGAAAGCTTCTCAAAGTAGACAAAAGAGCTATCATGACAAGAGAAGGAAAGATCTTGAATTTCAAGAAGGCGACCATGTGTTTTTGAGAGTTACACCGGTTACGGGTGTGGGTCGTGCTCTGAAGTCGAAGAAGTTGACTTCTCGTTTTATTGGTCCATATCAGATATCCGAAAGAGTTGGTGCAGTGGCTTACAGGATAGCATTGCCACCGAATCTTTCGAATCTACATGATGTTTTCCATGTTTCACAGCTACGGAAGTATGTTCCAGATCCGTCTCATGTGATTCCGATGGATGAGGTTGAGGTAAGAGATAATCTTACGGTTGAGGTTTTACCGGTGAGGATTTTAGATCGCGAGTTGAAAAGGTTAAGAGGCAAGGAGATTGCACTTGTGAAAGTGGCGTGAGGAGGCGCTTCTGAGGGCAATTTGACTTGGGAATTGGAAAGTCGGATGCGGGAATCGTATCCGGAGTTGTTTGGATCAGGTAATATTTTCGAGGACGAAAATTTCTCAAGTGGGGGAGAGTTGTAACGGTCCGTTTTTTTATATTTCCTTTTTCCGTGCTTTTTGGTGTTAATTGGTCGAGTCTTTATTTTTAATTGAGCAATATTTATGTTAATTGCTAATTGGTGTGATTATATGTTATTTTTGCACATTGTGTATTTTTACCGTTTTTGAGAGTTGCGGGGAAAATTGGAATAGGGGGTATTTGACATATTTCATAATAAATAGTATTAGTTAATAATAGTTAGTTTAGATATTTATTAGAAATGTTTAGAATTTTTAAGTTAAGAAAATATAAAAGAAAATAGTTAGTATAAGTTTAGAAAAGTTAGTAAGAATTTCCAAAAGAGAAGAAAAAGAGAGAAGAAGAAAAGAGAAAAGAAAGAAGAAAAGAGAGGAAAACTTGTGAAGGAAGAAACCAATCTCCCGACTTTCTAGAACACGATTAAATCGGGTAAGGGTGCGAAACTCGGTTATTATATCATTGTGTATGATTATATACGTTTTGTGTGGATGTTTTGGATTGGTTTTCCATATGTTTCCGTTTATGCCGTATTGGACGAAATCGTTAGAAACCGATGTTTTTACGGTCGAAAAGTCGTATAAATACATGTGTTGGTTGGTTATATGTATGTGAGTTTCTGTTTAAAGTCTCATGAAGTTTGGATATGTTTCGGTTAGTTTCCGCTATGTTTCCGTTATTTTGTCCGTTTAGGTCGAATTGTAGGAAGTCGATAGGAACCAATGTTTTCACGGTTAGAATTCGAAATAAATTACGTAGTTGTATCGAGTAAGGTTAGGTCGTCGTATGTCGTGATTTTTATTCGATTTGATGATGTTTGAAAATTCTGGTTTTTGGAAGGTTGAAATTTAATCGAAAAATCGAACGTCGAAGAAATTTCGTTTATGTGTTCTAAAATGTTCTTATGTATTTGGTGGTTGCGCGTATATGTTTGTTTCGGTGAAAATGTTCGATTTAGTCGAGTTTTCGGGCAAAAGGAAAAATGGCAGCAAAGGTGTATTTTGAGAAATTCTGATTTTTGAGAAAAACAGGGCTATGCATCGATACATAAGCTATGTATCGATACGAAATGGATTATGTATCGATACATAACCCTTATGCATCGATACATACTGTGAAAATTGGGAAAAACAGCATTTTCACTACAGCATGTGTCGACACATG
Source organism: Lathyrus tuberosus (assembly GCA_022829125.1). Taxonomy (NCBI): domain Eukaryota; kingdom Viridiplantae; phylum Streptophyta; class Magnoliopsida; order Fabales; family Fabaceae; genus Lathyrus; species Lathyrus tuberosus. The sequence goes on along the minus strand of JALAZF010000552.1, from coordinate 2,332,446 downwards.
CGTGCTATGTATCGATACATGTGGCTTTTTGTATCGATACATAAGCCTATGTATCGATACATACTGTGCTGAACCATGAAAATCTGGTTTTTCGGGGAAACTTCGGAAATTCATATCTCTTGAACCGTAAGGCGGTTTTAACCCTCGTTTGAAGCGTTAGAAAGCTAACGAGATACTCTTTCTAGGAAAAATAGTTTTGGGGTCTGAACTTGGTCCAATTGGTACAGTTTTTACGAACCGTTTCGTTGTGTCGGGCGTCCGGTTTATGTTTCGCGTTATTTTGAAATATTCATATCTTGTTAACCGTTTATCGTATTTAAGAGTTCTTTATACCGAATCGAAGCTATCGATGAGTACTTGTTGATGATGGTAGAAAATATTATTTTTGGCCGACTTTTAGCCGACTTTTCCGAGAAACCGTAAAATGGAATTTTTGAGTTATTTTCTATATTGTGCGATAGAATGTGATATGTTATGAGATGGTTTGTGTGATGATTCTTTGATGGTATATTGGTGTTTGTGGCCATTTTGGGCAATTGTGTGCATTACTTTATATGTACTTGAAATGCATGATTTAATGTATGAGCTTTGATTGCCATGGGTCATTATATGACATGCATCATGCAGTTAGACATTGTAGATCCCTTTGTGGGTGTAAACAATGCATGAAGACATTGTAGATCCCTTTGTGGGTGTAAACAATGCATGAAGACATTGTAGATCCCTTTGTGGGTGTAAACAATGCATGTTGAATTGTAGATCCCTTATGGGTGTAAGCAATTGTTGTATTGATCGTGTGCCTATTATAAAGGACTAAAAACGATCCATAACGTCGTATGCTTGGTGATAAGTGGTAGCGACGGGGAACATCGTATGCCCGACGGGGAGTTACCCTAAGTAACGAGCGATGATTCCAAGAGTTCCTGGGGGACTAATGGTACCGCATGCATAGAGTCGTTGTGTCGGTCTCTGTGCATTTGCATAATTCATTACATAAATGTTTATGTGTTGAATTTTGAGAAGGATTTGTTATGCATTGTGTTAATGTATATGCTTATGTGATTGATGTGTGAAATGGGTTTAATATGTCTTGTATTGTTTACAAGTATCGTATTTGTGTGGTGAGAATAATTGTGCATATTTTGCTAAGTGTTTTATAATGATATGCAATTATATTATAATCCTGTTTCTCACCCTTCTGCTGTGGTTTAATGCTGTAATGGCATTGCAGATTAGACGATGGAGGTCTTTTGCGAAGATTAGTATCTTCGTCTTTTTGTCGTTCCGTCGGCTCTGATATGTAACACGGGTAGTCGGGGTTCGAGTGTAGATGTTTCTTTTGGCCTGTATCTAGTGGCTTTGTATGAACATGTATATGACATACTTATCTTTTGTGATGACATCAGTTATGGATGTTCCGCTTTAATTCTGTAACTGAATGATGGTATTTTGGAACTGAGTTCCTATGTTTATATGGCTATCAGGTTGTTATATATCTATATGAGCAGTTTGTTTTAGTTCACGTTGGTGTGGCATCTCTGGCTATATCATGATAAATTATTCTTTGCTCTGATGTTTTATTTATAAGAATAGTTTATTCTGATTTTTGTACGGGGTATAGAAGGGGTGTTACAGAATATCCCATGCCTCTTTCGCCGTTTCAGCATGAGATATTCTGTCGAAGTTAGCAGCATCGACTGCCGTCTGAATGCAATAAGCAGCCTTACAATCTTTCTTCTTGACTTCGTTGTGGGATTTTTTCTGTTCTTCGGTTGCATTTTCAGGCAACACAGGAACTCCACCGTTAACCACTTCTAGGGTCTCATGGAAACCAAATAAGGATTGCATCGATTTTTTCCATCGGATCCAATTCTTACCGTCAAGCATTGGAAGGGAACTCGGAATGCTCTTATCACCAGTCATCTTCGCAGCGGTTGATTCACTTGCCCTGGAAAAACGATCTATGACGTGAAGTTCTTGAAAACTCGATCAAGAACAATAACCGGAAGCTCTGGATACCAATTTGTTAGAGAAGTTTCACACTAGGGAACATTGATACATAGTGTAGGACTATGCACCTTTGTGAGAGACACACCACTTGTCCACCTAAAACCTTACGGTGATAAGTGAGTGGGTTCTCCCACTTATAAATGCTCAAGTCACCACATTCCTATCCAATGTGGGACTATTTCATTTCCTCACTTACTCACACTTGCTATATTATTCCAACAATTTCAACAATTCAAATTTTGAATTTTCGTATCTACCAAATGATCTCATTATATATACGCTTATTTCTGATGGATATACATAAGATTCCCGAAAACCGAAAAAGTATAAAAAATCTTAATTTTCTAAATTTTCCAGATTCTTTTATTTTGGACAATGATTGAGACTTAATAGTCTCCCTTGATAATTGAGACATACCCTAATTTATTGTCTTTCATGTCAATTTTATTTTCAGCTTTATTGATATGTACATAAATCTTTTGTGCTAACCGAATGATAACTTGAGAATAATCTCAAAGTATCTAAATACCTAAAACAAAAGAGATGTGTCCAAGATCTTTCATCGCTAAACTTTTGTTAGAGATTTCTTGGTTTCACACAAAAATCATATATCATTTCTAACTAAATAAAATAAAATTGACACATTAAACTAGGAACATAAACTTACTCTCACTGAACATGTAAAACCCAATAATTTTTCATAATAAACATCTCAAAACCAAACAAGACTATTACCTTATGAAATATTGTGGTATCACTAATGAGATAATTTCATTAACTCATAAATAGATTTTATCTGTTCTCAAACCATTAACTTTGTATCTATTGACACAAAATTTTCTCATGTTGCACCATATTGTATTTCTTAATGTCGCCATTAAGAAACACTAACTTGGTATCCATCTTATGAAGCTCAAAAAATTATAACAAGTAACAAGTGTCACTACTATCATAATAGAGTATTTCAATAATACCGAATAGTATTTCTCTTTTTAGTCAATTCTTTCTGACACTTCATGCTCTAGTTCTTGAGTATGTTGAGTTTGATCTTCAAAAATTAATTTCTTAATTTAATTGAGAGAAAAAACAATAAAATTCGTATGAGGGTCTAAATTTGCTATATAAATAACAACTGTATATATTGAGTCAGAACCAATTCTTTCCCACTTAATTTTGTTCTTTGACCATATCTCTCCCCCAAACTCAATATTCCCAAGACACATTACAAAATTTGTCTCAAAATATTCTTTAACTTGGGACTAAAGTTTATATTTCTCAAATTTTTCAACAATTCTAGATTATCCAAATCATGACTTAACTAACTATAATAATATTTGAATTTAAAAGACAAATTGAATTCATTATTAAGAAAAGAAGTTATTATATTAAAACAAAACTTTATTCATTAACCAAATTATCTTTTAAATGGAAATTTAAGCTTATAATGACAATCTAATATAAATATCAATCTTTACAAAATTTGTGCCCTTTAAATTTATCCATTGAACATTTGTCAGTTCAAATCATATTTTCTTATTATTCTTTATTTTCCCTTATCCTTTGAGGTATTTACCAAATGAGCACTATTTTATTTTCTCTTGCTTCAATCTTTTCTTTATTGCACACTTTATGAAATTATTCTATTAAAGAATAATTTCTAACTTTAATAGATATAAACTTAATTGTGCAAAGAGAATACCATATGCTAAATTTTCGACAAAGTCACATAATTGACGTAACTATAGTGCTTTAGCAAGATTAAATAATTTCATAACGCGCTTCAAGTATTTTCTTTAATTAATAATCTTAATGAAAAGTCATCACTCCAATGAGAGTTTGACTTTCGCTTTATTACTTTAGAAGCACTAGAATTTAAGCAAAGATAATATGAAAAATTTATGTCATCTTAAATAACACCTCTAATGTCTCTGAATTGCAATGCTTTAAGATTATAGACCTGTGTAATTTGGAGTGTACTCACTTTTTAAGCAAGAGTCGCACTTAAAATATATTAAGTTGTGAGGGAATTTAAGTTTCTCCATCCTTATGTAAGGTCTAGATCCAAGAACATAATGTTCCTAATTTATTCTTAAAAGTTAAAACTTTTGAGAATCAAAATCTAACTTATTTTGCATATACATAAACTAAATTAGTTTATAGATAACAAAAAAATGTACACACCAAAATACCAAGTGCATCATTCATGTCAAGTCTTTAGACAACAACATCAATTGCCAGTGGTATTATGTTACAATGATCAAACATTGACAATTAATATTGATAAACAATAAATCCTTATAATCGTTACATGTTTACCATCATAGGTGTGAATATAATCCACTGAATACTTTCATGAGTTTACATTCCCACGACTTTATTAGGCACATCAATAAATAATTATAGAGACATGCAGATATTTAATTGTAAATTATAAGACAATAACAAGATACCAAACACACCATTACTCCACAATCTTTTATTGCCAAGAATTAACTGCAAGCAGTACTCTCAACGTAATGATCAAATATTGGTAATAAGTCCTGTCAGATAATGTGCGTCTTTGACACCAACCATTACCCACATGGAAAAAAACTTAATAATTACCACATATTCACCATCACAGGTATGTAATTATTTGGCCAAATCGTGTCTTCCTTTTGGCCGACTATAACAGTTCGCATGAATAATTTCATACTACATCTTTTGTAATTTCAACTTAATCAAATATACACAATAGATGTTACTTTTGCAACTTGTTGTTTCAACCAACACAATCAAAATTACTAGACAATTTAATAAATTAAATGGAAAAAGGTTTTAAATTTACAAGGCGTACTGCCCATAAAATGTAGGCCGAATCAGTAAGCTTTGTCGCATTTCTCATAATCATAATATTACTTAACGACCCTTAGTGTGAGAACAAACTCACAAGAAAACAATAAATAGCATGAAATAAAAAAAAATTATTATAGAAAATTAATAACTATATAATTCAAACATCATAATCATGCTATAAATAAAATATTCAATTTTAATTTAAATAAAAAGTAAATCTTTATATATTGTAAAAAAAATTATTTCATGCTAAAATTTTTTCACAGACATACTCAATGACTCTTTAAATAAATGAAAAAATATTATAGAATCAAAGTTTTCAAAAAACAAAAATTAATAAATGAAACAAATCTTCACATGCTTATAAATAAACCATAAATCTAGAATTCAAATTTCCTAAAATTTAAAGAGTCAAAACTTAAATTTTAGTACTTACAAAAATTAGATCACAATATTGAGATTCATTATTAAGTGATATATAAATGTAATTGGTCTTATAATTTTGAGAGACATTCAATATATTAAAAATAATCATAAATAATATATAATAACTAAATATACATTAAACAAATTAGTATTTGTCTTATCTCTTAAAATCTAAATTCATGTGCAGATTTTATGTGAATCAAATTGAAAGATAAAACAATAATAATTAAGAAATCATACAAAATGATTTGATAATAAAACTTCTTTTTTTTTTAATTAAAAACCAAGAATCAAATCACCAAAATAAGATTTAAATTCAATATTTATCTTCCCAAAATGGTGTCAAAGTCGTCCTTGCCGTTAGTTGACTCAAACGTCCGTTTATTCTTGGTTACGTGACAGCTGACATGGATTTGGAACATCATCTTTTTCTTTCTTGGTTACGTTTGAATAAAGCCTCTGCACTGCTAAGAAATCTTTCATGTGTAAGTGGACTTCCAACTAACTTCACTTCACATTTCTCCCTGCTGAAACCTTCTCCCACTGCTCTCTCCACTTCTCTCCACATTATCTATTTGTTGTTTGCAATAATAATCATCAGTTCAAAACAAATATTGTTATACTGCCTGTTATGTTATTCATTCACTCAAAACACGTATGCCCTGTTCACTCAATCTTGAATACTTCAAAGAGCCTTTGCATCAAGTATACTATCAGATTTGACACCAGCAAGCAAGAAAGTATTATGCCCACTCCCGATCCAAATTGTGTCCCACTAATATCTAAGCATGATCACGGGACTCCTGTAGTGCTACGGATTAGCAATACAGGGAAGTTACCAATTGAGCATTTTGATCCATAAAAGTATGTCCTTAATCTTTTTTCTATCTTTTGAAAACAAAGACAACTTTTTAGATTCTTGTAACTTCTTAGATGCATGATTAGAATGATAATTACAATACTAAAATGTTGCTGAAATGAAATATAGTCTCAAACAAAATAAGTTCCATCTCACAATACTTTGTTTGATGTAATAAATCACTGGCATATTATTATAGTATAAAACTGTTTTCTTGATTGATCAATGATGCCTTGATTGTAACATAAATATATCTTCAATTTGACCCGTCCTTCATAATCTTGAAATGACATAATAATTTACAAAGCCTGAGGACCCATTTGAAAAAAGGTATTGAAAAGAGAAGGAGCATATCTAGCAGCAGCAGTATAAAGAACACCGAAATCTCCTTGAGTAGATAGAGGGGGAAGAGCCATTGAAGGTTTGGACAAGGGACGTATTGCATCATGTCAAAAAAATAAAACAACATTACTTACTACTTTTTTTTAACACATACCATACATACATGTTTGCAGGAAGTAGCAAAAGAGAAGAACATACTAAAATTTTCTGCCATTCTTGAACAGTTTCAGAACCAGCATAGTTTTGAAGATTCTTTAAAAACTCAGGAGGACCTATGTGTGACAAGAAATCAGCTTTAGGTACATAGACCATCCATGAATCATAAGTAGCACATGAGACAGACTCTCCCAATGCATCAAGAACTTAAGCAAGAGGGTTTGCCTGAGGACCTCTTGACTGCAAACCAGAGAACAATGATGGACCTGAATCAAACTTATATCCTTTCACATAAAAAGAATGAGCAGCACCTCCAGCAACGTCGTGACTCTCAAGAACTATAACATTTTGTTCATATCTTGCCAACAGTGCTGCACATAAAGTCCACCTGGAAATACGTGGCACCTATTTTCAACCTTTGACTAACAGAACCAGACGGAAGGATAAACGTGACGCCATTTTAAAAGTTATGGGACGAAATTGCCACTTTTTAAAGTTAAGGGACCAAACTGGACCCTGGGGCAAAGTTAAGGGATGTAAAAGGTTATTTTGCCAATATATTATCTATAGCCATAAATAAAATATTAAGAATCAAAATTCTTTTAAAAAATAGATTTTAGGATTCCCAATCATCAATCATAATCATATATGTGATTCTAAATATATTTAGCATAATATATACTACCGTTGTTCCTTTATATAAGAAGTAGTATTATATAACCTATCTCCAAAATAAAACCTAAGTCTTCACAATAACTTTTCATCCAAAAAAATATTCAAATTTTAATTTTCAATTAAATTTTTATCATATAGTTTCTATGTCAAATTCAAAACTTTCCATAAATCTCAAGTAAGTGTAACAAAAAAAATACTAAAAAATTATCATTAAACTTCGTGCCTCTTAAAACTTATATATCAATATTGAAAAAAAACCATGAATTTCAAATATACGTTTCATGATCCAAAATAATTAACCAAAATATACCTTTAGAGAACAAATCTCAATAAACTAAACTTGAAGACCTGCTCTGATACCACTTGTTGGAATTAATTTAATAATTATTATACAAACATGCTCAATTACAAAGATTAAAACTATAATCTTACTTTAGTGCAGAAACCATATGAGGATATATATATATATATATATATATATATATATATATATATATATATATATATATATATATATATATATATATATATATATATATATATATATATATATAAAGGCTTAATACCCTTTTTAGTCCCTTACCTATACCCTTGGGTCCATTTTGGTCCTCTTTGTTTTAAAAGTTTCAATTTGGTCCTTTACGTTGTCAAACAGAATCAAACAAGTCCTTTCCGTCAAATATTGGCAAACGGCGTTAGAAATTGAGGACGTGGCAGCTGAGGTGGCGACAGACAGGACGTGGCAGCTGAGGTGGCAGAATAATTTTTTATTATTACATTTAATATTTAATTTTCAAACACTTAAATATAAAATAATTGGGCCAAGCCCATGTTATTTACAATAGTAACCCAATATCAAGATTCATTATTATTGTATTAAAAAGTGCTTTATAAACACTTTATATTGGTACTAAAAATTCAATGTGGGACTTCATTTTGAAAGTACAAACAGAATATGAAATATTAACAATCTCAACACACTACAGTTCAAAGATTTGTTTCAAGAATAACTATATACTATCCTCACTCAATTACACTCTAGTATACCAATCACAACATCACTTTCACTAATTATTTTTCATACTAAAAGATTAAGAAGCTTGATGTTGAACTCAGTAGATACGAAGAACAGAAAATACAAAATAACATTGAAAATATCAGATGTCCTACAAAGCAAAGTGTGAAAGAGCTAAGAAAATCCTGTGCACACCCTGCATATCAGAATTCGTAGTGAAGGGAAAATAAGCTCTTAATCTCATGCACGAAACGATAGATTAAATCAAAATGATGAAATTTAGTATTAATTGACTATAAGTTTAAACACAATATAGGTGACAGCAAGAACCAAAAAGAATGTTGGTGCACTATTCAATCTTCTTTTATTGCCATCGATTTCCGAATGATATATAAACAAAACTTATAGGGTGCTACTACAAATATGTTACTAATGTGAAACATTTACAAGATCCAACAAATATATTAATCAATCGCGGCAAAATGATTCCACACTCTGTACTAATTCCAGCTCCAGTCAATACCATGAGCTTGGTACTATACATAAACACTGAAATTCAGCTATATTGCACTTCTCTAACTTCCCAAAGTGGTGTGGCTATGATAATTCCTGGTTTGAGCTATATTGCTCCGACACCAACCAAACTGTGCTGGAACTACCCTTCTCTACTAAAACCATCGTCAAAACCATAAACTACACTTCACAATATTTAACAGTGTCTTATCCTGAACTCTGTCTTAACAAACAGATTCCTAATTTCAATATATCCTCATCTCCTTTTCAGTTCAACTCTGAGTTTGGACTCAACGAATATGCTCTATTCAACTGTTCAGGGACTAATCACAGAAACTTAGATGGCAATAATGACAATATAATAACATCTGGAAACTTTTCATGCCTCAACTTGCCAGGATTTGAAGTTATAGCAGTGGAGGATCTGCATCAGGAACTACCTTCCTATCCCTTAGGAGATTATTAGAGTGGTGTTTTTCATCGTTTACAATTGGGAAGGTTCCAGGTGCAGAAATTCGACACGATGTTTGAACGAACCTCACACAAGCCTTGAATGATGTGAACCTCCCTCGTGTTGTTGGGAAGTTCCAATTTTGAGCTCGTAGCAGTTTTGTGGCGAATACAAGGGACTGCAATGTGTAGGACTGCAATCTGTTTGTACTTTCAAAATGAAGTCCCACATTGAATTTTTAGTACCAATATAAAGTGTTTATAAAGCACTTTTTAATACAATAATAATGAATCTTGATATTGGGTTACTATTGTAAATAACATGGGCTTGGCCCAATTATTTTATATTTAAGTGTTTGAAAATTAAATATTAAATGTAATAATAAAAAATTATTCTGCCACCTCAGCTGCCATATCTTTCCTGTCGCCACCTCAGCTGCCACGTCTCCAATTTCTAACACCGTTTGCCAATATTTGACGGAAAGGACTTGTTTGATTCTGTTTGACAACGTAAAGGACTAAATTGGAACTTTTAAAAGAAAGAGGACCAAAATGGACTCAAGGGTATAGGTAAGGGACTAAAAAGGGTATTAAGCCATATATAAACTAAGATCTACAACATGTTAATTTATCAAGGATTGAGATTAGGAATACCTGGATAATTGAATCATTGACATACTTTACTGAAATACAAAGTAAAGAGAGACGAATGACGAGCACCCGTTGGCTTATGGTTCTTCCTCAACCGGTACTCCTAATGCCTTGAATTCTCTTTAGATGGGGAAAAAAGATAAATTGCTTATGTATGGTATATTGGGGACCATAGCCTATATATAATGTGATGGCTAATTAGGTTTTCCATTATTCCTAAATGGGCCATCCTGACATCCACTCATATTTGAGCACATATCCAATTAATTAATAAATTAATTACTAAATAGAAATCTAAATAGTCTTTTAAATTTATTTGACCAATTAATCAATTAAGGCTCTTAATTTGATAAATAACTAAAATAATTAAAATATAGATGCCTACATAATAATTATTTGAATATAATAATTAAATAATATTAATATTATAAAATATTCCAACAACATATGCTCACAACAATTATCCAAACCTGTCAAAGACACCCTAACCCATGCACCAATCGCCCTCCACACCAACCGAATTTTAGGACAAGTTATATACACATGTTCTATAGATTCTACACAATGAAAATAAAAAACTCAAAGCGACTCGTGAGGATTAGAAATTACTCCCCTGGCTGCCAGATTTTAACAAGACGGAAGTCTATTTAAAACTAACCTCCACCCGAAGATCTTGACCTTCATTGAAATTGACGTTGGCCACAAAATTTTCAAAGCAGTTGTAATACCCTAATTTTTACCCCTAAGATCCCACATGTCATTTGCATTTCATGCCACAAACAAGATCACACATTGGTTCCCTCTTCTATAGGACTGTGCCTTGCAGGGATCTTTGGGTTTGTGTGTGTGTGTTTGTTATTTGTTTATTGCTTAATTTGTTTATGTTTACTAACCATTAATTAAAATCCAAAAATATTTTGTTTTCTTTCACTAACATTTTCAGGGGAAGAACAAGTTAAAAATACCGAAAATCAGTCCTTTAGCTCGAACGATTTTCATCTGAACAAAGTCAAAGTTGATCTGCAATTAATTCAAGAATTATCTGATCAAGAGTTTCCAAGATTTAATTGATTATTATTCAAGAGACTCCAAGGTTCATGTGCATGGCTTCTTTGACAAGCAAAGGAATCGAGCCGGAACCACAACAGTGCAACAAAATACTAATTTTTCACAAATTTTGCACCGAGTAACCGGTTAGCAGATATGCTGTAACCGGTTACCCTCGTGAAAATTTGAAAAATGGTGGCAAATTCAAATTCAGCAATTGGCACCAATACCAGCCCTTGATCACATTTAGAATATTCTAGACCACCTCATTTTTATTCCCGTACATCACTTTGATCATTTTCCACCATGCACCTTCACTAATCACCACTCTTTTGATAATTCCCTCCAAATTTGAATTCCAATCCTAATTTTGATCATCCAAGCCTAATTCCAAACCACCAATTTTCCCAAGCCTAAAATCTATAAATAGAGGCTTCATTTCATTCATTCTTCAAGTTTTTGATAGTCAACAAACCTTTTGCAAATTCTCTTCCCAACCACAAAATTCACCAAAGCTCACTTTTCTTCTTTTGAAAGTTAACAAGAATTCACATTGAATCTTGTTCAACTTTGAGGTAAACCTTCATCCATTCTTGTGTTTGTTCATCAATTATAGTAGATCAAGGCTTTGGAATTTGGATCTTGAAGCAATTTGAAGGAATTTTCAGATTTGAAGTGGTAATCCATTTTTCACCATTGTTGAAGCTTCATCTTCATCTTCCATAATGTAGATCTTTGGTGATCTTTGTTACTTGATCCTTTGGATCTTGTAATTGTGTTTAATTGCTGGTTTTCACTGTTATTTTACTTTAAATTTCGTGTAATTTCAGTTCCATGATCACAAAGTGTTTGTAAAAAGTTTTGAAAGTGGATCATGCTGAATTTTGCACAATTTTCTGGATTCTGGTGCAGAGTAACCGGTTAGCAGATATGCTGTAACCGGTTACTCTGTGTTAATTTTGAAAAATTGCGCCTATTTTGAACTAAGTAACCGGTTAGCAGATATGCTGTAACCGGTTACTTCAAAACATAATGCATATTTTCACTTGTGTCTGGGGCTGTTTTGGTTTTTCTTCTTCCTTCTTCCCCTTTCTTCTTGTTTTAGCCTTGAAATGCATTGTTGAGATTAATTTCTCTTCAATTTCAATGGACTTTGGATATGGTTAAAGTAATTAAACATTCATTAGTTCAAATCTATCTTTTAATGAATTGTTGAATTCATTTGAGGTGCTTTGAATTCGTGATATGTTTTCACACTTAAACTTATCAATTAAAGGTGATTGAACTTGAAGATGAAAGGTTCTTGAATTTGCAATTCAATTTGGCTTTCTCTCCATCTATTTCTCTTTTCCTTTGATCGATGAAAGTCTTATGGATCTTAGAATTTCTTTGTTGAATTCTTGATCAAGACTAGATCGTTACCTATTTTCTTTTTGTGCGGTATTGCTTTCGGATGACGATCTACATATCGTTCATCTAGCATGCATTAGCACAAAGATCTATTGACCGGCCTCATTGTAGTGTAATTACTCCGTAAATTACTAGGCGATTGCTTAACATAGCGCAATATTTGTCCCTCTTTATCCAATTTGTAATTTGAACTTTCGTGGTCCGGACCTTGATTGGTCGCGTCAACCCAATGTTGATTAATTTTTGCATTAGCTTCATAGCCTTTGAAACTTGGCGTTGTAGAGGCTTTGGTTCTACCAATCTTCTGTCAAGTTCATTAACTTTGGCGTAAGTGCATTGTTTAATCGTTATATTTCAAAACGCAAAACGGAATAATCGGTGAAGGCTTATGGCACTAGAGCCTTGTGCTACTAACCACTAACTTCTAACTTTACATTTCTTTCTCGCTCCCTATCTCTCTTTATTTTTTTATGCTTTATGTCATTTTATCATATCATGTTTATGTTCATGTCATTTTTCTTTTGTCCACTTGGACCATATTATATTGTGCTTTGTTTTTCGTTTGTCCATTTTTGGCTCAAAAACATTAATAAAGGATTAAACCACTAAAAGACTTGTGCTCTTAATTGTTGGACTATGGCCACTATCCTTTGCATTGGAGGACCTATACTCTTGATTATGGACTTATGGACTTAGAGTTAGGATCTTAACCTATGCTTGGAAGTTTGTGATGGAAAACCTTTGATTTTGGATACTTGGAGTCCTCTTTTGAAGACTTATTTTGAATCAAGACCAAATCAAAAAAGGAAAAATGCTTATGCTATGGAGCTTGTCCATGTGGTTATATCTTTCTTATCCTTAGCTTTTACTTTATGCACTAGGATAGTCACTTCTTCTCCACCCCTTCTTCAATTTTCAAAATCTCCTCTCTTTTTCAAAACCTTCTTGTTTTTAAACTTAAAACCGCTTTCATAATAAAACCTTGACTTTGGTAAAGTAATTTTTTAAAACTTTGTTTTCTTTAATAAATGTCAATCAATATTAACCATATTTTGACCATTTCATAAAAACATAAAAAACTACAAAAACTCATCAAATTTTTTTTGTGTGCCTTGTGCATTTTTTTCTTTTTTAACCTTTTCATAAGTTTAGACATGATTCATTTCTTTAAGCGGAATTATTCGCTTGGAAATGACGACTTGTATTTACACTTAAAATCAACCAAAACAAATAATTTTTTTTTCTTTGTACCACGAACTACGGGGTTTTGATCCTACATTGCACATCGTGGGTACGTAGGCATGAGGCGATAAGTCTCTCCAAACACAAAAATCTTAAAAAATATTTCTCTTCTCATCTCCTCAATCTCTTTACAAGCAAACAATTTTCAGACCAAAAAGCATGAATACATCAAAGGGCTCCTATAGAGTACTATAGATGTATTGGGTGCATAAAACCTTCCCTTTACATAACCAACCCCCTTACCCATTTCTCTTTGTCTTTTTTAGCTTTTGCTTTTTTAGACTTCTTAGGATTTATTCGCTCTTTTTTCCTTTTCCTTTGCGGAATAAATAAAAGCGCGGTGGCGACTCTGTTTTCCTTGAGTTAAGTTAATCAATAGCTTACACTCACGATTTTTACCGCTACAGAAAAGTGGCGACTATGTTGGGGATTGTAGCCTCCCTTGAGGGGTTTAGCCTACTTTGATTTATTTACTGCTTTTTGTCTGATTTGCTTGTTACTTGTTTATTCTGTTTGGGAGTTCCTCTGTGTGTGAGATAGGTCCTATACCCGGACCAGAGTGTACTTTGAGATAGGAGGATAGTATAGTCAAGGGAACTTTGAAGGATTCGAATCCTGAAAAAGAAGAACTTGAGAATCTATCCACTCGGTGGTTGCCACTTTGGAATTACTGATGCCGATCGAGCGATCGAGAAGGCATTACTTTTTCCATAGAAGCCTATAACACTGAGGACCGTAGTAACCCTTAACCCATCCTAGCCTTTTTAGGATCGTAGCGCGGAAGCTATGAAGATGCAAATCTGACTTAGCTGTCACGCGATGCTACACTCAGGTTAGATTCTCTTGAGGATAACTACCAACCTCCGAGCAAATCGGTGTGCTGGTGTGTCTGATAGTGGATTATGGGCCCTAGGCACTTTGTTAGAACCACTGTTTTCTGCAGGTACAATAAAGACAAAACCTTAGTACACACCTTTGTGGGATTGGTTCTTACCCTTGGCTTCATGCTCGTGACTTGAACCTTGACCCGTGTGCTTTGTGTGATCTTGTTTGTGGGTGTTGCATTCATGCACTCATGCATTCATGAGCATTCTTCTAGAAAGGTTTCAAGGAACTTAAAGGTGTTATTGCAAACATTGCAGGTACTTTTGTTATGGATTTTGGAAGGAGAAGTACAAAGAAGTACACTTTCAAGAGTCATAAGTTAGAGGGTTTGAGAGAGCTAGGATCTTCGGTTGTTGATACCAAGAAGTTAGAGCCAAATATGGAAGGCTTTTATCTCTCTTGAAGGTTAATATGGCTGAAGGATTGCTTGCTACTTTGGTTCAGTTCTATGACCCTTTGCTGCATTGTTTCACCTTTCCTGATTATCAGTTGGTACCTACGCTAGAGGAGTATTCTCTCCTGCTTGGTTTACCTGTTCATGGTCATATTTTCTCTGGTTTGGATCCCGCTCCCGAGCATCACATTATTGCGAAGGCTACTCACTTGAAAGTTTCTGAGATTAAGGCTCGTATGGATACCAAAGAAAAGATTCTTTGGTTACCCGCTAAGTTCTTGATGGATAGAGCTCATCACTTTGCTAGTGTGAAGAACACAGTTGCTTTTGAGGCTATTTTTGCCTTGCTTATTTATGGACTATTCCTCTTCCCGAATGTTGAGAACTTTGTCGACATCAACAATATTCAGATCTTCTTGATTGGGAATCCAATTCCCACTTTGCTTGCCGATGCTTACCATTCTATTCACATTAGGAATTTCCATGGTGAAGGGATGATTATCTGTTGTTCACCTTTGCTTTACAAGTGGTTTATTTCTCACTTGCTGAAGTCTGCAACTTTCTGGAATCTCAAGGATGGTTTATATTGGTCGCGGAAGATCATGTCTCTCTCTCATTCTGATATTGATTGGTGTAGCCGTGTTCCTTCTGGAGCGATGATTATTGATAGCTGTGGTGATTTTCCCAACATGTCTCTTCTTGGTACAAAGGGATGAATCAGCTACAATCCGGTGTTGGCTCGTCGTCAGTTGGGATATCCTTTGCGAGAGGTACCTAAGAACATTCATTGGGTTGGTCTCTTTTTCAAGGAAGAAGAATCTCATGTTGCTCTCAAGAGAGAAATTGTGGAAGCTTGGTGCAGCATTCGTAGTAAAGGAAAGGAAAGTTTGGGAAATCCGAATTGTGTCTCTTCGGAACCTTACCTCCAGTGGGTTAAAAATAGAGCTATTACTTTGAAGATGCCTTATGTGCGTCAGGAGCCTTTATCTCTAACTGATAAGAAGCCTATTCTCTACTTTATGGAAGACACAGAGAAGCTTCAGATCGCTTTGGCCGAGATGCAACAAGAGAGTGATACTTGGAAGAACAAGTATCAGATTGTTGAGTTAGAGAATGCAAGACTTCAAGAGCACTTCAAGAAGAAGAATGAAGATGAAGTTGCCAACAAGAATAGAAAGGCGCAAGAGGATTTATTTTCCTCTCGCATTCAGCCAGTTCCTGATATTCCGAAGAGTTCAGAATCTCCTTGGAAGTTGATCGTTGATCAGTTGCTGATTGAGAAGACTCAGATGCAGACCCACATCAAGAAGCTGAAAGATAGAGTTGGGACTTCTTCTCATAGGATTCTCTAGGGATCTAGTTTTCTTTATTCTCTTTTGTTTTAGGATTCTTGAATTTGTACTTCTGAGATGTAATCTTTTCCATCATTAATGAATGAGATTTTGGTATTTCAGATAACAATGTTTGTAATATGCCTTATAATTCCTTGAAACTTTGCATTTGCATCTTGCACATCAAGCATCATCTCTTGCATTATTTCTTGCCTTTTCCGGGTGTCTTATATTTCTTTTGGTCTTCATTCAGCCAAGCTGTCGCACCAGTATAATACTCGGCCTAATCTGAAGAAGAAGATGAATCAGTTGCAACAAGAGAACCGTGAGCTTCGTGAGGATGTGACAAATTTGAAGGATAGTTTGGAGAGACTCACTGCTATGATAGAAACCCTGGTGGCGACTTAGAATCAACCACCACCACCTCCTCCTCCGCTTTCAACTCCTGTGCAAAGGACAGTCATTTCTGAGATTGTCTCTACGCCCATCTCTGTGGCACCTGCTAGTGTTCCTCAATACTCCATGCCTCCTGGCTTCCCCTGGGGCATGCCCATTAACTTTGTCCCTGAAGGTTATCAACCACCACCACCACCTCCTGAAGTTCCAGTTGTTCCTAATGTTCAACCTGTGATGACTGTACCACCTCCTGTGGTTCATGCCATTCCTTTTGGTGAAGAGCAGATTTTCCACACTGCCCCAAGTGAAAATGCCAGTGCTTATGATAGAATGGAAGAGATTCAAGACCAGTTTGCTAAAATGCAGAAAGAGATTAAAGCTCTGAGAGGTAAAGAGCTGTTTGGAAAGAATGCTCATGAGTTATGCTTGGTTCCTAATGTGAAGATCCTGCATAAGTTCAAAGTCCCTGACTTTGAAAAGTATAAGGGTAACTCTTGTCCGATGAGTCATTTGACTATGTATGCTCGTAAAATGTCGGCTCAGAAGATTAATGATCAGCTTCTCATTCACTACTTTCAAGATAGTTTGTCTGGTACAGCTTTGAAATGGTATATGGGACTCGGCAGTACTCGAATTCGCACTTTCGAAGATTTGGGTGAGGCGTTTGTGAAACAGTATAAGTATAATGGGGATATGGCTTCTGATCGTGACCAGCTTCAGGCAATGGCTCAGAAAGATAAGGAGACATTCAAATAATATGCGCAAAGGTGGCGCGAGATAGCTACTCAGATTAACCCTCCTTTGGAAGAAAAAGAGATGACTAAGATTTTTCTGAAAACTCTGAGTCCTTTCTATTATGAGCGTATGATTGCTAGTGCCCCAAGTGATTTTACTGAGATGGTTAATATGGGGATAAGATTGGAAAAGGGTGTCCGTGAGGGGCGTTTGTCAAAATATGGTAATTCTGCTGGTAATTCCAAGAAGTATGGTGGATGGCTTGCCAAAAAGAAAGAAGGTGAGACTAATGCTATCTCCCGTGGAGGACGCATGAAGAGTTACAGTAAGAATAATCAGTGTCAGCAACATGTTGCATCTGTTACTCCTGTTATCAATTCAACTCATATTGTTCAGTCAGCTCTTGCTCAACAATGCTCTAATCAACCGAACAATCAACGGGGCCATTTTCAGAAAGATTTTGATTCGATTCCGATGACCTACACAGATTTGCTTCCTTGTTTAATTCAAAAGAATCTTGTTCAGACCCGTCCACCCCCTGCTGTTCCAAAAGATTCACCATGGTGGTATAAGCCTGAAGCTCATTATGCTTTCCATTAGGGAGGAGCTGGGCATGACACTGAGAACTGTTATCCATTGAAGATGGAAGTGCAAAGGTTGGCTAGAAGTGGTATTTTGTCTTTCGAAGATTCCAATCCTAATGTCCAATCGAATCCGCTGTGTAATCACGGCAAGGCGTCTGTCAATATGGTTTATGGTTGTCCTGGTACATTCAAAAATTTTGATATCCGTTGGATCCGAAGATCTCTTGTGGAAATGCATGCACTTTTGAGTGAATACCATGATATTGATCATGACTATGCAGCTTGCTGTTTTTGTTCCGTGAATCCACGTGGTTGTGTGATAGTGAAGAGGGACATTCAAAGAATGATGGATGAAAATCTGATTGAGGTCACTGCTAAAAGAGATGAATATCAGAATGAGGTGAATGTTATTGCACCACGTTTTAATATTCCTGAAAGAGTTGTTATCTCTTATGATAGTCGGAAGACAACTGTTACGCCTTTGGTTATTCGGTTGCCCGGTCCGGTACCCTATGAATCTGACAAAGCTGTTCCGTATAAGTACAATGCTACCATGGTAGAAGATGGTAAGGAAGTGCCCATTCCTTATTTGTCTTCTGTGGTAAGCATCGCTGATGTGAGTAGAGTGACCCGAAGTGGCCGTGTCTTTGCTCCTGAGCCTCCAAAGATTGTGGAGAATGTTGTTGCTGGGAAACGACATCAAGATGAGAGTAATGTCGATGTTTCTGGTCAGTCCAGTGGTTCGAAGGCCTATGAGGATGAAGTATTGAAATTAATCAAGAAGAGTGAGTACAGTGTTGTAGATCAACTCTTGCATACCCCGTCTAAGATTTCAGTGTTGTCCTTACTGATGAATTCTGAAGTTCATAGGAAATCTTTGCAGAAGGTATTGGAACAACCATATGTTGAGCATGATGTGACTGTTAATAAGTTTGATGGCATTGTTGCCAACCTCACAGCATGTAATAATTTGAGTTTTTGTGATGAAGAGTTACCCGATAGGGGAGAAATCACAATTTGGCTTTACATATCTCCATGAACTATCAAGAAGATGCACTTTCCAATGTGTTGGTTGATACTGGTTCTTCTTTGAATGTGTTTCCAAAATCTACTTTATCAAGGCTTTCTTACCAAGGTCCTCCCATGAGGTATAGTGGAGTTGTTGTTAAAGCTTTTGATGGATCTCGAAAAACTGTGATTGGAGAGGTTGATCTTCCAATCAAAATAGGATCGTGCTTCTTCCAGATTACTTTTCAAGTAATGGATATTCGTCCTGTTTATAGTTGTTTGCTTGGCCGACCCTGGATTCATGAGGCTGGGGCGGTGACTTCGACTCTCCGTCAGAAATTGAAATTTGTTAAGAATGATAAGCTGGTAATTGTTGGGGGTGAGCAAGCGATGGTGGTGAGCCACCTTTCATCCTTTTCATATGTTGATGTTGATGAAACTGTTGGAACTACGTTTGAAGCTCTTTCTGTTGATGACAAAGCTGTTAAGAAGAATGAGTTGCCCATGTCTTCTTTGAAGGATGCTCTACATGTATTAAAGACTGGTCGATCTGATGGTTGGGGCCGAGTCATTGATGTGGTTGATAACCTGGGCAAAACTGGTTTAGACGTTACGCCTGGTACAGTCAGAAGAGATTTGAAGCGTATTAATGAGACCTTTCACAGCACCGGATTCATCCACAAGGATCACTCTACTGCTGCCATCATTGAAGATGATGAAGAAGAAGAACTTCCCAACTTCGTGACACATGGACAGATCTGCCAGAATTGGATATCTGTTGATGTTACCACTATTATTCATATTTCAAAGTAATTTGTCTTTGTTTCTTTCAAAAAAATCCTTTCACTCTGCCCAAGGTGAAAGTGAATTTGTGAGGGCTTTGTTTCAAATTTTATCATCAACAATAAAATGTTATTTTGTTTATCCATATTATGTTTTTTCCTTTTTGCTTTATTTCTGAAAAATGGTAACATAAAAAACCAAAAAAATAATAATAATGTGATAATCACTTTTATCTGCATGATACTTGCACTTCTTGTTCATATTCTAAAATCAAACATAAATCATTGTGCAGATTGATTGTTAAACCTATTGAAAACAATGACCCTATGCCCTCTCCCAACTTTGAGTTCCCTGTGTTTGGAGCTGAAGAAGAGGGTATTGAGGAGATTCCCGATGAAATTTCTCGGTTGCTTGAGCACGAGGAAAAGGCCATTCAGCCTCATGAAGAGCCGTTGGAATTGGTTAATTTGGGTTCAGATGATAATATAAAAGAAGTCAAGATTGGGGCATTGTTTCAGCCAGACGTTAAGAAGAGGATTGTGGAGCTTCTTAGAGAATATGTTGACGTGTTTTCTTGGTCCTATCAAGACATGCCTGGTCTTGATACTGATATTGTGGAGCACCATTTTCCATTGAAGCCTGAATGTCCACTTGTGAAATAGAAATTGAGGAGAACTCATCCTGACATGGCTGTGAAGATCAAAGAGAAGGTTCAAAAGCAGATTGATGCTGGTTTTCTTGTGACTTCTGAGTATCCTTAATGGGTGGCCAAAGAAAGATGGAAAAGTACGAATGTGCGTCGACTATAGAGATTGGAATAAAGCGAGTCCTAAAGATGATTTTCCACTGCCACACATTGACATGTTGGTAGATAATACTGCTAAATTCAGTATCTTCTCTTTTATGGATGGATTGTTTGGTTATAATCAAATAAAGATGGCACCCGAGGATATGGAAAAACAACATTCATTACACCCTGGGGAACATTCTGTTACAGAGTGATGCCCTTCGATTTGAAAAATGCTGGTGCAACGTACCAGAGAGCTATGACCACTTTGTTCCATGATATAATGCATAAAGAAATTGAGGTCTATGTGGATGATATGATTTGTAAGTCGAAGACTGAAGAAGATCATATTGAGTACTTATTGAAGTTGTTTCAACGTTTGAGAAAGTTTAAGCTCCGTTTGAATCCTAATAAATGCACTTTTGGTGTCTGTTCTGGAAAATTGTTGGGCTTTATTGTCAGCCAAAAAGGCATTGAAGTTGATCCTGGTAAAGTTAAAGCTATTCAGGAAATGCCTATTCCCAGAACAGAAAAACAAGTAAGAGGATTCTTGGGACGTTTGAATTATATCTCCCGATTTATATCCAATATGACTGCCACATGTGCGCCGATCTTCAAGCTTCTTCGCAAATATCAGGGTTGTGTCTGGACAGACGATTGTCAGAAAGCTTTTGAGAGGATTAAAGAGTATCTGCTTGAGCCTCCGATTTTGTCTCCCCCGTGGAAGGAAGACCTTTGATCATGTATTTGACTGTGCTGGAAGAGTCTATGGGCTGTGTTCTAGGTCAACAAGATGGATCTGGTCGAAAAGTGTTGGCCATTTATTATTTGAGCAAGAAGTTCACTGATTGTGAGTCTTGGTATTTAATGCTTGAAAAGACATGTTGTGCTTTAGCTTGGGCTGCCAAGCGCCTCCGCCAGTATATGTTGAATCATACAACTTGGTTGATATCCAAAATGGATCCAATCAAGTATATCTTTGAAAAGCCTGCTTTAACTGGGAGGATCGCTTGCTGGCAAATGTTGTTGTTAGAATATGATATCGAGTACCGAACTCAAAAAGCAATAAATGGAAGTGTTTTGGCTGACCATTTGGCACACAGCCAATTGATGATTATCAACTAATCAGGTTTGATTTTCCTGATGAGGATGTGATGTATCTAAAGGTTAAAGATTGTGAAGACCCATTACCTGATGAAGGGCCTGAGCCTGGATCCCGTTGGGGTTTGATTTTTGATGAAGTTGTTAATGAATATGGCAATGGTATTGGGGCAATAATTGTTACTCCTCATGGTTCTCACATTCCTTTCACTGCAAGGTTGATGTTCATTTGCACAAATGATGCGGCTGAGTATGAAGCGTGTATTATGGGATTGAAAGAAGCTATTGATTTAAGAATCAATATTCTTGATGTATACGGAGATTCAGCCCTAGTGATTAATCAGATTAAAGAAGAATGGGAGACACGTCAACCTTATTTGATTCCTTATCGAGATTATGCAAGAAGGTTGTTAACTTTCTTCAATAAGGTTGAGTTTCACCATGTACCCAGAGCAGCAAATCGAATGGCAGATGCCTCAGCAACTATATCCTCCATGATTTTGGTGAATCAGTGGAATGATGTGCCCAAAATTAATGTTATGCGGCTTGATAGACCAGCTCATGTATTTGCGGTTGAAGAGGTTGTTGATGATAAATTGTGGTATTATGATATTAAATGCTTTCTTCAAAATCAAGAGTACCCGCTTGAGGCATCCAAGAAAGATAAGAAGACTTTGAGAAGATTGGCTGGTAGTTTCTTCTTGAATGATGATGTGCTGTATAAAAGAAATTGTGACATGGTCTTGCTCAGATGTGTGGATAGACACGAAACAGACATGTTGATGAAAGAAATTCATGAAGGATCTTTTGGTACCCATGCCAATGGGCATGCAATGGCTAAGAAGATGTTGAGGGCAGGTTACTATTGGCTGACAATGGAATCTGACTGTTGCAAATTTGTGAAGAAGTGCCATAAGTTCCAGGTTTATGCTGACAAAATTCATGTTCCCCCAACTCCTCTCAATGTTATCTCTTCTCCAAGGCCTTTCTCCATGTGGGGCATTGATATGATTGGAATGATTGAGTCTAAAGCATCGAACGGGCACCGTTTCATATTGGTGGCTATTGACTATTTTACCAAGTGGGTTGAAGCGGCATCATATGCCAATGTGACCAAGCAAGTAGTGGTCCGGTTTATCAAGAACCAAATTATATGTCGGTATGGTGTTCTGAGCAAGATTATCACTGATAATGGGTCGAATTTGAATAACAAGATAATGAAGGAATTATGCGATGAGTTCAAGATTGAGCATCATAATTCTTCTCCTTACAGACCTAAGATGAATGGGGCTGTTGAAGCTGCTAATAAGAATATCAAGAAGATTGTTCAGAAGATGGTTGTTACATACAAGGACTGGCATGAGATACTCCCTTTTGCTTTGCATGGGTATCGTACATCCGTCCGCACTTCAACAGGGGCAACCCCTTTCTCTCTCGTTTATGGAATGGAAGCAGTGCTCCCGGTAGAAGTTGAAATCCCTTCTATGAGAGTTTTGATGGAAGCTGAATTGTCTGAGGCTGAATGGTGCCAAAGCAGATATGACCAGTTGAATTTGATTGAAGAAAAAAGAATGACGGCCTTGTGTCATGGCCAATTGTATCAACAGAGAATGAAGAAAGCTTTTGACAAGAAGGTTCGACCTCGTGTGTTTAGAGAAGGCGACCTCGTGCTCAAAAATATCTCCACTTTTACCAATGATTCTAGGGGCAAGTAGACTCCTAATTATGAAGGCCCATATGTTGTTAAGAGAGCCTTCTCTGGCAGTGCATTATTTCTTACAACTATGGATGGTGAAGAGTTCACTCGTCCTATGAATGTCGATGCAGTCAAGAAATACTTCGCCTAAAAAATAAAAGAACAACTTGCTAAGTTGAAAACCCGAAAGGGCAACTTAGGCAAAAATGAGCGTCTCGGTGGGCTGAAAACCCGAAAGGGCGGTCCAGGCAAAAATTAGAGACAAAAACAGAAATAATCATCCCGGTAGATTGAAAACCCGAGAGGGCAATCTAGGAAAAAGTTAGGGATTATGGCAAGTAACTGCATCTGGCCAGTCTTGATCATTTGAAAGCAACATTGTCTATCGAGGATTCTGCTTCAATCATCCACATCTGAAGTTTTGAGCACAAGGGAATTCAAAGTTGTTAGGGAGAATAGTGGTCATTGTATTTCAATGTAACCCTTTCCATGTATTTACCATTTTTCAAACTTTGTAATGATCCATGGAGTTACGCCATTTACGGACTACCATTCTATCAATAAAATTTGGGCCTCTGTCCCTTTATTTGCAATTCTTATTTTGTTTCTGTTTGCAAAATTTCATTTATTTTTGATGATGATTTTTGAAACAAAATGTGAATAATTGATTTAAAATTTTGAAATTATAAAAAAAAATTTCTTTTATTTATGAATATAAAAAAAAATGTCAACGGTTATTCCAAGAATGGTAGGATCAATGTTTTCCTCAGCAGAGTTCGTTCTCGCTCCTTTGGCAGAATTTATTGACAAATCCCCAATAGAGTTTGTTGATATTTCCTCAACAGAACTTGTTCCTATGAATGTAATCAGTTGTTGACAAGGTGATGGGTTTGTTATGATATGTTTAATTCATAAGGTCCAATACTGTTTGGTTTTTCCCCAGCTAGGTCTTGATTCGAATCTTCTCCAGCTGATTATGTTATGGTCAGGCAGTTGAGTAGTTTTAAGGTCGACATCTCCTTATTGGTAGTTCCCACGTAGAGATTCATTTTTGTTGTCTCCAGCAGAAATCATATGAGGAATCTTCACTCAGAGTTTTACCCTCTGGACATGTTGTTGTTGCTTTGGATGTCCCAGAACAGAGAGCGATGTTATTCTCTTCTAAGAAGCATTGACGTGGTGATCGCTTGTCATGTTTCATCTTGTCTTGTGGATGTTTTTCTCTCCAGGTCGTTCTACCCAGGGATTTATCCTTGATGATTCTCCAATGGAGGCAGTGTATTATCATTTCCAATCATAAAGCAGTGAGGTTAATTTCTAATTTTCCCCGGCAAGTCCAAGATGTACTTCTCTCTGGATTGTTTTTCAGAGATTTATCCTCCTAGTGAAGATTATGCATCATTACTGCGAACATTCCCCAGTGAAGTCGTTCATGATAACTATATTCAAGGAATATTGATATACTAGTCACCTGTTGGATTTTCTCTCATTCATGATGAGTATTGATCTAAAATCCCCACAGTTTGACCTTTTGCTGTTTTCCCAGTAAGTTCAGGATGCTTTGCTCAGAATTGATTAATCCTCTGACAATGTTCTCGTATGTCCAGTGGATCTGCCTTGTTTTCCCAGTGGATTTTTGCATAGTTGTTTATATGTCTACAATCCCCAGCGGATTCATTTTTTTTCTCCACAGCAGATCTCTTCATCCTTTTGAAATGGAAGTTTCGGTGAATCTTTATTATCCCTAGGAAGAATCAGAAAGTTTGGGTTGTTATGATTCCCCGACAGATTTCCTGCCATCCTTAAAGCAGAGTTTATATTGTTATCCTCTTTATGGATCATTGATGTTAGAAGTTTGATATTTGGGTTTCTCCCCAAGGAGTATCTTCCTTTCTCCAGCAAGATTTGAGCCTTGTAGTAGGATTTATTTTCCTTTGATGGCTTTTGTTTATCTCTTGCAGGATTTCTTCAGCTAAATGCCTAGAAGAGTTGCTAATGATATCTCCATCTTGTTGAGATTAGCCGAGTATTTAGTGGTGTTGTGGTGTTTATTCCACCCTCTGTTTACCCTTTATGTCTATTTTGTCAGCATATTCATACTCATAAGCATTGTATGCGCATTCATTTGTTGTGCATAACATGTTGTTGTTGCATTGTGCATTTTGCATTTGTGTTGGTGCTTCTTTGCTCTCTGGTGTTGTTATCCCCGTAGAGCATGTGTGTCCCCTCTCCAATTAGAGTGTCGACCCGTAAGCAGAAAAATGCCTATATTTGTTAATTCCCCCCTGAGTTTGTTTCTCGTGGAAGATTTTGATTCAGTTTCCTTCCCAGTTCATTATCTGGATGGAATTAATCCCCAGTCGAGATATATCCTCCTTGGGATGAGTCTTGTTTGACCGTTTCCCTCCAGCTTGTTCTTGGATTGAACTTTGGTCCCCCACAACATTTGTTTGGATTTCTAGGCTGTGGAAACCTAGATTGAGAGTGCATTTATTTTGCACCTTTGAGGATTCTGCACCCTTCAGCTGAAATTTGCGTATGATTCCCCTTTTGGAAGGTTCAATACTGTTTCGTGGCATTCCTTTATTTGAGAAGCCTAAGGCAATGCAGTTAATACCTTTTGTGACTCCAATGAATGGTAAGTCTCTTCGGTTAGACGGGACAGTTCGTTGTTGAGATTTTGTGACTCCGATGAATGGTAATTCTCTTCGGTTTAATGGGATAGTTCGTTGTTGAAATTTTGTGACTCCGATGAATGGTAAGTCTCTTCGGTTAGATGGTACAGTTCATTGTTGAGATTTTGTGACTCCGATGAATGGTAAGTCTCTCCAGTTTGATGGGACAGTTCGTTGTTGAGGTTTTGTGACTCCAATGAATGGTAAGTATCTTCGGTTGGACGGGACAGTTCGTTGTTGAGATTTTGTGACTCCAATGAATGGTAAGTTTCTTCGGTTAGACGGGACAGTTCTTTGTTGAGTTCTTGTTACTCCAATGAATGGTAAGTCTCTTCGGTTGGACGAGACAGTTCGTTGTTGAGGTTTCCTACTCGGATGGATGGTTAGTCTCTTTGGTATGCTAGAGATAGTTCATTGTTGAGATATTGATTTTCCCCAGTGGAGCCTTGCTGCGCTAGGTCTTCCCTGTTGAGTTATATCCTTGTTGTGTTGTGGTTTATTTCCATATACAGTTATCCCTAGTTTGAATCTTTTCCTCAGCTGAGTCCCAATAGTTGTGCGGCGTGCTCCCCGGCTGGTTGGTGGTCTCCTGTCATGTGTTTCCCTGATGGAGTTTCATTCTCCCGTTCTTCTTTTTGTTTATCTCCTGTGGCATTTTCTCCCCACAGTGGTCTTGTGTCTGCATATCATTTGCATAATCATATCATTTTGTGGTCTCTTAGGGCCAAAAATTGGGTTTATTGTTATATTTAAATCTCTTCTATCTCGTCGAGACAAAGATGTCAATCTTCTTATCTCTAGATAGAAGAAACTTAAATAGGAGCAGCTGTAATACCCTAATTTTTACCCCTAAGATCCCACATGTCATTTGCATTTCATGCCACAAACAAGATCACACATTGGTTCCCTCTTCTATAGGATTGTGCCTTGCAGGGATCTTTGGGTTTGTGTGTGTATGTTTGTTATTTGTTTATTTCTTAATTTGTTTATGTTTACTAACCATTAATTAAAATCCAAAAATATTTTGTTTTCTTTCACTAACATTTTCAGGGGAAGAACAGGTTAAAAATACCAAAAATCAGCCCTTTAGCTCAAACGAATTTCATCTGAACAAAGTCAAAGTTGATCTGCAATTAATTCAAGAATTATCTGATCAAGACTTTCCAAGATTTAATTGATTATTATTCAAGAGACTCCAAGGTTCAGGTGTTTATTTCCATGTCTTCTTTGACAAGCAAAGGAATCGAGCCGGAACCACAACAGTGCAACAAAATGCTCATTTTTCACAAATTTTGCAATGAGTAACTGGTTAGCAGATATGTGTAGCGAGTGATTTGGGACGTGGTTCTTAAGCACTGTCGCTCTTTGGGGGTTACTACAGGTCGATTCATTTTTTATCCTATTAAAGCTGACGAAGGAAGGGAAATAGATGTCTCCAATTAACCCTGCTTGCATACCGAGTTTAAACAGCGGTCTGTTAGGTTACGGATGCTATGTGGTAGTGGGGCCTCTCTTATGCTATTTTGACAGAATGACGGATTTATTCTATGGACAGGAAGTTAGGATTGATGTTTTTCAATTGATATGGGATTTAGGATTTTTGTTTAGTGTGCTCGCTAAGATTTTTCTTTCAATCTTATGCCTACGTATTCCCGTTTACCGAAACAGAGAAATTAGAGCGCTCGTAGTTCGTCCTATTGTATGGGAGGAAATGGTGTTTTGGTGTCTTGTTCAAAGCCCAAGACATGAAGCGAAAAGTGGTTTGTATCTTGTTCAAAGCCCAAGATGTGAAGCTGAAGGGTCTATTTGTATCTTGTTCGAAGCCCAAGATGTGAAGCTAAAAGGTGTTGTCTTTAGAGAGAATTTGTCATCTCTAAAGAGGGTCTGTTTGTCACAACTGTTTATAAAGGAGAATTACTTTAACCGGGATGTGTGAATCCGGCAATGCCATAATTTCCTTTATAGGGGATTTCCAACCTGAAGGAGAAGACTTTAACTCAGTGTAGAGCAGTGCCATCTTTCCTTAGGAATTTCTCATGCTAAAGGAAGGACAGTGGCATGGATGTAAATAATCTAGAGGCTTGCCGCTTACAGCGATTAGATGAAAGGGAAGGAGTTATTGATGTTTGGGTACTGCGAACGAGGCATAGCTTTGATGCTAAAAGGTTGATTAGATCAACTAGTGGTTTTCTTATACAAAGCCTAAGAGGAGGCTATCGACCCAACAAGAGGGTGATTTTTGTATGTCTCGTACGAAGCCCGAGAGAGTGTCTGAAAGGGTTGACTCTACAGGAGAATCTTTTATATGTGTCTTATACGAAGCCTAAGACGGAGGCTAAAGGTTGGACTCAACAAGAGTAACAAGAGAGTGTTTTGTATCTCGTACGAAGCCCGAGATGGAGGTTAAAAGGTTGACTCAACAAGAGAGTCTTTTATACTCAACAAGAAAGTGTTTTTGTATCTCATACGAAGCCCGAGATGGGGGCTAAAGATGGTTGACTCAACAAGAGAGTATTTTGGTATCTCGTACGAAGCCCGAGATAGAGGCTAAAAGGTGATTCTATTTCAGTTGAGTGACAGGTTCAGTATGTTGGTTAAGAGAAAATCAGTTCTTATATGAGTAACACTGTACTCATGGATTTGATCTGAGGATCGGGATTGTTTCCTGTTCTTTAAGGAAACGGGGAATCCAAAGGGTATTTGAGACTGTCCAAGTCTACGGGGTTCCTTCTTATTCTTGAAGGGTGCTTGAGAATGTCCTTGAGACTCAAGGAAATTAGACTGTCCAACTCTAGAGTTTTATCTTTTGTACTATGCTTAAAGAAACAGTAGTAGACTCTTGGAAAGACTGTTCTATTAAGATGACTAATTTCTGTTCCTATACCTTTAGGAGGTCATCGGGACAATTTGTACTAAGCCCAAGAGGAGGCTGGAAACTTTTAAGAAGCCGAGGGACAATTTGTACTAAGCCCAAGAGGAGGCTATCATTCCCGGAGGAAGAAATCATTTATACGAAGCCTAAGAGGAGGATGTGAATACTTCTAAGAAGCCGACGGGTCCTTGTACAATGCCCAAGATGAGGCGGGGATGCTTTTAGGAAGCCTGTGGGTCCCCAAACCCCGAGAAGTTCAAGACAGGCTATTCACAAAGAATAGATCAAGCCAGGAAAGTTCGAGAATTTGGAAGAAACTCATGGGATGTAATTCACGGAGAAGAGATCATCTCTGGGGAATAGAGTTTCTTGACAATTTCTACGGGTGCTTTTAAGAAGCCTGTGGGTCCCCAAACCCCGAGAAGTTCAAGACAAGCTATTCACAAAGAATAGATCAAGCTAGGGAAGTTCGAGAATTTGGAAGAAACTCAAGGGATACAATTCACGGAGAAGAGATCATCTCTGGGGAGTAGAGTTTCTTTGACAACTTCTACGGGTGCTTTTAAGAAGCCTTTGGGTCCCCAAACCCCGAGAAGTTCAAGACAGCCATTCACAAAGAATAGATCAAGCCAGGAAAGTTCGAGAATTTGGAAGAAACTCAAGGGATGCAATTCACGGAGAAGAGATCATCTCTGGGGAGTAGAGTTTCTTTGACAACTTCTATGAGTGACAGTCTGAGAAAGGGTTCAAAAAGAATCTGCCTTTCACATCTCCATATTGTTTAACCCCAAGAGGAGGGAAGACTGTGTCTGGTAATCCTATGGGGATCTAGTTTTGACTATTTAAGAGTGATCAACGGGCTTAATGCTAGACGTAGTTGTCGGGGAAACTCTAAATATCTATACTATTATTACACAGTCGATATGAGTTTATGAAAGAAGATTTACAGCGAAACAGCCCCACAATACAGTTATATGTATATGAAAGCGGTAAATGAAAGCGTATAAACACTTACTCGGTTGTAGAGCTTCTATGTTGTTTGGTTAGTTGTTCAACAAAGAAATATTGAAAACAATAGTATATTTCAAAATCAAAGGAGAAAGTGCTTTGAAAAAGAAAGATTTGGGGCTTACAGCTCAAGGAGAGGCCCAGGGTTTTATCAGTGATCGCACTGTTGAATTTGTACAGAGGGACTTATACAATAAGTAAGGCCCAAGAAAGGTTTTTTGTACAAAGGGATGGGTCTTACACTCTCTCAAGAGGCCCAAAAGGTTTAAAGAAAAAGAGTGGGGCTTATAACTCGAATGTAGGCCCAGATGATTTTTTGTTTGAAATGGCGACCGCGCCGAGATTTTCTTTAAACGCAAAGGAGCTTATACAATATCTGAGGCCCAAAGTTGTTTTGGTTAAAAGGGGATTAGGTCTTACAATTTATTAGAGGCCCAAAGAGTTTTGAATGGGTCTTATAGCTCGAGGAGAGGCCCAATTGATTTTTTAAAAGGCGACGATCGCGCCGTTTTCTTGTACAGAGGGACTTATACAATAAGTGAGACCCAAAATTGTTTGTACAAGGGGGTTTTGGGTCTTACACTCTCTCAAGAGGCCCAATTGATGATTGAAATTGATTTGTGAGGGTTGAATTAATCAAAAACCCTAATTTATTTCCAAAATGTATTTTAATTGAATAAAAATTCAATTAAAATGATAAAAAATTGTTTAACATGTGGGAAACAAATTATGATCTTGGATTAATGCTTCAAAAATCATGTTTTGCCCTACAAAATGATTAGAAGTCATTAAAATTTACAAAATCAAGAGGGAAGATATATTTTAAATGTCAAAATAATTAAAATATTAATTCTTTGCAAAAATATCAATTATATTAAATAAATAATATTTTTGGGATTTTTTGGTAAAATAAAATATTTTAACATTTTTGTGAATTATTAAAAAAAGAATCAACTCAAAATCATTAAAACTCAGAGAGAAATTAATTTTTGAATCAATTAAATAAAATCACAAAATTCAAATATTTGAATTTGAGAGAAATGGCGCCAAGAACAGCTGAAGAACACGCGTGTTTTTCAGCTTTGCCCAGATTTGCATTTTCTATCCAATCTCACTGAATACTTGATTATATCATGCAATCCACATATCAATATGCTCGTCTGAACCTCACGATCATGTTTATGACAATTAATTTCATTTAAATTAAGCATAAAACAAGAAATCATGACAAATCCTCAAGAACCCTAATTTCTGCATGAAGGTTGGGATTTTTGATACACGATTCAAACAAAGCAATTAATTGAGGGGAAACATTCCATGCATGATTATGAACATTTGGCAAAAGTATTGTGCGAGGAAATATGCATAGATTGAGAGATGACCAAGTTTAGGCTTACCTCTAGGTCGTGACAGCAAGTTCAAAATGATTTCTGAGTAGGAGGTGTTACAGATGAGTTGTGATGATCTGAACAGCTTCCCTACACCCTATGGAGTGTGTTTGAATGCTTGGACTTGATGGAAATTGGCTGGATCACTTCATGGCATCTCAATTGCAACTTGGTTAAAACCTTGAGCAATTGACTGGTGATTCTAAGAAATCAGTGTTCCAGGTGTTGTTTAAGTGTTTGATCAGCTCACATATGATGTATGTGAGGTGTGTGTGTGATTGGTTTGGTTGGAAAAGCTCTCAAACTCAAAACCCGATAGTGACTTGCCTTTGAAGGCAAAATTGGAGTGAAAGAAGAAATTTTGAGGAAAGCATATGTTTGATGGCTTTGGTGTACTCAAACTGATCACAATTGAGCTCTATTTATAGTAGAACAAGTTTTTTTTTGCAAGGAATAGTGAATGGCAACTGCTGAGTAGGGTTGGCCAATGTTGGCAAATGAAAATCCAAGTCTCCTCTAGCCATTGACTAGAGGTTAGGGCACAGGCTGCTGGTCTCCTTGGTCTTGGATAAGTCTTGACTGAATTCAGTTGCTAATAGCTCAGTCCATGCCACCTTGGTGCTTCCATTGAATGCTCCAATCCAAAATTGGAGTCTTGTCCCTATTTTAGACAATTCTAGGTTTGGCATGCTATTTCTTGTTCAAAGGAATTTGGAGGCTTGACTCAGTGATTGTCCCCTTTAGATTAAATTCTCAGATGTGTCCAAAGTGATGACAAGGCTTGGAATTGGCTGATTTTGGCAAATCGACGAAAAGTACAAAAATCTGCCTTGCCTTGGCAGATTTCAACAAGGCATCTTGCCAATGTCATATCTCATGGCTCAAGTTGAATTTGGTGATGTTCTTGGCCATTTTGGAAAGCCCTTATATGATACAACAACTGTTTGATCATATTTGGTTTTGATACTTTTTGGATCCAAGTGAAAAATGTCCCTACATTTGGAAAAAAGTAAGACAAATTCTGACTAAGTGAAATTTTCACTAAGTGTTGGAACAAAGTGACTTTTCTTGATTTTGATCACTCCATAACTCAAAATCCATGAGGAATTTGGGTATAGATCAGTGTGAAGCTTTTTTAGAGGGCAATGAGATCTACAAAGTTAGTACCTTTGTCACTTTTTTTCATAACTTAGAAAATTTTCTAAGTTTTTATGGTTACCCCTTTTACAAGTTATCCCACTTTCTTTGATTTTTCTTGATGAATTATGATTCAAATCATACATTAACATCATTTTAGGGTTAAAATTCCAATTTTGTGAAAAATCTCAAAAAGTCAAAGTTGACTTTTGTGCACAGTTGACTTTTTGTCAGATGAATTCCAAACTGTGCAATTCTTCAGGAAATCATGTCCTTGACCTAAATCAAACTTGATGGACATGTTCCATGGGTGTTATAGGGTATATTGAATCATGTCCTAGGGTTTGGGAGCATGTCCTGGTCAATAGTCAAAGGTACAGTTGACTTTTCTCGCAAAATCCTAACTGTGGTTCAGATGAAATTAAAACTTGTTGCTCAAGCTTCTTGGATCAATCCATTGTTCCAAATGGATCAATATGGTATATTAGAGACCCTCAAATCATGTCTTGAGGTCTTGGTTCATGATTTGTCCCAAAAGCCAACTTAGGGGTGAATTAGGTCAAGAAACCCTAATTCCTGATTTTTGATGTATACATCCCTTGAGGCAAAATTGACTTGATGATTGGGTCCATGAGGTTCCATGGAGTATATTAGGTTATGTTTTGGATCATTGGCTCATGCCCAGAGGAAAATTTCCAACTGTAGGCCCTGGTCGACCAAAACCCTAATTTGGTGACACTGGCGATCTTGAGGCTTGATCCACCTAGAAGGGAGCAACCTTGTGTTTAATCCTTGATGTGGGAGTCCTATTGATCCATTGTGGATGTTTGAGAGGTTTAGACAAGTTGAAGATCATGTCATTCCTTGATTGATCCTTTGTCTAAGAGCTCAGAGAGGGCTTGAAACCCTAATTTTGATTGTAGTGAATGCTCACCCATATTTGGGGAGACTAATGAGGCATAATGATACACCCATATTATGATGATGATTTTCACAATGATGGGAAATCTTAGTGGTCAAAATTTGGGGTATGACAGATGCCCCTATTTAATCTTCTTGGACCCAAAGGTGTGAATGACGAAGGTATTCGGGCATTCAGGGTGCAAGAGGATTAAATATAGGAATATCCGAAATTTTGATGGTGGTTATGAATGATGGCTTACGCATTCATCTTCTTTTGCTAAGCAATGATGCTTAGAAAAGGTAAACTTCCCCTCGATCCTGGTTTCCTGCCGAGGAACTGGTCTCAGTTGCTGAAATAAACTTCCCCTCGATCCTGGTTTCCTACCAAGGAACTGGTCTTAGTTTCTAATGCAAACTCCCCCTCGATCCTGGTTTCCTACCGAGGAACTGGTCTTAGTTTCTGATTTAAACTTCCCCTCGATCCTGGTTTCCTACCGAGGAATTGGTCTTAGTTTCTTTTGTCAATAAACTTTATTGACAAAGGACGCTATTCGTAGTGGTTTTCCTCAAACTTCTCACCGAATTTTCCTCGGGAGATGCCATTTGACGGAAAACGTTTTGATGTCAGACTTGCTGGGGAACCCAATCGTCTGAGTTGTAGAGGTGCACAAACTTCTCTGTTGGAGACGCCATTTGTTTCTACTGGGGGAAATGAGTCTCTTGAGAGACTGCCTTCGTTTGGGGTATTACATCATACTTTTCTCAGAGATCTTCTCGGAGAAATGCCATATGATGGGATCAAATTTTGAGGTACTGATGACCTTTTCATCAGCGGTTTTTTCGGAGAAAAACTGCTGGATTGTCGAATCTTTTGTTAAGAGGCTTTCTCTAGGGATTTTCCTTAATCCGGGAAAGCAAGGATATCATCTTCAATGACGAAGAGTGACATTTGTTGAAGGTTCTCTGGTCTTTCAGAGGTTCAAGTTATCAAAGTGGTCGAGGAGCCAACTTCATTCCAGAAATAAACTGGAGGAGAGAGATTGTTCAGACACAGCATTTCCTGATGAGGACCAACTGATAACTCGATTGAGAGGACTTTTTTATCATCAGGGGATAAGACCGACTAGAGTGATAGTGATGCAATATGAAATGTGAATGCAAATCAATAATGCATGATGTATGTATGTTTATGCTGACAAAACTGACGCGACATACAAACTAAAAGATGAACATGACTGGATACTAGGCCACATTTCTACATTGCTTAGGAGAAGTAGTCCTCGCGGGGAACTATATTGGTCGGGCTTAGGAGATGATAACTCGGCCGAGGCGTGTCAGACGAAACAATGTCTCTGACACAGTTGATCCCTTCATTCAGGCGTACTGGGTTAGAAGGAGTACTTTGATTCTGCACTTTGAAGTTCAATTGCTTTCGGGGAAGCAACCGATGTTCTTTCGATGTTCAATAGTCAAAAGAAATTGCCATATTTATTTTAAAGCAGAAAAAGTTTTACAAGTAAATTCATTTTTATTTTATTTCAAGAATCGTTAATCATATCAAAATGTCGTTCTGTAAAGCTAAAACAAATGAGAATTACAAACAAAAGTACAAGGGCTTAAATTTTATTGATAAGAGGGAGATCAACCTAACGCGTGATTCCAAAGAGTATTTACAAAGTTTAGAAAATGGTAATTTACAGGGAAAAGGGCTACGTTGAAACATAACGACCACTATCCTTCTACCAACTTTGAATTCGGGACATCCTGAGCTTTTGTCGAAGATGACCTTGACTGGAGTTTTCCTCCGATGGATGGTGTAACTGCTGCTGAGGGACTTGCCTCTATTGAACATAGTTACTTGCCATTATCCCTAACTTTTGCCTGGATTGTACTCTGAGGTTTCCAATCCACCGGGATGATTTTTTTTTATTTTGTCTTTAAGTTTTGCCTGGACCGCCCTTTCGGGTTTTCAATCCACCAAGACGTTTTTTTTGGGCGAAGTATTTCTTGACTACATCAACGTTTGTGGGGTAGGCAAATTCCTCTCCGTCCATGGTTGCAAGTCTTAAGGCACCGCCTGAGAAAGCTTTCGTGACCACATAGGGGCCATCATAATTCGGGGTCCACTTGCCCCGAGAATCAGTGAGAAATAATTGTATCTTCTTGAGCACAAGGTCTCCTTTCCTGAAGACACGGGGTCGAACCTTTTTGTCGAATGCCCTCTTCATTCTTTGTTGATACAACTGACCGTGGCATAGTGCCATTATCCATTTTTCTTCGATCAGATTCAGTTCGTCGTGTCGACTTTGACACCATTCAGCCTCTGCAAGCTTAGCTTCAATCAATACCCGTATTGATGGGATCTCTACCTCGATGGGGAGCACTGCCTCCATGCCATACACTAGAGAGAAAGGGGTTGCCCCTGCTGAAGTGCGGACATACGTCCGATAACTGTGAAGCGCAAAGGGTAACATCTCGTGCCAGTCTTTGTAGGTTACAACCATATTTTGAACAATCTTTTTGATGTTTTTGTTTGCCACTTCTACCGCTCCATTCATCTTTGGTCGGTAGGGAGATGAGTTATGGTGTTCGATCTTGAACTCTGCGCACAACTCTTTCATCATCTTATTGTTCAAGTTAGATCCATTATTAGTAATGATCTGGCTCGGAACACCATAACGGCAGATGATATTGCTTTTGATAAATCGGACCACCACTTGTCGGGTTACATTAGCGTACGACGCTGCTTCGACCCACTTAGTGAAGTAATCAATGGCTACCAGGATGAACCGATGTCCGTTAGAAGCCTTGGGCTCAATCAAGCCAATCATGTTGATTCCCCATATGGAAAAAGGCCACGGGGAAGAGAGAACTTTGAGATGCGTTGGCGGTACATGAATTTTGTCGGAGTATATCTAACACTTGTGACATCTCCTCATGTACTTGTAGCAGTCGGACTCCATGGTCAATCAGTAGTACCCTGCTTTTAGAATTTTTCTCGCCATTGTGTGTCCGTTGGCATGAGTGCCAAAGGATCCTTCGTGAATTTCTTTTATCAGCATGTCTGCTTCTGGTCTGTTTTCACATCGGAGCAAGACCATGTCAAAATTTCTCTTATAGAGTGTATCACCGCTCAGAAAGAAATTGCCTGCCAGCCTTCTGAGGGTTTTCCTATCTTTTCTGAATGCCCCAGGAGGGTACTCTTGTTTTTGAAGGAAGCATTTGATATCGTGGTACCAAGGTTTGTCATCTATGACTGCTTCAATCATGAAGATGTAAGCGGGCCTTTCAAGGCGCATTATGTCGATCTTAGGTAGGTCGTTCCATTGACCTACACTAATCATGGAAGAGAGAGTGGCTAAGGTGTCAGCCATGTGATTCCCATCACGAGGGATGTGATGAAACTCGATTCTGTTGAAGAAAGGTAACAACCTTCTTGCATAATCTTTGTAAGGAATCAGTCCTGATTGGTATGTGTTCCAATCTCCTTTTATCTGATTGATAACCAGGGCTGAGTCGCCATATACGTCCAAGTTTTTGATCCTTAAATCAACCGCTTCTTCAAGACCCATATTACAAGCTTCGTATTCGGCCTCGTTGTTTGTACATTTGAACATAAGTCGAGCGGTGAAAGGAATGTGGGTACCCTGAGGGGTAATAATTATTGCCCCAATTTCGTTTCCATAATGATTAACTGCTCCGTCAAAGATAAGTCCCCACTGGGAACCTGGTTCTGGCCCTTCACTGGGTAGCGGTTCATCGCAATTTTTCATTTTTAGATACATGACATCTTTTTCTGGGAAGTCAAATCCGACTGATTCCTGATCGTCGATCGGTTGATGAGCCAAATGATCGGCTAAAATACTTCCTTGAACGGCTTTTTGAGCGTGGTACTCTATGTCATATTCTGATAACAACATCTGCCAACGGGCGATTCTTCTTGTGAGAGCAGGTTTTTCAAATACATACTTGATTGGATCCATCTCAGAGACCAACCAAGTAGTGTGACGAATCATGTACTGGCGCAGACGTTTGGCTGTCCAAGCCAAAGCACAACAAGTTTTCTCGAGCATCGTGTACCGAGTTTCAAAGTCGGTGAACTTCTTGCTTAGATAGTAAATGGAAGACTCTTTCCTTTTGGTTTCGTCCTGTTGGCCAAGTACACACCCCATTGAGTCTTCCAAGACTGTGAGGTAGATGATCTGTGGCCTTCCTTCCACTAGAGGTGATAGAATAGGAGGATTCAACAGATATTCCTTAATACTGTCGAAGGCAGTTTGGCAGTCATCTGACCAAACGCAATCCTGATTCTTTTTGAGTAACTTGAAAATCTGCGCACATGTGGCAGTCATGAGGAATATGAATCTGGAGATGTAGTTCAAACGTCCCAGGAATCCTCTGACTTGTTTTTTAGTTTTCGGAGAAGTCATTTCTTGAATGGCCTTGACCTTGTCAGGATCAACCTTAATTCCTTTCTGGCTGACGATGAACCCTAAGAGTTTCCCCGAGCAGACACCGAAGGTGCACTTATTGGGATTCAAGCGGAGTTTGTATTTTCTCAAACGTTCGAATAGTTTTGACAGGTGGGTCACATGCTCCTCTTCTGTCTTGGATTTTGCAATCATATCATCGACATATACCTCGATTTCCTTGTGTATCATGTCATGAAAAAGAGTAGTCATGGCCCTTTGATAGGTTGCCCCGGCGTTCTTCAAACTGAACGGCATTACGTTGTAACAAAATGTACCCCATGGGGTGATGAATGAAGTTTTCTCCATGTCTTTCGATGCCATTTTGATCTGGTTGTAGCCCAAGAATCCATCCATGAAGGAGAAAACTTTGAACTTTGTTGTACTGTCAACCAGCATGTCAATGTGCGGTAAAGGAAAGTCATCCTTTGGACTTGCCTTGTTTAGATCCCTGTAATCAACACACATTCTGACTTTTTCGTCCTTTTTTAGAATGGGTACGATATTGGCTAACCATTGAGGATATTCTGATGTGGCGAGGAAACCCGTGTCAATCTGTTTCTGTACCTCCTCTTTGATTTTGATGGCCATGTTCGGGTGAGTCCGTCTCAACCTCTGTTTTACTGGCGGACATTCCGATCTTAACGGTAAGTGATGTTCCACGATGCTGGTATCCAACCCTGGCATGTCCTGATAGGACCAAGCGAATACATCGGGGAATTCTTTGAGAAGCTTTATCAAACTCTCTTTGGCAGTTGGACCGAGCAGTGCCCCAATCCTGATTTCTTTTCTCTCTTTTTCTGAACCCAAGTTTACCATTTCCAACGGCTCTTTGTGAGGTTCAATGGACTTTTCCTCTTGTCTGAGTAATCGGGAGATCTCTTCTGGAATTTCGTTGTCAACTTCTTCTTCAGCCCCAAATACCGGGAACTCAAAGTTGGGAGAAAGCATCAGATCGTATGTTTCAACGGGGTTTAAAACAAGCAATCTGCATGACGGTATGATTCGTGTTTAGAAGAGATAGAGAGAATGCAAAAGTGTGTGCAGTGTATTTTTTATTACTGCTTGTTTTTATTATTGAATTGTTTTTTAGGATTACCATTTTCTGAGAAAAAGCAAAAAGAGAAAACAACAATTAATGCGGAATTACAGAACGACGTTATTTTATTAATGAACAAGTCGATTCTTGAAACTACAGTCCTATAAGAC
The DNA here is from genome assembly GCA_022829125.1 of Lathyrus tuberosus. Taxonomy (NCBI): domain Eukaryota; kingdom Viridiplantae; phylum Streptophyta; class Magnoliopsida; order Fabales; family Fabaceae; genus Lathyrus; species Lathyrus tuberosus. Next base: position 2,293,454 of record JALAZF010000552.1, on the reverse strand, counting down.
AAAACTCTGTCACTTTGGGCAAAGCGAAGAGGGAAAATTTACAGAAAGAGAGCCCTATCAAAACATCCGTTTCACCTGGGCAGGGTGAAAGGTTAAAGATGGCAATTACTTTGACTTATGAACAATCTTCGGAACATCGACAGCAACCCATTGGCGGCGAACTCCTCGGTGAATCACAAAGTCTGGTACCTTCCTTGATTTGTCTTCAGTAATAACGCCGATTTCTGGTGGAGCAGGATCATTGGAATCTGTCTCCCAGGCAGAATTGTCGTAGGAGGATTCCTCAGTTGTATTTTGCATAGCATTTGTGCTCTCAGTTGTATCTCCCCATCCAGTTGGCTGGATATCTTCGAGCCTGATACGAGAGCTTTCGGGAGTGGTGTACTTGACCATATAGTCGTATTTTCCACTCGGTTATCCCAAGGTGTCCCACACTTCTTTGGCACTGGAGGAGTCATCCCTCTCGATGACGTTGACCTCGGGAAAGGCATAACTAATGAATTCTAGTCCTGCAAACGTTGCAAATTCATCGTCATGTTGAGTAGTTTCTGAATGACCTGAGTGTTGATCCCATGACATGGCGGGGACACAGGTATTCTGTTCAATGATGCTTAGCTGAGTTTCATTACTCGGCTGACTTTCTGGCCCCAAGTCTCCTGGGTAAGGCTGCCACATTGGCAGGCCATCCATCGGGCCATAGTAATTATGGTCAAAGTTGTCTTTCATCAGAGTGTCCTCCTCTAATGAATTTGGCGGAGCACGACATCCTTCCGGATCACAACCTCCGTATATCATTTTGACATCTGACCGTGGTATAAATCTCGGACTCTGTGCGGGATAGAAAAATGGCGTAGGTACCTCTTCCTGAGACATATAACCGTCCTTGTTAAGACAGTACTTCCATTCTTCATCTGTGTCGGAGGAATCCTCCTCATTGATACCATGGATTGCCTGAGGCACTGGGTGAAGGAAACCTCCACTGTGGAAGAAGTCCTGAATGGGATGAAGACTTTCATTGCTGGAAGCTGTCCGGGTACAGGTTGCAGAAAAACCAAGACCCTTCTTTGTTGTATTTCTAGTAGGAATGACAAGTTGTCCCCATCCTGTTGTGTCGGTACTCTCGACTGCTTTAATAGCATCTTTGTATGAGGAAATCGAAGTTCCTCTTCCGGGTTGATCGTCCTTGTGTAGGGAAAGCTCTTGGAACTGGGTTCCGATTATCCCTTTTGGTTCCACACAAGTGGATGACGATAAATTGCTGACGAGCAAGGCCTATTCCCCACAGACTGTGATGAGTTGGCCGTTCTGAACGAACTTTAGCTTTTGGTGGAGGGTTGAAGTGACCACTCCAGCCTGATGTATCCAAGGTCTTCCTAATAAACAACTGTACGTTGCCCAGATGTCCATGACCTAGAAGGTGACTTGGAAAGTGTGAGGACCAATAGTTTTGGGAAGGTCAACTTCACCGATAACCATTTTTCTGGATCCGTTGAACGCTTTGACGACGACCTCGCTGGTTCTCATCGGAGGGCCTTTGAATGATAATTGCATCAAAGTGGACTTCGGCATAACATTTAGGGCTGAACCTGTGTCTACCAGTACACTGGCTAAAGCATCGTCCTGGCAGTTGACTGTAATGTTGAGCGCCATGTTATGACGGCGACCCTCTTCTGGTAATTCCTCATCACTAAATCCCAAATTTTTGCAGGAAGTGATGTTAGAGACAATACTATCAAACTGTCTGATTGTTACATCCTGTTCTACAAAGGCTTTCTCCAAGACTTTCTGTAGAGCCTCTCGGTGCGCTTCTGAACTGAGCAACAATGATAATACCGAGATCTTTGAAGGAGTTTGTAATAGCTGATCAACAATGTTGTATTCACTCCTTTGGATGAGCTTCAACATCTCATCATTGTTTTTCGAAAGGTCGGGATTACTGGATTGACCGACTGATGGATCGGGAGCTTCTGTCTGAAGTTTCTTTTCTTTGTTGGCCTCTCCAACTCCTCTGTTGAAGATTCTACCACTCCGTGTTACTCGACTGATGTCTGCAATATTCACGACGGAGGGTAATGGAATTTCCTTTCCATTCTTGTCTGTTGTTGCACCGTATTTGTAAGGGATAGCCTTAGTTGATTCATACGGTAATGGTCCCGGTAGATAGATGAATATGGGAGCCTTCTGGTTTTTCTGATCATCATAAGTAATCTCGATCCATTCTCGGTTGGGAACTCTCGATTCGTCAAGTAGAGGGGTAATGGAAAAAACATTCCTGGTCCTCTGATGATCAGAGATTACGACAACATCCTCAATTTGATTGACAAGGTAGTTCGGCGACCGATTGATGGGTCCGGAACCCGGATATAGGCGAATCTCTCCACGATCCACCTGCCCCTGGAGAGCTGCTCGCACAAGGTAGCACCCTTGGTTACTTTCCGAACAGACTCCACAACATTCATAATTATGTAGTGGCACCTGGCCACGCCCACTTTGAATACAATGTAACCTCACTAGGTTAGCTTCCATAAGTCGGACATCCTGACTTTGACGCCGAGTAGGATTCCTGTTATTGATACTAATTTGCTGAGTATCTTCATCCATGTAGATTGGCATCCACTAATGATTTAACAGGTGCTGAAGTGCGTCTTAGACAAGGGCACATCCCTGATCGTTTTCGCAACCTGCTTTACAGCTTTGGTAATTATGTGATATCAGGAATCCGAGTCAGAGCTGTTCAGCATGCAACTCTACCAGGTTGGTATTCATCACACGAATATCAAAAATATAAACCATGTTGATCTGATAGGGATTCCTATCATGGTAGTCCTGGATCCATCCAAGATCCATCTGATGCTGAAGGGCCTCCTGTGTGAAAGAGCATCCCTGTTTGTTTACCGAGCAAGTCAGACAAGAACTGTAATCGTGCCGTGGCAGATCATGATACTGGCTTTGCCTAGAATGCATTGCCACCAGGTTGACATTCATCACACGGATGTCGTGGTTCTGAATGACGTTGGAATTTGTATAGACCATGTTAACTCCACGAACTCAGTGCTCTTGGATCCATCTGAGATCCATCTGTTCCTGTAGCGCTGATTGCCCTACAGAACACCCTCGATTGCTTTTAGAGCAGATATCACACTGATGATAATTATGAGGTGGCACATGGCCATATCCACTCTGTCTACAATGTATCTTGACCATATTGGTCCTTAACAAGAGTACATCATGAATTTGATAGACGTTGTTAAATTCTTTCTCAATCAGGTTGACTGCAGCTTTCTCATGTTGAGGCAGCGGGTTCGTGAGAACATTGGGATTCGTATCTTTGAAAGATAAGAGCCCGCTCCTAACAAGCTTTTGCACGTCGGATTTGAAATTGAGATAATTCTCTATGTTATGCCCTGGACCTCCTTGATGATAAGGGCAAGTCTGATCCGCTTTGAACCAAAAAGGCAGATTTTCTGGCACTGTGAGAGGAGACTTAGTCTGGATGTGCCCCTTAGCCAGTAGTAACAGAAATAGTTCTGCGTATAACATGGGTATAGGGTCGAACCCTGGTGGCCGCGTTGTACGGTTGTTATTGTACGGAGGACGAGCCTGTTGAAGAGGTTGTTGTGTCCTTTGCTGATTAGGTTGGCTCTGCGTAACCTGAGGTTGATACGTAGGAATAGGCGCAGGGCTGATAGCAGGAGTTACAGCTGCTACCGGTTGATAACGTCGCCTTTGCTTTCCGAGAGAGATATTCCCAATATCTTGCTCTTTTTTCTTAGGGAGAGCACTACCGTATCGTTTTGTACTACTTGATGATCCAGCGTCTTTAACTAAACGTCCTTCTCGGACAGCTTCCTCAAGACGCACTCCCATACAGACCATTTCGGTGAAGTCACTGGGTGCACTGGTGACCATTCTGTCGTAGTAAAACGAGCTTAAGGTCTTTAAGAAGATTTTTATCATCTCTTTTTCCTCAAGAGGTGGACAAATTTGGGCAGCAATTTCACGTCATCTCTGAGCGTACTCCTTAAAAGTTTCCTTGTCCTTTTGTGACATCGATCTGAGTTGATCTCTGTCGGGTGCCATGTCCAGATTGTATTGATATTGTTGGACGAAGGCAGTGCCAAGATCTTTGAAAGTGCTGATCGTAGCACGGTTTAAACCCATGTACCATTTTAAGGCGGCACCGGTTAAACTATCCTGAAAGTAGTGAATCAGTAGGTCCTGATTCTCCGTCTGAGCTGACATTCGCCGAGCGTACATCACCAGATGGCTCTGAGGGCAAGAGTTACCCTTGTATTTTTCAAAGTCGGGCACTTGGAACTTGTGCGGAACTTTCACATTGGGGACCAAGAAGAGGTCTGCGGCATCCTTTCCAAATAAATCCTGACCGCGGATGGCTTGCAGTTCCTTCTGCATTTCCAAGAACTGTTCCTGGAACTCATCCATTCTATCGAACATAGTTTCCTTCTTACCAGAAGGGATCGGTGGAATCTATCCTTCCGGGACAGTGTGCACCACAGGGGGTGGTACCGTGACTACGGCAGTGAATCTTGGCGTTTCCCGAAGTTTGTAACCTTCAGGAGTCTTCAATATGCCTCTGGCACCTTCGCTTTCCCGAAGTTTGTAATCTTCAGGCCCAGCGGGTTCTGTTATGATTCCCTGATCTTCAGTGATCGGAGGAACATATCCCTCTGGGATATAGTTAACAGGCATGCCCCAAGGATGTTCTTTCAGAATTTGATACCTAGGATCATACTTCTCCACTATGGGCGTTGAGGTGATCTCTGAGATCACAGTTCTTTGTAGCTGAGCTTCTGCCATGGCTTGCATGTCGTTACGAAGCTTTCTCATATCCTCTCTCAGAGAGTCGATCTCTTCTTTCAACTCTCTGTTCTCTTCCTCACGATCATCCATCCTTTTCTGATGATTGGCCCGAGTATTGTACGAATGAGACAGTTTGACTCAAGAACCGAGACAGAAACGTGAGATTCGTAGGTAAGAAGAATACGCGATGTGAGAATGATGAATGCAATGATTATATTTAATTGTTTTTTGGTTTAATCAAAATAATCTTCGACAATTAGATTGCAAATATCAAACAGTGGGGAAACCCCTTTTTATTGAATTCAAAGGATTACAGAAATGGAAATACAGTAGATTACAAGGTGCAGAAACAGAAACCTAAGCTAATGGGTCCCGAGTCCTCTCTGAAGAGAAATCAGGTGCTGACTCTGGTATTTTCCTTTTCTTTGACCGGGGCTCTTGGGCCGTTGTCGGGTTGTCATTCCTTTTCCAGGTGAAAGGAGTGAGCAAATTTCTTTGGTCATCTTGATTCTCTACAGCATGTTGCTCCAAAATTTCAATCAGAGCATCTTTCTCTCTCAGTAGTTGCTGTATTTTGATGCACTCCACGTTGAGGGTACGGTACTTGTTCTTCCAAGACCTTCTCTCCCGCTGAACTTTGTTGAGGGTAGCCTGGAGTTTTTCCGTTTCAGTCATGAAGTACATGACAGACTCCCTTGGCAGAAGAACTCCGTGACGAGGATAAGGCATCTTTAGGTTGAGAGCTCTAGTTTGTACCCAATGGAGGTAAGGCTCCACCGAGACACAATCCAGTTTTCCTAGAGACTCTCGTCCTTTCTTATGAACATGTTTCCAAGCGTGCAATATTTCCATCTTTAGTGCTCTGTCATTTTCTCCTTCCTTGAAGAAAAGACCTTCCAGATGAGCATTACGCAGGACATGCCACATCGGGTATCAAAATTGACGATGAACCAATACCGGATGGTAGTTGATTCCTCCCTTAGTTCCTATAAGGGGTACGTTGGGGAAGTTTCCACAACGATCAATGATCCTTATTCCATCATAAATCCTATTGCACCAATCAATGTCAGAGTTGGTGAGAGACATGATTTTCTGCGACCAGCGTAAGGCACTCTTATGATCCCAAAAAGCAGCAGATTTAGGAAAATGGGAGATAAACCATTTGTAAAGCAAAGGTACACAACATGTGATCTCCCCTCCACTGTACAAATTCCCTAAGTGTACAGAATGATACGCATCCGCGAGCAAAGTTGGTACAGGGTTTCCAATGAGAAAAACCTTAATGGCGTTGATATCGACGAAGTTATTAATGTTGGGCAACAGAAATAATCCGTAGGTGAGTAAAAAAAAGATGCTTTCAAAAGCAGTCCCGTTCCCTATACTAGAAAAGTACAGAGCTTTTTTTGTTAAGAATTGGGTTGGCAAACCTTGGGTGCCACCCTTGGTAGTCATGTGAGTCCTGACCTCAGACTCGTCCAAATGAATTGCTCTTGCAATGGTCTGATTCTTTGGAATTTCCTCCAGTCCAGAAAATGGAGCTTGATCGGTAATGTGTAGATCAATCATATGAGAATATTCCTCCAGCGTTGGTGCTAGCTGGTAATCCGGGAATGTAAAACAATGATAAACCGGATCATAGAACTGAACGAGTACATCCATAATTCCTTCAATCACATGGATTCTTAGCAGAGGTAGCAGACCTCCGTACGTGGCTCTGAAGGCCTCTTGGTTTGTTATCATCCTCGCTAAACCTCTTAAATCCTCTAGTTTTGGAACCTTGAAGGTGTACTTATAAGTTCTCCTTCTACCGAAATCCATTAGCGTAATCCTTTTCTCTGACATTTGCAATCACAGTCTTAGTTTAATTTGAAAAAAAAACAGAGAGACTAGAAGAGAAAATTTTTCTTTGTTTTAATGTTTCTTAGATGAATGCATGAATGCAGCACACACAAACATGGAAAAAACATGGGGTCAAAGGGTCGTTGTCATGGAGTCAAGGCTCTACCCATCCCAAAGGTTTACTAACGATTTTTGTACCTGTCTCTCTTCATCATCAACTCTTGTCAAGAAAACACCAGCGGGTCGGGAGCCGTGCTAGGTGATGTTTTTTTGAAGAGTCCTCATAAAAGGGTGGCATCGCATGACGACTATTTTCGATAGTCTCTGCGCCACTAAAGGGGTTTCTCCTAGGTGTATACTCAATCTTTCCACACGCGGCATCACATGCATTCCCATTAGCGGAAAAATAAACACATATATCATTTAGGAAAAGCAGTATATATATTTGTCCTAATGTCCTAGACTTTTAAAGCTATGAATCCTACGTTCCTGACAGAAAATGGCTCCCCAGCGGAAACGCCATTCTGTGGTTTCGACAGAAGAGATGAAAAGAAAGAAGAAAAACAGAGAGGGGCCCCACGGTGGGCGCCATTTTTCTGTAGCGAGCGATTTTGGACGTGGTTCTTAAGCACTATCGCTCCTTGGGGGTTACTACAGGTCAATTCATTTTTTATCCTATTAAAGCTGATGAAGGAAGGGAAATAGATGTCTCCAATTAACCGTGCTTGCATACCGAGTTTAAACAGCGGCCTGTTAGGTTACGGATGCTATGTGGTAGTGGGGCCTCTCTTATGCTATTTTGATAGAATGACAGATTTATTTTATGGACAGGAAGTTAGGACTGATGTTTTTCAATTGATATGGGATTTAGGATTTTTGTTTAGTGTACTCGCTAAGATTTTTCTTTCAATCTTATGCCTACGTATTCCCGTTTACCGAAACAGAGAAATCAGAGCGTTCGTAGTTCCTCCTATTCTATGGGAGGAAATGGTGTTTTGGTGTCTTATTCAAAGCCCAAGACATGAAGCGAAAAGTGGTTTGTATCTTGTTCAAAGCCCAAGATGTGAAGCTGAAGGGTCTATTTGTATCTTGTTCGAAGCCCAAGATGTGAAGCTAAAAGGTGTTGTCTTTAGAGAGAATTTATCATCTCTAAAGAGGGTCTGTTTGTCACAACTGTTTATAAAGGAGAATTACTTTAACCGGGATGTGTGGATCCGGCAATGCCATAATTTCCTTTATAGGGGATTTCCAACCTGAAGGAGAAGACTTTAACTCAGTGTAGAACAATGCCATCTTTCCTTAGGAATTTCTCATGCTAAAGAAGGGGTAGTGGCATGGATGTAAATAATCCAGAGGCTTGCCGCTTACAGCGATTAGATGAAAGGGAATGAGTTGTTGATGTTTGTGTACTGTGAACGAGGCATAACTTTGATGCTAAAAGGTTGATTGGATCAACCAGTGGTTTTCTTATACAAAGCCTAAGAGGAGGCTATCGACCCAACAAGAGGGTGATTTTTGTGTGTCTCGTACGAAGCCCGAGAGAGAGGCTAAAAGGGTTGACTCTACAGGAGAATCTTTTATATGTGTCTTATACGAATCCCAAGACGGAGGCTAAAGGTTGGACTCAATATGAGTAACAAGAGAGTGTTTTGTATCTCGTACGAAGCCCGAGATGGAGGCTAAAAGGTTGACTCAACAAGAGAGTCTTTTATACTCAACAAGAGAGTATTTTTGTATCTCGTACGAAGCCCGAGATGGGGGCTAAAGATGGTTGACTCACAAGAGAGTCTTTTAGTATCTCATACGAAGCCCGAGATGGAGGCTAAAAGGTGATTCTGTTTCAGTTGAGTGACAGGTTCAATATGTTGGTTAAGAGAAAATCAGTTCTTATATGAGTAACATTGTACTCATGGATTTGATCTGAGGATCGGGATTGTTTCCTGTTCTTTAAGGAAATGGGGAATCCAAAGGGTATTTGAGACTGTCCAAGTCTACGGGGTTCCTTCTTATTCTTGAAGGGTGCTTGAGAATGTCCTTGAGACTCAAGGAAATTAGACTGTCCAAGTCTAGAGTTTTATCTTTTGTACTATGCTTAAAGAAACAGTAGTAGACTCTTGGAAAGACTGTTCTATTAAGATGACTAATTTCTGTTCCTATACCTTTAGGAGGTCGTCGGGACAATTTGTACTAAGCCCAAGAGGAGGCTATCATTCTCGGAGGAAGATATCATTTATACGAAGCCTAAGAGGAGGCTGTGAATACTTCTAAGAAGCTGACGGGTCCTTGTACAACGCCCAAGAGGAGGCGGGGATGCTTTTAGGAAGCCTGTGGGTCCCCAAACCCCGAGAAGTTCAAGACAGGCTATTCACAAAGAATAGATCAAGCCAGGAAAATTCGAGAATTTGGAAGAAACTCAAGGGATGCAATTCACGGAGAAGAGATCATCTCTGGGGAGTAGAGTTTCTTTGACAACTTCTACGGGTGCTTTTAAGAAGCCTGTGGGTCCCCAAACCCCGAGAAGTTCAAGACAGGCTATTCACAAAGAATAGATCAAGCCAGGAAAGTTCGAGAATTTGGAAGAAACTCAAGGGATGCAATTCACGGAGAAGAGATCATCTCTGGGGAGTAGAGTTTCTTTGACAACTTCTACGAGCGACAGTTTGAGAAAGGGTTCAAAAAGAATCTGCCTTTCACATCTCCATATTGTTTAACCCCAAGAGGAGGGAAGACTGTGTCTGGTAATCCTGTGGGGATCTAGTTTTGACTATTTATGAGTGATCAACGGGCTTAATGCTAGACGTAGTTGCCGGGGAAACTCTAAATATCTATACTATTATTACACAGTCGATATGAGTTTATGAAAGAATACTTACAGCGAAACAGCCCCACAATACAGTTATATGTATATGAAAGTGGTAAATGAAAGCGTATAAACACTTACTCGGTTGTAGAGCTTCCATGCTGTTTGGTTAGTTGTTCAACAAAGAAAGATTGAAAACAATAGTATATTTCAAAATCAAAGGAGAAAGTGCTTTGAAAAAGAAAGATTTGGGGCTTACAACTCAAGGAGAGGCCCAGGGTTTTATCAGTGATCGCACTGTTGAATTTGTACAGAGGGACTTATACAATAAGTGAGGCCCAAGAAAGGTTTTCTATACAAAAAGGGATGGGTGTTACACTCTCTCAAGAGGCCCAAAAGGTTTAAAGAAAAAGAGTGGGGCTTATAACACGAGGGTAGGCCCAGATGATTTTTCGTTTGAAATGGCGATCGCGCCGAGATTTTCTTTTAATGCAAAGGGGCTTATATCTGAGGCCCAAAGTTGTTTTGGTTAAAAGGGGATTGGGTATTACACTCTATTAGAGGCCCAAAGAGTTTTGAATGGATCTTATAGCTCGAGGAGAGGCCCAATTGATTTTTTAAAAGGCGACGATCGCGCCGTTTTCTTGTATAGAGGGACTTATACAATAAGTGAGGCCCAAAATTGTTTGTACAAGGGGGTTTTGGGTCTTACACTCTCTCAAGAGGCCTAATTGATGATTGAAAATGATTTGTGAGGGTTGAATTAATCAAAAACCCTAACTTATTTCCAAAATGTATTTTAATTGAATAAAAATTCAATTAAAATGATCAAAAATTGTTTAACATGTGGGAAAAAAATTATGATCTTGAATTAATGCTTCAAAAATTATGTTTTGCCCTACAAAATGATTAGAAGTCATTAAAATTTACAAAATCAAGAGGGAAGAAATATTTTAAATGTCAAAATAATTAAAATATTAATTCTTTGCAAAAATATAAATTATATTAAATAAATAATATTTTTGGGATTTTTTATTTAAATAAAATATTTTAACATTTTTGTGATTTATTAAAAAAAGAATCAACTCAAAATCATTAAAACTCAGAGAGAAATTAATTTTTGAATCAATTAAATAAAATCACAAAATTCAAATATTTGAATTTGAGAGAAATGGCGCCAAGAACAGCTGAAGAACACGCGCGTTTTTCAGCTTTGCCCAGATTTGCATTTTCTATCCAATCTCACTGAATACTTGATTATATCATGCAATCCACATATCAATATGCTCGTCTGAACCTCACGATCATGTTTATGACAATTAATTTCATTTAAATTAAGCATAAAACAAGAAAGCACGACAAATCATCAAGAACCCTAATTTCTGCATGAAGGTTGGGATTTTTGATACACGATTCAAACAAAGCAATTAATTGAGGGGAAACATTCCATGCATGATTATGAACATTTGGCAAAAGTATTGTGCGAGGAAATATGCATAGATTGAGAGATGACCAAGTTTAGGCTTACCTCTAGGTCGTGACAGCAAGTTCAAAATGATTTCTGAGTAGGAGGTGTTACAGATGAGTTGTGATGATCTGAACAGCTTCCCTACACCCTATGGAGTGTGTTTGAATGCTTGGACTTGATGGAAATTGGCTGGATCACTTCATGGCATCTCAACTGCAACTTGGTTAAAACCTTGAGCAATTGACAGGTGATTCTGAGAAATCAGTGTTCCAGGTGTTGTTTAAGTGTTTGATCAGCTCACATATGATGTATGTGAGGTGTGTGTGTGATTGGTTTGGTTGGAAAAGCTCTCAAACTCAAAACTTGATAGTGACTTGCCTTAGAAGGAAAAATTGGAGTGAAAGAAGAGATTTTGAGGAAAGCATCTGTTTGATGGCTTTGGTGTACTCAAACTGATCACAATTGAGCTCTATTTATAGTAGATCAAGTTTGTTTTGCAAGGAATAGTGAATGGAAACTGCTGAGTAGGGTTGGCCAATGTTGGCAAATGAAAATCCAAGTCTCCTCTAACCATTGACTAGAGGTTAGGGCACATGCTGTTGGTCTCCTTTGTCTTGGATAAGTCTTGACTGAATTCAGTTTCTAATAGATCAGTCCATGCCACCTTGGTGCTTCCATTGAATGCTCCAATCCAAAATTGGAGTCTTGTCCCTATTTTAGACAATTCTAGGTTTGGCATGCTATTTCTTGTTCCAAGGACTTTGGAGGCTTGGCTCAGTGATTGTCCCCTTTAAATTCAATCCTCAGATGTGTCCAAAGTGATGACAAGGCTTGGAATTGGCTGATTTTGGTAAATCGACCAAAAGTGCAAAAATCTGCCGTGCCTTGGCAGATTTCAGCAAGGCATCTTGCCAATGTCATATCTCATGGCTCAAGTTGAATTTGGTGATGTTCTTGGCCATTTTGGAAAGCCCTTATATGATACAACAACTATTTGATCATATTTGGTTTTGATACTTTTTGGATCCAAGTGAAAAATGTCCCTACATTTGGAAAAAAGTAAGGCAAATTCTGACTTAGTGAAATTTTCACTAAGTGTTGGAACAAAGTGACTTTTCTTGATTTTGATCACTCCATAACTCAAAATCCATGTGGAATTTGGACATAGATCAGTATGAAGCTTTTGTAGAGGGCAATGAGATCTACAAATCAAGCTTTGGATGGGGAAAAATGGCTTTGTGGTTTAGGAGTTATGATCCTCCAAAGTTGGTACCTTTGTCACTTTTTTTCATAACTTAGAAAATTTTCCAAGTTTTTATGGTTACCCCTTTTACAAGTTATCCCACTTTCTTTGATTTTTCTTGATGAATGATGATTCAAATCATACATTAACATCATTTTAGGGTTAAAATTCCAATTTTGTGAAAAATCTCAAAAAGTCAAAGTTGACTTTTGTGCACAGTTGACTTTTTGTCAGATGAATTCCAAACTGTGCAATTCTTCAGGAAATCATGTCCTTGACCTAAATCAAACTTGATGGACATGTTCCATGGGTGTTATAGGGTATATTGAATCATGTCCTAGGGTTTGGGAGCATGTCCTGGTCAATAGTCAAAGCTACAGTTGACTTTTCTCGCAAAACCCTAACTGTGGTTCAGATGAAATTGAAACTTGTTGCTCAAGTTTCTTGGATCAATCCATTGTCCCAAATGGATCAATATGGTATATTAGAGACCCTCAAATCATGTCTTGAGGTCTTGGTTCATGATTTGTCCCAAAAGCCAACTTAGGGATGAATTAGGTCAAGAAACCCTAATTCCTGATTTTTGATGTATGCATCCCTTGAGGCAAAATTGACTTGATGATTGGGTCCATGAGGTTCCATGGAGTATATTAGGTTATGTTTTGGATCATTGGCTCATGCCCGAGGAAAATTTCCAACTGGAGGCCCTGGTCGACCAAAACCCTAATTTGGTGACACTGGCGATCTTGAGGCTTGATCCATCTAGAAGGGAGCAACCTTGTGCTTAATCCTTGATGTGGGAGTCCTCTTGATCCATTGTGGATGTTTGAGAGGTTTAGACAAGTTGAAGATCATGTCATTCCTTGATTGATCCTTTGTCTAAGAGCTCAGAGAGGGCTTGAAACCCTAATTTTGATTGTAGTGAATGCTCACCCATCTTTGGGGAGACTAATGAGGCATAATGATACACCTATATTGTGATGATGATTTGTACAATGACGGGAAATCTTAGTGGTCAAAATTTGGGGTATGACAATATGTTGTAATTGGTTACCCTCGTGAAAATTTGAAAAATGGTGGCAAATTCAAATTCAGAAATTGGCACCAATCCCAGCCCTTGATCACATTTGGAATATTCTAGACCACCTCATTTTTATTCCCCTACATCACTTTGATCATTTTCCACCATGCACCTTCACTAATCACCACTCTTTTGATAATTCCCTCCAAATTTGAATTCTAATCCTAATTTTGATCATCCAAGCCTAATTCCAAACCACCAATTTTCCCAAGCCTAAATTCTATAAAAAGACGCTTTATTTCATTCATTCTTCATGCTTTTGATAGCCAACAAACCTCTTGCAAATTCTCTTCCCAACCACAAAATTCACCAAAGCTCACTTTTCTTCTTTTGAAAGTTAACAAGAATTCACATTGAATCTTGTTCAACTTTGAGCTAAACCTTCATCCATTCTTGTTTTTGTTCATCAATTATAGTAGATCAAGGCTTTGGAATTTGGATCTTGAAGCAATTTGAAGGAATTTTCAGATTTGAAGTGGTAATCCATTTTTCACCATTGTTGAAGCTTCATCTTCATCTTCCATAATGTAGATCTTTGGAGATCTTTATTACTTGATCCTTTGAATCTTGTAATTGTGTTTAATTGCTGGTTTTCACTGTTATTTTACTTTAAATTTCGTGCAATTTCAGTTCCATTCCACAAATTGTTTGTAAAAAGTTTTGAAAGTGGATCATGCTGAATTTTGCATAATTTTCTGCATTCTGGTGCAGAGTATCCGGTTAGCAGATATGCTGTAACCGGTTACTCTGTGTTAATTTTGAAAAATTGCGCCTATTTTGAACTAAGTAACCGGTTAGCAGATATGCTGTAACCGATTACTTCGAAACAGAATGCATATTTTCACTTGTTTTTGGGGCTATTTTGGTTTTTCTCCTTCCTTCTTCTCCTTTCTTCTTGTTTTAGCCTTGAAATGCATTGTTGAGATTAATTTCTCTTCAATTTCAATGGACTTTGGATATGGTTAAAGTAATTAAACATTCATTAGTTCAAATCTATCTTTTAATGAATTGTTGAATTCATTTGAGGTGTTTTGAATTAGTGATATGTTTTCACACTTAAACTTATCCATTAAAGGTGATTGAACTTGAAGATGAAAGGTTCTTGAATTTGCAATTCAATTTGGCTTTCTCTTCATCTATTTCTCTTTTCTTTTGATCGATGAAAGTCTTATGGATCTTAGAATTTCTTTGTTAAATTCTTGATCAAGACTAGATCGTTACCTATTTTCTTTTCGTGCGGTATTGCTTTCAGATGACGATCTACATATCATTCATCTAGCATGCATTAGCACAAATATCTATTGACCGGCCTCATTGTAGGGTAATTCCTCCGTAAATTACTCGGAGATTGCTTAACATAGCGCAATATTTGTCCCTCTTTATCCAATTTGGAATTTGAACTTTCGTGGTCCGGACCTTGATTGGTCGCATCAACCCAATGTTTATTAATTTTTGCATTAGGTTCATAACCTTTGAAACTTGGCATTGTAGAGGCTTTGGTTCAACCAATCTTCTGTCAAGTTCATTAACTTTGGCCTAAGTGCATTGTTTAATCGCTATAGTTCATAACGCGAGACGGAATAATCGGTGAAAGCTTATGGCACTAGAGCCTTGTGCTACTAACCACTAACTTCTAACTTTACATTTCTTTCTCGCTCCCTTTCTCTCTTTATTTTTTTATGCTTTATGTCATTTTATCAGATCATGTTTATGTTCATGTCATTTTTCTTTTGTCCACTTGAACCATATTATATTGTGCTTTGTTTTTCGTTTGTCCATTTTTGGCTCAAAAACATTAATAAAGGATTAAACCACTAAAAGACTTGTGCTCTTAATTGTTGGACTATGGCCACTATCCTTTGCATTGGAGGACCTATACTCTTGATTATGGACTTATGGACTTAGAGTTAGGATCTTAACCTATGCTTGGGAGTTTGTGATGGAAAACCTTGGATTTTGGATACTTGGAGTCCTCTTTTGAAGACTTATTTTGAATCAAGACCAAATCAAAAAGGGAAAAATGCTTATGCTATGGAGCTTGTCCATGTGGTTAGATCTTTCTTATCCTTAGCTTTTACTTTATGCACTATGATAGTCACTTCTTCTCCACCCCTTCTTCAATTTTCAAAATCTCCTCTCTTTTTCAAAACTTTCTTGTTTTTAAACTTAAAACTGCTTTCATAATAAAACCTTGACTTTGGTCAAGTGATTTTTTGAAACTTTGTTTTCTTTAATAAATGTCAATCAATATTAACCATATTTTGACCATTTCATAAAAACATAAAAAAATACAAAAACTCATCAAAATTTTTTTGTGTGCCTTGTGCATTTTTTTCTTTTTAAACCTTTTCATAAGTTTAGACATGATTCATTTCTTTAAGCGGAATTATTTGCTTGTAAATGACGACTTGTCTTTACACATAAAATCAACCAAAACAAACAAATTTTTTGTTCTTTGTACCACGAACTACGGGGTTTTGATCCTACATTGCACATCGTGGGTACGTAGGCATGAGGCGATAAGTCTCTCCAAACACAAAAATCTTAAAAAATATTTCTCTTCTCATCTCCTCAATCTCTTTACAAGTAAACCATTTTCAGACCAAAAAGCATGAATACATCAAAGGGCTCCTATAGAGTACTATAGATGTATTGGGTGCGTAAAACCTTCCCTTTACATAACCAACCCCTTACCCATTTATCTTTGTCTTTTTTAGCTTTTGCTGTTTTAGACTTCTTAGGATTTATTCGCTCTTTTTTCCTTTTTTCCTTGAGTTAAGTTAATCAATAGCTTACACTCACGATTTTTACCGCTACAGCAGTCTTGGAAGCAATATCTAATACTTCAAACCCACTAGCCCTTTGGATGAACTCGTAACGAGATTTGACAATGAAGCAATTATTCCGCGAATTAAACCATATAAATAGATCATCTTCACAAATCCTTGGCTTGACTTCAAACAACAGTTATGATAACTCCAAGAAATAAACATGTAAATCCCCTACCAGCTCATTGTCATGGAAGCCCAAATTCCATTGCCACGAATCCCCCACTCAATTACCCATCTCCCTTACGACATGTGATTTGTAGGTCGTGGCTTCATACAGCATTGGAAAACTCCTGCACAACGGCAATGCTTCTAGCCAGCATGAGTTCCAAAATGAGATACAAGAGCCTTACTCTAATTTACAAGATAATTGCATCATAAAGTCATCTTCTTCCTTGGAATCTCCAATGCTTAATATGTCCTTCCACCATAACGAATAAATCCTACAACTGCTAGCTTCGTTATTCAAAATTAATCTTTGAACAAAGCCGCCATATTTGAAGGTCAGAATCGGCTTCTGTAATACCCCATATTATTTAAATGCTCATTTGGACATCAGATGAGATCAGATGAGTATCTATGTACTCTATCTTTGATTAACTGAATTTATGGAATCCTCTAAGTGTTTTAAATATGGTCAATTGGGATCAATAGAGCAACTAATGAACTCTAAAGAGATCAATTATTTTATGAAAGAGACAGATTAATTATTTTAACTCGAGAAAGGATTTTTAAGGTAACTCTAATAATTGATCAATTGGTGTGAGACGATAAAATATCAATTGGAGATATTTTACTCTATTGGATTATATTATACAATATTGGTATTATATATATATATATATATATATATATATATATATATATATATATATATATATATATATATATATTTGGAAAGAGAAAGAAAAGAAGAAGAAGTTAGTAAGAAGAAGAGGAAAGAAGAGAAAGAGAGAAAGTGGAGAAGGAGGAAGAAGAGAAAAACTCACGGATCATCATCTTCATCTTCTTTAAACTCCTCTTCGATTATCAGGTGGGTTCTAGATAGAGACTTTAGTTGTAGAGTTTCTTGAGTTTTGGAGTTAGGTTTGATATTGTGACAAAATGAGTAATTTTGCTAAATCAAAGAATCTAACGGTTGAAAATCGATATTAACTGCATTGTATAGTCGTAATATGTATATGATCATTTGTTGATACTTGTTTTATGGTTTGGAACTGATTTGGTGTGGAAAGGGTGAGTTTTGGACCATTAGAACCATGGAAAACGCAGCAAAAAATTCTGCTTCTGGTGCGTAGCGCCGGGCGAAGCTTGGAGCGCCGGGTGACGCCAGGCGTGTGCCGCTGCTTTACCGAGCGACAGCCAAGAGGCGCAGCTGGTTTTGATTCTGTAACTTTGGGATTTTTGACATGGGTCTTACGCCCCTGCTTCGCCGGGCGAAAGAGAGGTGAAGGGGGCAGCGTCGGGCGAAGTCTGGTGCGCCGGGCGCTCCTAGGACTTTTTCTAATGTTTTCTTTTCTTTTAAATTCCATAACTTTTGACTCGTTTATTCGATTTACATGTTCTTGGTACCGATAGAAAGCTGTGAAAATAATCTATATGATGAAGGTGAAAAATGTCGGTTTTATTGCCCGATTAACTAATCGAAGGAAATCCAAAAGGGGTACCGTTATGTGGAATTATTATATGTAATTCAAAATATGCAATTGTAATATGCTTTGCCCAGTATTAATGTTAAATCTGATTGAAAGAATGTGCATGTTAAAATATGTAATAGAAAGAGTGAGGAAACTTTACCCCATAACAACATGATAGTGGATCCTAGTGATGGCTAGGAAATTGTTGAATAACATAATGACGACGCTCGTGCAAGAGAGGCCGAGGCGTGTGTCCATTACCGAATGATATAGAAAGAATAAGACACTAGTATGGAACACGTGTAATTGTTATGTTTTATTGATAAGGCATGAGAGGCCTAAAGGCTAACGTGACCTAGAATTATTGAATACAATTATGGTTGTATGTGAAATCACGTAATCGTAACCATTGCCCTTGAGAGGCATTAATGAGTCTCGAGCTCCTCTGAAATGCAGGCACAATTACTTGGTAGGTTTGATTCTCAATGTTATAGTACGAATGGAACCTACGGGTAGAGACTTGTGATTGAATAGAGGCCATGTGAAGTGAAGAATTAAGGAGATAATGCATCCCTTATTTCCAAATCCATTTCTCATATCAAGTAAATACAAGGATCCATGACTCGGGTCGACTTCTAGACGTAGAAGCAGACGAGAAAAGGGGATGCCTTGGTAAGATTACCGATTAGTGATAAACTTTTGAGTTAACAGACTCAATAACGTGTTTCCATATAGTGTGAGAATGTTTGAATTCAAGGTTTAGTTCCCTTCCCCCGACTTGAGTTAGGCTAAGATAGAACCTTGTAAAGCCGAGAGAATCTATAAGATAGGGAACTCACTGAGATTTGATGTATCTCACCCCACTATTGTTGATTATTTTCAGGAGGTAATTGCAGGTTGATTTACAAGTGGAGCTATGCTTGGATGTTTCAAGAGAAGCTTAGTTGAGCTTATTCCGCTGTGTATTTGTTGTATACAATTGAGGATATTGTATATTGATCTTAGATTTTATTTTTTTGGCTAATTTCCATGTCTTGTACCATAGATTGTATTATGTATTAGAAATGGTCAAGTATGTGAATTATGCCAATAGGCACTTATGATGGTGTCAGTACCAAATAAAACACTTGTATGGTATTATTCTAGATTTATATTATACAGGACATTACAGTTGATGTCAGAGCAGGTCGTGTCCTCGACCTAGCCTTGAAACATCATAAGTAAATCTATTCCAGCCTCTTAAGTGTGTCTTGCCAGAATGAAACTTAATATCATACTATGTAGTGTTGGGCCTGATCAACCTAATACTATGTATGTGATAGGTAGAATCATGGTTGAGCGACCACTAGGATTCCGAAGTGTTGTCGGAACTTGTGCTGTGAGGGTAGGCTCAAGCCAAGAGTTAGTAGTGATGAGTTTTAGTCAGCTCAGTTGAGGTCTTAGTAGAAGTTGTGCTTTGTGTGGCATGGAATTGAAGAGTATTGTGTTGATTAAGCAATCCTTTGAAATGGATGGAGTTTAAGAGTTGAGGATCTCTATCGAAGGATTGGTCAAGGTATTGAGGAATATGTAAGATCGCTAATAGAGATGGATTGGCCACTAGTATGGATAAGAATTTCAAGTAATCTCATTCCGTGGAAAAGAAAAGTTGTTTTGTGCAATGTGTGACGTAAGGTCCGGAAGTGAGATAAATTTTGGTGCTTCAGTTTCTAAGGTCACTATGGTATCTTAAATGGACGAGAGTACCTTAAGGAATGTGTTCGGAACAATATCTTCCAATTGGTTAAAAGTGGAGATTTAAGGACGTTCGGCTTTTATGGGAACCCAAAGTAGTAGAGAAGTGTGTGAAAGAACACAACGATGTGTTTACATACTTCAAGTGAAACAAGTATGTGTCAGACGAAGGGTATGAGATAAGTTGCGTATATTCAGTTATGAAAGAGAGATCAAGTTTAGGATAATAATTTAGGTTTTCTATTTTCAGTAAGAGACCAATTTGGAATTTGGAATTTGTTAAATTACCCAAGGAACCGTATAAGTTATTGTGGTGGAGAAAGAATGAGCTTCATTTAGTAACAGAAAGTGTAGTGATATGGACAGAAGAAGTTTGTATTAAGAAACAGAGTAAGTACCTTGGATTCAAGGAATTTATAGTAAGATGGTTTTATATTTGGACCTAAGAGGATTACAAAGGAAAGCGAAGTAAATGCAGTATGAAAACGGTATTAAGGTATGTTATGGGGAAGTGACAACGGAATGTATTTTGGACGAGTGTGCAATGGAGTTTCTAAGGTGTTGATGAACTATAGTTAAGGAAGTGTAATCACAGATGGCTCATCCGTGAGGACCCTAGTAGTAAGATGTGAAATGAGAAAGTTACACATTGGTATTAAGAACAAGCGTAGTAGTAGCACGGTGGTCACAAGTATACGTGATGGATTCTTATTCTTGAGACAAGTGTGAATGGATGTACTTTGTGGAACAGTGAGTGTTATATTTTAAGAAGTAAGATTGCGGTAAACAACAAGAAACGAAACGGTACTTATTACGGACTAAGTATAAATCATGAAATGGTTTATACCAGAAGGGTTTTGTGAATAGTTGATGAGAATTGTCGGTTGCGAATCTTCCATTAAGTAATTTGGTGTAAGTGGGATGTGTAGTGGATAGTAAAGGGTAAGAAATCCCGATTAGTGTGTACGAAGTGATGGAAAGCTTCTTCAAGAGGATGCATTGCCCCGATTTATTTGTAAGTATAGAGAAACTTCTGTATTTGTGATTAATTAGAATAATTGGAATCTACCTTTTGTTGGACCAAGGACGCAGTTGTTTTAGTTATCACCAAGAAATTCAAGTGAGAGAACAAGGTTGTATGCTTGACATGAGATGTCCATCATTTTCGTAGTACCGTGTGATGGTTGTGTGTTGGATTTTGCTTATGGACGAATCAAGTATGAGTGGTGGTTGAAACCCTATAATGTCGTCGTTATTGGCTTTCATCTAGTGTAGTTGTATGAGCTGAGAAGGAATTATCCCGCCAACGATTCGTCGAGTGACTGCGACAGAATTTGGAATTTTGCCTTGTCACTTGGTTGGAGTGTGTCGTCTAAATGTTTTAACTTTGTTCTGTATTACCTTGAGTGGATCATGGTTGGTGAATGTTATATAAGTTAAAGAGCCACGAGTTGAGAATGATATTCCAAGTTAGAACAAATCGGATTGATGGTTTTGGGTAGGGATGGTTTTGAATTAAACGCAATTGTTTATTTTCAGCTTCTGCAGCAATGTTAACCAATTAACACAATGGGGTTAACCGATTAACACGTGCAAGGACAGTGTTTTGTACTGAATTTTGAGGAGTTAACCGATTTGCTCAAATGGTTAATCGATTAACATGTGTGTAAATTGTGAAATCCCTTAGGAACCATCATCTGTGTTTTATTACCTCATGTTGCTCCAAGTGGAGAGTATTGTGCGAATGTAAACGAGATTGCAAGTAAATGAAAGACAGAATTGTGTTTTGAAATCGAAACTTGTGGAAAGGTGTTGCGTAGTTGGCCATTTGTTCAGACAACAAGAGAGTTGACTTTGGGGAATAATCTTGTGAACTGTGTTGAGTATGAGAAGGTCTTAAGTGTATTGTTATTGTTATCGTTGTGAGTCTTAAGGACGAAGTTGGAAAATACTCACGAAGTATTGATCTTGCAAGGGAATATATTTTGATGTGTAATTATGGTATTATTAAGGTTTGAGCAGTTGACCAGAGTTTAGTATTTGTTATGTTCCGTGAATTCATGGAATCAGATTTAGACTATGCGAGAGTAGTACCAGGGGTGTACAGTTATACTTTAATCAGAAGTATGAAATTTGAAGGTTATCCTTCTAAGTAAGAGTAAGAATTGAACGTTCCGAAGTTAAGCATGTAACTTGGAATCAGTTATGAAACGAAATGCATGAGAAAAGTGGATTCGATTGAGAAACGTGGCATGGTCTTCAAAAGTGTGTGTATGTGGGGTGTTGTTTATGAATTGGTGAGTGGTATGGAAACTCACAATTGTGCTTTGGATGGTTTGAATTTTGTTAAGTGGTGACTCGAATATGATTGGAGTTCCGTGATGGTGTTACGTATGATTGGTTGAGATCTCGTGTCGACAAGAAACTTTGAGTGAGCCAGAAACCCGAAAGAAGAATCGATTTAGAATGTGGTAACCAGGATCGGAAGTTGTTAAACTACTTTGGATATATGGGTTCGAATTTAGAATGGATTTGGAGTTGTGAATGTTATGGTTGTAACAATGTAACTCATGTACCTCTATTGTCTGGAGAGTATTGGGCAGATATTATAATATTGTGTGTTGGCAAAGAAATTATTCTACCGTAAGACATCAGTAAGTTTCTTGTACCGTTGGTTAGTAAGGATCCAGTGGATAAGTGTGTTCCTCCGCTGACTGTTATCTACTTTGTAGTGCTCGAGGATTTGTGGTGTTCCACTGTTTGGATTTGGATTGCATAGTGGAAGGTGACAGACGAAAGAGTTAAGCCAGGATAATGAGAATTTAGAAAGATTATTGCTTGTAAGTATGGAAATAAGGAGATATTGTTTTTAGTGTGTTACCTTTTGGTGCGACACGAAAGAAAGGAAATATCAGATTTAGTGAGTACAGTGTACAGCATCAGACCAGATGGAACTGGTAAAGAAGTCATTTGACTAGTTATGAAGTGGTTCGAATGTTAAAAGATTTATGAAAGGATAGTTGTCGATAATTGTATGAAGTTAAGAAATCACTGTTTTACCTCGCAAAGATTTGATGAGTGTTTGTTACCTTAAACCAAGACAAGGTATTATGGTTTTGTGGTGTGACTCAGTAGAAGAGCATAGAATGGTATATTTCTTCCGAATGTAAGATATGATCAAGTCTTTTAGTAAGAAACAACAAATGAATCATGGAAAAAGAAATGTTTGAAGTTAACACAATATTGGAACAAGAGTATGATTTAGGACGTGAAGTTTGTTAATTTGTGAAAATAAGATTTTTGGTTTGTGAAGTCAAGTTGGGAATTGAGTATATCAAAGATTTTAACAGAGGTAAAGTTAAGTGTGGATCTAAGACAGTGATAAAAATTGCAGTTGTTGTAGAGTAGAGGAAATTCGGGGGCGAATTTCAATTTAAGGGGGGAGAGTGTAATACCTCATATTATTTAAATGCTCAATTGGATATCAGATGAGTATCTATGTACTCTATCTTTGATTAATTGAATTTATGGAATCCTCTAAGTGTTTTAAGTATGGTTAATTGGGATCAATAGAGCAACTAATGAACTCTAAAGAGATCAATTATTTTATGAAAGAGACAGATTAATTATTTTAACTCTAGAAAGGAATTTTAAGGTAACTCTAATAATTGATCAATTGGAGTGAGACGATAAAATATCAATTGGAGATATTTTACTCTATTGGATTATATTATATAATATTGGTATTATATATATATATATATATATATATATATATATATATATATATATATATATTTGGAAAGAGAAAGAAAAGAAGAAGAAGTTAGTAAGAAGAAGAGGAAAGAAGAGAAAGATAGAAAGTGGAGAAAGAGGAAGAAGAGAAAAACTCACGGATCATCATCTTCATCTTCTTCAAACTCCTCTTCGATTATCAGGTGGGTTCTAGATAGAGACTTTAGTTGTAGAGTTTCTTGAGTTTTGGAGTTAGGTTTGATATTGTGAGAAAATGAGTAATTTTACTAAATCAAAGAATCTAACAGTTGAAAATCGATATTAACTGCGTTGTATAGTCGTAATATGTATATGATCATTTGTTGATACTTGTTTTGTGGTTTGGAACTGATTTGGTGTGGAAAGGGTGAGTTTTGGACCCTTGGAACCATGGAAAACGCAGCAGAAAATTCTGCATCTGGTGCGTAGCGTCGGGCGACGCCAGGCGTGCGCCGCTGCTTCGCCGGGCAACAGCCAAGAGGCGCAGTAGGTTTTGATTCTGTAACTTTGGGATTTTTGGCATGGGTCTTACGCCCCTGCTTCGCCGGGCGAAGGGGGAAGCGTCGGGCGAAGTCTGGAGCGCCGGGCGCTCCTGGGACTTTTTCAAATGTTTTCTTTTCTTTTAAATTCCATAACTTTTGACTCGTTTATCAGATTTAAATGTTCTTGGTACCGATAGAAAGCTGTGAAAATAATCTATATGATGAAGGTGAAAAAATGTCGGTTTTATTGCCCGATTAAATAATCGAAGGAAATCTAAATAGGGTACTATTATGTTGAATTATTATATGTAATTCAAAATGTGCAATTGTAATATGCTTTGCCTAATATTAATGTTAAACCTGATTGAAAGAATATGCATGTTAAAATATGGAATAGAAAGAGTGAGGAAACTTTACCCCATAACAACATGATAGTGGATCCTAAGGATGGCTAGGAAATTGTTGAATAACATAATGACGACGCTCGTGCAAGAGAGGCAGAGGCGTGTGTCCATTACTGAATGATATAGAAAGAATAAGACACTAGTATGGAACACGTGTAATCGTTATATTTTATTGATAAGGCATGAGAGGCCTAAAGGCTAATGTGGCCTGGAATTGTTGAATACAATTATGGTTGTATGTGAAATCACGTAATCGTAACCATTTCCCTTGAGAGGCATTCACGAGTCTCGAGCTCCTCTGAAATGCAGGCACAATTACTTGGCTGGTTTGATTCCTAATGTTATAGTACGAGTGGAACCTACGGGTAGAGACTTGTGATAGAAGTGAGGCAATGTGAAGTGACAAATTAAGGAGATAATGTGTCCCTTAATTCCGAATCCATTTCGTATGCCAAGTAAATACAAGGATCTATGACTCGGGTCGACTTCTAGATGTAGAAGTGGACGAGAAAAGGGGATGCCTTGGTAAAATTATTGATTAGTGATAAACTTTTGAGTTAACGGACTCAATAACGTGTTTCTATATAGTGTGAGAATGTTTGAACTCAAGGTCTAGTTCCTTTCCCCCGACTTGAGTTAGGCTAAGATAAAACCTTGTAAAGCCGAGAGAATCTATAAGATACGGAACTCACTGAGATTTGATGTATCTCACCCCACTATTGTTGATTATTTTCAGGAGGTATTTGCAGGTTGATTTACAAGTGGAGCTATGCTTGGATGTTTCAAGAGAAGCTTAGTTGAGCTTATTCCGCTGTGTATTTGTTGTATACAATTGAGGATATTGTATATTGATCTTAGATTTTATTTTTTTGGCCAATTTCCATGTCTTGTATCATAGATTGTATAATGTATTAGAAATGGTCAAGTATGTGAATTATGCCAATAGGCACTTATGATGGTGTCAGTACCAAATAAAACACTTGTATGGTATTATTCTAGATTTATATTATACAGGGCGTTACAGCTTCCATATTGCATTATGCTCATGAATCAACCTCCATAACTATTTAGACAAAAGGGCTCTATTTAACATATTTAGATCCTTAATCCCAATGCTACCATGTTCCTTTGACTTGCAAACCAAAGACCAACTAACCAAAATCACCCTCATTACCTCGTTAGAACCAGACCAAAGAAAACTACTCTAAATTGACACCAACTCATTAACCACTTTTGTTGACGCTTTGTAGAAAGAAAGATGATGAAACTTAGAAACTTTGTAATATTAGAAACTTTGTTATAGTGAATTGTGGCTGATTAAATATTAATTGTCACAGTTACGATTCAACAAAATAAATAAATAAATACATAAATATTGTTGATTAAAAATATTAAAATGTCACATTTTAGATTATATTATATTATTATAAATGAATGTTTTTCTATATATATATATATATATATATATATATATATATATATATTAAGTTTGAAGTGATAGAAATTATCATTTTATTAATAAATAAATATACTATTTAATATTATGTTCTTTACAATTATAAATAATGGGGTAGTAGTTTGTACTTAATTGAATAGTTTTTGATAAAATAAAATTGGATATTGTTTGTTAATTTTATTCAAAGAGGCTAAATAAACTTTATGTCTTAATGGAAAAATTACTCCAAGGGTCCTTTAGGATATTTAATTTTAACATGTTGGTCCTTTATATTTTTTTTTTGCTATAAGTAAATCCTTTAAGTTACATAACATTTACACCATTGATCTTTTTTAATTATTCCGTTTCAAAAATGCACAACTGTCATTAAAAGTGTCTATGTGGATTTAATGTTGATGAGATGACATACATTTGAATTTTACTTGAAATAATTGGGAAAAATATTTTTCTTCTTCATCAAATCCCTAGAATATATGTATTAGTACCCAACCGAGTTCTTGTTCTACTTTCTCCAACAATGGCTTCATAAGGTACAAAATTTTCAAATTCACGAAAAAAGGGCCTTTTATTTTAGCTTATTATTGCTAGCGGCGAACTCGAACTTCAATGCTTTCTCGATGAGTTTGGTGCCAAGCCTTTCCAAGTCTATCCAAACGTTGTTTCCTTTCATGTAGGAGGCGCCATATAGAGGTAGCTCCCATTTTGGGGGGGTCTCCTCGTCCACAGATGAGCTAAATTCTACCATGAAATATGCTAAAGTCTGTGATTTGATGATTCTCTTTGGAACATATTGGATATCGTATTCCGAGATTTTGACTGCCCAAGACACCATCCATCCGGCTAAATTTGGGTTCTTTAAGACCTGATGAACATAATAGTTAGTTTTCACAAAGATCTTGTGACCCTAAAAATATGGTATCAGCTTCCACTCTGTGATCACAAAGGCTAACACTAGCTTCTCAATATTCTAATAACGTATTTTGGCACCTTTCAACACTTTGCATACGAAATACACAGGTCTCTGACTTGTCTGTCTCCTGGACAAGGATTGAGCTCATCGCGTGATCTGTGATTAAGAGATAAAGTAGTAGTGGCGACTCCTCCCTCGAACGAGTGAGAATGTAGGTCGATGTGAGGAAAGCCTTCACCTTGGAGAAAGCCTCTTCTCACTCGGTGGTCCATTTGTATCTTAATTTATTCATCAAGGCAGTAAAGAAAAGAAAAGTTGTATCGCATGCGCATGAGAGGAAGCGAGATATGACGACAAGGCAACCTCTAAATTGTTGTACTTTCTTGACATTGGTGGGGCTTCTCATGGAGATGACGGCTTGGAATTTATCAGGATTAGACTCAATGCCTCTTCTCGTGAGCATAAACCATAGGAATTTCCCAGCCTGAACCCCAAAAGAGCACTTGGAAAGATTCAGGCGCATATCGTACTTCCTAATTGACACTAGGACATCCTCCAAATATTCGACCTGGTTGTACCTTTTAATATTTTTCACTATCATACCATCGGTAATGGCCTCCAGGTTTTTCCCTATCTGATGGGTGAACACAGCGTAAATGAGTCACTAGTAGGTAGAGCTAGTGTTCTTAAGGCCGAAGGGTATGGCATTGTAGTAGTAGTTTCCATGATTCGGCATAAAGTCTATCTTCAGGGGAGTCCAGGGTTTCCATCTGAATCTAGTTATACCCTGAGTATGCATCCATGAACCTCAATTTATGGTACCTTGATGACCCATCGATAAGGTGATCGATGTATGGCAGTGGCTATGGGTCTTTATGGCAGATGGAGTTCAAATTGATGAAATCTACACATGCGCCATCTGTTGTTAGATTTCGGTACTAGAACAATTTTGGCTAGTCAGGTGGGGTATTTTGTTTTTGTGATGAACCTCTTCTTTTCGCCAACTTTTTGCTTCCTTTATGCCCATGGTTTGGCAGAAGGGTGGATGACGAGGTGATGACTCACAACTTTTTTTTTGTCTATCCCAGGCATATCAGAGAAATCCCAAGCAAACAAGTGACATTTTTAATTAGTTGGTCGACTAGGTCATGTTCTTCCTCCTTAGAATGTGAACCTTTCCGCCTCTGTGCCAAATCTGGGGTCCCAACACTTGAGGTATGTATTTGAAGCTTCAAAAAGAGGGACACCCACAAGGGCAGGCTCTTCCCTCTCTGTCGCCAAGCTACTTTGGCAACAATCTTGAGAGATTTACTGGTCTCCTCAGAATATATCGACTTTCCCTACAGGAAGTGCATACTTCAGGACTAGGTACATGGTGGAAATGACCTCCCCAGCGCGTTGATGACGGGTTGCCCAAGGATGATATTCTATGGTGACTAGGCGTCCACAATAAGGTAGATGACATCAATCGCCTCAGAATGTACCGATTTCCCTTACAGGTAGTAGATACTTCAAGACTAGGTACAGGGTTGAAATGACCACCCCTAGCGTGTTATGGAGGGTCTCCAAAGGATGATATTTTACGGTGACCTGGTGTGTATAATAAGGTAGATGACATCAATTTCCTTGGCATTTGTGCCCTCGACACATGTCATCTCTTGGGTCACACAACCCATTACTTGTACATGTTCACATGACAATCCTATTAACAAGCCACTTAACACTTTGACGTCATTAAGATTGACCTACAGTTTTTTAAAGGCATCCCATAACAGGATGTCAATGGATCTACCAGGATTTGTCAAAAATCACTTGATATTCCAATTTCTATGTCACACAGTAATGAACAAGGGGCCATTATTGTGAGGATTGACTCCGACGACATCCTACTCGGGAAAGGTGATGTTAAAACCATGTTTTCCCTCGCGCGACTCTGGGGAAATCATGAAATATTATGTTTGATCAAAAAACTTACCTTGGGTATTTCCTTCGGGGGGAGGTAGACATACCTCCACAAGCGAAAACTCTAGCATGGTGTTTGTGTTAGAACGTAGGCCATGTTTGGATTGATGGAACATAACAAGGCAGGGCATGATGGAACATAACTAAGCGGAATGGAGTGGAGCAGAATGGAATATAGATCCCACTCCATTATTTAATTATTTTTTTAAAAATGTCTCATTCCTTCACATACACCCAAATTGGATGGAACAAAAATAGAGAATGGGATGGAATGGTTTCCATCATGTTCCATTCCATTCCATCAATTATTTTCCAATCCAAATAATGGAATCTCATTAGTTACTATTCTATTCCATCAATTATTTGTCAATCCAAATAATGGAATCTCGGTAGTTATTACTCCATTCCATTCCATCATTTATTTTCCAATCCAAATAATGGAATCTCATTAGTTACTACTCAATTCTATTCCATTCCATCCCATACCACCAATACAAACATACCCATAAAGTATTGTCGGCCATCTTCGAGGGGAAGATGAAAGGAGTAAGAGTGAAAGACTTTTGGTCAATGTTAGTTTTACCAGGGCGCTATTGTTGGCGCCACTGTATAGGTCAAAAAGTACAAGCGTACATGTTACCTTTGTAGTGCAGGGGAACTCAGAGGCTTTAGTAGGTATATCACACCATATGGTGGTTAGGGCTTACCCGCAACAGCGAGAAACCATGTATGGTGGTGTTTTGTGTTAGTTTAGAGGACCTACTCACGTGAGGTGAAAGGCTTTATATGTGAGAGTGTGCTTAGGTATAAGCGTATGAAAGGTGTGATCTGCCTGAGTTAAGATTTTTCCTCTCTTCCATTGGGGGAGAGTTATTTTAAAGACTTTGGGACTAGGGTTTTCTTAGAAAAGGTCATTGTCCACCTAGTCAATATGGCCATTGGATCACTATTTCATAGGGGACATGAATCAAAAACTGACTCCGACTTCTCTCTGCATAAGGAACGTCTTATCCCACATTTCCCATGACTGGGCAATAGGTAAATCTCTGGGGCAAGGCGGTGCCTCGCTATGGGAAACATATGATCATCGCCTTTCCTTGGGTCGTCGGCCTAGCCAACTCATTTACAAATATAACACTCACTACTACAAAAAGTGCTTTTAGCGTCGAATGCGAAATTCATTTTACCTCGACTGCAGTAGCGAGGTAACGAATGACGTCATGAAAAGTAACGACTTATCACCTCGGATTTTTAAACACCGAGGGGCAAATTAATTTGCACATGGGTTCGAACCCCAACATATGCATTTTTATTATTTACAAAACTAGTACCTCATACATCTTAGTTTACAATAAAACCGATGGGTAAGATAGAATGCTTTTTTAATTGAAATTCGTTATATTGTTTACACCGAAAATAAATAAAAATATTTTGTTTACAAACTACCATGTTTACTCAGAATATTACATTGTTTACATATGATTTTAAAATAAAAATTAATTTATCCCTGAAGATCATATGTTGGATCTTCGACTCTTTGATATTTGGGCAAGATCATTAATGCTTCACCTTGTAGTTATTTTTTTCCGATCTAAAACAAAAAAGGTTTAGGAAAAAAAAGAGTTAGAAAAATAAATGATTTTCTGCTCACATGAATATTTAAAAACACAAATCTTGAACCAAGATAATTTTCTGCACTAGCAATCCATCATAGAGAACTCTTAGTGACAAAAGTTAAAGTGGAGGATGTAGGTAGTTTCAAGCGCTTCATGACGTTTCTTTATCAATTATAGATATCATAAGGATTTTATAATGGATTTTTTTTAGGTTTCATGAAATGGACGACAAAGATTTGTTTAAGGACGGTGATCAATATCTAAAATTATCACGATAAGTTATCCCCGCGATTGTGTTAAAAACCAAGGTAAGCATGAATATTTTTTATAAAAAATTACATTGTTTACACAGAATATTGAAAAATAATAATAAACCAAAAGAAGAATTTTGGTGTAAGAAGTTATCTGTTCCAAATATTGCACGCATCAAATTTCTAAGAGTTATCTATTCCACCCATTGAATGCATCCAACTTATAAAGGAATTATTTGTTCCAACATTGAAAAAATATTTTTCTGCACTTGTAATCCATCATAGAGAACTTTTTCAAGCTTATAAATATAACAAGAACAACATCGACACCATTTTGTGAGATAGATCTCAAAATAATGATGCGTTCGAGTTTGGAGCGACTACATATAAGTTAGGATTATGATAGAATCTATTTAACGAGTGCTTTTATAGTAAAAATATGATTATCTTATCTCCTAGTTATTAAAGAAATTGACAGAATATATCATTTAGTTTACAAAAAAATTATAATATCAAAAACAGGTTCCTGAATTGTTTTTCTCCTCATATTTTTTGAATAACCGAGATAATAAGTTGATTTCTATTTAAAAAATAAATAAAATAAATCATGGAACACATTGGAATTATATCAGTAGAATAGAAATGATCATCGATATTCAAAAATGTAACGTATCTTTTGGATTTTCAAGGAGGCGTTTGAGCTTCTCTGATTGTTTCACTTCCCATTCTCCACTTTATTTAAACATTATTCCTAGTTTAAACGTCTCATTTCCAACTCTTTGTGTCTTCAAATCTAGTTTCAAAGTCTTTTATTTTCTTCAAAAATGTTTTTAACAACCTTAGATGAAAATCTTTGTTCATTATCAATGAAAAGTTTGTTGATTTCGATGATTTGAAAGACCAAGGTTTTGATCCAAGGAAAACTATTCGTAAACAAAAGTTGAATGGTTAGTTTGACATTCTTCATGGACCCGTCTACATTAATCTCATTAAAGAGTTCTAGTTAAATACTTCTGTTGGGCCATCTGGTCATGATGTTGGGTCAATCCAGTCATATGTCAATGACTCTCCTATCACAATTACTTAATCACTTATTGCTCAGACAATAAATTGTGAAGAGGAAGGTTGATGTGTTGAACATTATAGATTCAACAAAGTCTACTCAGATCACCTTCGGCTAATTTATGCCAACTCGATAATCTCAGAAGTCCCGCTCATGTACTACTAATTGGAAAAAATTTGTATCAACTTCTAATGCCAAATCTCTGTCCAAGAGAGAAACAACTAGAAACACTTACATGAGATGACAAGTATCTCTTATTATTCCTTCCCAAGAACATCAGAGTTAATCTTCATCTTATCACTTTTAAATTCTTAAAGGTAATGATAAGCATCTCTAGGGAGGAAATGACTTTTCTCATACCACATGGAAGAATTCCTTCTAAACTTTTCTCTCAGTTAGAGCTAGTTAATAGTGAGACTATTGAAGTTGACTGAAGTCAAAATTTTGAATATGTGGAATAGTTATTTGTTGTCAAATTTTTAATTAATGTAATATTTCCTTTCATATTATTTCCTATTTGTTTTTATTGATAACAAAAACTTTAAAAATGACTAATTAACAAGAAAAAAAGAAAAAAAAATTAACTAAAAAAAAAGGGAAGATTGGAAGGCGTTAAGTGAGAAATCATTGAAAAAATCTTAAATGGAGTTACAGGGATTCAAAGCGTGTTTCCATATAGTTATATTCTATCGGTTTTCAAAAATACCGAGGTAATAGGTTTATTATATTTATATAATCAAACATGTCGCTCCTAGGACATATACGCTTGAGTTTTGCCATGTTCGAAATGAAAGTTTCGTCATAAAAAGTGTTATTTGTTACAATGACTACAAGTGAAGTCGGGTTTTAAATCCACTATGAGTGATGGTTATAATGCACCCACTCTCCTACCAAACATAGAGTTTTGGATCCTAAGAATTATCTCATAGTTTATGTTCATTCAACCCTCATTAATCTAGTCTCAGGATCTTCTTAGTTGCACTAGTCCAAACCACTAGCCTAAGCATGCGACTTAGTATGGGTGAATTGTTTGAAGATATTACCCTAGTCTCCCAACTTTTTAATCTAGACTTATGACACACTTAGATTTACTATAGTCCATGATCTTAAATTTACTCTAATTCATTTATAAATAGAAAAAGCATAAAATTCAATTTAGTCCTTTCAAGTCTTAAAAATTCATAAAATACTATGATATTTTAAAAATTTGTATTATAAATTTTTTGAAATCCACGTAGAAAAATCAAGATTATAAACCATCTATTAAAATTCTTAAAAGTCAATATATAAAAAAGGTTTTATTATCAAATCTTTTTATTTGATTTTTAATTATTGTTTTATCTTTCAATTTGATTCACATAAAATCTGCACATGAATTTAGAGTTTTGAAAGATAAGACATATACTAATTTGTTTAATGTTTATTTAGTTATTATATATTATTTGTGGAATTTTTTTTGAATGTTTTGAATGTCTCTCAAAATTATAAGGTAAATCTAAAGATTTGATTCTTTAAATTCTAGATACTTTGGATTTTAGAATTGATTTTATTGACTCTAAAATAATTTATTTAAAGAATTATTTGGTGCATATGTGAATTTGTTATATATATTTAATTTGATTATTCTATTTAATTTGTCAATTACCTTTATGTAACACTTAATAGTGAATCTCAAAATATTATGATCCGATTTTGGTAAGTATTAATTTAAGGTTATGACTCTTTAAATTTTAGGAAATTTGAGTTCTAGATTTATGGTTTATTTATATGCTTGTGAAGATTTGTTTCATTTATTATTATTATTTTTTTTTTTGGAAACTTTGATTCTAGAATATTTGTTCATTTATTTAAAGAGGCATTGAGTATGTCTGTGAATCAATTTTAGCATGAAATATTTTTTGTTAAAAATAAAGATTCAATTTTTATTTGAGTCGAAATTAAATATTTAGTTTATAGCATGATTATGATGTTTCAATTCTATAGTTATTAATTTTCGATAACAATTTTTTTTATTTCATGCTATGTATTGTTTTCTTGTGAGTTTCTTCTCACATTTAGGGTAGCTAATTAATCTTATGATTATAAGAAATGCGACAAAACTTACGGATTCAACCTATATTTTATGGGTAGTACGCCTTGTAAATTTAAGACCTTTTTTCCATTTAATGTATTGATTTTTCTAGTAATTTTTATTGAGTTGATTGAAATTACAAGTTGCAAAAGTAACCTCTGTTGCGTATATTTGATTAAGTTGAAATTACAAAAGACGTAGTATGAAATTATTCATGCGAGCTGTTATAGTCGACCAAAAGGAAGACACAGTTCGGCCAGATAATTACATACCTGTGATGGTGAATATGTGATAATTATTAAGTTTTTTGACATGTGTGTAATGGTTGGTGTCAATGTAATACCCCATAAATTGTGTGAGCATTTTTGAAAAATATTATTATGATCAACTGGGTTCCGGGGTACTCTGAGCAATTATTGGATACAGTAATTAGAGTAAACCGACGAACTCGGAATTTGATTAGATTAATATTATTTAACTTGGAATTTTATTGATTGGTGCAATTGAGATAATTTGAATAATTAGTAGTATTGCCAATTAATATTTCCTTGTATATTTTCTTTTCCTTTCCTTATTTGGCAAAAGTTGGAAAACTTAGAGAAAGAAAAGGAAGAGAAGGAAAAGGAAGGGAAAAGAAGAGAAAAATTTCACAAGAGCTCTAGGACTTGGATCATCAACCAATCTTCATCTTTTCATCTCAGCTTCAACCTCCTTGTCTTGTAATCCAGGTGGGTTCTAGCTAGATGCTTTAGAGTAGAGTTTTATTGAGTTTAGAGTTAGTTTTGACATTGTTAGAAAATGAGAAAATTTGCACTAAAATCATGTTTTAGTGCTCCTGATGCTTACTACTTGTTACATATGTGTTGTGGTATATCAAATTGGCATTTTTCTGGTGTTTAGAAGTGAATTGGAAGTGAAAATGGGTCAATTTCGCAGAACCCATTGTGCAGGAAATTTTCTGGGTTTCACGCTGCCCATACGCGTATCACCCAAGGCAATACGCGTATTGGTTAAGGAAATACGCGTATGGCTGTGCAGAAAGGTGGGCAATACGCGTATGAGGTCCCATTTTCTCGGCCATCTGCCCATTTGCGTAATGGTACGCGTACAGTTTTGGGCAATACGCGTATGAGTTATGGTAGTACGCGTATTAGAATTTTAAAAGGAATTTTGAAGGAAAATCAGTCTCTGCCCATATGCGTATGACCTTGGGCAATACGCGTATGGCTGGGCGAGCCAGCTTGGCAATACGCGTATGGCTTAGGGCAGTACGCGTACGGCCAGGAGGGTGAAAAATTGTGTTTTCTCGCGATACTATTTCTCGTTGTGTCCATAAATTTTGACTCGTTTATCCGTTTCCAATATTCTTGA
The DNA here is from genome assembly GCA_022829125.1 of Lathyrus tuberosus. NCBI lineage: Eukaryota > Viridiplantae > Streptophyta > Magnoliopsida > Fabales > Fabaceae > Lathyrus > Lathyrus tuberosus. The sequence continues at coordinate 2,258,643 of JALAZF010000552.1, read as the reverse complement.
TATCATTGGAAAGCTAACAGGATGTACTTTCTTATTAAAACGATTTTAAGATTTGTTGGCCGATTTAATTATGTCGGGATTTTGGAATAGTGTCGTTTGGTCGACTTTATCGTTTAATGGCGTGTAATTGTTGTTGAAAATGTATGCATGTTAAAAATGGAATAGGTAAAGTGGGGAGCATTACCATAAACAATGTCAGAAAGTGTGAATTGTCATAAGTGAAAACGCTCGTGCATGAAATGCCGAGGCGTGTGTATTATATAATCATAACCAGTTTATCTTGCGGTGTAGTTTCATGAGACTCGAGCACCTCCTCTGAAACGTATGCACAATTACTTGGCAGGTTTGATTCCCGCGTATAGTACGAATGGAACCTAAGGGTAGAGACTTGTGATGGTTAACAGGCCATGAGAAGTGACGGTTCACGGCTAACAGGCCGTTGTTCCCGAATCCATTTCGTATGCCAAGTAACTTCAAGGATCCATGACTCGGGTTGTCTTCTAGACGTAGAAGCGGACGGGAAAAGGGGATGTCTTGGTACGGTTATTGATTAGTGAGCTCTTGAGCTAACAGGCTCAGGACGTACGTTGGTACTAGTGTGAGTTAACAGGCTCACCAGTGTGGATACTTGTGTAGTGTGTGTACTCAAAGTCATTTCCCTTCCCTTTTGACTTGAGTTAGGTTTATTAGAACCTTGTAGAGCCGAGAGGACTTTAAGATAGGGAACTCATTGAGATTTGATGTATCTCACCCCACTGTTGTTGTTTACATCACAGGTACTGTATGTTCCGCGAAGGGTAAGGATAAGGTTGTGTGATTATCCTTACTTATCTGATGGCGTTGCTTCCGTTGTGGAGTTTTTGAGATCATTAGTGATCTAGTTCTTAGTATTTTGTCTTTGGAACATCTTGTAGATATACTATGCCGTAGTTTTTTTTGTCTTAGGGATTTTGGGCATGTATATGTATAATGTGTTCACTAGGAACTTATTGTGTATTTCAGTACCAAATGTATTATTCATGTATAATATATGATTTGATGCATGTATATATATATGGGCTTTACAGTCAAAGACGCACATTATCTGACAGGACTTATTATCAATGTTTGATCATTACGTTGAGAGTACCACTTGCTGTTAATTCCTGGCAATCAAAGATTATGGATTAATGATGTGTTTGGTATCTCGTTCTTGTTTTATAATTTACAATTAAATATCTGCGTGTTTCTATGATAATTTATTGATGTGCCTAATAAATTCGTGTGAACGTAAACTCATGAAAGTATTCAGTGGATTACGTTCACACCTATGATGGTAAACATGTGACGATTATAAAGATTTATTGTTTATCAATATTAATTGTCAATGTTTGATCATTATAACAAAATACCACTAACAATTAATGTTTTTGTCTAAAGACTTGACATGAATGATGCACTTGGTATTTTGGTGAGTATATTTTTTTGTTATATATAAAGTAATATAGTTTATGTTTCTGCAAAATAAGTTAGATTTTGATTCTCAAAATTTTTAACTTTTAGGAATAAAATATGAATATTATGTTCTTGGATCTAGACCTTACATAAGGATGGAGAAACTTAAATTCTCTCACAACTCATTATATTTAAAGTGATTCTCAAGTTTAAAAAGTGAGTACACTCCAAATTATACAGGTCTATGATCTTAAGGCATTGCAATCCAGAGACATTAGAGGTGTTATTTAAGATGACATAAATTTCAGTGCTTAAATTCCAGTGCTTCTAAAGCAATAAAGCAAAAGTCAAACTCTCATTGGAGTGATGACTTTTTATTAAGATTATTAAGCAAAGAAAACATTTGAAGCGCATTATGAAATTATTTAATCTTGCTAAAGCACTATAGTTTCGTCAATTATGTCACTTTGTTGAAAATTTAGCATATGGTATTCTCTTTGCACAATTAATTTTATAACTATTAAAGTTAGAAATTATTCTTTAATAGAATAATTTCATAAAGTGTGCAATAAAGAAAAGATTGAAGTAAGAGAAAATAAAATAGTGCTCATTTGGTAAATACCTCAAAGGATAAAGGCAAATAAAGAATAATAAAAAAATATGATTTGAACTGACAAATGTTCAATGGTGTTGAAATATATATCAATTTAAATGGCACAAATTTGGTAAAGATTGATATTTATTTTAATTTATTTTAGATTGTCATTATAAGCTTAAATTTACATTTAAAAGATAATTTAGTGAATGAATAAAGTTTTGTTTTAATATGATAACTTTTTTTTAATAATGAATTCAATTTGTCTTTAAAATTCAAATATTATTCTAGTTAATTCAATCAAGACTTGTGACAATCTAGAATTGTTGAAAAATCTGAGAAATACAAACTTTAGTCCCAAGTTAAATAATATTTTGAGACAAATATTGTAATGTGTCTTGAGAATATTGAGTTTGGAGGAGAGATATGGTCAAAAAAAACAAAATTGAGTGGGAAAGAATTGGTTCTAACTAAATTTATATAGTTACCTTTTATATAGAAAATATTGACCCTCATACGGATATTATTGTTCTTTCTCTCATTTAAATTAAGAAATTAATTCTTAAAGATCAAACTCAACATCCTCAAGAACTAGGGCATCAAGTGTCATAAAGAATTGAATAAAAAGAGAAATTTTATTCGATATGATTGAAAGACTTTATTATGATAGATGTGACACTTGTTACTTGTTATAATTTTGGAGCTTCATAAGATGGATATCAAGTTAGTATTTCTTAATGGCGACATTAAGAAATACAACAGGAGAAAATTTTGTGTCAATAGATACAAAGTTAATGGTTTGCGAACAGATAAAATCCATTTATGAGTTAATGAAATTGTTTCATTAGTGATACCACAATATTTCATAAGGTAATTGTCTCATTTTGTTTTGAGATGTCTATTATGAAAAATTAGTGGATTTTACAAGTTCGGAGGGAGTAAGTTTATTTTTTTAGTTTAATGTGTCAATTTTATTTTATTTAGTCAGAAATGATATATGATTCTCAAGGTATCATCTGGTTAGCACAATAGATTTATGTATATATTCAAAATGTTAAAAATAAAATTGGCATGAAAGACAATAAACTACAGTATGTCTCAATTATCAAGGGAGACTATTAAGTCTTAATCATTGTCCAAAATAAAAGAATCTGGAAAATTTAGAAAATTAAGTTTTTTTTATACTTTTTCGGTTTTAGGAATCTTATGTATATGCATAAGGAATAAGCGTATATATAATGAGATCATTTGGTAAATACGAAAATTCAAAATTTGAAATGTTGAAATGAGGCAACCATAAGGATTGTTATAGAGAACAAAAAAGGCTTGTGCTCACATATTAGAGATCGAATGATTTAGAGATCATCAGGATGCTCGACTCTGATCCTTTTGGATGTCTATATATAATGGGCATCCTAACTCAAAAAATGACTATAAGTATTTATGTCACTAGGTTGCATATAGTAAAAGGTCTTAAAAGACAACTCGAGCTACATTGTGATTATCTGCAAAAACAAAGCTTATGAGGTTATTATTGTTATAACCATTTTTGTATCTTTTGTGCAAATATTGAATTTGCAAACTTCAATTTGATCTCAATAAAGAATTCAGATGGACCTGTTGGAAATAGGCAGATTCAGATATCACATTACATGAAATTTCCATGTCGCTCATCCATATCGATCTATGTCATTAAGTACATTGATGTGGTGGTTGTCAGGGTTCTGTCACGTTATACGTTAGTGACAATAGCCGCGGTGGTCCCATTATTGATATATGAGGTGAAACATATTGTAAAGTTGAAATCTAAAGATAAATAGCATTCAGATGTGCGCTTAAAGAATTGTAATATAATTATTAAAAATATATTGCCTAAGTGGGAGATTATTGGAATATTTTATAATATTAATATTATTAAATTATTATATTCCAATAATTATTATGTGGCCATATATATTTTTATTATATTTGTTATTTATCAAATTAAGAGCCTTAATTGATTAAGTAGTCAAATACATTTAAAAGGCTATTTAGATTTCTATTTAGTAATTAATTAATTAATTCATTGGATATGGGCTCAAATATAGGGGATGTCAGGATGACCCATTTGGAAAAAATGGGAACCCTAATTGGCCATCACACTATATATAGGCTATGATCCCCAATATACCGTACATAAGCAATTTATATTTTCTCCCCATCTGAAGAGAACTCAAGGCATTAGGTGTATCGGTTGAGGAAGAACCACAAGTTAGCGGGTGCTCGTCATTCGTCTCTCTTTACTTTGTGTTTCAGGAAAGTATAAAGTTGTTATGTCAATGATTCTATTATCCAGGTATTCCTAATCTCAATCCTTGATAAATTAACATGTTGTAGATCATAGTTTATATATATGCTCATATAGTTTCAGCACTAAAGTAAGATTATAGTTTTAATCTTTGTCATTGAGCATGTTTGTATAATAATTATTAAATTAATTCCAACAAGTTTTTTAACTTACTCCAAATAATAGTCTTTGAATTGAATCTAATCAAATGGTTAATTAAGTAAAATATTAGATTCAATTCAAAGACTATGATTTGGAGTATGTTAAAAAAACTTACTCTTGAAGTAAGTTGATCCCCACTATATATATATATATATATATATATATATATATATATATATATATATATATATATATATATATATATATATATATATATATATATATAGCGTATCCCATGAGAACTTACATCTTTTGTTAGAAATGAGAACTATCGATATCAACTATAAGATTTAATTAACATTTAAGATTTAATAATTCCATAGAAAGAGCACTTTATAGAGTCTTTTCTATTATTCTTAATATTTAAAATTTTTATAAAAATAAATTCTTACCAAAATATTATTTTATATCGATCCGGAGATGAAAACCCTAATTCCTTTCCGCCGCAAACCCTAATTCCTTTCCGCCGCCGCCGTTGACTTCCTTTATTCGCTTTCTTCCGTGGCCTGTGTTTTCCATGGATTGTGCAATTTTGTTCCCTGAAGCTCATCTTCCTTTTAGTTCTCACATCTCCCATCAAACCCCTACTCCAATTCTTGGTTCTAAGATTGATAAGATTCAACCTCAAAGATCTTTCGCCCAAGCGCTGAATGGGGTTTGTGACATCCCTATTTCCCAGCTTCCCCAACCGGTGATTAAAGGTGATCGTCCCTCCATTACCATACTAGAAGAAGAATACAAGGCAGGGCTCTCAGACTATAGGAACAACCTTCATGGTAGGGTTATTTGGCCCAAAGGATCTACCCCTCTCACTGTAGCGGCTCTCAAAGGTAAGCTCTTGAATCTTTGGCCGGAGATTAGAAATTGGGGTCTGCTATCCCTTGGCAAAGGGTTCTACGAATTCCACTTCTCATCAGCTGAAGATATAAGTAGAGTCCGTTCTTCTGGTTCCATTAATCTAAATCCAGGTTCGTTGATGCCTTTTGCCTGGACTAAGGATTTTAACCCCTCAGTGCATAACAACTCCTCTGCTCAGGTGTGGGTTCAATTTTTCGGGCTATCACAGGAGCATTGGAGACCTCGAATCTTATTTGCCATTGCTAGTTGTGTTGGCAATCCTATTTGTATTGATGCAGCTTCCTCTAAGTCGAGATTCGATCAGACGTTTGGTCATTTTGTTCGAGTGATCATAGAGATGGATTTAACCCAACCTCTCAATTACAATGTTCTTGTGGAAAGGGAAGGTTTCGCTTTCTTTGCTAACATTGAATACGAAAATATCCCTGTTTTTTGCTCTCATTGCAAGAGAACAGGCTAGGAAGTGAAAGAATGCAATCAACTGAACTCTAAAAACCAAAACAACACCAAGGTTAAACCTATCTTTGTTCCTAAGGTTCTACCGGAAGCTCTTGCTAGTAATTTGGATAAAGATATGAAGACCGTATTGGAAAGTTCGGATAATGAAAGTGAAATTGGTGAAAGACTTAATGATGTTAATGCTGGAAAGAATCCTTCTGTAGTAGATCCGGTTCCAGCGGTCCCCCTCCTTTTCTATGGGTGGTCTGATTCTTGAAATAGTGGTGAATACTCTGAATCCTGAAAATTTTGTGTCTAAAGTTCCGGTGGGTTCTGATTCCCAGCATTCCTCTTTTGTGGATGCTACTCAATGTTTGGTTATTAAGGAAACAGATGAAGCAAATGCTAATTTTCTTCATAATTTTTGGGGGAACTTGGAGGAGATTGGTAATGAAAATGATGGAGTTTTCACAGCAGCAATTTCTAAACTCAAGAAGAAGCAAACAAGTAAGAAAAAGTAGCAGTTACTAGGTCCCAAGCAGGCCTTAAACCAAGGTTCTCATAAAGAGCCTCTATTGGAATATTAGAGGTGTGGCTAATACTCATTCTAGATTAGCCTTGAAGAGATTAATAAAGATTCATAAGCCGGATTTTATCTTTATTGCCGAACCTAAGATGGATTTTCAGAAATTCCCTAACAATTGGTTTTCTAGACTTGGTTTCAAACCTTTTGCCTTCAACATCAAAGATCAACCCTCTCTTTTGTTCTTATGTCTTGAGGATTTATATCCTAATGTTATTTCTTCTTCTGAGCAGTTTGTTGCTTTTTCAATTGACCTGAATCATAATTTGATGGCTTATGTTGCTATATACGCTTCCACTAACTTGATTACTCGCAGGACTTTGTGGCATGAGCTTGATGTGCTTCTTAGATCTCATATTCTACCGTGGTCTTTCTTTGGCAATTTTAACGCTATCTTAGGGGCGCATGAGTATCGTGGCCGTCTATGTCCTGCTCTTGGTCCCATGGCGGATTTTAAGTCTTGGACGGATTCCAACGATTTACTGCATCTTCCCAGCTTCGGAGCTAGGTTTACTTGGTCCAATAAGAGGGATCCTCCTTTCCTTGTGGAGCGTCATCTTGATCGGTGCATTTGCAATCAACTTTGGATTGATATTTGTAATCAATTTTCGTTCTCCACTCTTTCTAAAGTGTGCTCTGACCACTTTCCGATTATGCTGGAAGTGCATATCAATCATGTTAAAGGTGCTTCGAATTTAAGTTTCTTAAGGCCTGGACTCTTCATAAAGATTGCTCTAATGTTATTAAAGCCTCCTGGAATCAAGTATTGTTGGCTGTAGTATGTATGTTCTCTCTAAAAAGCTTCAGCTTTTGAAGAAGGATTTGAGGAGTTGGAATAGTAATATCTTTCGTAATGTTGCTGCAAATGTTAAAAAAGCTGAGGATTCCTTTTGTGCTATTCAGAGTCAAATTCAAGATGGGAGTAGTTCTGATGTGGATCTTAAGCAGAAGGAGATTCTTGCTCAAGCGGACCTCATTGCTGCTTTGAGTGTGGAAGAGTGTTATTGGAAAGAAAAGGCTCGTGTGAAGTGGCATGTGGAGGGGGACCAGAATACGGAGTTTTTCCACAGGGTTACGAAAATCAAATATAAGCTGAAGCCTATTTCATTGCTTCAACATGAGAATTGGGTGCTCACAGATGATAATGAGATTGCGGACTGTACTGTCCAATATTTGAAAAATTTGTTTGCTTCTAACTCTGTTATTTTGCAGGATTCTAGCTTGGTGGAGGAGAGCATTCCTTCTGCAGTGGATGATAACATGAATCTTCTTCTTACAAGGCTCCCCTCTGAGGATGAAATTACTGCTGCTGTTTTTTCCCTCAACAAGGATAGCGCTCTTGGGCCCGATGGTTTTGGGGCTGTTTTTTTATCAAACATTTTGGGACATTGTTAAATTGGATGTCACTAATGCTGTCTTGGATTTCTTCAAGTAGGGTTGGATTCTTCCGGGTTTCAATTCCAACACCATTGTCCTTATTCCTAAGGTTAAGGGTGCTAACTCTCTGGATCTTTTCCGGCCCATTGCAATTTCAAATTTCAAGTTCAAGATAATCTCCAAGATCCTTGCGGATCCGTTCTCCTCTGTCACGTCGTTCTTAATTTCTAAGGAGCAAATGGGCTATATTAAAGGAAGACACATTCATGATTGCATCGGCTTAGCTTCAGAAGCTTTCAACTTGCTGGATTCTAAAAACTGGTGCAACAATGTTTCTCTTAAAGTGGATATTCGGAAAGCGTTTGATACTCTTAATTGGGATTTCATATTGAGGGTGCTCCGGAAGTTTGGTTTTTGTCAAAAGTTTTGCCTTTGGATCGATTCAATTCTTCAATCTGCCTTCTTGTCCATAAATATTAATGGGAGGCTGCGGGGTTTCTTTAACTGCTCCAATGGGGTTCGGCAAGGCGACCCTCTTTCGCCTCTGCTTTTCTGTTTGGCGGAAGAGGTGCTGAGCAGGAAACTTTCTATGTTGATTGGTAATAACAGTTTGGCGCCTATTGTGGGTTCAAAAAATATCCAGGTTCCCTCTCATATTCTTTATGCTGATGATGTATTAATTTTTTGCAAAGGGAAAATTTCCAACATCAAAACCCTCATTGCGACTTTCAAAGATTATGAAGCGATTTCGGGGCAAGTGGTTAATTGCAATAAGTCTCTCATTTTTGGTGGTGCAATGTCTGTTTCTCGGCTCAATATTCTGGCAGCGCTCTCTTATTTTGTGATCGGTTCAGGTCCAATGCAGTATCTGGGGCTGCCCATTTTTAAGGGCAAACCGAGGAAAGTTTTTTTTGCAGCCCATTGCCGATAAAGTGATTTCGAAGCTCGCCTCATGGAAAGGCTCTTTGCTCTCCTTTGCGGGCAGAGTTGAGTTAGTTAAATCCTCTTTGCAAGGAATGTTTTTGCACAGCATGGTTGTTTATGATTGGCCGGTTTCTCTGTTGCGTTCCGTGGAAAGGGCGATGAAAAGGTTTATTTGGAGTGGGGATGCCTCCAAAAGTAAAGTCATCACGGTCGGCTGAAATGAAATTTGTCGTCCGATCGCAGAAGGTGGTTTGGGGATAGATCTCTTGGCAGTTTAAATTCGGCTACCAATTTGAAGCTCGCGTGGGACCTGTTAAACTCTCCAACTTGTTGGTCCTCTCTCCTTCGGAAGCGCATTTACCGCCTCAATAAAATCACAAATTCTCATGTTTCCTCTTCTTTATGGTCTAGTGCTAAGAGGGAGCTGAATAATGTTTTGGACAATTCAGCGTGGTGTCTTGGAAACGGTAGATCTATTAGCCTATGGTATGATTCTTGGTGCGGCAGCCCTCTTTGCTTGGACAATGACGCTCCTGCTTTCATTGAGGATCAAACTGTCGGTAGTCTCATTGTGAATGGTATTTGGAACTTTGATTTGGCTATTTCTCCCTTGCCTTCTTCCATTCAAGGGCGCATTACCAATTGCCACATCCTTTTTGATTTGAGGTCGGATAAAAGATGTTGGAATTACTCCTCTAATGGGGATCTTTCGATTAAGCTCGCTTATGATTACACGAGGAAAAAAGGTATTCGTAAGGAGTGGTGGAATCTTATTTGGGATATGTGGATTCCTCCATCTAAATCGGCAATGGTATGGAAGCTAATTCACCACAAAATTCAAACGGATGATCATTGGAAGCGTCGTAATTTTTCTTTCCCTTCTAAGTGTGATTTGTGTGGTTGCGCCGAGGAATCGGAATCTCATCTCTTTTTCCATTGCGGTTACGCTTTAAAGCTTTGGGAGTGGATTAAAATTATGTCGAATATCTCCTCTAATATTCTAGGTTGGTCAGATGTTTGGAGAGTCCTTGACAAAGATGGTGCGGATCAATGCAAGATCATATTTAAAGCCACTTTCATCTTCACTTTCAACTCGATTTGGATGGCTCGGAACAAGGTTAGATTTGAAGGGAATTTAATTTCTATTCATTCTTCTATTTCTTAAATTTCTGCCGCGGTTTCCATTGCGGGAAATGCGGTGTCTGTTGGTGCTAGACTTTCTATGAATGATTTTTTGACTCTTAAGCGGTTTAAGGTGAACATCCGGCCCCAGAGGGCTCCAAATATAAAGGAAGTCTTATGGCAGCCCCCGCCCGGAAGCTGGATTAAAATTAATACAGATGGGGCTGCTATTTCTTTTTCCCGTCTTTCTGCTTGTGGTGGTCTGGCTAGAAACAGTAATGGTAGTTTTATGGGAGCTTTTGCCTCTTAGTTAGGAGTTAGTGATTCTCTCACGGCCGAATTTTCGGGTGCAATGATTTCAATTGAGTTCGCCCATGATAGAAATTGGAGTAATATTTGGTTGGAAACAGATTCGAAGGCTGTAACACCCACATATAAAATCCATACATCAAAGCATAAATTATATATATGAATCCAAGTATTTGGTATTGAAATACAATAAGTCTTAGTTAACACATTATACACATAAATGCCTCTAATACATAACACTAAAATCCAAGGCATTACATATACAAGATGTTCCAACATGATAAAAACTAAGAACTAGATCAATGCAATGATCTCAAAATAAAGCGTCATAGCGGAAGCCATGCCATCTCAAAATCTACGAACCGGAAGGAAAAGTCAAACCACTTTATCCTTACCCGTCGCCGAACCTGCAGGACCTGTGATGTAAACAACAACAGTGGGGTGAGATACATCAAATCTCAGTGAGTTCCCTATCTTATGGGTTCTCTCGGATTATTTATGGTTCTAACAATCCTAACTCAAGTCCGGGGAAGGGAAGGACTCTTGAGTTCACACTTGATAATTTCACCCTATATGGAAACATGACATGAGTTCACTAACTCATCACATCATTAATCGATAACCGGTACCAAGGCATCTCCTCTTCCCGTCCGCTTCTACGTCTAGAAGGCGACCCGAGTCTAGATCCTTGTAGTTACTTGGTATACAATTGGATTCGGGATCGCCGGCCTGTTAACCGTGAACCGTCACTTCTCATGGCCTGTTAACCATCACAAGTCTCGTACCCATGCACGGGCTTCCAATTGTACTACACGTAGGGCATCAAACCTACCAAGTAAAACCTGCCTGCACTTCAGAGGAGCTCGAGACTCATGAAGGCCTTCCAAGGGCAATTCAAAATAAAATGGTTACGATTACATGATAAATACCACACAAAACAATGTATACGACAATTGCCTCGGCCATAAGGCCTCAAGGCCTTTCTTGTCCTTCAATCCATAAAGTTAACCTCATGTTTCATACTAGTGTTTCCAACTTCTAAAGTTTCCTATAGTTCAAAAGGGGTTTTCCTCACTCTTACTATTTCATATTTTGACATGCATACATTCTCAAACATGCTTAACAACAAGAGAAAATAGGTAAACCATAAGTCAATTGCATAATAGAATCACATAACAACATATCATATATCAAGACTTTCATTCATTTGCCTCTAAATAATTTGTCCTACAGTATACTCCTAATTTCCACTTTTTATTGGGTAGAGGGTCGTCATGGCTTTCTAACGGTACGAAGAACGCCCCGATCCGAGTTACGGATCAAAAGTTATGAAGGAAACAAAACTGCACAAACTGACATGTTCGCTAGGCGAGCCTCCCAGCGAGCGTTCGCTTCCGCCTTCGCTAGGCGAAGCCTCTGGCGAATGAACATACAGAACAAAACAGACATAAAGTTTGCTTCGCGAATGCCCTGGCGAACCTTCGCCTCGCCCTTCGCTTCGCGAGCAAGCTGGCGAGTAATTAAACAGAAACTCCCAGACCCAAAACACCATAAGTTCGCTAGGCGAACGTCTGGCAAACCTTCGCCTTCACCTTCGCTAGGCGAATGTGCCAGCGAGCACCTAGGCAGTAAGTTCCCATATTCAAAACACACTAAGTTCGCTAGGCGAACATGCCAGCGAACCTTCGCTAGGCGAACGTTCGGGTTCGCTAGGCGAACCCTCGATTGCTGTTCGCTGGGCTTCGCCCCAGGTTCGCTAGGCGAACCCTGTGAACCAGAACCTCTCCCAGCTGTTGTAACTCCATCAAATCCACATTTTCCCCATCAAAACATAACCCAATAATACCCACATGATCTAAACTCAGTATAGACATGATAACAAGCATTCAACAACATTTATAACAAGATTCAACCATAAAATTCCATATTTTCATAATCTAACCTAAATCCAAAAACTCTCTAGAGCTCTCTAACAATGGTACTAACTAGAACCCACCTTCAAAATGAGCAAGAGGAAGATGATTGAGAAGTTTGGATGAAGATTGGATGATGATCTTGATTGTTCTTGAGCTTTTCTTCCAATTTCCTCTTCTCCTCTTTTTCTCTCCTTCCTTTCCTTTCTTCTTCCTTTCTTTCTATCTTTTTCTTTTGTTTGGAAAGTGAGAGGAAAAGGATTCACATAGCAAAGTTAGTATTAGAAATAATACTACTAAATGTCCAAAAAGTCTCTTAAGTCCAAAATTAAATAAATGTCTCCGAAACAAATAATATCTATTGGATCAATTCTAAGTACCGAAGTTACTCTAATTATTTTATCAAATAATTTCTCAGAGCAACCGGACTCAGTTAATCACAATGTAATATTATTCGGTGTAATAAAATACGGGGTATTACAAAGGCGGTGGTCGAAGCTTTTAAACCACCGTTCACAGTTCCCTGGTTGATTAGAAATAGATGGATTAACTGTATTAATTTAGTTTGTGAAAAGAATTTTATGGTCTGTCATATATATAGGGAAGGGAATAGTTGTGCAAATGTCCTTGCTAACTTAGGCTTATCTCTTACCGACACTTCTTATTTTGATACTCTCCCTATTTTTATTAGGGAAGATTTTGTAAAGAATAGACTAGGTTTGTCTTTCTTTAGGTTTGGTTAATGGTGTGAGGGTTTTGGTATAGTCCCCCTCTTTTTGTACTCCATTTTTCTTTATTAAAATTATTACCTAATTTAAAAAAAAATTTACATTAAACATATTAATTTTAGTTTTCCAATGTTCTCTCGTACATTTTTTTTTCAAACTCTCTTGATTCTTTATATTTATTGGAAAAAAATCATATTCTATTGTTTTTTTATTGATGGGGAGGTTTGATATTATTTATTTTACTAAAATATACATGTCTAAAGTGTAGAACTTTATTTATTTATCACTTATATTTTCATTTATTAAATATATTGAAGAACATTGTATTATTACCTATATTTAAATTTAACTGACTGAGTTGTTTTCACGTTAGAAAATTATTATTTTAGCAAGTACAGCTAAATAAAAACACATTATTGATATATCATTTATACTTTCATTTGACTAAAAATATTTCTTTTATAAGAAAAACTATTTTCATTTAATTTATCCCTCATATTTGATCAAAAATATTTAAAAAAATTTGAATGTAATACCAATATTTTAATTTGGTTGATTTATTTATACACAATTTGGAAATTTCTTTATCTTTTTTCCAATATTACCATTGTGACAATTTTTAATAAATTAAATTATTGTTATAATATTTTAATAATTGTGGCCCCTATCAAGTATTGGCAAATAAAATTTTTTAATCTTATTATTTATTTATTTTTTTAAATATGAAATTAAAATTCTTGCAATAATGAAAATATTTTTTAATCTTAAAAATGAATTAAATTTCTAGTTTGTCAAGATCCAAGAAGGGTCACAATTATTAAAATATTATAATAGTAGTAAAATTTATTTAAAATAGTCACAATTAAAAAATAATTGTAAATAAATAAATCAACCAAATTGAAATATAGGTATTATTTTAATATTTTTTCAATATTCTTAATCAAATATAGGTGAAAAATAAAATAAAAATATTTTTTTCTTATAAAAAATATTTTTAACCAAATGAAAATATAGGTGATAAGTCAATAATGTGTTTTCATTTAAAATGATCACAGTAGTAGAACTTGCAAAAACAAAAAATTTATAACTCGCAAAAAAATAAATAAACAGATTAAAATATAGATAATAATTTCACCACCTTCAATATTTTTGATCAAGTGAAAATTTAGGTGAAAAATTAATAAATATTTTTTTAAAAGGTCACAATAATAGAAGATGCAAAAATACAATATTTTAAACAATAAATACTAATATCGAAAAATCCTTAACAATACAAAAATATAGAATATGATTTTTTTAGTAAATAATAATATATGAAACTCCCTAAGAATAGAATAAATATTAATTAAAACTAAAAGAAAAAATTCAAACTAAAACTTCTGAAAAACAATATTTGCTTTAAAATAATCAAAAACATAAATTGTTTAATCATATTCATAGTATTAAAATAATTTTTATATAAAGCTATGTCATATACTTTTTTTTAAGTCACTTTTGAAAATTAATTTAAATAAATATATATTTTAATGTTATGTCTCGTATTTTATAGAATCATAATTTTTACACAATTTATTTGGATAAATAAATTTTTCTAGACTTATTTTTAAAACTGAACAAAACTCTTAATATTTTAATAATAATATATTGCCATAATTAAGTTGTTATTGAAATATTGAGACTCTTCTTTAGTTTTAATAGTAAGCCTAGAACAATTTATTTATAACAAAAAAAAATTATGAAAAAATATGATTCTAAATACATAGTTTATTTAATTAAATTAAGAATGAAAGAGTGATGTTTTAAAAATAAAATATTATATGACATAATTTTATATAAAAATTATTTAAATAATAACAAAATAAGAAACAGTTTATGCTTTTGTTTATTTATAATTAACATTATTTTTCTAAATTTTTTTGAATTTTTTTTTAGTTTTGAAAAATATATTTATAATTTAGATATTTTTTAATTTTATATAAAAATAAAAAATACATTTGAATTAAATTTTATAATAATATTCTAAATAAATATTAAGTATGGTTATAACGAATATTTTAATAACGATATAATAAACACTAAAAAAATATTTTTGGTAAGAATATATATTTTTTAAATTATTTAAGTAATTAGTGTAATAGAAAATTATTGAATATCAATAAATTATATGTAAGAAGGGTTCATCCTCTAACGATTTCCCGCCGCGTTTCCGACAAACTTCGGTAGCACAGATCTAGCGTACAAGCTTGTGGTTTACAGCAAAACTCGTCTCAGGCTGGTTTAAACTCCTAGTCTTAGGGCTAGGGACCAACCGAGAGGAGTGGAATCGTATAACCGGGTGCATTATGGGTCGTGGGAGGGGAGAACCAAAAAGGAATAAGGTTCCCTCGCCAACAATCTGAACCACACTTTTGCAACAAAGTAACAACATAGATGATTCTGAGAGGGGTTCCACAACGGGTACTGAGTCCAACTTGGGTAAGTGTTGCGAGGAGAAGAAAGAAGCCTTGGAAGAGAAAGCAGAAGATGTTATTCTGGGGAACAATGAGCTAAACATGGAGATTCCAAAGGAAGAGCAAATCCCTAAGCTATGGGTGGATGTTATCAGTGGTAACAGGATGCCATCAAACGAAGCCTCAATAGAATTTGTTGCTCCTAACCTTGTAGAAAGGGAGTTCGAGGTGGACATAGAAGAAGAAGATATAGAATCTGAGGTAGGATTTTGGGACTCTGCTTTAATCATGTATGTCATAGGTAAAGAGTTAAGTATAAATGATGTCAAACAATATATGATTAAGTTCTGGAACTTTGTTCAGCTGCCTGATCTTTACTACCATGATGAGGGATACTTTCTTTTGAAATTCAAATCCCATACTGATAAAGATCTAGTAGTAATGAGAGGTCCCTACACTATTCAAAACATGTCAATGGTTTTGAAACATTGGAACCTTGATTTTGATTTTAAAAGGGATATGCTGAGAACCCTGCAAGTGTGGGTGAAACTTCCTAATTTGCCTCTACATTTATGGGGGACTAGAAGCTTAGGCAAAATAGGTAGTGCCCTAGAGAACCCTCTCTTCACTGATGAGTGCACAACAAACAAGTTGAGAGTATCCTATGCTAGAATTCTTGTGGAAATAGATGTAACACAAAAACAAAAGAATTATGTCATGATTAAAGATAACTTTGGTAATAAAAGACAACAGGTAGTGGAATATGAATGGAAACCAACTATTTTGTGAAGTTTGCCAAAAAGTTGGACATCAATGTAAGCCTAAAGGAAAGAAACAGTGGCAACCAAAGGCCCCTCAAACCTAAAGTCAAAAGGACCAAACTAAATGCCCAAAAACTGTAGAGGAACCTGAAGAGAATATGGGTTAGGAAAATGTTAGAACAACTGGGAAAAGTAAGGGAAAAAGCATTGTGAATCAATACAACCAAAAAGATATTGCTTGCAGAAATTGATTTGAGGCCCTTGGAAATGGGGAGCTTGGAGGATCAAGCACAGGTCCATCATGATAGTATCCTGGAATGTTAGGGGGATGAATAATTTAGGGAAATGTCATGAGGTTATCTCCCGCCTCAAAAACCTTAACCCTGTTATGGATTTTTTTATTTAAACTAGAGTGAAGTTCAACAATGTTAAGAAGGTGATCAATAAATTTGGTAATAAATGGCAGTTGATAGACAACTATATGAGTCACAACAATTTCAGAATTTGGATCCTCTTGGATACAACTAGAATAAAAGTTATTAAACATGGCTGTTTTGCTCAGCATATTCACTGTAGCTTGTATTATCCTACTAGTGAGTTCAGAAGTTGGTGTACAGAAATCTATGCTCATAACCATTTGGTGCAAAGGAAACAATTGTGGCAAGACATAGAGAATCTTCATAACACCATCAATGGCCCTTGGTTTTTAATGGGAGATTTTAACAATGTATTGAGAGCTCAAGACAGAATTGGGGGCAATCTGGTTCATGAAAGTGAATACAAGGATCTAATTTCTAAGATGGATCATACTGGTTTGTTTGAAAAATATTCCATAGGGGACCATTTCACTTGGTCTAATAACCAGAGAAATGGTAAGATTTACTCAAGGATTGATAGGGTTCTAGGAAATATCACCTGGCAGCAGCAAAACATTAATAAGAGTCTATGTATTATGAACGGGTGTCTCAAACCATAGCCTTTTGTGCCTAAAGGAGACCAATAATAGCAAAATTACTAGAACTCCCTTCAAGTTCCAAAATATTATGGCAACTAATCAGAAGTTTCAGGAAACTGTGATGCAAAGTTATAATGAACCAATGGAGGGTAGCCCTATGTATGTCATTTGGAAAAAATTACAAAGGCTACAGCCTGCCATCAGAGAAATGAGTAAGGCTTTTAAAGGTATAAATCAACAGTTGGTTAAAGCTAGATAAAACCTAGAGATTGCTCAATCCAAGCTAGTGGAAGACATAATGAATGTGCAATTGATAGAGGAGATTAAAAGTTGTACCAGAGAGGTTCTCAGACTGGGAGACATTGAAGAAAAGATCCTTAAGCAGAAATTTAAGGTGGATTGGCTTAGACTTGGGGATGGCAACAATGCATACTTTTATGCTTCCCTAAAATAAAAAAAGAACCAAATCCAACTCACCAGTTTGAAGACTGAATATGGAACTACTATTAGCCAGCAAACTGAGTTTGAAGAGGAGATTACAAACTTCTATTCCAAGCTTATTGGCACTACCCAAAGTACTCTCTTAGGCATTGATATTGTGGCCATGAGGAATGGTCCTCAATTGGACAGTGATCAAAGGGAGTACTGTGAGAGCAAGAATTGTCTCTACAAGTCAATCTATGTTTTGATGATAACAACACGTATTTGTGAAAGAACCATTTTATGTTCTAACGTGTGTTGTGTGCAGATCATAATTATAGAAAATATCAGATCCAACATGCACTAGCAAGATAAGCGTAATTGATAATATGCAAAGTTACTATGTGTGACACAAGTCACAAGAAGCAAGAACGCTTCTGTATCTGATCGTGATCAGTCAGATCCAAGGATGCCGATATTGCTGATGCAATGCTCTTGTGGATGCTCTCTGAAAGTGGTAGAGATTCTGAAGAAGAGAACCGAAGTGCTGAAGACTCTCATGACTTGAAGTTTTGAAGGCTGAAGGCTCTGAAGACAAAGTACAAAAAGACTCTGAAGACTCACGTGTTCCGAAGATTAAGATTCTGAAGATCAAGTATTGAAGACTCTGAAGACAGATTCCTAATGGAAAAGTTTTGAGGTTTCGGAAGACTTGAAAAAGTAAAGGATAACGTGCTTAAAGACAAGTGCTGAAGTTCTGAAGACTGATTCCTAATGGACTTCTTCAAATGACTGAAGACCTGATGTATCAGATATCCTGCTAAGAAGACTCTACTCATGCTTCATCAATTTACCATCAGAAGCCTCTGAAGTTCAGAAGTCACATGTTACCGTTGTGAGTAACTGTACACGGCGCCCAAGAAAGATATATCCCGTCACTTCTCCCACAGCAAAAAGGAGATGTGTCAGTACAGCTAATTATTACACAACGTCTCTTTTCCAACAACCAACATTATTTCAAACGGCTATATTTCTACTGGGCTATTTAAAGGAAAAATTTCTCGCTTCTGAACGCAATCGATTCATTCCATCAAAGGTGAATTGATCAAGTCATTTTGTGAAGATAGCAACAACGATGAGTTCTCGTTGTAACACTTAGAATATCCAAAGCTATCACCATTTACACATGGCCATTGTTATTGGAGCTTAAGATCAACATTCAACACAACAACAATGATTTGGTTCAGAAGCTGTTGATGAAGAAGACAACATTGAAGATCAGTCAAGTCATCAACCACCTTCTCGTCAGTACTACATTGAAGATTTGAAGCAAGGAGTTATTGCTCAAAGCTTGCTCACCCAAGAAGACGAAGAAGAAGAAGATCTACAAAATGTCAACAACTGTCAAATCATTATACATCCTTGTAGTTTCTTAGGATAAGCAAGGAGCTGTTGCTCACATCTTGCTTGAACACTTGTGTGTTCTTTGTACTTAAACTTAGGAGTAATCTGCTTGTTAAGAAGCATTATTGTAATCTCCAGTTAAAATAATTCTTGGTGAATTAGGATTCCTTGAGTGGTCAGTGTGACCGGAGACTCGAGAAGACAATGGCGAGATGTCATTGTGGGAAAAGCCTGAAATAGGGTTAGTAGCGTTATATTCATTGCGATGAATCCCGGAATGTCTAGCTGTGAAAGCCTAGCAGTAGATCTTGCGAGATTGGAACCAGCATGTCAATGTTCATTATTTTCATTAAGTTGAATCCCTGAACGGTTCATTGCATGTTAGTCACAGTGCAACTATGCAAGTGGTTAGTCACCGGCTGTTGCGCGTGCATCTGTAATCGAGATTGATTATAGTGGATTAAGACCTTGTGTTCAAGGCGAAATCACTTGAGGAGGGTGGATTGGATTAGCCTTTTTGGTGAACCAGGATATATGGTGTGTTCTTTACTCTTATGCTTAATGTATTTATTTATGTTCTATATCGAGTAACAGAACCTTACACAAGCAAGTCAGAACCTTGCAACACTGATAAGCTTCCGCTCTGCAAGTTCTGAATGTTACGCATAATGTTCAGACTCGTGTTGGTTCTCATACTTCATGCATTGCAAGCCTGTATGTGACTTCGTTAGTCAGAGTCTCCCAACGAACTCTGATGTGATCCTAAGTGCTTTAACGACAAGAACCCAAAAGTTGTTAAAAAGAGTAAATACACAATTCAAACCCCCCTTTCTTGTGTCTTTCTCGCACCTTCAAGTACCTGATAAAGCCTATAACAAAAGAGGAAATATATGCCAGTCTTAAAGGAATTAAAGATATTTCTTCTCCTAGGATAGATGGTTACAGTGCAAAATTTTTCAAAAGTTCTTGGAACATAATAAAGGAGGACCTCATTAAGGCTGTTAGAGATTTTTTTGAAAGGGAAAAGCTCTATAAGGCAATCAACTGTACCCTTGTTACCCTTATTCCTAAGACTAGTTCTGCTGAGATGATCAAAGACTATAGACCAATATCATGTTGTACAGTCATTTACAAGATAATATCCAGAATTATGGCTAAAAGGCTTGGAAACATTCTTGGTTCCATTATTCACAGTAGCCAAGCTGCTTTTGTCTCTGGGAAAAAGATCCATGACCATATATTGCTAGCTTTTGAGCTGATTAGAGGTTATAGTTCCAATAATGGTGCCCCCAAGTGCATGATCCAAATGGAGCTCCAAAAGGCCTATGATACAGTGGAGTGGGGAGCTTTGGAAGGCATCTTGAGAGAGCTTAATTTTCCTACCAGATTCATAAGATGTGTTATGATCATAGTGATATCTGTCTCCTACAAATACCAAGTCAATGGAGTGCACACCAAAATTGTGGAAGCTAATCGAGGGATTAGGCAAGGAGACCCCATATCTCCTTTGCTCTTTATCATCATCATGGAGTATTTGAATAGGTTATTTCAAAAGCTTAAAAATATACCAGATTTTAATTTCCTTTCCAAATGTGAAAATCTGGGCACTGTTAACCTCAGTTTTGCAGATGATCTTCTCCTTTTTTCAAGGGGTGACAAGAAATCTGTAGAATTGCTTATGAAGATCATTGACAATTTCTCCAAGGAAACTGGTTTAAGGGTGAACCCTAGCATGTGTAAAGTTTATTTTGGCAATGTTGATTCTGAGATGAAGCAAAGCATTCAAGTGGATACTAATTTCAGTGAAGGTAACTTACCTTTCAAATATTTGGGCATACCCCTAACTAGTAGAAAGCTTAATATCATCCACTACTTGCCTCTTATTGACAAGTTAATGCATAGAATTAACCACTGGAGTGCTAATATGCTGTCTTATGCTGGTAGAACTCATCTCATTAAGAGTGTCCTGTTTGCTGTAACAAATTTCTGGCTACAATGCCTCCCTCTTCCCAAAGCAATCATTAGGAAGATTAACAGCTTATACAGATCCTTTCTTTGGTCTGGTACAAATAATATTACTAGAAAGTCTCTCATTGCTTGGAACAAGGTTTGTTCCCCAATGAGAAATGGTGGGCTCAACATGGTTAATATTGAGCATTGGAATAGAGCTTGTCTGCTGAAGCTTCCGTGGAACCTCCATAGCAAGGCTGATAACTTGTGGATCAAATGGATCCACTGCTATTATGTGAAGGATCAAAGCATTATGAAAATGACAGTGAAAAAGAGCACATCCTAGATTTTGAAATCCATCCTGAAGCTTAGAGACATTGTCATTACCAATGTTGGTTGGAACATTATGCTGCAGGGTAATAAATGCTACACCAGAAAGATGTATCCAGGAATGGTAATGGATGTTCAAGATGTCAGCTGGAGGAGTATTTTCTATAAAATTGCTGCTAGACCCCGAGCCTTATTCACTCTTTGGATGGCTTGCCATAGGAAGCTTGCCACCAAAGACAAATTGGTTAGATTTGGTCTGCTCTAGGATGATAATTGCAGTATCTGTGATGGAAAAGAGTCCATTGATCACCTCTTCTTCCAATGTTTGAAAATGAAGTCTATATGGGAAAGCATCCTGTAGTGGTTGATGATTACTCATAGACTTGAAGGTTTTATACAGGAACTCCACTGGATAAGTGAGAAAAATAAGTCAAAGAATAGTAATGTGAAGATCCTTAATTGTGCTCTGGCGGAAACCATCCATGAGCTTTGGATCTTGAGAAATTATATCTGCTTTAAGAAAGATCGTAATGAGTTCAACATTGAGGGGCGAATCAAAGACATCATCACTTATAGATGTTGATTCCAACCCAAGCTTAGGAAACATCTTTGTAACCATATGATGCCATAGTTTGTCTGTTTGGATTGTGGCTTCTTAGCTAGACCCTTTGTAGTCGCTTGGTTTTGTATTGTTTTTGGTAAATAAAGTATTATTTTTCCAAAAAAAAAATTTATTGAATATGGTGTTCTTTATATAGAATTTTTAAATCTTAAACACTAATTAGATTTGATTATATATAATGACAATTCTCGTTGTTTACTATTGACATCAGTTTTTACTAGATATGTTTTATATATATATATTGAAATTCTGGTATCAGATGTGTGATGTTAAGTGAGATGTCACAACAACACAATCTGCTATATGAACAAGGTAATAACAACAATAAATAACACAATGAATTGTTCACCCAGTTCGGTCTAACTACCTACGTCTGGGGGCTACCAAGCCAGGGAGGAAATTCACTATTAGTAGTATAAAATTACAGACTCAACAATCCCAGTTGACATCTACCTAATTTAATCACTACCCAATGAAAATTCTACCTAAGAAACCACTTAGGTATGAGAAACCACTCACTCTCTAAATCACCACAGTGATACAATCCAATGATTACAAATTAACCACCCAACTTGATTCTGCTTAACAACTTTGATCAAGAACAACACACTCTTGCTTAAAAGCTCTAGAGTGAATACACTTATAACTCAAAATAGTAACACCAATTCAAACATGAATGGTTTACAAAAACACACACAAAAACTCAAATTGACTCTCAGTCTATGCTCTCTGTCTTCGTTCTTTACCAACGAGGCAGCTTTTATAGAATTCTGACTTGGGCTTAGACCTCCTCCAAAAATATCTGCTTTGATTTGTTTTAAAACCAGAATTTAAAACAGATTTGATCTTCAAATCTTTTTAAATCTCTTCAAATCAGCCCTAATGTTAGTTACAGAAACTGCTCCATGATCTGCAAAATTATCTGATTGAGAATATCTTCTCCAATAAATTCGCATCCAATCTCTCTAACAGATCTCCTCAAAACACCCTAACACGCGCAGCCCTAAAACATCACAATCTGATGTTCTGATATCCTGATATACTGATGTCAAGACATCAATTATAACATCAGCATATAAAACTTCAACCCTGCAACAGCTAATGTTAGGAACCAATGTTATGACATCAGACATATGACATCAACATTGTTCAACTTTGTTTTACCAAAATTCCAGCCAATACAAGAACTAACAATCTCCCCCTTTGGCTAATTTTGGCTAAAGTAAACTCTGCCATCATTAGAGGTACCTGCAGCGAAAAAACTTTATACCAGCAGCAAGCACAATCAAACTGCAGAAAAACTACATACCAGCAGCAATCACAATCAAACTGCACAATGATAAACTCCCCCTCAAAACAAGAACCAGCATACCAGCTGTTCAAACATGCACACTCCCCCTCAAGCCTAGAGCCACATCAGACAACTAGGCAACACATGGGCTAACTTTCCCCCTTTTTAGCCACAGTTGGCCAACTACCAACAAGTTATACCCTACCACTTTACTACAGCTAGTCCTACTTGCTCTCCTTGTCAGTCTAAAGTCATCACCACAAGACAAGACAAATCATAGAACAAAACCAAGATAAGCATAAAAGTACTATTATCCAAGTTACACATCATGCACACAATGTGCAGAAACAAAAACTATAAACTACAAAAGCAATAAACAGCAAAAGCAGCACTTTAATCTTCATTAGCATCAGAACCATCTGCATCATTCTCCTCGCCTTCCTCTGAACTTGAATCTTCAGTATTAACATTCACATCATCTTCACCCTGTTCCAAGGATTTGATCATCTGCTCAATTTTCAACTCCCTAGCAGTGCTAGTACTGATAACCATATCAAGATCCTTATAGGTTGCCTTCAATTCTTCAATCAACTCAGTTTTAGTACTGGCCTTCTTAACACCAGAACTTGATGTTACAACAATGTCTGGAACATGATTCCCAACAAACAGCTTGGGATGCAAGGATAAAGCTGACTCCCTCTTACATGCTACATCTGAACTGGTTAGAATTCCAGGATGTTGATCTAAGATCATCCCACAGACAAGGGAAGGGAATGCTATAGGCATCTTGATAGCATTAGTGGCACCATGCTTCACAACTTGATCAAATATGTAATTTCCATAATTGAACTTGACCTTTTTCCCAACAGCATAAATAAACCTTCCTAATCCCACAACTATGGTGGTTTTGTGATTAGTAGGTACCCAGTTAGCAGCTCCAATTCTGTGCAAAATAGCATACTTGATACTGAGTTTGCTAGCTATCAATTTACCTTTCAGTGGCCAAACCTTCACCTGAGTGGCTGTGATCTCTTTACATACATCATTATCAGTCACTTCCAGTTCACAACCCTCTTCATCATCTCTTCCCAGATACTTATTGATGGTACTAGGAGAGAAATTAATGCACTTACCCCCAACAAACACCTTCATGAAGTCCACACTTCTTTTATCAGAAATGTCTAAAGGAATGTTAACAACAAATTCCTTAACAAGTCCACCATAGCACTTAGATAATTTTGTCACAGTCTTCAACAGGCCAGTAGCATGAATGAGCTCCATAATTTCTTTCTTCTCCAATGCATATTTGCCCAGCTCTCTTTCCAGAGCTAATCTCCTTTGACACACAAATTTCCATAGTGGAGCACTGCTAGCATAATGAAAGGATATGTTGTCCACTGGCACTTCAGGAACCTTATCAGAAATTCTCTTTAAAATGGACTTTCTGACAGGGATGATGTCTTGAACATCTTCCTCAACATCATACTCAGATTCAGATTCTTCTCTAACCTTTCTCTTTTTGGAGGTCACAGCAACCTTGCTCCAAGATTTAGTTGGACCAACAAAAGATGTCTTTTTCTTCTTGCCTTCAGCTGTCATCTTTGGAGAAGATTCCACAGTCTTTCCTTTTCTAGTCTTCAATCAATTGGCAATCCCAGGAACAACATTACCAATAACTTCATTATCAGATAAGTCAACAACATCCACCACATCAGCCTTCTTCTTCCCTCTGGGACTAGGAGTAACATCCCTAGCATGTGATGTTCCAACATCATGTTCAACATCAACCTCATCTTCAACATGAGTATCCCTTTCTCTTTCAGCTTCAACTTCAACTTCATCTTCAATCTCAGCATCTTCAATGACTGAAACAGCTAATCTATGAAGATTTGTTTTAGAAGTTTCAATGTCACCCTCTTCTCTAACAGATTGATCAGCAGGCCTTTGACTCAGAGGTCTAGATATTCCCTTCACAGGAATCCCTTTCTCAAATATTTTGTGACAATCTGATCAATGCTCTTGTCCACATCTACCCTTTCTTCAACAGCTTGAGGAAGAGGGGTGGTAGTCCTAGGAGTAGGTTTGTCTCCAAACAACACACTAGTGACAAAGGCCATACTTTCGCTATCATCAAATTTACTACTCGCAGATTGATTAGAAGTATTACCTTTTGAAGGTCTCTTGGGTTAATACTTCTCAGGTCTTTTCTTTTCTGAGGCTGGAATCATAGAGATAGGAGCAATGTCCATAGCTTCATTCACAGACACCTCTTCTGTCAAAACCCTAGAATTTGCATGAGTGGAACTTTTGGGCGCAGCCTTCTTGGATGGAGATGACACTTGTTTAGACATCGTTCCTGTGTTACAACTGATGGCCAAAAGTGTTTTGTAATTTCTGTTCTTAGGGGGGAAGATGAACGGACTTGGAGTGTTGAGATTGAAGAAGCGTGTGAGAGTGATAATAGGGAATGATAGCCTAAAGATGACATTCAAGGTTTTCGAATTTCCAAGTGTAAGCTCATCTTCTTCCTTTGTCTAACCTTCCTCAGGTTTTAGCTTTGTTGTCCCATCCTTTTCAACAATAACAGGTGCTTTCCATTCTTTTAAGACAACCTTCCAAGCCCTGCTGTCTAATGACTTCAAGAAGGTAACCATCTGTGGTTTCCAATAGTCATAATTAGAGCCATCTAGAATAGGGGGTCTATTCACAAATCCACCAGACTCCTTGTCCATTGCACCAGAAAGTATCAGCCCTAGATCTCACCCAGATGCAGAGCAGGATGCCTGCTCTGATACCAATTGAAATTCTGGTATCAGATGTGTGATGTTAAGTGTGATGTCACAACAACACAATCTGCTATATGAACAAGGTAATAACAACAGTAAATAACACAATGAGAATTTGATGATACCAAGCCATACTTTCGCCATACTTTCAGCATATAAAACTTCAACCCTGCAACAACTAATGTTAGGAACCAATGTTATGACATCAGACATATGACATCAATATATATATATATATATATATATATATATATATATATATATATATATATATATATATATAGATTGCTAACGTAGACCCACTTGTTTTTATGAAGGTCTATTTTAGAAACATGCACCTTAGGGTGCATTTAACCATTTTATAGTTAAAGTTTACTAAAACACACCTTAAATAAAACAAGTGGGTGTATTATAGCAAACCCCAATGGGGTTTGCTATAATACACCCACTTGTTTTTAGGAATGTGTGTTTTATTAACATGCACCTTAATGTGAATTTAAGGATATTTTAGTTAAAGCTTGCTAAAATAGACCTTCATAAAATCAAGTGGGTCTACGTTAGCAAACCCTATATATAGAGAAGCATAAGAATATAACTGGTGAGATCTTTTGTGAATAACGAGATCCATCATTATCAATCGTCAGATACAATAACATTTAAGATTTAAAAATTCTATATAAAAAATACCTTACATAAACTTTTTCTATTGCAATTATTTTTTAAAAATTCAATAAAATAGGGTTCTGACCAAAAATATTTTTATTGTGATTATTAAATGTTATTAAAATATTTGTTACAAACAGACTTAATAATTAGTTAGTATATTTATCATAAAATAAACCTCAAGTGTATTTTCTATTTAAAAAAAAAAAATTATCTAAATTTTAAATATTTTTTAAAACTAAACGAAAAATTTCAAAATAAAACTTCTGAAAGACAATATTTGCTATAAAATAATCAAAAACATTAATTGTTTAATCATATTTATAGTATTAAAATTATTATTATATAAATTATGTCATATACTTTTTTTTCAATCACTTTTGAAAATTAATTTAAATAAATATATATTTTAATGTTCTATCTCATATTTTATAGAATCATAATTTTTAACACAATTTATTTGGTTAAATAAATTTTTCTAGACTTATTTTTAAAACTGAACAAAACTCTTAATATTTTAAGAATAATATATTGCCATAATTAAATTGTTATTGAAATATTGAGACTCTTCTTTAGTTTTAATAGTAAGCCTAGAACAATTTATTTATAACAAAAAAAAAATTATAAAACAATTATGATTCTAAATACATAGTTTATTTAATTAAATTAAGATTCAAAGAGTGATGTTTAAAAAATAAAATATTATATGACATAATTTTATATAAAAATACTTTAAATAAAAAACAAAAAAGGATTTTTTTTAAACAACAGACAAATTTTAAAAAAATGCTTGGATTTTTTTAAAGAAGGGGTGAAACGATTCAAAGAAAAAGAGAGGAGGAATGAGGAGAACAAGAAAGAAAATTGGAGAGCAACAACAACCTTGGAAACTCTCTGCAAAAACACAACATTTTTGTTTAAGCCGAAATCTAAACTCTTCTTCATCAATCTCACACTTCGACCCAATTCCTCCATCACTCCTCTTCACCTTCAAATACATGTCTACAACAAATGAAACAAAACCATCACTCAGAGCAACCTGCAAAATTTAGTGACCGAAATTCAGAGACCGATTTTGTGACCGAACTTAGTGTTCTTTTTTCAAAAAATAAAATAAAAAGGTGCCTAACTTGGGAATTGAACTTGTTACCTCCAGCTATTTCAGTTAGGCCTTACCACTAGACCACTTAATAACATTTGTTATGTTCTCTATATTTAAATATATATACATAAAAAAATATAAAAAAAATATAAATAATATTTACAAAATTACTAATTATTACTTAATTTAATTGGATCTAATGAAAATAAAATTTGATTTTATTAAAGTAATTTCACTATGCACATATAAAAATTGCATATAATAAAAAAAATTCACTTTTATTCATATATAAAAATAAAATAGCATAATTGTTTATAGAATTATATGTTTTATTTATTAAAATCATAAAAAGGTGAATCTTTTATTAAAAAATAATAAAAAAATTAAAAAAAGATGAAAATGTTTAAAAAAAATTGGGAGAGAAATAGTAACATAAAAAAGAGGATTAAAAAATAAAGAAAAAAAAACAACAAAAATATCAGTGATCGAAATTTCGGTCTCTAAGTTTTTTATATAAACTAACTATTGTAATAAAACATTTTTTCAAGACCGGATAGGTGGTCACAAACTTTTGGTCGCTAAATCGGCGGCTAATTTTTATTTAGTGACCGATTTAGTGACATCTCAAAATTTACTCACGGATATCAAATTTTGGTGGCTAATTCGGTGGCTACAGTAACCGAAATTTTTTGGTCACTAAAAGCCAATTTTCTAGTAGTGACACCACAACTCACCGTAAATCGCCTCGTCACCCGCCGCGTACGACTTCTCTGTGAATACCACCGAGTGCTCCACGCAACAACAACAGTCCAAAGCGACATCGAGTTAATGATCAGTTGACACGGGTCAGTTCTGATGGATGGTTGCTCGTAATCAGTTCTTGAGGTTCAAGATTTGGTTCCGTTTTCGGTTTTGACTCACTTCAGAGCTTGGATTCGAACATAATATTTTAAGTTTCAGATATTGCGTCCGAATTGACATTAACTTCATCGATTCTGCTTTTGCAACCGTTTCGACAGTGGAGACCATTTTTTTGAAGGAGAAACAGAGTCACACGAAGAGGAAGGGTAGGTTGTGAAATTTCCATTTTAAGGTTGCAGATGTTTGTTTCTGGATTCAATTGTGCATTTGGCTATGTAATTTTGTTTGATGTTTTTTTACTCCATTGATCTACCAACCGGATAGGGTTTGTTGTAAGTTTTTTTGGGGCCCTATGGCTCAAATATTTTTCCTTCATTCACCCATTGACCTTCCATTTTTTGCAGTTTTACTTTCATTTTCAGAATTAGCTAGGATTTGATTTCGAATTAACAACGAAATAGCTACGAATTCTAGATTTATGTATATAAAAAATAAAAAAGGGAAGAAATTGCCACGTGACACCCACGTGGCGCAGTCACATCAGCAGCCGTTACTCCCATTTGACGTCAGGGACTATTCATTGAGACGAAAAATTTTGTAGGGACCAATTCTTAAAGGAAAATTTTTGAGGGACTAAAATTTAAAATTGCTATATTTAGAGGGACCTAAAACTTATTTAACACTTTTTAATTAACCTTATTTTTCTAAATTTTTTTGAGAAATTTTTCTTTTAGTTTTAAAAAAATATTTATAATTTAGATAATTTTTAATTTTTTTAAAAAATAAAAATAAATTTGAATTATATTTTATAATAATATTATAAATAAATATTAAGTATGGTTATAACAAATATTTTAATAATGATATAATAAACACTAAACAAATATTTTTTAAATTATTTAAATAATTAGTGTCATAGAAAATTATTGAATATGGTGTTCTTTATATAAAATTTTAAAATCTTAAACAGTAATTAAATCTGACTATAGGAAATAACAATCTCGTTTTTTACTATTGACAACAGTTCTCATTTGATATTATATATATATATATATATATATATATATATATATATATATATATATATATATATATATATATAGTTCATCTCCTATGAGAATGCAATTTTTATGTAAAAACATGAGAATGAATCTGAATCATTAGATTTTAAAATAAATGGTGAAAATTACGTGTGGTTTTTATTTTTCTCTCTCCTGCATTATTAAAATAAATAATGGAGGAGAGAGAAAAAAAACTGACGCGTAATCTCCACCATTTATTTTAAAATCTAATGGTTCGGATTCATTCTCATGTTTTTACATAAAATTGACATTCTCATATAACACGTTCCCTATATATATATATATATATATATATATATATATATATATATATATATATATATATATATGAAAGAAAAAAATTAGAGTATAAAATATTACGACGAGTACTCGGACACCATTTTAATATTTTATATTATTATATGGGATTAATTCATATATATATATATATATATATATATATATATATATATATATATATATATATATATATATATATATATATATATATATATATATATATATATATATATACTTATTTTTATGAAGGTTTATTTTATCAACATGCACCTTAGGGTGCATTTAACCATAATTTAGTTAAAGTTTGCTAAAACATATCTTTATTAAAACAAGTGGGTGTATTATAGCAAACTCCTGTGGGATTTGCTATAATACACCCACTTGTTTTTAGAAAAATGTCTTTTAGTAACATGCACCTTAAGGTGCATTTAAAGATATTTTAGTTAAAACTTACTAAAATATACCTTCATAAAATTAAATGGATCTACGTTAGCAAACCCTATAAATATAGGGAAGCATAAATAACTGAAGAGAACTAATATCTTTTGTGAATAACGAAATCTATCATTATCAATCGTCAGATAGAATAACATTTAAGATTTAAATTTTCTATATAAAAAATACCTTACACAAAATTTTTCTATTGCACTTATTTTTTAAAAATTCTATAAAACAGGATTCTTAACAAAATTTTTTTTATTGTGATTATTAAATTGTTATTAAAATATTTGTTACAAACAGACTTAATAATTAGTTAGTATATTTATCATAAAATAAACCTAAATTGTATTTTCTATTTTTTAAAATAAAAATTATCTAAATTATAAATATTTTTCAAAACTAAAAGAAAAATTTCAAAATAAAACTTTTGAAAAACAATATTTGTTTTAAAATAATCAAAAACATAAATTGTTTAATCATATTTATAGTACTAAAATAATTTTTATATAAAATTATGTCATATAATTTTTTTAAAATCAGTTTTGAAAATTAATTTAATTAAATATATATTTTAATTTAGAATTGACATTAACGATATCATAATTATCGATAATGATGGGAATAAACACTACTTCATAAAACCCATTTAACAACGGTTGGAAATGACATATAATGACGCGGGCGAAGACGTTGTTATGTAGAGTGTTGTTGTATATGCGGTACGTACAATGACGGCCCAGTAACCGTTGTAAAAAAATGGAAAATGCGCTACCTATAATGACGGTTATTTTAAATACCCGTTGTTGTATGTCTTTTAATAAAATAAAAAAAATATAGCATTAGCACTACCTATAATGATGGTTATTTTAAAAGAACCGTTGTTGTATGTCTTTTAATAAAATAAAAAAAAATTGCAGCATTAGAACAAGAACAACAGCAAGAACATCAAGAACAACAATAAGAACAAGAACAATAGTAAGAACATCAAGAACAACAATAAGAACAATAACAATAGTAAAAACATCAAGAACAACAATAACAACAACAACAACAACAACAACAACAACAACAAGAACAACAACAAGAACAAGAACAAGAAAAAGAATCAGAACAAGAAGAAGAAGAAGAAGAAGAAGAAGAAGAACAACAACAACAACAATAATAACAACAAGAACAACAACATCAACAAAAACAACAACAATAATAACAATAATAACAACAAGAACAACAATAATAAAAAAGAATAACAAGAACAAAAATAATTAAAAAAGAACACCAATAACTAACATTGCTAACACGAGTTCTGAAAATTGTTCTGAAATTTGGTTTAGTGGAGAAATAGAGTATCGTAGCTGAAAGATGATGTTTGGAGGTAGAAGATGTAGTTCGTCTGAGTTTTAGGTTTCACGCAGATCACTAATAGTAGTGTCTTGGCCGTTGATAATCACTAAATGGACGACCAAGATTTGTTTAAGGATAGTGAATAAACTCAATATGCGCGCCACCTATAATGTTGGTAATGAGAATTGAAAAAATAAGTAAAAAACAAAAAATGCTGGTGCTAGGACTTGAACCCATGACAAGACGCTACCTTTAATGACAGTTGGTTTAAATTACCCGTGGTGAAAGGTCTGTCATCATTTTGAAAAAATAAGTAAAAAAAGCTACCTATTACAACGGTTGGTTTAAATACCCGTTGTGAAAGGTCTGTCAGTATTTTGAAAAAATAGGAAAAAATGATTAAAGTAAATTAAGAAAAATCTAAAAACACGAAATTTAACCTAATTAGGTAAAATAAGAATTTTGAAATTTTTTTTAGAATTTTTTGAGACTATCAAAACAGTAAAAAATTCATTAAAAATAGAAAAAAGATGAATTTGGGGTTTTGAGGATGAAGTCCCGTAACTCTTTTAGAGTACGAGACTAATGACCGCACGATTTTTCTGTTTCAGATGCACGAAACAGATCTAAAAAAGGAGACGATTTTCCCTAAAACCGATTTTTTGAAGTGCAAGACCTAAAACTAAATTATTGGCTATAATGACGGTTGAAAACATACCAGTGGTGAAAGGATGTGGGCATTTTGAAATAATATGTAAAAAACCATAAATGTTGGTGCTGGGAATTGAACTCATGACCATGCGCTACCTATAATGACGGTTGAAAACATACCCGTCGTGAAAGGCCTCACATTTCACCACGGTTTGAATATTAACCGTCATTAAAAGCCTTTTAACGAGATTAAAAAAAAAGCTCGCATCTATTACAACGGTGTATAGGAAATCCGTTGTAAGCCTGGCGTTATTGTTTGCACGTTTTGTAGTAGTGAAAAGAAACAGGCAGTGGAGTATGAATGGAGACCTCTCTTTTGTGAAATTTTCCAAAAGGTAGGTCATCAATTTAAGATGAAAGCCAAGAAGCAGTGGCAGCCCAAACCTCAAGATCTAACAACAAAACAAGACAAGCCAAATGAAGGGAGGGAGGAGCCAGAACACTCAGCAACACAATATGATAAAGATGATAATGTGGAGCAAGAGCTTTCAGGATGGGAAAATGTCAGGAGCAGTGGCAGAAATAAAGGGAAGAATGTTATGAACACATCCAGCCAAGAAAACATCACTTGCCAAAATGGTTTTGAGGCCCTGAGGATTGGAATTCCTGGAGGGTCACAACCAAAGGTAACATGATAATATCTCGAAATGTGAGGGGAATTAATAACTCAGGAAAATTCCATGAGGTTGTCTCCCGCCTTAATCAACTGGGCCTTGAGCTAGTTATTTTGCTAGAAACTAGAGTCAAACCTAAGAATGTTCCTAAAATCAGAAATAAGTTTGGCACAAAATGGAGAATGGTTGATAATTACACAAGGAACAATAATGGGAAAATATGGATTTTATGGTATGAGACTAGAATAAAGTTGGTTGCTCATACCATAGCAGCTCAATTTGTTCATAGTAATATGTCCTACCTCAGTGGAAATAGAGATTTCTGGCAAACTGCCATATACGCTGTGAAGAAGAGTTCTTCTTATATTTGTTTATAGTTTTGAGGAATACAAACACGTCAACAAAAAGAAGTCAAAGCTTGAAGGCAAGAGCAATCAAGTTTCAATTCATTTAAGAAGTCAAAGCTTGAAGACAAGAGCCATTAAGTTTATATTCATTTAGGTATATTAAATTCTTGACTAAAACATTTCTTAGTGCTCAAAATATTTCCTGCATTGGAAAAATTATTTTGCATATTTGAACCATATTAAATCACTTTCAAATATAATCTATTGACTTGGATAAATCAATAGATATTGCATAAGATTGGTTTACATACTTAGACAAATTTTCAATTTTTAAATTTTTTCAAGCATTTAATTTTTGATAAATTATGGCGTTTTGAACCGTCGTAACACCACAAAAACCGCCACAATTTGCACAGGACTGAAACAGTATTTTAAATTTAAAATTTGAAAAATGTTGCGAACTAGTTAAGTCAGATATCCATTTAACCGACTTAACAAGTACTGTAGAAGAATTGAAAAATGCTTTGTTTGAATGCACCTTTTCAACATATCTTTTCATGGCATCCCTTACATCATTTCTCTTATTAAAATTCATAATTTCTCTAACCATTGCCAGGACTTTTGAATGGTTTCTTTCATCACTATAAATTAATTTCAAATTTTCATTTTTCATTTACCTCTTTCATACAAATATTAAAATCTCTCTACATTTATTTTCTACATGTCCTTTTGTCGTTTACTTTCCGCACTTTATCGCTTTCATAACTTAGTAAATAATCAGGAAAGAAAACTCAACATCAGATAAAACCGTAAAAACTTCAAAGTACCTAATTCCCCCCCCCCCCCCCCCCCCCCCCCCTTCTTAGGTTATCTACTTACAATTGGCTTCAGAGCAGGTTATAGGTAACCTGTTCCCACAGATCCAGTATGGATTCCTCAAGTACAAACCCGGTTTTCAAAGATAGTGGTAGTAGCAACAAACCCCCAATATTCTCTGGGTGAATATTTTGATTTTTGGAAAATCCGTATGAAGGCTCATTTAGAAGCACAAGGAGATGGAATATGGGAAACCATCAAAAATGGACCGTATTAACCAGTTAGTGTCTTAAATGGTGTCAGAACTCCAAAGACTAAAAGTTCTTATGATGAAGATGATAAAAAGAAAGTTCTTGATGAAAAAAGAGTCATTAACATAATACAGAGCACATTAAGTATGGATAAATTCTTCCGCATTTAACATGAAGAAACCGCTGAAGTGAGAAGATCAAGATTAAATACCTTGAGTCAAGAGTACGAAATGTTCAGAATGCCGCCCCAAGAATCAATATGTGATCTACAAAAGAAATTGTGTTCACTTAACCAATCACCTGATCGCTCTTGGTAAGAATTTTACTAACAATGAATTAAATCTTAAAGTGCTTAGATATTTAAACAGGTAATGGCAACCAAAGGTGACGACAATATCAGAAAAGAAGAGTCTTTCTACCATGACATGCGCTTCCTTGTTCGGAAAACATCAAGAGCATGAATTAGAACTTGAAATATTGGAGAAGCATGAAATACAAGTAAAAGATTAAAAAGACGTTGTATTAAAGACAAGAGTCAAATTTCATGATAGAAATAAAGAGGAGGAATCCACTGATGGAGATAATGATCTTATCAAAAAGTTTGAAAAATTCTTGAGAAAAGAAAGAAAATAAAGATCATTCATAAAGAAGCATCAACAAGGAAAGTTACATGTTTTGAATGCTGAGAAAGAGGACATGTTAAAAGTGAATGCCTTACACTTCAAAAGAAGAATAAATTCAAGAGAAAGAAGAATAAATTCAAGAGAGAGAATCATAAAAGGTAAAAGAGAGCATATGTAGCATGGGATGACAATGAAATAAGCTCATCTTCAAATGAAGACCATGAAAACAAGGCATTGATGGCCTCACATCATTCAAGTGATGAAGAACATTAGGTTAGTAATTCTGAAACTGATGATATTCAATCTTATGATGAATTAGAAAGTGCTTTTCATGAATTAGGTGTTGAAGTTTTGAAACTTTCTAGAAAATGTTCAAGTCAAAAGAAACTATTTTAAATCTAGAAAGTAAGGCTAATAACACTCAAGTGGAGTTAGACTTAATAAAAAATTCAGCATGCAATAATTATTCATCTCTTGAGTCTAAAATTGAAAAATTAAACCAAGTAATTATGAAATATGAAAATGAATTCAACAATGTATAATCAAAGAAAGAACATGTTGCAAATCATCATAAATTTTTTAATAATAAGAATCATAATTTTAGACCTACTTGTTTCTATTGTAAAGAAAAACGTCATACTACTAATGCTTGCTACATAAGAAATTATGGTATTCCTTATAATGAGTATGTATGGGTGAGAAAGGTATCTAACCCAAAAGGACCCAAAGAAAATTGGGTGCCTATATGAAACTAATCCCTTTATAGGTACTTGAAGGTCATATGCTAGCATTTTCCAATAAAGATTGAGCCTTCAAGATACAAGACCAAATGATATGGTAGTTCTAAAAGTTTCGTTGATTGAAAAGATGTTTTGAAGAAGCATCAACACTGATATCAACTTTGACATCAAATCCTTGTTAAGGAGATAAATGTCTAATTTTGTGCTATTAATTTTTAATTCTAATATTATATCCGTCCTACGTTATCACCTTGTTTTGTACTTTATTCTACTTTGTCTTATTTTTGATGATGTCAAAAGGAGGAGAAAAAGTAGGTATCGTATTTTCTTGTCCATAATACTTTCAGGGGAGAAAGCCTTAAATTGCATAATCAATGGGGAGATATTTAAGACAGGGGGAAATTCTAGTTGCTACTCAACTTGCAAAAAATAACATTTTGAAAAAACTCATGATGAAGAAGTATTTCAAAGGATATTTTGTCATCATCAAAAAGGGGGAGAATGTGAAAAAGAGTTCTTCTTATATTTGTTTATAGTTTTAATGAAGACAAACACATCAACAAAAAGAAGTCAAAGCTTGAAGGCAAGACAAATCAAGTTTCTATTCATTTAAGAAGTCAAAGCTTGAAGACATGACCAATTAAGTTTCTATTCATTTAGATATATTAAATCCTTGACATAAACATTTCTTAGTGCTCAAAATATTTCTTGCATTGGAAAAATTATTTTTCATATTTGAACCATATTAAATAACTTTCAAATGTAATCTATTGACTTGGATAAATCAATAGATGTTGCATAAGATTGGTTCACATACTTAGACAAATTTTTAATTTTTCAATTTTTTCAAACATTCAAATTTTGGTAAATTTTGGCGTTTTGAACCGTCGTAACACCACAGAAACCGCCACAATTTACACAGGTCTGAAACAATATTTTAAATTTTAAATTTGAAAAATATTGCAAATTTGTTAAGTCAGATATCAGTTTAACCGACTTAACCAGTACCGTAGTAGAATTGAAAAATGCTTTGTTTGAATGCACCTTTTCATCATATCTTTTCATGGCATCCCTTACATCATTTCTCTTATTAAAATTCATATTTTCTCAAACCATTGCCATGACTTTTGAATGGTTTCTTTCATCACTATAAATTCATTTCAAATTTTCATTTTTCATTTAACTCTTTCATATTGATATTAAAATATCTCTACATTAATTTTCTACACATCTTTCATACTTAGATACTTTTTGAAATACATTTTTACATTATTATCATAAAAGTATCTTGAGCACTTAGAGAGAATTTTTCTTGAATCTTCATACTTGAAAGAGAAGAAGACTTTGTTATAAGTCTTAAAGAATACTACAAATCTTCATATATTCATTTTATTGAAATTATTGTAAAAATTCCTAAGTTCCAAGGATTGTTTAGAATTAGGTGTGTACTATAAGAAGTAGGATTATTTCTTTTTATAGGGTTTATTGTAATCGTTGTTGTCTAGGATTGTTTTGAAACAAGAAAATTGCTTTTGAGAGGATTGTTCTCATTTCAACTTAGTGAAAAATTCCAAGAGGATTGTTCTTGGTGATTGTGTTAGAATCTTGCATAGGAAAACTAGAATTGTCTTATCCATAAGATCTAACAATATTAAAACTTCTTACATGTGGTAAGAGGACTGGAGTACTCTCGGACTGTGAGGGGAATCAAGATATATCCTTTTGACGTTTACTTTCCGCACTTTATCGCTTTCATAACTTAGTAAATAATCAGGAAAGAAAACTTAACATAAGATAAAACCGTAAAAATTTCAAAGTACCTAATTTACCCCCCTTTTTAGGTGCAATATCTACTTACAATTGGCTTCAGAACAGGTTACAGGTAACCCGTTCCTACAGATCCAGTATGGCTTCCGGAAGTACAAACCAGGTTTCCAAAGATAGCGGTAGTAGCATCGAACCCCCACTATTCTCTTGGTGAATATTTTGATTTCTGGAAAATCCATATGAAGGCTCATTTAGAAGCACAAGGAGATGGAATATGGGAAACCATCAAAAATGGACCATATCAACAAGTTAGTGTCTTAAATGGTGCCGGAACTCCAAACACTAAAATTTCTTATGATGAAGATGATAAAAAGAAAGTTCTTGATGAAAAGAGAGTCATTAACATACTACAGAGCACATTAAGTATGGATGAATTCTTCCGCATTTCTCAATGTAAATCCGCAAAAGAAATTTGAGACACTTTGGTGGAAACTCATGAAGAAACCGCTGAAGTGAAAAGATCAAGATTAAAATATCTTGAGTCAAGAGTACGAAATGTACAGAATGCAGCCCCAAGAATCAATATGTGCTGTACAAAAGAAATTTTGTTCACTTAACTAATCACCTGATCACTCTTGGTAAGACTTTTACTTACAACAAATAAAATCCTAAAGTGCTTAGATATTTAAACAGGTAATGGCAACCAAAGGTGACGACAATATCAGAAAAGAAGAGTCTTTCTACCATGACATCCGCTTCCTTGTTCGGATAACTTCAAGAGCATGAATTAGAACTTGAAAGATTGGAGAAGCATGAAATACAAGTAAAAGATTCAAAATACGTTGTATTAAAGACAAGAGTCAAATTTCATGATAGCAATAAAGGGGAGGAATCCACTGATGGTGATAATGATCTTATCAAAAAGTTTGAAAAATTCTTGAGAAAAGAAAGAAAATAACGATCATTCAGTAAGAAGTATCAACAAGGAAAGTTACATGTTTTGATTGCGGATAAAGAGGACATGTTAAAAGTGAATGCCCTACACTTCAAAAGAAGAATAAATTCAAGAGAAAGAAGAATAAATTCAAGAGATAGAATCATAAAAGGGAAAAGAGAGCATATGTAGCATGGGATGACAATGAAATAATCTCATCTTCAAATAAAGACCATGCAAACAAGGTATTGATGGCCTCACATCATTCAAGTGATGAAGAACATGAGGTTAGTGATTCTGAAACTGATGATATTCAAACTTATGATGAATTAGAAAGTGCTTTTCATGAATTACGTGATGAACTTTTGAAACTTTCTAGAAAATGTTCAAGTCAAAAGAAAACTATTTTAAATCTAGAAAGTAAGGCTAATAACACTCAAGTGAAGTTAGGCTTAATCAAAAATTCAGCATGGAATAATTTTTCATCTCATGAGTCTAAAATTGATATATTAAGCCAAGTAATTACGAAATATGAAAATGAATTCAACAATGTATAATCAAATAAAGAACATGTTGCAAATCATCATAATTTATTTTATAATAAGAATCATAATTTTAGACCTACTTGTTTCTATTGTAAAGAAAACCGTCATACTACTAATGCTTCCTACATAAGAAATTATGGTATTCCTTATAATGAGTATGTATGGGTGAGAAAGGTATTTAACCCAAAAGGACCCAAAGAAAATTGGGCACCTATATGAAACTAATCGCTTTATAGGTACTTGAAGGTCATATGCTAGCATTTTCCAATAAAGATTTATCCTTCAAGATACAAGACCATATGATATGGTAGTTCTAAAAGTTTCGTTGATAGAAAAGATGTTTTGAAGAAGCATCAACACTGCTATCAACTTTGACATCAAATCCTTGTTAAGGAGATAAGCGTCAAATTTTGTGTTATTAAATTTTAATTCTATTATTATATCCTTCCCATGTTATCACCTTGCTTTGTACTTTATTCTACTTTGTCTTATTTTTGATGATGTCAAAAGGGGGAGAAAAAGTAGGTATTGTATTTTTCTTGTCCATAATACTTTCAGGGGAGAAGGCCTTGAATTGTATAAGCAAGGGGGAGATATTTAAGACAGGGGGAAATTCTAGTTGCTACTCAACTTTCAAAAAATAATATTTTGAAGAAACTCATGATGAACAAGTATTTCAAAGGATATTTTGTCATCATAAAAAAGGGGGAGAATGTGAAGAAGAGTTCTTCTTATATTTGTTTATAGTTTTGATGAAGACAAACACATCAACAAAAAGAAATCAAAGCTTGAAGGCAAGAGCAATCAAGTTTTTATTCATTTAAGAAGTCAAAGCTTGAAGACAAGACCAATTAAGTTTCTATTCATTTAGATATATTAAATTCTTGACTAAAACATTTCTTGGTGGTCAAAATATTTCTTGTATTGGAAAAATTATTTTTCATATTTGAACCATATTAAATCACTTTCAAATATAATCTATTGACTTGGATAAATCAATAGATGTTGCATAAGATTTGTTCACATACTTAGACAAATTTTCAAATTTTCAAATTTTCAATTTTTTCAAACATTCAGTTTTTGATAAATTATGACGTTTTGAACCGTCGCAATACCACAAAAACTGGCACAATTTGCACAGGTCTGAAACATTATTTTAAATTTTAAATATGAAAAATGTTGCAAATTTGTTAAGTCAGATATCCGTTTAACCGACTTAACAAGTACTGTAGTAGAATTGAAAAATGCTTTGTTTGAATGCACCTTTTCATCATATCTTTTCATGGCATCCCTTACATCATTTCTCTTATTAAAATTCATAATTTCTCAAACCATTGCCATGACTTTTG
This sequence comes from Lathyrus tuberosus, assembly GCA_022829125.1. Lineage (NCBI taxonomy): Eukaryota > Viridiplantae > Streptophyta > Magnoliopsida > Fabales > Fabaceae > Lathyrus > Lathyrus tuberosus. Next base: position 2,218,439 of record JALAZF010000552.1, on the reverse strand, counting down.
AATGGTTTATTTCATCACTATAAATTCATTTCAAATTTTCATTTTTCATTTACCTCTTTCATATAAATATTAAAATCTCTCTACATTTATTTTCTACACATCTTTCATACTTAGATACTTTTCGAAATACATTTTTACATTATTTTCATAAAAGTATCTTGAGCCTTTAGAGAGAATTTTCTTGAATCTTCATACTTGAAAGAGAAGAAGACTTTGTTATAAGTCTTAAAGAATACTACAAATCTTCATATATTCATTTTATTGAAATTGTTGTAAAAATTGATAAGTTCCAAGGATTGTTTGGAATTAGGTGTGTACTATAAGATGGAGGACTATTTCTTCTTATAGGGTTTATTGTAATCGTTGTTGGCTAGGATTGTATTCAAACAGAAAATTGGTTTTGAGAGGATTGTTCTCATTTCAACTTAGTGAAAAATTCCAAGAGGGTTGTTCTTGGTGATTGTGTTAGAATCTTGTATAGGAAAACTAGGATTGTCTTGTCCATAAAATCTAACAATATTAAAATTTCTTACATGTGGTAAGGGGATTGGAGTACTCTCGGACTGTGAGGGGAATCGGGATATATCCTTTTTACGTTTACTTTATGCACTTTATCGCTTTCATAACTTAGTAAATAATCAGGAAAGAAAACTCAACATAAGATAAAACCTTAAAAATTTCAAAGTACCTAATCCACCCCCCTCCCCCTGCTTAGGTGCAATATCTACTTACAATTGGCTTCAGAGCAGGTTATTGGTAACCCGTTCCTACGGATCCTGTATGGATTTCGCAAGTACAAACCTGGTTTTCAAAGATAGCGGTAGTAGCAACAAACCCCCACTATTCTCTGGGTGAATATTTTGATTTCTGGAAAATCCGTATGAAGGCTCATTTTGAAGCACAAAGAGATGGAATATGGGAAACCATCGAAAATGTACCATATCAAGCAGTTAGTGTCTTAAATGGTGTCGGAACTCCCAAGACTAAAATTTCTTATGATGAAGATGATAAAAAGAAAGTGCTTGATAAAAGAGAGTTGTAATACCCCGTATTTTATTACACCGAATAATATTACATTGTGATTAACTGAGTCCGGTTGCTCTGAGAAATTATTTGATAAAATAATTTGAGTAACTTCGGTACTTAGAATTGATCCAATAGATATTATTTGTTTCGGAGACATTTATTTAATTTTGGACTTAAGAGACTTTTTGGACATTTAGTAGTATTATTTCTAATACTAACTTTGCTATGTGAATCCTTTTCCTCTCACTTTCCAAACAAAAGAAAAAGATAGAAAGAAAGGAAGAAGAAAGGAAAGGAAGGAGAGAAAAAGAGAAGAAGAGGAAATTGGAAGAAAAGCTCAAGAACAATCAAGATCATCATCCAATCTTCATCCAAACTTCTCAATCATCTTCCTCTTGCTCATTTTGAAGGTGGGTTCTAGTTAGTACCATTGTTAGAGAGCTCTAGAGAGTTTTTGGATTTAGGTTAGATTATGAAAATATGGAATTTTATGGTTGAATCTTGTTATAAATGTTGTTGAATGCTTGTTATCATGTCTATACTGAGTTTAGATCATGTGGGTATTATTGGGTTATGTTTTGATGGGGAAAATGTGGATTTGATGGAGTTACAGCAGCTGGGAGAGGTTCTGGTTCGCAGGGTTCGCCTAGCGAACCTGGGGCGAAGCCCAGCGAACAGCAATCGAGGGTTCGCCTAGCGAACCCGAGCGTTCGCCTAGCGAAGGTTCGCTGGCATGTTCGCCTAGCGAACTTAGTGTGTTTTGAATATGGGAACTTACTGCCTAGGTGCTCGCTGGCACATTCGCCTAGCGAAGGTGAAGGCGAAGGTTCGCCAGATGTTCGCCTAGCGAACTTATGGTGTTTTGGGTCTGGGAGTTTCTGTTTAATTACTCGCCAGCTTGCTCGCGAAGCGAAGGGCGAGGCGAAGGTTCGCCAGGGCATTCGCGAAGCGAACTTTATGTCTGTTTTGTTCTGTTTGTTCATTCACCACAGGCTTCGCCTAGAGAAGGCGGAAGCGAACGCTCGCTGGGAGGCTCGCCTAGCGAACATGTCAGTTTGTGCAGTTTTGTTTCCTTCATAACTTTTGATCCGTAACTCGGATCGGGGCGTTCTTCGTACCGTTAGAAAGCCATGACGACCCTCTACCCAATAAAAAGTCGAAATTAGGAGTATACTGTAGGAAAAATTATTTAGAGGAAAATGAATGAAAGTCTTGATATATGACATGTTGTTATGTGATTCTATTATGCAATTGACTTATGGTTTACCTATTTTCTCTTGTTGTTAAGCATGTTTGAGAATGTATGCATGTCAAAATATGAAATAGTAAGAGTGAGGAAAACCCCTTTTGAACTATAGGAAACTTTAGAAGTTGGAAACACTAGTATGGAACATGAGGTTAACTTTATGGATTGAAGGACAAGAAAGGCCTTGAGGCCTTATGGCCGAGGCAATTGTCGTATACATTGTTTTGTGTGGTATTTATCATGTAATCGTAACCATTTTATTTTGAATTGCCCTTGGAAGGCATTCATGAGTCTCGAGCTCCTCTGAAGTGCAGGCAGGTTTTACTTGGTAGGTTTGATGCCCTACGTGTAGTACAATTGGAAGCCCGTGCATGGGTACGAGACTTGTGATGGTTAACAGGCCATGAGAAGTGACGGTTCACGGTTAACAGGCCGGCGATCCCGAATCCAATTGTATACCAAGTAACTACAAGGATCTATGACTCGGGTCGCCTTCTAGACGTAGAAGCGGACGGGAAGAGGAGATGCCTTGGTACCGGTTATCGATTAATGATGTGATGAGTTAGTGAACTCATGTCATGTTTCCATATAGGGTGAAATTATCAAGTGTGAACTCAAGAGTCCTTCCCTTCCCCGGACTTGAGTTAGGATTGTTAGAACCATAAATAATCCGAGAGAACCCATAAGATAGGGAACTCACTGAGATTTGATGTATCTCACCCCACTGTTGTTGTTTACATCACAGGTCCTGCAGGTTCGGCGACGGGTAAGGATAAAGTGGTTTGACTTTTCCTTCCGGTTCGTAGATTTTGAGATGGCATGGCTTCCGCTATGACGCTTTATTTTGAGATCATTGCATTGATCTAGTTCTTAGTTTTTATCATGTTGGAACATCTTGTATATGTAATGCCTTGGATTTTAGTGTTATGTATTAGAGGCATTTATGTGTATAATGTGTTAACTAAGACTTATTGTATTTCAATACCAAATACTTGGATTCATATATATAATTTATGCTTTGATGTATGGATTTTATATGTGGGTGTTACAAGAGTCATTAACATACTACAGAGCACATTAAGTATGGATGATTTCTTCCGCATTACTCAATGTAAATCCACATAAGAAATTGGGGACACTTTGGTGGAAACTCATGAAGAAACCGCTGAAGTGAAAAGATCAAGATTAAATACCTTGAGTCAAAAGTACGAAATGTTCAGAATGCAGCCCCAAGAATCAATATATGCTCTATAAAAGAAACTTTGTTCACTTAACCAATCACCTGGTCGATCTTGGTAAGACTTTTACTTACAGTAAATAAAATCTAAAAGTGCTTAGATATTTAAACAGGTAATGGGAACCAAAGGTGACGACAATATCAGAAAATAAGAGTCTTTCTACCATGACATCCGCTTCCTTGTTCGGATAACTTCAAGAGCATGAATTAGAACTTGAAAGATTGGAGAAGCATAAAATACAAGTAAAAGATTCAAAAGGCGTTGTATTAAAGACAAGAGTCAAATTTCATGATAGCAATAAAGAGGAGGAATCCAGTGATGGTGATAATGAACTTATCAAAAAGTTTGAAAAATTCTTGAGAAAATAAAAAAATAAAGATCTTTCAGAAAGAAGCATCAACAAGGAAAGTTACATGTTTTGAATGCGGAGAAAGAGGACATGTTAAAAGTGAATGCCCTACACTTTAAAAGAAGAATAAATTCAAGAGAAAGAAGAATAAATTCAAGAGATAGAATCATAAAAGGGAAAAGAGAGCATATGTAGCATGGGATGACAATGAAATAGTCTCATGATCTTCAAATGAAGACCATGCAAACAAGGCATTGATGGCCTCACATCATTCAAGTGATGAAGAACATGAGGTTAGTGATTCTGAAATTGATGATATTCAAACTTATGATGAATTAGAAAGTGCTTTCATGAATTACGTGATGAACTTTTGAAACTTTCTAGAAAATGTTCAAGTCAAAAGAAAACTATTTTAAATCTAGAAAGTAAGGCTAATAACACTTAAGTGGAGTTAGACTTAATCAAAAATTCAGCATGCAATAATTGTTCATCTCATGAGTCTAAAATTGATAATTTAAGCCAAGTAATTACAAAATATGAAAATGAATTCAACAATGTATAATCAAAGAAAGAACATGTTGCAAATCATCATAAATTTTTTTATAATAAGAATCATAATTTTAGACCTACTTGTTTCTATTGTAAAGAAAAACGTCATACCACTAATGCTTGCTACATAAGAAATTGTGGCATTCCTTATAATGAGTATGTATGGGTGAGAAAGGTATCTAACCCAAAAGGACCCAAAGAAAATTGGGTACCTATATGAAACTAATCGCTTTATAGGTACTTGAAGGTCATATGCTAGCATTTTCCATTAAATATTAATCCTTCAAGATAGAAGGCCATATGATATGGTAGTTCTAAAAGTTTCGTTGATTGAAAAGATGTTTTGAAGAAGCATGAACACTGATATCAACTTTGACATCAAATCCTTGTTAAGGAGATAAGCGTCTAACTTTGTGCTATTAATTTTTAATTCTATTATTATGTCCTTCCTAAGTTATCACCTTGCTTTGTACTTTATTCTACTTTGTCTTATTTTTTAAGATGTCAAAAGGGGGAGAAAAAGTAGATATTGTATTTTTCTTGTCCATAATACTTTCAGGGGACAAAGCCTTGAATTGTATAAGCAAGGGGGAGATATTTAAGACAGGGGGAAATTCTAGTTGCTACTCAACTTTCAAAAAATAACATTTTGAAGAAACTCATGATGAACAAATATTTCAGAGGATATTTTGTCATCATCAAAAAGGGGGAGAATGTGAAGAAGAGTTCTTCTTATATTTGTTTATAGTTTTGATGAAGACAACACATCAACAAAAAGAAGTCAAAGCTTGAAGGCAAGAGCAATCAAGTTTCTATTCATTTAAGAAGTCAAAGCTTGAAGACAAGACCAATTAAGTTTCTATTTATTTAGATATATTAAATATTTGACTAAAACATTTCTGAGTGCTCAAAATATTTCTTGCATTGGAAAAATTATTTTTCATATTTGAACCATATTAAATCACTTTCGAATATAATCTATTGACTTGGATAAATCAATAGATGTTGCATAAGATGGGTTCACATACTTAGACAAAATTTCAATTTTTCAATTTTTTCAAACATTCAATTTTGGTATATTATGGCGTTTTGAATCGTCGTAACACCACAAAAACCGCCACAATTTAGACAGGTCTGAAACAATATTTTAAATCTTAAATTTGAAAAATATTGCAAATTTGTTAAGTCAGATATCAGTTTATCCGACTTAACAAGTACTGTAGTAGAATTGAAAAATGCTTTGTTTGAATGCACATTTTCATCATATCTTTTCATGGCATCCCTTACATCATTTCTCTTATTAAAATTCATAATTTCTCAAACCATTGTCATGACTTTTGAATGGTTTCTTTCATCACTATAAATTAATTTCAAATTTTCATTTTTCATTTACCTCTTTCATATAAATATTAAAATCTCTCTACATTTATTTTCTACACATCTTTCATACTTAGATACTTTTCGAAATACATTTTTACATTATTATCATAAAATTATCTTGAGCACTTAGAGAGAATTTTTCTTGAATCTTCATACTTGAAAGAGAAGAAGACTTTGTTATAAGTCTTAAAGAATACTACAAATCTACATATATTCATTTTATTAAAATTGTTGTAAAAATTGCTAAGTTCCAAGGATTGTTTGGAATTAGGTGTGTACTATAAGATGGAGGATTATTTCTTCTTATAGGGTTTATTGTAATCATTGTTGGCTAGGATTGTATTCAAACAAGAAAATTGGTTTTGAGAGGATTGTTCTCATTTCAACTTAGTGAAAAATTCCAAGAGGATTGTTCTTGGTGATTGTGTTAGAATCTTGTATAGGAGAACTAGGATTGTCTTGTCCATAAGATCTAACAATAATAAAATTTCTTACACGTGGTAAGGGGAATGGAGTACTCTCGAAATTTGAGGAGAATCGGGATATATCCTTTTGTCGTTTAGTTTCCGCACTTTATCGCTTTCATAACTTAGTAAATAATCAGGAAAGAAAACTCAACATAAGATAAAACCGTAAAAATTTCAAAGTACCTAATTCACCCCCCTCGTCTTAGGTGCAATATCTACTTACAATTGGCTTCAGAGCAGATTACAGGTAACCTGTTCCTACAGATCTAGTATGGCTTCCGCAAGTACAAACTCGGTTTTCAAAGATATCGGTAGTAGCAACAAACCCCCACTATTCTTTGGGTGAATAGTTTGATTTCTGGAAAATCCGTATGAATGCGCATTTAGAAGCACAAAGAGATGGAATATGGGAAACCATAAAAAATGGACCATATCAACCATTTAGGGTTTTAAATGGTGTCGGAACTCCAAAGACTAAAAGTTCTTATGATGATGATGATAAAAAGAAAGTGCTTGATGAAAAGAGAGTCATTAACATACTACAGAGCACATTAAGTATGGATGACTTCTTCCGCATTTCTCAATGTAAATCCGCAAAAGAAATTTGGGACACTTTGATGGAAACTCATGAAGAAACCATTGAAGTGAAAAGATCAAGATTAAATACGTTGAGTCAAGAGTACGAAATGTTCAGAATGCAGCCCCAAGAATCAATATGAGCTCTACAAAAGAAATTTTGTTCACTTAACCAATCACCTGATCGCTCTTGGTAAGGCTTTTACTAACAATGAATTAAATCTTAAAGTGCTTAGATATTTAAACAGGTAATGGCAACCAAAGGTGACGACAATATCAGAAAAGAAGATTCTTTCTACCATGACATCCGCTTCCTTGTTCGGAAAACTTCAAGAGCATGAATTAGAACTTGAAAGATTGGAGAAGCATGAAATACAAGTAAAAGATTCAAAAGACGTAGTATTAAAGACAAGAGTAAAATTTCATGATAGCAATAAAGAGGAGGAATCCACTGATGGTGATAATGATCTTCTCAAAAAGTTTGAAAAATTCTTAACAAAAGAAATAAAATAAAGATAATTTAGAGAGAAGCATCAACAAGGAAAGTTACATGTTTTGAATGCGGAGAAAGAGGACATGTTAAAAGTGAATGCCCTACACTTCAAAAGAAGAATAAATTCAAGAAAAAGAAGAATAAATTCAAGAGAAAGAATCATAAAAGGGAAAAGAGAGCATATGTAGCATGGGATGACAATGAAATAAGCTCATCTTCAAATGAAGACCATGCAAACAAGGCATTGATGGCCTCACATCATTTAAGTGACGAAGAACATGAGGTTTGTGATTCTGAAACTGATGATATTCAAACTTATGATGAATTAGAAAGTGCTTTTCGTGAATTACGTGATGAACTTTTGAAACTTTCTAGAAAATGTTCAAGTCAAAAGAAAACTATTTTAAATCTAGAAAGTAAGGCTAATAACACTCAAGTTGAGTTAGACTTAATAAAAAATTCAGCATGCAATAATTTTTCATCTCATGAGTCTAAAATTGATAAATTAAACCAAGTAATTATGAAATATGAAAATGAATTCAACAATGTGTAATCAAAGAAAGAACATGTTGCAAATCATCATTAAGTTTTTTTATAATAAGAATCATAATTTTAGACCTACTTGTTTCTATTGTAAAGAAAAACGTCATACTACAAATGTTTGCTACATAAGAAATTGTGGTATTCCTTATAATGAGTATGTATGGGTGTGAAAGGTATCTAACCCAAAAGGACACAAAGAAAATTGGGTACCTATATGAAACTAATCGTTTTATAGGTACTTGAAGGTCATATGCTAGCATTTTCCAATAAAGATTGATCCTTCAAGATACAAGACAAATGATATGGTAGTTCTAAAAGTTTCGTTGATTGAAAAGATGTTTGCATCAACAATGATATCAACTTTGACATCAAATCCTTGTTAAGGAGATAAATGTCTAATTTTGTGCTATTAATTTTTAATTCTAATATTATATCCGTCCTACGTTATCACCTTGTTTTGTACTGTATTCTACTTTGTCTTATTTTTGATGATGTCAAAAGGAGGAGAAAAAGTAGGTATTGTATTTTCTTGTCCATAATACTTTCAGGGGAGAAAGCCTTAAATTGCATAATCAAGGGGGAGATATTTAAGACAGGGGGAAATTCTTGTTGCTACTCAACTTGCAAAAAATAACATTTTGAAGAAACTCATGATGAAGAAGTATTTCAAAGGATATTTTGTCATCATCAAAAAGGGGGAGAATGTGAAAAAGAGTTCTTCTTATATTTGTTTATAGTTTTGATGAAGACAAACACATCAACAAAAAGAAGTCAAAGCTTGAAGGCAAGACAAATCAAGTTTCTATTCATTTAAGAAGTCAAAGCTTGAAGACATGACCAATTAAGTTTCTATTCATTTAGATATATTAAATCCTTGACTAAAACGTTTCTTAGTGCTCAAAATATTTCTTGCATTGGAAAAATTATTTTTCATATTTGAACCATATTAAATAACTTTCAAATAAAATCTATTGACTTGGATAAATCAATAGATGTTGCATAAGATTGGTTCACATACTTAGACAAATTTTTTATTTTTCAATTTTTTCAAACATTCAAATTTTGGTAAATTATGGCGTTTTGAACCGTCGTAACACCACAAAAACCGCCACAATTTGCACAGGTCTGAAACAATATTTTAAGTTTTAAATTTGAAAAATATTGCAAATTTGTTAAGTCAGATATCCGTTTAACCGACTTAACCAGTACTGTAGTAGAATTGAAAAATGCTTTGTTTGAATGCACCTTTTCATCATATCTTTTCATGGCATCCCTTACATCATTTCTCTTATTAAAATTCATAATTTCTCAAACCATTTCCATGACTTTTGAATGGTTTCTTTCATCACTATAAATTAATTTCAAATTTTAATTTTTCATTTACCTCTTTCATATAAATATTAAAATCTCTCTACATTTATTTTCTACACATCTTTCATACTTAGATACTTTTCGAAATACATTTTTACATTATTTTCATAAAAGTATCTTGAGCCTTTAGAGAGAATTTTCTTGAATCTTCATACTTGAAAGAGAAGAAGACTTTGTTATAAGTCTTAAAGAATACTACAAATCTTCATATATTCATTTTATTGAAATTGATGTCAAAATTGATAAGTTCCAAGGATTGTTTGGAATTAGGTGTGTACTATAAGATGGAGTACTATTTCTTCTTATAGGGTTTATTGTAATCGTTGTTGGCTAGGATTGTATTCAAACAAGAAAATTGGTTTTGAGAGGATTGTTCTCCTTTCAAGTTAGTGAAAAATTCGAAGAGGATTGTTCTTGGTGATTGTGTTAGAATCTTGTATAGGAAAACTAGGATTGTCTTGTCCATAAGATCTAACAATATTAAAATTTCTTACATGTGGTAAGTGGACTGGAGTACTCTCGGACTGTGAGGGGAATCGGGATATATCCTTTTGTCGTTTAGTTTCCGCACTTTATCGCTTTCATAACTTAGTAAATAATCAGGAAAGGAAACTCAACAAAAGATAAAACCGTAAAAATTTCAAAGTACCTAATTCACCCCCCCCCCCCCCCTCATTGGTGCAATATCTACTTACAATTGGCTTCAAAGTAGGTTATAGGTAACATGTTCCTACAGATCCAGTATGGCTTTTGCAAGTACAAACCCGGTTTTCAAAGATAGCGGTAGTAGCAACAAACCCCCACTATTCTCTGGGTGAATATTTTGATTTTTGGAAAATCTGTATGAAGGCGCATTTAGAAGCACAAAGAGATGGAATATGGGAAACCATAAAAAATGGACCATATCAACCAGTTAGTGTCTTATATGGTGTCGGAACTCCGAAGACAAAAAGTTCTTATGATGAAGATGATAAAAAGAATGTGCTTGATGAAAAGAGAGTCATTAACATACTACAGAGCACATTAAGTAAGGATGAATTCTTCCGCATTTCTCAATGTAAATCTGTAAAAGAAATTTGGGACAGTTTGGTGGAAACTCATGAAGAAACCGCTGAAGTGAAAAGATCAAGATTAAATACCCTGAGTCAAGAGTACGAAATGTTCAGAATGCAGCCCCAAGAATCAATATGTGCTCTACAAAAGAAATTTTGTTCACTTAACCAATCACCTGATCGCTCTTGGTAAGGCTTTTACCAACAATGAATTAAATCTTAAAGTGCTTAGATATTTAAATAGGTAATGGCAACCAAAGGTGACGACAATATCAGAAAAGAAGAGTCTTTCTACCATGACATCCGCTTCCTTGTTCGGAAAACTTCAAGAGCATGAATTAGAACTTGAAAGATTGGAGAAGCATGAAATAAAAGTAAAAGATTCAACAGACGTTGTATTAAAGACAAGAGTAAAATTTTATGATAGAAATAAAGAGGAGGAATCCACTGATGGTGATAATGATCTTATCAAAAAGTTTGAAAAATTCTTAAGAAAAGAAATAAAATAAAGATAATTTAGAAAGAAGCATCAACAAGGAAAGTTACATGTTTTGAATGCGGAGAAAGAGGACATGTTAAAAGTGAATGCCCTACACTTCAAAAGAAGAATAAATTCAAGAGAAACAAGAAAAAATTCAAGAGAAAGAATCATAAAAGGGAAAAGAGAGCATATGTAGCAAGGGATGACAATGAAATAAGCTCATCTTCAAATGAAGACCATGCAAACAAGGCATTGATGGCCTCACAACGTTTAAGTGACGAAGAACACGAGGTTAGTGATTCTGAAACTGATGATATTCAAACTTATGATGAATTAGAAAGTGCTTTTAATGAATTACGTGATGAACTTTTGAAACTTTTTAGAAAATGTTCAAGTCAAAAGAAAACTATTTTAAATCTAGAAAGTAAGGCTAATAACACTCAATTTAAGTTAGACTTAATAAAAAATTCAGCATGCAATAATTGTTCATCTCATGAGTCTAAAATTGATAAATTAAACCAAGTAATTATGAAATATGAAAATGAATTCAACAATGTATAATCAAAGAAAGAACATGTTGCAAATCATCATAAATTTTTTTATAATAAGAATCATAATTTTAGACCTACTTGTTTCTATTGTAAAGAAAAATGTCATACTACTAATGCTTGCTACATAAGAAATTGTGGTATTCCTTATAATGAGTATGTATGGGTGAGAAAGGTATCTAACCCAAAAGGACACAAAGAAAATTGGGTACCTATATGAAACTAATCGTTTTATAGGCACTTGAAGGTCATATGCTAGCATTTTCCAATAAAGATTGATCCTTCAAGATACAAGACTATATGATATGGTAGTTCTAAAAGTTTCGTTGATTGAAAAGATGTTTGCATCAACACTGATATCAGCTTTGACATCAAATCCTTGTTAAGGAGATAAGCGTCTAATTTTGTGCTATTAATTTTTAATTCTATTATTATATCCTTCCTATGTTATCACTTGCTTTGTACTTTATTCTACTTTGTCTTATTTTTTATGATGTCAAAAGGGGGAGAAAAAGTAGGTATTGTATTTTTCTTGTCCATAATACTTTCAGGGGGGAAAGCCTTGAATTGTATAAGCAAGGGACAGATATTTAAGACAGGGGGAAATTCTAGTTGCTACTCAACTTTCAAAAAATAACATTTTGAAGAAACTCATGATGAACAAGTATTTCAAAGGATATTTTGTCATCAATAAAAAGGGGGAGAATGTGAAGAAGAGTTCTTCTTATATTTGTTTATAGTTTTGATGAAGACAAACACATCAACAAAAAGAAGTCAAAGCTTGAAGGCAAGAGCAATCAAGTTTCTATTCATTTAAGAAGTCAAAGCTTGAAGACAAGACCAATTAAGTTTCTATTCATTTAGATATATTAAATACTTGACTAAAATGTTTCTTAGTGCTCAAAATATTTCTTGCATTGGAAAAATTATTTTTCATATTTGAACCATATTAAATCACTTTCGAATATAATCTATTGACTTGGATAAATCAATAGATGTTGCATAAGATGAGTTCACATGCTTAGACAAATTTTAAATTTTTTAATTTTTTCAAACATTCAATTTTTGGTAAATTATGGGGTTTTGAACCGTCGTAACACCACAAAAACCGCCACAATTTGCACAGGTCTGAAACAATATTTTAAGTTTTAAATTTGAAAAATATTGCAAATTTTTTAAGTCAGATATCCGTTTAACCGACTTAACAAGTACTGTAGTAGAATTAAAAAATGCTTTGTTTGAATGCACCTTTTCATCATATCTTTTCATGGCATCCCTTACATCATTTCTCTTATTAAAATTCATAATTTCTCAAACCATTGCCATGACTTTTGAATGGTTTCTTTCATCACTATAAATTAATTTCAAATTTTAATTTTTCATTTACCTCTTTCATATAAATATTAAAATCTCTCTACATTTATTTTCTACACATCTTTCATACTTAGATACTTTTCGAAATACATTTTTACATTATTTTCATAAAAGTATCTCGAGCCTTTAGAGAGAATTTTCTTGAATCTTCATACTTGAAAGAGAAGAAGACTTTGTTATAAGTCTTAAAGAATACTACAAATCTTCATATATTCATTTTATTGAAATTGTTGTAAAAGTTGCTAAGTTCCAAGGATTGTTTGGAATTAGGTGTGTACTATAAGATGGAGGATTATTTCATCTTATAGGGTTTGTTGTAATCCTTGTTGTCTAGGATTGCATTCAAACAAGAAAAATGGTTTTGAGAGGATTGTTCTCATTTCAACTTAGTGAAAAATTCCAAGAGGATTGTTCTTGGTGATTGTGTTAGAATATTGTATAGGAAAACTAGGATTGTCTTGTCCATAAGATCTAACAATATTAAAATTTCTAACATGTGGTAAGGGGACTGGAGTACTCTCGAACTGTGAGGGGAATCGGGATATATCCTTTTGTCGCTTACTTTCCGCACTTTATCGCTTTCATAACTTAGTAAATAATCAGGAAAGAAAACTCAACATAAGGTAAAACCGTAAAAATTTCAAAGTACCTAATTCACCCCCCCTTCTTAGGTGCAATATCTACTTACAATTGGCTTTAGAGCAGGTTATAGGTAACCTGTTCCTACAGATCCAGTATGGCTTCGGCAAGTACAAACCCGGTTTTCAAAGATAGCGGTAGTAGCAACAAACCCCCACTATTCTCTGGGTGAATATTTTGATTTCTGGAAAATCCGTATGAAGGATCATTTAGAAGCACAAGGAGATGGAATATGGGAAACCATCGAAAATGGACCATATCAACCAGTTAGTGTCTTAAATGGTGTCGGAACTCCAAAGACTAAAAGTTTTTATGATGAAGATGATAAAAAGAAAGTTCTTGATGAAAAGAGAGTCATTAACATACCACAGATCACATTAAGTATGGATGAATTCTTCCGCATTTCTAAATGTAAATCCGTAAAAGAAATTTGGGACACTTTGGTAGAAACTCATGAAGAAACCGCTGAAGTGAAAAGATCAAGATTAAATACCTTGAGTCAAGAGTACGAAATGTTCAGAATGCAGCCCCAAGAATCAATATGTTCTGTACAAAAGAAATTTTGTTCACTTAACCAATCACCTGATCGCTCTTGGTAAGACTTTTACTAACAATGAATTAAATTTTATAGTGCTTAGATATTTAAACAGGTAATGGCAACCAAAGGTGACGACAATATCAAAATAGAAGAGTCTTTCTACCATGACATCTGCTTCCTTGTTCGAAAAACTTCAAGAGCATGAATTAGAACTTGAAAGATTAGAGAAGCATGAAATACAAGTAAAAGATTCAAAGGACGTTGTATTATAGACAAGAGTCAAATTTCATGATAGCAATAAAGAGGAGGAATCCACTGATGGTGATAATGATCTTATCAAAACGTTTGAAAAATTCTTGAGAAAAGAAAAAAAATAAAGATCATTCAGAAAGAAGCATCAACAAGGAAAGTTACATATTTTGAATGCGTAGAAAGAGGACATGTTAAAAGTGAACGCCCTACACTTCAAAAGAAGAATAAATTCAAGAGAAAGAAGAATAAATTCAAGAGAAAGATTCATAAAAGGGAAAAGAGAGCATATGTAGCATGGGATGACAATGAAATAAGCTCATCTTCAAATGAAGACCATGCAAACAAGGCATTGATGGCCTCACATCATTTAAGTGACGAATAACATGAGGTTAGTGATTCTGAAACTGATGATATTCAATCTTATGATGAATTAGAAAGTGCTTTTCATGAATTACGTGATGAAGTTTTGAAACTTTCTAGAAAATGTTCAAGTCAAAAGAAAACTATTTTAAATCTAGAAAGTAAGGCTAATAACACTCAAGTGGAGTTAGACTTAATCAAAAATTCAGCATGCAATAATTGTTCATCTCTTGAGTCTAAGATTGATAAATTAAACCAAGTAATTATGAAATATGAAAATGAATTCAACAATGTATAATCAAAGAAAGAACATGTTGCAAATCATCATATATTTTTTTATAATAAGAATCATAATTTTAGACCTACTTGTTTCTATTGTAAAGAAAAACGTCATACTACTAATGCCTGCTAGATAAGAAATTATGGTATTCCTTATAAAGAGTGTGTATGGGTGAGAAAGGTATCTAACCCAAAAGGACCCAAAGAAAATTGGATACCTATATGAAACTAATCGCTTTATAGGTACTTGAAGGTCACATGCTAGCATTTTCCAATAAAGATTGATCCTTCAAGATACAAGACCATATGATATGGTAGTTCTAAAAGTTTCGTTGATTGAAAAGATGTTTTGAAGAAGCAACAACACTAATATCAAATTTGACATCAAATCCTTGTTAAGGAGATAAGCGTCTTATTTTGTGCTATTAATTTTTAAATCTATTATTATATCCTTCCTATGTTATCACTTTTCTTTGTTTTTTATTCTACTTTGTCTTATTTTTGAGGATGTCAAAAAGGGGAGAAAAAGTAGGTATTGTATTTTTCTTGTCCATAATACTTTCAGGGGAGAAAGCCTTGAATTGGATAAGCAAGGGGGAGATATTTAAGACAGGGGGAAATTCTAGTTGCTACTCAACTTTCAAATAATAACATTTTGAAGAAACTCATGATGAACAAGTATTTCAAAGGATATTTTGTCATCATCAAAAAGGGGGAGAATGTGAAGAAGAGTTCTTCTTATATTTGTTTATAGTTTTGATGAAGACAAACACATCAACAAAAAGAAGTCAAAGCTTGAAGGCAAGAGCAATCAAGTTTCTATTCATTTAAGAAGTCAAACTTGAAGACAAGAGCAATTAAGTTTCTATTCATTTAGATATATTAAATTCTTGACTAAAACATTTCTTAGTGCTCAAACTATTTCTTGCGTTGGAAAAATTATTTTTTTATATTTGAACCATATTAAATCACTTTCAAATATAATATATTGACTTGGATAAATCAATAGATGTTGCATAAGATTGGTTCACATACTTAGACAAATTTTTCAATTTTTCAATTTTTTCAAACATTCAATTTTGGGTAAATTATGGAGTTTTGAACCGTCGTAACACCACAAAAACAACCACAATTTGCACAGGTCTGAAACAATATTTTAAATTTTAAACTTGAAAAATGTTGCAAACTTGTTAAGTCAGATATCTGTTTAACCGACTTAACAAGTATTGTAGTAGCATTGAAAACTGCTTTGTTTGAATGCACATTTTCATCATATCTTTTCATGGCATCCCTTACATCATTTCTCTTATTAAAATTCATAATTTCTCAAACCATTGCCATGAATTTTGAATGGTTTCTTTCGTCACTATAAATTCATTTCAAATTTTCATTTTTCATTTTCCTCTTTCATATAAATATTAAAATCTCTCTACATTTATTTTCTACACATCTTTCATACATCGATAGTTTTTGAAATACATTTTCACATTATTTTCATAAAAGTATCTTGAGCACTTAGAGAGAATTTTTCTTGAATCTTCATACTTGAAAGAGAAGAGGCTTTGTTATAAGTCTTAAAGAATACTACAAATCTTCATATATTCATTTTATTGAAATTGTTGTAAAAATTCCTAAGTTCCAAGGATTGTTTGGAATTAGGTGCGTACTATAAGAAGGAGGATTGTTTCTTCTTATAGGGTTTATTGTAATCGTTGTTGTCTAGGATCGAATTGAAACAAGAAAATTGGTTTTGAGAGGATTGTTCTCATTTCAACTTAGTGAAAAATTCCAAGAGGATTGTTCTTGGTGATTGTGTTAGAATCTTGTATAGGAAAAATAGGATTGTCTTGTCCATAAGATCTAACAATATTAAAATCTCTTACATGTGGTAAGGGGACTGAAGTACTCTCGGACTGTAAGGGGAATCGGGATATATCTTTTTGTCGTTTACTTTTCGCACTTTATCGCTTTCATAACTTAGTAAATAATCAGGAAAAAAATCAACTTAAGATAAAACCGTAAAAATTTCAGAGTAACTAATTCACCCCCCCCCCCCCCCCCCCCTCTTAGGTGCAAACTATAATTACATATGCTTCCAACTTCCTTGAGAAGATGAAGGAGTTATGGAATGATATCAACAGTATTCATAACAATCTTAATGGTCCCTGGTGCTTCATGGGAGACTTCAACAATGATGTGAGGGCCCAGGACATAATAGGTGGTAACCTGGTCAATGAGAAGGAGTATAGAGATCCGAGGGATATGATGAATAAAATTGGCCTGTTTGAAAAGTACAATCGGGGAGAGCACTTCACTTGGTGCAATAATCAGAGAAACAATATGGTTTACCCCAGAATAGATAGGGTCTTGGGGAATGTTGACTGACAGTAGGAAAATATGGAGGCCAAGTTCACCATAATGAATCATGGGGTGTCTGACCATGATTTACTTTGCCTGTAAGGAACCACTATTAATAGACCTCATAGAACTCCCTTCAAGTTCCAAAATGCTATCATAAATAAGGCTGAGTACTCAAATGCAATGAATCAAAGTTAGGTATGTGAAGACATGGCTTCTCAAGATTATTTTGATGAAGACAACATTGCTATACTTCCTAAAGGAAGTGGATCAAATTTATTCAAGCAAGTCTTAAAGTTTTTCAACATATTACAAGACTTGAAGTAATTCTCAAGAAACAATCAAGGTTAAACTTTCACTTATTAATTGATGCATACAAGTGTTCAATGAATTTTCTAAATATTGCATTTATCATTTAAAAAGGTTTTGATTCACATTCATGAAGATTGCTTTTCATAAAATTAAGTATTTTTCAAAACTGGACGCATGTAACCGGTTACAACTTAACTGATAACCGGTTAACATGAAGAAAATTTGAATTCTTTGGTTATGTTACAACTTGATAACCGGTCAGCAGTTATGCTGTAACCGGTTACCACTGAACAGATTTCAGAAAATATTGCATCTCTTCATTCTTCTTTCACAAACCTTTTCCATTTGAACCATGGCATCCCTTAATAAATTATATCTGTTTGTAGAGGTGTTTAAGCATTATATAAGCATCAAATTGTCAGATTTTAAACACACCTCCTTGCTCAAATTTCAAACAATCATTCTTTTACTAAAACCTTCATTTTATCAAAGTGTTCTTAACAAACTTTCTAAGAGTGAAACCTTTGCATAAAATATTCACACATACTGCATTTGTTTCATTTCAATTTTGTTGAACACTTGTATAACATTCTAAGAGTGATTGTTACAAAAGGAGAAGATCAATCTTTTGATTGATTCAAGTTCAAGATCGAACTTTCATCACTTACTACAAAAATCAGAATTATATTACTTTGTCACATCTTATTCTTAGGATTGTTAGGAATAAGGTTGTGAAGTGTAATCCTTGTTATCCGGATTGTGGATACAAGAGGTCCATTTGTGAGAGGTTGATTCTCGGTTGGACTTTAAACTTGTAAAATCCAAGAGGGTGTTCTTGGTGGTTGATAGTTAGTGACTTGTATAGAAAGACTAGGAAGAGTCTTGTCTTGTCCAAAACTATAGTAAAATCTCTTTCATGTTGAAAGGGGAGTGGAGTACTCTCGACTTGTGAGGGGAACCACTATACGTCTTGGTGTTCTTTACTTTCCCGAATTTACCGCATTTCATTACTTAGAAATCTTTAGGAAAGTAAAAATTCAAATACCGTCAAAAATCCTGATAATTGTCTAAGAGCCTAATTCACCCCCCTCTTAGGCCCACATATAACTTACAATTGGTATCAGAGCAGGGTATAGGTAACCTGTTCCTACAGATCCAGTATGGCTTCCGCAAGCACAAACCCGGTATTCAAAGACGGTGGAAGTAGTAACAAGCCCCCACTTTTCTCTGGAGAGTATTTTGACTTTTGGAAAATCCGCATGAAGGCACAACTTGAAGCACAAGGAGAAGGTATATGGGAAGCCATTGAGAATGGTCTGCATAATTCGGTTATTGTGGTCGATGGTGTTGGTACTCCGAAGTTAAAAAATACATATGATGAAGATGACAAGAAAAGAATCTTGAATGAAAAGAAAGCTGTCAATATTCTTCAGAGTGCATTAAGTATGGATGAGTTCTTTCGTGTTAGTCAATGTAAATCGGCTAAAGAAATATGGGATACGTTGGTAGAAACACATGAAGGTACGGCTGAAGTAAAAAGATCCAGGATAAACACTTTTAGTCAAGAATATGAAATATTCCAAATGCAGCCCAGAGAATCCATTGTTGCATATTTGTTCATTTGACTAACCACTTAATGGCACTTGGTAAAACATTCTCAAATGATGAATTAAATCTCAAAATTCTAAGAGCATTGACTAAAGAATGGCAACCAAAAGTAACGGCAATATCGGAAAAGAAAAACCTCTCTACGATGACTTCCGCATCTCTATTTGGTAAACTTCAAGAGCATGAGTTAGAACATGAAAGATTGGAGAAGCATGAAATACAAGTAAAAGATTCAAAAGACGTTGCCTTAAAGACAAAAGTAAAATATTATGATAGCAATCACGAGGATGAGTCCAATAGTGATGAAAATGATGATCTCATCAAGAAGTTTGAAAAGTTTCTAAGAAACGAAAAGAAAAAGGAGATCACTAAAGGGGAAGCACCAACGAGAAAGATTAAATGCTTTGAATGTGGAGAAAGAGGACATGTTAAAAGTGAATACCCTACACTTCAAAAGAAAAATAAATTCAAGAAAAAGAATCATAAAAAGGAAAGGAAAACATATGTAGACAACGAAATAAGTTCATCTTCAGATGAAGAACATGTAAATCTTGTATTGATATCTTCACACTACTCGGATGATGAAGAAGATGAGGTTAGTAATAATTTTTTTGATAGTGATGCACAAGGTGCCATAAATGAATTGTTAAATGAATGGAAAATTCTGTATAAAACTATATCATCTCAAAAGAAACAAATTTCAACTTTAGAAGAAAAAAATGTTTCATTAGAAAAAGAGATCGAAAATAAGAAACAAAAAATGATTAGTGAAAAACAAAATTTTGTATGTAAAAATTGTGAATCTCTCTCTTTTCAAATTATTCAATTAAAAAGAGTACATGAAAGGTATGAGAAAGGACAAATTGGATTGGAAGAAGTCCTTAGTCAACAAAGATATTCAAATGATAAAAGTGGACTTGGCTATTCAAAGTTCTCTAAAACAAGTTCAAGTAAAACTATATTTGTTAAGGCTAAGGATCAAACTTCCAAAGAGAAAGTGAACAAACCTAGGAATGTGCATCCTAATCCTAAAAAGAGAAGATTTCCTAAAAATAAATCTTATGTTCCAAGATATAAAAGCAACTTTGAACCTACTTGTTTTTATTGTGGTATTGTTGGCCATACACCTAATGCTTGCTATGTAAGAAACTTTAGTGTTGCAAGTGGGCATTATGTGTGGGTAAAGAAAGGTACTAACTTTGATGGACTCAAAGCACATTGGGTACCAAATCAAACTTAATTTGTTTTATAGGTTTGCTTGAGGACCACTTTAAATCTATGTTTGTTTTGATAAGTGGTGGCTCTAAGCTTTTGGTGGGAGACATAAACTAACTTTCAAATCTAGTGCTTATAGTCCAAGGGTTATTTCATATGGGGAATACCTTAAAAGGAAGAATTCTTGGCATTGGAAAAGTTGGAGCACTAACTTTCACATTCTTTGAAGATGTACTTTATGTTAAAGGACTAAAGGAATATCTTTTAAAAGCCAACTTTGTGACAAAGGCTTCAAGATCATGTTCACCAAGGATGAATGTTTTGATGAAGTCAAGCTTGAGTTAAAATCTCATAGGTAAAAATTGTTTTTATTTTTCATAATTTCTTTATATACTTCAAGTCATTTTCCCATCCTTTTTGTTAATGACAAAGGGGAGAAGAATTGTGTATTATTTCTTGGTTTTTCTAACAAAATGTGCAGAATGTTAAAAGCTTTCAAACATCCCTAAGAATATTGGATTTAGGGGGAGCATCATCTAAGGGGGAGCTTTCATTTAGTTAGAGAAACAATGTTGGAATTAACTTTCAAATATATGGTTGTCATCATCAAAAAGGGGGAGAATGTGAAGACATGGCTTCTCAAGATTATTTTGATGAAGACAACATTGCTATACTTGCTAAAAGGAAGTGGATCAAATTTATTCAAGCAAGTCTTAAAGTTTTTCAACATATTACAAGACTTGAAGTAATTTTCAAGAAACAATCAAGGTTAAACTTTCACTTATTAATTGATGCATAAAAGTGTTCAATACATTTTCTAAATATTGCATTTATCATATAAAAAGGTTTTGATTCATATTCATGAAGATTGCATTTCATAAAATTAAGTATTTTTCAAAACTAGACGCATGTAACCGGTTACAGCTTAACTGATAACCGGTTAACATGAAGAAAATTTGAAATCTTTGGTTACGTTACAACGTGATAACCGGTCAGCAGATATGTTGTAACCGGTTACCACTGAACAGATTTCAGAAAATATTGCATCTCTTCATGCTTCTTTCACAAACCTTTTCCTACAGAACCATGGCATCCCTTAATAAATTATATCTGTTTGTAGAGGTGTTTAAGCATTATATAAGCATCAAATTGTCAGATTTTAAACACACCTCCTTGCTAAAATTTCAAACAATCATTCTTTTACTAAAACCTTCATTTTATTAAAGTGTTCTTAACAAACTTTCTAAGAGTGAAACCTTTGCATAAAATATTCACACATACTGCATTTGTTTCATTTCAATTATGTTGAACACTTGTATAACATTCTAAGAGTGATTGTTACAAAAGGAGAAGATCAATCTTTTGATTGATTCAAGTTCAAGATCCAACTTTCATCACTTACTACAAAAATCAGAATGATATTACTTTGTCACAACTTATTCTTAGGATTGTTAGGAATAAGTTTGTGAAGTGTAATCCTTGTTTTCCGGATTTTGGATACAAGAGGTCCATTTGTGAGAGGTTGATTCTCGGTTGGACTTTAAACTTGTAAAATCCGAGAGGATGTTCTTGGTGGTTGATAGTTAGTGACTTGTATAGAAAGACTAGGAAGAGTCTTGTCTTGTCCAAAACTATAGTAAAATCTCTTTCATGTTGAAAGGGGAGTGGAGTACTCTCGACCTGTGAGGGGAACCACTATACGTCTTGGTGTTCTTTACTTTCCCGCATTTACCACATTTCATCACTTAGAAATCTTTAGGAAAGTAAAAATTCAAATACCGTCAAAAATCCTGATAATTGTCTAAGAGCCTAATTCACCCCCTCTTAGGCACACATATAACTTGCATGGTGGAGCTTATAGAAGGTAATCTTATGTTTGTGGTGTGGAAAAAGCTCCAAAGGCTTCAACCTGTGATAAAGAAGCTTAACAAGTATTTAAATGGGATCAGTCGCCAGTTAAGGGAAGCTAGAGAAAAGTTATCCATTGCTCAAGATAACTAGGTGAGAGATAGGATGAACCTTCAGAATATTGACAGAGTTAAAAACTGTACTAATGAAGTCTTAAGGATGAGTAGTCTGGAGGAAAACATAATTCAACAAAAATCTAAAGTGGACTGGATCAAGCTTAGATATGGGAACAACTCATACTTTCATGCTTCTTTGAAAGCCATACATAGACAAAATCTTTTGAACAGGCTAAAAGTTGTTAGAGGGAAAAAGTTGAACTAGTAGGAGGAGATAGAAAAGGAGATCATTAGTTGTTACCAAAACCTCATTGGGACTTCCAATAGCAACTTGACCAGCATTGATATAGTTGCCATGAGGAAAGGGCCCCAATTGATAGTGGATCATAGTGACTTCTTAACTGCTCTTGTGACTGAAACAGAGATTCTGAATAGCTTGAAGGGTATCAGGGACCTATCTGCTCCAGGTATTGATGGTTTTAATGCCAAATTTATTAAGATCTCGTGGGAGTGCATCAAGTATGACTTTACCAAAGCCATTCAAGATTTTTTTTGAAAGGGAGAGGATGTACAAAGCAATCAACTGCACCTTGATCACCCTCATTCCCAAGACCAGTGATGCCAACATGGTGAAGGACTTTAGGCCTATATCATGTTGTACTGTTATAAACAAAGTTATTTATAGAATAATGGCAAAAACACTTGGGCAGGTTTTGAATAGTATCTTCCACAGCAGCCAAGCTGCTTTTGTGCTTGGAAAAAAGATACATGATCACATTCTTTTGTCCTTTGAATTAATCAGAGGTTATAATTCCAAACAAGGAGCCCCTAAGTGTATGCTGCAGATGGATTTACAGAAGGTCTATGACACTGTGGAGTGGACAACCTTAGAGTCAATTCTGAAAGAGCTTAGCTTTCCTCACCAGTTCATCAGGTGGATCATGCTAACTGTTATAACTGTTTCTTACAAATTTCAGGTGAATGGGAATATTACTAAAATTGTGGAAGCTAAGAGAGGGCTTAGACAAGGGGATCCCCTCTGCCCCCTTGTTATTTGTGAAAGTTATGGAGTACTTGCATATGCTGTTGCAAAAGTTAAAGGACAAGCCAAAATTTAACTTTTATTCTAGATGTGAGAAGATGGAGATCATCAACCTGAGCTTTGCTGATGATTTGTTCCTGTTTGCTAGAGGAGACTCAAAATCAGTGGAAATGTTGATGAAAGTGTATGCAGAGTTTTCCAATTCCACAGGGCTCAAGATTAACCATACCAAGTGTAAGGCTTACTTTGGCTATGTGGAGGATGAGGTCAGGCACAGAATTCAGGAGATCACCCATTTCACTGAAGGTCAATTGCCATTAAGATATCTTGGCATTCCTTTAACTATCAAGAAGTTGAACCTCATTCATTATCTTCCTCTAGTAGACAGGCTCTGCACTAAAATAAATCATTGGAGTTCTAAGCTTCTCTCTATGACAGGTAGAACTCAGCTTATAAATAATCTTCTTTTTGCTTTGTCCAACATTTGGTTGCAATGCCTTCCTATGCCAAAGATTGTTCTGGCTAAAATTGGTGCCTTGTGTAGATCTTTCTTATGGACTGGTTCTGATAAAGTTAGCAGGAAAGCACCAGTTGCTTGGAAAAAAAACTTGTGCCTCTAAAAAGCAAGGTGGTTTGAATATTATTGATCTTACAAATTGGAACAATTCTTGCATTGCCAAGTTATTGTGGAACATTAAGAGGAAATCTTACAGTTTATGGATCAAGTGGATCCACTATTATTACATTAAAAACCAGAATGTGATGACAATGGGCCTAAAAAAGAATTCATCTTGGATCTTAAAATCAATTATGAAGATGAGACCTATTGTGACGGCCTTGAATATGTGGGATAAATTTGTGCAGGAAGACAAGTTCTCCATGAGGAAGCTCTATGCATTGCTGAATGATAGAGAACAAGTCATAGGGTAGAGGAAAGTGCTATACAGTAACCCTGCCAGACCCAGAGCCCAATTCACTCTCTGGCTGGCCTGTCATGGGAGGCTGGCAACTAAGGACAAGTTGACCAGATTTGGGATCCTTAATGATGAAGAGTGATGTTTTTGCAAAGAGAATGAGACTCTAAATCATTCGTTCTTCAACTGCAGGCCTATGAAGATGGTTTGGATGAAAATTTTACATTGGCTACAGGTTGTCTATAACCGTAGTAACTGGAAGGATGAGCTGTCGTGGGCTATTATGATAAGCAAATCCAAGAGTCCTAGATGTAGAATTATAAAGTGTGCTCTAGCTAAAACTCTATGTATAAGTTATGAAGAATTATGAATGATAGTTGCTTTTGTAATGATTGTAATTTCAACAAGGTTGGTCCTAAAATCATAGTCTCAATTGTCTATAGATGTTGGATGAAAGTCAATCTTAGAAAACCTTAGGTAGCTTGCTTATGCCTTAGGTTTGGTCTTGTGGTTCCTCTTGTCTTCTTGCTTTGCTGGATCCCTATGTAGGATCACTTGTTTGTAACCGTTCTTTTGGGCGAATAAAGTATTTTATTTTCAAAAAAAAAAAACAAATTAATGTTCTATCTCGTATTTTGTAGAATCATAATTTTTTACACAATTTATTTGGATAAATAAATTGTTCTAGACTTATTTTTAAAACTGAAAAAAAACTCTTAATATTTTAAAAATAATTTATTGTCATAATTAAATTATTATTGAAATATTGAGCCTCTACTTTAGTTTTAATAGTAAGCTTAGAACGATTTATTTATAACAATAAATTCTTAAGAAAAATATGATTCGAAATACATAGTTTATTTAATTAAATTAAGATACAAAGAGTGATTGTAAAAAAAAAATAGATTATATGACATAATTTTACATAAAAATAATTTTAATACTAGAAAGAAAAGGAAACAATTTATGCTTTTGGCTATTTTTAAATTAACATTATTTTTCTAAATTGTTTTTGAAATTTTTCTTTTAGTTTTGAAAAAAATATTTATAATTTAGATAATTTTTAATTTTATATAAAAAATACATTTTACTTATATTTTATAATAATATTCTAAATTAATATTAACTATGGTTATAACAAATATTTTAATAACGATATAATAAACACTAAACAAATATTTTTGGTAAGAATATATTTTTTTTTAATTATTTAAGTAATTAGTGTAATAGAAAATTATTGAATATGGTGTTCTTTATATAGAATTTTTAAATCTTATACAGTAATTAAATCTGACTATAGATAATAATAATTCTTGTTTTCTAATATCGATATCAGTTCTCACTTAATATGTTATATATATATATATATATATATATATATATATATATATGACTGAGCATAATTGGTAAGAAATAATATCTTTTATGAATAACGAGATATATCTTTATTAGTCGTCAGATACAATAACATTTAAGATTTAAAAATTCTGTATAAAAGATACCTTACATAATCTTTTTCTATTGCACTTATATTTTAAAAATTCTATAAAACAGGATTCTTATCAAAAATATTTTTATTGTGATTATTAAATCGTTATTAAAATATTTGTTACAAACAGACTTAATAATTAGTTAGTATATTTATCATAAAATAAACCTCAATTGTATTTTCTATTTTATATAATAAAAATCATCTAAATGATAAATATTTTTCAAAACTAAAAGAAAATTTTCAAAATAAAACTTCTAAAAAACAAAATTTGCTATAAAATAATCAAAAACATAAATTGTTTAATCATATTCATAGTAATAAAATTATTTTTATATAAAATTATGTCATATCCTTTTTTTTTTAAATCACTTTTGAAAATCAACTTAATAAAATATATATTTTAATGTTCTATCTCGTATTTTATAGAACCATAATTTTTTACACAATTTATTTGGATAAATAAATTATTCTAGACTTATTTTTAAAACTGAATAAAACTCTTAATATTTTAATAGTAATTTGTTGCCATAATTAAATTGTTATTGAAATATTGAGACTCTTCTTTAGTTTTAATAGGAAGCCTAGAACAATTTATTTATTACAATAAATTCTTTAAAAAAATATGATTCTAAATACCTAGTTTATTTAATTAAATTAAGATTCAAAGAGTGATGTTTTAAAAAAAATATTATACGGCATAATTTTATATAAAAATAATTTTAATACTAAAAAGAAAAGGAAACAGTTTATTCTTTTGGTTATTTTTAAATTAACATTATTTTTTTAAAAATATGTTAAATTATAAAAATCATTTAAAAAAATAGAAACAAACTATAAAAAAAACGGAAAATAAACCCTAAATTAATAATTTACTTTAATTTACTTTTCCACTTGATGCTATAAATAGTGTGACAATGAACTCTCTTTTCTCACACAACACTAGTTTACACATACACTCAAATCTCAAATGGCTTCTATTTTCAACCTTCTCTCCATCACTCTCTTCCTTGCCTTAGTTTTCCAAGGTATCATACCTTTCATATTTTATAGCATGAATAATCTCTTCAATTAGGGTTATTGTTTTATCAACCAAATCATTTTTTTTAATTTCATTTATTATTTTAATGATTTTGATGTTTAATTTATGATTGATATTGCAGCTTATGGACAGCCTTGTAGTTTGAGTAACATTGAGGTTAAACAGACCAAAACATCAGGCTCAGTGTGGAATGTTACTGTGACCAACAACTGTATTTGCACTCAAACAAATGTGAAGTTCAATACCAAAGGATTTAAGTCAAGTACACCTGTTGATCCAGCAATCCTTAGCCAAGATGGTCTTCTCATCAAAGGAGAGCCACTTTATGGACATAAATCTGCCACCTTCACCTATACTTCTGCTTCTGAGTTTAAATTTACACCAGTTTCATCCCAAATTGCATGTTCTTAGAAATTAGAATTAGGTTAGGATTTATATTTTTTGTTAAACAAAAATAAAGCAGTTACGGATTGTATCAAGTTTTGAATTGTTATATCAATTCAGTTTTTATTTGTTATGGTAATAAATAGTTATGAATATTATACATTAAGAATGTTTAATATGGTATCTCTCAATAAACTCCCACTATTAAATATTGATTAATATAATATTGTTCTATAAGTAAATGAAAGCTGGCAAATTGCCAGGTGGAAATAATAATATAATTTTTTTCTTCTTCATCTCTACTTTAATCTTTTTTTACTATATATATTGTTTTGGCTAAGGTTGTGGGTTAGAAATCATCATCTTTATACCTATCTTATTGTTTTTCATATTTTTTTTAAATATCAATTACTCTTATTTTGCATATAAATATTGTTGAAAAATTATTTTATTATAAATATTTGAAGGATTCTCCAAATAAAGTTTTTTTTTGTTGTGATATTGTTAATGAAAAATTACAAATTTAATATTGAAATATTATTTAAGAATTTTCCACAAATAAATATTTTGATCATTATATCTAAAATATAAATTTTGGAAAACTAATAATTTAATTTTAAACAACTGTTAAGAATTGTATGTTTTTTTTTGTTGAACTTTGTTATAGTGAATCTGATTAAATTAAAAGATAAATTATATTTTTTGAACAATTAGTAAAATAAATAATATAGTTTCAAAAATATTTTTCACCATAATGATTGAAAAAAATTTATAAATAAATATGGTTAATTAAAAATATTAATATATCATATAAAAAAATATTTTTTTTACGAAATAATGTATCTTAGTTCAGTTACATTAACTTTTTAATGAATCTAAAAAATAATTTTTCTTATAATAAAGATGAATGATAAAATACTATTAGCTATTTTGTTCTTACTATCATAAATAACTGTATAGTAATTTGTGCTCAATTGAATAATTTATAATAAAATCAAATTGGGTATTGTTTGATGTTTTTTTTTTTTTGTAATAAAGGGGGATATATTATAAACCAAAAAACAGTTAATACACATCGATCAAGTGATCCGGGCTACGAGAAGACATATAACAAAACCGCTACTCTAGCTTAATGCATAAGTTTAAGAATTCCTCTGAAAATAAGTCAACAGTTTCTTGTCCGCTTCCACTTGGGGCATTACCCATTCTTTAATCCTTTGCACATTCAAGTCGTCCTTTTTTCCATTTTAAAAAATGATTTTGTTCCTGCTCGACCATATATGGTATATTGTTTCCGCCGCGATACACTTTGTCATTTTTGCTTTCAAACCCTTGCCTTTGGTAGCACTAATTAACCAACTTAAGTTTATGGTTCTGAGACCTAGGAGGGGTATGTTGAACACTCTTAAAACCCGAATCCAAAGCTGCTGTACAGTTTTACAGTAAAAAAGGATATGCATATTCATTTCTTGGTGCGAGCAGTAAACACACATGCCGTCTGTGTTAACCCCCATTTTCGCAAGTCTGTCCTTAGTCATCAACCTACTTTGACATGCCAACCAAGTAGTGAAGGTCGCCCTTGGCCTAGCAATGTTTTTAGTCACTAAATCGCTCCAGTCAACCTTATGTTTCTCCCCTCGTAAGTAGCAATAAACCCCTCTGGTATCATATTTGTCTGCTTCCAACAAAGCATGCCAGGTGGTTGATGCAGAGACATTATCTCTGATTTTGATGATACTCCGGGTAATCCAAGAACATGTATTGTCTGGTATGTACTGAGCAACATGGCCTCCCTTGATGAAGTACGAATGCAGCCACTTGACACAGAGGATGTCCTTTCTTGTCCACAATTTCCAAAGGAGCTTCCCTACGGTTGCCAAGTTCCATTCCTTCAGCGAAATAATGTTTCTACCACCTGTCGACACCGAGTCGCAGACTTTATCCCAAGCAAAGGGTGCTTTCGTATTGTTTTCAGCTCTCCCAGACCACAGAAAAGTTCTGCAGATGCTCTCTATGTGGTTTGTCACTTTCTTGGGCAAGGGGAAAACTTTCATCCAATAGTTGGTTATGGAAAAAAGCACACTTTTCACCAGTTGCAGCCTTCCTGCATACGACACTAGTTTCGTGCTCTAAAGACGAATTCTTGCAAGCATTCTGTCAATCAAGGGCTGGCACTCTTTTACTGTTAGTTTGCGATTATTGAGTGGCACACCCAAATACTTGAACGACATTATTCCACTGGTTAGGCCTGTGACCTGGTACAGATGATTTTTGGAAGCTTCATCCACACCTCCCACATATAGCTTGCTCTTGGCATGGCTGATGTTCAAACCTGTGGAGGCTGAAAACTCCTGAAGTTTCTGCATAATCAGGTGGAGCGAGCCTGCATCACCTCGAGTAAATAAAATAATATCATCAGCAAAAAAGAGATTAATGATTTTAAGCCTTTCACCTTTGGGGTGAAAGTTAAAATCAGGGTTTCTTGCCAAGGTATGGAGCATCCTATGCAAGTATTCCATTGCTATGACAAACAAAAGAGGTGAGATGGGGTCTCCCTGTCTCAGCCCTCTTCTTGCTCTATGTTCCCTTGAAGGTCTTCCATTGATCATAAACCTGTAAGTAACATTAGAAACACAGTTCATAATCCAATTGATAAACATGTGAGGTATACCAAGTTCTTGTATAATTTGAGACAAAGCTTGCCACTCCAAGGTATCATAAGCTTTTTGGATATCAAGTTGAAGCATGCATCTAGGGGAGATGTGTTTCCTGTTATAACCCCTCACTAGCCCATGGGCCATAATTATGTTATCTTGGATCAATCTGCCAGGAATGAATGCAGACTGAAAATCAGAAATTATAGTGCCAATTTCTGATCCTAGCCTCATAGTGAGAATTTGTTATATTATCTTGTAGACTGTGCTGCAGCAGGCTATAGGCCTCATATCTTTGATTGTTCTTGCCTCGAGGTTTTTTGGGATTAGAGTAATGAGAGAGCAGTTGAAAGATTTATGGATTTGACCTTTCATGAAGAACTCTCTGACTGCTGTTCTTACATCATGTTTCAAGTAGGCCAAGCTTTCTTGAAAAAGTAGGAGTTGTGGCCACCCACTCCTGGTGCCTTTGTATCACCAATACTACTTAGGGCTTCCCAAATCTCTATGTCCTCCATAGGTCTGATAAGAGTTTGGGATCCATCCTAGAGAGGGTGTTTCCTTCCCTAATGACAGGTAGATCAATGCTCTTAATGCTTTGGTTATTGGTTCCTACCAGATTAGCATAAAACCCCAAGATCTTATTCTCTATGTCATCCTACTCATTTAGAACCTCTCCATTCATTGCTTGGAGGGAGCAGAGGCCTTTGTGCTTGTTTTTTTCCTTGACATGCGCATGAAAATAAGTACTATTATTATCTCCCAACTTGAGCCAGGTGATCTTTGACTTTTGCCTCAGAATCTCCTCCTCAATCTGGTTGAGATGAATAACTCTGATTTCTTGTTCCTTAACCTGATGCATCAACTGCTCATTGAATGGATCCTTATGTAGATTTTCTTGTGCAGTGTGTAGTTCATCTCTGGCTTGAATCAGGTTTTGTTAGTTGGCTGTGACAGTTTTAGTCATGGTCTTAAGCACAGGTTGGAGTCTCTTTAACTTCCTCCACAGTCTGTGCATAGGTCCTCCTTTTGTGTCTCCCCTCCAATTATCTTCTACTGCTTTCTGAAACCCCCCAGCATTGGCGATGCAGTTTAGGAACCTGAATAGCCTGGCTGGAGGTTTAGTAGTATGTTGGTCTTGAAGCCACGCCTTAACAGGAGTGTGGTCAGAGATTTTTTTTGGCAAGTTCTCAATGACAACATTGTGAAATTTCTGATACCAAGCAACATTTCCTAGTAATCTATCAATTCTAGAGTAGATAACCCCAGATGTATGGTTTTTTGTCCAAGTAAAATAAGGACCTTTTGATGTGGCTTCATACAAACCAGTACTATGCATCAGATTCTTCAAGTCTCTATACTCTTCCTCTGTTACAGCCTTTCCTCCTACTCTATCCTGGCAGGTTGTGACATTGTTAAAGTCACCAATGACAATCCAAGGGCCCATAGCAGGTTTGCAAGTGAACTCTATGTCTCTCCACAGGCTTCTCCTATATTCCAGTTGGTTGTAGGCATATATAACAGTGATAGCTTGAATGTAATTCTGTTCAAGGGTGTACACCTCCACATGAATGAATTGTGCATTGTTGGTGATGACTTTTAGTTGAACTTCCCTATGCTTCCAAAGTAGCCATATTCTTCCATTATTATGGTGTTCATAATTATCCTCAAAACTCCAAGTATTTCCAAATGTTTTCCTAATCCTATCAGCATTCTGCTTTTTGACTCTTGTTGCCATTAAGGCACATATAGACACATTGAATGTTGAGATATAGGAGCCTATATCCCTATGCCTTGCCTCTTTATTCATGCCCCTAGAACAGTCTCCAATTCGTAGGAGAGTGAAAGAGTTATTGTATTTGATAAATGCACTCTTATGTGGGGTGTGCATACCTTGCTTCTCCTTAGTCGTCTTGGTTGCTGATCCCACCTTTGTCCATTCTTCTTCATGTTCTATTTGATTAGATGTGGAACCCTCTGTGATGCATTGTGTGGGTTGTTGTACTTCCTTCTGTGTGTTTTCTCCTTGCAGGGGGGTTATCCCTTGTTGGTGTGATTGGTGTCTTGATTGGTCTTGGATACTTGTTTCCAAACCCTCTGAGGTTTGTCAGTCTTCCTTTTTATGTCACAGTCATGGCCTATTTTCAAGCACCTCTGACAATACAATGGTTTCCACTCGTAATCAACTCTTTGCTCCATTAGTTTACCTTGATGATCTCTGATGTTGATAGTGTCTCTTGGCTTTTGTGTAATATCAACTTCAATCAGGACTCTTGCATAGGAGATTCGAAGCTTTTTTGTCGTGCACTCATCTGTTGTTATAGGCTTACCAATTGCACTAGCCATCTTTGATAGGCTTTTGTCACCCCACAAGTGTAAGGGGAGGTTGGGGAAATTCACCCAAAGGGGAAGAACCCTCAGTAGATCGTCCTTCATCTCAAAGTCAGAGTTTCACACTCTGATAAACACTGCTTTGCCATGGATAAAGTATGGACCCTTGGACATCACTTCCTCCCTATCTTGTTGTGTTCTGAATCTAACTACGAAAAAACCTTCATCATTGTAGTACAGTTCTGGCATCGATACGAAATTCCCCACGTTTTCCATAAATCACTACTAAAAAAACTGAGATCAGAGACGGACAAAATCCGTTTCTAAAATGCTTAAATTCCGTCTCCAACAAGTTTGGAGACGGAATGTGAGACGAAAATGTATTCCTCTTTAAAATATTGGTCACAAACGCGCCAGAGACGGATCGTTTATTTCCATCAATATTTGGAGACGGAATCTATCGGTCGGCAGATAACAAATTCCGTCTCTCCTGGTTAATTAGAAAAAAATCATATTCCGTCTCTAAAATTTCCGTGTCTGCATTACTTGTATTCCGTCTCCAAATTCCGTCTTTGTAAGACATAATTCCGTGTCTATGCAATAAATTATGATATATGTTTCAGTGTCTAAGATGAATATTTCCGTCTCTAAATATAATATAATTTTATCCTATATTACATTATTCATCATTCTAAATATAATCAATATACTATAAAACAGAACCTGGACATAATATAAATATTATACTATGGATTAAATTTGAACTTATAACATTCATAAACAAAATATAGTGATAATAATGATTCTTGCAATAGAATTACAAAATATAGTGGTATCAAAATAATACTTGCAAGTGATAGTAGAATGATCCTTGCAATATATTACAAAATATAACAATAGTTAAGTAACTAGTCATAAATATAAATCTAATCCATGAAAAGTTCATCATCCATATTTTCTTCACCCATGTTCTAGTTATCATTCTCTCCTTCATTGTTAATATCATCTTCTCCTTCCATGCCAATATCTTCCTCTCTTTCATTGTCAATACCATTGTCTCCTTCATTGCCAATATCATCATCATCATCATCATCATCATCATCACCATCTTCTCCTTCAAAAAATAAATTTTTCATATTTTTGTCATGCATTAGTTTTTGAAACATACGCTCCCAACGATTCACCTTTTTTTTTATACTTTCTTGCTCAAGAGTCTTTTGTTGAAGTTGATCTGTTAATGCTTGAACTTTATCTTTCAATGCAGCAACCTCTTCTGATGATGTTGCATCATTAGAAATGATATTTTTTCCAGATGATTTGATGACAGCGGCTTGAGATCCTAATCCAAATATGCGACCTTTCTTGTTTATACCACCAACCACTTCCATGTATATGTTATTATCCAACTCCAATGTAGACTCATGGCTACTTCCCTCGCCACTTTGAATTTGTGCTTCACTTTTTTGCACTTGAAATAATTCCTGAAATAAAGTTAATAATGAATATTTAATTTCTTAAAAAATCAAAATCAAAATACAAAAACATTAAACATAACTCATGGATTGTGATAAATACACAACAAATCAGCTCCTCCAACACAAACTATGTTAACTAATCTCAATAAAACACAATACAGCTTTCTTTTGTCATTCAACCTATATTTAATAAAGATGAAAGTTACTGTACGTACAAAATTTAATGATAATAACATAAACTACATACTAAAATTACATGAGCTTATTGTTACCACTTATGCTAATGAGTAATTTATTTACTATTATGATGATATAGGAATGTTTTAACAAGTATCCTAGACTAAAGTTAAAATGCAAGAACCTACTTTTACTCACTTAAATTAGAAGGTAAAATTCACTAATGGAAGTAAGGTATATTTAATCATGATTTTTATTGAATTGTAGCAATCATAATATAATATATACCTAACTTGTAGATTTGAGAAACACTTTCCTTAGAAACTATTTTTGTTTTCTTCTTTTCTTTTACTGTAGTTATGTGCATGTGTGCTGGAATAATATATTGACATATTCACTATAAAATATACACATAGGATTCATGTTGCATGCATTGGAACATTACACAAGGATTAAACTTCTCACATTATTCTGTCACTCTTCATTTCAACATTGAAGATCACCATGAGCATTATTATTGATGTCAGAGACAAAATTTCATAGATTTATTTACTCTGCCTACTAAAATTACATTAGCTTATTTACCACTTAAGCATAGATTTAGACAAAACAGAAAAAATTGAGCTACATAATGCAATTAAAAATGCAGCCACACATTTAGCACCATATGATGCAGATGTAGCAGACTATACTAGTTATGCAGACACAAGGACAATTCCTGGAAACTATGTGTTGTATTGGGAATTAAACCTTAAAGGTTCAACAACAATTCCACATTAATTCCTAGTGATATGAGGCCTATTACTAACACTATGCTCTTAGCACACAACTATCCTCTTTCTGCAAAATATATAAACTCTTCAATTGATTCAACTTCAGTTGTAGCAGACAAATATACAACCAGAACCAAAAGTCATTCATATTTTTCAATGGAATTTAACTTTCCAGTTAATGTGATTAAAATAAATACATTGCATTGAAAAAGAAAAGCCTTATACTTACAGCAATTTTTGCTTGTTTTTCATTGAACCATTCATCCGGTTTCCCTTTTGGTCTATGAAGTCGCTCGTAAAGCTCATAACATGTAGGTTCCCTATTCATTTCCAATCTCTAAAAAATCGAAACTATTACAATATTAAACTAGTCAAATCTCTAAAAATGAAAAAAAGAGATAGATATAGTTACTTACCATTCTTTTGGCATGTTCTCTTGCCGAAATAGACCCTCCACTATGCACATTATGTCCTTCTTGAGACTTCCTATTTTGCCTATTAATCATAGAAATCTCTTGCCATTTCTCATTCTCCCATTCAACTTTCAATTCTTTTAAATAGTTTTCTCCAATCCAACTACCGTCATCCTTACCACTCCGAACTTTGTACAAAGCATTTTTCAGTGCTAGAGATCCCCTACTACGAAAACTTTTTTTTATGTTGTTTTCATCATGTTCAAGCCACTTGTATTTTCCCTACAAATATGGATAGAATATTGCATATAATAGTAATGTTAGTATCATGCACTAATTCAAGATTAAAAGGTAATAGTCGATGCACTATATATGTTAGTATCATGCAGAATATTGCATATAATAGTAATGTTACTATCATGCACTAATGCAGAATATTGCATATAACAGCATATTGCCTACAAATTATGGAAACATAATAGTAATGTTAGTATCATGCACTATATATGTGCAGCCAGCTAGATTAAAAGGTTTAGTGTGATACTAATGGTTTAAGATTTTAAGTACTGTGACAAATTCAAAAACAACATAAAATACAAGCATTCAAAATTCAATGAATTTAAAGAAATATCATGTTTCCATAATTTTGAAGACAAATAAGATTTGGAACAAAAACTATTATACCATGAAGTCATTGAACCAAAATTCTCTAACATCTTCACTTGCACTATTCCAAGATTTCCAAGCTCCTTGAAAGTTTGTCTTGATGATTTTTGTTATGACACTCCTCATTTTCCCTTCGGGATGAAAGCTAGGACAAAAAAAAGTAAAACAACATCAAACATAGCATATATATTTAATAATAATTTAAATTATGAAAAGAGGTATACTTATTTCCAGGGGCTGATTTGATCCAAATTCGTCCATCTACATCCCTTGACCCCCACTTGATGTTTTGTGGTGTCCTAATTGATGTTTCAGTGGGTGGATTTGTTTGGGAGTTAATGGAAGGATCTTGTGATATATTTGTAGAAGCTCC
The DNA here is from genome assembly GCA_022829125.1 of Lathyrus tuberosus. Classification (NCBI taxonomy): domain Eukaryota; kingdom Viridiplantae; phylum Streptophyta; class Magnoliopsida; order Fabales; family Fabaceae; genus Lathyrus; species Lathyrus tuberosus. The sequence continues at coordinate 2,182,488 of JALAZF010000552.1, read as the reverse complement.
CATTTGAGAATGAGGTGATGGGGATGATGTATATCCAGTTTGTAAATGAGGAGATGGGATAGATGTGTGGGTGGTCTGTAAAGGTTGAGATAAGTTTGGTGTAGTTCTAGTTTGAGAATGAGATGTAGTAGATGAGGGAGCAGCCGGTAAAGGTTGAGACAAGGTGGAGGCATACCCATCAGGTAGTTTGAGTTTTTTGACCCATTCACACACTGATAATCTTTGTTTTCTGGTTAATGCATATTTTGCTTTAGGTTTCTTCAGTTTTCCCCCTCCACCATCTTGCAGCTCTAAGTCTTTTCTTCGGCATATCTCAGCCAAGTCTAGTCTAGCATTGAAATTATCCTTTGTTTTGCCTTTGGTGTCCATAACTGTGTACAAGATATTGAGAAACACATTTCTCTCAATATGCATAACATCAAGATTATGCGGTAGAAGATTTGTTTTCCAATACGGCAACTCCCAAAAGATACTTTTTTTGGTCCAATTATGAGAAACACCATAGCCTAACAAAGTGTCATATGGCAATCCAGTTACACTTGGTAAATGCCTCACCCTTTCCCATAATTCCTCCCCATTCAATCTCTTTGGGGGAAAGGATGTCTCATCATGTCTCTTTCTGAAAGCATTTTTATTTCGCCTATAACAATGATCGATAGGCAAAAATTGACGGTGACAATCAAAAAATGATGTTTTATGACCATTTCTGAGGGTGAATGCTTTTGAACGATCCATGCAAATTGGACAGGCAAGTTTTCCCATTGTCATCCAACCAGACATCATTCCATATGCTGGAAAGTCATTTATTGTCCACATCAAACAAGCTTTCATGAAAAAATTTTGTTGTAACGAGACATCGTAAGTCATGACCCCGTCATTCCACAAAACTTTAAGGTCTTCTATCAGAGGCTGTAAGTATACATCAATCTTATTTTTGGGATTTGAAGGGCCAGGAATTATGATGGTTAAGAATAAGAACTCTCGTCTCATGCACATCCAAGGTGGAAGATTGTAAGGTGTTAGAATTACAGGCCAACATGAATAATTCTTGCCTGTTTTATCGAATGGTGCAAACCCATCGGCACATAACCCTAACCTCACATTGCGAGGGTCCATTGCAAATTCAGGGTAACTTTCATCAAAATGTTTCCAAGCTTCTCCATCGGATGGATGAGATAAATAACCAGGTTCCCTCATATTCTCACGATGCCATCTCATTTGACTTGCAGTTTGAATTGAGGAATATAGTCTTTGAAGTCTTGGGATAAGTGGAAAATACCACATCTTTTTCAAAGGAATTTCTTTAGACTTACCATTTCTTATAACATGTTTATAGCGATCTTCACCACAAATTTTACAATTGCGAAGATTTTTATCATCAGGATGATAATAAATCATGCACCCGTTTGGACAACAATGAATCTTTATACAACCTAATCCAAGTTTTTCAACAGATTTCTTTGCATGATAGAAATTTTTTGGCATTCTGTTATCATCTGGCAATGCCTTCCTGATAAAATCCACCCATCGATTAAAGCAAGGCTCAGAGATGTTATAGTCTGACTTGATACTTAAAGCTTCTATTGCAGCTGACAGTACAGTATAATTTTCGCAACCATTATACAAAGGAGCTTTTGCAGTTGACAACATCTCAAAAAAAAATTTGGTTGTTGGGTTTGGATCTTCTATCATTTGTTCTTCAGGGAGAAATCTTTGTTGCTCTAGATGTGTGCCAATAGATGGCCCAGCGGCATCCATTATCATTTGCTCATAATCATTAAAGTCATGTCGAGCCTCACTACTTTCGTAGTAAGAGTTGTCAAAAACTCTTGGTGGAAAAAGAGGCCTTTGTTCACCATGGTTCGTCCAATAAAAGTAATCATCCATAAATCCTTTCATACAAAGGTGGCCCATAACATCCCCAACAATATGATACTTCTGACACTTGCATTTCTTACACGGACATCTCAATTTTTTCTCTTTCCTGTAATCTTCTTGTGCACAAGAAAACTCAATAAACTCAACAACCCCAGCCAAAAATTCATCTCTAACTCTTCTATTATCAATACTCATTCTTTCAACCATCCATTTGCGATGCTCAGGAATTTCCATTCTACTCTAAGAAAAAATGATTTGACACATCAATTACAATAGACAAGGAGTTTTAATCAACTTCCTACCAAGATTAGGTACACATCATGATAAGCCTACTATATTATATATATATATATATATATATATATATATATATATTAGATCTCTTCATCATTAACAAGAAATAAAACTATAACATTCTATGTTTTCTAACAAAGCCATATTTATGGCTTTTTGTTGCTTTACAGCATATTAATTTATAACAGGTGTTCATAAAGAAATTTTTCCTTAAAATGGTGTTTAAAGAACAACATAGTAATAGGGGCATAACTAAAAGGACAACCGTTGAAATTTAAACCCCATGAGTTGACATAAAGAGACAAATTGACATACAGAACATTGTTAGAAAACAATAAAATAAAATAGTACCCATGACATCATTATAAAGCAATAAAATACTGATATAATTGGTTCTAGGATAAACCAGTTTTAGAATTGAATCAAATAAAAAACTGATTTTTATTACAAATCGGATTTGAACCAAACCGATCCAAATATAAACCGGTTTTTAAAAAATCAACAGGTATTATAAATCAGTTTTATATAACCAATTACACAACTTGTGAACTATGACTATTAAAAAGTATAACTCATCCAAGGTCAAATTAATTACCTTGTCCTTTGAAAGCTCTCCAACTACTCTGGTGATATATTATTTTTTGACTAAGCCAACTTCTATCTATAACAAACAAAAATCAAGTTATAATAGTTTTATGAGCAAGAGTATTGAATGTTGATATATTCATTGTAAATCAAACATTTTAAATTATATCAAAGATATGACCTCATCATAATTTTGATAGATATAAGTTACCAATAATCATAAGAGAGCCATAAATGTCAAATAACTTATGTCGTAACTCGGAATATAAACAATTCTTAAGAATATTAAATTAAATTATCAAATTAAATTAACTATAATTTAGTAATTTTGTCAAAGTAGTCTATAAATTAAATTGATTATAATTTAATAATCTAGTAATTTAGTTAAGTCTTTCACCTTTGTGGTAACACTACAACTTTGTGGTAATTTTTTATTTAAGCCTTTCACCATAAATCATGCCTTTCCATCTCTCACTGTCTATCTTCATTTTTCCCTCTATCCTAATTACTATCTAATTACTATCTAGACTTTTTATATATTTAGCTGTAAAAGTATCCTTTAAAGAGATGTTTCTCCTCATGTTAGGAAACTGATAATGTTTACACAGGAAAAATCTAAACAAAGTAAAACATTTAAGTCTGCTTGTCAAATTGGTCCATCCAATGAGGAAAATGTAAGGTAGCCTAGAACATTACTATCTATAACTTTACATTACGGTTATCTAAGCTCAAGTTAATAAATACCACAGTCAAAATATTAGTAGTACTGTAATAAAAATAACTCTTGGTCAAAATATTAGTAGTACTTAGTAACATCCCATAATCCCATTCCATTCCCACACCATTATTTATGGTCCTGCAAGCATTGAAGAGTCAATGAAGAAGCGTTATTATACGCGTGTGAATAAAATATAAAAAATAAAAAATAACGCCGCCGCATATTGATTTTCCTTGGTCCACCCCCTTACTCGAGCGTTTCTTTCTCATGTCCACAACCACAAACAATAGCAGCCACCACTTTCTTAGCATGTTCTTCACACTTAAAGTAGAAACAAAATACATGAACACACAAATATATTATTCCAAATATCAAACATACCTGTGAAATTTCTTAAATAGTGAATGAGAAGGATGAGGGATGTGGCTGGAAGAAGTATCAAACAGGTGAAACGGTGGCTGGGAGAAGATGACGGCAACCCTAACTCTCTTCTTTTGTTTTGAAGTAGAAGAGACAACAAATGGGCCGGGTTTTAGAGTTTAAATTGTATTGTTTTAGTTTTAAATTAATATTAGTAACTATAATATAATATATTTGTCCGCTTTTTCATTTGGCTATAAGAGTTATAATAATTCTTATTTAACTAAGTAAATAATGTTAACTATATTTACGAAGTTTAATAATTACATAGAATTAAGCGGTTAATCATTATTTACGAAATTGTTCTTAATATTCTTAATAATATAATTTAAGAATAAAGAATGATCTAACATTAAGTTATAATATATAACTAAGTAAATAAAACAAAATATACTATATAAGAGTTATACTAACACATATAGTTAATCACCATTTTAAGGAGGTATCTTTTAGATCAAGTTATTATAGTTTTAAATTAATAATGAACTTTTTTGATATATTTTCTTACTTTTGTTACGACGTATGATGTTGTTATAATAATAATAATAATAATAATAATAATAATAATAATAATAATAATTGTATATAATTATTATTTAGGCAATGAAACTTACAAAATATTACAGATCCAGAAAAAAAAATAACAGGTCACATGAATTTCAAGAGGGAATTGGAAAATTGAAGCGGGAAAATATGAAGTTTTCAATTTTTTTAATTATTTATTTGGAGACGGAAAATAGACACAGAATAACTAAAAGACGGAATATTTCCGTCTCTAACAAAAATTTGACTTTTTCCTCTTTAGTTGACCTAATGGAGACGGACACTGAGACGAAATTATTTAAACACAGAATTAATCCTTCTCCAAATTCCGTCTCCAACCAATATTTATTGGTTTAATTTATAAATTTACTAATTGGAGACGGTCTTTGAGACGGAAAAATTTGGAGACGGAATTTTACGTCTCTAAACACTGTCACTATTTAGTCTAATTTAACTTCGGTCTCTATCTTCAAAATTCCGTGTCAGATTCCATCTCTAACAGAGAAGGAACATTTCCGTCTCTAAATTCCGTCGTTGTTCAAGTTTTTTTTAGTAGTGAATTTTTTGATAGAATTCACTGATGGGGGCTCCCCTAGGGTAAATAGGATTAGTGCATTGCTCCAATAGTCCAATTCACTTCAACATCCTCTTCTTATATCTGAATCTCCAGGTCTCCATTGATGATATTGGGTGCTATGAACTCCACCAGTATACCTCTGTTCAATGTACGGTTCCCTTTGATGACTTCAACCCATGGTTTGGTGGCTGCTTCCTTCATGCTCTTTGGTGAAACAGTGTTGTCCCTACCAATGTTTTCCAAGTCATTGTGATGCTTTGTGGCTTCTGACTGGTTATCGATTATTGGCAAAGGTGGATTGTCGTCGTTTGCATTCTGATCAAGTTGTTCTTGATTATCTGGTGCTTCCTCTAAAGGCTCCATGATAGCTTGCGTTGATGTTATTAAATCCATTTAAGGGAATATGAAATGCAATAATGTTACTTTATAATTATAATTAATATAAAATTATTGTTGTATTTTTTTTTACTAATAGCGAGAGATAAAAAAAATAGGGATATGAAATCTAAATATATTATTTTTCATTTTTTTTATAAGTGTATTTTTCTTATGCTGTTTATAACAATCACTTATTAGTTTTTTCTAATCTTTATTCAGTTTTACTTATTTAAATAAAATATTTAAAATTTTGCATTAGAAATAAAAAAAATTATAATCAATAGTAAAAAAATTGATCATTAGAATATATTGTTATAAGCCTTTATTTGAATACAAACTATAAAAATTGTGTCATATATATTACTATAAATGAGAAGTTTATAATATACTATTGTAAACCAAAAGTTTACACATGACAACTATGTTGTTGGAAAATTTGATTGAGTCTTCCAAAATTTAATATGTGAAAGCTAATTTTAATAAATAAATAAAATAAAATATATGAAAAATGAAAATGGTCGTTGCAACTAGAATGTGAATAGGCAAGACTAATTAATAGGGGTTTACAGTCTAACCTACACAGACTAAGGCTATGCGATACTTTTTTAAGTAGAAAATGCCTAGACTTTTTATAAGTCTATTTGGTTAAATAGGCCCGACATAGGCCATAAAAAAGCTTTTTCAGCCTATTAGACCAACCTATTTTAATAAATATATTATTTTTTATATTTTATTTTGTATTATATACCAAAATACAAAAGTAAAGGTTAGTTATCTTGAATAACTTGTGAAAAAAAGTTGAAATAACTTTATGAATAATGTCATATTTGTTTTTACAAGTTCTCATAAATAATCTCACAAAACTTATGCTTCTATGTAAGCCCAAATAGGTCTATGTAAATAAACATTTAGTCTCATTGTACTTTTGATTCTCTAGTATATTTAAACATTAATTGAATCGTTTATTTAGGCTAATTAGACATTCAAAATGGCCAGACTCAGGACGGAAAATGAGCCTCTGATAGACCACATGTCATGCTTAGACTTTTTTTATCTTAGTAGCTCAGGCTCAGGCTTGGCAAATCATAGCTCGGCCCAGCCTATTTTCACCCCTAGTTGCAACCATATTCGGGTTCGGGAATCGATTACACAAGGGGAAGCTATTAACACCCCTCACTTCCATTGTACTCAACAGAAACCTTTTAGTTAAAATTACAATTGAATGTTAGCTTACGTTAATTATTTTCTTCGATTAATTAATAGTGCAAAAAGGAAAAGAAAAAAGGTCGCAAAAATATTTTTATTAGGGTGCTTGACGAGATTGCGGGTCTCTCTCCTATGCATCCTTGGGTGTAATGAGAAACTTAATGCTTCGTAGTTCAGGGTGAATGTTACAGTTTATTGGTTTGTTTTATTGAACAAATGTTTAGATCATATTCTAATGATTAAACATTGACTTGTTTGCTCGTTGTGGAGGTTTAAGCGTTAGTTTGTATTCACATTGAAACAGAATAAACAATGTTCTTTTACAAAGAAAAAAGTTGTTGATCGCATGGGGGAGAGAAATTAGGTTTGATTTGTTTGAGTATGTTTTAGATTTGAAAGACGAGTATTCATCACTTACAAGCGATTACCACTTGAGCCTAATACTCGAGACTATGACTGAATCTTTCACCCAGGTAGTCTTTTTCTCTCAATCTATTTACGAAAATGTTTGAATAGTTATAAGTGTTTTGAATGAAAGACGAACACTTGAGCTTGAAGCAATTACCACTTGGGCTTAGTATTTTGGACTATGATTGAATCTTTCATCCAAGTAGTCTTTCAATTTATTGCGAAAAGGTGACGCATCTGGATTTTAGAGAAAGACGAGTATTTATGACTTACAAACGATTACCACTTGGGCCTAATACTCGGGACTATGACTAGACCTTTCACCAGGTAGTCTTTTTCTTTCATTATTGTTAAAAGGTCAAAGTATGACTTAGTCGTTTTGAGTTTGATTATGAAAAGAGCTTGATGTTGGGTCAAGTGTTTGATTTGCGTTTGAACAGATTGAATTGTGAAAATTGTTTAAAGTGTGTCGGGTCTAAGAATCGACTTGGCGTTGGATCAAGGTTTTCGAAAAGCCCACATAGTGTTTGACCAAGGGTCTTTGAATTTTGAAAGGTTCATTTTACAAAATTAAAGTCTTTATTTATTCATTAATTAGTTGATTAATTGTCCAATTATACAAATATTAACAAATATAATAAAAAAGATAATGGATATAATTTGTATTGACAAGAGTAAAAATGCATGAACATAAAAGGATGATAATCATGGTAATTAGACAAAAATAAAAGATTAATTAATTAAATTATATTTAAATTAACTATTTAGGTCTATTAATTTTAATTATTTTAATTAATTAGGTGAAAAAAATCAATTTATTAATTGAATTAATTAATAGTCAACTAACCTAAATATCTAATTAAAATAAAATCTAGATTAGTCAATTAATATAATCCTAATAAAAGAGATAGTAATAAGAAAATAAAAATAAATGAATAAACAAGTTCTGATCATGGGCTTAACCCACAATTAGTTGATAAGTTGTTCATTTAAACAAATATAATGAAAAAGATAATGAATATAATTTGAATGACCAAGAGTAAAAATGCATAAACATATAAGGATGATAATCAAGGTAATTAAACAAAATTAAATGCTTAATTAATTAAATCATATTTAAATTAACTATTTAGGTCTATTAGTTTTAGTTATTTTAATTAATTAAGTGAAAAAATTCAATTTATTAATTAAATTAATTAATTGGCAACTAACCTAAATACCTAATTAAAATAAAATCTAGATTAGTCAATTAATATAATCCTAACAAAAGAGATAGTAATAAGAAAATAAAAATAAATGAACAAACAAACTGAAATGGGGGTGCAATCTGATCATGGATTTAACCCAAAGCCCAACAAAAAATAAGGTAAATATTTAATGAATGAATGATATGGGGTGCAGAAAATGATCAAACGCAAGGCCCAAAAGATGTAGGCCCACTCTAGCAAATTAATGGGCCAATCAAAGGAGAGAGTAAACACTATTGACTATATCCCAGACCTTTGGATCATTACAGCACGAGATCTAAAGGACCAGGGCGCGTGTGCATGGACTGTGATGGGGGGATCCATGTAGGATCCCTTGGTTGACCATGTTGGAACTAATTTAATAATAATTATACAAACATGCTCAATAGAAAAGATTAAAACTATAGTCGTACTTTAGTGTGGAAACCATATGAGCATATAAATAAACTAGGATCTACAACATGTTAATTTATCAAGGATTGAGATTAGAAATAGCTAGATAATCGAATCATTGACACGATAACTTTATACTTTCCTGAAATACAAAGTAAACAGAGACGAATGACGAGCACCCGTTGGATTGTGGTTCTTGTTCTAGCCAAAAATGGTTAGATACACCAAAAGTGCTAGCCTTCTACTTTAGGGCAGAGAAGACTACACTGTCTATATTGTTTGATTATATTTGGGGATTTGAGAACTATACAAGTGTTGTATATTGTCTCAAGATGAATGTGTCTTGCTTAACGCTCATGTGGGAGCCCCTTTTATAGCCTTTATCAGTCCTTATTTAAGGTGTGCCATTAAGAGAAGTCTTTTGGCCTTCTAACGTTGCATGTCCATCATTACCGTAACTCCTCTTCATGAATGCATGCTTTGAAGACCAGGTAACGTCTGCATTGATGTGTCGCCGCAATTACAACCTTTGGTGTGCCTTGTTGAGTTCATGACTGGCGTAGGTGCCGGGTTGATGGGATATAGTACCCGGCCTCGTAAGGATTCGACTGATGGAAGTCGGGCTCCATGACCGACCCGACTTGATAATGACTCTTGCCTAGCTCTTGGTGCTACTCGTCCCTTCTTGCTTTCGTAGTCGAACTCACGTCTAGCCTTGAATTTCCATACAACTTGGCTCCAAATATATTTGGCATGTACATAAGTCCCCCGAGTACTATATCTGTTTATAAGGGTACAATACTCGGCAGTAATATGAGCCTAGATATATTTGACTAACGTCGTGTTGTAAGTCGACCTTTCTTTTTAGGTCCTTACTTTAATGCATCATGAGAGGCTATTCTCTAGCTATTTTTTGAATGTTGGGCTCCTATTAAAGTCATTTTTCTCTTCCGTTTACTCCCACGCTCTTATTCTTCTTTAAACAAGTCCGTTTAAACTTCAAGTGTTCTTCATTTCAGGTTTTGTTTTTCTTTCACTCTTGATTTTCCTCTATCTTTCTTAAACAAAAATTGTAGTCCTTAGGGAATGTGATGATGAGGGTAAGGTCATCCATAAGAGTGAAGAGGAGAGCAAAAGATTATGGAAAGAAAACATGCAGGAGATGATGGTTTCTATAAGGCTAGAAGAGTATAAGCGAGTCATGGATAAGTTTTATAATGAGATTCTCACTTCTAAAAGTGACTTTGACTCTGACTCTTCAGGTTCTGTAGAATTTCTAATGGAGAATGATGCTCCCTTCGATTATGAGGTTATGAACCATAAGAATAATACTGCTGATGACCTAGAAATTTCTAAAACCCGATCCCAGAGGATTATATCCTCTACTGGTTCTGAGGATGATGTTATTTTGGAACCATGTGGTCCAAAGGAAAAAGTGTGTATACTTCGGCCAAAAGATGTCTCTGAAGAATTTTTCTACTTCTATCCTAGCATTTTGGAAGATTTCAACATCCATATCCCTTTCTCTGACTTCGAGGTGGACGTGTAGAAGACCGTCGATATAGCACCTTCCCAACTCCATCCCAATAGTTGGGGATTTATAAAATATTTTGAGAGGGTTTGTGAGGTTTTAAAGATTGTTCCGACCATAGGTTTTTTCTTCTCTTTCTTTGAGGTGAAAGGAGTTGATAACCGAAGTTGGGTTCAAATCAGTGGAATTCCTGGCCGAAGCTTTCTTCAGGCTTACACCTCAAATTATAAGAATTATAAAGATCGTTTCTTGAGGGTCCGATGTGGGCCGAGATGTCCGCAGGTGTTATATGCCTTAGATTGACATCTGTGTTTTCCTCACTACTGGACCAAAGATCCCTTGTCGGTTACTGGTTTTAACTATGACAAACTGAATGACTTGGAACTCCAATCCTTGGCCATTCTTGACTCATTCCGTATGATAAGGATTAAAGAATTATTGCCCTTAGATGACGACCGACTTATTTCCTTTCTGGGTAATCATCATTTTTTGTTTTAAATATTTCTCGTCTTCCTTTTATTCAAACCTTATGTTGCTTGTTTGTAGACAAGATGACTGATCTGACTGTAGCCGAGCAAACGAAATTGATGCTGGAAGCTCAGGAAGCCCGAAGAGGAGTTAGGGGTGCGTTTGCATCCAAATCCGGTTTAAGTGGGTTAGAGGTCCGAGCACCAAAATGACCCAGGGGAACGAGTACTAAAGTCGTCCCGAGTAAAGGTAAGCCTCAGCCTCTTGTTGTTCCTGTTCAATATGAGATCTCTCAAGGTGATCTGAAGAACCTGAAGGTTCTAATGAATGAAGATATCCATCAAGCCGAAATGGAGATCAACTCTCTCATTCGAGGCCCTAGAGAGGATTATGCGTCTGGGGAATTGAATTTTTGGTCCAGTGATTTTGATGGCTTTAAATTTCTGCGTGATCACCTCAATGCTACCGAGGATGTTAATAAACTTAAAGTCATTGGAAAACATAAGATTACCCATAACCTTAGTTCCTATCTGATGATATGTGTCGTCCTCGCCCGTGGTTTATTTTAATTATCTGATGACTCTGAAAAGATTGAGTCAAAACTTAAGGATGAAATCATTCAGTTGAAGAACACCCAAGATTCTCAGTCTAAGAAGCTTTCCAGATTGGAGAAGAATTTGGCTAATGTGAGGAAGGAGAAATAGACTTTGGAGTCGGATCACAAGTCGGCCTTAGCCTGACTTGCCGATAAATTAAAGCTATCTAAGGCCTCCAATGCCGAGCTCTTATCATCTAATAAAGGTCTTAAAGAATCTTTGAAGAAGGCTCAGATCGACATTTTGTCCGCAGGTGATGAAGCTTTTGATAAAGCCAAAGATCAAGTTCTCTGTCTCCATCCTGACATGGATTTGTCGGAGATGGATTACTTCAAGGTGGTGCAGGATAGTCGTCTTGTGGGTCTTGGTGAGCTGGAGAAAGATAGCCCAGAGAGATCTCAAGGCCCGGTCACTAGCACTGATAGGAATGCGAACCCGACCAATAATGATGTTGCCAATGAAACTTCGACTGCTACATAACCTTGATGTTTTCTTATTTTAGTTAGTCATCCTTCTGGATGCGTTTTGAAATTTTGGCGAGGGAGTGTGGTGTTGTCCCCCCTTATGCTCATGACTTTTTAGCCTTCGGGCTTTGTAATGTACAATGTTTGGCCCCTCTGAGGCTTTTGTTTATTTCATTTCTGTTTATCGTGTTTATTCCTTTGCAAAATAATCTCGTGCGTAAATCCAGCCCCTCGGGCACTAAGTCAAAATAACTTAAGGAGACTGATTATAGAGTGGCAGGTATTTTCACCTATTTACTTTGCTTATGTTTGATTTCTAATACTTTTTGGATAGCTCACCGTGAAGCTAATTATTAAGAAGCCTTTAGCTATCGCGTGTGTATAGCCTTGACACTTTTGAGAGTCCTGGACTCTTGTACGCTTAGGTACCGATTATGGTATGGACTCATGTGTCCTTTTATCAAAAATTTGCTCTCAGTTCTTATTAGCCTTTGGTAGTTGGTCATGTGTGACTTTGATAATCACAAGCCTCAAGTTTCTTTTAACGTGTTTATGCTTGGATGTTTCATCACTTTCTTAGTTGATTGTCTGACCTGTGTGCACGGAACGAGTAGACACATTTATAAGTGTTTGTTCAACCCGTGTACACAGAGCGCATGTGGGCGACCTATGTACGCGTAGCAGGTCATCACGTTTATAGGAGTTTAATCAACCCTTGTACACGGAGCGTTTATGGACGACATATGTATGCGGAGCAAGTCAACACATTTATAGGAGTTTAATCAACCCTTGTACGTGGAGCATTTATGGGCGACCTATATACACGGAGCAACTCAACACGTTTATAGGAGTTTAATCAACCCTTGTACGCGGATCGTTTATGGGCGACCTATGTGCGCGGAGCAAGTCAACACGTTTATAGGAGTTTAATCAACCCTTGTACGTGGAGCGTTTATGGTCGACCTATGTACGCGGAGCAAGTCAATACGTTTATAGGAGTTTAATCAATCCATGTACGCAGAGTGTTTATGGGCGACCTATGTACGCGGAGAAATTCAACACGTTTATAGGAGTTTAATCAACCCTTGTGCGCGGAGCGTTTATGGGCGACCTATGTACGCGAAGCAAGTCAACACGTTTATAGGAGTTTAATCAACCCTTGTACGCGGAGCGTTTATGGGCGATCTATGTACGCGGAACAAGTCAACACGTTTATAGGAGTTTAATCAACCCTTGTACTCGAGGCGTTTATGGGTGACCTATGTAAGCGGAGCAAGTCAACACGTTTATAGGAGTTTAATCAACCCTTGTACACGGAGCGTTTATGGGTGACCTATGTACGCAGAGCAAGTCAACACATTTATAGGAGTTTTCTGAGTTATAACTCATCATCTCCAGCCGGATACTTATAAACAAGACATAAATTGTTTTTAAGTCCAGGTGCCTCGTTAAAAACCCTCGCCCTTGCAAAGGAAAAAAGTGCAACCCGGATCCTTTATTCATTATTGAATTACATTATATTTTGGTGAAAATATAACCTAAGACTGGATACATTCCATGTCCTAGGTATTTATACTCCCCCTAATGTTTCAAGCTTATATGCTCCGTTGTTTATTTTTCGAAGTACCCTGAATGGGCCTTCCCAGTTGGTGGCAAGCTTTCCCTTCCTTTTTGGGTCTGTGATTTTCTTCAAGACCAAGTAGCCTTCCTGGAACTCCCTTTGCCGGACTTTTAGGTTGTATCCTCTTGTCAACCTCTATTTTGCAGCGACTTCTCTAATCTGTGTTGTCTCTCATACCTCGTCTATTTGTTTAGCCGAGATGTTCAAATTATCCATGTTGGCGACTTCATCAAAGTGTTCACGCCTCCAAGTCAGGGTGTTGATTTCCACCAGTATCATTGCATCAGCTCTATACACCATCTTGAAGGGTGTCTCTTGAGTAGTATAATGTGGTGTTGTGTGGTATGACCATAAGATCTTGGGTAAGTACTCGGCCTACATTCCTTTTGCTTCCTCCAGCTTCTTTTTTATTCCACTTAGGATAACCTTGTTGGCAGCTTCTGCTTGGCCATTGGTTTGGGGGTGTTCCACAGATGTGAACTTGTTTTTTATTCCATAATCCCTGCAAAAGTCTATGACGGAAGTGCTTGCAAATTGGGCTCTATTATCTGAGACTATGATTCCCGGCAAACCAAACTGGCATATGATATTCCTCCAATAAAATTTGTGAACCCTCTCGGCAGAGATCCGAGCAACAGCCTCGGCTTCCACCCATTTTGTGAAATAGTCAACTGCAACGATTAGGAACTTGAGCTGTCCAAAAGCAACTAGGAATGGTCCTAGGATGTCTGCTCCCCAGTGATGGAATGGCCATGGGGATGAAATCAAATGGAGCGGCTCAGCTGGTAGATATTTAAATGGAGCAAATACTTAGAACTTTTCACATTTACTAACGTACTCGATGCAATCTTGCATCATATGCGGCCAATAGTACCCGACTCTTAGGATTTTTTCGGATAATGCTCTCCCACCAATGTGGCTACCACAGGCTCCCTCGTGGACCTCTTTAATTACCAGCTCAATCTCAGGCTCTGACACACATCTGAGCATAGGTGTTGACCTACCCATCTTGTATAGCGTGTTTGAGATTATGACGTATCGGGAAGCTGTCCTTTTAATCTTCCGGGCTTCATTGGCATCTTCAGGTAATATTTCATGGGTCAGATAGCTGATGACGGGTCTCATCCATCCTTGAACATCCTCTATTGTTAATACTTCCTCTGATTGTATGTTGGGTGCTTCGAGAACTTCTTGGATCACAGTCTTATCATTCCTGAATTCTTTGAGCTTGCTAATCGGGCTAGGAGGTCGGTCGGGCATTATCTTCTCTTGGGATGTGGACTACTTCAAATTCTGAGAATTCTTTGGATATTCCCGAAGCTTTTTGAAGGTACTTTATCAGGGTGGAATCCTTTGTCTGGTACTCGTTCTTCATCTGTCCGACCACTAGCTCAGACTCGGTCTTCACTAATAAGTGTGTTACTCCGACTTCTCTCGCCAATTTCATTTCGAAAATCAAGGCTTCATACTCTGCCTGGTTGTTGCTAACCTGAAAATTGAAACATAAAGAGTATTCTAATGTTAGATCTCCGGGTCCTTCTAGAATTATTTCGACTCCGATTCCCTTGAGATTTGAAGATCCATCTACATAGAGGACCCATCTGTTTGAGATCTCTTCTCTAGCTGGTGTACTTAATTCTACCACAAAGTCAGCCAGTGTCTGTGACTTTATACTGGTTCTGGGAACAAAGTTGATGTCATACTCGGAGAGCTCTACTGCCCACTTGACCATCCGTCCTGCTAAGTCGGGCTTTTTCAGTATTTGTTTGATTGGTTAATTCGTCTTCACCGTGATGGGGTGACCTTGAAAATAAAGTCTCAATTTCTGGGTTGTGATAACTACTGCCAGCGCCAAACATTCAATCTTCTGGTCCCTTAGCTCTGCCCCTTATAGAACTTTGCTGATAAAATACACAGGTCGCTCTCCGTCTTCTCCATCTTGTACTAAAACCGAGCTCAGGGCTTTATCCGTGACCGACAAGTATGAGACTAAAAGTGTGTTTTCCTTGGGCCTTACTAGGATAGGAGGCGAGGACAGAAAACACTTTACTTCTTGAATGGCTTCTTCGCATACATCTGTCTATTTAAACTTCTTAGACTTCCTTATAGTTGCAAAGAAGTGTATTGATTTGTCTCCTGCACATTGTAGCGTGCGGTTTTTTTTAGTGACACGACCACCTTACCACAAATTATTTGGGGTGCTACTTTCTGATTTTTGTATTTATCCTATGAAGTTGGTTAAGGAAGGGGAAGATATCTTAAACTAACCATGCACGCAAATGTTTTCTTTAACAAATGCTAAGAGATCGGGGATCGGGGTCTGGTTATACAAAGGGAAGCTATTAACACCCAGTGTATCTATGGTAATCCATAGGAACCTTCTTTTGCATGTATTTCTATTAATTTGAAATGCTTTCTTGTGTTTATCTGCTGTGGATTGGGAAAGTTTCTCCTATGGGAGTGTTGAGAGAGAGTTTTTGTTGTTTTTGGGTTTTCTGTTGTTTTTGGGAAGGTACAGGACCTAAGATTTTTTATTTGTGTGCTCGCTAAGATTTCACAATCTTATGCCTACGGATTCCCGTAAAGAGATTCGGGAAATCAGAGCAATTGTAGTTCCTCCTATTCTATGGGAGGAAAGAAATTTGATGTCTTGTTCAAAGCCCAAGATTGAAGCTATCATAGTATTTGTGTCTTGTTTAAAGCCCAAGATTGAAGCTAAAGGGGTAACTGAGAGAGAATTTATCATCTATAAAGGGAGATATCTCACCTATTCATCACAAATGTTGAGAAATTGGTTATAAGAGAAATTACTTTAACTGGGATATGAGAAATCCAGCAATGCCATAATTTCCTTTATAAGAGAGATGTCATGAAGGAAGAAAGCTTTAACTCAGTGTAGAGCAATGCCACTTTTTCCTTATGAGTCTTTCATGCTAAGAGAGGGACATTGGCTTGGATGTATAGAATCCAGAGGCTTACCACTTATAGCTGTTAGATGAAAGAGTAGTTTTAGCCAGGATAAAGGAAGGACTCCAGCTTGGATTTTGAATCAACAAGTGTGCCACTTACAACAATTATCTGGAAAAAGGTTTTGAGTGTTTGTTTTGATATGTGATGTTTAAAGGATATATCTTCCTACAGAGAGGATTCATGGTCTCATCTAAGGGGATGTTGATATTTGTGTTCCTTGATCAAAGCCCAAGGTTGAAGCTAAAGGAAAATGACTCCACTGGGGAGTGTTATATCTGTCTTGTACAAAGCCCAAGATTGAGGTTGGCTGGGGAAAATTCTTATATGAAGCCTAAGAGGATGCTATCTCTTGCTGAGGATTTATTGAAATCCAAGAGCAGATCCAAGTTGTGTTGGGGGAATCCAAAGGGATTTACTCTTGCTGGGAATCAGGGAAGTGTTGAAGCACCAGATGCCATGAGGCTCTAATTTCATTGAGGATTTGTTGATGGTCAATTGACCCTGGATGGGATGTTTAGGGTGAAAGTTTAAACCTTGTTGGGTGTCAGGGGAGTTTAAAGATGAGTTTGAAAACCTTATAGGTTTTCAATTCCGCTGGAGACTGATGTAGTGGTAAAATGACCAGGGTTTATCCTGTGCCTTAGGGGTTTTGGTGTTTAGTCTAAAAGTAGACTATGAGACTTTCCAAGTTTAATTTATAGGAAGCCCCAGATGAGGCTGAGACTGTCCAAGTCTCTCAAGAAGTGGTAGGCTCTGGTGTAGAGAGGGGTCTTTGTATGATGCCCAAGAGAAGGTTATTGGTTTAAGGGATAAAGATCAACCCTAGAATGGTATGATGTTTTGGAATTTTGACTCTCCTGGGGATTGAACTAGTAGAGATAACTAATTTCTATCTATGCCTTTAGGAATCCTTTGGGTCCTTGTATTAAGCCCAAGAGGAGGCTGGGGAACTTCTAAGAAGCCTGTTGGTCCTTGTACTAAGCCCAAGAGGAGGTTGGGGATACTTCTAGGAAGCATGTGGGTCCAAGCCAAAGAAAAGTTTAAGAAAGGTTTCACCGGGAATAATCCTTTATTTTTTGAACAGTTCTAAGGTTTGAAGAAATTCAAAAGAGGTTTCACCGGGAATTAATCCTCTCTAGGGAAATGAATTTCATGTACACACACACACACACACACACACACACACACACATATATATATATATATATATATATACATGTTGTACCCCAAATTTTACCCCTTAGATGTCATAACATCTTTTGCATGAGCATCATAGATCAATCCCCTATGCATTGTTAATTAACCATTTTATCAGTTTTTGTTTTGTTTTGTTTCACTTGTAAATCAGGGTTTGTTTCAAGAGAGCTCCTCTCCTCAATAATCCAATGTAATTATTTTCATCACAAGTTCTTCCTCAAGGACCAAGCAAGGTCGTCAGGACAAGGGTTTGTGTGGTATGGTTTGAGATTCAGTGGAAGTTTGACCTAATCTTGGTCAAACAAGTGGTTTGCATCAGTATCAAGTTATCAGGCTGTGACGGAGATTCTGAATTAGGGTTTTTGGTCTTCATCCAGTCATTTGTTTCATAAGTGTGCACTCAAGGCACGAGGATTAGGGTTTCTCACCTTTGGAGTTTATGGTTGACAAATATCGTTCAGTTGAGTCTTCTAAGATTAGCTGGTTCATGGTGTGTGCAGTGCTGTTTCAGTTCAATTGAGGTTGCAGAGCTATCAAAGAGGTCAGAGCAGTTGGTATATTTCAAGTTATGCACAAGTGTTTGGTCATATAGTTCAGGAGTTGTGGTAGTCAAGTGCAATTGGCAAGGTTTATGTGTTGTTCAAGTGTGGAAGTGCATATCCATTCCCTTAACCATCTTTTATCCACTTTGTTATTTACCCATTGTTCAATCCAGTTTTCATTAACCATTTCTCATAATCCATTCTCTAAATCAAACCATCGTCCATTTTATCCATGATATCCATTATTTACATTTCTAATCCAGTTTATCCATAATACCCATCATTCATATTTATAATCCATTCATATCCAAACATATCTATTGTCCAATTTCCTAATCCATTTTATTCACAAATCCATTTTTATCCATAAATCCAATTTTTTTGTTTCATATCCATCGCAATCCATAAAGCTCATTTTCTATCATCCACCTTTTTATTTTTATCCAAATAGTGTGATATCCCATTTCCATTTTTATTTCATTTGCGCAAAGGTCCAATTCACTTTTTATTTACAATCCATTCACACAAATCAAATTCAAGGCCCATCAAACATTTCATTTTAATCCCATTACCACAAAATTCTCCAAATAAAATACACATTTCATTAATCCATTTAGTTACAATATACAAAGGTCCATTGTTTTTTTTTTGTTTCCCAAGTTACAAGAAAAAGTCAAAAGGGATACAACTTGCTACAGCAAATAAATTGTACACTCCAAAGACCAAGCATCACACTCAATGCCAAAGGACCCTGCTACCAAAAACTCTGCCTCGAATCATTCTGCTACATCTGCAACCACAGCACAAGCAACAGCGACAACTCGCGTCCTGCGTATAACACCAACCAACAATCTTGCCATGGAAAGCAATTGATCAATTTTAAGGACAAATTCAAAATAAAATTGATGAAGAAGGTTCATTTTGGTGTGTTTAAAAAGAAAGAGGAATAGAGATATTGAGAGGCGAAATTGAAAAATAAAAAAACCTGGACAGATAACTTCAGACTTCCCTCATATAAAAACACAAAAACCACACCGAAACTAAAAAAAAAAAGGAACCACCGGCCCTGCTTCCAAACGAGGCACCATAACACCACCACACCCTTCATTTTTTTCCACCAACCGAAACCTTTTCTTCAAACTCTGAACCCACCAAAACAACACCCACTCTTAACAACCTCACTCAAACCCCTCAAACCTTTAAACTTCAACCGCAAATCCCCTTCCGTCAAATCCCTTCAATCACAATCACCCACAAATTTCTTCAACCGAACAACACAACCTCATTCACTCTCCACCTGACTTCGAACCACAACAAGAACAAATAACTCGACTTCGTTCACTCCCAAATCAAGACGCAAAACCCAGAACAGAGAGATGAAGAGAGAAAGCATTTGAGACCCGTAAACTTTGAAGCAAAGCGAAACAAACCCAGAAACGAACCGATTCAGAAATAAAAGAAGAGAAGACGAACGGAGATATTGAAATACAAACCTGAACCTGATTTGGATCTGAAAAAGTGAAAGACGGAATTGAGACGGAAGCTTTTATGCATGAAGAAGGGCGGATTTAATGAGATGTTGCATTGATCTTGGTCGACTATGACACTGTTGTTTTCTCGGTCCCTTTTGACTTTACAATTTGTTTTAACAAAGGCTGTTGATTTGGGTTTTTTAACCTGGTGGGGTTTATTTGTTTTTTATAACATGATGATGACCATGGTTATCGTAAAAGATCTTGTCATGTCTTAACATTGATTTACTTTTGTTAATTTAATAAAAATCTGATGTTTGGTTAATGGGCTTGGAGGCCCGTGTGAGATCTCCACATTAACCCCCATCCAGCAGCGCGCCCCCTTCTTTTTTAGTTTTAATTTGTTTTGTTTTAGTTTTAAAATCACAATTTTCTAGCATTTTATTGTTAATTCCATGTCTCTTTTGTGTTTCTCCATTTTTATGTCATAGTGTTAAACTTTATATTAATTTTGTTTTTTTAATTTCTCTTTATTTCAATTCTATTTCGGTTATGGGCCAATGACATAAAAACATCATAATTTTATTGATTATTGCAAATCAATAAATTTTGATTATATGAGGCCATATTTTTCTTTTGGTTGGTCAATGAAAGTTAAATATCGAGATTATCGGTTTACCGATTTAAATCTTGATTAAGACAAGACCACTTTTATTTTCATTTCATTCTCTTTATTTTTGGCCAATGATATTAGAAAAATCATGACTTTGTTGATCATGTCAAAATCATTAAAAGTTGTGATATATATGAGGCCACCTCTTTTATTTTATCGGTCAATGAAAGTCTAACCAAAAGATTATCGATTTCTCGATTAAATCTTGATTAAGACGAGACCAACTTTATTTTCATTTCATTCTGTATTTTCTTATATCTTCATTTTCATTTTTTTGATCGATGAAGTTCTTTGTTCACAAACGTTATTTGTCGAGGCGACCAACCTTCATTATTTCAAATCTGTAGTGAGTGATCATCGAGATCTCTTTCTATACTTTGGGATCGTGATAGGTTACCTTCGATAAATTAACGAGAGTTTGTGATTTAAGACGAGGTCTTTACCTTTTCTTTTCGTGCGACACGATTTCTTTGGAGAATGATCCTCAATATCATTTCTCCATCGTGTCTTAGCACAAAGATTGAATTGTGCATCCTCTTATAGTATGGTTTTCCTCATAGACCGTGCTACGTCGATTTAGCACTACATTGGACCCGATTCACCGATCCAATAAGTTAATCATCAATCACTGACTTTACTTTCTGTCAATATTATCTTGATTTTATTTTCTGTCAAATATTATCCTGATTATTATTCTTGTTCATATTATTCTTCTCATATTCATATTTGTTCATACATTCTTTAAAACACACTAATAAATATCGAAACCCTAAAAAATTCAACTGACCGGACTGTGGTTACTATTCTGAGTTTTGGATTGAGGACTTAGATTTAGGACTCTTTACCCGATGCTCTTGGAGTGGAGGTTTTGATCTTGGTTTGTCAGTGGCTCACCAGCATTCACTCTATTTTGGGTTAGATCTTTCTATCTCTTGCTCATTTACATTGATTCATTTTTATCTCTTGATGTCTGCTTGTATATATGTTTACCTGACATTGTTTTAGAATTTTAGCATGTTAAGCATGATACTATGTATTTACTGTCATTCTTTGATTTATTATCACTTGACTTTGATATCTTGATTATTACCATGTTCATATCTCGTTCATTTTATCTTGATTATTATACTTGTTCATATTCATATTTTTCACTGTATATTCATACTTGACTCATTTGACCCTCCTTCCAAAGGAAAGTTTTTTCACTTTGACTCCTAAGTCACAACCCACTCCCATTTCACCTTGGCCTCCTAGAGCCATTTTCCCCCATAGTTTAGTAATAGGATAGAGTTATCGAGAACTCTATGTGATTCTCCATCACGAGAACTCACTTTCCCTTACTTAGACTTATAGAGTTATCGCGAACTCTATGTGATTCTCACTATCATAAGAACTCACTTTCCCCTTTTAACATAGACTTAGAGAGTTATCGTGAACTCTAAATGAGCTCGTACTCACTTCCCTTTGGAATGTTGGCCATAGTCAATGTTTCTTTCCTTTCACCCCTTAGTTAGGTGAACTACGGTTGCTCTGATTCTTTAGTCAGATACATAGGCACAAGATATACGTACCTAGGTCTTTACCTTACTCTTAGCAGGTTTCTTTAGCAAGCAAACATAACATAAGACAAACTTAAACAAGAGGTTCCTGTAGAGTACTACAGATACTTAGGGTGCTAATACATTCCCTTAGTATAACCAACCCGCGAACCTTAGATCTCCCCCTTTAGGTTTTCTTCGATTTTGAACCTTTCCTTTGGATAAATCAAAGTTGGTTGTAAAAGAAATATGATGCAAGTTAATTAATAGCTTGTTATCCGATTTTCACCGCAACAGAAATGGCGACTTTGCTGAGGATATGGAATAACACTTTTTTAGGGTTAAGCCCGCCTTGCTTTTGCTTATGTTATTTATGTTTGTTTGCTATACTTGTACATATCTGTATATATCTATATACCTGTATATCTGGCTGTTTGGGATCTTCTGTGTGCAGGGTGTTACTATTGAATGGTGAGATAAGTCCTAACCCGGACTTGAATGCACTTATGATAGGATAGTGGATATAGTCAAGGAGACTTTTAGGGAGTCGAATCCCAAAAGAGTTGACTTGAGATTCCACACTCAGTTGAGGCCCTCTCGGAGTTGGTATATGTGGAACGAGCAATCGTGAAGGCGTTGCCACTTTGACCTTGGTGCCAGGGATACTGATGACCTTTAGTTACCCTTACCCCCACTTGGCCTTTTAGGATGTAGTGCGGTGACCATGAGGGAGTCTATTTCTGAAATGGTTGTCATGCGATACTACACTCAGACGAGATTCTCTTGAGAATATTATTGATTACCAAGTTAATTGGGAAGTCGATAATATCCGAAAGATGGATTATCGACTCTGGGAACCTTTTTAGAACCCTGTTCTGCAGATGAAAACCCATAGTACATACCTTCTGGGATGGGTATACCATGGCTCCATACTCGTGATCTTCAAACATAGGCCCTCTCTTGTTTGTGTGTGTATATCTGTGAATATCTGTATATGTGTGTTTTTGCATACGTTCATCCATGCATGAGACCCCTAAATCTAGGGCTTGTGTGCTGTTGTGTGTACATATATCTATGTTTTTGTGTGCCCGTGTTTTGTACATTGCATACATCCCATCGCATCCATTGATGGTTTCAAGGAACTCAGACGTTCTTTTCTTTGCAAAGATCCTTAGAGATCACGAATTTTTAAAACAAAACTCTTCAGTTTTCCAAAATGTTTGCAGCTCGCCTTTGAGTTCCTTGAAACCATTTGGCTTGCATTAGCATTACATTGCATTTGCATTTCTCAGCCTCGAGTCTCATCCATCCTTTATATGTAACCCAGTTGACTTCCCGAAACCATCATTGGACTTAAAGTAGCTTTTGAAGGAGAATGAACTCAGAAGAGCAAAACCAGTTTGTCACTAGAGAGGAATTTCACTCCATTGCCAGTACCATATAGTCAGTTCCTACCAGATTTAATCAAAAGTAGACTGATAAGGCCAGAGGAGATGGATCCAGTGTCTTTTCCAGACTCGTCCGTTATGACCACCAAACTGGGGCACAGGGGCACTCAACTGAAGATTGTAAGATGCTCGGAAGCAAGGTTCAGACTTTGTTTGACCCTGAGATGGGTTCATTCACACCTCGAGGCATCCAAATCAACAATCCATCACTTAATCAGGCAGGTTCATCAGACTCCGAGATGGAAGAAATTGCTGAGAGTGGATGTGAAGATGATCCTCATACTGATCTCGACGTTGAACTCTGAAGATGACTATCTCAGTTTAGCAGATCAAGAAGGAAATTATGGCTCCCCAAAGCTGGAAAACTTTTGGCTGTTTAGCATTTTGTTGTATTTTCTTTGCGTGTTTGAATTTATATTTGCTTATAAGCATTGTTGTACTTTCAAATTAGAAAGATTAATGAATTGTTTATGCATCTTTTAATTAAGTCCATTCGTATTCACTCATTCTCTTTCTTTTACTGTCACAAAACAAAAAAAAACAGACAAATTTTTTTCTTTTCTCCAAACTATTGTTCAAGCAAAGATTGGGGAGGATGATGAAAACGTCATATCCATAATTGTTGTGGTATGCTTTCGATTAAACCTTGCTGAGGATGTAAGGCATTGTTTCAATTCCCAAACACTGGAGAAATAAGGAAGATAATCCCTCGTTAACCCTTCGAGCCTAGAAGTAGGAGTTTTCTTCCTTTACACAAAAAACCCTTAAATCTCAACCTTGGGGCAGGGTAGTTCTCAGTTTAACTTGGTTATGCATTCGAATGCAAGCGCTTCATGCAAGACACTAGTCAGCTCTCTCAAATCAAATGAGTTAACGTTTGTACAAGTTATTCCTCCAAACAGCAAATAAGGAAGGATCGTTGAAAAAATCCTTAATCAAAGAATGAGCCGAGTCCCAATCAAGGCAAAAACCAAGAAAGATGGGAAGCCCAAAACTTTTCCTTATACAAAAGAACTTGTACAACAGCCAAGAAGAGGCCTCAAAACCTCAATCAAAGACAAGAAGAGGTATCTTAACCTCAACCAAATCAAAAGTAGAGGTATCATAACTTCAACCAAAAAGAAGAGGTCTCAAAATCTCAATGAAGACAAAAAGGAGACCTCATAACCTCAAAACCTCAAAGGTGGCCAAATTCTGCAAGGGAGTAATGACTACAAAGGTGTCGGAATCATCGTCAACTATCATCAATTAGTTCCTAGTCTGTGGGAACTTGAATGTATAACTTGAGTTAACTGAGTGTAGGACTGAAGTTCGTCACGAAGATGGGGTGGGTACCAAATAAACTTTGAGCCTTTATCTTTTGTTTCATAAACCGTGAACCAGGCCACGTTACAACCCTTAAAAGACCTAATTGAGGTAAGTTTGTTTTGAAAGTATACTACAGTAAGGTTGATTAACCTGACTCCTAATGATCTTTGCTAATTGCGTGTGTTGATCACTTCATCTGCCTGCCATCAATGGCTAGATACACCTTTGTTTTTATAATTTAATCACTCCGTTGTGTGTGTTTCATCAAATAAAATTTGTTTTCAAAAGCTTGCATGAATTTTGCATTGAAATTGCCAATTTTAAATGAACAATACTTGCTTGCAAAGACAATTCAATATCAAAGGAATCTCAACAATGGCAGCCAACTAGGGAATTTGACTTGATAAAGGAAGCTCAGTCAGGGGCAACCAAGCGGAAGGATTTGCCAATCCACCATTTCAAGAGCTATAGAATCAGGGGCAGAACACTTCAAAGTTCAGAATATTGAGGCAAGTCTTTTTGAGGTCATCTTACGATAAGTTTGGACCCTAGTGACCCGTCAGCAGGGGCAAGTTTGTTCCCCAGTTGCTTCTACCACAGCCTAAAGGGCTTGGTATTGCAAATACGGTTGAACTGGGGGAGTTATGTCGAGGTTCATTTCTTTTCAAGAGTTTGAAGATATTGAAGCATCTGGTATTTCAATTCTTCTGTAAAATCCTTTTGATGACTTATCCTCACAGACCAGTTAATCAGAAGCAACCAAGTCAAGATTCAATAAATCTCTCAAAGGTCAACTAGTCTGGGACATCTCCTTCACAGATCAACCAAGCTGGCAGGGGCAAGTCTGTTCCCCAGTTGTCATCAACCAATCAGAAGAACTAATTCAAGGACTTTGTTGTGCAGACACTATTAATCTTGGGCTTTGTACAAGATACCAAAACACTCCGTGATGAGTATAAACTATTAGTCAGCCTCCTCTTAGGCTTTGTATAATGATCCTCCCATATGGAGTCAGTCATTCAGACAGCCTCCTCTTAGGCCTTGTATAATGATTTTCCCCAGCGGAATCCAATCAACCTCTTAGCTTTAATCTTGGGCTTTGATCAAGACACACAACTAGTTCAAGGACTTCGTCACGCGAAGGCAGTCCATCAGGGGCAGTCAGGCTGAAATTCATGAATCTATCCAAGAGTTTGAAGATATTGAAACACCTTGTATGCCAATTCTTTTGTAAAATCCTCTTGATGTATTCTTCTGACAGACCATGTACTCTGGGGAAGATGAGTCATGCAGAATTACTCAGCTTTTGTGGCGCCTCTGCTAGCTCCCAGAAAGTTGTTCGCTTAAGCTAATCTTGGCAATTCTCAATGGATCTTTTATCTCCAGTGAAGAAATCAAGCTCATTATGACAATCCTAGTGAAGTCATGATGCTATACCAAGTGGAGTACTCTTTCCCCAGAGAATGTCATAACCTTGAAGTAGAGCTGCTTCATCTGCAAGTTCATCCCCAGTAATGGTCCAATCTGATGAGTTTGGCTGGTTATCCTTGTCGAGATGTTTATTTCATCTCCAGTCTCGCTTCTCGTCTGTTTTGTCAGCTTAAGCATAAGCATGGCATAAGCATTCATATGCATAGCATCTTAGCATTTTTGCTGCATGTTTCTGCTGTACCTATTTTGTTCACTTTGGCGTTTGTCTCCCCAAGTGACTGGGTGTGTCTATTCTCTCCAATAGAGTTGTCAGCCCTAGGCATAAAGTGCCCATCCATTCTTGAAATCCCCGCAGAGTTATATCCTCGTGGATGATGGTTGTTTCAGTTATCTTTTCCACATTTGGATAAGATAAATCCCCATTTGAGTTCATTCCTCAATTGGAGTCTTGTTTGGCCGTTTCTTTCTAGCTTGTTCCTAGATTGAACTTTGGTCCCTGACAGGTGTGGTTTCTGAACCCACTTTCGAAGGTACATTTATTTTGCACCGTTGTCGCGCAGGAAGATTCTTTTTCAAATCCCCATTGAGGACAAACTTATTTCTCCAGCAGTGTTGTAATATCAACATCTCGTTGGAATCTATACCCAACAACAAGTGGCAATCACCTTGAGAAGCTTGTTTTGCTATCATTACCTCTACAACGATAAGTGGCAATCTCTCTCCTGAGAGGCTTATCCGTCTTTGGTTTCAGCCATACTTCAACAGTGACCAGTGGTGTTACAATCAGTCATCTTACATTAACCCGTTTGACGTGATCCCTATTTGAGAAGTTTCCTTGCCGACAATATATTTGATGAGGTGTTCAAAAGTCCAACGTATACTGGTACCCAGAGTTCGTCTCTGTCTTTACTGGCTTTTCTTGAAGATCCCGTTTGAACTCTTCATTATAAGAAAATCCCAGGAAATCTGTTGTTGGATGCTTATCCTTTTGTTTCACACTGATCCCCTAGTGGAGATCATGTCTTCTTTCTGGTTTCATGTCCAGTAAGAATGTGAATCTTTATTTCCCCAAGTGGAGATCATGTCTTCTTCTTGGTTGCATACTCAGTAAGAACGTGTCTTTATTCCACCAGTAAAGTGAAGACATCCCCGGCTTATCTCTAAAAACCTTTGTCTATGTTAAGCTTATGACCGGTCATCACCCTCATGTGTCAGATTTTGACTCTTGGTGCAGTATTCCCCAGGAAGTTTAACCTGCAACCCTAGTACTGACCTATATGGTATTTAATCACCTAATTTGGATACCTAAAGTCCAGTCATCATTGGCACCTTTTCTTTTTCAGGTCTCATTTGAACCTAAAGCCCAATCATCATTGGCACCGTTCTTGTTTGAATCGAGTCAAACCTGAACCTAAACTTCGAGTTATCGTGAGCTCGTTGTTTATCCTTTGTTAGCTTCAGATTATCGTGAGTCTGTTGTCTAAAACCGTTCTTGTTTGAATCGAGTCAAACCTGAACCAAAACTTCAAGTTATCGTGGGCTCGTTGTTTATCTTTTGTTAACTTCAGATTATCATGAGTCTGTTGTTTAAAACCGTTCTTGTTTGAATCGAGTCAAACCTGAACCTAAACCTCGAGTTATCGTGAGCTCGTTGTTTATCCTTTGTTAGCTTCAGATTATCGTGAGTCTGTTGTCTAAAACCGTTCTTGTTTGATTCGAGTCAAACCTGAACCTAAACCTCGAGTTATAGTGAGCTCGTTGTTTATACTTTGTTAACTTCAGATTATCGTGAGTCTGTTGTTTAAAACCGTTCTTGTTTGAATCGAGTCAAACCTGAACCTAAACCTCGAGTTATCGTGAGCTCGTTGTTTATCCTTTATTAACTTCAGATTATCGTGAGTCTGTTGTTTAAAACCGTTCTTGTTTGAATAGAGTCAAACCTAAACCTGAACTTCGAGTTATCGTGAGCTCGTCGTTTATCCTTTGGTTATCGTGAACTCTTTTGCTTGCTTCAGGTTATCGTGAACCTAAGCTTTCCGGTTATCATGAACCGTTTGTTACCCAAACCAACTTAATTTGATATCTTATTCAACTCAAATTGGTGTATACTAACATATCACTTCGGAGTCCAATCCTTGTTGGCACTTTAATCTGGTTCCCATCAGAAGTTCAGTCATTATCGTTATCTCTTTGAAAGTCCTTATGATTGATCATCATTTGGCGCGCAGAGTTTGTCTCTATCTCTTCTGGCTTTTCTTGAAGATCCCGTTTGAACTCTTCAGTATAAGAAATCCCCAGAAAATCTTTGTAAGATATCCTTCCTTTTATTTCAAACTGATCCCCAGTGGAGAGCATGTCCTTTTTTCTGGTTTCATGCCCAGTAAGAATGTGTCTTTTTTCCCCAGCGTCATCCGGTCACATATGAACCTGTCGTCTATCTCCCTGGATCTCTTCCCAGTGGAGAATACCTTTCTGGCTCCTATATCCAGTAAGGACCTGTAGGGTTTCCCTCAGTTTCATTTTCTGTCCCCATTGTTGCCTCAGAGTCTCCCCAGTGAGTCTTTTTGTTGGTTAGCCTGTATCCCTAGTAAGTCTTCCTTGTGGATACTAACCTTCATCCTTCCCCAATGAAGCTCATCTGTGGTTGTTTGCTTTGGCGTCTTGTTTGTCTGTATCTTTTCATCTATCATGACATCATATCATCATACTAGAAGTTTATGGCATGTCAGCATCTGCATGTCTGTCGCATGTCCTTAGCATCTGCATTCCATCTAAGGGCAAAATTTTCGGTTTGCTATATTTAAATACCTTTCACCTTGATGTCCAGAGGATTTCCATTCCTCGTGCCATACGGTAAAGCTATTTAAATAGGGGCAACTGTTGTACCCCAAATTTTACCCCTTAGATGTCATAACATCTTTTGCATGAGCATCATAGATCAATCACCTATGCATTGTTAACTAACCATTTTATCAGTTTTTGTTTGTTTTGTTTCACTTGTAAATCAGGGTTTGTTTCAAGAGACATCCTCTCCTCAATAATCCAATGTAATTATTTTCATCACAAGTTCTTCCACAAGGACCAAGCAAGGTCGTCAGGACAAGGGTTTGTGTGGTATGGTTTGAGATTCAGTGGAAGTTTGACCTAATCTTGGTCAAACAAGTGGTTTGCATCAGTATCAGGTTATTAGGCTGTGACGGAGATTCTGAATCAGGGTTTTTGGTCTTCATCCAGTCATTTGTTTCATAAGTGTGCACTCAAGGCACGAGGATTAGGGTTTCTCACCTTTGGAGTTTATGGTTGACAAATATCGTTCAGTTGAGTCTCCTAAGGTTAGCTGGTTCATGGTGTGTGCAGTACTGTTTTAGTTCAATTGAGGTTGCAGAGCTATCAAAGAGGTCAGAGCAGTTGGTATATTTCAAGTTATGCGCAAGCGTTTAGTCATATAGTTCAGGAGTTGTGGTAGTCAAGTGCAATTGGCAAGGTTTATGTGTTGTTCAAGTGTGGAAGTGCATATCCATTCCCTTAACCATCTTTTATCCACTTTATTTACCCATTGTTCAATCCAGTTTTCATTAACCATTTCTCATAATCCATTCTCTAAATCAAACCATCGTCCATTTTATCCAGATATCCATTATTTACATTTCTAATCCATTTTTTCCATAATACCCATCATTCATATTTATAATCCATTCATATCCTAACATATCTATTGTCCATTTTCCTAATCCATTTTATTCACAAATCCATTTTTATCCATAAATCCATTTTTTTTTGTTTCATATCCATCGCAATCCATAAAGCTCATTTTCTATCATCCACCTTTTTATTTTTATCCAAATAGTGTGATATCCCATTTCCATTTTTATTTCATTTGCGCAAAGGTCCAATTCACTTTTTATTTACAATCCATTCACACAAATCAAATTCAAGGCCCATCAAACATTTCATTTTAATCCCATTACCACAAAATTCTCCAAATAAAATACACATTTCATTAATCCATTTAGTTACAATATACAAAGGTCCATTGTTTTTTTTTTGTTTCCCAAGTTACAAGAAAAAGTCAAAAGGGATACAACTTGCTACAGCAAATAAATTGTACACTCCAAAGACCAAGCATCACACTCAATGCCAAAGGACCCTGCTACCAAAAACTCTGCCTCGAATCATTCTGCTACATCTGCAACCACAGCACAAGCAACAGCGACAACTCGCGTCCTGCGTATAACACCAACCAACAATCTTACCATGGAAAGTAATTGATCAATTTTAAGGACAAATTCAAAATAAAATTGATGAAGAAGGTTCATTTTGGTGTGTTTAAAAAGAAAGAGGAATAGAGATATTGAGAGGCGAAATTGAAAAATAAAAAAACCTGGACACATAACTTCAGACTTCCCTCATATAAAAACACAAAAACCACACCGAAACTGAAAAAAAAAAAGGAACCACCGGCCCTGCTTCCAAACAAGGCACCACAACACCACCATACCCTTCATTTTTTTCCACCAACCGAAACCTCTTCTTCAAACGCTGAACCCACCAAAACAACACCCACTCTTAACAAGCTCACTCAAACCCCTCAAACCTTTAAACTTCAACCACAAATCCCCTTCCATCAAATCCCTTCAATGACAATCACCCACAAATTTCTTCAACCGAACAACACAACCTCATTCACTCTCCACCTGACTTCGAACCACAACAGCAACAAATAACTCGACTTCGTTCACTCCCAAATCAACACGCAAAACCCAGAACAGAGAGATGAAGAGAGAAAGCATTTGAGACCCGTAAACTTTGAAGCAAAACGAAACAAACCCAGAAACGAACCGATTCAGAAATAGAAGAAGAGAAGACTAACAGAGATATTGAAATATAAACCTGAACCGGATTTGGATCTGAAAAAGTGAAAGACGGAATCGAGACGGAAGCTTTTATGCATGAAGAAGGGCGGATTGAATGAGATGTTGCATTGATCTTGGTCGACTATGACACTGTTGTTTTCTCGGTCCCTTTTTACTTTACAATTTGTTTTAACAAAGGCTGTTGATTTGTGTTTTTTAACCTGATGGGGTTTATTTGTTTTTTAAAACATGATGATGACCATGGTTATCGTAGAAGATCTTGTCATGTCTTAACATTGATTTACTTTTGTTAATTTAATAAAAATTTGATGTTTGGTTAATGGGCTTGGAGACCCGTGTGAGATCTCCACATTAACCCCTATCCAACCGCGCGCCCCCTTCTTTTTTAGTTTTAATTTATTTTGTTTTAGTTTTAAAATCACAATTTTCTAGCATTTTATTGTTAATTCCATGTTTCTTTTCTGTTTCTCCATTTTTATGTCTTAGTGTTAAACTTTATATTAATTTTGTTTTTTTCATTTCTCTTTATTTCAATTCTATTTTGGTTATGGGCCAATGACATAAAAACATCATAATTTTATTGATTATTGCAAATCAATAAATTTTGATTATATGAGGCCATATTTTTCTTTTGGTTGGTCAATGAAAGTTAAATATCGAGATTATCGGTTTACCGATTTAAATCTTGATTAAGACGAGACCACTTTTATTTTCATTTCATTCTCTTTAGTTTTGGCCAATGATATTAGAAAAATCATGATTTTGTTGATCATGTCAAAATCATTAAAAGTCGAGATATATATGAGGCTACCTCTTTTATTTTATCGGTCAATGAAAGTCTAACCAAAAGATTATCGATTTCTCGATTAAATCTTGATTAAGACTAGACCGACTTTATTTTCATTTCATTCCGTATTTTCTTATATCTTCATTTTCATTTTTTTTGATCGATGAAGTTCTTTGTTCACAAATGTTATTTGTCGAGGCGACCAACCTTCATTATTTCAAATCTGTAGTGAGTGATCATCGAGATCTCTTTCTATACTTTGGGATTGTGATAGGTTACCTTCGATAAATTAACGAGAGTTTGTGATTTAAGACGAGGTCTTTACCTTTTCTTTTCGTGCGACACGATTTCTTTGGAGAATGATCCTCAATATCATTTCTCCATCGTGTCTTAGCACAAAGATCGAATTGCGCATCCTCCTATAGTATGGTCTTCCTCATAGACCGTGCTACGACGGTTTAGCACTACATTAGACCCAATTCACCGATCCAATAAGTTAATCATCAATTACTGACTTTACTTTCTGTCAATATTATCTTGATTTTATTTTCTGTCAAATATTATCCTGATTATTATTCTTGTTCATATTATTCTTGTCATATTCATATTTGTTCATACATTCTTTAAAACACACTAATAAATATCGAAACCCTAAAAAATTCAACTGACCGGACTGTGGTTACTATTCTAAGTTTTGGATTGAGGACTTAGATTTAGGACTTTTTACCCGATGCTCTTGGAGTGGAGGTTTTGATCTTGGTTTGTCAGCGGCTCACCAGCATGCACTTTATTTTGGGTTAGATCTTTCTATCTCTTGCTCATTTACATTGATTCATTTTTATCTCTTGATGTCTGCTTGTATATATGTTTACCTGACATTGTTTTAGCATTTTAGCATGTTAAGCATGATACTATGTATTTACTGTCATTCATTGATTTATTATCACTTGACTTTGATATCTTGATTATTACCATGTTCATATCTCGTTTATTTTATCTTGATTATTATACTTGTTCATATTCATAATGTTCACTGTATATTCATACTTGACTCATTTGACCCTCCTTCCAAAGGAAAGCTTTTTCACTTTGACTCCTAAGTCACAACCCACTCCCATTTCACCTTGGCCTCCTAGAGCCATTTTCCCCCATAGTTTAGTAATAGGATAGAGTTATCGAGAACTCTATGTGATTCTCCATCACGAGAACTCACTTTCCCTTACTTAGACTTATAGAGTTATCGTGAACTCTATATGATTCTCACTATCATGAGAACTGACTTTCCCCTTTTAACGTAGACTTAGAGAGTTATCGTGAACTCTAAATGAGCTCGTACTCATTTCCCTTTGGAACGTTGGCCATGGTCAATGTTTCTTTCCTTTCACCCCTTAGTTAGGTGAATTACGGTTGCTCTAATTCTTTAGTCAGATACGTAGGCACAAGATGCGACGTCTTGGCGAGCAAAACTTAGTGTATATACGTACCTAGGTCTTTACCTTACTCTTAGCAGGTTTCTTTAGCAAGCAAACATAACATAACACAAACTTAAACAAGAGGTTCCTGTAGAGTACTACAGATACTTAGGGTGCTAATACCTTCCCTTAGTATAACCAACCCGCGAACCTTAGATCTCCCCCTTTAGGTTTTCTTCGATCTTGAACCTTTCCTTTGGATAAATCAAAGTCGGTTGTAAAAGAAATATGATGCAAGTTAATTAATAGCTTGTTATCCGATTTTCACCGCAACAGAAATGGCGACTCTGCTGAGGATATGGAACAAAACTTTTTGAGGGTTAAGCCCACCTTGCTTTTGCTTATGTTATTTATGTTTGTTTGCTATACTTGTACATATCTGTATATTTCTGTATACCTGTATATCTGGCTGTTTGGGATCTTCTATGTGCAAGGTGTTACTATTGAGTGGTGAGATAAGTCCTAACCCGGACTTGAGTGCACTTATGATAGGATAGTGGATATAGTCAAGGAGACTTTTAGGGAGTAGAATCCCAAAAGAGTTTACTTGAGATTCCACACTCAGTTGAGGCCCTCTCGGAGTTGGTATATGTTGAACGAGCAATCGTGAAGGCGTTACCACTTCGACCTTGGTGCCAGGGATACTGATGACCTTTAGTTACCCTTACCCCCCACTTGGCCTTTTAGGATGTAGTGTGGTGACCATGAGGGAGTCTATTTCTGAAATGGTTATCATGCGATACTACACTCAGACTAGATTCTCTTGAGAATATTATTGATTACCAAGTTAATTGGGAAGTCGATAATATCCGAAAGATGGATTGTCGACTCTGGGAACCTTTTTAGAACCCTGTTCTGCAGATGAAAACCCATAGTACATACCTTCTGGGATGGGTAGACCATGGCTCCATGCTCGTGATCTTCAAACGTAGGCCCTCTCTTATGTTTGTGTGTATATCTGTGAATATCTGTATATGTGTGTTTTTGCATACGTTCATCCATGCATGAGACCCCTAAATCTAGGGCTTGTGTGCTGTTGTGTGTACATATATCTATGTTTTTGGTGCCCGTGTTTTGTACATTGCATACATTTCATTGCATCCATTGATGGTTTCAATAAACTCAGAAGTTCTTTTCTTTGTAAAGATCCTTAGAGATCTCGGATTTTTAAAACAAAACTCTTCAGTTTTCCAAAATGTTTACAGCTCGCCTTTGAGTTCCTTGAAACCATTTGACTTGCATTAGCATTACATTGCATTTGCATTGCATTTGCATTTCTCAGCCTCGAGTCTCATCCGTCTTTTATCTGTAACCCAGTTGACTTCCCGAAATCATCATTGGATTTGAAGTAGCTTTTGAAGGAGCATGAACTTAGAAGAGCAAAACCAGTTTGTGACCAGAGAGGAATTTCACTCCATTGCTAGTACCATATAGTTAGTTCCTACCTGATTTAATCAAAAGTAGACTGATAAGGCCAGAGGAGATGGATCCAGTGTCTTTTCCAGACTCGCCCGTTGTGACCACCATGCTGGGGCACAGGGGCACTCAACTAAAGATTGTAAGATGCTCGGAAGCAAGGTTCAGACTTTGTTTGACCCTGAGATGGTTTCATTCACACCTCGAGGCATCCAAATCAACAATCCTTCACTTAATCAGGCAGGTTTATCAGACTCCGAGATGGAAGAAATTGCTGAGAGTGGATGTGAAGATGATCCTCATACTGATCTCGACGTTGAACTCTGAAGATGACTATCTCAGTTTAGCAGATCAAGAAGGAAATTCTGGTTCCCCAAAGCTGGAAAACTTTTGGCTGTTTATCATTTTGTTGTATTTTCTTTGCGTGTTTGAATTTATATTTGCTTATAAGCATTGTTGTACTTTCAAATTAGCAAGATTAATGAATTGTTTATGCATCTTTTGATTTAGTCCATTCGTATTCACTCATTCTCTTTCTTTTACTGTCACAAAAAAAAAAAAACAGACAAATTTTTTTCTTTTCTCCAAACTATTGTTCAAGCAAAGATTGGGGAGGATGATGAAAATGTCATATCCATAATTGTTGTGGTATGCTTTCGATTAAACCTTGCCGAGGATGTAAGGCATTGTTTCAATTCGCAAACACTGGAGAAATAAGGAAGATAATCCCTCGTTAACCCTTCGAGCCTAGAAGTAGGAGTTTTCTTCCTTTACACAAGACACCCTTAAATCTCAACCTTGGGGCAGGGTAGTTCTCAGTTTAACTTGGTTATGCATTCGAATGCAAGCGCTTCATGCAAGACACTAGTCAGCTCTCTCAAATCAAATGACTTAGCGTTTGTACAAGTTATTCCTCCAAACAGCAAATAAGGAAGGATCGTTGAAAAAATCCTTAATCAAAGAATGAGTCGAGTCCCTTTCAAGGCAAAAGCCAAGAAAGACGGGAAGCCCAAAACTTTGCCTTATACAAAAGAACTTGTACAACAGCCAAGAAGAGGCCTCAAAACCTCAATCAAAGACAAGAAGAGGTATCTTAACCTCAACCAAATCAAAAGTAGAGGTATCATAACTTCAACCAAAAAGAAGAGGTCTCAAAATCTCAATGAGGACAAAAAGGAGACCTCATAACCTCAAAACCTCAAAGGTGACCAAATTCTGCAAGGGAGTAATGACTACAAAGTTGTCGGAATCATCGTCAGCTATCATCAATTCGTTCCTAGTCTGTGGGAACTTGAATGTATAACTTGAGTTAACTGAGTGTATGACTGAAGTTCGTCACGAAGATGGGGTGGGTACCAAATAAACTTTGAGCCTTTATCTTTTGTTTCATAAACCGTGAACCAGACCACGTTACAACCCTTAAAAGACCTAATTGAGGTAAGGTTGTTTCGAAAGCATACTACAGTAAGGTTGATTAACCTGACTCCTAATGATCTTTGCTAATTGCGTGTGTTGATCACTTCATCTGCCTGCCATCAATGGCTAGATACTCCTTTGTTTTAATCATTTAATCACTCCGCTGT
The DNA here is from genome assembly GCA_022829125.1 of Lathyrus tuberosus. Lineage (NCBI taxonomy): Eukaryota > Viridiplantae > Streptophyta > Magnoliopsida > Fabales > Fabaceae > Lathyrus > Lathyrus tuberosus. The sequence goes on along the minus strand of JALAZF010000552.1, from coordinate 2,146,450 downwards.
GTTTGTTTCATCAAATAAAATTTGTTTTCAAAAGCTTGCATGAATTTTGCATTGAAATTGCCAATTTTAAATGAACAATACTTGCTTGCAAAGACAATTCAATATCAAAGGAATCCTAACAATGGCAGCCAACTAGGGAATTTGACTTGACAAAGGAAGCTCAGTCAGGGGCAACCAAGCGGAAGGATTTGCCAATCCACCATTTCAAGAGCTATAGAATCAAGGGCAGAACTCTTCAAAGTTCAGAATATTGAGGCAAGTCTTTTTGAGGTCATCTTACGTTAAGTTTGGACCCTAGTGACCCGTCAGCAGGGGCAAGTTTGTTCCCCAGTTGCTTCTACCACAGTCTAAAGGGCTTGGTATTGCGAATACGGTTGAACTGGGGGAGTTATGTCGAGGTTCATTTCTTTTCAAGAGTTTGAAGATATTGAAGCATCTGGTATTTCAATTCTTCTGTAAAATCCTTTTGATGACTTATCCTCACAGACCAGTTAATCAGAAGCAACCAAGTCAAGATTCAATAAATCTCTCAAAGGTCAACTAGTCTGGGACATCTCCTTCACAGAATAACCAAGCTGGCAGGGGCAAGTCTGTTCCCCAGTTGTCATCAACCAGTCAAAAGAACTAATTCAAGGACTTTGTTGTGCAGACACTATTAATCTTGGGCTTTGTACAAGATACCAAAACACTCTGTGATGAGTATAAACTATTAGACAACCTCCTCTTAGGCTTTGTATAATGATCATCCCATATGGAGTCAGTCAGTCAGACAACCTCCTCTTAGGCTTTGTATAATGATTTTCCCCAGCAGAATCCAATCAACCTCTTAGCTTCAATCTTGGGCTTCGATCAAGACGCACAACTAGTTCAAGGACTTCGTCACGCGAAGGCAGTCAATCAGGGGCAGTCAGGCTGAAATTCATGAATTTATCCAAGAGTTTAAAGATATTGAAACACCTTGTATGCCAATTCTTCCGTAAAATCCTATTGATGTGTTCTTCTGACAGACCATGTACTCTGGGACAGATGAGTCATGCAGAATTACTCAGCTTTTGTGGCGCCTCTGCTAGCTCCCTAGAAAGTTGTTCTCTTCAGCTAATCTTGGCAATTCTAAATGGATCTTTTATCTCTAGTGCAGAAATCAAGCTCATGATGACAATCCTAGTGAAGTCATGATGCTATACCAAGTGGAGTACTCTTTCCCCAGAGAAGGTCATAACCTTGAAGTAGAGCTGCTTCTTCTGCAAGTTCATCCCCAGTAATGGTCCAATCTGATGACTTTGGCTGGGTATCCTTGTCGAGATGTTTATTTCATCTCCAGTCTCGCTTCTCGTCTGTTTTGTCAGTGTAAGCATAAGCATGGCATAAGCATTCATATGCATAACATCTTAGCATTTTTGCTGCATGTTTCGGGTGTACCTGTTTTGTTCACTTTGGCGTTTGTCTCCCCAAGTGACTGAGTGTGTCTATTCTCTCCAATAGAGTTGTCAGCCCTAGGTATAAAGTGCCCATCCATTCTTGAAATCCCCACAGAGTTATATCCTCGTGGATGATGGTTGTTTCAGTTATCTTTTCCACATTTGGATAAGATAAATCCCCATTTGAGTTCATTCCTCAATTGGAGTCTTGTTTAGCCGTTTCTTTCTAGCTTGTTCCTATATTGAACTTTGGTCCCTGACAGGTGTGGTTTCTAAACCCACTTTCGAAGGTGCATTTATTTTGCACCGTTATCGCGCAGGAAGATTCTTTTTCAAATCCCCATTAAGGACAAACTTATTTCTCCAGCAGTGTTGTAATATCAACATCTCGTTGGAATCTATACCCAACAACAAGTGGCAATCACCTTGAGAAGCTTGTTTTACAATCATTACCTCTACAACGATAAGTGGCAATCTCTCTCCTGAGAAGCTTATCCGTCTTTGGTTTCAGCCATACTTCCACAGTGACCAGTGGTGTTACAATCAGTCATCTTCCATCAACCCGTTTGATGTGATTCCTATTTGAGAAGTTTCCTTGCCGTCAATATGTTTGATGAGGTGTTCAAAAGTCCAACGTATACTGGTACCCAGAGTTCGTCTCTGTCTTTACTGGCTTTTCTTGAAGATCCCATTTGAACTCTTCATTATAAGAAAATCCCAGGAAATCTGTTGTTGGATGCTTATCCTTTTGTTTCACACTGATCCCCTAGTGGAGATCATGTCTTCTTTCTGGTTTCATGTCCAGTAAGAATGTGAATCTTTATTTCCCCAAGTGGAGATCATGTCTTCTTCTTGGTTGCATACTCAGTAAGAACGTGTCTTTATTCCACCAGTAAAGTGAAGACATCCCCGGCTTATCTCTAAAAACCTTTGTCTAAGTTAGGCTTATGACCGGTCATCACCCTCATGTGTCAGATTTTGACTCTTGGTGCAGTATTCCCCAGGAAGTTTAACCTGCAACCCTAGTACTGACCTATATGGTATTTAATCACCTAATTTGAATACCTAAAGTCCAGTCATCATTGGCACCTTTTCTTTTTCAGGTCTCATTTGAACCTAAAGCCCAATCATCATTGGCACCGTTCTTGTTTGAATCGAGTCAAACCTAAACCTAAACTTTGAGTTATCGTGAGCTCGTTGTTTATCCTTTGTTAACTTCAGATTATCGTAAGTCTGTTGTTTAAAACCATTCTTGTTTGAATCGAGTCAAACCTGAACCTGAACCTCGAGTTATCGTGAGCTCGTTGTTCATATTTTTTATTTTCAGTTTATATCTGTTCTTGTTTGAATCGAGTCAAACCTGAACTTGAACCTCGAGTTATCATGAGCTCGTTGTTCACTCTTTTATTTCAGTTTATAGCCGTTCTTGTTTGAATCGAGTCAAACCTGAACCGTTGTTTATCCTTTGTTAATTTCAGATTATCATGAGCTCGTTGTTTATCCTTTGCATGCTTCAGATTATCGCGAGTTTGTTGTCTAAAAATGTTCTTGTTTGAATCGAGTCAAACCTGAACCTGAACCTCGAGTTATCTTGAGCTGGTTGTTCACTCTTTTATTTCAGTTTATAGCCGTTCTTGTTTGAATCAAGTCAAACCTGAACCAAAACTTTGAGTTATCGTGAGCTCATTGTTTATCCTTTGTTAGCTTCAGATAATCGTGAGTCTGTTGTCTAAAACCGTTCTTGTTTGAATCGAGTCAAACCTGAACCAAAACTTCGAGTTATCATGGGCTCGTTGTTTATCTTTTGTTAACTTCAGATTATCGTGAGTCTGTTGTTTAAAACCATTCTTGTTTGAATCGAGTCAAATCTGAACCTAAACCTCGAGTTATCGTGAGCTCGTTGTTTATCCTTTGTTAGCTTCAGATTATCGTGAGTCTGTTGTCTAAAACCATTCTTATTTGAATCGAGTCAAACCTGAACCTAAACCTCGAGTTATCGTGAGCTCGTTGTTTATCCTTTGTTAACTTCAGATTATCGTGAGTCTGTTGTTTAAAACCGTTCTTGTTTGAATAAACCTAAGCCTAACCCTCGAGTTATCGTGAGCTCGTTGTTTATCCTTTGTTAACATCAGATTATCGTGAGTCTGTTGTTTAAAACCGTTCTTATTTGAATCGAGTCAAACCTGAACCTGAACTTCGAGTTATCGTGAACTCGTCGTTTATCCTTTGGTTATCGTGAACCCTTTTACTTGCTTCAGGTTATCGTGAACCTAAGCTTTCCGACTATCATGAACCGTTTGTTACCCAAACCAACTTAATTTGATATCTTATTCAACTCAAATTGGTGTATACTGACATATCACTTCGGAGTCCAATCCTTGTTGGCACTTTAATCTGGTTCCCAGCAGAAGTTCAGTCATTATCGTTATTTCTTTGAAAGTCCTTATGATTGATCATCATTTGGCGCGCAGAGTTTGTCTCTATCTCTTCTGGCTTTTCTTGAAGATCCCGTTTGAACTCTTCAGTATAAGAAATCCCCAGAAAATCTTTGTAACATATCCTTACTTTTATTTAAAACTGATCCCCAGTGGAGATCATGTCTTTTTTTTTCTGGTTTCATGTCCAGTAAGAATGTGTCTTTTTTCCACAGCGTCATCCGGTCACATATGAACCTGTCGTCTATCTCCCTGGATCTCTTCCCAGTGGAGAATACCTTTCTGGATCCTATCTCCAGTAAGGACCTGTAGGGTTTCCCTCAGTTTCATTTTCTGTCCCCAGTGTTGCCTCAGGGTCTCCCCAGTGAGTCTTTTTGTTGGTTAGCCTGTATCCCCAGTAAGTCTTCCTTGTGGATACTAACCTTCATCCTTCCCCAGTGAAGCTCATCTGTGGTTATTTGCTTTGGCGTATTGTTTGTCTGCATCTTTGCATCTATCATAACATCATATCATCATACTAGAAGTTCATGGCATGTCAGCATCTGCATGTCTGTCGCATGTCCTTATCATCTGCATTCCATCTAAGGGCAAAATTTTCGGTTGGCTATATTTAAATACCTTTCACCTTGATGTCCCGAGGATTTCCATTCCTCGTGCCATACGGTAAAGCTATTTAAATAGGGGCAACTGTTGTACCCCAAATTTTACCCCTTAGATGTCATAACATCTTTTGCATGAGCATCATAGATCAATCACCTATGCATTGTTAACTAACCATTTTATCAGTTTTTGTTTGTTTTGTTTCACTTGTAAATCAGGGTTTGTTTCAAGAGACCTCCTCTCCTCAATAATCCAATGTAATTATTTTCATCACAAGTTCTTCCTCAAGGATCAAGCAAGGTCGTCAGGACAAGGGTTTGTGTGGTATGGTTTGAGATTCAGTGGAAGTTTGACCTAATCTTGGTCAAACAAGTGGTATGCATCAGTATCAGGTTATCAGGCTGTGACGGAGATTCTGAATCAGGGTTTTTGGTCTTCACCCAGTCATTTATTTCATAAGTGTGCACTCAAGGCACGAGGATTAGGGTTTCTCACCTTTGGAGTTTATGGTTGACAAATATCGTTCAGTTGAGTCTCCTAAGGTTAGCTGGTTCATGGTGTGTGCAGTACTATTTCAGTTCAATTGAGGTTGCAGAGCTATCAAAGAGGTCAGAGCAGTTGGTATATTTCAAGTTATGCGCAAGCGTTTGGTCATATAGTTCAGGAGTTGTGGTAGTCAAGTGCAATTGGCAAGGTTTATGTGTTGTTCAAGTGTGGAAGTGCATATCCATTCCCTTAACCATCTTTTATCCACTTTGTTATTTACCCATTGTTCAATCCAGTTTTCATTAACCATTTCTCATAATCCATTCTCTAAATCGAACCATCGTCCATTTTATCCATGATATCCATTATTTACATTTCTAATCCATTTTATCCATAATACCCATCATTCATATTTATAATCCATTCATATCCAAACATATCTATTGTCCATTTTCCTAATCCATTTTATTCACAAATCCATTTTTATCCATAAATCCATTTTTTTTGTTTCATATCCATCGCAATCCATAAAGCTCATTTTCTATCATCCACCTTTTTATTTTTATCCAAATAGTGTGATATCCCATTTCCATTTTTATTTCATTTGCGCAAAGGTCCAATTCACTTCTTATTTACAATCCATTCACACAAATCAAATTCAAGGCCCATCAAACATTTCATTTTAATCCCATTACCACAAAATTCTCCAAATAAAATACACATTTCATTAATCCATTTAGTTACAATATACAAAGGTCCATTGTTTTTTTTGTTTCCTAAGTTACAAGAAAAAGTCAAAAGGGATACAACTTGCTACAGCAAATAAATCGTACACTCCAAAGACCAAGCATCACACTCCATGCCAAAGGACCCTGCTACCAAAAACTCTGCCTCGAATCATTCTGCTACATCTGCAACCACAGCACAAGCAACAGCGACAACTCGCGTCCTGCGTATAACACCAACCAACAATCCTGCCATGGAAAGCAACTGATCAATTTTAAGGACAAATTCAAAATAAAATTGATGAAGAAGGTTCATTTTGGTGTGTTTAAAAAGAAAGAGGAATAGAGATATTGAGAGGCGAAATTGAAAAATAAGAAAAACCTGGACACATAACTTCAGACTTCCCTCATATAAAAACACAAAAACCAGACCGAAACTGAAAAAAAAAAAGGAACCACCGTCCCTGCTTCCAAACGAGGCACCACAACACGACCATACCCTTCATTTTTTTCCACCAACCGAAACCTCTTCTTCAAACTCTGAACCCACCAAAACAACACCCACTCTTAACAACCTCACTCAAACCCCTCAAACCTTTAAACTTCAACCGCAAATCCCCTTCTGTCAAATCCCTTCAATCACACTCACCCACAAATTTCTTCAACCGAACAACACAACCTCATTCACTCTCCACCTGACTTTGAACCACAACAGCAACAAATAACTCGACTTCATTCACTCCCAAATCAACACGTAAAACCCAGAACAGAGAGATGAAGAGAGAAAGCATTTGAGACCCGTAAACTTTGAAGCAAAGCGAAACAAACCCAGAAACGAACCGATTCAGAAATAGAAGAAGAGAAGACGAACGGAGATATTGAAATACAAACCTGAACCGGATTTGGATCTGAAAAAGTGAAAGACGGAATCGAGACGGAAGCTTTTATGCATGAAGAAGGGCGGATTGAATGAGATGTTGCATTGATCTTGATCGACTATGACACTATTGTTTTCTCGGTCCCTTTTGACTTTACAATTTGTTTTAACAAAGGCTGTTGATTTGGGTTATTTAACCTGATGGGGTTTATTTGTTTTTTAAAACATGATGATGACCATGGTTATCGTAGAAGATCTTGTCCTGCCTTAACATTGATTTACTTTTGTTAATTTAATAAAAATCTGATGTTTGGTTAATGGGCTTGGAGGCCCGTGTGAGATCTCTACATTAACCCCCTCCAGCAGCGTGCCCCCTTCTTTCTTAGTTTTAATTTATTTTGTTTTAGTTTTAAAATCACAATTTTCTAGCATTTTATTGTTAATTCCATGTCTCTTTTGTGTTTCTCCATTTTTATGTCTTAGTGTTAAACTTTATATTAATTTTGTTTTTTTAATTTCTCTTTATTTCAATTCTATTTCAGTTATGGGCCAATGACATAAAAACATCATAATTTTATTGATTATTGCAAATCAATAAATTTTGATTATATGAGGCCATATTTTTCTTTTGGTTGGTCAGTGAAAGTTAAATATCGAGATTATCGGTTTATTGATTTAAATCTTGATTAAGACGGGACCACTTTTATTTTCATTTCATTCTCTTTATTTTTGGACAATGATATTAGAAAAATCATGACTTTGTTGATCATGTCAAAATCATTAAAAGTCGTGATATATACCAGGCCACCTCTTTTATTTTATCGGTCAATGAAAGTCTAACCAAAAGATTATCGATTTCTCGATTAAATATTGATTAAGACGAAACCGACTTTATTTTCATTTCATTCCGTATTTTCTTATATCTTCATTTTCATTTTTTTGATCGATGAAGTTCTTTGTTCACAAACGTTATTTGTCGAGGCGACCAACCTTCATTATTTCAAATCTGTAGTGAGTGATCATCGAGATCTCTTTCTATACTTTGGGATCGTGATAGGTTACCTTCGATAAATTAACGAGAGTTTGTGATTTAAGATGAGGTCTTTACCTTTTCTTTTCGTGCGACACAATTTCTTTGGAGAATGGTCCTCAATATCATTTCTCCATCGTGTCTTAGCACAAAGATCGAATTGTGCATCCTCCTATAGTATGGTCTTCCTCATAGACCTTGCTACGATAGTTTAGCACTACAATGGACCCGATTCACCGATCCAATAAGTTAATCATCAATCACTGACATTACTTTCTGTCAATATTATCTTGATTTTATTTTCTGTCAAATATTATCCTGATTATTATTCTTGTTCATATTATTCTTGTCATATTCATATTTGTTCATACATTCTTTAAAACACACTTATAAATATCGAAACCCGAAAAAATTCAACTGACCGGACTGTGGTTACTATTCTGAGTTTTGGACTGAGGACTTAGATTTAGGACTCTTTACCCGATGCTCTTGGAGTGGAGGTTTTGATCTTGGTTTGTCAGTGGCTCACCAACATGCACTCTATTTTGGGTTAGATCTTTCTATCTCTTGCTCATTTACATTGATGCATTTTTTTCTCTTAATGTCTTCTTGTATATATGTTTACCTAACATTGTTTTAGCATTTTAGCTTGTTAAGCATGATACTATGTATTTAATGTCATTCTTTGATTTATTATCACTTGACTTTGATATCTTGATTATTACCATGTTCATATCTCGTTCATTTTATCTTGATTATTATACTTGTTCATATTCATATTGTTCACTGTATATTCATACTTGACTCATTTGATCCTCTTTCCAAAGGAAAGTTTTTTCACTTTGACTCCTAAGTCACAACCCACTCCCATTTCACCTTGGCCTCCTAGAGCCATTTTCCCCCAGAGTTTAGTAATAGGATAGAGTTATCGAGACCTCTATGTGATTCTCCATCACGAGAACTCACTTTCCCTTACTTAGACTTATAGAGTTATCGTGAACTCTATGTGATTCTCACTATCATGAGAACTCACTTTCCCCTTTTAACGTAGACTTAGAGAGTTATCGTGAACTCTAAATGAGCTCGTACTCATTTCCCTTTGGAACGTTGGCCATAGTCAATGTTTCTTTCCTTTCACCCCTTAGTTAGGTGAACTACGGTTGCTCTGATTCTTTAGTCAGATACGTAGGCACAAGATGCGACATCTTGGCGAGCAAAACTTAGTGTATATACGTACCTAGGTCTATACCTTACTCTTAGCAGGTTTCTTTAGCAAGCAAACATAACATAACACAAACTTAAACAAGAGGTTCCTGTAGAGTACTACAGATACTTAGGGTGCTAATACCTTCCCTTAGTATACCCAACCCCCGAACCTTAGATCTCCCCCTTTAGGTTTTCTTCGATCTTGAACCTTTCCTTTGGATAAATCAAAGTCGGTTGTAAAAGAAATATGATGCAAGTTAATTAATAGCTTATTATCCGATTTTCACCGCAACAATATATATATATATATATATATATATATATCTAAGTTTTGACAGGCTTGAGAAAAGTTTCACTGGGAATAATTCCTTTCTCTGTTCCATATTGAATAAGCCCAAGAGGAGGTAGACTGTATTGAGGGAGCTTCCTATGAGGGAACTAGTTTTGACTAAGTTAGAAAATAACCACTCGTTTAACCTATGGATAGACCTAACTGCTGGAGAAATTCTAAACAAATATGCACAAGAATATATACAAATAAGTGAATTGACAGGTATGTAAACAAATATGAATTAAATTGAAAAGATGTTGAGAGTTACACTCTGAGAGGAGGCACAAGTGTATGGTGATTGATTGTATGATTTTAACTGTACGATTAGGGTTTTAAGAAATTGAAGAAAGTTTTGAGAAACTTTGAATTTGAATTTGAATTAAAAGAAATTTGTTTGAAAGAAAAGAAATTTTTGGGGCTTACTCAAAGAGAGGCCCAAGTGGTCTAAGAGCAGTTTCACCGGGAATAATGCTCCTCTTAGTACTAGTTAAAAAAACACACAAATGATTTTGAAAACAGAGGTATGGGGCTTACAACTCAAGGAGAGGCCCATGGAAGTTGTTTTATTGTTTAAAACAAAGTTTATGTACAAAAGATTGGGGCTTATACTCAAGGTGAGGTCCAGATGATTTATTTGAAAAGGCGACGATCACGTCGCAATTTTGAAAACCATAGAGGGACTTATACAATGATTGAGGCCCAAAATATTTATTTACAAAAGGGTTGGGTCTTACACTCTACAAAGAGGCCCAAAAGTTTATTTTTATACAAGAGTTGGGGCTTTTAGCTCAAGGAGATGCCCAGATGAAAAACAACGATCACACCGTTTATTTTCAAAATCGTATTGGGACTTATATAATGAATGGGGCCCAAAATTATGTATTTACAAGGGGATGGGTCTTACACTCTACAAAGAGGCCCAAAAGTGTTTCAAATGAAGTTTGAAAAATTAAAATTAAGGAAAACCCTAATTTAATTTTATAAAAAAACAAATTTTCAAAGAAAATTAAAGAGAAAATGATATAAAATATCAAATATATTTAAAAAAAATTGTGAACTTTAAAATATGTTTTGAAAAATCATGTTATGTTTATATGAAAGTGTGAAATTCATTTGAATTTGAAAAATCAAGAGGAAATTTTCATTAAAAATGTTTAAAAATAATTAAAATAAAATTCTTTACAAAAATTCAAACTATATTAAATAAATAATATAAATTTGATTTTTTTGTAGAATAAAAAATTTTAACATTTTTGTGAATTTTTAAAAAAAGAACCAATAAAAAATGATTAAAATTGAGAGAGAAATTAATTTTTGAAATCAATTAAGAAAATAACTTAAAAATTCAAAAATTCAAATAATTTGAAAAAGGCGCCAACGATCACCTTCTTCTTCCTTGTGCCCGCGCCATGGATGATTTGCAAAATCTCACTTTTCTCTCTGATTGCTCAATGATTTTGCACGATTCAAACATCAATCTCACTCGTTTTTGAACAAGGATTCCAATGGTACCAATTAATTGTATTTATTTTCAGTGTGGAGTGAGAAATCAAGTGATGAACACATGAACCCTAATTTCTGCAAGAACACTATGAAATCCTATACATGATAGCTACAAAGCAATTGATTGAGGGGAAACACTCTACATAAGTGCAGAAACATGTTTGTAACTTGAAAACACATTTATGATGCATGGATCATAGAGTTTGAGAGTTCAGGCTTACCTCTTGCAAGAAGAAATCGAATTGTGTGTTGTAGGTGTTACAGATGTTGTTTGATGACCTGGACAGCTTCAATGGACCTTATGTAAGGTGTTTGGAAGCTTGGAATGGATTGAAACAACCTGGATCACCTTGTGGCAACTCAACTGCAAATAGGCTTGAGTTTGATTTGGAGCTTTGTGATTCTAAGGTTACAGATGTGTGAGAAGTGTTTGGATAACTCACATATGATGTATATGATGTGTCTACAACATTGGTTTTGATAGAATTGCTCTCTATTTGAAAATTCGCATGTTACTTGAAAAGGAAGCAATTTCTGATTTTTTGAGAGTTAAATGAAGAAGAGCATCTGTTGTTATGCTTTGGTGTACTCAAACTAATTAGAAAGGGTCCCTATTTATAGTAGAGAAAGGTTTTTTGGGAGCAATAGTGATTGGGGGCTGGATCACCCTATTATCCATTGAGTTTTGTCTTGTAGCCAAAGTCTCCTCTAGCCATTGACTTGAGTCAATCTTGCAGGCCTCTGGTCTTTTGATTCTTGGACTAATCTTGACTCATTTGCAATTTTATAGACTGATACATGCCAGATCTATGCATTTATTCAATGCTTCATGACAAAGTTGGAGTTTTTGGAAATGAATCTTGAATGCCACATGCCTAAGGGGTTGGATTTTTGACTTGGTGGCCTTGTGATCAGATTCTTCATCATTCATGTTGATTTTGGACAGAAATACAATGATGCAAGTGTCCAAAATTGGCTCAAGAAATTGTGGGCTACAAGTCATGTACCCATGCTGTTGTGCAGGCAGGGTGAAAAATGCCATTTTTGGAGGCTTATAATTTCTTACTTAAGTTGAACCATGGGAGGCTCTTGTACTTTTTGGAAAGCCCTTATATCATACTTCAACTTTGATTTTTAACTTTGGTCTTGAATCATCATGGATCATAATGAAAAATGGCCTCAAAGTTGGTGAAAATACAAAACAGATTCTGTCCAAAATTTTCACTAAGTGTTTGAAAAATGTCCATTTTCCATTTTTTATGATTTTGATCAATCCATAACTCAAAATCCATGAGGATTTGGAATATGTTGTAGTTGACAATATTGAAGTATGTAATGAGAGCTTTCTTTTTAGTTTTGGATGGGAGAAAAAGGTTACTTGGATCACAAGTTATGGTCTTGTAAAGTTGGGTAAAAATCACTTTTTTCATTGACTTAGTGAAAATTCAAGTTTCTTAAGGTTGCCCATTTTGCAAGTAACCCCATTTTTCTTGATTTTTCTTGATGGATGATGATCAAAACCATAAGTTAACATTGTTTTTGACTTAGAGAAGCCATGTTTGTCAAGAATTCCCAAAAGTTAAACTTGGTTTTTTGGTATAGTTGGCTTTTTGTCAGGTGAATTTCAAACTTTGTGATTTTCTATGAAATCAAGTTCTTGACCTAATTTAAACCTAATGGATATATTCCATAGGTGTTTTAGAGTGTCTTGAATCATTTCCCAATGTTTGAGATCATGTCTTGGTCAAAAGTCAAAGGTAGGGTTGACTTTTCCTCAAAAACCCTAGTTTATGGTCCAGATGAATTTGAATCTTTGTATTGGTCATAAACCAAGTTATTTGTGTTAATTTAAACTTGTAAGAGGATCAATGTAAGATATTTGAGATCTTCAAAACATTCCTTGAGTTCTTGGCTCACTTCTTGTTCCAAAAGTCAACTTAGGGGTGAATTAGGTCAAGAAACCCTAATTCCTGATTTTTGATGAATGCATCTCATGAGGCCATTTTGAACTTATGAATGGACTCATAAGGTTCCTTTGAGCTTCTTGAATCATATTTTGAATTATTGGCTCATGCTCAGATGAAAATTTCTCTCTAGAGGCCTTGGTCGACCAAAACCCTAATTTGGTGACAATGATGATCTTAAGGCTTGATCAACTTGAGATGTTGCACTCTTGTGCTTGATTCTTGATGTGGGAAACCTCTTGATCCTTCATGGATGTTTCAGGGGCTTGACAAGTTGAGGATCATGTCCATTTTTTACTGATCCTTTATCTGAGTACTCTGAGAGGGCTCAAAACCCTAATTCTTGATTGGAGTGAATGCTAAGCAATCTCTGAGAGGATTGATGAGGCATGAAGGTATATCCATATTGTGGTAATGATTTGCATAATGATGGGAAATCTTGTGGTCAAAATTTAGGGTATGACAGATGCCCCTATTTGATATTCTTAGACCTGAAGGTGTGAATGGCGAAGACGTTCGGACATTCAAGGTAAAAGAGGATAAAATATCGGAATACCCGAAATTTTGACTATGGTTATGAATATCAATTATTTGCCCATCCACCTTCTTTTGCTAAGCAATGTTACTTAGAAAAGGGTGAAACTTCCCCTCAATCCTGGTCTTCAGGCATGGAACTGGTCTTAGTTTCCTTTTGAAATAAACTTCCCCTCGATCCTGGTCTTCAGCCATGGAACTGGTCTCAGTTTCTTTTTGAAATAAACTTCCCCTCGATCCTGGTCTTCTGCCATGGAACTGGTCTCAGTTTCTTCTTGTCAAGTCCTTTTCTGGACAAGGAATGCTATTTGTGATAGTTTTTTGTCAAACTCCTCACTGAGATTTTCAGGGGAGATGCTATTTGATAGAAAAAGATTCGATGACAGACTTGCTGGGGATAATCATTCGTCTGAACTGCTGAGGTGTGCAAACTTCTCTGTTAGAGATGCCATTTGCTTGGAGATGTTACATCATACTTCCCTCCGAGACCTTTTCGGAGCGACGTCATGCGATGTAATTCAATTTTGAGGTGTTGATGACTTCATTGAAAAAAAAGTTTTCGGGGAGAAACTGCCGTATTGCCAAGAGTCTTTTGTAGAGAGGCTTTCTCTGGGGATTTTTCCTTAATCCTGGAAAGCAAAATATCATCTTCAACGGTGAAGAGTGATGTTCCAAAGGTGTATAACCAAACGGCTTCTAGTCGTTCAGAGGTTCAAGTTATCAAAGTGGTCGAGGACAGATTCCAATCCAGGAATAAACTGGAGAGAGATTATTTAGACGGTGTTTCCTGACAAGGAAAGAACTCAAACCAAGATTTTGGTGCCATCTGTCGTAGAAAGGAAGACTGGCGACTCTATCGGAGAGAGGACGCTTATCACTTGGGGATGAATATCACCAGAGTGATATTAATACAACATGTGTATGCATATGAATCAATTATGGGTGATGTATGTATGTTTATGCTAACAAAACAGACACAACATACAAACTAGGAGATGGGGGTATCACTGGAGATTCTGAAAGTTGGACTTTTGCTTGGATGTAAGGATTCCTGTGTTCGTTCTGGTTCCCGGAGATAGAAACCTTCTAGGGATAGAAATCTGTTCTGGCTCTTCAAGGGTAGATTCTATTTGGGAGAAAAACCAATCATTGGTTCTCAGAGGTAAGAACCCTACTGGGGATGATAGATGGATCATTCCGTCTGAAGCTGTTGATCCTTTATTCCGGGTGTACTGGTCAAAAGGAGTACTTTGATTTTGCATTTGAGGTTTGATCACTACCGGAGAAGCCGTCGATGTTCCTTTTTGCACTTATTAATCAAAAGGAAATTGCCATCTTTATTTTAAAAGCACAAGTAAAACTTGAACTTTCCGTTTTGAAAACAACAGTAAATTCATTTTTGTTTCAAGAATCGTCGATCATATTAAAATGTCATTTTGTAAAGCAAAATAAATGAGAATCGCAAACAAAAAGCACTAGGCCCAAATTTTATTGATAAAATAGTAATCGGCCAAACGCATGATCCCATGAAGCATTACAAAGTTTAGAAAATGGTAATTTAAAAGAAAAGGGGCTACATTGAAACATAACAGCCGCTATCCTTCCACCAACTTTGAATTCTGGACATTCTGGGCTTCTGTCGAAGGTGACCTTGACTGAGGTTTTCCTAACGGATGACGTTTCTGCCGAGGAGCCAATCTTGTCGGACGTAGTTACTTGTCATGAATCCCTAATTTTTGCCTAGATTTCCTTTTCAGGTTTTCAATCTATCGGGATGATCATTGGTTATGTCTCTAATTTTTTCCTGGACCGCCCTTTCGGGTTTTCAGTCCAACGAGACATTTTTTTTATTTAGGCGAAGTGTTTCTTGACTACATCAACATTCGTGGGGTAGGTAAACTCCTTTCCATCCATGGTTTCGAGTCTCAAGGCACCACCAGAGAAGGCTTTCTTAAAAACATAGGGGACATCTTAATTTGGAGTCCATTTGCCCCTAGAATTAGTAAGAAATAATTGTATCTTCTTGAGCTCAAGATCTCCTTTCCTGAAGACACGGGGTCTGACTTTTTTATCAAACACCTTCTTCATCCTTTGCTAATATAACTGACCATGGAATAAAGCCGTCATTCTCTTTTCTTCGATCAGATTCAGTTCATCGTGTCGACTTTTACACCATTCAACTTCTGTTAGCTTGGCTTCCATCAATACTCTCAATGATGGGATCTCTACTTCTATGGGATCTCTACCTCCATGCCATATACTAGAGAGAAAGGGGTTGCCCTGTTGAAGTGTGGACATAAGTGCGATAACCGTGAAGAGAAAAGGGTAGCATCTTATGCCAATCTTTGTAGGTTACAACCATCTTCTGAATGAACTTCTTGATATTCTTGTTAGCTACTTCTACCTCTCTGTTCATTTTAGGCCGGTAGGGAGATGAGTTATGGTGTTCGATTTTGAACTCAACGCACAACTCTTTCATCATCTTGTTGTTCAAGTTGGATCCATTATCATTAATGATATGGTTTGGAACACTAAAACGGCAGATGAGATTGTTCTTGATAAATCGGACCACCACTTGTCGGGTCACATTGGTGTATGATACTGCTTCGACCCACTTGGTGAAGTAATCAATGGCTACCAGGACAAATCGATGTCCGTTTGAAGCTTTGGGTTCAATCATGCCAATCATGTCGAACCCCCATACAGAGAAAGACCATGGAGAAGAAAGAACCTTGAGAAGTGTCGGAGGCACATGAATTTTGTCGGCATATATCTGACACTTGTGACACCTCCTCATATACTCGTAGCAATCAAATTCCATTGTCAGCCAATAATATCATGCTCTCAGAATTTTTCTTGCCATTGTGTGTCCATTGGCATGAGTGTCAAAGGATCCTTTATAAACCTCTTTCATTAACATGTTTATTTCTTGTCTGTCTACGCATCTGAGCAAGACCATGTCGAAGTTTCTATTATAGAGTGTATCACTGTTCAGGAAGAAGTTGCCAGCCAGTCTTTTGAGAGTCTTCCTATCTTTTCTTGATACCCCAGGCGGGTACTCTTATCTTTGAAAGAAACACTTGATATCGTGATACCACGGTCTGTCGTCTATGACTGCTTCAATCGCGAATATGAAAGCGGCCCTTTCAAGGCGCATTATGTCAATCCTGGGTACGTTGTTCCATCGACTCACACTAATCATGGAGGATAGAGTGGCAAATGCATCAGCCATGTGATTTTCTTCATGAGGGATATGATGAAACTCGATTCTGTTAAAGAATGGTAACAACCTTCTCTCATAGTCTTTGTAAGGAATCAACCCTAATTGATATGTATTCCAATCTCCTTTGATTTGATTTATAATCAAGGCCGAGTCTCCATACACATCCAAGTTCTTTATCCTAAGGTCAATAGCTTCTTCGAGACCCATGATACAAGCTTCGTATTCGGCCTCATTATTTGTGCATTTGAACGTCAGTCTAGAAGTGAAAGGAATATGGGTACCCTGAGGTGTTACGATGATTGCTCCAATTCTGTTTCCTTAAGCATTGAAGGATCCGTCGAATATTAGTCCCCATTGGGAACCTGGTTCTGGACCTTCGCTTGGTAGCGGTTCATCGCAATTTTTCATCTTTGAGTACATCACATCTTCGTCTGGGAAGTAAAATTTAACTGATTCCTGATCGTCAATTGGTTGATGAGCCAAATGATTGGCTAAAACATTTCCTTTGACGAATTTTTGAGCATGGTACTCGATGTTGTATTCCGATAACAACATCTACCAACGGGAAATCCTTCCCGTTAAAGAAGGCTTTTCAAAGACGTACTTAATCGGATCCATTTATGAGATTAACCAAGTAGTGTGACAAATCATGTACTGGCGAAGATGTTTGGTTTCCCAAGCCAGAGCGCGGCAAGTTTTCTTGAGCATAGTATATCGAGTTTCACAGTCTGTGAACTTCATGCTTAAGTAGTAAATGGCAGACTCTTTTCTTTTTGTCTTATCTTGTTGGCCAAGCACACAACCCATGGAGCCTTCCAATATTGTTAAGTAGATGATCAGTGGTCTTCCTTCCACTGGAGGAGACGGAATAGGTGGATTCAAAAAATATTCTTTGATGCTGTCGAAAGCTTTTTGGTAATCTTCTGTCCATACACAACTTTGGTTCTTTCTGAGTAGTTTGAAGATCGGTGTGCATGTCGCGGTCATAAGGGATATGAATCTTGAGATATAATTCAGACGTCCCAAAAATCCTCTGACCTGCTTTTCAGTCTTTGGGGAAGGCATTTCTTGAATGACCTTGACTTTGTCGGGATCAACCTGAATTCTTTTCTGGCAGACGATGAATCCTAAGAGTTTTCCTGAGCGAACACCGAACATGCACTTATTATGATTCAAGCGAGGTTTGTATTTTCTCAAACTCTCGAATAACTTTGATAGGTGTTCCGCATGCTCTTCTTCTGTTTTAGATTTGGCAATCATGTCATCGACGTACATTTCAATCTCTTTGTGCATCATGTCATGAAACAGAGTTGTCATGGCCCTTTTATAGGTTGGCCCTGCATTCTTTAGATGGAACGACATTACCTTATAACAAAAGGTGCCCCATGGGGTGATGAATGAAGTTTTCTCCATATCTTCTAGTGCCATTTTGATTTGATTATAGCCTGAGAATCCATCTATGAAGGAGAAGACTTAAAAGTTTGTTGTGCTGTTTACTAGGATGTCAATGTGTGGTAGGGGGAAGTCATCCTTTGGACTTTCGTTGTTCAAATCCCTGTAGTCTACACACATTCTGACTTTTCCGTCCTTTTTGGGAACTGACACTATGTTGGCTAGCCATTGAGGATATTCTAAGGTGGCGAGGAAACCTGCGTCGATCTGCTTCTGCACTTCCTCCTTAATTTTGATGGCCATATATGGATGAGTCCTTCTCAGTCTTTGTTTTACTAGAGGACATTATGTTTTCAGTGGTAAGTGATGTTCCACGATGCTGGTATCCAACCATGGCATGTCTTGGTAGGACCAAGCAAACACATCTAGAAACTCTTTGAGAAGTTCTATTAAGCCTTCTCTGACAGTTGGACTGAGCAGTGCTCCAATCTTAACTACCTTTCTTTATTCTTTTGAACTCAAAATGATCGTTTACAATGGCTCTTTGTAATGTTCAATGGACCTTTCTTCTTGTCTAAGTAATCGGGAGATCTCTTCTGGAATTTCTTCGTTCTCTTCTTCTTCAGCTTCAAATACCGGGAACTCAAAGTTGGGAGAAGGCATTGGATCGTATGTTTCAATGGGGTTTAAAACAAGTAATCTACATGATGTGATGATTCCTTTATAGAAAAGACAGAGAGGATGTAAAAGTGTGTGCAGCGTATTTTCTAAAAACGTTTGTTTTTATTTTGGTTTGTTTTTTTTAGGATTACCATTTTCTGAAAAACGAAAAGTGAAAATAGCAATAAAATGCGGGAATTCAAAATGACATTATTTATTCATGATTTGTCGATTCTTGAAACACAACCCTATAAAACAAAACTCTGTCGCTTTGGGTGAAGCGAAGAGGGACATTTACAGAAAACAAGGCCTATAAAACATCCATTTCACCCGGGCAAGGTGAAAGGTCAAAACAAACAACTTTCGGGACATCAACCGCAACCCAATGGTGACGAACTCCTATGTGAATCACAAAGTCTGGTACTTTTTTTCTTGGTTTGTCTTCAAAAATGACACCGATTTCTGGCGGAGTGGGATCATTGGAGTCTTCTTCCCATGCAGATTTGTCATAAGAGGATTCTTATGTCGCATCTTCCATGGTGTTTTCACTTTCCAGAGGATCTCCCTATCGAGTTGACTGGATGTCCTCGTATCTGATGCGAGAGCTTTCAGGGGCAGTATATTTGACTAGAAAGTCGTACTTGCCGCTTGGCTTCCCCAAGTTATACCAGGTTTCTGTGGGGATAGATGAGTCATCTTCTTCAATGACGTTGACCTCAGGAAATACATAGTTAATGAATTCTTGTCCTGCAATCTTTGCGAATTCATCAACAGGGTGCTGGACATTTTTGGAATGTTCTGAGTAAGGATTCCATGACTCTGGGAGAACAGGCGTGTTCTTTTCAAGATTATTCTGCTGATAGACATTATCCGGCTGACTCTGTTGCCCCGAGTCTTCCATGTATGGCTTCCAGATAGGAAAGTCATCCAGGGGATCATATTAATCGTAGTCAAATTTGTCTTTCATCAGAGTGTCTTCCTATAATGAGTTGGGTGGAGTACGATATCCTTCGGGATCACAATCTCCGTATATCATTCTGACGTCTGATCTTGGTACATATCTGGGACTTTGCTTTTGAGAGCAGAATGGAACGTACATTTCTCCCTGAGATATGTAACCTTTATTGTTGAGATAAGACTTCCACTCTTCCTCGGTATCAGAAGAGTTGTTCCCATCGATGGTGTGGACTTCTTGAGATACTGGGTGGAGGAAGCCTCCGCTGTGGAAGAAATTCTGAATGGGATGAAAAATTCCATCCTTCTTCGTAGTCTGGGTACAGGTCAGAGAGAAACCAAGACCTTTTCTTGTCTTGTTATCAGTAGGAATTACAATCTGTCTTCATCCTTTTATGTCACTACTCCCTATTACTTTGAGAGCGTCCTTGTATGAGGAAATCGATGTTCCTTTTTCGGGGTGATTCTCATTGCTCACCGAGAGTGCTTGAAATTGAGTTCCAATAATCTCCTCTAGTTCTACACAGGAGAATGATGATAAGTTGCTCACGATTAAAGCTTGCTCTCCGCATACCGTGACTAATTTGTCGTTCTTGATGAACTTTGGCTTCTGGTGAAGTGCCGAATTGACTGCCTCGGCTTCGTGTATCCAAGGTCTTCCTAATAAACAGATGTATGCTGCTCAGATGTCCATGACCTAGAAAGTGACTTAGAAAGAGTGAGGACTGATGGTTATGGAAGATCGACTTTGCCGATAACTATTTTCCTGGACCCGTCAAAGGCTTTGACGATGATCTCACTGCCTCTCATCTGAGTACCTTGAAAAGATAGTCGAACCAAAGTTGACCTTGGTATGACGTTCAAGGATGAACCTGTGTCTACCAGTACGCTGGCTAAAGCATTGTCAATTGACTATGATATTGAGTGCCATGTTATGGTTCTTGCCTTCCTCTGGAAGTTCATCATCGCTGAATCCAAAGTTGTTGCAGGGAGTGATGTTGGAGATAATCCTGTCAAATTGACCCACGGTCACATCTTATTCTACAAAGGTCTGTTCTAAGACCTTCTGTAGGGCTTCTGATCTAAGCAGCAAAAATTGTAACACCCATATATATTAACATACATTAAAGCATATATATTATACTTGAATCCAAGTTTTGGTGTTGAAATACCATAAGTTCCTAGTTAACACATTGTATACATTATATGCCCAAAATACAAAGGAACTAAAACTATGGCATAATGTATACAAGATGTTCCAAATCACTAAGAACCAGATCAAGACAATGATCTCAAAATAAATCTCAACAACGGAAGCCATGCCATCCCAAAAAGCCAAGATATGTAAGGATAATCCAACGACTTTATCCTTACCCTTCACGAAACCTGAAGTACCTGTAATATAATCAACAACATGGGGTGAGATATTAAATCTCAGTGAGTTCCCTATGTTATAGATTCTCTCGGCTTTACAAGGTTCTATCATCCTAACTCAAGTCAAAAGGGAAGGGAAGTGACCTTGAGTTCAAAATCCCACACTATAAGGAAACATGTTTATGAGTCCGTTAACTCAAAAATTATCACTTATCGACAACCTTATCAAGGTATCCCTTTTTCCATTCCTCTTCTATGTCTAGAAGTCGGAACGAGTCATGGATCCTCGTAGATTACTTGATGGATTCGGAACTAAGGGACACAATATCACCTTAATTCGTCACTTCACACGGTTCGTACACCGTCACAAGTCTCTTTACCTTATAGGTTCCATTCGTACTATAATCGGGAATCAAACCTACCAAGTAATCGTGCATTCATTCCAGAGGAGCTCGTTACTCATGGAACGACACATATTGGGGAAATGGTTCCGATTATGTGATTTCACATACAACCGTGATTGTATTCAACAATTCTAGGCCACACTTGCCTTAAGGACTCATTTGCATTTTCTCAATATTACAATGTTTTACACATGTTCCATACTAGTGTCTAATTCTTTTCTAGACCATTCATAATTTCCTAGTCACACTACTAGGTTCCACTATAGTTTTATGTTAAGATTTTCCTCACTCTTCCTATACCATATTTTAAACATGCATACTCTCTCAATGATGCTTAACAACAATAGATTAGATAAAGCATAATACAATTGTGTAATAAAATTACATAAAATAATTCAATCACAAAGTTACACAATTCTTGGGTTCCCTCCGATTTATTTAATCGGGTATCGAAATTGATATTTTTCTGTTTTATCATGTAGGATATTTTCATAGCTTTCCAACGACTATCACTGTGCCTCGATCAGAATTACGATCCAAAAGATATAAATTTTTAAACATTTTTCAAAATCATAACAGTGGTAACCGTTTACCTCAAAGTGAGTAACCGGTTACTTAAGCTGCACTGTTCAAAACAAAATCAAAATGGGAGTTAGAGACACATTTTGGTAACCGGTTACCTCAAAGTGAGTAACTGGTTACTTCATTCATTTTTCACGCAGGACATCTAATTTTCCTGCATGTAACCGATTACTTCAAAGTGAGTAACCAGTTACCACTTAACCAGAAGCATAAAAACCTATTTTTAATGGTGTAAACTCAAACCAAAACCAATCAAAACATGATTCATCATAATAACAAGTATTATTCAGCAATTTCTCACACAACCCAATCGTGTTATGCATTCTATTCCATGTTTTAACCATAGAAACAACATTTAAGACATTAAATCAAAATCCACCATTTTCATTCCAAGTTCTAACCTAAGTTTCTACACTTAGGGTTCTAACTAGAACTCACCTATGATTAAGATGAAGAAGATGAAGAAGATGTTAGAATGATTTGATGAAGAAGAGATGATGATCCAAGCTCTTTGCTCATCCTCTAGGTTTCTCCTCTTTCTCCCCTTTCCTCTTCCTTCTCTCTATCTCTCTCCAACTTTGTTTCTATTTTTGAAACAAGTGTGGAAAATGAAATGATATAGAGAAATTTCAATTAGCTAGGAACACTACTAAATGTCCAAATATCTCTATAGCACCAAATGCTAACACCTTAGAGTCAGATAATATTAGTTTGATCTGATCTGAGCTCATCGGTTGCTCAAATGATCTTTGCAGATAATTTCTCAGAGTACACCAGAACCCATTTGATCAAAACTAATATTATCCAGAGCAAAATAAAATATGGGGTATTACATCCTCCCCTCCTTAAATTGAAATTCGTCCACGAATTTAAAGATTACCTCAAAAGATGAGGTTAAGCATCCCGCATCTCCGATTCGAGTTCCCAAGTTGCATCACCCGGATGCGTCTCATCCCACTGAACCTTCACAAGAGGAATCTCTTTATTCCTTAGTACCTTAGTTTCTCTTCCTGTGATACGGCTTGGTTGAGGTTCAAAAGTCAAATATGCTTCTATCTCAATTGTATCTGGTAGAATTTGCTGAAGAGGATCTGGAACAAACTTCCGGAGTTGAGACACATGAAAAACATCATGCATCTCTGACAGAGAAGGCGGTAAGGCTAATCTGTAAGCTACTTCACCAATCCTTTCTAATATTTGATACGGTCCCACGTATCTCGGACTTAAATTCTATGACTTAAACGGTCATTTCAACCTCAATCTCAGAGTAACCTTCAAAAACACGTGATCACCTTCATCGAACTCTAAAGGTCTCCTACGGTTATCCGCATAACTCTTCTGACGATCTTGTGCTTGTTTAACTTTGTCACAGATCATCTTAATCTTTTCTATGGTCTCTTGAATAATCTCGGTTCCCAAAATTCTATCTTCGCCAACTTCCGCCCAACACAAAGGCTTCCTACTCTTCCTTCCATATAATGCCTCATAAGGAGCCATACCAATGCTCGCATGATAACTATTATTGTACGAAAACTCAATCAACGGTAAAAGTTCTATCCAATTTCCTCCACTTCCAAGTACACAAGCCCTTAACATATCTTTCATCATTTGTATCGTCCATTCCGTCTGACCATCCGTTTGAGGATGATTCGACGTGCTAAAACTCAACTTTTTTCCCATAGCTTGTTGAAAAGCTCTCCAAAATCTTGAAGTAAACTTTGGATCTCCGTTGGACACAATACTAGAGGGAATACCATGTAACCTCACAATTTCCGAAATGAACAACCTTGCAAGATGACTTGTCTAGTAAGTAGTTGTCACGACTTAGAAATGCGTAGATTTCGTCAACCGATCCACAATCACCCAAATAGAATCTTTACCACCTTGTGCACGGGATAATCCGACTACAAAGTCCATAGAAATACTATCCCACTTCCATACCGGAATTTCTAATGGTTGTAATAAGCCACCGGTCTTTGGTGTTCAATCTTTATTTGTTGGCATACCGTACACTTCGATACATACACCACAATATCTTTTTTCATACCGGACCACCAATAGTCCCTCTTTAAGTCTTGATACATTTTTGAAGAACCAAGATGTATAGTAAAAGCACCTTTATGCGCTTCCTCCAAAGTCCTTATTTTCAACACCGCATCATCCGGAACGTAAATCCTTTGGTTAAACAAAATGATTTTGTCGGTAGCTCGCACGAAACCCAGTTGAACTAACACTTCTTGTAACTTCTCATCCAACACTTGCCCTTGTTGAATTTCCACTCTAAGAATAGAAGTAACATTCAAGTTTCCCATAATCACACCATTAGGAGTCCAAATAAATTGAAGATTAAGATCTCGAAACTTTTCCAATAAGGCATACTCTAGCATCATCAACTCGGCATTATGCAACACTTTTTGGCTTAATGCATTCGCCACTTTATTCGCTTTACCCGGATGGTACATTAGTTCCAAGTCATAATCCTTTAAATACTCCATCCATCTCCTTTGACGCATGTTCAACTCTTTTTGGTCAAATAGATACTTCAAACTCTTGTGGTCGCTAAACATCTCAAAACATACTCCATACAAATAATGACGCCACACTTTCAGTGTAAAGACAACGGTCGCCAATTCCAAATCATGAGTTGGATAATTCTTCTCGCGAACTTTTAATTGTCGAGAAGCATAAGCAACCACGTGACTATCTTGCATTAAGACACCTCCTAATCCCATCTTTGATGCTTCACAAAATACCTCATATGACTTGCTAGGATCAGGAATGATCAAAACAGGAGCAGTTGTCAATCTTTCCTTCAAACTCATAAAACTTTATTCACAAGCCGAATCCCACTCATAAGGACAATCCTTTCGAGTAAGTTTGGTTATTGGTAAGGCCAATTGTGAAAAGCCTTTGATAAACCTTCTATAATAACCTTCCAGTCCCAAGAAACTTCTAACTTCGGAAACATTCTTCGGTCTTTCGCAATTAATCACCGCTTCAACTTTTGATGGATCTACCACCACACCTCCTTGAGATATGACATGACCAAGAAAACTAACCTCCGACATCCAAAACTCACACTTGCTTAGCTTGGCAAAAAGTTGTCTCTCTTGTAAGATCGATAAAACGATTCTTAAATGCTCTTCGTGCTCTTGAGAAGTACGAGAATAAATAAGAATGTCATCAATGAAGATCACTACAAATTAGTCCAAGTAAGCTTGAAATATCTGATTCATGTAATCCATAAAAAATACCAGAGCATTTGTCAGACCGAAAGGCAATACTAAGAATTCATAATGGCCATAACGAGTTCTAAATGCGGTCTTCGATACATCCAAACTCTTCACACGGATTTGATGATAACCCGACCGTAAATAAATCTTCAAGAACACACAGGCTCCTTTCAATTAATCTAACAGATCGTCTATCCTGGGTAATGGGTACTTGTTCTTGATGGTGACTTTATTCAGCTGTCGGTAATCAATACATAACCGCATTCCACCATCCTTCTTCTTTACTAGTAACACCGGAGCTCCCCAGGGCGAAACACTAGGTCGGACAAAATGCTTAGCCATTAACTCTTCCAATTGATCCTTCAATTCTCTTAATTCAAGTGGTGTCATCCAATACGGAGAAACGAATATATGAGTCGTTCCTGGTATCAGGTCAATAGAGAATTCCACTTCCCTCTCCGGAGGAAGAGAAGTGAGATCCTCGGGGAAAACTTCAGAAAACTCACAGACTACAGGAATATTCAGAACTTGAAGGTCGCTACTCTCCTCCTTAGTGAAAACCAAAAGAACAGATTTTTCCTTCTCAAACAAGAAATTTATCATTCCAACCGTACCTTCTAAAATAGTAGTTAACACATCTTTCAGAGTAGTTTCAACATATGGAATGATGATTAACTTTTCTTCACAACCAATAAATACCGAATTAGCCGAAAGCCAATCCATTCCCAAAACAACATATACTTTCTTAAGTGGCAAACAAATAAGATCAATCTGAAAAACTCTTCCATCCACAGATAAAACACAATTTTCACACATTAAAGGTGTTTCAACCATCTCATCCATGGCAGTAGTAACCACCATGGGTGGAGACAACGAAATAGCTTGCAACCCAAGTCGCTTCATACATTGCATTGACACAAAAGAGTATGTTGCTCCACAATCAAATAATACAAAACAAGGATTTCCATTAACGAAACATGTACCAAAAATCAAAGAGTTATCACCCTTTACTTTCTTCGCATCCAATGTATAAACTCGACCGGTGCTCCTTTCTTGCGTTTGATTCCTATTCTGAGGACAATCTTTTGCCATATGACCCACTTTATGACAACGATGACACTCCGATCCTTCAAAGTGACATCTACCAAAATGCATCTTACCATAAGTACAACACACAGGAGGTGCACTTGCTCTAGAATTCTGAACCTGTTTTCCTTTGAAAGCTTGTTTTCTAAGCATAAACTGTTGATTTGATCTCCCACAATCATTCTAATTTGACCTACTCAAATCCCCCTCTGCTTGAACTTTCTTCAAACTGTTCTCAGCCACATAACATTGCCTTAGCAATTCAGCATAAGTAGTGAATTCTCTTTGGGACACACTGTGAGAAATCTCAGCTTTCAATCCAAAAAGATATTGGTCAATCTTCCATTTTTCATCCGGGGCATACATGACCTACCTAGAGTAAGCAGCCATGATCTCAAACTTTTCAGCATAAGCAGCCAGAGTCAAAGAACCTTGCCTCAACTGTTGGAAATCGAACTCTTTTTGGGTCCTCATGGAACTAGGGAAATAATTCTCCATAAAAATAATCTTAAAATGCTCCCAGACCTTAGGCACATCTTGGATAGTCATTAAAGCTGAAGCACTCTACCACCACCTCATAGAAGGACCATTCAAAGAGTGAGAAGCAAACCCCATTTTGTTCTCTTCACTACACTGAACTATCAGAAAGATTCTCTCCATACCAGCCACCCATTCATGAGCTTTCACAGGATCTAATCCGCTACGAAATTCTGGAGGATTCATGTGGATGAAATCCCAAAAACTCCAACCTACAACATCTGGAATAACTACTGGAGGATGAAGACCCCCATTCATCTGTATACCATCTGCTGCATGAATTGGTTCTGCTGTTGTTGCATCTGTTGTAAAAACTGGGGCCATGGGACATATTCCTCACCGCCTGGTGAATTCTTCCCCGCAGGAGTGGTTCAGGGTCTACCACAGTTGCTTCTGCATTCGTCAGCCATGTTCCTAAACGTCATACAGATAGGATTAAGTTGATCAGGCTCAATGCCATAAATATAACACTTAAGACCAATGGCGACACAACGCATATGAAACGGAAAGAAATACTTATACTATTTCATGGCTAGGTCGAGGATACGACCTGCTCTGATACCAACTGTAACACCCATATATAATAACATACATCAAAGCATATATATTATACATGAATCCAAGTTTTGGTATTGAAATACCATAAGTTCCTAGTTAACACATTGTATAAATTATATGCCCAAAATACAAAGGAACTAAAACTATGGCATAATGTATACAAGATGTTCCAAAGCGCTAAGAACTATATCAAAACTATTATGTCAAAATAAATCTCCACAACAGAAGCCATGCCATCCCGAAAAGCCAAGATATGTAAGGATAATCAAACGACTTTATCCATACCCTTCGCGGAACCTGAAGTCCTTGTAATATAATCAACAACATGGGGTGAGATATTAAATCTCAGTGAGTTCCCTATCATATAGATTCTCTCGGCTTTACAAGGTTCTATCATCCTAACTCAAATCAAAAGGGAAGGGAAGTGACCTTGAGTTCAAAATCCCACACTATATGGAAACATGTTTATGAATCCGTTAGCTCAAAAATTATCACTTATCGAGAACCTTATCAAGGCATCCCTTTTTCCCATCCTCTTCTACGTCTAGAAGTCGGAATGAGTCATGGATCCTTGTAGATTACTTGGCATACGAGATGGATTCAGAACTAAGGGACACATTATCACCTTAATTCGTCACTTCACACGGTCCGTACACCGTCACAACTCTCTTTACCTTATAGGTTCCATTCGTACTATAATAGGGAATCAAACCTACCAAGTAATCGTGCATTCATTCCAGAGGAGCTCGTTACTCATTGAACGATACATATTGGGGAAATGGTTACGATTACGTGATTTCACATACAACTGTGATTGTATTCAACAATTCTAGGCCACACTTGCCTTAAGGCCTCATTTGCCTTTTCTCAATATTACAATGGTTTACACATGTTTCATACTAGTGTCTTATTTTTCTAGACCATTCATAATTTCCTAGTCACACTACTAGGTTCCACTATAGTTTTATGTTAAGATTTTCCTCACTCTTCCTATACTATATTTTAAACATGCATACTCTCTCAATCAAGCTTAACAACAATAGATTAGATAAAGCATAATACAATTGTGTAATAAAATTACATATAATAATTCAATCACAAAGTTACACAATTCTTGGGTTCCCTCCGATTTATTTAATCGGGTATTGAAAATGATTTTTTCCTTTTTATCACGTAGGATATTTTCATAGCTTTCCAATGACTATCACTGTGCCTCGATCGGAATTACGATCCAAAAGATATCAATTTTTAAACATTTTTCAAAAATCATAACAGTGGTAACCGGTTACCTCAAAGTGAGTAACCGGATACTGAAGCTGCACTGTTCAAAACAGAATCAAAATTAGAGTTAGAGACACATTTTAGTAACCGGTTACCTCAAAGAGAGTAACCGGTTACTTCGTTCATTTTTCACGCAGGACCTCTAATTTTCCTGCATGTAACCGGTTACTTCAAAGTGAGTAACCGGTTACCCCTGAACCAGAAGCATAAAAATCTATTTTTAATGGTGTAAACTCAAACCAAAACCAGTCAAAACATGATTCGTCATAATAACAAGTATTATTCAGCAATTTCTCACACAACTCAATCATGTTATGCATTCTATTCCATGTTTTAACTTATAGAAACAACATTTAACACATTAAAACAAAATCCACCATTTTCATTCAAAGTTCTAACCTAAGTTTCTACACTTAGGGTTCTAACTAGAACTCACCCATGATTAAGATGAAGAAGATGAAGAAGATGTTGCAATGATTTGATGAAGAAGAGATGATGATCCATACTCTTCGCTCTTCCTCTAGGTTTCTCCTTTTTCTCCCCTTTCCTCTTCCTTTTCTCTATCTCTTTCCAACTTTGTTTCTATTTTTGAAACAAGTGTGGAAAATGAAATGATATAGAGAAATTTCAATTAGCTAGGAACACTACTAAATGTCCAAATATCTCTATAGCACCAAATGCTAACACCTCAGAGTCAGATAATATTAATTTGATCTGACTTGAGCTCATCGGTTGCTTAAATTATCTTTGCAGATAATTTCTCAGAGTACACCGGAACCCAGTTGATCAAAACTAATATTATCCAGAGCAAAATAAAATACGGGGTATTACAGAGATAGTACAGAAATTCGAGACGGAGTTTGCAACAATTGATTCATAATGTTGTACTCGTTTTTCTGAATGAGCTTCAACATTTCATCGTTGTTCTTCACAGGTTCCGCATTGCTGGATTGAATGACTTGTTGATTAGGAATTTCTGTTTGAGGTTCCTTTTCTTTGGTAGGTTCTCCAACTACTCTGTTGAAGACCCGACCGCTCCGGGTAACTCGGCTGATGTCGGCAATGTTCACAACGGAGGGTAATGGGATTTATTTTCCCTCTTCTATGGTAGTCGCAACGTACTTGTATGGAATAGCCTTTTCTGACTTGTATGGCATCAGACCTAGTAAGTAGACGACCACATGGGCTTTTTAGGACTTTTGACTGTCGTAGGCAACCTCGATCAGCTCTAAGTTTGGGATTTTCCTACTATTAAGAGAGATTTTTGACTCATTGAGCAGAGGAATTATGGCGCAAACATCCTTGGTTATTTTGTGATTGGAGACTATGACAGTGCTTTTGTCTAGTAATCTTGTATCATGTTGATTGATTTAGAATTCAAACATGGTTGAATTTCCTTTCGGTATAACTGATGCTGGAGAGCTGCTCGTACGAGATAGCATCCTTGGTTATTTTCAAGGCATATTCCATAGCGTTCATAATTGTGAGGTGGTACCCGACCATATCCGCTTTGTATGCAGTGCATCCTTACCAGATTCGTTTCCAATAAGCAGACATCACAACTTTGATCTCTATCAGGATTTCCATCAGCCATGCTAACTTGTTGCGTGTCTTCATCTTGGTAGATCGGAAGCCACCAGTGGTCCAATAGATGTTGAAGAGTTCTTTGTACAAGCGCACAACCTTGGTCGTTTTCTGAGCATTCTTTGCAATCTTGATAATCGTGCGAGGCCAAAAAACCAAGTCTGACCTGCTTGGCATGCAATTTCACTAGACTGGTATTCATTAAGCGGATGTTAAAGATCTAAAACATGTTAACCTAATGATCATTACTTTCACAGTAGTCTTGGATCCATCCGAGATCCATTTGACACTGGAGGGTCTATTGTACAAAAGAGCATCCCTGATTGTCTTTCGAGCAGATTGGGCAAGCGTTGTAATCGTGTCGCGAAAAATTGTAATACTGACTTTGTCTTGAATGCATTGCCACTAGATTGACGTTCATTACACGAATGCCATGGTGTCATACCCCAAATTTTGACCACCAAGATTTCCCATCATTGTGCAAATCATAACCACAATATGGATGTACCTTTAGGCCTCATTAATCTCCTCAAGGATTGTTGAGCTTTCACTACAACCAAGAATTAGGGTTTCAAGCCCTCTCAGAGCACTTAGACAAAGGATCAATCAAGGAATAACATGATCTTCAACTTGTCTAACCTCTCAAACACCTATAAAGGGTCAAGAGGACTCCCACATCAAGAATCAAGCACAAGGTTGCAACATTCTAAGTGGATCAAGCCTCAAGATCGACAGTGTCACCAAATTAGGGTTTTGATCGACCAAGGCCTCCAGATAGATATTTGCATCTGGGCATGAGCCAATGTTTCAAAGAACAACCCAAGATACTCCAAGGGACCTCATGGACCCAATCATCAGGTGAATTTAATCTCAGGGGATGCATTTACGAAAAATCAGGAATTAGGGTTTCTTGACCTAATTCACCCCCAAGTTGACTTTTGAGACAAAGCCTGAGCTAAGACCTCAAGACATGATTTGAGGGCCTCAAATACACCACATTGATCCATTTACAACAATGGATTGATCCAAGAAGTTTGATTCACAAGTTTCAATTTCATCTGGACCACAATTAGGGTTTTGAAGAAAAAGTCAACTGTATCTTTGACTTTTGACCAGGACATGCTCCCAAACCTTGGGACATAATTCAATACACCCTATAACACCTATGGAATCCATCCATTAGGTTTGATTTAGGCCAAGGACTTGATTTCACAAAGGATCTCACAGTTTGGATTTCATCCGATAAAAAGTCAACTGTGCACAAAATCAAGTTTGACTTTTTGAAATTTTTCACAAATATGGTTCCCCTAAGTCAAAAATAAAGTTAATGTATGGAATTGATCATTATTAATTAAGAAAAATCAAGAAAAGTTAGGTTTCTTGCAAAAGGGGCAACCATAAGAAACCAAAATTTTTCTAAGTTATGGAACAAAAGTGGTGTTGGTACCAACTTCCAAGGACCATAACTTCTGATCCAAGCAACCATTTTGGGTGATCCAAAGCTGGATTTGTAGGTCTTGCTACACTCTACAAAAGCTTTAACTACCTCAGACTCCAATCCTTCATGGATTTTGAGTTATGGATTGATCAAAATCACAAAAAACATGAAAATGACACTTTTTCCAACACTTAGTGAAAATCTGCCTAAGTTACCAGCCTTGAACATCAATGTTCATGGGGTTTTTTAAGTTGGATCCAAATAGTTTCAAAACAAACTATGATCACACATGTTTTGTATCATATGAGGGCTTTCTAAAAAGCACAAGAGCCTCTCATAACTCAACCTGAGCAGGGAGATATGATCCCCTCAAAATCACTATTTCCAACAGCCTTGTACAAGGCAGATTTTGTGCATTTGCTCGATTTGGAAAAATTGGACAACTCCAAGCCTTGTCATCCACTTGGACACATCAGAGGATAAAACAAAAGGAGAATGATCTGATCCCCAAGCCTTCAAAGTCCAAAAATCTACACATAGCCATAACAATGGATGCACGAAGGTGGCTTGGACTAACACATTCCTAACTGAATAAGACAAGAATCAGAACTGAATCAAAGAACCATAGGCATGTGCCCTAACCTCAAGTTAATGGCTATAGGAGACTAAAGATTCCCTTGGATCAACATTGGCCAAAGGCCTATACCAGCTGCCATTCACTATTGCTTGCAAAAAAAACTTGCTCAACTATAAATAGAGCTCATTTGTGCTCAGTTTGAGTACACATAAGCACTACAACTGATGCTTTCCTCAAAATCTCTCTCTTTAGGCCAAAATACATTCTTTTGCAAGTCATCTTCGAGTTTTTGAGTTAGAGAGCAATTCCACAACAAATCATGATCCAAACACATCCAATATGTTATATCTAAGCTGTCCAAACACTTATTTGTGACCTGAAACACCAAAATCAGAAAATCCACTTCCAAAACCTCAAAATTGGACTTTTCTGCATTTTCCATGCCATGTCTTGTTTCAGTCACTTCCAAAACCAAACAAGGCCTCAAACACGCTCCAAATATCATCCTCAAACTGCCCCAATTGGTTTCCCTCATCTGGAACACCATTTGAGAGAGTTGCCATATTGGTCACTTTTGCCCTTTTTGCAAGAAAGAGCTAAAACTTGTTCTTGAGGATTCCAGCTGGTTTTGATCATCGTAAAAGCTTCTAAGGGATCAATCAAGAGTGTCTAAAGCATTGGATTACTTCTGGCATAAGGATATTGGCAGTTAGCACAAGAAGCTCCAAGAGGTAAGTGCATCACAACTTGAACTCTTTGAATTATGCATTCCTTTGATGTACATTGATCATAAACATCTCATACATGTTGTATATGTTGTGTTTGAACCAATTTGCCCTGCTATTGTTGACTGGGTAGTGAGATAGCATAAAACATGCAAATCTAGGCCTATTTTGAAACCACTATTGGGTTTTAAAATAGAGACACTTTTTGAAAATTCCAAAAGCACCATTGGATTCCTCATGAAATTCTAGGCCAGATGCACCTAAATTTTGTCTAAATCCATGGAGAAATGAGAAAGTTAGAGGCTTCACGTAAATTGCCAAAACTTGCCTTGCCTTGGCCTTGGCCAAGCCTGAAAACAAGGCACCCATATATGCACATGGGGTGGTTTTGATACACGGATGTATCACCACCTCAGTGGTAGCGCGCATGTGTGTTTGTGTATGAGGTCGTGGGTTCAAACCCCACCCAAACCTTTTTTACTACTCTCTCATTTTTGCTATTTTTTTTTCAATATTTTCATGTTTTTGTTAATTAATTCAAAAATTAATTTCTCTCTCAATTTTAATTATTTTTTATTGATTATTTTTTTGAAAATTCACAAAAATATTAAAATATTATATTCCATGAAAACTTTACAAAAATATTATTTATTTCATATATTTGATATATTTGTAAAGAATTATATTTTTATTTATTTGTAAACATTAAAAATATTTCTTTCTCTTGGTTTTGCAAAATTCAAATGATTTTTAAATCATCCCATGAATGAAACATGATTTTCCAAATATAAATCCAAGATCATAACCTTTTTTCACATGTTTGATTATTTTATTTGAATTAAAATACATTTTAAATCAAAAAATTAGGGCTTTGATCATTACCACCTTAACAAATCTTTTCAAACATTTTTGGGCCTCTTGATAGAGTGTAAGTCCCACCCCTTTGTAAATATAAACCTTTTTGAGCCTCAGTCATTGTATAAGTCCCACTGCGATTTTAAAATCTCGACGCGATCGTCGCCTTTTAAACAAAAAAAACATTTGTGCCTACCCTTTTGTTATAAGTCCCATTTCTTTTATTTTTCAAACACATTGGGCCTCTATTAGAGTGTAAGACCCAATCCCCTTTCGACTAAAACCTATTTGGCCTCAATCATTGTATAAGACCCACTGTGTTTTCAAAAAATCATCGGCGCGATCGTCGCCTTTTCAGCAAATTAATTTGGGCCTCTCCTAGAGTTGTAAGCCCCATCACTTGTACAAAAATAAAATTTGGGCCTCTCCTTGAGTTGTAATACCCACCCTCTTTGTAAATACAACGGTGCGATCACTGTTATTTCTGGGCCTCTCCTTGAGTGTAAGCCCCGATCTTCTTTTCAAAAATAACTTCACTTTTGATTTAGGTTCAAATCCATAGTTGTTATCAAAACTTTCTTTAATTTCTTGAACAGCTAACCATACAGCTGTTACAATGGAAGCTTGCTCGCCTGTAAGTTTTTATCAGCTTTCTTTACATGCTTTCATATATATATATATATATATATATATGTCTGTATTGGTGGAAGCTTGCTCACCTATAAGTCCTTCTTTCATATCCTTTAAAATACTTGTCATATATCAACTGTATATATACTTGTATATATGCTAAGAGTTTTCCCCGACAACTAAGTCTAGAATTAGGTAAAGCCAGTTGGTCACTCTTAAATACAGTCAAAACTAGTTCCCCATAGGAGTTTCCAGATACAGTCTTGCCTTCTCTTGGGCTTAAACAACATGGAACAAAGAGAAAGGCATTATTCCCGATGAAACTTTTCTCAGACTGTCACTATAAGAAATTGTCAAATAAGTTCATTTCCCCAGAGAGGATTAATTCCCGGTGAAACCTTTCTTGAATTTCTTCAAACCCTAGAACTGTTCACTAAAGAAAAGATTATTCCCGGTGAAACTTTTCTTGAACTCTTCTTAAGTTTCGACCCACAGGCTTCCTAAAAGCATCCCCGCCCCCTCTTGGGATTTGTACAAAGACCCTCCAGCTTCTTAGAAGTTCTCATGCCTTCTCTTGGACTTAATACAAGGACCCTGAAGACCTCTTAAAGGTATAAGACAGAACTTAGTCATCCTTTGTTAGAGCAGTCTTTCCAAAGAGTCAAAACCTCTGACCAATTTTAGGGTTGATTCTCATCCCTTAAAACACCAGCCTCCTCTTGGGCATCATACAAAGATAAACTCTTCCATACCAGTAGACTTGGACAGTCTAATCTCCTCTTAGATCTCAAAGACATTCTCAAGTTCCCTACAAACCTAGGAAGAAACCCTGGTCATTTAACCAATCTCTAGTAGAGTTGAAACCTCTATAGGTTTTCAAAACTTAATTTTTAAACTCTCACTTTAAATTTCCCCAGCTAGGGTCAGCTTATCATCAGAACCTCAAGGCATCTGATACCTCAACTCTTCTGTAATCCTCAGCAGAAGCCAACCTCCTCTTAGGCTTTGTATAATGATTTTCCTCAGTAGAGTTAGCCTCAAAAGCACCCTTTTGTTGAGTCCACCTTCTTAATAAAATCACTCTCTTGTTGAGTTAATCTTTTTCAGCCTCATTCTTGGACTTTGTACAAGACAAACAAAGTACTCTCTTGTTGAGTCAATAACCTTTCATACTCTCTTGTTGAGTCAATGGTAAAAAATAAAAGCACTTTCTTGTTGAGTCAATTACCTTAAGGCACTCTCTTGTTGAGTCGACCTTTCTCATCCTCCTCTTAGGCTTTGTATAATGGTATTCCCCAGCTGAATTAGCTTCAAATGGACTCTCTTGTTGAGTGAATCACCTTTCCATACTCTCTTATTGAGGTGGTACAAAAGTACTCTCTTGTTGAGTCGGTCATTCTTTTAGCCTCAATATTGGGCTTTGTACAAGACATATATAAACTTTCTCCAACAAAGTCAAAATCTTCATAACCTTCTCTTAAGCTCTGGATAAATATCTTCCTCAGCAAAGTCAATTCCTCCCAGCCTTCTTTTGGGCGTTGAAAAATAATATCCCTAAGGAGAATCAATCTTCTTTTCAGCCTCCTCTTAGGCTTTGTATAATGATTTTACCTAGTAAGTTCAGCCTCAATCTTGGGCTTTGTACAAGAGACCTAAAAATCCTCAGCTGAGTCAGTCAACTACCTTTCTATCCTCAATCTTGGGCTTTGTACAAGACAGATAAAGATTTCTTTCCCACAGAGTCAGTTTCTTTTTCAGCCTCAATTTTGGGCTTTGTACAAGACACCAAATAAAACACTCTCTTGTTGAGTCAGTCTCATTTCAACCTCAATCTTGGGCTTTATACAAGACACCATATAAAATCTCCCTAAGCAGAGTTAATTCTCTTTTCAGTCTCCTCTTAGGATTTGTATAATGATTTTCGTCACTAGAGTTAGCCTCAATCTTGGGCTTTGTACAAAACGAATCATACTCTCCAGCTGAGTCAATCCTTTTTTTAGCCTCAATCTTCGGCTTTGTACAAGACAGATAAAACCTCTCACCAGTAGAGTCAGTTTCCCCCTTTAGCCTCAATCTTGGACTTTGTACAATACACATACAAATATTCCCCAGTGGAATCAAAAGTTCTCTTTTAGCCTCAATTTTGGGCTTTGTACAAGACAGAAAAAATATTTCTCTGAAAAAGTCAAATTTCAGCCTCCTGTTAGGCTTTGTATAATGATATCCTCAAAAGAGTCAGTCTCTTTTTAGCCTCAATCTTAAGACATATATAAACACTCTCTTGTTGAGTCAGTCTTTTCCAGCCTCCTCTTAGGCTTTGTATAAAGACTTCCCCAGTGGAGTCAATCAATCTCTTAGCTTCAACCTTGGGCTTTGATCAAGGCACACAAAAATCAACATCCCCTCAGAGGAAATCAAAATCTCTCTGCAGGAAGACATTTCTCTGTGTTATCACACATCAAAACAAACAAATTAAACAAACCCTAATCCCAGATAACTGCTATAAGTGGCACACTTGTTGATTCAAAAATCCAAGCTGTCGTCCATCTCTTATCCTGGTAAAAATCCTCTTTTTCATCTAATTGCTGTAAGCGGCAAGCCTCTGGATTATTTACATCCACGCCACTGTCCCTCTCTTAGCATGAAAGACTCCTAAGAAAAAATGGCATTGCTCTACACTGAGTTAAAGTTTTCTCCTTCAGGACAAATCCCTCATAAAGGAAATTATGGCATTATTGGATTTACATATCCCAGTTAAAGTAATTCTCCTTTTATAATCAGTCACCCAATAGTTGTGATAAACAGACGAGATATCTCCCTTTAGAGACGACAAATTCACTCTCAGTCAAACCTTTTAGCTTCAATCTTGGGCTTTGAACAAGACACAAATATAACTTTTAGCTTCAATCGTGGGCTTTGAACAAGACACCAAAACATCATCTTTTCCTCCCATAGAATAGGAGAAACTACGATTGCTCTGATTTCCCCGTTTCTTTAAACGGGAATATGTAGGCATAAGATTGCGAAATCTTAGCGAGCATACCAATCAAAAACTCTAGGTCCAGTACCTTCGCATACTAATCAAACACTCTAGGTCCAGTACCTTCACACCGATCAAAACTGAGGTCCAGTACTTCACCAAAATCATCAAAAACTCTCTCTCTCATATCTCCCAAAGAAGAAACTTTCCCAACCCATCAACAGATAAACACCATCAAGTATAAAAGCAGAACCTAATGCTAACAACATATGGATAACCACATATAGGATGGGTAATTGACAACTCCCTATTGTTAACCTGACCCCGAACTCCCCGAATTTCTTTAAGCGTTTGTTAAGTTAAACACTCGCATGCAAGGTTAGTTTTAGATAGCTTCCCTTTCCCTTCCAGCTTCACGGGATAAATAAGAAATCAGAAAGTAGTACCCCACTCCTACCATTGCGGTGGAGAAACCTAATTGGCAATAAGGTGGTCGCGTCACCGACAAAAATCGCACGCTATAGTGAAATGGCGACTCTGCTGGGGATATTTTATTTTTTCTGTATAGGACTAGGATTATAGTTCCTAAGAGGTCTAGGATGTTAGTTTTAAGAATCATACTATATATATACTGCTTTTCCTACTTGATATCCGTGTTTATTTTTCTGTCAATGGGAATGCGAGTGATGTCGCATGTGGAAAGTTTGAGCGATACCTAAGATAGGTGATGGCATAGACGAGTAGTCGTACAGGGAGTGAATCCCGAATAAGCTATCCCAGTAGACCATCAAATCAGTGGAGATACCCTTTGCGGATTCAATGCTTAACGACTCCGTTGTGAAGACAGATTGTCTCAATGTGGTATCTGTAAAACTGAGGATTTAGTAGATAATAACCATGTGGCCATTTGGTAGTGCCGTATCTATCAGAAATAGTTGACACGCGATACTACACTCAATTGAGATTACCCTAGGATGCTACAGCTCGCTCGGGTGAACCAGATTGTTGTTGTTATCCCTAGGGGGTCAATGATTTTAGGAACTTTTAACCTGTTCTACAGGTACAAAAA
Source organism: Lathyrus tuberosus (assembly GCA_022829125.1). Taxonomy (NCBI): domain Eukaryota; kingdom Viridiplantae; phylum Streptophyta; class Magnoliopsida; order Fabales; family Fabaceae; genus Lathyrus; species Lathyrus tuberosus. The sequence goes on along the minus strand of JALAZF010000552.1, from coordinate 2,108,199 downwards.
TTAACCTGAATACAACCTTTGGGGATGTGTAGAGCCATGACTCCATGCTCGTGACATTGAACCCTTGAACCTATGTTTTTTCAATGTTTTTGTGTGCTGCATTCATGCATTCATCTAAAAAACTCTTAAACGAATAAAAAAAACTTATTTTCTCTTCTCTCTTTTTTCAAATTAGACTAAAACAATGATTACAGATATCAAAGAGAAAGATTGCTTATGGATTTTGGTAGAAGGAAGACGCACAAGTACACCTTCAAGACTCCAAAACTAGAGGATTTAAGGGGGTTGGCAAGGGTGATCACCAACCCTGATGCTTTCAGAGCTAAGTATGGAGGACTGCTGTCTCTATTAAGGGTCCATGTGATTGAAGGGATCCTGTCTGCGCTGATTCAGTTCTACGATCCAGTTTATCACTGTTTCACATTCCCAAATTATTAACTAGCACCAACACTGGAGGAGTACTCTCACCTAACTGATTTACCCATCACTGACCAAGCTCTATTTTCTGGACTTGAAGAAATTCCAAAGGATCAAACCATTGCAAGAGCAATCTATTTGGACGAGTCAGAAGTCAGGACTCACATGACCACTAAGGAAGGAATCCAAGGTTTACCGGCCACGTTTTTGGTAGAGAAAGCCCTATACTTTGCCAGTATAGGGTAACATAACTGCTTTCGAAGATATCTTTGTTATACTCACATACGGGTTGTTCCTTTTTCCCAACATCGATAACTTCGTCGATACCAATGCCATTAAGATATTTTTGATTGGAAACCCTGTACCAACTTTACTCGCAGACGCTTATCATTCTGTACACTTAAGGAATTTGTACAGCGGAGGAATGATCACATGCTGTGTACCCTTGCTTTACAAATGATTCACTTCCCATTTACCCAAGTCTGCTACTTTTTGGGATCATAAGAGTACTCTACGATGGTCACAAAGAATCATGTCTCTTACCAACTCTGACATAGACTGGTACAATCGGATCTATGATGGGATAAGGATCATCGACAAGTGTGGAAACTTCCCTAATGTACCCTTCATAGGAACTAAAGGAGGAATCAACTATCATCCGATTTTAGTTCCTCGTCAACTCGGATACCCGATGAGGCAAATCCCGCATAATGTTCATCTGGAAGGTCTTTTCTTCAAGGAAGGAGAAAATGATAGGGCACTAAAGACGGAAATAGTGCATGCATGGAAACATGTTCACAGGAAAGGAAGAGAGTCTCTAGGAAAACCAGATTATGTCTCTGTGGAAACTTATCTCCATTAGGTACAAACTAGAGCCCACAAGTTGAGGATGTCTTACCCTCGTCAAGAAGTTCTTCCGTTAAAGGAATTTGTCCTTTATTTTATGTCTGATACGAAAAAACTCCAGGTCACTCTCAATAAAGTTCGACGGGAAAAGAAATATCGGAAGAACAAGTATCGTATTCTCAATGTGGAGTGTACCAAAATTCAGCAACTATTAAAAGAAAAGGATGCTCTGATTAAGATATTAGAGCAACATGTTATAGAAAATCAAGAAAACCAAAGAAATTTGCTCGCTCCTTTCACTTGGCAAAGGACTGACAACCCGATAACGGCTAACGAGCCCCGATCAAAGAAAAGGAAAATACCAGAACTAGCACCTTAGCTCTCCTCAGAAAGGACTCAGGATCCATAAGCTTAAACTTTTCCTTTTATAGCACTTTGTAAAATACTGTATTTCCCTTTCTGCAATCTTTCAAATTCAATAAAATGGGGTCCCCCCACTGTATGATATTTGCAATTTATTTGTTGAAGTTTTTTTTATTAAAACAAAAAAAATTAATAAATAATCATTGCATAGCATTCATCATTCTCACATAACACATTCTTCTTACCTTCGAATCTCACGTATGTGTCATGATTCTATAGTCAAACTGTCTCATTCGTACAATACTCGGGCTAATCGACAAAAGAAAATGGACAATCTTAAGGAAGAGAACAGAGAGATGAGAGAAGAAATTGACGCTCTGAAGGAAGATCTGAGAAAACTTCACACTGATATGCAATCTCTGGCAACAGCTCAGAGGAAACAACAAAGAACTGTGATCTCGGAGATCACATCTATGCCCATAGTGGAGACGTATGATCCTCAGTACAACATGCCTAAAGATCATCCCTGGGGCATGCCTATCAACTTTATCCCTACAGGATATATCCCGCCCGTCACGGAAGACCTGGAAACTGCAGCAGGAACCGCTGGGCCTGAAGGTTACAAACTTTGCGAAGGCGAAGATACAAGAGTCATGACAGCAACTCCTGAAGGTTACAAACTTAGGGATAGGGAAGCACCAAGAGTCACCGCCGTAATGACTATACCACAACCAGTGGTACAAACTGTCCCGGAAAGATAAATTCCACAAGTAATTTCTGGTGGAAATGAAGATATGTACGACATAATGAATGAGTTCCAGGATCAATTCTTGGAGATGCAGAAGGAACTCCATGCCATTCGCGGCCAGGATTTATTCGAAAAGGACGCCGAAGACCTTTGTCTAGTCCCCAATGTGAAAATCCCGCACAAATTCAAGGTGCCTGACTTTGAAAAATACAAGGGCAACTCTTGCCCTCAAAGTCATTTGGTGATGTACGCTCGAAAAATGTCAACTCAGACAGAGAATCAACAACTACTGATCCATTACTTTCAAAACAGTTTAACCGGTGCCGCAATTAAATGGTACATGGGTTTAAACTGCACCAAGATCGTCACTTTCAGAGATCTTGGCACTGCCTTTGTTCAGCAGTATAAGTATAACCTGGACATGGCACCAGATAGAGATTAACTCAGAGCCATGTCGCAAAAGGACAAGGAAACTTTTAAGGAATATGCTCAGAGATGGCGTGAAATTTCCGCCCAGATCTGTCCCCCTCTTGAGGAAAAAGAGATGACCAAGATCTTTTTGAAAATCTTGAGCTTATTCTACTACGAACGAATGGTTGCCAGTGCGCCCAGTGACTTCACTGAGATGGTGAACATGGGAGTTCGTCTTGAAGAAGCAGTCCGAGAAGGACGTCTGGTCAAAACTACAGGACCATCAAGCAGTACCAAGAGATACGATAGTGCTTTCCCTAAGAAAAAGAGCAACATATCGGTAATATCTCTCTCAGAAAGCAAAGGCGAAGGTATCAACCAGTAGCAGCGGTAACGCTCGCTATCAACCCTGCGCCAGCTCCAACGTATCAACCTCAGGTTGCTCAAAGCCAATCAAGTCAACAACAGTATCAAAAAAGGACACAACAACCTCTTCAGCAGGCTCATCCCCAGTACAACAGCAATAATCATATCACACGACCACCAGGGTTCGACCCTATACCGATGTTGTACGCAGAACTATTTCCACTACTACTGGTCAAGGGGCACGTCCAAACCAGGTCTCCTGTTACAGTACCAGAAAATTCGCCTTTTTGGTTCAAAGCGGACCAAACATGCCCTTGCCATCCAGGAGGACCGGGGCACAACATTGAAAACTGTCTCAGCTTCAAATCTGATGTACAGAAGCTTGTCAAGAACGGGGTATTATCCTTCAAGGTTTCAAATCCAAATGTTCAGACGAACCCATTGCCTCAACATGAGAAAACTGCTGTAAATTTGATAGAGGAAGACTTTAACCACAGTTATAAAATTCACGATGTACTCCTATTAGGAACTAATCTGGTCAGGATGCATTGCTGACAGAGTGCGTACGGTCATGTACCACCTCACAATTATCACCAGTGTGATGTATGTTCAAAGAATAATCAAGGATGTTCCGTAGTGCAATCAGCTCTACAAGAACATATGGATCTCATATAGATCCAAGATCACCGAATCCGTGAGGTCAATATGGCTCACACAAATCCCAACATTGTTCAGAACCACATAATTCTTCCACGACACGATTACAATTCCTGTCCGATATGCTCAATAAACAATCAGGGATGCTCTTTTGTACAAGAGGCACTCCAGCGTCAAATGGATCTCGGATGGATCTAGGATTACCGTGATAGAAGTAGCCATCAAGTTAATATGATTCAAATCTTTGATATTCTCTTGATGAATAACAATCTAGTGGAATTACATGCTAATAAGTCAGGCTCAGATTTCTGGCTTCACATGATTATCAAGGCTGTAAAGTGTGTCATAAGGATGACCAAGGATATGCACTTGTCCAAAGAACACTTCAACACTTGTTGAACCACTGGTGGCTTCCGATCTACCTGGATGAAGACACACAACAAGTCATCATGACTGATGAGAGTCCTGATAGGTATCAAAGTCAGGATGTCCACTCGATGGAAATAGATCTAGTGAAGTTGCACTTAATACAAAGCGGACGTGGCCCGGTGCCACCACACAACTATGAGCACTGTAGAGTTTGCTCAGAAAATAACCAAGGATGCTATCTCGCACGGTCACCTCTTCAAAATCAGTTGGACTGGAAAAAGATCCGGCCATGTTCAAGTTCTGGTTCAATCAACGTAATGTAAGATTATCTTCCTGATCAAAGCAAAGACGTTGTCTTAATCTCTAATCATGAAAGGACCAAAGACGTATGCGCCATAATCCCCCTACTCCATGAATCAAGAGCTCTTCTTGATAGTAGAAAGATTCTCAACCTCGAACCAATTGAGGTCGGCTACGATGGTCAGAAAAATCAAAAGGCTCCTATGATTATCTATCTGCCAGGACCAATACCGTACAAATCCGATAAGGCTATCCCTTACAAGTACGGTGCAACAACAATTGAAAATATAAAGGAAACTCCATTACCCTCTGTCGTAAACATTACAGACATCAGTTAAGTAACACGGAATGGTCGGGTCTTCAGCAGAGGAGTTGGAGAACCCACCAGAGAAAAGGAACCTGAAACAGAAGTTCCCAATCAACCAGTCGGTCAATCCAGTAATCCCGACCTTTCAAAGAACAATGATGAGATGCTGAAGCTTATCCAGAAGAGCGAGTACAACATTGTATACCAACTATTGCAAACTCCTTCGAGAATCACTGTGCTATCTCTCTTGCTCTGTTCCGAAGTTCACAGAGAATCCTTACAGAAAGTCTTAGAGCAAGCCTTTGTGGAACAAGATGTGACAATAAGACAATTTGACAGCATCATCTCCAACATCACTTCCTGCAACAACTTGGGATTTAGTGATGAAGAACTGCCAGAAGAAGGAAAAAATCACAACATGGCGCTTAACATTTCAGTCAACTACCAAGACGATGCTTTAGCCAGCGTACTGGTCGATACAGGATTAACTCTGAATGTTATGCCAAAATCAACTCTGATTCGACTATCATTTCAAGGATCTCCGATAAAAGGCAGTGAGGTCATCGTCAAAGCCTTTGACGGATCCCGAAAAATAGTTATCGGCGAAGTCGATCTTCCCATAACCATCAGTCCTCACACTTTCCAAGTCACTTTCCAAGTCATGGACATCCGGGCAGCATACAACAGTTTATTAGGAAGACCTTGGATACACGAGGTTGGGGCAGTCACTTTGACACTTCACCAGAAGTTGAAGTTCATCAAGAATAACAAGCTAATCACAGTATGCGGGGAACATGACTAAATCGTAAGCAACTTATCATCGTTTTCCTGTGTAGAACCAGAGGAGGTTGTTGGGACTCAGTTTCAAGCACTTTCGGTGAGCAATGAGAATCAATCAGAAAGAGGGACATTGATTTCCTCCTACAAAGATGTTCTCAAAGTGATCGAGAGTAACAACGCAAAAGGGTGGGGACAACTTGTCATTCCTACTGATAACAGGATAGAGAAAGGCCTTGGTTTTTCCTCAACCTGTACCCAGACTGCTACTAACGATGAAAGTCTTCGTTCCATTCAGGACTTCTTCCAGAGTGGAGGCTTCCTTCACCTAGTGTCTCAAGAAGTACATACAATCAATAAGGGTGATTCATCCGATACAGATGAAGAGTGGAAGTCCTATCTCAACAAGGACGGTTACATGTCTCAGAAACAAACGCATACGCCATTTTCCTATCCCATGCAAAGTCCGAGATATATACCAAGATCAGACGTCAAGATGATGTACGGAGATTGTGATCTGGAAGGATGTCGTACTCCACCTAACTCATTGGAGGAGGACACTCCAATGAAAGACAACTTTGACCATGACTATTATGACCCAATGGATGACTTTCCTATCTGGCAGCCGTACCCAGAAGACTTGGGGCAAAAGAGTCAGCCTAACGATATATATCAGCTGAGCATCATTGAAAAGAATACCTGCGTCCCCACCAAATTGTGGGATCATTACTCAGGACATTCTGAAAATATCCAGCACAACGATGAATTTGCAAAGATTGCAGGACAAGAATTCATCAACTATGCTTTTCCCAAGGTCAACCTCATTGAGAAGGAGGACTCCTCCAGTTCCACGGAAGTATGGGACACCTTAGGACAACCGGGTGGCAAGTACGACTTCTTGGTCAAGTACACCGCTCCTGAAAGCTCTTGTATTAGGCTCGAAGACATCCAACCAACTGGATGGGAAGATCCGCCTGAGAATGAAAACACTGTGCAAGAACCAATAGAAGAGTTCGTCTATAACAACTCTGCCTAGGAGGAAGACTCCAATGATCCTGCTCCGCCAGAAATCAACGTCATTTCTGAGGACAAACCAAGAAAGAAGGTACCAAAATTTGTGATTCACCGAGGAGTTCGCTGCCAATGGGTTGCTGTCGATGTCCCGAAAGTCGTCCATAAGTCTAAGTAATTGCCATCTTTGTTTTAAACTTTCACCCAGCCCAGGTGAAACAAATGTTTTTATAGGGCCCACTTTCTGTAAATGTCCCTCTTCGCTTCGCCCAAAGCGACATAGTTTTGTTTTATAGGGCTGTAGTTTCAAGAATCGACCAAATCATAAATAAATAACGTCATTCTGTAATTTCTGCATTTTATTGCTATTTTCACTTTTCGCTTTTTTTTAGAAAATGGTAATCCTAAAACAACTCAAAAATGAAAACAAGCATTTTTCAGAAAATACACTGCACACACTCTTGCATCCTCTCTATCTCTTCTAAAAATAAATCATCACGTCATGCAGCAATCCCTTCTCCCAACTTTGAATTCCCAGTATTTGAGGCTGAAGAAGAAGAAGACGAAGAAATTCCAGAAGATATCTCCCGATTACTCAGACAAGAGGAAAGGTCCATTGAACCTTACAAAGAGCCGTTGGAAACGATCAACTTGGGTTCAGAAGAAGAGGGGAAAAAAGTCAAGATTGGGGCACTTCTCAGTCCGACTGTCAAAGAAAGTTTGATAAGACTTCTCAAAGAGTTTCCCAATGTATTTGGTTGGTCCTATCAGGACATGCCAGGGTTGGATACCAGCATCGTGGAACATCATTTACCGTTGAAATCAGAATATCCGCCGGTAAAACAAAGACTGAGACAGACTTATCCAGACGTGGCCATCAAAATCAAAGAGGAAGTACAAAAACAGATTGACACGGGTTTCCTCGCCACCTTAGAATATCCTCAATAGTTAGCCAACATAGTACCAGTTTTGAAAAAGGACAGAAAAGTCATAATGTGTGTAAATTTCAGGGATCTGAACAAAGCCTGTCCAAAGGATGACTTTCCCCTACCGCACATAGACATGCTGGTAGACAGTACAACAAAGTTCAAAGTCTTCTCCTTCATGGATGGATTCTCGGGCTATAATCAAATCAAAATGGCACCGAAAGACATGGAGAAAACTTCGTTCATCACCCCATGGGGAACCTTTTATTACAAGGTAACCCCGTTCAGTTTGAAGAACGCTGGGGAAACCTATCAAAGGGCCATAACTACTCTATTTCATGACATGATACACTAAGAAATCGAAGTGTATGTCGATGACATGATTGCCAAATCTAAAACAGAAGAGAAGCATGTGACCCACTTGTCAAAATTATTCGAGCGTCTGAGGAAGTACAAACTCCGCTTGAATCCTAACAAGTGCATGTTTGGTGTCCGCTCAGGAAAACTGCTAGGGTTCATCGTCAGCCAGAAAGGAATTGAGCTTGATCCTGACAAAGTCAAGGCCATTCAAGAAATACCTTCTCCAAAGACTGAGAAATAAGTCAAAGGATTTCTGGGACGTTTGAATTACATTTCCAGATTCATATTCCTCATGACCGCGACATGCACGCCAATCTTCAAATTACTCAAAAAGAATCAGGACTGCGTATGGACAGAAGACTTCCAAACCGCCTTCGACAGTTTCAAAGAGTATCTTTTGAATCTACCTATCCTGTCACCTCCAGTGGAGGGAAGACCACTTAACATATACCTAATAGTCTTGGTAGACTCAATGGGTTTTATACTTGGACAACAAGACGAAACAAAAAGAAAAGAGTCTGCCATCTACTATTTAAGCAAGAAATTTACCGATTGTGAAACTCGGTACACTATGCTTTTGAAAACTTATTGTGCTCTGGCTTGGGCAGCCAAATGTCTTCGCCAGTACAAATTTGCCACACTACTTGGTTAATCTCCGAAATGGATCCGATCAAGTATGTCTTTGAAAAACCTGCTCTCACGGGAAGGATCACTCGTTGGAAGATATTGTTATCAGAATACGACATTGAGTACCATGCTCAGAAAGCCGTCAAAGGGAGTATTTTATCCGATCATTTGGCTTATCAACCGATTGCCGATCAAGAATCAGTCGAATTTGACTTAATAGACGAAGATGTCATGTACTTGAAAATGAAAGATTGCGATGAACCGCTACCCAGTGACGGGCCAGAACCAGGTTCCCAATGGGGACTAATCTTTGACAGAGCTGTCAACAATTATGGAAATGGAATTGGGGAAATCATCATGACACCTCAGGGTACCCATATTCCTTTCACTGCCAGATTAACATTCAAGTGTACAAACAACGAGGCCGAATACGAAGCTTGTATCATGGGTCTCGAAGAAGCAATTGACTTAAGGATAAAGAACTTGGAAGTGTATGGAGACTCAGCCCTGGTCATCAATCAGATCAAAGGAGATTGGAACACATACCAATCAGGACTGATTCCTTACAAAGACTACGCAAGAAGGTTATTACCATTCTTCAACAGAATCGAGTTTCATCACATCCCTGGTGAAGAGAGTCACATGGTTGATGCACTAGCCACTCTCTCCTCCATGATTAGTGTAGGTCAATGGAACGACGTACCTAAGATTGACATATTGCGCCTTGAACGGCCCACCTACATATTCACGATTGAAGCAGTCATAGACGACAAACCTTGGTATCACGATATCAAATGCTTCCTTCAGAAACAAGAGTACCCACCTGGGGCATTAAGAAAAGATAGGAAAAACCTCATAAGGCTGGCAGGAAGCTTCTTCCTGAGTGGTGATACATTCTATAAGAGAAACTTTGACATGGTCTTGCTCTGATGTGTAGACAGACCAGAAGCACACATGCTGATAAAAGAAATTTACGAAGGATCCTTTGGCACTCATGCCAACGGACACACAATGGCGAGAAAAATTCTAAGAGCAGGGTACTATTGGTTGACCATGGAATCCGATTGCTACAAGTACATGAGGAGGTGTCACAAGTGTCAGATATACTCAGACAAAATCCATGTACAACCAACGCATCTCAAAGTTCCCTCTTCCCCATGGCCTTTTTCCATATGGGGAATCGACATGATTGGCATGATCGAACCCAAGGCTTCGAACGGACATCGGTTCATCCTGGTAGCCATTGACTACTTCACTAAGTGGGTCAAAGCAGTATCATACACCAATGTAACCCGACAAGTGGTGGTCCGATTTATAAAAAACAATCTCATCTGCCATTATGGTGTTCCCAGCCAGATCATTACTAATAATGGATCTAACTTGACCAACAAGATGATGAAAGAATTATGCGTTGAGTTCAAGATTGAACACCATAACTCATCTCCCTACCGGCCTAAGATGAATGGAGCGGTAGAAGCAGCTAACAAGAATATCAAGAAAATCATTCAAAAGATGGTTATAACCTACAAATATTGGCATGAGATACTGCCTTTTGCTCTTCATAGTTATCGCACTTCTGTCCGCACTTCAACAGGGGCAACCCCTTTCTCTCTAGTATATGGCATAGAAGCAGTGCACCCCATAGAAGTAGAGATCCCATCCATCCGGGTATTGATGGAAGCCAAGCTAACAGAGGCTGAATGGTGTCAAAGTCGACACAATGAATTGAACCTAATCGAAGAAAAGTGAATAACAGCTTTGTGCCATGGTCAGTTGTATCAGCAAAGAATGAAGAAAGCATTCGACAAAAAGGTCCGACCTCGCGTCTTCAGAAAAGGAGACCTCGTGCTCAAGAAGATACAATCATTTCTCACTGATTCCCGGGGCAAATGGACACCGAATTACGATGGCCCCTATGTGGTCAAGAAAGCTTTCTCAGGCGGCACCTTGAGACTCGCAACCATGTATGGAGAAGAGTTTGCCTACCCCACAAATGTTGACATAGTCAAGAAATACTTCGCCTAAGTAAATAAAAAACGTCTCGATGGATTGAAAACCCGAAAGGGCGGTCCAGGTAAAAAATAGAGACACAAGCAAAAATATCCCGATGGATTGGAAATCTCAAAGTACAATCCAAGAAAAAGTTAGGGATTCATGGCAAGTAACTACGTTCGATAAGGTTAAATCCCCAGCAGTCATGCCATCCATCAAGAAAACTTCAGTCAAGGTCATCTTCGGCAGAAGCTCAGGATGTCTAGAATTCAAAGTTGGTATAAGGATAACGGTTGTTATGTTTCAATGTAGCCCTTTCCCCTTAAATTACCATTTTCTAAACTTTGTAAGTACTCTATGGGATCATGCGCTTGGCTGATTTCCATCCCATCAATAAGATTTGAGCCCTAGTGCTTTTGTTTGCGATTCTCATTTGTTTTAGCTTTACAGAATGACATTTTAACATGATCAACGATTCTTGAAATAAAACCAAAATGAATTTACTTGTCAAAATTTTTTTTCTTTTAAAATAAAGATGGCAATTCTTTTGACTTTGAACATAAAAAAGAACATCAATAGCTTCTCCAGAGGTGATCGAACCTCAGAATGCAGAATCAAAGTACTCCTTCTAAACCAGTGCACCTGAATGAAGGATCAACTGTGTCAGATGCAAATGTCCCATCTAATATCACCGACAAAGTTCTTACCTCTTAAGACCGATTGAGCAATTCTCTCTCCCAACAAGGACCGCCTCTCCTAAGCAAGGCAGGATTACTATCTTGAACCAATGATACTTTTCATCCCCCGCAGTGGCCGAGTATCTAGTCATGTTCATCCACTAATCTGTATGTCGCGTCAGTTTTGTCAGCATAAGCATACATACATCATGTATTATTGATTCATATTCATATTTATATTGCATCACTATCACTCTGGTCATCCTTATTTCCCAAAGTGATAAAAGTCCTCTTATCAAACGAGTTGTCTGTTCTTTCCTCGTCAGGAAATGCAGCGTCTGAACAATTTCTCCGCAATTTATTTCTGGATTGGAGCCGGTCCTTAACCACTTTGATAACTTGAACCTATGAAAGGCAAGAAAACAGTCAACAAACATCACTCTTCACCATTGAAGATGATATCTTCGCTTTCCCGGATTAAGGACAATCGCCAGAGAAAGCCTCACAACTAAAGACTCTCAACAACACATTGGTTTTTCTCTTCAGAAAGTCAATGTTAATAAAGTCATCAGCACCTCAAAATTGGATTGCATCACATGGCATTTCTCTGAGAAAGCCTTGATGAAAAGTATGATGTAGTATTCTCAAGCAGAAAGCAGTCTTTCAAAAAGACTCGTTTTTCCCCAGTAGAGTCAACAAATGGCATCTCTAACAGAGAAGTTTGTACACCTCTACAACTCCGTCAAATGGCATCTCCTCAAGTAAACTCGGCGAGAAGTTTGATGAAAACCGCTACGCATAGCGTCCTTTGTCAAGGAAGGAACTTGACGAAAAACAAAAAACTAAGACCAGTTCCGTGGCTGAAGACCAGGATCGAGGGGAAGTTTATATCAGAAACTGAGACCAGTTCCATGGCTGAAGACCAGGATCGAGGGGAAGTTTATATCAGAAACTAAGACCAGTTCCGTGGCTGAAGACCAGGATCGAGGGGAAGTTTATATCAGAAACTGAGACCAGTTTTGTGGCTGAAGACCAGGATCTAGGGAGAGTTTATTGACAAATGAAACTAATACCAGTTCCATGGCTAAAAACCAGGATCGAGGGGAAGTTTTTACGCTTTTCTAAACATTAATCCTTAGTAAAAGAAGATGAATGAGCAAATAGCCATTCATAACCACTATCAAAATTTTGGGTATTCTGATATTTAATCCTCTTGCACCCCGAATGCCGGATACCTTCACCATTCACACCTTCGGGTCCAAGAAAATTAAATAGGGGCATCTGTCATACCCCAAATTTTGACCACCAAGATTTCCCATCATTGTGCAAATCATAACAACAATATGGATGTACCTTCAGGCCTCATCAATCTCCTCAAGGATTGTTGAGCTTTCACTACAACCAAGAATTAGGGTTTCAAGCCCTCTCAGAGCACTTAGACAAAGGATCAGTCAAGAAATGACATGATCTTTAACTTGTCTAACCTCTCAAACACCTATAAAGGATCAACAGGACTCCTACATCAAGAATCAAGCACAAGGTTGCAACATTCCAAGTGGATCAAGCCTCAAGATCGACAGTGTCACCAAATTAGGGTTTTGATTGACCAAGGCCTCTAGATGGAAATTTTCATCTGAGCATGAGCCAATGCTTCAAAGCACAACCCAAGATACTCCAAGGGACCTCATGGACCCAATCATCAGGTCAATTTAACCTCAGGGGATGCATTTACCAAAAATCAGGAATTAGGGTTTCTTGACCTAATTCACCCCTAAGTTGACCTTTGGGACAAAGCCTGATCCAAGACCTCAAGACATGATTTGAGGGCCTCAAATACACCACATTGATCCATTTACAACAATGGATTGATCCAAGAAGCTTGATTCACAAGTTTCAATTTCATCTGGACCACAATTAGGGTGTTTAAGAAAAAGTCAGGTGTATCTTTAACTTTTTGCCAGGACATGCTCCCAAACCTTGGGACATGATTCAATGCGCCCTATAACACCTATGGAATCCATCCATTAGGTTTGATTTAGGTCAAGGACTTGATTTCACAAAGGATCACACAGTTTGGATTTCATCCGATAAAAAGTCAACTGTGCACAAAATCATGTTTGACTTTTTGGAATTTTTCACAAATATGGTTCCCCTAAGTAAAAAATAATGTTAATGAATGGTATTGATCATCATTCATTAGAAAAAATCAAGAAAAGTGAGGTTTCTTGCAAAAGGGGCAACCATAAGAAACCAAAATTTTTCTAAGTTATGGAACATCAATGTTCATGAGGTTTCTTTCAGTTGGATCCAAATAGTTTCAAAACAAATTATGATCACAGATGTTTTGTATCATATGAGGGATTTCTAAAAAGGACAATATCGTCCCATAACTCAACCTGAGCAGGGAGATATGATCCCCTCAAAATCACTATTTCCAACTGCCTTGTACAAGGCAGATTTTGTGCATTTGCTCAATTTGGCAAAGTTGGAAAACTCCAAGCCTTGTCATCCACTTGGACACATCAGAGGATAAAACAAAAGGAGAATGATCTGATCCCTAAGCCTTCAAAGTCTAAAAATCTACACACAGCCATAACAAACCTAAAAAGGCTAAAAAGGTGCGAAGACTCCAATTTTCTTTCCAAGCATTCAATGGATGCACCAAGGTGACATGGACTGACACATTCCTAACTGAATAAGTCAAAAATCAGCACTGAATCAAAGAACCATAGGCCTGTGCCCTAACCTCAAGTCAATGGCTATAGGAGATTAAAGATTCCCTTGGATCAACATTGGACAAAGGCTTGTACCTGCTGCCATTCACTATTGCTTACAAAACAAACTTGCTCTACTATAAATAGAGCTCATTTGTGCTCAATTTGAGTACACCAAAGCACTACAACTGATGCTTTCCTCAAAATCTCTCTCTTTAGGCCAAAATGCATTCTTTTACATGTCATCTATGAGTTTTTGAGTTAGAGAGCAATTCCACCACATCTCATGATCCAAACACATCCAATATGTTATATCTAAGCTGTCCAAACACTCACTTGTGACCTGAAACACCAAAATCATAAAATCCACTTCCAAAACCTTAAAATTAGACTTTTCTACATTTTCCAAGCCATGCCTTGATTCAGTCACTTCCAAAACCAAACAAGGCCACAAACACACTCCAAATATCATCCTCAAATTGTCCCAATTGGTTTCCCTCATCTGGAACACAATTTGAGAGAGTTGCCATATTGGTCACTTTTGCCCCTTTTGCAAGAAAGAGCAAAAACTTGTTCCTGAGGATTCCAGCTGGTTTTGATCATCCTAAAAGCTTCTAAGGGATCAATCATGAGTGTCCAAAGCATTGGATTACTTCTGGCACAAGGATCTTGACAGTTAGCACAAGAAGCTCCAAGAGGTAAGTGCATCACAACTTGAACTCTTTGAATTATGCTTTCCTTTGATGTTCATTGATCATAAACATATCATACATGTTGTATATGTTGTGTTTGAACCAATTTTCCGGCTATTGTTGACTGGGTAGTGAGATAGTATAGAACATGCAAATCTATGTGTAGCGAGCGATTTTGGGCGCGGTTCTTAAGCGCTGGTCGCTCTCTGCGGTTGAGCTTAAAACTACAGGTCGATTCATTTTTTATCCTATTGTGAGCTGAATAAGGAAGGGAAATAGATGTCTCCAATTAACCCTACTTGCATACTGAGTTTAAACAGCGGTCTGTTAGGTTACGGATGCTATCAATGTGGGGGGCCTTTGTACTGGTTATTCGTATTTCGCCAATACGGTTCTTTCTTTCTTTTTTCTAGGAAAAGGGTTTCTGGCGGGGAATAAGGATTAGGATGTTAGGACTGATGCTTTTGAATTACTGCTTTCAATTGATGGAGATATGGGATTTGGGTTTTTTGTTGATTGCGCTTGCTAAGATCTTTTCTTTCGATCTTATGCCTACGTATTCCCGTTTACCGAAACAGGGAAATCAGAGCGTTCGTAGTTCCTCCTATTCTATGGGAGGAAATTGGTTTTTGGTGTCTTGTTCAAAGCCCAAGACGTGAAGCGAAAGGTGATTTGTATCTTGTTCAAAGCCCAAGATGTGAAGCTAAAAGACCTCAACTTTAGAGAGAATTTGTCATCTCTAAAGAGGGGAGAAGGAGAATTACTTTAACTGGGATACGCGGATCCGAGCAATGCCATAATTTCCGAAGAAAGGGTTTTAACTTGAAGGAGAAGACTTTAACTCAGTGTAGAGCAATGCCATCTTTCCTTAGGAATTTCTAATGCTAAAAGAGGGACAGTGGCATGGATATAGATGATCCAGAGGCTTGCCGCTTACAGCGATTAGATGAAGGGAAAGGAGTTGTTGATGTTTGTGTACTGTGAACGAGGCACAACTTTGGTGCTAAAAGGTCGATTGGATCAACCAGTGGTTTTCTTATACAAAGCCTAAGAGGAGGCTAATTTCCGCTAGGAAAATCATTATACAAAGCCTAAGAGGAGGCTATTTTGTGTCTCGTACAAAGCCCGAGAGAGAGGCTAAAGGTTTTTGACCCAGTGGGGCATATCGTTATACAAAGCCTAAGAGGAGGCTAGCAAAGAGCTCGACTCTTGCTTAAGGGATTTATATCTCGTACGAGGCCCGAGATGGAGGAAATTGTAACTGTTTCAGTTGAGTGACAGATCCAATATACTGATTTAAAAGAGAAAATTAGTTCTTATATGAGTAACACTGTACACAGGGATTTAATTTGAGGATCAGGGATATTTCCTTTTCTTTGAGGAAACGGGAAATCCAAAGGATATTGAGACTATCCGAGTCTGCGGGTTTCCTTCCTATTTAACGAAGGGTGCTTGAGAATGTCTTTGAGACTCAAGGAAGTTAGACTGTCCAAGTCTAGAGTTTTATCTTTTGTACTATGCTTCGAGAAACAGTAGTAGACTCTATGAAAGGACTGTTCTATGAGGATGACTAGGTTATGTTCCTATACCTCTAGGAGGTCGTCGGGACAATTTGTACGAAGCCCAAGAGGAGGCTGGAATCTTTTAAGAAGCCGACGGGTCCTTGTACGAAGCCCAAGAGGAGGCTATCATTCCCGGAGGAAGAGATCATTATACGAAGCCTAAGAGGAGGCTCTGAATACTTCTAAGAAGCCGTAGGGTCCTTGAATAATGCCCAAGAGGAGGCCGGGTTGCTTATAGGAAGCCTGTGGGTCCTTGTACGATGCCCAAGAGGAGGCCGATGCTTTTAAGAAGCCCGTGGGTCCCAAACCAAAGAAAAGTTCAAGAAAACTCTTTTAAAGATAAAACCACTGGTAAACGTGCGAGGTTTACTATCCAGCAACTTTTATCTTTTCAAGAGAGTTTGAACAGTTCGGAGGTTTGAAGAAATTCAAGAGAAGTTTCACCGAGAATAATTCATCTCTGGGGAATAGAATTTCTTGACGATTCCTAAGGAGGACAGCCGAAGAGAAGACTGTATCTGGTGCTCCTATTGGGGATCTAGGCGTCTATTTCCACGAATAAGTGAAACGGCGTCACCTAGTTCTAGACGTAGTAGCCGAGGAAACTCGAAATATCTATACTATTATTACACAGTAGATATGAGTTTATGAAAGGAGACTTACAGTGAGCAGCCCCACAATACAGTTTATAATATGAAAGCAGTAAATGAAAGCGATAACCACTTACTCGGTTGTAGTGCTTCCATGTTGTTTGGTTAGTTGTTCAACAAAGAAAGATAAAAACAACAGTATATTCAAAATCAAAGGAGAAAGTGTTTTGAAAAAGAAAGATTTGGGGCTTACAGCTCAAGGAGAGGCCCAAGGTTTTATCAGTGAGCGCACTGTTTGAATTTGTACAGCGGGACTTATACAAGTGACTGGGGCGCAAAAAGGTTTTCTGTACAAAGGGATGGGTCTTACACTCTCTCAAGAGGCCCGAAAAGGTTTAAAGAAAAGAGTGGAGCTTATAACACGAGGGTAGGCCCAGATGGTTTTTAATTTTAAACGGGCGACGATCGCGCCGTTTACTGTACAGAGGGACTTATACAATGAGTGAGGCCCAAAAAGTTTTTTTGTACAAGGGGGGATGGGTCTTACACTCTCTCAAGAGGCCCAAAAAAGTTTTTAAAGAAAAGAAATGGGTCTTACTACACGAGGGTAGGCCCAGATGATTTTTGAAAAGGCGACGATCGTGCCGTTTGTTTTTTGACGGTATCGGGACTTATACAATAAGTGAGGCCTAAAGATGATTTGGTTAAAAAACGGATTGGGTCTTACACTCTAATCGTGGCCCAAAGTGTTTTGAAAATGATTTATGAGGGTTGAATTAATCCAAACCCTAATTTGTTTTCAAAAATGTATTTAATTGAATAAAAATTCAATTAAAATGATCAAAAATTGTTTAACACATGGAAATCAAATTGTGATCTTGGATTAATGCTTCAAAAATTAAGTATTGACCTACAAAATAATTAGAAAGCATTAAAAGTTGCAAAATCAATGTAGAAAAAATATTTAAAATGCCAAAAACAATCAAAATATTAATTCTTTACAAAAATATCAATTATATGAAATAAATAATATTTTTGGGATTTTTTGTGAAAATAAAATATTTTAACATTTTTTGTGAATTATTAAAAAAAGAATCAACTCAAAATCATTAAAACTCAGAGAGAAATTAATTTTTGAATCAATTAAACAAAATCACAAAATTCAAATATTCAAATATATGAAAATGGCGCCAAGAACAACACCAAGAACACGCGCGTTTTTCAGTTTGCCCAGATTTGCATTTTCTATCCAATCTCCATGAATACGTAACCATATCATGCAATCCACATATCATTATGCTCGCCTCAACCTCACGATCATGTCTATGTACTTTAATTTCATTTAAATTAAACATACAACAAGAAATCACGAAGAGACCTCAAGAACCCTAATTTCTGCATGAAGGCTAGGATTTTTGATACACGATTCAAACAATGCAATTAATTGAGGGAAAACATTCCATGCATGATTATGAACATATGGCCAAATTATTGTGCGAGGAAATATGCATAGATTGAGAGATGACCAAGTTTAGGCTTACCTCCAAGTCGTGACAGCAAGAGCAAATCAAATTCTGGGTTGGAGGTGTTACAGATAAGTTGTGATGATCTGAACAGCTTCCCTACACCATATGGAGTGTGTTTGAACACTTGGTTTGAATTGAAATGGACTGGATCAGTTTATGGCATCTCAGCTGCAACTTCACTTCAAAATTGTGTGGATGGCAAGTGATTTTGAGATTTTGATGTTCCAGATGTTATGTGAGTGTTTGATCAGCTCATATGTGATGTATGTGAGGTGTGTGAGTGATTGGTTTGTGCAGAATTGCTCTCAAACTCAAAACCCGATAGCTACCTTGCTAAGAAAGGCATTTTTGCCAAGAGAAAGAGATTTTGAGGAAAGCATCTGTTAGATGGCTTTGGTGTACTTAAACTGACCACAATTGAGCTCTATTTATAGTAGAGCAAGTTTGTTTTGCAAGGAATAGTGCATGGCAGCTGGTAAGTAGGTTTCCTCAATGTTGGCCAATGGAAATGAAAGTCTCCTCTAGCCATTGACTAGAGGTTAGGGCACAGAGCTTTGGTCCCCTTGGTCTTGGATAAGTCTTGACTGATTTCAGATGAGAATGGCTCAGTCCATGCCACCTTGATGGTTCCATTGAATGCCTCATTCCAAATTTGAAGTCTTGTCCCTACTTTGGCAACTCTAGGTTCAACATGCTATTCCTTGTTCCTTGGACCTTGGAGGCTTGGCTCAGTGATTGTCCCCTTTGGATTCAATCCTCTGAGGTATCCAAGTGGATTGGAGCAATTGCAATTGGCTGATTTTGGCAAATCGAGCCAAAATGCAAATTTTTTCTTGCCTTGACAGATTTCAGCAAGGCAACTTGCCAATGTTGTATCTCATGATGTAGGTTAAATTTGGCAATGTTCTTGGCCATTTTGGAAAGCCCTAACATGATACAACAACTGTTTGAACAAGTTTGGTTTTGATCTCTTTTGATTCCAAGTGAAAAATCCCCCTACATTTTGCAAAAAGTGAAGCAGAATTCTGACTTAGTGAAAATTTCACTAAGTGTTGGAAAAAGTGACTTTTTCACTTTTCAGCCACTTTGATCACTCCATAACTCAAAATCCTTAATGAATTGGAATGACTTGTAGTTGAAGTTTTTGTAGGTGATAGTGAGGGCTACAAATCCATCTTTGGATGAGAAAAAATGGCCTTGTGGTTTAGGAGTTATGGTCCTCCAAAGTTGGTACCTTTGCCACTTTATTTTTAACTTAGAAAAATTTCTAAGTTTTATGGTTACCCCTTTTACAAGTTATCTCACTTTTCTTGATTTTTCTTGATGAATGATGATTCAAATCATACATTAACATCATTTTAGGGTTAAAAATCCATTTTGGTGAAAAATCTCAAAAAGTCAAAGTTGACTTTTGTGCACAGTTGACTTTTTATCAGATGAATTCCAAACTGTGCAATTCTTCAGGAAATCATGTCCTTGACCTAAATCAAACTTGATGGACATGTTCCATGGGTGTCATAGGGTATATTCAATCATGTATTAGGGTTTGGGAGCATGCCTTGGTCAAAAGTCAAAGTTACAGTTGACTTTTCCCTTAAAACCCTAATTGTGGTGCAGATGAAAATGAGACTTGTTGCTCAAGCTTCTTGGATCAATCCATTGTTCCAAATGGATCAACATGGTGTATTAGAGACCATCAAATCATCTCTTGAGGTCTTGGCTCATGGTTTGTCCCAAAAGTCAACTTAGGGGTGAATTAGGTCAAGAAACCCTAATTCCTGATTTTTGATGAATGCATCCCCTGAGGCAAAATTGACTTGATGCATGGGTTCATGAGGTTCCATGAAGTATATTAGGTTATGTTTTGGATCAATGGCTTGTGCCCAGATGATAATTTCCATATGGAGGCCCTGGTCGACCAAAACCCTAATTTGGTGACATTGTCGATCTTGAGACTTGATCCACCTAGAAGGGAGCAGCCTTGTGCTTAATCCTTGAAGTGGGAGTCCTTTTTGATCCATTGTGGATGTTTAAGAGATTAGACAAGTTGAAGATCATGTCATTTCTTGATTGATCCTTTGTCTAAGCACTCAGAGAGGGCTTGAAACCCTAATTTTGCTTGTAGTGGATGCTCACCCATCTTTGGGGAGACTGATGAAGCATGATGGTTCATCCACATTGTGATGATGATTTTCACAATGATGGGAAATCTAAGTGGTCAAAATTTGGGGTATTATAGATGCCCCTATTTAATCTTCTTGGACCCGAAGGTATGAATGACGAAGGGATTCGAGCATTCGGGGTGCAAGAGGATTAAATATCGGAATATCCGAAATTTTGATGGTGGTTATGAATGGTAGCTTACGCATTCATCTTCTTTAGCTAAGTGATGATGCTTAGAAAAGGTAAACTTCCCCTCGATCCTGGTTTCCTACCAAGGAACTGGTCTCAGTCTCTTTTGAAATAAACTTCCCCTCGATCCTGGTTTCCTACCAAGGAACTGGTCTTAGTTTCTGATTTAAACTTCCCCTCGATCCTGGTTTCCTACCAAGGAACTGGTCTTAGTTTCTGATTTGAACTTCCCCTCGATCCTGGTTTCTTACCAAGGAACTGGTCTTAGTTTCTGATTTAAACTCCCCCTCGATCCTGGTTTCTTACCAAGGAACTGGTCTAAGTTTCTTTTGTCAATAAACTTTATTGACAAGGGACGCTATGTGTAGCGGTTTTCCTTCAAACTTCTCGCCGAATTTTCCTGGGGAGATGCCATTTGAGTGGAAAAAGTTTGGATGTCAGACTTGCTGGGGAACTCATTCGTCTGAGTTGTAGAGTTGTACAAACTTCTCTATTGGAGACGCCATTTGTTTCTACTGGGGAAAGCGAGTCTCTTGAGATACTACTTTCGTTTGGGATCTTTCATCATACTTTTCTCGGGATCTTCCCGGAGAAACGCCATATGATGGGGTCCAATTTTGAGGTGTCGATGACCTTTTCATCAACGACTTTTTGGAGAAATACTGATGTACTGCCGAATCTCTGATCACGAGGCTTTCTCTGTGGATTTTCCTTAATCCGGGAAAGCAAGGATATCATCTTCAATGGCGAAGAGTGATGCTCATTGAGAGTTTTCTCTGGCTTTTCAGAGGTTCAAGTTATCAAAGTGGCCAAGTGCCGACTCTGATCTAAAGATACACTGGTGGCGAGATTGTGCAGACGCAACACTTCCTGACGAGGAAAGAACTGACAAACTCGATTGAGAAAACTGTTTATCACTAGGGGACAAGACCGACTCAAGTGATAGTGATGCAATATGAAATGTGAATGCAAATAAAAAATGCATGAAGTATGTATGTTTATGCTGACAAAACAGACGCGACATACAGACTAATGGATAAACATAATTGGATACTCGGCCATCGCGGGGCGAAGAAGTACCGTTGATTCAAAATAGCAATTCCACCTTGCTTAGGAGAGATAGTCCACGCGAGGAGCTATGTTGATCGGGCTTAGGAGATGAGAACTCGGCCAAGGCGTGTCAGACGAAACAAGGTCTCTGACACAGTTGATCCCTTCATTCAGGCATACTGGCTTAGAAGGAGTACTTTGATTCTGCACTTTGAAGTTTGCTTACTTCGGGAGAAGCAATCGATGTTCTTCTGATGTTCAACAGTCAAAAGAAATTGCCATCTTTATTTTAAAAGCAGAAAAAGTTTTAACAAGTAAATTCATTTTTGTTTGATTTCAAGAATCGCTGATTAAGTTTAAACAACATCGTTCCGTAAAGCTAAAACAAGCAAGAATTACAAACAAAATCACAAGGGCTCAAATTTTATTGATAAGATGGAGATCAGCCAAACGCGTGATTCCAAAGAGTATATACAAAGTTAGAAAATGGTAATTTACAGGGAAAAGGGCTACGTTGAAACATAATGACCACTATCCTTCTACCAACTTTGAATTCTGGGCATCCTGAGCTTCTGTCGAAGATGACCTTTGACTGTAGATTTCCTCCGATAGATGATGTTAACTACTGCTGAGGGACTTGCCTCTGTTGAACATAGTTACTTGCCATTATCCCTAATTTTTGCCTGGATTGTACTATGAGATTTCCAATCCATCGGGATGATTTTTTTTCCATGTCTCTAACTTTTTCCTGGACCGCCCTTTCGGGTTTTCAATCCACCGAGACGTTTTTTTTTTTAGTTTAGGCGAAGTATTTCTTGACTACATCAACATTCGTGGGGTAGGCAAATTCCTCTCCGTCCATGGTTGCAAGTCTCAAGGCGCCGCCTGAGAAAGCTTTCGTGACCACATAGGGACCATCATAATTTGGGGTCCATTTGCCCCGAGAGTCAGTGAGAAATGATTGTATCTTCTTGAGCACGAGGTCTCCTTTCCTGAAGACACGAGGTCGGACCTTTTTGTCAAACGCCCTCTTCATCCTTTGTTGATACAACTGACCGTGGCATAGTGCCGTGATTCATTTTTCCTCGATCAGATTCAATTCGTCGTGTCGACTTTGACACCATTCAGCTTCGGTGAGCTGAGCTTCCATCAATACCCTGATTGACGGGATCTCTACTTCTATGGGAAGCACTGCTTCCATGCCATATACTAGAGAGAAAGGGGTTGCCCCTGTTGAAGTACGGACAGATGTGCGATAACCATGAAGAGCAAAGGGTAGCATTTCGTGCCAATCTTTGTAGGTTACAACCATCTTTTGAACAATCTTCTTGATGTTCTTGTTAGCCGCTTCTACCGCTCCGTTCATCTTGGGTCGGTAGGGAGATGAGTTATGGTGTTCGATCTTGAACTCTGCGCACAACTCTTTCATCATCTTATTGTTCAAGTTAGATCCATTATCAGTAATGATCTCGCTTGGAACACCATAACGGCAGATAATATTGTTTTTGATAAATCGGACCACCACTTGTCGGGTTACATTGGCGAATGACGCTGCTTCGACCCACTTGGTGAAATAGTCAATGGCTACCAGGATGAACCGATGTCCGTTTGAAGCCTTGGGCTCAATCATGCCAATCATGTCGATTCCCCATATGGAAAAAGGCCACGGGGAAGAAAGAACTTTGAGATGTGATGGCGGTACATGAATTTTGTCGGAGTATATCTGACACTTGTGACACCTCCTCATGTACTTGTAGCAGTCGGATTCCATTGTCAACCAATAGTACCCAGCCCTGAGAATTTTTCTCGCCATTGTGTGTCCGTTGGCATGAGTGCCAAAGGATCCTTCATGAATTTCTTTCATGAGCATGTCTGCTTCTGGTCTGTCGACGCATCGGAGCAAGACCATGTCAAAATTTCTCTTATAAAGAGTGTCACCGCTCAGGAAGAAGTTTCCAGCCAATCTTCTGAGGGTTTTCCTGTCTTTTCTGAGTGCCCCAAATGGGTACTCTTGTTTCTGAAGGAAGCATTTGATATCGTGATACCAAGGTTTGTCGTCTATGACTGCTTCAATCGCGAAGATGTAAGCGGGCCGTTCAAGGCGCATGATGTCGATCTTAGGTATGTCATTCCATCGACCTACACTAATCATGGAAGAGAGAGTGGCTAATGCATCAGCCATGTGATTCTCATCACGAGGGATGTGATGAAAGTCGACTCTGTTGAAGAAGGGTAACAACCTTCTTGCATAGTCTTTGTAAGGAATCAATCCTGATTGGTATGTGTCCCAATCTCCTTTTATCTGGTTAATAACCAAGGCTGAATCGCCGTATACGTCCAAGTTTTTGATCCTTAAATCAATCGCTTCTTCGAGACCCATAATACATGCTTCGTATTCGGCCTCGTTGTTCGTACATTTGAACGTAAGTCTGGTAGTGAAAGGAATGTGGATACCCTGAGGGGTAACAATGATTGCCCAATTCCGTTTCCATAATGATTAACTGCTCCGTCAAAGATGAGTCCCCACTGGGGACCTGGTTCTGGCCCTTCACTGGGTAGCGGTTCATCGCAATCTTTCATTTTTAGATACATGACATCTTCGTCTGGGAAGTCAAACCCGATTGATTCTTGATCGTTAATCGGTTGATGAGCCAAATGATCGGCTAAAATACTTCCTTTAACAGCTTTCTGAGCATGGTACTCTATGTCATATTCTGATAGTAACATCTGCCAACGGGCAATCCTTCCCGTGAGAGCAGGTTTTTCAAAAACGTATTTGATTGGATCCATTTCGGAGACCAACCAAGTAGTATGACGAATCATGTACTGGCGAAGACGTTTGGCTGCCCAAGCCAAAGCGCAACAAGTTTTCTCAAGCATTGTGTACCGAGTCTCGCAGTCGGTGAATTTCTTGCTTAAATAGTAAATGGCAGACTCTTTCCTTTTAGTTTCGTCTTGTTGGCCAAGTACACATCCCATTGAGTCCTCTAGGACTGTGAGGTAAATGATTAGTGGTCTTCCTTCCACTGGAGGTGATAGAATCGGAGGATTCAACAGATATTCCTTAATACTGTCGAAGGCAGTTTGGCAGTCTTCTGACCAAACGCAATCCTGGTTCTTTTTCAATAACTTGAAAATCGGCGCACAAGTTGCGGTCATAAGGAATATGAATCTAGAGATGTAGTTCAAACGTCCCAGGAATCCTCTGACTTGTTTTTCAGTTTTCGGATAAGGCATTTCTTGAATGGCCTTGACCTTGTCAAGATCAACTTCAATTCCTTTCTGGCTGACGATGAACCCTAGTAGTTTCCCTGAACGGACACCGAAGGTGCACTTGTTGGGATTCAAGCGGAGCTTGAATTTTATTAGACGTTCGAACAATTTTGACAGATGTTCAATGTGCTCATCCTCTATTCTTGATTTTGCAATCAAATCATCGACATATACCTCGATTTCTTTGTGTATCATGTCATGAAACAGAGTAGTCATGGCCCTTTGATAGGTTGCCCCGGCATTCTTCAAACCGAACGGCATTACCTTGTAACAAAAGGTACCCCATGGGGTAATGAACGAAGTTTTCTCCATGTCTTTCGGCGCCATTTTGATCTGGTTATAGCCCGAGAATCCATCCATGAAGGAGAATACTTTGAACTTTGTTGTGCTGTCAACCAGCATGTCGATGTGTGGTAAAGGAAAGTCGTCCTTTGGACTTGCCTTGTTTAGATCTCTGTAATCAACACACATTCTGACCTTTCCATCCTTTTTGGGAACATGTACGATGTTGGCTAACCATTGAGGATATTCAGATGTGGCAAGGAAACCCACGTCAATTTGTTTCTGTACCTCCTCTTTGATTTTGATGGCCATGTCCGGGTGAGTCCGTCTCAACCTTTGCTTTACTGGCGGACATTCCGATCTTAATGGTAAGTGATGTTCCACGATGCTGGTATCCAACCCTGGCATATCCTGATAGGACCAAGCGAACACATCGGGGAATTCTTTGAGAAGTTTTATCAAACCTTCTCTGGTAGTTGGACTGAGCAGTGCCCCAATCCTGATTTCTTTTCTCTCTTTCTCTGAACCCAAGTTTACCGTTTCCAACAGTTCTTTGTGAGGTTCAATGGACCTTTTCTCTTGTCTAAGTAGTCGGGAGATCTCTTCTGGAATTTCGTTGTCATTTTCTTCTTCAGCCTCGAATACTGGGAACTCAAAGTTGGAAGAAGGCATCGGATCGTATGTTTCAACGGGGTATAAAACAAGCAATCTGCATGACGTGATGATTCGTGTTTAGAAGAGATAGAGAAAATGTAAGTGTGTGCAGTGTCTTTATTTTACTGCTTGTTTTTATTTTTGAATTGTTTTTTTTTTAGGATTACCATTTTCTGAAAAAGCAAAAAGAGAAAACAGCAATAATGCGGAAGTTACAGAACGACGTTATTTTATTAATCAACAAGTCGAATCTTGAAACTACGGCCCTATAAAACAAAACTCTGTCGCTTTGGACAAAGCGAAGAGGGAAATTTACAGAAAGCGAGCCCTATCAAAACATCCGTTTCACCTGGGCAGGGTGAAAGGTTAAAGATGACAATTACTTTGACTGACGAACGACCTTCGGAACCTCGACGGCAACCCATTGGCGGCGAACTCCTCGGTGAATCACAAAGTCTGGCACCTTCTTTGATTTGTCTTCGGAAAGGACGCTGATTTCTGGTGGCGCATGATCGTTGGAATCTGTCTCCCAGGCAGAATTGTCGTAGGAGGATTCCTCTGTTGCATTTTGCATAGAATTTGTGCTCTCAGTTGTATCTCCCCATCCAGTTGACTGGATATCTTCGAGCCTGATACGAGAGCTTTTGGGAGCAGTGTACTTGACCATAAAGTTGTATTTTCCACTTGGTTGTCCCAAAGTGTCCCAAACTTCTTTGGAACTGGAGAAGTCATCCCTCTCGATGACGTTGACCTCAGGAAAAGCATAGTTGATGAATTCTAATCCTGAAAACGTTGCGAATTCATCTTCATGTTGAGTAGTTTCCGAATGACCTGAATGTTGATCCCATGACATGGTGGGGACACAGGTATTCTGTTCAATGACGCTCAGCTGAGTTTCATTACTCGGCTGACTTTCTTGCCCCAAGTTTCCTGGGTAAGGCTGCCACATTGGCAGACCATCCATCGGGCCATAGTAATTGCGGTCAAAGTTTTCCTTCATCAGAGTGTCTTCCTCTAATGAATTTGGCGGAGCACGGCATCCTTCCGGATCACGATCTCCGTAGATCATTTTGACATCTGATCTTGGTATAAATCTCGAACTTTCTGTAGGAAAGCAAAAAGGCATAGGCACCTCTTCCTGAGACATATAGCCGTCCTTGTTAAGGTAGGACTTCCATTCTTCATCTGTGTCAGACGGATCTTCCTCATTGATAGCATGAACTGTCTGAGACATTGGGTGAAGAAAACCTCCACTGTGGAAGAAGTTTTGAAGGGGATGAAGACTTTCATCGTTGGCGGCTGTCTGGGTACAGGTTGCAGAAAAACCAAGACCCTTCTTTATTTTATTGTCAGTGGGAATGATAAGCCGTCCCCATCCTTTTGTATCGGTACTCTCAACCGCTTTGATAGCATATTTGTATGAAGAAATTGAAGTTCCTTCTTTGGATTGATCGTTCTTGTTCACCGATAGTGCTTGGAACTGAGTTCCAATAACCTCCTCGGGTTCCACACAAGCAGATGATGATAAGTTATTGACGAGCAAGGCTTGTTCCCCACAAACCGTGACAAGTTGATCGTTCTTGACGAACTTTAGCTTTTGGTGGAGGGTTGAAGTAACCGCTCCAGCCTGATGTATCCAAGGTCTTCCTAATAAACAACTGTATGTTGCCCGGATGTCCATGACCTGGAAAGTGATTTGGAAAGTGTGAGGACCAATAGTTATGGGAAGATCAACTTCGCCGATAACCGTTTTTCTGGATCCATCGAATGCTTTGACGACGACCTCGCTGACTCTCATCGGAGGGCCCTTAAATGATAATTGCGTCAAAGTGGACTTCGGCATAACATTCAGGGCTGACCCTGTGTCTACCAGTACGTTGGCTAAAGCATCGCCCTGGCAGTTAACTGTAATGTTGAGCGCCATGTTATGATGACGACCCTCTTCAGGTAATTCCTCATCACTAAATCCTAAATTATTGCAGGAAGTGATGTTAGAGACAATGCTATCGAATTGTCTGATTGTTACATCCTGTTCCACAAAGGCTTGCTCCAAGACTTTCTGTAGAGCCTCTCTGTGTGCTTCTGAACTGAGTAACAGTGATAATACTGAGATCTTTGAAGGAGTCTGTAACAGTTGATCAACAATGTTATATTCACTCCTTTGGATGAGCTTTAGCATCTCATCTTTGTCTTTTGAAAAGTCGGGATTACCAGATTGACTGACTGGTGGATCAGGAATTTCCGCCTGAAGTTCCTTTTCTTTGTTGGATTCTCCAACCCCTCGGTTGAAGATTCGACCGCTCCGTGTTACACGACTGATGTCTGCAATATTCACGATGGAGGGTAATGGAATTTCCTTTCCATTCTCGATTATTGTTGCACCGTATTTGTAAGGGATCGCCTTAGCTGATTCATACGGTAGTGGCCCCGGTAGATAGATGGCTATGGGAACCTTCTGATTTTTTTGACCGTCATAAGTAACCTCGATCCGTTCCTGGTTGGGAACTCTAGATTTGTCAAGTAGAGGGACGATGGCAAAAACATCCCTGATCTAGTGATGACCAGAGATCGTGACAACATCCTCAACTTGATCGGCAAGGTAGTTCGGCGACCAAATGATGGGTCCTGAACCTGGATATGGATGAATTTCTCCATGATCGATCTGACCCTGAAGAGCTGCTCTCACAAGGTAACACCCTTGGTTACTTTCTGAACAGACGCTACAACTGTCATAGTTGTGTGGTGGCACCTGGCCACGCCCACTTTGAATACAATGTAACCTCACTAGGTTACCTTCCATTGATCGGACATCCTGACTTTGACGACGAGTAGGATTCCTGTTATTGATACTAATCTGCTGAGTATCTTCGTTCATATAGATTGGCATCCACCAGTGATTTAACAAGTGCTGAAGTGCCTCCTAGACAAGGGTACAACCTCGATCGTTTTCGCAACCCGCTTTACAGCTTTGATAGTCATGTGATATTAAGAATCCGAGTCGGACCTGCTCAGCATGTAACTCTACCAGGTTGGTATTCATTACGCGGATATCGAAGATCTGAACCATGTTGATTTGATAGGAGTTCCTATCATGGTAGTCTTGGATCCATCCAAGATCCATCTGATGCTGGAGGGCCTCTTGTATGAAAGAGCATCCCTGTTTGTTTACCGAGCAAATCAGACAGGAACTGTAATCGTGCCGCGGCAGATTATGATACTGGCTTTGCCTTGAGTGCATCGCCACCAAGTTGACATTCATCACACGGATGTCGTGGTTTTGAATGACGTTGGAATTCGTGTAAACCATGTTAACTCCACGAACTCGGTGCTCTTGGATCCATCCAAGATCCATTTGTTCCTGTAGAGCTGCTTGCACTACCGAACATCCTTGGTTATCTTTAGAGCAGATATCACACTGGTGATAATTATGAGGTGGCACATGGCCATATCCACTCTGTCTACAATGCATCCTGACCAGATTGGTCCCCAATAAGAGTACATCGTGAATTTGATAGACATTGTTAGTCTCTTTCTCAATCAGATTGACTGCAGCTTTCTCGTGTTGAGGCAGCGGGTTCGTAAGAACATTAGGATTCGTATCTTTGAAAGATAAGAGCCCGCTCCTAACAAGCTTTTGCACGTCGGATTTGAAATTGAGGCAAGTCTCAATGTGATGCCCTGAACCTCCTTGATGATAAGGGCATGTCTGATCCGCTTTAAACCAAAAAGGCGGATTTTCCAGAACTGAAAAGGGAGACTTAGTCTGAATGTGCCCCTTAGCCAGCAGTAACGGAAATAGCTCTGCGTACAACATGGGTATAGGATCAAACCCTGGTGGTCGTGTTGTACGGTTGTTATTATATGGAGGACGAGCCTGTTGAAGAGGCTGTTGTGTCCTTTGTTGGTCAGGTTGGCTCTGCGCAACCTGAGGTTGGTACGTAGGAACAGGCGCGGGGCCGATAGCAGGAGTAACAGCTGCTACTGGCTGATAACGTTGCCTTTGCTTTCCGAGAGAGATATTCCCAATATCTTGCTCTTTTTCCTTAGGGAGAGCACTACCTTATTTTTTAGTACCGCTCGTCGATCCAGTGTCTTTTACCAAACGTCCTTCTCGGACTGCTTCCTCAAGACGTACACCCATGCCGACCATTTCGGTGAAATCACTGGGCGCACTGGCAACCATTCAGTCATAGTAAAATGAGTTTAAGGTCTTTAAGAAGATTTTTGTCATCTCTTTTTCCTCAAGAGGTGGACAAATTTGAGAGGAAATTTCACGCCACCTTTGAGCATACTCCTTAAAGGTTTCCTTGTCCTTTTGTGACATTGATCTGAGTTGATCTCTGTCGGGTGCCATGTCCAAATTGTATTTGTATTGTTGGACGAAGGCAGTACCAAGATCTCTGAATGTACTGATCGTAGTACGGTTTAAACTCATGTACCATTTGAGTGCGGCACCGGTTAAACTATCCTGAAAGTAGTGAATCAGCAGGTCCTGATTCTCCGTCTGAGCTGACATCCGCCGAGCGTACATCACCAGATGGCTCTGAGGGCAAGAGTTACCCTTGTATTTTTCAAAGTCGGGCACTTGGAACTTATGCGGGACTTTCACATTTGGGACCAAGCAGAGGTCTGCGGCGTCCTTTCCAAATAGATCCTGACCCGCGAATGGCTTCCAACTCTTTCTGCATTTCCAAGAACTTCTCCTGGAATTCATCCATTCTGTCAAACATAGTTTCCTTCTTATCAGAAGATGTCTGTGGAATCTGTCCTTCCGGGATAGTGTGCACCACAGGGGGTGGTACCGTGACTACGGCAGTAAGTCTTGGCGCCTCCCGAAGTTTGTAACCTTCAGGAGTCTTCAGTATGCCCCTGGCATCTTCGCTTTCCCGAAGTTTGTAACCTTCAGGCCCAGCGGCTTCTGTTGCGATTCCCTGATCTTCAGTGATCGGCGGAACATATCCTTCCGGGATATAGTTAACAGGCATGCCCCAAGGACGATCTTTCGGTATCTGATACCTGGGATCATACTTTTCTATGATGGGCGTTGAGGTGATCTCTGAGATCACAGTTCTTTGTAGCTGAGCTTCTACCATGGCTTGCATGTCGTTACGAAGCTTTCTCATATCCTCTCTCAGAGTGTCGATCTCTTCTTTCAACTCTCTGTTTTCTTCCTCAATATCATCCATCTTTTTCTGACGATTGGCCCGAGTATTATATGAATGAGACAGTTTGACTCTAGAATCAAGACACAAACGTGAGATTCGTAGGTAAGGAGAATACGCGATGTGAGAATGATGAATGCAATGATTATATTAATTGTTGTTTTTTTTTTGTTTAATCAAAATAAACTTCGACAATTAGATTGCAAATATCAAACGGTGGGGAAACCCCTTTTTATTGAAATTCAAAGGAATACAGAAATGGAAATACAGTAGATTACAAAGTGCAGAAACAGAAACCTAAACTAATGGGTCCCGAGTCCTCTCTGAGGAGAAACCGGGTGCTGATTCTGGTATCTTCCTTTTCTTTGACCGGGGAGCTTAGGCCGTTGTCGGGTTGTCATTCCCTTGCCAAGTGAAAGGAGTGAGCAAATTCCTTTGGTCATCTTGATTCTCTACAGCATGTTGCTCCAAAATTTCAATCAGAGCATCTTTCTCTTTTAGTAGTTGCTGTATTTGGATACACTCTACGTCGAGGGTGCGGTACTTGTTCTTCCAAGATCTTCTTTCCTTTTGAACTTTGTTGAGAGTAACCTGAAGCCTTTCAATTTCCGTCATGAAGTACATGACAGTTTCCCTCGGTGGAAGAATTCCGTAACGAGGATAAGGCATCTTTAGCTTGAGAGCTCTAGTTTGTTCCCAATGGAGATAAGGCTCCACCGAGACACAGTCCGGTTTTCCCAGAGACTCTCGTCCTTTCTTATGAACCTGTTTCCAAGCATGCACTATTTCCATCTTTAGTGCTCTGTCGTTTTTTCCTTCTTTGAAGAAAAGACCTTCCAGATGAACACCCAGTGGAATGTGTCTCATCGGGTATCCAAATTGACGAAGAACTAATATCGGATGATAGTTGATTCCTCCTTTAGTTCCTATGAGGGGTACGCTGGGGAAGTTTCCACAACGGTCAATGATTCTGATTCCCTCATAAATCCTATTACACCAATCTATATCAGAGTTAGTGAGAGACATGATCTTCTGTGACCAACGTAAGACACTCTTGCAATCCCAAAAAGCGGCAGACTTGGGCAAGTGAGAGATAAACCACTTGTAAAGCAAAGGTACACAGCATGTGATCTCCCCTCCGCTGTACAAATTTCCTAAGTGTACAGAATGATACGCATCTGCGAGCAAAGTCGGCACAGGGTTTCCAATGAGAAAAACCTTAATAGCGTTGATATCGACGAAGTTATTGATGTTGGGAAACAAAAATAACCCGTAGGTGAGCAAGACAAAGATGCTTTCAAAAGCAGTCCCGTTCCCTATACTAGCAAAGTACAGAGCCTTTTTTGTCAAGAACTGGGCTGGCAAACCTTGGATGCCACCCTTAGTGGTCAGGTGAGTCCTGACCTCAGACTCGTCCAAATGAATTGCTCTTGCAATAGTCTGATTCTTTGGAATTTCTTCCAGTCCAGAAAATGGAGCTCGATTAGTGATATGTAAATCAGTCAGATGAGAATACTCCTCCAACGTTGGTGATAGCTGGTAATCCGGGAATGTGAAACAGTGATAAACCGGATCGTAAAACTGAATGAGCGCATCCATGATTCCCTCAATCACATGGATTCTTAACAGTGGTAGCAAACCGCCGTGCTTGGCTCTGAAAGCCTCTGGGTTAACGATCATCCTCGCTAACTTTCTCAAATCCCCTAGTTTTGGAACCTTGAAGGTATACTGGTGAGTTCTCCTTCTACCGAAATCCATTAATGCAATCTTTTTCTCTGATATTTGCAATCGCAGTCTTAGTTTAATTTGAAAAACAGAGAGACTAGAAGAGAAGTTTTTTTTTGAATGTTTTAATGTTTTATTAAATGAATGCATGAATGCAGCACACAAAAACATAGAAAAAAAATGGGGTCAAAGGGTCGTTGTCATGAAGTCAAGGCTCTACCCATCCCCAAAGGTTTATACTAGGGTGATTTTTGTACCTGTACTCATTATCATCAGCTCCTCCCAGGAAAGCAAAACAACAAGCGGATCGCCAGCGAGTTGTAGAGCAATCTTAGAGTAAGTGCCATTCACCGAGAATAGATCACCAACCTCAAATGAGGGTAGTATCGCGTAACAACTATTTTCGATAGTTTTCGCACTACGAAAAAGGTTGGCTTTTCTTAAGTGTATACTTAATCTCACCACATGCGGCATCACACGCATTCCCAGTAGCAGAAAAATAAACACGTATAGCAATTAGGAAAAGCAGTATATATATATTTGTCCTAATCATCCTAGACTTATAAAGCTACGATTCTTAAGTTCCTGACAGAAATGTGTTCCCCGGCGGAAGCCCCAATCTGTGGTTCCCTGCCTAAGAGATGGACCAGCATAGGTCAATCTTTCTCTTCGGTAGAGTTCCCATTTTCCATGGAAAACAGGGATGATGCCCTAAGGCAGAAAAGGAGACTCCCCATCAGAGTCGCCATTTGTGTAATTTTTCACACAATAGAAGTAGAAAGAAAGGAAGATGCCCCACGGTGGGCGCCACTTTTCTGTAGCGAGCGATTTTGGACGCGGTTCTTAAGCGCTGGTCGCTTTCTGCGCTTGACCTTAAAACTACAGGCCGATTCATTTTTTATCCTATTATGAGCTGAATAAGGAAGGGAAATAGATGTCTCCAATTAACCCTGCTTGCATACTGAGTTTAAACAGCGGTCTGTTAGGTTACGGATGCTATCAATGTGGGGGGCCTTTGTATTGGTTATTCGTATTTCGCCAATACGGTTCTTTCTTTCTTTTTTCTAGGCAAAGGGTTTCTGGCGGGGAATAAGGATTAGGATGTTAGGACCGATGCTTTTGAATTACTGCTTTTAATTGATGGAGATATGGGATTTGGGTTTTTTGTTGATTGCGCTCGCTAAGATCTTTTCTTTCGATCTTATGCCTACGTATTCCCGTTTACCGAAACAGGGAAATCAGAGCGTTCGTAGTTCCTCCTATTCTATGGGAGGAAATTGGTTTTTGGTGTCTTGTTTAAAGCCCAAGACGTGAAGCGAAAGGTGATTTGTATCTTGTTCAAAACCCAAGATGTGAAGCTAAAAGACCTCGACTTTAGAGAGAATTTGTCATCTCTAAAGAGGGGAGAAGGAGAATTACTTTAACTGGGATACGCGGATCCGAGCAATGCCATAATTTCCGAAGAAAGGGTTTTAACCTGAAGGAGAAGACTTTAACTCAGTGTAGAGCAATGCCATCTTTCCTTAGGAATTTCTCATGCTAAAAGAGGGACAGTGGCATGGATATAGATGATCCAGAGGCTTGCCGCTTACAACGATTAGATGAAGGGAAAGGAGTTGTTGATGTTTGTGTACTGTGAACGAGGCACAACTTTGATGCTAAAAGGTCGATTGGATCAACCAGTGGTTTTCTTATACAAACCCTAAGAGGAGGCTAATTTCTGCTAGGAAAATCATTATACAAAGCCTAAGAGGAGGCTATTTTGTGTCTCGTACAAAGCCCGAGAGAGAGGCTAAAGGTTTTTGACCCAGTGGGGCATATCGTTATACAAAGCCTAAGAGGAGGCTAGCAAAGAGCTCGACTCTTGCTTAAGGGATTTATATCTCGTACGAGGCCCGAGATGGAGGCAATTGTAACTGTTTCAGTTGAGTGACTGATCCAATATACTGATTTAAAAGAGAAAATCAGTTCTTATATGAGTAACACTGTACACAGGGATTTAATTTGAGGATCAGGGATATTTCCTTTTCTTTGAGGAAACGGGAAATCCAAAGGGTATTGAGACTATCCGAGTCTGCGGGTTTCCTTCCTATTTAACGAAGGGTGCTTGAGAATGTCTTTGAGACTCAAGGAAGTTAGACTGTCCAAGTCTAGAGTTTTATCTTTTGTACTATGCTTCGAGAAACAGTAGTAGACTCTATGAAAGGACTGTTCTATGAGGATGACTAGGTTATGTTCCTATACCTCTAGGAGGTCGTCGGGACAATTTGTACGAAGCCCAAGAGGAGGCTGGAATCTTTTAAGAAGCCGACGGGTCCTTGTACGAAGCCCAAGAGGAGGCTGTCATTCCCGAAGGAAGAGATCATTATACGAAGCCTAAGAGGAGGCTCTGAATACTTCTAAGAAGCCGTAGGGTCCTTGAATAATGCCCAAGAGGAGGCCGAGTTGCTTATAGGAAGCCTGTGGGTCCTTGTACGATGCCCAAGAGGAGGCCGATGCTTTTAAGAAGCCCGTGGGTCCCAAACCAAAGAAAAGTTCAAGAAAACTCTTTTAAAGATAAAACCACTGGTAAACGTGCGAGGTTTACTATCCAGCAACTTTTATCTTTTCAAGAGAGTTTGAACAGTTCGGAGGTTTGAAGAAATTCAAGAGAAGTTTCACCGAGAATAATTCATCTCTGGGGAATAGAATTTCTTGACGATTCTTAAGGAGGACAGCCGAAGAGAAGACTGTATCTGGTGCTCCTATTGGGGATCTAGGCGTCTATTTCCACGAATAAGTGAAACGGCGTCACCTAATTCTAGACGTAGTAGCCGGGGAAACTCGAAATATCTATACTATTATTACACAGTAGATATGAGTTTATGAAAGGAGACTTACAGTGAGCAGCCCCACAATACAGTTTATAATATGAAAGCAGTAAATGAAAGCGATAACCACTTACTCGGTTGTAGTGCTTCCATGTTGTTTGGTTAGTTGTTCAACAAAGAAAGATAAAAACAATAGTATATTCAAAATCAAAGGAGAAAGTGCTTTGAAAAAGAAAGATTTGGGGCTTACAGCTCAAGGAGAGGCCCAATGTTTTATCAGTGAGCGCACTGTTTGACTTTGTACAGCGGGACTTATACAAGTGACTGGGGCCCAAAAAGGTTTTCTGTATAAAGGGATGGGTCTTACACTCTCTTAAGAGGCCCAAAAAGGTTTAAAGAAAAGAGTGGAGCTTATAACACGAGGGTAGGCCCAGATGGTTTTTAATTTTAAACGGGCGACGATCGCGCCGTTTACTCGTACAGAGGGACTTATACAATGAGTGAGGCCCAAAAAGTTTTTTTGTACAAGGGGGGATGGGTCTTACACTCTCTCAAGAGGCCCAAAAAAGTTTTTAAAGAAAAGAAATGGGTCTTACTACACGAGGGTAGGCCCAGATGATTTTTGAAAAGGCGACGATCGTGCCGTTTGTTTTTTGACGGTATCGGGACTTATACAATAAGTGAGGCCCAAAGATGATTTGGTCAAAAAAAGGATTGGGTCTTACACTCTAATAGAGGCCCAAAGTGTTTTGAAAATGATTTATGAGGGTTGAATTAATCCAAACCCTAATTTGTTTTCAAAAATGTATTTAATTGAATAAAAATTCAATTAAAATGATCAAAAATTGTTTAACACATGGAAAACAAATTGTGATCTTGGATTAATGCTTCAAAAATTAAGTATTGACCTACAAAATAATTAGAAAGCATTAAAAGTTGCAAAATCAATGTAGAAAAAATATTTAAAATGCCAAAAACAATCAAAATATTAATTCTTTACAAAAATATCAATTATATGAAATAAATAATATTTTTAGGATTTTTTGTGAAAATAAAATATTTTAACATTTTTTGTGAATTATTAAAAAAAGAATCAACTCAAAATCATTAAAACTCAGAGAGAAATTAATTTTTGAATCAATTAAACAAAATCACAAAATTCAAATATTCAAATATATGAAAATGGCGCCAAGAACAACACCAAGAACACGCGCGTTTTTCAGTTTGCCCAGATTTGCATTTTCTATCCAATCTCCATGAATACGTAACCATATCATGCAATCCACATATCATTATGCTCGCCTCAACCCCACGATCATGTCTATGTACTTTAATTTCATTTAAATTAAACATACAACAAGAAATCACGAAGAGACCTCAAGAACCCTAATTTCTGCATGAAGGCTAGGATTTTTGATACACGATTCAAACAATGCAATTAATTGAGAGAAAACATTCCATGCATGATTATGAACATATGGCCAAATTATTGTGCGAGGAAATATACATAGATTGAGAGATGACCAAGTTTAGGCTTACCTCCAAGTCGTGACAGCAAGAGCAAATCAAATTCTGGGTTGGAGGTGTTACAGATAAGTTGTGATGATCTGAACAATTTCCCTACACCATATGGAGTGTGTTTGAACACTTGGATTGAATTGAAATGGACTGGATCAGTTTATGGCATCTCAGCTGCAACTTCACTTCAAACTTGTGTGGATGGCAACTGATTTTGAGATTTTGATGTTCCAGATGTTATGTGAGTGTTTGATCAGCTCATATGTGATGTATGTGAGGTGTGTGAGTGATTGGTTTGTGCAGAATTGCTCTCAAACTCAAAACCCGATAGCTACCTTGCTAAGAAAGGCATTTTTACCAAGAGAAAGAGATTTTGAGGAAAGCATCTGTTAGATGGCTTTGGTGTACTTAAACTGACCACAATTGAGCTCTATTTATAGTAGAGCAAGTTTGTTTTGCAAGGAATAGTGCATGGCAGCTGGTAAGTAGGTTTCCTCAATGTTGGCCAATGGAAATGAAAGTCTCCTCTAGCCATTGACTAGAGGTTAGGGCATAGAGCTTTGGTCCCCTTGGTCTTGGATAAGTCTTGACTGATTTCAGATGAGAATGGCTCAGTCCATGCCACCTTGATGGTTCCATTGAATGCCTCATTCCAAATTTGAAGTCTTGTCCCTACTTTGGCAACTCTAGGTTCAACATGCTATTCCTTGTTCCTTGGACCTTGGAGGCTTGGCTCAGTGATTGTCCCCTTTGGATTCAATCCTCTGAGGTGTCCAAGTGGATTGGAGCAATTGCAATTGGTTGATTTTGGCAAATCGAGCCAAAATGCAAATTCTTCCTTGCCTTGACAGATTTCAGCAAGGCAACTTGCCAATGTTGTATCTCATGATGTAGGTTGAATTTGGCAATGTTCTTGGCCATTTTGGAAAGCCCTAACATGATACAACAACTGTTTGAACAAGTTTGGTTTTGATCTCTTTTGATTCCAAGTGAAAAATCCCCCTACATTTGGCAAAAAGTGAAGCAGAATTCTGAATTAGTGAAAATTTCACTAAGTGTTGGAAAAAGTGACTTTTTCACTTTTCAGCCACTTTGATCACTCCATAACTCAAAATCCTTAATGAATTGGAATGACTTGTAGTTGAAGTTTTTGTAGGTGATAGTGAGGGCTACAAATCCATCTTTGGATGAGAAAAAATGTCCTTGTGGTTTAGGAGTTATGGTCCTCCAAAGTTGGTACCTTTGCCACTTTATTTTTAACTTAGAAAAATTTCTAAGTTTTATGGTTACCCCTTTTACAAGTTATCTCACTTTTCTTGATTTTTCTTGATGAATGATGATTCAAATCATACATTAACATCATTTTAGGGTTAAAAATCCATTTTGGTGAAAAATCTCAAAAAGTCAAAGTTGACTTTTGTGCACAGTTGACTTTTTATCAGATGAATTCCAAACTGTGCAATTCTATAGGAAATCATGTCCTTGACCAAAATTAAACCTCATGGACATGTTCCATGGGTGTCATAGGGTATATTCAATCATGTATTAGGGTTTGGGAGCATGCCTTGGTCAAAAGTCAAAGTTACAGTTGACTTTTCCCTTAAAACCCTAATTGTGGTGCAGATGAAAATGAGACTTGTTGCTCAAGCTTCTTGGATCAATCCATTGTTCCAAATGGATCAACATGGTGTATTAGAGACCCTCAAATCATCTCTTGAGGTCTTGGCTCATGGTTTGTCCCAAAAGTCAACTTAGGGGTGAATTAGGTCAAGAAACCCTAATTCCTGATTTTTGATGAATGCATCCCCTGAGGCAAAATTGACTTGATGCATGGGTTCATGAGGTTCCATGAAGTATATTAGGTTATGTTTTGGGTCAATGGCTTGTGCCGAGATGAAAATTTCCATCTGGAGGCCCTGGTCGACCAAAACCCTAATTTGGTGACACTGTCGATCTTGAGACTTGATCGACCTAGAAGGGAGCAGCCTTGTGCTTAATCCTTGAAGTGGGAGTCCTTTTTGATCCATTGTGGATGTTTAAGAGATTAGACAAGTTGAAGATCATGTCATTTCTTGATTGATCCTTTGTCTAAGCACTCAGAGAGGGCTTGAAACCCTAATTTTGCTTGTAGTGGATGCTCACCCATCTTTGGGGAGACTGATGAAGCATGATGGTTCATCCACACTGTGATGATGATTTTCACAATGATGGGAAATCTAAGTGGTCAAAATTTGGGGTATTACACTATGCCTATTTTGAAACCACTATCGGGTTTTAAAATAGGGACACTTTCTGAAAATTCCAAATGCACCATTGGATTCCTCATGAAATTCTAGGCCAGATGCACCTAAATTTTGTCTAAATCCATGGAGAAATGAGAAAGTTAGAGGCTTCACGTAAATTGCCAAAACTTGCCTTGCCTTGGCCTTGGCCAGGCCTGAAAACAAGGCACCCCATATATGCACATGGGGTGGTTTTGATACACGAATGTATCACCACCCCAGTGGTAGCGAGCATGTGTGTTTGTGTATGAGGTCGTGAGTTCATATCCCACCCAGACCTTTTTTACTACTCTCTCATTTTTGTTATTTTTTTCGATATTTTCATGTTTTTGTTAATTAATTCAAAAATTTCTCTCTCAATTTTAATTATTTTTTATTGATTCTTTTTTTGAAAATTCACAAAAATATTAAAATATTTTAGTCCATGAAAATTTTACAAAAATATTATTTATTTCATATATTTGATATTTTTGTAAAGAATTATATTTTTATTTGTTTTTAAACATTAAAAATATTTCTTTCTCTTGGTTTTGTAAAATTCAAATGATTTTTAAATCATCCCAGGAATGAAACATGATTTTCCAAATATAAATCCAAGATCATAACCTTTTTTCACATGTTTGATTATTTTATTTGAATTAAAATACATTTTAAATAAAAAAATTAGGGGTTTGATCATTACCACCTTAACAAATCTTTTCAAAAATTTTTGGGCCTCTTGATAGAGTGTAAGTCCCACCCCTTTGTAAATATAAACCTTTTTGGGCCTCAGTCATTGTATAAGTCCCACTGCGATTTTAATATCTCGGCGTGATCGCCGCATTCTAAACAAAAAAACATCTGGGCATACCCTTGTGTTGTAAGTCCCATTTCTTTTCTTTTTCAAACACATTGGGCCTACATTAGAGTGTAAGACCCAATCCCCTTTTAACAAAAACCTTTTGGGCCTCAGTCATTGTGTAAGACCCACTGTGTTTTCAAAAAAATCTCGGCGCGATCGTCGCCTTTTCAGCAAATTAATATGGGCCTCTCCTAGAGTTGTAAGCC
The DNA here is from genome assembly GCA_022829125.1 of Lathyrus tuberosus. NCBI lineage: Eukaryota > Viridiplantae > Streptophyta > Magnoliopsida > Fabales > Fabaceae > Lathyrus > Lathyrus tuberosus. The sequence goes on along the minus strand of JALAZF010000552.1, from coordinate 2,067,806 downwards.
CCATAACTTGTACAAAAATAAAATTTGGGCCTCTCCTTGAGTTGTAAGACCTAACCCTCTTTGTAAATACAATAATTTTTGGGCCTCAGTCATTGTATAAGTCCCAGTACAATTTTCAGAACAACGGTGCGATCACTGTTATTTCTGGGCCTCTCCTTGAGTGTAAGCCCCAATATTCTTTTCAAAAACAACTTCCCTTTTGATTTAGGTTCAAATCCATAGTTGTTATCAAAACTTTCTTTAATTTCTTGAACAACTAACCATACAGCTGTTATAATGGAAGCTTGCTCGCCTGTAAGTTTTTATCAGCTTTCTTTAGATGCTTTCATATATATATATATATATATATATATATATATATATATATATATATATATATATATATATATATATATATATATATATATATATATATATATATATATTTGTCTGTATTGCTGGAAGCTTGATCACCTGTAAGTCTTTCTTTCATATCCTTTTAAATACTTGTCATATATCAACTGTATATATACTTGTATATCTGCTTAGAGTTTTCCCCGACAACTAAGTCTAGAATTAGGTAAATCCAGTGGGCCACTCTTAAATACAGTCAAAACTAGTTCCCCATAGGAATTTCTAGATACAGTCTTGCCTTCTCTTGGGCTTAAATAATATGGAACAAAGAGAAAGGCATTATTCCCGGTGAAACTTTTCTCAGACTGTCACTATTAGAAATTGTCAAAGAAGTTCATTTCCCCAGAGAGGATTAATTCCCAGTGAAACCTCTCTTGAATTTCTTCAAACCCATAGGCTTCCTAAAAGCATCTCCGCCCCCTCTGGGGCTTTGTACAAGGAGCCTCCGGCTTTTTAGAAGTTCATGCCTTCTCTTGGGCTTAATATAAGGACCCTGAAGACCTCTTAAATGTATAAGACAGAACTTAGTCATCCTTTGTTAGAGCAGTCTTTCCAAAGAGTCAAAACCTCCGACCAATTTTAGGGTTGATTCTCAATCCTTAAAGCACCAGCCTCCTCTTGGGCATTATACAAAGATAAACTCTTCCATAACAGTAGACTTGGACAACCTAATCTCCTCTTGGATCTCAAAGACATTCTCAAGTTCCCTACAAACCTAGGAAGAAACCCTGGTCATTTAACCAATCTCCAGTAGAGTTGAAACCTCTATAGGTTTTCAAAACTCAATCTTTAAACTCTCACTTTAAATTTCCCCAGCTAGGGTCAGCTTATCATTAGAACCCCAAGGCATCTGATACCTCAACTCTTCTGTAAACCCTCAACAAGAGTTGATTCCCCAACTTGGACCTGCCTATGGATCTCTATAATCCTCAGAATAAGCCAGCCTCCTCTTAGGCTTTGTATAATGATTTTCCTCAGCGGAGTTAGCCTCAAAAGCACCCTTTTGTTGAGTCCACCTTCTTAATAAAAACACTATCTTGTTGAGTTAATCTTTTTCAGCCTCAATCTTGGGTTGTGTACAAGACAAACAAAGTACTCTCTTGTTGAGTCACTAACCTTTCCACACTCTCTTGTTTAGTCAATGGTACAAAATAAAAGCACTCTCTTATTGAGTCAATCACCTTAAGGCACTCTCTTATTGAGTCGACCTTTCTCAGCCTCCTCTTAGGCTCTGTATAATGATTTCCCCCAGCTGAGTTAGCTTCAAAAGAACTCTCTTGTTGAGTCAATCACCTTTCCATACTCTCTTGTTGAGTCAAATGGTACAAAAACACTCTTGTTGAGTCAGTCATTCTATTAGCCTCAATCTTGGGCTTTGTACAAGACGTATATAAACTTTCTCCAACAAAGTCAAAATCTTCATAACCTTCTCTTAAGCTCTGGATAAATATCTTCCTCAGCAAAGTCAATTCCTCCCAGCCTTCTTTTGGGCTTTGAGAAATAATATCGCTAAGGAGAATCAATCTTCTTTTCAACCTCCTTTTAGGCTTTGTATAATGATTTTACCCAGTAAGGTCAGCCTCAATTTTGGGCTTTGTACAAGACACCTAAAAATCCTCAGTTGAGTCAGTCAACTACCTTTCTAGCCTCAATCTTGGGCTTTGAACAAGACAGATAAAGATTTCTTTCCCACAAAGTCAGTTTCTATTTCAGCCTCAATCTTGGGCTTTGTACAAGACACCAAATAAAACACTCTCTTGTTGAGTCAGTCTCATTTCAGCCCCAATCTTGGGCTTTGTACAAGACATCATATAAAATCTTCCTAAGCAGAGTTAATTCTCTTTTCAGCCTCCTCTTAGGCTTTGTATAATGATTTTCCTCAGTAGAGTTAGCCTCAATCTTGGGCTTTGTACAAAATGAATCATACTCTCCAGCTGAGTCAATCCTTTTTTTAGCCTAATTCTTGGGCTTTGTACAAGACAGCTAAAACCTCTCACCAGTAGAGTCAGTTTCCCCCTTTAGCCTCAATTTTGGGCTTTGTACAAGACACATACAAATATTCCCTAGTGGAATCAAAAGTTCTTTTTTAGCCTCAATCTTGGGCTTTGTACAAGACAGACAAAATATTTCCTCGGAAAAGTTAACTTTCAGCCTCCTCTTAGGCTTTGTATAATGATATCGTCAAAAGAGTCAGTCTCTTTTTAGCCTCAATATTGGGCTTTGTACAAGATATATATAAACACTCTCTTATTGAGTCAGTATTTTCCAGCCTCCTCTTAGGCTTTGTATAAAGACTTCCCTACTGGAGTCAATCAATCTCTTAGCTTCAACCTTGAGGTTTGATCAAGGCACACAAATATCAACATCCCATCAGAGGAAATCAAAATCCCTCTGCAGGAAGACATTTCTCTGTGTTATCACAGACCAAAACAAACAAATTAAACAAACCCTAATCCCAGATAACTGCTATAAGTGGCACACTTGTTGATTAAAAAATCCAAGTTGTCGTCCATCTCTTATCCTGGTAAAAGTCCTTTTTTTCATCTAATTGCTGTAAGCGGCAAGCCTCTGGATTATTTACATCCACGCCACTGTCTCTCTCTTAGCATGAAAGACTCCTAAGGAAAAATGGCATTTCTCTACACTGAGTTAAAGTTTTCTCCTTCAGGACAAATCCCTCATAAAGGAAATTATGGCATTGCTGGATTCACATATCCCAGTTAAAGTAATTCTCCTTTTATAATCAGTCACCCAACAGTTGTGATAAACAGACGAGATGTCTCCCTTTAGAGATGACAAATTCTCTCTCAGTCAAACCTTTTATCTTCAATCTTGGGCTTTGAACAAGACACAAATACAACTTTCAGCTTCAATCTTGGGCTTTGAACAAGACACCAAAACATCATCTTTTCCTCCCATAGAATAGGAGGAACTACGATTGTTATGATTTCCCTGTTTCTTTAAACGGGAATACGTAGGCATAAGATTGCGAAATCTTAGCGAGCATACCAATCAAAAACTCTAGGTCCAGTACCATTGCATACTAATCAAACACTCTAGGTCCAGTACCTTCACACCGATCAAAATTGAGGTCCAGTACCTCACCAAAATCATCAAAAACTCTCTCTCTTATATCTCCCAAAGAAGAAACTTTCCCAACCCATCAACAGATAAAAACCATCAAGTAAAAAAGCAGAACCTAATTCTAACAACCTGTGGATAACCACATATAGGATGGGTAATTGACAACTCCCCATTATATAACCTGGCCTCGAACTCCCCGAATCTCTTTAAGCGTTTGTTTAGTTAAACACTCGCGTGCAAGGTTTGTTTTAGATAACTTCCCTTTCCCTTCCAGCTTCACGGGATAAATAAGAAATCAGAAAGTAGCACCCCACTCCTACCATTGCGGTGGAGAAATCCAATTGGCGATAAGGTGGTCGCGTCACCGACAAAAATTGCACGCTACACATGGTTCTGAACAATGTTGGGATTGTAGCGTGCGATTTATGTCGGTGACGCGACCACCTTACCGCCATTTGGTTTTTCCTCACCACAATGGTAGGGATTGGGTGCTACTTTCTGATTTCTTATTTATCCTATGAAGCTGGAAAGGAAAGGGAAGCTATCTCAAACTAACCTTGCACGCATATGTTTACCTGAACAAATGCTTTAAAGAGGTCGGGGAGTTCGGGGTCAGGTTATACAATGGGGAGTTGTCAATTACCCATCCTATATGTGGTTATCCACGGATTGTTAGCAGATTTTCCTTACTGCTTTCTACTTAGTGGTGTTTATCTATTGTGGGTTGGGAAAGTTTCTTTTTTGGGAGTGTTGAGAGAGAGAGTTTTTGTTGATTTCGGGTTTTTCGATGTTTTTGGGTAAGGTACTGGACCTAATGTTTTTGATTGGTGTGCTCGCTAAGATTTAACAATCTTATGCCTACGTATTCGTGTTTAAGAAAAATAGGGAAATCAGAGCAATCGTAGTTCCTCCTATTCTATGGGAGGAAAGAGATGTTTTGGTGTCTTGTTTGAAGCCCAAGATTGAAGCTAAAAGTATTTGTGTCTTGTTCAAAGCCCAAGATTGAAGCTAAAAGGTTTGACTGAGAGAAAATTTGTCATCTCTAAAGGGAAACATCTCGTCTGTTTATCACAACTGTTGGGTGACTGATTATAAAGGAGAATTACTTTAACTGGGATATGTGAATCCAGCAATGCCATAATTTCCTTTATAAGGGTGTTGTCCGGAAGGAGAAAACTTTAACTCAGTATAGAGTAATGTCATTTTTCCTAAGGAGTTTTTCATGCTAAGAGAGGGACATTGTCTTGGATGTAAATAATCCAGAGGCTTTCCACTTACAGTTGTTAGATGAAAGGAGGTTTACCAGGATAAGAGATGGACTACAGCTTGGATATTTGGATCAACAAGTGTGCCACTTACAGCAGTTATCTGGAATTAAGGTTTGTTTTGAATGTGTGATATACAGAGAAATGTCCTCCGACAGAGAGGTTTTTGAATTCCTCTGAGGGGATTTTAGTTTTTTGTATGTGCCTTGATCAGAGCCCAATGTTGAAGCTAAGATATTGATTGACTCCACTGGGGAGGTCATTATACTAAGCCTAAGAGGAGGCTGGAAAAGACTGACTCAACAAGAGAGTGTTTATTTGTCTTGTACAAAGCCCAAGATTGAGGCTAAGAGAAAATTGACTCTTTTGGGGAAAATCATTATATAAAGCCTAAGAGGAGGCTGAAAGGGGCTGACTCCACTAGGGAATATTATTATGTGTCTTGTACAAAGCCCAAGATTGAGGCTGAAAAAAGACACTGACTCTATTGGTGAAAGGTTTTAACTGACAAAGAAGATTGGCTCTGCTGAAGAGAATGATTTGGGGTGTCTTGTATAAAGCCCAAGATTGAGGCTAAAAGGGAGATTGAATCTGCTTAGGGAGATTAATTCACAAAGCCTAAAAGAAGGCTGGGAGGAATTAACTCCGTTGGGGAGATATTTATACAGGGCTTAAGAGAAGGTTTGGAAGGATTTGACTTTACTGGAGAAAGTTTATATATGTCTTGTACAAAGCCCAAGATTGAGGCTAAAAAAGATGATTGACTCAGCCGAGGATATTTCAGGTGTGTTGTACAAAGCCCAAGTTTGAGGCTGAAAGGACTGATTGACTCAACAAGAGAGTGTTTTTTATTTGACTCAACAAGAGAGTGTTTTTATCTGTCTTGTAAAAAGCCCAAGATTGAGGCTAAAGAGGTTGATTCAACAAGAGAGTGTTTTGAGAAAGAAGATTGACTCAACAAGAGAGTGCTTTTGAGGCTAACTCTGCTGAGGAAAATCATTATACAAAGCCTAAGAGGAGGCTATCTTCTGCTGAGGATTATTTAGATCCATAGGCAGGTCCAAAGTGGGGAATCAACTCTTGTTGAGGATTACAGAAGAGTTGAGGTATCAGATGCCTTCAGGTTCTGATAGGCTAGTTTTGATGATAAGCTGACCCTAGCTGGGGAAATTTAGGATGAAAGATTGAGTTTCAGAACCTATGGAGGTTTTAACTCTACTGGAGATTGATCAAATGACTAGGGTTTCTCCGGTGTTTATAGGGAGCTTGAGAATGTCTTTGAGATCCAAGAGGAGATTAGACTGTCCAAGTCTACTGGTATAAGAGAGTTTATCTTTGCATGATGCCCAAGAGGAGGCAGGTGTTTTAAGGGATGAGAATCAACCCTAGATTGGTTTGATGTTTTGACTTTTTGGAAGGACTGCTCTAACAAAGGATGACTAGGTTCTGTCCTACACCTGTAAGAGGTCTTTAGGGTCCTTGTATTAAGCCCAAAAGAAGGCATGAGAACTTCTAAGAAGCCTGAGGGTCCTTGTACAAAGCCCAAGAGGAGGTTGGGGATGCTTTTAGGAAGCCTGCGGGTCCAAACTTAAGAAAAGTTCAAGAAGGGTTTCACCGAGAATTAATCCTTTCTTTAGTGAACAGTTCTAGGGTTTGAAGAAATTCAAGAGAGGTTTCACCGGGAATTAATCCTCTCTGGGGGGAAATGAATTTCTTGGACAATTTTCTAATAGTGACAGTTTGAGAAAGGTTTCACTGGGAATCATGCCTTTCTCTTTGTTCCATATTGTATAAGCCCAAGAAGAGGCAAGACTGTATCTAGAAATTCCCATGGGGAACTAGTTTTGACTGTGTTGAAAGAGTGACCACTGGCTTTATCTAATCCTAGACCTAATTGTCGGGGAAAACTCTAAGCAGACATATACAAGCATATATATACAGATGAAATATATACTGTATGTAAAAGAGGGTAGGAGGACTTACAGGTGAGCAAACTTCCAGCACAAATAAATATATATATATATATGTGTGTGTGTGTGTGTGTGTATGTGCAAGTATGTAAAAGAAAGCTGTTTAAAACTTACTGGTGAGCAAGCTTCCATTGTAGCAGCTGTATGGTTAGTTGTTCAAGAAATTAAAGAAATTTTTTATGACAACTATGAGTTTGAACCTAAATCAAAAGGGAATGTTGTTTTGAAAAGATTGGGGCTTACACTTAAGGAGAGGCCCAAAGAATTGTTTAAAAGGCGATGATCGTGCCGTTGTTTTAGAAACACGGTAGGACTTATACAATGACTGAGACCCAAAATTATTTATGTACAAAAGGGTTGGGTCTTACACTCTATTAGAGGCCCAAGGTGTTTATTTTTGTACAAGAGATGGGGCTTACAACTCAAGGAGATGCCCATATGAAAAACAGTAATCGTACTGTTGATCTGAATATTGTATCGGGATTTATACAATGACTGAGGCCCAAAGAGGTTTATATACAAAGATATAGGTCTTACAACTCAAGGAGAGGCCCAAAGTGTTTGAAAAAGAAAAGAAATGGGACTTACAACACAGGGTAGGCCAAGATGATTTTGTTTTGAAATGGGGATCGCGCCGAGATTTCTGAAAACGTGTCGGGACTTATACAATGACTGAGGCCCAAATTATTTTGTATTTACAAAGGGGATGGGTCTTACACTCTATTAGAGGCCCAAAGTGTTTTAAAGATCAAAATTTAGAGAAAACCCTAACTTTTGAATTTAAAAGATATACTTTTCAAAGGAAATTAAATAAAAAATGATATAAAATATCAAATATATTTAAAAACAAGTTGTACACTTTGAAAAATGTTTTGAAAAATCATGTTTAATCACATGAAAGCTTGAAATCCAATTGGTTTTGAAAAATCAAAGTGGGAGTTTCATTTAAAAATGTTTAAAAATAATAAAATGAAATTAATTACGAAAATTCTAACTATATTAAATAAATAATATAAATTGGATTTTTTAGTTAAATAAAATATTTAAACTTTTTTGTGAATTTTGAGAAAAAGAATCAATTCAAAAACAAAAATATTCAGAGACAAATTAATTTTTGAATCAATTAACAAAAATATCAAAATATTCAAAAATTCAAATTTTGAAAAAGGGCGCCAACGGTCAAGGAAGAACACGCGCGCACCCTGTTTCTGCAGATTTATGTTTTCTCACATTTCTCCATGATTACTCAATGGTTTTGCATGATTCAAGTATCAATCTTGTTCGTTTTTGAACAAGGATCACAACCATATAGATTAATTGCATTTATATTAAGTATGGAGGAAGAAATCAATGGAAAACCCCAAGAACCCTAATTTCTGCTTGAACACAATGAAATTCTATACACAATCTATTCATGGCAATTGATTGAGGTTTATCACTCTACATACATGCATAAACAAGATGGTAACTCAAAAATTCATTCATGATGCATGGATCATAGAGTTTGAAGGGTTCAGGCTTACCTCTTGCAGCTGGTGATCGAGTTTGATGATGGAGGTGTTGCAGATAGGTTCCAATGATCTGGACAGCTTCCTTAGGTGCCAAGGAGTGTGTTTGAATGCTTAGAGTGGATTGAAATGAGCTGGAACTAGTTGTGGTACCTCAACTGCAATTCTGTCAAGAACTTGAGCAATTGGTTGGTGATTTGATGAATTATATGTTCCAGATGTTGTGTTAGTGTTTAGGTCACTCACATATGATGTTTATGAGGTGTGTGTGTGATTGGTTTGGTTGGAATCAATCTCAATCACAAAACCCGATAGTGACTTGAGTTAGAAGGCAAAATTGGAGTGAAAGGGAGATTTTGAGTAAAGCATTAGTTTGGGTGCTTTGGTGTACTCAAACTGATCACAAATAAGTTCTATTTATAGTAGATCAAGTTTGTTTTGGTTGCAATAGTGAATGGCAATTGCAGCAGGTCTGTGGCAAATGTTGATCCAATGGAACCTCAAGTCTCCTCTAGCCATTGACTTGAGGTTAGAGCACTGGCTATGAGTCTTCTGTGGCAGGGATAAGGCTTGACTGAACTTGGATAACATTGTCTTGATGAATTCCACCTCTATGCATCAGTTAAATGCTTGAAAACCAAATTGGCCATTTGAAGCATCTTGAATTTTAGGAGTGTCATGCCTAAACATATATCCATGGACTTGTGAGGCTGGTGGATCAGTGTTTGTCCCTTGGTTGTTCCCCCTTGAGGTGTGCAGATGGATAACCATGTTTGTTATTACACAAATTGATCAATTCGACCAACAATGCACAAATCTGCCTTGCAAAAATTAGTGAAAAATGACATTTTCAATGGATCATATCTTCTTGCTCAAGTTGAGTTATGGGAGGCTCTTGTATTTTTTTAAGAGCCCTCATATGGCATTATCCATGTATGATCATAGTTTGTCTTGAAACTATTTGGATCCAACTGAAAAAACCCCATGAACTTTGATGTCCAAGGCTGGTAACTTATGCAGATTTTCACTAAGTGTTGAAAAAGTGTCATTTTCTTCATTTTTGTCATTTTGATCACTCCATAACTTAAAATCCATGAAGAATTGGAGTTTGATGTAGTTGAAGCTTTTGTAGAGTTTAGGAAGACCTACAAATCAAGCTTTGGATCACTAAAATGGTTGCCTAGATCAAAAGTTATGATCCTTGAAAGTTGGCACCAAAACCATCCAAATTTAGTAACTTAGAAAAAATTTCAATTTTTCAAGGTTACCCCTTTTACAATTTATCTTGGTTTCTTGATCAATTCTTGTTCAAATGACATTATAAATCATATTTTATGAAAATATGAGTCATAAGGATCATTTTTGCCAAAAAAGTCATGTTTTGACTTTTGGCTCCGGAGCGGTTCGGCGCGTAAAAACCCTAATTCCCGCTTTTGAGGAATGCATCCTCTAAGGGTAATTTAGCTTTGCAAATGGATTCGTAGGATTATTTTGAGCATATTGTGTCACATGTCGAAGTATTGGCTCATCCCCTTGTGAAAATCTCACTCTGGAGGTCCCAGTCGTCCCAAACCCTAATTTGGCGACATCGGGTGTTTCGAGGCTCAAACCACTTGGAATATGGCAACTTTGTGCTTGATTCTTGATGTGGGAGTCCTATTGATCCCTTATGGGTGTTTGAGAGGTTAGACAAGTTGAAGATCATGTCATTTCTAGATTGATCCTTTGTCTAAGTGCTCCGAGAGGGTTTAAAACCCTAATTCTTGGTTGTAGTGAAAGCTCAACAATCCTTGAGGAGATTGTTGAGGCATGATGGCATATCCAATATGTGGCAATGATCCTCACAATGATGGGAAATCTTGGTGGTCAAAATTTGGGGTATGACAGATGCCCCTATTTAATCTTCTTGGTCCCGAAGGTGTGAATGGCGAAGATGTTCGGATATTCAGGGTGCAAGAGGATTAAATATCGGAATACCCAAAATTTTGATGGTTGTTATGAATGGAGGCTTGCTCATCCATATTCTTTTGCTAAGCAGTGTTACTGAGAAGAGGGTAAAACTTCCCCTCGATCTTGGTCTTCAGCCAAGGAACTGGTCTTAGTTTCTGAAATAAACTTCCCCTCAATCCTGGTCTTCAGCCAAGGAACTGGTCTAAGTTTCTTTTGAAATAAACTTCCCCTCGATCTTGGTCTTCAGCCAAGGAACTGGTCTCAGTTTCTTCTTGTCGAGTTTCTTCCTTGAAAAGGGATGCTCTTTGCAGCAGTTTTCATCAAACTTCTCGCCGAGTTTTACTACTGGGGAGACGCCATTTGATGGAAAAGTTTTGAGGTCAGACTTGTTAGGGAAACCCATTAGTCTAAGTTGTAGAAGTGTGCAAACTTCTCTGTTAGAGACGCCATTTGTTGACTCTTCTGGGGAAAACGAGTCTCTTGAAAGACCATTTTTTGCTTATGGATGTTACATCATACTTTTCTTCGATATCTTTTCGAAGAAATGCCATGTGATGCAATCTAATTTTGAGGTGCTGATGACTTCATTAACATCGACTTTCTTGGGAGAAAAACTGATGTATTACCGAGAGTCTTTAGTTGAGAGGCTTTTTCTAGGGATTTTCCTTAATCTGGGAAAGTGAAAATATCATCTTCAATGGTGAAGAGTGATGTTCCAAAGGTGTCCATCGAATATATTCTTGCCTTTCAGAGGTTCAAGTTATCAAAGTGGTCGAGGACCGTCTCAAATCCAGAAATAAACTGGGGAGAAATTTCTCAGACAATTCATTTCCTGACGAGAAAAGAACTGACAACTCGATTGATAAGAGGACTTTTATCACTTGGGAAATGAGTATGACCAGAGTGATAGTAATGCAATATGAATATGAATATGAATCAATAATGCATGATGTAAGTATGTTTATGCTGACAAAACTGACGCGACATTCAGACTAATAGATGAACACGATTGGATACTCGACCACTACAAGGGATGAAAAGTATCATTGGTTCAAATCTTGTTTTGCTTTGGAGAAGTGGTCCCTGTGGGGGAGAAACGTTAATCGGTCTTAAGAGATACAAAATCTGTCGGGGATATCAGATGGGACGTTCGCATCTGAAACAATTGATCCTTCATTCATGCGTATTGGTTTTGAAGGAGTACTTTGATTCTGCACTCTGAGGTTCAATCACCTTCGGAGAAACTATTGATGTTCTTTTTTATGTTCAAAGTCAAAAGGAATTGCCATCTTTATTTTAAAAGCAGAAAATTTTTGACAAGTAAATTCATTTTTTTTTTATTTCAAGAATCGTTGATCATGTTAAAAATGTCATTCTGTAAAGCTAAAACAAATGAGAATTGTAAACAAAAGCACTAGGGCTCAAATTTTATTGATAAGATGGAAATCAGCCAAGAACGTGATCCCATAAAGTATTTACAAAGTTTAGAAAATGGTAATTTAAAGGAAAAGGGGCTACATTGAAACATAACAACCGTTATCCTTCTACCAACTTTGAATTCTGGACATCCTGAGCTTGTCGAAGATAACCTTGACTAGAGTCTTTTGACGAATGGCGTTACTGCTGGGGATTTAACCTTGTTAGACGTAGTTACTTGCCATGAATCCCTATCTTTTGCCTGGATTGTCTTTTGAGATTTCCAATCCACCGGGATGATTTTCTCTTATGTCTCTAACTTTTGCCTAGACCATCTTTTTAGGTTTTCAATCCACCGAGACATTTCTTTTATTACTATTTTAGGCGAAGTATTTCTTAACTACATCAACATTTGTGGGGTAGGTGAATTCTTCTCCATCCATGGTTGCGAGTCTCAAGGAGCCGCCTGAGAAGGCTTTCTTGACCACATAGGGGCTGTCATAGTTCGGAGTCAATTTGCCCCGGGAATCAGTGAGAAATGATTGTATCTTTTTAAGCATAAGGTCTCCTTATCTGAAGACTCGGGGTCTGACCTTTTTATCGAACACTTTCTTCATTCTTTGCTGATACAGCTGACTATGGCATAGTGCCGTTATTCTCTTTTCTTCGATTAAGTTCAGCTCATCGTGTCGACTTTGATAGCATTCAGCCTCTGTTAGCTTAGCTTCCATCAATACCAGAATTGACGGGATCTCTACTTCTATGGGAAGCACTGCCTCCATGCCATATACTAGAGAGAAATGGGTCACCCCTGTTGAAGTGCGGACAGATGTGCGATAATCGTGAAGAGCAAAAGGAAGCATTTCGTGATAGTCTTTGTATGTTATAACCGTCTTTTGAATAATCTTCTTAATATTCTTTTTAGCCGCTTCTACCACTCCGTTCATCTTAGGTCGGTAGAGAGATGAGTTATGGTGTTCGATCTTGAACTCAGCACACAACTCTTCATCATTTGTTGTTCAAGTTAGATCCATTATAACTAATGATCTGGCTTGGAACACCATAACGACATATGAGATTGTTTTTGATAAATCGGACCACCAATTATCAGGTTACATTGGTGTATGATGTTGCTTCAACCCATTTGGTGGAGCAGTCAATGGCTACCAGGATGAACCGATGTCCGTTTGAAGCCTTGGGTTTGATCATGCCAATCATGTCGATTCTCCATATAGAAAAAGGCCATGGGTAAGAGAGAACTTTGAGATGTGTTGGCGGTACATGGACTTTGTCAGCGTATATCTGATACTTGTGACACCTTCTCATGTACTTGTAGCAATCGGATTCCATGGTCAACCAATAGTATCCTGCTCTTAGAATTTTCCTTGCCATTGTATGTCCGTTGGCATGTGTACCGAAGGATCCTTCGTGAATTTCTTTCATCAGCGTGGTTGCTTCTGGTCTGTCTACGCATCGGAGCAAGACCATGTCAAAATCTCTCTTATAGAGTGTATCACCGCTCAGGAAAAAGTTGCCTGCCAGTCTTCTGAGGGTCTTCCTGTCTTTTCTTGATGCCCCAGGTGGGTACTCTTAAATCTGAAGGAAGCATTTGATATCGTGATACCAAGGTTTATCGTCTATGACTGCTTCGATTGTGAAAATGTAAGCGTGCCTTTCAAGGCGCATTACGTCAATCTTAGGTACGCCGTTCCATTGACCTACACTAAACATGGAAGAGAGTGTGGCTAATGCATCAGCCATGTGATTCTCTTCATGAGGCATATGATGAAACTCGATTCGGTTGAAGAATGGTAACAACCTTATCGCATAATCTTTGTAAGGAATCTGTCCTGATTGGTATGTGTTCCAATCTCCTTTGATCTGATTGATAACCAAGGCTGAGTCTCCCTATACATCCAAATTTTTTATCCTTAAGTCAATTGCTTCTTCGAGACCCATAATGCAAGCTTCGTATTCGACCTCGTTGTTTTTGCACTTGAATGTCAGTCGGTCGGTGAAAGGAATGTGGGTACCCTGAGGTGTTACGATGATCGTCCCAATTCCGTTTCTGTAGATGTTGACAGCCCAGTAAAAAAATAGTCCCCATTGGGAACCGGGTACTGGCCCTTCACTGGGTAGCGGTTCATCGCAATCTTTCATTTTCAAGTACATGACATCTTCGTCTGGGATTTCAAATCCGACTGATTCCTGATCGTCAATCGGTTGATGAGCCAAATGATCAGCTAAAATACTTCCTTTGACGGCTTTCTTAGCATGGTACTCGATGTCGTATTTCGATAACAACATCTGTCAATGGGCAATCCTTCCCGTGAGAGCAGGTTTGTCAAAGACATACTTGATCGGGTCCATTTCAGAGATTAACCAAGTAGTGTGGCAAATCATGTACTGGCAAAGACGTTTGGCTGCCCAAGCCAGAGCACAACAATTCTTCTCAAGCATTGAGTACCGAGTTTCACAGTCGGTAAATTTCTTGCCCAAATAGTAAATGGCAGACTCCTTTCTTTTGGTTTCCTCTTGTTGGCCAAGTACACAACCCATAGAGTCTTCTAAGACTGTTAAGTATATGATCAGTTGTCTTCCCTCTACTGGAGGTGACAGGATTGGTGGATTCAACAGATATTCTTTGATACTGTCGAAGGCTTTTTGGAAATCTTCTGTCTACACATAGCCTCGATTCTTTTTGAGTAGTTTGAAGATCGGCGCACATGTCGCCGTCATGAGGGATATGAATCTAGAAATGTAATTCAGACGTCCCAGGAATCCTCTGACTTGTTTTTCATTCTTCGGTGAAGGCATTTCTTGAATGGCCTTGACCTTGCCAGGATCAACCTCAATTCCTTTCTGGATGACGATGAACCCTAAAATTTTGCCTGAGCGGACACCAAACGTGCATTTGTTGGGGTTCAAGTGGAGTTTTTAGTTCCTCAGACGCTCGAATAACTTTGACAAGTGGGTCACATGCTCCTCTTCTGTTCTAAATTTGGAAATCATATCATCGATCTACACTTCGATTTCTTTGTGCATCATGTTGTGGAACAGAGTAGTCATGGCCCTTTGATAGGTTGCCCCGGCGTTCTTTAAACCGAACGGAATTACCTTGTAATAAAAGGTGCCCCATGGGGTGGTGAATGAAGTTTTCTCCATGTCTTCCGGTGCCATTTTGATTTGATTATAGCCCGAGAATCCATCCATGAAGGAGAAGACTTTGAACTTTATTGTATTGTCTACCAGCATGTCTATGTGTGGCAAGGGAAAGTCATCCTTTGGACTGGCTTTGTTCAGATCCCTGTAGTCTACACACATTCTGACTTTTCCATCCTTTTTCAGAACTGGCACTATGTTGGCTAGCCATTGAGGATATTCTGAGGTGGCGAGGAAACCCGTGTCAAGAACTGGCACTTTGATCTTTTCCATCCTTTTTAGAAGAGATAAAGAGAATTCAAGAGTGTGTGCAGTGTATTTTCTAAAAAATGCTTGTTTTTATTTATTTTTGGGCTGTTTTAGGATTACCATTTTCTGAAAAAAACAAAAAGTGAAAACAGCAAAAAAAGCGGAAATTACAGAACGACATTTATTTATGATTTTGTCGATTCTTGAAACTACAACCCTATAAAACAAAACTCTGTCGCTTTGGGCGAAGCGAAGAGGGGCATTTACAGAAAAGTGAGCCCTATAAAAACATCTGTTTCACCTGGGCAGGGTGAAAGGTTAAAACAAAGACGACAATTACTTAGACGACTTTCGGGACATCGGCAGTAACCCATTGGCGGCGAACTCCTCGGTGAATCAAAAAGTCTGACACCTTCTTTCTTGGTTTGTCCTCAGAAATGACGCTGATTTTTGGCGGAGCCGGATCATTGGAGTCTTCCTCCCATGCAGAGTTGTCATAGATAAACTCTTCTATTGTATCTTGCATAGTGTTCTCACTCTCAGGCGGATCTCCCCATCTAGTTGGCTGGATGTCCTCATATCTGATGCGAGAGCTTTCAGGAGTGGTGTACTTGACCAAGAAGTCGTACTTGCCACTCGGTTGTTGGGATTCAGTGTTGACGAATTTCCAGAGGAAGGCAAAAACCATAACATGGCACTCAATATCATAGTCAATTTCCAGGACGATGCTTTAGTAAACGTAATGATAGACAAAGGTTCATCTTTGAACGTAATGCCAAGCTCAACTTTGGTACGACTTTCTTTACAAGGTACTCCCATTAGAGGCAATGAGATCATCGTCAAAGCCTTTGACGGATCCAGCAAAATAGTTATCGGCAAAGTCGATCTTCTCATAACCATCGGTCCTCACACTTCCCAAGTCACTTTCCAGGTCATGGACATCCGAGCAGCATACAACTGTTTATTAGGAAGACCTTGGATACATGAAGTCGGGGCAGTCACTTCGACACTTCACCAGAAGATGAAATTCGTCAAGAACGACAAATTAGTCACAGTATGTGGAGAGTAAGCTTTAATCGTGAACAACTTATCATCATTCTCCTGTGTAGAACCAGAGGAGGTCGTTGGAACTCAATTTCAAGCACTCTCGGTGAGCAATGAGAAACACCAAGAAAAAGGAACGTCGATTTCCTCATACAAAGACGCTCTCAAAGTAATGGGGAGTAGTGACATAAAAGGATGGGGACAGATTGTAGTTCCTGCTGATAACAAGACAAGAAAAGGTCTTGGTTTTTCTTTGACATGTACCCAGACTACAAAGAAGGATGAAAGTTTTCGTCCCATTCAGGATTTCTTTCACAGTAGAGGCTTCCTCCACCCAGTATCTCAAGAAGTCGACACCATCGAGGAGAACAACTCTCCTGATACAGATGAGGAGTAGAAGTCTTATCTCAATGATGAAGGTTATGTATCTCAGGGAGAAACGTACATGTCATTCTGCTCTCCAAAGCAAAGTCCCATATATATACCAAGATTAGATGTCAGAATGATCTACGGAGATTATGATCTTGAAGGATGTTGTGCTCTGCCTAGGGGTGGTAATAGGCCAGGCCAACTAACAGGGGCCTACGACCTTGCCTACATAGGCCAAGGCCTGGCCAGGCTTTTTTTTAAATAGAAAAGGTCTAGGCTTATTTATAACCCTATTTACCTAAATAAGCAAGACCGCGGGCCATACAAAAAGCCTTGTAAGCCTATTAGGCCGACCTATTTATTAAACATGAATGAATTTATTGTTTTTATATTGTATTTTATACTTTATATTAAAATACAAAATTAAACTTAGTTATATTTAAGAACTTATGAAAATAAGTTGAAAGAAATCCTATGAATAATGTTATAAGGTGTTTTCATAAGTTCTCTCAAACAAATCATCTCACAAAATTTATACTACTAGGTAAGCTCAAATAAGTCAATGGAAACAAACATTTAGTCTCATTGTACTTTTGATTCTTTAGTATATTTAAATATTAATTGAATTTCTTATTTACATATGTTCAAATGATATAGGATTTTTAAATAGGCTAATAGGCCAATCAGGCCTTCGAAAAGGCCAGGCTCAAGCCAAAAAATAAGCCTTTGATAAGCTACAGGCCAGGCTTAGGCTTTGAAATTTTTAGCAGGCCAGGCTCAGACTTGGCAAAGCCTTGCTCGGCCCAGCCTATTCCAACCCATAGCTCTGCCTAACTCAGTAGAGGAAGACACTCTGATGAAAGACAACTTTGACTACGATTCTTATGATCCTCTGGATGATTTGCCTATCCGGAAGCCATACATGGAAGACTCGGGGCAAAAGAGTCAGCCGGATAATGTCTCTCTGCTGAATGATCTTGAAAAGAATACGCCTGTTCTCTCAGAATCATGGAATTCTTACCCAGAACATTCCGAAAATGTCCAACACCATGTTGATGAATTTTCAAAGGTTGCAGGACAAGAATTCATTAACTATGCATTTCCTAAAGTCAACGACATTGAAGAAGATAACTCATATATTCCCACAGAAACCTGGGATACCGTGGGGCAGCCAAGCGGAAAGTACGACTTTCTAGTCAAATACACTACTCCCGAAAGCTTTCGCATCAGATATGAGGACATCCAACCATGAATAAATAATATCATTCTGAATTCCCGCATTCATTGCTATTTTCACTTTTCATTTTTCAGAAAATGGTAATCCTAAAAAATAACCCAAAGATAAAAACAAGCATTTTCAGAAAATACGCTGCACACATTTTTGCATTCTCTCTGCCTTTTCTAAAAAAGGAATCATCACGTCGTGTAGATTACTTATTTTAAACCCCATTGAAACATACAATCCAATGCCTTCTCCCAACTTTGATTTCCCGGTATTTGAAGCTGAAGAAGAAGAGAACGAAGAAATTCCAGAAGAAATCTCCCGACTACTCAGACAAGAGGAGAGGTCCAATGAGCCTCACAAAGAGCCGTTGGAAATAGTCAATTTAGGTTCGGAAGAAGGAAGGAAAGAAGTTAAGATTGGAGCACTGCTCAGTCCAACTATCAGAGAAGGCTTGATAAAACTTCTCAAATAATTTCCAGATGTGTTTGCTTGGTACTACCAAGACATGCCAGGGTTTGATACCAGCATCTTGGAACATCACTTACCACTGAAAACAGAATGTCCTCCGGTAAAACAAAGACTGAGAAGGACTCATACTGATATGGCCATCAAAATTAAGGAGGAAGTGCAAAAGCAGACCGACACCGGTTTCCTTGCCACCTCCGAATATCCTCAATGGCTAGCCAACATAGTACAGTTCCCAAAAAGGACTGAAAAGTCAGAATGTGTGTAGACTACAGAGATTTAAGCAAACCAAGTCCAAAAGATGATTTTCCCCTACCACACATTGACATGCTGGTAGACAACACAACAAAATTCAAAGTCTTCTCCTTCATGAATGGATTCTCGGGCTATAATCAAATTAGAATGGCACTAGAAGACATGGAGAAAACGCCATTCATCACCTCCATGGGGCACCTTTTGTTACAAGGTAATGTCGTTCGGTCTGAAGAACACAGGAGCAACTATTCAAAGGGCGATGACAATTATGTTTCACGACATGATGACATAGGAAGTGTCGTAGAGTGTGCAGTGGTGTCTTTCCAAGAGTGATTTCACGTCTTTCAACGTCCTACTTCTTGAAGGAGACACAGTACTTATTCTTTATATATTTACGGCCATTTTGCTCTTTTGTATACGACCTGCGCAATACTTTAACATGAGCACTTCCTCAAAAAACTTCGCGGCCAAGAAGGTGATCGAGAAAATGAAGAAGAACGATCCAACTATTGCAATATCTGCTGCATCATCAATTGGAGCAACCTTGTCCGGGAAGAAATATGTAACAAATGTGAAATCCTTTACAAAAGACCGCACTCCGAAATGTGATTTTGGTGCAGATGTTGATGAGGACTGGGATGAAGACTAGTTCAATTTTCTTCATTCAGGAGGCTGGAGAGATAGCGATTAGCTTCTAGAGGGGAAGCTGTATTTTGTTGTTGTTTTGATTGTCCCGTTATATGGTTGTTTTGTGGTTGTTATTTTGTTGTTTTTTATTGTTTCTTTTTAATTGTATTGTACAATGTTTTGGCTTATCTGAGGCATTTTATATAATATGTCATTTTTCCTCCTGCAAGGAATTACCCTTTTATGTACCAAGTGTTATGTTTTTGCCTTTTTGTTTTCTGAGACTTTATATTAGCTCAACACTCAGACGTACACAAGAAGCCCCACTTTAGAAAGCATAAAAGGCCAGAAAAAGCGCTGCAAAAGGCCAACTTTAGACAACGCTTTTCCAAAAAAAGTGATGCTAAAGGCCTACTTTAGAAAGCGCTTTTCCAGAAAAAGTGCTGCTAAAGACCTACATAAGGCATCGCTTTTGCATAAAACAAAAGCGATGTCTTTACCTATAGAAGCGCCACCTTAGGCAGTGCTTTTAAGTGCTGTTAAAAGCCAAAAAAAAGCGCTGTCTTTTCCCTTCTGTGGCATAGTGAAATCATCACCACAATATGGATGTACCTTCATACCTCATCAATCCTCTCATAGATTGTTGATCATTCACCTCAATAAAAAATTAGGGTTTTGGACCCTCTTAGAGCACTCAGCAAAGGATCAATCATGAATTGTCATGATCTTCAAATTGTCAAGTTTCTCAAACATCCATAAAGGGTCAAGATGTCTCCCACATCAAGAATCAAGCACAAGAGTGCAACATTTCAAGTGGATCAAGCCTCAAGATCATCAGTGTCACCAAATTAGGGTTTTGGTCGACCAATCCAGAGAGAAATTTTCATTTGGGCATGAGCCAATACTTCAAAACATGATCTAAGAAGCTCAAAGGGACCTCATGGATCCAATCATAAGTTCAAAATAGCCTCAGGGGACGCCTTCATCAAAAATCAGGAATTAGGGTTTCTTGACATAATTCACCCCTAAGTTGACTTTTGGAACAAGGCATGAGCCAAAACCTCAAGGAATGTTTTGAAGACCTCAAATATCTTATATTGATCTTCTCACAAGTTCAAATTGACACGAAGAACTTGGTTCATGAGCAATATAGAGATTCAAATTTATCTGGATCCCAAACTAGGGTTTCTGATGAAAAGGCAATTGTGCCTTTGACTTTTGACCAAGACATGATCTCAAACCTTGGGACATGATTCAAGACACTCTAAAATATTTATGGAATCCATCCATTAGGTTTGTTTTATCCCAAGGACTTGATTTCATAAAAGATCACAAAGTTTGAAATTCATCTGATAAAAAGTCAACGGTGCCCAAAACCAAGTTTGTCTTTTGAGAATTTTTTACAAAACATGGCTTCTTTAAGTCCAAAACAATGTTAACTTATGGTTCTGATCATCATCCATTAAGAAAAATCAAGAAAAGTTGGGTTACTTGCAAAAGGGGCAATCTTAAGAAACTTGAATTTTCACTAAGTCATGAAAAAAAGTGATTTTACCCAACTTTGCAAGACCATAACTTGTGATCCAAGTAACCTTTTTCTTCCATCCAAAGCTACAATGAAAGCTCTCATTATATAATACAAGAATGTCAACTACACCCCATTCCAAATCTTCATGGATTTTGAGTTATGGATTGATCAAAATCATAAAAAATGAAAAATGGACATTTTTCAAACACTTAGAAAAATTTGAGACAGAATTTGTCTCATGATTTGTCCAACTTTGGAGGCATTTTTCACTATTATCCAAGATGATTCAAGACCAAAATTAAACATCAAAGTTGAAGTATGGTATATAGGGGCTTTCTAAAAAGTATAAGAGCCTCCCATGATTCAACTTGAGCAGGAAGTTATGAGCCTCCCAAAATGGAATTTTTCACCCTGCCCACACAACATTATGGATACTTGACTTATGCCACACTATTTATTCCTTCAAGTTTTGGCCATTTTGCTAACTTTGTCATCTTCCAAAAACACAAAACTTCAGATGACTCACTTGTTACTTGATCAAGGAGTCAAGAATTCAACAAGGCATGTGCAAAGTAATGATGACATGAAACTTGAAATTTAAATTTGGCATCAAGCATTTATGTGGTACATAGAGGTGGCATGGATCAGTTATAAGCCATTCCAAATGAGTCAAGATTTCTCCAAAGATTAGAGGACCTAAACATGCAAAGTTTGGCCCAAGTCAATGGCTAAAGGAGACTTTAGCTACATGACTAAAACCAATAGATAATAGGGTAATCCAACCTCCATTCACTATTTCTTCAAAAACAAACTTCCTCTACTATAAATAGATGTCATTTGTGACAGATTTGAACACACCAAAACATATGCAATCCATGTTTTCCTTCACTTTACTCTCCAAAACCAGAATTTGCTTCCTTTTCAAGTAACTATCGAATTTTTCAATAGGAAGCAATTCCATCAAATCTAAGAGTGTAGACACATAATATATATCATATAGAAGCTGTCCAAACACTTCTCCATCATCTAAAACACCAGAATCACAAACCTCTAAATCACACTCAAGTCAATTTGCAGTTGAGGTACCAAAAAGAGTTCAAGGTGTTTCCAATCCATTCTAACCTTTCAAACACCTTACATAAGGTCCATTGAAGTTGTCCAGATCATCACACAACATCTGTAACACCTCTACATCAGAATTTGAATTCCTCTTGCACAAGTAAGCCTGACACTCTCAAACTCTATGATCCGTGCATCATAAATGTGTTTTCAAGTTACAAACATGTTTCTGTACTTGTGTAGAGTGTTTCCCCTCAATTAATTGCCTTGTAGCTATCATGTATAGAATTTCATGATGTTCTTACAAAAATTAGGGTTCATCTGTTCTTCACTTGATTTTTCACTCCACACTTAAAATAAATGCAATTAATTTGTACCATTGGAATCCTTGTTCAAAAACGAGCAACTTTCATGTTTACAAAAGCCAAAATCATTGAGTAATCAGAGAGTTATGAGAGGTTTTGCAAATCTGGGGAAACAGGGCACGCGCGAGGAAGAAGATGTTCTTTGCTCCCTTTTTCAAATATTTGAATTTTTGGATTTTCTTTTATTTTTCAATTGATTTCAAAAATTAATTTCTCTCTGATTTTTAATCATTTTGGATTGATTCTTTTTTTCAAAATTCACAAATATGTTTAAATATTTTATTCCACAAAAAAAATATTTATTTAATATATTTTGAATTTTTGTAAAGAATTTATTTTTAATTGTTTTTAAACATTTTAAAAGAGTTCTTTCTCTTGATTTTTCAAATTCAAATGAATTTCAAGTCATCATATGGATAAAACATGATTTTTCAAAGTTCACAACTTGTTTTTAAATATATTTGATATTTTATATAATTTTTTATTTAATTTTCTTTGAAAAATTGTATTTTTTAATTAAAATTAGGGTTTTCCCTTGATTTTAAATTTTCAAACTTCATTTGAAACATTTTTGGGCCTCTTTGTAGACTGTAAGACCCCCACTACTTATTGTACATAAATAATTTGGGCCTCAGTCATTATATAAGTCCCACTGTGGTTTTCAAAACCGCAGCACGATCGTCGCCTTTCAAATAAAAACCTTAGGCCTCTCCTTGAGTATAAGCCCCATTTTTATTCTTTACAAACACTTTTGGGCCTCTATTAGAGTGTAAGACCCAATACCTTTGTACATAAATAAATATTTGGGCCTCTGCTATAGTATAAGTCCCACAACGTCTTTTAGTATCGCAGTGTGATCACTGTTTTCAAATAAGTCATCTGGGCCTCAACTTGAGTATAAGCCCCAATATTTTGTACATAAACTTTGTTTTAAACAATAAACAACCTCCATGGGCCTCTCCTTGAGTTGTAATCCCCATACCTCTGTTTTCAAAATCATCTGTCTGTTTTAAACTGGTACTAAGAGGAGCATTATTCCCGGTGAAACTGCTCTTAGACCACTTGGGCCTCTCTTTGAGTTATAAGCCCCAAACATTTTCTTCTCTTAAACAACTTTCTTTTTATTAAAATTCAAATTCAAAGTTTTCTCAAAACTTTCTTCAATTTCTTAAAACCCTAATCATACAGCTTTAATCAATATAATTAATCACAATACACTTGGGTCTCTTTTCAGAGTGTAAGACCCAACATCTTTTCAATTCAATACATACTTGTTTATATACCTGTTGATACACTTATTTGTATATATACTTGTGCATATTTGTTTAGAGTTTCCCCAGCAGTTAGGTTTACACTTAGGTCAAACCACAGGTTACTTCTTACATAGTCAATAACTAGTTCCCTTATAGGAAACTCCCCTCGACACAGTCTGCCTCATCTTGGGCTTATTCAATATGGAACAAAGAAAGGCATTATTCCCGGTGAAACTTTTCTCAAGACTGTCAAAACTTAGAAACATACACAAGAAATTCATTTCCCCATAGAGGATTAATTCCCGGTGAAACTTCTTTTGAATTTCTTCAAACATTAGAACTGTTCAACAAAGAAAGGATTAATTCCAGGTGAAACCTTTCTTGAACTTTTCTTAGGCTTGGACCCACAGGCTTCCTAGAAGTATCCCCAGCCTCGTCTTGGACTTAGTACAAGGACCACCAGGCTTCTTAGAAGTTCCCCAGCGTCCTCTTGGGCTTAGTACAAGGACCCAAATGCTTCCTAAAAGTATAAGATAGAAATTAGTCATCTATACTAGTTCAATCTTCAGGAAAGTCAAAAGTCCAGAACATCCTACCCTTCTAGGGTTGATCTTCATCCCTTAAACCAACAACCTCCTCTTAGGCATCATACAGAGGATCTCTCTCCAACCAGAGTCTATATCTTCTTAATGAGACTTGGATAGTCTCAGCCTCCTCTTGGGCTTCATACAAGTAGACTTGGAAAGTCTCACCCTCATAGTCTCCTTTTTTACTTCACATAAAGACCTACAAGTTTCCTAAAGGCACAGGATAAATCCTGATCATTTTACCAATACACCAGTCTCCAGCAGTGTTAAATACCTCTAAGGTTTTCAAACTCACCTTTAAACTCTTTTGACCCCTAACAAGGCTTAATTTTCACCTTGAAAATCCCAGCCAATGTCAGATTGACCTCAACAAAACCCTAACAGAATCAGAGCCTCATGGCATATGATACTTCAACTCTTCCCTAATTCTCCCAGCATGAGTTAGATCCCTTTTGGATTCCGCAATACAATTTATATCTTCTCCTGGATTTTAACAATCCTCAGCAAGAGTCAGCCTCCTCTTAGGCCTTATATAATGATTTTCCCTAGATAGCCTCAATCTTGGGCTTTGTAAAAGATAAATATAACACTCCCCAGAGGAGTCATTTTCTTTCAGCCTTAATCTTGGGCTTTGTACAAGAAAAATATAACACTCCCCAGAGGAGTCATAACACTCCCCAGAGGAGTCATTTTCTTTCAGCCTCAATATTGGGCTTTGTACAAGACAGATATAACACTCCCCAGAGGAGTCATTTTCTTTCAGCCTCAATCCTGGGCTTTGTACAAGACAGATAAAACCCTCCCCAGAGAAGTCATTTTCTTTCAGCTTCAACCTTGGGCTTTGAACAAGGCACAAAACCCATTTTCCCCTCAGATGAGACCATGAGTCCACACTGTAGGAAGATACCTCCTCTATACATCACATATCAAAACAAATAATCAAAACCTTTTTCCAGATAATTGCTATAAGTGGCACACTTGTTGATTCAAAATCCAAGTTGGAGTCCATCCTTTATCCTGGCTAAAATCTCTCTTTCATCTGACTGCTGTAAGTGGCAAGGCTCTGGATTCCATACATCCAAGCCAATGTCCCTCTCTTAGCATGAAAGATTCATAAAGGAAAAAGTGACATTGCTCTACACTGAGTTAAAGCTTCTTCCTTCATGACATCTCTCTTATAAAGGAAATTATGGCATTGCTGGATTCCACACATTCCAGTTAAAGTAATTTTCCTTATAACCAATTACCCAACATTTGTGATGAATAGGTGAGATATCTCCCTTTAGAGATGAAAAATTCCCTCTCAGTCAAACTTTAGCTTCAATCTTGGGCTTTGAACAAGACATAACTACTCTGATAGCTTCAATCTTGAGCTTTGAACAAGACACCAAATATCTTTCCTCCCATAGAATAGGAGGAACTAAGATTGCTCCGTTTTCCCAAATCTTTTTACAGGAATACGTAGGCATAAGATTGCGAAATCTTAGCGAGCAAACACATAAAAAAACTTTAGGTCCAGGTACCTTCCCAAAAAACAACAGAAAACCCAAAAACAGCAAAAACATTCTCTCAACACTCCAAAAGGAGAAACTTTCCCAATCCACAACAGATAAACACAAGAAAACATTTCAAAATAATAAGAAATACATGCAAAAGAAGGTTCCTATAGAGTACTATAGATACATTGGGTGTTAGCAGCTTCCCTTTGTATAACCAGACCCCAATCTCCAATCTCTTAGCATTTGTTAAAGAAAACATTTGTGTGCAGGGTTAGTTTAAGATATCTTCCCCTTCCTTTTTAGCTTCATAGGATAAATACATAAATCAGAAAGTAGCACCAATTATGCGGTAAGGTAGCCGCGTCATCCGAAAAAACCGACGGCTACAGCAACCAAATTTATTTTCAAGGATTGCTACAAAATATGGAAGATCCTAAATCCATATAAATCTTTTGAAAATAAATATAACACACAAACCATAAACTTCACAGTAAATGTAAAACAAAATTATCATTAAAACTCCATGCCTCTTAAAACATATATATCAATATTGAAAAGAAAAAAAAAACATGAATTTCAAATATATGTTTCATGATCCAAAAATAAATAAATAAAAAAACATTTATGTTTAGAGGACGAATCTCAATAAACTAAACATGAAGTCCTGTTCTGATAGCACTTGTTGGAATTAATTTAATAATAATTATATAAACATGCTCAATAGCAAAGATTAAAACTATAATCGTACTTTAGTGCAAAAACCATATGAGCATATAAATAAACTAGAATCTACAACATGGTAATTTATCAAGGATTGAGATTAGGAATACCTGGATAATCGAATCATTGACACGACAAATTTATACTTTCTTGAATTACAAAGTAAAGAGAGACGAATAACATGCACCTGTTGGCTTGTGGTTCTTCCTCAACCGGTACTCCTAATGCCTTGAATTCTCTTCAGATAGGGAGAAAAGATAAATTACTTACGTACGGTATATTAGGGACCATAGCCTATATATAATGTGATGGCCAATTAGTGTTCTCATTATTCCCAAATGGGCCATCCTGACATCCACTCATATTTGAGCTCATATCCAATTAATTAATTAATTACTAAATAGAAATCTAAATAGCCTTTTAAATTTATATGGCCACATAATAATTATTGGAATATAATAATTAAATAATATTAATATTATAAAATATTCCAAGAGACCAGAGGTTAACGCTCAGATGAGATGCCCTAGAACTGCCAAGTGTCCCGAGTGCAACATCCCACCAGAAGGGACTTAAACACTAAACCAAAGAGAGAGGGTTCACTTTTGAGCCTAGTCTCTCTCTCTCTCTCTCTCTCTCTCTCTCTCTCTCTCTCTCTCTCTCTCTCTCTTCAAACCCAAACCTTCAATGCTCTCTCTCTGTCTCAATAAGAACTCCCACTGGTGTTCATCAGGAACACCAGTTTCTGCCGTAAACCTCTCTTCATCCCACCGCCAAACCCAAAATTCAATTGAGTTTCAACCGGAAAACACAATCGGAGCCCCTAAACCAAAATCTTCTAAACACAAACCCTATACAAAAACATACCATGAAACCGAATTCGGACTTGTTTTCCACATAAAACCCCTTAACTACTAAGATAGAAAATATCCCCAAACAAAACCCTAATTCAAAAATCAAGAGCAATCTGCCTCAAACATCACGTATTAACAGCAATCAATATTTCGTAAGGCTTATCTACGAAAAAAGTAACAAAATCAGTATAAAAGGAAAGGAAAGAAAACCTCGCCGGAGTATGAAACTTCGACAAGGGCCCAACCTTAAGGCATGATATTCTGAGCTTTCTCTCTTTGTGTTGTGTATGCGTCTCTTTGACGAGGTCTGAGGCTTAGCTCAAAGCTAGCTCAGGTTCAGATGTTGAACCTGAGTAGCTTATTTGCGAGAGAGCTTTAGAATTAGGGGAGAGTTAGGATTTTTGTAAGGAGTCAATGCAGGATTTTTAGTGTGTGTTGGTGAGTTTTCTTGTGTAGAAACAATTCAGAATTTATATAGCTCACAAGTTATCGTAGAGTGATTAAATATTGGAATCACTCTATTGGCAACCGAGAAAATGAGAATTTGTGCGGAGTTTTCTCTAGGTGATCTCCTTCTTCTTGAATGAAACAATGACCCTGTTTAAAAAGTGGTGAGGTACGTGTGAAACTTTGTGAATCACTTATAATTGTGTGAGGAAAAAACCGTTAGAACTGAAATTCTATCCCTGATATTGTTGGATTGGCAATGGTGAGGTGTGATTTATGGTCCCTAATTGATAGTGAAATCATGTGTACATATTTGTTTTTTATTTTGATTCATTTGATCTTCGGCCCACTCAAAATGATATATGTGTTAAATATAATTCATAGTGTGTCGAAGTCGAATATCATTCATAGTGTCGAAGGTATTTTGACAGATTTAATGTTAGATATGATTTGATTTGGATTCAGATTTGTTTAGATTAGATTTGATATTTTTTGGGCTTTTAGTTTTGGGCCTTTGAAAATCTATATCTATAAATAGATGCCTTGTATTGTAAACATTACATTGAGAACAGTATTCACAATTACAGTTGCAGTGAAAGTTCAATATAATCAGAAATCCCATAGTTCGTGGGTATTACTTTTCTCCTCCAAATATTTCTCTTTTCTCTCATTCTCGTTTCTTGCTGTTAGTTTGTTCATCGTCTTCTTCATCGTCTTCATTGCCATTGTGTATTGTTTATGGGTTGGTGATCAATCTTGAGATCAAGATTGAAGCGAAATCATCATAGGGTGTGGTGAATTTCCAACATCTGGTATCTAGAGCTCCGGTTGAGATTCAAGGAGGAAAATCGTGATGGCTATGAATCATTCAAATGGGCACTTTCCGGCGACCCTACCAATTCTCAAGAAAGGTAATTATGAGAATTGGTGCAAGCAGATCGAGGTGGTTTTCTGTTATCAAGATCTGTGGGATCTTGTGAAGGAAGGAGTAACACCGCTTGGGGAAAACGCGACGAATCAAGAAAAGGCTTCACTCAAAGATTTGAAGAAGAAAGATTATAAAGCGTTGTTTATAATCCATCAATGTGTTAATCCAGATAACTTTGAAAAAGTTAGCGATGCAGAATCAGCAAAGGAAGCATGGGAGATTCTTGAAAAGTCATTTGAAGGTGCAGAAAAGGTGAAAGAGGTGAGGTTACAAACTCACAAGAGAACCTATGAGTTGCTTCAGATGGAAGACAAAACTGGTGAATCAAATCAAAGTATGTGGAGAAACGCTGACGACGAAAGAAGTAGTCTCAAAGATTTTGAGATCGTTGGCTCCTAAGTTCGACCACGTGGTAGTAGCCATAGAAGAGTCGAAAGACTTGTCAGTATTGATGAAGGAAGAGCTTCAAGGGACGCTTGAGTCTCATGAACAAAGGATGGCTGAGAGAGCTGCAGGAAAGTCGAAGAGTGATATGGCTTTGCAGGCGCAGTCAGAAAAGGAAAGGAAAGGCAAAGGAAACGTGAATGGCAACAAAGATAGAGGAGGCAGTAATTCGACTCAGAAGAAACCTTGGAACCAAGGCAACCAAAGAGGTGCTGCTGCAGGTAGAGGAATAGGTGGTGGTTGAAAGCCAGATAAAAGTCACATTCAATGTTTCAATTGTCAGAAGTATGGCCATTATGTTAGTAACTGTCCAGAAAAGAAGAAAAATCAAGAAACTGATGCAAATCTGGCGAAGCATGAAGAAGAAGAGACGTTGGTGATGGTCACAACCAAAGATGAAGAGAGATTCCAAGATCAGTGGTACTTGGACTCAGGATGCTCATCACACATGACTGGAAGGAAAGATTGGTTTGTCAACATGAAGCCCTCGTCGAAGAACACGGTGAAGTTTGCGAATGACAACACTCTAGCAGCTGAAGGTGTTGGTGATGTTCTGATTATGAGGAAAGACGGCAAAAGGTCAACAATTTCCAATGTGTTGCACATTCCAGGTATGAAGAGAAATTTGCTCAGTATAGGGCAGCTAGTCGAAAAGAACTACAAGGTAGTTGTTGAAGACAAGATGATGAGAATTCTCGACGCAGGTGGTAGGTTGATCTTGAAGGCTCCAATGTCTTAGAATAGGACCTTCAAGATTGAACTCAATGTGATGGAGCACAAGTGTCTAGCAACAGCAGCCAGCAGAGATGAGTGGTTATGGCACTTTCGACTAGGCCATCTCAACTTCAATGACATCAGAGAGCTGAAGAGAAGAAATATGGTGTCAGGATTACCAAAAATCGACATTCCTAGTGAAGTCTGTGAAGAGTGTGTTCAGTCGAAACAACACAAGAATAGCTTCAGCAAGGATGCAGGAAGGAAGTCGAAGGAAATTCTTGAAGTCATATACTCTGATGTATGTGGTCCAATCCAGGTGGATTCGATTGGTGGCAAAAGATATTTTGTCACGTTTATAGATGATTTCAGTCGAAAGTTATGGACCTACCTCATCAAGAAGAAAAGTGATGTGTTTGAGGTATTTGTCAGATTCAAATCCATGGTCGAAAGACAGAGTGGTCGAAGGTTGAAAACTCTGAGAACTGATGGTGGTGGAGAATATGTGTCGAAAGAGTTTGATGCATTGTGTAGAAAATAAGGGATTGTGCATGAGGTGGTGCCACCCTACACTCCACAGCAGAATGGGATTG
Source organism: Lathyrus tuberosus (assembly GCA_022829125.1). Classification (NCBI taxonomy): domain Eukaryota; kingdom Viridiplantae; phylum Streptophyta; class Magnoliopsida; order Fabales; family Fabaceae; genus Lathyrus; species Lathyrus tuberosus. Next base: position 2,037,833 of record JALAZF010000552.1, on the reverse strand, counting down.
CAGAACGCAAGAACAGAACCATCATGAACATGGTAAGAAGTATGTTGAATGGAAAGCATCTACCCAAAGAATTATGGGGAGAAGCAGTTTCGACAGTAGCATATCTTTTGAACAGATGTCCGACGAAGAAGCTTGAAGGAGTCACACCAGAAGAATGTTGGTCTGGTGACAAGCCTAGTCTCAGTCACTTGAAAGTGTTTGGATCGATAGCACATATACATGTGCCAGATCAGTTGAGAAGGAAGCTTGATGACAAGTCGAATCAGATGATCTTGATAGGATATCATTCGACTGGAGGTTAAAAGTTGTTCGACCCAGTGAATAAGCAGGTAGTGATCAGCAGGGACGTGATCATAGATGAGCTTAAAGAATGGGATTGGAAAGAGAAAGCCAAGAAGGAATCAGGAAGAATATCTTGTGAAGAACCAGTCACTGAAGTCGAAAGAGAAGTTCGACAGGAACCAGTTGCAGATGAAGCAGGTTCAAGCAGACCTCGACGAACAAGACACATGCCTGCAAGGTTGCAAGAATGTGTAATTACATCAGATGATGTGGTCGATGAAGGAGGTGAGCTGGTACATTATGCTTTATACGCAGATGTCGAACCAGTCAATGCAGCTGAGGCTTGAAAGATTCAAAGTGGGTGAAAGCAATGAATGAGGAGTTAGAATCCATCGAAGTCAACAACACATGGTCACTTGTCGAATTGCCTCAAGGCAAGAAGGCAATTGATGTGAAGTGGGTTTACAAGGTAAAGGTGAATCCTAGAGGAGAAGTAACTCGACACAAGGCGAGACTTGTGGCGAAAGGATTTCTACATAAGGAAGGAATCGACTTCGATGGAGTGTTCGCACCTGTTGCTAGAATCGAAACAATCAGGTTGGTTGTTGGTCTAACAAATATGAATAATTGGCACACATGTCAAATGGACGTGAAGTGTGCCTTCCTTAATGGCCCCTTAGACGAAGAAGTTTATGTCGCACAACCAGCTGGGTATGTGAAATGAGGCGAAGAAGGAAAGGTGTACAGGCTGCATAAAGCCCTGTATGGACTTAAGCAAGCTCCAAGAGCTTGGAATAAGAAAATCGGCAGCTTCTTAAGGGAAAAGGGATTTGTGAAGTGTACGACTGAGCATGGAGTATATGTAAGAAGAAGCAATGGCGAATTGCTTATACTATGTCTCTATGTCGATGATTTGTTGATAACAGGAAGTTGCAGGAAGGAGATCGAAGATTTCAAACATGACCTAAGTGAGGAGTTTGAAATGTCATACTTGGGAAATCTCTCATATTTCCTTGGCATAGAATTCTACAAGACTAGTAGAGGTTTGATGATGCACCAACGAAGATATGCAGGCGAAATACTCAAGAGATTTGAGATGCAAGATTGCAACTCAACTTCGACTCCAGCTGAGACCAGACTGCAACTGTCGAAGGATCCAGATGAAGATGATGTCGACCCAACCCAATACAGAAGACTTATTGGGTCACTTAGATACCTTTGTCACACAAGGCCTGACTTAGCATACAGTGTTGGTATGGTAAGTAGATTCATGCAGAAGCCAAAGGTATCACACCTAGCAGCGACGAAGAGGATACTAAGGTATCTGAAAGGGACTCTCGACTATGGAATTTTATTTCCTGCAGCTGATGAAGGGAAAGAATGCAAGTTAGTGGGATACACAGACTCTAGCTGGTGTAGTGATGCAGAGGATAGAAAATTCACAGCTGGATACGTGTTTATGTTAGGTGGTGCACCAGTTGCTTGGAGTTCGAGGAAGGAGCCAGTAGTGGCACTGTCATCATGCGAAGCAGAATATATAGCTGCTTCTCTTTGTGCATGTCAAGCAACCTGGATGGTGAACTTGGTCGAAGAGATTACAGGGAAGAATCATGGAGCAATTACCATGAAGATCGACAGCATGTCAGCTATCAACTTGGCGAAGAATCCAATAGCACATGGTCAAAGCAAGCACATCGAAATGAGGTTCCATTATCTTCGAGAGCAGGTAGCAGAAGGGAAGATGAATTTGGAACACTGCAGAACTGAGAATCAGATTGCAAATATCATGACGAAGGGAGTGCAGGTCGAAGCCTTCAGAAAGCTAAGGACTATGATGAATGTAGATAGTTTAGACACAATGAATTAGGTGGTGTGTTAAGTATAATTTATAGTGTGTCGAAGTCGAATATCATTCATAGTGTCGAAGGTATTTCGACAGATTTAATGTTAGATATGATTTGATTTAGATTCAGATTTGTTTAGATTAGATTTGATATTTTTTTGGCTTTTAGTTTTGGGCCTTTGCAAATCTATATCTATAAATAGATGCCTTGTATTGTAAACATTACATTGAGAACAGTATTCACAGTTGTAGTTGCAGTGAAAGTTCAATATAATCAGAAATCCCACAGTTCGTGGGTATTACTTTTCTCCTCCAAATATTTCTCTTTTCTCTCATTCTCGTTTATTGCTGTTAGTTTGTTCATCGTCTTCATTGCCATTGTGTATTGTTTGTGGGTTGGTGATCAATCTTGAGATCAAGATTGAAGCGAAATCATCATAGGGTGTGGTGAATTTCCAACAATATGTATCTATTAATGATGAAAAGATATGGTTTGTGTATTGTATGCTTAACATGCTCTGTAGCTCCCTTGGTTCACCTTTTGTTTTAATTTTCCCTTGTTACCAACTTGAAGCATGTGTATGATGTGGTTATCTTGATTTTCATATTGCAGGGTATTAGAATATGGTGATCATGGCATGTTGTATTGTGAGTGGAATATGAGGATGATAATGTAGATGGAGGGCACGAGGATGGAAACAACCAAAAAATCTATGAGGAGAAGTTGCATACACACCACCTATTTTCTTCCATTTTTTTGCTTCTTTGTGTAATTATTGTAAAAAAATGTAAAAGGAAAATTAAGGGTATTAAACAAAAACTCCTTTAAATTCAAAATTATCTTGTCTTTATCATTTTCCTTTGAATTATGTTATTTTATCCTTGAAATTATCTTTTAATCAAAATTAACGTTTTGACTAATAGATTAAGATCAATTCAAGCACAAACTTTTACAAACTAAAAGAGAAGATAAAAAAAAGCAATTTTCAAGATACCAACCAAAAAGTCCAAAAGTCAAACCATTGACTTTGACTTTACCCTAAAAATAAAAATAATAGCAAGAGGTAGTAAATAAAGACATGGTGCACATAAATGAAACATAAGGTAAAAAAGGAAACATGTTCTTGACCCCAAGCTTAATCTAAAGCATTTGGTTTATGAATGAAGGACCATATAAAAGATCCTTAACAAATGAAAGGCATGCCCAAATTAAATGGTCATGTTTAATGCTGATGGAACTTAAAAACAAAAAATTAAAATATGCAATGTAACATGTAAAAATGAATTGATGGCAAAAAATAAAAAGGTAGGAAAAAATTGAGGTTTAACAGCTTCCCTTATCTAATTGTCTTAAACTTGAGAATATGAACAACTACGGTGTTTATAATTTCAGGGTAAAAGTCAATTAGATATGAAAAAACCCAGAAATTTTGTCTCAAAATAAATGAGATGGGGCGAGAACGGTAGAGCAAGACTGACAAGATTATTTGGTAATCAACAGAGCAACATCTTATATGATATAATTGAAACTTTCCAAAAATGGAAGAGCATCCCAATGATATTTAAGACTCTTTGAGGATACCATAGCAATATCTCAATAAAATAAGTGAGACTCCCTAAGCATCAACGAAACAACATCTTACGCGATATAATTGAAACTTTCCAAAAATGGAAGAGCATCCCAATGATATTTAAGACTCTTTGAGGATACCATAGCAATATCTCAACAAAACAAGTGAGACTCCCTAAGCATCAACGAAGGAACATCTTACACGATATAATTTAAACTTTCCAACAAGGGATAACATCCCAATCATATATAAGACTCTCTGAGGATACCAAAGTAGTATCTCAAATAGAACAAACGAGATTCCTTGAGGATCAATGAAGCAACATATTACGCGATATAATTGAAACTTTCAACAATGGAACAACATCCCATTGATATCTAAGACTCTCCGAGGATAAAAAAGTAATATCTCAAACGGAACAAACGAGATTCCATAAGGATCAATGAAGCATTATCTTACGCGATATGATTGAAACTTTCTATAAATAGAACAACCTCCCAACTATAGCTTAAACTCTTCGAGGATAACCGAACAATAACTCAAATGAAACAAACGAGATTCCCTAAGGATCAACTAAGTAGCATCTTACGAAATATAATTAAAACTTTCCAACAATGAAACAACATCACAATCATATCTAAGACTCTCTAAGGATAACAGATCAGTATCTCAAACAAAACAAACGAGATTCCCTGAGTATCAACTAAGCAACATCTTACGTGATATAATTGAAACTTCCTAACAATGGAACAACATACCAATTATATGTAAGACTCTCTAAGGATACCATAGTAGTATCCCATATGTTCATTCGTTGGGAGAAAAAAATCCATAAAAGACTCCCTTTGGAGGAGGTTTACTAGCAGAACTTTTAAGGGGAAAAGCTCATAAGATACTTTTTAGGGTAACCTTTGCTTTGGGAGATGTTGAATGCCAAACATGTCTTATTTTGATCCTTATTTCTTGGCATTTTTCAACTCATTTGTTATGTTTCAATGGATTTATTCCATGTTTCAATGTTATTCTTCAATTATGTTGCAAATACCTTTGGTTGCTTTGATTTGTGTGTTATTGTGCTGGATTTAGGCATAAAACATCGAAGATCAAGACACAAGTGAATTGAAAAGGAAGCCAAAGAAAAGAAGAAGATTCAGCAAGTTCATTGTGTGAACAACAGCAAGGTGTCAGCGAGTGTTCGCTGTGCGAGCTCCTGGAGAAGTCCTAACGAACCATCCCAGATTTGAGGCAGTAAGAAAAGGACCATAAGTTCGCTGTACGAACTTGTAGCGAAGAAGCTCGCTGAGCGAAGAAGTGTTCGCCCTGCGAACTTAGATATTTCCTCAGAGGAGGTTTAACTATTCAAAGGCACTTTAGGTGCCATCACTACTACGAAAAACCCATTTAACAACGGTTGGAAATGACATATAATGACGGGGGCGAAGGCGTTGTTATGTAGAGTGTTGCTGTATATGAGGTACGTACAATGACGGTCCTGGGAAACGTTGTTGTATTCCAGTATGCGTGCACCATTTCACGACGGTTAGTTTAGTCAACCGTTGTGATATACTAAACTGTGATCTGGTTCGATTCTCAGCAGCAACATTTTTTATTTATATTAGCGTTTGACATACAACTACGGATAGGTTTATAACCGCTGCCAAAAACAGACTATTTTAAATATAAAATTTATCTGCGTATCAAATTATTCCCATAATTTATCCTGTCAAAACAGCTTCTGTTTACATGCAAACACAATATGTGCATCAAACAAAATTCTTCCTATATTTTATCCTTATAAATGAATCACAGAATTTACATCAAAGGAAATTTACATCAAAAGCAAAATGAATCAGAGAATTAAACTGCTAACATTGTTTAAATCAAAAGCCAATATTAATGATTTCATTATGTGCATCAAAAGCCAAAACTATTGTTCACATTATGTGCATCAAAAGCAAAAAATATGTGCATCAAAAAATGTTGCTGATATATCATACAGCAGGAGCAGAACCCTTAAGCTCATTGTGGATATACACCCAACGTTTACGAAGATCCACAAAGTCCTCAAGGGGGAATGGGGTTTCGTCGTTAAACATCTACATAAGAGCAAAAAATTGAAGATATATCATGCATGATAATAATTCAATAGTCAACTTATATATTAATATATGTAAATATTTTATGGCATATATTACCGTATCCCATGAATCAATTGTGCCGGCAAGGACGATGTTTAACATGTGTTTCATGATAAACTAGTCACACTCATAGTGCCCGCGTTGTTTCCTCGTCTACAAATTACATGAATATAAAAACATGAATACAACCACACATGCATGAATGTAAATGAAATAAACAGGTAATCGGACAACTTACTTTAGGAGCAAGGTATGTGGGCTTTTTTCTAACATTCCTCAACATACTAACTTGCTCCACAATACTGCACATTGAAAATTGAATTAAACATATTACATGATAAACTAATTACAATTAATGCCAAAGAAAATGATATTAAACAAAGACACTTACGTTAATACAAGATCTTTCATTGGTTTGTGGAGTGGATCGTGCAAGGAACACAGTAATGTCACCGTATTTGTCCTAAACGATATTACGATCAATTGCCAATGACCACTGAATGAACACGAGAATATATATATATATATATATATATATATATATATATATATATAATTAGTTTTTACTAAAACAAAACTAAATATAGAATATATAAATAAATTACAACAATACTTACCTACAGAGGAATGGTGCAAGGTAACATTCTTTTCCTCCCTCATTTAGTCGTTCTTTCAAGTACTTTTCCATGATTTTTTTTTCATTATACGCCCAACTAATATAATTTGGCTCCAAGATTCCATAAGTACTTGAGTTATTTAACTCTATACAAACACGGTGAATGTACCTAAATGGTCAAAGAAAATGAATAAATTAAGGGAGAAAATACAAAAAATTATAATGTTCTATAATGACATGTATATTCGACTATATACTTACGTGCACCACACTTGCAAAATAGATAGGTCAAGCCACTTATATCCTGCGAGAAAATCCCTCACATCTTCAGGAGTGTAATACACTAAATCCAATTTTGGGAAATGTTCTAGTGGGAGAGGTTGCGCAAGGTCTGTTGTTGAAATGGAGTAGTATAAACTTGTTATTTCATTTGGACTAGGGTCCAATATCCCATTGCAGTTATCTACAGGTGGGGGAGGGGCTGTTCAATTACTCCCTTTTGTAGAAGCGTGATTTATGACACTTCTACTTGGAGTTTGATCATCACCAACGCAACGACGATCTTCATTAATTCGTTGTTCGAGGCTTTCACTTAATCTCTACATCAAAACATTCAATTAGAACATAAAACAAAAATAAGCACAATATATTCAATTAGAACATATAATATATATCATACAAAAATAAGCGCGATTTACGACACATACCGAATACATCTCTTGTAACCTTTCCACTTCTTTCTCCCTTTTTTTCCCTCTCCTCCTCAAACAGCCTCCTTTGCTCCGCCAATTGCTTCTCAACATTATCAATCTTTTGTCGTTGAGCAAGAAATTCAGCGGTTTCAGTGCTTCTTCTTTGAGATCCAAAGTATGACCTCAAGCCGACACCATCTCCAACACCACGGACACGGCCTCCATGCTCAACTGTTCCGATAGCTTCGACTAATATGTCATGTCGTGCTTCTGGAACAAATGTGCCTTCACGGGCCGCCATAACCAAGTTATCCTACAGAACATGAGCAACTTAATTACATAAGCAAACGCATTTAAATAACAACTCATGAGCAACTTACATAAGCAAACGAATTTAAACAAAACATATACTTACAATTTTCTCAGCAACTACTCTTGAAGCCTCAGAGGTGTACTCTCCATTAGGTCTTAATCGATCCCTCTTCCATTTCCTGCAGGATCCTCTTCTCAAGTTTCCTGTAACCCCCACGAGACAATCTATGGGGGTACATGTTTTTCGCCTTGTTCTGAATTCCTACTTCGCTTTTAGCCTGTTATTAACATAGTGAAAAATGTGTATGATTAGTATCTATTACTCATTAGCATAACATTATAGGTTACATAAGACTACTAGTACTAACCTTGAATTCCTCAGAACGGCGTTTCTTCGCAAACTTTTGCCACACCTTCTTCGATAAAAAACTATACCGAATCCATGGAGGTTGAAGACCGCTCTTAGGCTTCGTAATGTAGTCAACCGTGATGATGATGACAAAAATGACAACAAATGGATACTGATGATGCAAGCTTTGGTGGAATCGTGTATTGTTTCACAATATTAAAGGTTAGGGTTTAGGGTTGAAATTGTGTAACGTTTCGTCTGGTTTCTATTTTCAATGGAATCGAAATAAGGATACTGAAGAGACAATGAGACTACCTAGTTTGTAGACTATTGAAACACTACTGCGACGGTCAAGAATTTACACCGTTATGATATAATATTTACATAATGAAATTTCATATTAAAGCGCCAGAGTTATTTTTAGAATTAAAAATTAAAAAAACATACAAAATATATCACAACGGTGTATATAAACAACCATAGTCATAACTTTTAATTTTTTTAATTAGAAGTAAATAAAAAAGTAAATGCGCGCTTTAACATAAAAGGAATAATATATATGAATACGCTGAGGTTCGAACACATGAAAGCTTGAAGGTATCACTACGGTTGATTTATCAACCGTTGTTATATACAGATAATCACCACGGTTGGTTTCTCAACCGTTGTTATATATGAATAAGTTATATTCAATAAACAAATAAAATACAATCGCGCCTTAGTTTAGATATGTCACAACGGTGTAGGGATGAAGCGTTGTGAGCATGGCGTCGTTGTTTACGCGTTTTGTAGTAGTGCATATAGTGGTCTTCGCTGGGCTAAGAAGATGTTCACTGGGCGAACTTGGCAAATTTTAGTTGTACTATATATGTACTTTTCACACTTTTTTTAGATCAGAGCCCCATTCTTCACATAGAAACCATATTTTCAGCATTCCTTCAGCAAAGAGTGATATTTTACAAATAGAAGCTGGATTCGCATCCTAGATCAGTTATTCGACGTGGATGCTCATTCTTCTTCTCTCATTACTTGTAAAGCAAGCTACCATGGTTATGGGTAGCTAATTTCCTTTGTATCAAAGGTAGAGGTATTCTACCTTAGCTTTATGTATTTCTTTTGACTGGCCTTGTATGTGAACAAGTGATGATTAATATATGATGAATATTTTTGTTCTTAATGATCTATTCTTGTTTTGTAAAACTCTAGACATAGATTTTATGGAACTTGACCTAAAATATTCATCTATCAATTCATAGATTGGAGAGGTCGGTCTATGGTTAATATTCGCTTTGTTTTGAACTTAAAGCTTACTATATTGGTTTTTATATGGAGAGATCATGTAGCGATCAATACGGTATTTCTCACGACACCGCTCTAGACATAGACGATATTGAGAGAATACGTGATGATATTAATCGGATCCGACTTCACATGCAAGATTAAGAGAATATGTATTTGTTAGGGTAGATGAAAACTACTTTTGATATACTTTGTTAATTAAACTTTAGAATTTAAAGCTTTGCCACTAAAATCGTGACAATTTATGAAACAAACTTTGAAAACCCTTTTCTTAAAACGGTAAACTATTGAACGGAAAACATCCCATATTAGAACAATCCATGTGGAGATGATAACAAAAAAACCCATGTATTTACCATTCTAACTAAATGGCTCCGTTGCCGGGGATTGTTGTTTGATATTGCAAGCATTGAAAGAGTTTATTGATTTTAAGATCTTTGAATTGTGATCTCTTACCCCTGTTTATTTTTCTAGTGCTATTTGATTTGTTTGGTTAAGTGTGCATATTCTGTTTATGCGAGGGAGTGTACCTACGGACCAACTTCTTTTTAATCCTGAGATTGAAAGAACTGCGCGGAAGCTCAATAGTAGAACTAGCACAGTAAAAAAATGAACAATTTAAACAAAATTGTAGGAAAACAAGACGTCGTAACAGCATAGTAAAATAATGAACAATTTAAACAAAATTGCAGGAAGTAAATAACGCAGATCAATCGTTAACCCAGGTCGGTGCAACGTCACCTACATATGGGGGCATCCAAGCTAGGAAGAAAATCCATTATAATAGTATTAGTTTGAATTTCTAAACAACCTCTGGTTATACAAACTTCGCACCTAATCACTACCCGTGGAATTTCTATCTAAGAATCTCCTAGATATGAGACCCCTCTCACTCCCCCTCAATCACACAACAATGATGACAACGAAATCAATCAAAGAGGAGACACACTTTGATAAACATAATCTACTCTTGCTTAAAAGCTTATGAGTGATTCACAATTACAACTCAACTATCAGTCTAGCTCTAGCATCAAGGTGATACGAGAGTGGCTCACAAACAACAAAGAATAAACTAAACCCTAAAGAAATCTCTCACACAATACGGCTTCCATCTTGTTAGGTTTAGAGTCGTTCTTTCAATAGCTTTAGAAATGCATGGGCTTGACGAGAAGATGATCAACAAATCCACAACAGACTGCTGCATAATCTTCTGCATAACTTTTGGAACAAAATCAAATGTTTCCTTAAATGTTTTGACATCCATAATATTCTGGAAGAGAATATATTATTTCCTTAAAATCAAATCCATAATATTCTAGAAGTGAATATATTATTTCCTTAAATGCAAATCCATAATATTCTGGAAGAGAATATATTATTTCCTTAAATAATTTATGACATCCATTCTTGGGAAATACGGCAAAGCTTGAACCGACCTTTGCTACTTCTAAAAACACACGCTTCTTGGACTATAATATATGTGAATCATATCTTCAAAGAATCTTAAGATATCTCACGATTAAAAAAAATCTTCCAAGAATGTAAAACCACAGCACGCCACAATGTCGTACAAGTTGTCAAGACATCTTGTCCAACATCTTGCTATTTCAATTGTTTTAACAAAATGATGCCGATCACAATACAAAATACCTAACAAATATTTTATTATTATTATTATTGATTAATTAAAACTTATTTTAATTAAATAATTAGGTTAGTTCAACTTTAATTGATTCATTTAATCCCTTTAATTGATTAATTAAAATAATTAATTTAAACTAACCTAAGTGCTTAATTTAAATCAAGCTTAGTTAATTAAATTAATCATATTTGTTTAACTATCCTATCTCTCATGTCTATACATTAATCTTTGCATTTTTTGCTCATTTAGACTTTTATTCTCATTATTATTTTTTTATTGGCTTAAATTGAAAAATTAAAAGAATGATTATATCAATGTTAAATATATTTTATAGGTGTAAAAACTCTTGGTCAAACGCCAAGTGGACTTTTCAAAAATCTTGGTCCAATGCTAATTGCCCTTTTCAAACCCGATTAATTTTGTTTCAATGCGATACAAATCTTTTTCTTGATTAAACGTAACATTAAAACCTTTTTTCTTAACAAACACGAAAAAAGAGGACCCTTGGAGTATGTCATTCCTTGAATCCTTGAATGATCGGTCCCGATGCACACTACTTGGGCTAGCCATTTGTTCATTCTTTCATTTCTAAAACACTTAACAGAAACTTGGACCAAATAAGGGACTATTGGAGTCTGGCATTCCAGTGGAATCTTTGAACAATCGATTCTAAAGAATACGCCTCGTTCTTACTGAATGTTTATTGTCCATCAAATAAATTTCATAAATACATTGAATGAAAAAGGATCGTTGGAGTCTAGCATTATAGTGAAACTCCAAATAATTAGTCCCAAGGCTCACGTCTCGTTCTCACCGAGCATTCCTCATTAACCTACAAAACACCCAACACATCAAACTTATTTTCTTGCCCTGTGTGATTGATAACGTTTTACAAAAGAACATTGCTTAGTCCATCCTAACGTGTATACAAACTAGCTCTTAAGCATCCGCCGCAAGCGTACAATCCAATATTTAACCATTATAATACAATCTAAACACTTGTTCAATAAAACAAACCAACCTACAAAACATAGTTTTCTATGCCAAACTATGCAGCTTTGAGTTGCTCATTGTACATGAGGATACGTAGGAGCGAGACTCGCAGTCTTGTTAAGCACCATAATTAAAACCTTTTTGAGACCTATTTTCCTTTCCTTTTGCACTTTTAATTATTCTAAGAAAATAATCAACATAATCTAACATTCAAACGCAAATTTAACTAAAAGGTTCCCGTTGAGTACAATGGACGTGGGGGGGTGCTAATACATTCCCCTTGCGTAATCGACTCTCGAACCCAAATTTGGTTGTGACGAATATCTTCTTTCCTTTTTAATGATTTTATAGATATTTTCCCTTTCCTTATTTGGAATAATAAATTTTGGTGGCGACTCTATTCAATATCATTTACGCAAGTGCGCGAACGCTTTGCGAAGGATTATAATTTTCAAGATGCGACACATAACCTTTCTTATGTTTTATTGCCTAGTACACTGTTGGCACAATTTAGTGTCTTAATTAAAGGTTTTGACATGATTCACTCTGAATTGTCAGTTGGTGATATAGATGCCCCACTTGAATCTCTAGGCTCATGATTGATGTTGCAGTACTTTGGTTTATGGTAGTCTGACTCTAGTTCATCTCTTTCTGATTTATGACCATTTATTCTTGACTTATCTTGGTGGATTGCATAAAAATTTTTAGGTCTTCCTCTAATGATTATCTTCTTGTACTGTCCCTAGAATGATAATGGCTACCTACTTGAAAGCATTATTGGTCTCTCTAACTAGGATTACCTGAACTGTTTGTTTGTAAGATGACATGTTTGCTTTCTTACGACTCCCTCATAAATGCACAACTCCTATTTGGATGGTTTCCCCCATATTCAACACACTAAAGAACCTGTGTATGGTTGTTGTTTGTGTTAGCTACCTTAGCTACTATCAGTTTCTTTGTTAACATTTAGATCTAAACTATAATCTCTGCCTATGAGTCGGTAGTGTAAATGTTTCGTTCTTTTGTATCCTGCTTGCTAGAACAGTATTCGTTCTGACATACATTCTCAATGATAATCCTCATCTCATTATCAATTTTCATTCTCAATGTACCTCCTGATGACACATCAAGAAACATGCATGAAGTAGTTGTCAATCCACTAATAAAGTGCATCAGTTTGTCCATGGAATTCATGTTATGGTTTTGATACTTGTGAAGTAAGAGTTTAAACCTTTCAGACGCCTCTGACAATGAATCGTATTCATCCTGACTAAAATTCGTGATGGCAGTTCTTTTTTTCCACAAACTACTTATTTGAATAGTATCTCCCTAGAAATCTGTCTTCTAACTCCTTCCATGTCTGAAAAATACCACTAGGGATACATTGCAACCATTCATTTTCCTTGCTAATCCGCGAGAACTCGAACAATTGTAGTTTCACCTGATCGGTTGTGACCTTATCTAGATTGCACATGGAGAATTCTTTGTATAACCTAATTAGATGTTCCCAAGGATCCTTTATATCCCGCCCATCAAACTATTTATATCTTAACCCAGATAGTACAAACTTTTGATGTCAAAAGTCACAGGATTCACAGGTTGGAATCCCTGTGATATCTAACTGGTATCGCTTCTTTTACAGTAATCCCCCAATGTATGTTGTAGTGAATAGCCATATTTTGTTTACACAAATTGTTCTCTCTAATTCCAAGATCCCACAGGAGAAGTGTCGAATCCAAACCTCGCACAAACATAAACAACAATACCTCAACAACACTGTACCAATAGAACAATTAAATACGTAAAAACTAAAAAATATCAAACTACGCTCCAAATAGAAATTTTTAACGATATCAAACCAGAAAATTTATATGATAAAGCAAAAAATTTACACACTATGCCTTGTTGAAAATATCAACAATCCCCAGAAACGGCGCCAAAAACATGATGGAAAATTTACTAGCAAGTGTACTAATGTTGTTATCGAAGTAATAAAATTTAATTCGTCTCCACAACGATTTCGAACTTAAAACAAGGAATATTATGCAATGTAAAAGATAGTAATTTGGGGGTTCGCAAGTTGTTTTGGTAGAAAATGTAAGAAAAAATTTTCAGAACAATGATGAAAAATGCGGTCATGTCGCATTATCACAATCCCCTATTTCCACTTGATGGATGAAATGCGCAAACAGACATGCATGACTACAAAGTTACACGACAAACTAATTCTATCACTACACTCAATCCCTTGGCATGTAACTCACTAATATCGGCGTCAACTCCTAGATACCTCAGCCCATTTGTCCTGTAAGAATAGGCAACAAATTGCGTTAATCCTTAAGTTATAATTCCTAATTATACTATCGCTAGCTGACAATCAAATTCAACAATCAATGTAGTTCAGATAAATATCCCTAAGGTCAATACTCACTATCTATCAAAATCAATTAAAAAGTTGTAATAATCAAAAAGCAATGCATACAATCATTAACTGAATAATAACTATAAGTCAGAACAATTACATTAATATCATCTACTCATATGTCTCAATCAAACAAAAATAGGTTCATCATTAAATTTCACCTAACCTATGGGTATCTAGCTACTCATAACGATTTAAACAAATACTAATAGCATAGATGCAAAGAGCATAAAAAATCACTGAAGAAAGAGCTCTCCAATAGCTTCAATGGCCTCTAAAACCTCCAAATATTGCTTTAAACTTCATTTTCTCTACTTGGTAGTCAAACCCCTTTCTTTTCTCTTTCTTTTCCTTATAAACCTTCTGAAAAATGTGTCAGACTAACAAATACAACGAGGGTGCGCCACTTATCAGCGCAAGCACGTTGGACGATCATTACCTCAATGCAAACGCGTTGCCTTTATATGCGAGTGCATAAGATGGAAGCGTGGGAACTTTATCGGTGCGTGTAATCCATGGGCTTCAACGTGTTTTTGATCCTTTTTCACCAATTTTATCACTAAGTTTGTTTCTTCACCCAAAAGTTCTTTTTTCTAACTTTTTTACTTAAATTCCTCTAACTTGCTTAATTCTTATCTGAATTTGACGGTTTTTCTTGCTAAATTTTTTTGCCTCGGATGTCTGCTTGCAGGCATAAACCCTAATGCCATATTATATAGTATTAAGCTAGATCAACTTGATTTTTAAATGAATGACAGTCAAGTTATGGATGACGGACGTAGATTTCGTGGGAAGGCCTAGAACTTGAAATGTGGAACCGGAACCGGAAGTTGGAAATGAGGGTAATTAGTGGCCCAATTCATTCAGCAGTTGCAACAGCAACAAAATCAATTTGTGCTGCAAATGATGCAACATATGCAAAGTAAAGCCCAACCTCAACCCACTTCATAAAATACCATGTTTGAAAGTTGTATGAATCGCCTCCTAGCACATGATGGTTAACCGACATGGAGAAAGTGTTCCAGGTGGTGTCATTCCATGAGCAGGACAATGTGATGTTCACAATAGACGTGTTGCGGGGTCCTGCAGCAAGATGGTGGGCTAATGCTTTAGCCCGCATGACTACCCAAGGAAATCCTATGGTTTGGGAGACCTTTTAAGCACTTCTTGAAAATTATTTCCCTGAAAGTTTTCAAGCTCAAAAAGAGTCAGGGTTCCAGTAATTCTGTCAGGAAGTATATCTGGAACTGAGTATGCGGAGAAGTTTAAAGGCATGACGTCCTACTCCAATCAAGCCGTGTATGCCCCAAATGAACATTAGCATATTAATGAGTTCATGATTGGTTTTAGAGGAAAAATTGATCACACTATTGCACAATAGAAGTTTAACACTTATGTTGAATTGATCACACTACAATGTTGCACGACATAAGTTTAACACTTATGCTGAATTGTTGCAACAATATTATGTTGCGAAGAATAGCTTAGAGAAGATTCGAGCTGAAAGGGAGAAATCCAAGAAAGGCTACAAAGAGCAAGGAACAGTTAATCACCAATTGAAACCCATGGGGCTCTCCATCAAAAGGAAAGTAATCTCAAGGTGGAAGAATGCAACCACCTCAGTGTGCCAGCTATAAGAAAAACCATTTTGGTGAATGTAAGAAGGAAGTTTGGAGATGCAACCAGTGTAATGAGTAGGGCCATATGGCAAAGGATTGTCCATCTCAAGGAACGCAAGGGAAGAGTATTGGTTGAGTTTACACCAGGGATGCTAAAAAGGCCAAAGGTAATAACGACCTTATTGTTGGTACATGTTATGTGAATAATCAACCCTTATTTGTTCTATTTGATTGTGGAGCATCTCATTTGTTTATTTTAACTAAGTGTGTGCAAGGACTTGGGTTAGAGGCTATTCATTTACCATCGTTGATGGATGTCTCTACAATAATGGATGATAATGTAGATACCCGATGGATTTATGAAAATTGTTCAATATCCATGAATGGCCGAGTTTTCCAAACTGGTTTTTTTACTACTTTTCATTAAGATTGATGTAGTCCTAAGGATGGATTGGCTATCTGCCAGTTCCGTGTATATCAGGAGCAAGGAGAAAGCTCTTTTCATTCCTACTAAAGAAGTTATTCCAGATGATGGGATGTATACACTTCTGGAAGGTATCACTAATATGTTCAATTTCCTATTTGCTAAAGAAAAATATTTTCTTTTGATTCTCACCATGGATTAAAAGGAGAAGAAAAATATCTCGTAAATTTCCTTAAGTTTTCCCTAAATATGTCACTTCTCTAGTTCTTTAAAGAAAATTGAAATTATTCATTGATCTTTTTCTAGGAACTGTTCCAGTTTCCATAGTCACTATAGAATGTCTCTGATTGAGCTAAGGAAATTCAAGATCCAATTAGAAGAGTTTCTAGAAAAGCATTTTATCTGGATTTATGTATCTCCTTGGGGTGCATCTGTTTTGTCAGTCAAGAATATGAATGGTGAAATTCATCTGTGCATCGAATACCGTCAGTTGAATAAGGTTACTATTAAGAACAAGTATCATCTACCTCATTTTGATGACCTCTTTGATTAGTTGAAATGAGCTTTTGTGTTCTCAAATATTAATCTAGGTTCTAAATACCATCAAATTCAAGCGAAAGGTCCCTATACATCGAATACTCCTTTCAAAACTCAGTATGGTCATTAAAAATTCTTGGTAATGCCGTTTGGAGTGTTTAATTCCCTTGTAGTATTTATGGATTACATGATTCAGTTTTTCAACCATGCTTGGACCAGTTTGTGGCAATCTCTATAGATGATATTCTAATCTATTTCCGTACTCCAAAAGAGAACTCGAAGCATCTAAGAATTGTATTATCAGTCTTGCAAGAAAAGAAACTATTTGAAAATATCATAAAATACAACTTCTGGATGTCATAAATGAAGTTCCTTGGTCATGTTATATCTTACAGAGGTGTAGCGGTGGATCCTTCAAAGGTGGAAGTTGTGATTAATTGGGAAAGACCTAATAATGCGTCTTAGGTTAGATGCTTCTTGGGATTGGGAGGGTATATAAAAATATTATAATGGGATTTTGTCAGTTAGCTTTTTTGTTGACCAGGTTCACCTGTAAAGAAGTTCCATTATGTTGGGATTCAGAGTGTGAGCATACTTTTTGCGATTTGAAGAAAAAGTCAACTACCACTCCTGTTTTGGTAATTCCCAATCCTAATCAACCTTATAAGGTATTTCGTGATGCTTTGAAGAAGGGAATGGTTGGTGTGCTAATACAAAATGGTCATGTCGTAGCTTATGCATCTTGACAGTTGAAGTCTCGTGAAGAGGATAGTCCAACTCATAATCTTGATCTAGCTTCTATTGTTTTTGCACTCAAGGTGTGGCAAAATTATTTGTGTGGCATTCAATTTGAAATGTTTAGAGATCATAAGAGTTTGAAATATCTCTTTGATTAGAAGGAATTGTATATGCGTCAACGAAGATAGATGAAGTACCTTAAGGATTATGACTTTGAGTTGAAGTATTATCCGAGAAAAGCTAATAAAGTAGCACACATTTTAAGTAGGAAGGAAATTTATACAACTAGGCAAATAATGCTAGATTATGACCTAATGGAGAAATATCGAAATCTTGACCTCTAATTTAAATGGATTCAGACAGGAGTTCTAATTAGTAACTTGAGTATCACATATGATTCAATGGAGAGTATTCAACAAGGTTAGTTTTTGGATGTTGAATTGAAATCTAGAGTAAATCATCATGGTTTCCCCCGAGCCACGTATAAAGTTCTTTTGTTTAATTAGAGGATGTGTGTATCGAATGATTCGAGGTTAAAAAAGGTAATCTTGGAGGAAGCACATAAGAGTTCATTCTCAAATCACCATAGTTCTTTGAAAGTGTACCAAGATTTGAAGAAATGTTAATGTTGACCCAGTATAAAAAAAGGACATTATGATGTATGTGGTCAAATGTTGTATTTTTCAGCAAATGAAGATTGAACACCATAGGCTAGACAGTATGCTGCAACCATTGGAAAATCCCGAGGGGAAATGGGAGCGTATTTTAATGAATTTCATCATCAGTTTACCCCTTATTCTTGGTGGGCATGATTCAAACTAGGTGATTGTGGACAAATTGACCAAGTTAGCCTATTTCTTTCTCGTCAAGACTCCACATAAGGCTATCCACCTGGAAAAGCTATTCATAGAAGGAAATTGTCTGATTGAATGGAGTTCCATATAGTATTTTATTAGTTCGAGACCCAAAGTTTACATAGAGGTTTTGGAGAGCTTTCCATCATGCGATGGGAATGAAATTGAGTTTTAGCATCGCGAATCATCTGCAATAATATGGTCATATAGAGAGAACGATTCAAACTGTTGAGGACATGTTGCAGACTCGCATCTTAGAAAGTGGAGGAAATTGTAAAGAACACTTACCATTGATTGAGTTTGGCTACAATAATAACTACCATGCAAAAATAGAGATGGCTTTGTATGAAGCCTTGTATGAAAGGAAACTCCAAACGTCTTTGTTTTGGGAAGAAGTCAACTATAAGGGGATTCTTGGACTTGTGATAATCCAAGAAACCACCGAGAAGACTAAGATGATCCAAGAGAAAATGAAGAAAGCACAAGACTGCTAGAAGATTTATGCGTATCAACGAAGAAGAACATTGGAGTTCGAAGAGAGAGATCACATTTTCTTGAAGGTCACCCAAAGTTAAAGCTAAAGGACCATTCCACACAAGAGATTTGAGTATGAGATACGTTGGATCGTATTAAATCATAACATGGGTAATTGAAGTGGTGTATTAGCTAGTGTTGTTGCCTTCACTAACCATGCTTCATGATGTATTTAACATATCGCAACTCTGGAAATTTGTTCCAGATTCCCTTCACCTTATCCTTCCAAATACAATTGAAGTAGATACAGATCTCTCCTTTCAACCCCAATCGATCCGAATTATGGATTATATGATTAAATCATTAAAGAAAAATGAAATAACCCTCGTGAATGTCCTATGGGAGGAATCACATCAGAGTGAGGGGGAGAATGGGAGGAATCCTCATATTTTCAAATAAATTCCTAAATTCGAGGATGAATTTTATTATAAGGGGGGAAAATGTAATACCCTAAATTACTATTGATATGATCACTCTCTAATGATAGATTAGTCCCTATATAAGGAACTTACTAAACCATAATCAATTTTTCAAACACTAATTAAGGAATAATGGTTTCCTTAGTAAATAAAAGTCAATTTCAAGGGCAATTTGGTCTTTTTTCTCTGGCAATATATAAGGCCAAAGTGAGAAAACTTTCCTCATTTCTCTCTTTGTTTCTCTTTCATCAAATAAAAAAATTTGAGAGGATTTGAAGAAGAAAGTGACAGAGGGTGAGACCTATGATGAAAAGGGAAAAGGAAATTGATCAAGTCTATTTCTTCTTGCATGCGATTTCTTGAAGATTTTCTAATGGAAGAGTTAGAAAACCCGCTTTGTTCATCATTCCACTTCATCATCATCGGCTCTTATCCAAAGTTTAGAAATTCTCAACCTTAGAGGTGGATTTCTAGTAGGTTTAAGTTTGGGAATAACACCATATAATCCATGCATGATAGGGATGGAATTAGTTAGATGATCAATTAATTTCCTTGTGTGATTTTTATGGTGAATTGATGTTGTATGTGGACTAGCATAAGGTTATTGGTAGGCTAAGTGAAAACCTTACTTTTATAGGCCATCATCTTTGCTTGATACGATGTAATTATTCTCACATAAACCTTGAAGAAACATGTGTTACATTCATGACTAGGGCAAGGAAGTAATGAATATATTCGTTGTTGTTATTTTTGTGTAAACTTGTGATGCATCCCTAATCATGTTTGAATTTTATCAATATTGTGTTGATTAGCTGGAACAATGAGTTTTGATGCAGGTTTCTAATGTTAGATGTGTAAAAAACACACTTAGAGAGAGAACCCAAAGTTATGGGATCAACACGGGCCGTGATCCCTTGCATAGGACACCCATATCCCTATCTAGTTTTTGTATGGAAGGAGTTTCGCGAGCAGCACAGCCCGTGCAGGACAACGCGGCCCAACCGTGATCCCCTCTGGTTTTTGTAATTGAGGGGTGCGTTGAGCACAACACATGCATTTATCACCTAACATGGGTAGCCCGTGCTGGTATCCCTGAAACTCTAGTTTTATTAATTATTCAACCCTAATTTTTTGATCGAACAAGACTAATTTTGTACGATTGAAGTGAGCAAGCGACATCTAAGAAAACATGACGGCGAATGCTTGGAAAAATCAATCTAATGCTTGTACGTTATATGAAACCATAATTAGTGATAAGAATATATACGTACTCGAGTTAGGTATGTAAGATCAAGTGTAGTTGAAAGAACCGGAAACCCTTAGTATGCATACATAGTGAGTAATGCATATTGTTATGGCATAATCATTGTAGGAACAAGATTTGTTCATACCCTTAAAAGGGTTTGATGATAACAAATTATTGAAAGAACAATAGGGTTTTCTAACATATGTTTAAGTGTGCAGGATCATAAACTAAAGAATTCATCATTAATCCTGTTGAAAGCATAAGTGAAGAAGCAATAATCAGATTCTGGAAGACCCAAATCTAAATATGTTCATCAGACTCTGAAGGCATCAAACTCTAATCTCATGACCTAGCTTCTGATGACAACTCAATTTCTAAAGACATGGAAAGCAGTTGATCCGTACATTGCACCAAAGTATACTTGTCTTATCAGAGCCCCAGATTTCTGGACAGAGTCAACTAGGGTTTGGTTTTGAAGGATCAAGGATGGTGATGTGACCTCTTTAGATTGTACTACCTTTTGGAAGATACCTAGTTACTCAAAAGGTGTTGTGGATAATGTTATTATTCAGTGGACAAAGCTTCTGACCAGATGCAAGTCTCCAACGTCTCTCTTAGCATACTTCTTCACTAAGTTTGTTATTATTCAAACCTCTAATGAATCTTTTTCTGTATCTATAAAAGGAAGCTGAAGACTCAAATGAAGGTTACAACATTACAACACATTTGAAAGATCTTAGCATAACTCCGAGTTGTTATTTTAACTGTTACAACTAAAGATCTTAATATTTCTTATCTTAGACTTATCTTAGAAATCTTAGAAAGTTTGTAAACCTTTGTGATTGTTGCACAGTTGTTATACTTCTGATTGTGTATCAAAGTATAGTAGTTATTTTGTCTACTAAATTGTTAGTTTAAAATAGAAGAAGGCTCTTGCCTGCATGCTTAAGCAAGGAAGTCTAAACCAATGGTTTAAGCAAGGAAGTTTTGAACCAGAGGGTTTAAGAAAGAAGTATTGAGAATTGACTTAAGCAAGGAAGTCTCATTCAAGGTTGATTGAGCAAGGAAGTCTTGAACCAGAGGGTTTATGCAGGAAGTCTTGAGTAGTGGCTTAAGCAAGGAAGTCTCATTCAGAGTTGATTGAACAGGAAGTCTTGAGCAGTGGCTTAAGAATTTGTAATCAGTTTGTTTATAGTGAAAAGTTCTTGTTGAGGAAAGGGGACTTAACTACTCTCAGTTGAGGAGAGGAACCATTATAATCTTTGTGTGTTGCTTGCACTTACTTCTGAACTTTATTTTCTACTACTATTACACATTATGTTAGCAAACTCTTAACGTAATTTAGACTCTAAAGTTCTAAGTTCAGAAGCAGAACGAATTTTTAAACACACAATTCAACCCCCTTCTTGTGTATATTTCTCACCTTTAGTTGGCACCAAAGCACAATCTGTGCATTAACATTTAATAATGGTATAGAAAAGATCCTGAGAAATTTACTAATCTCATCATGCCTAGCACTTCCTTTGTTACTAATGAAGATTCACCTCGTGGCAACAAGAACCACAACCAAAGTACATCTTGTTATACTGCTAGACCACCAACATTCAGTGGTGATTCAATTGAATTTGAATGGTGGAAGAGAAAGATGTACACTCATATCTCTGGGTTGGATGATGAGTTATGGGATACCTTTAAAGATGGCATTGGGTTTTAGGTCAATGGTGTTGGAATGGTTGCTGATAGGAAGTCTCTTTATCAGAAAAGAACTATAGAAAACATCATAGAGTGAGAGGAATTCTTGTTGATGCCTTATCTCATTCTGATTATATAAAGATTATTGATAAGTCTACTGCTCATACTATCTCTAAATCTCTATGTGATACCTATGAAGGTAATCAATGTAACGCCCCGGTTTTGTTAGATTTATTTAATCGAGTCGCTTTAATTATTTTTGTCTTTATATTATTTTATTCCTGGTTTTTATTTGGTAAATGTGTTATTTTTATCGTTATGATGTTTTATCGCGTTTTGGGAACGTTTGCGAGAAAATTGAGTGTAGGGGCATTTTGGTCTTTTTGGCTTGGTTAGATATTGTTTTTCATTAAAATAGAAATATAGAAAGAAAAAGAGAGAAAAAGAAGTTAAGAGAAATAGAGAAGGAGAAGAAGAAAAAGAGGAAAACTTGGAGTGTAAGAAACCGACACTTCGAAGCGCGATTAATCGGGTAAGGGTGCGAAACTCGGTTATGATATGCTTGTGTATGATTGTGTATGTGTGTGTTAGAATGTTTGTTGGTTTTCCTAGCTTTTCAATTCTAGGTCGAAATGAGAGAAAACGATAGAAATCGATGTTTTCGCAGTTGAAACGCGGTTGAAATCTGAGTTTGCAGGTTCGCACTGCGAATAGGGCAGCGAAGGGAAAGCGAAGGTTTGCGGGAGGTTCGCATTGCGAACTTTCTGCTATTTTTTCTCTGCCACGGTTCACAGGGAATTCGCATTGTGAAGGGGAAAGAGAAGGTTCGCTGGGTGTTCGCATTGCGAACTTTATGCTGTTTTTTCTCTGCCATGGTTCGCTGGGGGTTCGCATTGCGAATAGGAAAGCGAACATGACAATTTTTCCATTTTGTTCTTGTCATAACTCTTGGGTCATAAGTCGGATTGAGGCGCGGTTGGATGCGTTGTATAGCTTGTGTGCTGTTGTATGATGTGAATGCATGTGATGAAATGTTGTGATGATGGTTTGTGGCCTTATGGAAAATAAATGCATTGTGTTATGTTTGAGTGTATATGCATGATTATGGATGTTGAAATGGTTCACATGGTTGTATATGTGTATGCATTTGATTGTCATGAGTCATTGTATGCCAA
The DNA here is from genome assembly GCA_022829125.1 of Lathyrus tuberosus. Lineage (NCBI taxonomy): Eukaryota > Viridiplantae > Streptophyta > Magnoliopsida > Fabales > Fabaceae > Lathyrus > Lathyrus tuberosus. Next base: position 2,014,436 of record JALAZF010000552.1, on the reverse strand, counting down.
GCATCATGATATGCATTCTTGTGATGTCGTGTGCCCTAGTGGGTGTGAGCGACGAAACGATTCCCGAGGGAATCTGCTGTAACGGTCATGAGCCTTATACAAAGAGAACCTAAAGCGACGTTATAGACGATCATGAGCCTTATACAAAGAGGACCTAGAGCGATAAGATCGTGAGCCTTATACAAAGAGGACCTAAAGCGATCCATAAATGTCGTGAGCCTTATACCAAGAGGACCTAAAGCAACGGGGAACATCGTTTGCCCGACGGGGAGTTACACTAATTAACAAGTGATGATTCCAATAATTCTTGAGTGAATTAATGATGATAATGATGGATGGAACGGTACTACATTACATTGCATAGAGTCGTTGTGTCGGTCTCTATGCATTTGCATAAGTCATGAATGGATTGATTATGCGTGGGATTTGTGAATGGAATTGATGAGTTGATATATATATATATATATATATATATATATATGTTGGTGATAAATGTATTGAGCATGATTGATATGCCTTTGGGATGGATGTATGAGATATGAATTGTGTTGTTTTGTATTTGAATTATGGTGTAAGTTGTGGTGAGAATGTCTTACATGTGTATTTTGTGTTATTATATAATTGTATGCAACTATATTATAATTGTGTTTCTCACCCTTCTGCTGTTTTGAATGCTCTATGAGGCATTGCAGATTAGATGCTGGAGGTCTTTTTGTGAAGATTATGTCTTCAGTCTTTTGTCGGTCGGCTCTGATATGTAGCACCGGGTAGTCGGGGAGATCGTTATGTGACATTATGTATATATATATTTTTTTGGATCTTACATGTATGACTCTGTATATGATAGACAAACTTCTATGTTTATATATATGAGTATTCAGTTGCAGATTTCCTGCTTTTATTTTGTATCTGAATTGTGGGTGTTAGGAACTGAGTTCCTCTGTTTATGTTGCTACCTGATTGTTGCATATCTTTATGAGCAGGTTATTATATTTCATCATCATGATGTGACGCTCCGTCTATGCCATGAATGTTTTAATTCTACTATGATTATTTGTTATCGCTTTAATTGCTCGGGTTATAGATTGGGGGTGTTACATTAAGTGGTATCAGAGCCTGGTTGTGTCAGTCCGTGCCAGTCCGTGTCGGTCGTTTTGACCAAGTTGTTTGTTGTGCGTCAGTTGTGTTCTGGCGAGCTGATTGTTTAACCATAGTTACTGTTATTGGATATGAACAGAATATGACTGGAAGGAATGACGTTGCTCTTGCTGCCGCTATGCAAGCTACGGCTCAGGCTGTGCGGGGTGCACCTAATGCTGGTGGGAATGATGAGTTCAGGAAGAACAAACCGCCTATCTTCAAAGGAAGGCATGATCCTGATGGTGCTCAGATTTGGCTTAAGGAGATTGAAAGAATCTTTCGAGTGATGGACTGTGCTGAGGAACATAAGGTGAGATTGGGTACTCACATGTTGCAAGAGGAGGCTGATGATTGGTGGGTTAGTGCGCGTCATGTGTGGGAAGCTACAGGTGAAGAGGTCACTTGGGCTTTGTTTAGCAGGGAGTTTTTGAGGAAGTATTTTCCTGAAGAAGTTAGAGGAAAGAAGGAAATGGAGTTCTTGGAGTTGAAACAGGGTTACATGTCTGTTACTGATTACACTGCTAAGTTTGTAGAGCTTGTTCAGTTTTATCCACATTATGCTGAAGCAACTGCGGAGTTTTCCAAATGTGTGAAGTTTGAGAACGGGTTGAGTCCTGAGATCAAGCAGGCAATTGGTTATCAAAGAATTAGGAGGTTTTCGGATTTGGTGGATTGTTGTAGAATTTACGAGGAGGATAGCAAAACTCGTTCTACTCATTATAAGAGTGTGAACGAAAGGAAAGGAAAGCAACCGTTTCATGGGGGTCCTTATGTGTCACCAGCTGACAAGGGTAAGCAAAGGGCTAATTTTGATAAAAGGCCAAGTGGGGGAGGTATGTATAATCCTCTGAGATGTTTTAGGTGTGGTGACTTAGGACATCGTCAGTTTGAATGTAGAAATGATATAAGGAAGTGTTCCAATTGTGGAGGTATAAGACATGTAACAGCTGAGTGTAAGAGGAATGTGGTGAAGTGTTTCAACTGTGGGGAACCTGGTCATATTAGTACGAGGTGTCCGAAACCAAAGCAAGCTCAAGCTGGAGGAAAAGTATTTGCATTGGCAGGAACTCAGACTTCTAGTGCAGATCGTGTGATCAGAGGTACTTGTTTTATTAATAGTACGCCTTTAGTTACTATTATTGCTACCGGAGCGACTCATTCGTTTATTTCGTCTGAGTGCACGCAGCATTTGAATCTTTTGTTGTCGTCGATGGGTGGAGAAATGATTATCGATACTCCAGCAATGGGGTCGGTAACTACTTCTTTGGTTTGTTTAAGTTGTCCTTTGACCATTTATGGTAAGGATTTTGATATGGATTTGGTGTGTCTGCCGTTGGAGGGTTTAGACGTGGTTCTGGGAATGAATTAGTTGCAGTTCAATCGAGTTCATATCAATTGTTATCATAAGTTGGTAAGATTTCCTTCTCTTGAAGAAGATGAGGAATCGAGTTTCTTATCTACCAAAGAGTTGAAGAAACTTTTGGCGGATGAAGCTCAGTTGTTCTGGTTGTTTGCATCGTTGACTGTGGATAGTCAAGTTGTAATTGATGTGTTTCCAGTCGTGTGTGATTTTCCAGAGGTGTTTCTGGAGGATATTTTTGATGTGCCGCCAGAAAGAGAGGTTGAGTTTTCTATAGATCTAGTTCCTGGTACTAGACCTGTATCTATGGCACTATATCATATGTCGGCATCTGAGTTGGTTGAGTTGTAGAAGCAGTTGAATGAATTGTTAGAAAAGAGGTTTGTGAGGCCGAGTGTATCGCCTTGGGGTGCTCCAGTTTTATTGGTGAAAAAGAAAGATGGAAGTATGCAATTGTGTATTGATTATTGCCAGCTGAATAAGGTGACGATTAAGAATAAGTATCCTCTTCCGAGAATTGATGATCTGATGGACCAGTTAGTAAGTGCGTGTGTGTTTAGTAAAATTGATTTGAGGTCAGGTTATCATCAGATTAGAGTGAAAGAGGAAGATATTCAAAATACGGCTTTTAGGACACGATACAGACATTACGAATATTCCGTGATGCCGTTCGGGGTTTCTAATGCACCGGGAGTGTTTATGGAGTATATGAATCGCATTTTCCATGAGCATTTGGATCAACTTGTTGTTGTGTTTATCGATGACATCTTGATTTATTCTAAGTCTCGGGAGGAACATGCGGAGCATTTGCATATTGTATTGCAAATTTTGAAGGAAAAGAGACTTTATGCCAAGTTGTTCAAGTGTGAGTTCTGGTTGTCAGAAGTGAGTTTTCTTGGGCATGTGATTTCAGGTAATGGTATTGATGTGGATCCATCCAAAGTAGATGCAGTTCTACAATGGGAGGCTCCTAGATCTGTTACTAAAATTAGAAGCTTTTTGGGTTTAGCTGGATATTATCGAAGATTCATTAAAGGCTTTTCCAAGTTAGCACTTCCTTTGGCCCAACTGACTTGTAAAGGTAAAGCGTTTATTTAGGATATTCAGTGTGAGGAAAGTTTTAGTGAGCTGAAGAGAAGATTGACTACAGCTCCGATTTTGATCTTACCAAATCCTAGTGAACCGTTTGTGGTGTATTGTGATGAGTCTTTGATTGGTTTAAGTGGAGTGTTGATGCAAGAAGGTAAGGTTGTGGCTTATGCTTCGAGGCAGTTGAGGGTTCATGAGAAAAATTACCCTACTCGTGATTTGGAATTAGCGGCGGTGGTTTTTGTGTTGAAAATTTGGAGGCATTATCTCTACGGTGCAAGATTCGAAGTCTTTAGTGATCATAAGAGTTTGAAATACTTGTTTGATCAGAAGGAGTTGAATATGAGGCAACAGAGATGGTTGTAATTTTTGAAGGACTACGATTTTAGCTTGAATTACCATCCTGGTAAAGCTAATGTGGTAGCCGATGCGTTAAGCCGGAAATCTTTGCATATGTCCGCTTTGATGGTTAAAGAGTGGGAACTTTTGGAAGCATTTAGAGATTTGAGTTTGGTGCGTGAATTGACATCTGACAGCGTGAGGCTTGGTATGTTAAGGGTCAATAATGAGTTTTTGTTGACCGTTAGCGAGAAACAGAGGCTGGATGTGAAATTTGTTGATTTGATGACGGTTGGAGATAAAGGTGTGAATGGTGACTTTAAAGTGGATGGTAAGGATGTTTTGAGATTCCGTGGTAGAATTTGTATTCCTGATGATTCGAAATTGAAAAAGATGATTTTAGAGGAAGGACACCGGAGTAGTTTGAGTATACATCCGGGAGCTAATAAAATGTATCAAGATTTGAAGAAGATCTTTTGGTGGTCCGGATTAAAGAAGGATGTGGCTCAGTTTGTTTATGCGTGTTTGACATGTCAGAAGTCAAAGGTAGAACATCAGAAGCCTAGTGGATTATTGCAACCGTTGGATATTCCCGAGTGGAAATGGGACAACATTTCTATGGATTTTGTGACAGGGTTGTCGAATACTCAGAGGGGACATAATGCCATTTGGGTGATTGTGGATAGGCTGACTAAATTAGTGCATTTCATTCCGATTGACATCAGTTTTTCTTTGGAGAGGTTGGCTGAGATTTATATCCGTGTGATTGTGAAGCTACATGGTGTTCCGTTGTATATTGTTTCAGATCGAGATCCGAGGTTTACTTCTAGATTTTGGGAAAGTTTGCAAAAGGCGTTAGGTTCCAAGTTGAGATTGAGTTCTGCTTATCATCCTCAGATGGATGGTCATACCGAGAGAACTATTCAGTCATGGGAAGATTTGTTGCGGGCTTATGTTCTTGAGCAAGGTGGTGCTTGGGATAGTTATCTTTCGTTGGTTAAATTCACGTATAACAACAGTTTCCATTCGAGTATTGGAATGACACCTTTTGAAGCGTTGTATGACAGAAGATGTCGAACACCGTTGTGTTGGCATGAATCTTGGGAGAGTTCGGTGGTTGGACCGGAGTTAATTCAACAAACTACGAAAAAGGTGAAACTTATTCGTAAGAAAATGAAGGCTTCTCAGAGTAGGTAGAAGAGTTATCATGATCGAAGGAGGAAAGATCTTGAGTTTCGAGAAGGCGATCATGTATTTTTGAGAGTTACACCGGTGACGGGTGTTGGACGGACATTGAAGTCGAAGAAACTTACTTCTCGGTTTATTGGTCCTTATCAGATATCCGCGAGAGTGGGTGCTGTAGCTTATCGGGTGGCGTTGCCGCTGAATCTTTTGAATTTACATGATGTGTTCCATGTTTCACAGCTTCGGAAGTATGTTCCGGATCCGTCGCATGTGATTCCAATGGATGAGGTTGAGGTAAGGGAGAACCTTACGGTTGGGGCATTACCGGTGAGAGTTTTGGATCGCGAGTTGAAGCGGTTAAGAGGCAAGGATATTGCGCTTGTGAAAGTAGCGTGGGGAGGCGCTGCTGAGGGCAATTTGTCTTGGGAGTTGGAGAGTAGGATGCGGGAATCGTATCCGGAGTTGTTCGTCTCAGGTAATATTTTCGAGGACGAAAATTTCTAAGTGGGGGAGAGTTGTAACGCCCCGGTTTTGTTAGATTTATTTAATCGAGTCGATTTAATTATTTTTGTCTTTATATTATTTTATTTGTGGTTTTTATTTGGTAAATGTGTTATGTTTATCGTTATTATGTTTTATCGCGTTTTGGGAACGTTTGCGAGAAAATTGAGTGTAGGGGTATTTTGGTCTTTTTGGCTTGGTTAGATATTGTTTTTCATTAAAATAGAAACATAGAAAGAAAAGGAGAGAAAAAGAAGTTAAGAGAAATAGAGAAGGAGAAGAAGAAAAAGAGGAAAACTTGGAGTGTAAGAAATCGATTCAACCGACACTTTGAAGCGCGATTAATCGGGTAAGAGTGCGAAACTTGGTTATGCTATGCTTGTGTATGATTGTGTATGTGTGTGTTGGAATGTTTGCTGGTTTTCCTAGCTTTTCAATTCTAGGTCGAAATGAGAGAAAACGATAGAAATCGATGTTTTCGCGGTTGAAATGCGGTATAAATGTTGTAGAATACTTGTTGCTATAATTGGGATATGTTCTGGTTGTTATGTTATGGTTTGGAAGTGTTTTGGTGGAGGAAATGTTGTGTTGGAGTGAACAACAGCGCTGCTGGGATTTTATGAGTTCGCAGGTTCGCACTGCGAATAGGGCAGCGAAGGGAAATCGAAGGTTCGCGGGAGGTTCGCATTGCGAACTTTCTGCTATTTTTTCTCTGCCATGGTTCGCAGGGAATTCGCATTGCGAAGGGGAAAGCAAAGGTTCACTGGGTGTTTGCATTGTGAACTTTATGCTGTTTTTTCTCTGCCATGGTTAGCTGGGGGTTCGCATTGCGAATAGGAAAGCGAAGATGACATTTTTCCATTTTGTTCTTGTCATAACTCTTGGGTCGTAAGTCAGATTGAGGCGCGGTTGGATGCGTTGGAAAGCTAATACGATGTTCTTTCTTATAAAAATGATTTTGAGACTAGTGGCCGATTTAATTGTGTCGGGAATTGGAATAGTGTCGTTTTGTCGACTTTTACCGTCGTAATTGTGTGCGATTGATGTGTTATCATGTGGTATGCTTTTGATATATATCGTATAGCTTGTGTGCTGTTGTATGATGTGAATGCATGTGATGAAATGTTGTGATGATGGTTTGTGGCCTTATGGAAAATAAATGCATTGTGTTATGTTTGAGTGTATATGCATGATTATGGATGTTGAAATGGTTCACATGGTTGTATATGTGTATGCATTTGATTGTCATGAGTCATTGTATGCCAAGCATCATGATATGCATTCTTGTGATGTTGTGTGCCCTAGTGGGTGTGAGCGACGAAACGATTCCCGAGGGAATCTGCTGTAACGGTCGTGAGCCTTATACAAAGAGGACCTAAAGCGATGTTATAGACGATCATGAGCCTTATACAAAGAGGACCTAGAGCGATAAGATCGTGAGCCTTATACAAAGAGGACCTAAAGCGATCCATAAATGTCGTGAGCCTTATACCAAGAGGACCTAAATCGATGGGGAACATCATTTGCCCGACGGGGAGTTACACTAAGTAACAAGCGATGATTCCAATAATTCTTGAGTGAATTAATGATGAGAATGATGGATGGAACGGTACCGCATTGCATTGCATAGAGTCGTTGTGTCGGTCTCTGTGCATTTGTATAAGTCATGAATGGATTGATTATGTGTGGGATTTGTGAATGGAAGTGATGAGTTGATATATATATATATATATATATATATATATATATATATATATATATATATATATATATATATATGTTGGTGATAAATGTATTGAGCATGATTGATATGCCTTTGGGATGGATGTATGAGATATGAATTGTGTTGTTTTGTATTTGAATTATGGTGTAAGTTGTGTTGAGAATGTCTTACATGTGTATTTTGTGTTATTATATAATTGTATGCAACTATATTATAATTGTGTTTCTCACCCTTCTGCTGTTTTGAATGCTCTATGAGGAATTGCAGATTAGATGTTGGAGGTCTTTTTGTGAAGATTATGTCTTCATTCTTTTGTCGGTCGGCTCTGATATGTAGCACCGGGTAGTCGGGGAGATCGTTATATGACATTATGTATATATATCCTTTTTTGGATTTTACATGTATGACTCTGTATATGACAGACAAACTTCTATGTTTATATATATGAGATTTCAGTTGTAGATTTTCCACTTTTATTATGTATCTGAATTGTGGGTGTTAGGAACTAAGTTCCTCTGTTTATGTTGCTACCTGATTGTTGCATATCTTTATGAGCAGGTTATTATATTTCATCATCGTGATGTGACGCTCCGTCTATGCCATGAATGTTTTAATTCTACTCTTATTATTTGTTATTACTTTAATTGCTCGGGTTATAGATTTGGGGTGTTACAATCAACAAGTGCAAGAAGCTAAAGTTAATCTTTTCGTTCAGCAATATGAGTTGTTCAGAATGAAAGAGGGTGAGAACATTTAATATATGTTCTCAAGATTTCATGTTCTTGTGTCTGGACTTCAGGACTTGAACAAAAGCTATACTACTGTGGATCATGTCAAGAAGATTGTTAGGGGTCTTCCTTCCAAATATAGACCCAAAGTAATTTCTATTCAAGAAGCTAAAGACTTAAACACTATAAGTCTTGAGAGTCTTGTTAGTAATCTCCAAAGTCATGAAATGGAGTTAAACGGAGATGAGCCTGAAAATCAAGTTAAAACCTTGGCTTTAAATTATTTTGAGAGATCTTCTCAAACTAAAAAGCTCTAAGAAACCACTCATGATGAAGCTTCTGATGAAGAATATGATGATGATGAACTAGCTTTTATCATAAAAAGATTTTGACAACTGGCCAGAAGCAAGAATAGATTCTATGGTAAGAGAGATAGCTTCAAAGGGTCAAGATCTGGGAGTAAAGTTTAGGATGGTTGTTTTAACTACAACAAGCCTGGTCATTTCATTGCTGAATGTCTTGATCTCCACAAAGACAAAGGCAAGAAGGAAAACTTCCAGAAGAACAACTTCAAAGGCAAGTTCAAGAAGAGTTTCATGGCAACATAGGAAGAACTTGACAACGAAGGAGAAGATGAAGAAGCCAACCTCACCCTGATGGCTTTAACCTTTTCAGATTCAGAATATGAAGCTGGTTCTTATTTAGAGTCACAAGACACAAATTAAGTAGTTTCTAAACTTTATATATCTGATTTGGGTGTTGTTTGTCATGATTTTATGGAAAGATGCCACCAGAAAACCAGGCATTTAAAAATGCTAACAAACCAACGTGATCTTTTGAAAGCTAGGTTAAAAGTTTCTAAGGAAAAATCTGAAAAACTTGAGAAAGATCAAATTGCTTTAGCACAAGACACGTCTGACAAAACTCTGGATAAGAATGAATTAGCTTTTCAAACTTTCATTATATTTATGTTTGAAAGAACCAAACTTGCTTCCCTGATATATGGAGTAAGTAAGAGCAAAGAAGAAGGCCTTGGATATTATTAAAATCCTTATAATCCAAAGGCTAGTGTTTTGGTAAAACAATCAAATAATTTTTCTTCAAGCTGAGCTCAAAAGGGGCTATATTCTTACTTTATGACTGTTGAAAAAGGTAAAATTTGGAATCAACCAGAATCTATGACATGCAACTCTTTAGCTATGAGAAAACCAAAATCTCGGTTTCAAGAGTCAAAAGTTCTATGTATATTAGAATCTAAGACTCCCAAGTTTAAGGTTTTAAAGAACTCAACCAAAGACTGTTATACCTAAGGTTTTGAGAGATTCAAAAGTTAAGGTCAAAACTTATCCTAGACAAGATGTCAGGAATGAGTGTAAACCTTACTATAAAGATAAGGCACGAAGAAAGAAGAAACCGTGCAAAACTAATCTCAGTGGACCTATAAGAGTATGGGTACCGAATAATGAAATTATTTTTATTGCAGATATTCTTAAAGGAAAGAATAAGGTAACAACTGCTCCAAGACATTTGTTTCTTACAACCTTCAAAAAGAAGAAGGCATACATTCTAAATCCTAACATCGAAAGAGGAAGGAGATGTGGAATCCTGAAGAAACCAGAAAGATAAGCTCACTGGTACTGGGAAGACTGGTGTCCTCCTATGGTGAACTAGTGCTTCGGACTTGTGGATTTATTTTTGAAGCTTATACAGTTGCCTTTTGGTGCTTCGGACTTCTGAGATGACTTATGGTGGTGTCAGAAGAGCATTGTTGGAACAAAAATGTTCCCCTTAGACAATCTCTAAAGTTTATAATGCAATTTGTGAAGTATGTTTTTCTTCTTTTTTATTAGATAGTTTTTAATCCTAACATTTGCTAATGTTTGTTAGAAGTTTTCATATTTATGAAAGAAGAATTACATTTTAGAGTGATAATTCTACTTCTATCAGTTGGGCAGAGAATATTACTCTATATCAGTGTCAGATGATGTTCAGAAGATACCATGATCACAAGTTATGAGTCAACTTCTAATGAATATATAGTCTCTTAAGCATCTCATCTTCTAATAACATGAATGAAGTTAACTGCCTCTAATATGCACACAAGTGGATATCTTCTGGTAACTGCCTCCGACATTTGTCCTCTTACGTGTCTTAAATTAGAAACGTCTCTTGACATGTGGATTGTAACTCTTGAGCAAAAACTCCTATGTTCTTGGTGATTTGCATTTACATCTTTATTGTCTGCTTCTTTTGCATTTATCTTGTTTGTTGGTTGAAATTCCTTTTTCAATCAAAAACACCTTTTATATCAGAGGCACACACTTCACTTCTCACTACCTACACTTTTTTTCCTAACCTTCTCTGAAAAAATCCCCTTTTTCAAAAAATTAGACCCTAGAAACCCTAAAAACTCCCTTCAACAATGGCGTCCTCGTCCAATGCTCAACATACACACATGAATGTTGTCTCTGGAAAAAGTATGACCATCAAGCTTAAGGCCATGACTTTGAATCAAGATATTTTAAAGCTATTGGTGGAACAAATTGTTGATTTTGATTCATTCAGTTAGAATGGGTATGATCTGTAGAGTCTCTTCAAAATCCAAGAATGGGCTCCTATCTTTGAAATGCTGAATGGACAAACCTATCCTCATCTTGTGAAGGATTTCTGGGTAAGGGCAGAAGTGTTTGATGAAGCTACTGCATCTGAGGAACTTAGACTTTTGTTGGTGAAGAAAAGTTCTTTGAAAGTGAAGAGTAGAGAAGAAGTTGGTTTGAAGAAGTTTAAAGAAGTTGAGATTAGGTCTATTGTGATAGGTGTTGATGTGGTCATCACTCAAAAGACAATTTCCCAACTTTTGAGAGCTTCAAACTCTAAAAGGTTTATGGTGGGTACCAAAGACAATAGTTCTAAAGTATATGGAATCAAATGGAATCTCTTTCAGAATTCTGATAAACTTTGTTCTTCTGACTTTGGAAAAGTCAAGAACTTGAAGAATGACTTCAAGGTTTTTTTTTCATAATTCTTATTGGTTGTCTGATTCCTAGATAGGGAATAAATGATCAGATCTCATGGGATCACAAACATTTACTTTTCTAATTGAATAATGAAGATGAGATAAATCCCCCCTGCTTACATTTTCCATCATCTGTATGAAGCAATCAGAGACAACACAAAGCTTTGCAAAAAGAATGTGTCTTATGCTAGACTTTTGTCATAATTGTTCTTTCAGGGTCGTCTAATTGATGCCATGAAAAACCTACCTGACAATGGGGATCTGGAGGAGACTTATGGAAATATCTTATCTGCTTCTGTTCTTGGCAACATGAAGCTTTTGAAGAAAGGAAGTATTGTTGTTTCAAAGGTACCTCTTTGTGTTAGATGTACCATTCTTAACTATCTTGAGGAGTATCCTATCATTACCAAGCTGTATAATCCTGAAGTAATAAAAAACTTCTTCATTCAATCATTAAAGGAAGGAAATGTAATCAGACTCAAGGATATTTCTGACAAGCTTATTGGAGTGCTTAAGGCTTCTAACAGGAGAAAGTAGGTGACATCAGATGTTCAGAAACCCTCCAAAAAGAAATATGTTCATCAGAAGGAGATTGAGAAGGAATTTGAGGAAGTCATTGTTGCTACTGAACTAATGCCTTCTAAGACTAGAAGTGGAAAGTCCCCTCAGAAGGTTGCTTCTATGTTTGTCATATCAGAAGGGCCTATAAGAAAGAAAAGATTAAGGAAATCGGTAGATTTGGACTAGGAAGAAGAGAAAGAAGAAGACGATGTAGATGCATCCTTGATCAAAAAGAAAAATATTGCAGATATCCCTATTCAGAAAGATTCAATTGGGCCTAACATGAAGTGTGATCAACTGTTGGCATTTGTGATGTCGGATCAGTCTTTGAAGCCATTAGAACTTACTGTTGTTGAGAACCAAGACGCTGCAACTACTAGTGGGTTAAAATATGCTAAAGCTAAAGCTGTAGAAGTTATGGATAATTTGAATTTTGTTGTGTCTGGAGCTCCTAGTGCTTCTGAAGAAGTTGTCTCAGAAGCTATAGATACTTCATAAGCTATGAATGCTTGTGGAACATTTACTAATCTGAATCTATTATCAGAAGATGTTTTTGATTACTCCGCCCTTAACAGAAAATCACCAACACCTTCACCCATCACATCACTTATTCACTCTCCTATACAACCTTCATCACCCATTGATGAAACCGTTGGAGATAAGAATCAAATAGCTCTTCAGAGTATGTATGATCAACCTATTCCTGCCATCCCCATCAGAACTTTCTCACCCAAAGATGAACCCTCTTCACAAACATGTTTTGCTTTTGAAGCTGAACATGTAACTTCAATCCAACCAAAAATTACCCCTCTTCAAAGAACACTTCAACCATATCCTATACCATAACCTCAACCTTTGCCTCTTCCCTCACCTCAGCCTTCACCCCCTGCATCCCCTCAAAGAGAACCTACCCTTGTTTAGAGTCAACCTAAGAATGAAGTAGTATCTAAAATTCAAAGTGAAACTGAACAAATTATTCAAGATCTATCTTTGGTTTAGTTTACTTCAAATTATGGTGTTAAGTATGAACAAATTACCTTTGATTACCTTTACCCTAAAATAGCCATTAACCTACCTATACAATTAAATCAATCCTCTGAACTCGGGCTCTCTTAAATAACTCATCCATCAAACTCACAGTTTATTCAAACCAATCTGGTACTAATAAAAAATGTATTAGTGTATGATATTTAGAATCTGGTCCTTGATAAGTCCTTTGTCTCAGATCATATAGAATACTCTACTAAATGGAACTCTATTTAGACTTTTTTTGCTTCAGCCATTCAGAATCTGAAGGAAGCAACTTTTGGGTCATCATGTTCTCAATAAGATGCTTTAGAGAAGAATATGAATTCAGTTTCTTTATCACAACAAATCATGACTGACAAGCATAAATAAATGGATGACAAAATACGGTCTATGGATGTCAGACAAGATTCTATGTGTGCAGATCTCAGAGCCATTTTGGATTTATTGAAGAAACCTAGTTTTAGGCCTTTAGAACCCTTTTTATGTCTTCTGAACTGTGTTCTTTTTAAGTTTATTCAATATATTCCATTTTGTGTTCTTGTTTATTCATGATTCTTTTGACTTATATGTCTTACGGATGTTCTTTGCTTACTTATGTTTAAGCTATACTTATATAGGAACTGTTAATATATTTTTGTTGATGACAAAAAGGGGAGAAAATGGAAATATTTCAGTAGGTTAAAAGTATTATTTTTATCTTTTTAATTTACCTGAACATATTATTCACTATTTTGGTAAATGCTTTCTTCTGAACATATTATTCTTTAGTGAGAAATTTAATTAACTCAGATAAGACTTAAGGAGAGCTTACAAACCTCAACTTAAGAAAAACTAGACTAAAGGAAGAGCTTACAAACCTGAACCTAAGGTATGTCAAACTCAAGGGGAGCTTACAAGCCTCGACCTGATGTTAGAATCTATTAATTAAGTTATAAGGTTCAATTAAAATAGTTAAGGAGTTAAGGGGAGCTTAAAAACCTCGTCTTAATGGACTATCAGACTTAAGGGGAGCTTACAAACCTCACCTTAATGGGATGTATAACTTAGGGGAAGCTTACAAACCTCAGATTCTGACATTACACTATGTTAATTAAATCATCAACCATTATTCTTAAAAACATTTGTTTGTCATCATAAAAAAGGGGAAGTTTTTTGGAAAAAGATTTGTTTATACCCTTAAAAGGTTTTGATGATAACAAGGTATTAAAAGAATAATAGGGTTTGCTAATGTGTGTTCAAGTGTGCAGGATTATAAACCAAAGAACTCATCATTAATGTTATTCAAAGTATAAGTGAATAAGCAATACTTAGATTCTGGCTAATCATAATTTGAATATGTTCATCAAACTCCGAAGGCATCAGACTTTAGTCTCATGACTCCGCTTCTGATGATAGCTCAATTTCTGAAGACGTGGAGAGTAGTTGATCCATACACTGCATTAAAGCAGACTTGTCTTATCAGAGCCCCAGATTTCTGGATAGAGTGAACCATGGTTGTCAAACTCGCAGGTAGACTCGTAAACTCGTACGAGTTTCTGACTCAAGGAAACAAACGCGAGTGGAATTGCTCATAGAATCATTTTTTGATTGACTCGAGTACACTCGGGTAGACTCACACAAACTCGTATAAACTCACGAGTTTATGGTGAGTTTACGAGTCTATAATTTTTTTTGATTTTTTTTTAAAACCCAAAAAAGGCCCAAACTCCCCAAAATATTTTATTTTATTTACAAAAACCTTTTTTTGTACGGGAATTAGAAAGCCTCTCTCCTAGTCTCTTGTTTCAACAAATTTTCTCCCTCCCTTCATCGACGATGTCCGTTTGTTTTAGGTCTTGCTTTTTGAGTTCGTTCCCGTAAATCAATCATTCGTTGTCTAAGTATTTTATTATATGTTTCACTTGGTTGTTTCTCTTGTGTAAAGATGATGAATGGGTTGCTGAAGATCCTAATGAAGAAAATGTGCAAACTGAAGTTAATGTTAAGAAAGATGATGTTATTGTAAACAATGTTATGGAAGTTGATGTTGTTGTTACTAATATTGTACAAAGTGGTGGTGGTGGTGGCAATGTTGATTTAAGTATAAGTGGAACATCAAGTAATCCAACATTGGTTAATGATGAAGAAGATGTTTCATTTGGAGCAGAGTTTGATGATGATACTCAAGATACAAATGACGATGATGGTGATGATATTGGTGGTGATGATTTCACTGGAACTTTGGATGTTTAAAGCCATTAGCATATCTTTTTTATGATTTTTTTTACTTTATGTAGTAGCCAATTTAAAATAAAATAGTACTTTAAGTCTTTAACTACATACTTTGCTATTTTGTTTGTTTTGTTATTCAGTTTTTTTTTTGTTAAAAAATTTGTTAATGAGTATGAAATTTAAACTTTGATGTTAATTGGTGTTCTATTATATATATTTGTGTCATATATGCGGCATTTACAAGTTTAAAAATACATGTGTGTGTCATGTATGTGTCACATACAGGTCTGCGAGTCGAGTTTGCGAGTCGAGTCTAAGGACCCTTTACAAGTCTGAGTAGACTCGTGAGTTTGACAACCTTGGAGTGAACGAGGGTTTGGTTTTGTAAGGCTCGAGGATGGTGATGTAACCTTTTCAGTCTGTACTACCTTTTGGTAGATACCTAGTTACTCAAAAGGCATTATGGACAATGCTATTATTCGGTGGATAAAGCTTCTGATCAGATGCAAGTCTCCAACGTCTATCTTGGCATACTTCTTCACTAAGTTTGCTATTGTTCAAACCTCCAAATACTATTTTTTTGTCTGTATAAAAGGAAGCCGAAGACTTAAATGAAGGTTATAACATCACGTCACATTTGAAAGATCTTAGCATAACTCTGAGCTGTTATTGTAATTGTTATAGCTTAAGATATTAAGATTTCTCTTCTTAGACTTATCTTAGAAATCTTAGAAAGGTCGTGAACCTTTGTGATTTTTGCACAAGTGTTATACTTATGATTGTGTATCAAAGAATACTAGTTATCTTCTCTACTAAACAGTTTGTTTAAAGTAGAAGAAGTTTCTTCCATGCGTGCTTGAGCAAGGAAGCCTTAAACCAAGGGTTTAAGCAAGGAAGTCTTGAACCAAAGGTTTTAAATAGGAATTCTTGATCAATGGCTTAAGCAAGGAAGACTCATTCAAGAATGATTAAGCAAGGAAGTCTTGAACCAGAGGGTTTAAGCAGGAAGTCTTTAGCAGTGGCTTAAGCAAGGAAGTCTCATTCATAGTTGATTGAGCATGAAGTCGTAAGCAGTGGCTTAAGCATTTGTAATCAGTTTGGTTATAGTGAAAAGCTCTTGTTGAGTCAAGGGGACTGGAATACTCTCAGTTCAGGAGAGGAACCAGGATAAACTTTGTGTGTTCTTGCATTTACTTCTAAACTTTATTTTTTGTTGCTATTACATATTCTGTTAACAAACTCTGAACATAGTTTAGACTCTGAAGTTCTGAGATCAGAAGCAAAACAAATTTTTAAACACATAATTCAACCCCCTTATTGTTTATTTTTTCTCACCTTCAATCGTGAGTATTTGAATATTCAAATAACAATAATATTAGATCTAATCTCTAAGTTAATGTCATTTAGGATTAAAAGTGAAATCTTTATGATGCGTATATGTGCTTAACTTAAGGATAACAACTGGTAAGTGAGGAAAAACCTAGAATGGACTATAGATACCGACAGTGAGTAGAGACCTAATAAGGGTTAGGTAGGATGATTCTGGATACCGCCTTGTTTAACATGATCATAAGAGAAAGTGGGGGATAATTTCGGATACCATCATAGTAGACTTGGAAGGGGAAGATCATCTGTAAACGCTATCTATATAGGCAAAATATGCGCGAAGGGTGAGATTCCTAGATATTGTCGGGAGTGTAGTTTAGAACGTAGGAGTTAAGACACTGAGAGTAGGAAGACAAGTAAACTAGGAAGACCTTACCTTAGTGGGCAGCGATTAGTCGTTTTTCTAGGACGTTTGGAAACACTAGGTGGGCTAGAGGTTCCTCAAGACTTTGACATTAGAAATTTGTATCTCCTATTAGTCAACGTGACAAATCCATTTAGGATATCTCTCTCATGTACTGTGTGAAACTGGTATAAGCTTTGTTCCTTAGTTTTGTGTTATGGCACCTGAGTATAGGGCTAGTGAAATGAGAATAAGGATAGTAAACCTATAGAACCGAGTGGACTGAAGGTGTAGTCTAGAACTCACTGAGATTTCTTATCTCATCCACTCATGTTGTATGTTTCAGATAGCTCGAGGTAGTGGAAAGGTAAAGGCATTATGTCATGAGTCAAAGATGAAGATGTTTCATATCTTGTTTCCATTGTATTTTGATCTTTTGTACTAGCATTTTATGGATATCTGATGTATTTCATGTACTCGATTGACGTTATTTTGTAATGTACATGACTTATGATATCATTTAGACACTAATATATGGATTCCAGTACCACGTTAACACTTAATATGATGTTATTCTAGATGTGTATTATATTGGAGTGTTACAATAATAAGTTATGATTAGTATGTATTAATTGCTCCAAATTTTATATATAAGACATTAAAAAGAATCAAATTAATTTACTAATAATAAATAATTATTTTTTATATAAATTTTATGTCTTTTTACTATAATTTATTTATAAAAATATTTTAAAATAATGAAATAATATAATAAAAGTAATTTTTTTGGAGCCAATAAGAAAATTGAAAATGTGTAAAAGGCATTCAGGAAAACTTGTTCAAAAGGAAGGTCATTGTCGATCCAGAGGGTATCTTTTGTATCTTTTGTGGGGATTGGATTGAATAAGCCTCTCATTTGTTTGTAACTTGTAATGTAGCTTCTAACATTTGGTATAGGATATTTGGGTGGTTAGGGGTTCAGTTGGCTCTTCCTAAGGATCTATGACTTCTTTTTGAGTTTTTTTTCTTTCTTTAGGTGGTAGGATTAAACTTAGGCGTAGTTATACCATGATTTGACATGTCATGATGTGGACTATCATTTGGTGCGTAACGATAATTTATTTTCTAGATCATCATTAAATGTGAAAAATGTGGTAGATAAGAGCATTTTTGTGGCTTGGACTTTGGTTTCTTAACAGGTTTTCATCGAACTCGCCCTCCATTTCCAACTGGTTTTAGAATCCTATCTTGTATCTTAGCCAATAACATCTCAAGAGTTTTGACCTTCTCTATAAGAATCAATAATTTTTAATATTGCTAGTGGTTTTCTACTCTATTGATGGTGGGTCTGGCAGTCAGAGCTTTAGTTGGTGGTCTGCTGGTTGTTTCTTTGTGGTATGCGTCCTTTATAGGGTTTTGCTTATTTTTTGGATATTCGTTTTTTCTAGTTTTCTATTGTTAGTTCTCCCATTTCTTATGCATAATGTTTTCTTTAGTTTTCATTTGGTACTTCTTGTGTCATCCGACTCTATTGATTGTATTTGTGAATTTCCCCCATAAACTATCTTTTATATTTCTATATATCTATTTTGCCTCTAAAAAACAAACTAAAGGACCCTTAAATTTTTTTACATTCAATTATTTATTTCTATGGTTTAATTCCTTAAATATTTAAATAAAAGATTACTTGTATTAACTATATTGATCTATTTTAATTATTATGAATATAAAGTGAAGATTAATAACTTGAAATTGTGTATAATTCTAATTAAATTATACAATTTTAAATTTTAAGCTAAAGATAGATTGAATAAACAAATTATGTCCAGTGCCGCTTTAAAAATAAAATAAAATCAAGGTTATTTAGAATAATTTTTAAAATCAATTATATTTTACCCTTTATTAACATATATTTAATTTTAAATAATTTTATGATTATTGATCTGGAGTATTCGAACGGGTCCACGTAAGTTGGTCGTCAGATGGCGAAGTGCTCGGACGTATGCTGGTCGTCAGATGGGCGAGGTGTTCGGAATGTAGATGAGGAGAAGAGGGAGTGTACCTGCAAGGCACTCCGACGCTCAAGTAAGGAAGTGTCAGAGAAAAGGGGCAAGTATAAAGCGTATTCTTAGGATGAAAAAATGATACCTGACCCTCTCAAGCGAGAGGGTTTATATAGAGCCCCCAGCGCGTGGCCAACGGTCCTATTTTCGGGGCGAAATAACCGTTTTCGCCAAAGAATAGGTAACTGCCCAAACTAGCCGTTATGTCGGGCAGGGTGCCAGAAACTAGCCGTTATGTCGGGCATCAAAGCCGGGGAGGAACGTTGCGTTCCTTGCCCGGTTGGGGGGGCAGAAATGTCATTTTTGCCCCTCTGTGGATTGGACTTAGGCAATTTGGGCCGCTCTGGAGCAGAGGCGGATTGGGCCAATTCTAGCCATTGGTCCGGTCCAGAACAGGAGCCCCCCAAGTCGTTGCTCCCGAGCATGGGAGTGATGACTTAAGGACAGCTCGTCGCTCCGGGGAGCTAGCATGGAGTCGTCGTTTGGAGACGAGGATGATTGTCTCGAGGTGCTCGTGGCTCTCTGTGTCCGTGATATTCGTGGTCGAGACTCTATTGCTCGGTATTCGGGGAGATAAAGCGTCAGAAAAAATGGGAAACGTTGGGTTGCCACGTGTGCTTCGAGCCCTGTGTAGCAGTTAATAGGTAATGATGGCTAGTGGGCAGTCATTATTGCCTATGGGCGCGTGTGTGCACGTGCCCCTCAGTATAAAAGGGGGAAGATTGTCCCATTTTGCACTTTTTCTCTCTGATTTCTCTTCGCCTCTTCTGCATTCTTGCCCGTCACCGTCTTCAGAGCATCCGACCACCGTGCCAAGCTTCGAGCAGTCTCTTTCTTCTACCCAAATCAAGTAAGTTTTCTGATTTCCAGCTTGTTTTACTTTCTTTTGTTGTTAGTGGTAGATTGCATGCGGCTAGGGTTAGCTTTAGGTGACAAAATAGGTAGATTTCTGGCGAGTGTTGGTGGTGGACGGTGGTTCTTCCCTTTTGCTGCTTCTAGCATCTCGCCGGAGTTGGTAGTGCGTTCGGTGAGTGTGGTGGTCCACGTCGTGGTTGCGAGCGTGACCACCGTGTCTGATTATCTTTTGATGGAATGGTGAATTTTCCGGTAGAACGTTTCCAGATTTCGGTGGAGCCTTGCGGTTTCCGTTGGAGCTTCAAACGGAATCTGGGCATGAGTGCGGGGAGGTTCTTCGCAGGAAGATGGTATGTCTCGGGTATCTCCTCGCGGGGAGGTTTTTCGTTTGATGTTAGGGCTTAGGCCGGGGACGTTGTCCTTAGCCTTTTGCGCGCCCTTTCACTTGACTTGGCAGTGGAAGGGTGGATTTGATTTCCTGTCGAATTCACTGTCTTTCTCTGCATTTTCAGGTGATCGTAATGGTGACGGGGCCAGAGAGAGAAGTTATTCTAGACACATCCGAGGAGGAGATTGGCTCCGAGGAGAATAGTAGCTCGACGACTTCGAGTTCTGCGTCTTCGAGCTCGGCGGCATCGAGCTCCTCGAGCAAAGTCGAGGAAGAATCGGATGTCATGGAGGAAGATGTTGAAGGGTTCTGTCCGGAGGAGTGGGAGGTGGCCGAGCCTTCCGAACATATTTCTACGTTCGCAAGGTCTTTGGCGGACGTCTTTACAGAAGTGGGCCCAGAAGGGGATTGGAAAGTGCATTTTCCCACCTTGGACGAGCGGGTCTGCTCGGATTTCGGGGACCGCTTTACGATGTACGAGTATGCTTTCAAAGAGTTGGGGATGAGATTCCCTTTCACTGATTTCAAGCGGTCGGTATTCGAGCATCTGAAGTTGGCGCCCTCTCAACTCCATCCCAATTCGTTGGCCTTTATACGGGCTTTTGAGTTAGTGTGCGAGCATCTCGCCCTGGAGACTACTCTCCCTCTGTTTTTTACTGTTTTCCATCTTCAACGGCAGCTGGCGGGGAAAAAGTACGGATGGGTTTCCTTGAAGCAGTCCAAAAAGTTATTCAAGCCGTTCTCGGAGTCAATCCGAACGTTCAAGGGACGGTACTTCATCGTCGAGCCAGTGTTTGAAGCTGCCCAAGACAACACGTATGTCTGGGAGATAGAGGTTGATGAGAACGAAGAGGAGCTACTCAACGAGGAGGGGAAGTATATCGGGGAGAGGGTGTATAAGTTCCCGATCCGCTGGGCACCCGACCATTTCTCCAAGAAGCCCGACGCTTATGTCTTCGAGCCGAGCGAGCTACGCGGGCAGGATGTCGTGTCTTACGAGAAGCTGGTGAACTGGGTCAACTCCTTCAGTTTTGCAAGCTGCTGGACGAGCAAGGGTAACCCTATCTTCGAGGAGGATGGGAGCCAGAGGGTTGAGCACAGATTCATCAATGTTAAGGCACTGCTGGAGTGCAAGACTCCCGTGGATGCCGAGAAGCTGCTCGGTAGTCTTGGTTATTTAGACTTTGTTTGTGTTATCTCTTTTCCACGTCACTAACATGTTCGTTTTCGTTTGTGCAGGTGAGATGCCTCAAGCTCGCGATTGCGTGGTGAGGAATGCCATGGCGAGGAATAAAGCTGGAGCGGCTCCCCCTAAGACCCGGACTGCTGCTGGTGCTCGTGCTCCTCCCCTTGTTCAAACTGCAGTGGGGACCTCTTCTTCTCCCTCTCCTGCTCCACGGGGATCTCCATTGCCTTTGACTGGACGGGGGAAGCGGCCAAGGACATTAGATGATGTGGATCTAACCCGGGCGCCTGAGAAAGGGAAGTTTGAGCTCCCCCCGTGCATCCTCGACAGGAGATTTTTTTAGGGCAACACCCTGGTCGTTCCTCGGGAAGAATCTCTCAGCTTGGAGAATATGGACCGACCGAGCAAGAGGGCGCTGGTAGCCCAGGATGCTTCTGCCCTTGTGAGGATGCTGGAGATGGCGGTCGTTTATGCAAAAGGGGACTCTGCGCTTGAGGCCGAACTTAACGCTGCCCGAGCTTCTGAGGAGGCCCTCAAGGAGGATGTTAAGAGTGCCCGTGAAGCTCTGAAAAAGGCCGAAGAGGAGACAGCTAGGTTGAAAGAGGATGTCACCAAACTGGCGGCGGAGAAAAAGGCTGTCGAGGAGCTGAACAAAGAGTTGATGGCGGCCAGTGCCCCGGGTGCCGACGAACTGGATGAGATAAAAGAGTTGAAGACTAGGGCTGAGCTGGTTGCCGGCATCCTGCAGGCCGAGGATGACGGTATTGCCGTGGCAGCGGAGTCTTTCGAAAGTGTTGTGGCTCAGTTGTGGGTGGTGAACCCTGGGCTTGAGATTTCGACTGAGGGAACTCACTATCTTGCGCGCGTGGAGGATGGTCGCATCGTCTTGCCCGCAGGCTTTGTTCTAGATACCCCTGAGGTTCAGCCCGAGGACCAGTCCGAGGAGGACCCGAGACCTGAGCCGGCGTCAACCGAGCATGCGGATGAATGAGGAGTTTTGTTATTTTGATGTTGTTGTATCTTGTCCGGCCTGCGCGCCGTTGAATTATTTGTAACTTTATTTTTGGGGGCATGGCCCCGTTCTATGTAATAACGCACAATCGTGGCCCTTGTGGTCATCTGTTATGTTAATTATATTTCTGTCTTCTTCGCGTGCATGATTTTACTTGCGTTTATTTTTGCTAAGTGTTGTATGCATGCTCGCTGTGAATGTATGTCTGCCCGTCGGAGGGTGTGTCTGTTAACGGAGCTTTCTTTTGAAAGATAGCTCGTTGTGTGTGAATTCGCTAGTGCGGAGAACTGGTCGAATAGCCGGGGAAGGTCCTGGCGAGGTTGCTGATCTCAGGCCGCGATCGAGGCCTGAGGTCACGGCGTGAACCTCCCATCGCGAGCTGGGGTTCTGCCAATCATGGTACTTAAGCGAAGGCGGTGCTCGGTCGAGGACCACCGACGAGCAGAGTTCCGGCTCATTTACTTAAGCGGGATTCTACTTTGTACGTATGCGTCGTTTGTACCTGAACAAGCATGATGACCGTTAGGTGGTCCTTTGATGCGGGGAAGCCTATAGCTTCTTTAGCTGTCGTATTGCTTAAGTTTTTCAGTGTTCCATGGTCGAGGGATTGCATCCCCGTTGAGGTTCTCGAGGAAGTATGCACCATTCCCCGTTCTGGCACGGACTCTGTATGGCCCTTCCCAGTTGGCTGCTAGTTTACCTTCGCGAGAGTCCTTGTGGTTTCTTTGCAGGACAAGGCTGTCCACATCGAACTCTTGTCGCAAGACTTTGGCATTGTGCCTGATTGCTATTTTTTACTTAAGAGATGCCTCGCGGAGGGATGCTTCTGTTCGGATTTCCTCGACAAGGTCGAGCTACTCTCTTATTGCTTCGTCATTCATTTCCTCGTCTAGAGGTGATTCGGTCCTCCTGGATGGTACGTGAATTTCAATGGGTAAGACAGCCTCTGTGCCATATGCTAAGCGGAAAGGTGTTTCCCCGGTGGTGGACTGAGGAGTGGTGCGGTACGCCCATAAGAAGCTGTGGAGCACCTCGACCCAGGCTTTCTTTGTTTCATCCAGTCTTCGCTTGAGGCCACGAAGAATGACACGATTGGCCGCTTCTGCCTGCCCGTTGGTCTGGGGATGTTCTACAGAAGCGAAATGTTGCTTTGTTTCGAGATGGCCGACAAAGTCTTGGAACTTCTTGTCCGTGAATTGCATTCCATTGTCCGTGACAATTGCTTGGGGAATCCCAAAACGGGCAAGGATATTCCGCTTGTAAAAGCGCAGAATGTTAAATGTTGTTATCTTTGCTAAGGCTTCTGCTTCTATCCATTTTGTGAAATAGTCTACGCCCACTATCAGGTATTTGTTTTGGCTGGACCCCGTCACGAAGGGTCCTAGGATGTCTAGGCCCCACTAGGCGAATGACCACGGGGAGGTCATGCTCTTCAGTTCGTTAGGTGGAGCTAGGTGCATATCCCCGTTCCGTTGGAATTTGTCGCATTTCTTCACATGCTCCTTGGCATCGTGCTGCATGGTTGGCCAATAATACCCTGCTAGGAGGGCCTTGCGGGCAAGGGACCTTCCTCCTAGGTGCTGGGCGTTAATGCCTTCGTGGATTTCTCGTAATACGTGGGGACAACATCCTCCTCTATGCATTTGAGCACTGGGATGGAGAAGCCTCGTCGATAGAGTTTGTTTTCAAGGATGACGTACGAGCAAGCTCTTCATCTGATGGTGCTGGCTTCCTTGGGGTCATCCGGAAGTTCGTCCCTGGTGAGGTAGTTGTACACGGGCGTCATCCAGCAATCGCTGTCCCCAATCGCGTGCACGTGTAGGGTCGAGGATCCCTTATCGATGTTGGACCGAGGAAGTATCTCTTGGATGACTGACCTATTTCTGCCTTTCCTCTTAGTGCTTGCTAGTTTGGACAAGATGTCTGCTCGCACATTATGTTCGCGCGGAACATGTCTTACTTCTACCGCTCTGAACTTCGACATTTTTCCCTTGACTAGGGTTAGGTATTCAGAGAGACTATCATTTTTGGTCTGATACTCTCCTAATATCTGGTGGGCTACGAGCTGGGAGTCCGTGCAGATGATGATTTCTTCAGCCTCTAGGTCTTCGGCTAGGCGTAAACCGGCGAGGAAGGCTTCATACTCGGCCTGGTTGTTTGACGTGGGAAAGGACAATGTGAGAGAAGCCTCGACTATGGTCCCTTCGTCGTTCTCCAAAATTACTCCTGCCCCGCTGTCGGTCGAGCTGGATGCTCCGTCTACATAGATGGTCCATCTGTTTGCTATGTGGGACGAGGAGTCTGAGAACGTCACTTCTGCTACGAAATCGGCCAGAGTTTGGGCCTTAAGAGCTTTCCTGCTTTCATACTGGACGTCGAACTCGGACAGTTCCAATGACCATTTGAGCATTCGGCCTGCCATGTCTGGTCGTCCCAGTAATTGCTTTATGGGCTGATCCGTTCTTACCACGATCGTGTGGGACAAGAAATAGTGTCTCAGTCGCCTGGCAGCGTTGACGAAGGCCAATGCTACCTTCTCTATCTGTTGATATCGCAACTCTGCGTCCTGCAACGCTTTGCTCGTGAAGTATACTGGCTTTTGCCCTCCAGGATTCTCGCGAATGAGAACGGCGCTAACGGCCTCGACAGTGACGGCGAGGTATAGGAACAAGACTTCCCCGGTATCTGGTCGTGATAATACGGGCGGTTTCGACAGAGCTTGCTTCAAGTGAAGGAGGGATGCTTCACATTCCTCGGTCCATTTAAACGCTGCTTATTTCCGCAAGAGCTTGAATAAAGGAAGGGCGTGTTGGGCAGATTTTGCCACGAAGCAGTACAACGAAGTAAGCACCCCGTTGAGGGATTGGATGTTCTTCTTAAACGTGGGCATTGGGAACTCAGAGAATGCCCGACACTTATCGGGTTTAGCTTCAATTCCTCGTTCTGTTAGGTAGTAGCCAAGGAATTTACCTGCTCGTACACCGAACGTGCACTTCTCTGGGTTAAAGCGCATTCGATACTTTCTTGTTCGCTCAAAGATTTTCCGAAAATGGGCGACATGATCTAGTTCCTCGTGGGACTTGATGATCATATCGTCCATGTATACTTCGAGCATGTCGCCTATTTGTCCTTGGAAGACTCTGTTCATCATTCGTTGGTACGTAGCGCCGGCGTTCTTCAGCCCGAAGGGCATTACGTTGTAGTAATAGTTGCCCGATTCGGTCATGAAGGCCGTGTAAGCTTTATCGCTCGCGGCCATTGGGATTTGATTATAGCCCGAGTAGGCGTCGAGGAAAGATAACAGTTTAAAACCTGCAGAGTTATCTACGAGCTTATCGATATTGGAGAGGGGGTAGGCGTCCTTCGGACAGGCCTTATTAACATCGGTATAATCAACACACATCCTCCATTTGCCATTATTTTTTCTTACAAGTACAACATTTGAGAGCCATGTAGTGTATTTGGCCTCGGAAATAAACCTAGCTTCTAGAAGGTCTTTGACAGCTTTCTCCGCGGCTTCCATCTTCTCCAGGGACTGTTTCCTTCTGCGCTGGGCAACGGGTTTGACGGCCGGATCAATTGTAAGCTGGTGGCAAGCGACGGATGGGTTCAATCCTGGCATTTCAGCAGCGCTCCATGCGAACAAGCCTGCGTTCTCCAGGAGGCACACTTTTAGTTGTCTCCTGGCCAGGTCGAGGAGGTCTGCTCCGATCTTTACTCCTCGTTGGGGGTCTTCTCCAAACGGAACGATCTCGAAATTGCCATCTGGGACAGGGCGTAGGAGATGGCTGTTGTTGTTGGACTGGCTGCTCGAAGTCGTTGGGTCCTTGGCGTGGTCTTCCTCGCTGAAACGGTTGTCCAAGTCGATAGATTCGACCTGGGGGAGCGGTTTTGGCTGCTCGGAGCTGCTGGGCAGAGGGGGACGACCAGAGGTCCTTGGTCTTGTTGAGATGGTGCTTAGTCATTTTGATGCTACTTCAAAGCACCGACGGGCAGCGTCGATATCGCCGTGGAGGGTGGCGACCATCCCTTCAGAAGTGTAGTACTTCATCTTGAGATGTACGGTGGAAGGTACTGCAATCAATTCTGCCAGGGTTGGCCTTCCAAAAATGGATTGGTATAGTGACGGGCATTCAATTACCAGAAACTGTGCTTTAATTGCTCGGGTTGTCTTTCCTGAACCGAAGGTTACGATGAGCTCTACGTAACCCCGGGGATTTGTCACTGCTCCGTTGAATCCCTACAGGTCGGATCCAACGTATAGAGTAAGGTGAGAGTCATCCAGCTGCAGCGTTTCGAACAGGTGGTTGTACATTATATCAACCGAACTACCCTGGTCCACGAGTATTCTGCGAACGTCGAAGTTCGCCATCTTTGCCCGGATAAGCAGCGGAATGCTTGAGTTCGGTGCACCGCCGAGGAGCTCCTCATTGTAGAAGGAAATAGAAGC
Source organism: Lathyrus tuberosus (assembly GCA_022829125.1). NCBI lineage: Eukaryota > Viridiplantae > Streptophyta > Magnoliopsida > Fabales > Fabaceae > Lathyrus > Lathyrus tuberosus. The sequence continues at coordinate 1,987,871 of JALAZF010000552.1, read as the reverse complement.
AGATCCTTTGTGAGTGGTGTCCAGCGTGGTGACTTCATTGGAGCTTTTGCTGATCAGTTGATCGAATCTCCTCTTGACTGAGCTGACCGTGATTTTGTTGAATCCACCACCAGAAATGACCATGGCTGACGGGAAGGCCTCCCACGGCTGTGAGCAGCGAGGTACGTGGAGACGGGCAGACCATCAGAGATGCGGAAGTCCTCTGGCCGAGTTATGGACATAGCGACCTGTACGTTGGTGTCATCGGAGGGCGGAGTCTCTTCTGCAACCTTTTTGCTCTCCTGGGTTTCTTGCCGGGGAGCATCTTTCTTTTTCGCGAACTGCTTCAGGTGGCCGTCGCGAATAAGGATCTCTATGGCATCTCTGAGGTGGATGCATTCTTCCGTCGTATGACCGTGACTCTTGTGGAAGCGGCAATACTTGGATTTGTCTACACCCGGTCTGGCCGGCAGCTGTTTGGGGAAACGGACTCCCGCCTGCTTGAATTTCGAGTTGGCACACTCGGACAAGATCTTCTCCCTCGAGGCAGTGAGGGGGGTATAGTCATGGAACAGCCCAAAAGGTCCCTTCTGTTCGCGTGCATCGTGAGGCCGATCGTCGCGTCTTTTATCTCCTCGACGGGATGTCGAGGTTTCTTCAACTCTGGACGAGCGGGCACCTTCGTGGTGTCGAGAGGCCCAGATAGAGTGTGCAGCGACCTTCTCCTCGTACTGTATGTGCGACTGGGCTTGGAGGAGAAGGGCGTTAAGGTTCCTCGGTGGATCGAAGCCGATGGCTTTCGCGATGTCTGAGCCAGGACGTAATCCCTGCTCGAGCAGGAATTTCTTCATGTCGTCGGTCGTTGGCACTTGTACAGCCTCCTTGTTGAACCGTTCAATGTAAGCCCGAAGAGGCTCATCCCTTCCCTGTACAACAGCTCTGAGGGATGCCTCAGTCTTTGGATGGCGTCGCGATGCAGTAAAGTAACGGGAGAAAATCCTCCCCAACTGCCTCCAGGATGTAATGAATTCTTTTGGCAGCTGCTTGTACCATGTCATTGCCCCCTTCCGGAGCTTGGTCGGGAACAGGCGGCATTTGATGGCTCCTCGTACCCCTCTGTAGTCCAAAAGAGCATCTATGTTTTCTATGTGCTCGTCTGGGTCAGTGGTTCCATCGTAAGTCCCTAGAGATGGAGGCTTCTCTAGTCCCTTAGGGAGACGGGTGGCCAAGATCCTGCGGGACAACGAGCCGCGAGGCTCGTCGTCGCTGTCTGAACTCAGAGTTGATGGTGACCATTGTCTGCGCTCGCGGCAGCGGTCTCTGCGAGGCGATGGTGAACGTAGCCGGTCACGAGGTCTGACCGGTGGAGAATGCCTATTCTGCCTCGTTCTCTTGTGTCTTAGTGATGATCGATCTCGCGGGGAGATCTGGTCGCGCTTGCGAACGTGTTGTGATTCAGGCTCATGCCTCGATCTATGGACTTCCCCATGCCTAGGTGGCGGGCTTCTTGATTTTCGGTGCTTACTCTTTGGAGGAGAGGATCTTGGAAGAGATGCTTCCTCGAGAGCTCCTATTCTCTCTCCTTGCTGTAAGATAAGGAGGTTTGTGCGGTTGACAGCTTCCAAAAGAGCTGCAACGGCCAGGTCGGCGCTGGGAGGACCAGGAATTGGTCGTTCACCCGATGGTAGCTGTTTGCCTCCTTGCTCGGTGGGAGGAGGAGTTGGAGACGCAGTAGCCCCGTCTCGAAGGAAACGGGGATCAGAAAGTAACAAAGAATTGCCGTCGACGTCCATCTTGTTGACGGGGAGGAGAATCGTATCGTCAGCACCTTTCGCTGAGTTCTGAGCGGCCATATGTGGGTGGATCAAAGAAAGTATGTTTTGATCTTTTAGTTTCCTAGGAGGAAAGAAAGAAGGGGAGAACAAGGAGTTCCCACAGACGGCGCCAGTGATCCGGAGTAATCGAACGGGTCCACGTAAGCTGGTCGTCAGATGGCGAGGTGCTCGGACGTATGATGGTCTTCAGATGGACGAGGTGTTCGGAATGTAGATGAGGAGAAGAGGGGGTGTACCTGCAAGGCACTCCGACGCTCACGTAAGGAAGGGTCAGAGAAAAGGGGCAAGTATAAAGCGTATTCTTAGGATGAAAAAATGATACCTGACCCTCTCAAGCGAGAGGGTTTATATAGAGCCCCTAGCGCATGGCCAACGGTCCTATTTTCGGGGCGAAATAACCGTTTTCCCCAAAGAATAGGTAACTGCCCAAACTAGCCGTTATGTGGGGCAGGGTGCCAGAAACTAGCCGTTATGTCGGGCATCAAAGCCGGGGAGGAACGTTGCGTTCCTTGCCCGGTTGGGGGGGCATAAATGTCATTTTTGCCCCTCTGTGGATTGGACTTAGGCAATTTGGGCAGCTCTGAAACAGAGGCGGATTGGGCCAATTCTAGCCATTGGTCCAGTCCAGAACAATTTTATATATATATATATATATATATATATATATATATATATATATATATATATATATATATATATATATATATATATATATATATAAATTTTATAAATAATAACTAATTTAACATTAATATATATTTACTTCAATTAATATTGACAATAACTAACAAAGATTTGAGGTTAATTTAACAATGGAAGATTGACAATAACTAACTAAGATTTGAGGTTAATTTAACAATGGAAGAAATTGTTGTTAGAAATATCATGTTAGAATATAATATAATATTGTTTTCTAATTGCACCTGAAATAAAATTCATATATAATAATATCATTGGATTGTTATAATATCATATTTTTTAAGAAGTCAAGTTTATTTATGAAAATAAAGCACAAGTATTAATACACATTACTACACCAACCGCAATTTAAACCATACCTTTTTTTTTAATAAGCAAAAATATTCATATAAGGATACAATAAGGGTATCCGAACCCATTACAAAAATCGACCGTACAACCACCCTTACAAAAAATCTATAGGCGATTTAAACCAGTCGTAGTAATTACAAGTAAAATTGTATTTTCTACCAATCCACCTCCAAGCTATAATCATGATCTTATAAACTATAGACTCTTGTGTCCAAAAAGCGTCGTTAAACAAAATATCATTCCTAACCTTCCACAGATACCAACATACAATAAGCCATATACCTATTGCATTTTTTACTGCTACACCTGCGGTATGTAAGGACGATGTCCAACTTCTGAGATGTTCCAACATCGAACCACCCAATGAAACCGAAACTCCGAGCCATCCAAGAATATTCTTCCAGACCAAGATTGTTTTTGGACAGTGAAAAAATAAGTGAGTAGCAGTTTCTTCCACTTGAAAACAAACCGGACAGGCTGTTTCATGAGGTGAAGTAATCACACGACGAGCACTTAGGTTGTCTCTCGTAGGAAGCCGGTCGTGAATTAGACGCCAACCGAACACCACCGTTTTGATTGGTGAGGAAGCAGGCCATAACAATTTAAACGCTGCTGACAAATCATGAGAGATATTGTGAGATATTGACTTCCTATCATACAAGAAATCGTAAGCTGAATGAACAGAAAATTCTGCATCGGCTAGCTTCCAAGAGAAACCATCTGTATCCTCGCTACGCAGCACAATTCGATGAATTAATTGTTGTAAACTCTCCAATTGGTGTAATAACTGATGATTTTCAATAACCTCCAGAAATTCAACCTTCCACTGCCACTCCGTGCCAACCCAACTGCCATTGTCAGCCACCAAGCTTCTTGGGTAAACTGCAATATTGTGAAGATCTGGGAATAAGGTAGTCAAAGGTCTGCTATCACACCAAGCAGAATACTAGAATGAAGTAAGTTTTCCATTTCCAACAGACACAGCCAGATTAAGAAAGAAGGAATCGTTGCCAAAATTATCAGCGAGGCGAACAATATCTTGCCACCATAAAGAAGCCATGACAGGTCCAGCTATGAACTCTCCACGCACTAAGTTAGCCATCACAGCCCCATATCTAGCCTGCAATATATCAAATCAAATATGATTCCTTGAACTCGAAATTTTCCAAATCCATTCCGCTATAAGAGCCTCATCCAAATCCATTTAAACCATACCTTAACCAACCTAAATATACTTATGTGGCAAACTATTGAAAAAAAAGTTATAATTTAATTTAAATGGTAGATTATTTCCTAAATTATTGAAACTACTTTATTTTTTAGGGAAATACTAACGAGTGTCCTTGAAGTACTGGTTAACAAATTAAAAAGATAAATTGAGCATTTTTTAACACACTAAAAATATATGTATTTAATGTACTAAAATTATAAATGATTAACTTTTTTTAAAAAAATTATATGTATTCAATAACTAAACATAAATATTTTATCTGTTTAAAATTCTTAACCAGTATCCCGGAGCACTGGTTAGTATGAACCTACTTTTTATCTACTCAATTTGACAAATAAATAAATAAAGTGGAAAAAAAATAAAATATTTTACAAAACCCAAATATGATATAATATTAAGTACGTGATATTTAAGTAATGAATGGTACAAATTGTTAAAAAAATATTTGTATTAATCAACAACTTATAACTCACATATATTTTTCTTGTATTTATATCAGTAATTTATTTTTTCCCGTATTTAAATCAATGACACTGAGTTATTCATTAATTATTTAAATTGTATAAATTTTAATAAATAACACATATTTTTATTATATTTGGATTAAGAATATTTCTTTTCTATTATTTAAATCATTGTCACATATTTATTCAATCATTACTTTACTGGTATAAATTTCAATAAGTGATACTGTAATATTTTTCTCGTATTTGAATCACTTATATTTTCTCCCATATTTAAATCGTTGACAAACATTTATTAAATGCTTATTTTAATTGTATAAATTTCAACAGGTAACATATATTTATTTATCTCGATTTTGGATCAGTAATATATTTTTTCTCGTAATTGCACTAATGAGACAAATTTATTCAATTAGTATATAAATTGCATAATTTTTAATAAATAACACATATTTTTCTTGTATTTGGATTACATTACTATTTTTTTTTTACCGTAATTACATCAATTAAACATATTTATTCTATCATTATTTTAACTGTCTTAAATCTAATAAGTGACTCATATTTTTATTGTATTCGTTTCAATATTATATTTGTTTCCAGTAATATCAGTGCTTACACACTAGCAATGATTTGTTACATGCATTTCTTTATCTTTTTAAAAAGCGTTTGATAAATTCTCATTTTTCTTAATAATTGGATCCATATTTTCATACAATTTTCATAATTGATAAAAAAATAAAATTTATTAAGATTAATATTAATCAATAAAATTATTATTAACATATTTATTAATAACATATTTTCATGAATGTATGTAGAAAATAACATAAAAATCATCATTTGTTAACAAAAATTTAACGTAACACTAATTTTTTAAATTTACTGTGAAAATTTGACTCATGTCTATCAATATTTCTCACAAGTATATAATATTTAGTAAATTTTATTCAATAAGCGTTATGTGATAAGTATTAAAAATTAAAACTATTTAATATTATATTAAAGAAATTATAAATTTTAATATTTTAACTAATATAGCAATCATTTTAGAATAAATATTACGATTTTAACTAATATAGCAATCATTTTAGTATATTAATATGCATATAATTAATTTTTCATATTTTAAAATAAATTAATAGTGTTAATAAGCCGTCTTACTGAAATTGTTGAATATTTTTATATAAATTTTTTTAATATTATAAAATAAGCTTATGAGATTTATTTAACTTAGTTTATGTGTATTCCCATGATTTAAAAAAATTAATATGCATCAAAAGTATTTTTTGCTTCAATTCAAACTTTAAAATTGACGCAAAAATGATTTGAACTATTTAATATTATACAAAACACTTATTGCATATTTTTTATAATTTTATTTTATTTTTACTGTTATCAATTTTTAAGTTTAATGCAACAATAATTATTATTTTATAAATCACATTCATAATTATTTGGTAAACAAAATAAATGAATGTAATTAAATTATAAATAATGAATGATATTAAAATAAATATATAAATAATTTCATAAAGAGAAATAAAATATATTAATATTGTAATAATGACTTTATGCTATAAATGACACGGTAACATAAATTTTAAATTTAATACTATTGATTATGATTTTGAAAATAACAAAAAATATAAATTATTGTTCAATAAAATAACATTGTTAAATACGGAGTATTTATTTGAGAGAAATAAATAAATTAAATTATTAGATTTTTTAAAACATTTGTTTATTTATCAGTCTTTTAATTTATAGCAAAATCAGTTTGCAAAAATTATAATATTTTGAAAAATGTTTTTAATTATTAGATCCCTTTTTAATGATTTTTCATTCTCCTTTAATATCTCAACTAATTATTTATATATAGTTACCATTCCCTTTTTAATGATTTATTACCAGACTCTTTTTTTTAAATCCCTTCATTCCATTTTTTTTAATTTGTCGTTCTTTTATTTTCTTTACAACAATCACTTTATATTCCTTTTAGAAAAAGGGTTATTGAAAAAAACACTTTATTTTATTTATTTTTTGGTTACAAAAAACACTTTATTTTATTTATTTTTTGGTTACAAAAAACACTTTATTTATGTTAAAGAATAAAACAACAGTTTTGTATATATTTTATTAAAACAATAAATTGAAAGAGAATCATTTCAATGCATTTGAGGAAAAGCAAAATTTATAATTGATATGAAAACGGTTTTAATCATTTGCGTTAGCTTGTGAATTTTATACACTCTCACAACAGTTTTTTCAGGTTGCTTTGGTTACTTTTCTAACTGAACAGTTTTTTATTTTCCAATATTACAATGACGTGAATAAATTAACAAGAACAATAGTAATAATAAAGAATAAAAGAAACAATTATGAAAATAAATTATTATCATAGAGAGCGTTTCATTTCATTAACTCATAACTATATTTTTTTAATTATTAATTACTAATAATCCTAACTCCTAAGAACATGATCTGTGGGAAGAAATTGGTGTAAATGTAAACTGAGGATCCCAAGCATAGTTGAAACTGACAGATTTAGAAGGATAAAGTGGTCCTCCTTGACTGAGAAGACAATCGTCACTAAAAATTGCTGGATCAACAGATAAATATGTTTGAAATCCAGTGCAATTGAACTGTATATGTGATTGAATACATTGACAATGGTTGGTTACATTAACCTTCCACACTTCCATTCCATGTGCATACTCTGATGTTTTGTGTTGTGTAACTCCAATTTCACTCAAAGCACAGTCTCCATAAGCTGCAATATTAACCACAAATTAAACATTGATTACACTATTAGTAAGATATGATATAGTCAAAATCCGACTTATCATTAAAGGCGTATAAGATAGGTTATTGCTTAGCGCAGAAAATATAAGGATTTTATAAAATATTTTTCACAATAAAAATGTGATCTATATTTGATTTGTTACACTTAAACTGTAGATAGAAAACTTATGCGGATTCCGATAAAAATGATAAATCAACAAATGCATGGAAGATTTCTGATTCATTGTTAAAAAAAATAAATGTGACCTAAAATCGGTCGACTAATGAGTTTGTACTCGTGAGAATATCACATCGGGGTTTTAAAAACTCTATTTGTAATTTTGTGATGTTTAACTGCAAAGACATTAAATAAAAATAAAACTACAACAACAATTTTGTGATTATATATGCATGCTACCAGTTATGAAAAGTTATGAAATATATGTTGATACCCTTGAAAACTAGGGCAAGGAAGAAAGTGAGGGAGAGAAGGTTGAAAATTATATATGCATGCTACAAGTTATGAAAAGTTATGAAATATATGTTGATACCTTTGAAAACTAGGGCAAGGAAGAGAGTGAGGGAGAGAAGGTTGAAAATTGAAGCCATTTGAGATTTGAGAGTGTAAAGTATTTGATTAAGAAGAGAGGGGGGTCATAGGTACACTATATATAGAATGGTAACAATAGTTTTTTGGTATAAAGGCAAGAATCACTAACTCATAAAAATATATTGAATTTAATTATAAAAAAAAGTCTAATAATAAAGGGTATTCTGTTGATCAATATTGATTAAAAAAACAAAATTTAAAATAAATAATAACTTTATTTATTTATCTGTATTAAATATTGGTGCTTTTGCTTTATCATTCTTGAACTAAATGAAAACATTCTTAAAATAATTGGCACTCTTTCAAAAAGATTTTTTTTTTAATATAACACTAATTTTCAAAAAAAAAAAAAACTAAAAAAACCAAATTTTCAGGGTATTTACAAAAGTAGTTGGGTTTGAAAATCTACTAACAAGGTGGCACCATATGGAATGGTGCCTCAGTTAGAGGCGAGGAGGCAAACCATATGGCGCCTAAGGCAATGCATGATACCCTAAAAAATTCCCTGAGGTTGAGCCAAATGAAATGGCGCCTCAGGGCAATTTTTCGTTTTTTTTTTTATTTTTTATTTTATTTGAGGTATCGTAGGTTTTTAACGATTCCTACAACGAACAAGCTGAGTTGGACGTCGTTGACGAGGAGGAAGAAGAATCAGAGGACGTTGTTGACGAAATGATAAACGACGACGAGGCAGACCAACTACCAGACCCTCGTGTTTATTGCCCACCTCAACACATGACAACACTAAGCCTAGGAGAGGATCAGCCTTCAACAGATATTTTTTACGACCCATACAAACAGACGGGTGAAGTACTAAAAGTTGGAGATAATTTTCGTACAAAAGAAGATTGTGTTCGAGCAATAAAACAATACCATACGAACTTATCTGCAGATTATAGAGTCGATCGAACAAATCCGACTCTATATAAGATCTAGTGCCGCAACGAGGTCTGCCCTTTTAGACTAACGACGTCTTTTTGGAAGCGAAGCGATTCCTAGAAGATAGGGTCAATGGGTCCGGAGCACACTTGCATACTAACTAACCCAAGTCAGGATCATCGCAAACTCGGCTCACAGATGATCTGCAACGAAATTCTATCAATCGTGAGCGACAACCCTTCTGTGAAAGTTAGTACAATCAGAGCTTATATGGTGCAAAGATACAACTATACTCTCTCGTACAGGAAGGCGTTGATTGCTAGGACGAAGGCTGTTGAAAGGATTTTTGGAAATTGGGAGGACTCTTACAAGGAACTCCCAAGATACCTCGTCGCCCTAAAATACTATGCCCCAGGTACTGTTGTCTTGTTGGAGACGTTGCCGACATATACGCCTTACGGGAATTGAGTAAGTGGAAATGGCATTTTCCACAGACTCTTCTGGGCTTTTGAACCATGCATCAAAGGATTTACGTTTTGTAAACCTATAATTCAAATAGATGGAACATGGTTGTACGGAAAATATAAGGGCACCCTACTAATGGTCGTGGCACAGGATGGCAACAACAACATTTTCCCTATCGCATTCGCTCTAGTTGAAGGGGAAACTGCTGGAGGTTGGAGTTTTTTCTTAAAAAATCTCCGACAATATGTTGCACCCCAACCCGACGTTTGTCTGATCTCCGATAGGCATGCCTCAATCGATAGTGCTTACAACAATCCTGATAACGGCTGGCAGGATCCTCCATCAAGCCATGTGTATTGCATTAGACACATCGGGCAAAATGTCCTGCAGGCGTTCAAAGACAAGGGCCTAAAGCAGCTAGTTACTAACACGGGATATGCATTAACAGAGCCTACTTTCAGATACTACCTGTATAGGAGTTGGTGTGACTGTGGAAAGTTTCAGGCATTTCGTATGCCTTGCTCCCATGTCATATCAGCCTGTTCCAAGGTCCGACTGGACCCAACAAACTATCTTCATGTTCTTCACAAAGTCAGTACTCTATGCAATATATACCGTACAAGCTTTCAGGTGGTCGCAAAGGAGGACTACTGGCCTACCTACGAAGGCGAAATTGTTTGGCATAACGACTTGATGCGAAGAAATAAAAAGGGTCGCCCTATCAGCAACCAAATTTAAACGGAGATGGATACAACAGAAAAATGGTGAGGTTGTGTAGTTTGTGCCGCCAGCCAGGCCACAATCGTACTAAGTGTCCAAATGTGTCAGGCCCTAGCACGGCGGCATAGTTACTTATGTATTCTTGTCTATTTATAATAAGAACAAATTTCATTTCATTGATGGCATACTTAACTCAATACAACGACATAATAAACCCAGACGAAACCTAAACGAAACAACTCTTAACGAAACCTAATACCAAATCATAAAATAACAATAACAATAAAAATAACAATACCCAAACAACACAACACATAAAAACAGCTTATCTAGGCAATTACAACCATCAACTTAATTTCCTATTTTGACATCATCATCATGAGGACACCGGCATTGCTCAACACTTTTCTCCAACTGCGGGTTACTCCATTTAGATCAGGCTCCTCAACCAGCCTCTTTATCTTCCTGATCTTTTCACCTGCCTGAAATTCTTCTGGTATTGAGGATGAAGACATGGTGTTGAGTAAGGGAGACTTTGGGATATTGGTGAGGGAAGGGAGGCAATTAGGGTTTGGGTAACAATTGTTGTGCAAAAACAAGTGAAGGAGAGCCCTTATTTATAGGCAGAGCATAACCTATTAAATAATATAATTTTTTACATATTTAACAAATATAAATATAAATTAAACATAAAATAAAAAAATAAAAATAAAAATAAAAAAATAAAAAAAAAAAATTGTCGTGAGGCGCCATTTCATTTGGCTCAACCCAGGGAATTTTTTAGGGTTGCCTGAGGAGCCATATGGTTTGGCTCCTCGCCTCTAACTGAGGCGCCATTCCATATGGCGCCACCTTGTTAATGGGTTTTCAAATCCAGCTACTTTCGTAAATACCCTGAAAACTCTGTTTTTTTGGTATTTTTTTTTTAAATTAGTGTTATATTAAAAAAAAAATCTTTCAAAAAGATTGTCACGAGAAGTTTATTCAACCTATCTTTAATGTAGAATAAGTAATGTAGAAGAAGAAAGGCATGTTGTAAAGAAAATAAAAGAACGACAAATTAAAAAAAAATGGAATGAAGGGATTTAAAAAAAGAGTCTGGTAATAAATCATTAAAAAGGGAATGGTAACTATATCACATTCAAGTTCTATATCAAGCCCTACCACATTTACTATTTTCACACCTTCATTTTGCAAGAAAGCACGTGTTTGGTTCTTGAAGCTATTTCCAATCCCTTGAAACATTCAAACCATCTTTCTAAGGGTCAACAAAGTTAAGGATGTTGTATTTGCACTTCTGGAAGAGCATTTGAAAAAGCCTTGGACTGACTCCAAGAGGTAAGATCCTTGAATCTTCAAACTCTTGATACATGCATTTTTATTGATTTATTTGTGAAGCAAAATGTAGTTCATATCATGTACATTCTTTATGGTGTTGCACTGTTGTTGAGTAATTTTTTATTTGGTCAACTAGTTTTAGGTTGAGTTAGTAATATATTCAGATTCCTTGTAAAAAATACTTCAACTTTTATTTTTCCCAAAATTGAAAATGGTTGAGAAATGAGGGAGTTGTAGTAAGTTGAAGTTCTGATAAAGTTGAGAAAGGTTAGGGCACGAGAGAGAGGAAGAATGAGTGAGCGAGGGAGGAAGAAGAAGCTGAGGTGGCATTGATTTGACATTTTCATTTGAAGCATAAAATATATATTTAATTGGGGGGCTTAATACACGGATGTATTGGCCACCCTAGTGGTAGAGTGTGTTGTGTGTGTGTATGCTTGTCCTTTAGGTCTGGGGTTCGAATCCCCCTTGCCCCAGACCTTTTATGCTATTTTTTTTAAATTCATTTTTGAAGTTGTTTTCATATATTATATATTTCTTCCATGTATGTTCACAAAGCGCGCGCTGACACAGTTGGTATAATTTTGAACCATGAACTAACCTGGCTTGGGTGCAACACCCACCAAGGCCACTCAAACGACAATCTACATCCTCCAAAGATAAAGACAACAAAAAGGACAAAGGAAAAGGTATATGATATGAATTTGGAAAGCCGGGTCATTTTAGACCGGATTGTCCATCTCTTGTTAGTAAGAAAGGAAAAAGCCAACAAGACAATTCTAGGAAACCTAGAAAGGCTTATGTTGCTTGGGATAGCGAAAGTGATGCCTCAAGTAAGAAAAGCTCAAGTGAGAGCGATGAAGAAGCAAATTATTGTTTCGTTTCTAATCAACGACAAGGCAAGAAAAAGAATGTTAGTAATTCTAAATACTCTAACGTTGACAAGTTGTCTTTTATTGATTTGAAAAATGTTTTTGAAATTCTACCAAAGGAAGTAATTCATGCTTATAAGAAATTAGCTTCCAATGAAGAAGTTTTTACATACTTGGAAGCAAAGGTTGAAGAAACCGAAAAAGAAATTTGAAGCATTAAAGCGATCTATTGTAGATGGTCAAAAGTATAAAAATGGGGATGAGGAACCATGTCGGTTCGGTTATGAAACTTGTCAAATTTGGCAACAAGAAGTTACTTCTCTTGAAACTAAAGTACACAAAGCTTCACAACCATGTGATACTCTTTCCATTAGCTCCTCAAAGGTTGAAAAGCCTCATAAAAATTACAATTTGATTAAGAAGGATTCAAATGGCAAAAGTAAAGCTCATCATAGATTGGGTTGGCACTATTGCTGCAAGAAAGGCCATACCATAGAAAATGCAAATTTAGGTGCTTTCTAATACCAAATGGCACTTTCAATGGTTTCCCAAATGCAACAACTATTTCACTTACTCCCAAGGACCCAATGAGAATTGGGTACCTACCATCTTTGTTTGATTTTATGTATGTTGAGTGTCTTACCTCTATGACGGGAAAATGGATTCTCAATAGTGGATGTTCAAGACACGTGACGGGATACATTTCTCTATTCTCCCACTACGGGAAAAGAGGGAAAAGAGGGTGCTTTTTTTTCCCTATAAAAGCGCTTAAAAGTGCTGTCTAAGCCTGCGTTGTCGTAGGTAAAGACGACGCTTTTTTATTTATGAAAAAACGCTCTCTAAAATGGAACTTTAGACAGAGCTTTTAAAAGCGCTGTCTAAAGTATACCTTTAAAATTTAAATTTTTTTTATTATAAAATTTAGAAAGCGCTTTTTCCTTAAAAAGCGCTCTCTAAAGGTGCTTTTAGACAGCGCTTTTGAAAGCGCTGTCTAATGTATACGGAAAATGATTTTTTTATATACCTTTGGAGAGCGTTTTTCCCTGAAAGCGCTCTCTAAAGTTGACTTTAGAGAGCGCTTTTTCCTTAAAAGCGCTCTCTAAAGTATACCTATAATTTTATTGATTTTTTATGCGTATAAAAAATCCCATTTTAGCCTTTTTTTTATGCAGAAACCTGCATAGTTTCAAACCAGCATTTCTTATATAATTTCTTGCAACAACAGAATTCTTATACATTTCAAGAAATAGAATTCTTGCAACAACAGAATTCATATATACATTTCAATAAAATTAACATTCACAAAACTTACAACAGAATTCACAAAATTTACAAAATTCACAAAATTCTTGCAACAAGAGAATTTATATACATTAACAGAATTCACAAAATTTACAACAGAATTTTCTTATATTCACAAAACTAAAATTTACATTCCCAAAACTATACATTCAAAAAAAATTTTTTAGAAGAAAGAATTCGCACAATTCTTCCGTAATATAATTCAATTGTTTCCTTGTGTAAGAAGAACACGCCATATCTTCGAAATACTACATAACAAAACAAAATACGCATTATTTAGTTAAAAATAATAAATTATATGACATATCCGATAAATATTAAAATAAATCCTAAGTTATAAAACCATGCATACCCTAATAGGAATCTCCAATTGTTCCATTTGAATGATTTCTCTCATGAACCTCAAAACGAAGTACCCGCAGTCTATGTCATTACGCTGACGAGGGAACTACACATAGACAAACAAATACGAAATAATATATAGATGTTTTGTGTTATTAAGTAGCATCACTAATAAGAAATATTGTGAAAATTAATATACCTCCACTTTGACCCATGTAATATTGGTTGATCTAGCCCGTGCTACTCGAGTCTCTCTTTGTGCACGGTATAGTAGTATAGCTCTATAAAAGAAAAACGTAAACTTAGAACAATGTCACAGAAATAATTAGATATACAAATACACACGAATATTTCGAACAGTCTCACTTACGTGTCAACCACATCCTTCATATTCTGATATGTGGACCAATCAGTATCCAATGAATTAAGATAATAGACCACTTCTGTTATAGGATTAATGGCAACCAACAACCAGTGTCCACTGTAAAGTATAACAAAAGTTTAGATGGATAATTTCTACGCAAAAGATACAAATTAAAGATTAGAATGAAATTATAATGAAAATCTTACCCGTTTCCATTATTATACGGTAAAAGAAACAGACATTCTGTGTTACTGGCCGTAAATCGCTCAAGTAAGTGGTCTCTTACTTCAATTGCATTCATACCAATTCTCGGTGCATTAACAAGGCTGCAAGAGAAGAAACGGAATTTGTTTGACAAATCCGTTCCCCGCATGAATTTTTCATACATGCACCTTAAATAAAAACATAATAAACATTAGACTATTATCATTGAAATGTGTAAATAAATTGTTCAACTAAATAAATAATAGATTGATTGGAGTACCAGATGTATGAATGCATAACACCGATGCCTAATTCAGTATGATTGAAAACCTGCTACATGTCCTCTTTTCCGATTATCTCGGAATGAGGAAAACCAAAAACACCTTCGTCCATGTTGATTTGACGAATAGCACCTTGCAGCAAATCTGACATTTCCAAAAGTGTTTCTAGACACGTCTGAAAGTGAGGTCTACTTTTTTCCTTCACGGTCCTTGTAGGAGCTTTTTTCTTGCCGGTCTGTTGTGAAGGTTGAACAGTAACCTAACAATCATATAAGTTAGGTAAAGTATAAAATCATGAATTCGGATAATAGAATAACACTTAAAAGCTACCTCTCTGTGTGATTCAACAGACTCGTTTTGCAGCAAAACCCCTTTATTCTTTGCTGCGGGTTTTGTAGGAGTCTAACATTACCATGTAAAAATAATGTAAGTAATGGTTCAAAATGATTTTCATAATCGTTCAGAATTGACATTTGAATACTAAGAGATTCGTAATGGTTTTCAACATACCTCATCACCTATGCAAATGAGGTCTAATGGCCATGCAACAAATGAACCTATTGCATCCCGCAACAATGTAACCTCTGAAACCGAGTCTGGTATCGGTAGTAACGCATCCGTATCTAAAGCGATATCAACCGACACTTTCAGATAACCTTGTGGGAGCGGATGATGGTGAAGTAACGCTCCCGCAAAGTTATGCACTTTTCCCTTGCCAACCATGCGATAAGTCGGAAACGACAAATACAGCTGGCAAGATGAAATGCCCTGAAGCAATATTAAATATGTAACTGTTAATATGTATAAAGGTCAAATAAAATAAATGCGTTAATTTAATTAAAATAAATATGTGCTAATTACCTCGGGAATTTTATTTGGAGAATTGATACTAGCTTTGTCACTAGCATCTTTCAAACCGGACCCGCGCCTTTCCGCCTCATATCTCTCTTTATCCTGCTACAATGCTTGGACTTGCGCTTGTAGTGCCATCACAGTTTGCATGATTTCTTGGGTGGTGGGATTTTTTTTCCTTGATTGCTTATACAAGGATGATGGAGTCACACCAAATCCTTTACCTCTCACCCGACCGGGATACTCAGGAACATTTAGTACTCGACTAAGAATGCTCCTGCAATCATCCTCACCTGCGGGTATGGATTTAGATAGATTCTCCTGAAATTCATTGATATATCGAAAATTATTAGTGGGGATTAAAAATTAATTATAATTTAATAAAATTTCAATTAACTTTGAGACATAATGTTATACTTACACATTCTTCATAAACATGCTGAACATCTTCTGTAACAGCTCCACCCTTACCCACGCGAGCTTCCTTCCACAAAACATGGTCCGAAAGTGATGATTCTTCACTTTTAGACTCTTCTAACTACACATTTAGTTAAATAATAAGTTCATCAATTATAACACAATAATACAATTAATAAAATCATAGCATTAATATATACTTACCAATTTTTGTTGTAATCGTGCATATCCCAAACACCCTTTTCTGTATGGATACGCGGGGTTTGATGCTCTTTCGCGATTAATGGCACTCAATTTATGGATAAAAAATTTTAAGTCATATCAAAACAAACTAATGAAACACATATATAATACAATCAATAGACATGACAAGACAACATTACATTGAATTCTTCGGTTTTCCGTTTGTCTACAAAAATGCCCCATTCTTACGGTGTAATCACATCCGCATACAACGGTGGAAGTTCTGCTTCAACAAAATTTGTGTTCTCGTCCCTAAGATATTTGTTTGATAATAAGGCTCTAAACCCTCTGTGTCTCTTTTCGGCCAATTGAAGACAATACTTTTGCCGGCTTTCTTCAATATTAAAGGACCTCTACGAAAAAACATACACATATAAACATAAAGTGTTTTAGTTAAGTAAATTAAAGACTTAATCGTCAACAAAAATCTAATAACATCAATCATATTTGGTAAGTACCTGTATCTCAGTCCCTATATTTTCTTTACCGGCATCCAACGATTTACTCCTCCAATTATCACTAGTGATTGGAATGTGCTGACGGACAAGTGAACCAATGTATGAAGATAACATTGAACCGTTAGGCTCAACTAGTTGGTTCTGTTCACTCCAATGTACATCAAATCTCATCCCTTTATCTCTAGCACGGATGATTCTCTTCATAATGGTTTTTCCTCTTTTTATTTCATGTTCTACATTCGAAGCTTCATTCTGAGATTCCTGTGTATCTTGTGTCTCGTGGGTGTCTTCCTGGTTATTAGACATTTTACCTGTAAGAAAGAAAAAAACAAAAAGTAAATGACAAATATAAACTCATAAAGCAAAAGAGTTTCTTACCAACACCATCACTTCACTGTTAATGAATACTTACAAATTACAAAGCAAATAAACAAGTAAAATAAAAACTGAAATTGATACTTGTTAGTAACAGGTACCAAGTAAATAAACAAACACCCTTATATAAAAGAATGATAAGATTCTGAGTTTCTAATTCTAACAAGAAATTGATACTTGTTAGTAACAGGTACCAAGTAAATAAACAAACACCCTTATAAAAGAATGATAAGATTATGAGTTTCTAATTCTAACAGGTACCA
Organism: Lathyrus tuberosus; assembly: GCA_022829125.1. Taxonomy (NCBI): domain Eukaryota; kingdom Viridiplantae; phylum Streptophyta; class Magnoliopsida; order Fabales; family Fabaceae; genus Lathyrus; species Lathyrus tuberosus. The sequence goes on along the minus strand of JALAZF010000552.1, from coordinate 1,970,543 downwards.
AAAGGAGAGGTCAATAGTAATCCTACACAAAATATTCGAACAGTAACATATTCAATAGTAATCCTACACAAAATTTCACTGCAGGGTCATATTCTATTATATATACCAAACAAGAACAACAATAATAGTTTAAAAATCAAGAGAAATAAATTTATAAATAAAAAACATCAACAACAACGAACAGCAACAACGAACAACAATAACAACGAACAACAATAACATGCAAGAACGATTTACGGCCAGCAACAACGAACAATGTTAGAAGTAAGAACAGCAACAACAATGTTAGAAGTAAGAACAGCAACAACAATGTACCTCTTCTTCGTCACGACGACAGCAAAACGACGACAGCAGTGAAGTCACGACAATGAACGACGGTAGCAGAATGACGGCAACCGCGAATGAACGACGGCAATGGCGGATGAACGACGGCAATGGCAAAGGGTTTCAGCAGAGAAGAAAGAGAGCAAGGGTTTCAGTAGTGAAGAAAGAGAGCAAGGGTCGCAAGAAGAAAATGATTAGAAGCAGTTTCAGACAATGAAATGAAAAGTGTTTTATATTTTAATTAATAAATGACCTTAGAGGGCGCTTTACTTAAAAGCACTTTCTAAGGTGAGGAGACTTAAAGACCTTAGAAGGCGCTTTTCTTAAAGCGCTTTCTAAGGTTAACTTTAGACAGCGCTTTTCTAAAGCGCTCTCTAAAGGCTATTTTTAGAAGGCTTATAACAGCACTTTGTCCTTAGAAAGCGCTGTCTAAGGTTTACCTGAAAATGTCAAAAAATATAAAAATGAGTCTGGGGCGAGGGGGATTCGAACCCCAGACTCAAAGCATGGCAAACAAACACACAAACCTCCTTGACCAGCGGTACTACGCCCTCATCCATTGTTTATACTGACTCCATAAATATATAAAATAAGGTGCCAACATATATATTTAAATATATTATTTGAATAATTTTAAATATAATTTAAAATAGATTAAAATATAATTTAAAATAATTTAAATATATTAAATATAATTTGATATATTAATATAATTTAAAGTATATTTTAAATTATATTAAATATAATTTAAATAAGTTAAAATGTTTGTATTTAAAACACATATATTTAAATATATTATTTGAATAATTTTAAATATAATTTAAAATAAATTAAAATATAATTTAATATAATTTAAATATATTAAATATAATTTGATATATTAATATAATTTAAAGTATATTTTAAATTAATATATTTTAAATTATATATTAATATAATTTATATATATTAAATATAATTTAAATAAGTTAAAATATATAATTTAAATATATTAAATATAATTTGATATTATAATAAAATTTAAAATTCATTTCCCTACCTAAAGGGCTTGGGTTCGACCCCCACTTTTGCCATTTTTTGTGATTCTTGATGTTTAGAATTGTTTTATATTTTAATTAGTAAATGACTTTAGAGGGCGTTTTTCCTTAGAAAGCGCTTTCTAAAGTTTAAAGAAATTGAGCCCTATTAGAGCGCTTTTTGAAAGCGCTTTCTAAGGTGATACATATAGCAGCGCTTTTTAAAAGCGCTCTCTAAAGTGATACCTATAGCAGCGCTTTTTGGAAAAGCGCTGTCTAAGGTGGCACTCTTTTACATTCTTTTACAGCGCTTTTGTAAAGCGCTTTCTAAAGCCTTTCTTTTAAGGCGCTTTTTTTAGCGAAATTTTTTTATTCTTTTTAGCAGCGCTTTTGCATAAAACCGCTGTCTTTTTGGTGCTGTCTAATCATATTTTTGGCGTAGTGTCCGACTTTGTGGTGAAGAAGAAAGGATATGTGTCTTACGGTGATAACAACAAAGGTGCCATACTTGGAAGAGGTAGTATAGGTAATCCCTCAAGTATTACTATCTCAAATGTTATGTTAGTAGAAGACCTTCTTAGCATTAGTCAATTATGTGACAATGGGTACAAGGTAACTTTTATCAAAGATTGTTGCATAATTGCACATAATGAAAAGAAGGATTGTATGTTTATTGGTGTGAGGATAAACAATATCAATATGATAGACTTAAGAAGCATATCCATGAATAATGTCAAATGTCTTGTTACCATTATCATACCCCAAATTTTGACCACAAGATTTCCCATCATTGTGAAGATCATTACCACAATATGGATATACCATCATACCTCATCAATCTCCTTAAGGATTTTTGAGCATTCACTACAATCAATAATTAGGGTTTTGAGGCCTCTCAAAACATTTGGACAAAAGATCAATCAAGAAATGACATGATCTTCAACTTGTCTAACCTCTCAAACATCCATGAAGGATCAAGAGGTCTCTCATATCAAGAATCAAGCACAAGATTGCAACATTCCAAGTGGATTGAGCTTCGAAACACCCAGTGTCACCAAATTAGGGTTTTGGTCGACTGAGACCTCCAGAGTGAAATTTTCATAGGGGAATGAGCCAAGGCTTCAAAATATGACTCAATATGCTCAAAATAACCCTAGGAGTCCATTTGTAAAGTTAACTTACCCTCAGACAATGCATTCCTCAAAAGTCGGGAATTAGGGTTTTTCCGCACCGAATCGCTCCGGAGCCAAAAGTCAAAACATGACTTTTTAGGAAAAAATGATCCTTATGACTCATATTCTCATAAAATATGATTTATAATGTCATTTGAACAAGAATTGATCAAGAAATCATGATAACTTGTGTTCGCGGTTGATCTTGGCGAACAATCTCTGGTTTACCAGAATGGTGAAGTCTGGGTTACTTGCAGGATTAACCAAACAAATCCTAGGACGTCGGGCGAAAACTTAGATCAACGTGATAATTTTAAGTCAAGGGTGATATCTTGGTGCTTGGTTTTATGTATTTAAGTCTTTTAGAATGAAAGATTTCAACTAACTCTAGATAAAAGTCTGAGATAAAAGAAAATGACTTTGAAAAGAACTTTTAAAGTAAAATGGCGAAGAAAACATAAAGATGCTGGTAATGTAAAGAAATTGGTGAAAAGACTTTGATTGATAAAGAAATTGAAAGATGGTGTTTACACGTACATTTTTCCGAATAACTCTTTTCTCTCACACGGGTACTTTGAGTAATTACAGGAAGTTTTGTACAAGTTTTTCACACTGAATTCTAATAACAACTATCCTATTTATAGATAAACAAAATAACTGCTATTAACGACTAAATCCTAAAACTTCGACATCTGGCCTTCTGCATGTCTCCCTTTTGCCAGGTGCTTCCACGCGTCTTCTGCCAAACGTTATAATTCTCTTGAATTTGAATCTTTAAGTTATGTCGAACAAACGCGTCCTTTCAGACTTGTCGAATTGTCGAACTATCACAACGTTCTTCATACTTGTCAAAACCTTTTCCATTTGCAGAAATCTTTACTTGACGAAATGTCGAAACGTTGCCCCGTCGAAATGTCGAAGAATGTTGAAGAATATCTCCCAAGTAGATATACTCTTTCAGTTGTGCTTCTTTTGGCATGTACCTCCACTTTGTCGAAAACAACTCTTTATGTGTTGAACTCATGGCGTCGAAAATACACATATACAAATTGCCCCCCAGCAAAGGTATTTCGACTATCCTGGAGAAATAATCCTTTGGTGTTCAACCAATATTTTGACGCCATGTCATCCTAATTTTAAATTACACAATTTCAAGTCCCAACATATTTCATCATTTTACTTTTCTCAAAACGTCAACTCCAGCCCACGTTCTAGCTTCTAGCCCATTATTACTTAACCTAACATCATGGCTATTTCTTTTTAACTTCCACTTTTCTTCATCACCGTCAAGATGATGCCACGTGCCCTCCATGACCACCACTAAACCCAAAGGGTTCTCTCTTTTTTTTTTTTTTTTTTTTTTAAATCATCTCCTCTTATAAATACATGAACCCTTATTTCTCTTTCTTTTTTACGCTTTTGAACTTTTCTTCTTCACAACCGCTCCAAATCTTCATCTTCTTTCTCTAAAAAACTTTCTGATTCAACAATGGCTTTTCAAAAACCATCAAGCAGTAAACTTTCCAAGAGTGAGCAACCTTCCATCATCCCTCCTGCGCATAGGTTGGATGAACCAACACTGATTGGGGATCAACAATACATTCCTGAGCCTCCAAACGCGAGGGAAAAAGACTGCATTTTTAAATCCCAGGTACTCATCCCTGTTATTATCTCTGGTAATCATTATGCCATGTTAGGACCACTCCCTAACCCAGAAATTAAATCTGAGCGTTTACAAGAGTTTTTTCCCACTTATTCTCACACAAAACCCATAGGTGCTGGGGTGAAACCCCAACTCTTGAGAAACCAGTAGAACAAACTGAACCTCAAAGTTCAAATGAAAAAGATAAGGAAGTAATAAATTTAACCTATCTAAATCATACTAGGATTTTTAGAACTTGCCCTTGGTCGAAAGACCTTTCAGATTACCTGTCTTGGTTGAACAGAGTTGAAAATGTTAAAGAAAATTTTTGGAAAGAAATAGGAATTTTTGACTTGATACAATTATCAAGAGTAGGACCCAATGTTTGCCCTAACATGCTGCTAGCCTCCCTTTATTTTTGGGATAGTACGTATAACACCCTCCACCTCCCTTGTGGGATGGTCACCCCTATGCTGTTCGACATAGCTGCCATAGTTGGCCTTAGTCCAGTTGGCATTGACTTCGACCCCACTCACCTGAATGAGGACTCCATAGATTTCGACACTAGTTTCGCCCCATACTCCCTTTTTATGTCTCACTACCATGGCGAAGATGACAAAGAAGTTTCTGACAAAGAGCACATAGCTTTTCTAACCTTGTGGCTGACCAAATTTGTCTTTTGCTCCCGCTCACTTCAAGTGGCTAAGAGGTTCATCACTATGGCAAACCAACTCCATGCTAGGATCAAATTATGCTTGAGTGAGGTAATCCTGGCGAACTTGTATGAGTCTTTGAGCGAAAGCGTGCGTTCTTTGAAAACTTTGAAGGACAAAGGGAAGCTTAATTTGGCAGGCCCCTTTTGGCTCTTGCAACTATGGTTGAATGCCACCTTTGAAGCCTTTATTCCTGCGAAGCATGACATAAATGAAGAGGAAGTCGAAAACAGGAGTGTCGAATGGCCTAGGTTGGTGCAACTGACACCAACTGATGAAGCAATTAGCCTTCGACGGGCCTTCATTAGCTATGTAATGATGTTTGCTGAGAGACATCATTTTACTTCGACTATGGCTCCATTTGCTGACAGAACAATTGGTACTGAATGGTTTACACGACAATTCCCCTTGCAAACCAAAAAAGATGAAAACATCTTCCTAAATGTCTGAGAATCCTTTTTGACCCCTAGGCTCCTGTTCTCCCACCGCAATACTACGAAACCCCAGATTGCCTTAATAGTTTATCAACCTAACTTGGTTGCCAGACAATTTGGCCTAATTCAAATCATGCCTCGACCTCTTTTCCCTAAAAAAGGGGCCATCATTTTCTACAACTCCTTCCACGACGAAGCCACCAGCAGGGAATTGTCGAACAGGCTGACTGACGAATCTTTGGATATTCGACCGGTGGTTTTTCAACCATCATTCCTTTGCACTCCTGAGTTCGACACATGGTGGAGGGAATACTATGCTACCAAATTTTTCGACGTAAAAGCTTTCAACACTCATCTGACGAATGCTTTTGCTCTTGTGCAGGAACGGACTAAGAAAGGTACGCAAAGACACATCCAAGAAATACAAAAATTTCAAAAATATTTTGAAACCGTTTACAGACCTGATGATCTTAGTCGAACCATACGCGAAGCAGCGGTTACTTTAAAAGAAAAATTCACGGAGAAGTTGGAGAAGTTGAAACTGCCTTCACACATTCGACCAGAAGTGCGTTATGACTTGGCTTTCAGCTATTATCCTCCTAAGTTTCCACCTTTACCATCTGCTGAATTCGGTGTGGCTTTAAGTCCTCCATTTCCAGATTGGTTCACATGTGGGAACCATATCAAAGTTCTTCGTGAAAGTTATAAAAAACCTGCTGAACGCGTGGTTGCGACTAAGTATTATCTGGATAACTACCCAGGGCACCTTCATATTGGAATAGAACACGTTCGCGTGGAAGATCCCATTCTTGAAGGTGTTAACAACAAAACGAATTTTGTCATTTTATTATCACGTATTTCTCACTGTCTAACTTTCCCTTTTTTTTTTCAGCTGTGAAAGCGCCTACAAAGAAAGCTTCCGTCGAAACTCCACAAAGTGCCGCCCAGACACCTTCGACTAAGGTATAAATATCTTCCTCTTTTGATCTATTCTTTTGTTTCTTTAAGACACTCACTATTTTTGATTTATATGATTAGGTAAGTCAAAAAACCTCTACATTCCAAAAAAGAAAGAAAATACCAGAGATAATCCCTGTCGAAGAGTCCAGTGATGAGTCTCCATCTCCAAATCCCCCTCCTCAAAAGAAGAAAAGACTGCAGAAAATTGCCTCACAAAAATCCATTGTCAAATCATCTAAAAGGGAATCTTCTAGCAGTCCTGCTACAAAACATCAGCCGAAGGACACGGGGAGTGGAAAGTCTAGCTCCAAAACTGAGACCTCTAAGGTAAACTTCAATTTCGACCCCTCTCGTTTATTTTATTTCATTTCTAACTTAGAAATTTTTCTTTTGATAGAAGCAAAAGGTCGTCGAAAAACAGCCTGAGACAATCCAGGAGGAGGTAGCTCGAAAGGAGGACACTCCCATCAAAGAACTTGAGAGACAAACGGTCGAAGCATTCGACACTACTGTGGGAGCTGATTCTGATAACAACTCTCCTTCTCATCCTGGATTACACGCTGAGCAACAAAGAGATGATGATGTTGAAGCAGACACTGCTGTCAAAGGAGATCTTGAAGAGAAGACCGCTGAAGAAGAAGATCTGTCGAAGCAACAGGAAGCTAGGCGAACTTCAGAGCATAGCAACCAGCCTACTCCTGACCAAACTAAAAGGAGTTCCCAAACAACTGGTTCGACTAGTCTTTCTCATGAAGAGCTTGAAAATCTCAAGGTGCAGAAACCCCTGGACTACTTGAAAGCCATACTTAGCACCAGATTCAACTTTAAAGACTCTTCCTACAGCAGTTCAACTACTTCTGGAGCCACTTCTGAAGTGCAGTCTCTACCCAATATCATGACTCAGATCAAGGCGAAGATCCTTGATGTTGACTTGTTCCAAGTTCTAGAGGAAAATGCCACTGCTCCAATGGAGTTGAAGAAACTGTTGAAGCAAGTTAACGTCTTGGATGCTTCTGTCGAAGTCTGCAATTTTGTGATAGAGCTGACAACTGTGATTGACTTATCCAGTGCAGATCTTCACCGTCGAAGGGACTTGTGTCAACAAATCTCAAAAAAAATGGACCAACAAGCTGCTGAATGGAACTCTGTTTCTGCTTCGACAAATAAGGTTTCAAAGCTACAAGAGCTTTCTGAAGCCTCTGTCAAGAAGATTGCTACTTGCCATAACCACATTCAAACATGGAAGAAACAAATAGAAGTTCTCCAAGAGAAAATTTCCAAAGAGGAGGAACTCATAGCTTCTATCCAGCAGCCCAGGCAAAGCGAGATTGATGAAGAGTTGAAGGTTGGCATTCAACACGCAGAGACAGCTCAAAAGATCAACCAAGAGATTGAAGTTGCCCATATTCACAGGAACCTCTGTGATCGTCGACTTCAATTTCAGAAAGACAAATTTACAGCTTTGAAGGCACAATTTGCAAACCTTCAGTTTTAGTCGAATTTGCCTGACAATTTTCAGCCCTTTGAGGCTTTATTTGTAATGATTTTAACGCCATCTGTTTGGCAGCACAATATTTCCTTTCAATTTCAATTTTATTCGACTGCTATCTTTATTTCCTGCAATATTGGTTTATACTTTTTCAAATACTTGCCATTTATTTTTAATATCCTTTCGTCTTTCCCTATCTCTTCGACCTCATATGCGCCATTAGAAAATATTTTCAAAACTTTGAAAGGTCCTTCCCATTTAGGAGACCATTTTCCCATAACTCTGTCTTTTCGATCCATAGGAAGAATTACCTTCCACACAAAATCACCAATTGAAAAAGTCTTAAATTTTACTTTTTTATTGTAAAACTTTTCGACTCTCTCTTTTTGTCTCTTTATGAGATCTAAGGCACGTAGCCTTTCTTCGTCTAAATCAACCAATTCATCCATCATCATACTCCAGTATATCTCTGATGGGATCTCATGATGCCTTTGAACCCTAACTGATTGCAAATACAATTCGACTGGCAAAACTGCTTCATGCCCATAAGTTAATTTAAATGGAGTCGAATTGGTTGCTTCTTTAGGAGATGTTCGACAAGCCCATAAAATTTTATCTAAGGTATTATGCCAATTTTTTGGCTTTCCACCTACATGCTTTTTGATCAAATTTATCACTACCTTGTTAGCTGCTTCGACTTGTCCATTAGCCTGAGCATAATAAGGTGTCGAAGTAAGGAGCTTAAACCCTGTTTCCTGTGCAAACTTCTGCATCTTTCGACCAGTAAACACAGATCCTTGATCTGTTGTTATTGTTTCTGGTATCCCAAATCTGTAGATTATGTGCTTTTGGATAAAATCCATAACTGCTTCTTGATCTACATTCACCAATGGTATGGCTTCAATCCACTTAGTAAAATAATCTACTCCAACTAACATGTACCTTTGCCCTTTTGAAGAAGCTGGTCGAATTTCACCAATTAAATCTAAAGCCCAACCTCTGAATGGCCAAGGTTTTACAATCGAATGTAACTCACTTGCAGGAACATGTGGTATGCCTGCATGTACTTGGCACTCTTGACATCCTTTCGCAAATTCGACACAATCCTTCAGCATTGTTGGCCAATACATTCCTTGTCGAAACAATAATCACTTCATTTTGTGGCCTGCTTGGTGTGCGCCACACGCTCCACTATGCACATTCGACAACGCTATGTATGCTTCATTTTCGCCTATGCATTTCAACAAGACTCCTTCTGCAGTCTTCTTGAACAATTCATTGCCAAAGAGTACATAACTCAAAGCTCTATATCTTACCTTTCGTTCGACTTTTTGATTTGGATCTTGCAAATATTCTTTGATGGGTTTTCTCCAGTCTTCGACTCCTGCATCATCTACGTTGCAAATCTCATAATTCTCTTCGTCACCATATCCCAATTTTATTGTCTCTAAATCTGATGGGGACAAACCTACAGATATGATTCTTCCTCTGACTTCAATGGCTTTTTCTAACTTCTCCTCCGACACTTTGTATCCTGATGCCAGTTGAGCAAGATCATTCGCCTCTTGATTCTCCATCCTGGGAATGTGCCTAAAAGCCACATTGTCGAACTTCTTGAGAAGTCTATTTGCTATCACGAAGTACATTATTAGATTCTCTTTCACACATTTGTACTCCTTAGTCAACTGCTTTATTACCAACTCAGAGTCACCCATTATTTCGACTCTTGTTGCCCCCAATTCCAACAAGATTTCAAGTCCAGCAATCAAAGCTTCATATTCGACTTCATTGTTCGAACATAGCCCTTCGACTTTGTACTTGAACTTTGTTGGAATTTTGTCAGGAGAAATAATCACCATCCCAACACCAATTCCATTCTTATGCCTGGAACCGTCGAAATACAGTTTCCATGGTGCTAATTCGACGTACTCTATAGTTTCGACTATAGAGTGGTCGGCTATAAAATCAGCCACCACTTGTCCTTTCATAGCCTTTAAAGGCAAATATTTTAAGGAGTATTCTGTTAGAGCCAAAGCCCACTTTCCAATTCGACTATGCAAAATAGACTTAGACAACATATGTTTTATTACGTCGAAATGAGAAGATACATATACATCAACAGGCTTTATATAATGCTTCAATTTCATACAAGAGAAATATACACATAAACATAGTTTTTCTATGGCGCTATATCTAGTTTCAGCATCATTTAAGACTCTGCTGAGATAATAGATGGCCCTTTCGACGCCATTCTCATCCTCTTGACACAACATACTTCCTAATGTCTTGTCTGATGCAGAGATATACAATCTCATGCTTCTTTTCCTACAAGGGGACATCAAGATTGGAGGACTAGCCAAGTACTCTTTGATCTTGTCGAAAGCCACTTGTTGCTCTTGCCCCCATGTGAATTCTTCTTTCTTTAGTCGAAGTAGAGGAGAAAAGGCTTGTGTTTTTCCACTGAGGTTGGAGATGAATCTTCTTAGAAAATTGATCTTCCCTAGTAGAGACTGCAATCCCTTTTTCGTTGATGGCGCTTTCGCTTCCATTATAGCTTTGGCTTTGTTTTCATTTATTTCGATCCCTTTCTTGTGGACCACAAAACCTAAAAAATCACCCGCCTGCACACCAAAAGCACATTTAAGGGGATTCATCTTTAGACCAAACTTTCTCATCCTCTCAAAGGATTGTCGAAGATGGTCTATATGATCTTTTCCTGAAACAGACTTGATTACAATATCATCAATGTAAATCTGCATAAACGTCTCAATAAAATCATGTAAAATTGAATTCATAGCCCTTTGGTAAGTGGCTCCAGCATTCTTTAAACCAAAAGGCATCACTACCCATTCATAAGTTCCAATTGCTCCAGGACAACGAAAAGCTGTCTTAGAAACATCTTCTTCAGCAATAAAAATTTGGTTATAGCCAGAGTATCCATCTAACATACTTAGATACTCATGACCTGCTGCAGAATCTATAAGCATTTCTGCTACTGGCATAGGATATTCGTCCTTTGGGGTAGCAGAATTTAAATCTCTAAAATCAATGCATACCCTAAGTTTGCCATTTTTTTTTAATAACTGGAACTATATTTGCAATCCAATCAACATACCTGGTAGTGCGGATGAAGTTGCATTTTAGAAGTCTTTCGACCTCTTCTTTTATCTTCGACAGAACTTCTGGTGCAAAGCGCCTTGGAGTTTGCTTGACTGGCTTCTTCCCTTCTATGATTGGCAGCTTCAATTCGACCAAACTTCTGTCCAAACCAGGCATTTCGTCATAATCCCATGCAAAGCAATCTTTGAACTCCTTCAACAACTGGATTATTTCGACTCTGAACTGAGGATCCATCCTTGCACTTATGTAAGTTGGTCTTTTTTCTGCCCCCAGTCCCAAGTTGATTTCTTCTAAAGGATCCTGCGCCACCATCTTCAAATTGTTCGACACTGGATCTTTTTCGAACCCCAAAGGTTCGTCGTCATAAATGGCGTCAAGTTTCTGGTGTTTCCATTCGTCTATTTAGTTGTTATCATCATTTTCCTCAACGTCTTTTTGAAGACATTGTTCATTTGAATCTTCATGATTGGCTTCGACAACCATGTATTTTACTTCGGCTTCCAGAGCCGCTTTGAATTTGTTTTCGGCTATGTAAGCCGTAATTTTGTCGAGCACTGCTTGTTCACTCATCATCATTGTCGAACTCACTCCCCCATCCTGTTGGTGCTATGTTGGTAGTCCCCCACATGTAGTTGGAGTCACCAATGACTTCCTTATCCCACTGAAAACCATGTGTAGGATGGAGATACATGGAACAGTACGCGTTGTCCATTGCCTTCAAGTCGAATTTCGCCGGACTGCAAGGAGGTATGTGTGCTAAGTTTTTGTCGAAACTTCGATCACATACATTGTTTACTTCGGACATAAAGTAACTTTGGTCTACTTCTATGTTCTCGACGATTCCATCTGGCCTCCAAATAACTATTCTCTGATGCATCGACGAAGGCACAACACCTATACCATGGATCCATTCTCTTCCCAACAGCAAGTTGTAGTTTGCCCTAGAAGCAATAACTATAAACATTGTTGGCCTTGTTATAGTGCCAACTGTCAGATCCACTTGAATAACTCCCATGGTTGTTCCTACCTTTCCTTCGTAATTCGACAGAACCATGTTGTGGGGCTTTGCATCCGAGTCATCTTTGCCAATCTTTTTCAGCATGAAGTGGGGCATTAAATTCACAGCAGCACCACCATCCACTAGGATCTTGTTCACACCAACACTCTCAATTTTTCCTTTGATAAACAAAGGCTTCAAGTGCGCCTTCATGGAATCGTCTGGTCTTTCGAAGAAAGCATTTTGCTCTTTGACACAACCATTATTCATTACGTAGTAACACACGGGCTTGTGCACCATCGTTTCATCTTCCATCCCATCCTCTTCGTCTTCGACTTCCATGATCCTATCATAGTCTCTGGGAAGGACCGAGACCACGTTACAGACAACGTCGAAGGATGCCTCCGAATCTGACTTGAAATCATCTGTCATCTCGTCATCCTCCAACTTCTTCTCTTTGGACACACTTTGCGCTGCTACGCTGTTTGGTTTGATTTGCTGGAGAGGCTTCTTCTTGTTTGCCATTTGAGCGTTGCTGCTACATTATGCTTCGTCCTTGTTTCCAGCCACTTTTCTCATCATACCTTTTTCAGCAACTTCTTTCTCAACCCTCTTTTGCCTTTGGAACCTCCTCCACTGGGATCTCGACATGGGGTTCTTTCCTTTATAATTCTCTGAAGGATATGGCCTAGGTTTATATTTCTCCAACTCCTTCTTGTTTTCCATTGAAGCGCCTCTCTGCACTTTGAAATTCTTCCACTTCTTCTGGCCTTGGGCATCTCTGATGGGTTGAACCCATTTGTCATCTATCACTTTGTTTGATGGCTTGTAAGTGCCATAGTGTTTGTCTCCGCGCCTCCATTGGTGGTGCTCACTCCTTCTTGGATCATATCTTGTTGCTCCCCCATTTGCCTTCCTTCTTGCTTGATCTATTGCCTCCAAGTTGGTGGCAGCCTCTCTGTCAAAAATGGAACTGCAACGAGGGCATAACATCACGTCACTCTTCCTTCTCTGGCACCTTTTGATGAATTCGACCAAACTCTCATCTTCTTTGGGGTACACCAGCTTTTGGTACTCCTCTCGATGTTGATCTTCATCTACTGCTGCCTGAGTTTTCTGAGACACTTCTACCATATTCACTCCCGCATTTTGTTTGTCAGCAATGGTTAGTTTGTTCATCTTTTCAATGAGCTTTTCCTCTTCGACTTTGTCCTTCTTTTTTGTCAGGTCGAACTTCCCTTCTGGGCAGCAACACCAGGATATGTTCCTAGGAGCATGCTTGCAGCAACACTTGTTTGACTCTTCTTTAGGATCCTCCTTTATTCTTCGTAGGATCCCATAAGTCCCAGGTTCCCCACGGCCATGCATAGCTTTTTCTTTCATCCCTGTGACCTCCTTGTCGAAAGGTCCCATGATGTTGATGCAGTAATTTGCAACATCAACTTCCTTCGTGTTGTCAAGATCAAGGCCTTCAGTAGCCTTGTTTTCAGCAACGAAGTCCTCAGTAACTTCCTCCTTGGTGATAGGGGAATCACCATCGTCATCAAAATCACTTCCCCAACCAGTTGGTTGGATTTCGCTGATGTCGGTGTGATAGGTTGCAGGAATAATGTACTTCACCAGGTAGTCGAATTTTCCACTTGGCTGTCCCAAGCAATCCCAGATTTCTCCTGGTCGAACCACCACGTCTTCAGCAACACTGTCATCGTTCTTTTCGTCGAAACCCTCTGTAGTTTCCTCCAATTTCTGATTGTCAAAGCTTTCAGTAACTTCGACCTTACCTTCATCGTCGAAGTCCTCAGTGACTTCAACTGTGTTTTTGTTGTCAAGATCTTCAGTGATTTTGACTTCATTATCGTTGTCGAACGCTTCAGTGCCTTCGACTTCGTTCTGGCCTGCAAGATCTTTAGTAATCTCGACCATGTTGACACTGGTGTCGAAACCTTCCATAACCTCCACCATCTCGAAACTGCCATCAGAAGCAACTTCAATCTCCACCATATTCACAGTGGATGGTTCAACATAGTGTGCTTCGACAACCTGCATAGGATTCGAATCAATCCCCATTTGTTGTTTTGGCTTCTCGCTAAACTTCAGCCTTCCATCACGGATAGCATTTTGAACTAGATCCCTGAAAAGAAAACATTGAGATGTTTTATGACCCAAAAAGTTATGGTACTTACAAAAACCCCTCTTTTTCTGTTGTTCGACAGGCGGTTCTTTAGCGCCTGGTGGTTTTATTAACTGACCATCTTTGACCAATAAATCAAAAATTTCATCACACTTGGTGACGTCGAACGTATAAGTTCGTTTAGTAAACTTATCATTCTTTTCAGGTTCGACTGGATTTTTTCCATTCGACGGAGCTAGTACTTTACAGGCGTATGGTGGGCCTGACTTTAGTTCTGCCAGATCAATTTCTTGTTCGTCGAACAAAATTAGTTCATTTTCGCCACCATCATCATCCTGGCATACTCCTACATAGGCCACTCTTTCCTTTTTATTTTTATTTGATCTAAATTTCTCAGCTTTTAGCCTTTCAATCTGTCTTACCCTATCTGCTAATTGTGCCATATCTCTTAAATATTGAGTGTCTAATTTCTTCCTTATAGAATAATCTAGACCTCCTGCAGCCATTTCGACTAACTCTCGTTCCGGCACTTGTGTGAAACATCTTGCCTGAAGCAACCTGAACCTATTTAGGTAATCATCTATAGGCTCTGAAAATTTCCTCTTAACACTGGCTAATTCCTTCAAACTTATCTTAGTCTGACCCATATAGAATTGTTCATGGAACAATCTTTCTAATTGGGTCCATGTGAATATAGAGTTCGCAGACAAGGATGTAAACCAGGTGAATGCATTTTTTGTCAAAGAACTTGGGAAGTACTTCATTTTCAAATTTTCATTATTGGCTATTTCTCCTGCTTCTATTAGATAACGCGCTACGTGCTCTATAGTAGATTCACTAGTATCTCCTGAAAACTTAGTAAACTTAGGAACTTTCCATCTTGGGGGTAGTTCCTCTTGCAGAATGTATTCTGACAATGGGGAAGTATAAGTAGGCCTTTGCAACCCTACATTTACACCGTTTTGGGCCATTATCCTTTCGACCATGGCTGTTATGTTATTTTCGACAGGAAAGTTATTATATCGTATTCGTTGTTGCAACACATCATCAGCATCTTGGCCTCTCTGGACTATTACCCTCCTAGGCTCTTGTTGAACGGGGATTTCGACACGAGGCTGTTCGACCACTGCCTCTTGGTTTCTAGGGTTTGCCTGAGGATTCTCTAAAGGCCTTTGATTTATCGTGGGTTCCTCTTCGACATTTACTACTTGGTTTTGAATCACTTGTTCTCTTTGTCGTGTTTGAGGAACACCAAAAAAGTCAGCAATGCGCGTCATTTGCGCAGCCAACAATTGGTTGGTTTGGGTAGTGTTTTGTATTAAAGGGTTAAACACTGCTCCCATTTGTTGAGTCAACATTTGGACCATATCATGATTACTTTCGTCCATTTGTTGTCGAATTACTTGCGCAGAATTATTGGTAATTGCTGGTATTTGGAAATTTGGTAGGGATTGGTTCAATCTACTCATATTTCCACCATATCCTGACCCTTGCAGTGGCGAAGACATGTGGACCATGGCGTCAGAATACAAGGGTGGTGCACTTTGCAAGTTTGCCATTACTGACGTTGGCATTCCATATGGTTGTTCTCTTCCGAACATAGGCATGGAAAAATTTGTCTGGAATGGCCTAAAATTTTGTCCTCCCGGAGGAGGCGTCCCCATAGGCCTTGAATGTCCCATTGTGGAAGAACTAGGCATACTTTGGGAGAGCGAAACCGCTGGTATAGATCCTGTTGACGAAGGCATAACCTCCTCCAACACAGGGTTTGAATCCACATTTCCCCCTGTCGAAGGTATAGGGTTGGAAACTGGAATGTTTTCATTTGGATTTGGATTGGGATTAGGATTATTTGACTGATTCGCCATTTTCCTTACTCTAGTTCTTTTGGGTCTCTCTACGTCAGATACGGCTAATTTACCGCTTCTTAGTATCATACAATGAAGAAAAAGCCTTAATTTAAAATTATTTAAGTTTTATATTGCACTAGTCCCACTGGGCGTGCCAATTTGTTCGCGGTTGATCTTGGCGAACAATCTCTGGTTTACCAGAATGGTGAAGTCTGGGTTACTTGCAGGATTAACCAAACAAATCCTAGGACGTCGGGCGAAAACTTAGATCAACGTGATAATTTTAAGTCAAGGGTGATATCTTGGTGCTTGGTTTTATGTATTTAAGTCTTTTAGAATGAAAGATTTCAACTAACTCTAGATAAAAGTCTGAGATAAAAGAAAATGACTTTGAAAAGAACTTTTAAAGTAAAATGGCGAAGAAAACATAAAGATGCTGGTAATGTAAAGAAATTGGTGAAAAGACTTTGATTGATAAAGAAATTGAAAGATGGTGTTTACACGTACATTTTTTCGAATAACTCTTTTCTCTCACACGGGTACTTTGAGTAATTGCAGGAAGTTTTGTACAAGTTTTTCACACTGAATTCTAATAACAACTATCCTATTTATAGATAAACAAAATAACTGCTATTAATGACTAAATCCTAAAACTTCGACATCTGGCCTTCTGCATGTCTCCCTTTCGCCAGGTGCTTCCACGCGTCTTCTGCCAAACGTTATAATTCTCTTGAATTTGAATCTTTAAGTTATGTCGAACAAACGCGTCCTTTCAGACTTGTCGAATTGTCGAACTATCACAACGTTCTTCATACTTGTCAAAACCTTTTCCATTTGCAGAAATCTTTACTTGACGAAATGTCGAAACGTTGCCCCGTCGAAATGTCGAAGAATGTTGAAGAATATCACCCAAGTAGATATACTCTTTCAGTTGTGCTTCTTTTGGCATGTACCTCCACTTTGTCGAAAACAACTCTTTATGTGTTGAACTCATGGCGTCGAAAATACGCATATACAACTTGTAAAAGGGGTAATCTTGAAAAATAGAAAAAATTTATAAGTTACTAAATTTGGATGGTTTTGGTACCAACTTCCAAGGACCATAACTTTTGATCCAAGTAGCCATTTTGAGTGATCCAAAGCCTGATTTGTAGGTCTTCCTACATTCTACAAAATCTTCAACTACATGAAACTCTAATTCTTCATGGATTTTTGGTTGTGGATGGATCAAAGTGGTGAAAAATCAAAGATTTAACACTTAGTAAAAAACTGTCTAAGTTTTCAGCCTTGAACATCAATGTTCATGTGGATTTTTCAATTGGATTCAGATAGTTTCAAGATAAACTATGACCACACATGGATTGTACCATATGAGGGCTTTCTAAAAAGTACATCAGCCTTCCATAACTCAATTTGAGCAAGGAGATATGATCATCCCAAAATGACATTTTCAAACTGTCTTGTACAAGGCAGTTTTGTGCATTTTTGCTTGAGCTGGCCAAATTGTGCAAACTTAAGCTTTTTCACACTTCTGAAAACATATGAGAATCTCATCCAATCAAGTATCTCTGGTCCATAAGCCTCACAAGTCCAAGAGATATCATTTAGGCATGTGGAAATTCAAGATTCTTATTCAAAATTTTCAAAGTTGTCAAGAAGCATTGAATGAATGCATAGATGTGGCATGCATCAAGACAATGTTATTCAAGATGAGTCAAGCCTTATATCTGAACCAAATGACTCATAACCTGTGCCCTAACCTCAAGTCAATGGCTAGAGGAGACTTGAGATTCCATTTGATCACCATTGGCCAAGGGATTGTCCAAGCCTCTATTCACTATTGATTCCAAAAAAAACTTGTTGCACTATAAATAGACATCAATTGTGATCAGTTTGAATACACCAAAGCCTCAGAACCCTGGCTTTACTCAAAATCTCTCTCTCACACCAGAAATTCCTTCATTTGCAAGTCAGTATCGAATTTTTCATTAGAGAGCTATTCCATCACAACCAATTGTTCTAACACATCCCATACATCATATATGAGCTGATCAAACACTCCTCACACTTCTAAAACATCAGGATCACCATTTCCATTCCTCACTTGGTCCAACTGCAGTCAGAATCAAGCCAACTTATCCATATAGTTTCAAAACATTCTAAAGGTTGCAACACAATCCTTGAGGCAAAAGGAAGCTATCCAGATCATTGTTTCACTTATGTAACACCTCTACAATAGAATTTGATTCCTTCTTGCAGAAGTAAGGCTTGAACTTTCAAACTCCATGCTACATGCATCATAAATGTTGTTTTAAGTTACCAACAAGTTTCTGGATGTTCATAGATCATTAACCCTCAAACAATTGCTATTTATCTTGTGTGTATAGGATTTCATATAGTTTTTGCAGTTTTTAGGGTTCATCTGATCATCACGTAATAACTTCCCCTATACTTAAAATAAATGAAATTAAATGCCACCATCGTGTTCCTTGTTTAAAAACGAGTGATTTTCATGTTTACATCATCCATTTCATTACGTATTGAGTGAGATAGCATGGATTTTGCAAATCCGGCTAGAGGTTGAAGATGAAGTTCTTCGCGCGAAATTTTGAATTTACCAAGCATAAAAATGTTAAAGTATTTTATTCCATAAAAAAATCAAAAAGATATTATTTATTTAATATATTTTGAATTTTTGAAAAGATTTCCTTTTAATTGTTTTTAAACATTTTTAAATAAATTCTTTCTCTTGATTTGTCAAATTAAAATGATTTTTAAATCATTCTATGGATAAAACATGATTTTTCAAACACTTATCCAAAATCACAACTTATTTTTCACACATGTTTTGTAATTTTGATCATTCACTAGTGCAAAGTGACGAATATAATTTTAAAATTTACACCCATTATACTGAAAATGGGTGTAAATAATAAACGCGGTGGCAAACTTGTAAATAAAATGTCATTTGTAGTAGCAGTACGTGACAATAGACACCCTATTTAAAAAAAAGGGTGTAAATTAAAAATATTATTATAATAAATTAAAATCATTGCTATAACAATATCTCTATTACTCCCGTTATAGGAAAAACAGGTGTAAATTAAAATTGGCTGAAAAATAATTATTTAATTTAATAACTCTCAATATTAACATTAAGCATATTAATAAACCAAACTAACTTTTATTAAGTGATATATTTAGTGAAGTAAATAAATTAATGAGTGTAAATTGATTAATTAATATTTTGTAACTAAAATAATAAAAAAACACATATCAACATATTAAATTTAATTACTGAAATAACTTAAACCCTTTTTCTCTCTAAACCCATTTCTCTCTAAACCCTTTTTCTCTCTAAACCCATTTCTCGTTTCTGTTCATCCTTTCTTTTCTGGGTTTCATCTTCGCGATTTCATCGTTCCTTTTCTGGGTTTCAATCTTCGCGATTTCATCCTTTCAATCATCGCGAGTTCATCTCATTGCCGAACTCCATTTCATCGTTTCTTTCATCCTCTTTCAATCATCGTTCTTACCAAACAAGTAAACAAATCCCCAAATCTCATCGTCGTCGACTTTCCAAACTCTCAAGAATGAACAATCACCCGATTCATCTTCATCATTTCCATGGTAATTCCTCACTCCTCTTTCATTCAATTTCGCTTTTTTTTTTTTCCAATCACAACATTTTTCAGTTAATGTTCTTCGTCCCGATTCAGTTTTTTTTTTCAATTTTTATTTTCGCTCATGAATTTTAGTCTTTTTTAAAAATAAGTGCATATTTATATATTATAGGTATAACAATATCACGGTAGTTTGAACAAGGTATGTAAATTTCTCTCTCAATTCAATTATCAATGTTTTATTCGGTATTTAATTTTATATTTATTTGTTTTTTTAAATAAATTTTATACAGATCAATTTGTTTTGATTTGTAATAGAATTTTGAAACTGTTGTTAATGGCTTAAATCTAAAAACAGAGGAGTTAAGGTTGTGTGTAATATGGAGCTTGATTTGAATCAGTAGCCTTTGGATCGAAGTAGTAGTTCAGTAGTTGAATTTGATTATGTATTGGAAGAACTCATAGCTATCGAGGGAAATATTCGGAAACGGTTGGTGTTAACTCACCGATTCATAATAGATTCCTTTCATGCGTTTCTAAAGCACTCTACCTCGACACAGTGTATTGGGGCGCAACCGCTCAATCTTATTCCTGATTGGGAATGCAACTGCTCAACCTTATTCCAGATTGGGGGCGTAATCTTCATATGATACCGAACATTGAATCCAAACCACGACGGAGCTTCTGAAACTTGTTACCTATCTAAGGGGAAATATTGGTTGCACTATCCTACGTGGTTGAAGGATACGATTCAGGTAGTGTCTCTTATATTGGTACGATATTTATTAAAGAGATCCATGCGTGATTGCACCGGGAATGAAGAATGACAATTTTCGATCATGTTTCACAAAGACATGTGGGGTTCAGGATGTGGCATCAACCAAGACAGTGCAACAATAAGCATAAAGAGAAGTTCATTGTTAGGAGCTATGAAGTTGGGACAAATAAAACTGCCATTCTTAAAACCATTGCTCATCTATTGTAGGCTAATGCTATGAAATATCACTCTAATTATGTTTTTAACAACTATTTCCAGAAAAGGGTCATACTCAAGGAAGCTATGATTATTCTGACCGCGTTGTACCAGTCCAACTCCACCTCCTACTTCAATATCTTCATGTGTTTTTCCTTCAAATTGGTATGTTCCTTGATTATAATCCTTGAATCTTGTTATATTGTTCTAATCTATCTAATGAACTTGCCTAAATATTACACCCCTAAAATTCTTGGATTTTGTATTTTGTGGATGATGATAAATTTTTGTTTTTTACAATGTATTAATATCAAACTCATCTTTTAATTAGTTAAGATTAAGTTAATTTTTATCATGTTTAATATTTTAGGAATAAATTTTTTAAGAAACCCAATTAATTTGCTTTTCTGGGCTTAGTTAGAGTTAACTTTGAATTTAGCATTTGATAAAGTAGCTATAGGTTTCATTAGCATTAACTTAGAATTTAGCATTTGAAAAAGTAACTCAAGGTTTCATTAACAGTGATGAACATGTATTTTATATTTAATTTATTGTATGTTACCTTTTTGGTAATACTTTTGAAGTTTAGATTAGCTTAAAAACTATATATTAGTTTATATGGTGATAGTTGAGAATGAGAATATATATTTGGCAAAGAAGTCTAGGACAGAGCACCTTATTTTTAAGGTGGACTTTGAAGTCTTAGGATTTGATTAATTGCTTTTTTGGATTATAAGTTTAGTGTTGAAGATAGTTGGAGAACCAAGATCATAGCTTTATCTTCTCTATATCCTATATGTTGTTGTTAATGGTTACTCGATTGAGGAGATCAATATTTAGAGGGGTCTTAAACGGTGTGACCTTCTAGTCTCATTTTTACTCATTTTGGTAGTTAAAGGGATAAACGAGGTAATAAGATAAGCATAATGATTAAACTTGTTTAAGGACTTTTCAATTGGAGGATTTGGGTTGGTTATCTTACATCTAAAGTACGATGATGACACTACTAACTGGAGGTGCTATAACTAAAAAAATCTTTGGACCATTAAGGAAAAATATATGAATCTTTGAACTTACCTCTAGCTTGCACCCAAACTTCTCTAAGAGCAATGTAATGAGAGTGAAAGTAGATGAATAGTTTATGCGACCTATTGTGCGTTCATGTTGGAACCTCTCATAACGTCACTATGACATTGCCCTGTGCTTTGTAGCCATTACTATGAGACATGCTATTTGTTTTTATTTTGTGAATTCTCTTTCGGTCTAGTATAAATTCTTCAACTTATTTGGACGAGATTTTGTAATTTCACCTGATTTGTTTGGTTTATTCTCAATTTTCTACTTTAGAATATACTTTTACATAAATAGCTGCAAGTATTTATAATTGTGATTCGAAAACATGTTATTTTACACTAATTTTCTATCGCAGTTGATTCAAAATACCTAGATGACTCCACTAATACTAACATTACTTTAGAGGATATACAACAGGGCATACTGCTAAGTCTGCAATTGCTGTCCAAAGATCTCATGGTAGTTCTGATGAAGGTCTTCTTACAATGACACATCAAGCTGCAAGAAATTTTAACTTCATAATTTCTTATTCTTTCAAGGAATTGCTAACTTTGTAGTAATTTCATTTATAGCTAAAATTGTAATGATATTTTCTATGAATGTGTATGATCTTGTATTTGTATGTAGTTTGGTAGAGCTAAGCTTTAAATAGTTATAATGCTTTTAACTCGTGGAGTTGTGTTTAGTTTTATTAAATGAATTTTATCAGCTAATTTCACTTAACTGTATTATATTAAGGTTGTACATTGGACACACTGATTGAAATTTAAGGATTTGATTCTATGCTGCTTAGGTTATTAAAGCTGCGAGGATTGCTGGGGAGTATCCGAAACGTGTTGGATAGCCAGTGTCCCAGGTACTTCGTTATGCTTCTGCTCAATTACGTGTTACATGTATATCATTTGATGATTGATTTTCACTATTGACACTATTATTCCTTTCTATTTTGGAAAATAATTTGTTGGTATTATTTTAAAAACTGAACGGGACATTTAACCGGTCAGGTCGTAGATAAAATGTTTTAAACTGATAGAACCAGAATAAAACCACCTAACCGTAGACAATGTCAGTTCATAGTTCAATAAGTTGTAATGTTCGGTTTGGTTTTTAAAACATTGATGTTGAGTATTTTGTTTTTGCATGAAATTATCACCATCCCAGACAATCAGTAGGAACTATTGCCCCAGTGTCGCTAAATTATTATGGATATCTGTTGCGAGTGGTTTGTTTCACCCTATATTTTGTACCATGAATTTTGTTACTGTTCTGCTCACATTTTTATATCGTGAATACAATTTGTTCTTAATATTAAGTTTTTATAAATAATTGTTACAGGGTGAGAAAGAGTCTTCTTACTAGGTGAAAACAAGACCATGCAAATTTGGTGCAACTTGTAAATTCCATCATCCACAACCACCTGCAGGTGTCCAAATGCTAGAATCATCACTAGCTCCGTGAGTCTCACCTCTGCCTATGACAATGCCAGTACTTTCACCAATATATCAAATTATACAACATCCATGCGATCCTTCACAACAACGATATGGCATCCTGGTCGCAAGGCCACCTCTATTACATGGCTTGTTTGTCTAGGGTCCCTATGGGCCTCTGGTAGTGTCCCCCACCATGGTACCTTTCAAGGCTGGACCCCTTATCACCAGGTATGTAAATTGCTTTTGTGTTATTTCTTACTGAATTTATATTATATGTGCTTTCGTTAAAGTTGTTGAGTGCTTGATTCAGGCTCCTACAAAAAGTTATATACTTCCTTCAAGTAATCCATTGGATGTTGGTTCAACACAGATTTATGGGATAACCTTCTCCAACAACTGTCTATATTGGACATTATCAAGCTTCTGGCTCCTCATCTGGTCCTTCAAGCAGTTTTCAGAAGGAACACTCATTACCCAGTTCCTCATCTGGTCCTTTAGGCAGTTGTCAGAAGGAACACTCATCACCTAGTTCCTCATCTATTCCTTCAGGTAGTAGTAAGAAGTTGCAGTTTTCCACTGATAATTTATTTGTGAAAACTGCTGAAACAAACTTGTTTGCATTATTTATATTTTCAATTTGACAATTTGTCAATGTTTTAGGGGTATTTTGAAAAGTTATCTTGAGCATAATTTTTTTAAAAGCTTAATTTTATTTTTAATATTTTGGTTTAAATCTTCCAAGGTTCAATTTTCCCATCTCAAGAAAATGATATATTCCATTTACATTTGTGAAAGAAAATGGAAGAAAAGTCAAAAAAATGAAAAAGTCAATGTTTTATAGTGTGACAGTGGTAAGAGATTTCTTCACGTGGAAGAGATTATGATAATGAAAGTGAAAATAATTTTGTGATTGTGAATGCATATGTTGAAATAGAAAAGGTATTGATATGTGGAATGGAAGCAACAAAGAATGGAATAGTTGATAATAATGGTTTTATATGGTTTATAGTAAATGTGGGCCTTACATGCTTTGTAAGTTGTCTTTAGCAGTTTTGTGAATGCAGTGTTTTATTTTCACTTTCAAGTAAATAACTTGTGCTTTGTTAGTTGAATTTGTTGCTTCCATTTATGAGTCCATTCATGATATTTGATCGATAATATGTTTTTTCTTTTATGAAACTTAGACTTAGATTTGAACGAGTATTTGATAGAAATGTGTAATTTAATTAATGGAAGCTAACTAATTGAAAACTATAGTCTGGAGAAAGCTATCAACATTACAATTTGTTACTTGCATATATCTTATCTGACCTTGTGCCTCATTCCTACTGTTGTTATTTCTAGCTCAATGTCAACTCATCATTCTTACCGCAGCTAAAATAGAACATTTTGTGGTTGTGATATCTCTTAGAGAAAGTTTTAAACACTGCTTGTGGCTATTTTAGTATGTTATACAGTGACGGGTTATGCTTAATTGATTCCCTCTTACCTACTTTTATAATCAATTGCAGGTTTTGCGGAGGTGCAAAGGATCTATTGAACTTGTTGATATCTCTAGTGAGCTTCCCCATCTTATACGTAGGTCGGGTCTGAAGAGATGAAAGGTTTGTGTTTTATGTGACCCTTATTGCTTTCAATTGTAGTATTTTGAAGGTACTACATGTAGTTACAAGAAAGGAATATCTTGATTGGCTTACACATAGGAAAGTTGAGCATGTGTCAACTGGAATTGTTTAAAAAGTTGTGTAATTGAGGTTGTCCATGTTTCCTCTGCTTTCCCTCTCTAATATAATCAATTTTTGAATATAGTATACTCCTCATATAGTAGCTGTTGGCAAAAAATCTTGCTTAGCCTAACAGTTATCTCTTTTACAACTCTTGCCACAGCTTGATTGATATGTTTTATCAGTAAAAGATATTATTCATTTCTGACTATAGACTTTGGCCGTTAGGTTTTTGAAATGTGTATTAGCTGTTGATTTTTTTTCCATTTGTATTATCTGGGTGTCCATCTAGTTATTCATATGTTCATGTTCATAGGAAAACATTGAGTTTCAATCTTTCTCAATGGAAAATTAGCATATTTTTATCCAACTTGAACTTGTTTTTTCCAGCCGCAAATGTTGGATTATGCATGTAAAAATGTTCATATTCTCCTAATTTAGAAGACTAGAAAGTGTTGACTTTGTCATGAAGCTCTATGTATTTAAACATGTTTAAAGGTGTGGCTTTGTCTTTGGCGTTGCAGGTGCCTGACACGGGAAAGTCCTTGGTTTCCTACAAAGAGGTTACCAAGGTTCATTCTGCCCAGCATGTTTCCAAATGGCGGAAGCTATCGAGATATTGATTGTAACAGTAATGTTGATGTTAACGGACATCCTGAAGATGGTGTTTAAGCAAAAGAGAATCCTGTGATGCAAGAGTTTACTGAGATAGTTTTTGATTTCCCACTAAGAGCTATGCATGCGTTTACTGCCCCATGATCAAAACTTTGGATCCTTCTTTATAGCTTGTATTGCAAAAAGTTTCTCCTCTGCCAGATTATTTCTTAACTTCACTGTAGATGAATCAAATAATGAATAAAACAAATTGTAGATGATGCAAAAGTTATTAATGATCTAATAATTAAGTTAGAGAGGTGCTGAACAAATTTGACCCCAACATTCAGGATGAATCCAATTCAGTTTCAGAAAGTTTATTTTTTCTCCATTACAATTGCAACTAGCTAAGGAGCCTCTTGCTAGTTAATTGTTTGTATTTTTGAAATTTATGTTCATGTGTTATAGTTACATTTCAAAGGGTGTAATGTATCTAATGAAATAGGTTGTAAATGAAATTAAATACAATATAATAATCATATTTTACACCCGTGATAAATAAAATAGGGTGTAATATATCATATTTTTACACTATATTTAAAGAAATAGAGTGTAAATTTGTTGACATTCGTAGTAAGCATTATTTATTTTACATCCGATTTTTATTAAATGTAGTGTAAATTTGTTTGGTTTAAATGTATATATAACAATTTACACCCATTTTTTTATTAAAAAGGGTGTAACTTAGCAAGTATTTACATTCGACTTTTATCAAATGAGGTGTAGATCTGTTTGATTGTAACAATTTATACCCGTTTTTATTAAAAAAATGGTGTAACTTAGTATGTATTTACACCCAATTTTATGCAATTGGGTATAAATTTGTTTGATTTAAATGTATATATAACAATTTACACCCGTTTTCTATTAAAAAATGGTGTAATTTAGCATGTATTTACACCCGTTTTTAAACGGGTGTAAATTCGTTAGACATTTCTCAACCGTTGAATTTACACCCTCCAATAACGGGTGTAAATTGTTTAAAAAACGGGTGTAAATTTATATTTTTGTACTAGTGATTTTAAATGATTTTTATTCAAATTAAAATGTATTTTTCAATCAAATTAGGGTTTTGATTATTTTCACCCACACAAACATTTTTCAAAATACTTTTGGGCCTCTAATAGAGTGTAAGACTCATCGCTTGTCACACACAAACAATTTGGGCCTCAGTCATTGTGTAAGTCCCGATACGATTTTCAAAACGATAGTGCAATTACTGTCTTTAATCTGGGTCTCTCCCTGAGTTGTAAGCTCCATCTCATATAAAAATAAACATTTGAGCCTCTAGTAGAGTGTAAGTCCCATCCCTTTGTGAATAAAATAATTTGGGCCTCAGTCATTGTATAAGTCCCTTTGCAATTTTCAAAACTACGACGCGATCGTCGCTTTTTCAAAAGAGTTCATCTGGGCCTCTCTTTAAGTATAAGCTCCAAACTTCCTGAAAACTACTTTCCTTTTGATTTAGATTCAAATCCTAAGTTTTATCAAACTTTCTTCAATTTCTTGAATGACTAACTATACAGCTTTGATTACAATGCTGGAGCTTGCACAACTGTAAGTTCTACCATTTTCTTTTACATACTTGCTTATATATTTCATCTATATATATATATATATATATATATATATATATATATATATGCCTGTATATACTTGCTTAGAGTTTTCCCCAGCAATTTGGTCTAGATTTAGATCAACCTAGTGGTTACTCTTTCAACATAGTCAAAATTAGTTCCCCATAGGAAATTCCAGGTACAGTCTTGCCTCATCTTGGGCTTATACAATATGGAACAGAGAAAGACAATATTTCCGGTGAAACTTTCTCAAGATTGTCCAAACTTAGAAATATATGTACAAGAAATTCATTTCCCCGGAGAGGATTAATTCCCGGTGAAATGTCTCTTGAATTTCTTCAAACCCTAGAACTGTTCACTAAAGAAAGGACTAATTTCCGGTGAAACCTTTCTTGAACTTTTCTTAGGTTTGGGACCCACAGGCTTCCTAAAAAGGCATCCCCAGCCTCCTCTTGGGCTTTATACAAGGACCCTCGGGCTTCTTAGAAGTTCTCATCCTCCTTTTGGGCTTA
This sequence comes from Lathyrus tuberosus, assembly GCA_022829125.1. NCBI lineage: Eukaryota > Viridiplantae > Streptophyta > Magnoliopsida > Fabales > Fabaceae > Lathyrus > Lathyrus tuberosus. Next base: position 1,943,125 of record JALAZF010000552.1, on the reverse strand, counting down.
GTACAAGGACCCAAAGACCTCCTACAGGTATAGGACATAACCTAGTCATCTCTACTAGTTCAAATCCTCCAGAGAGTCAGAATATCAGACCAGTTTAGGGTGATTCTTATCCCTTAAAACATCAGCCTCCTCTTGGGCATCATACAAAGATCATCCTCCAGTTAAGATGAACTTCTTCATACCAGTAGACTTGGAAAGTCTCATCTCCTCTTGGATCTCAAAGAAACCCCTAAATTTCCTAAAAGCAAAGGAGAGAGCCTGATCATTTCATTAATCTCCAGCAGAGTTAAAACCTCCAAAGGTTAAAAACTCAATCTTTTAGCTTTCACTCTAAATTCCCCAGCTAGGGTCAAATTACTACCAATAAATCCTCAATTAAAAACCTCAAGGCATATGATATTTTCAATTCTTCTTCACTCCTCAGCAAGAGTTGATTCCCCCAATTTGGACCAGTCTCTGGATCTCAATAATTCTCAGCAGAAGTTAGCCTCCTCTTAGGCTTCATATAAGAAGTTCCCCAACCAGCCTCCTCTAAGGATTTATATAATGATCTTTCCTCAACAGTTTTAGCCTCAATCTTGGGCTTTTGTACAAGACAGACAAAATATTTCCCAGCTGAGTCATTTCTTTTAGCCTCAATCTTGGGCTTTGTACAAGACAGATAAAACCTCTCCCCAGTAGAGTCAATTCTTTCAGGCTCAATCTTGGGCTTTGTACAAGACAGAAATAAAACTCCCTAAACAGAGTCAACCTTTTAGCTTCAACCTTGGGCTTTGATCAAGGCACACAAAAATCAACAACCCTCAGAGGAAATCAAGATTTCTCTGTAGGAAGACATTTCTCTGTATATCACACATCAAAACAGACAATAAAAAAACCCAATCCTAGATCATTGCTGTAAGTGGACACACTTGTTGATTCAAAAATCCAAGCTGTAGTCCCTCTTTTATCCTAAAACACCTCCTCATTCACCTAATTGATGTAAGTGGCAAGCCTCTGGATCATTTACATCCAAGCCAATGTCTTTCTCTCTTAGCATGAAAGATTCATAAGGAAAAATGACATTGCTCAATACTGAGTTAAAGTTTATTCCTTCATGATATCACCCTTATAAAGGAAATTATGGCATTGCTGGATTCCATATATTCCAGTTAAAGTAATTCCCCTTTATAACCAATCCTTCAACAATTGTGATAAGCAGGCGAGATATCTCCCTTTAAAGATGAAATATTCTCTCTCAGTCAAACATTTTAAGCTTCAATCTTGGGCTTTGAACAAGACATAAATAATCTCTAGCTTCAATCTTGGGCTTTAAACAAGACACCAAACATCTTTCCTCCCATAGAAATAGGAGGAACTACGATTGATTTGATTTCCCGAGTATCTTTACGGGAATACGTAGGCATAAGATTGCGAAATCTTACTGAGCACACAAATCAAAAACTTTAGGTCCAGTACCTCATCCAAAAACATCGAAAAACCCAAAAACAACAAAAATACTCTCTCAACACTCCCAAAGGAGAAATTTTCCAATTTATAAGAGATAAACACCAGTAAGTAGATAATAGAGAAAACATGCCAGAAACGATCTATGGATAACCATATATACGTTGGGTAATTGACAACTTCCCATTGTATAATCTGACCCCGGACCCCCCAATCTCTTAGCATTTGTTAAAAAAAACATTTGCGTGCAAGGTTAGTTATAGATATCTTCCCTTTCCTTTCCAGCTTCACAGGATAAATAAGAATTCAGAAAGTAGCACCCAATTCCAACCATTACGGTAATGTGGTCGCGTCACCAACAAAAATCGCACGCTACAGAAAAATGGCGACTCTGCTGGGGAGTCTTTAGGATTAGAGTTCCTAAGAGGTCTAGGTTGTTGGCATTTTCTATACTATATATATATATATATATATATATATATATATATATTTACTGTCATACTACTTGATACCCGTGTTTAATTTTCTGTCAAATGGGAATGGGATTAATACGCACGTGGAAAGTTTGACAGAACATTAAGATAAGTGGTGGCATATCCAGGAAACGCTTATAGGGAGTGAATCCCGACCAAGCTAACTTGGCAGTCCACCGAATCAGTCGAGGTACCTGTGCGGAAGTATCGATGTTGAACGACCGATTGTCGTGAAAGCATTGTCTTTCCCAGTGTGGTACCCATGACCCTGATGATTTAGTAGACATTAACCATATGACCATTTGGTAGTGCGGTGACTATCGGGAATAGTTGATACGCGATACTACACTCAAATGAGATTCATCCTAGGATATTACAGCTCGCTCGAGTGAATCAGCTTGTTATTTATATCCCTGTCATACCCCAAATTTTGACCACCAAGCTTTCCCATCATTGTGCAAATCATCATCATAATATGAATGAACCATCATGCCTCATGAATCTCCTCAAAGATGGTTGAGCATTCACTATAATCAAGACTTAGGGTTTCAAGCCCTCTTAGAGCACTTAGACAAAGGATCAATCAAGGAATGACATGATCTTCAACTTGTCTAAACCTCTTAAACACCCATAAGGGATCAAAAGGACTCCCACATCAAGAATCAAGCAAAAAGTTGTAACATTCCAAGTGGATCGAGCCTCAAGATCGCCAGTGTCACCAAATTAGGGTTTTGGTCGACCAAGGCCTCCAGATGGAAAATTTTTTCTGGGCATGAGCCAATACTTCAAAGCACAACCCAAAATACTCCAAGGGACCTCATGGACCCAATCATCAAGTCGATTTAGCCTTAGGGGATGCATTCACAAAAAAAATTAGGAATTAGGGTTTCTTGACCTAATTCATCCCTAAGTTGACTTTTGGAGCAAGACATGAGCCAAGACCTCAAGAAATGATTCGAGGGCCTCAAATACACCACATTGATCCATTTACAACAATGGATTGATCAAAGAAGCTTGATTCACAAGTTTCAAATTCATCTGGGTAAATTAGGATTTCCTGATGAAAAAGTCAATTGTACCTTTGACTTTTGACCAAGATATGTTTCCAAACCTTGCGACATGATTCAAGACCCTCTAAAACACCTTTGGAATCCATCCATTAGGTTTGAATTAGGTCAAGAACTTGATTTCATAGAGGATCGTAAAGTTTGAAATTCATTTGACAAAAAAAAGTCAACTGTGCAAAAAAGTCGGTGTCCGGGAAGTTTTTTAAATCAAACTTTCAGACATCATTTTTTAAATATATTTTTCGCGTACTTTAACCTGGTGTGCTTATTTCATTTTTTCATCTATTTTCGGTCGCTTTTCTGACCCGTCTGAGCCTCTTTAGAGGGTAAAATCAATTTCAAAATTTGAAAAAACCGTGTGTCGCTCCCAAGGATTTGCATCCATGTACAAACGCGAAAGTGGCGCGGAAACAGAGTTGCTAGCAATGTGTATTTATCCCAAGAGAGGGAAAGGAAACACTGCGTAAACCTGAGGGAAGGAAAAGAACATGGTCTCGCGACCAAGAGAAACGGGTAAGGGAGTCGGTTACGCGAGGGGAAGGTATTAGCACCCCACACGTCCATCGTATTCGATGGGATCCACACTTGTTGTCTCGATCAAAGGGTGTCGTCATCTGGAGCTCCACTGCTACTGGAAAGGAGAAGAAACGGGAACGGAAAAGAACGAAGAAACGAGAGAGAAAAGAAAAAGAAGTGACTCAATAGGACATCGCTCGTCCTATGCCTATGTATTCCCTCGTGCAATGGGAAAGTCAGAGTCAACGTAGTTCGGACACGAACTAAGGGGGGAGGTTGCTCGCCAAGACATCGCCGTCTTGTGCCTACGTATCCTCAACCAGAAGAGAAAGAGGAAATCAGAGCAGTCGTAGTTCGACCGACGAGTCGAAAAGGTGGGAAGAGTGCTCGTCGAGATATCGCATCTTGTGCCTACGTATCCTAAATCGGACGAGAGAGAGGAATCAGAGCGCCCGTAGTTCGTAGAACTACGGGAATGGGATCTCGATCACACTGAGGCGAGAAAAAAGGGGGAGACGCACGGAAGGTCTAAGGGGAACTCGATCCTACAAGTTGTCATACCAAATGGTCCTAAGGTCAGGATTAGGAGGGAAGTCTACCTAATGTTGTCGTGCTTGGATTGAGAGCCTAATGTCTATCCTACTCCGAGCTTAATCAGAAATTAAGTCGGACTAGGAGCCTTAAGGGAGCATGTGAATATAGAGTAAACAAGCAACTCAATCGCAAAAGAAAATCGAATACGAAACCAAGTTAAATGAAATTCAAGTACAGAGAGAATATCAGGAATTAATCATAAATTAATCAAGAACAACAATTAATAAAAAATAACCAAGTTAGACTTAAAATGCTAATCAAAACAATATTAAATTCTAAGTAGAAAGAGTTAATTAAAAATTAAACCTAAAATTAATTCAAATTAATTAAAATCTAATTCTAATAATCCCCTAATCTAAGTCTAAAAAAACTATCTAATTAAGATTAAAAATTTAAAAAAAGAAGTTAGCATTAATTGAAAACAAGAACTAACTAAAAAAGAAAAAAGAGGTGCAGCAACATGTTGTGTGGTGTGAGCAGCAGTCCGGGCGTGTGGGCCTAAGGCTGTTAGGCCCAAAAATCTTCATTCAGCCAAGGTGGTGTGGACAACGTTTGAAAAACGGAGGTGAGAAGGAAGAAAAAGCAAGTGGGCCTAAGCCTGGTTCAAACAGAAATTAAACCTAAATAACCCTACACCACCTCTTCTCACACTCATCTGTGACATTTCCTCTCTATGGCCGCCGTTCATCATCACCTCCACACTTCTTTCTTTTTCTCCTTTTCGCCTCCGTGAAAAGCGACGCCACGCCTCGCCGTCTCCTTCTTCCAAGCTTCGCCGCCACACTCCTTATTTAGCCTCCCTCGCCTCATCAACGTTTTCGATTGTAACCTCCGTCACTCTCAATGCTCTCAGAATCTCTCCGTCTCCATCGATGCCTTCGCTTCCTTCACTAACAACTCTCACAAAAACTCAACGCCGCAAAAAACGCTCAACAACAGTAAAGCACGATAAACGGGATATCACAAATCAAAGAATGATCACCACCAAAATATAAATTCAACCACGATTCAGAATTAAAGCCATAGTATTCACATTGTGATGCATAGCAGTAAAGAGATCCACGTACCTATCGGAGTCGCTCCGATGGCGCTTTGACTGTGATGATTGAAAAAAGAGACCTCAGCTTGATGCGATACTCCGACGAAAATAACGGTAACGAAGCTTCAGGTCTGGTTCACTTCTTGTCTTTCTCTTCACTGCGATTTAGAATTCCCTCTCCTCTACTCCTTGCTTCTTCTACTTTTCTGAATTTGTGGTTGTTGTGCGATTCAGACTTGGTACTGGTTGTTGTGAATTGCGTTGCAGAAGGTTGTGCAATTGGAGTGTTTTGCTGTGATTGAATACGATGCTGAAGCTGAGATGTAGTGTTTGTGTTATGATTTTCTGCAGGTTATGATATTGAAAATGATGGAGTGTTTCTGCAGATTATGAGTTTGAAGATGAATGGAAGATCCGCAGAGAATGATGAAGAGAGTTGAAGGTGGTTTTTGTGAGGTTTCAAGCTGCGTCTAAAGAAGGTTTGTTGACGTTATGTGTTTCTCAATCTCTCTACTTCTACTCTCTGTTCTGTTTATGAGTTTGTTTTAGAAGGATGGTGAAGAAGGTGTGTGGTTTGAAGAGTTTAAAGGCGTGTTTAGTAGTGATTTTGGCAGGGTGACAAGGGCTCTGAGAGCTTTTTTTTTATAGAGTGAGAGCAGTCCAGTTTTTTAGGAAGAATGGAGGGTATTATCGGGAATAAAACCAGAGGAATATTGCTGCAGGTCGGGTGGAGTGTGGAGCAAGTTGAGGCTGCTGAAAATTGTTGTTGTTTGCTGCAATTTGTACGGGTTATTTTGCAGGCTGGTAGTGGTTTTGTGTAGCTCTGTACACGTTATGGGACGATTTTTGTCTGGTGTGGAAATAACAGGCTGTTCATGCTGCAGAGATGGTCTGGCGTGGGTTGTGCGGCTTGTGTAGTACGACTGCCGTTTTGGCAAGAGGTTTTGTTTTCTTTGTACGAACAAGTTTGTTGTGGAATGTTGATGCTCTAGTTATACTATACCGCTCACCAATGGCTGTGATTGGAAGTTTGTAGTGGGAGTTTTTGGGCACAAGTTTTTGTTGGTTGTGAGTAATATTGTGCAGGTTTTCCAAAGTTGGTGTGTGAACAAATTTTGTACGTTTTGGTGACTTCATACAAGTGGGGTCACAGAATTTCATTTGCAAAATTCGTTATTATGCAGCAGCAGGTTTATTTATTGGAATGTGGTTGTGTGGGACACTTGCTTGTATGTGGTATTTTTGGAGAATGTAATGGGCCTTTATTGTTTTACATGGAATCAAGCTCTCATTTTTTTTTCTTGTGAATTTTGATGATGGAGAAGGAAAGTTGTGATGAATTTGAATGTGAAAAATGAATTATTGGTTATGAAATGGGTCAATAAATGGATTTTTAATTGGATAAAAAATGGATAAAATATAAAAATGAAAAAAGAGAAATGGATATGGAAATAAATGGTTAGATGAATGGATAATTATGGATAGAAAATGGATATGGATATTAATTGGTAAATGGCTTTGGAAATTGAATAAAAATGGTTTATGGATGATAAAAATGGATTTTAAAGAGGTGAAAATGGATATGATAGAAAAAGTATAAATAATGTTTCTAAGAATGGACAACCACATTACACCAATCTCTGAACTTTTCACAACATCTGATTAAAGGCACACAACTACCACTGAACAACAAGCCAACAGGGACAACAACCATCTGAGTCACTTTGAAACCTTGCGTCGATTATTGAATCCACACTGGGGAAAATAAATCCACAGATGAACCACTAATGCACTGATGATCCATAATGAACCTGATGATTGGACTAAACTCTTCATGAATCGCTGCTTGATAACCCGATGAAGTCCATAACTCAACCTTGGAAACACATTGCCTGATAAGTTAACCACTGGCACAGATAATTTAAAATTGAAATAATTTCTTGATAATTTGACCATGATCAGGTCAAACATCCATCTGATCCTGAATAAATGACACCTGACTTGAATTTAAACACCTTAACTTGAACCAATGCTCTTGAGATGCTGAGAAGGATTCAAACCCTAATTCACAGCTTGCCCAATTAAAACCAAGATGAAACTCTAATCTCTTGATGCTTCTTGAGAAATCTTGAAGCGGATGAGCATGATGCTTGATGGATCTTCTGAATATGGAAAACTCAAACCAAAGGAAAATGCCTTGATCACATGTCTTAGGAACCCAATGCAAATGAACGATTATGAACTATGACCTAATGATGCAAATGAGTGCGAAACAAAAGCCAGAAGAGGTTAAAAAAAGGTAGGGCAAATTTTGGGGTGCTACAGCTGCCCCTATTCAATCAACTTGGTCTTGAAGATATGATAGCAACGACTTTTAGACATTCAAGGATACACGGAGATTGAATACCAAAAGAACCCTGAAATTTGCAACTGTGGGGATAATGAAATGGAGTGTTTGCCAACCGAAGGCGCTCTACTCAACAAAATAATACGAGGACGGCCGAAGACGACCTCGAAAAGGAAGACCGGCTGAAGGCACTCTACCCAACAAAATAATACTAGGACGGCCGAAGACGAACTCGAAAAGGAAGACTGACCGAATGTGGACTTCGCTGGGGATACATTGGTAGACCATTAACTCTGAGGTTGAGGAAAAAATATCATCAGCTCTGAGAAAGAAAAGGATAACCATCAACTATGAGGTTGAGTAAAATCTGGACTAAACACCAACTTTGAATGTTTGAGGAAAACGTAGACATCAACTCTAAGGTTGAGTAAAAACCATATCTTCAACTCTGAGGTTAGAAGAAGGATATACGTCAACTCTGAGATTGGTAATAAGGGTATACATCGATTTTGAAACCGGTGATAAAACCATTGACTTCAACTCTGAGGTTGGTGAAAAAAAGAGGTACGACAACTCTGAGATTGGAGAAAAGATATGCGACAACTCTGAGGTTGGACAAATGGACGTCAACCCTGAGGTTGGGGACGAAAGGCTTCAACTCTGAGGTTGGAGAGAAGATACACGGCAACTCTGAGGTTGGTAAAAAAGGCTTCAACTCTGAGGTTGGACAGACAGACGTCAACTCTAAGGTTAGGGAAGAAGGGCGTCAATTCTGAGATTGGGCAGACAGACATACGACAACTCTGAGGTTGGAAAGGGAATAAACGACAACTCTGAGGTTGGGGAAGAAAAGGATATTCATCAATCTGAGGTCGGGAAAAGGTATACATCAACTTTGAAGTTGGAGAAAGGCGTCAACTCTAAGGTTGGGGGAAGAAAAGAATTTTCATCAACTCTGAGGTTAAGAAAAAGGTATACAACAACTTTGAAGTTGGGGAAGTGGCGTCAACCCTGAGGTTGGGGAAGAAAGGGATATTCATCAACTCTGAGGTCGAGAAAAGGTACACGACAACTTTGAAGTTGGGGAAAGGCGTCAACTCTAAGGTTGGGGAAGAATAAGCATTTTCATCAACTCTGAGGTCGAGAAAAGGTATACAACAACTTTGAAGTTGGTGAAAGGCGTCAACTCTAAGGTTGGGGAGGAAAATCATTTTCATCAACTCTGAGGTCAAGAAAAAGTTATACAACAACTTTGAAGTTGGGGAAGTGGCGTCAACCCTGAGGTTGGGGAGGAAAAGCATTTTCATCAACTCTGAGGTCAAGAAAAAGGTATACAACAACTTTGAAGTTGGGGAAGTGGCGTCAACTCTAAGGTTGGGGAAGAATAAGCATTTTCATCAACTCTGAGGTCGAGAAAAGGTATACAACAACTTTGAAGTTGGTGAAAGGCGTCAACTCTAAGGTTGGGGAGGAAAAGCATTTTCATCAACTCTAAGGTCAAGAAAAAGGTATACAACAACTTTAAAGTTGGGAAAGTGGCGTCAACCCTGAGGTTGGGGAACCGCAAGCTGAATTGCGAACTCTGTTGGAGAGATGCCAATGAAGATTGGACTTTGAACTATTGAGAATGCCAATAACCATTGGACTTTGCCTTGTGGGAAATACCGGATCTGACTTTTGAGGAAGAGAATACTCTGACTTCTCACCGTCTTCAAACTACTTGAAAATATTCCATCGTCTTACCCTGCTGAGAATGAGGAATCCATCTACACTGCTGGGGATAAGAAATCTTCATAAAGAACCCTTTTCGATTTGAGGACGATTCTCTGATTGGGGAAGAATAGCAATTCCAACACCTTGCTGGAAAAAGATACCTTCTGGAACCTTTCTGGGGAAGAGACTTAGTGCTTTAAGTTTCTATTAACCAACTGCATACTGATCATCAAGAGTGAACAATGGTTCCTTTAACTCTCCACTTGCCCCAGACCACAGGGTCTAATGGAAGAAATCATCTCAAGAGGATTTTATAGAAGACCGGGCGTTCATACTGCCCCAGGGTCTTCAAACTCTTGGAGAGATTTATCGGATCTTGACGTAACTTCCCTAGACTGTATGATCTTTGAAGGAATTTGCCTCGAGAGGACTTGTAATGATTTGAAATACTCTGCCTCAGTATTTTGAACCTTGAAGAGGTGCTTCTGATTAACCGTCTTCTGGAGAGGATAACTTCTCATGCTTTTGAGGTGGCTTGCCTCAACATGAGCATTGAAGTCACTTTGCCCCTGATTTTCGAATGAATGCCCCCAAAATAACTGAACTTCAGAGAGATTTCTGGACGTGACTACCCCAGACTGGCTACATCTCATCACGAATTACTAGGGAGAGCACACGCTACACTGAGTCTTTTGGCAGCATGCCCCTTTGATATGATTGTCCTTCAGAATTTTCAAGCATCCCAACTCGGCAGGATCAAGCTTCTCGACTGACGCTCATTGTGTAAGCTTTCTTGATGCTTAAACACATGTATGCAAGCAAAACAAGTTTATTATGAGAATGATAATTCTAATGCCACAAACATGTTAACCTTGAAGTTTATTGCAAATAAGTCGCAAAACCCTGTGAACGAGTCACTAGTTATGACATTGATTTTTGAATGGAAACAATTCGCACATGCAATACCAACAAAAATCTTATTAGCACAACTCATGGGAGTCAGGAACGCTATCTCGTTGAAGTACGCCATCGGAATAAACCCTGTTTCAATTAGAACTTTTAAGGGTTGTAACGTGGCCTGGTTTGCGGTTCTAGAAAAAAGGACTTACGGCTCAAAATTTTGATTGTACCCACCCATTCTCCTTGATGTTCTTCAGTCCTACGTTTAGTTAATTTGGCACAAGCGCTCATCTCCCAAAAGGATTTTTGTGAAAAGTGACAGTTAATGGACCCACGAGTTTTTTTTTTGGAGTGGCAGTCACCCTTTTTGTCTTCAGTGTTGCGGTCACACGACTTTGTTCTTTATTGAGGATTTTTCTTTTGATCGATTTTGAAGTCCAGCGGGATGCCCTAATTTTTGCCTAAGTCACTTGTTCTCAAGTTTTGACTTAGCGGGCTTCCTTTCTTTTTTTTTGAACAAATCGTGTGACATTGGCTTGTCTGACTTGTTTGAAAGGGTTGTGACTACCTCATTACTTGGTCTATGAGGGATAACCATTGTTTTCACATCTTTTGACCTCTTCAAGGTAATGGATCCTCAGATGCACACTGCTTTCGAAATTTGAACTCTTGGTCAAATTACTGACAACTATCCTGCCTCTGGTTAAATGTGAGGGTTTTTCTTATAAAAAGAAACTCCTACTTCAAGGCTCGAAGAGGTTGACAAGGGTCTATCTCCCTTATGTCTCCGGTGTTTGGGAATTTGAAGCAATGCATGTACATCATCAACAAGGTTTTATCCAAAAGCATACAACCAAAGACTTTGCATTTTTACTTCATCATCCTCCCTCCAAGAGTTTAAGCAAGAAAATTGGTATTGCAATGCACGAAAATATCATATGAATGAAAAAGAATGAATCACTTCAAGAAAAACATATTCATTGCATTAAGATCAACATTCAAAATACAAACAATTTTTTTTCATGGAAACACTGTTTAAACAAACAAATGAAAGCTACATATGAAAATGCAGTAAAGAATCCGAGGATTGCCATTGTTGAGGAGACTTGACTCCGTATGGACTTATTGCTTCTGATAACATCCCTGCAGTCCCAAGTGCCCACTTGGGAGGCTTTAGTTGAAATGCATACCATCTACAGTAAAAGTAATGACCCCTGCATCAATCAGATCTTGCACTTTGTGTGGGAGCACCTTACAATCCTCAGTTGAATGCCCCTGTGCCCCAACATGGTATCCACATTGACCATTGGCATTAAACCCTGGTGGATATGGAGGAATGATCGGATCTAGTTTCCTCGGCACAATCAACCCTCTTTTAACCAACTCTGGCAATATCTGACCATACAGCCTTGGTAGCACAGAAAATTGTGTGTTTCTTGGCTTCCATCGACCCAATTTGGAACTATTCTATTGTTGATTCTGATTCGTGTGTCCCTCTGGCTCAGGCGCTTTCCCCCTCAGACTTAGTCGAGGAGTAGGCAGCAGTTGCGGACGTGGGGATTCTAAGACCAAGGACTGCAAGAAATCCCCCTGACTTGATGTAACTTTGGGAGAGGCAACCGGGATATCCACTTCTTTTTCAACAGCTAGAGTAGGACCGCCTTGTATACTCACGCCGCTCAGCGTGAATTCAATTGCCTTCGAATCAATCAGATCCTGGACAGCATGCTGAAAGGCCTTACAATTTTCCACATTGTGCCCCAGCGCACCAGAGTGGAAGTCACAATGAGCTCTTGCATCATAACCCGGTGGGGGAATACCAGTAAGAGGAGCCAGAGTCCTTTTTTGTACCATTTGCAACTGAAGAAGATGCTGTAATACCTGAGAATATGGCACTGGTGGAGTCTCGAAGTGTAGGTTCATCTTTGGTCTAACTTGACACCGACGAGGCGCACTACCCTGTTCCGGAGATACAGTCGGGATGGTCACAGTGGCAATCTGCTCACTCTTTGGGAGGGGCCCCTTAAATAATGGAGGAGAGACAATTCCAACCGCAGCTTCAGGCATGTGAGTACTATCTTTATTTAGCACACCCCTCACGACCTCCATAACCAGGCTCATATGTGTCTTCAGTTGATTGACCTCTTCCTTCAGCATTCTCTGGTCTTAAATCAACGCTTGCATGTTCCCCATAAACTGGCCCATTTGGCTTCGTACATCCCTCAACTCTGCTTGAATTTGATCCATGATCCGCTTCCAGCTTCTTTGAAGAGTTAAGTCTGAAATTCTGAAGAAGACCAGATTAGGATGAGAATAACCAGCTTCAAACACCTGCCATGCATATGAGTATGGAAATGCAATGCAAATTCCATGTTCGAATATTTCCAAGGAATCACTCTGCTTTGATTCAATTTTTTCAGTACAAACCACAAGAAAAATATGGAAATGTTCTGCAGCTAGTCTCAAAATTAATATCCCTTGGAAATACAAGAACATGTATGCGAAAATGATGATGTAGATACAACAGACATGGGATCAAGGCTTCCATGAAGCTCTGAACTGTTGTTGTTCTGTTGACTGAATAAGACCCCAAATATCAGAAACCCATAAATCCAGAATAACAGCCCTTTCAAACTGCCAGAATATCAGGATGATAACAGTACACTGATGATAAATCCAGAAAACCGGGTAGGTTGAAAGTCAAAGTCACCTGCAAACCTGCAAACACCCATCCCCTCTCACATGTGGGTTCTATAAAACCGAGGATCCTCAATATCACGGGCTCTCAGGTCGAGAAATGATGATACGTTCACCATTTCTGGTTTGGCATCATCACCAATCGAGGAGGCCTCAACTGATTCCCCTCAAAAAGGATATCCTATAGTAAGTTCCCAGCATTGGGTCCTCGGATTGACAAGTGTAATGGGTTTGCCATTTCTGGTCTGCCATTATCACATGCCGGGAGGAGAGGCGTTGCTGATTCCTCGGGAGACGGTCGCCAGAGTCGATAGTTTTCCAGGTTATATTCCATCATCTGCCCCAAATGAGCAGGATATAACATTACCAAGGAAACCTCGTCTGGATGTGGAGTTTTCATGTATACTAAGTCTGGCCAAATGCCAAACAAGTCACACTAATTTCCACGCTAATCATAGGTGTATGCTCAAGCCTGGGTATTGGGCTTTTCTCTCATGAATCCAACCCACCCTACAAACAGAAAATCCAGCAGCAGGACAGTATAGCATAATAATGAAATGCAATGCAATAAATACGGTAAGTACAGTAAAACAAGAAAAACAGTAATACGGTAATACAGTAATATACAACAAAATAAAGCACCATAATAAACACCCAATGAAATAAAAACAGACAAGCGCTAGGATTGACTCGCAAAAGGGATAGACCAGCAAGAGGTCAACCATCTCCCCAGCAGAGTCGCCAGCTGTCGCTCCCGAGGATTTGCATCCATGTACAAACACAAAAGTGGCGCGGAAACAAAGTCGCCAGCAATGTGTATTTATCCCAAGAGAGGGAAAGGAAACACTGCGTAAACCTGAGGGAAGGAAAAGAACATGGTCTCGCGACCAAGAGAAACGGGTAAGGGAGTCGGTTACGCGAGGGGAAGGTATTAGTACCCCACACGTCCATCGTACTCGATGGGATCCACGCTTGTTGTCTCGATCAAAGGGTGTCGTCATCTGGAGCTCCACTGCTACTGGAAAGAAGAAGAAACGGGAACGGAAAAGAACGAAGAAACGGGAGAGAAAAGAAAAAGAAGTGAATCGATAGGACATCGCTCGTCCTATGCCTACGTATTCCCTCGTGCAATGGGAAAGTCAGAGTCAACGTAGTTCGGACACGAACTAAGGGGGGAGGTTGCTCGCCAAGACATCGCCGTCTTGTGCCTACGTATCCTCAACCGGACGAGAAAGAGGAAATCAGAGCAGTCGTAGTTCGACCTACGTATCCTAAATCGGACGAGAGAGAGGAATCAGAGCGTCCGTAGTACGTGGAAATACGGGAATGGGATCTCGATCACACTGAGGCGAGAGAAAAGGGGGAGACGCACAGAAGGTTTAAGGGGAACTCGATCCTACAAGTTGTCATACCAAATGGTCCTAAGGTCAGGATTAGGAGGGAAGTCTACATAATGTTGTCATGCTTGGATTGAGAGCCTAATGTCTATCCTACTCTGAGCTTAATCAGAAATTAAGTCGGACTAGGAGCCTTAAGGGAGCATGTGAATATAGAGTAAACAACAAGTAAACACGAAGCAACTCAATCGCAAAAGAAAATCGAATACGAAACCAAGTTAGGAGAAATTCAAGTACAGAGAGAATATCAGGAATTAATCAGAAATTAATCAAGAACAACAATTAATAAAAAATAACCAAGTTAGACTTAAAATGCTAATCAAAACAAGATTAAATTCTAAGTAGAAAGAGTTAATTAAAAATTAAACCTAAAATTAATTCAAATTAATTAAAATCTAATTATAATAATCCCCTAATCTAAGTCTAAAAAAACTATCTAATTAAGATTAAAATTAAAAAAAATAAGTTAGCATTAATTGAAAACAAGAACTAACTAAAAAAGAAAAAAGAGGTGCAACAGCATGCTATGTGGTGTGAGGAACAATCCGGGCGTGTGGGCCTGAGGCTGTTAGGCCCAAAAATCTTCATTCAGCCAAGGTGGTGTGGACAACGTTTGAAAAACGGAGGTGAGAAATGTCATACCCCAAATTTTGACCACTAAGATTTCCCATCATTGTGAAAATCATCATCACAATATGGAAGAACCATCATACTTCATCAGTCTCCCCAAAGATGGGTGAGCATTCACTACAATCAAAACTAGGATTTCAAGCCCTCTCTGAGTGCTTAGACAAAGGATCAGTCAAGGAATGACGTGATCTTCAACTTGTCTAACCTCTCAAGCATCCACAAAGGATCAAAAGGACTCCCACTCCAAGGATTAAGCACAAGGATGCTCCCTTCTAGGTGGATCCGGCCTCAGGATCGCCAGTGTCACCAAATTAGGGTTTGGTCGACCAGGGCCTCCAGATGGAAAATTTTCATCTGGGCATGAGCCAATGATCCAAAACACAACCTAATGTACTCCATGGAACCTCATGGACCCATTCATCAAGTCAATTTTGCCTCAGGGGTTGCACTCATCAAAAATAAGGAATTAGGGTTTCTTGACCTAATTCACCCCTAAGTTGACTTTTGGGACAAATCATGAACCAAGACCTCAAGAGAGGGTTTGAGGGTCTCTAATGAACTATATTGATCCATTTGGAACAATGGATTAATCCAAGAAGCTTGAGCAACAAGTCTCAATTTCATCTGCACAACAATTAGGGTTTTAAGGAAAAAGTCAACTGTAACTTTGACTTTTGACCAGGACATGCTCCCAAGCCCTAAGACATGATTCAATATGCCCTATGACACTCATGTAACATGTCCATCAAGTTTGATTTAGGTCAAGGACATGATTTCCTGAAGAATTGCACAGTTTGGAATTCATCTGATAAAAAGTCAACTGTGCACAAAAGTCAACTTTGACTTTTTGAGATTTTTCACCAAAATGGTTTTTTAACCCTAAAATGATGTTAATGTATGATTTGAATCATCATTCATCAAGAAAAATCAAGAAAAGTTGGATAACTTGTAAAAGGGGTAACCATAAAAACTTAGAAAATTTTCTAAGTTAAAAATAAAGTGACAAGGGTACCAACTTTGAAGGATCATAACTCCTAAACCACAAAGCCATTTTTTTTCATCCAAAGATGGATTTGTAGCCCTCATTACCCTCTACAAAAACTTCAACTAGACCTAAGTCCAATTCATTAAGGATTTGGAGTTATGGAATGATCAAAATGGCTGAAAAGTGAAAATGTCACTTTTTCCAACACTTAGTGAAATTTTCACTAAGTCAGAATCTGCCTTCACTTTTTGCCAAATGTAGGGGGATTTTTCACTTGGATTCAAAAGAGATCAAAACCAAACATGTTCAAACAGTTGTTGTATCATGTAAGGGCTTTCCAAAATGGTCAAGAACATTACCAAATTCAACTTACACCATGAGATATGACATTGGCAAGTTGCCTTGCTGAAATCTGTCAAGGGCAAGGCAGAATTTGAAATTTTGCTCGATTTGCCAAAATCAGCCAAATTCAAATGCTCCTATCCACTTGGACACATCTGAGGATTAAATCTAAAGGGGACAATCACTGAGCCAAGCCTCCAAAGTCCATGGAACAAGAAATAGCATGTTGAACCTAGAATGGCCAAAATAGGGACAAGACTCCAAATTTGGATTGAAGCATTCAATGGAAGCATCAAGGTGGCATGGACTGAGCCATTCTCATCTGAAATCAGTCAAGACTTATCCAAGACCAAGGGAACCAAAGCTCTGTGCCCAAACTTCTAGTCAATGGCTAGAGGAGACTTGGATTTTCATTTGCCAACATTGGCCAAACCTACTTACCAGTTGCCATTCACTATTCCTTGCAAAACAAACTTGCTCTACTATAAATAGAGCTCAGTTATGATCAGTTTGAGTACACCAAAGCCATCTAACAGATGCTTTCCTCAAAATCTCTTTCTCTTGGAAAAAATGCCTTTCTTAGCAAGGTAGCTATCGGGTTTTGAGTTTGAGAGCTTTTCCAATCAAACCAATCACTCACACACCTCATATACATCACATATGAGCTGATCAAACACTTAAACAACAACTGGAACATTGATTTCTCAGAATCACCAATCAATTGCTCAAGGTTTTAACCAAAGTGCAGTTGAGATGCCATGAAGTGATCCAGCCAATTTCCATCAAGTCCAAGCATTCAAACACACTCCATAGCACCTAGAGAAGGTGTTCAGATCATCACAACACAACTGTAACACCTCCTACACAAATCCCGATCACCAGCTGCAAGGGGTAAGCATGAGCTCTTCTAACTCTATGATCCAAGCAATTTTTGCTGCACAATAATTTGGCCATATGTTCATAATCATGCATGGAATGTTTTCCCTCAATTAAGTGCTTTGTTTGAATTGTGTATCAAAAATCCTAGCCTTCATGCAGAAATTAGGGTTCTTGAGGTTTCTTCGTGATTTCATGTTTTATGTTTAATTTAAATTAAATTAAGTGTTATAGACATGATCGTGAGGTTGAAACGAGTTGATTGGTATGTGGATTGCATGATATGGTTAAGTATTCAGTGAGATTGGATGGAAAACGCAAATCTGGGAAACTCAGAACACGCGCGTGTTCTTGGTGTGCTCTTGGCGCCATTTTCAGAAATTTGAATATTTGAATTTTGTGATTTTTCTTTAATTGATTCAAAAATTAATTTCTCTCTGAGTTTTAATGATTTTGAGTTGATTCTTTTTTTAATAATTCACAAAGATGTTAAAATATTTTATTTTCCCAATAAATCCCAAAAATATTATTTATTTCATATAATTGATATTTTTGCAAAGAATTAATATTTTAATTGTTTTTGACATTTTAAATATTTTTTCCACATTGATTTTGCAACTTTTAATGCTTTCTAATTATTTTGTAGGTCAATACTTAATTTTTGAAGCATTAATCCAAGATCACAATTTGTTTTCCATATGTTAAACAATTTTGATCATTTTAATTGAATTTTTATTCAATTAAATACATTTTTGAAAAAAAATTAGGGTTTTTGGATTAATTCAACCCTCATAAATCATTTTCAAAACACTTTTGGGCCTCTAATAGAGTGTAAGACCCAATCCTTTTTTTGACCAAACCATTTTTGGGCCCCAGTGTATTGTATAAGTCCCGATACCGTAAAAAACAAACGACGCGATCGTCGCCAGTTTAAAAATAACCTTGGGCCTCTCCTCGAGCTATAAGACCCATTCAAAACTTTTGGGCCTCTAATAGAGTGTAAGACCCAATCCCCTTTTAACCAAAACATTTTGGGCCTCACTTATTGTGTAAGTCCCTCTGCGTTAAAAGAAAACCTCGGCGCGATCGCCATTTTAAACGGAAAAATCATCTGGGCCTCCCCTCGTGATGTAAGCCCCATTTCTTTTCTTTAAACTCTTTGGGCCTGTATTAGAGTGTAAGACCTAACCCCTTGTGTACAGAAAACTTTTTGGGCCTCATTCGTTCTATAAGTCCCTCTGTACATTTTCAAATAAATGACGCAATCGTCTCCAGTTTAAAATTAATCAACTGGGCCTACCCTCGAGTAGTAAGACCCATTTCCTTTCTTAAAAACTCTTTGGGCCTCTTGAGAGAGTGTAAGACCCATCCCTTTGTACACAAAACCTTTTTGGGCCACAGTAACTTGTATAAGTCCCTCTGTACAAATTCAACAGTGCGCTCACTGATAAAACCCTGGGCCTCTCCTTGAGCTGTAAGCCCCAAATCTTTCTTTTTCAAAGCACTTTCTCCTTTGATTTTGAGTATACTGTTGTTTTCAATCTTTCTTTGTTGAACAACTAACCAAACAGCATGGAAGCTCTACAACCGAGTAAGTGTTTACCCGCTTTCATTTACCGCTTTCATAAGTATATAACTGTATTGTGGGGCTGTTTCACTGTAAGTCTCCTTTCATAAACTCATATATATATAACTGTATTGTGGGGCTGTTTCACTGTAAGTCTCCTTTCATAAACTCATATATATATATAACTGTATTATGGAGCTGTTTCCCTGTAAGTCTCCTTTCATAAACTCATATCAACTGTGTAATAATAGTATAGATATTTAGAGTTTCCCCGACAACTACGTCTAGAACTAGGTGACGCCGTTTCGTTTATTCATAGAAATAGACACATAGATCCCCAAATAGGATCACCAGATACAGTCTTCTCTCCGGCTGTCTTCATTAGGAATTGTCAAGAAACTCTACTCCCAAAGATGAATGTATTCTCCGTGAATGGCATCTTTGAGTTTCTTCCAAATTCTCGAACTTTCCTGACTTGATCTATTCCTTGTGAATAGCTTGCCTTGAATTTCTCGGGGTTTGGGGACCCACGGGCTTCTTAAAAGCATCGGCCTCCTCTTGGGCATTGTACAAGGACCCACAGGCTTCCTAAAAGCAACCTAGCCTCCTCTTAGGCTTAGTACAAGGACCCGTCGGCTTCTTAGAAGTATTCACAGCCTCCTCTTAGGCTTCGTATAATGATATCTTCCTCCGGGAATGATAGCCTTCTCTTGGGCATAGTACAAGGACCCGCCGGCTTCTTAAAAGTTTCCAGCCTCCTCTTGGGCTTCGTACAAATTGTCCCAACGACCTCCTAGAGGTATAGGAACAGAACTTAGTCATCTTCATAGAAAAGTCCTTTCATAGAGTCTACTACTGTTTCTCAAAGCATAGTACAAAGGATGAAACTCTAGACTTGGAGAGTCTAATCTCCTTGAGTCTCAAAGACATTCTCAAGTGCCCCATTCGTTAAATAGGAAGGAAACCCGCAGACTCGGATAGTCTCAATACCCTTCGGATTTCCCACTTCCTTAAAGAACAGGAATAACCCGGATCCTTGAAACAAATCCTTGAGTACAGTGTTGCTCATATAAGAACTGATTTTCTCTTTCAAAATCCGCATACTGGACTTGTCACTCAACTGAAACAGTCACCATAGCCTCCTCTTGGGCTTTGTACAATGATTCTCCCCAGTGGAGTTAAACAACGTTTAGCCTCTCTCTCGGGCTTTGTACGAGACACATAAGAGACTCCCTCGTTGAGTTAATCACCCTTTTCGCCTCCATCTCGGGCTTTATACGAGATACAAAAAGGTTCTTATTGAGCCAAACAAACCTTCAGCCTCCATCTCAGGCTTTATACGAGATACGAAAAGATTCCCTCGTCGAGTCAAAACCTTTTCGCCTCCATCTCGGGCATCGTACGAGATACATAGACTCTCTTGTTGAGTCAAACTTTTCGCCTCCATCTCGGGCTTCGTACGAGATACAGAGACTCTCTTGTTGAGTCGAACTTTCAGCCTCCATCTCGGGCTTCGTACGAGATACAGAAACACTCTCTTGTTGAGTATAAAAGATTCTCCTGTTGAGTCAACCCTTTTAGCCTCTCTCCCGGGCTTCGTACGAGACACATAAAAACTCCCTCTTGTTGGGCCAATAGCCTCCTCTTAGGCTTTGTATAAGAAAACCACTGGTTGATCCAATCAACCTTTTAGCATCAAAGTTGTGCCTCGTTCACAGTACACAAACATCAACCACTCCTTCCCCTTCATCTAATCGCTGTAAGCGGCAAGCCTCTGGATCATCTACATCCATGCCACTGTCCCTCTTTTAGCATGAGAAATTCCTAAGGAAAGATAGCATTGCTCTACACTGAGTTAAAGTTTTCTCCTTTAGGTTAAAATCCCCTATAAAGGAAATTATGGCATTACTAGGATTCGCATATCCCGGTTAAAGTAATTCTCCTTTATAACCAGTCACCCAACAGTTGTGACAGACAAACCCTTCTTTAGAGATGACAAATTCTCTCTAAAGTCGAGGTCCTTCAGCTTCACGTCTTGGGCTTTGAACAAGACACAAATAGACTTTTCAGCTTCACATCTTGGGCTTTGAACAAGATACAAACCACCTTTCGCTTCACGTCTTGGGCTTTGAACAAGACACCAAAAACACCCATTTCCTCCCATAGACTAGGAGGAACTACGAACGCTCTGATTTCCCTGTTTCGGTAAACGGGAATACGTAGGCATACGATTGAAAGAAAAATCTTACGAGCGCACTAAACAAAAAACCCAAATCCCATATCTCCATCAATCAAAAGCAGTAATTCAAAAAGCATCAGTCCTAACATCCTAATCCTTGTTCCCCGCCAGAAACCTTCTGTCCAAATGAAAAGAAAGAAAACCGTATTGGCGAAAATACAAATAACCAGTATAAAGGCCCCCCACATTGATCGCATCCGTAACCTAACAGACCGCTGTTTAAACTCAGTATGCAAGCATGGTTAATTGGAGACATCTATTTCCCTTCCTTATTCAGCTCACAATAGGATAAAAAATGAATCGACCTGTAGTTTAAGATCAAACCGCAGAGAGCGACCAGCGCTTAAGAACCGCGTCCAAAATTGCTCGCTACAGAAAAATGGCACCCACCGTGGGGCCTTTCAAATTTAGATCTAGGCACGGTCTTTCTTTTCACCTCTTGTGTGAATACCACAGATTGGGGCTTCCGTCGGGGAACCCATTTTCTGTCAGGAACTTAGGATTCATAGCTTTAAAGGTCTAGGATGTTTTGGACAAATATATATACCGCTTTTCCTAATTGAATATGTGTTTATTTTTCTGCTACTGGGAATGCGTGTGATGCCGCATGTGGTGAGATTGAGTATACACTTAAGATAAGTGATGGCGACGGGGTCGACCATCAACCTCAGTGGAGGCATCCTAATGTAACCATTCTCTCACCTAGACAATGGGTCGCTTGTGATGCCTGAGAAGCTGAGGAGCCAAACCCTTTCGTAGTGCGGAAACTATCGGAAATAGTTATTACGCGATACTACCCTCATTTGAGGCTGGTGATCTATTCTCGGTGAATGGCACTTACTCTAAGATTGCTCTACAACTCGCTGGCGATCCGCTTGTTGTTTTGCTTTCCTGGGAGGAGCTGATGATAATGAGTACAGGTACAAAAATCACCTTAGTATAAACCTTTGGGGATAGGTAGAGCCTGAACTTCATGACAACGACCCTTTGACCCCATGTTTTTTCTATGTTTTTGTGTGCTGCATTCATTCATTCATTTAATAAAACATTAAAACATTCAAAAATCTTCTCTTCTAGTCTCTCTGTTTTTCAAATTAAACTAAGACTGTGATTGCAAATATCAGAGAAGAGGATTACGCTAATGGATTTCGGTAGAAGGAGAACTCATACGTATACCTTCGAGGTTCCAAATCTAGGGGATTTGAGAAGGTTATCGAGGATGATCACAAACCAAGAGGCTTTCAGAGCTAAGCACGGAGGTTTGCTACCACTGATAAGAGTCCATGTGATTGAGGGAATCATAGATGCGCTCATTCAGTTTTACGATCCGGTTTATCACTGTTTCACATTCCCGGATTACCAGCTTGCACCAACGCTGGAGGAGTATTCTCATCTGATCGATCTACATATCACTGATCGAGCTCCATTTTCTGGACTGGAAGAAATTCCAAAGAATTAGACCATTGCAAGAGCAATTCATTTTGACGAGTCTGAGGTTAGGACTCACCTAACTACTAAGGGTGGCATCCAAGGTTTGCCAGCCCAGTTCTTGACAAAGAAAGCCCTGTATTTTTCCAGTATAGAAAACGTGACTGCTTTTGAAAGCATCTTTGTCTTGCTCACCTACGGGTTATTTTTGTTTCCCAACATCAATAACTTCGTCGATATTAACTCCATTAAGGTTTTTGTCATTGGAAACCCTGTGCCGACTTTGCTCGCAGATGCGTATCATTCTGTACACTTAGGAAATTTGTACAGTGGAGGGGAGATCACATGCTGTGTACCTCTGCTTTATAAATGGTTTATCTCTCACTTGCCCAAGTCTGCTGCTTTTTGGGATTGCAAGAGTGTCTTACGTTGGTCGCAGAAGATCATGTCTCTCACCAACTCTGATATAGATTGGTGTAATGGGATTTTTGAGGGAATCAGGATCATTGACCGTTGTGGAAACTTCCCCAACGTACCCCTCATAGGATCTAAAGGAGGAATCAACTTTCACCCGGTATTGGTTCGTCGTCAATTTGGATACCCGATGAGGTTTGTTCCGCGCAACGCTCATCTGGAAGGTCTTTTCTTCAAGGAAGGAGAAAGTGACAGAGCACTAAAGATGGAAATAGTGCACGCTTGGAAACACGTTCATAAGAAAGGACGAGAGTCTCTAGGAAAATCGGACTGTGTCTCGGTGGAGCCTTATCTCCATTGGGTACAAACTAGACCTCTCAAGCTAAAAATGCCTTATCCTCGTTACGGAATTCTTCCGCCGAGGGAATCTGTCATGTACTTCATGACGGAAACTGAAAAGCTTCAGGTTACTCTCAACAAAGTTCAAAAGGAGATAAGGTCTTGGAAGAACAAGTACCACACCCTCGACGTAGAGTGCATCAGAATACAGTAATTACTGAAAGAGAAAGATGCTCTGTTTGAAATTTTGGAGCAACATGCTGTAGAGAATCAAGATGACCAAAGGAATTTGCTCGCTCCTTTCACCTGACAAAGGAATGACAACCCGACAACGGCCCAAGAGCCCCGGTCAAAGAAAAGGAAAGTACCAGAGTCAGCACCCGATTTCTCTTCAGAGAGGACTCGGGACCCATTAGCTTAGGTTTCTATTCCTGCACCTTGTAATCTACTGTATTTCCATTTCAGTAATCCTTTGAATTCAATAAAAAGGGGTTTCCCCACTGTTTGATATTTGCAATCTAATTGTCGAAGTTTATTTTGATTAAACAAAAAAAAAATTAATATAATCATTGCATTCATCATTCTCACATCGCATATTCTCCTTACCTACGAATCTCACGTTTGTGTCTCGGTTCTAGAGTCAAACTGTCTCATTCGTATAATAGTCGGGCCAATCGTCAGAAAAAGATGGATGATCTTGAGGAAGAAAACAGAGAATTGAAAGAAGAGATCGACGCTCTGAGAGAGGATATGAGAAAGCTTCGTAACGACATGCAAGCCATGGCAGAAGCTCAGCTACAAAGAACTGTGATCTCAGAGATCACCTCAACGCCCATTGTGGAGAAGTATGATCCTAGGTATGAGATACCGAAAGATCACCCTTGGGGCATGCCTGTCAACTATATCCCGGGAGGATATGTTCCGCCGATCACTGAGGATCAAGGAATCACAACAGAAGCCGCTGGGCCTGAAGGTTACAAACTTCAGGAAAGCGAAGATGCCAAGGGCATACCGAAGACTCCTGAAGGTTACAAACTTTGGGAAACGCCAAGATTCACTGCCGTAGTCACGGTCCCACCCCCTGTGGTGCACACTGTCCCGGAAGGACAGATTCCACCAATACCTGCTGATAAAAAGGAAACTATGTCTGACCGAATGGATGAATTCCAGGAGCAGTTCCTGGAAATGCAGAAGGAGCTGCAAGCCATTCGCGGTCAGGATTTATTTGGAAAGGACGCCGCAGACCTCTTCTTGGTCCCCAATGTGAAAGTCCCGCACAAATTCCAAGTGCCTGACTTTGAAAAGTACAAGGGTAACTCTTGCCCTCAAAGCCATCTGGTGATGTACGCTCGGCGGATGTCAGCTCAGACAGAGAATCAGGACCTACTGATTCACTACTTCCAGGATAGTTTAACCGGTGCCGCATTAAAATGGTACATGGGTTTAAACCGTGCCACGATCAGCACTTTCAGAGATCTTGGCACTGCCTTCGTCCAATAATACAAATACAATTTGGACATGGCACCCGACAGAGATCAACTCAGATCAATGTCGCAAAAGGACAAGGAAACCTTTAAGGAGTATGCTTAAAGGTGGCGTGAAATTGCCGCTCAAATTTGTCCACCTCTTGAGGAAAAAGAGATGACAAAGATCTTCTTAAAGACTTTAAGCTCATTTTACTATGACCGAATGGTTGCCAGTGCACCCAGTGATTTCACCGAGATGGTGGGCATGGGCGTACGTCTTGAGGAAGCCGTCCGAGAAGGACGTTTGGTAAAAGACACTAGATCGACGAGCAGTACTAAAAAATACGGTAGTGCTCTCCCTAAGAAAAAAGAGCAAGATATTGGGAATATCTCTCTCGGAAAGCAAAGGCAACGTTATCAGCCGGTAGCAGTTGTGACTCCTGCTATCAGCCCTGCGCCTATTCCTACGTATCAACCTCAGGTTGCGCAGAGCCAACCTGACCAGTAAAGGACACAACAGCCTCTTTAGCAGGCTCGTCCTCCATATAACAACAACCGTACAACACGGCCACCAGGATTTGATCCTATACCCATGACGTACGCAGAACTGTTTCCGTTACTACTGGCTAAGGGGCACATCCAGACTAAGTCTCCTCTTACAGTACCGGAAAATCTGCCTTTTTGGTTTAAGGTGGATCAGACATGCCCATATCATCAAGGAGGGTCAGGGCATAACATAGAGAACTGTCTTAATTTCAAATCTGACGTGCAAAAGCTTGTTAGGAGCGGGCTCTTATCTTTCAAGGATACGAATCCCAATGTTCTTACAAACCCGCTGCCTCAACATGAGAAAGCTGCAGTTAACCTGATTGAGAAAGAGACTAACAATGTCTATCAAATTCACGATGTACTCTTGTTAAAGACCAATCTGGTTAAGATGCATTGTAGACAGAGTGGATATGGCCATGTGCCACCTTATAATTATCACTAGTGTGATATCTACTCTAAAGACAACCAAGGATGTTCGGTAGTGCAATCAGCTCTACAGGAACAGATGGATCTAGGATGGATCCAAGAACACCGAGTTCGTGGAGTTAACATGGTCTACACGAATTCTAACGCCATTCAAAACCACGACATCCGTGCGATGAATGTTAACTTGGTGGCAATGCACTCAAGGCAAAGCCAGTATCATAATCTGCCGCGGCACGATTACAGTTCCTGTCTGACTTGCTCGGTAAACAAACAGGGATGCTCTTTCATACAAGAGGCCCTCCAGCGTCAGATGGATCTTGGATGGATCCAAGACTACCATGATAGGAATCCCTATCAGATCAACATGATTCAAATCTTTGATATTCGTCTGATGAATACCAGCCTGGTAGAGTTACATCCTGAGCAGGTCCGGCTCGGATTCTTAATATCACATGATTACCAAAGCTGTAAAGCGGGTTGCGAAAATGATCAGGGTTGTACCCTTGTCCAGGAGGCACTTCAGCACTTGTTAAATCACTGGTGGATGCCAATCTATATGGATGAAGATACCCAGCAAGTTAGTATCACTAACGGAAATCCTACTAGATATCAAAGTCAGGATGTCCGGTCGGTGGAAACAGACCTCGTAAGGTTGCACTGCATTCAAAGTGGACATGGTCGGGTGCCACTACACAACTATGAGCGGTGTGGAGTTTGTTCAGTGAACAATCAAGGATGCTACCTCGTACGAGCAGCCCTTCAAAGTCAGTTGGACCGCAAAGAGATTCAACCATGCTCAAGTTCTGGATCAGTCAATTTTCTCGCTGATCAAATCGAGGATGTTGTCGTAATCTCTAATCATCAGAGGGCTGGGGATATTTGTGCCATCATTCCACTACTTGACGAATCGAGAGTTCCCAACCGGGAACGGAACGAGATTACTTACGATGGTGAGAAAAATCAGAAGGTTCCCATAGTCATCTATCTGCCGGGACCATTACCGTATGAATCAACTAAGGTTATCCCTTACAAATACGATGCAACAACCATTGAAAATGGAAAGGAAATTCCATTACCCTCCGTCGTGAATATTGCAGACATCAGTCGTGTAACACGGAGTGGTAGAATCTTCAACCGAGGGGTTGGGGAACCTAACAAGGAAAAGGAACTTCAGACGGAAACTCCTGATCCACCAGTCGGTCAATCCAGTAATCCCGACCTTTCGAAAAATGATGATGAGATGCTCAAGCTCATCCAAAGGAGTGAATACAACATTGTTGATCAACTTTTACAGACTCCTTCAAAGATCTCAGTATTATCACTGTTACTCAGTTCATAAGTTCATAGGGAGGCTCTACAGAAAGTCTTAGAGCAAGCCTTTGTGGAACAGGATGTAACCATCAGACAGTTCGATAGCATTGTCTCTAACATCACTTCCTGCAACAATTTGGGATTTAGTGATGAGGAATTACCTGAAGAGGGTCGCCGTCATAACATGGCGCTCAATATCACAGTTAACTGCCAGGGCGATGCATTGGCCAGCGTACTGGTAGACACAGGGTCAGCCCTGAATGTTATGCCGAAGTCCACTTTGATGCAATTATCATTCAAAGGCCCTCCGATGAGAATCAGCGAGGTCGTCATCAAAGCATTTGACGGATCCAGAAAAGCGGTTATCGGTGAAGTTGATCTTCCCATAACTATCGGTCCCCACACTTTCCAAGTCACTTTCCAGGTCATGGACATCCGGGCAACATACAGTTGCTTATTAGGAAGACCTTGGATACATCAGGCTGGAGCGGTTACTTCAACCCTCCACCAAAAGCTAAAGTTCGTTCAGAACGATCAACTTGTCACAGTCTGTGGAGAACAGGCCTTGCTCGTAAGCACCTTGTCATCATCTACTTGTGTAGAACCTGAGGAGATTATTGGAACGCAGTTCCAAGCATTGTCGGTAAGCAAGGACAATCAGTTCAAAAGAGGAACCTCGATTTCCTCATACAACGATGCTATCAAAGCGGTCGAGAGTACCGATACAACCGGATGGGGACAGCTTGTCATTCCTATTGACAATAAAACAAAGAAGGGTCTTGGTTTTTCTGCAACCTGTACCCAGACAGCTGCTAACGATGAAAGTCTTCATACCCTTCAAAACTTTTTCCACAATGGAGGTTTCCTTCACCCAGTGTCTCAAGCAGTACATGCTATCAATGAGGAAGGTCCCTCTGACATAGATGAGGAATGGAAATCCTACCTTAACAAGGACGGTTATATGTCTCAGGAAGAGGTGCCTATGCCTTTTTGCTTTCCTATAGAAAGTCCGAGATTTATACCACGGTCAGACGTTCAAATGATCTATGGAGATTGTGATCCGGAAGAATGCCGTGCTCCGCCAAATTCATTAGAGGAGGACACTCCGATGAAAGACAATTTTGACCACAATTACTATGGCCCAATGGATGGTCTGCCAATGTGGCAACCTTACCCAGGAAACTTGGGGCAAGAGAGTCAGCCGCGTAATGAAACTCAGCTGACCGTCATTGAACAGAATACCTGTGTCCCCACCATGTCATGGGATCAACACTCAGGTCATTCAGAAACTACTCAACATGAAGATGAATTTGCAGCGTTTGCAGGACTTGAATTCATCAACTATGCTTTTCCCGAGGTCAACGTCATCGAGAGGGATGACTCCTCTAGTTCCAAAGAAGTTTGGGACACCTTGGGACAACCAAGTGGAAAGTACGACTTTATGGTCAAGTACACCGCTCCCGAAAGCTCTCGTATTAGGCTCGAAGACATCCAGCCAACTGGATGGGGAGGTACAGCTGAGAGCACAAATGCTATGCAAAATGCAACAGAGGAATTCTCCTACGACAATTCTGCCTGGGAGACAGATTCCAATGATCCTACTCCACCAAAAATCAGCGTCATTTCTGAAGACAAATCAAGGAAGGTGCCAGACTTTGTGATTCACCGAGGAGTTCGCCGCCAATGGGTTGCCGTCGAGGTTCCGAAGATCGTTCATCAGTCAAAGTAATTGCCATCTTTAACCTTTCACCCTGCCCAGGTGAAATGGATGTTTTGATAGGGCCCGCTTTCTGTAAATTTTCCCTCTTCGCTTCGCCCAAAGCGACAGAGTTTTGTTTTATAGGGCTGTAGTTTCAAGATTCGACTTGTTCATTAATAAAATAACGTCGTTCTGTAATTTCCGCATTAATTGCTGTTTTCTCTTTTTGCTTTTTCAGAAAATGGTAATCCTAAAAAACAATTCAAAAATAAAAACAAGCAGTAAAATAAAACACTGCACACACTTGCATTTTCTCTATCTCTTCTAAACACGAATCATCACGTCATGCAGATTGCTTGTTTTACACCCCGTTGAAACATACGATCCAATGCCTTCTCCCAACTTTGAGTTCCCGGTATTCGAGGCTGAAGAAGAAAATGACAACGAAATTCCAAAAGAGATCTCCCGACTACTCAGACAAGAGGAAAGGTCCATTGAACCTCACAAAGAACCGTTGGAAACGGTAAACTTGGGTTCAGAGCGAGAGAGAAAAGAAATCAGGATTGGGGCACTGCTCAATCAAACTGTCAAAGAAAGTTTGATAAAGCTTCTCAAAGGATTCCCCAATGTATTCGCTTGGTCCTATCAGGATATGCCAGGGTTGGATACCAACATCGTGGAACATCACTTACCATTAAGATCGGAATGTCCGCCAGTAAAGCAAAGGTTGAGACGCACTCACCCGGACATGGCCATCAAAATCAAAGAGGAGGTACATAAATAGATTGACGCGGGTTTCCTCGCTACATCTGAATATCCTCAATGGTTAGCCAACATCCTACCCGTTCCCAAAAAGGACGGAAAGGTCAGAATGTGTGTAGATTACAGAGACCTGAACAAGGCTAGTCCAAAGGACGACTTTCCTTTACCACACATTGACATACTGGTAGACAGTACAACAAAGTTCAACGTCTTCTCCTTCATGGATGGATTCTCGGGCTATAATCAAATCAAAATGGCGCCAAAAGACATGGAGAAAACTTCGTTCATTACCCCATGGGGTACCTTTTGTTATAAGGTAATGCCGTTCGGTTTGAAGAACGTCGGGGAAACCTATCAAAGGGCCATGACTACTCTGTTTCATGACATGATACATAAAGAAATCGAGGTATATATCGATGATATGATTGCCAAATCAAAAACAGAGAGTGAGCACGTTGAACATCTGTCAAAATTGTTCGAACGTCTAAGAAAATTCAAGCTCCGCTTGAATCCTAACAAGTGCACCTTCGGTGTCCGTTCAGGGAAACTACTAGGGTTCATCGTCAGCCAAAAAGGAATTGAAGTTGATCCTGACAAGGTCAAGGCCATTCAAGAAATACCTTCTCCGAAAACTGAAAAACAAGTCAGAGGATTCCTGGGACGTTTGAACTACATCTCCAGATTCATATTGCTTATGACCGCCACTTGTGCGCCAATTTTCAAATTACTCAAGAAGAATCAGGATTGCGTTTGGACAGAGGACTGCCAAACCGACTTCGACAGTATTAAGGAATATCTGTTGAATCCTCCGATTCTATCACCTCCAGTGGAAGGAAGACCACTGATCATTTACCTCACAGTTCTAGAGGACTCAATGGGGTGTGTACTTGGCCAACAAGACGAAACCAAAAGGAAAAAGTCTGCCATTTACTATCTAAGCAAGAAATTCACCGACTGCGAAACTCGGTACACGATGCTCGAGAAAACTTGCTGTGCTTTGGCTTGGGCAGCCAAACGTCTTCACCAGTACATAATTCGTCATACTACTTGGTTGGTCTCCGAAATGGATCCAATCAAGTACGTATTTGAAAAACCTGCTCTCACGGGAAGGATTGCCCGTTGGCAGATGTTGCTATCAGAATACGACATCGAGTACCACACTCAGAAAGCCGTTAAGGGAAGTATTTTAGCAGATCATTTGGCTCATCAACCGATTGACGATCAAGAATCAATCGGGTTTGACTTCCCAGACGAAGATGTCATGTATCTAAAAATGAAAGATTGCGATGAATCGTTACCCAGTGAAGGGCCAGAACCAGGTTCCCAATGGGGACTTATCTTTGACGGAGCAGTTAATCATTATGGAAACGGAATTGGGGCAATAATTGTTACCCCTCAGGGTACCCACATTCCTTTCACCGCCAGACTTACGTTTAAGTGTACAAATAACGAGGCCGAATATGAAGCATGTATCATGGGTCTCAAAGAAGCAATTGATTTAAGGATCAAAAACTTGGACGTATACGGCGACTCAGCCTTGGTTATCAATCAGATAAAAGGAGATTGGAACATATACCAATCAAGATTGATTCCTTACAAAGACTACGCAAGAAGGTCGTTACCTTTCTTCGACAGAGTTGAGTTTCATCACATCCCTCGTGAAGAGAATCACATGGCTGATGCATTAGCCACTCTCTCTTCCATGATTAGTGTAGGTCGATGGAATGACATACCTAAGATCGACATAATGAGCCTTGAAAGGCCCGCTTACATCTTCACGATTGAAGCAGTCATAGACGACAGACCTTGGTATCACAATATCAAATGCTTCCTTCAGAAACAAGAGTACTCATCTGGGGCACTCAGAAAAGACAGGAAAACCCTCAGAAGATTGGCTGGAAACTTCTTCCTGAGCGGTGACACTCTCTATAAGAGAAATTTTGACATGGTCTTGCTCCGATGCATGGACAGACCAGAAGCAAACATGCTTATGTAAGAAATTCATGAAGGATCCTTTGGCACTCATGCCAACGGACACACAATGGCGAGAAAAATTCTAAGAGCAGGGTACTATTGGTTGACCATGGAATCCGACTGCTACAAGTACATGAGGAGGTGTCACAAGTGTCAGATATACTCCGACAAAATTCATGTACCGCCATCACATCTCAAAGTTATTTCTTCCCCGTGGCCTTTTTCCATATGGGGAATCGACATGATTGGCTTGATCGAACCTAAGGCTTCAAACGGACATCGGTTCATCCTGGTAGCCATTGACTACTTCACTAAGTGGGTCGAAGCAACGTCATTCGTTAATGTAACCCGACAAGTGGTGGTCCGATTTATCAAAAACAATATCATCTGCCGTTATGGTGTTCCGAGCCAGATCATTACTGATAATGGATCTAACTTGAACAACAAGATGATGAGAGAGTTGTGTGCAGAGTTCAAAATTGAACACCATAATTCATCTCCCTTCCGGCCCAAGATGAACGGAGCGGTAGAAGCGGCCAATAAGAACATCAAGAAGATCGTTCAAAAGATGGTTGTAACCTATAAAGATTGGCACGAGATGCTATCCTTTGCTCTTCACGGTTATCGTACATCTGTCCGCACTTCAACAGGGGCAACCCCTTTCTCTCTAGTGTATGGCATGGAAGCAGTGCTCCCCATAGAAGTAGAGATCCCGTCAATCCGAGTATTGATGGAAGCTAAGCTCACCGAAGCTGAATGGTGTCAAAGCCGACACGACGAACTGAATATGGTCGAAGAAAAGAGAATCACGACACTATGCCATGGTCAGCTGTATCAACAGAGAATGAAGAGGGCGTTTGACAAAAAGGTCTGACCTCGTGTTTTCAGAAAAGGAGACCTCATGCTCAAGAAGATACAATCATTTCTCATTGACTTTCGGGGCAAGTGGACTCCGAATTATGATGGCCCCTATGTGGTCACGAAAGCTTTTTCAGGCGGCGCCTTGAGACTTGCAACCATGGACGGAGAGGAATTTGCCTACCCCACGAATGTTGATGTAGTCAAGAAATACTTCGCCTAAACTAAAAAAAAAAAAAAAAACGTCTCGGCGGATTGAAAACCAGAAAGGGCGGTCCAGGCAAAAGTTAAAGACATGGAAAAAATCATCCCGGTGGATTGGAAACATCAAAGTACAATCCAGGCAAAAATTAGGGATAATGGCAAGTAACTATGTTCAACAAAGGCAAATCCCTCAGCAGCAGCAGTTATACCATCCATCGGAAGAAAACTCCAGTCAAGGTCATCTTCGACAGAAGCTCAGAATGCCCCGAATTCAAAGTTGGTAGAAGGATAGTGGTCGTTATGTTTCAACGTAGCCCTTTTCCCTGTAAATTACCATTTTCAAACTTTGTAAATACTCTTTGGAATCACGCGTTTGGCTGATCTCCATCTTATCAATAAAATTTGAGCCCTTGTGCTTTTGTTTGTAATTCTTATTTGTTTAGCTTTACAGAATGACGTTTTTAACTATGATTAACGATTCTTGAAATAAAACAAAAATGAATTTACTTGTTAAAATTTTTCTGCTTTTAAAATAAAGAAGACAATTTCTTTTGACTATTGAACATCGAAAGAACGTTGGTCGCTTCTCCGGAAGTAATCGAGCTTCAAAGTGCAGAATCAAAGTACTCCTTCTAAGCAGTGCGCCTGAATAAAGGATCAGTTATGCCAGATACGGATACTCCGTCTGACACGCCTCGACCGAGTTCTTACCTCCTAAGCTCGATCAACGGTAGCTCCCAACAGGGACTGTCTCTCCTAAGCAAGGTGGAATTGCTATCTTGAACCAGTGATATTTCTATACGCCCCGCGATGGCCGAGTATCCAGTCGTGTTCACCCATCAGTTTGTATATTGCGTCAGTTTTGTCAGCGTATACATACATGCATCATGCATTATTTGATTTGCATTCACATTTCATATTGCATCACTATCACTCTAGTCGGTCTTGTCCCCTAGTGATAACAGTCCTCTCAATCAAGTTGTCAGTTCTTGCCTCGTCAGGAAACGCTGCGTTTGAACAACCTCGCCTCCAGTTTATTTCTGAGAGGAAGTTGTCCTTTGACCACTTTGATAACTTGAACCTCTGAAAGACCAGAGAACCTTCAACCGATGTCACTCTTCTCCATTGAAGATGATATCCTTGCTTTCCCGGATTAAGGAAAATCCATAGAGAAAGCCTCATAATCAGATATTCGGCAGCATGCCAGTTTCGCTCCAAAAGAACCGCTGATGAAAAGGTCATCGGCACCTCAAAATTGGAGCCCATCATATGACATTTCTCTGGGAAGATCCTGAGAAAAGTATGATGTAAGACCCCAAGCGGAAGAAGTCTCTCAAGAGACTCATTTTCCCCAAACAGAGTCGACAAATGGCGTCTCCAACAGAGAAGTTTGTGTACCTCTACAATTCAGACGACTGGGTTCTCCAGCAAGTCTGACATCAAAGCTTTTTCCATCAAATGGCATCTCTCCAGGAAAATTCGGCGAGAAGTTTGAGGGAAATCCGCTACAAATAGCGTTCCTTGTCAGTAAAGTTTATTGACAAAAGAAACTGAGACCAATTCCTTGGTAGGAAACCAGGATCGAGGGGAAGTTTAAATCAGAAACTAAGACCAGTTCCTCGGTAGGAAACCAGGATCGAGGGGAAGTTTGTTTCAGCAACTGAGACCAGTACCTTGGTAGGAAACCAAGAACGAGGGGAAGTTTACAAAAGAAAACTAAGACCAGTTCCTTGGCTGAAGACCAGGATCGAGGGGAAGTTTGCCTTTTCTAAGCATCATTGCTTATCAAAAGAAGATGAATGCGCAAGCTGCCATTCATAGCCATCAAAATTTTGGGTATTCCGATATTTAATCCTCTTGCACCCCGAATGCCCGAATACCTTCGTCATTCACACATTCGGATCCAAGAAGATTAAATAGGGGCATCTGTCATACCCCAAATTTTGACCACTAAGATTTCCCATCATTGTGAAAATCATCATCATAATATGGAAGAACCATCATACTTCATCAGTCTCCCCAAAGATGGGTGAGCATTCACTACAATCAAAACTAGGGTTTCAAGCCCTCTCTGAGTGCTTAGACAAAGGATCAGTCAAGGAATGACGTGATCTTCAACTTGTCTAACCTCTCAAGCATCCACAAAGGATCAAAAGGACTCCCACTCCAAGGATTAAGCACAAGGATGCTCCCTTCTAGGTGGATCAGGCCTCAGGATCGCCAGTGTCACCAAATTAGGGTTTGGTCGACCAGGGCCTCCAGATGGAAATTTTTCATCTGGGCATGAACCAATGATCCAAAACACAACCTAATGTACTCCATGGAACCTCATGGACCCATTCATCAAGTCAATTTTGCATCAGGGGTTGCACTCATCAAAAATCAGGAATTAGGGTTTCTTGACCTAATTCACCCCTAAGTTGACTTTTGGGACAAATCATGAACCAAGACCTCAAGAGAGGGTTTAAGGGTCTCTAATGAACTATATTGATCCATTTGGAACAATGGATTAATCTAAGAATCTTGAGCAATAAGTCTCAATTTCATCTGCACAACAATTAGGGTTTTAAGGAAAAAGTCAACTGTAACTTTGACTTTTGACCAGGACATGCTCCCAAGCCCTAAGACATGATTCAATATGCCCTATGACACTCATGGAACATGTCCATCAAGTTTGATTTAGGTCAAGGACATGATTTCCTGAAGAATTGCACAGTTTGGAATTCATCTGATAAAAAGTCAACTGTGCACAAAAGTCAACTTTGACTTTTTGAGATTTTTCACCAAAATGGTTTTTTAACCCTAAAATGATGTTAATGTATGATTTGAATCATCATTCATCAAGAAAAATCAAGAAAAGTTGGATAACTTGTAAAAGGGGTAACCATAAAAACTTAGAAAATTTTCTAAGTTAAAAATAAAGTGACAAGGGCACCAACTTTGAAGGATCATAACTCCTAAACCACAAAGCCATTTTTTTTCATCCAAAGATGGATTTGTAGCCCTCATTACCCTCTACAAAAACTTCAACTAGACCTAAGTCCAATTCATTAAGGATTTGGAGTTATGGAATGATCAAAATGACTGAAAAGTGAAAATGTCACTTTTTCCAACACTTAGTGAAATTTTCACTAAGTCAGAATCTGCCTTCACTTTTTGCCAAATGTAGGGGGATTTTTCACTTGGATTCAAAAGAGATCAAAACCAAACATGTTCAAACAGTTGTTGTATCATGTAAGGGCTTTCCAAAATGGTCAAGAACATTACCAAATTCAACTTACACCATGAGATATGACATTGGCAAGTTGCCTTGCTGAAATCTGTCAAGGGTAAGGCAGAATTTGAAATTTTGCTCGATTTGCCAAAATCAGCCAAATTCAAATGCTCCTATCCACTTGGACACATCTGAGGATTGAATCTAAAGGGGACAATCACCGAGCCAAGCCTCCAAAGTCCATGGAACAAGAAATAGCATGTTGAACCTAGAATGGCCAAAATAGGGACAAGACTCCAAATTTGGATTGAAGCATTCAATGGAAGCATCAAGGTGGCATGGACTAAGCCATTCTCATCTGAAATCAGTCAAGACTTATCCAAGACCAAGGGAACCAAAGCTCTGTGCCCTAGCTTCTAGTCAATGGCTAGAGGAGACTTGGATTTTCATTTGCCAACATTGGCCAAACCTACTTACCAGTTGCCATTCACTATTCCTTGCAAAACAAACTTGCTCTACTATAAATAGAGCTCAATTATGATCAGTTTGAGTACACCAAAGCCATCTAACAGATGCTTTCTTCAAAATCTCTTTCTCTTGGCAAAAATGCCTTTCTTAGCAAGGTAGCTATTGGGTTTTGAGTTTGAGAGCTTTTCCAATCAAACCAATCTCTCACACACCTCATATACATCACATATGAGCTGATCAAACACTTAAACAACAACTGGAACATTGATTTCTCAGAATCACCAGTCAATTGCTCAAGGTTTTAACCAAAGTGCAGTTGAGATGCCATGAAGTGATCCAGCCAATTTCCATCAATTCCAAGCATTCAAACACACTCCATAGCACCTAGGGAAGCTGTTCAGATCATCACAACACAACTGTAACACCTCCTACACAAATCACGATCACCAGCTGCAAGGGGTAAGCATGAGCTCTTCTAACTCTATGATCCATGCAATTTTTGCTGCACAATAATTTGGCCATATGTTCATAATCATGCATGGAATGTTTTCCCTCAATTAAGTGCTTTGTTTGAATCGTGTATCAAAAATCCTAGCCTTCATGCAGAAATTAGGGTTCTTGAGGTTTCTTCGTGATTTCATGTTTTATGTTTAATTTAAATGAAATTAAGTGTTATAGACATGATCGTGAGGTTGAAACGAGTTGATTGGTATGTGGATTGCATGATATGGTTAAGTATTCAGTGAGATTGGATGGAAAACGCAAATCTGGGAAACTCAGAACACGCGCGTGGTCTTGGTTTGTTCTTGGCGCCATTTTCAGAAATTTGAATATTTGAATTTTGTGATTTTTCTTTAATTGATTCAAAAATTAATTTCTCTCTGAGTTTTAATGATTTTGAGTTGATTATTTTTTTAATAATTCACAAAGATGTTAAAATATTTTATTTTCCCAAAAAATCCCAAAAATATTATTTATTTCATATAATTGATATTTTTGCAAAGAATTAATATTTTAATTGTTTTTGACATTTTAAATATTTTTTCCACATTGATTTTGCAACTTTTAATGCTTTCTAATTATTTTGTAGGTCAATACTTAATTTTTGAAGCATTAATCCAAGATCACAATTTGTTTTCCATATGTTAAACAATTTTGATCATTTTAATTGAATTTTTATTCAATTAAATACATTTTTGAAAACAAATTAGGGTTTTTGGATTAATTCAACCCTCATAAATCATTTTCAAAACACTTTTGGGCCTCTAATAGAGTGTAAGACCTAATCCTTTTTTTGACCAAACCATTTTTGGGCCTCAGTGTATTGTATAAGTCTCGATACCGTAAAAAACAAACGACGCGATCGTCGCCAGTTTTAAAATAACCTTGGGCCTCTCCTCGAGCTATAAGACCCATTCAAAACTTTTGGGCCTCTAATAGAGTGTAAGACCCAATCCCCTTTTAACCAAAACATTTTGGGCCTCACTTATTGTGTAAGTCCCTCTGCGTTAAAAGAAAACCTCGGCGCGATCGCCATTTTAAACGGAAAAATCATCTGGGCCTCCCCTCTTGATGTAAGCCCCATTTATTTTCTTTAAACTCTTTGGGCCTCTATTAGAGTGTAAGACCCAACCCCTTGTGTACATAAAACTTTTTGGGCCTCATTCGTTGTATAAGTCCCTCTGTACATTTTCAAATAAACGACGCGATCGTCGCCAGTTTAAAATTAATCAACTGGGCCTACCCTCGAGTAGTAAGACCCATTTCCTTTCTTAAAAACTCTTTGGGCCTCTTGAGAGAGTGTAAGACCCATCCCTTTGTACATAAAACCTTTTTGGGCCACAGTCACTTGTATAAGTCCCTCTGTACAAATTCAACAGTGCGCTCACTGATAAAACCCTGGGCCTCTCCTTGAGCTGTAAGCCCCAAATATTTCTTTTTCAAAGCACTTTCTCCTTTGATTTTGAGTATACTGTTGTTTTCAATCTTTCTTTGTTGAACAACTAACCAAACAGCATGGAAGCTCTACAACCGAGTAAGTGTTTACCCGCTTTCATTTACCGCTTTCATATGTATATAACTGTATTGTGGGGCTGTTTCACTGTAAGTCTCCTTTCATAAACTCATATATATATATAACTGTATTGTGGGGCTGTTTCACTGTAAGTCTCCTTTCATAAACTCATATATATATAACTGTATTGTGGGGCTGTTTCCCTCTAAGTCTCCTTTCATAAACTCATATCAACTGTGTAATAATAGTATAGATATTTAGAGTTTCCCCGGCAACAACGTCTAGAACTAGGTGACGCCATTTCATTTATTCATAGAAATAGACACCTAGATCCCCAAATAGGATCACCAGATACAGTCTTCTCTTCGGTTGTCCTCATTAGGAATTGTCAAGAAACTCTACTCCTAAAGATGAATGTATTCTCCGTGAATGGCATCTTTGAGTTTCTTCCAAATTCTCGAACTTTCCTGACTTGATCTAT
The DNA here is from genome assembly GCA_022829125.1 of Lathyrus tuberosus. Lineage (NCBI taxonomy): Eukaryota > Viridiplantae > Streptophyta > Magnoliopsida > Fabales > Fabaceae > Lathyrus > Lathyrus tuberosus. Next base: position 1,904,690 of record JALAZF010000552.1, on the reverse strand, counting down.
TCCTTGTGAATAGCTTGCCTTGAATTTCTCGGGGTTTGGGGACCCACGGGCTTCTTAAAAGCATCGGCCTCCTCTTGGGCATTGTACAAGGACCCACAGGCTTCCTAAAAGCAACCTAGCCTCCTCTTGGGCTTAGTACAAGGACCCGTCGGCTTCTTAGAAGTATTCACAGCCTCCTCTTAGGCTTCGTATAATGATCTCTTCCTCCGGGAATGATAGTCTTCTCTTGGGCTTAGTACAAGGACCCGCCGGCTTCTTAAAAGTTTCCAGCCTCCTCTTGGGCTTCGTACAAATTGTCCCGACGACCTCCTAGAGGTATAGGAACAGAACTTAGTCATCTTCATAGAAAAGTCCTTTCATAGAGTCTACTACTGTTTCTCAAAGCATAGTACAAAAGATGAAACTCTAGACTTGGACAGTCTAATCTCCTTGAGTCTCAAAGACATTCTCAAGTGCCCCCTTCGTTAAATAGGAAGGAAACCCGCAGACTCGGATAGTCTCAATACCCTTCGGATTTCCCACTTCCTTAAAGAACAGGAATAACTCGGATCCTTGAAACAAATCCTTGAGTACAGTGTTGCTCATATAAGAACTGATTTTCTCTTTCAAAATCCGCATACTGGACTTGTCACTCAACTGAAACAGTCACCATAGCCTCCTCTTGGGCTTTGTACAATGATTCTCCCCAGTGGAGTCAAACAACGTTTAGCCTCTCTCTCGGGCTTTGTACGAGACACATAAGAGACTCCCTCGTTGAGTTAATCACCCTTTTCGCCTCCATCTCGGGCTTTATACGAGATACAAAAAGGTTCTTATTGAGCCAAACAAACCTTCAGCCTCCATCTCAGGCTTTATACGAGATACGAAAAGATTCCCTCGTCGAGTCAAAACCTTTTCGCCTCCATCTCGGGCATCGTACGAGATACATAGACTCTCTTGTTGAGTCAAACTTTTCGCCTCCATCTCGGGCTTCGTACGAGATACAGAGACTCTCTTGTTGAGTCGAACTTTCAGCCTCCATCTCGGGCTTCGTACAAGATACAGAAACACTCTCTTGTTGAGTATAAAAGATTCTCCTGTTGAGTCAACCCTTTTAGCCTCTCTCTCGGGCTTCGTACGAGACACATAAAAACTCCCTCTTGTTGGGCCAATAGCCTCCTCTTAGGCTTTGTATAAGAAAACCACTGGTTGATCCAATCAACCTTTTAGCATCAAAGTGTGCCTCGTTCACAGTACACAAACATCAACCACTCATTCCCCTTCATCTAATCGCTGTAAGCGGCAAGCCTCTGGATCATCTACATCCATGCCACTGTCCCTCTTTTAGCATGAGAAATTCCTAAGGAAAGATAGCATTGCTCTACACTGAGTTAAAGTCTTCTCCTTTAGGTTAAAATCCCCTATAAAGGAAATTATGGCATTACTAGGATTCGCATATCCCGGTTAAAGTAATTCTCCTTTATAACCAGTCACCCAATAGTTGTGACAGATAAACCCTTCTTTAGAGATGACAAATTCTCTCTAAAGTCGAGGTCCTTCAGCTTCACGTCTTGGGCTTTGAACAAGACACAAATAGACTTTCAGCTTCACATCTTGGGCTTTGAACAAGATATAAACCACCTTTCGCTTCACGTCTTAGGCTTTGAACAAGACACCAAAAACACCCATTTCCTCCCATAGACTAGGAGGAACTACGAACGCTCTGATTTCCCTGTTTCGGTAAACGGGAATACGTAGGCATAAGATTAAAAGAAAAATCTTAGCGAGCGCACTAAACAAAAAACCCAAATCCCATATCTCCATCAATCAAAAGCAGTAATTCAAAAAGCATCAGTCCTAACATCCTAATCCTTGTTCCCCGCCAGAAACCTTCTGTCCAAATGAAAAGAAAGAAATCCGTATTGGCGAAAATACAAATAACCAGTACAAAGGCCCCCCACATTGATCGCATCCGTAACCTAACAGACCGCTGTTTAAACTCAGTATGCAAGCAGGGTTAATTGGAGACATCTATTTCCCTTCCTTATTCAGCTCACAATAGGATAAAAAATGAATCGACCTGTAGTTTAAGCTCAAACCGCAGAGAGCGACCAGCGCTTAAGTATCGCGTCCAAAATCGCTCGCTGCAAGAAGGAAGAAAAAACAAGTGGGCCTAAGCCCGGTTCAAACAGAAATTAAACCTAAATAACCCTACACCACCACTTCTCACACTCATATGTGACATTTCCTCTCTATGGCTGCCGTTCATCATCACCTCCACACTTCTTTCTTTTTCTCCTTTTCGCCTCCATGAAAAGCGACGCCACACCTCGCCGTCTCCTTCTTCCAAGCTTCGCCGCCACACTCCTCATTTAGCCTCCCTCGCCTCACTTCAACGTTTTCCATCGTAACCTCCGTCACTCTCAATGCTCTCAGAATCTCCCCGTCTCCATCGATGCCTTCGCTTCCTTCACTAACAACTCTCACAAAAACTCAACGCCGCAAAAAACGCTCAACAACAGTAAAGCACGATAAACGGGATATCACAAATCAAAGAACGACCACCACCAAAAAATAAATTCAACCACGATTCAGAATTAAAGCCATAGTATTCACATTGTGATGCATAGCAGTAAAGAGATTCACGTACCTATCGGAGTCGCTCCGATGGCGCTTCGACTATGATGATTGAAAAAAGAGACCTCAGCTTGATGCGATACTCCGACGAAAATAACGGTAACGAAGCTTCAGGTTTGGTTCACTTCTTGTCTTTCTCTTCACTGCGATTTGGAATTCCCTCTCCTCTACTCCTTGCTTCTTCTACTTTTCTGAATTTGTGGTTGTTGTGCGATTCAGACTTGGTACTGGTTGTTGTGTATTGCGTTGTAGAAGGTTGTGCAATTGGAGTGTTTTGCTGTGATTAAATACGATGCTGAAGCTGAGATGTAGTGTTTGTGTTATGATTTTCTGTAGGTTATTATATTGAAAATGATGGAGTGTTTCTGTAGATTATGAGTTTGAAGATGAATGGAAGATCCGCAGAGAATGATGAAGAGAGTTGAAGGTGGTTTTTGTGAGGTTTCAAGCTGCGTCTGCAGAAGGTTTGTTGAGGTTATGCGTTTCTCAATCTCTCTACTTCTACTCTCTGTTCTGTTTCTGAGTTTGTTTTAGAAGGATAGTGAAGAAGGTGTGTGGTTTGAAGAGTTTAAAGGCGTGTTTAGTAGTGATTTTGGAAGGGTGACAAGGGCTCCGAGAGCTTTTTCTTTTAATAGAGTGAGAGCAACCCAGTTTTATAGGAAGAATGGAGGGTATTCTCGGGAATAAAACCAGAGGAAAATTGCTGCAGGTTGGGTGGAGTATGGAGCAAGTAATGGCTGCTGAAAATTGTTGTTGTTTGCTGCAATTTATACGGGTTATTTTGCAGGCTGGTAGTGGTTTTGTGTAGTTCTGTACACATTATGGGATGATTTTTGTCTGGTGTGGAAATAACAGGCTGTTCATGCTGCAGAGATGGTCTGGCGTGGGTTGTGCGGCTTGTGTAGTACGACTGTCATTTTGGCAAGAGGTTTTGTTATCTTTGTACGAACAAGTTTGTTGTGGAATGTTGCTGCTCTAGTTATACGATACCGCTCACCAATGGCTGTGATTGGAAGTTTGTAGTGGGAGTTTTTGGGCACAAGTTTTTGTTGGTTGTGAGTAATATTGTGCAGGTTTTCCAAGGTTGGTGTGTGAACAAATTGTGTACGTTTTGGTGACTTTATACAAGTGGGGTCACAGAATTTTATTTGCAGAATTGGTTATTGTGCAGTAGTAGGTTTATTTATTGGAATGTGGTTGTGTGGGACACTTGCTTGTATGTGGTATTTTTGGAGAATGTAATGGGCCTTTATTGTTTTACATGGAATCAAGCTCTCATCTTTTTTTTTTTTTGTGAATTTTGATGATAGAGAAGGAAAGTTGTGATGAATTTGAATGTGAAAAATGAATGATTGGTTATGAAATGGGTCAATAAATGGATTTTTAATTGGATAAAATATAAAAATGAAAAAAGAGAAATGGATATGGAAATAAATGGTTAGATGAATGGATAATTATGGATAGAAAATGGATATGGATATTAATTGGTAAATGGCTTTGGAAATTGAATAAAAATGGTTTATGGATGTTAAAAATGGATTTTAAAGGGGTGAAAATGGATATGATAGAAAAAGTATAAATAATGTTTCTAAGAATGGACAACCACATTAAACCAATCTCTGAACTTTTCACAACATCTGATTAAAGGCACACAGCTACCATTGAACAACAAGCCAACAGAGACAACAACCATCTGAGTCACTTTGAAACCTTGCATCGATTATTGAATCCACACTGGGGAAAATAAATCCACAGATGAACCACTAATGCACTGATGATCCATGATAAACCTGATGATTGGACTAAACTCTTCATGAATCGCTGCTTGATAACCCGATGAAGTCCATAACTCAACCTTGGAAACACACTGGCTGATAAGTTAACCACTGGCACAGATAATTTGAAATTGAAATAATCTCTTAATAGTTTGACCATGATGAGGTCAAACATCCATCTGATCCTGAATAAACGACACTTGACTTGAATTTAAACACCTTAACCTGAACCAATGCTCTTGAGATGTTGAGAAGGATTCAAACTCTAATTCACAGCTTGCCCAATTAAAATCAAGATGAAACTCTAATCTCTTGATGCTTCTTGAGAAATATTAAAGCGGATGAACATGATGCTTGATGGATCTTCTGAATATGGAAAACTCAAACCAAAGGAAGATGCCTTGATCACATGTCTTAGGAACCCAATGCAAATGAACGATTATGAACTATGACCTAATGATGCAAATGAGTGCGAAACAAAAGCCAGAAGAGGTTAAAAAAAGGTAGGGCAAATTTTGGGGTGCTACAAATACGACCATATGTTTTCCTATAAATACGACCATATTTTTCTCATAATTCTCACACCAAAACAAACACAACACTTGTTTTCTCCCATTTCTCTCTGCATTTCAAAGTTTCAAGATTCAAAAGAGTGGGAATCGAATTTTCAAAACCAGAGGGTTTCAATCCATTTAAAGCACGCCAACACATTCCTGGAGGATCAAGGAAGCTCATAGGATCTTCCTCTTGCTTCTGTAACTACATTGAAGAGGCATTGGACCTTGCTCCAATAGGTAAGTGTTTTGCACTTTGAAACTCCATGTACATGCATCATTATTGATTGATTCTTGAAGAAAAAATGTAGCTCTTAATATGTTTGTTGTGATCCTCCGACTGTTTTCGTTTTAACATGTTTATATGTGAAGTTTATGTTGTTTAAAAACCCTGCTTATTTCGCGATGTTTTCCCACATATTCATATCACACCCTTTTAATTAAAAGAAGATTCACATACACTGGTACTAAGAGGAGCATTATTCCCGGTGAAACTGCTCTTAGATCAATTGTGCCTCCCCTTGTGTTGTAAGTCCCATCTTTCTTTTTCAAAATACACTTTGGGCCTCTAAGAGAGTGTAAGACCCAACACTCTTTGTACATAAATAATTTTGGGCCTCAGTCATTGTATAAGTCCCAGTGCAGTTTTCAAAACAACGATGCGATCATTGTCTTTCCATGGGCCTCTCCTTGAGTTGTAAGCCCCGTCTCTTGTACAAAAATAAACTTTTGGGCCTCTAACAGAGTGTAAGACCCAAACTCTTTGTAAATACAATAATTTGGGCCTCAGTCAGTGTATAAGTCCCGATACAATTTTCAGATCAACGGTGCGATTACTGTTTTTCATCTGGGCCTCTCCTTGAGTATAAACCCCAACAATCTTTTCAAAAACAACTTCCCTTTTAATTTAGGTTCAAACTCATAGTTGTTATAAAAACTTTCTTTAATTTCTTGAACAACTAACCATACAGCTGTTACAATGAAAGCTTGCTCACCTGTAAGTTTTTATCAATTTTCTTTACATGCTTTAATATATATATATATATATATTTGTCTGTATTGTTGGAAGCTTGCTCACTTGTAAGTTTTTATCAGTTTTCTTTACATGCTTTCATATACATACATATATATATATATATATATATATATATATATATATATATATATATATTTGTCTGTATTGCTGGAAGCTTGCTCACCTGTAAGTCATTCTTTCATATCCTTTTAAATACTTGTCATATATCAACTGTATATATACTTGTATATCTGCTTAGAGTTTTCCCCGACAACTAGGTCTAGAACTAGATAAAGCCAGTTGGTCACTCTTTCAATACAGTCAAAACTAGTTCTCCATAGGAATTCCAGATACAGTTTTTCCTTCTCTTGGGCTTAAACAATATGGAACAAAGAGAAAGGCATTATTTCCGGTGAAACATTTCTCAGACTGTCACAATTAGAAAATGTCAAAGAAGTTCATTTCCCCAGAGAGGATTAATTCCCGGTGAAACCTCTCTTGAATTTCTTCAAACCCTAGAACTGTTCACTAAAGAAAAGATTATTCCCGGTGAAACTTTTCTTGAACTCTTCTTAAGTTTGGACCCACAGGCTTCCTAAAAGAATCCCTGACTCTTCTTGAGCTTTGTACAAGGACCATTCGGCTTCTTAGAAGTTCTCATGCCTTCTCTTGGGCTTAATACAAGGACCCTGAAGACCTCTTAAAGGTATAAGACAGAACTTAGTCATCCTTTGTTAGAGCAGTCTTTCTAAAGTGTCAAAACATCAAACCATTTTAGGGTTGATTCTCATCCCTTAAAACACCAGCCTCCTCTTGGGCATCATACAAAGATAAACTCTTCCATAACAGTAGACTTGGACAGTCTAATCCCCTCTTGGATCTTAAAGACATTCTCAAGTTCCCTACAAAACCCAGAAAAAACCCTGGTCATTTAACCAATCTCCAGTAGAGTTAAAATCCTCACAGGATCTAAAAATCAGTCTTTCATCCTAAATTTCCCCAGCTAGGGACAGCTTATCATCAGAAGCTTAAGGCATCTGATACCTCAACTCTTCTGTAACCCTCAGCAAGAGTTGATTCGCTATTTTGGACCTGCCTCTGGATCTCAATAATCCTCAGCTGAAGCCAGCCTCCTCTTAGGCTTTGTATAATGATTTTTCCTCAGCAGAATTAGCCCCAACAACACCCTTTTGTTGTGTCCATCTTCTTTCTTAAAGCACTCTCTTGTTGAGTCAACCGCCTTAAGGCACTCTCTTGTTGAGTCGACCTTTTTTAGCCTCCTCTTAGGCTTTGTATAATGATTTTCCCCAACTGAGTTAGTTTCAAAAGGACTCTCTTGTTGAGTTAATCACCTATCAAAGGACTCTCTTGTTGAGTCAATCACCTTTCCGTACTCTCTTGTTGAGTAAATGGTATAAAACATAAACACTCTCTTGTTGAGTCAATCATCTTTTTCAGCCTCAATCTTGGGCTTTGTACAAGACATATATAAACTTTCTCCAACAAAGTCCAAATCTTCATAACCCTCTCTTAAAGCTCTGGATAAATATCTTCCCAGTGGAGTCAATTCCTCCCATCCTTCTTTTAGGATTTGAGAAATAATATCCCTAAGCAGAGTCAACCTTTTTTTCAGCCTCCTCTTAGGCTTTGTATGATGATTTTCCCAGTAAGTATAGCCTCAATCTTGGGCTTTGTACAAGACACCTAAAAATCCTCAGCTGAGTCAGTCAACTACCTTTCAGCCTCAATCTTGGGCTTTGTACAAGACACCAAATAAAAAACTCTCTTGTTGAGTCATTCCTTGTTCAGCCTCAATCTTGGGCTTTGTACAAGACACCGTATAAATCTCTCCAGCAGAGTCAATCTTCTTCTAGCCTCAATCTTGGGCTTCGTACAAGACAGATAAAACCTCTCACCCGTAGAGTCAAAAACACTTCTAGCCGCAATCTTGGACTTTGTACAAGACAGACAAAATATTTTCCCAGAAAAGTCAACTTTTAGCCTCCTCTTAGGCTTTGTATAATGATATCCCCTAAAGAGTCAGTCTATTTCTAGCCTCAATCTTGGCCTTTGTACAAGACAGATAAATACTCTCTTGTTGAGTCAGCCTTTTCTAGCCTCCTATTAGGCTTTGTATAAGGACTTCCCCAGTAGAGTCAATCAATCTCTTAGCTTCAACATTGGGTTTTGATCAAGGCACACAAAAATCAACATCCCCTCAGAGGAAATCAAAATCTCTCTGTAGGAACATACTTCTCTGTATATCATATATCAAAATAGATAAATCAAATCAAACCTTAATCCCAGATAATTGCTATAAGTGGCACACTTATTGATTCAAACATCCAAGCTATGGTCCATCTCTTATCCTGGTAAAACTTCCTCTTTCCTCTAATTGCTGTAAGTGGCAAGCTTCTGGATTATTTACATCCACGCCACTGTCCCTCTCTTAGCATGAAAGACTCCTAAGGAAAAATGGCATTGCTCTAGACTGAGTTAAAGTTTTCCCCTTCAGGATAAATCCCCTATAAAGGAAATTATGGCATTGCTGGATTCACATATCCCAGTTAAAGTAATTCTCCTTTATAATCAATCACCCAACAGTTGTGATAAACAGACGAGATGTCTCCCTTTAGAGATGACAAATTCTCTCTCAGTCAAACCTTTAGCTTCAATCTTGGGCTTTGAACAAGACACAAATACTCATTTAGCTTCAATCTTGGGCTTTGAACAAGACACCAAAACATCATCTTTTTCCTCCCATAGAATAGGAGGAACTACGATTGCTCTGATTTCCCTGTTTCTTTAAACGGGAATACGTAGGCATAAGATTGTGAAATCTTAGCGAGCATACTAATCAAAACTCTAGGTCCAGTACCTTCACACTCTAAATCAAAACTTAGGTCCAGTACCTTACCAAAAACATCGGAAAACCCAAACATCAACAAAAACTCTCTCTCTCTCTCTCTCTCATATCTCCCAAAGAAGAAACTTTCCCAACCCACAACGGTTAAATACCATCAAGTATAAAAGCAGAAACTATTGACAACAACCTGTGGATAACCACATATAGGATGTGTAATTGACAACTCCCTATTGTATAACCTTACCCCGAACTCCCTGAATCTCTTTAAGCATTTGTTCAGGTAAACATTCGCGTGCAAGGTTAGGTTTAGATAGCTTCCCTTTCCCTTCCAGCTTCTCAGGATAAATAAGAAATCAGAAAGTAGCACCCCATTCCTACCATTATGGTGAGGAGAAACCCAACACGTCACCGACAAAAATTACACGCTACAGTAAAATGGCGACTCTGCTGGGGACTGCTATTAGGATCTGTCTTACCTTAGTCATCATTCGTCACCATTTTCCAACAGTAAAATGGGGACTCTGCTGGGGATGTCATTTTGTCCGTCTAGGACTAGGACTAGAATTCTTAAGAGGTCTAGGATGTTGGTTTTAGGAATTATATATATATATATATATATATATATATATATATATCGCTTTTCCTACATGATATCCGTGTTTATTTTTCTGTCAATGGGAATGCGAGTGATGTAGCATGTGGAAAGTGTGATAGAACCCTAAGATAGGTGATGGCATAGACAGGTGGTCTTACAGGGAGTGATTCCCGAATAAGCGATCCCGGTAGACCATCAAATAAGTGGAGATACCCTTTGCGGATTCAATGCTTAACGACTCTGTTGTGAAGGCAGATTGTCCCAATGTGGTATCCGTGAAACTGAGGATTTAGTAGACATTAACCATGTGGCCATTTGGTTGTGCGGTAGCTATTGGAAATAGTTGACACGCGATACTACACTCAATTGAGATTACCCTAGGATGCTACAGCTCGATCGGGTGAACCAGCTTGTTGTTGTTATCCCAAGGGGGTCAACGATTTTGGAAACTTTTAACCTGTTCTACAGGTACAAAAATTCACCAGAATACAACCTTTGGGAATGGGTAGAGCCATGACTCCATGCTCGTGACATTGAACGCTTGAACCCATGTTTTTTCAATGTTTTTGTGTGCTGCATTCATGCATTCATCTAAAAAACTCTTAAACAAAGAAAAAAATCTTCTTTTCTCTTCTCTCTTATTTCAAATTAAACAAAAACAATGATTACAAATATCATAGAGAAAGATTGCGTTATGGATTTCGGTAGAAGGAAGACGCACAAGTACACCTTCAAGGCTCCAAAACTAGAGGATTTAAGGGGGTTGGCAAGGATGATCACCAACCCTGACGCTTTCAGAGCTAAGTACGGAGGACTGCTGTCTCTGTTAAGGGTCTATGTAGTTGAAGGAATCATGTCTACGCTGATTCAGTTCTACGATCCGGTTTATCACTGTTTCACATTCCCGGATTATCAACTAGCACCAACGCTAGAAGAGTACTCTCACCTGACTGATTTACCCATCACTGACCAAGCTCCCTTTTCTGTACTAGAAGAAATTCCAAAGGATCAAACCATTGCAAGAGCAATCTATTTGGACGAGTCTAAAGTCAGGATTCACATTACCACTAAGGAAGGAATCCAAGGTTTACCGGCCAAGTTTTTGGTAGAGAAAGCCCTATACATTGCCAGTGTAGGAAATGTTACTGCTTTCGAAGATATCTTTGTTCTACTCACATACGGGTTATTCCTCTTTACCAACATCGATAACTTCGTCGATACCAACACCATTAAGATATTTCTGATTAGAAACCTTGTACCAACCTTGCTCGCAGATGCTTATCATTTTGTACACTTAAGGAATTTGTACAGCAGAGGAATGATCACATGCTGTGTACCCCTGCTATAAAATGGTTCACTTCCTATTTACCCAAGTCTGCTGCTTTTTGGGATTATAAGAGTACTCTACGTTGGTCACAGAGAATCATGTCTCTTACCAACTCTGACATAGATTGGTACAATCGGATATACGACGGGATAAGGACCATTGACAAATGTGGAAAATTCCCTAATGTACCCCTCATAGGAACTAAAGGAGGAATCAATTATCATCCAGTTTTAGTTCGTCGTCAACTCGGATACCCGGTGAAGCATATCCCACGTAATGTTCATCTGGAAGGTCTTTTCTTCAAGGAAGGAGAAAATGACAGGGGACTAAAGATGGAAATAGTGCATGTCTGGAAGCATATTCACAAGAAAAGAAGATAGTCTCTAGGAAGATCGGACTGTATCTCTATGGAGCCTTATCTCCACTGGGTACAAACTAGAGCCCTCAAGCTGAGGATGCCTTACCCTCGTCAAGAAGTTTTTCCGTTAAAGGAATTTGTCCTTTATTTTATGTTTGATACAGAAAAACTCCAGGTCGCTCTCAACAAAGTTCAACGGGAAAAGAAATCTTAGAAGAACAAATACCGCATTCTCAATGTAGAGTGTACCAAAATTCAACAACTGTTAAAAGAAAATGATGCTCTGATTAGGATATTAGAGCAACATGTTGTAGAAAGTCAAGAAGACCGAAGAAATTTTCTCGCTCCTTTCACTTGGCAAATGACTGATGACCCGACAACGGCTGAAAAGCCTCGGTCAAAGAAAATGAAAATACCTGAACCAGCATCTGAGCTCTCTTCAGAGAGGACTCAAGATCCATAAGTTTAGACATTTCCTTTTACAGCACTTTTTAAAATATTGTATTTCCTTTTCTGCAATCTTTCAAATTCAATAAAACGGGGTCTCCCCACTGTATGATATTTGCAATCTGTTTGTTGAAGTTTCTTTTTTATTAAAGCAAAAACAAAATTAACATATATCATTCCATTCATCATTCTCACATAACGCGGTCTTCTTATCTTTGAATCTCACGTATGTGTCACGATTCAAGAGTCAAAATGTCTAATTCGTACAATACTCGGGCCAATAGACAAAATAAAATGGATGATCTCGAGGAAGAGAACAGAGAGCTGAGAGAAGAAATCGACGCTCTGAAGGAAGATTTGAAAAAACTTCACAATGACATGCAATCCCTAGCAACATCTCAGAGACAACAACAAAGTACTATGATCTCGGAGATCACATCTACCCCCATAGTGGAGACATATGATCCTCGGTAAAACATGCCTAAAGATCGTCCTGGGGCATGCCTATCAACTTTATCCCTGAAGGATATATTTCGCCGGTCACGGAAGACCCAGAAACTGCAGCAGGAACCGATGGGCCTGAAGGTTACAAACTTTGGGATAGGGAAGCACCAAGAGTCACCGTCGTAATGACTATACCACAACCAGTGGTACACACTATCCCGGAATGACAGATTCCACAAGTAATCCCAGGTGGAAACGAAGACATGTACGAAAGATTGAATGAGTTCCAGGAGCAATTCCTGGAGATACATAAGGAACTGCATGCCATTCGCGATCAGGATTTATTTGGAAAGGACGCGCAGACCTTTCTCTGGTCCCTAATGTGAAAATCCCGCACAAATTCAAGGTGCCTGACTTTGAAAAATACAAGGGCAACTCTTTCCCTCAAAGTCATTTGGTGATGTATACTCGAAAAATGTCAACTTAGACAGAAAATCAATAGCTACTGATCCATTATTTCCAAGACAGTTTAACCGGTGTCGCACTCAAATGGTACATGGGTTTAAACCCCACCAAGATCGCCACTTTTAGAGATCTTGGCGCTGCCTTCGTTCAGAAATATAAATATAACCTGGACATGGCACCAGACTGAGATCAACTCAGAGCAATGTCGCAGAAGAACAAGGAAACTTTTAAGGAATATGCTCAGAAATGGCGTGAAATTGCCGCCCAAATCTGTCCCCCTCTTGAGGAAAAAGAGATGACAAAGATCTTTTTGAAAACCTTGAGCTCATTCTATTACGACCGAATGGTCGCCAGTGCGCCCAGCGACTTCACCGAAATGGTGAACATGGGAGTACGCCTTGAAGAAGCAGTCTGAGAAGGACGTTTGGTCAAAGGTGCAAAACCATCAAGCAGTACCAAAAGATACGGTAGTGCTTTCCCAAAGAAAAAAGAGCAAGATATTGGTAATATCTCTCTCGGAAATCAAAGGCGAAGGTATCAACCAGTAGCAGCAGTAACTCCTGCTATCAACCCTGCGCCTGTTCCAACATATCAACCTCAGATTGCTCAGAGCCAACCAAATCAACCATAGTATCAGCAAAGGAAACAACAGTCTCTTCAGCAGGATTGTCCTCAGTACAACAATAACAATCGTACGACACGACCACCAGGGTGTGACCCTATACCGATGTTGTACGCAGAACTCTGTCCACTACTACTGGTCAAGGGGCACGTCCATACCAGGCCTCCTATTACAGTACCAGAAAATCCGCCTTTTTGGTTCAAAGCGGATCAAAATTGCCCTTACCATCAAGGAGGACCGGGGCACAACATTGAAAATTGTCTCAACTTCAAGTCCGATGTAAAGAAGCTTGTCAGGAACGGGGTCCTATCTTTCCAAGAAACTAATCCGAATGTTCAGACGAACCCGTTGCCTCAACATGAAAAGTCTGTAGTAAATTTGATAGAGGAAGAATTTAACCATAGTTATCAAATTCACGATGTACTCCTATTGGGAACCAATCTGGTCATGATGCATTGCAAACAGAGCGAGTACGGTCATGTACCGCCTCACAATCATCACCAGTGTGATATCTGCTCAGAATAATCAAGGATGTTCCGTAGTGCAAACAACTCCACAAGAACATATGAATCTCTGATGGATCCAACATCACCGAATTCGTGAGGTCAATATGGCTCACGCAAATCCCAACATTGTTCAAAACCACAACATTCTGGTAATGAATGTCAACTTGGTGGAAATGCACTCAAGGCAAAGCCAACATCATGATCGGCCACGGCATGATTATAATTCCTGTCCGATATGCTCAATAAACAATCAGGGATGCTCTTTTGTACAAGAGGCCCTCTAGCGTCAGATGGATCTCGAATGGATCCAGGATTATCGTGATAGAAGTAGCCATCAAGTTAATATGAGTCAAGTCTTTGATATTCGCTTGATGAATACCAATCTGGTAGAATTACACGCTAAGCAAGTCAAGCTCGGTTTTCTAGCTTCACATGATTATCAGGACTGTAAAGTGTGTCGTGAAGATGACCAAGGATATGCTCTTTTCCAAAGAACACTTCAACACTTATTGGACCACTGGTGGCTTCCAATCTACTTGGATGAATCCACACAACAGATCAGCATGACGGACAGGAATCCTACTAGGCATCAAAGTCAGGATGTTCGCTCAATGGAAACAGATCTAGTAAGGTTGCACTGCATACAAAGCTGACGTGGCCAGGTGCCACCACACAACTATGAGCGCTGTAGAGTTTGCTCAGAGAACAACCAAGGATGTTACCTTGTACGGTCAGCTCTTCAAAATCAGTTGGACCGAAAAGAGATTCGACCATTTTCAAGTTCTGGTTCGATCAACGTAATGCACGACTATCTTCCTGCTCAAAGCAAAGGCATTGTCTTAATCTCTAAACATGAAATGGCCAAAGATGTGTGCACTATAATCCCTCTACTCCATGAATCAAGAGTTCCTCTTGATAGTAGAAAGATTCTCAACCTCGAACCAATTGAGGCCGGCTACGATGGTCAGAAAAATCAAAAGGCTCATGTGGTTATCTATTTGCCAGGACCAATACCGTATAAATCCAATAAGGCTATCCCTTACAAGTACGGTGCAACAACAATCGAGAATGGAAAGGAAACTCCATTACTCTCCATCGTAAACATTACAGACATCAGTCGAGTAACACGGAGCAGTCGGATCTTCAACAGAGGAGTTGGAGAACCCACCAGAGAAAAGGAAACTCAAACAGAAGTTCCTAATCAACCATCCGGGCAATCCAGTAATCCCGACCATCCAAAGAACAACGATGAGATGCTGAAGCTCATCCAGAAGAGCGAGTACAACATTGTAGAGCAACTATTGCAAATTCCTTCAAGAATCTCTGTGCTATCTCTCTTGCTCAGTTCCGAAGCTCACAGAGAAGCTCTACAAAAAGTCTTAGAGCAAGCCTTTGTGGAACAAGATGTGACGATAAGACAATTTGACAGCATCATCTCCAACATCACTTCCTGCAACAACTTGGGATTCAGTGATGAAGAACTGCCGGAAGAAGGCAAAAATCACAACATGGCGCTTAACATTATCGTCAACTGCCAGGACGATGCTCTAGCCAGCGTATTGGTAGATACCGGATCATCTCTAAATGTTATACCAAAATCTACTCTGATGCGACTATCATTTCAAGGATCTTCGATGAGAGGCAGTGAGGTCATCGTCAAAGCGTTTGACGGATCTAGAAAAATAGTTATGGGTGAAGTCGACCTTCCCATAACTATCGGTCCTCACACTTTCCAAGTCACTTTCCAGGTCATGGACATCCGGGCAGCATACAACTGTTTATTAGGAAGACCTTGGATACACGAAGCTGGGGCAGTCACTTCAACACTTCACCAGAAGCTGAAGTTCGTCAAAAATGACAAGTTAGTCACAGTCTGCGGAGAACAGGCCTTAATCATAAGCAACTTATCATCATCATCCTGTGTAGAACCCGAAGAGGTTGTTGGAACTCAGTTTCAAGCACTCTCGGTGAGCAACGAGAATCGATCAGAGAGAGGGGCGTCAATTTCCTCATACAAAGATGCTCTAGAAGTGATCGAGAGTAACAACACAAAAGTATGGGGACAGCTTGTCATTCCTGCTGATAACAAAACGAAGAAAGGTCTTGGTTTTTCCTCAACCTGTACCCAGACTGATACTAACAATGAAAGTTTTCATCCCATTCAGGAATTCTTCCACAGTGGAGGTTTCCTTCACCCAGTGTCTCAAGAAGTACATACCATCAATGAGGGTGACTCCTCCGATACAGATGAAGAGTGGAAGTCATATCTCAATGAGGATGGTTATATGTCTCAAGGAGAGGCAGTTACACCATTTTACTTTCCCACGCAGAGTCTGAGATATATACCAAGATCAGACGTCAAGATGATGTACGAAGATTGTGATCCAGAAGGATGTCGTGCTCCGCCTAACTCATTTGAGGAGGACACTCTGAAGAAAGACAACTTCGACTATAACTATTATGACCCAATGGATGACTTACCTATCTGGCAACCGTACCCTGAAGACTTGGGGCAAAAGAGTTAGCCAAACGATGCATATCAACTAAGAATCAATGAAAAGAATGCATGCGTTCCCACCAAATCATGGGATCATCACTCAGGACATTCTAAAGATATCCAGCACAACGATGAATGTGCAAAGATTGCAGGACAAGAGTTCATCAACTACGCCTTTCCTGAGGTCAACGTCATCGAGAAAGATGACTCCTCCAGTTCCACCAAAGTATGGGACACTTTAGGACAACCGAGTGGCAGGTACGACTTCTTAGTCAAATACACCACTCCTAAAAGCTCTCGTATCAGGCTCGAAGACATCCAGCTAACTGGATGGGGAGATTCGCCTGAGAATGAAAACATTGTGCAAGATACAACAGAAGAGTTCGTCGATGACAACTCTGCATTGGAGGAAGAGTCCAATGATCCTGGTCTGCCAGAAATCAGTGTCATTTCTGAGGACAAACCAAGAAAGAAGGTACCAGACTTTGTGATTCACAGAGGAGTTCGCTGCCAATGGGTTGCTGTCGATGTCCCGAAAGTAGTCCATAAGTCTAAGTAATTGTCATCTTTGTTTTAACCTTTCACCCTGCCCAGGTGAAACAGATGTTTTTATAGGGCTCACTTTTTGTAAATGTCTCTTTTCGCTTCGCCCAAAGAAACAGAGTTTTGTTTTATAGGGCTGTAGTTTCTAGAATCGACAAAATCATAAATAAATAACGTCATTCTGTAATTTCCGCATTTTATTGCTGTTTTCATTTTTTGTTTTTTCAGAAAATGGTAATCCTAAAAACAACTCAAAAATAAAAACAAGCATTTTTCAAAAAATACACTGCACGCACTATTACATTTCTCTCTATCTCTTCTAAAAAATAATCACCACGTTATGCAGATTGCTTGTTTTAAACCCCGTTGAAACATACGATCTGATGCCTTCTCCCAACTTTGAATTCCCGGTATTTAAGGCTGAAGAAGAAGAAGACGCAGAAATTCCTGAAGAGATCTCCCGATTACTCAGACAAGAGGAAAGGTCCATTGAACCTTACTATCGCGGCCGACAAAAATATCGAGTCGCCATCATCCTTTATTCTTCCTAAGGACAGGAAAATAATGATAAAACCTAAATCCTAAGGGAGAGACACTAAGGTTCGGGAGTCGGTTAAGCGAGAGTAAGGTGTTAGACACCCCTCACCTCCATTGTACTCAATGGGATCCTCCTTAAGTTCTAGGGTATGTTTGTTTGTTACTTGAATGTTTGACTGTTTATTTTATTTACAAAAAAATCCTTATTATTAAGTAGAAGAAGTTATATGTAAGAGGGGGAACCCTAAGTTTTTTATTATTGTACTCGCTAGGGTTTACAACCCTATGCCTACGTACCTCCAATTTTGAAGGATCCGGGTAACCGTAGTTCACCTCCCCTATCCCCTATTCCTATCCCTATTCCTATTCTCATTCCTAATCCTAATCCTAATCCTAATCCTAATCCTCTATTTATACTCTTAGATAAAGAGTTCTATCCTAAATCCTTATCCATTATTTATACTATCGGATGAAGAGTTCTATCCCATATCCTTATCCCTTATTTATACTCTCGGATGAAGAGTAATATCCCTTAAATCGTAATTCATTTATTTATACTCTCAGATACCAAGAGTTTTATCCCAATTCCTATCCATTTATTTATATTCTCGGATATCAAGAGTTCTATCCCAATTCCTTATCCATTATTTATACTCTCGGAGGAAGAGTTCTATCCCATTTCCTTATCCCTTATTTATACTCTCGGATGAAGAGTTATATCCCATTATCCTTATCTATTATTTATACTCTTGGAGGAAGAGTTCTATCCCAAAATCCTTATCCATTATTTATACTCTCGGATGGAGAGTTCTATCACATGTCCTTATCCCTTATTTATACTCTCGGATATCAAGAGTTCTATCCCTAATCCAATGTTTATACTCTCGGATATCAAGAGTTTTATCCCAAATCCTATCCATTATTTATACTCTCGGACAAAGAGTACTATCCCTAAAAACCTTTATATTCCTTAAAAATATCTCATAAGGGTATCCCATAATTTAATAAAATAATATCCCTTTAATTTATTTAGAAAATAAATTAATTGTAATAATTATACAAACACCACATTTTATCCCTTAATCCTTATCCTTTATCCCCAAATAAAACTCTTTTAACCATTTTTATAAAATTTAGATCCCAAACGAAATATTTTAATCCACTTAAATACTTTTAGTAAGTTAAGTAGAACAATAATAATAATTTTCCTCAAATAATAAATCCCCATTTAAAAATAAATATTTTAATGCTCCCTAAACATAAATTAATACTAACTATTTAGTAATAAAATTTGCAATATCCCAAAAATGTAAGTACTCCCAATTATTAAAAACTTTTAATATCCCAAAGAAAAATAATCCCAATTATCACATTATAAAATAAAAATCTCAATTTTTATTAAGTAATTCCTAATAAATCCCAAAATAAGGTATTGTAAAAATTTTATAATAAACTCTTGAACCATTTAATTAAAAAAATTTATGATATAACACAAATAAAATAATCCTTAATTTAATTAAACCACTCTATACTATCCCAAAATAACAAAGTCCTTAATTAAACAATACCCCAATACTAAATAAAATAATCCTTTTTTAATCAAACAAATTTTTTTATCAAAATAACCCTTTAATTATTATTTGCCCGATTTATAATAGAAAATAATTCTCAATTATGTTTTTTCTTATTTAACTAATATGAATTAACATCCAAAAATTAAACAAATTAATTGCTTAAAACCTACTAACCTAGACTAACCTTAATTATCCCACTAAATCCCTAATTATAATTATTAAGTTAATTAAATCCTAATTATTAAATAACCTAATTATCCTTAAGTTTTATTAAAATCTTTAATTTAAATTATTAAATTAAATAGAAACCAAATTTTATAATTATAAGAATTATTCCTTAAAAAACCCAAACCAATGTTATTAATCCTTGAATTAAAATTAACAAAACCTAAATCAAATTATTAATCAAATAACTAGTTAATTGAGTAAGTAATTAAACGGGCGTGTATTTTGAGCTAAACCAGTAATTGGGCCAAAAAATAGGGTGTGAGTAGCGAAAATGCCAGGCTTAACGAAGGGTTGGAGCCCAGCGCGCGTGAAGGTCCATCGAGGGAGAGAGTCAACGGCTGACTCTCTCTGAACCTCTTGATTGAGATCGTGTGGTCTCGATCACCTGCCATCACGACCGTTGATCCAGATTAATCGTCAAGGTATGTCAATCCTATGGCAATAGTGTTAAATCAAAGGGGTGCATTATAAGAGTGTATGCGAGATTACAGGTTGGCTAAGATAATCAACAGATCTGGACGGTTTCAAGGACGCCACTTGGCATCCTTCCGAACTCCCTCGGGAATGGTATAAGACCCTCATTCCCTTAAGACTTTCCCCATTTTCTCCTCTTCTTTCTCTCTCTATCTTTCTCCGTCTCTCTCTAACTCCAAACACTCTCCCATCTCTCCGTCACTACCACCCTCGTTCTCCCTCCGGCCACCCTCTACCACCATTAACCCTAGATTTTCGGTTGAAGCTAACCGGAATTTGCAACCCAATGTTCATCTGGGTGATGAAAATCAACCCAGAACCCTACGAACGCTAACAACCCTAAGAACCCTAACCCCAACCCCAAACCTAGATCTTCATGTTCTTCAGGGTTCGTGAAGAACCCTAACCCCTGCTCACCCAGAAACCTCCCCAGTTCTTCAGGGTCCGCGAGGAACCCTAAGAACCCTAACCCTCGCCCTTAACCCAAAACCCAACAAACCCTATGAACCCTAGGGTTCTTGGGAAGAACCCTAACCCTTTTAATAACCCTAACCCTAATCAAACCCAGAAAACCCTAAAAAATACATTAAACGTCCAAACATAAATCAAGCGCAAGAACGCAGCAATAACAACATTATAACAACAATCATACAACAACAAATAGCAACGAAATCAACATAGCAACGACACAATAATTTCTTAGAGCTAAGTGTATACCTATCCTTGACGTGTCCAATATTAAGCTGCTTACACTCCCTTCTTTCTTTATTCCTCGCAGACTCTTTCAATCTCTCTACTAATCCTTTCTGTGTCTCTGCTTGCAGGTTTAGCTCAAGGAGTTTTAGGGTTCTAATGATGAACCCTGAGTCCTTTTTTGTGCAAGAGCTTTAAGTGGTGGTTATGGATTCGCGGCTGCAAAATCTCCCAGGGTCCCCTTTTTTTGAATTCTCCTTTAGTTTATATAGAGGTTAGATTTTAAGTTAGAAATTAATTAGATTAGATTTGTATTAGGAAACTTTGAATCTGATTTGATTTTATTTTAGAATTAGGGTTTCGATTTTGTACATCTTGATCCATATCTGTAATTCTAATTGAAAAATTAATATAATGATATGATTTTTGCGAATATCCTGTTACAAATCCAATCTTGCGCCATTTTAGGGTTTTTAGGGTAGGGGAAGAAGACGACCCCACTTGGGGGGTCAACTCGGTTGACCAAAAAAGAAAAAAAAACTTAATTAAAATAAAAGGTTTTAATTAGAAAAATTAAAAATTAACTATTGGCCACGTGACACTTAAATAAGCCCTATAATCCCTAAGAGATTGATCAAATAATTAATAACCAAAATCTAAATTAATTTAAAATGAAATAAAACTACCTGGATTAGATAATTAGACCCCTTTAATAAAAAAAAATACAACTAATTTTAAATAAATATAATAGTCTTCTAAAAATTTTAGATTAACTAACTTAAACTTATTTAATAAATCCTTAAAATAAAATAAATATTCCAATGACCTTTGACCCTCTTTTAAATATTAATAATTAAATTCAATTAAAAACTAATGGACTAACTAACTAAAAATAATTTGATATAATTAATCCCTAATACCCTGATGAAATTTAACCCCTAAATATTAATAGTAAAAACATAATAATCTTCTAAATAAAAAATAAAAAATGCACCCTCTATAATTTAATATTTAAACAAACCTTGATAATAATTGAAATACATTTATCCTGGAAATACACCCCCTATCCTTTAGTTAATTCAAAATATGGGCCTAGAAGTACTAACATTCTCAGAAACCCAGACTGACATGTGTTACAGACCCTAACATCTGAGCAACACCCCCTAATAGCATAAAATCCAAAATAGCAATTGTCCTACAATCGACTGTAAATTACTGGTCAAAATTTAGGGTACGACACTCACAAAGAGCAGTTGGAAATGATCAACTTAGGTTCAGAAGAAGAGAGAAAAGAAGTCAAGATTAGGGCACTGCTTAGTCTAACTGTCAGAGAAGACTTGATAAAACTTCTCAAAGATTTTCTCGATGTATTTGCTTGGTCCTATCAGGACATGCCAGGGTTAGATACCAGCATCGCGGAACATCATTTACCGTTGAAATCAGAATATCCACCGGTAAAAAAAAGGCTGAGACGGACTCATCCAGACATGGCCATCAAAATCAAAGAAGAAGTGCAGAAACAGATTGACGCGGGTTTCCTCGCCACCTCAGAATATCCTCAATGGTTAGCCAACATAGTACTAGTTTTGAAGAAGGACGGAAAAGTCAAAATGTACGTAGATTACAGGGATCTGAACAAAGCCAGTCCAAAGGAAGATTTTTCCTTACCGCACATAGACATACTGGTAGATAGTACAACAAAGTCTAAAGTTTTCTCCTTCATGTATGGATTCTAGGGCTATAATCAGATAAAAATGGCGCCAGAAGATATGGAGAAAACTTCATTCATCACCCCATGGGGTACCTTTTGTTACAAGGTAATGCCGTTCGATTTGAAGAACGCTTGGGCAACCTATCAAAGGGCCATGACAACTCTATTTCATGACATGATGCATAAAGAAATTGAAGTGTACGTCGAAGACATGATTTCCAAATCTAAAACAAAAGAGCAGCATGTGACACACTTGTCCAAACTATTCGAGCGTATGAGGAAGTAAAAACTCCGCTTGAATCCTAACAAGTGCATGTTCGGTGTTCGCTCAGGGACACTGCTAGGGTTCATCGTCAGCCAGAAAGGAATTGAGGTTAATCCTGACAAAGTCAAGGCCATTCAAGAAATTCCTTCTCCAAAGACTGAGAAACAAGTCAGAGGATTACATTTCCAGATTTATATTCCTCATGACCGCGACATGCGCGCCAATCTTCAAGTTACTCAAAAAAAATAAGGACTGCGTATGGACAGAAGACTGCCAAACCGCCTTGGATAGTATCGAAGAGTATATGTTGAATCCACCTATCCTGTTACCTCCAGTGGAGGGAAGACCGTTGATCATCTATTTAATAGTCTTGGAAGACTCCATGGGTTGTGTACTTGGCCAACAAGACGAAACGAAAAGAAAAGAGTTTTCCATCTACTATCTGAGCAAGAAGTTTACTGACTGTGAAACTCGGTATACTATGCTTGAGAAAACTTGCTGTGCTCTGGCTTGGGCAACCAAACATCTTCGCCAGTACATGATTTGTCACACTACTTGGTTAATCTCCAAAATAGATCCAATCAAGTATGTCTTTGAAAAACCTGCTCTCACGGGAAGGATTGCCCGGTGGCAGATGTTGTTATCAGAATACGACATCGAGTACCACACTCAGAAAGCTGTCAAAAGGAGTATTTTAGCCGATCATTTGGCTCATCAACCGATTGACAATCAGGAATCAATCGGGTTTGACTTCCCAGACGAAGATGTCATGTACTTGAAAATGAAAGATTACGATGAACCGCTACCCAGTGAAGGGTCAGAACCAGGTTCCCAATGGGGATTTTGACGGAGCTATCAACAATTATGGAAACGGAATTGGGACAATCATCGTAACACCTCAGGGTACTCACATTCCTTTCACTGCCAAATTGACATTCAAGTGTACAAACAACGAGGCCGAATACGAAGCTTGTATCGTGGGTCTCGAAGAAGCAATTGACTTAAGGATAATGAACTTGGATGTGTATGGAGACTCAGCCCTGGTTATCAGTCAGATCAAAGGAAATTAGAACACATACCAATCAGGACTGATTCCTTACAAAGACTACACAAGAAGGTTGTTACCATTCTTCAACAGAATCGAGTTTCATCATATCCCTCATGAAGAGAATCACATGGCTGATGCACTAGCCACTCTCTCTTCCATGATTAGAGTAGGTCAATGGAACGACGTACCTAAGATTGACTTAATACGCCTAGAATGGCCCGCCTACATCTTCACGATCGAAGCAGTCATAGATGATAAACCTTGGTATCACGATATCAAATGCTTCCTTCAGAAACTAGAGTACCCACCTGGGGCATCCAGGAAAGACAGGAAGACTCTCAAAAGATTGGCAGGCAACTTCTTCCTAAGCGGTGATACACTCTATAAGAGAACTTTGACATGGTCTTGCTCTGATGCGTAGACAGACTAGAAGCAAACATGCTGATGAAGGAAATTCTTGAAGGCTCCTTTGGCACTCATGCCAACAGACACATAATGGCCAGATATACCCCAAGTACATGAGGAAGTGTCATAAGTGTCAGATATACGCAGACAAAATCCTTGTACCGCCAACGCATCTCAAAGTTCTTTCTTCCCCATGACCTTTTTCCAATTGGGGAATCAACATGATTGGCATGATCGAACCCAAAGCTTCAAACGGACATTGGTTCATATTGGTAGCCATTGATTACTTCACCAAATGGGTCGAAGCAGCATCATACGCCAATGTAACCCGACAAGTCATGGTCCGCTTTATAAAAAATAATATCATCTGTCGTTACGATGTTCCAAGCCAGATCATTACGGATAACGGATCTAACTTGAACAACAAGATGATGAAAGAGTTGTGTGCTGAGATTAAAATCGAACACCATAACTCATCTCCCTACCGGCCTAAGATGAACGGAGCGGTAGAAGCGGCTAATAAGAACATCAAGAAGATTGTTCAAAAGATGGTTGTAACCTACAAAGACTGGCAAAAGATGCTACCCTTTTCTCTTCACGGTTATCGCACGTCTATCCGCACTTCAACAGGGGCAACCCCTTTATCTCTAGTATATGGCATGGAGACAGTGCTCCCCATAGAAGTAGAGATCCCATCAATCCGGGTATTGATGGAAGCTAATCCAACAGAGGCTGGATGGTGTCAAGGTAGACATGATGAATTGAACCTAATTGAAGAAAAGTGAATGGCTTTATGCCATGGTCAGTTGAATCAGCAAAGGATGAAGAACGCGTTCGACAAAAAGGTCCGACCTCGAGTCTTCAGAAAAGGAGACCTCGTGCTCAAGAAGATACAATCATTCCTCACTGATTCCCGGGGCAAATGGACTCCGAACTATAACGGCCCCTACATGGTCAAGAAAGCCTTCTCAGGCGGCGCCTTGAGACTCGCAACCATGGATGGAGAGGAATTTGCCTACCCCACGAATGTTGACGTAGTCAAGAAATACTTCGCCTAAATAAAAAAAACGTCTCAGTGGATTGAAAACCTGAAAGGGCGATCCAGGCAAAAATTAGAGACATAATAAAAAAAATCATCCCGATGGATTGGAAATCTCAAAGTACAATCCAGGCAAAAGTTAGGGATTAATGGCAAGCAACTACGACCGCCGAGGTTAAATCCCCTGCAGTAATGCCATCCATCAGGAAAACTCCAATCAAGGTCATCTTCGACAGAAGCTCAGGATGTCCAGAATTCAAAGTTGGTAGAAGTATAACGGTCGTTATGTTTTAATATGCACTTTTCGCTTAAATTACCATTTTCTAACTTTGTAAATACTCTATGGGATCACGTGCTTGGCTGATTTCCATCCTATCAATAAAATTTGAGCCCTAGTGCTTTTGTTTGCAATTCTTATTTGTTTTAGCTTTACAGAATGACATTTTTAACATGATCAACGATTCTTGAAATAAAACAAAAATGAATTTACTTGTCAAAATTTTTTCTGCTTTTAAAATAAAGATGGCAATTCTTTTGACTGTTGAACATCGAAAGAACATCGATCGCTTCTCCAGAGGTGATTGAACCTCAAAGTGTAGAATCAAAGTACTCCA
Source organism: Lathyrus tuberosus (assembly GCA_022829125.1). Taxonomy (NCBI): domain Eukaryota; kingdom Viridiplantae; phylum Streptophyta; class Magnoliopsida; order Fabales; family Fabaceae; genus Lathyrus; species Lathyrus tuberosus. The sequence continues at coordinate 1,879,472 of JALAZF010000552.1, read as the reverse complement.
TCTAAACCAGTACGCCTGAATAAAGGATCAACTGTGTCAGAGACCATATTTCATCTGATATCCCCGGCAGAGTACGTGTCTCTTAAGACTGATTGAACAATTCTTCCTCCCCACAGGGACCGTCTTTCTTAAGCAAGGCAAGATTGCTATTTTGAACCAGTGATACTTTTCATTCCCTGCAGTGGATGAGTATCAAATCGTGTTCATCCATTAGTCTGTATGTCGCGTTAGTTTTGTCAGCATAAACATACATACATCATGCATTATTGATTCACATTCATATTCATATTGCATCACTATCACTCTAGTCAGTTCATCTCCCAAGTGATAAAGTCCTCTAGTCAATTGAGTTGTCAGTTCTTTCCTCGTCAGGAAATGAATTGCCTAAACAATCTCTCCCCCAGTTTATTTCTGGATTGGAGCTTGTCCTCGACCACTTTGATAACTTGAACCTCTGAAAGGCAAGAAGACATTCGACAAACATCACTCTTCACCATTGAAGATTATATTTTCGCTTTCCCGGATTAAAGAAAATCCCCAGAGAAAGCTTCTCAATTAAAGGCTCTTGGCAACACATCAGTTTTTCTCCCAAGAAATTCGATGTTAATGAAGTCATCAGCACCTCCAAATTGGATTACATCACATGACATTTCTCCGAAAAGATCTCGAAGAAAAGTATGATGTAGTATCCCCAAACAAAAAAGCAGTCTATCAAGAGACTCATTTTCCCAAGTAGAGTCAACAGATGGCGTCTCCAATAGAGAAGCTTGTACACCTCTACAACTCCGTCAAATGGTGTCTCCCTGGGAAAATATGGCGAGAAGTTTGATGAAGGTCGCTACAAATAGCATCCCTTGTCAAGGAAGGAACTTGAAAAAAAAAACTGAGACCAGTTCCTTGGCAGAAGACCAGGATCCAGGGGAAGTTTATTTCAAAAAGAAACTTAGACCAGATCCTTGGCTGAAGACCAGGATTGAGGGAAAGTTTGTTTCAAAAGAAACTGAGACCAATTCCTTGGCTGAAGACCAGGATCGAGGGGAAGTTTATTTCAAGAAGAAACTTAGACCAGTTCCTCGGATGAAGACTAAGATCGAGGGGAAGTTTATTTAAGAAACTAAGATCAATTCCGTGGATAAACACCAGGATCGAGGGGAAGTTTTTACCCTTTTCTAAGTAAACATTGCTTAGCAAAAGAAGATGGATGAGCAAAGTGCCATTCATAACTGTCGCTCCCGGGATTTTCATCCTAGTACAAACGCGAAAGTGGCACCGAAACAGAGTCGCCAGCAATGTGTATTTATCCTAAGAGAGGGAAAGGAAACACCGCATAAACCTGAAGGGAAGGAAAAAGCATGGTCTTGCGACCAAGAGAAAGGGTAAGGGAGTCGGTTACACGAGAGGAAGGTATTAACACCCTCTCACGTCCATCGTACCCGATGGGATCCACGCTTGCTGCTTCAATCAAAGGGTGTAGAAAAGGATACTGGATAAGGAACTGAAAGAGAAAGAGAATCAAATGTAGGGAAAATAAAAGAATTGCTCGAATGGGCCCTACCCCACTGCCTACGTATCTCATCGGGAACATGAGAATCAGAGTGACGTAGTTCCCCTAACTAGGGAAAGTTGTTTGTGTTTTTAGTGGAATACGTCAACGTTCGCGTCCTAGCAGTTTAGGTGTTGCAGCTCGCTGTAGGGAGACTTAGGCGTTACCTGTTTGCGGTAGAACGGAAATGACGCATCCTTAAGGAATGAACGAAGGAGATATGGAAAGAATTCCCGAAGGAAAGACGTTATTGTTTGTTTTTGTCTTTTAAGAGTTTTTTCCATTTGTTTGCATATAATAGTGTATCTGAATCTTAGTCATTGGAATGTGTACATTCTCACATTCCAAGATGGAATGAATAAGAAAGCACACTAAGAGTGAAGAAGACCCCCACACTTAGTTCCAATTGTCAAGGTTCAAACACACTAGCATACTTGTGTTTATTAAGTGTTTTTGTTATTTATGAAATGAAGAAGTGTTTTTTATTATTTGTTCCTTCAACAAGTATTGCATTTAAGTCCCTCATACAAGATCAAATGTTTAACACATTGGCTCAAGATGGGCTATATGCTACACATTCTAAGATTAAAAGAGAAGACCCCTTATAATCTCTTCTTTATATGAAAGGCCTAAATGCAATAAATGCCTACCTTTATTAGATATTTTGAATTTTCTTTGAGATGAGAAAAGAGACTCAAGAGAGGAGAAAAGGTAAAATCTATGTTATCTAAGACTCAATCCTAATTGATTAGTTAAGGGATTGATCCTAATGGTTTGTGAGGTTTCGAAACCTAAAGTATAAAGAAAGAATGAATTAAACAACTCACTTCTAAAGTAGAAGATGAATTGTAATTCAAAAGGGAAAGTAATGAGTTACTAACAAAGAAAACACATAAGTGCTTAACAAAACACAAAATTGAATTGTAAAAGATGAAGGGATAGAAGTTTGAATGTGGATTCCTTATCCACACTCAATTGCAACTTACCAAAGCCCCTACATGGTTAGTAAACATGTATAAGAAGTATAAGAATTAAAAGAGCATTTAATGCACCATAAAACTCAAAAGAATTAGATGAGAAATCAAATCCCATTGGGCACAACCAGAATGTACATCATATGGAAAACAAATGATTATTATCATGCAAGTCCAAGTGGATAGGCAACAAACATCATCCATGACATTAGAACATGCTACCATAAGAAAAGAGAGAATGAAAGATGAAAAGAAATAAAAAAAAACATGCATGAATGGAACATGTAATCTAAGGATCAGAATTGAAATGAAATGAAAAATGATTCACAAACATCTCACAAGTGTTCATGCATAACACATCAAGACATCCAAGAGGTGATAGAAGAAGTAGAACTGAAATGGAAGTTCAAAAGAAAGGAGGTGCAAGCACAACATGTTTAAGGTGCACAAGGTTCAAATGACAATCAACATGCAAAGATGACATATAATGTGTATCAATGACCTATAATGTCACATGAATGGTTCACCAAATATGCAAATGATCATGCAAGTATGTTCAAAAGAAATCATGTAAACATGCACAAAAGTTAAGATGATATGACATGTTATTATGCTTCAAAGGTAATGAATTAAACAAAAACTAAATGGACTCATGGAAATTAAGCAAGCATGGTTTAAAGATACAAAAATCAGAGGTGAATCATATACCAAGATAGCATGCAAGAAATCAAGGCAAAAAGGCTTTATACAATGCACTTAAGTCAAGTTAGATACATCATACAAAGTAACACAAAAATGAACACCAAACATGCCATAAAATGACCTAAAAAAAATCAAATAAAAATCACTTAACATACCTCAAGATGCTAATGACTCAATGCAAAAAGAAGAGCATCAAAACAATTTTTAATGATCGAGAACAAAAATGCACAAATTTATGTATCACATTAAGAATGCACACAAAAGAAAATCAAAGAAAATTGTGGAACAGGGGCAAAAAGGTCATAAAATCAACAGATCAAATCATCAAAATTTTATAAATGTCTTAATGATGTTCATGAATTTTTATGGAATTTTATGATGAAGTTTGATATTTTTAAAAATTGAAAAGTAAATGTGTAGAAAAATGAAAAAAATAAAATGAAATGTAAATGTGAAAGGGGGTGTGAACATAGCAATTAATCAGTTCAAAATCATTGGGCTTTAAAAAAGAGGAGGTGTGAATATCAATCTAGCTAGGTCCATTTACTCGCGTAACACACTAGTTATCATGGAACTCAGTCAACAACAGTCAAATGCAATAACAACCATTGGATGCAGTCAAAGTCAAGTCACAGTCAAAGTAGTTGCAATCAACGCACATGCAAGAATATCCATCCTAACTACCATACGCTGCCCCGCACAATGGTTAAGTGGGATCAAAGATGATGCACATGACCGGCACGTGAATTTTAATGTGTTGGCACATTGTAGACCACACGATCAGAAAATATAAACGGACCAGATTAAAACATGAGAAAACCCTAGCTATTGAAGTCACCGGCCGGAGGTGACCTCCAGTCACCTTCTCCGGCTACACCACCACCGTCTGCAACTTTCAAACTTCACCAAAATGCACAAAATGTATATCAAAATGATGCTGAGCTCACGTACATCATGAATATGCTCTATCCTCTAGAAGGCCTATCATCTAGCCAGGACGCACGCGACCTCTATTAGGCCATAAACGCCACAAAAACAAGCTGAAACAATGCACTAGATTTGGAGTGATTGAAACCTGAAATTTGTAGATCCTTGAGGAAAAAGAAAACTAGAGATCCACTCTTGATATGGAGCTTGATTCGTGCAAAATAAATGCAGTTGCCTTGAGATATTGAGAACAGGGAGAAAATCAAAATATTGATGGAGCTGCACTTGAGGAATTCATGTGGATTTTGGTGGTTCTTGCTTCAATCCCATGCCATTGATGATGATGAAGATGAAGTATGAATGGAAGAAGGTGAACTCGTGTGAAATCAGAGGGGAAGTAGAGAGAATGTGAGAGAGAGTTTGAAGTGGAAAAATGAGAAAAGAAGCTGAAAAAGAATTGTGAAGTGAAGTTTTTGTTTTATAGGGTGAGCTAAGCAGAGTTTAATGAGTTGAGTTAGGGTGAGTCAAGGTGGTTAAACTGAGTCATCCCTAACTAACTGAGTCAAGTTAGTTACGGAGAGTGATGATATGGTATGGCTAGTTCATAATGTGTTACCATGTGCCTGCTGTCAAACTTCTTTTGCAAGCTTCCAACCTTTCCTTTTTCATGAATAGCTCGAGTAAGTGTGTGAAGGGTGCAGGCATGTGTTGGTTTTAATGAGGAAACAACATACACACTTCTATCATGTAGTTGATGTGTACTTGAACCAAAATTATGCAGCAAATCATCATCGTAACAGTAGGTGTTTGAGGGTGAATTTCTCACATGTTAGTGAAGGGTTTGAGGAACTTTTGATGCCAAATAAAAGAGGGCATGTTGTTGAACACATTTGATGTTGATTTCAAATTGAGATGAGGTTTGGAAAATGGTGCAAAATAACTTAAAACACAAAGGTCTGGGAACTGGTGTAAGGGCGTGTAAAGCAAGTCATGGCATGGCAGTGAAATACATGAAAGTTCAGCCTAATCAACCTAACTTGAGACCAAAATTTCTCCCTCATAAATTGATCAGATGGAATTTTGTCCAACATGAACATTAAAGAGGAAACTACAAGGAACATCTTTGATGTTGAAAGTTTTCTCATTCGGAGCCTTTAACCAAGAGAAAAATGAGTGGACATTTGGCCCACCACATGTTTGTTGAAATGACTGCGCGCATGACCTGAAAATGCTTGGTCATGACCTAGTTTTGGCCTACTTTCTTCCAACTTTGATCCATCATATCTCCCTCAATATTTATCCAATGGAGATGTTCTACACATGGATTTGAAGCTTAAAGCAAGATCTTTTGTTGTGGCCGAGTGGAATTTTCATTTGGTGCTTCAATTTTAAATGGCCTTGGTTCAAAGTGTAGTCCAAAATGGTCCAAAATTACTATTTTTAGTAACCCTTCTTCACCCAAAAATGGCAACTTTCCACATCTTGATTTTTTCATGATTCCTTTGGAGTTTCTTGATCAAATTTTGCACATTGGTCACATATAACATGAATTTCATGAATTTGTCCTCAAAAAGTCAAGAGTTGACTTTTTCTTCTGATTATTTGACTTGGCCCCCAATTTCTCTGATTTTGATTTTTCTTCCAATTGAACCACTTCTAAAACCAATTGAGAGGCAATTTTCCACATCCATACACTTAAGGACATATAGAATACCATGACATCAAGTTTTGTCCAAAAAATCAGAGATTCCCTGATTTAATCAGAAACCCTAATTTTGGTGCCCACCTCCTAGGAGAAAAATGTGCAGTCTTCAATTTCAAATTCCTCAGAGTATGTTGTGTATCCCTTTAAAGGATGATGAGATATGCCATTTGAGATTGATTTTGGATCAATGAGCTATCTCTTTTGAGGGTTTTCCTTTAATTTTTGGATCTCTTGCATAGTGAAAGATGTAGGGCTTCAATCTCCTATTGAATCTTACTTTCTTGAGGTTTTGGATAGTCAGTTGAGGTAGTATGAGACATGAAAGACCTCTTGGCTTGCCTTGAGGCATCTTGACTGACCTTTTTGTGCTTTGAATGATCCCTTGATTGTCCACCTTCCACCTGATCACATGCCTTGATGGTAAGAGAGATGCTATGCTTCATTTTTCTATGTTAAAGATGCAATGCAATGCTAATGAGATGGATATGATATGATAAATGATAATGCTATGTTATGATGCCAAAAAGGGAGAGCAAATTTTGGGGTATTACAATAACCACCATCAAAATTTTGGGTATTCCGATATTTAATCCTCTTGCACCCTGAATGTCCAAATACCTTCGCCATTCACACCTTCGGGTCCAAGAAAATTAAATAGGGGCATCTGTCATATCCCAAATTTTGACCACCAAGATTTCCCATCATTGTGCAAATCATCATCACAATATGGATGAAACATCATGCCTCATCAATCTCCTCAAAGATGGTTGAGCATTCACTATAATCCAGACTTAGGGTTTCAAGCCCTCTTAGAGCACTTAGACAAAGGATCAATCAAGGAATGACATGATCTTCAACTTGTCTAAACCTCTTAAACACCCATAAGGGATCAAAAGCACTCCTACGTCAAGAATCAAGCACAAAGTTGCAACATTCCAAGTGGATCAAGCCTCAAGATCGCCAGTGTCACCAAATTAGGGTTTTGGTCGACCAAGGCCTCCAGATGGAAATTTTCTTCTGGGCATGAGCCAATACTTCAAAGCATAACCCAAGATACTCCAAGGGACCTCATGGACCCAATCATCTGAAGGTGTGAAAAATACAAGAAAGGGGGGGGGGGGGTTGAATTGGTTTTTCAAAATAAAATCTTTTCTTTTCAACTAACCCCCTTTTTTTTAACAACTCTTTACTTATGAATGATTGTCTTAATGAAGCTTGAAAGAGATAACACTATATGTTTATACTAGTTTACTTGAGAATTTCTCAAGTTAATCTAGTCCACCCGCCAAGGTGATTTCTCCTCTCTCAATCGAGGTCTTAATCCACTAATCAACTAGATTAATACAATGCTGCTGACTAACTACAACCTCTAAAACTCTCAAGTTCTAGACTTCTCAAGAGATCAACCCACACTGGCCTCTCTTAAGGAACAACCTCTAAGACTCTCACTAGTCCTAGACTTCTCAAGAATTTTAACCTCACTAGGTTTTTCTCAAGGACCTTCAAACAGCAGTTTGAAAAAGGTTTTGTTTACAACGTATTGCTTCTAGCATAAGCTGAATATGTAAACTATTTTACAGCACAGAAATTTGACTTTTAGAATGATAATAGCAAGATAGAGCATTACATTAAGCAGAGCGGTTGTTATCATTCTTTGAGTCTTCAAGTCCTTTAGCCGAGTAAAAGTAGCCGTTGCAAAAGTAATCATGACTATTGACAGCGGTTTGGTAGAAGCGTGAGGACAGATAAAACCTTTTGTGTCATGTCTTGTCAGTATATCTTCGTTGACACTGTTACTAAGAAATCTTCATTTGAACTTTTGCACAGTTACCAAGATATCTTCGTTTGAGCTTCGTTGCTTAGTCTTCTAATCTTCTTAACTTCAAAGGCTACTGCGAGCATGAGTAAGAAGGGAAACGTAGCTTACTTCTTAAGATTTTCAAGTCTTGGAGTCCTCAGAGCAGCGTCTTTGGAGTCTTCAGCACTTGGTCTTCAGAACCTTGTTCACTTAGAATATTGTCTTCTTATCATCAGAGGCTTCAGATAGTATTTAGTTGAAGCATGAGTAGAGACTATTTGTTGGCTCTTCAGAACTTTTATCAGAGAGCGAAAATCTTCAGCATTTGGAACTCGTTCATCAGAACCTCAGTCTTCTTATTTTCAGATCTTGTTTTCTTTGTATATTATATCAGAGTTTATGATCTTCAGATTCGTCGAAAGAGATTTAGCACATCAATGCGTAGGCAAAGTATTTTTAGCATTTTGTCCACATCAATTAACGGAAGCATAACCTGTTTGTTAGATTCCCAAAGTAACAAACATTAGTCTTACGAAATTATTCATACAAACATACTCGTTTGGTATCATCAAAACTTAGAAGTAATATTGCAGAACCAAATCTTGTTCTCACATCATCAAGTCAATTTAGCCTCAGGGGATGCATTCACAAAAAAAATCAGGAATTAGGGTTTCTTGACCTAATTCACCCCTAACTTGACTTTTGGAGCAAGACATGAGCCAAGACCTCAAGACATGATTTGAGGGCCTCAAATACACCACATTGATCCATTTACAATAATGGATTGATCCAAGAAGCTTGATTCACAAGTTTCAAATTCATCTTGGTAAATTAGGATTTCCTGATGAAAAAGTCAACTGTACCTTTGACTTTTGACCAAGACATGTTCCCAAACCTTGGGACATGATTCAAGGCCCTCTAAAACACCTTTGGAATCCATCCATTAGGTTTGAATTAGGTCAAGAGCTTGATTTCATAGAGGATCATAAAGTTTGAAATTCATCTGACAAAAAAAAGTCAACTGTGCAAAAAAGTCTGTGGCCGGGAAGTTTTTTAAATCGAACTTTCAGACATCATTTTTTTAATATATTTTTCGCGTACTTTAACCTGGTGTGCTTATTTTATTTTTTCAGCTATTTTCGGTCGATTTTCTGACCCGTCTGAGCCTCTTTAGCGGGTAAAATCAATTTCAAAATTTGACAAAACGGTGTATTCTTTCAATACATATTTTTTCTTGCTGATCGTTTTGGTGTGTTTATTTTATTTTTCCGGAGACTTCAATACTGGACCATTTTATCGTTTTTAACACAGTTTCTCATTTTGTCTTATTCTACACATATAGTACAAAAAACATTAATGCATTTTTGCTTTTTATACATTAATTCATTTTGTTTTTTATACATTAATGCATTTTTGTTTTAATACATTAATTCATTTTGTTTTTTATACATTAATGCATTTTTGTTTTTTATACATTAACTCATTTTGTTTTTTTATACATTGTAGTAACCCGAAATTTGACCTCCTCTTTTTGTTTTTGCATAAGCATGTGCACTCGCATTGCTAGCATACGCGCTTGCATTTTTTCCTTTGTGTTTTGACTGCAGGAATATTCAGGTTTCCAAGCCCGATTAATTGCATCATCACAAGGTCCTCACATTATCAAAATAAGCACAAGACAAGGGTTTCTATGCATATTTATCAAAACAGGAAGTGGAAAATCGAAGCCAGGACCACATCACCAATTTTAAGCAAAATTGGGCAAATTTGGCTAGAGTAATCGATTACTCAAATAAGGTAATCGATTACTCAGTGCGAATTTGCAATTTCCACTACATTTTGGGGACAGCAGCCATGCACTCTCTTTGGTCTTTGTTTCTACTTGATTCTAGCATTGTGTGGAACATTCTAGACAGTTCAAGACCATTCAAGACATTTCCCTTACATTTATTCTATACTTCACTTTAAATTAAGTGCACCATGTTCCTTGTTTTCCAAGTAATGTGGATCTTTGGATGATGGAGTGCACCTTGGGATTGTTACCGAGTTGATCCTAACTAACCGAGTTAACTACCTTGACTCGGTGAGCCAAGTGTAACTAACTCTAACCCTAACTCCAAACCTCCCAAAGCTAATTCCAAACCATCACATGCTCCAAACCTAAAGTCTATATAAACACATCTCCACTCACTTTTCAAGCTCTCAACCATTCTCTACCATTTTTAACCAAACTTCTCACATTTCACTCTCAATTCTCTCACTTTTTTCTCTGATTTCTCTACTTATTCTTCATCTTCATCTCAATTCTTCTCCATCAAACCTCACCAAAAGCTCTTATTCTTGAAGGATAATCACTTTTCACACTTAAAGTGATTAATTCTTGATCTTAACCTTCATCATTTGGCATTCTTTGATTGGATTTCTGAAATTACATCTCATTCTACTTCAATCCAAGGGTTTCACACCATTTATTTTGGTGCAAGTTCGATTTCGGTGCATTTTCGCGATTTTGATCGGTTTCGACGCGTTTCGTCTACAATTCAAAGATTCCTCGGGTTTTCTTTGATTTTCTGTATCAAGAATCATTTGCAACAATTACCAAGCCAAACCTTCGGCTTGTAGGTTGGTAGATCTTACTTTACTCACTGTTTCGATCATTTCCGCGCATTTACATCGTAATTTCGATCGTTTTCGATTTAATTTATCATGCAATTGCTTGATCTTTAATCTCCATGATTAATGCTTGTAATTTGTGTTTATTTGCACTTATATGATGTAATTTTCGTGTACAAATTCATGTCCTAGCATGTGGTGGTTGGCATAAGTGATTAAGTGTTGAAAACCACTTTTGAAAAGCTGTTTTTGCTGTTTTTTTTGCCACTGTTACAGTGGTAATCGGTTACTCAAAGAGAGTAATCGATTACTCAGTCTTTTTTTCACCAAATTCTGCTATTTTTAAGCAAGTAATCGATTACCTACATAGGGTAATCGATTACCACTGTAACAGAGGGCCATTTTTGGGGTTTTTCAAGCTTGTTTGGCATCCTTTCCTCCTCTAACTTCCATGGATCGATATGCTTAATATTGATGGATGTTTTTAATGCTATTGACCTCTGTTTAAAGCATATTTACATTAATTCAATGATTGATTTATCAATTCTTGCAATTATGTGTGTTCTTGATTTTTGTTTGAACATGCTAAATCTTGCACAATATTTAATCACTTGACACATGATTTGTGATACATGCTAATATTTGTATGGCACTGTTTTGCACTTTCATTTCATGATCACATTAAGTTTGTTCTTTATTGAGCAAATTTAATCATGTACAATCAATAATTTACACCTTTTGCTTTTATGATTTTCCATTCTCTTTGGAAAATTGTTAGCATAGCATTTCCCTTTGATTGGTTAATCGAAACCAAGTTTCGATTAGTCGATCTTCCCCTTTCCTCTCTTTAGACTTCCTTTAGAGCTTTCTCTCTCGTTCCCCCCGTGGAGTTGGAGTTTCGCGCTACGCCTTGCATCGGAGCACTGTACGAATTGACGCTGTTACGCTGTCTGTTTCTCTCCGCAGGAGCACTGTACAACATTGGAGCTGTTGCGCTGTCCGTTTCAATTTCCGCACTATAATTTGAGCGTTAGAGAAGGAATGAGGATGGTTGTCCTACCCACATTCTGACTATTTCTTGGGTAATGGAATTTGGTCATCTCTTTCGAGAATAGTCACCTCTATCCTCAAGCTGTAGTGTTGCTCTTTCCCCAGTCGAATTCATCCTTGATCACTTGTGCTCTTCTCATTTTTCCTTTTGATCAATCACCTCCCTTCTTGGTTAAGAGCATTATTCTTGCGCTAGCAATCTCTCTCTGTTTCATTACTCCTTTCTTCTTGTAATCAATCATTGCCTTTTGATTCCCCTGAAGAATCTCAATCTCTTTTCTGCGGTTAATCACAGTCTGTCTGTTAAAACCGTAAATCCCCTAGAGTTCGCAACCTTCTCTTGGTTCTTCTCCTTTGTTTGGTTAATCACTGCCTATCAGTTAAAACACCAATTTTTTCCTTCCTTCTCAGTTAATCACAGTCCGTCTGTTAATACTGAGCACCTTTTGGGTTAATCACCTTCTTTTGGTTAATCACCCGCTTCCTCAGTTAATCACAGTCCGTCTGTTAATACTGAGCACCTTTTGATTTAATCACCTTATCTTGGTTAATCACTCGCTTTTCTTCAGTTAATCACAGTCCGTCTGTTAATATTGAACCCTTTCGAGTTAATAACCTTCTTTTGGTTAATCACTAGCTACTTTCAGTTAATCACAATCCGTCTGTAAACACCGAATCCCTTGCAGTTGGCAACCTTTCTTGGTTCGAATACTTGTACCCTTGGGCTAATAGCATTCTTTTGGTTCAATGCCCTTTTTCGTTGGTCAAGTGCTGATTGTTCAGTCGTTACCAACATCCCTTTAGGGTTACGACCTTTGATCAATCCTACACCCGTGCTTCTGGTTAATCACAATTTCTCTGTTAAAACTAATGCTTCTCTATCCCCACTGAGTTGCAGTCCTTTCTTTCTTCGGTTAACCATTATTCATCAGTTAATATACCGAGGCCCCTTCAGAGTCAAACACCTTTTCTTGGTTCAGCACTCTCCCTCTGGGTTTATCACAGTCCGTCTGTTGACACCAGCTTTCTTTTCCCCGCCAGGGTCTACTCTCTTTCTTCGGTTAACCACTGCCAGCCAGTTAATATATCGAGTATCCTTTTCTCTTGGTTACGACACCATCCCTTTGTTTGGATCCCCAGCGGAGTCCTTCCTATTCTCTTTGCTTCTACTTTCTTGGTTTCGACACCAATTCTCTTTGTTATCCCCAGCGGAGTTTCTTTCATTCTTGGTTTCGACACCATTCTTTTCCTAGTCTCTTGTACAAACGCTCTTACTGTGCGGCCTTCCCTAGTAGAGTTTTTCCTTCATTCTTGTTCTTGGTTTTGACACCACCTCTTTCATCTTCTTGTTTCCTTTTTGTTGTTTTCCGTTCAGTTCCCCGAACTACGGAAGCTCTGATTCTGCATTCTTTTGAATGTATGATACGTAGGCACGAGACGCAATGTCTCGGCGAGCCCACTTCCACCCTTCCTTCCTTCTCCCTTTCTTCTTTTCCTTTCTGTCTCCTAGTTCCATGAACTACGACGCTCTAATTTCCTCATTGCACTATGAGGGTACGTAGGCACGAGGGCCACAATCCTCCGCGAGCACTTTCTTTCCTTTCTTTCTTTTTCCTCTTTCTCTCTCTCCCTTTTTCTTTTAGCTAGAAGCCTGTAGATAGATAACCCATCCAAGCCTAGAAGCAAGCGAAATGGTTCTCGCCGAGTACGACGGATGCGTTAGGTGCTAATACCTTCCTTTCGCATAACCGACCCTCCGTTCCCGTTTCTCTTCCCCCTGGGTTTTATCGATATTTTCCCTGTCCTTTGGGATTAAATAAAGTTTGGTGGCGACTCTGTTGTATCTTTGAGTGTGTGATTCACTCAGGTAGAAACCAACCATCTTCATACATTAATCCATTTTTGTTTTTTATACATTAATTCATTTTGTTTTTTATACATTAATGCATTTTTGTTTTTAATACATTAATTTATTTTATTTTTTATACATTAATGCATTTTTGTTTTTGATACATTAATTTATTTTGTTTTTTATATATTAATGCATTTTTTTATACATTAATTCATTTTGTTTTCTATACATTAATGCATTTTTGTTTTTTATACATTAATTCATTTTATTTTTTATACATGAATGCATTTTTGTTTTTTATACATTAATTCATTTTTTTATACATTAATGCATTTTTGTTTTTTATACATTAATTCATTTTGTTTTTTATACATTAATGCATTTTTGCTTTTTATACATTAATTCATTTTGTTTTTTATACATTAATGCATTTTGTTTTTTATATATTAATTCATTTTTGTTTTTTTTACATTATTGCATTTTGTTTCTTATACATTAATGCATTTTGTTTCTTATCTTCACTGATTTCTTCACCAAGTTAAGTTTTCCTATAAATAGGAGCATATGTTTCTCATAATTCTCACACCAAAACACACACAACACTTGTTTTCTCTCATTTTTCTCTGCATTTCAAAGTTTCAACATTCAAAAGAGTGAGAATCGAATTTTCAAAACCAGAGGGTTTCAATCCATTCCAAGCACGTCAACACATTCCTGGAGGATCAATGAAGCTCATAGGATCTTCCTCTTGCTTCTGTAACTACATTGAAGAAGCATTTGACTTGCTCTAATAGGTAAGTGTTCTTGTACTTTGAAACTCCATGTACATGCATATTATTGATTGATTCTTGAAGCAAAAATGTAGCTCTTAATATGTTTGTTGTGATTCTCCGACTGTTTTCACTTTAACATGTTAATATGTGGAGTTTATTTTGTTTAAAAACCCTGCTTATTTCGCGATGTTTTCTCGGATATTCATATCGCACCCTTTTAATAAAAAGAAGATTCACATACACTGGTACTAAGAGGAGCATTATTCCCGGTGAAACTGCTCTTAGATCAATTGGGCCTCCCCTTGTGTTGTAAGTCCCATCTTTCTTTTTTAAAATACACTTTGGGCCTCTAAGAGAGTGTAAGACCTAACCCCCTTTGTACATAAATAATTTTGGGCCTCAGTCATTGTATAAGTCCCAGTGCAGTTTTCAAAACAACGGTGCGATCATTGTCTTTCCATGGGCCTCTCCTTGAGTTGTAAGCCTCATCTCTTATACAAAAATAAACTTTTGGGCCTCTAACATAGTGTAAGACCCAACCTCTTTGTAAATACAATAATTTGGGCCTCAGTCATTGTAAAAGTCCCGATACAATTTTCAGATCAACGGTACGATTGCTGTTTTTCATCTGGGCCTCTCCTTGAGTATAAGCCCCAACAATCTTTTCAAAAACAACTTCCCTTTTGATTTAGGTTCAAACTCATAGTTGTTATCAAAACTTTCTTTAATTTATTGAAAAACTAACCATACAGCTGTTACAATGGAAGCTTGCTCACCTGTAAGTTTTTGTCAGTTTTATTTACATGCTTTCATATATATATATATATATATATATATATATATATATATATTTGTCTGTATTGCTGGAAGCTTGCTCACCTGTAAGTTTTTATCAGTTTTCTTTACATGCTTTCATATATATAGATATGTTTGTCTGTATTGCTGGAAGCTTGCTCACCTGTAAGTCCTTCTTTCATATCCTTTTACATACTTGTCATATATCAACTGTGTATATACTTGTATATCTGCTTAGAGTTTTCCCCGGCAACTAGGTCTAGAACTAGATAAAGCCAGTTGGTCACTCTTTCAATACAGTCAAAACTAGTTCTCCATAGGAATTCCAGATACAGTTTTTCCTTCTCTTGGGCTTAAACAATATGGAACAAAGAGAAAGGTGTTATTCCCAGTGAAACTTTTCTTAGACTGTCACTATTAGAAAATGTCAAAGAAGTTCATTTCCCCGGAGTGGATTAATTCCCGGTGAAACCTCTCTTGAATTTCTTCAAACCCTAGAACTGTTCACTAAAGAAAAGATTATTCCCAGTGAAACTTTTCTTGAACTCTTCTTAAGTTTGGACCCACAGGCTTCCTAAAAGCATCCCCGCCTCCTCTTGGGCTTTGTACAAGGGCCCTCCGGCTTCTTAGAAGCTCTCATGCCTTCTCTTGGGCTTAATACAAGGACCCTGAAGACCTCTTAAAGGTATAAGACAGAACTTAGTCATCCTTTGTTAGAGCAGTCTTTCTAAAGTTTCAAAACATCAAACCATTTTAGGGTTGATTCTCATCCCTTAAAACACCAGCCTCCTCTTGGGCATCATACAAAGATAAACTCTTCTATACCAATAGACTTGGACAGTCAAATCCCCTCTTGGATCTCAAAGACATTCTTAAATTCCGTACAAACCCCAGAAAAAGCCCTGGTCATTTAACCAATCTCCAGTAGAGTTAAAATCCTCACAGGATCTAAAACTCAGTCTTTCATCCTAAATTTCCCCAGCTAGGGACAGCTTATCATCAGAACCTCAAGGCATCAGATACCTCAACTCTTCTATAATCCTTAGCAAAAGTTGATTCTCCATTTGGGACCTGCCTCTGGATCTCAATAATCCTCAGCATAAGTCAGCCTCCTCATAGGCTTTGTGTAATGATTTTTCCTCAGCAGAATTAGCCCCAACAATACCCTTTTATTGGGTCCATCTTCTTTCTTAAAGCACTCTCTTATAGAGTCAATCACCTTAAGGCACTCTATTGTTGAGTCAACCTTTTTTAGCCTCCTCTTAGGCTTTGTATAATGATTTTTCCCAGTTGAGTTAGCTTCAAAAGAACTCTCTTGTTGAGTCAATCACCTATCAAAGGATTCTCTTGTTGAGTCAATCACCTATCAAAGGACTCTGGCGACCATTTCTCGAGGACTCAGTTACGGCACTCCTCCCAAGGAGCGATAATGGCAGACCAGAAATGGAAAACCCATTATGTTTCCTTGATCCGAGGACCCAAAGTTGGGAACTTGCCATAGGATGACCTTTTTTTGGGGGAATCAGTGGACGACCTCTTTGTTTGGCGATAGTATTGTACCCCGAGGGATGAATGTACTATTGCTTCTCAAATCGAGAATCCGAAATTGAGAATCCCACTTTCTACATCATACCTGTGAGTGGGATATTGGGTTTTTCTGCAGGAAACCAAGACTCTTCCAACCTTTGTTCTCTCATTGTGTCAGATCTCGCACCCGCACAACACTACCTTTGCAGATGTTTAGATTTGATTATTCAGACTATGTCGGCTTGTTGATTCTGATGTTGCATATCATTTCATCATGTCAAATTAATTTTTGCATAAACATTTTAAAACTTTATTTTTGCATAAATTGCATTCATTCATGCCCGCATATGCATGTCCTTCATCTGAGAACCTGTGCTTACCCTGATCATTTCCGCCTTGTAGCAAGACGACGACTCGACATCGGTATTTTACTCGCTCAAACAAATCCAGAATCATGGCTGACTTTGAAGCTGAGAACGCAGCTTACAAGGAAACTATGGCACAATTCCAAGGTCGGATGGATCAGTTCCAGACGAACATGGATGTTATTATGGAGCTCCTTCGTGCTCAGAGGGATGCTGCTGCTGCTGCCACTGTTGCTGCAACCCCTACTGATGCAACTGTTGTCACTCCTGTTGTGACTGTTCCTCCTGTTGTTACAACTACTCCTGCTGTTGTTGTTCCTTCTCCTGCTAGAGTTGAAATGCCATTTGAGCATGTGAATTAGCCTGCTGTTCAGCCTAGTTTGAACCAGATGCCCGTTGGTTTTCCTTGGGGCATGCCTCCGAATTACACTCCTCAGCTTGCAAATAATGGTAGTGCCTTCATGCCATATCATCCTTTTGTTGCGCCCATGCCTAATGGGAATGCTGCTGCCTATCCATGGGTCATGCCTACTCCAGTCCCGCCTTCAGTAGTGAATGATGATCCTGAGAATCTTTAGGTTCAAACTCATCAAACTGCCAGATTGGTTGATACTGAAACTCCTGATGATGAAGAGCATGAGTATAGGGGTCTTCCTATTCATGTTCCGGTTTCGTCTTAAGCTGCTTAAACTACTATTCCGAATGCTCATCCTGGGATGTTCTATCCTGGGGCATCTTCCTCAGCTGTTGGGGTACCTCCTCCGAATTATCTGTATGGTGTTCCAATGGATCAGAATGCTGGTAAGATGGTTAATCCTGGTTTGGTTTATCCTTCTCAGTTTGCTACTCCGCAAGTTCACGCTCCTGCCGCTTCTCAGCTGCCAAATCCTCAGATTCTTGTTAGGCCCACTAATCAGAATAGATCTGTTGACTACAAGTTGTTGGAAGATCGTACCAGAGCTATTGAAGGGTTCTCTGCTTTTGGCATGGAAGCTAAAGATTTGTGTTTGGTTCCGAATGTTGTGTTGCCGCAGAAATTCAAGATACCTGATTTGCCAAAGTACAAAGGCTTGAGCTGTCCGCGTATTCACATCACTATGTACTGCAGGAAGATGGCATCCCACATTGATAATGATGAATTGCTTGTTCATAGTTTTCAAGATAGTTTGTCTGGTGCTTCATTAGATTGGTACATGGGCTTGGAGCGCAGCAAAATCCGTACTTGGAGGGATTTGTCTGAAGCGTTCGTGAGACAATACAAATATAACCTTGATCTGACGCCAACCAGATTGCAATTGCAGAATCAATCTCATCTCTCAGATGAAACATTCAAGGAGTACGCACAAAGATGGCGTGAGATGGCATCTCGTGTGCGACCTGCTCTCTCTGATAATGAGTTGGTTGACATCTTTATGGGTACATTGCAAGGATCTTACTATGAGAAAATGGTGGGTAGTTCTTCATCGAACTTCGCTGATGTTGTAACGATTGATGAACGGATTGAAAATGGTTTGAAGACTGGAAAGATTCCTAGTGTTACTTCCCAGCAGCCGACCACTCGGAAATCTCAGAACAATCAGTCCAAGAAAAAGGAAGGTGAAGCTAACGCTGTGACAGCTCAAGTTTCTTCTCCATATCAAGCTCCCATGGCTCCTATGCCATACTATCCATATCCCTACATTGCTGCTGCGTAGTATTAACAACCTCCGTATCAATATCTTCTGCAACAACCAGTTCAGAATGCTCAGAATCAGCAACAGAATCAACAGAACAAAAATCAGCAGAATCAAGCCCGTCAGAACAACAACAGTCAAGGAAACCATAAGCGTCCGAATTTTGATAGAATTCCGATGTCATACACATAACTGTTTCCTTACTTGGTTCACCAAGGGGCAATTGTCCCCAAGCAGATTGCGCCCGCAATTCCTTCATTTGGGCCGAAGCATAACCCAAATGCATATTGTGCCTATTGTAATACCCCAAATTTTGACCACTTAGATTTCCCATCATTGTGAAAATCATCATCACAAGATGGATGTACCTTTATGCTTCATCAGTCTCCCCAAAGATGGGTGAGCATCCAATACAATCAAAATTAGGGTTTCAAGCCCTCTCTGAGTGCTTAGACAAAGGATCAATCAAGAAATGACATGATCTTCAACTTGTCTAATCTCTTAAACATCCACAATGGATCAAAAAGGACTCCCACTTCAAGGATTAAGCACAAGGCTGCTCCCTTCTAGGTGGATCAAGTCTCAAGATCGATAGTGTCACCAAATTAGGGTTTTGGTCGACCAGGGCCTCCAGATGGAAATTTTCATCTGGGCACAAGGCAATGATCCAAAACATGACCTAATATACTTCATGGAACCTCATGAACCCATGCATCAAGTCAATTTTGCCTCAGGGGATGCACTCATCAAAAATCAGGAATTAGGGTTTCTTGACCTAATTCACCCCTAAGTTGACTTTTGGGACAAACCATGAGCCAAGACCTCAAGACATGATTTGAGGGTCTCTAATATACCATATTGATCCATTTGGAACAATGGATTGATCCAAGAAGTTTGAGCAACAAGTCTCAATTTCATCTGCACCACAATTAGGGTTTTAAGAGAAAAGTCAACTGTAACTTTGACTTTTGACCAGGACATGCTCCCAAACCCTAATACATGATTGAATATACCCTATGACACCCATGGAACATGTCCATCAAGTTTGATTTAGGTCAAGGACATGATTTCCTGAAGAATTGCACAGTTTGGAATTCATCTGATAAAAAGTCAACTGTGCACAAAAGTCAACTTTGACTTTTTGAGATTTTTCACCAAAATGGATTTTTAACCCTAAAATGATGTTAATGTATGATTTGAATCATCATTCATCAAGAAAAATCAAGAAAAGTGAGATAACTTGTAAAAGGGGTAACCATAAAACTTAGAAATTTTTCTAAGTTAAAAATAAAGTGGCAAAGGTACCAACTTTGGAGGACCATAACTCCTAAACCACAACGCCATTTTTTCTCATCCAAAGATGGATTTGTAGCCCTCATTATCACCTACAAAAACTTCAACTACAAGTCATTCCAATTCATTAAGGATTTTGAGTTATGGAGTGATCAAAGTGGCTGAAAAGTGAAAATGTCACTTTTTCCAACACTTAGTGAAATTTTTACTAAGTCAGATTCTGCCTCACTTTTTGCCAAATGTAGGGGGATTTTTCACTTGGAATCAAAAGAGATCAAAACCAAACTTGTTCAAACAGTTGTTGTATCATGTAAGAGCTTTCCAAAATGGCCAAGAGCATTGCCAAATTCAACCTACACCATGAGATACAACATTGCCAAGTTGCCTTGCTGAAATCTGTCAAGGCAAGGCAGAATTTGCAACTTTGGTCGATTTGCCAAAATTAGCCAAATTCAATTGCTCCAATCCACTTGGACACCTCTAAGGATTGAATCCAAAGGGGACAATCACTGAGCCAAGCCTCCAAGGTCCAAGGAACAAGGAATAACATGTTGAACCTAGAGTTGCCAAAGTAGGGACAAGACTTCAAATTTGGAATGAGGCATTCAATGGAACCATCAAGGTGGCATGGACTGAGCCATTCTCATCTGAAATCAGTCAAGACTTATCCAAGACCAAGGGGACCAAATCTCTGTGCCCTAACCTCTAGTCAATGGCTAGAGGAGACTTGATTTCTCATTGGACAACATTGGCCAAACCTACTTACCAGCTGCCATGCACTATTCCTTGCAAAACAAACTTGCTCTACTATAAATAGAGCTCAATTGTGGTCAGTTTGAGTACACCAAAGCCATCTAACAGATGCTTTCATCAAAATCTCTTTCTCTTGGCAAAAATGCCTTTCTTAGCAAGGTAGCTATCGGGTTTTGAGTTTGAGAGCTTTTCCAATCAAACCAATCACTCACACACCTCACATACATCACCTATGAGCTGATCAAACACTCACATAACATCTGGAACATCAAAATCTCAAAATCACTTGCCATCCACACAAGTTTGAAGTGAAGTTGCAGCTGAGATGCCATAAACTGATCCAGTCCATTTCAATTCAATCCAAGTGTTCAAACACACTCCATATGGTGTAGGGAAGCTGTCCAGATCATCACAACTTGTCTGTAACACCTCCAACTCAAAATCACATCTGCTCTTGCTGTCACGACTTGGAAGTAAGCACATACTTGGTCATCTCTCAATCTATGCATATTTCCTCGCACAATAATTTGACCATATGTTCATAATCATGCATGGAATGTTTTCCCTCAATTAATTGCATTGTTTGAATCGTGTATCAAAAATCCTAGCCTTCATGCAGAAATTAGGGTTCTTGAGGTCTCTTCGTGATTTCTTGTTGTATGTTTAATTTAAATGAAATTAAAGTACATAGACATGATCGTGAGGTTGAGGCGAGCATAATGATATGTGGATTGCATGATATGATTACGTATTCATGGAGATTGGATAGAAAATGCAAATCTGAGAAACCAAGAACACGCGCGTGTTCTTCAGCCTGTTCTTGGCGCCATTTTCATTTATTCAAATATTTGAATTTTGTGATTTTGTTTAATTGATTCAAAAATTAATTTCTCTCTGAGTTTTAATGATTTTGAGTTGATTCTTTTTTTAATAATTCACAAAAATGTTAAAATATTTTATTTTCAGAAAAAATCCCAAAAATATTATTTATTTCATATAATTGATATTTTTGTAAAGAATTAATATTTTGATTGTTTTTGGCATTTTAAATATTTTTTCTACATTGATTTTGCAACTTTTAATGCTTTCTAATTATTTTGTAGGTCAATACTTAATTTTTGAAGCATTAATCCAAGATCACAATTTGTTTTCCATGTGTTAAACAATTTTTGATCATTTTAGTTGAATTTTTTATTCAATTAAATACATTTTGAAAACAAATTAGGGTTTTGGATTAATTCAACCCTCATAAATCACTTTCAAACCTTTTTTGGGCCTCTTGAGAGAGTGTAAGACCCATCCCCCCTTGTACAAAAACTTTTTGGGCCTCACTCATTGTATAAGTCCCTCTGTACAAGTAAACGGCGCGATCGTCGCCCGTTTAAAAATAAAAATCATTTGGGCCTCTCCTTGAGCTATAAGACCCATTCAAAACACTTTGGGCCTCTATTAGAGTGTAAGACCCAATTCCCCTTTTAACCAAAACATTTTGGGCCTCACTTATTGTATAAGTCCCTCTGCGTTAAAAGAAAACCTCGGCGCGATCGCCATTTTTAAACGAAAAATCATTTGGGCCTACCCTCGTGTTATAAGCCCCACTCTTTTTCCTTTAAACCTTTTTGGGCCTCTTGAGAGAGTGTAAGACCCATCCCTTTGTACAGAAAACCTTTTTGGGCCCCAGTCACTTGTATAAGTCCCGCTGTACAAAGTCAAACAGTGTGTTCACTGATAAAACCCTGGGCCTCTCCTTGAGCTGTAAGCCCCAAATCTTTCTTTTTCAAAGCACTTTCTCCTTTGATTTTGAATATACTGTTGTTTTCAATCTTTCTTTGTTGAACAACTAACCCAACAACATGGAAGCACTCCAACCGAGTAAGTGGTTATCGCTTTCATTTACTGCTTTCATATTATAAACTGTATTGTGGGGCTGCTCACTGTAAGTCTCCTTTCATAAACTCATATCTACTGTGTAATAATAGTATAGATATTTCGAGTTTCCCCGGCAACTACGTCTAGAACTAGGTGACGCCGTGTCATTTATTCATAGAAATAGATGCCTAGACCCCAAATAGGAGCACCAGATACAGTCTTCTCTTCGGCTGTCCTCCTTAGGAATCGTCAAGAAGCTCTACTCCCCAAGATGAATGTATTCTCCGTGAATAGCATCTTTGAGTTTCTTCCAAATTCTCGAACTTTCCTGACTTGATCTATTCCTTGTGGATAGCTTGCCTTGAATGTCTCGGGGTTTGGGTACCCACTACGGTCATAATCTTGGACCTTAACTAAGGAACCCTCTTTAAAAGTTAAAAGTCGCTGGATAGTAAACCTCACACGTTTACCAGTGGGTTTTATCTTTAAAAGAGTTATCTCTCCTATTGGAAAGGAGATGATAGACCCACGGGCTTCTTAAAAGCATCCGCCTCCTCTTGGGCATTATTCAAGGACACTACGGCTTCTTAGAAGTATTCACAGCCTCCTCTTAGGCTTCGTATAATGATCTCTTCCTCCGGGAATGATAGCCTCCTCTTGGGCTTCGTACAAGGACCCGTCGGCTTCTTAAAAGTTTCCAGCCTCCTCTTGGGCTTCGTACAAATTATCCCGACGACCTCCTAGAGGTATAGGAACAGAACCTAGTCATCCTCATAGAACAATCCTTTCATAGAGTCGACTACTGTTTGTCAAAGCATAGTACAAAAGATAAAACTCTAGACATGGACAGTCTAACTTCCTTGAGTCTCAAAGACATTCTCAAGTGACCCCTTCGTTAAATAGGAAGGAAAACCCGCAGACTCGGACAGTCTCAATACCCTTTGGATTTCCCGTTTCCTCAAAGAGAAGGAAATATCCCTGATCCTCAAATCAAATCCTTGAGTACAATGTTGCTCATATAAGAACAGATTTTCTCTTTTAAAATCAGTATATTGGATCTGTCACTCAACTGAAACAAACCTTTAGCCTCCATCTCGGGCTTCGTACGAGATACAAAAACACTCTCTTGTTGAGTATCAAAGACTCTCTTGTTGAGTCAAACTTTTAGCCTCTATCTCGGGCTTCGTACGAGACACAAAGACTCCCTCGTAGAGTCAAATAAACAATAGCCTCCATCTCGGGCTTTATACGAGATACCAAAAGACTCCATCGTCGGGTCAAAATCTTTTAGCCTCTCTCTCGGGCTTTGTATGAGACACAAAATAGCCTCCTCTTAGGCTTTGTATAATGATTTTCCTATCGGAAATTAGCCTCCTCTTAGGCTTTGTATAAGAAAACCACTAGTTTATCCAATCAACCTTTTAGCATCAAAGATGTGCCTCGTTCACAGTACACAAACATCAACAACTCCTTTCCCATCATCTAATCGCTGTAAGCGGAAATCCTCTGGATCATCTATATCCATGCCACTGTCCCTCTTTTAGCATGAGAAATTCCTAAGGAAAGATGGCATTGCTCTACACTGAGTTAAAGTCTTCTCCTTCAGGTTAAAACCCTTTCTTCGGAAATTATGGCATTGCTCGGATCCGCGTATCCCAGTTAAAGTAATTCTCCTTCTCCCCCTTTAGAGATGACAAATTCTCTCTAAAGTCGAGGTCTTTCAGCTTCACGTCTTGGGCTTTGAACAAGACACAAATAGACCTTTCAGCTTCACATCTTGGGCTTTGAACAAGATACAAATCACCTTTCGCTTCACGTCTTGGGCTTTAAACAAGACACCAAAAACCAATTTCCTCCCATAGAATAGGAGGAACTATGAACGCTCTGATTTCCCTGTTTCGGTAAACGGGAATACGTAGGCATAAGATCGAAAGAAAAGATCTTAGCGAGCGCAATCAACAAAAAACCCAAATCCCATATCTCCATCAATCAAAAGCAGTAATTCAAAAGCACCAGTCCTAACATCCTAATCCTTGTTCCCCGCCAGAAACCTTCTGCCCAGGTAAAAAGAAAGAAAACAGTATTGGCGAAAATACAAATAACCAGTACAAAGGCCCCCCCACATTGATAGCATCCGTAACCTAACAGACCGCTGTTTAAACTCAGTATGCAAGCAGGGTTAATTGGAGACATCTATTTCCCTTCCTTATTCAGCTCACAATAGGATAAAAAATGAATCGACCTGTAGTTTTAAGCTCAACCACAGAGAGCGACCAGCGCTTAAGAACCGCGTCCAAAATCGCTCGCTACACCTATCATGCTGGATACGTAGGACATGCAACAGAGGATTGCTTTATTTTCAAAACCAAAGTTCAGGAACTCATTGATAAGAAAGTTTTGACTTTTGCTGAGGCAGGACCTAACATTCAGAATAATCCGTTGTCGAATCACGCTGGACCTGCAGTTAATATGATTGAAGATAATTACAGGGCTGAATTGATCATGGATGTTGACGAAGTAAAGACTCCGATGGTTATGGTTTTCAAGAAATTGAAGGAACATGAGTTGTTGAAAGGATTGCATGGTAAGTGTCAGATTTGTGACGATAATCCCAACCAGTGTCGAAGGCTGAAGGGTTGTGTCCAGATTCTGATGAACCATGGCGAAGTACAATTTGCTAGATCTAAACCTATTAAGGAAGTTGCTGCTATTGAGCCGTTCACCAACGTCTACAGGAAGGTTCATGTGGAAGCTCCTAAGCAGAAGAGGGTGCAACCCATCGTGGTTTGTCCACCGAAGCTGTTTCCGTATCAAAATTCTAAGGAGGTACCCTGGAAGTATGGGTCTACCGTGTTTTCTGGAGGTCAAGAGATAAGGTTCGCCGAATCTGAGATAGTGAATGTTACAGCAGTTGGAGGTATGACTCGTAGTGGAAGTGTGTTTGCTTCGAAGGTCACTACAAAGCCTGTTCAAGTTCCAACTGTTGTTTCTCCTAAGGAAACACCTGCATCTGCAACCCCTGTTGGTCAACAAAGGGGATCTTCTGCCGCAGTTCCAGTACCGACTATCCCGTCTGAGGATGTTTTAAGGAGCAAGGAGACCCTTGATGATCAAGAATTCCTTAAGCTGATCAAGAAAAGTGACTTTAAGATTGTGGATCAGCTGGGTCAGACTCCCTCGAGGATCTCAATCTTGTCCTTACTTATGAGTTCGCCCGCGCACAGATCGGCTTTGTTGAAAGTGTTGAACAGTGCCCATGTTATGCATGACATATCCATCGTCGAATTTGATGATGTAGTGGCCAACATAACTGCAAGTCGGTATTTGGGTTTCAATGAATCAGAATTGCTTCCTGAAGGAGCTGCCCACAATAAAGCACTGCACATATCTGTAACCTGCACAGACATCCTGTTATCTCGTGTTCTAGTAGATACCGTTTCTTCTCTCAATGTGATGCCTAAGGGTACATTGAGTCAATTACCAGTTGAAGGAATCGAGATGAGACCAAGTGCCTTAGTTGTTAGAGCCTTTGACAGGTCTCAAAGACAGGTCATTGGAGAAGTGGACTTACGTATCAACATTGGGCCGCATCAGTTTACCATTACTTTCCAAGTGATGGATATCAATCCAGCGTACAGTTGCCTACTGGGTCGTCTGTGGATCCACGCTGCAGGGGCAGTTACCTCCACTTTACATCAGAAGTTGAAATTCATGTTTGGCGATCAGCTTGTCATTGTCTGTAGTGAAGAGGATCTGATTGTAAGCGAGTTATCATCTTTTCGATACGTCGAGACCGAAGAAGGCATAGTTGAGGTGCCGTTGTAGTGTCTCGAATTTGAGGATGTCAGCTCTGCTTCGATTATTTAGAGCAGGTCATCACAGTTGGCTTTAGCGTCCACCAAGAGCGCTAAGGAGACTATCCAGAAAGGTGCTTTGTTAGGCTGGGGACAGGTGATTGATGTGGTTGAGAAGCATAATCGTTTCGGATTGGGTTATCATCCTGGTCGTCAATCTAGTTCCTCTGGTCAGAAGCAATGCAACTTAATCAAGTTCCATAGCGCGGGTTTCCAGCAAGGTGACATTGTGGCAGCTGCTGATGATGCTGGTCCCAGTAATCAGGCTTCAAGCTTTGTGCGCAAATGTCCGCCAGGTTTCAAGCTCAACAATTGGACATCTACCGTGATTCCTGTGGTTTTCCCATATAACATGTAATGCATTTTGCTTTTTCATTCCCTCGTCCTCGCCCGAGACGAGTGGATAGCTTGTAAAGGGCCTCACGCTTTTGCAATATTATGTGATCAATAGATGAAAGTTTTTTTGCCTTCAAAATCATGCTCTATTTTCTTTCTTTATTTTACTTTTTCACAAAACAAATGGCAAAAGTTTCTTTTCTTTTTCACTTTTCAAAATAGCTTATTCTAAACATATTCATAAACATGCAGAATTAATAAAAGCATTGATAACAACATGGCAAACATCCATTGTAATTTTGGAATTCCAATTAACCAAGCCGAAGAAGATGGTAAGGAAGATTGTGAATTACCGGCTGAACTGGCAAGGCTCCTTGAGCACGAGCGTAGAGAGATTCAGCCACACAAAGAGCCAGTGGAAGTTGTCAATCTTGGTACTGATGAGGTCAGAAGAGAAGTCAAGGTTGGAACATCCCTCGCAAAGCATGTACACTCTGAGTTGGTCAAGTTATTGAAAGAGTATGTTGATATCTTCGCCTGGTCCTATCAAGATATGCCTGGGTTGGATACCAACATCGTTGAACATCACTTGCCACTCAAGCCCGGATGTCCTCCTTTCAAGCAGAAACTCAGCAGGACTAGACCCGACATGGCACTCAAAATCAGAGAAGAGGTAAACAAATAGCTTGACGCTGGGTTCCTCGCGACTTCCGAGTATCCTGAATAGATTGCCGACATCGTCCCAGTTCCCAAGAAGGACGGCAAAGTCAGAATGTGTGTGGATTATCGAGATCTCAATAAGGCAAGCCCGAAGGACGATTTTCCTTTGCCTCACATTGATGTCTTGGTTGACAATACAGCGCAGTTCTCTGTCTTTTCCTTCATGGACGGTTTTTCAGGATATAAACAGATCAAGATGTCCCCAAATGACATGGAGAAGACTACTTTCATCACACCATGGGGTACATATTGCTACAAAGTCATGCCATTTGGTCTAAAGAATGCAGGGGCAACACACCAGCGTGCCATGACAACCCTCTTTCATGATATGATTCATAAAGAGATTGAGGTTTACGTGGACGATATGAGATTGAGGTTTACGTGGACGATATGATTGCCAAGTCCAAAACTGAGGATGATCACTTGGTTCATTTGAAGAAACTATTTGACTGACTCCGGAAGTTTAGATTGCAGTTGAATCCTGCGAAGTGCACCTTCGGAGTCCGATCTGGTAAATTGTTGCGCTTTATTGTAAGTCAGAAGGGCATTGAAGTTGATCCTGATAAGGTTCGGGAAATTCAGAACATACCGCCTCCCAAAACAGAAAAAGAAGTCTGTGGCTTTCTGGGCAGACTCAATTACATTTCAAGGTTCATATCCCATTTGATGGCTACCTGTGAACCAATGTTCAAATTACTAATAAAAAATCAATCGGTTGAATGGAATAATGATTGTCAGGAAGCATTTGACAAAATAAAACAATACTTGTAAGAACCACCGATCTTAGTACCACCGGTTCCTGGTAGGGCTTTAATCATGTATCTCACCGTTCTCGATGAATCGATGGGATGTGTATTGGGTCAACATGATGACACTGGCAGAAAAGAACATGCAATATACTATCTGAGCAAGAAGTTCACTGATTGTGAGACCAAATACTCACTCTTGGAGAAAACTTGTTGTGCTCTGGTCTGGGCTGCTCGACGCCTACGACAATACATGATTTGCCATACTACTTTATTGATATCCAAGATGGATCCAGCAAAGTACATATTTGAAAAGCCTGCTGTCTCTGGAATTATTGCTCGGTGGCAGATGCTGTTAACTGAGTATGATATCCAACATGTTACCCAGAAAGCAATAAAAGGGAGCGTCTTGTCTGACTACCTTGCTCATCAACCTATAGAGGGTTATCAACATATGAAGTTTAACTTTCCCGATGAGGATGTTCTGTTTACCAGAGATTATGAGACTCCAGACCCTGATATAGGACCCGAACCAGGGGCGCGATGGACGCTCGTGTTCGACGGTGCTTCCAATTCTAAAGGTCGTGGAATCGGGGCTATCCTCATCTCTCCAACAGGTTTTCACCTTCCCTTCACTGCCAGATTATGCTCTGCATGCACCAAAAATATGGCTGAATACGAAGCATGTATCTACGGTATTAAAGCGGCAATAGACATGAGAATCAAGATTCTTGAGGTCTATGGAGATTCTGCCTTGGTCATCGGTCAAGTCAGAGGGAACTTTGAGACTGGAGATTCCAAGCTGGTTCCGTACCAACAACGCATAGCAAAGTTGATTCCTTACTTTGATGAGATCACTTTTCATCATATTCCCAGAGAGTAAAATCAACTAGGTGATGCTCTTGCCACTCTAGCATCCATGTTCAAGGTCAAGTGGAAGAATGAAGCTCCTCATATCCGCATTGATCACTTAAACGAACCAGCACACTGTTTAGCAATAGAGGATGAGTCTGATGACAAGCCTTGGTTCTACGACATCAAAAGATATATGGAAAAACAGGAGTATCCCGAGGGTATCACTATCACTGATAAGAAAGCTCTTAGGCGGCTTTGTGCCAAATTCTTCTTAAGTGGTGGTATACTATACAAGAGGAATTATGATTCCGTGCTGCTCAGATGCGTGGATAGACACGAAGCACACACGATCATTAGGTCCATACATGAGGGCTGCGAGGGTGTACATGCTAAAGGTCCTGCTATGGCTAAGAAAATCCTTAGGGCTGGGTATTACTGGACAACAATGGAGGTAGATTGTTACAACTTTGCCAAAAGATGTCACAAGTGCCAAATCTACAGAGACAAGATCCATGTGCCTCCAACTCCATTGAATGTCTTGACTGCACCTTGGCCATTCTCCATGTGGGGTATAGATATGATTGGAATGATCGAGCCGAAGGCTTCCAACGACTACCGATTCATTCTAGTTGCTATCGACTACCTTACCAAGTTGGTTGAAGCTTCTTCTTATGCAAACGTTACACGATAAGTGGTTGCTAGATTCATCAAGAAAGAGATAATCTGTCGTTATGGCATTCCTAGCAGCATTGTCATGGACAATGCAAGCAACCTGAACAACAATATGATGAAGGAGTTGTGTCAAGAATTTAAGATCGAGCACCATAACTCTTCACCATATCGGCCCAAGATGAATGGCGTCGTTGAAGCAGCAAACAAAAACATCAAGAGGATTGTCCAGAAAATGGTCAAGTCTTACAAGGACTGGCATGAAATGCTTCCTTTTGCACTGCATAGCTACAGAACTTTAGTTCGCACTTCTACTGAGGCAACTCCGTATTCGCTTGTGTATGGTATCGAGGCAGTTCTACCCATTGAAGTCGAAATTCCTTCACTCAGAGTCATCATGGAAGCAGGTCTTGATGAAGACGAATGGGTTCAATCCAGATACGACCAGCTGAATCTCATCGAAGAGAAGTGCCTTGCAGCCGTTTGTCATGGTCAATTGTATCAGAGACGCCTCAAGCGAGCTTTTGACAAGAAAGTTCTTCCTCGAACGTTCTGTGAAGGCGAACTCGTGCTCAAGAGATATTCACCTGTTCACTCGGATCCACGAGGCAAGTGGACTCCCAATTACGAAGGACCCTTTATTGTCAAGAAGGCCTTCTCAGGCGGAGCCCTGATCCTCACCACCATGGAGGAGTTGCCATTGCCCGTGAACTCCGATACAGTAAAAAAATATTATGCCTGAAAAAAAATGGATAAAAGTCCGCTAGATTGACATCCGCAAGGAAAATCAAGGCAAAAATGGACGCTCTGATGGACCAAAAAAAAGAGATGTCCATGCAAAAGTTAGGGACAATGAAAAAAAAAAGGCAATAATAACCCGCTAAGTTGAAAACCCGAAAGGGCGACTTAGGCAAAAATTGGCATCCCGGTGGACCCAAAAAAATGTGAAAACATGTCCAGGCAAAAATTAGGGATAAAGGCATTGACTGTGAACACTTGAGCCTCTTTTCCTCACGGCTAGACCTCAGACGGTAACAGAACATCCCAATCATCATCAACTGGTGCAAGGCGTTGGAACCTAGACTCATAGTGGATGGTGGCCAAGGTTATAATCAATGCAAAGCATGATTTCCCTTTGCCATTTACATTTGTTTTTTATTTTTATTGCAAACTTCCTCATCAAGGATTTTGCATCCTTGTACACACTTTATGTACAAAAATTTCACATTCAATAAAATGCATTTTTGTTACCTCAATTTGTTTTCATTCCAGTATTTTGTTTGCAAAATAAACAATTATTTGTGATCACATAATACTAAAAAACGTTGATAACAATAAAAAAGCTAAATTCACTGAGAAAGCATTATGCATCGCATGTGTTACTGGTAACCCCTGCAGGATAATCGGTAATATCCATTGGTAAGCCTAACGCCTGGCCGGCAATAGAATGATCCTATGAAGAAGTTGTTGTCTCCTCAGCAGTTCCTCAGCAGAGTCATCATTTTTCTCAGAAGGTTGCCAAGGTGTTCCCCAACAAAGACGCTTTGTTCTTTCTTACCCAGCAAGGGCTATGCATCATCTCTTATGATTAGGAACTGTCTGTCACCAGCAGCAGTGGTTTTTCCTCAGTTGAGTCAACATGATTCGGGAATCTCTTTTCCCCACGCAGAGCCAATCTTGGTATAAAGGATTGATTTAATTCTTTCATCCCCTTCAGGGACAACCATGGTGATTTAGAAACCTGAGATGACCTCGGTTTCTTTCCTCGGCGGGATCATCATCCTTTGTGAACTTTCTTCTCCAGTAGAGATTGTCTTCATCTACGGGTCCTCTCCCCGACAGAGGGTGTCGAAGTCGTTTTGCTACGATTTCTGCCTTACCGCCTCGTTGTGCCTCATCTTGAGCCTTTGCATTGCATGGTATCAAGCATCATGTAGAAACGCATACATAGCATATGCATCGATCATACTCCCTATCTTTTTGCCTGACTTATCTCCTAGCAGATTTTCAGCCATACCTTGCCCTTATCTTTTCAAACACATTCAACTCTTCTTCTGTCGCCGTCGGCCAAATTCTCGAGCTACTCTTTTATTTAATCCCCTTTTACCTCGAATCATCGAAAAGCTAGCGCAATTTGTACATTCAGGTCCAAGCGGATTAAATAGGGGCAGATGTAGTAACCCGAAATTTGACCTCCTTTTTTGTTTTTGCATAAGCATGTGCACTCGCATCGCTAGCATACGCGCTTGCATTTTTTCCTTTGTGTTTTGACTGCAGGAATATTCAGGTTTCCAAGCCCGATTAATCGCATCATCACAAGGTCCTCACATTATCAAAATAAGCACAAGACAAGGGTTTCTATGCATATTTATCAAAACAGGAAGTGGAAAATCGAAGCCAGGACCACATCACCAATTTTAAGCAAAATTGGGAAAATTTGGCTAGAGTAATTGATTACTCAAATAAGGTAATCGATTACTCAGTGCGAATTTGCAATTTCCACTACATTTTGGGGACAGCAGCCATGCAATCTCTTTGGTCTTTGTTTCTACTTGATTCTAGCATTGTGTGGAACATTCTAGATAGTTCAAGACCATTCAAGACATTTCCCTTACATTTATTCTATACTTCAGTTTAAATTAAGTGCACCATGTTCCTTGTTTTCCAAGTAATGTGGATCTTTGGATGATGGAGTGTACCTTGGGATTGTTACCGAGTTGATCCTAACTAACCGAGTTAACTACCTTGACTCGGTGAGCCAAGTGTAACTAACTCCAATCCTAACTCCAAACCTCCCAAAGCTAATTCCAAACCATCTCATGCTCCAAACCTAAAGTCTATATGAACACATCTCCATTCACTTTTCAAGCTCTCAACCATTCTCTACCATTTTTCACCAAACTTCTCACATTTCACTCTCAATTCTCTCACTTTTTTCTCTGATTTCTCTACTCATTCTTCATCTTCATCTCAATTCTTCTCCATCAAACCTCACCAAAAGCTCTTATTCTTGAAGGATAATCACTTTTCACATTGAAAGTGATTTATTCTTGAGCTTAACCTTCATCATTTGGTATTCTTTGATTGAATTTCTGGAATTACATCTCATTCTACTTCAATCCAAGGGTTTCACACCATTTATTTTGGTGCAAGTTCGATTTCGGTGCATTTTCGCGATTTTGATCGTTTTCGACGCGTTTCGTCTACAATTCAAAGATTCCTCAGGTTTTCTTTGATTTTCTGCATCAAGAATCATTTACAACAATTACCAAGCCAAACCTCTGGCTTGTAGGTTGGTAGATCTTACTTTACTCACTGTTTCGATCATTTTCGCGCATTTACGTCGTAATTTCGATCGTTTTCGGTTTAATTTATCATGCAATTGGTTGATCTTTAATCTCCATGATTAATGCTTGTAATTTGTGTTTATTTGCACTTACATGATGTAATTTTCGTGTACAAATTATGTGTGTTCTTGATTTTTGTTTGAACATGCTAAATCTTGCACAATCTTTAATCACTTGACACATGATTTGTGATACATCCTAATATTTGTATGGCACTGTTTTGCACTTTCATTTCATGATCCCATTAAGTTTGTTCTTTATTGAGCAAATTTAATCATGTACAATTAATAATTTACACCTTTTGCTTTAATGATTTTCCATTCTTTTTGGAAAATTGTTAGCATAGCATTTCCCTTTGATTGGTTAATCGAAACCAAGTTTCGATTAGTCGATCTTCCCCTTTCCTCTCTTTAGGCTTCCTTTAGAGCTTTCTCTCTCGTTCCCCCCGTGGAGTTGGAGTTCCGTGCTACCCCTTGCATCGGAGCACTGTACGAATTGACATCGTTACACTGTCTGTTTCTCTCCGCAGGAGCATTGTACAACATTGGAGCTGTTGCATTGTCCGTTTCAATTTCCGTACTATACTTTGAGCGTTAGAAAAGGAATGAGGATGGTTGTCCTACCCTCATTCTGACTATTTCTTGGGTAATGGCATTTGGCCATCTCTTTCAAGAATAGTCACCTCTAACCTCAAGCTGTAGTGTTGCTCTTTCCCCAGTCGGATTCATCCTTGATCACTTGTGCTCTTCTCATTTTTCCTTTTGATCAATCACCTCCCTTCTTGGTTAAGAGCATTATTCTTGCGCTAGCAATCTCTCTGTGTTTCATTACTCCTTTCTTCTTGTAATCAATCATTGCCTTTTGATTCCCATGAAGAATCTCAATCTCTTTTCTGCGGTTAATCACAGTCTGTCTGTTAAAATCGTAAATCCCCTGGAGTTCGCAACCTTCTCTTAGTTCTTCTCCTTTGTTTGGTTAATCACTGCCTGTCAGTTAAAACACCAATTTTTGCCTTCCTTCTCAGTTAATCACAGTCCGTCTGTTAATACTGAGCACCTTTTGGGTTA
Organism: Lathyrus tuberosus; assembly: GCA_022829125.1. Classification (NCBI taxonomy): domain Eukaryota; kingdom Viridiplantae; phylum Streptophyta; class Magnoliopsida; order Fabales; family Fabaceae; genus Lathyrus; species Lathyrus tuberosus. The sequence goes on along the minus strand of JALAZF010000552.1, from coordinate 1,845,666 downwards.
ATCACCTTCTTTTGGTTAATCACCCGCTTCCTCAGTTAATCACAGTCCGTCTGTTAATACTGAGCACCTTTTGAGTTAATCACCTTATCTTGGTTAATCACTCGCTTTTCTTCAGTTAATCACAGGCCGTCTGTAAATACTGAACCCTTTCGAGTTAATCACCTTCTTTTGGTTAATCACTCGCTTCTTTCGGTTAATCACAGTCCGTCTGTAAACACCGAATCCCTTGCAGTTGGCAACCTTTCTTGGTTTGAATACTTGCACCCTTGGGTTAATGACCTTCTTTTGATTCAATGCCCTTCTTCGTTGGTCAAGTGCTGATTGTTCAGTCATTACCAACATCCCTTTTGGGTTACGACCTTTGATCGGTCCTACACCTGTGCTTTTGGTTAATCACGGTTTCTCTGTTAAAACTAATGTTTCTCTATCCCCACTGAGTTGCAGTCCTTTCTTTCTTCGGTTAACCACTGTTCATCAGTTAATATACCGAGGCCCCTTCAGAGTCAAACACTTTTTCTTGGTTCAGTACTCTCCCTCTGGGTTTATCACAGTCTGTCTGTTGACACCAGCTTTCTTTTCCTCGCCAGGGTCTACTCTCGTTCTTTGGTTAACCACTGCCAGCCAGTTAATATACCGAGTATCCTTTTCTCTTGGTTACGACACCATCCCTTTGTTTGGATCCCCAGCGGAGTCCTTCCTATTCTCTTTGCTTCTACTTTCTTGGTTTCGACACCAATTCTCTTTGTTATCCCCAGTGGAGTTTCTTTCATTCTTGGTTTCGACACCATTCTTTTCCTAGTCTCTTGTGCAAACGCTCTTACTGTGCGGCCTTCCCCAGTAGAGTTTTTCCTTCATTCTTGTTCTTGGTTTTGACACCACCTCTTTCATCTTCTTGTTTCTTTTTTGGTGTTTTCTGTTCAGTTCCCCGAACTACGGAAGCTCTGATTCTGCATTCTTTTGAATGTATGATACGTAGGAACGAGACGCAATGTCTCGGCGAGCACACTTCCACCCTTATTTCCTTCTCCCTTTCTTCTTTTCCTTTCTGTCCCCTAGTTCCATGAACTACGACGCTCTGATTTCCTCATTGCACTATGAGGGTACGTAGGGACGAGGGCCACAATCCTCCGCGAGCACTTTCTTTCCTTTCTTTCTTTTTCCTCTTTCTCTCTCTCCCTTTTTCTTTTAGCTAGAAGCCTGTAGATAGATAACACATCCAAGCCTAGAAGCAAGCGAAATGGTTGCCGTCGAGTACGACGGATGCGTAGATGCTAATACCTTCCTTTCGCATAACCGACCCCCCGTTCCCGTTTCTCTTACCCTTGGATTTTATCGATATTTTCCATGTCCTTTGGGACAAAATAAAGTTCGGTGGCGACTCTGTTGTATCTTTGAGTGTGCGATTCACTCAGGTAGAAACCAGCCATCTTCATACATTAATCCATTTTTGTTTTTTATACATTAATTCATTTTGTTTTTTATACATTAATGCATTTTTGTTTTTTATACATTAATTTATTTTATTTTTTATACATTAATGCATTTTTGTTTTTTATACATTAATTTATTTTGTTTTTTATATAATAATGCATTTTTTTATACATTAATTCATTTTGTTTTTTATACATTAATGCATTTTTGTTTTTTATACATTAATTCATTTTATTTTTTATACATTAATGCATTTTTGTTTTTTATACATTAATTCATTTTTTTATACATTAATGCATTTTTGTTTTTTATACATTAATTCATTTTGTTTTTTATACATTAATGCATTTTTGTTTTTTATACATTAATTCATTTTGTTTTTTATACATTAATGCATTTTGTTTTTTATACAATAATTCATTTTTGTTTTTTTTTACATTATTGCATTTTGTTTCTTATACATTAATGCATTTTGTTTTTAATACATTAATGCATTTTGTTTTTTTTATCTTCACTGATTTCTTCACCAAGTTATGTTTTCCTATAAATAGGAGCATATGTTTCTCATAATTCTCACACCAAAACAAACACAACACTTGTTTTCTCTCATTTCTCTCTGCATTTCAAAGTTTCAAGATTCAAAAGAGTGAGAATCGAATTTTCAAAACCAGAGGGTTTCAATCCATTCCACGCACGTCAACACATTCCTGGAGGATCAAGGAAGCTCATAGGATCTTCCTCTTGCTTCTGTAACTACATTGAAGAGGCATTTGACCTTGCTCTAATAGGTAAGTGTTCTTGCACTTTGAAACTCCATGTACATGCATCATTATTGATTGATTCTTGAAGCAAAAATGTAGCTCTTAATATGTTTGTTGTGATTCTCCGACTGTTTTCACTTTAACATGTTTATATGTGGAGTTTATTTTGTTTAAAAACCCTGCTTATTTCGCGATGTTTTCTCGGATATTCATATCGCACCCTTTTAATAAAAAGAAGATTCACATACACTGGTACTAAGAGGAGCATTATTCCCGGTGAAACTGCTCTTAGATCAATTGGGCCTCCCCTTGTGTTGTAAGTCCCATCTTTCTTTTTTAAAATACACTTTGGGCCTCTAAGAGAGTGTAAGACCCAACCCCCTTTGTACATAAATAATTTTGGGCCTCAGTCATTGTATAAGTCCCAGTGTAGTTTTCAAAACAACGGTACGATCACTGTCTTTCCATGGGCCTCTCCTTGAGTTGTAAGCTTCATCTCTTGTACAAAAATAAACTTTTGGGCCTCTAACATAGTGTAAGACCTAACCTCTTTGTAAATACAATAATTTGGGCCTCAGCCATTGTATAAGTCGCGATACAATTTTCAGATAAACGGTACGATTGTTGTTTTTCATCTAGGCCTCTCCTTGAGTATAAGCCCCAACAATCTTTTCAAAAACAACTTCCCTTTTGATTTAGGTTCAAACTCATAGTTGTTATCAAAACTTTCTTTAATTTCTTGAAAAACTAACCATACAGCTGTTACAATGGAAGCTTGCTCACCTGTAAGTTTTTATCAGTTTTATTTACATGCTTTCATATATATATATATATATGTCTGTATTGCTGGAAGCTTGCTCACCTGTAAGTTTTTATCAGTTTTCTTTACATGCTTTCATATATATATAGATATGTTTGTCTGTATTGCTGGAAGCTTGCTCACCTGTAAGTCCTTCTTTCATATCCTTTTACATACTTGTCATATATCAACTGTATATATACTTGTATATCTGCTTCGAGTTTTCCCCGACAACTAGGTATAGAACTAGATAAAGCTAGTTGGTCACTCTTTCAATACAGTCAAAACTAGTTCTCCATTGGAATTCCAGATACAGTTTTTCCTTCTCTTGGGCTTAAACAATATGGAACAAAGAGAAAGGTGTTATTCCCGGTGAAACTTTTCTCAGACTGTCACTATTAGAAAGTGTCAAAGAAGTTCATTTCCCCAGAGAGGATTAATTCCCGGTGAAACCTCTCTTGAATTTCTTCAAACCCTAGAACTATTCACTAAAGAAAAGATTATTCCAGGTGAAACTTTTCTTGAACTCTTCTTAAGTTTGGACCCACGGGCTTGCTAAAAGCATCCCCGCCTCCTCTTGGGCTTTGTACAAGGACCCTCCGACTTCTTAGAAGTTCTCATGCCTTCTCTTGGGCTTAATACAAGGACCCTGAAGACCTCTTAAAGGTATAAGACAGAACTTAGTCATCCTTTGTTAGAGCAGTCTTTCTAAAGTTTCAAAACATCAAACCATTTTAAGGTTGATTCTCATCCCTTAAAACACCAGCCTCCTCTTGGGCATCATACAAAGATAAACTCTTCTATACCAGTAGACTTGGACAGTCTAATCCCCTCTTGGATCTCAAAGACATTCTTAAATTCCGTACAAACCCCGAAAAAAACCCTGGTCATTTAACCAATCTCCAGTAGAGTCAAAATCCTCACAGGATCTAAAACTCAGTCTTTCATCCTAAATTTCCCCAGCTAGGGACAACTTATCATCAGAACCTCAAGACATCAGATACCTCAACTCTTCTATAACCCTTAGCAAGAGTTGATTCTCCATTTTGGACCTGCCTCTGGATCTCAATAATCCTTAGCATAAGTCAGCCTCCTCATATGCTTTGTATAATGATTTTTCCTCAGCAGAATTAGCCCCAACAACACCCTTTTGTTGGGTCCATCTTCTTTCTTAAAGCACTCTCTTCTAGAGTCAATCACCTTAAGGCACTCTATTGTTGAGTCGACCTTTTTCAGCCTCCTCTTAGGCTTTGTATAATGATTTTCCCAAGCTGAGTTAGCTTCAAAATAACTCTCTTGTTGAGTCAATCACCTATCAAAGGACTCTCTTGTTGAGTCAATCACCTTTCCATACTCTCTTGTTGAGTCAATGGTATAAAACATAAACACTCTCTTGTTGAGTCAATCATCTTTTTCAGCCTCAATCTTGGGCTTTGTACAAGACATATATATACTTTCTCCAACAAAGTCCAAATCTTCATAACCCTCTCTTAAAGCTCTGGATAAATATCTTTCCAGTGGAGTCAATTCCTCCCAGCCTTCTTTTAGGCTTTGAGAAATAATATCCCTAAGTAGAGTCAACCTTCTTTTAAGCCTCATCTTTGGCTTTGTATAATGATTTTCCCAATAAGTTCAGCCTCAATCTTGGGCTTTGTACAAGACACCTAAAAATCCTCAGCTGAGTCGGTAAACTACCTTTCAGCCTCAATCTTGGGCTTTGTACAAGACACCAAATAAAACACTCTCTTGTTGAGTTATTCCTTGTTGAGCCTCAATCTTTGGCTTTGTACAAGACACCGTATAAATATCTCCAGTAGAGTCAATCTTCTTCTAGCCTCAATCTTGGGCTTCGTACAAAACAGATAAAACCTCTCACCCGTAGAATCAAAAACACTTCTAGCCTCAATCTTGGGCTTTGTACAAGACAAACAAAATATTTCCCCGGAAAAGTAAACTTTTAGCCTCCTCTTAGGCTTTGTATAATGATATCCCCCAAAGAGTCAGTCTCTTTCTAGCCTCAATCTTGGGCTTTGTACGAGACAGATAAATACTCTCTTGTTGAGTCATCCTTTTCTAGCCTCCTCTTAGGCTTTGTATAAGGACTTCCCCAGTGGAGTCAATCAATCTCTTAGCTTCAACCTTGGGCTTTGATCAAGGCACACAAAACTCAACATCCCCTAAGAGGAAATCAAAATCTCTCTATAGGAAGATACTTCTCTATATATCACATATCAAAACAGATAAATCAAAACAAATCTTAATCCTAGATAACTACTATAAGTGGCACACTTGTGGATTCAAACATCCAAGCTGTGGTACATCTCTTATCCTGGTAAAACTTCCTCTTTCATCTAATTGTTGTAAGTGGCAAGCCTCTGGATTATTTACATCCACACCACTGTCCCTCTCTTAGCATGAAAGACTCCTAAGGAAAAATGGAATTGCTCTACACTGAGTTAAAGTTTTCCCCTTCAGGATAAATCCCCTATAAAGGAAATTATGGCATTGTTGGATTTACATATCCCAGTTAAAGTAATTCTTCTTTATAATCAGTCACCCAACTGTTGTGATAAACAGACGAGATGTCTCCCTTTAAAGATGACACATTCTCTCTCAGTCAAACCTTTAGCTTCAATCTTGGGCTTTGAACAAGACATAAATACTCATTTAGCTTCAATCTTGGGATTTGAACAAGACATAAATACTCATTTACCTTCAATCTTGGGCTTTGAACAAGACACCAAAACATCATCTTTTTCCTCCCATAGAATAGGAGGAACTAGGATTGCTCTGATTTCCCTGTTTCTTTAAACGGGAATACGTAGGCATAAGATTGCGAAATCTTAGCGAGCATACTAATCAAAACTCTAGGTCCAATACCTTTACACTCTAAATCAAAACTCTCTCTCTCTCTCTCTTTCTCATATCTCCCAAAGAAGAAACTTTCCCAACCCACAACGGTTAAATACCATCAAGTATAAAAGCAGAAACTATTGACAACAACCTGTGGATAACCACATATAGGATGGGTAATTGACAACTCCCCATTGTATAACCTGACCCCGAACTCCCCGAATCTCTTTAAGCATTTGTTCAATTAACCATTCGCGTGCAAGGTTAGTTTTAGATAGCTTCCCTTTCCCTTCTAGCTTCACGGGATAAATAAGAAATCAGAAAGTAGCACCTCATTCCTACCATTGCGGTGAGGAGAAACCCAATTTGTGATAAGGTGCTCGCGTCACCGACAAAAATTGCACGCTACAGTAAAATGGCGACTCTGCTGGGGAGTGCTATTAGGATCTGTCTTACCTTAGTCATCATTCGTCACCATTTTCCAACAGTAAAATGGGGACTCTGCTGGGGATGTCATTTTGTCCGTCTAGGACTAGGACTAGAATTCTTAAGAGGTCTAGGATGTTGGTTTTAGGAATTATATATATATATATATATATATATATATATATATATATATATATATATATATATATATATATATATATATATCGCTTTTCCTACATGATATCCGTGTTTATTTTTCTATTAATGGGAATGCGAGTGATGTGGCATGTGGAAAGTGTGATAAAACCCTAAGATAGGTGATGGCATAGATGGGTGGTCTTACAGGGAGTGATTCCCGACAAAAATCGCACGCTACAATCCCTAGGAGGGGTCAATGAGTTTGAGAACCTTAGAACCAGTTCTACAGGTACCAAAATTACCCAAAATAGTACAACCTTTGGAGATGGGTAGAGCCATGACTCCATGCTCGTGACGTTGAACCCTTGAACCCATGTTTTCAAATGTTTTTGTGTGTTGCATTCATGCATTCATCTAAAAAACTCTTTTCAAACAAGAAAAAATAATTTTTCAAAATAAACTAAAATAATAATTGCAAATATCAGAGGTTGCGTTATGGATTTCGGTAGAAGAAAGACGCACAAGTACACCTTCGAGGCTTCGAAACTAGAAGACTTCAAAAAATTGGCAAGGATGATTACCAATCCCGAGGCTTTTAGAGCTAAACACGGAGGATTGTTGTCTCTGTTAAGGGTCAATGTAGTTGAAGGGATCATGTCTACGCTGGTACAGTTCTACGATCCGGTTTACCAATGCTTCACTTTCTCGGATTACCAACTTGCACCAACACTGGAAGAGTACTCCCACCTGATTGATTTACCTATCACTGATCGAGCACCATTTTATAGACTGGAAGAAATTCCAAAGGAACAAACCATTGCAAGAGCAATCTCTTTGGACGAGTCAGAAGTTAGGACTCACATAACCACTAAAGGAGGAATCCAGGGTTTACCAGCTAAATTCATGATGGAGAAAGCTCTATTCTTTGCTAGTGTAGAAAACATAACTACCTTCGAACACGTCTTTGTTCTGCTCATATATGGGTTATTCCTCTTTCCCAACATCGACAACTTTGTCGAACCAATGCTGTTAAGATATTCTGGATAGGAAACCCCGTACCTACCTTGCTCACAGATGCTTATCATTCTGTACACTTAACGAATTTGTACAGTGGAGGAATGATCACATGTTATGTACCTTTACTCTACAAATGATTCATTTCCCACTTGCCCAAGTCTGCTGCTTTTTGGGATCACAAGAGTACTCTACGTTGGTCACAAAGGATTATATCTCTCACCAACTCTGATATAGATTGGTACAATCGGATTACGAAGGGATAAAGATCATAGACAGATGTGGAAATTTCCCTAACGTACCCCTCTTTGGAACTAAAGGAGGAATCAACTATCATCCAATTTTAGCTCGCCGTCAACTCGGATACCCGATGAAGAATATCCCACATAATGTTCATCTGGAAGGTCTTTTCTTCAAGGAAGGGGAAAGCGACACGACACTAAAGAAGGAAATAGTGCATGCCTGGCAACACATTCACACTAAAGGTAGAGAGTCTCTGGGAAGACCAAACTGTACCTCCATGGAACCTTATCTCCACTGGGTGCAAACTAGAGCCCTCAAGCTGAGGATGCCTTACCCTCGCCAAGTTTTTCCGTTAAAGGAATCTATCCTTTATTTCATGTCTAATGCGGAAAAACTCCAGGTCGCTCTCAACAAAGTTCAACGTGAAAAGAGGTCTTGGAAGAACAAATACCGAATTCTAAATTTAGAATGTACCAAGTGTAGCGTGCGATTTTTGTCAGTGACGCGACCACCTTATCGCCATGGGTTTCTCCTCACCGCAATGGTAGGAGTGGGGTGCTACTTTCTGATTTCTTATTTATCCCGTGAAGCTGGAAGGGAAAGGGAAGCTATCTAAAACTAACCTTGCACGCGAATGTTTAACCGAACAAACACTTAAGAGATTCAGGGAGTTCGGGGTCAGGTTATACAATGGGGAGTTGTTAATTACCCATCTTATATGTGGTTATCCATAGGTTTTTAGCAATAGGTTCTGATTTTATACTTAATGGTGTTTATCTGTTGTGGGTTTGGAAAGTTTCTTTGGGAATGTTTGAGAGAGAGAGAGTTTTTGTTGATTTCGGGCTTGCCGATGTTTTTGATGAGTGAAGGTACTGGACCTAAAGTTTTGGATTGGTGTGCTCGCTAAGATTTTGCAATCTTATGCCTACGTATTCCCGTATAAAGAAACAGGGAAATCAGAGAAATCGTAGTTCCTCCTATTCTATGGGAGGAAAAAGATGATGTTTTGGTGTCTTGTTCAAAGCCCTAGATTGAAGCTAAATGAGTATTTGTGTCTTGTTCAAAGCCCAAGATTGAAGCTAAAAGGTGAAATCTGGCACAAATATCAGATGTCCTACACGGATGTTGAGACACTGATATCCAACACAATGAACAAGATAGCAATAATAATAACAGTGCAGAAAGTAAATAACACAATGATATGTTTACCCAGTTCGGATCAACAATCCTACTCTGGGAGCTACCAACCCAGGGACGAAACCAATATACGATAGTATCAATTCACAGATCATACAATAACCAAACCCTGTTATAATCTGCTCACTTAATCACTACCCTTCCTATGACTTCTACCTAAGACTCACCTAGGTATGAGGCCCTCCTCAAATCCCTCTACAACCACAACCCGTGATTGGTTTCTTTCCACATAAGTAACAAACCGAAAGTCACACTTTCAAAACACACAATTCTTAATACTTCAAAGCTTATGAGAATTGACACACAAGAAACTCAATGCTTAAAAGCTTATGTGTAACTGACAGAACTTACAACACAAAAACCAGTCCTTATACTGTTATCAGAAAGATACCAGTTAGGCTCACAAAATACACTCGAAAACCCTAACACAAACACATGTAAGTTCCACACCTAAACTAGGTTTACACCAGTCAATATATAGCATTTAATCTGGACTGAATTGGGCTTCAAAAACGCAGCAAATAGACTGCTCACAAATCTGAAAAATAAACTCCAACAAAATAGGTCTTCAATCTAAAGTTTCCTAATATGTCTCCATAATTAGAAACAGCTAAAAATCCGAAAAACCAACAAATAAACACAATCCAAAAATGCTTTGGATGCCACATAGGATAACCAAATATTCACATAATATTCAGTAACAATTCACAGCAACAGAATCTGCTTTAAAACTGAATCCATACGCGATATCCTATGAGCAGGTATGGGACATCTTCATTCGACATGTTGAATGCAGCATAATAGAACATCATGTTTCAACATCTTGCTGCTAGAATAGTTTTAGCAAAATAAATACCAACCACAGAATCAAAGAAATTCTTGCTGCTAGAATAGTTTTAGCAAAATAAATGCCAACCACATAATCAAAGAAATAACAATCTCCCCCTTTGGCTTATTTTGGCTAAAACTACACACCAAAAAACTTGCAAAGAAGCACAAAAAAAAAATCCATATCAGACAGCAGCGAAATACCAACAGCACACATAGCAAAAAAATCCAGCATAGCAGCACTCCCCTTCAACTGCATACAACACACAACACAGCATACAACACAACATAGCAGCAGCAAAACTCCCCCTCAACTGCAGCAACATTCCACATTCTCCCCTTCAACTGCTGCAGCAGCACAAGCACACCACACACCACCAGCACAAGCACACCACATACAAACATACTACTCCCCCTTTTTAGCCAGAAATATGACAAAGGCAAGTAGAACAGTTATAAGTAAAACACAACAAAGGTTAAAGTTCAGAAGAGATACATAGAAAAGCTATTCTAGGTGTTCATTCAAAAAACAAAAAAAACTTCTGCAGAAATTATGCCATTATTCTGCAGCACCATCATCGTCAGATTCTGTAATGTCTTCACTCTCTCCAACAGCAACAGCATCAGTATCAGTATCACCACTCCTAGATCCTGAGTCATCTGAACGCTATTCACATTCTCTATCAGATTCTACAGAGGCATCACCTTCAGCGGTTCCTTGGTCTTTACCAGCTGTCCTAGCGGAAGTATTTCTTTTCTCCATGAAGGTTTTGATTAACTGTTCAAGTTTGGCCTTCCGAGCAGTGTCTCTTCTGATGGAATCTTCCAGTTCCTTGCACGTTTCTTACAATTGTGCAATGACTTCATCATCAAGATTAGCATGACTGGAAGTCTGAGAAGATGTCCCAACAATGTCTGAGACATGTGCTCCACCAAGTAACTTGTAGTGAAGGGACAGAGGAGGTTTTCTTTTGAGCGCAGTGTCACTCCTTAACACAAGATTAGGACACTGATCTAAAATAACACCACAGATCAAGGAAGGGGAGCAAATAGGCATCTTGACAGCAGTTGAACTAGCTTGTTTCAGAATCTGTTTAAAGATGTATGACCCAAAATCAAAAGAAACCTTTTTCCCGATAGCATAAATGAATCTGCCAAGTATGGAGGAAATAGTAGATGTGTGATTGGTAGGAACCCAATTCACAACAACAATCCTGTGGAGGATGGCATATTTGACACTCAGTTTTCCAGACGACAGCTTCTCTTCATTTGGCCAGTGTCTAATACAACCACCTGTAATCTCCTTGCATACAGCATTGTCTGTAACCTCTAACTCAGGTTGAGGTTCCTTACACCTGCCCAGATAGTTGTTGATAATTTCAGGAGAAAAAGTGACAGCTTCTCCTCTCACAGACACTTTTCTGAGGTTGTTACCCCTGTTCTCATCACACTCTTCAGATATATTCACCACAAATTCCTTGACTAGATTTCCATAGCAGGGTCCTATCTTGGACACCGTTCTCATCAATCCAGCCGCCGCAGTGAGATCCATGATTTCTTTGTACTTCTCAAAATTCTTCCCCTGCTCTCTCTCTAGAGCAATCCTCCTTTGATCCACAATTCTCCATCTATCTGCATTTCTCATAGAACTTTCAGCATAAGTCTTTTTGCAGGTAGAGGTTTTCATACCAATGATGTCTTGAACATCTGTTGCAACTTCATAGTCAGACTCACTGTGATCAGTGATTTTTCTCTTCTTAGTGGGCACAACAACCTTGCTCCATTGTTTAGGAGGCCCTGCTCGAACTTTTCCCTCCCCACCTCCAGATTTTCCATGCAGTTTCGAAGACTTTGAGCCTTCACTTATCATAGTTTTCTCTCTTCTTCTCTTAATTTTCCTCAGCATTCCAACAATAGGTTCCTCATCAAAAGTGAGGTCATCAACATTAATAACATCATCAGTCCTTCTTACATCAGCTTTCTTTTTACTCATTCTTTCACGGTCCACATGCATGGGAACACCATCATCAGTCCTATCAGTAGGGCTGCTATTGATATTTCCTGTCACGGATGTTGGAAGATCAGACTCGACATTTGTCTCAACTCCATTCAGAATCGTGGCAACAAACCTCCTAAGTTCCTTATCCTTTTTAACAACATCATCATCAGTGGAATTCTTGTTAACACCTCGTGATTTAGAATCCTTTTTCTTCTCAAATAAACCAGACATAGACCCCTTTTCAGACACGTATTTCCTAGGGCTTATTTGGTCAGCATACAAACTAGTCATGGAGTGGACTTTCTTCCTAGGTGAAAAAGGTTTAGACTTCTTACCAGGAATATTGACATTCGTTGTGTGAGAAGCTTGCCGTTTTCCTTTAGGGTCAGCCGGTACAATGTTCAAAGGAGCAATATCAAGTACAAGATCAGAGAGATTGATCATTCGTAGTGATTCATCATCTCCATCTTTGGTTCGAGGAGATCCTGAGTTATCAGAGGAGCCATAATGTTGAGACATTTTTGATTGATCACACGGTACAATATTGAGAATGTTAGGAGAAAATCCTAAGACTCGTGAACTTTTGAGAGAAAGGGCAAGAGGAATTTTTGTAGAATGAGTTTGCTGTAGGTAGAGTATGTTTGCCCGCCTATTTATACTTTTGTGGACTGGGCCCATAGAAGCGCGGTATCCACAGACTTTGAGCACCCCGATTTGCCTCAAGAGTGCATTCACCAAATTCTCCTTCTAAATTTACCTTGCTGACATACTTACCAAGTTTAATCTTATTATTACAGTTCACCATGCACACATTATGAGTAGCTTTACAATTGATCAGCACCTATTCTAACTCAATAGTCTTGCCAATAGCTTTCTTAGTCTCCAAGCATATTGCAGTGTTCTCAGAACTCCACAGATAACAATTATCTGATGCTCTCTCGCCTCTCATGATAACCTTACCCTTCTCATTTGTTATCAGACATTCAGCATTGGTAAAGTTGACCTTGAGACCTTGATCACATAGTTGACTTATGCTTATCAAGTTTACATCTAAGCCTTCAACAAGTAATACCTCCTCCAGATTGGGTTGACCTGTACAGTCCAGTTTTCCAACACCTATTACTCTCCCTTTTAATCCATTTCCAAAGGTCACATAGTTAGTAGAATGAGACTTAACATCTGATAGACATCCCTTGATACCAGTCATGTGCCTGGAACATCCACTGTCAAAGCACCACTTTTCCCTTGCAGAGACACTGAAGGACTTTTGAGCTATGTGTTCTTCCACAGTACTCTTGGGAGTCCACACTTTCATTGCTCCAACCCACTCTTGTTCCCTACTAGACTGTAATCCAGTCTTGGGGTAGCCATATAATCTGTAGCAGAAGGGTTTTATATGGCCAAACCTTCCACAATAGTGGCATTTCCATCTTTGATTCTTTCTTCTTGTGAAATTCTTCTGATGTCTGTAAGGATGTTGCAACATGTTATATGACATCTTTAATTTTTTCTTAGATTGAGCAAGTGTCACTTCAGCCCATTTTCCCTTGTCCATCTCACTGGAACTTTCAAACCCACGACCACTAACATCTCCAGCATCTCTCCCCGACTTCAGAATCTCATCAAGCACATCAGAGCTGCTATTAAGCATTCTGACTGTCTTGATAACATTATCCAGTTTAGAGTTCAGAACAACCACTTCACTTTTCAGATCAGAGATAGTAGCCAAATGCTCTACCTTTTCAGCTTTTAGGTGAGCAATAACTTTCTTTTGTTCTTCTTTCTGCTGACATATTTCTTCACTTTTAATGCATAAGTTCTTATAGGAAGCATCTAGCTCTTCAAAAGTAAGATCTTCACTGACTGACTCTTCATCAGACTCATACACACCTGTCAATGCTGTAACCCTCTTTCCAGACTTCTCATCAGCTTCAGTTTCAGAGTCATCTTCTAACCATGAGACTGATAGCCCCTTCTTTTGCTTCTTGAGATATGTGGGGCACTCAGATTTTATGTGCCCAAAACATTCACACTCATGACACTGAGCTCCTCTCCCTTGGTTGGAATTATCTTCAGTACTGACATTTCTCCGAGCATTCTGATTTTTACTGATGTCAGATGGCTTGTGCCTAACATTTAATCTTGACTTCCAATCCATCCTTCTGAGCACTTTGTTGAATTGTTTGCCAAGTAACACCAGATCTTCTGAGAGGCCTTCATCTCTGTCCAGATTACCTTCTCCTTCTGAATCACTTGCCTTTGACACAAAAGCTATACTCTTCTTCTTTTCAGTCTTTTCACTGATCCCCAATTCAAATGTTTGAAGTGATCCCACAAGTTCATCCACTTTCATCTTATCTATGTCCTGAGCTTCCTCTATAGCAGTCACTTTCATGTCAAATCTCTTAGGTAGAGATCTGAGGATTTTTCTGACCAGTTTGCTGTCAGACATCTTTTCACCCAGGGCACTTGAGGCATTAGCTATCTCAATGATGTTCATGTGAAAATCATGAATGCTCTCATCTTCCTTCATCTTCAAATTTTCAAACTTGGTAGTGAGAATCTGAAGTTTTGACATCTTCACCTTTGAAGTCCCGTCATGAGCAACCTTCAAGACCTGCCAGGCCTCTTTTGCAATGGTGCAGTGTTCAATCAAACTGAAGATATTTTTGTTAACACCATTAAACAACGCATTCATGGCTTTGGGGTTTCCCAAGGACCCTTTGTAATCAGCATCACCCCAGTCTTCCTCTTCCTTCACCATATCAGTAGATTTACCTTCTCCATCTCTAACCTTTGGGGGTTCCCATCCTTTTATAACAGCTTTCCAAGCTTGATCATCCATGGATTTGATGAATGCTATCATCCTAGGTTTCTGATAGTCATAGTTGGAACCATCAAGCAGAGGTGGTTTGTTCAAAAATCCTCCATCCTTGTCCATTGTACCAGAAAGTACCTTCCCTGAATCTCACCTAGAACCAAACAAGGGTGCAAGCTCTTGATGCCAATTGAAATCCGGGCACAGATATCAGATGTCCTACACAGATGTTGAGACACTGATATCCAACACAATGAACAAGATAGCAATAATAATAACAGTGCAGAAAGTAAATAACACAGTGATATGTTTACCTAGTTCGGATCAACAATCCTACTCTGGGGGCTACCAAGCCAGGGACGAAACCAATAAACGATAGTATCAATTCACAGATCATACAATAACCAAACCATGTTATAATCTGCTAACTTAATCACTACCCTTCCTATGACTTCTACCTAAGACTCACCTAGGTATGAGGCCCTCCTCAAATCCCTCTACAACCACAACCCGTGATTGGTTTCTTTCCACATAAGTAACAAACCAAAAGTCACAATTTCAAAACACACAATTCTTAATACTTCAAAGCTTATGAGAATTGACACACAAGAAACTCAATGCTTAAAAGCTTATGAGTAACTGACAGAACTTACAACACAAAAACCAGTCCTTATACTGTTATTAGAAAGATACAAGTTAGGCTCACAAAATACACTCGAAAGCCCTAACACAAACACATGTAAGTTCCACACCTAAACTAGGTTTACACCAGTCAATATATAGCATTTAATCTGGACTGAATTGGGCTTCAAAAACGCAGCAAATAGACTGCTCACGAATCTGGAAAATAAACTCCAACAAAATAGGTCTTCAATCTAAAGTTTCCTAATATGTCTCCATAATTAGAAACAGCTGAAAATCCGAAAAACCAACAAATAAACACAATCCAAAAATGCTTTGGATGCCACATAGGATAACCAAATATTCACAGAATATTCAGTAACAATTCACAGCAACAGAATCTGCTTTAAAACTGAATCCAGATGCGATGTCCTATGAGCAGGTATGGGACATCTTCATTCGACATGTTGAATGCAGCAAAATAGAACATCATGTTTCAACATCTTGCTGCTAGAATAGTTTTACCAAAATAAATGCCAACCACAGAATCAAATAAATTCTTGCTGCTAGAATAGTTTTAGCAAAATAAATGCCAACCACAGAATCAAAGAAATAACAAAAGGTTTGACTAAGAGAGATTTTGTCATCTCTAAAGGGAGACATTTTGTCTGTTTATCACAACTATTGAGTAAAGGACGATTACTTTAACTGGGATATGTGAATCCAGCAATGCCATAATTTCCTTTATAGGGGATTTATCCTGAAGGAGAAAACTTTAACTCAGTGTAGATCAATGCCATTTTTCCTTAGGAGTCTTTCATGCTAAGAGAGGGACAGTGGCGTGGATGTAAATAATCCAGAGGCTTGCCACTTACAATAATTAGAGGAAGTTTACCAGGATAAGAGATGGACTACAGCTTGGATATTTGAATCAACAAGTGTGCCACTTATAGCAGTTATCTGGGATTAAGGTTTATTTTGATTTATCTATTTTGATGTATGATAACGCAGAGAAATGTCTTCCTACAGAGAGATTTTGATTTCCTCTGAGGGGATGTTAATTTTTGTGTGCCTTGATCAAAGCCCAAGGTTGAAGCTAAGAGATTGATTGAATCCACTGGGGAAGTCCTTATACAAATCCTAAGAGGAGGCTAGAAAAGACTGACTCAACTAGAGAGTGTTTATCTGTTTTGTACAAAGCCCAAGACTGAGGCTAAAAAGAGATTGACTCCTTTTGGGGAATATCCTTATATAAAGTCTAAGAGGAGGCTGGAAGTTGACTTTCCAGGGGAATATTTTGTCTGTCTTGTACAAAGCCCAAGATTGAGGCTAAAGAGGATTTTGACTCTATTAGTGAGAGGTTTTATCTGTCTTATACAAAGCCCAAGATTGAGGCTAAAAAGAGGATTGACTCTGCTTAGGGAAATTTATTTGTGTCTTGTATAAAGCCCAAGATTGAGGCTAAAGGATATTTGACTAACTCAGCTGAAGATATTTATACGGTGTCTTGTACAAAGACTAAGATTGAGGCTGAAATGAGACTGACTCAACAAGAGAGTGTTTTATTTGGTGTCTTGTAAAAAGCCCAAGATTGAGGCTGAAATGAGACTAACTCAACAAGAGAGTGTTTTATTTGGTGGCTTGTACAAAGCCCAAGATTGAGGCTGAACGATGTTGACTCTACTAGTGAGAGGATATTTATGGGTGTCTTGTATAAAGCCCAAGATTGAGGCTAAAAAGAGGATCGACTCCGCTTAGGGATATTAATTCTCAAAGCCTAAATGAAGGCTGGAAGGAATTGACTTTGCTGGGGAAAATATTTATCCAGAGCTTAAGAGAAGGTTATGAAGATTTTGATTTTGTTGGAGAAAGTTTATATATGTCTTGTACAAAGTCCAAAATTAAGGCTAAAAAGAATGACTCAACAAGAGAGTGTTTATGTTTTGTACCATTGACTCAACAAGAGAGTGTGGAAAGGTGATTGACTCAACAAGAGAGTGCTTTATTTGTCTTGTACAAAGCTCAAGATTGAGGCTATAAAAGGGTTAACTCAACAAGAGAGTGTTTTGCGTGTCTTGTACAAAACCCAAGATTAAGGCTGAAAAAGGTTAACTCAACAAGAGAGTGTTGTTGGGGATAATTCTGCTGAGGAAAATCATTATACAAAGCCTAAGAGGAGGATGGGTTCTGCTAAGGATTATTGAGATTTAGAGGCAGGTCCAAGTCGGGGGATCAACTCTTGCTGAGGGTTACAGAAGAGTTGAGGTATCAGATGCCTTGAGGTTCTGATTTGAGATAGTGTTATACTGATGATAAGCTGACCCTGGCTGGGGAAATTTAAAGTGAGAGTTTAAAGGTTGAGTTTTGAAAGCCTATAGAGGTTTCAACTCTACTGGAGATTGGTTTAAATGACCAGGGTTTCTTCCTGTGTTTGTAGGGAACTTGAGAATGTCTTTGAGATCCAAGAGGGGATTAGACTGTCCAAGTCTACTGGTATGAAAGGATTTATCTTTGTATGATGCCCAAGAGGAGGCTGGTGTTTTAAGGGATGAGTATCAACCCTAAAATTGGTATGAGGTTTTGACTCTTTAGAAAAAATGCTCTAACAAAGGATGACTAAGTTCTGTCTTATACCTTTAAGAGGTCTTCAAGGTCCTTGTATTAAGCCCAAGAGAAGGCATGAGAACTTCTAAGAAGCCGAAGGGTCCTTGTACAAAGCCCAAGAGGAGGAGGGGAAGCTTTTAGGAAGCCTGTGGGTCCAAACTTAAGAAAAGTTCAAGAAAATTTTCACCGGGAATAATCTTTTCTTTAATGAACAGTTCTAGGGTTTGAAGAAATTCAAGAGAGGTTTCACCGGGAATTAATCCTCTATGGGGAAATGAACTTCTTTTGACAATTTTCTATTAGTGACAGTCTGAGAAAAGTTTCACTGGGAATAATGCCTTTCTCTTTGTTCCATATTGTATAATCCCAAGAGAAGGCAAGACTGTATCTGGGATTCCTATGGGGAACTAGTTTTGACTGTTGAAAGAGTGACCACTGGCTTTATCTAGTTTTAGACCTAATTGTCGGGGAAAACTCTAAGTAGATAATATACAGCATATATACAGATGAAATATATACTGTATGTAAAAGAGGGTAGGAGGACTTACAGGTGAGCAAACTTCCAGCACAAACAATTATATATATGTGCAAGTATGTAAAAGAAGACTGATAGAACTTATAGGTGAGCAAGCTTCCATTGTAACAGCTGTATGGTTAGTTGTTCAAGAAATTAAAGAAAGTTTTGATAACAACTATGAGTTTGAACCTAAATCAAATGAGAAGGTTGTTTTTGAAAAGAATATTGGGGCTTATACTCAAGGAGAGGCCCAGATGAAAAACAGGGATTGTACCGTTAATCTGAAAATTGTATCTGGACTTATACAATGACTGAGGTCAAATTAGGTTTTATTTACAAAGGGATGGGTCTTACAACTCCGAGAGAAGCCCAAAGGTTTGAAAAAGAAAAGAAATGGGACTTACAACACAAGGGTAGGCCCAGATGATTTTTGTTTAAAAGGTGACGATCGCGCCGAGATTTTGAAAACACAGTGGGACTTATACAATGACTGAGGCCCAAAAAGGTTTATGTACAACAAGGATTGGGTCTTACACTCTATTAGAGGCCCAAAAGTTTATTTTTGTACAAGGGATGTGTCTTACAACTCAAGGAGAGGCCTATGGAAAGACAGTGATCGCACCGTCGTTTTGAAAATTGTACTGGGACTTATACAACGACTGAGGCCCAAAAATTATTTATATACAAATGGGGTTGGGTCTTACACTCTATTAGAGGCCCAAAGTGTTTTGAAAAAGATTTGCTAGGGTGAAAATAATCAAAACCCTAATTTGATTTTAAAATGGATTTTAATTGAATAAAAATTAAATTAAAATGATCAAAATTATCAAACATGTGTGAAAAACAATTTGTGATCTTGGATTAATGATTGAAAAATCATGTTTCAGTCATAGAATGATTTAAAAATTATTTGAATTTGCAAAATCAAGAGAAAGAAATATTTTAAGTCTTAAAACAACAAATAAAACATAATTCTTTACAAAATTACTAAATATATGAAATAAATAATATTTTTGTGAAATTTTTATGGAATAAAATATTTTAACATTTTTGGGAATTAAAAAAAAAGAACCAATAAAAAATAATTAAAATTGAGAGAGAAATTAATTTTAGAAATAATTAACAAAAACCATAAAAATATCAAAATATGGCAAATTGAACAAAATGGTCTGGGTGGGTGTTGATCCCACGACCATTAAGCCAAACACACATGCGCGCTACCACTCGGATGGTGATACATCCGTGTATCAAAACCACCCCATGAATATATATGGGGTGCCAAGTTTCTAGGCTTGGCCAAGGCGCCATGCCTGGCCCTTGCCCAAGGCAAGGCCTAGTTTTGGCAATTTGCGTGAAGGCTCTAACTTTCTCATTTCTCCATGGATTGGGACCAAAATTAAGTGCATCTGACCTAGAATTTCATGAGGAATCCAATGGTGCCCTTGGATTTTTCAGAAAATGTTTCCATTTTAAAATCCGATAGTGATTTAAAAATAGGCCAAATTTTGCATGTTCTATGCTATCTCATGGTAAAGGCAATAATAGCATGATAAATTGGTTCAAGCACAACACATATGATATGTATGAGAGGTCCATAATCAATGGACCTCAAAGCAATGCATGATTTAAAGAGTTCAAGTTGTGATGCACTTACCTCTTGGAGCTTCTTGTGCTATCTGCCAAGTTCCTTGCGCCAGAAGTAATTCAATGCTTTGAACACTCCTGATTGATCCCTTAGAAGTTTTTAGGATGATCAGAACCAACTGGAATCCTCAGGAACAAGTATATGCATTTTCTTACAAAAGGGGCAAAAGTGACCAAGATAACAACTCTCTCAAATGGTGTTCCAGATGAGGGAAACCAATTGGGACAATTTGAGGATGATACTTGGAGTGTGTTTGAGGTCTGGTTTAGTTTTGGAAGTGACTGACTCAAGATATGGCTTGAAAAATGCAGAAAAGTCAATTTTTGAGGTTTTGGAGGTTGACTTTCTGATTTTGGTGTTTTAGATCACAAGTGAGTGTTTGGACAGCTTAGATATGACATATTCGATGTGTTTGGATCATGATCTGTGGTGGAATTACTCTCTAACTCAAAAACTCAGAGATTACTTGAAAAAGAAGGCATTTTGGCCTAAAGAAAGATATTTTGAGGAAAGCATCAGTTGTAGTGCTTTGGTGTACTTAAACTGAGCACAAATGAGCTCTATTTATAGTATAGCAAGTTTGTTTTAGCAGCAATAGTGTGTGGCAACTGCAGCAGGTCTGTGGCCAATGTAGATCAAATGGAATATCAAGTCTCCTCTAGCCATTGACTTGAGGTTAGGGCACAGGCCTATGGTTCTTTGATTCAGAGCTGATTCTTGACTCATTCAGTTAGGAATGTGTCAGTCCATGCCACCTTGATGCATCCATTAAATGTTTGGAAACAAAATTGGAGTCTTTTGAACTTTTTAGCCTTTTTAGGTTTGTTATGGCTATGTGTAGATTCTTGGACTTGGGGGGCTTCGGGGATCAGATCATTCCCTTTTGATTTTATCCTCTGATGTATCCAAATGGATGACAAGGCTTGGAGTTGTCCAAATTTTCCAAATCGAGCAAAATGCCAAAATCTATCTTGTACAAGACAGTTGGAAATGGTGATTTTGAGGGAATCATAACTCCCTGCTCAGGTTGAGTTATGGGAGGCTCTTGTGCTTTTTAGAGAGCCCTCAAATGATACAAAACATGTGTGATCATAGTTTATTTTGAAACTATTTGGATCCCATTGAAAAATCCTCATGAACATTGATGTCCAAGGCTGGTATCTTAGGCAGATTTTCACTAAGTGTTGGAAAAGTGCCATTTTCTTCATTTTTGTCATTTTGATCAGTCCATAACTTAAAATCCATGAGGATTTGGAATCTCTAGTAGTTGACACTTTTAAAGTATGTCAGATGGACTTTCATTTGAGCTTTGAATGGGAGAAAAAGTCCTTGTGGTTTAGGAGTTATAACCTTGCAAAGTTGGTACCAAAACCACTTTTGCTCCATAACTTAGAAAAATTTTGGTTTCTCGAGGTTGCCCCTTTTGCAAGAAACCTCACTTTTCTTGATTTTTCTTAATGAATGATGATTAACACCAATTAACATTATTTTTGATTAGGGGAACCTTATTTGTGAAAAATTCCAAAAAGTCAAACTTGATTTTGTGCACAGTTGGCTTTTTATCAGATGAAATCCAAATTGTGCGATCCTTTATGAAATCAAGTCCTTGACCTAAATCAAACCTATTGTATGGATTCCATAGGTGTTATAGGGTGTATTGAATCATGTCCCAAAGTTTGGGATCATGTCTTGGTCAAAATTCAAAGATACAGTTGACTTTTTCCTCAAAACCCTAATTATGGTCCAGATGAAATTGAAACTTGGTAATCAAGCTTCTTGGATCAATACATTATTGTAAATGGATCAATTTGGTGTATTTGAGGCCCTCAAATCATGCCTTGAGGTCTTGTCTCAGGCTTTGTCGTAAAAGTCAACTTAGGGGTGAATTAGGTCAAGAAACCCTAATTCTGGATTTTTTATGACTGCATCCCCTGAGGCTAAATGCACTTGATGATGGGGTCCATGAGGTCCCTTGGAGTATCTTGGGTTGTGCTTTGAAGCAATGGGTCTTGCCCAGATGAAAATTTCCACCTGGAGGCCCTGGTCGACCAAAACCCTAATTTGGTGACACTGGCGATCTTGAGGCTTGATCCACTTGGAATGTTGCAACCTTGTGCTTGATTCTTGATGCGGGAGTCCTCTTGATCCTTTATAGGTGTTTGAGATGTTAGACAAGTTGAAGATCATGTCATTCCTTGATTGACCCTTTGTCTAAGTTCTCTGAGAGGGCTCAAAACCCTAATTCTTGATTGTGGTGAATGCTTAACCATCTTTGAGGAGATTGATGAAAGGCGAAGGTATTCAGGCATTCGGGGTGCAAGAGGATTAAATATCAGAATACCCAAAATTTTGACAGTGGTTATGAATGTTAGTTTTCTCATCCATCTTCTTTTGCTAAGCAATGATGCTTCGAAAAGGGTAAAACTTCCCCTCGATCCTGGTTTTTACCCACGGAACTGGTCTTAGTTTTTGAAATAAACTTCCCCTCGATCCTGGTCTTCAGCCAAGGAACTTGTCTTAGTTTTTTTTGTCAATAAACTTCCCCTCGATCCTGGTCTTCAACCATGGAACTGGTCTAACTTTTCTTCTTGAAATAAACTTCCCCTCGATCCTGGTCTTCAGCCAAGGAACTGGTCTCAGTTTTTTTTGGTTCCTTCCTTGACAAGGGACGCTATGTGCAGTGGTTTTCATCAAACTTCTCTCCTAGTTTACTGGGGGAAACGCCATTTTATTGAAAAATTTGATGTCAGACTTGCTGAGGGGACCCATTTGTGTGAGTTGTAGAGGTGCGCAAACTTCTCTGTCGGAGATGCCATTTCTTGATTCTACTGGGGGAAAACGAGTCTCCTGGGAGACTGCTTTTCGATCGGGGATATTACATCATACTTTTTTTCGAGATCTCTTCGGAGAAATGCCATGTGATGTAACTCAATTTTGAGGTGCTGATGACTTCATTAACATTGACTTTCTAAAGAGAAAAACCAATGTGTTGCTTAGAGTCTTTAGTTGCGAGGCTTTCTCTAGGGATTTTCCTTAATCCGGAAAAGTGAAGATATCATCTTCAATGGTGAAGAGTGATGTTTGTCGAATGTCTTCTTGCCTTTCAGAGGTTCAAGTTATCAAAGGGGTGAGGACCGTCTCCAATCTAGAAATAAATTGGGGAGAAATTGCTTAGACAAAACATTTCCTCTTGAGCAAAGAACTGACAACTCGATTGATAAGAGGACTTTACCACTTGGGGGTAGCACTAACCAGAGTGAATGTGATGCAATATGATTATGAATGTGAATCAATAATGCATGATGTATGTATGTTTATGCTGACAAAACTGACGCGACATACAGACTAATGGATGAATACGATTGGATACTCGGCCACTGCGGGGGATGAAAAGTATCAATGTTCCAAGATAGAAATCCTGCCTTGCTTAAGAGAGGCGGTCCCTGTGGGGAGAAAGAATTGCTCAATCGGTCTTAAGAGATACGTACTCTGCTAGGGTTATCAGATGAAACATGGCATCTGAAACTGTTGATCCTTCATTCAGGTGCACTGGTTTAGAAGGAGTACTTTGATTATGCACTTTGAGGCTCAATTGCTTTCGGAGGAACCCTCGATGTTCCTTTTGCATTTATCAGTTAAAAGGAGCTGTCATCTTTAATTTAAAAGCAGAAAAATTTTGACAAGTAAATTCATTTATGTTTTATTTCAAGAATCATTGATCATGTTAAAAATGTCACTCTGTAAAGCTAAAACAAATGAGAATTGTAAACAAATGCACTAGGGGTCAAATTTTATTGATAGAATGGAAATCAGCCAATCGCGTGATTCCATAGAGTATTTACAAAGTTTAGAAAATGGTAATTTAAGGGAAAAGGGCAACATTGAAACATAACGACCATTATCCTTCTACCAACTTTGAATTCCGGACATCTTGAGCTTCTGTTGAAGATGACCTTGACTTGAATTTTTTTGACGAATGGTGTTACCACTAGGGATTTAACCTTGTCGAATGTAGTTACTTGCCATGAATCCCTAACTTTTTCCTGGATTGTACTTTGAGATTTCCAATCCATCGGGATGATTTTTTGCTTGAGTCTCTAATTTTTTCCTGGACCGCTCTTTCGGGTTTTCAATCCACCGAGACGTTTTTTTTTTGTTTAGGTGAAGTATTTCTTGACTACGTCAACATTTGTTGGGTAGGAAAACTCCTCTCCATCCATGGTTGCGAGTCTCAAGGCGCCGCCTGAGAAGGCTTTCTTGACCACATAGGGGCCGTCATAATTCTGAGTCCATTTGCCCCGAGAATCAGTGAGGAATGATTATATCTTCTTGAGCACAAGGTCTCCTTTTCTAAAGACGCGAGGTCGGACCTTTTTGTCAAACGCTTTCTTCATCCTTTACTGATACAACTGACCATGGCATTGAGTCGTTATTCGCTTTTCTTCGATTAGGTTCCGTTCATCGTGTCGACTTTGACACCATTCAGCTTTTGTTAGCTTGGCTTCCATCAATACCCGGATTGATGGGATCTCTACTTCTATGGGAAGCATTACCTCCATGCCATATACTTGAGAGAAAGGGGCTGCCCCTGTTGAAGTGCAGACATACCTTTGATAACCGTGAAGTGCAAAAGGTGGCATCTCGTGCCAGTCTTTGTAGGTTACAACCATCTTTTGAAGAATCTTCTTGATGTTCTTGTTAGGTCGGTAGGGAGATGAGTTATGGTGTTCTATCTTGAACTCAGCGCACAACTCTTTTACCATCTTGTTGTTCAAGTTAGATCCATCATCAGTAATGATCTAGCTGGGAACACCATAATGGCAGATGATATTGTTTTTCATAAATCGGGTCACCACTTGTCTGGTTACATTGGTGTATGACACTGCTTCGACCCACTTGGTGAAGTAGTCAATGGCTACCAGGATAAACCGATCTCCGTTTGAAGCTTTGGGTTCGATCATGTCGATTCCCCATATTGAAAAAGCCCATGGAGAAGAAAGAACTTTGAGATATGTTGGCGGTACATGGATCTTATCTGAGTATATTTGACACTTATGACACTTTCTCATGTACTTGTAGCAATCGGATTCCATTGTTAACCAATAGTACCCTACTCTCAGAATTTCTCGCCATTGTGTGTCCGTTGGCATGAGTGCCAAAGAATTATTCGTGAATTTCTTTCATCAGCATGCTTGCTTCTAGTCTATCTACGCATTGAGCAAGACCATGTCAAAGTTTCTCTTATAGAGTGTATTACTGCTCAGAAAGAAGCTGCCAGCTAGTCTCCTGAGAGTTTTCCTGTCTTTTCTGGATGCCCCAGGTGGGTACTCTTTTTTTTACGGAAGTATTTGATATCATGATATCAAGGTTTATCGTCTATGACTGCTTCGATCGCGAAGATGTAAGCGGGCCTTTCAAGGCACATTATGTCAAGCTTAGGTACGTCGTTCCATTAACCTACACTAATCATGGAAGAGAGAGTGGCTAGTGCATCAGCCATGTGATTTTCTTCACGAGGGATATGGTGAAGCTCGACTCTGTTGAAGAATGGTAACAACCTTCTCGCGTAATCTTTGTAAGGAATTAATCCTGATTGGTATGTGTTCCAATCTCCTTTGATCTGATTGATAACCAGGGCTGAGTCTCCATACACATCCAAGTTCTTGATCCTTAAGTCGATCGCTTCTTCGAGAACCATAATACATGCTTCGTATTCGGCCTCGTTGTTTGTACACTTGAATGTCAATCTAGCAGTGAAAGGAATGTGGGTACCCTGAGGTTGTAGCGAGCGATTTTGGACTTGGTTCTTAAGCACTGTCGCTCTAGGGTACTACAGGTCGATTCATTTTTTATCCTATTGAAGCTGATGAAGGAAGGGAAATAGATGTCTCCAATTAACCCTGCTTGCATACTGAGTTTAAACAGATGACTGTTGGTTTACATTTGCGGTTTAGATTATGGGCCTCTCTCTTCTTATTTTGTTAAGAACACAGTGTCTGGATCATTTGTGAGATGTTAGGACTAATGCTTTTTGATTGATGTATTAAGGTACAGGATTTTGGGTTTTTTGGCTCGCTAAGATTTTTCCAATCTTATGCCTACATATTCCCGTTTAACGAAACAGGGAAATCAGAGAGATCGTAGTTCCTCCTATTCTATGGGAGGAAAAAGGTTGTTTTGGTGTCTTGTTAAAAGCTCAAGACGTGAAGCTAAGTGTGGTTTGTATCTTGTTCAAAGCCCAAGATGTGAAGCTGAAGGGTCTTTTTGTATCATGTTCGATGCCCAAGATATGAAGCTAAAGGGTTTTGACTTTAGAGAGAATTTGTCATCTCTAAAGGGGGGCCTGTTTGTCACAACTGTTGGGTGACGAATTATAAAGGAGAATTACTTTAACTGGGATATGTGAATCCAGCAATGCCATAATTTCCTTTATAGGGGATTTTTAACCTGAAGGGGAAGACTTTAACTCAGTGTAGAGCAATGCCATCTTTCCTTAGGAATTTCTCATGCTAAAAGAGGGACAGTGGCGTGGATGTAAATAATCCAGAGGCTTGCCGCTTACAGCAATTTAGATGAAGGAAAAGGAGTTGTTGATGTTTGTGTACTGTGAACGAGGCACATCTTTTGATGCTAAAAGGTTGATTGACTCAACCGGGGTTTTCTTATACAAAGCCTAAGAGGAGGTTATTGACCCAACAAGAGGGTGTTTTTATGTGTCTCATACGAAGCCTGAGAGAGAGGCTAAAGGGGTTGACTCAACAAGAGAGTACTAACAAGTGATTGACTCAACAAGAGAGTGTTTTTATATGTGTCTTGTACGAAGCCCAAGACGGAGGCTAAAAGTGTTTGACTCAACAAGAGAGTCTTTGTACCTCGTACGAAGCCTGAGATGGAGGCTGAAAATGTTTGACTCAACAAGAGAGTATTTTATACTCAATAAGAGAGTGTTTTTATTTCTCGTACGAAGCCCGAGATGGAGGCTAAAGGTTTGACTCAACAAGAGAGTCTTTTATACTCAACAAGAGAGTGTTTTCTATCTCGTACAAAGCCCGAGATGGAGGCTAAAAGTGTGGTTGACTCAACAAGAGAGTCTTTTATACTCAACAAGAGAGTGTGGGGAGAATAATTGTACAAAGCCCAAAAGGAGGCTATTGGTGCTGGAAACTATTTCAGTTGAGTGACAGGTCCAGTATATTGGATAAAATAGAAAATCAATTCTTATATAGGTAATGTCGTGCTTGATCGGAGGATCAGGGTTATTCCATGTTTCTTTAAGGAAATGGGAAATCCAAAGGGTTTTGAGACTGTCCAAGTCTACTGATGTGTTGAGAAATCGATTCTAAGGTAGTGAATGATCTTTGTATGATGCCCAAGAGAAGGCTGGTATGTTAAGGGATGAAGGTCAACCCATTAACTGGTCTGACACTTGACTCAGAAAGACAGCTCTAGTAAATTGATGACTAGGTTCTGTTCCTATACCTGTAGAGGTCTCTGGGTCCTTGTACTAAGCCCAAGAGAAGACATAAGAGCTTTTAAGAAGCTGAAGGGTCCTTGTACAACGACCAAGAGGAGGCGGAGATGCTTTTAAGAAGTCTGTGGGTCCCCAAACCCTGAGAAGTTCAAGACATGCCATTCACCGAGAATAGATCAAGCCACGAAAGTCCGAGAAGTCGGAAGAAACTCAAGAGATGCCATTCACAGAGAAAAGACCATCTCTGGGGAGTAGAGTCTCTTTGACGATTTCTAAGAGTGACAGTCTGAGAAAGGGTTCATCGAGAATACTGCCTTTCATGTTTCCATATTGTTTAACCCCAAGAGGAGGGAAGATTGTGTCTGGTAATCCTATGGGGATCTAGTTTTGACTGTATTTAAGAGTGACCAACATGGCTTTACCTAGTACTAGACGTAGTTGCCGGGGAAAACTCTAAATAACTATACTAGTATTGCACAGTGGATATTTGACAAGTATATAAAAGTTTGTGAAAGAAGACTTACAGTGAGCAGCCCCATAATACAGTTATATATATATATATATATATATATATATATATATATATATATATATATATATATGAAAGCGGATAAAGAAAGCGGGTAAACACTTACTCAGTTGTAGAGCTTCCATGCTGTTTTGTTAGTTTGTTCAACAAAGAAAGCTTTGATAACAATATTATATTCAAAATCAAAGGAGAAAGTGCTTTGAAAATATTATTTGGGGCTTACAGCTCAAGGAGAGGCCCAAGGTTTTATCAGTGATTGCACTGTTGTTGTGAATTTGTACAGAGGGGCTTATACAAGTGACTGAGGCCCAAAAGTTTTTCTATAAAAAGGGATGGGTCTTACACTCTCTCAAGAGGCCCAAAGGTGTATTTTTGTACAAGTGGTGGGGCTTACAGCTCAAGGAGAGGCCCAAAAGTTTTGTTTTAAAAGGCGACGATCGCGCCGAACTTTTTGATGGTATCGGGACTTATATAATAAGTGAGGCCCAAATTATTTTGGTTTTCAAAAAGGGTTGGGTCTTACACTCTACTAGAGGCCCAATGATT
The DNA here is from genome assembly GCA_022829125.1 of Lathyrus tuberosus. Lineage (NCBI taxonomy): Eukaryota > Viridiplantae > Streptophyta > Magnoliopsida > Fabales > Fabaceae > Lathyrus > Lathyrus tuberosus. Next base: position 1,817,226 of record JALAZF010000552.1, on the reverse strand, counting down.
TTTAAAGAATGGGGCTTATAACACGAGGGTAGGCCCAAGGGTTTCATTTTTCAACTGGCGATCACGCCGAGGTTTTCTTTTAACGCAGAGGGACTTATACAACAAGTGAGGCCCAAAATTGTTTTGGGTAAAAGGGGATTGGGTCTTACACTCTATTAGAGGCCCAAAGAGTTTGAAAAAGTTTGATGAGGGTTGAATTAATCAAAAACCCTAATTTGTTTTCAAAATGTATTTTAATTGAATAAAAATTCAATTAAAATGATCAAAATTGTTAAACATGTGGAAAACAAATTGTGACCTTGGATTAATGTTTCAAAAATTAGGTTTCTATCCACAAAATGATTGGAAATCACTAAAATTTGAAAAATCAAGAACGAGAAAATATTTTAAATGTCAAAAACAATTAAAATATTAATTCTTTACAAAAATATCAAGTATATGAAATAAATAATATTTTGGGATTTTTTGGGAAAATAAAATATTTTAACATTTTTGTGAATTATTAAAAAAACAATCAACTCAAAAATCATTAAAACTCAGAGAGAAATTAATTTTTGAATAAATTAAATAAAATCACAAAATTCAAATATTCAAATTTTCAAAAAGGGCGCCAAGAACAAGGGCACGAACACGCGCCACCCTCTGTTTTTGCAGATTTGCATTTTCTATCCAATCTCACTGAATACTTGATTATATCATGAAATCTATATATCAATCTACTCGTTTCAACCTCACGATCATGTCTATGGTCTTTAATTTCATCTATTTTACACATGGAATAAGAAATCAAAGAGAAACCTCAAGAACCCTAAATTTTTCATGAAGGTTCAGAAATTCCATACACGATTCAAACAATGCAATTGATTGAGGGAAAACACTCCATGCATGATTATGAACATATGGCCAAATTATTGTGCAGCAAAAAATGCATAGATCATAGAGTTAGAAGAGCTCATGCTTACCTCTTGCAGCTGGTGATCGTGTTTTGTGTTAGAGGTGTTACAGCTTGGTTCTAGGATATGGACAGCTTCCCTAGGTGCTATGGAGTGTGTCTGGGTGCTTGGAGTGGATTGATTTGAGCTGGAACTTGATTTGGCACCTCAACTGCAAATCTGTCAAAGGCTTGAGCAGTTGGCTGGTGATTTTGTGATTTTGATGTTCTAGATGTTATGTGAGTGTTTGGATCACTTCTATATGATGTTTATGAGGTGTGTGTGTGTGTGTGTCTGATTGGTTTGGTTGGAATAGCTCTCAAAGTCAAAACCCGATAGTGAGTTGCTTTGGAAGGCAATTTTGGAGTGAAGAAGGAGATTATGAGGAAAGCATCTGTTTGATGGCTTTGGTGTACTTAACTGATCACAAATGAGCTCTATTTATAGTAGAGCAAGTTTGGTTTGCAAGGAATAGTGAATGGAAACTGCTGCATAGGTTTGGCCAATGTTGATCAATGAGAATCCAAGTCTCCTCTAGCCATTGACTAGAGGTTAGGGCACAGGCTGCGGGTTCCCTTGGTCTTGGATAAGTCTTGACTGAATTCAGTTGGAAATGGCTCAGTCTATGCCACCTTGGTGTATGCATTGAATGCTCCAATCCAAAATTGGAGTCTTGTCCCTCTTTTAGGCATTTCTAGGTTTGGCATGTTATTTTTGGTTCCAAAGACTTGGGAGGCTTGGGATCAGAGTTGGTTCCTCCTTGGTCCCCCCCTTGAGGCGGTCAGATGGATAAAGTTGCTTGCCCTTTGTAAAATTTGAGCAAATCGAGCAAAACTCCAAAATCTGCCTTGCCATGACAGTTTGCAGCAAGGCATATTGGCATTGTCATATCTCATGGCTCAAGTGGACTTTGATGGAGTTCATGGCCATTTTGGAAAGCCCTCATATGATACAACAACTGTTTGATCATAATTGGTTTTGATACTTTTTGGATCCAAGTTAAAAATGCCCCTACATTTGGAAAAAAGTGAAGGCAGATTCTGACTTAGTGAAAATTTCACTAAGTGTTGGAAAAAAGTGACATTTTCACTTTTTGTGATTTTGATCATTCCATAACTCAAAATCCATGATGAATTGGAATGAGGTGTAGTTGAAGCTTTTGTAGAGTGCCATGAGAGCTACAAATCCAGCTTTGAATGGGGAAAAATGGCCTTGTGGTTTAGGAGTTATGATCCTCCAAAGTTGGTACTCTAGCCACTTTGTTCCATAACTTAGAAAAATTTCTAAGTTTTTATGGTTACCCCTTTTACAAGTTATCCCACTTTTCTTGATTTTTCTTGATGAATGATGATTCCAATCACACATTAACATCATTTTAGGGTTAAGAAACCATAATTGTGAAAAATCTCAAAAAGTCAAAGTTTGACTTTTGTGCAGAGTTGACTTTTTATCAGATGAATTCCAAATTGTGTGATCCTCTATGAAATCAAGTCCTTGACCTAAATCAAACTTGATGGATTGATTTCATAGGTGTTATAGGGTGTATTGAATCATGTCCCAAAGTTTGGGAGCATGCCTGGTCAAAAGTCAAAGGCATAGTTGACTTTTCCTGCGAAACCCTAATTATGGTTCTGATGAAATTGAGACTTGTGAATCAAGCTTCTTGGATCAATCCATTGTTGCAAATGGATCAATGTGGTTTATTAGATACCCTTAAATCATGTCTTGAGGTCTTGGCTCATGTTTTGTCCCAAAAGTCAACTTAGGGGTGAATTAGGTCAAGAAACCCTAATTCCTGATTTTTGGTTAATGCATCCCCTGAGGCTAAATTGACTTTATGATTGGGTTCATGATGTCCCTTGGAGTTTCATAGGTTATGCTTTGAAGCATTGGCTCATGCCCAGAGGAAAATTTCCATCTGGAGGCCCTGGTCGACCAAACCCTAATTTGGTGACACTGGCAATCTTGAGGCTTAATCCACTCAGAATGTTGCAGCCTTGTGCTCGATTCTTGAAGTGGGATTCCTCTTGATCTCTTGTGTATGTTTGAGAGGTTTAGACAAGTTGAAGATCATGCCATTCCTTGTTTAATCCTTACTCTAAGGCTCTGAGAGTGCTTGAAACCCTAAATTTGATTGTAGTGGATGCTCACCCATCTTTGGGCAGACTGATGAGGCATAATGATTCATCCATATTGTGATGTCGATTTGCATAATGATATGGGAAATCTTTGTGGTCAAAATTTGGGGTATGACAGAGGTGTTACGATGATTGCCCCAATTCCGTTTCCATAATTGTTGACAGCTCCGTCAAAGATTAGTCCCCATTGGGAACCTGGTTCTGGCCCTTCACTGGGTAGCGGTTCATCGCAATCTTTCATTTTTAAGTACATTACATCTTCGTCTGGGAAGTCAAATCCTACTGATTCCTGATCGTCAATCGGTTGATGAGCCAAATGATCGGCTAAAATACTTCCTTTGACGGCTTTCTGAGCGTGGTACTCGATGTCATATTCAGATAACAACATCTGCCACCGGGAAATCCTTCTCGTGAGAGCAGGTTTTTCAAATACATACTTGATTAGATCCATTTCGGAGATTAACCAAGTAGTGTGACAAATCATGTACTGGCGAAGACGTTTGGCTGCTCAAGCCAGAACACAACAAGTTTTCTCAAGCATAGTATACCGAGTTTCACAGTCGGTAAACTTCTTGCTCAGATAGTAGGTAACAAACTTTTTTCTTTTTGTTTTGTCTTGTTGGCCAATTACACAACCCATTGAGTCTTCCAAGACTGTTAGGTATATGATCAGTGGTCTTCCCTCCACTGGAGGTGATAGAATCAGTGGATTCAACATATATTCCTTGATACTGTCGAAGGCTGTTTAGCAGTCTTCTATCCATACGCAGTCCTGATTATTTTTGAGTAATTTGAAGATTGGAGCGCATGCCGCCGTCATGAGGAATATAAATCTGGAAATGTAATTCAAACATCCCAGAAATCCTCTGACTTGTTTCTCAGTCTTTGGAGAAGGCATTTCTTGAATGCCCTTGAATTTGTCAGGATCAACCTTAATTCCTTTCTGGCTGACGATGAACCCTAAAAGTTTCCCTGAGCGGACACCGAACATGCACTTGTTAGGATTCAAGCGGAGTTTGTATTTTCTCAGACGCTCGAATAACTTTGACAGGTGGGTCACATGCTCCTTTTCTGTTTTAGATTTGGCGATCATGTCATCGACATACACTTTGATTTCTTTGTGAATCATGTCATGAAACAGAGTAGTCATGGCCCTTTGATAGGTTGCCTCGGCGTTCTTCAAGCCAAATGGCATTACCTTGTAACAAAAGGTGCCCCATGGGGTGATGAATGAAGTTTTCTCCATGTCTTCCGGCGCCATTTTGATTTGATTATAGCCCGAGAATCCATCCATGAAGGAGAAGACTTTAAACTTTGCAGTACTGTCTACCAGCATGTCTATGTGTGGTAAGGGAAAGTCATCCTTTGAACTGGCTTTGTTCAGATCCCTATAGTCTACACACATTCTGACTTTTCCGTCCTTTTTCAGAACTTGTACTATGTTGGCTAACCATTGAGGATATTCTGAGGTGGCGAGGAAACCCGCGTCAATCTGTTTCTGTACTTCCTCTTTGATTTTGATGGCCATGTCTGGATGAGTCTGTCTTAGTCTTTGTTTTACCAATGGACATTCTGATACTAACGGTAGATGATGTTCCACGATGTTGGTGTCCAACCCTGGCATGTCCTGATAGGACCAAGAAAAAACATCTGGAAACTCTTTGAGAAGTCTTATCAAGCTTTCTTTGACAATCGGACTGAGCAGTTCCCCAATCTTGACTTCTTTCCTCTCTTCTTCTGAACCTAAGTTGACCGTTTCCAACAGCTCTTTGTGAGGTTTAATGGACCTTTCCTCTTGTCTAAGTAATAGGGAGATCTCTTTTGGAATTTCTTCGTCTTCTTCTTCTTCAGCCTCAAATACAGGGAATTCAAAGTTGGGAGAAGGCATTAGATCGTATGTTTCAATGGGGTTTAAAACAAGCAATTTGCATGATGTGGTGATTTATTTTTAGAAGAGATAGAGAGAAATGCAAGAGTGTGTGCAGTGCATTTTTTTGAAAAATGCTTGTTTTTATTTTTGGGATGTTTTAGGATTACCATTTTCTAAAAAAAAAGCGAAAAGTGAAAACAACAATAAAATGCGAAAATTACAGAATGACATTATTTATTTATGATTTTGTCAATTCTTGAAACTACAGCCCTATAAAACAAAACTCTGTCGCTTTGGGCGAAGTGAAGAGGGACATTTACAGAAAGTGAGCCCTATAAAAACATCCGTTTCACCTGGGCAGGGTGAAAGGTTAAAACAAAGATGGCAATTACTTAGACTTATGAACGACTTTTGAGACATCAACAACAACCCATTGGCAGCTAACTCCTCGGTGGTTAACAAAGTCTGGTACATTCTTTCTTGGTTTTTCCTCAGAAATGACGCTGATTTCTGGCGGTGTAGGATCGTTGGAGTCTTCCTCCCATGCAGAGTTGTCGTAGACGAACTCTTCTGTTGTATCTTGCACAGTGTTTTCATTCTTAGGCGGATCTCCCCATCCAGTTGGATGGATGTCTTTGAGCCTGATACGAGAGCTTTCAAGAGCGGTGTACTTGACCAAGAAGCCATACTTGCCACTCGGTTGTCCTAAGGTGTCCCATACTTCTGTGGGAGGAGAGGAGTCATCCTTTTCGATAACGTTGACCTCAAGAAAAGAATAGTTGATGAATTCTTGTCCTGCATTCTTTGCAGATTCATCGTTGTGTTGGATATCTTCGGAATGCCCTGAGTAATAATCCCATGGTTTGGTGGGGACCCAGGTATTCTTTTCAATATTGCTTAGCTGATAAGCGTTGCTTGGATGACTTTTTTGCCCCAAGTCTTTTGGGTACGGTTTCCAGATAGGCAAGTCATCTAGGGGATCATAATAGTCATAGTCAAAGTTGTCTTTCATTAGAGTGTCCTCCTCTAATGAGTTGGGCGGAGTACGGCATCCTTCCGGATCACAATCTCTGTATATCATCTTGATGTCTAATCTTGGTATATATATCGGACTTTGCGTGGGAAAGCAAAATGGCATATGTGTAGCGCGATTTTTGTGGTCCTATGTCACTATCGCTTGGGGTACTACAGTCCAATTAACCCTGCTTGCATATTGAGTTTGAACAGCGGTCTGTTAGGTTACAGATGTTATGTGGATGTGGGGCCCAATCTTTGATTATTTTGTTAAGAACACAGTGTCTGGATTATTTTTGAGGTTTTTGGTAATGTGTTTAGATTTGATGCTTTTGGGTTGATTTGGTGGAGATACTGGGTTTTGGGTTTTGATTGGTATGCTCGCTACAATTTTTTCCAATCTTATGCCTACGTATTCCCGTTTGATGAAACAGGGAAATCAGAGCGATCGTAGTTCCTCCTATTCTCTGGGAGGAAAAATAGGTGGTTTTGGTGTCTTGTTCAAAGCCCAAGACTTGAAGCTAAATGTGGTTTGTATCTTGTTCAAAGCCCAAGATGCGAAGCTGAAGGGTCTATTGGTATCTTGTTCGAAGCCCAAGATGTGGAGCTAAATGGTTTATTGATGAGAGAGAACTTGTTATCTCTACAAGGGGATATTTGGTCTGTTTGTCACAACTGTGGGGTGACTGATTATAAAGAACAATTACTTTAACTGGGATATGTGAGCCTAGCAATGCCATAATTTCCTTTATAGGGGATTTTTAACCTGAAGGAGAAGACTTTAACTCAGTTTAGAGCAATTCCATCTTTCCTTAGGAATTTCTCATGCTAAAAGAGGGACAGTGACGTGGATGTAAATAATCCCGAGGCTTGCCGGTTACAGCAATTTAGATGAAGGAAAAGGAGTTGTTGATGTTTGTATACTGTGAGCAAGGTACAGATTTTGATGCTAAAAGGTTGATTGACTCAACCGGGGTTTTCTTATACAAAGCCTAAGAGGAGGCTATTGACCCAACAAAAGGGTGTTTTTCTGTGTCTCGTACGAAGCCCGAGAGAGAGGCTAAAAGGGTTGACTCAACAAGAGAGTGCTTTTATGTGTCTTGTATGAAGCCCAAGACGGAGGCTAAAAGGTTTTGACTCAACATGAGAGTCTTTTATACTCAACAAGAGAGTGATTGTAATCTCGTACGAAGCCCGAGATGGGGGCTAAAAGGTGTTTGACTCAACAAGAGAGTCTTTTATACTCAACAAGAGAGTGTTTTTTATCTCGTACGAAGCCCGAGATGGAGGCTAAAAGGGGTTTAACTCAACAAGAGAGTCTTTTATACTCAACAAGAGAGTGTTTTAGTATCTCATACGAAGCCCGAGATGGAGGCTAAACAGGTTTGACTCAACAAGAGAGTGTGAAAAGGTTAGCTCCGCTGGGGAGAATCATTGTACGAAGCCCAAGAGGAGGCTATTTATGCTGGTGACTGTTTCAGTTTAGTGACAGATCCATTATGTTGGATAAAGAGAAAATCGGTTCTTATGAAGGGAAAGATTAAAGGTATGATTGTGCCTTGGCACTGATCAGAGGATCAGGGTTATTTCCTGTTCTTTAAGGAAATGGGAAATCCAAAGGGTATTGAGACTGTCCAAGTTTACTGGTGGTTTGAGAAATCGATTCTCAGGTAGTAAATTATCTTTGTATGATGCCCAAGAGAAAGCTGGTATGTTAAGGGATGAAGGTCAACCCATTAACTGGTCTGACACTTGAATCAGAAAGACAACTCTAGCAAATTGATGACAAGGTTCTGTTCCTATACCTGTAGAGGTCTCTGGGTCCTTGTACTAAGCCCAAGAGAAGGCATGAGAGCTTTTAAGAAGCCGAAGGGTCCTTGTACAATGCCCAAGAGAAGGCGGGGATGCTTTTAAGAAGCCTGTGGGTCCCAGACTGAGAGAAGTTCAAAAAATGAAATTCACCGAGAAGAGATCACTCCATGAAAGTTCGTGGTTTGAAGAAACTCAAGAGATGCCATTCACCGAGAATAGATCACCTATGGGGAGTAGAATTTCTTTTACAATTTCTAAGGGTGATAGTCTGAGAAAGGGTTCACTGAGAATGCTGCCTTTCACGTCTCCATATTGTTTAACCCCAAGAGGAGGGAAGACTGTGTCTGGTACTCTTATGGGGATCTAGTTTTGTTTGTATTTAAGAGTGACCAACAAGGCTTTACCTAGTGCTAGACGTAGTTGCCGGGGAAAACTCTAAATAACTATACTAGTATTACACGGTGGATATTTGACGAGTATATAACTTACAATAACTCTAAATAACTCTAAATAACTCTAAATAACTTACAATGAGCATCCTCACAATACAGTTATATATATATATGAAAGCGGATAAAGAAAGCGGGTAAACACTTACTCGGTTGTAGAGCTTCCATCCTGTTTTGTTATTTATTCAGCAAAGAAAGCTTTGATAACAATATTATATTCTAAATCAAAGGAGAAAGTGCTTTGAAAAGATTGTTGGGGCTTACAGCTCAAGGAGAGGCCCAAGGTTTTATCAGTGATTGCACTATTGTTTTGAAATTGTACAGGGACTTATACAAGTGACTGAGGCCCAAAAAGGTTTTCTGTATAAAGGGATTGGTCTTACACTCTCTTAAGAGGCCCAAAGGTGTTTAAAGAAAAATAATGGGGCTTATAACACGAGGGTTGGCCCAAATGATTTGATTTTTGAACTGGCGATTGCGTCGAGGTTTCTTTAACATACTGGGTCTTATACAATGCTTTGAGGCCCAAAAAAAGCTTGGCTACAAGGGATGGGTCTTACAATCATTTAGAGGCCCAAAGGTTTATTTTTGTACAAGTGATGGGGCTTACAGCTCAAGGAGGGGCCCAAAGGTTTTTGTTAAAAAGGTGACGATCGCGCTGAACTTTTTGATGGTGTCGGGACTTATACAATACACTGAGGCCCAAAAAGGTTTGTATTTACAAAGGGTTGGGTCTTACACTCTACCAAGAGGCCCAAAGGTTTTGAAAATGTTTGATGAGGTTTGAAATCAAAGAAACCCTAATTTTATTTTCCTTTAAAAGTAAATATTTAAAGAAAATCCATAAAATGATAAAAATACCAAATGAGTTTGAATAAACCACTTGTGATTTTTGATTAAGGTTTGAAAAATGAGGTTTTAATCACAAGATGAATTAAAACTCATTTGGTTTTGATTTTCTAGGTAAATATTCACTTTTAAAATGTTTAAAAACAATTAAAAAGGAATTTATTCACAAAAATACTAATTATATTAAATAAATCATATAAACTTAATTTTTTTGTGGAATAAAATATTTCAACATTTTTGTGATTTTTTGCAAAAAGAACCAATAAAAAATAATTAAAATTGAGGGAGTTATTAATTTTCCAAACTATTAAAAAATAATATGAAAAATAGTAAAAAAAAAAGTGGAAAAAATAGCAAAAAGAGGGTATGGGGTGAGGGGGATTCGAACCCCAGACCTCTTGTGTATAGGGCGCGCGCCTTACCACTGGGTTGGTGATACATCCGTTGATTGAAACACAACCACAAATATACAAGGCTTGCCTTGTTTTAGGCCTGGCCCAAGGCAAGGCAATGCAAGATTTTGGTTAGAAACGTGAAGGCCATAACTTTCTCATTTCTCCATGGATTGGGACAAAATTTAGGTCTATCCTACCTAGAATTTCACAAGGAATCCAATGGTGGTGGAACACAACACATATAATATGTACAAGATGTGCATGATCAGTGGACCTCAAAATAATGCATATTTCAAAGAGTTCAAGTTGAGATGCTTACCTCTTTTTGGAGCTTTTGTGCAATCTGCCAAGTGCTTTATTCCATAAATTATTTGATGCTTTGGACACCCTAAAATGATCTCTTAGAAGCTTTTAGGATGGTTGGAATCAGCTGGAAACCTCAAGAACAAGTTTGAGCTTTTTCTTGCAAAAGGGGCAAAAGTGGCCAAAATAGCAACTCTCTCAAATGGTGTTCCAGATGTGGGGAACCATTTGGAACAGTTCAAAGATGATATTTGGAGTGTGTTTGATGTTTTATCTGGTTTGGAAAGTGACTGAATCAAGACATGGCTTGAAAAATGCACAAAAGTCCAATTTTGAGGTTTTGAGATGTGACTTTGTGATTTTGGTGTTACAGGTCACTTGTGAGTGTTTAGATCACCTCTATATGATGTTTATGAGGTGTGTGTGTGTGTGATTGGTTTGATTGGAATTGCTCTCAAACTCAAAAACTCAGAGTTACCTTGCTAAAGAAGGTATTTTTGCCTAGAGAAAGAGATTTTGAGGAAAACATCTGTTTGATGGCTTTGGTGTACTCAAACTGATCACAAATGAGCTCTATTTATAGTGCAACAAGTTTTTTTTGGCATCAATAGTGAATGGCAACTGCTGCAGAGGTTTGGCCAATGTTGATCAATGAGAATCCAAGTCTCCTCTAGCCATTGACTAGAGGTTAAGGCACAGGCTGCTGATTCCCTTGGTCTTGGATATGTCTTGACTAAATTCAGTTGGAAATGGCTCAGTCTATGCCACCTTGGTGCATCCATTAAATGCTCCAAACCAAAATTGGAGTCTTGTCCCTCTTTTAGGCATTTCTAGGTTTGGCATGCTACTTTTGGTTCCAAAGACTTAGGAGGCTTATGGATCAGTGTTTGTCCCTCCTTGGTCTCCCCTTGAGGTGTTCAGATGGATAAGTTTGCTTGTCATTTGTACAAATTTGGCAAATCGAGCAAAATGCATAAATCTGCCTTGCTTTAACTGTTTTCAGCAAGGCATATTGCCATTGTCATATCTCATGGCTCAAGTGGAATTTAATGGAGTTCTTGGCCATTTTGGAAAGCCCTCATATAATACAACAACTGTTTGATCATAATTGGTTTTGATACCTTTTGGATCCTAGTGAAAAATTCCCCTACATTTTGAAAAAAGTAAGACAGATTCTGACTTAGTGAAAATTTCACTAAGTGTTGGAAAAAAGTGACATTTTCACTTTTTGTGATTTTGATCATTCCATAACTTAAAATCCATGAGGAATTGGAATGAGTTGTGTTTGAAGCTTTTGTAGATTGCCATGAGAGCTACAAATCCAGCTTTGGATGGGGAAAAATGGCCTTATGGTTTAGGAGATATGATCCTCCAAAGTTGGTACCCTAGCCACTTTGTTCCATAACTTAGAAAAATTTCTAAGTTTTTATGGTTACCCCTTTTACAAGTTATCCCAGTTTTCTTGATTTTTCTTGATGAATGATGATTCCAATCACACATTAACATCATTTTAGGGTTAAGGAACCATAATTGTGAAAAATCTCAAAAAGTCAAAGTTGACATTTGTGCACAGTTGACTTTTTGTCAGATGAATTCCAAACTGTGCGATCCTCTATGAAATCAAGTCCTTGACATAAATCAAACTTGATGGGTTGATTTCACAGGTGTTATAGGGTGTATTAAATCATGTCCCAAGGTTTGGGAGCATGTCTTGGTCAAAAGTCAAAGGCACTGTTGACTTTTTCCTCGAAACCCTAATTTTGGTTCTGATGAAATTGAAACTTATTGCTCAAGCTTCTTAGACCAATCCATTGTTGCAAGTGGATTAATGTGGTGTATTAGAGACCCTCAAAGCTTCCTTTGAGGTCTTGGCTCATGTTTTGTCCCAAAAGTCAACTTAGGGGTGAATTAGGTCAAGAAACCCTAATTCCTGATTTTTGGTGAATACATCCCCTGAGGCTAAATTGACTTGATGATTGGGTCCATGAGGTTCCATGGGGTATATTAGGTTATGCTTTGAAGCATTGGCTCATTCCCATAGGAAAATTCCCATCGGGAGGCCCTGGTCGACCAAAACCCTAATTTGGTGACACTGACGATCTTGAGGCTTGATCTACTGGGATTGCTGCATCCTTGTGCTTAATCCTTGAGGTGGGAGTCCTCTTGATCCATTGGGGTTGTTTAAGAGGTTTAGACAAGTTAAAGATCATGTCATTCCTTGATTGATCCTTTGTCTAAAGCTCAGAGAGGGCTTGAAACCCAAATTCTGATTGTAGTTAAGGCTCACCCATCTTTAGGGAGACTAATGAGGCATGATGGTCCATCCATATTGTGATGATGATTTGCACAATGATTGGAAATCTTAGTGGTTAAAATTTGGGGTATGACAGATGCCCCTATTTAATCTTCTTGGACCCGAAGGTGTGAATGGCGAAGGTATTCGGGCATTCGGGGCGCAAGAGGATTAAATATCGGAATACCTGAAATTTTGATGGTGGTTATGAATGGTAGTTTGCACATCCTTCTTCTTTTGCTAAGCAATAATTTTTAGAAAAGGTAAACTTCCTCTCCATCCTAGTCTTTGTACCAAGGAACTGGTCTCAATTTCTGAACTAAACTTCCCCTCGATCCTGGTCTTTGTGCCAAGGAACTGGTCTCAGTTTCTGAACTAAACTTCCCCTCGATCCTGGTTTCCTACCAAGGAACTGGTCTTAGTTTCTGATATAAACTTCCCCCCAATCCTGGTTTCCTACCAAGGAACTGGTCTTAGGTTCTGATATAAACTTCCCCTCGATCCTAGTTTCCTACCAAGGAACTGGTCTCAGTTTCTTTTGTCAATAAACTTCCTGACAAGGGACGCTATGCGTAGTAGTTTTCCTCAAACTTCTCGCCGAATTTTCTTGGGGAGATGCCATTTGATGGGAAAAGCTTTTGATGTTAGACTTGCTAGGGAACCCATATGTCTGAATTGTAGAGGGGTACAAACTTCTCTGTTGGAGATGCCATTTGTCGACTCTATCGGGGAAAACGAGTCTCTTGAGAGACTGCTTTTGCTCGGAGCTATTACATCATACTTTTCTCGAAGATTTTCTCGGATAAATGCCATATGATGTGATCCAATTTTGAGGTGCTGGTGACTTCATTAACATCGACTCTCCGGAGAGCAAAATCCATGTGTTGCTGAAAGTCTTTAGTTGTGAGGCTTTCTCTGGGGATTTTACTTAATCCGGGAAAGCAAAGATATCATCTTCAATGGCGAAGAGTGACATTTGTCGAACGTTTTCTTGTTCTTCAGAGGTTCAAGTTATCAAAGTGGTCAAGGGCCAACTCCAAGCCAGAAATAAACTGGAGGAGAGAGATAGTGCAGACGCAACATTTCCTGACGAGGAAAGAATTGACAACTCGATTGAGAGGACTTTTATCACTAGGGGATAAGACCGACTAAAGTGATAGTGATGCAATATGAATGCGAATGTAAATCAACCATGCATGAAGTATGTATGTTTATGCTGACAAAACTGACATGACATATAGACTAATAGATGAACACGACTGGATACTCGGCCACTGCGAGGGACGAAGAAGTACCGCTGGTTTAAGATAGCAATTCTGCCTTGCTTAGGAGAAATAGTCCCTGCGGGGAACAACCGTTGGTTGGGCTTATGAGGTAAGAACTCTGCCGGGGGGTGTCAGATGAAACATGGTCTCTGACATAACTGATCCTTCATTCAGGCGCACTAGTTTAGAAGAAGTACTTTGATTCTGCACTTTGAAGTTCGCCTACTTCTAGAGAAGCGTTCGATGTTCTTTCGATGTTCAACCGTCTAAAGAAATTGCCATCTTTATTTTAAAAGCAGAAAATTTTTTATCAAGTAAATTCATTTTTGTTTTATTTCAAGAATCGTTGATCGTGTTAAAATGTCGTTCTGTAAAGCTAAAACAAATAAGAATTGCAAACAAAAGCACAAGGGCTCAAATTTTACTGATAGGATGGAAATCAACCAAACGCGTGATTCCATAGAGTATTTACAAAGTTAGAAAATGGTAATTTAAGGGAAAAGGGCTACATTGAAACATAACGACCACTATCCTTTTACCAACTTTGAATTCGGGACATCCTGAGCTTCTGTCGAAGATGACCTTGATTGAGATTTTTTGATGGATGACATGACTGTTGCTGAGGGATTTGCCCTTGTTGGACGTAGTTACTTTCCATTACCCCTAATCTTTGCTTGGATTGTACTTTGAGATTTCCAATCCATCGAGATGATTTTTTATTATGTCTCTAATTTTTGCCTGGACCGCCCTTTCGGGTTTTCAATCCACCGAGACGTTTTTTCTCTTCTTTTTTTTTTTATTTAGGCGAAGTATTTCTTGACTACATCAACATTCGTGGGGTAGGAAAATTCTTCTCCATCCATGGTTGCAAGTCTCAGGGAACCGCCTGAGAAAGCTTTCTTGACCACATAGGGGCCGTCGTAATTCGGAGTCCATTTGCCCCGAGAGTCAGTGAGAAAGGATTGTATCTTTTTGAGCACAAGGTCTCCTTTCCTGAAGACGCGAGGTCGAACCTTTTTGTCAAACACCTTCTTCATCCTTTGCTGATGCAACTGACCATGGCATAGTGCCGTAATTTGCTTTTCTTCTATCAGATTTAGTTCATCGTGTCGACTTTGACACCATTCAGCTTTTGTAAGCTTAGCTTCCATCAATATCCGGATTGATGGGATCTCTACTTCAATGGGGAGCACTGCTTCCATACCATATACTAGAGAGAAAGGGGTTGCCCCCGTTGATGTGCGGACAGATGTATGATAACCGTGAAGAGTAAAGGAGAGCATCTCGTGCCAATCTTTGTAGGTTACAACCATTTTTTGAACAATCTTCTTGATGTTCTTGTTAGCCGCTTCTACGGCTCCATTCATCTTAGGTCGGTAGGGAGATGAGTTATGGTGTTCGATCTTGAACTCTGCACACAACTCTTTCATCGTCTTGTTGTTCAAGTTAGATCCATTATCTGTAATGATCTGGCTCGGAACACCATAACGACAGATGATATTGTTTTTGATAAATCCACCACTTATCGGGTTACATTGGCGTATGACGCTGCTTCGACCCACTTGGTGAAGTAATCAATGGCTACCAGGATGAACCGATGTTCGTTCGAAGACTTGGGTTTAATCATGCCAATCATGTCGATTCCCCATATGGAAAAAGGCCATGGGGAAGAAAGAACTTTGAGATGCGTTGGCGGAACAAGGATCTTGTCTGTGTATATTTGACACTTATGACACTCCATCATGTACTTGTAGCAATCGGATTCCATTATCAACCAATAGTACCCCGCTCTTAGAATTTTTCTCGCCATTGTATGTCCGTTGGCATGAGTCCCAAAGGATCCTTCATGAATTTCTTTTATCAGCATGTTTGCTTCTGGTCTGTCTACGCGTCGAAACAAGACCATGTCAAAGTTTCTCTTATAGAGTGTATCACCACTCAGGAAGAAGCTGCCTGCCAGTCTTCTGAGGGTTTTTCTGTCTTTCCTTAGTGCCCAAAAGAGGGTACTCTTGTTTCTGAAGGAAGCATTTGATATCGTGATACCAAGGTTTGTCATCTATGACTGCTTCAACCATGAAGATGTAAGTGGGCCGTTCAAGGCGCATTATGTCGATCTTAGGTAGGTCGTTCCATTGACCTACACTAATCATGGAAGAGAGGGTGGCTAATACATCAGCCATGTGATTATCTTCACGAGGGATATGATGAAACCCGATTCTGTTGAAAAATGGTAACAACCTTCTCGCGTAATCTTTGTAAGGAATCAATCCGGATTAGTATGTGTTTCAATCTCCTTTGATCTGATTGATAACCAAGGCTGAGTCGCCATATACATCCAAGTTCTTGATCCTCAAATCAATTGCTTCCTCGAGACCCATAATACAAGCTTCGTATTCGGCCTCGTTGTTTGTACACTTGAATGTAAGTCTGGTGGTGAAAGGAATGTGGGTACCCTGAGGTGTTATGATGATTGCCCCAATTCCGTTTCCGTAATGATTGACAGCTCCGTCAAAGATTAGTCCCCATTGGGAACCTGGCTCTGGCCCTTCACTGGGTAGTGATTCATCGCAATCTTTCATTTTTAGATAGATGACATCTTCGTCTAGGAAGTCAAACCCGACTGATTCTTGATCGTTAATTGGTTGATGAGCCAAATGATCGGCTAAAACACTTCCTTTAACGGCTTTCTGAGCGTGGTACTCGATGTCATATTCTGATAACATTATCTGCCAACGGGCAATCCTTCCCGTGAGAGCAGGTTTTTCAAAGACATACTTGATTGGATCCATTTCGGAGATTAACCAAGTAGTGTGACGAATCATGTACTGGCGAAGACGTTTGGCTGCCCAAGCCAAAGCACAACAAGTTTTCTCAAGCATAGTGTACCGAGTCTCGCAGTCGTTGAATTTCTTGCTCAAATAGTAGATGGCAGACTCTTTCCTTTTTGTTTCATCTTGTTGGCCAAGCACACAACCCATTGAGTCCTCTAGGACTGTTAGGTAGATGATTAGTGGTCTTCCCTCCACTGGTGGGGATAGAATCAGTGGGTTCAACAGGCATTCCTTGATACTGTCAAAGGCGGTTTGGCAGTCCTCTGTCCAAATGCAGTCCTGATTCTTTTTGAGTAATTTGAAAATCGGCGCGCACGTCGCGGACATGAGGAATATGAATCTAGAGATGTAGTTCAAACGTCCCAGGAATCCCCTGACTTGTTTTTCAGTTTTCAGGGAAGGCATTTCTTGAATGGCCTTGACCTTGTCAGGATCGACCTCAATTCCTTTCTGGCTAACGATGAACCCTAAAAGTTTCCCTGAACGGACACCGAAGGTGCATTTATTGGGATTGAAGTGGAGTTTGTACTTTCTTAACCGCTCAAATAGTTTTGACAGGTGGGTCACATGCTCCTCTTCTGTTTTTGATTTGGCTATCATATCATCGACATATACCTCAATTTCTTTGTGTATCATGTCATGAAACAGAGTAGTCATGGCCCTTTGATAAGTTACCCCGGCGTTCTTCAAACCGAACAACATTACCTTGTAACAAAAGGTACCCCATGGGGTAATGAACGAAGTTTTTTCCATGTCTTTCGGCGCCATTTTGATTTGATTATAGCCCGAGAATCCATCCATGAAGGAGAAAACTTTGAACTTTGTTGTCTTGTCTACCAGCATGTCAATGTGCGGTAAAGGAAAGTCGTCCTTTAGACTTGCCTTGTTTAGTTCTCTGTAATCGACACACATTCTGACTTTTCCGTCCTTTTTTGGAACGTGTACGATGTTAGCTAACCATTGAGGATATTCTGATATAGCGAGGAAACCCGCGTCAATCTGTTTCTATACCTCCTCCTTGATTTAGATGGCCATGTCTGGGTGAGTCCGTCTCAACCTCTATTTTACTGGCAGACATTCTAATTTCAATGGTAAATGATGTTCCACGATGCTGGTATCCAACCCTGGCATGTCCTGATATGACCAAGCAAATACATCGGGGAATTCTCTAAGAAGCTTTGTCAAACTCTCTTTGGCAGTTGGACTAAGCAGTGCCCCAATCCTGATTTCTTTTCTCTCTTCTTCTGAACCCAAGTTGACTGTTTCCAACGCCTCTTTGTGAGGTTCAATGGACCTTTCCTCTTGTTTGAGTAGTCGGGAGATCTCTTCTGGAATTTCGTCGTCAACTTCTTCTTCAGCCCCAAATACCGGGAACTCAAAGTTGGGAGACGGCATTGGATCGTATGTTTCAACGGGGTTTAAAACAAGCAATCTGTATGATGGTATGATTTGTGTTTAGAAGAGATAGAGAAAATGCAAGTGTGTGCAGTGTATTTTCTGATAATTGCTTGTTTTTATTATTGAGTTGTTTTTTAGGATTACCATTTTCTGAGAAAAGCGAAAAGAGAAAATAGCAATTAATGCGGAAATTACAAAACGACGTTATTTTATTTATGAGCAAGTCGATTCTTGAAACTACAGCCCTATAAAACAAAACTCTGTCACTTTGGGCGAAGCGAAGAGGGATAATTGCAGAAAGCGAGTCCTATCAAAACATCCGTTTCACCTGGGCAGGGTGAAAGGTTAAAGACGACAATTACTTTGACTTATGAACGATCTTCGAAACATCGACAGCAACCCATTGGCAGCGAACTCCTCGGGGAATCACAAAGTCTGGTACCTTCCTTGGTTTGTCTTTAGAAATAACGCTGATTTCTGGTGGAGCAGGATCATTGGAATCTATTTCCCAGGCAGAGTTTTCGTATGACGACTCCTTAGTTGTATTTTGCAGAGTATTTGTGCTCTCAGGCAAATCTCCCCATCCAGTTGGTTGGATGTCTTTGAGCCTGATACGAGAGCTTTTAGGAGCGGTGTATTTGACCATGAAGTCGTATTTCCCACTCGGTTGTCCCAAGGTGTCCCACACTTCTTTGGAACTAGAGGAGTAATCTCTCTCGATGACGTTGACCTCAGGAAAAGCATAGTTGATGAACTCTAGTCCGGCGAACGTTGCAAATTCATCGTCATGCTGAATATTTTCTGAATAACCTAAGTGTTGATCCCATGACATGGTGGGGACGCAGGTATTCTGTTTAATGATGTTCAGCTGATTTTCATTGTTCGGCTGATTTGCTTGCCCCAAGTCTCTGGGGTATGGCTGCCAGATAGGCAGGTCATCCATTGGGCCATAATAGTCATGGTCAAAGTTGTATTTCATTAGAGCGTCTTCCTCTAATGAATTTGGTGGAGCACGGCATCCTTTCGGATCACAATCTCTATATTTCATTTTGACATCTGACCTTGGTATAAATCTCGGACTCTGTGCGGGATAGCAAAATGGCGTAGGCACCTCTTCCTGAGACATATAGCCATCCTCGTTAAGATAGGACTTCCATTCTTTATTCGTATCAGAGGGATCTCCCTCGTTGATGGTATGGACTGCTTGCGGCACTGGGTGAAGGAAACCTCCACTGTGGAAGAAGTCCTGAATGGGATGAAGACTTTCATCGCTAGCAGCAGTCTGGGTGCAGATCACAGAAAAACCAAGATCCTTTTTTGTTTTATTATCAGTAGGAATGACAAGCTATCCCCATCCTTTTGCGTTGTTACTCTCGATTACTTTGAGAGCATCTTTGTATGAGTAAATCGATGTTCCTTTTTCTGACTGATTCTCATTGCTCACCGAAAGTGCTTGGAACCGAGTCCCAACAACCTCCTCGGGTTCTATACAAGTAGATAATGACATGTTACTCACGATCAAGGCTGGTTCTCCACAGACCATGATGAGTTGATCATTCTTGAAGAACTTCAGTTTCTGGTGCAGCGTCGAAATGACTGGCCCAGCCTGGTGTATCCAAGGTCTTCCTAATAAACAGCTGTATGCTGCCCAGACGTCCATGACCTGGAAAGTGATTAGGAAAGTGTGAGGACTGATAGTTATGGGAAGGTCGACTTCGCCGATAACTGCTTTCCGAGATCTGTCAAAGGCTTTGACGATGACCTCACTTCCCCTCATCGGGGGTCCTTTGAATGATAGTCGCATTAAAGTGGACTTCGGCATAACGTTGATGGTCGATCCTGTGTCTACCAGTACGCTGGCTAAAGCATCGTCCTGGCAGTTAACTCTGATATTGAGCGCCATGTTGTGACTTTGGCCCCCCTCTGGCAAATCCTCATCACTGAATCCTAAGTTGTTGCAGGAAGTGATGTTAGAGATAATGCTATCGAACTGTCGTATTGACACATCCTGTTCCATAAAGGCCTGCTCGAAGACTTTTTGTAGAGCCTCTCTGTGGGCTTCGGAACTGAGTAAAAGTGATAGCACTGAGATCTTTGAAGGAGTTTGTAACAATTGATCAACAATGTTGTATTAACTCCTTTGGATGAGCTTCAGCATCTCATCGTCGTTCTTTGAAAGGTCGGGATTACTGGATTGACCGATTGGTGGATCAGGAGCTTCTGTCGAAAGTTCCTTTTCTTTGTTAGGTTCTCCAACTCCTCGGTTGAAGATTCGTCCGCTCCGTGTTACTCGACTGATGTCTGCAATATTCACGACGGAGGGTAATGGCATTTCCTTTCCATTCTCAATTATTGTTGCACCGTATTTGTAAGGGATCGCCTTAGCTGATTCATACGGTAATGGTCTCGGTAGATAGATAACTACAGGAGCCTTCTGATTTTTCTGACTGTCGTAAGTAACTTCAATCAGTTCTTGGCTAAGAACCTTTGATTCGTCCAGTAGAGGGATGATGCTACAAACATCCTTGGTCCTCTCAGGATCAGAGATTACAACCACATCTTTGATTTGATTAGCGAAGCAGTCTGGCGTCTAATTGATTGGCTCGGAACTTGGACATGGGTGAATCTCATTACAATCCAACTGACCTTGAAGGGCTGCCCGCACAAGGTAGCATCCTTGGTTACTCTCCAAGCAGACTATACAACGTTCATAGTTGTGTGGTGGCACCTGGCCACGCCCGCTTTGAATGCAGTGCAACCTTACCAGGTTTGTTTCCATAGATCGGACATCCTGACTTTGATGTCGAGTAGGGTTTCCATTAAGCACACTGATTTGTTGCGTGTCTTCATCCAGATAGATTGGAAGCCACCAGTGGTTTAACAAGTGTTGTAAAGTTCTCTGAACGAGAGCGCACCCTTGGTTACTCTCACAACATCCTTTACAGTTCTGATAATTATGTGAAGTGAGAAAACTGAGTTGGACCTGCCTGGCATGTAACTCCACCAAGCTGGTATTCATCAAACGAATATCAAAGATCTGAATCATGTTGATCGGATAAGGATTTCTATCATGGTAGTCCTGGATCCATCCAAGATCCATCTGACACTGGAGGGCCTCTTGTACGAAAGAGCATCCCTGTTTGTTTACCGAGCAAGTCAGACAGGAATTGTAATCGTGTCGCGACAGATTATGATATTGGCTTTGCCTTGAGTGCATCTCCACCAGGTTGACATTCATTGCACGGATGTCGTGGTTCTGAATGATGTTGGAATTCGTATAGGTCATGTTGATTCCACGAACTCGATGCTCTTGGATCCATTCGAGATCCAATTGTTCCTGTAGAGCTGATTGCACCACAGAACATCCTTGATTGTTTTTAGAGAAGATATCACACTGGTGATAATTATGAGGTGGCACATGGCCATATCCGCTCTGTCTACAATGCATCTTGACCAAATTGGCCCTTAATAAGAGTACATTATGAATTTGATAGATGTTGTTAGACTCTCCCTCTATCAAATTGACTGTAGCTTTCTCGTGTTGAGGCAGCGGGTTTGTGAGAACATTTGGATTTGTATCCTTAAAAGATAAGACCCCGCTCCTAACAAGCTTTTGTACGTCGGATTTGAAACTGAGACAGTTTTCTATGTTATGCCCTGGTCCTCCTTGATGGTAAGGACAAGTCTGATCCATTTTGAACCAAAAAGGCAAATTTTCTGGTACTGTACGAGGAGACTTAGTTTGGACGTGCCCCTTGACCATTAATAATGAAAGCAATTCCGCGTACAACATGGGTATAGGGTCAATCCCTGGTGGTCGCGTTGTACGGTTGTTGTTGTACAGAGGACGAGTCTGTTGAAGAGACTGATGTGTCTTTTGCGGAAGTTGCTGTTGATTTGGTTGGCTCTGAGTAACCTGAGGTTGATACCAAGGAACATGCATGGGATTGATAGCAGGAGTTATAGCTGCTACTGGTTGATATCGTCGCATTTGCTTTCTGAGAGAGATATTCCCGATATCTTGCTCTTTATTCTTAGGGAGAGCACTACCGTATCGTTTTGTACTACTTGATGATCCAGCGTCTTTAACCAAACGTCCTTCTCAGACGGCTTCCTCAAGACGAACCCCCATGCCTACCATTTCGGTGAAATCACTGGGCGCACTGGCGAGCATTTTGTCGTAGTAAAATGAGCTTAAGGTCTTTAAGAAGATCTTTGTCATCTCTTTTTCCTCAAGAGGTGGCCTTTTGTGACATCGATCTGAGTTGATCTCTGTCTAGTGCCATGTCCAAATTGTATTTATATTGTTGAATGAAAGTTGCGCCAAGATCTCTGAATGTACCGATCGTAGCGTAGTTTAAACCCATGTACCATTTGAGTGCGGCACCGGTTAAACTATCCAGAAAGTAGTGAATTAGTAGCTCCTGGTTCTTTGTCTGAGCTGACATTCGCCGAGCGTATATCACCAAGTGGTTTTGAGGGCAAGATTTACCCTTGTACTTTTCAAAATCGGGTACCTGGAACTTGTGTGAAACTTTCACATTGGGGACCAACCAAAGGTCTGCGACGTCCTTTCCAAATAAATCCTGACCACGAAGGGCTTGCAGTTCCTTCTGCATCTCCAGGAATTGTTCCTGGAACTCATTCATTCTGTCAAACATGCTGTCATTTCCACCAGAAGGTATCTGTGGAACCTGTCCTTCCGGGACAGTGTGTACCACGGGTGGTGGTATAGTCATTATGGTCGAGACTCTCGGTGCCTCCCGAAGTTTGTAACCTTTAGGAGTTGCTGTCATGCCCCTGGCATCTTTGCTTTCCCGAAGTTTGTAACCTTCAGGCCCAGCGGTTCCTGCTGCGGCTCCTTGATCCTCATTGATCGGCGGAACATATCCTTCCGGGATATAGTTAATAGGCATGCCCCAGGGACGATCTTTCGGCATTTTGTACCTAGGATCATACTTCTCCACTATGGGCGTAGATGTGATCTCTGAGATCACAGTCCTTTGTTGTTGCATTTGAGCTTCTGCTAGAGCTTGCATGTCGTTATGAAGCTTTCTTAGATCCTCTTTCAGAGTGTCGATCTCTTCCCTCAACTCTCTGTTCTCTTCCTCGAGATCATCCATCTTTTTCTGATGATTGGCCTGAGTATTGTACGAATGAGACTCTTAGACTCTAGAATCGAGACGCAACGTGAGATTCGTAGGTAAGAAGAATGCGTTAAGTGAGAATGATGAATGATATGCAATGATTATTTTAATTGTATGTTTTTGTTTATTCAAAGTAAACTTCGACAATTAGATTGCAAATATCAAACAGTGGGGAAACCCCGTTTTATTGAATTCAAAGGATTGTGGAAACGGAAATACAGTAAATTACAAAATGTTGCGAAAGGAAATCTAAGCTAATGGGTCCTGAGTCCTCTCTGAGGAGAGCTCAGGTGCTGGTTTTGGTACTTTCCTTTTCTTTGACCGGGGCTCTTGGGCCGTTGTCGGGTTGTCATTCCTTTGCCAAGTGAAAGGAGCGAGCAAATTCCTTTGGTCATCCTGATTTTCTACAGCATGTTGCCCTAAAATCTTAATCAGAGCATCTTTTTCTCTTAATAGCTGCTGTATTTTCTTACACTCCACATTGAGAATACGGTACTTGTTCCTCCAAGACCTCTTCTGCTGGTGAAATTTGCTGAGAGTAACTTGAAGTTTTTCCATCTCAGACATGAAATAAAGGGCAGAGTCCCTTAATGGAAGAACTTCCTGACGAGGGTAAGGCATCCTCAACTTGAGAGCCCTAGTTTGTACCCAGTGGAGATAAGGCTCTCCTGAGACACAGTCTGGTTTTCCTAGAGACTCTCGTCCTTTCCTGTGAACGTATTTCCAAGCATGCACTATTTCTATTTTTAGTGCCCTGTCATTTTCTCCTTCCTTGAAGAAAAGACCTTCCAGATGAGCATTGCACGGGACATGCCTCATTGGGTACCCAAATTGACGACGAACCAACACCGGATGATAGTTGATTCCCCCCTTAGTTCCTATAAGGGGTACATTTGGGAAATTTCCACAACGGTCAATGATTCTGATCTCGTCGTAGATTCGATTGTACCAATCGATGTCAGAGTTGGTAAGAGACATGATTTTCTGCGACCAACGTAAAGTACTCTTTTGATCCCAAAATGCAGTAGACTTGGGCAAATGGGAAGTGAACCATTTGTATAGCTAGGGTACACAGCATGTGATCATGCCTCCATTATACAAATTCCTTAAGTGTACCGAATGATACGCATCTACGAGTAAGGTCGATACGGGGTTTCCAATCAGAAAAATCTTAATGGCGTTGATATCTAAGAAGTTATCAATGTTGGGAAACAAAAATAACCTGTAGGTAAGCAAAACAAAGATGCTCTCGAAAGCGGCCACGTTCCCTATACTAGCAAAGTACAGAGCTTTCTTTATCAAGAACTGGGATGGCAAACCCTGGATTCCACCCTTAGTGGTCATGTGAGTCCTAACTTCTGACTCGTCCAAATAATTTGCTCTTGCAATGGTCTGATCCTTTGGAATTTCTTCCAGTCCAGAAAAGGGAGCTTGATCAGTAATATGTAAATCAGTCAGGTGAGAATACTACTCCAGCGTTGGTGCAAGCTGATAATCTGGGAATGTGAAACAGTGATAAACCGGATCGTAGAACTGGATTAACGTGGACAAGATTCCTTCAATTACGTGGACCCTTAACAAGGACAGCAGTCCTCCATAATTGGCTCTGAAAGCCTCGTGGTTGGTGATCATTCTCGCCAAACCTCTCAAATCCTCTAGCTTTGGAACCTTGAAGGTGTAATTATGAGTTTTTCTTCTATCGAAATCCATTAGCGAAATCTCCTTTCTCTGATATTTGCAATCATTGTCTCAGTTTAATTTGAAAAAGAGAGACTAGAAGAGAAGATTTTTCTTTGTTTTAATGTTTTTTAGATGAATGTATGAATGCAACACACAAAAACATAGAAAAGACATGGGGTCAAAGGGTTAGTATCATGAAGTCAAGGCTCTACCCCCCCCCCCCCCCCCAAAGGTTTATACTGGTGATTTTTTGTACCTGTCCGCAAAATCATTGACCCCTCTTGGGATAACAACAGCAAGCGGATCGCCAGCGAGCTGATGTATCCTAGAGCGATCTCAAATGAGGGTAGTATCGCGTGACAACTATTTCTGATAGCTTCCGCACTACAAAATGGCTTAAGTCGACTAAAAACCTCAGCTTCTCAGATAACCCAGTCGACCACACTACTTTCAACAACCGAAGTCGTATAGGCAATGTATCTGCAAAGGGAGTCTCCATTGAGTTTGATGGTCGATCGGGGACTCTTAACTGGGATTCACTCCCCTCAAAGATTATTCGCATTGCCTTCACCTATCTTAGGTGTATACTCAATCTTTCCACATGCGGCATCACACGCATTCCCATTAGCAGAAAAATAAACACAGATATCAATTTGGAAAAGCAGTATATATATTTGTCTTAATCATCCTAGACCTCTAGTCTTATGGTCCTATACAGACAATGACTCCCCGGAAGAGTCGTCATTTCTGTGACATTTCGAGAACTTAAGGTTTTCTATCGAAGATTGTAATAAAGGAGAAGAAGGGCCCCACGGTGGGCGCCATTTTTTATGTAGCGTGATTTTTGTGGTCCTGAGTCACTATTGCTTGGGGTACTACAGTTCTATTCATTTTTTATCCTATTGAGCTGATTAAGGAAGAGAAATAGATGTCTCCAATTAACCCTGCTTGCATACTGAGTTTGAACAGCGGTCTGTTAGGTTGCAGATGCTATGTGGATGTGGGGCCCAATCTTTGATTATTTCGTTAAGAACACAGTGTCTGGATTATTTGTGAGGTTTTTGGTAATGTGTTTAGATTTAATGCTTTTGGGTTGATTTGGTGGAGATACTGGGTTTTGGGTTTTGATTGGTATGCTCGCTAAGATTTTTTCCAATCTTATGCCTACGTATTCCTGTTTGATGAAACAGGGAAATCAGAGCGATCATAGTTCCTCCTATTCTATGGGAGGAAAAAAAGGTTGTTTTGGTGTCTTATTCAAAGCCCAAGATGTGAAGCTAAATGTGGTTTGTATCTTGTTCAAAGCCCAAGATTTGAAGCTGAAGGGTCTATTTGTATCTTGTTCGAAACCTAAGATGTGAAGCTTAAGGGTTTATTGATGAGAGAGAACTTGTTATCTCTACAAGGGGATATTTGGTCTGTTTGTCACAACTGTGGGGTGACTGATTATAAAGGGGAATTAATTTAACTGGGATATGTGAACCCAGCAATGCCATAATTTCCTTTATAGTGGATTTTAAACCTGAAGGAGAAGACTTTAACTCAGTTTAGAGCAATGACATCTTTCCTTAGGAATTTCTCATGCTAAAAGAGGGACAGTGGCGTGGATGTAAATAATCCAGAGGCTTGCCGCTTACAGCAATTTAGATGAAGGAAAAGGAGTTGTTGATGTTTGTATACTATGAGCAAGGCACAGATTTTGATGCTAAAAGGTTGATTGACTCAACCGGGGTTTTCTTATACAAAGCCTAAGAGGAGGCTATTGACCCAACAAGAGGGTGTTTTTATGTGTCTCGTACGAAGCCCGAGAGAGAGGCTAAAAGGGTTGACTCAACAAGAGAGTGCTTTTATGTGTCTTGTACGAAGCCCAAGACGGAGGCTAAAAGGTTTTGACTCAACATGAGAGTATTTTATACTCAACAAGAGAGTGATTTTTATCTCGTACGAAGCCCGAGATGGAGGCTAAAAGGTGTTTGACTCAACAAGAGAGTCTTTTATACTTAACAAGAGAGTGTTTTTTATCTCGTATGAAGCCCGAGATGGAGGCTAAAAGGGGTTTGACTGAACAGGAGAGTCTTTTATACTCAACAAGAGAGTGTTTTAGTATCTCGTACGAAGCCCGAGATGGAGGCTAAACAGGTTTGACTCAACAAGAGAGTCTTTTATACTCAACAAGAGAGTGTGAAAAGGTTAGCTCCGCTGGGGAGAATCATTGTACGAAGCCCAAGAGGAGGCTATTTATGCTAGTGACTGTTTCAGTTTAGTGACAGGTCCAGTATGTTGGATAAAGAGAAAATCAGTTCTTATGAAGGGAAAGATTAAAGGTATGGTTGTACCTTGGCACTGATCAGAGGATCAGGGTTATTTCCTGTTCTTTAAGGAAATGGGAAATCCAAAGGGTATTGAGATTGTCCAAGTCTACTGGTGGTTTGAGAAATTGATTCTCAGGTAGTAAATGATCTTTGTATGATGCCCAAGAGAAAGCTGGTATATTAAGGGATGAAGGTTAACCCATTAACTGGTCTGACACTTGAATCGGAAAGACAGCTCTAGCAAATTATGACTAGGTTTTATTCCTATACCTGTAAAGGTCTCTGGGTCCTCGTACTAAGCCCAAGAGAAGGCATGAGAGCTTTTAAGAAGCTGAAGGGTCCTTGTACAATGCCCAAGAGAAGGCGGAGATGCTTTTAAGAAGCCTGTGGGTGCCAAACCGAGAGAAGTTCAAAAAATGCAATTCACCGAGAAGAGATCATTTCATGAAAGTCTGTGGTTTGAAGAAACTCAAGAGATGCCATTCACCGAGAATAGATCACCTCTGGGGAGTAGAATTTCTTTGACAATTTCTAAGGGTGACAGTTTGAGAAATGGTTCACTGAGAATGCTGCCTTTCACGTCTCCATATTGTTTAACCCCAAGAGGAGGGAAGACTGTGTCTGGTAATCCTATGGGGATCTAGTTTTGTTTGTATTTAAGAGTGACCAACAAGGCTTTACCTAGTGCTAGACGTAGTTGTCGGGGAAAACTCTAAATAACTATACTAGTATTACACAGTGGATATTTGACGAGTATATAAAAGTTTGTGAAAGAAGACTTACAGTGAGCAGCCCCACAATACAGTTATATATATATATATATATATATATATATATATATATATATATATATATATATATATATATATATATATATATATATATATATATCAAAGCGGATAAAGAAAGGGAGTAAACACTTACTTGGTTGTAAAGCTTTCATGCTGTTTTGTTAGTTGTTCAACAAAGAAAGCTTTGATAACAATATTATATTCTAAATCAAAGAAGAAAGTGTTTTGAAAAGATTGTTGGGGCTTACAACTCAAGGAGAGGCCCAAGGTTTTATTAGTGATTGCACTGTTGTTTTGAAATTGTACAGGGACTTATACAAGTGACTGAGGCCCAAAAAGGTTTTCTGTACAAAGGTATGGGTCTTACACTCTCTCAAGAGGCCCAAAGGTGTTTAAAGAAAAAGAATGGGGCTTATAACACGAGGGTAGGCCCAAATGATTTGATTTTTGAACTGGCGATTGCGCCGAGGTTTCTTTAACATACTGGGTCTTATACAATGCTTTGAGGCCCAAAAAAAGCTTGGCTACAAGGGATGGGTCTTACACTCTTTTAGAGGCCCAAAGGTTTATTTTTGTACAAGTGGTGGGGCTTACAGCTCAAGGAGGGACCCAAAGGTTTTTGTTAAAAAGGTGACGATCGCGCCGAACTTTTTGATGGTGTCAGGACTTATACAATACACTGAGGCCCAAAAAGGTTTGTATTTACAAAGGGTTGGGTCTTACACTCTAACAAGAGGCCCAAAGGTTTTGAAAATGATTGATGAGGTTTGAAATCAAAGAAACCCTAATTTTATTTTCCTTTAAAAGTAAATATTTAAAGAAAATCAATAAAATGATAAAAATACCAAATGAGTTTGAATAAACCACTTGTATTTTTTGTTTAAGGTTGGAAAAATGAGGTTTTAATCACAAGATGAATTAAAACTCATTTGGTTTTGATTTTCAAGGTAAATATTCACTTTTAAAATGTTTAAAAATAATTAAAAAGGAATTTATTCATAAAAATACTAATTATATTAAATAAATAATATAAACCTGATTTTTTTGTGGAATAAAATATTTCAACATTTTTGTGATTTTTTGCAAAAAGAACCAATAAAAAATAATTAAAATTGAAGGAGTTATTAATTTTCCAAACTATTAAAAAATAATATGAAAAATAGTACAAAAGTGGAAAAAATAGCAAAAAGAGGGTCTGGGGCGAGGGGGATTCGAACCCCAGACCTCTTGTGTATAGGGCGCGCGCCTTACCACTGGGGTGATGATACATCCGTTGATTGAAACACAACCACAAATATACAAGGTTTGCCTTGTTTTTGGCCTGGCCCAAGGCAAGGCAAGGCTAGATTTTGGTTAGAAACGTGAAGGCCATAACTTTCTCATTTCTCCATGGATTGGGACAAAATTTAGGTATATCCTGCCTAAAATTTCACAAGGAATCCAATGGTGGTGGTATTTTTTCCAGATCATGCTCCTATTGAAAAACCCGATAGGGGTTTTGAAATAGGCCATGATTTGCATTTTCTGTGCTATCTCTTGGTACAGACAAGATAACATGATGAATTGTTTCAAACACAAGACATATAACATGTACAAGATGTGCATGATCAGTGGACCTCAAAACAATGCATATTTAAAAGAGTTCAAGTTGAGATGCTTACCTCTTTTTGGAGCTTTTGTTCAATCTGCCAAGTGCTTTGTTCCAGAAATGATTTGATACTTTGGACACCCTCAAATGATCTCTTTGAAGCTTTTAGGATGGTTGGAATCAGCTGGAAACCTCATAAACAAGTTTGAGCTCTTTCTTGCAAAAGGGCCAAAAGTGGCCAAAATATCAACTCTCTCAAATGGTGTTCCAGATGTGGGGAGCCATTTGGGACATTTCAAGGATGATATTTGGAGTGTGTTTGAGGTTTTATCTGGTTTGGAAAGTGACTGAATCAAGACATGGCTTGAAAAATGCACAAAAGTCCATTTTTGAGGTTTTGAGAGGTGACTTTGTGATTTTGGTGTTACAGGTCACTTGTGAGTGTTTGGATCACCTCTATATGATGTTTATGAGGTGTGTGTGTGATTTGTTTGATTGGAATTGCTCTCAAACTCAAAAACTCAGAGTTACCTTGCTAAAGAAGGTATTTTTGCCTAGAGAAAGAGATTTTGAGGAAAGCATCTGTTTGATGGCTTTGGTGTACTCAAACTGATCACAAATGAGCTCTATTTATAGTGCAACAAGTTTGTTTTGGCATCAATAGTGAATGGCAACTGCTGCAGAGGTTTGGCCAATGTTGATCAATGAGAATCCAAGTCTCCTCTAGCCATTGACAAGAGGTTAGGGCACAGGCTGCTGGTTCCCTTGGTCTTGGATATGTCTTGACTGAATTCAGTTGGAAATGGCTCAGTCCATGCCACCTTGGTGCATCCATTAAATGCTCCAAACCAAAATTGGAGTCTTGTCCCTCTTTTAGGCATTTCTAGGTTTGGCATGCTACTTTTGGTTCCAAAGACTTTGGAGGCTTATGGATCAGTGTTTCTCCCTCCTTGGTCTCCCCCTGAGGTGTTCAGATGGATAAGTTTGCTTGTCATTTGCACAAATTTGGCAAATCGAGCAAAATGCACAAATCTGCCTTGCTTTGACAGTTTTCAGCATGGCATATTGCCATTGTCATATCTCATGGCTCAAGTGGAATTTGATGGAGTTCTTGGCCATTTTGGAAAGCCCTCATATGATACAACAACTTTTTGATCATAATTGGTTTTGATACCTTTTGGATCCAAGTGAAAAATGCCCCTGCATTTTGAAAAAAGTAAGACAGATTCTGACTTAGTGAAAATTTCATTAAGTGTTGGAAAAAAGTGACATTTTCACTTTTTGTGATTTTGATCATTCCATAACTTAAAATCCATGAGGAATTGGAATGAGTTGTGTTTGAAGCTTTTGTAGAGTGCCATGAGAGCTACAAATCCAGATTTGGATAGGGAAAATGGCCTTATGGTTTAAGAGATATGATCATCCAAAGTTGGTACCCTAGCTACTTTGTTCCATAACTTAGAAAAAATTCTAAGTTTTTATGGTTACCCTTTTTACAAGTTATCCCACTTTACTTGATTTTTCTTGATGAATGATGATTCCAATCACACATTAACATCATTTTAGGGTTAAGGAACCATAATTGTGAAAAATCTGAAAAAGTCAAAGTTTACTTTTGTGCACAATTGACTTTTTGTCAGATGAATTCCAAACTGTGCGATCCTCTATGAAATCAAGTCCTTGACCTAAATCAAACTTGATGGATTGATTTCACAGGTTTTATAGGGTATATTAAATCATGTCCCAAGGTTTGGGAGCATGTCTTGGTCAAAATTCAAAGGCACTGTTGACTTTTTCCTCGAAACCCTAATTGTGGTTCTGATGAAATTGAAACTTGTTGCTCAAGCTTCTTAGACCAATCTATTGTTGCAAATGGATCAATGTGGTGTATTAGAGACCCTCAAATCCTCCTTTGAGGTCTTGCCTCATGTTTTGTCCCAAAAGTCAACTTAGGGGTGAATTAGGTCAAGAAACCCTAATTACCGATTTTTGGTGAATGCATCCCCTAAGGCTAAATTGACTTGATGATTGGGTCCATGAGGTTCCATGGGGTATATTAGGTTATGATTTGAAGCATTGGCTCATGCCCAGAGGAAAATTCCCATCCGGAGCCCCTGGTCGACCAAAACCCTAATTTGGTGAAACTGACGATCTTGAGGCTTGATCCACTGGGACTGTTGCATCCTTGTGCTTAATCCTTGAGGTGGGTGTCCTCTTGATACATTGGGGGATGTTTAAGAGGTTTATACAAGTTAAAGATCATGTCATTCCTTGATTGATCCTTTGTCTAAAGCTCAGAGAGGGCTTGAAACCCTAATTCTGATTGTAGTGAAGGCTCACCCATCTTTGGGAAGACTAATGAGGCATGATGGTCCATCCATATTATGATGATGATTTGCACAATGATGGGAAATCTTAGTGGTCAAAATTTGGGGTATGACAGTATGTGGCTCTCCCTGAGACATATAACCGTCCTCGTTGAGATAGGACTTACACTCTTCATATGTATCGGAGGAGTCACCCTCATTGATGGTATGTACTTCTAGAGACACTGGGTAAAGGAAACCTCCACTGTGGAAGAAGTCCTGAATGGGATGAAAACTTTCATCGTTAGTAGCAGTCTGGGTATAGGTTGAGGAAAAACCAAGACCTCTCTTTGTCTTGTTATCCGTAGGAATGACAAGCTGTCCCCATCCTTTTGCGTTGTTACTCTCAATCACTTTGAGAGCATCTTTGTATGACGAAATCAATGTTCCTTTTTCGGTCGATTCTCATTGCTCACCGAGAGTGCTTGGAACTGGGTTCCAACAACCTCCTCAAGTTCTACATAGGATGATGATGATAAGTTTCTTTCTACAGACTATTACTAACTTGTCATTTTTGACGAACTTCAGCTTCTGGTGAAGTGTCGAAGTGACTGTCCCAGCTTTGTGTATCCAAGGTCTTCCTAACAAATAGCTGTATGCTGCCTGGATGTCTATAACCTGGAAAGTGACTTGGAAAGTGTGAGGACCGATGGTTATGGGAAGATCGACTTCACCGATAACTATTTTTCTGGATCCGTCAAAGGCTTTGACGATGACCTCACTGCCTCTCATGGAGATCCTTTAAATGATAGTCGCATCAGAGTAGATTTTAGCATAGCATTTAGAGCTGATCCGGTATTGACCAGTACGCTGGCTAAAGCATCGTCCTGGCAGTTGACTGTAATGTTAATTGCCATGTTGTGATTTTTGCTTTCTTCTGGCAGTTCTTCATCACTGAATCCCAAGTTGTTGCAGGAAGTGATGTTGGAGATGATGCTGTCAAATTGTCTTATCGTCACATCTTGTTCCACAAAAGCTTGCTCTAAGACTTTCTGTAGAGCTTCTTTGTGAGCTTCGAAACTGAGCAAGAGAGATAGCACAGAGATATTTGATGGAGTTTGCAACAGTTGGTCTACAATGTTGTACTCACTTTTCTGGATAAGCTTCAGCATCTCATCGTTGTTCTTTGAAAGGTCAGGATTGCTGGATTACCTGATTGGTTGATTGGGAAATTCTGTTTGAGGTTCCTTTTCCTTGGCGGGTTCTCCAACTCCTCTGTAGAAGATCTGACCGCTTCGTGTTACTCGACTGCTGTCGGCAATGTTTATGACGGAGGGTAATGGAGTTTCCTTTCCATTTTCGATTGTTGTTGCACCATACTTGTAAGGGATAGGCTTATCGAATTTGTACGGTATTGGTCCCACCAGATAGATAACCACAAGAACCTTTTGATTTTTCTGACCATCGTAGGCAGCCTCAATTGGTTCGAGGTTGAGAATCTTTATACTATCAAGAGGAACTCTTTATTCATGGAGTAGAGGGATTATGGCACATACGTCTTTGGCCATTTCATGATTAGCTCTTGCATTATGTTGATCGAACATGAACTTGAACATGGTCGAATCTCTTTTCGGTCAAACTGATTTTGAAGAGCTGACAGTACAAGGTAGCATCCTTGGTTGTTTTCTGGGAAAACTCTACAGCGCTCATAATTGTGTGGTGCCTGGCCGTGTCCACTTTGTAAGCAGTGCAACCTTACTAGATCTGTTTCCATCGAGCGAACATCCTGACTTTGATGTCTAGTAGGATTCCCGTCAATCATACTGATCTATTGTGTGGATTCATCCAAGTAGATTGGAAGCCACCAGTGGTCCAACAAGTGTTGAAGTATTCTTTAGACAAGTACACATCCTTGGTCGTCTTTACGACACACTTTACAGTCTTGATAATCATGTGAAGCCAGAAAACCGAGCCTGCCCTACTTAGCATGTAGTTCTACCAGACTGGTATTCATCAAGCGAATATCAAAGATCTGAATCATATTAACTTGATGGTTATTTCTATCATGGTAATCCTGAATCCACTCGAGATCCATCTGACGCTGGAGGTCCTCTTGTACAAAAGAGCATCCCTGATTGCTTATTAAATATATTGGACAGGAATTGTAATCGTGCCATGGCAGATTATGGTATTGACTTTGCCTTGAGTGCATTGCCACCAAGTTGACGTTCATCGCCAGAATGTTGTGGTTCTAGACAATGTTGGGATTTGCGTGGGCCATATTGACCTCACGGATTCGATGATCTTGTATCCATCCGAGATCCATCTGTTCTTGTAGAGCTGATTGCACTACGGAACATCCTTGATTATTCTTTGAACATATATCACACTGGTGATAATTGTGAGAGGGTCCATGACCGTACCCGCCCTGTCTGCAATGCATCCTGACCAGATTGGTTCCTAATAGGAGTACATCGTGAATTTGATAACTGAGGCTAAATTCCTCCTCAATCAAATTTACTGCAGTCTTTTCATGTTGAGGAAACAGGTTCGTCTGAACATTTGGATTAGTATCTTTGAAAGATAGTACCTCATTCCTGACAAGCTTTTGTACATCGGACTTGAAGCTGAGATAGTTTTCAATGTTGTGCCCTGGTCCTCCTTGATGGTAAGGGCAAGTTTGATCTGCTTTGAACCAAAAAGGCAGATTTTCCGTTACTGTAAGAGAAGACATGGCTTGGACATGCCCCTTGACCAGTAGTAGTGGAAACAGTTATGCGTACAACATTAGTATAGGGTCGAACCCTGATGGTCGTGTGATATGATTGTTGTTGTACTGTGGACGAGCCTGCTGAAGGGGCTGTTGTGTCCTTTGTTGATACTGTTGTTAACTTGGTTGGCTCTGAGCAACCTGAGGTTGATACGTTGGAGTCGGCGCAGGGTTGATAGTGGGAGTTACCGCTGCTACTGGTTGATACCTTCGCCTTTGCTTTCCGAGAGAGATATTACCAATATATTGCTCTTTTTTCTTTGGGAAAGCACTACCGTATCTTTTGGTACTGCTTGATGGCTCTGTATTTTTTTACAAAACCTCCTTCTCGGACTGGCTCTTCAAGGTGTACCCCCATGTTCACCATCTCAGTGAAGTCACTGGGCGCACTGTGTAACACCCCAAATTTATTAGAATATTTATTTAATTTATTTAAATATAATATTTGTGAATTTTCGGTGAGTTTTGGGGGTTTGTGTCGATGTTAGTATTTTGGTGGAGTTTTTGGTTATTTTAATTAAATAATAGTATATAATATGAATATATTAGTATTATTATTAATTTAAAATAGGCTTAAATAATGTTTTCGTCCCTGTAAGTTGGCGAGTTTTTGGTTTTCGTCACTGAATCTTTTTTTTCGGTTTTAGTCCCTATATCTTACTTTTTGTTGGTGTTTAGTCCCTACAGAGGTTTCCTGCGGATTTTCCTGCGAATTTTCCTGCGGATTTTGTTTTTAAGGAAAATCCGCAAGAAACCTTTGGATTTTCCTGCAGATTTTGGCTTTAGGGATTAAACACCAACAAAAAGTAAGATATAGGGACTAAAACCGAAAAAAAAAAAGATTCAGGGACGAAAACCAAAAACTCGCCAACTTACAGGGACGAAAACATTATTTAAGCCTTTAAAATAATATTAGAGGAATTAAGGGCAAGATGAACTTTTAAGGAGGATTACTGAGGGTAAATTGGGGAAAGCCCATTTTGGAAGCCCAAGGGTTTAACAAAAAGGAATTGGGAGGAATAGGATTCATTTTGTTAGATCGTGAAAATAAGGAGAAAGTGCAGAGCTCTGAGGAAAAAGGAAAAGGCGAGGATTCGTGAAGGTTTCCAAAGGCTCAATAGAGAAAAGCTCCGGATCGACAATCTAAGGTATGGGGAGTATTGCCTTTCATTGTTTTCAATATAGTAAGTGATGTGTTTAAAGTGGATTTTGAGGTTTTTGGACTTTTTGAAGGGTTTATGAGTTATTGATGATTGTCGCTCCTGGGATTTTCATCCAAGTACAAACGCGAAAGTGGCACGAAAACAGAGTCGCCAGCAATGTGTATTTATCCCAAGAGAAGGAAAGGAAACACTGTGTAAACCTGAGGGAAGGAAAAAAAGCATGGTCATCGCGACCAAGAGAAACGGGTAAGGGAGTCGGTTACGCGAGGGGAAGGTATTAGCACCCCCATGCGTCCATCGTACTCGATGGGATCCATGCTTGTTGTCTATGTCTAAAGGGTGTGTTATCTAAGGCTTACTGCTAAACAGAAACGAAAAACAAAAAGGGTAAAAGAGAAACGGACTCGCAAGGATTATCGCAATCTAATGCCTACGTATCTTCGTGGACGAACGAAGAATCAGAGTCAACATAGTTCGACGGACTACGCACTAAGGGGGGAGGTTGCTCGTCGATATATCATATCTCGTGCTTACGTATCCTCAATCGGACGGGAAAGAGGAATCAGAGAAAATGTAGTTCGACCTACGGGTCGAAAAAGAGGGAAAGGTGCTCGCAGAGATATCGCATATCGTGCCTACGTATCCTCAATCGGACGAGAAAGAGCAATCAGAGCAGACGTAGTTCGTGGTAACGACCACAACATAATAAAAAACAAACAAGCTCGAGGAGTATCCACATCGCTCGAGTAGCACACATCCGACTGTGGATTCATGTCATCACAGTGGCAAAGGGAAATGCCTAGCAACGATATCATATCATCGAAGCAAGACAAAGCAACGGGGACACCTAGCCACGATATCAATTCATCGGGAAGGATGAGGAGGCAAAGCGATGACATCACGCCATCGAAGCTTGCGAGCTGTAGGAAATAATGGAGTCTAACCACGATATCATATCATCGGGTAGGACAGAAAGTGCGGGGAAAAAGTAAATTGTGCGTACAAGCACAAAGCCTCAGCGTCGGTCGATGCGAGCTAAACAAAGTGTGGGGGTCTGATTGCTAAACCCTTCTTCCACTTGACGACTCGATACCAAGAGCGGGGGCACATGTTCAAAGCATCAACGTGTAACGCGAGCTAAGAACGACTCAACAGAATGTGCGGGGACTGATTACAGGTCCCTTTTCGCTTGCCTACTCTGAGGACTTATCAGGGGGATCGGGGATGGGACGCCTCTTTTGAGGTCTTTGGCACAAAAGTAAACAATCACAAACATGGCCTCCTTTGAGGACTTCCAGAATTGCAGGCCAAGTGGCACGGACTCCCAATCCTACTTCTCATGGCATCAAAAGATAAAAAGTGTGAAATAGTAAAAAAGATGAGCAACAATACCAAACAGACAAAAATCCGTAGCAAAAGTAATGCAAAATAAGAAACCCAGAATACTTCGAGCAAGCTAGCATCAAGCAAACACAAGTGCGATTAGTGAATGAGAAGTAATCCGTAAAGCAAAAATACGTCGTCGATGAAAATAAATCGCAACGGTGTTGGTAATGGTGAACCTGCATCACAAACAAAACCACGCGGAAAACAATAGCAAAATGAATGGCGAGCCTCAAGATGAGAGGACTCGGGATAATCCGCAACAGATAATAAGCTAAGCTCCTTGGATCGTCCCATAATCACTCTCATAAGCACGAAAAGTGTTAGTAATAACAAGGAAGATGATATCACAATCATATGTTCATGTTACTACATCAAAACAATACCAATGTGCAAGATACGGAAGCAAAGTCATGCATGCAAGCAATATTTCAAAGTTGGGACAGCACTTCATAAATAAAATGCGTGACCAAAACACCGTCACGGAATTGGACGAAACTCTCACAACATCAATGGAATACCGATACAAGGTAAGGAAAATCAAATTCCATAATTAAAACCAAGCTGGAGTGTGACTTCCCGAACGGGGCAGCCGTGTGCGCAAAGTGAAATTGTGTCGCAAAACGATCCGTAAACAAGAAAACCTAAGCATAATGATCATCCACAAGCAAGTAAGCATAAGCATATGTCAAATGCAAGTCGACAAGCAAAATCCGCACAAAACGGAGCTTAAAAGCCTCAAAACGGAAAAAAACGCGTCAAAAATCACCGACTCGGAATTGAACGAAAATCGCATGGTTGACCGAAAACGTGCCAACAGACTGAAAAACAAACTCGGTTTGAATTAATTCCGCTCGGAAGTGGGACTTTTAGGCCGATTTCGTCGGCTGGAAGTAGCGAAACAGTAGAAAAAAATTGTCCGAAATCGACTAAAGAGTCCACCAACAGCTTCGGAATCATCAACAAAGTCGAGTTACATTATTCGTATTCGCAAAAACATGCCACGATTAGGAAGTTATGACCAAAACACATTTTTAAGGAAAAGCGACACGATAACGTTCCTACACAACCGAACTTTTATTTCTCAAACAAACAAACATGATTCAAAAGTTGACATAAGTCGATTCGAACCGGCATTTTAGCATTGAAAAAAAGTATTGAATCAAGTATTCGGTTCGAATCCACAATTACATCAACTCGTGCATTCACCTACATCGGAACAACTTCGCAAGTTCTCAACAATTCGGATTATGCAACAACACCAAAATTCAACACAATTATTATCCAGAAATTTAGGATCCACAACAATTATTAACTCATGTCAAATTCAAGTATCACATTAATTCTCTACCATTCTAACCAATTCCGGATTTAAACCTTATGCAATTCAAGAAACAAGTGATATCTCAATTCCACAATTATCTCTTAGGCATTTTAACAAATACCTACACTTCAAGAATTTCAAATTCAGAATTTACATCACAATTATCGTAGCAATTCAAGAATTCTTATCACAAATCAATATCAACTCACAAATCAAGGATCAAACAATTAATTCACTCAACAATTATCACAATTCTTGAATTCAAGTGTTCACCCAAGCATTTTATCAAACACCTAAGCTACAACAATATCAAACTCACTTTAATTCAATCCAAACCTCAGCAATTAACAAATAATGAAGTGAAAGATTCAAGAATTGTTACCGGAAAGTAGATCGGAGGAGCAATTGATGAAGAATCCGTGGAGAGGAGGGAGTATGGCGCGCGACCGATTGGAAGGAGGAGGGAGGATCGCGCTCCGCGCGGTGGTTCGCCAGAAAGCGCGGCGGCAGGCCGGAGTAGGGACGACCGGCGGAGGGAAACCGAGAGGAAAGAGGAGAGAGAGAGAGCCGAGTTCTAGAGAGAGAGGGAGAGCTTTTGATAATTTTGTGTTGTTGTGTTGTTGTTCTTGAGGAAAAGTTGAGAGAATTTGAAGTTAAGAGTGTATGATCTTTGAGAGAGTGAGTGAGAATGTTTTTGGTGTTTGTGAATTATGAGATCCTCCAAGAGAGGGAAAACTGAAATTTGAATATATAGTGCGATGAAAAATGAAGTGAAACGGTAAAATTTCAGCATATCGGCAGCTTAAGTGAAAATAACACCTTGCTCGGTACAAAATTTCGACTCTGAGCCTCTTACGAAATTGTCCGCGTCTGAGTCACGGAAGCAACGCAAAAAGAACGGACATCATACGATCAAAATCGAATGAGTTCGATACGTTTAAGCGGCGAGAAGTCCCTGTCAAAAGTCGTTTTTTCAGCTTATTTATCGTCCGCTACTCGCAAAAGTTACAAGCTCATGCCTTTCGGAGCATAATTTCGAA
Source organism: Lathyrus tuberosus (assembly GCA_022829125.1). Taxonomy (NCBI): domain Eukaryota; kingdom Viridiplantae; phylum Streptophyta; class Magnoliopsida; order Fabales; family Fabaceae; genus Lathyrus; species Lathyrus tuberosus. Next base: position 1,778,173 of record JALAZF010000552.1, on the reverse strand, counting down.
TCGGCTTTGTCAACAAAGTTGTAGATATATGAGTCAGTGACGTCGTGTCAAAAGATAAGCTCGATTAGACAAACGACTAGTGAGATATGAATTTTCCCGTAAAACCACTTTCAGCCTTTTTGTTCGGTTCGGCGCGTCAGTTTTGCGAAATAAACCAAAACGACGATCTTCGGAGCACCGTTAAAACCCGAGCTTGTCTTTGAACTTGAAGAGGATAAAACTTGTGAACCGGCGCTTCAAGAATGGACACAATCTGATAAAAATTGACCGAGTTATGATTTTTTCAAAAATCTGACAGACGGTGAATCGCATCAATGAATTCCACTGGTAATTTGCACTTTCGGAGTCCTTCCGCTTGGAACTGTTTCCTAATGAACATTCGGCACGAAGATGGCATTGAAACTGAATTTTAGGCACCGGAATTGCATCAATCCGACAAACGAATTGAGAGTTATGAATTTTTTAGTGTCTGAAATACACCGGTTCAGCACTATTTTTCAATGTTCTTCTGCTGTATCGACTCAGAGAATTCGCGTATTCTGAGATCTTCCTCAAAGAATTAGTCTTCGGACAAAACACCAAAGTTAGAGAGAAAATCAAGAAGGAACTTTTGGCATAGGAACCGCTAAAAAATGTTGATCCAGCCAGAAGTTATGAACTTATGAATACCACTGGCACCGTTAATCAGTGAAACCGAAATTCCGAAAATAAATAATTCCCGCCGCTTTCCTTGATGAATTAGCTTCCGAGATGAACATAAAAGTTGTAGAGCATACCGAGACAGTTGTACCTGTTGAATATCAAAGAACCTTGATCCCATAACCATAGAACCAAATGATATGCCTGAACTAGCTAAAATGCAAATGAATGAAGGATAAGCCAGTTAGAGTTAGAAAAATGAGGGCAAATTTTAAGGTGTTATAGCTGCCCCTATTCAAACTTTTTGGATTCGAGGGTATGGAAGCAAAGGCTTCCAGACAATCGGGATACACGGGGATTGAATACCAAAATAACCGCACAAATTTGCATCCTGCAAAAGGAGAGACGACTCCGCTGGGGAACAAGAAATAAAAGGTGTCAAATCATAACACGGACGAGTGTCAGAGATCAATACGACGGAGTATTGAAATAGATTGAAACAAACACGGACGAGTGTTGACTGTGCTGGGGACGAACTCGGACGAGTGTATAAAATTTCACACACGGACGGGTGTTGAAAGAACACGGACGGGTGTCTAAAAGGTCAATACGGACGGGTATTGAAAAAGTTTAAACACGGACGGGTGCCGAAAGGACAGGGACGGGTGTTTAAGGTCAATACGGACGGGTATTGAAAAGGAAGTTCAAACACGGACGAGTGCTGAAAGGGCACGGACGGGTGTTAAAAGGTCAATACAGATGGGTATTGAAATGAAAGTTCCAAACACTGACGGGTGCTGAAAGGACACGGACAGGTGTCCAAAAGGTCAGTACAGACGGTATTGAAAAGGAAGTTCAAACACGGACGGGTGCTGAACGGACACGGACGGGTGTCAAAAGGTCAATACGGACGGGTATTTAAATGAAAGTTCAAACACGGACGGGTGCTGAAAGAACATGGACGGGTGTCAAAGGTCAACACGGACGGGTATTGAAATAAAGGTCTAGACACAGACGGGTGATGAAAGAACACGGACGGGTGTTAAAGGTCAATATTGACGGGTATTAAAAAAGTTCAAACACGGAAGGGTGCTGAAAGAACATGAACGGGTGTCTAAAAGGTCAATACGGACGGGTATTAAAATAAAGGTTCAAACACGGACGGGTGCTGAAAGAACACGGACGGGTGTCAAAGGTCAATATGGACAGGTATTGAAATGAAAGTTCCAAACACGGACGGGTGCTAAAAGGACACGGACGGGTGTCCAAAAGGTCAATACGGACGGGTATTGAAAAAGTTCAAACACAGACGGGTGTTGAAAGGACACAGACGGGTGTCAAAGGTCAATACGGACATGTATTGAAATAAAAATTCAAACACGGACGGGTGCTGAAAGGACACGGACGGGTGTCTGAAAGGTCAATACGGACGAGTATTGAAATAAAGGTTCAAACACTGACGGGTGGTGAAAGAACATGGACGGGTGTCAAAGGTCAATACGGACGGGTAATGAAAATGTTCAAACACGGACGGGTGCTGAAAGAACACGGACGGGTGTCAAAGGTCAATACGGACAGGTATTGAAATAAAGGTTCAGACACGGATGGGTGCTGAAAGAACACAGACGGGTGTCTAAGATCAATACGGATAGGTATTGAAATAAAAAGTTCAAACACGGACGGGTGCTGAAAGGACACGGACGGGTGTCTAAGATCAATACAGACGGGTATTGAAATAAAAAGTTCAAACACAGACGGGTGCTGAAAGGACACGGATGGGTGTCAAAGGTCAATACGGACAGGTATTGAAAAATTTCAAACACGGAAGAGTGCTGAAAGGACACGGACGGGTGTCAAAGGTCAATACGAATGGGTATTGAAAAAGTCCAAAGGGTAACTCTACTGGGGATTGAAATGCTAAACCGAACACGGACGAGTGTCGAGAGAACATGGACGAGTGTCTGAGAGAACACAGACGAGTGTTTTAAAATCAATACGGACGAAGTATTGAGGAAATGAAAAAGGACACTGACGAGTGTCAAAAGAACATGGATGAGTGTCGAAAGAACACGGACGAGTGTCGAAAGAACACGAACGAGTGTTTGAGAGAAAATGTAAATCAAAACACGGACGGGTGTTGAAGGAACACAGACGAGTGTCTAACGGAAAAAACTCTGAGGGGATAAACCAAATAGTCTTTCCAAATGACTAAGTCCACTGCTTGGGGAATAAAGTTGGACTATATCTCCTGAGTTACTGATCTTCCTGTTAGGGAATCGCCTGGAAAACGAGGATTCAAACCTGGCTTATGCTTCGAATGCTTATGTTTGAATTTTTCTATGGCATAATGCTTCATACGAAATGGGAATGCTACGTGTTTGGGAGGATGTCATGCAAATGATGCTTATGCAATGCAAAAGAAGCGCTCCAGCAAAATAAATGTTGAAGACGAAGGCAACTCCCCCGGGGATGACAAACTAAATTGTCTCCTGAGTCGAAGACCCTGCTGAGGAAGTCACACTGAACGACTTTCCTGATCACAACCTCTGCTGAAGATGAAACCCAAAGAGAATTTCCCCTCTACTGGGGATGGCAAATAATCTTTGTCGAAGATAGAACCCAAAACTTGCTACTGAAAAGTACCAATAACCAATTGGACTTAAAACCTGCTGGGGATGTCAACCACTGTTGAACAAACTGTTGCGAGGATTACCACCATACTCTGCTTAGGGATATCATTGAGCTTAACCTATTATTGGGGAAATAACTCTACCCTCACCCTGCTGGGGATTAGATTAAACCTTTGTCAACGAGACTATACTTCCTGACCGACCGAGGAAAGTAGACACCAAGACTCTGTGGGGATGATAACATCTTTGTCCGGGGAAGATATTCCACAAGTTTCCTGCTGGAGATACAACAACATCAACTCTTGAATGCTTGTTGGGGAATAATAATCCAAACACGACTTTGGCTAGATAAATAATCCTCTGTACTCTGGCTGGGGAGAGCAACAATCTGCTGAGGATGATGAAATTTCAATGATGGGGAGATTAACTCTACTGGGGGAGAAACCTTGCTACCTTACCTGACCTGCCTTTATGGTTATAAACGGCCCTTTGAACTTTCCACCTGCCCCAAACAACCAGGTCTAATGGAAGGAATCATCTCAAGAGGATTTTATAGAAGACCGAACGTTCACACTGCCCCAGGGTCTTCAAACTCTTGGAGAGATTTATCAGATCTCGACATAACTGCCACAGACTGCATACTCTATGAAGTAACTAGCCTCGAAAGGATTTGTAATGACTTGAAATATTCTGCCCCGGTATTTTGAACCTTGACGAGGTGTTTTCAATTAACCGTCTTCAGGAGTGGATAACTTCTTGTGCTCTTGAGGTGGCCTGCCCCAGTACGAGCCTTGAAGTGAATTTGTCTCTGACCGACTGGTCTTCGAGAGATTTACCCAAATCTCAACGTGATTGCCCCTGTTAAATGCTTGTGGAGAGATTTATCGGATCTCGACATAATTTCCCCAGTTTGGCTGAACTTTGAAGAAATTTTCTCAACATGAATGCCCATGATTGATTGAACTCTGAAAAGACTTTCTCGACTTGAAAGCCCCATCTTGGCTACATCTTAACACAATTTGCTAGGAAAACTCCTGCTCAACACGGTCTTTCAGCACAATGACCTTTGATATGACTGTCCTCCGGGGTCTTTAAGCACTTCAACTTGGCAAGATCAAGCTTCTCAACTGATGTTCATCATGTAAGCTTCTTTGATGTCAAACAAATGTATGCAAGAAGAAAACATTTATTCTGAAAATGATTACTCTAATGCAACACACATGTTAATCTCGAAGTCTTTTATTGAAAAGATGTCGCAAGGCCACCTGAGCGAATCACTACTTAGAATACGACATTGATTTTTGAATGCACATGCAATACCAACAAGATCTTTTAGCACCACTCATGGGAGTCAGGAACGCTATCTCATCGGAGAAAGCTCTCAAAATAAACCCTATTTCAATTAGGACTTTTGAGGGTTATATCGTGGTCTGGTTCACGGTTTTGAGAAAAAAGGATTTAAGGCACAAAGTTTATCGGTGCCCACTCACTCTTCGTGATGTTCTCCAGTCCTACGTTCAGCTAATCTGACACAAGTGGTCATCTCTCAAAATGTTTTATTATCTTTAAGGAACTCAAGCAATTGATGGTTTGAGACCCGATGAGGTTTTGGAGCAACAGTCACCCCTTTTGTCTTTTGTGTCTGTAGCCACACGACTTTGTTCTTATTGAGGATTTTTCTTTGTAATCCTTTTAGCTTTTCGCTTTCTCATTCTTTTGCTTTTTGTTCCCTAATTTTTGCCTGGACTGACTCTTTTGAGTTTTCAATTTTGAAGTCCAGCGGGATGCCTTAACTTTTGCCTAAGTCGCTTGTTTTCAAGTTTCGACTTAGCGGCTTTCTTTCTTTTTTTGTTTTGTTTTTTTTTGAACAAATCGTGTGACATTGGTTTCTTTGACTTGTTTGAAAGGGCTGTGACTGCCTCACTCCTTGATCATTGATGGATAGCCATTGTGGTTTCACATCTTTTGACCTCTTGATGGTGTGGAATAAAAGGTAATGGATCCTCAGATGCACACTCCTTTCGAAATTGGAACACTCGGTCAAATTAACTGACGCCTACCCTGCCCATAGGTTAAATGTGAGGGTTTTTCGTACGAAAGAAACTCCTACTTCAAGGCTCAAAGGGGTTAACGAGGGTCTATCTCCCTTATATCTCCAGTGTTTAGGGATTTGAAACAATGCTTGTACATCCTCAACAGGGTTCTATCCAAAAACCTACAACCAGAGATTTTTGCGTTTCCAAATCATCATCCTCCCTCAAAGAGTTTAAGCAAGAAAGTTAGTATTGCAATGTTGTCGCTCACTTTAGCTACAACAATATCAAACTCACTTTAATTCAATTCAAACCTCAACAATTAACAAATAATGAAGCGAAAGATTCAAGAATTGTTACCGAAAAGTAGATCGGATAAGCAATTGATGAAGAATCCGTGGAGAGGAGGGCGTATGGCGCGCGATCGACTGGAAGGAGGAGGGAGGATCGCGGAGGGAAATCAGAAAGCTCGGCGGCAGGCCGGAGTAGGGACGGCCGGCGGAGGGAAACCGAGAAGAAAGAGGAGAGAGAGAGAGCCGAGTTCTAGAGAGAGAAGGAGAGCTTTTGATAATTTTGTGTTGTTGTGTTGTTGTTCTTGAGGAAAATTTTAGAGAATTTGAAGTTAAAAGTGTTTGATCTTTGAGAGAGTGAGTGAGAATGTTTTTGGTGTTTGTGAATTATGAGATCCTCCAAGAGAGGGAAACTGAAATGAAGTGATACGGTAAAATTTCATCTTATCGGCAGCTTAAGTGAAAATAACACCTTGCTCGGTACAAAATTTCGACTCTGAGCCTCTTACAAAATTGTTCGCGTCTGAGTCACGGACGCAACGCAAAAATAACGGACGTCATACGATCAAAATTGAATGAGTTCGATACGTTTAAGCGGCGAGACGTCCCTGTCAAAAGTCGTTTTTTCAGCTTATTTAGCGTCCGCTACTCGGAAAAGTGACAAGCTCATGCCTTTCGGAGCAGAATTTTGACTCGGCTTTGTCAACAAAGTTGTAGATCTATGAGTATGTGACTCGTGTCAAAAGATGAGCTCGAACGGACAAATGACGAGTGAGATATGAATTTTCCCGTAAAACCACTTTCAGCCCGTTTCTTCGGTTCGGCGCGTCAGTTTTGCGAAACCAAAACGACGATCTTCGGAGCACCGTTCAAACCCGAGCTTGCCTTTGAACTTGAATAGGATAATATTTGTGAACCGGCGTTTTGAGAACGGACACAATCTGATAAAAATTGACCGAGTTATGATTTTTTCAAAAATCTGACAGACAGTGAATCGCATCAATGAATTCCAATGGTAATTTGCACTTTCGGAGTCCTTCCGCTTGAAACTGTTTCCTACTGAACATTCAGCACGAAGATGGCATTGAAACGAAATTTTAGGCACCGAAATGGCATCAATCCGACGAAAGAACTGAGACTTATGAATTTTTTAGTGTCCAAAATACATCGGTTCAGCAATATTTTTCACTGTTCTTCTGCTGTATCGACTCCGAGAATTCACGTATTCGGAGATCTTTCTCAAAGAATTAGTCTTCGGCCAAAACACGAATGTTAGAGAGAAAATCAAGACGGGACTTTTGGCATAGGAATCGCTAAAAAATGCTGATCCATCCAGAAGTTATGAACTTATGAATACCACTGGCACTGTTAATCAGTGAAACCGAAATTCCAAAAACAATTAATTCCCGCCGCTTTCCTTGATGAATTAGCTTCCGAGCTGAACATAAAAGTTGTAGAGCATACCAAGACGGTTATACCTGTTGAATATCAAAGAACCTTGATCCCATAACCATAGAACCATATGATATTCCTGAACTAGCTAAAATGCAAATGAATGAAGCATAAGCTAGTTAGAGTTAGAAAAATGAGGGAAAATTTTGAGGTGTTACATTGATTTAGGGGTAATTTTGAGGATCGATGATGGATTATTCAGGGATGAATTGATTTGGGTAAAAATAAGCCTTTGAGGATAAACCTTTTGATGATATGTGGGATCTTGTATGAGAAAGGGATTTATGGGGTTTATGGGAACCTTGAGAGTTTGTGAAGGTTTATGTGATTTTGAATTAGGATAGTGAAATTAATCGACCTAGATGTCGTAGGGTTTATACCTTTGAGTGCCATGATGCTTTAGGACTGATTTGGTGATGTTTTGGGGAGAATTGAGGTTGAACCCGTAGGGATTTGGTGGACTGAAGTGCTACTGATGCGTAGCAGCGATTGCAGAAATCGCTAGTTCGCAAGGCGAACAACTCATTCGCAAGGCGAATGTTTGCCCAGGCTCGCAAAGCGAGCAGCGCAGGGAATGCGCGATGAGTGTGTGATGGTACTGAGATGACTCTGGGAGGTGACTTTTGGGGCTCGCAAGGAGAACGTCCCAGCGAATGGCTTCGCCTAGCGAATAGAGGCAGCAAGGAGAGACAGAAGTTAAAACTCTCTGGTTTTTGTATGGGGATGGGGATTCTCTGGAAGCTTCGCAAAGCGAACACCAAAGCGAATAGGTTCGCAAGGCAAACTCAGTAGCGAACCCTGCTGTTCGCGAAAATTTGTTTATGATTTCTGTGATGTTCTGATGTTTCGGTGCTGTGATTTTCTGATGATTTACCATGATGTTATCAATGTTAATGATGATTATGACGTGATGATTTCGTGATGTTTTGACGTATATTTGATGACATGATTAACCTGATATTTTGATGAATGATGATGCACATAATGATATTATTGACGATGATGATTATTGACGTTGTGTATCATGCATTCATAGCATATTTTGATGATGATGTTAGGACTTAGGTCCAGTGATAATGAGGTTAGACTTCGGTCTATTGTGGCTTCCATCCCATTGTGTGGATGTGAAGTGGTTTATGACGTGCTCCGGTTCTTGTGTGGAACCGATCCTAATGACGGGGATCTTTAAAGGGTGATGGCCTAAGTGTCCATCAATTGTGATGATTGGTATCACATGCATGAGTCTTATTGTGCATTGCATTTATGTGGCATATTGTTGTGATTTATGATGTCGTGCTTTGATGTTTGCCTGTGATGACTCTGATGATGTTGTATATGATGATGACGCCATTTTTATGCATATCCTATTTTATATTGATTATAATGAATTGTATTACTCACCCTACCTATTTGAATGTTGCCTCCACGTGGGTAACGTGCAGGTGATCAGGATTAGTCGTGGATGCTTCGAGGAACTTTTGAAGTATTATTTGCTTTTGGTCGATGTAGAGGGTCTTGCTCTGATAGTGTAACATCGGGTTGGATCGTTGAGTCGAACCATGTTGAGTTTTATTTGGCTGTTATTTTGTTGTTATTTTGATGATTATGGTTTTGTTTCAAAAACCCTTTGGTGGGATTTTGTGGTTATGGTGGATCTGCTGCCCTTTGAGACATTTTTGAGTTATTTTGAGGAAAACCCGTTGTTTACGGAAAAAATTTTGTTGATTTCATTTTATCGAGAAATGTGCACCCTTTGAGGTGATGCTGATTTATTTAATGATTTTATGTTTAATCCGCTATGATATTTGTGGGGTAGAAAAGGGTGTTACACATTGGCGACCATTCGGCCGTAATAGAATGAGCTCAAGGTTTTCAAAAAGATCTTTGTCTTCTCTTTTTCCTCAAGAGGGGGACAGATCTGGGCGGCAATTTCACGCCATCTCTGAGCATATTCCTTAAACTTTTCTTTGACCTTCTACGACATTTCTCTGAGTTGATCTCTGTCTGGTGTCATGTCCAGGTTATATTTATATTGTTGAACGAATGCAGTGCCAAGATCTTTGAAAGTGACGATCTTGGTGCGGTTTAAACCCATGTACCATTTGAGTGCGGCACCGGTTAAACTGTCTTGGAAATAATGGATCAGTAGCTGTTGATTCTCTATCTGAGTTGACATCATTTGAGCGTACATCACTAAATGACTTTGAGGACAAGAGTTGCCCTTGTATTTTTCAAAGTTAGGCACCTTGAATTTGTGCGGTATTTTTATGTTAGGGACCAGACAAAGGTCTGCGGCGTCCTTTCAAAATAAATCCTGGCCGCGAATGGCATGCACTTCCTTCTGCATCTCTAGGAATTGCTCCTGGAACTCATTCATCCTGTCGTATATGTCTTCGTTTCCACCCGAGATTACTTGGGGAATCTATCCTTCCGGGACAGTGCGTACAACTGGTTGTGGTATAGTCATTACGACAGTGACTCTTAGTGCTTCCATGCCCCCAAAGTTTGTAACCTTCAGGAGTTACCGTCATGCCTCTTGCATCTTCGCTTTCCCCAAGGGTGATCTTTAGGCATGTTATACCTAGGATCATACGTCTCCACTATGGGCGTAGATGTGATCTCCGAGATAACAGTCATTTGTTGTTGTCTCTGAGCTGTCGCCAGGGATTGCATGTCACTGTGAAGTTTTTTCAGATCTTCTTTCAGAGCGTCGATCTCTTCTCTCAGCTCTCTGTTCTCTTCCTCAAGATCATCCATTTTCTTTTATCAATTGGCCCGAGTATTGTACGAATGAGACAGTTTGACTCTAGAATTGTGACACATACGTGAGATTCGAAGGTAAGAAAAATGTGTTATGTGAGAATGATGAATGATATGCAATGATATCTATATTAATTTTTTTTGTTTTTTATTTAATCAAAAAGAAACTTCAACAAATAGATTGCAAATATCATACAGTGGGGAGACCCTGTTTTATTGAATTTGAAAGATTACAGAAAGGGAAATACAGTATTTTACAAAGTGCTGTAAAAGAAACGTCTGAACTTATGGATCCTGAGTCCTCCTTGAGGAGAACTCAGTGTCATACACCAAATTTTGACCACTAAGATTTCCCATCATTGTGCAAATCATCAGCACAATATAGATGTACCTTTGTGCCTCATCAATCTCCTCAAGGGTTGTTGAGCACTCACTGCAATCAGACTTAGGGTTTCAAGCCCTCTCAGAGCTTTTAGGCAAAGGATCAATCAAGAAATGACATGATCCTCAACTTGTCTAAACCTCTCAAACCTCCACGAAGGATCAAGAGGACTCCCACTTCAAGAATCAAGCACAAGGCTGCAACATTCCAAGTGGATCAAGCCCAAGATCGCCAGTGTCACCAAATTAGGGTTTTGGTCGACTAGGGCCTCCAGATGGAAATTTTCCTCTGGGCATGAGCCAAGGCTTCAAACCACAACCCAAAATACTCTAAGGGACCTCATGGACCCAATCATCAAGTCAATTTAGCCTCAGGGGATGCATTCATAAAAAATCAGGAATTAGGGTTTCTTGACCTAATTCACCCCTAAGTTGACTTTTGGGACAAAATATGAGCCAAGACCTCAAGACATGATTTAAGAGTCCATAATACACCACATTGATCCATTTACAATAATGGATTGATCTAAGAAGCTTGATTCACAAGTTTCAAGTTCATCAGAACCACAGTTAAGGTTTCGCGAGAAAAGTCAACTGTGCCTTTGACTTTTGACCAGGACATGCTACCAAACCTTGGGACATGATTCAATACACCCTATAACACCTATGAAATCAATCCATCAAGTTTGATTTAGGTCAAGGACTTGATTTCATAGAGGATCGCACAGTTTGGAATTCATCTGATAAAAAGTCAACTGTGCCTAAAAGTCAAAGTTTGACTTTTTGATTTTTTGATCAATTATGGTTCCCTAACCCTAAAATGATGTTAATGTGTGATTGGAATCATCATTCATCGAGAAAAATCAAGAAAAGTGGGATAACTTGCAAAAGGGGTAACCATAAAAAACTTAGAAATTTTCTAAGTTATGGAACAAAGTGGCTAGGGTACCAACTTCCAAGGATCATAACTTGAGATCCAAGCAACCATTTGGGCTGATCCAAAGATGGATTTGTAGCTCTCATGGCATACTTTAAAAGTGTCAACTACACCTCATTCCAATTCATCATGGATTTTATTTTATGGTTGGATCAAAATGGCTGAAAACAAGAAATGTCACTTTTTCCAACACTTAGTGAAATTTTCACTAAGTCAGAATCTGTTTCACTTTTTCCAAAATGTAAGGGAATTTTTCACTTGGATCCAAAAAGTGTCAAGACAAACTATGATCACACATATGTTGTATCATATGAGAGCTTTCCAAAATGGCCAAGAACCCCATGAAATTCCATTTGAGCTAAGAGTTATGACAGTGGCAATATGCCTTGCTGCAACTGTCATAACTCGGTAGATTTGTGCATTTTGCTCGATTTGAGCAATTTGTCTAAATGACAAACAAGTTTATCCATATGAACACCTCAGGGAGAGACCAAGGAGGTACAAACACTGATCCATAAGCCTCCCAAGTCTTTGGAACTAAAAATAGCATGCCAAACCTAAAAAACCCTAAAGAGGGGACAAGACTCCAATTTTGTTTTGGAACATTCAATGGATGCACCAAGGTGGCATGAACTGAGCCATTTCCAACTGAATGAGTCAAGGATGATCTCTGAACTAGGGAACCAAAGGCCTGTGCTCTAACCTCTAGGCAATGGCTAGAGGAGACTTGGATTCCTATTGATCAACATTTGCCAAACCTCTGCAACAGTTTCCATTCACTATTGCAGCCAAAACAAACTTGCTCTACTATAAATAGATCTCATTTGTGCTCAGTTTAAGTACACCAAAGCACTACAACACTTGTTTTCCTCAAAATCTCTTTCTCTAGGAAAAAATGCCTTCTTTAGCAAGGTAACTCAGAGTTTTTGAGTTAGAGAGCAATTCCACCACAGCTCATGATCCAAACACATCCAATATGTCATATCTAAGCTGTCCAAACTCTCACAAGTGACCTATAACACCAAAATCACCAAGTCCCCTCTCAAAACCTCAAAATATGACTTTTTTGCATTTTTCAAGCTATGTCTTGATTCAGTCACTTTCAAAACCAGATAAAGCCTCAAACACATCTTGGGCTTTGAACAAGATACAAACCACCTTTAGCTTCATGTCTTGGGCTTTGAACAAGACACCAAAACAACCTCTTACCTCCCATAGAATAGGAGGAACTATGATCGCTCTGATTTCCCTGTTTCGGGAATACATAGGCATAAGATTGCAAAAATCTTAGCGAGCATACTAATCAAAAACCCAAAATCCCGTACCTTCAATCATCCATCAAAAGATCAGACCTAACACCTTACCAAAAACCTAGCAAATAGTCTAGACACTATTTTTATGCAAATAACCCAAGACAGACCCCCCTTTTTGATAGCATCTGTAAACCAACAGTTTTGACTGTTTAACCTCGGTATGCAAGCAAGGTTAATTGGAGACATCTATTTCCCTTCCTTAATCAGCTCAACAGGATAAAAAATGAATCGAACTATATTACCAAAGCGATAGTGATTCGAAACCACAAAAATCGCACTACACTCAGATGCTGGTTCTAATATTTTCCTTTTCTTTGACCGGGGCTCTTCAACCGTTGTCGGGTTGTCAGTCCTTTGCCAAGTGAAAGGAGCGAGCAAGTTTCTTTGGTCTTCTTGATTTTCTACAACATGTTGTTCTAGTATCTTAATCAGGGCATCCTTCTTTTTTAATAGTTCCTGAACTTTGGTACACTCTACATTGAGGATACGGTACTTGTTTTTCCAAGAGTTTTTTTCCCGTTGAACTTTGTTGAGAGCGACGTGGAGTTTTTTGTATCAGAGATAAAATAAAGGACAAATTCCTTTAACGGAAGAACTTCTTGACGAGGGTAAGGCATCCTCAGCTTGAGGGCTCTAGTTTGTACCCAGTGAGAATAAGGTTCCACAGAGATACAGTCCGGTCTTCCTAGAGACTCTCTTCCTTTCCTGTGAATATGTTGCCAGGCATGCACTATTTCCTTCTTTAGTGCCCTGTCATTTTCTCCTTCCTTGAAGAAAAGACCTTCCAGATGAACATTATGTGGGATATGCTTCATCGGGTATTCGAGTTGACAGCGAACTAAAATTGGATGATAGTTGATTCCTCCTTTAGTTCCTATGAGGGGCACATTAGGGAAGTTTCCGCAATGGTTGATGAACCTTATCCCATCATAGATCCGATTGTACCAATCTATGTCAGAGTTGGTAAGAGACATGATTCTCTGTGACCAACTTAGAGTACTCTTATGATCCCAAAAAGCAGCAGACTTGGGTAAATGGGAAGTGAACCATTTGTAAAGCATGGGTACACAACATGTGATCATTCCTCTGCTGTACAAATTCCTTAAGTGTACAGAATGATAAGCATCTACGAGCAAGGTCGGTACAAGGTTTCCAATCAGAAGTATCTTAATGGCATTGGTATCGACGAAGTTATCAATGTTGGGAAAAAGGAGCAACCCGTATGTGAGTAGAACAAAGATATCTTTGAAAGTGGTAATGTTTCCTATACTAACAAAATATAGGGCTTTCTCTACCAAAAACTTGGCCGATAAACCTTGGATTCCTTCCTTAGTGGTCATGTGAATCCTGACTTCTGACTCGTCCAAATAGATTGGTCTTGCAATGGTTTGATCTTTTGGAATTTCTTCCACTCCAGAAAATGAAGCTTGGTCAGTGATGGGTAAATCAGTCAGGTGAGAGTACTCTTGTAGCGTCGGTGCTAGTTAACAATCCGGGAATGTGAAACAGTGATAAACCGGATCGTAGAACTGAATCAGCATAGACAGGATTCCTTCAACTACATGGACCCTTAACAGAGACAGCAGTCACCCGTACTTAGCTCTGAAAGCATCAGGGTTGGTGATCATCCTTGCCAACCCCCTTAAATCCTCTAGTTTTGGAGCCTTAAAGGTGTACTTGTGCGTCTTCCTTCTACCGAAATCCATAACGCAATCTCTCTCTCTCTAATATTTGCAATCATTGTTTTAGTTTAATTTGAAAAAATAGAGAAGAGAAAAGAAGATTTTTTCTTTGTTTAAGAGTTTTTTAGTTAAATGCATGAATGCAACACACAAAAACATTGAAAAAACATGGGTTCAAGGGTTCAACGTCATGAGCATGGATTCATGGCTCTACCCATCCCCAAAGGTTGTATTCTGGTGAATTTTTGTACCTGTAGAACGGGTTAAAAGTTCCCAAAATCATTGACCCCCCTAGGGAAAATAACAGCAAGCTGGTTCACCCGAGTGAGCTGTAGCATCCTAGGGTAATCTCAATTGAATGTAGTATCGCGTGTCAACTATTTCCGATAGCTATCGCACTACCAAATGGCCACATGGTTAATATCTACTAAATCCTCAGTTTCACGGATACCACATTGGGACAATCTGCTTTCACGACGATGTCGTTCAACATTGCATCCGCAAAGGGTATCGCTACTGATTTAATGGTCTACCAGGATCGCTTATTCGAGAATCACTCCCTGTAAGACCACCCGTCTATGCCATATCCTATCTTAGGGTTCTCTCATACTTTCCACATGCGACATCACTCGCATTCCCATTAACAGAAAAATAAACACGGATATCAAGTAGGAAAAGTAATATATATATATATATATATATATATATATAGTATAATTCCTAAAGCTAACATCCTAGACCTCTTAGGAATTCTATTCCTAGTCCTAGATAGACAAAATGACTTCCCAGTAGAGTCGCCATTTTCCTGTTGGAAAATGGGGACGAATGATGACTAAGGTAAGACAGATCCTAATGGCACTCCCCAGCAGAGTCGCCATTTTCCTGTAGCGTGCGATTTTTGTCGGTGACGCGACCACCTTGTCGCCATGGGTTTCTCCTCACCACAATGGTAGGAGTGGGTTGCTACTTTCTGATTTCTTATTTATCCCGTGAAGTTGGAAGGGAAAGGGAAGCTGTCTAAAACTAACCTTGCACGCGAATGTTTAACTGAACAAACACTTAAGAGATTCGGGGAGTTAGGGGTTAGGTTATACAATGGGGAGTTGTCAATTACCCATCCTATATGTGGTTATCCACAGGTTGTTAGCAATAGGTGTGGCTTTTATACTTGATGGTGTTTATCTGTTGTGGGTTGGGAAAGTTTCTTCTTTGGGAATGTTTGAGAGAGAGAGTTTTTGTTGATTTCGGGGTTGCTGATAATTTTGATGAGTGAAGGTACTGGACCTAAAGTTTTTGATTGGTGTGCTCACTAAGATTTCGCAATCTTATGCCTACGTATTCCCGTTTAAAGAAACAGGGAAATCAGAGCAATCATAGTTCCTCCTATTCTATGGGAGGAAAAAGATGATATTTTGGTGTCTTGTTCAAAGCCCAAGATTGAAGCTAAATGAGTATTTGTGTCTTGTTCAAAGCCCAAGATTGAAGCTAAAAGGTTTGACTGAGAGAGAATTTGTCATCTCTAAAGGGAGAAATCTTGTTTGTTTATCACAACTGTTGGGTGACTGATTATAAAGGAGGATTACTTTAACTGGGATATGTGAATCCATCAATGTCATAATTTCCTTTATAGGGGATTTATCATGAAGGAGAAAACTTTAACTCAGTGTAGAGCAATGCCATTTTTCCGTAGGAGTCTTTCATGCTAAGAGAGGGACAGTGGCGTGGATGTAAATAATCCAGAGGCTTGCCACTTACAACAATTAGAGAAAGTTTACCAAGATAAGAGGTGGACTACAGCTTGGATATTTGAATCAACAAGTGTGCCACTTATAGCAGTTATCTGGGATTAAGGTTTGTTTTGATTTATCTGTTTTGATGTGTGATAACATAGAGAAATGTCTTCCTATAGAGAGATTTTGATTTCTTCTGAGGGGATATTGATTTTTGTGTGCCTTGATCAAAGCCCAAGGTTGAAGCTAAGAGATTGATTGACTCCACTGGGGAAGTCCTTATACAAAGCCTAAGAGGAGGCTAGAAAAGACTGACTCAACAAGAGAATGTTTATCTGTCTTGTACAAAGCCCAAGATTGAGGCTAAAAAGAGATTGACTCCTTTTGGGGAATATCATTATATAAAGCCTAAGAGGAGGCTGGAAGTTGACTTTCCTGGGGAATATTTTGTTTGTCTTGTACAAAGCCCAAGATTGAGGCTAAAGAGGATTTTTACTCTATTAGTGAGAGGTTTTATCTGTCTTGTACAAAGCCCAAGATTGAGGCTAAAGAGGATTTTTACTCTATTAGTGAGAGGTTTTATCTGTCTTGTACAAAGCCCAAGATTGAGCCTAAAAAAAGACTGACTCTGCTGGAGCTTATGATTTGTCTTGTACAAAGCCCAAGATTGAGGCTAAAAAGAGGATTGACTCTGCTTAGAGAAATTTATATGTGTCTTGTATAAAGCCCAAGATTAAGGCTAAAGGATATTTGACTGACTCAGCTGAAGATATTTATACGGTGTCTTGTACAAAGCCCAAGATTGAGGCTGAAATGAGACTGACTCAAAAGAGAGTGTTTTATTTGGTGTCTTGTACAAAGCCCAAGATCGAGGCTGAACGATGTTGACTCTACTAGTGAGAGGATATTTATGGGTGTCTTGTACAAAGCCCAAGATTGAGGCTGAAAAGAGGATCGACTCCACTTAGGGATATTAATTCTCAAAGCCTAAAAGAAGGCTGGGAGGAATTGACTTTGCTGGGGAAGATATTTATCCAGAGCTTAAGAAAAGGTTATGAAGATTTTGACTTTGTTGGAGAAAGTTTATATATGTCTTGTACCAAGTCCTAGATTGAGGCTAAAAAGAATGACTCAACAAGAGAGTGTTTATGTTTTGTACCATTGAATCAACAAGAGAGTGTGGAAAGGTGATTGAATCAACAAGAGAGTGTTTTGTTTGTCTTGTACAAAGCCCAAGATTAAGGCTGTAAAAGGGTTAACTCAACAAGAGAGTGTTTTGTGTGTCTTGTAGAAAGCCCAAGATTGAGGCTGAAAAAGGTTAACTCAACAAGAGAGTGTTGTTGGGGCTAATTTTGCTGAGGAAAATCATTATACAAAGCTTAAGAGGAGGCTGGCTTCTGTTAAGGATTATTGAGATCCAGAGGCAGGTCCAAGTCGGGGGATCAACTCTTGCTGAGGGTTATAGAAGAGTTGAGGTATCAGATGCCTTGAGGTTCTGATTTGAGATAGTGTTATACTGATGATAAGCTGACCCTGGCTGGGGAAATTTAAAGTGAGAGTTTAAAGATTCAGTTTTGAAAACCTATAGAGGTTTCAACTTTAGTGGAGATTGGTTTAAATGGCCAGGGTTTCTTCCTGTGTTTGTAGGGAACTTGAGAATGTCTTTGAGATCCAAGAGGGGATTAGACTGTTCAAGTCTACTGGTATGAAAGGATTTATCTTTGTATGATGCCCAAGAGGAGGCTGGTGTTTTAAGGGATGCGTATCAACCCTAAAATTGGTCTGAGGTTTTGACTCTTTAGAAAAACTTCTAAGAAGGCATGAGAACTTCTATGAAGCCGGAGTGTCCTTGTACAAAGCCCAAGAGGAGGCGGGGATGCTTTTAGGAAGCCCGTGGGTCCAAACTTAAGAAAATTTTAAAAAAAGTTTCACCGGGAATAATCTTTTCTTCAATGAACAGTTCTAGGGTTTGAAGAAATTCAAGAGAGGTTTCACCGGGAATTAATCCTCTCTAGGGAAATGAACTTCTTTTGACAATTTTCTAATAGTGACAATCTGAGAAAAGTTTCACCGGGAATAATTCCTTTCTCTTTGTTCCATATTGTATAAGCCCAAGAGAAGGCAAGACTGTATCTAGAATTCCTATGGGGAACTAATTTTGACTGTTGAAAGAGTGACCACTGGCTTTATCTAGTTCTAAACCTAATTGTCAGGGAAAACTCTAAGTAGATAATATACAGGCATATATATAGATGAAATATATAATGTATGTAAAAGAGGGTAGGAGGACTTACAGGTGAGCAAGCTTCCAGCACAAACAATTATATATATATGTGCAAGTATGTTAAAGAAAGCTGATAAAACTTACAAGCGAGCAAGCTTCCATTGTAACAGCTGTATGGTTAGTTGTTCAAGAAATTAAAGAAAGTTTTGATGACAAATATGAGTTTGAACCTAAATCAAAAGGTAAGGTTGTTTTTGAAAAGAAGATTGGGGCTTATACTCAAGGAGAGGCCCAGATGAAAAACAGTGATCGTATCGTTGATCTGAAAATTGTATCTGGACTATACAATGACTAAGGCCCAAATTAGGTTTTATTTACAAATGGATGGGTCTTACAACTCAGAGAGAGGCCCAAAGGTTTGAAAAAAAAAAGAAATGGGACTTACAACACAAGGGTATGCCCAGATGATTTTTGTTTAAAAGGTGACGATCGCGCTGTGATTTTGAAAACATAGTGGGACTTATACAATGTCTGAGGCCCAAAAAGGTTTATGTACAACAAGGATTGGGTCTTACACTCTATTAGAGTCCCAAAAGTTTATTTTTGTACAAGGTATGGGTCTTACAACTCAAGGAGAGGCCCATGGAAAGACAGTGATCGCACCGTCGTTTTGAAAATTGTACTGGGACTTATACAACGACTAAGGCCCAAAAATTATTTATGTACAAAGGGGGTTAGGTCTTACACTCTATTAGAGGCCCAAAGTGTTTTGAAAAAGATTTGAGAGGGTGAAAATAATCAAAACCCTAATTTGATTTTAAAATGGATTTTAATTGAATAAAAATTCAATTAAAATGATCAAAGTTATCAAACATGTGTGAAAAACAAGTTGTGATCTTGGATTAATGTTCGAAAAATCATGTTTCATTCATAGAATGATTTGAAAATTATTTGAATTTGTAAAATCAAGAGAAAAAAATATTTTAAGTGTTAAAACAAAAAATAAAACATAATTCTTTACAAAAATACTAAATATATGAAATAAATAATATTTTTGTGAAATTTTTATGGAATAAAATATTTTAACATTTTTGGGAATTTTCAAAAAAAGAACCAATAAAAAATAATTAAAATTGAGAGAGAAATTAATTTTAGAATTAATTAACAAAAACCATAAAAATAGCAAAAATATCAAAATATGGCAAAGTGAACAAAATGGTCTGGGTGGGTGTTGAACCCATGACCATCAAGACAAACACACATGCGCGCTACCACTGGGGTGGTGATACATCCGTGTATCAAAACCACCCCATGAACATATATGGGGTGCCATGTTTCTAGGCCTAGTTTTGGCAATTTGCGTGAAGGCTCTAACTTTCTCATTTCTTTATGGATTGGGACAAAATTTAGGTGCATCTGACCTAGAATTTCATGAGGAATCCAATGGTGCCCTTGGAATTTTTAGAAAATGTTTCCATTTTAAAATCTGATAGTGATTTCAAAATAGGCCAAATTTTGCATGTTTTATGCTATCTCATTGTACAGGTAATAATAGCATGATAAATTGGTTCAAACACAACACATATGATATGTATGAGAGGTCCATGATCAATGGACCTCAAAGGAGTGCATGATTCAAAGAGTTCAAGTTGTGATGCACTTACCTCTTGGAGCTTCTTATGCTATCTGCCAAGTTCCTCGTGCCACAAGTAATTCAATGCTTTGAACACTCTTGATTGATCCCTTAGAAGCTTTTAGGATGATCAGAACCAACTGGAATCCTCAAGAACAAGTATAGGCCTTTTCTTGCAAAAGGGGCAAAAGTGACCAAGATAGCAACTCTCTCAAATGGTGTTCCAGATGAGGGAAACCTATTGGGACAGTTTGAGGATGATATTTGGAGTGTGTTTGAGGCCTGGTTTGGTTTTGGAAGTGACTGACTCAAGACATGGCTTGAAAAATGCAGAAAAGTCAATTTTTGAGGTTTTGGAGGTTGACTTTCTGATTTTGGTGTTTCAGATCACAAGTGAGTGTTTGGACAGCTTAGATATGACATATTGGATGTGTTTGGATCATGAGCTGTAGTGGAATTTCTCTCAAACTCAAAAACTCAGAGATTACTTGCAAAATAATGCATTTTGGCCTAAAGAAAGAGATTTTTAGGAAAGCATAAGTTGTAGTGCTTTGGTGTACTCAAACTGAGCATAAATAAGCTCTATTTATAGTAGAGCATGTTTGTTTTGGAAGCAATAGTGTGTGGCAACGGCAACAGGTATGTGGCCAATGTGGATCAAATGGAATCCCAACTCTCTTCTAGCCATTGACTTGAGGTTAGGGCACATGCCTATGGTTCTTTGATTCAGAGTTGATTCTTGACTCATTCAGTTAGGAATGTGTCAGTCCATGCCACCTTGATGCATCCATTAAATGCTTGGAAACAAAATTGGAGTCTTTTGTACTTTTTAGCCTTTTTAGGTTTGTTATGGCTATGTGTAGATTCTTGGACTTGGGAGGCTTGGGGATCATATCATTCCCTTTTGATTTCATCCTCTAATGTGTCCAAATGGATGACAAGGCCTGGAGTTGTCCAAATTTTCCAAATCGAGCAAAATGCCAAAATCTGCCTTGTACAAGACAGTTGGAAATGGTGATTTTGAGGGAATCATATCTCCCTGCTCAGGTTGAGTTATGGGAGGCTCTTGTGCTTTTTAGAGAGCCCTCATATGATACAAAACATGTGTGATCATAGTTTTTTTTGAAACTATTTGGATCCCATTGAAAATTCTCATGAACATTGATGTCCAAGGCTGGTAACTTAGGCAGATTTTCACTAAGTGTTGGAAAAGTGTCATTTTCTTCATTTTTGTCATTTTGATCAGTCCATAACTTAAAATCCATGGGGATTTGGAATCACTTATAGTTGACACTTTTAAAGTATGTCAGATGGACTTTCATTTTAGCTTTGAATGGGAGAAAAAGGCTTTGTGGTTTAGGAGTTATGACCTTGCAAAGTTGGTACCAAAACCACTTTTGTTCCATAACTTAGAAAAATATCGGTTTCTCAAGGTTGCCCCTTTTGCAAGAAACCTCACTTTTCTTGATTTTTTTTAATGAATGATGATAAACATCATACATTAACATTATTTTTTACTTAGGGGAACCATATTTGTGAAAAATTCCAAAAAGTCAAACTTGATTTTGTGCACTGTTGACTTTTTATCGGATGAAATCCAAACTGTGCGATCCTTGGTGAAATCAAGTCCTTGACCTAAATCAAACCTAATGGATGGATTCCATAGGTGTTAT
Source organism: Lathyrus tuberosus (assembly GCA_022829125.1). Lineage (NCBI taxonomy): Eukaryota > Viridiplantae > Streptophyta > Magnoliopsida > Fabales > Fabaceae > Lathyrus > Lathyrus tuberosus. The sequence goes on along the minus strand of JALAZF010000552.1, from coordinate 1,756,796 downwards.
AGGGTGCATTGAATCATGTCCCAAGTTTTGGGAGCATGTCTTGGTCAAAAGTCAAAGATGCAGTTGACTTTTTCCTCAAAACCCTAATTATGGTCCAAATGAAATTTAAACTTGTGAATCAAGATTCTTGGATCAATCCATTGTTATAAATGGATAAATATGGTGTATTTGAGGCCCTCAAATCATGTCTTGAGGTCTTGGCTCAGGCCTTGTCCCAAAAGTCAACTTAGGGGTGAATTAGGTCAAGAAACCCTAATTCCTGATTTTTTATGAATGCATCCCCTGAGGCTAAATTGACTTAATGATGGGGTCCATGAGGTCCCTTAGAGTATCTTGGGTTGTGCTTTGAAGCAATGGCTCATTCCCAGATGAAAATTTCCACCTGGAGGCCCTGGTCGACCAAAACCTTAATTTGGTGACACTGGCGATCTTGAGGCTTAATCCACTTGGAATGTTGCAACCTTGTACTTGATTCTTGATGTGGGAGTCCTATTAATCCTTTATAGGTGTTTGATATGTTAGACAAGTTGAAGATCATGTCATTCCTTGATTGACCCTTTGTCTAAGTGCTCTGAAAGGGCTCAAAACCCTAATTCTTGATTGTGGTGAATGCTCAACCATCTTTAAGGAGATTGATGAGGCATGAAAGTACATCCATATTGTGATGATGATTTGCACAATGATGGGAAATCTTGGTGGTCAAAATTTGGGGTATGACACCATGATTCAGGAACTGTTAAAAGAAAAGGATGCTCTGATTGAGATATTAGAGTAGCATGCCATGGAAAGTCAGGAAGACCGAAGAAATTTGCTCGCTCCTTTCACTTAGCAAAGGACTGACAACCCGACAACGGCTGAAGAGCCCCGATCAAAGAAAAGGAAAATACAGGAACCGACATCTGAGCTCTCTTCAGAGAGGACTCAGGATCCATAAGCTTATACACTTCCTCACACCACTTTGTAAAATACTGTACTTTTTCCTTGTAAAATACTGTGGTATTTCGAAATCAATAAAAAGGGTCTCCCCCACCGTGTGATATTTGAAATCTATTTGTTGAAGTTTCTTTTTGATTAAAACAAAAACTAAAAAAATATATGTCATTGCATATCATTCATCATTCTCACATAACGCATTTTTCTTATCCTTGAGTCTCACGTATGTGTCACAATTCTAGAGTCAAACTGCCACACTCATACAATACTTGGGCCAATTGACAAAAGAAAATTGACGATCTCAAGGAAGAGAATAGAGAGCTGAGAGAAGAAATCGACGCTCTGAAGGAAAGTTTGGAAAAACTTCACAGTGACATGCGATCCCTGGCAGCAGCTTAGGAGCAGCGACATCAATAGATTGTAATCTCAGAGATAACATCTACGACCATAATGGAGACACATGAGAATCATCCTCGGTACAACATGCCTAAAGAACGCCCCTGGGGCATACCTCTCAACTTTATACCTGAAGGATATATCCCACCGGTCACTGAAGACCCAGAAACCGTAGCAGGAACCGCTGGACCTGAAGGTTACAAACTTCGGGAAAGTGAAGGTGCAAGAGTTATAACAGCCACTCCTGAAGATTACAAATTTCAGGGTACTGAAGTGCCAAGAGTCATCGCTATAATGTCTATACCACAATCAGTGGTACACACTGTCCCGAAAGGACAGATTCCACAAGCAATTTCTGGTGGAAACGAAGACATGTACGAAAGGATGAATGAGTTCCAAAAACAATTCTTGGAAATGCAGAAGGAACTGCATGTCATTCGCGGTCAAGACTTATTTGGAAAGGACGCCGCAGACCTTTGTTTGGTCCCTAATGTGAAAATACCGCACAAATTCAAGGTTCCTGACTTTGAAATATACAAAGGCAACTCTTGACCTCAAATTCATTTGGTGATGTACGCTAAAAAAATGTCTACCCAGACAGACAATCAACAACTACTAATCCATTACTTCCAAGACAGTTTAACCGGTCCCGCACTCAAATGGTACATGGGTTTAAACCGCACCAAGATCATTACTTTCAGAGATCTCGGTGCTGCTTTCGTTCAGCAGTATAAATATAACTTAGACATGGCACCAGATAGGGATCAGCTCAGAGCAATGTCACAAAAGGACAAAGAAACTTTCAAAGAATATGCTCAGAGATAGCGTGAAATCGCCGCCCAGATCTGTCCCCCTCTTGAGGAAAAGGAGATGACCAAGATTTTTTTGAAAACCTTAAGCTCGTTCTATTACGACCGAATGGTCGCCAGTGCGCCTAGTGACTTCACTGAAATGGTGAACATTGGAGTACGCCTTGAAGAAGCGATCCGAGAAGGACGATTGGTCAAGGATGCAGAGCCATCTAGTAGTACTAAGAGATACGGTAGTGTTTTCCAATAGAAGAGAGAGCAAGATATCAGTAATATCTCTCTCGTAAAACAAAGGCGAAGGTATCAACCAGTAGCAGCGGTAACTCCCGCTATCAACCCAACGCCAGCTCCAACTTATCAACCTCAAGTTGCTCAGATCCCACCAGATCAACAACAGTATCAGCAAAGGCCGCAACAGCCTTTTCAGCAGGCTCGTCCATAGTACAATAACAACAATCGTACTACACGATCATCAGGGTTTGACCCCATACCAATGTTGTAGCAGAACTATTTCCACTTCTACTGGCCAAGGAGCACGTCCAAACCAGGACTCCTCTTACAATACCGGAAAATTCGCCACTTTGGTTCAAAGCGGATCAAACTTGCCCTTACCATCAAGGAGGATCGAGGCAAAACATTGAGAATTATCTCAGCTTCAAGTCTGATGTACAGAATCTTGTCATGAACGGGATCTTATCTTTTAAAGATACTAATCCGAATGTTCAGAAGAACCCATTGCCATAACATGAGAAGACCGCAGTGAATTTAATAGAGGAAGAATTTAGCCGCAATTATCATATTCACGATGTACTCCTATTGGGAACCAATCTGGTGAGGATACATTGCAGACAGAGCAGGTATGGTCATGTGCCATCTCAAAATTATCACAAGTGTGATATATGCTCAAAGGACAATCAAGGGTGTACCATAGTACAAACAGCCCTACAAGAACAAATGGATCTGGTCTGGATTCAGGATCACCGGATTCGTGAAGTAAACAGGGCCCATACACATCCCAGCATTGTACAGAACCACAACATTCTTGCGATGAACTCCAATTTGGTGGCGATGCATTCAAGACAAAGTCAATATTATAATCTGCCACGGCCCGATAACAGCGCATGTCCGATCTGCTCAACAAATAATCAGGGATGCTCTTTTATACAAGAGGACTTCCAACGTCAGATGGATCTCGGATGGATCCAAGACTACCGTGAAAGAAATGACCATTAAGTCAATATGGTTCAGATCTTTGACATACGCTTGATGAATACCAGTCTAGTGAAACTACATGCTAAGCAAGTCAGGCTCGGTTTTCTGGCTTCACATGATTATCAAGACTGTGAAGAATGTTGTAAAGAAGACCAAGGGTAACACTTCAACATCTGTTGGACCACTGGTGGCTTCCGATCTACCTAGATGAAGACACACAACAGATTGAAATGACTAATGGGAATCTTGATAGACATCAAAGTTGTGATATCCGCTCAACTGAAACAAATCTAGTACAGATGCACTGCATACAAAGCGGGTGTGGTCGGGTACCACCGCACAATTATGAGCGCTGTAGAGTATGCTCAGAAAATAACCAAGGATGTTATCTAGTACGAGCAGTCCTCCAAAATCAGTTAGACCGGAAAGAGATTCAACCATGTTCGAGTTCTGGGTCGATTAACATGATACAAGACTACCTCCCTGGTCAAAGCGAAAGTGTTGTCGTAATCTCCAATTATCTGGAATGACCAAAGACGTTTGCGCCATATTCCCTCTACTCAATGAATCAAAAATCCCTCTTGATGATAGAAAAGTTCCCTACCAGGAACTGATTAAGGTTGCCTATAACGGTCAGAGAAATCAGAAAGCTCCTATGGTTATCTACCTGCCAGGACCAATACCGTACAAATGGGAGAAGGCTATCCCTTACAAGTACGGTGCAACGACCATCGAAAATGGAAAGGAAACTCCATTACCCTCCGTCGTGAACATTGCCAACATTAGTCGAGTTACCCAGAGCGGTCGGATCTTCAACAGAGGAGTTGGAGAACCTACCAAAGAAAAGGAACCCCAAATGGAAGTTCCAAATCAACAAGCCGGTCAATCCGGTAATCCAGAACTTGTAAAGAACAACGATGAGATGCTGAAACTCATCCAGAAAAGTGTGTACAACATTGTGGACCAATTGTTGCAAACTCTGTCTTAAATCTTTGTGTTATCTCTCCTACTTAGTTCAGAAGCTCACAGGGAAGCTCTGCAGAAAGTCTTAGAGAAAGCCTTCATGGAACAAGACGTGACGGTAGGACAATTTGACAGCATCATCTCCAACATCACATCCTGCAACAACTTAGGATTCAGTGATGAAGAACTGCCGGAAGAAGGTAAAAATCATAATATGGCGCTTAACGTTACAGTCAGCTGCCAAGACGATGCTTTAGCCAGCGTACTGGTGGACACAGGATCATCTTTGAATGTTATGCCAAAATCAACGTTGGTACGACTGTCATTTCAAGGAGCTCCGATGAGAGGCAGTGAGATTATCGTCAAAGCCTTTGACGGATCTAGAAAAACACTTATCGGCGAAGTCGATCTTCCCATAACTATCGGTCCTCACACTTTCCAAGTCACTTTCCAGGTCATGTACATCCGACCAACATACAGCTGTTTATTAGGAAGACCTTGGATACACGAAGCTGGGGCAGCCACTTCGACACTTCACCAGAAGTTGAAGTTCGTCAAGAATGACAAGTTAGTCATAGTATGTGGAGAGCAAGCCTTAATCGTGAGCAGCTTATCATCATTCTCCGGTGTAGAACAAGAAGAGATTGTTGGAACCCATTTTCAAGCACTCTCGGTAAGCCATGAGAATCAGTCAGAAAGAGGGACATCGATTTCCTCATACAAGGATGCTCTCAAAGTAATCAAGAGTAATGACCCAAAAGGATGGGGACAGATTGTAATTCCTACCGATTAAAAGACAAAGAAAGGTCTTGGTTTCTCTTCAACCTGTACCCAGACTGCAAAGAAGGACGGAATTTTTCTTCCCATTCAGGATTACTTTCACAGTGGAGGCTCCCTCCACCCAGTGCCTCAAGAAGTACACACATCAATGAGAGCCACTCCTCTGATACGGAAGAGGAGTGGAAGTCTTATCTCAATAATATTGGTTATATGCCTCAGGAAGAAACGCACATGCCATTCTATTTTCCAAAGCAGAGCCCGAGATATATACAGAGATCAGACGTCCAGATGATCTATGGAGATTGTGATCTTGAAGGATGTCGTGCTCCACCTAATTCATTAGAGGATGATCTAATGAAAGACAACTTTGACCAAGATTATTATGATCCCCTGGATGACTTGCTTATCTGGAAGTCGTGCATAGAAGACTTGGGGCAAAAAAGTCAGTCGAATGATGCCTATCAACTGAGTAATATTGAAAAGAATACCCATGTCCCCACCAAGTCATAGGATCATCACTCAAGACATTCCGAAGATATCCAGCACCACGGTGATGAATTTACAAAGATTGCGGGACCAGAATTCATTAAATATGCCTTCCCTGAGATCAACGTCATTGAGGAAGATGACTCGTCCACTCCCACAGAAATATGGGACACTTTGGGACAGCCAAGTGGCAAGTATGACTTCCTAGTCAAATATACTGCTCCCAAAAGCTCTCGCATCCGATACAAGGACATCCAGCCAACTGGATGGGGAGATCCTCTTGAGAATGAAAACACTAGGGAAGATACAACAGAAGAGTTCGTTTATGACAATTCTGCTTAGGAGGAAGACTCCAATGATCCTACTCCGCCAGAAATCAGCGTTGTTTCTGAAGACAAACCAAGAAGAAAGAGACCGGACTTTGTGATTCACAGAGGAGTTCATTGCCAATGGGTTGCTGTCGATGTCCGAAAAGTCGTCCATAAGTCTAAGTAATTACCATATTTGTTTTAACCTTTCACCTTGCACAGGTGAAACAGATGTTTTTATAGGGCGCACTTTTCTGTAAATGTCCCTCTTCGCTTCACCCAAAGCGTTAAAGTTTTGTTTTATAGGGTTGTGTTTCAAGAATCGACAAATCATGAATAAATAATGTCATTCTGAATTCCCGCATTTATTACTGTTTTCACTTTTCGTTTTTCAGAAAATGGTAATCCTAAAAACAACCCAAAATAAAAATAAGCATTTTTCAGAAAAAAAATACACCACACACTCTTGCATTCTCCATGTCTTTGCTAAAAAACAAATTATCACGCAGATTGCTTGTTTTAAACCCCATTGAAACATACGATCCAATGCCTTCTCCCAAATTTGAATTCTCGATATTTGAAGCTGAAGAAGAAGAGAACGAAGAAATTCTGGAAGAGATCTCCCGACTACTCAGACAAGAGGAAAGGTCTATTAAGCCTCACTAAGAGCCGTTGGAAATTGTCAATTTGGGTTCAAAAGAAGAAAGGAAAGAAATTAAGATTGGAGCACTGCTCAGTCCGACTGTCAGAGAAGACTTGATCAAACTTCTCAAAGAGTTTCCAGATGTATTTACTTGGTCCTATCAGGATATGCCAGGGTTGGATACCAGCATCGTGGAACATCATTTACCGCTAAAGACAGAATGTCCTTCGGTGAAACAGAGACTGAGACGGACTCACCTGGATATGGCTATCAAGATTAAAGAGGAAGTACAGAAACAGATCGACACAGGTTTCCTTGCCACCACAGAATATCCTCAATGGCTATCTAACATAGTGCCAGTTCCGAAAAAGGACGAAAAAGTCAGAATGTGCATAGACTACAGGGATCTGAACAAAGCAAGTCCAAAGGACGACTTTCCCCTGCCACACATTGACATGCTAGTAGACCGCACAATAAAATTCAAAGTCTTCTCCTTCATGGATGGATTCTCGGGCAATAATCAAATCAAAATGGTGTCGGAAGATATAGAGAAAACTTGATTCATCACCCCATGGGGCACTTTTTGTTACAAGGTAATGTCGTTCAGTCTAAAGAACGCAGGGGCAACCTATTAAAGGGCCATGACAACTCTGTTTCACAACATGATGCACAAAGAGATTGAAGTGTACGTCGATGACATGATTGCCAAATCTAAAATAGAAGAAGAGCATGCAACACACCTATCAAAGTTATTCGAGCGTCTGAGAAAATAAAAACTCCGCTTGAATCCCAATAAATGCACATTCGGTGTCCACTCAGGAAAACTCTTAGGATTCATCGTCAGCCAAAAAGGTATTGAGGTCGATCCTGACAAGGTCAAGGCCATTCAAGAAATGCCTTCGCCAAAGACTAAAAAATAGGTAAGAGGATTTTTGGGACGTCTGAATTACATCTCAAGGTTCATATCCCTTATGACCGCGACATGCGCGCCGATCTTCAAACTACTCAGAAAGAATCAAAGTTGTGTATGGATAGAAGATTGCCAAAAAACTTTCAACAACATCAAAAAATATCTGTTGAATCCACCTATTCTGTCTCCTCCAGTGGAGGGAAGACCACTAATCATCTACTTAACAGTCTTGGAAGACTCCATGGGTTGTGTGCTTGGGCAACAAGACGAGACAAAGAGAAAAGAGTCGGCCATCTACTACTTAAGCAAGAAGTTTACAGACTTTGAAACTCGGTACACTATGCTCGAGAAAACTTGCTGTGCTCTGGCTTGGGCAGCCAAACGTCTTCGCCAGTACATGACTTGTCACACTACTTGGTTAATCTCTGAAATGGATCCGATCAAGTACGTTTTTGAAAAGCCTGCTCTCACGGGAAGGATTGCCCATTGGCAGATGTTGTTATCAGAATATGACATCAAGTATCATGCTCAGAAAGCCGTCAAAGGAAGTATTTTAGCTGATCATTTGGCTCACCAACCGATTGACGATCAGGAATCAGTCGGATTTAACACTACTACGAAAAACCCATTTAACAACGGTTGGGAATGACATATAATGACGTGGGCGAGAGGGTTGTTATGTAGATTGTCGTTGTATATATGATACTTACAACCACGGCCCAGAAAGCGTTGTAATAAATTGGAAAATGCACTACCTATAATGACGGTTATTTTAAATACCCGTTGTTGTATGTCTTTTAATAAAATAAAAAAATGCAGCATTAGAACTACCTATAATGAAGGTTATTTTAAATAACTGTTGTTGTATGTCTTTTAATAAAATAAAAAAATTGCAGCATTAGAACAAGAACAACAGCAAAAACAACAAGAACATCAAGAACAACAATAAGAATAACAACAACAACAACAACAATAACAAGAACAACAACAATAACAACAACAACAACAACAACAACAACAACAACAACAACAACAACAACAACAACAACAACAACAACAACAACAACAACAACAACAACAACAACAACAACAACAATAGCAACAATAATAACAATAACCAAAAGAAGAAGAAGAAGAAAAAGAAGAACAAGAATAAGAACAACAACAACAACAACAATAATAATAATAACAACATTAATAAAAAAGAACAACATTAATTAAAAAGAACAACAAGAACAACATTAATAAAAAAGAACAATAAGAACAACAATAATAAAAAAGAACAACAAAGAACAACAATAATTAAAAAAGAACACCAATAACTAACATTGCTAACTCGAGTTCTGAAATTTGGTTTGGTGGAGAAATAGAGTATCATAAATGAAAGATGGTGTTTGGAGGTAGAAGATGTCTAAGTTTTAGGTTTCACGTGGATCACTAATAGTAGTGTCTTGGCCGTTGATAATCACTAAATGGACGACCAAGATTTGTTTAAGGATAGTGAATAAACTCATTATGCGTGCCACCTATAATGTTGGTAATGAGACTTGAAAAAACAAGTAAAAAACCAAATATGCTGGTGCTGGAACTTAAACCCATGACAAGACGCTACCTATAATGACGGTTGGTTTAAATTACCCGTGGTGAAAGGTCTGTAAGCGTTTTGAAAAAATAAGTAAAAAATGCTACCTATAATGACGGTTGGTTTAAATACATGTGGTTAAAGGTCTGTCAGCATTTTGAAAAAATAGGAGAGAAGTAACATGATTAAAATAAATTCAGAAAAATCTAAAACACGAAATTTAATTTAATTAGGTAAAATAAGAATTTTGAGAATTTTTTTGGAATTTTTTGAGACTATGAAAACAGTAAAAAAATCATTAAAATTAGAAAAATGATAAATTTGGGGTTTTGAGGGTGAAGTCCCGTAACTCTTCTAGAGTACGGGACTAATGACCGCACGATTTTTCTGCTTCAGATGCACAAAACAAATCTCAAAAAGGAGACGATTTTCCCTAAAACCGATTTTTTAAAGTGCAAGACCTAAAACTAAACTATAGGCTATTATGACGGTTGAAAACATAATCATGGTGAAAGGTTGTTGGCATTTTGAAAAAATATTTAAAAATCATAAATGTTGGTGCTGGGAATTGAACCCATGACCAGGCGCTACCTATAATGACGGTTCTTTAAATACCCGTGGTGAAAGGCCTCACATTTCACCACGGTTGGAATTTTAACTGTCATTGAAAAATGCGTGAATCTATTACAACGGTGTATAGGCAAGCCATTATAAGCCTGACGTTGTTGTTTGCGCATTTTGTAGTAGTGTAACTTCCCAGACTAAGATGTCATGTACTTAAAAATGAAAGATTGCGATGAACTGCTACCCAGTGAAGGGCCAGAACCAGGTTCCCAATGTGGACTAATATTCGACGGAGCCGTCAATACTGATGGAAAATGAATTGGGAAAATCATAGTAAAACCTCAGAGTACCCATATTCCTTTCACTGCCAGACTGACATTCAAATGCACAAACAATGAGGTCGAATACGAAGCTTGTATCATGGGTCTCGAAGAAGCAATTGACTTAAGGATAAAGAACTTGGATGTGTATGGAGATTCAGCCTTGGTTATCAATCAGATCAAAGGAGATTGGAACACATATCAATCAGGATTGATTCCTTACAAAGATTACGCAAGAAGGTTGTTACCATTCTTCAACAGAATCGAGTTTCATCATATCCCTCGTGAAGAAAATCACATGGCTGATGCACTAGCTACTCTCTCTTCCATGATTAGTGTAGGTCAATAGAAGGACGTACCTAAGATTGACATAATACGCCTTGAAAAGGCCCGCTTACATTTTCACAATTGAAGCAGTCATAGATGACAAACCCTGGTATCATGATATCAAGTGTTTCCTTCAAAGACAAGAATACCCACTGGGGGTATCCAGAAAAGATAGGAAACTCTCAGAAGACTAGCTAGCAACTTCTTCCTGAACGGTGAAACACTCTATAAGAGAAACTCTGACATGGTTTTGCTCAGATGCGTAGACAGACGAGAAGCAAATTTGTTTATGAAAGAGATTCAAGAAAGATCCTTTGGCTCTCATGCCAATGGACACACAATAGCAAGGAAAATTCTGATGGCAGGATACTATTGGCTGACAATGGAATCCGATTTCTACAAGTACATAAGGAGGTGTCACAAGTGTCAGATATACGCTAAAAAAATCCATGTACCGCCAACGCATCTCAAAGTTCTTTCTTCTCCATGGCCTTTTTATATATGGGGAATCGACATGATTGGCATGATTCAACCCAAAGCTTCAAACAGACATCGGTTCATCCTTGTAGCCATTGACTACTTCACCAAATGGGTCGAAGCAGCGTCATACACCAATGTAACTCGACAAGTGGTGGTCCGATTTATCAAGAACAATCTCATTTGTCGTTATGGTGTTCCAAGCCAGATCATTGCGAATAATGGATCCAACTTGAACAACAAGATGATGAAAGAGTTGTGCGCTGAGTTCAATATCAAACACTATAACTCATCTTTCTACCGACCTAAGATGAAGGGAGCGGTAGAAGCGGCTAACAAGAACATTAAGAAAATCGTTCAAAAGATGGTTGTAACCTACAAAGACTGGCATGAGATGCAACCCTTTCCTCTTCACGGCTATCGCACATCCGTCCGAACTTCAACAGGGGCAACCTCTTTCTCTCTAGTATATGGCATGGAGGCAGTGCTCCCCATAGAAGTAGAGATACCTGTTAGTTCTTGGATTGGCTGGAATTTTGGTAAAACAAAGTATGTTCAATGTTGATGTCAAGGTGGTGATGTTGCAACATTGAGTATTAACACTGGGTTGTGTTAAGTATTTAAATTGCTGAAGTTGGATGTCTGATGTCACATGGCGATGTTGTGACATTAGATCTGCAGAATTAATAACATCAGGTTGTGATGTTGTTAGGGTTCGTGTGTTAGCTAGAATTGTGGAGAGCAAGCTGTCTCATTGGATGCGAATATCTTGGGTTAGATATTCTTCGCTGCATAGGAGATCTGGTGCAGATTTGTAGGAGATTTAAAAGGTTGAAGATTTGAAAAGATTTTAGGAGAAAATCTGTTTTGAATATTCAGTTTTAAATAACAAATCAAGTCAGATATTGTAACAGTCCAAGCCCAATTCAGGTTGCTATTTAAAGCGCACAAAACCAAAGGAAAAAGGTACAGAAATATAGAGAAAAGATCAAGAGCATAGGCTGAGTGTCTTGAGTAGTTTGTACGAGTTTTATATACAGAATTCTAGGTTGAATTGCTGAGTAGTTTTTTGTCCTCTCTTAGAAGCTGTGAAGCAATAGAGAGTTTTTAATTGATCAAAGCTGTGAAGTAAGATCAAGGTTGCTTAAAGAGGTTGTTCCTTGAGTATTGTTTTAGGGATTGAGTAGTGTTCTCATATCTAAGTGGGTTCTTAGGTAGAAAATCACTAGTAGGAATTAAGATTAGGAGATTGTCAACTGGGTTGTTGAGTCTGTAATTTAATTCTACAAGTAGTGAATTTCATCCCTGGCTTGGTAGCCCCCAGACGTAGGTAGTTAGACCGAACTGGGTGAACAATTTGGTGTGTTTATCTGCTGTTTAATTTGTCCATTGTGCAGAGTGTGTTGTTGTAACATCGCACTTTAACATCACACGTCTGATACCAGAATTTCAATTGGTATCAGAGCAGGCATCCTGTCTATCTCTGGGTGAGATCTAGGGAAGTTACTTTCTGGTGTAAAGATGGATAAAGAAGTTGGAGGATTCGTCAACAGACCCCCTATTTTGGATGGATCCAATTATGACTATTGGAAGCCAAGGATGACTACTTTCTTAAAATCCTTGGACAGCAGGGCATGGAAGGCCATTATTAGAGAGTGGAAAACACCTGTTGCGTGTGAGAAAGATGATGCTGGGAAAGATAAAGAAGGCACCTCAAAGCCAAAGCCTGAAGAAGAATGGACCAAGGAAGAAGATGAGCTTTCCCTTGGAAATTCCAAAGCTCTAAATGCAATCTTCAATGGAGTGGATAAGAATATTTTCAGGTTAATCAATACCTGTGAGGTTGCTAAGGAAGCGTGGGATATTTTGAAGGCCACTCATGAAGGTACATCTAGAGTTAAAATGTCAAGACTTTAGATTTTAACATCAAAATTTGAAAGCTTGAAGATGAAGGAAGATGAGACTATTCATGACTTCCACATGAATGTTCTGGAGCTGACTAATGCATCCAGTGCTCTTGGTGAGAAAATGTCAGATGAAAAACTTGTAAGGAAGATCCTTAGGTCTCTTCCTAAGAAGTATAAGATGAAGGTTACTGCCATTGAAGAATCACAAGACATCAGCAAGATGAGAGTTGATGAGCTCATTGGATCTCTTCAAACTTTTGAGCTTGGGTTGAATGAGGAAGAACTCGAAAAGAAACCAAAGAGTATAGCCTTGGTGTCAAATGATCAAGAAGAAAAAGGAAAGAGTTCAGAATCCCAGGAGGATCTATCTCAGGCCATAGTTATGTTGGGAAGACAGTTCAACAAAGTGCTCAAAAGGATGAAAAATAACTCCAGGCCTAATGTCAAGAACATATCTTCTGACACCAGCAAGTCAAAAGAGAAGGATGAAGAGAAAACTGCCCAAGATAAAGGAGTTCAGTGCTTTGAGTGTGAAGGGTATGGACATGTCAAGAAAGAGTGTCCCACCTTCTTGAAAAAGTAGAAGAAGGGCATGACAGTTTCCTGGTCTGACTCTGAATGTGAAAGTGAAGGTGAGTCAGCAAAGCATGTTAGAGCTCTAACAGGAACAGTTGTTTCTGATGATGATTCTAGTGATGGAGAAATAACGTATGAGGAGTTGGCATCAACTTATCAAGAGCTGTGTTTAAAAAGTACTGAGATTTGTCAAGAAAACAAGTGCCACAAGCAACAGATTGCTCAGGTTGAAAATGAAAAAGCTGATCTAGAGAATGAAGTTGTACTAGTTAAAGCTCACCTTGATCAGATGACCAAGCCTGTTAGGATGCTGAGCAGTGGGACAAACACACTTGATAAGATCCTTCAGACAGAAAAGGTGGCTGGTGATAAGTCTGGTATAGGATATGTGGCAAGCACTTCAGGAGCAAAGGAGGAGGTGTCCCAACCAATGACTCAAACAAAGAGACAGGATTCTACCCCTAAGAAGGTTGTTCAGCCTCAGAATGTTGAGAAAAAGGAGGGTCCTCATCAGAGGAAGATACAGCCTCAAGGAGCTAGTCAGTATATGCCTCCCCAATATCACACGAGCATGCAAGCTGCAAGGTTGAAACAGATCATGTCTCATCAGATGTCTCAACATCAGGGAGATTGGTATGGATATGAATACAACAAGGTTGTGCCCCATTACTATGGAAGAAGGAAGCCTCATCACCATAGGAGACAGCCTAGAAGACAACATCCTCAGTTCAGGAGACAGTCTACCTATGGCAAAAGACATCAGCACCATAGTAGACAGACCAACTCTGGAAGGTGGAGACGATACTATGGGTGGAAGCCACAGCAATATCATAATGGTAGAAGATATAACCAATTCAGAGATGACAGAGTGAGATGCTTCTATTGTGGAAGGTTCGGACATATGCAGTACTCTTGTTTCAAGCTCCATGGTTATCCATATCCTATACCTCAAACCAGACAGAAGGAGGTCAGACCTAAAATTTCTAAACAATGGGTTCCTAAGGAGAAGGTGAAATGTCTTTTAGCCCACACCTCAGATAGCCAGGTTGATATGGATGCATGGTACTTTGACAGTGGATGTTCAATGCACATGACTGGATCAAAGGAGCAGTTGGTGGAGTTCAATCCTTGCCATGCAAACAAGGTTGTATTTGGGAATGGAGAAAAAGGAGTAGTAGAAGGAAGTGGAAGAGTGAAGAATCTTGGTGGTCTTACTCTTGATAGTGTGATCCTTGTCCAAGGGTTGAAGGTTAATCTGATTAGCATAAGTCAGTTATGTGATGAAGGTTACAAAGTTAATTACACCAAAGATGAGTGTGTGGTATCGGGTGAGCATAATCAAGTTGTTATGAAGGGTGCCAGAACCAAAGATAACTGCTATCAGTGGATTTCCCTTGAAGGAAATTCAACTAATGAAGCTCAAGTTGATGTTATAACATCAGACTATGATGTCAGGATGCTGAAAGGTCACTCAGAGTTAATGAGTTCTGAGGTGAATATGTTTAAATTTTTAAAAGGAAAGTCTTTATGGAGGGAGAAAATTAGTAATTGGTCTTTAAGAGGTACTCAAAATCAGGCGCCTTACCACATTGATTCTATATCAAGATTCATCAAAGAGTTCTCGTCTCAACGGTTCATCTCCCTCAACAGAATAGAAAAATCTTATCTAAACCTAGTCTGTTACAAAGGAACGATGTCTTCCCCATCCAAGAACTCTGATTCTCAAATACCTGCGCATGTACGAACTAGGGTTTCTTCGGAAAAAGAAATTGCTGACAAAGAACACAATCCTATGGCACTTCCAGACTCAGGTAACCCTAAACGTTCATCCAAGCTGAATAAAACTGAAACTGGGTCATCATCCTCTCAAGCTATTGAGGAGAAGTTTGATGTGGACATGCATTTGGAGCAGATTGCCACCAAAATTCTTGAGAAGGGAATACGGGTGAAAGGGATTTATGTCCCATTAAGGCAAATGCCTGCTGAACAGGTAGACTCTCAAAGTGAGGACACAAATCTTCAACGACTGGCCTTGATGGTGATTCGAGACGCTGAAAGTGGTAATAAAGAAGAAGATCTTGAAGATACTGATGTCTTCTTTAATGTCAGAACATCGTCACCTAGGAATGAAAGTCACAGGTGTGAAGGGAAGGATCAGATTGAGGTTATAGAGGTTGAGGACTCATCACATAGTGATATCATTGGAAAAAGGGAGGATAGGAAAGGGAAAGGAGTGGAGTCTCTTCCTGATGAAAATATGGTCAAGGATAAGAAAAGGACTTCAGTCGCAGACTCTCCCAAGTTGTGGAGCAAAATTGCCTGGTCTGGCAAGAAGAGGAGAATCAGGGAAGAATCAGATTCAGAGTGTGATGTTCAAGACATCAACCCTGTGATGAAAGGAGCTGCTGATCAAGTACCTGATAACATCTCATTTCACTGTGCCAGAAGTGCATCCATGTGGAACTGTGTGAGCCAACGACGGATATCTCTGGAAAGAGAGCTAGTAGGTGATGACTTAGAGTCTACTGGAATTGTAGATCTAATTAAGTTTGCTGGTCTCATAAGGACTGTGTCAGGATTGTCTAGTTGCTATGATAGACTGGTTAGAGAATTTATAGTGAATATCCTTGAGTCTATTGATAACAGCAAAAGCCTAACCTTTAGAAGAGTTACTGTCAGGGGTAAGTGTGTCTGGTTCTCTCCTAATGTGATCAATGCCTACTTAGGAAGAAGTGAGGAAGATGATGGAGAATTAGAAGTTTCTAAGAATGTTATCTGCAAAGAGATCACAGCTGGGCAGGTAGAAGTTTGGCCTTCAAGAGGAAAGTTATCTGCAAGTTTATTAAGTGTGAAATATGCTCTTCTTCATAGAATAGGTGCGGTTAACTGGATTCCTACTAACCATAAGACATCTGTTTCTGCTGGACTGGGAAAATTAGTTTATGCCATTGGAACAAAGAAACTGATTGATTATGGCTCTTACATCTATAATCAAACTATCAAGCACGCTGCAACAAGAGCTGTGAAATTGCCTATTGCATTTACATCCCTCATTTGTGGGATAATTCTGTCTCAGCATCCTGGGATTCTTAACCCTGATGATAGTGTGAGTAGAAGGAAGCCTGGATTGTCGTTTCATCAGAAGCTGTTTAAAGGAAGACATGTTGCTGATAATGTCAAAGCATCTGCCTCAACATCTACTAATCATACTCATGTCAAGACTGGTATGATTTCTGAAGTGGAGGAAGCCTGTAAATAACTTGATGAAGTCATTAGAGTAAACATTGAAAGGAAGGACAAGTTTAAAAAATTACTTATGAAGATGAAGGAGAAAGAAAGTGAGAAAGTAGTTGCTGATAAGACAGATGAGTCTGACAATGACAGTCCAAAAGAAGATGAAGAAAATGATGATCTCAGCTCTGATGATCAAAGTTGTTAATGCTCCTCTTAATTAGTAGTTTTAGTTTTATTTTCTGCTTTTGCACTGAATGTGCTTGGTTATGTAATTTGAATATTGTGCTGTTATGTGCACCTGGTTATATTTTTTTTAATGGTTTGTTTTTCCTGGTTGCTGGCTGTGAGGCTAACAATGAGAGCTAGGGTGTACTAAATGTAGTTATTAGGGCTTCTAATTGAAGCTTGTCTAATTATGGCTAAAAAGGGGGAGAAGTAGACAAAGAAGGAGATGTAGCCAAAGAGAGAAAGCCAAAGGTAAATGATTGTTTAAAAGCTATCAAATGTCAAGGGAGTTGAGGAGCTGTCAAAGGAATATGCAGAAATTAAGGGGGAGTAATGAGAAATTACTGAACTGCTTGATAAGCTATTAATGAAGGTTCATGATTGAGGGGGAGCAACGTTGTTGAAAATTGTTGTTGTTGCTGTTGAAGATGTTGAAATATGTGCAGCAGAGTTTTTGTGCAGCAAAGTCCATAATGAAGTTTTTATGATGCTGCTGCTGCTGGATGCTGAAGTGAATTGAAGTTGCTGCTAATAATGAAATATGTGTAGTTGTTTGAATGTTTGAAGATTGTAACTATTTTGTTTGTTGCTACAGCAGAGTTTTAAAGTCTTTATTGAAGATGCTGCTTGGAGTTTAAAAATTTATTGAAGTTTTTTTTTCCGCTGCTGAAGTCTCTGAAGGTGCAGAGATTGTTTTAGCCAAAATTAGCCAAAGGGGGAGATTGTTAGTTCTTGGATTGGCTGGAATTTTGGTAAAACAAAGTATGTTCAATGTTGATGTCAAGGTGGTGATGTTGCAACATTGAGTCTTAACACTGGGCTGTGTTAAGTATTTAAATTGCTGAAGTTGGATGTCTGATGTCACATGGCGATGTTGTGACATTAGATCTGTAGAATTAATAACATCAGGTTGTGATGTTGTTAGGGTTCGCGTGTTAGCTAGAATTGTGGAGAGCAAGCTGTCTCATTGGATGCGAATATCTTAGGTTAGATATTCTTCGCTGCATAGGAGATCTGGTGCAGATTTGTAGGAGATTTAAAAGGTTGAAGATTTGAAAAGATTTTAGGAGAAAATATGTTTTGAATATTCAGTTTTAAATAACAAATCAAGTCAGATATTGTAGCAGTCCAAGCCCAATTCAGGTTGCTATTTAAAGCGCAAAAAACCAAAGGAAAAAGGTACAGAAATATAGAGAAAAGATCAAGAGCATAGGCTGAGTGTCTTGAGTAGTTTGTACGAGTTTTATATACAGAATTCTAGGTTGAATTGCTGAGTAGTATTCTGTCCTCTCTTAGAAGCTGTGAAGCAATAGAGAGTTTTTAATTGATCAAAGCTGTGAAGTAAGATCAAGGTTGCTCAAAGAGGTTGTTCCTTGAGTATTGTTTTAGGGATTGAGTAGTGTTCTCATATCTAAGTGGGTTCTTAGGTAGAAAGTCACTAGTAGGAATTAAGATTAGGAGATTGTCAACTGGGTTGTTGAGTCTGTAATTTAATTCTACAAGTAGTGAATTCCATCCCTGGCTTGGTAGCCCCCAGACGTAGGTAGTTAGACCGAACTGGGTGAACAATTTGGTGTGGTTATCTACTGTTTAATTTGTCCATTGTGCAGAGTGTGTTGTTGTAACATCGCACCTTAACATCACACGTCTGATACCAGAATTTCAATACCATCAATCAGGGTATTGATGGAAGCTAAGCTAACAAAAGCTGAATGGTGTCAAAGCCGACACGATGAATTGAATCTGATTGAAGAAAAGAGAATGACGGCTTTGTGTCACAGTCAGCCATATCAGCAAAGAATGAAGAGGGTGTTTGATAAAAAGGTTCGACCCCGTGTCTTCAGGGAAGGATACCTTGTGCTAAAAAAGATACAATCATTCCTCACTGATTCTCGGGGCAAATGGACCCCGAATTATGATGGCCCCTATGTGGTCAAGAAAACCTTCTCAGGCGGTGCCTTGAGACTTGTAACCATGGATGGAGAGGAGCTTACCTACCGTACGAATGTTGATGTAGTCAAGAAATACTTTGCCTAAATATAAATAAATAAATAACTTCTCGGTGGATTTAAAACCCGAATGGGCGATCCAGCCAAAAATTAGAGACATAAGCAAAAATCATCCCGATGGATTGAAACCCTGAAAAGGTAATCCATGAAAAAGTTAGGGATTCATGGCAAATAACTACGTCCGAAAAGGTTAAATCCTCAGTGGTAACACTAATCCGCCGAAAGAATTCAGTCAATGTCACCTTCGACAGAAGCTCAGAATGTCCATAATTCAAAGTTGATAGAAGGATAACGATCGTTATATTTCAATGTAGCCCCTTTTCCGTTAAATTACCATTTTCTAAAATTTGTAATGCTCTATGGGATCACGCGTTTGGCAGATTACCATTCTATCAATAATGTTTGAGCCCTAGGTCTTTTGTTTGCAATTCTCACTTATTTAGCTTTATAGAATGACATTTTAAACATGATCAACGATTCTTGAAACAAAAATGAATATACTTGTCAAATTTTATTCTGCTTTTAAAATAAAGATGGCAATTCTTTTTTTATTAACTAATCACAAAAAGGAACATTGATGGTTTCTCCAGGAGTGATCAAACCTCAAAATGCAGAATCAAAGTACTCCTTCTAAACTAGTACACCTGAATGAAGGATCAACTGTTTCAGATATAATGTCCCACCTGATATCCCCGGAAGAGTTCTTACCTCTGAAGACCAATTGGTGATTTTATCCCCCCACAGGGTCTACCTCTCCTAAGCAAGGCAGGATTGCTATCTTGAACCAATGGTACTTTTCATCCCCCCGCAGCGGCCGAGTATCCAGTCGTGCTCATTCACTAGTCTGTATGTCACTTCTGGTTTGTCAGCATAAACATACATACATCATGCATGATTGATTCATATTCATACATATATTGCATTAATATCACTCTGGTCATATTCATCACCAAGTGATATATGTCTTCTCTCTGATAGAGTTGTCAGTTTTTCTTTATGCAGTCAGATAGGACAAAATTCTGGTCTAACTTCTTTCCTCGTCAGGAAAATGTACCGTCTAAACAATCTCTCTCTAGTGCATTTCGTGGCTGAAGACCAGCATCGAGGGGAAGTTTTACCCTTTTTCTAAGTAACATTTCTTAGCGAAAGAATATGGATGAGCAAACCGCTATTTATAACCACAATCAAAATTTCGGGTATTATGATATTTAATCCTCTTGCACCCTGAATGTCCGAATATCTTCGCCATTCACACCTTCAGGTCCAAGAAAGTTAAATAGGGGCATCTGTCATACCCCAAATTTTGACCTCAAGATTTCCCATCATTGTGAAGATCATTACCACAATATGGATATACCACCATATCTCATCAATCTCCTTAAGGATTGTTGAGCATTCACTACAATCAAGAATTAGGGTTTTGAGCCCTCTCTGAACATTTGGACAAAAGATCAATCAAGAAATGAAATGATCTTCAACTTTTCTAACCTCTCAAACATCCATGAAGGATAAAGAGGTCTCTCCTATCAAGAATCAAGGACAAGGTTGCAACATTTCAAGTGGATTGAGCTTCGAAAGACCCAATGTCACCAAATTTGGGTTTTGGTCGACTGAGACCTCCAGAGTGAAATTTTCATAGGGGAATGAGCCAAGGCTTCAAAATATGACTCAATATGCTCAAAAGAACCCTAGGAGTCCATTTGGACAGTTAAATTACCCTCAGAGAAAGCATTCCTCAAAAGTCAGGAATTAGGGTTTTTCCGCACCGAATCGCTCTGGAGCCAAAAGTCAAAACATGACTTTTTAGGCAAAAATGATCCT
Source organism: Lathyrus tuberosus (assembly GCA_022829125.1). Classification (NCBI taxonomy): domain Eukaryota; kingdom Viridiplantae; phylum Streptophyta; class Magnoliopsida; order Fabales; family Fabaceae; genus Lathyrus; species Lathyrus tuberosus. The sequence goes on along the minus strand of JALAZF010000552.1, from coordinate 1,736,314 downwards.
TATGACTCATATTCTCATAAAATATGATTTATAATGTCATTTGAACAAGAATTGATCAAGAAATCATGATAACTTGTAAAAGGGGTAATCTTGAAAAATTGAAAATTTTTCTAAGTTACTAAATTTGGATGGTTTTGGTACCAACTTCCAAGAACCATAACTTTTGATCCAAGCAGCCATTTATAGTGATCCAAAGCCTGATTTGTAGGTCTTCATATATTCTACAAAAGCTTCAACTACATGAAACTCTAATTCTTTATGCATTTTTGGTTGTGGATGCATCAAAGTGGTGAAAAATCAAAGATTTAACACTTAGTAAAAAACTGTCTAAGTTTTCAGCCTTGAACATCAATGTTCATGAGGTTTTTCAATTGGATTCAGATAATTTCAAGATAAACTATGACCACACATGGATTGTACCATATGAGGGCTTTCTAAAAAGTACAGGATCCTTCCATAACTCAATTTGAACAAGGAGATATGATCATCCCAAAATGACTCTTTCAAACTGTCTTGTACAAGGCAGTTTTGTGCATTTTTGCTCGAGCTGGACAAATTGTGCAAACTTAAGCCTTGTCACACTTCTGAAAACATATGAGAATCTCATCCAAGCAAGTATCTCTGATCCATAAGCCTCACAAGTCCAAGAGCTATCATTTAGGCATGTGGAAATTCAAGATTTTTATTCAAAATTTTCAAAGTTGTCAAGAAGAATTGAATGAATGCATAGAGGTGGCATGCATCAAGACAATGTTATCCAAGATGAGTCAACCCTTATCTCTGATACAAAGGACTCATAGCCTGTGCCCTAACCTCAAGTCAATGGCTAGAGGAGACTTGAGATTCCATTTGATCACCATTGGCCAAGGGACTGTCCAAGCTTCCATTCACTATTGATGTCAAAACAAACTTATTACACTATAAATAGACATCAATTATGATCAGTTTGAGTACACCATAGCCTCAGAACCCTGGCTTTACTCAAAATCTCTCTCTCACACCAGAAATGTCTTCATTTACAAGTCACTATCAAAATTTTCATTAGAGAGCCATTCCATCACAACTAATTGTTCTAACACATCCCATACATCATATATGAGCTGATCAAATACTCCTCACACTTCTAAAACATCAGGATCACCATTTCCATTCCTCACTTGGTCCAACTGCAGTCAGAATCAAGCCAACTTATCCAAATAATTTCAAAACATTCTAAAGGTTGCAGCACAATCCTTGAGGCCTAAGGAAGTTATCCAGATCATTGTTTCACTTCTGTAACACCTCTACAGTAGAATTTGATTCCTTATTGCAAAGGTAAGCCTTGAAATTTCAAACTCCATGCTACATGCATCATAAATGTTGTTTCAAGTTACCAACATGTTTCTGGATGTTCATAGATCATTAACCCTCAAACAATTGCTATTTATCTTGTGTGTATAGGATTTCATATAGTGTTTGCATTTTTTAGGGTTCATCTGATCATCACGTAATAACTTCCCCTATACTTAAAATAAATGAAATTAAAAGCCACCATCATGTTCCTTGTTTAAAAACGAGTGATTTTCATGTTTACATCATCCCATTTCATTACATATTGAGTGAGATAGCATGGATTTTGCAAATCCGAATAGAAGTTGAAGATGAAGTTCTTCGCGCGAAATTTTGAATTTACCATGCATTTATCATATATTATGTGTTGGTTGTGTTTCAATATCACCAGCACATGCTGGCTCAGTTGGCAATGGCGTGTTTTGCATGTGTGTGGGTGAGAGGTCGTGGGTTCAATCCCCACCCATGACAAATTTTTATCACTTGCCAATTTCATTTCTTTTTTCATATTATTTTCTTAAATGATTTCAAAAATTAGTTTCTCTCTCATTTTTTATCATTTTTTATTGGTCTTTTTTTTAAATTATAAAAATGTTAAAGTATTTTATTCCACAAAAAATTCAAAAAGATATTATTTATTTAATATATTTTGAATTTTTTAAAAGAATTCCTTTTAATTGTTTTAAAACATTTTTAAATAAATTATCTCTCTTGATTTGTAAAATTCAAATGATTTTTAAATCATTCTATGGATAAAACATGATTTTTCAAACACTTATCCAAGATCACAACTTATTTTTTACACATGTTTGGTAATTTAGATCATTTTAAATGATTTTTATTCAAATTAAAATGTATTTTTCAATCAAATTAGGGTTTTGATTATTTTCAGCCTCACAAACATTTTTCAAAACACTTTTGGGCCTCTAATAGAGTGTAAGACCCATCCCATGTCACTCACAAACAATTTGGGCCTCAGTCATTGTATAAGTCCTGATACGATTTTCAAAACGACGGTGCAATCACTGTCTTTTATCTGGGCCTCTCCCTGAGTTGTAAGCCACATCTCTTGTATAAAAATAAACTTTTTGGGCCTCTAGTAGAGTGTAAGTGCCATTCCTTTGTAAATAAAATAATTTGGGCCTCAGTCATTGTATAAGTTCCTTTGCAATTTTCAAAACTACGACGCGATCGTCGCTTTTTCAAAAGAGTTCGTTTGGGCCTCTCTTTAAGTATAAGCCTCAAACTTCTTAAAACCCACTTTCCTTTTGATTTAGATTCAAATCCTAAGTTTTATCAAACTTTCTTCAATTTCTTGAATGACTAACTATACAGCTTTGATTACAATGCTGGAGCTTGCATAAGTGTAAGTTCTACCATTTTCTTTTACATACTTGCTTATATATTTCATCTGTATATATATGCCTGTATATACTTGCTTAGAGTTTTCCCCAGCAATTAGGTTTATATTTAGATCAAACCAGTGGTTACTCTTTCAATACAGTCAGAACTAGTTCCCCATAGGAAATTCCAGATATAGTCTTGCCTCCTCTTGGGCTTATACAATATGGAACAGAGAAAGACATTATTCCCGGTGAAACTTTTTTCAAGACTGTCCAAACTTAGAAATATATGTGTACAAGAAATTCATTTCCCCAGAGAGGATTAATTCCCGGTGAAACGTCTCTTGAATTTCTTCAAACCCTAGAACTGTTCACTAAAGAAAGGACTAATTCCTGGAGAAACCTTTCTTGAACTTTTCTTAGGTTTGGACCCACAGCCTTCCTAAAAAGCATCCCCAGCCTCCCCTTGGGCTTTGTACAAAGACCTTCAGGCTTCTTAGAAGTTCTCAGCCCCCTCTTGGGCTTAGTACATGGACCCAAAGACCTCCTACAGGTATAGGACAGAACTTAGTCATCTCTACTAGTTCAAATCCTCGAAAGAGTCAGAACATCAGACCAGTTTAGGGTTGATTCTCATCCCTTAAAACATCAGCCTCCTCTTGGGCATCATACAAAGATCATCCTCCAGTTAAGATCAACCACTTCATACCAGTAGACTTGGAAAGTCTCATCTCCTCTTGGATCTCAAAGAAACCCTCAAATTTCCTAAAAGCAAAGGAGAGACCCTGATCATTTCATCAATCTCCAACAGAGTTAAAACCTCCAAAGGTTAAAAACTCAATCTTTTAGCTTTTACTCTAAATTCCCCAGCTAGCGTCAAATTACTACCAATAAACCCTCAATTAGAACCTCAAGGCATCTGATATTTTCAACTCTTCTTCACTCCTTAGCAAGAGTTGATTCCCCAATTTGGACCTATCTCTGAATCTCAATAATCCTCAGCAGAAGTTAGCCTCCTCTTAGGCTTCATATAAGAAGTTCCCTAACCAGCCTCCTCTTAGGCTTTGTATAAAGATCTTTCCTCAACAGTTTTAGCCTCAATCTTGGGCTTTGTATAAGACAGACAACATATTTCCCAGCTGAGTCATTTCTTTTAGCCTCAATCTTGAGCTTTGTACAAGACAGATAAAACCTCTCCCCAGTAGAGTAAATTCTTTCAGCCTCAATCTTGGGCTTTGTACAAGACAGAAATAAAACTCCCTAAATAGAGTCAACCTTTTAGCTTCAACCTTGGGCTTTGATCAAGGCACACAAAAATCAACACCCCTCAGAGGAAATCAAGATTTATGTAGGAAGACATTTCTTTGTATATCACACATAAAAACAGACAATCAAAAAACCCAATCCCAGATAATTGTTGTAAGTGACACACTTGTTGAATCAAAAATCCAAGTTGTAGTCCCTCTTTTATCCTAAAACACCTCTTCTTTCACCTAATTGCTGTAAGTGGCAAGCCTCTGGATCATTTACATCCAAGTCAATGTCCCTCTCTTAGCATGAAAGATTCATAAGGAAAAATGGCATTGCTCAATACTAAGTTAAAGTTTATTCCTTCATGATATCACCCTTATAAAGAAAATTATGGCATTCCTAGATTCCATATATTCCAGTTAAAGTAATTCCCCTTTATAACCAATCCTTCAACAATTGTGATAAGCAGGCGAGATATCTCCCTTTATAGATGACAAATTCTCTCCCAGTCATACATTTTAGCTTCAATCTTGGATTTTAAACAAGACATAAATAATCTCTAGCTTCAATATTGGGCTTTAAACAAGACACCAAACATCTTTCCTCCCATAGAAATATGAGGAACTACGATTGCTCTGATTTCCCAAGTATCTTTACAGGAATACGTAGGCATAAGATTGTGAATTCTTAGCGAGCACACAAATCAATAACTTTAGGTCCAGTACCTTACCAAAAACATCGAAAAACCCAAAAACAACAAAAATACTCTCTCAACACTCCCAAAGGAGAAACTTTCCCAATTTATAACAGATAAACACCAGTAAGTAGATAATAGAGAAACGTACCAGAAACGATTTATGGATAACCATATATACGCTGGGTAATTGACAACTTCCCATTGTATAATCTGACCCCGGACCCCCCAATCTCTTAGAATTTGTTAAAAAAAACATTTGCGTGCAAGGTTAGTTTTAGATATCTTCCCTTTCCTTCCAGCTTCATAGGATAAATAAGAAATCAGAAAGTAGCACCCAATTCCAACCATTGTGGTAAGGTGGTCGCGTCACCGACAAAAATCGCACGCTACAACCGAGTGAAGATTCATGGTTATAGAATCGATGTTTAGCACACGTTAACTTTGATCTACTTAATAAAATAGTTGCAAAAGATTTAGTAATTGGTCTACCAAAGATAAAGTTTTCAAAAGATCACCTATGTGATCCATGTCAAAAGGGAAAACAATCAAGGGTTTCGTTCAAATATAAAAACATTGTTTCAACATTGAGACCCCTTGAGCTTCTTCTCATGGATTTATTTGTCCCTTCACAGATCAAAAGCCTATGTGGGAATTAAGGTTTGGTAATTGTAGACGATTACTCAAGATTTTGCTGGACTTTTTTCTTACGTCGCAAAGATGACACGTTCTCGGCTTTTGTACATTTTGCCAAGTTATCTCAAAATAAATTGATCTCCAAAATAGTCTCCATCCAAAGTGATCATGGAGGTGAGTTTGAAAATCCTCTTTTTGAAAAATATTGTGATAAACTTGGTATTGAACATAACTTTTCAGCTTCCCAAACTCCACAACAAAATGGGGTTGTGGAGCGCAAAAATAGCGTTTTAGGAGAGTTAGAAAAAACAATGCTCAATGATTATGGTCTACAAAAATACTTTTGGGCCGATGTCGTGAGTACGGCATGTTATGTTTTGAATAGGATACTTATTCGTCCTATTCTTGACAAAACCCCATATGAATTATTAATGGTTAGAAAACCAAATTTGTCACACCTTCATGTATTCGGACGTAAGTGTTTTGTTTTGAATAATGGAAAAGTAATCTTTTAAAATTTAACGTGAAAGCTGATGAAGGTATCTTTCTTGGATACTCACAATCAAGTAAAGCATATAGAGTCTATAATAAGAGATTACTTAGTGTTGGGGAGTCTGCTCACGTTACCTTTGATGAGACTTGCCCAAATAGTGTTGGGAAAGGTATTTCTTTTCTTGATGTAGGTGCATCTACAGAAGACATGCTCAATGAAACCAAAAAAGGGAATGATCAACCTAAAGCGGTGGACATTGAGAAGGAGGAAGATGACAACCATGAAAAGGAAGATGGTGAAAGTCAACAAGAGAATGATGGTCTTCCATTGGAGTGGAGAACCTCCAAGGATCATCTAATTGACAACATTATCAGTGATATCACAAAAGGGGTAACAACGCACTCTAAGATAAGTAATTTTTGTTGTCACCATGCTTTTGTTTCACAAGTTGAACCTAAAAACGTTAAGGATGCCTTACTTGATAAGCATTGGCTTTTAGAAATGCAAGAAGAATTGAATCAATTTGAAAGAAATGATGTTTGGGACCTTGTCCCACGTCCACAACATCATCAAGTCATTGGTACACGATGGGTATTTAGGAAAAAACTTGACGAGCATGGTGTGATAACACGAAATAAAGGCCGACTAGTAGCTCAAGGGTATAACCAAGAGGAAGGGATTGACTATGGGGAGACTTATGCTCCCGTAGCCCGACTCGAGGCTATCCGGCTACTACTTGCTTATGCTTCTGCCAAAAACTTCAAATTATATCAGATGGACGTAAAAAGTGTGTTCTTTAACGGCCACATAAATGAAGAGGTGTATGTATCACAACCTCCTGTTTTGAAAATTTTGAGTATCCTATCATGTCTTTAAGCTAAAACATGTGTTGTATGGTCTTAAACAAGCCCCTCAGGCATGGTATGACCGTCTTAGCAAGTTCTTGCTTGAGCAAGGATATTCAAGAGGAAAGGTGGACACCACTCTCTTTATTAAATGTCAAGGAAAGCATACTTTACTTGTTCAAATATATGTTGATGATATCATTTTTGGATCAACTAACATGCATCTTGTCAAGGAGTTCTATAAGCTTATGCAGGGAGAGTTTGAAATGATTCTTATGGGGGAGCTAAACTACTTCCTTAGACTTCAAATCAAACAACTCTTAAATGAAAAATTCGTTTGTTAAACCAAGTATTGTCTCGAGCTACTAAAAAGATTCGAAATGGACAGTGAAAAGGATATTGACACACATATGGCAACAAATGGAAACTTGGATAGAGATGAAAAGGGTAAGGATGTTGATGTGAAGAAGTATCAAGGTATGATCGGATCACTTCTATATCTTATGGCTTCTAGGCCCGATATTATGTTTAGCATTTGTATGTGTGCTCGATATCAATCGGCCCCCAAGGAATCACACTTTAAAGCAGTTAAGCGTATTCTTAGCTACCTTATTGGTATTTCTAAGTTTAGGCTGTAGTATTCCAAGGGAAGCGATTGTAGTTTGGTTGGTTATTCCGATTCCGACTTTGCCGGTTGCAAATTGGATAGGAAAAGCACTAGTGGCACTTGTCACATGTTTTCAAAATATTTGGTTAGTTGGCATAGTAAAAGCAAGTATCTGTAGCTTTGTTAACTGCCGGAGCGGAATATGTGGTCGCAGGTAGTTGTTGCGCCCAAATTTTGTGGCTTAAGCAACAATTGCTAGATTTTGACATCAAACTTTCATATATTCCTATCATGTGTGACAACACTAGTGCAATCAATCTAACCAAGAATCCAGTACTACATTCTCGCACTAAATATATCGAGATTCATCATCACTTTCTTCGCGATCATGTTGAAAAAGGGGACGTTGTTTTTGAGCATGTTGATGGTAAAAATCAACTTGCTGATATTTTCACAAAACCTCTTGCAACTGATTTTTTTTCAACATTTGTGGATAATTGGGGATCATTGATGTCTCCAATGTTGTTTTATATTTTATGTTGTGGCTTGCACTTTATACTATTGCTCTAACGTTTCGTTTTGAGTTTTTAACATCATGTGAGTGCATCCTTCATCCATCAAGAGTGAGGTAGTATTGTTTCAAATTTCTCCTTGAAAGTAAGATTTTTCTTAAAGCATGTTATTTGTTGGTTAAAAATGCTTGATATTATCTCAAATGATGAAGACCGTGAATGTTCATTTCCAAAAATTTTGATTGATAACCATTGTGTGTTCTCAATGTATATGCTTATAGTGACTTCATGTATTAACTTTTTCACATTTGTATAAGTTTGTTCTTTAGTATATATGCATTTGGCTCATTTTGTTTATTGTATTTAAGCTTGCTAATTGCATAAATTATTACTGTTGTTGCGTGTCTCGTGTTTTTGATAACGTTTTTCATCTTGGATTGAGTAGTGACATGTTCTTGTCGCTATGCTAGGCACATGCGGGTGCGCATCGGGAGTTCCTTTATGATATGTTTGATATACGTGACGCAATTGTAGCAACTTGATGAGTTTGCTCTTGCATTCGTTTATTTATTTAATTCTACATTGTGTTACTTGGTTTGTAATGCTGGGTATTTATCAATTCTGCATCATTACATATATATATGGGGATATGTGATCGTTGCTTTTCTATGCAAAATTGTCTCTGAATGATATATTTGAATTTGTATTTGGAATATGATACTTCTCACGATTAGCTATCTTTCTTTTATATTTTGTCAAAGGGGAAGAAGCATTTGCGAGATGAAGTTGGGAAGCACAACATCATGGGATTCTTCAATAACAACATGAAATGCATCGTTGCAAGTTTTGCCATCATAAAAAAGGGGGAGTATGTGAGTGCAACTTCACCATGAGACGTTTTGCATGATGTCAAAACATTGAAACTACTTTGCATATTAGGTATATTGGACAACAACTATGAGTATGTGTAGCACCCCTTGCATTAGAGGTCTTAGGAATGATCAAAAACCACTTCAAAATTGTCCAAAATCATGAAAATCAAATTTAGCACAAAATGCACTGCATGTGCCGACACATACGCAACTCAATCCGCCACATGTAACTCATTTTTGAAGCCTGTAGCTTCTGTCTTGTTTTGGTCGACACGCACCTTCTTCAAGTCGGCACATACTGTAAGTTTAAACATTATGTGTTGGCACATACGTGCTTCAGGCCAGTTGATCCGATGTCGCGCAGGAATCAAAAACGAGTATTTTTTAAAACAGTAGTGACAGTAACGACAACTCGAGTATCGTTCTCACAAGGATTCTTATAATGTTATTAACCAACACAGTAACGGTTTATGGGGGTTTTAAGTTTCGATTTATAAAACAAGAGAAAAAAGTGACTAAATTAGTGATTATCAACTAAGCAAAAACGGTTAATCTGCTGTTTTGGTTTCCTAACTTATCATCGATCCAAATAATCCCCAATTCCTAAGCGGACTCTATCTCCTTTTCGATTATAATAACAACCAAACAAGCGCAATTGATATTATACGATACATATTCCTAATTTCCAAATTAAGCAAACGGATGAGATATAGCAACCATGAATTAAGCAAACACGAGAAACATATGCGGATTAAGCAAACGCTGATTAAATTATAAGAACATGCAATCATTGAAATAAATCAAACAACCCTAAGATAAATCGAATTAAGCAAACAAGATATCACAGAGAAGGATTGAAAGGAAATAGATTTTATTGGAAATTAAAAGAACCTCACAGTGTCGGCGGAAACCGATTACAACAGATTAATCCTTTGTATTAGTTTTCCATTCAATCGTACAAAATAAAAAACCAAAATTGTGAATAGTGAAAAGAATGTTCAAATAGTGGTACGACTGCTATTAGGTATAGGGAAGTATAACAAAATCCGGTTATAACCCAACTGGGTCGAAAAACATAAAAAATCTGGCACAAAACTAAATATTCCTAAAGGCAAAATTCAGATCCTGATTTCAACGAATTATTCGAGTCTTCTACACTCCTAATCAGCTTCTTCGTACAACATGAAAGTTGTAGCTCTTTGTCTTAGCTTTCCAACGCCTAGTAGAACGCGTAATTCGATTCTCGTAGCTCCAATTATGATTCGAACAGTGGACAGGTATCAAATAACCGCTAAAGCTGAAAATAAGCTCTAAAAATAGATTAACAGCAAACAAAGACTTAATTATAAAAACATAATAAAATAGTAAAATAAATAAAACAAACTAGGAAAATTCCTAAATACAAACATAAGAGAATATGCATTAAAATGCACTAATCAAATTCCCCCACACTTGAACTTTTGCACTTCGAGCAAAATAGTATCAAGACTCATGAAAAACAATAGCATTCGGAAACTCATTCTAGGCTACAAACTCTTCTTCGGTCAAGATTGTATCGATAGGTACTAATTTTGAACACTAAGGATATCATAAGAATACAAATTCGCAATTGTTCGGTTATAAACCTCCCTCCTATACAAACCAATTTGAATCATGTTATTATGCCTAAGCCTAATTTACTCATCCTCCTTTTGGCTCTCTTTCATTCTAATGCAATCACATTAAGCCTGTTATCTATTCACACACATGGTAAACAAGCATGTTAGTGACTATGATCCATATCTTGTCAACAATTCAAAATTAACCACTTTAGCAACAACAATTTTTTTTTCTTTTTTTGAAGGTTTCACAATCGTTAGCCTAAGTGACTGGGTGAGGGTCGCCTAACTTAAAAGGCGGATTCCTATTTAGATTTCTTATTAAGCACGGGATCATTCACTTATTTGCATCAACTTAATTACTTAGTGTGTGATTTCTAGATGGTGCTGACTGCTAGATAAACTACTTAAGAGCTATTAAAGGATGAGAACTCAAGGCTATGTCATAACAAGTATTTAAATCGGTTTCTATATCCGGGAGACTTAAGGTGTTAAAATGGTACCGATCTTATGAATTTTTCCCAAGTCTCAACAATCTAACCTCAAATTAATCTATAGCTTAAAAGATGCATTGTGTTTCTAAGTAATTTTTTTTCACTTAAAGAAAACAGAACAAAACAAAGAAAACTGAAAGAAAACAAAACAAAAAAATGGTTCTCTCCCCCACACTTAAAACATACATTGCCCTCAATGAAATAACATAAATATAAAATAAGAGTGAGATAAAGGAAAGAACACGCCCGAGTAGTCAAGATGGAGATGTCATAAAGTAACTTTGGGTAGCATCCATTAAACTTGAAATATTTATTAGTGCCTTCGCCTTTTATTCTAGGATTAAAGAAGAATCTTCGATAAATAAAAGTTTCGAATGGGCACGTGAACGTGATATCCGTTTCCACCACATCAGAGATCATAGGGTTAAGGGGTTGCCTTACTGCTTTTCTTCCATCTTCCATCAAGGTCCATCCAATTCCCTTCTTATGTTTATTCAAAACCTGCAAAAGCTTATTTTCTTGATCAAAATAAAGGTTGGAAGAAATTATAACAGGTAGCTTTTCATTCCTTTCTAAATAGGCATATTTAAGATTGTCCGGAAGTGGTTTAAGCTCTAAGGAAGGAGGTTGTTCAATGGAAGGCATGGTCGGGGAAGCCAGGATATCAAGAGCTTCAGCTGCATAAACGAAATCATGAAAAGCATCACCCTATAAGGTAGCATTAATCTCAGCACAAACAGAGCAAATGTTAGTGTCAATACATAAATCGCAAGAGTAAGTATCATCATAATCTAATAAAGATGGAAAGTCAGATAACAACTCAGGATAAGTATCATCAACTAAATAAGACAGTAACTCTTTTGGATTCACTACTGTTTGGGCAGGTAGTTAGTTTGATTCTTGAGCTTGCTGCATGACATTCACTAAAGTGACAAGTTGTCCAATATGTGACTGCAAAGCTTGAATACTAGAATCTGTTCGTTGCTGAAATTGTAGATCATTTATAGCCATTTGCTTGACAAGGTCCTCTAGTGAAGGTCCGAAAGGTGTAGAGCACACAATTTGGAATTCCTTCGGATGCTTAATCGGATCCTCACCTGCAAGACCATTAAACTTTGGCAACAAGTGTATTAACCAGAATTCCATTCGAAAGGTACAGTAACAACAATATATTCAATACTTAAATCATTATAATGAACATCAGGAGCAACAAGCTCTCTTAATGTTCTTTGTTCAGCCATGTTATCAAAATGGAAAAAAATTAACAAAGAATTGGAAATCACAAAACTAATTCAGCAGTGCAGCAACAATTAGAAAAATACCAACAATGTCCCTATTAAGAAAACGAATGGAAAAATAGAAAATAAAATAAAATAAAATCTAAAAATTATGAAAATATAACTAAATATCAAATCAAATCAGAATAGGTCTCTACAAAAAATTTCAGATTTTTTTGAAAATATGAAAATAGAAAATAAATAAAATAAAATAGAAAAATAAGGAATTTGCGATTTTCAAGGTCAAAAACTTTTAAAATTTTATTCTAAATGAGTATTGTTCAGCGATTTTTTTCTGATTTTTTGGGAAAAAATCGGAGCGAATCGAAACAGTAGCTTCCAAATTTACCTGACAGACTGGAATGCTTACCACTGTACTGCAACCCTGAAAATCAACAAGTAAAAAAAAAACAAAAAAAACAAAAAAATCTAACAAAACTCTGAACTAAAATTCTAAAATTGGCTAAAATCAACAAGAATCCTCGGCAACGGCGCCAATTTGATCCGCTGTCGCGCACGGATAAAAAACGAGTATTTTTTAAAACAGTAGTAACGATAACGACAACTCGAGTATCGTTCTCACAAAGATTCTTGTAATGTTATTAACCAACACAATAACGGTTTATGGGGGTTTTCATTTTCGATTTATAAAACAAGAGAAAAAAGTGAGTAAAATAAGTGATTATCAATTAAGCTAAAACGGTTAATCAGCTGTTTTGGTTTCGTAACTTATCATCGATCCAAATAATTCTCAATTCCTAAGCGGACTCTATCTACTTTTCGATTATAATAACAATCAAACAAGCGCAATTGATATTATACGAAATATATTCCTAATTTTTGAATTAAGCAAACGGATGAGACATAACAACCGTGAATTAGGCAAACACGAGAAACATACGCGGATTAAGCAAACGCGATTAAATTATAAGAACATGCAATCATCAAAATAAATCAATCAACCCTAAGATAAATCGAATTAAGCAAACAAGATATCACAGAGAAGGATTGAAAGGAAATAAATTTTATTGAAAGTTAAAAGTACCTCAAAGTGTCGGCGAAAACCGAGTACAGCAGATTAATCTTTGGTATTAGTTCTCCATTCAATCATACAAAATCAAAAACAAAAATTGTGAATAGTGAAAAGAGCATTCAATAGTAGTACAACTGCTATTAGGTATAGGGAAGTATAACAAAATCCGGTTATAACCCAACTGGGTCGAAAAACATAAAAAACCCGGCACAAAACTAAATATTCCTAAAGGCAGAATTCGGGTCCTGACTTCAACGAATTATTCGAGCCTGCTACACTCCGAATCAGCTTCTTCGTACAAAATTAACGTTGTAGCTCTTTGTCTTATCTTTCCAACGCCTGGTAGAATGCCTAAATCTGATTCTCGTAGCTCCAGTTATGATTCGAATAGTGGACAGGTATCAAATAACCGCTAAAGCTGAAAATAAGCTGCGAAAATAGATTAACGGCAAACAAAGACTTAATTATAAAAACATAATAAAATACTAAAATAAATAAAACAAACTAGGGAAATGCCTAAGTACAAACATAAGAGAATGTCCATTAAAATACATTGATCACCTGCACATCTACTCTCCTAAATAAGGCTGTAGCTTCTGTTTCATTTGGGTCGGTACATACGTGCTTCAGGCCGGCACATCTACTGTCCTAAATAAGGCTGTAGCTTCTGTTTCATTTGGGTCGGCACACATGTCCTTTCAGGTCAGTATATGCTGTTATTTTTTACAGTATGTGCCGACACATCCAACGTTCAAGCAGACACATGCTGTTTAAGTTGGTCAATTTTGTTAATTTTTTTACTCCGAAAATTACCTCCTTGCCACCAATCTTCCAAAACTATAAATACATCATTCATGCTTCATTTCAAACTGGTGATACCATAAAATTAGCCTTCATCTGCTCATCATCTTCAACCTCCGTCCCATGTCTACACACTGACAAATCATACATAATAATCTTTTGTTGGGGTGCCATCTTGGCGAAGGCTTGATAACATCCGATTAGGTTCATGTGTAGCCGAGAATATCAGGTTAAGATTTGTAGGGGTCTTCATTCGGAAAAACCGCGGGTTTGTCCTCCAATATCGTGTATATATTTGGGGGTTTTCGTGCAAGACGTTCAAGAGAGGATTGCGACGTTGTGAAAGCCTTTGGAGATAAAGTACGCAAAGGACCCTTTGGAGATAAAGAAAGCAAAAGAAGTAGCGGAGAACGGCGAATCGAATTTAAGTCTTGTGGAACGATCAGTGCAATTGATCGTGCACAAAAGCTTTGGAGATAAAGAATGCAAAGGAGTAGCAATATCGACAAGTCAATTGGCATCCATTGTTGTCTTGGTCTTACTCAAGATCCAAAGAAGAAAAGGGGTTAAATAAACATCAGAACAAGTAGTATTTGTATGGTTGATCTGAACACTTTTCTTATATATCGACTTTCTGCATAGTAAGAAAGTATTCTAACTCCACATTGGAAATTAGTCGCAGATGTACCCACACGCGAGGACGAAAGTGGGGAACTGCGTAAACAAATCCTCATGTCGATCTCTCTATTATCTCTTTACTCGTTTTATTTTTCATTATGCAATTTGTCGAATAACATTGATTAATCGATCGACTCGTAAGAATTTTCCAATGATCTTTTTGTTTTAAACTTGATTGTTGATTAACTTATAATCAATTTTGATTATAAGTGGTTTTCATATCAACAACAACACAAAGGAAATTCTGAAAATTCGTTCACACACCAAGTGTTCGAAAAATTGCATAGTTCAATATTTTTTATTATTATCATTAGAAAAAACATTACTAAGTTCATTAGTTTAAACGAGTAATAACCTGATGCTCGATTAAAGGTTATATTCGATTATTGTGTTTGTCATTCCATATTTGGTTTTGCATATCCGCGTTCCAATAACTAGGTTCGTATAGACGACTTTTATCGATCCATACCAAAACCTTCAGCGCGCTCTCTTTTTCAAACAATTTAAAACATAAATTATATATATATATATATATATATATATAGAGTTTAATGGTAGTGCACTGTCAGTGTAAAAATATATTACACATACATCCAATCAAAATATTTTAAAATGCCAAATCATATAAATAATTTAAGATTTACAGGATGACTTGGCGGGATACATGGTTGTCATTGGTTAACAGTGTAAAAATAATTTACACTGTCGGTGCACCATCCCTTTTCTCATATATATATATATATATATATATATATATATATATATATATATATATATATATATATATATATATATATATATATATATATATATATATATATCGAAAATGATATATATTCTTTAGTACTATATATTTCGAAAATATTATTTTTATTTCTAAAATATAGGATTTATATTATAATATTTGTTGGAATAAAATTGGAAAGAAAATAATATATGTATATTTTGTTTATATGTGTTGTTTATATTATTTAGTATATAAATATATTTATTTGTTGTTTATATTATTTACTGTATAAATATCACAAATAATATTGTTTATATATTTTATTGTATGTAAATTTGTAACGCCCATATATATCAACATGAATAATACGTTTGGTACTGAAATATATATGTACAAGTTCCTAGTTAACACATTGTGTACATTAAATGCCCTAAATACAAAGTTCTAAAGCCTACGACATAACGTATACAAGATGTCCCAAAAAACACTAAGAACTAGATCAATATAATGATCTCAAAATAAAACGCCATAGCGGATGCCATGCCATCTCAAAAACCACGATCCGTAAGGAAAAGTCAAACCACTTTGTCCTTACCCTTCGTCGAACCTGCAGAACCAGTGATGTAAACAACAACAGTGGGGTGAGATACATCAAATCTCAGTGAGTTCCCTATCTTATAGTCCTCTCGGCTTTACAAGGTTCTAATAAGCCTAACTCAAGTCAAAGGGAAGGGAAGTGACTTTGAGTACACACACTATATAAATACATACACACTCGTGAGCCTGTTAACTCACAAAAGTACCAAAGTAAGTTCTGAGCCTGTTACTCCAGAATCTCACAAATCAATAACCGTACCAAGGCATCCCCTATTCCCATCCACTTCTACATCTAGAAGACGACCCGAGTCATGGATCTTTGTAGTTACTTGGCATACGAATTGGATTCGGGATCATCGACCCGTACACCATGATCCGTCACTTCACACGGCCGGTACACTGTCACAAGTCTCTTTACCCTTAGGCTCCAACCGTACTATACGCGGGAATCAAACCTGCCAAGTAATTGTGCATACGTTTCAGAGGAGGTGCTCGAGTCTCGTGAAACTACACCGCAAGATAAACCGGTTATTATTACTAGATACACGCCTCGGCCTCTTTTGCACGAGCGTTGTCACAATGTTATTCCACACTATCCAACAATTGTTCACGGTGATATTCCTCACTCTACCTATTCATATTTTAACATGCATACATATTCCAACATGTCTAACAATAAGAGCATAGGCAAGATATATCATAGTTGCACAATAGAATAATATCCGACAAGTAAAATATAATATACCACTTTTGGAATTTCTCCAATTATTTAATCAGGCAGTAAAATTAACATTTTTCACCTTCATCGTATAGAATGTTTTCTTAGCTTCACAACGATATAAAGAACTCTTAAATCAGATAAACGAGTCAAAAGTTATAGATTTTTGAAGAAAGGAAAATATTTGGTCCCAGGCAGATTCGCCTGGCGAATCTGGATTTCGCCTGGCGAGTCTGCATTCGCCAGCTCTTCCCCAGTGCTTCGCCTGGCTAATCTCCCTTCCGCCAGCCCTTCGCCTGGCGAGACAGTGGCGAGACTCCAATTTTAGAAAAACACAAAAGTTCCAGTAGCTAACACAATTCTGTCTCATCAAATTCGCCTAGCGAATCTGAATTCCGCGAGCACTTCGCCTGGCGAGATGGTGGCGAGACTTAATCCGCCTGGCGAACCTGGAATTCGCCTGGAGAATCGCACCAGAACTAGAATTCTTCCCTTACGGGTTCCATAAGCATAGAGTGATCCTACTACACAATTTATACCAATTTTTTACCCGTTAGATTATCGATTTTCAAAGATTCTAACCTAACTCAAATATCTCCAAAACTTTAAAACTAATGTTCTAACTATAACCCACCTCTAGTAAGATGAAGATGATGGTGAAGAAGATGAGATGTATTGATAAAGGATTGATGATGATTTGCTCTTGAAACTTGAATTTCTTCTTTTTTTCCTCTTCTCCACTTTTCTCTCCTTCCTTTTCTTTCTTTCTTACTTCTCTTAGTATCTTTTTCTTTTCATGTGGAAAATGGGAGGAAAAGAAAACATATAGTAACTATCATTAATAAATAATACTACTAAATGTCCAAAAAGTCACTTAAGTCCAAATACTCAAATATCTCAGAGTCAGATATTATTAATTGGATTTACTCTAAGTTCAACAGTTACTCTAATTATCTCTGCAGATAATTTCTCGGAGTACACTGGGACTCAGTTCATCACAACTAATATTATCCATAGTAAAATAAATTTATGGGGTATTACATCCTCCCCCCCTTAAATAGAAATTCTCCCACGAATTTAAAACAATTACTAGAAAAGATGAGGATAGACCTTCCGCATCTCTGATTCAGACTCCCAAGTTGCATCACCCGGATGCGTCTCATCCCATTGGACCTTAACAAGAGGAATCTATTTATTCATTAACACTTTAGTTTCTCTTCCAGTGATACGACTCGGTTGAGGCTCAAATGTCAAATCTGCTTCTATCTCAATTGTATCTGGTATAATTGACTGAAGAGGATCTGGAACAAATTTCCGAAGTTGAGATACATGAAAAACATCGTGCATCTCGGACAAAGAAGGCGGTAAGGCTAATCTGTAAGCTACTTTACCAATTCTCTCCAAGATCTGATACGGTCCCACGTATCTTGGGCTTTACTTCCGCGACCGAAACGGTCCTTTCAACCGTAATCTCGGCGTAACCTTCAAAAACACGTGATCGACTTCTTCAAATTTTAAAGGTCTTCTTCGGTTATCCACATAACTCTTCTGACGATCCTGTGCTTGCTTAACTTTTTCACGGATCATCCTAATCTTCTCCGTAGTTTCGTGAATAATCTCGGGTCCCAACATCCTATGTTCACCCACTTCTGCCCAACACAGAGGTGTCCTACACTTCCTTCCATATAATGCTTCATAAGGTGCCATACCAATACTTGCATGATAACTGTTATTATAAGAGAACTCAATCAATGGCAAAATTTCTATCCAATTTCCTCCACTTTCAAGTACACAAGCTCTCAACATGTCCTCCATGGTTTGTATTGTCCGTTCCGTCTAACCATCCGTTTGCGGATGATTCTACGTACTCAAACACAACTTCGTCCCCATAGCTTGTTGAAAAGTTCTCCAAAATCTCGAAGTGAACTTTGGATCTCTATCCGAAACGATAGTAGTAGGAATACCATGCAATCTTACTATCTCCGAAATAAACAACCTTGCGAGATGCCTCACCTTATAAGTAGTCTTTACAGCCAAGAAATGAGCAGACTTCGTCAACCGATCAACAATCACCCAAATCGAATCTTACCCGCCCTGCGCACGGGGTAATCCCACTGCAAAATCCATCGAAATACTATCCCACTTCCACACCAGAATTTCTAAAGGTTGCAACAAGCCACCCGGCCTTTGGTGCTCGATCTTCACTTGTTGGCACACCGCACATTCCGACACATACACCGCAATATCTCTTTTCATTCCGGACCACCAATAGTCTCTCTTCAAATCTTGATACATCTTTGAAGATCCCGGATGTATAGTAAAAGCACCCTTATGCGCTTCTTCCAGAATCCTCCTTTTTAACTCCGTGTTATCCGGAACGCAAATCCTTTGGTTAAATACAATAACTCCGTCGGTATCTCGCACAAAACCCGGTTGCAATAACACTCCTTGCAACTTCGCATCTAACCCTTGCTCTTGTTGGATTTCTTCCCTAAGAGTAGAATTGATATCCAAATTCCCCAAAATCACACAATTAGGAGTCCAACTAAATTGAAGATTTAGATCTCGAAATTTCTCCAATAAAGTATACTCTAGCATCATCAACTCGGCATTATGCAACACCTTCCTACTCAATGCATCTGCCACTTTATTCGCTTTACCCGGGTGGTATCTTAATTCCAAGTCATAATCTTTCAAATATTCCATCCACCTCCTTTGACGCATGTTCAACTCCATCTGATCAAAGAGGTATTTTAAGCTCTTATGGTCACTAAACATCTCAAAACGTACACCATACAAATAGTGACGCCACACCTTCAAGGTAAACACAATCGCCGCCAATTCTAAGTCATGCGTTGGATAATTCTCTTCATGGACTTTCAACTGTCTAGAAGCATAAGCCACTACATGTCCATCTTGCATTAACACTCCTCCTAATCCCATCTTCGACGCATCGCAATATACCTCATACGACTTGCTAGGATCAGGAATAACCCAAACAGGAGCGGTCGTCAGTCTCTCTTTCAAGCTCATAAAACTTTGCTCACAAGCCGAATCCCATTCACAAGAACAATCCTTCCGAGTAAGTCTCGTCATCGGCAAAGCCAGTTGGGAAAAGCCTTTAATAAACCTTCTATAATAACCTGCTAGTCCCAAAAAGCTTCTAACTTCTGACACATTCTTCGGTCTCTCCCAATTTATCACTGCTTCAACTTTTGATGGATCAACCGCTACACCCCCTTGAGATATGACATGTCCAAGAAAATTCACCTCCGACATCCAAAATTCACACTTACTTAGCTTGGCAAAAAGTTGTCTTTCTTGCAAAATGGATAAAACGATTCTTAGGTGTTCTTCGTGCTTTTGAGGGTTACGAGAATAGATAAGAATGTCATCGATGAAAATCACCGCAAATTGGTCCAAATAAGGTTGAAATATCCGATTCATATAATCCATGAAAACTGCCGGAGCATTAGTCACACCGAATGGCATTACTAGGAATTCATAATGGCCATAACGGGTTCTAAACGCAGTTTTCGGTACATCTGAACTCTTTACTCGAATCTGATGATAACCCGACCGTAAATCAATCTTCGAGAACACACATACTCCTTTCAATTGATCTAGCAGATCGTCTATCCTTGGTAACGGGTATTTATTCTTGATGGTGACCTTATTCAACTGGCGGTAATCAATACACAACCGCATTCCACCATCCTTTTTCTTTACCAACAACACTGGAGCTCCCCAGGGTGAAACACTGGGTCGAACAAAATGCTTAGCCAACAACTCTTCCAATTGGTCCTTTAATTCTCTTAATTCAAGGGGTGCCATCCGATATGGAGAAATGGATATTGGAGCCGTTCCCGGTATCAGGTCAATAGAGAATTCCACTTCCCGCTCCGGAGGAAGAGAAGTGATATCCTCGGGGAAAACTTCAGGAAAGTCACAAACTACCGGAATACTCGAAACTTGAAGGTTACTACTCTCCTCCTTAGTAAGAATCAAAAGAACAGACTTTTCCCCCTCAAACAAGAAATTAATCATTCCAACCGTACCTTCTAAAATAGTAGTTAACACATCCTTCGGAGTAGCTTCAGTAGATGGAATAATGATTAGTTTTTCTTCACACCCGATAAATACCGAATTAGCAGAAAGCCAATCCATTCCCAGAACAACATCCACTTTCTTAAGCGGCAAACAAATAAGATCAATCTGGAAGACTCTTTCATTCACCGACAATACACAATTTTCACACACCAACGGTGTTTCAACAATTTCATCCATGGCAGTAGTAACCACCATGGGTGGAGATAAAGGAAAAGCTTGCAACCCAAGTCGCTTCACGCATCGCGTGGACACAAAAGAATGCGTTGCCCCACAATCAAATAAAATAAAACAAGGATTCCCATTCACAAAACACGTACCCGCAATCAAGGAGTTATCACCCTTTGTCTTCCTTGCATCCAAGGTATACACTCGGTCGGTATTCTTTTCTTGCATCTGATTCCTCTTCTGGGGACAATCCCTCAATAAGTGACCCACCTTGTTACACTGATAACATCTTATTCCTTCCCAATTGCACCTCCCAAAATAATTCCTACCACAAGTACGGCATACCGGAGGCGCACTAGACTTAGAACTCTGAACTTGCTTCCCTTTGAATGATTGTTGCCTTGCTCTAAATTGTTGATTCGATCTCCCACGATCACTTTGATTCACCCTACTTAAATCTCCTTCCGCTTGTACCTTCTTCAAACTATGCTCCGCCACATAACACTGTCGTAACAATTCAGCATAGCTAGTAAATTCTCTCTAGGACACACTATGTGAAATTTCAGCCCTCAAACCAAACAGAAACTGATCAATCTTCCACCTCTCATCAGGGGCATACATGGCTTGTCTAGAATAAGCAGCCATAACCTCGAACTTTTCCGCATAAGAAGCCACTGTCAAGTTACCTTGTCTCAGCTGCTGAAACTCAAACTCTTTTTGAGACCTTAAGGAACTTGGAAAATACTTCTCCATAAAAGTTATCTTAAACTGTTCCCACACTTTCGGTACCTCTTGAATTGTCATTAAGGCTAAAGCACTCTCCCACCATCTCATGGCAGGACCCTTTAACAAGTGAGAAGCAAAAACAACCTTATTTTCTTCACTGCACTGAACAATCAAGAAAATCCGCTCCATACCGGATATCCATTCATGCGCCTTTACCGGATCTAATCCTCCTTGAAACTCCGGAGGATTCATGCGAATGAAATCCCTAAAGGTTCCCCCTGTAGCTTCGGGAACAACCACTGGAGGATGCACGCCACCAGCCATTTGTTGGACCATTTGTTGCACAAACTGATTCTGCTGTTGCTGCATCTGCTGCATGAATTGATACAGAGGGGCATTCCCTTCGTCCCCTGGTAGATTTATCCCTGCGGAAGTAGTTCTCGGTCTACCACGGTTGTTTCTGTGCCGGTCGGCCATGCTCCTAAATGTCATACAGATAGGATTAAGTTGATCAGGCTCAATACCATATATATAACACATAAGACCAATGGCGACACACCACATATGAAACGGAAAGAAACACTTATACTATTTCATGGCTAGGTCGAGGATACGACCTGCTCTGATACAAACTGTAACACCCATATATATATACATGAATAATACGTTTGGTACTGAAATATATATGTACAAGTTCCTAGTTAACACATTGTGTACATTAAATGCCCTAAATACAAAGTTCTAAAGCCTACGGCATAACGTATACAAGATGTCCCAAAATACACTAAGAACTAGATCAATATAATGATCCAAAAATAAAACGCCATAGCGGAAGCCATGCCATCTCAAAAACCACGATCCGTAAGGAAAAGTCAAACCACTTTGTCCTTACCCTTCGCCGAACCTGCAGAACCTGAGATGTAAACAACAACAGTGGGGTGAGATACATCAAATCTCAGTGAGTTCCCTATCTTATAGTCCTCTCGGCTTTACAAGGTTCTAATAAGCCTAACTCAAGTCAAAGGGAAGGGAAGTGACTTTGAGTACACACACGATATAAATATATACACACTCGTGAGCCTGTTAACTCACAAAAGTACCAAAGTAAGTTCTGAGCCTGTTACTCCAGAATCTCACAAACCAATAACCGTACCAAGGCATCCCCTATTCCCGTCCACTTCTACGTCTAGAAGACGACCCGAGTCATGGATCCTTGTAGTTACTTGGCATACGAATTGGATTCGAGATCATCGGCCCGTACACCGTGATCCGTCACTTCACACGGCCCGTACACCGTCACAAGTCTCTTTACCATTAGGCTCCAACCGTACTATACGTGGGAATCAAACCTGCCAAGTAAATGTGCATACGTTTCAGAGGAGGTGCTCGAGTCTCATGAAACTACACCGCAAGATAAACCGGTTATTATTACTAGACACACGCCTCAGCCTCTTTTGCACGAGCGTTGTCACAATGTTATTCCACACTATCCAACAATTGTTCACGGTGATATTCCTCACTCTACCTATTCATATTTTAACATGAATACATATTCCAACATGTCTAACAATAAGAGCATAGGCAAGATATATCATAGTTGCACAATAGAATAATATCCGACAAGTAAAACATAATATACCACTTTTGGAATTTCTCCAATTATTTAATCGGGCAGTAAAATTAACATTTTTCACCTTTATCGTATAGAATGTTTTCTTAGCTTCACAACGATATAAAGAACTCTTAAATCGGATAAACGAGTCAAAAGTTATAGATTTTTGAAGAAAGGAAAATATTTGGTCCCAGGCAGATTCGCCTGGCGAATCTGGATTTCGCCTGGCGAGTCTGCATTCGCCAGCGCTTCGCCTGGCTAATCTCCCTTCCGCCAGCCCTTCGTCTGGCGAGACAGTGGCGAGACTCCAATTTTAGAAAAACACAAAAGTTCCAGTAGCTAAGACAATTATGTCTCATCAAATTCGCCCGACGAATCTGAATTCCGCCTGGCGAATCCCTTCCGCCAGCACTTCGCCTGGCGAGATGGTGGCGAGACTTAATCCGCCTGGCAAATCTGGAATTCGCCTGGCGAATCGTACCAGAACTAGAATTCTTCCCTTACGGGTTCCATGGTTCCAAAGCTACAAATTCACCATTTCTCAATCCAAATCGATTCCAAATAGCACAAACAAGCATAATTAATGTTCATAAGCATAGAGTGATCCTACTACACAATTTATACCGATTTTTTACCCGTTAGATTATCGATTTTCAAAGATTCTAACCTAACTCAAATATCTCCAAAACTTTTAAACTAATGTTCTAACTAGAACCCACCTCTAGTAAGATGAAGATGATGGTGAAGAAGATGAGATGTATTGATGAAGGATTGATGATGATTTGCTCTTGAAACTTGAATTTCTTCTCTTTTTCCTCTTCTCCACTTTTCTCTCCTTCCTTTTCTTTCTTTCTTACTTCTCTTAGTATCTTTTTCTTTTTATGTGGAAAATGGGAGGAAAAGAAAACATATAGTAACTATCATTAATAAATAATACTACTAAATGTCCAAAAAGTCACTTAAGTCCAAATACTCAAATATCTCAGAGTCAGATATTATTAATTGGATTTACTCTAAGTTCAACAGTTACTCTAATTATCTCTGCAGATAATTCCTCAGAGTACACTGGGACTCAGTTCATCACAACTAATATTATCCAGAGTAAAATAAATTTACGGGGTATTACAAAATTTGTAAGATTAGTTTAAAAAACATATCATATATTTTTATAAAAGAATAGATTTTAAAAAACCAGATTATATTTTAATATAATTTAGAAAATATGTCATATATTTTAGTAAAATATTTATAGAAAATATAAATTCAATCTTATAGAAAAAAATATATATTTAAATATATATATATATATATATATATATATATATATATATATATATATATATATATATTTAGAAAGTATGTAAATTTGTAAGAAAAAAGCGTATAATTATTTTGAAAACATTAAATATATATTAAATATTTTTATAGAAGAATATTTATAAAATTAGTTAAAAAACATATTATATATTTTTATAAAAGAATATATTGTATATTAATATACACTTTTTATTTAGAAAGTATGAATGAAATCATAAAAGTATATAATTAGTGAATTGAAAAAATAAAAAGATATTTATTACCAAAAAATATATACTTTATGGAAAATCATCTATGATATTATAATATGATACAATAAAAAATTAAATTGACTTAACTCCTTCTAATAAAAATCAATTTACTTCTGTAGAAATTGATTCAATCAATCAAGTATGATTTTGAAATTAATAAAGGGTTAATACTTATTTTTCCCCTGACATATGGGCGTGTTTTGAAAAACCCCCCTGCGAAAAAAAAAGTTGCAAGACTGACCTTAACAAATTTTAAAAGTTTTGATTTAAACTTTTATCAGGCCACATCATCAAAAATGCTTATGTGGCAGTCATTTTTTTAATTTTTTAATGAAAAGAAATTCCACATCATTAATAGGCTTTGTGAAATGACTCTTATACCCCTACTTTTTAATTTTTATTTATTTAGTTTTTCTTTTATTTAATTTTTTTAGATTTTATTTAATTTATAATTTTTTTATTTATTTAATTTTTTCTTTAATTATTTTTCGTATTAATTTTATTTATTTAAATTGTTATTTTAAATTATCAAAATACTAGATTTGGGCCTAAGCCCATTTTTATTTCAATACTAACACACATGCTCCAAGACAATTTTCAATTCATTAATATATAATATTGATTGGTATATATACACTTGTTTTGCTTCCATACCAACCAATGTGGGACTTGTTCTCACCTTAGCTTCTTTCACACATGTGCTCTCACTATCAAAACTGTTTCTTTTTCTTGCAGGTGCTTTATTATTGCAACTGCTACATATCAATCAACACTAAGTCCTCCTAGTGGAGTTTATTAAGGCGACGATGCTACTAGTTCCCGAGGAAAAGTTGATATGTACGATGAAGAGTGTCAGAGGGATGCGTTGACATGTGTTATTGAAGGCATGCAACAGAGATGTATAATGGACATTTTGGAAATCAGCCCAAGAGTTTGAGTTTGTTTTGGATATTCTGCGGCACACATTTTTGGTAACATTTTAGTCTACGAGTCGGAGAAATGGAATGTGCTTGCTTAATTGCTTATGATGCTAGTATTTTGATTTTGAGCGACTCATGTTATACAGTGATCCTTATGAAGTTCAGGTTTGTAGTAAGTGTGGGTTGTTAGGATATTACAACCACAAGTTGAAAACTGGTGTTTGTTCATCTAGTAAGAATGAAGACCAGATTTCTACCATGAAGCTACCGTATGCATGCAACTCTTGATTCAAGAACTCCCATCATGCCTAAATTAACAGAATGCATGCAGTTCTTCACTAAATACAAAGCTTTCACCTTTCTCATAAAAACAAAAGGAACTCTCTCAAAATAGATTCTTGGTCTCTCTCTGTTTTTATTTTTCAGAATGAAAAACATTTAAAAACCTCTTCTTCCTCATGTAAATAGCCACATACCACTATCACACACCTCCCTTGTCTTTAACTCACACTGTTGTCACCCATTTTCTTGCCACCATTAAAACTGTACCTTCATCACCAAACAACCACAACCGATTCACCAGCTCCAACTCCGATTACTGGACCTGTTATTTACACTGTTGGTGACATGTTAGGTTGAACTGTTCCCGCTAACGGTGCTGCAGCTTATACATCTTGAACATCATCGCTGCTATCTTTGGTGAAGACTTTCGATTCAGTTCTCGCCACTTACGAAGGCTTCTGCAATATGAATCGGGTTGTTCTTAGGTTTGAAGTGTGTATAGGTGATTCGGTTCGGAATTTTTTAGTACATGAGGCGAGAGCATTTGGAGTTTCGACGGTGATTCTAGGAACTTCAAAATATCATCATACAATTTGTTCGTCTTTGTGGGTTGCTAAGTATTGTGCGAAGAAATTGCATAAGTGTGTTTCTGTTTTTGCTGTTGATAATGACAAAATTGTTTTCCAAAGAGAAGCTAGTGATCAAGGAAAATTACATGAAGGTCAACATTTATCTTCAAGATCGTTGGTGTTTTTTACTAATAAAAGTGTGAAGAATTGAAAGTTGTGCTCTGCGAGAGATAGTTTTGATAGTGAGAGCACCTGCAAGAAAAAGAAGCAGTTTTGATAGTGAGAGCACATGTGTGAAAGAAGCTAAGGTGAGAACAAGTCCCACATTGGTTGGTATGGAAGCAAAACAAGTGTATATATACCAATCAATATTATATATTAATGAATTGAAAATTGTCTTGGAGCATGTGTGTTAGTATTGAAATAAAAATGGGCTTAGGCCCAAATCTAGTATTTTGATAATTTAAAATAACAATTTAAATAAATAAAATTAATACGAAAAATAATTAAAGAAAAAGTTAAATAAATAAAAAAATTATAAATTAAATAAAATCTAAAAAAATTAAATAAAAGAAAAAATAAAAAAAACTAAATAAAACAAAATTAAAAAGTGGGGGTATAAGAGTCATTTCACAAAGCCTATTAGTGATGTGGAATTTCTTTTTATTAAAAAATTAAAAAAATGACTGCCACATAAGCATTTTTGATGATGTGGCCTGATAAAAGTTTAAATCAAAACTTTTAAAATTTGTTAAGGTCAGTCTTGTAACTTTTTTTTTCGCAGGGGGTTTTTCAAATCACGCCCATATGGCAGGGGGGAAAATAGGTATTAACCCATTAATAAATTATTAAAAAAATTATTCTTTAACGATATTTTTTTTCTTCATTTTAACGGTTGTTTTATGTAATAAGTAAATGATATTAAAATTTTAATTTATAAAAAATATTAGTATTTTTTAAATCATAAAATGTTAACATTTATCTTTGATGGAAAATCATCTATGATATTATGATATGATACAATAAAAAATAAATTGACTTAACTCCTTCTAATAAAAATAATTAGAAATTGATTCAATCAATTAGGTATGATTTTAAATCTAATAAATAAATGATATTAAAAATTTTATAAATCTACTAAGCAAATGATATTAAACAATTTATAAAAATAAACGAATGATTTTAAATCTAATAAATAAAGGATTTAATGGTGGTGCACTATTTTACACTGTCATCCAATAGAAATATATTATTTTGCCATATCATACAAGTATTTTAAAATTTACAGGGTGACTTGGCGGGATACATCGTTGTCATTGATTGACAGTATAAAATTAATGTACACTGTCAGTGCACCACCCATTTTCTCATAAATAAATGATATAAAATAATTTATAAAAAAAAATTATCGTTTAAAGACAATTTTTTTTTCATTTTAACTATTGTCTTATGTAATAAGTAAATGATATTAAATTTTTAATTTATAAATAATGTTAGTATTTTTTAAATTATAAAATATTAGCATTTATACTAAAAATAATGCTACAAATATTTGTTTTTATTAAAAAAAACATGAGACATAATTGGTAAATACACCAATTTTTAGGAAAACTACAAGTTAGTCATTATTTTTCAATTTAAAACATCACCTAGGGATGGTATTGGGCAGTGTTTAGGCAGGGTATCATAATGCTCGCCCCCAAATCCGCAATTTAAAAAAATCTCTGTACCTGATTCCATATCCGTGCGGGCACCAATATTTATACATGTACTCTATGGGTACCTAAGTACCCATATCTATACGTGTTTACCCGAATTTCTAATAAAAAATATCGATCAATTATAATTTATCATGTTATTTTAATTTTTTAACAACATTTAAAAAAATTGAAGATGTTAGTCTTGAGATAAGAAATAAACAAATATTTATATTAAAATGCGTAAAAATTTAATAATAATATATTTAATAAAAATTTTAGATTCGCATGTGTACATAATAATGAAAATAAAATATATAGTGTGGGTATGGGTGGGTTGGGTACAAATGTACTTGTACTCACACACATACCCGCTTATTTTAGTGGATAATTGAATGGATCCGTGCTTATACCCATTTTACGAATTTTTATCCTATATGTTGTGGGTATTTTTTTCGGATACCCACTAGAGATGAGTACAATTGTCATCACTAACATTACCAAAAGAAAAGAATGTGAATAAATATTCAAAATTATGTGCTCAATTCAAACTTCAATTACTCATTTGTTCTAATTAAATGATATTATTTTATTTTATTTTATTATTTTTTTATTTTAGTTTGGAACAAACTAATGCATATATAGTTTAAATTTTTTTTTAATTATTTGACCCATTCGAAATGCAAACCTACGTATCTGCAAATTAAATGACGGGATCTTCCTTTATTTTGTTAAAAAAAAATATTTTTTAAATTATTGAATTCATAAACTTATTAATAAAAACATGTAAATCTCACTCAATTTAAAATAAAAAATTTGACAGTTAATATAGTACTTTTAAAAATCATAATTATGAATCTTCTTTAATTTTGTTAAAAAAATAGTTTATATTTTTTAAATTATTGAATTCATAAACTTGTTAATAAAAACATATAAACCTCGTTCAATTTCAAAAACAAAAAAATATTTGACATTTAATATAATACTTTTAAAAATCATAATTATGAATTATATAAAAAATTACATACATGGAATATAAAAGGTTAATCACATAAAAATGATAGGAATAGCTTCAATTATGTATATTAGAAAGTCAATTAAGTATAATTAAGATAAATATATTTATGATATATTTTAATTTAGTGTTAGAAATATGTAAATTGAAATTATATTTATTTACTTTAAAAATCCATCTTTTATGATAAAATGGTAGTATTTATTTATACTAAAAATACTCTAAAGAGTTGTTTTAATAAAAAAATTTGAGACAATTATGATCGATGAATACACAACTTTCTTTATAAAAAATACAAACGTTTTATTCTTTTTAAATTTAAAACATCACCAAAAAATATGAATTAATGTTCAAAATTATCGGATCAAGTTACAATTACTCATTTGTTCTAACACTTCAATTTTTTTTTGTCTTAATTCGAAACTATAAATATTATATATATATATATATATATATATATATATATATATATATATATATATATATATATATATATATATATATATTTTTTTTTTTTTTTTTTTTATAAGCTAAAATATATTAATCAGGGATACAATAAGAGTGTCCCAACTCGTATACATCAAAACGCCTCTCTAAAAATCAAGGCCTACAAAAAATCACTAGGATAATTTACCCAAGTGTAATAGTTACAATTGTGAGCACTATTGTGATTCTTTCCTATCCACCACCAAGAATAGATTAGTATACGATTCGAGATCGTGTCATAATCCCAAAATTCGTCTCTAAATAAAATGTTGTTTCTAGATGACCAGTTGATCCAACAAATTATGAGCCATATTCCAACTGCATTACCGATTAAAACATTATTTCTAGCACACCCCGATACCCAACAAGTTAAGTGATTCAGCATACCCCCACTATAATCTCCGGAATACCCAGCCAATTACATGCATATTTTCATATCAAACTGACCTTGTGACATAAAAATAGAACATGCTCCACACTTTCCTCCACTAAAAAACAGAAGGGACAAGATTTTTCATGACTGTTGGTAATTATTCCTCTACGGGCGAGATTGACTCGAGTTGGAATTGTAAATATTATATATAATCAACAGTATTTTGAATCAATTGGTAATTTACACTTTTTTATCCTATTTTATTAATTGTTTAGTTGTAGTTCATTATAAAATATATTAAAAATATTCTTTATATCTACCCATATTTTGTTTATCTTTCATATTTTTTGTATTTTATATTTTTTTCAATATATTAATATGTATTAATATAACCCTTCATATTACTCTACTCATGCGAATGCATGTAAAATAGACATGTTTGAGGGTCTATTTTGTCACTTGTAATAATTTGTGTCACAAGAAGATTGTAGTTTATTCTCAACCTATCAATTATAAATATGTTGTACTCAATATTAGAAAAAAAATCATTTAATTTTTTTACAATTGCATTAATATATTTTATTATGATAAATTTTTTTATGAAAAACATAATTAATTAATCAATTTTTTCTATTAAAAAAATGACAAACGGGTTTTAAGTTATGTCGACAAATATTTTGACTTTGTAAAATTAAAATTATATCTGCAAGACTTTTTATGTTATGTTTTTATTTGATAATAGGAATATGAAAATAAAAAGTTGCACATATTTATATATAAATAAATGATATTTTTGAAAAAATAAATTTATTAAATATATTGACCTTCTTTCTAATTCATATTATATATATATATATATATATATATATATATATATATATATATATATATATATATATATATATATATATATATATATATATATATATATATATATAAATTATCATTATATTATATTTATTTACCATTTATAATTACATTGCAACACCGTGCGAACAAATGGATCTCTTACAAGTGAATAATATAGCAAAAACACCCCCTATTTAATATAGATAAATAAATAAAATTATTATTTATTTTACATTTTGTTTTTTCTTAATCAATATTGGTCAACAGAATCCAAAACTTTGCCTCCTAGATACAGCCCTTTGTATTGCCAAACTATTTTTTAATTAAATTCAATGTATTTGACCAGTTAGTGATCCATACCTTTATACCAAACAACTCTGGTTAGCATTCTATAAATAGTGTAACTACGACCCCTCTCTTCTTAAACAAATACTTTACACTCTCAAATCTCAAATGGCTTCAACTTTCAACCTTCTCTCCCTCACTCTCTTCCTTGTCCTAGTTTTTGAAGGTATCAACATATACTTCATAACTTGTAGCATGCATATATTATACATCACAAAATGTTGTTGTAGTTTTATATTTATTTAATGTCTTTGTAGTTAAACATTACAAAATTACAAATAACAATTTTTAAACCACATTATTTAGCGCCGGTGTGGTATTTTACAAGTTCAAACTCTTTAATCATTCGATTTTAGTTCATATTTATTTTCTTTGACCATAGAGTAGATATATTTCATGTATTTGTTGATTTATCATTTTTATCAGGACCCTCATAAATTTTATAACGCATTAGGTAGGTTATATATGTTAGATTTTGTGGCTTATGGATCTCAGTGAAAAATATTTTATAAGAACTTTTTAGCCACGGTTTAAATATGTTAGATTTTGTGTCTTATGGGAAAGTTCATCTTTCACGTTCTCAAAGACATCTATTTTTATTATATCATATCTTACTAATAAATAGTGTGATCAATGTTTAATTTGTGGTTAATATTGCAGCTTATGGAGTTTGTGCTTTGAGTAAAAGTGGAGTTTGTGCTTTGAGTGAAATTGGAGTTAGACAATACAAAACATCAGGCTATGCACATGGAATGGAAGTGTGGAAGGTTAATGTAACCAACCATTGTCAATGTACTCAATCAAAAATACAGTTCAATTGCACTGGATTTCAAACATATTTATCTGTTGATCCAGCAATTTTTAGTGATGATTGTCTTCTCATTAAAGGAGGACCTCTTTATCCTTCTAAATCTGCCATTTTCTACTATGCTTGGGATCCTAAGTTTACATTTACACCAATTTCTTCCCAAACTACATGTTCTTAGGATTTAGGATTATTAGTAATTAATAATAAAAAATATATAGTTATGAGTTAATGAAATGAAAAGCTTTACTATGATAATAATTAATTTTCATAATTGTTTCTTTTATTTTTTATTATTTATTACTATTGGTCTCATTATTTTATTCATATAAAATGTTAAAATTTGAAACTTAAAAAACTGTTCATTTAGAGAACCAATGGAAAAAAAACTGTTGCTAAAGTGTAGAAAATTTATAAGATAACGCAATTAATTAAAAACGTTTTCATATCTATTGACAATTATTTCTCCTTAAACGCATTGAAATCACTCTCTTTCAATTTTTTGTTTAAATAAAATATATATAAAATGTGATATTAGTTTCATGGTTGATTTGTAGTGAAGAGTGTTTGTAATTTGTACATTTTCTGAATTCTAGAATGGAGTATTTATATATCATATTTAACCAAAAGTTGCATTATTTTCAAGTGCCTATGTGTTGGGGGAGTTTACTAGGGAGCATTGATACATAGTGTATGACTAGACAATTTTGTGAGAGACACACCACTTGTCCACCTAAAACCTTAAGGTGATAGGTGTATGAGTTCTCTCACTTATAAATCATCAAGTCACCACATTCCTATCTAATGTGGAACTATTTCCCACTTACTCACACTTGCTTATATTATTCCAATACTATGTTCATTCCGTAGCAACACTTCACGAAGTGTTGCTTCTCTTCGAATTCCTAATCATTTATTGGCATTTACTCAATTCCACTTTTTTGTCATTTTGGAACACACCCATGAATATTTATTGTTCATAAATTATAACAAACCCCCACTTGTTCTAATAATGACAAGATCAATTTCAATAAAGAGAAACAAAGAATGTTAGTATAGTTAGATATCTTTCAATTTAAAACTTAATCTTAGTAAAAACAGCGTAAAGTATAATCAGAATGTTAGGTAGCAATGCTTTAAAACCATTAATTCATGTGAACAGACCGACGTTACCGCACACACATCCTTTAAGGTTCTTCGCCTACATTTATTGCCTAGCACTTATTTATGGTCATATGCTTTCATGTTTCATGAATTTTTCGTGAGAGAAATTTCGTGAGAGACAACTCTCACTTAGAGACGACACCATCTCGAAATTCACATATATGAAGTTCATATTGTATCATTTTCCATGAGACACATACCCTCGGTATTGAACTTCATTAAGAGTTTAAATAAAAACTCAACCCTCATTTTAAAGGTCAACATTATCACAAAATATTCGACAAACATCCAAATCAACGACTTGTTGTTACCCATTGAATCTTGAAGTTAATGTTGTGTTAACGTAAGATTGGGTTGTCATCACTGTCGGAACTCTTACTCAAGGAGTTTCAACCCCATGTCTCTCGAGGTTGTTTTTATTAAGTCTCTAGCCAGTGGCTTAGTAAATGGATCAAGAAAATTATAGCTCGATCGTATATATGTGAATGATTACATCCTTAGTCCGTTTTCTCACGAAAGAATGTCTAAGTCCTACTTGCCCAGACTTTCTGCTATACACTTTTGTATGCTTTAGTTCAAGTGGTTTGACTACTGCAATGTATCAACACCTTTAAAACATTGTCTTTAGCCAATGAAACTTCCAACAGAAGGTCCCTTAACCATTCAACTTCTTCACTAGAGGAAGTAAGAGCCTCGAACCCTGATTCTATGGTTGAGAGAGTGATCCACATTTGTTTCTTGCTCTTCCAAGAAATTGCACCCCCAGGTAGTCTAAATATCGATCCAAATACAGACTTATGATATTCAACACTTGATATCCAACTCATATCGATATATCCTTCCAATATGGTAGGAAATCTACTATAATGGAGACCAAGATTTTTTGTTTTCATAAGATAGCTGAAATTCCTAATGATGGCCTTCCAGTGCTCACCATTTGATTTTCTATTAAAATTTACTCATTTTACTAATTGCAAGTGTTATGTCGGTTCTAGTACATTGCATACACTTGCATATTCCAATTGAGGCACAACTCTTCCATCATTCTTTTGAAGTTTGACACTAGAATCAAGTAGAGTGGTCACTTTCTTAAAGTGCAAGTGTTTGAACTTATCAAGCATTTTCTCAGCATAATGTGTTTAACTAAGTTCATAACCCCCACTATTTTGCTTTATTTTGATCCCTAAAAGTGTGTCAACTAGTCCAAGATCATTCATCTTAAATGTGAAAGTTAGAAACCTCTTTGTTTCTAAAATTTCATTCATCTCGTTGCTAATGATCAATCATATAATCAACATGGAGACAAATGAATATCACAATATCATCATAAAAAATATTCCATAGTTTTAAACTCTATCATAAACATACCAATATCAATCACCACTCATATTCATATAATCACAGCAATAAATTCACAATTTCATACTCTACCATCACCATAATCATCATCCCAAACCTTTAACATACAACAAACATAAAATTCAGCAATAATTCAAAATTCACCATCAACAAATATCAATTGTTATAGACACAACAATAACAATTCATTCCTCTCAATAATAGTCACAAATCAACAACAATCATAACATGGCATTAGACCAACCTAAAAGGATAATGACCCCTCACTACACTCTCATGATTAGACACCCTTATAGAAATAGTTCTCCCCTTACCTTAGAATTTTAAGCTCCAAGATCTTCGACAATGGTGGTCTTCTTCTTCTTCCTACCCTTTCCTTTTTCTCCAACTCTCTCTTTTCCAATTCTTTCACGTACGTTCCTCACTCTCTGTTCTCCCCTCACCTTTTAATAAGTAGACTAACTAAATCCCTTATTTTTAATTTATTTTTAAATCTTATTATTATTATTATTACTATAATATTAAATCAAACTTAAAAATTTTAAATTATATATATATATATATATATATATATATATATATATATATATATATATATATATATATATATATATATATATATATATTATTTTCTAAATCATATCATTAGGCCAATTACCCAATAAAATAATAATAAAAGCAATACTATTTCTATATTATTATTGATATTTTAAATAAATATTAACTTATTTATTATTAATACTAAATTAATTTAATTAAATCTAATAGTAATACTATTCATCTCATTGTGTCCAGCACCCCTTACTTCTCGTTATTTACTACCACACTCCTCGCTTAAAATTCTAATATTCTAGGGACACTACCCCATACCCAAGGCTCGCATACTACCTCGACCATTCAAAACACATATAATACAATTAAATTATTCTATAGAATTAGATAATTTAAATGGGGTGTTACAACTCTCCCACACTTAGAATATTTTTGTCCTCAGAAATTTACCTGATACAAATAACTCTGGATATACTTCTCGCATCTGGCTCTCGAGCTCTCAAGTCATATTTCCTCCAATATCTCATCCCCATACAACTTTCACTAGAGCAATCTCCTTACCCCTCAGATTCTTCAACTCTTTGTCCCCAATCCTCACAGGCAATGCTTCTACCGTAAGGTTGTCCCTTACTTACACATCATCCATCTAAATAACATAAGAAAAATCAGGATTATACTTCCGAAGTTGCGACATAGGGAACATTTCATGCAAATTCGAAAGATCGGGTGGCAAGACCACTCTATAAGCCAAGATTCCAATTCTCTGAGAAATCTGATACAGACCGATAAACTTAGGAGTAAGCTTCTTTGATTTCAGTGCACGCCCAACACTAGTCACAAGATTGACTCTTAGGAACACATGATCACCTTCCATAAATTCCAAATATTTCCTTCTCTTATCATGGTAGCTTTTTTTCCTACTTTGTGACGCTTTCATTTTATCTCGAATCAACTTCACCTTCTAATTAGTCTGCTGGACAATTTCGGTGTGAGTGCATTCTTCTACTTAGTCATGTTTTAAATGATGTCAAAACTAGGAGTATGACTTAGAGTTTTTGTATATTAGACAGTATCAACCAAATTTTAGATGTGCATTGAATCATTATAGCCCTAGGATGCATACAAATGCTTTTGAAAGTCTTAGGCATGCCATACACATAAAAAAACCAAGTTATATGTGTAAACACAACTGCATAGGCCGACCTATGCGAGCTCACATCGACCTATAGAAGCTTTTGCTTCAGTACAGACCGACACATGAAATTACAGGTCAGCTCCCATCCTCCAATATTGAAGCTTGTGGATTCAGTCCATAAGTTGCCTCCTTCAGGCCGACCTATTGCTTTCATAGACCGACATGTAGCCTTTAAAAACTCAATTTTTGTTTTGAATCTTATTTTTTCTTGCATCTTTTTTTCTCATTTTTCTACACATACCTATATATACTCATACATGCACCTTCATTTATTAAGGTACTAGTGAATTACCTAAATGAAACTAGATTACAAAGCATTATCATCATCTTCAACCTCTATTCTATGCACACACACAATTAAACTACACATAATTATTTTTCAATTGGGTGACCATCTAGATTAGGGTTGATAACGTCCAATTAGGTTTGTGTAACCAAGAATATTGGGGTGGGATCTTTGTGTGTTTCAAATAAGAAAACCAAGGTGGGTTTTTCCTTCAACATAGGTGTGATTTGAAGGTTTTGGACAAGATCACGTCAACACGGATTCGACCGAGTGAAGGCCTTGGGACAAGGTGGTTTCCTTGCAATGGAGTAACGCGACAGGATGAATCGTGTTCGTGAATCTTTGGTTCAACACGTGCGCGCTCGGGATAATCAGAGGATTATGGCTGCAATATTAGTGACTTGATCAAGCTTTGTCAAGGGTTTGGAGGTGGTTGAATCAACAACAAACCATAGGGTTTGTGGGGTTAGAGTTCTTCACCTCTTGTATTAACATTTTTGCAAAGATAAGGTTAATTGCAGGTATCTCAATTTGATTTCGGATTGAGGGAAGACGTACCCATAGCGAGGCCGATTGGGGAACTGTCTAAATAAATTTTTGTGTCTCTTTATCGCTTTATTTTTCTCTAATTGTTGTTCTTGCAAATTATTGATTTTATTGTTATTTCAATTAATTTGATTCAAAATTGTTTTCAACAATCTTTTAAAGTGTTGTTGTTGATATAATCACAAGCACTTTGATTATGATTGGCTTTTTACGTCAACAAAATAAATCGAATTTCCAAACGTGATCAATCGCACACAAAGTGTTTGATAAATTGCCTTTGAGTATTTTTATCACTTTGTGTTCATTGTAAATGTGTTTTATGAATAAATTTACATTTGATTGATCCGTGAATTAATTATTGTTGAATATTTTTTTTCATTATCATTCCATCGGTTTTCATTACGCATATCCAAGCTTTTTGATAGTAGGTTCGATTAGACGATTTGATTCGGGTTGCTTCTATTGTGCCATACTTTTTTAAAACAAATTTTTGCCAAGAGTTTTTTGTTTTAAATTTGTGATCTATTCACGCCCCCTCTAGATCGAAGCCTATCGTCTAACAAATGGTATCAAGAGCTCCGGTTAATTCTGTGCTTGAGATTTACTCTTTAGAAGAATGGCTAATGAACCTAAGGAAGTAT
This sequence comes from Lathyrus tuberosus, assembly GCA_022829125.1. Classification (NCBI taxonomy): domain Eukaryota; kingdom Viridiplantae; phylum Streptophyta; class Magnoliopsida; order Fabales; family Fabaceae; genus Lathyrus; species Lathyrus tuberosus. The sequence continues at coordinate 1,698,544 of JALAZF010000552.1, read as the reverse complement.
ACAATAGAGCACCAATTTTCACCGGCGAAAATTATGGCTATTGGAAAGCTCTTATGCGTATTCACGTCAACTTCGTTGACAAAGGTATATGGGACACTATCCAAAATGGTTCGAATGAAATATCTATGACCAATGCGGAGGGTGTTACCTTACGTGAACTGGAAGCACAATGGGATGGTAATGAATGGAAATTGTGGTCACATGATTGGAAAGCGAAAAACATTCTCACATCTGGTTTGGGTGTTGATTAGTTTTATCGCGTTTCTCATTGTGAGACCTCCAAAGCTATGTGGGACGTATTAACGATTGCCCATGAGGGAACTAATGATGTCAAACAAGCTAGGATCAACACATTAAAGTAAGAGTTTGAGTTATTCCATATTGAGCATGGTGAAACCATTGTGGATATGCGAAAATGGTTCACACATTTCATAAATCGGTTAAATGCGCTAGGTAATCCTGTTTCCAATGAACTTGCTACTAACAAAGTTTTGAGGTGTTTAAGTAGGGAACAGAAACCCAAGGTCACCGCCATCAAAGAGGCAAATGATCTTAAGTCGCTTGATCTCATGGCTTTGTTTGATAAGTTGGAAGAGCATGAGTAAGAGCTCACATTCTTAGCAAAATACGAGAAAGAAAGTGAATAAAGAAAAAGGGAAAGACAAAGAAGAAAGGAAGAAGCCCATAGCTCTAAATACTTCTAGTTCAATGCCTTTTCAAAATGAGCAAAAGGATTATGAATCTAAAGATGACACCGAGTTCGACGAAGAAGATATGGGACTATTCATAAAGAGAGTTAACAAATACATGTTGAAACATGTTAACAAATATCCCGACAAATACCATGACAAATCAAGAAGGTTATCAAGTTCATCAAAAGAAGATGAGAACAAAAAGGGGAATTCTCAAAGTACTTGTTACAACTGTGGTAAACCCGGTCATTTCAAGCCGAAGCGTCCTAAATCTAAGAAAAAAAAGGAAATGGGTTGTCACAATTCGTCTAGAAAATCTAGAATAGCATATGCCGCTTGGGAGAGCAAAAGTGATTCATCAAGTGATGATAGCTCTACCTCAAGTGATGAATCAGCCAAGCTTTGATGTATGGAAAACATCGGAAAGAAAAATGTTATAAGTCACTCTAAACTTCAAGCTTCTCATGATTTAGCCTTTTCTCAACTTCAAGAATCTTTTGAAAATCTAAAAAGACAAGCCATTGATGCTTTCAAAAGACTAGCTTCAAATAAACGAATTATTTTGCATTTAAAAGCTAAGATTTCAGAAAATGAAAAGAATATGGAAGCACTAAGGAAATCTATGTTAGACATTCTAAATGATCAAGATGAGGATTCTAAAACTTCGTGATTTGGTTGTGAAACTTGTCACAATTGGAAAAAGGAGTCAAGGACTCTTAAAGCTAAATTAGATAAGGTTTTGCAACCTAAGGTTATTTTTGCTATAAATACTTCCAAATATGACTTACCATTCTATAATCTTTATCAAAGGTATAGTTATGTTAAAAAGGAACCAAATAGCAAAAGATTTTCTTCTCTTAACTTGTATTGTTACTATTGTTGCAAAAAGGTTACACCATTGCTAAGTACAAATTTAGGAAACTTTTTGTTCCTAATGGTGTCTTTCAATGGATGCCTAGATACAACCAAAGTTTTACTAATCCCCAAGGACTCAATAAAGATTGGGTACCTAACACTATTTGTTAATCATGCATGAAAAATGTCTTTACTCTATGAAAGAGAGTATGGAATCTCGTTTTTAGAGCATCAAGGCACAACACGGTAACATGTCCTTATTGTTTTGATCTATGTGAATAACAAGGCGGATTTTGCTACCAATAAGGTTAACTCGTAGTGTTTTCTTTAAATGGTAAAAGTGTGTGAATGATTACTAATGTTTTATCCGAGAAGTGTCAAAAAGGCATTATGTTTAATAATGTAGGTTTATCTTCAAGAAGACATACTCAAGTGCATCAAATTAGGAGTGATCAACCTATAAAATGATGAAACATGAGGAGGAGTAAGATAGTCATTATAATTCAACAAGATTGAGAGTCCAACATCAAGGATAATCATCAATTCAATCACCTATTAGATCCATTATTGGTCACACTTTCAAATACTTGTACAAGAAGAAAAGTGGTAAGAGCGTTTTGGTCTCGATTGTGTTTTGTGGCACGTGTTGTATTTATTTCAACTTTCGTTCGAAAGTTCTTCGTGGAATGCAAGTGCATCCTTATTCATGTGTACAGTGAGGTAATATCGTTTCAATCCTTTTTCTTGTTACGTACGTAAGTATTTCTTTTACTTATTTATTTCATGAAGATACGTGATGAACTATATATGTGAAATTTGTGATGTGTGTTTACTTCCAAAATTTTCAATGTGGCTGTTGTATGTTGCATTTTATATTTTTATAGTAGCTACTCATAATTGTATTCATATGTCATATATATCTTGAACCAACTCGTGCATGAATTTTACATGATTGCATGATTCAAGCAAACGAACCATAAAAGTATATCAGATGCATGTGTTTCTCATCAAGTTAGTGTGCATAACTCATTAATGGTCTCTACAAGTTCAAATTGAGTCATCATTGGCCTCTAAAAGTCCATTTGAGTCATGTTTTTGAAATTTTGAAGTTTTTAGGTTGACACAGTCTGGTACAGGTCGGCTTATGTAATTTTTTTTTTTTTTGCATTTGTATGAAATGTTCCAGTTCAGGCCAACACATGTTAACTCAAGCCGACACATGATAAATTTTTTTGAATTTATTTGTGATTTTGCTTCAGTATGTGCTGACCTATAACTTGTACAGGTCGACACATACACTCTAAGGTCGACTCATAAGCCCATTTTGGGAAATTTCACTTCATTTGTTCTTGTCTCATGCATGCAAACCTACCTCAAACATCTCAATTCAAGTCCAACAATTCAAATTCACCAAAATTCAGGTCTTGTTTCATCGTATTGTCGCTACGCGAAAAAATAACCTGCGAAGACACATAGTCGCCATCAAACTTTATTTATCCCAACGGGGAAAGGAAAACATCGAGAAAACCTTAGAAGGGAAAAACATGGTCTCGCAACCAAATTCGGAGTTCGGAAGTCGATTACGTAAGAGGGAAGTTTAAGCACCCCTCGCGTCCGTTGTACTCAATGGGATCCATTCTTGTTGTTATAATCAAAGGGTGTGTATATCTAAAGCTTAACTTGCTAAGGGAATACATGAATGAAAAAGGGAAAACAAAAGGGAGAAAAACAAAAAGGGGTTCGCCAAGATCTCGCAATCATGTGCCCACGTATTCTTATGTGCAATGGGAAAGTCAGAGTAACCGTAGTTCGGAGAACTACGGTGGAAAAAAGGGAAGGTTGCTCGCCAAGGATTTGGGGCCTTATGCCTACGTATTCTCAACATGTATGAGAAATCAGAGCATCCGTAGTTCGTGGGACTGCGGTTTGTAGGTGTTTTTTATGGACGATGCTAACGTTCGCGTTCTAGCAGTTAGGTGTTTTGCCGCTCGCTCGTGGAGTCTTATGCGTTACCTGTATTGTGGTAGAACGGGAATCACATGCCATTTCTGAAAAGGTTTTGAAGAGAAAATCCCGAAGGACAAAATGATTTGCATTTGTTGGAGTGTTTTTTAAGGGTTTTCAAAAGAGTTTGAGATACGTATTATACTAAATTCTACGACAGTAGGAGCAAATATTTTGCACAAACGATCTGAGACGGCTCACGTACAAAGCACTCTAAAAGAGGTAATGAGAAATTCACGCTCATCATTCCCCGTGTACTTAAGACTTGTGACGCACTATGCATATCGTATTTATTAAGTATTTTGAATTTATTAAAGAAAAGATTTGGATGCAAAAAGAAAGAAGATCTAGGGGAATTGAATCCTAAATGTTATCATGCAATGATGGTCCTAAATTGGGATTGAAGGGAAAATGCTAACCTAATATTGTCATGCAAAGGATTAAGATTCTAAAATCTACCCCACTTCAATCTTAATTGAAAACTAAGTTGAACTAGTAGATCCTAAGGGAACCGAGTAATCGAATAATTGAGATATAGTTCAAACATCAAGATGAAATAACAAGAGAAAACAAAACTAAACATGGAAACGATTAATCACAAAATAGAATCAAATGAAAAGAGAAATACTATGCCATGACAAAAGATGCATGAGTTAGGTGAATAATGATAAGCACAAAATAATGAGAAATAGATAGTCGAGATAAGAATTGAGATCATGAGATTAAACCAATATAGCCTAAGTCTCTAAATCACAAGCTCACAAAGTTAGGAATCGAATTGATTAAAGAAACTATTTAACAGAAATTAGAATCTAAGTAATCAAAGATTAAAACCCTAAATAATTAAATTCTAAACGTAAATAAAAAATTAAGAGGATTAATTAACAAAATTAATTAAGAAAATATTGAGGTTTCCTAATTAAATGAAAGCAACTAGACTAATCAAACTAAATAATTATTAAAAGATATTTATATAAAAAAAATCTAAATAAATTAAAAGATATTTTACAAAAAAAAGAGAAATCTAAATGAATTAGGGCCAGGGAATGTGTGAAAATGATTGAGGGGTGCCTTAAGCAAGTCAGATGGGCCAAAAAGGGGGTAGGACTAAGCAAAAGAAATATGAAGCCCAAAATGGGCATTCCACTATAAGAGATTGGGTCAGGCAGGATTAGATCCACCCACCCAACTTGGTTACAGCCAAGACCTAAAATGAAACCAAACGGATTCTTCATCTCAAAACTAGGGTGTCAAAACGGGCCGCCCGCCCCGCCAAAAGCCCGCCAAAAAAAAAGAGCGGGGCGGGCATGCCTGCCAGGTGAAATGGGCATGAAATTTAAGCTCGCCCCGCCTTCTTTTTTTTTATAATTTTTTTTTCATTTTTTAAATAAATTAAAATGCTTTATGTTTTTACATTTCAATACTAATTTCATTACCCTGCTATGAGTATACATTCTACCTTTTCAAAAATGCAGTATAATTCAACACAATATTTAACAAGCAATTAACAATATAATTATAATTTTTAACAAGCATTTTTAATAAACAATGAATAATATAATTACAATTTTTAATTTTTAAGATGTATTTCGCCCCGTTATGTATTTCGCCCGGGGGGGATTTTTATATAATAGTTATATTATATATCTTGAAAATTGATATTTGTATTACAAATATCTTTGTCAAAGAATACATTTCGTATTTGTAAACAAAATAATGAACACATTTCATGTGAAACAAACTTATTACATCAAAAAAATCGATTTGAAATTCTAGCAGAACAATATACACATGACACGAACATGAAATATATAGAGCCACACGAACTTGAAATATTCAATACATATAACTAATAAAAATGAAAAGAATAAGCTATAAAATAGTAGAGTTTGGAAATGAAACTCACTAGCTACAATAAAGGAAGACTCCAACTTGAAAATGCTTCTGAAAATCCAACGTAGGAGAATTCTGATAGCTAGCAATGGAATTAGCAAAACGTCAAAATGGAATAAATATAATGCAATGCTCCAAACATGGCAGTAGCCAGATATGCGCATGAGTTGATTGCACGTGAGGCATATAATTTTTAATTACAATTTTTAGCGAGCTGGCGGGCCAACCCCGCCCCGTTATGTATTTCGCCCGCGGGGATTTTTATTTTGGCGGGGCGGGCGAAACGGGTAGGCGGGTCCAAAATCTCAACCAAGCCCGCCATTTTTTGGCTGGTGGCGGGCCGGCCCGGCAGGCCCCGACCCGTTTTACCACCCCTACTCAAAACGATTGGGAATACCCTCAAAACGAAATTCAGAAACGGGAACATGAAGTAAAGATATTTCGCTACCCTCCCTCTCTCGCAAACACTCGCCTTGCCCTCATCTCTCTCAAATCGGACGAATCCTTCACCCAAAAATCTTAAATCTGGTACGAGAAACTCCCTCTCTCGATCCTTATTCCTTTCCTCTGAATAGGATTCTCCATCAATGAAGAATCAGCAGCAGGAGCAATCTTCCTCTCGGCACAACCCTCAGCGCTCGCTCGAGACTTTCTCTTCAACAATGATTCTCGCTCCCGCAAACAATAATCTCTCTACTGTGCTCACTCATATCGCCATCATCTCCCTCGTTTTGTATTCAACGATGCCTGATGTTTGGTAAGCAAATCCACCTTGGTTTTGTTCCTCAACTTGCACGTCTTTAATCTCGCTTTTTCTCTCATCCAGGTGCAGCTACGCAGTGATAGCGAAAAACGGAAGAAACGGAGGTAACGATGACAACATGATACATGAATTCATAAAGAAAAAAAAAAGCTAATTGACAGAACTTCACTAAATCTAAAGTCAAAAACATGAATGATTCAATCGGCCAATGGCAAACACGATGGTTTCCAAATAGTACAAGGAAAGGCAGAAGGAGAGTTAGCTACGCGAGATACGATTTTAATGCGGATCCTAGGTACCCTCTCTTCTTTGACTCGGCTTATTCTTCTTCATTCTTTCTACTATTTGTTCAATGTTGTGTTGTTGCTGCTACTCAGTTTTGCAAGATCTGGTTTCAACTCCTTTGTTTTTTTGTTTCACAAATTGTGGTTGTTGAATCAAAGCAGTGTTGCAGCAACTTCTTGGTTCGGTTTGCAGGTTCGCGAAAATGAAGGTGGATGAGGCAGGGGGAACTGATGCATTTTGCACGTATTAAATGGAAAATATGAGGTTTGTGTTTGAATGATTGAAGAGAGTGATGGAAAATTTTTTGGTCTTCTGCAGAGTGTTTTAGCTACTCAGTATTCTTGCTATTCTCTCCTATTTTCTCCTTGCTTCTTGCTGTTATATCCTCATTGTTGTTTTTTCTTATGATTTTCTTTGCTCCTTTTTAAAAACCATTCAAACTTGTGGGTTAAGTTTAAAAGTACAGAGTTTGTCTTGTATTAATTGATATATCATTTTCAAAACACAAATTTGTAGCTTGTTTTTGGTTGTTGGAGCAGGACTTGGTTAGTTTTGGATTGCTTCTAAAGTTTTTCATGTATGCTGGTTATTGTAAGAATGAGGCAAGGCTTGAGATATGTGCATTGACCAAGGGTGTATCTTTGCTGAATTTTATCTCTTTGCAATTGTACTTTCACTCTCTTTTTTATGTAGTTTTGGTTGTAATGGGTTTGTAGTGATTGTAATGGTGGGCTTACCTTGTGACAATTTTGGTGATAAAAATAATGGTAACATGGACTTGCAATGGGCTTTTATTTGAATGAACTTGTAATGGATAAATGGACATGTATATTAAATAGAAATGTGGATATGGAAAAGTAACTTAGACTTTATGGACTATGGATGGAATTCACAAAATTTGGATAATTAGACAATTGAATTAGGATATGAATGAAATGGATTAAGAAAGTTGTTTGTGAATGGATATGTATTAGGAGTTGGAAATATTGATATGGAAATTTGGTTTAGAAAGAAAATGGAGAATAAATAATAGTATAAGAAAATAGATAATGAAACGAAACTTGAACCTTTCCTATAAACCTCTTATCAAAAAGAAATGAAACTACTCCTAAACCACTGACTAACTTGTGACTGAAGCCACGAACATTTGAATCCACTTGCACTTTTCTATAATTTCTCTAAATTTGTTTGAATCAATCTTCGGGAAAATAAATCCATAGATGAACACAATTTGGACTGATGAACCTGATTTTAAACCAAGCTTCTCATAAATCACTGTTTGATAACCTGGTGAATTTCTACACAAGACAACTTGACCTTGGACATGCATTGCCTGAGAAATAATCCACTGGTACTGGTAACATGTGATTGAAATAAACTCTTGATGGTTTGACCCAGATTAGGTCACTGAGTAAACTCTAAACATCTGATACCTTTGAGGAAATTCATAGAAGATGGCATTGTGCTTTGATAGACCTGTGATAAAAGATGTTCATGATGATTGAAAATCCAACACCTTGTTTCAAACTTGAGTACAATAACCAAATGAAATTACCTCTGAATAATGGAAATCCAGATTAACAAAAAAACCTCTGATCCCATGTCTTAGGAACCCAATGAAATGCATGATTATGATTGTCATGACCTAATAGAGATGTATATAAATGAGAAGCATAAACCAATGAGCGTTAGAAACAAAAGGGAAAATTTTGGGGTGCAACACTTATCATCACTACCTCATCACTTGTTCTCAAAATCTTCCTCCATATTCTTCAAATATCATCTTCTTTCTCCATTTCTCTTGTTAAACCCCAAACTCATCCTATATCATAAAAAATCCAAAATTTCTTCTTGTTTGTTGTTTATCAATGTTCCTTTGTGTTGGAGTGTGTGGGTACTCTTGGGTCATTCATTCTCTCACATTTTTCATTCATGACTTTTAACAAATACTTGGTGTGCATCTCTCAAACTTGATTTTCTCATGGCTTCCAAGACTAAAAATGTGTCTAAGGGTAAAAACAAGGCTTCTTCATCAACCATTACCTCTGAGAATCCATTTACCTTGGTTTCAAAGAAATATTCAAAGGATTTGAAGCTTAAATATATGACTCGTCTCGTTGTTAGGCAATATATGTGGAAGAAGGTTACCGTTGAAGGTTTGTGTCTACCCAAGGTTGTGAAGCGGGTTGAGCATCAAAACATTGATTACTTCTTACAGTTAGTTCACGACTACAATGAGGATCTTATTTGTGTGTTGTACTCCGGTCTACATGAACAAGATGGTGCTAGCTTCAAATTCTATATAAACAACAAAATTTATCATTTCACAAATGAGTTGTGGAACACTTTGTTTAGAATTATTGTTAGTGATCCGAATATTGATGAAGAATTTGATGAGGAAGTAACTAAAGAAGTGGTAATCGACTCTGACAAGCATAAGCATTTTGATTGGAATGTTCACTTGAATGAGATGCTTAAGGCACCTCGTCTGACTGATTGTTATGATCCCATTTCCATGGGACAATTGAAGATGGTACCTAGGATTCTGTTGTGGATTGTGTCTCATATTCTGCATCCTAAGAATGAAGGCTTCTCAAGAGTTGATTCTCTTGAAATTCATATCGTTTATGATCTGCTGCACAAGGTCAAGATAAGTTGGCCACATTACTTCGTGTATCGCATGTTCTCTGTCAGGACATGCAACAATGGTACATCCTTGTGTTATCCATCTATGATTGCAAATATTTTGAAGCATTTAAACATTGGCCTAGCAAATCTTCTCTGCAAATCACCTGGCACATCTAAAGAGTTTTCACAACGCACTCTTTCAAACATGAGTTACTTTTGCGATATTGAGCATCGAGCGTATTATCTTCGCTGAGAAAGAATGAAATAAAGGTTTTTAACTTTGATGATCCAAATATTGTTGCTGAAGAGGCTAAAGAGAATCATATGGATGATCAGCAGCCTGTTGAGGTTCCTCATGGTGCTCTAGAGGGTGATACGACTATGCAAGATGTTGATCAGGAAGTTGGTCACGGTGGTGGTGTTCATGCTGGTTCTGGTGATATGGAAACTATAATGACCATGCTGGAAAACATACAGATGCAGCAATATGAGGGGTATGCTGCACAGATGGAGAAGTTTTGTCTAATGCAGGAGCATATGACTACTCAAGATGCAGATTTCTAGTCCTTTGTTGTGTATAGGACTGAGAGCATCATGTCCATCCGAAACACTGTTAATGAAAACCATGCTGCTGAAATGGAAATGATTAATTACATGATTAGAGTTTAAGAGGAGGATTCTGCTCACTATGATCGCTTTTATTGTGAAGTATGTGAAGTTGTTACCATGGATGGAAGACATTTACCAGTTCTAATAGGACGTGCAAGGCGTTACCGATGAGATGTTATACTCATGTTGTGTCCTTGTATGTTACCTTTTATTTCTAGATTGCATCGTCTGACTTTGGTATCTTGCATTTTCATTTTGTTATGGTTTGCTACTTGTGTCGTATCTCGAAAAATATGATCCTTGCGAAGGACGCAGGAAAAATTATTCGAATAGAATCGCCACCGAATTTTAATTTATTCCAATGAAGGAATAGGAAAATATCGAGAAAACCTTTTTTAAAAAATGGAAAATGGTCATCGCAACCATATCCGGGTTCGGGAGTCGGTTACGTGACGGGAAGGTATTAGCACCCTCTCACATCCTTTGTACTCAACGGGAACCTCTTAGTCTAATTAGTGATCTTGAGTGTCAACTACACTTACTTGTCTTCTTTGAATAATAAAAAGGAAAAAAAATTGATACATGTTTTAACTAGGAAAAAGGGAAAATGGTTGATTTTATTATTAGGGTGCTCACCAAGGATTGGGGCCCTTGTGCCTATGTATTCTCATTTGGGAATGAGGAATCAGAGCAACCGTAGTTCGACTATGTTTGTGGGTTGGTGTTTTTTGTAGATGTCAATTGCTCGAACACGAGAAAGACATCTCGTACCCAAACAATTGAAAGAGAAAAATGGAAGACTCCACATCCCCTTGTTTCATCGTTAGGGAAATAATGTTAAGATATGATTAAGTGTTTTAAGGAAACAACTATTTTAAAAAGTTTATTTCCATAATCACTTCCACATTCAAATACCAAATGATAATGTATGCAATTGACCACGAAAGTTCCAGCAATTATCATCAATCAAACACCAATGCAATCCAAAATACAAATCAAATGGAACAAGAAACACACAATTCACATGAGATTACATGGTGAAATATGTAAATTAAACACAAACAATGTTAGATCCAAGAACTACCAACTAAATCTGAATTTGCTTCATAATCGACTTCAAAGAATGATCTACGAAGCTTAGATTCAACAGAACTTGATGAAGAAGAAGTGTTTTGATGGAAGTTTAGCTCAAAGATTAATAAGCTCCAATGAAAAGCTTGTTAACTTTCAATGGATAAAGCTTTAGTGAGGTTGGGGAAGACGAACAAATGGAGAAAATGGGTGAAGAATTAAAAAAAAGTGAGAGAGAATTCAAATGTGATGTGTAGAGAATTCAGAAAATTGAAAGAAAAATTATTGACCCCTTCTTGTAAGGGAGGAAATTTGTTTAAATAGAGGTTAGGTTTGGAGCACAATGAGGTTTGGAAGTTGGTTTGGGTAGCAAATCAAAGATCAATTGGTTCAAATTGGGTCTAGAAATGAGGGTGTATGGTGGAATTTAATTATGATGATGTAAGGGAATAATGTGTAGTTGATATTTTGTTGATCTAGAATGTTCCATCTAGTGTAAGAGTGAATCATGCAAGTGCAAATGGGTGTCAGCTGCTGCAGAGTTGAAAAGCTATTGTTTTTGGCCAAAATTCAAGGGTTAATCGATTAACATGAATTATGTTAATCAATTACATGCTTGAAAATTCAAATTTGTGCCCTTTTGAGAGGGTGTAATTGATTATACTAATTATGTTAATCGATTACATCAATGAAAACAATGAAAAATTGGCCTGTTGTTGTATTGCTTTGGTCTTGGATTGAGGTTTACTTGTTGAAGAAGGCATGAAAATAAACACATGAACCTTTGACTTTCTTGAGAGACAAGTTATTAAACCTTGGAATGTTCCTGATCAAAATGAGCTTGAATAGTGTCGAGGAACAAAGCTCGATACCTTGACGTCTTCCTTACCTATCTTGCAACAGAAACAAAAGGAAACAAAAACATATTTTTGGTACTTTGATTAAATTTTAGTAAACATAAACAAATATAAAACAAGTAAGAACACAGGGATGCTTGGCGATCTCCCTTAGAATCAAAACCACATAGGAGGTTAGGAGAACCAAAGTGTGATCTTGTCTATGATGGAAAGATGCAAATGATAAGTGGGATCTTAGGGTTAAAAATTAGGGTATTAAAATAATTGTTGAATATTAAAATCCTTTTGGTTTTAGTCCCTAAATTTAAAATTCGCAGGAAAATCTAAAGAAAAATCCGTAGGAAACCTGTAGATTTTCTTACGGATTTTAATTTTAGGGACTAAAACCAAATGAAATTCAACATATAAGGACTTTATCAAGAAAAAAAGATACAGGGACTAAAAACCCAAACATGACAACTTACACAGACTAAAAGATTGTTTAAGCCTAATTTTTATTTTACATTTTCATCCATAATAATCAAAAGTCAAAGAAAAGTCAACATTGCACATGTTGAGGAAATTGGCTAAATTTGCATATGTCTTTATTCATTTTGGAAAAATAAATTCATGACCATTTAATTCATCATTATAATTTTTATTTCACATTTTACTAATCATTTTCATGCATCATAAAATCAAAAGTCAAGGAAAAGTCATGTTTTGTAACTAAAAGACAAAAAAAGATCAAACTTGTTTTTCCAAACAACTCATGCATCTAACACACCTTTAAATTCACTCTAAATTCATAATTTATTAGCAATCTAGCGTGCGTTACACCAGATATTTTGCATCAAATCCAAACCAAATTCAAATTTCTCACAAATTCCATCAAATTCAAGTGTAATGGACTCACACTTTTCTCGTTTTTGCATAATCTCAAGTTAAACCCCTAACCTATTCACAACTCTATATAACAGTACCTTTTTACATCAGCAAATCATCAACAACTCACCGTTTTAATTGCCAAAGCTCTACCAAATTGAAATCTCAAAATTCATGTTTCTTCACTTTTATGAAACTTTGAATTTTTGTCATTTATTTTGAGTTCTTGAGAAATTGTGTTTCCACCTTTATTGCATTGAATTTAAATAATCATTACTTACACAAATCACCAACCAAAATAGTTTAAATCAAGATCAAAGGTCTAGTTCAATTTTGAACTCATTTTTTGAAGTTTCTCGGATCTTGAATTTGAGCTTGGATTTGAGTAGAGGAGGTTGAGAGGATTTCAAATCTACAAAAACTTATGAACTGGAAGTTTGTTTGGACCTTCGTCGGAGCTTGATCGGGGAGCCACCGTGTCCACCGTTGTTGCCGTCAAGTTCTTGAGGTTTTTTTGTCATAGTAAGCCTAATCCACATTTTTACTTGTGTTTTCTCTGTGTTGTGATGTTTATATATGCTTGAGGAACTTATGTCAATCATTAGTTTCATGAAAACGCACTAAAATTGAATTTCCTGAAAATTGTTCAAGAACACTCATGAACTCAAGAATACAAAAATGTCAAAATTGTAAATCTCAACCATAAACTGGAAACTCATATACTATTTGAACTATTTTTTCGTACTGATCACGAATATATAATTAGTTTTGCGTTGGTATGTGTATTTGGCTAGATTGAATGATTTTTCATTACGCATTTTGTGAATGTTTTGCCTTGATTCTCATGAATCGTAGCTTGTTTGCTAAATTTGACTGCATATTTGGATTCAGGGCAAAAATCCATGTCAAACTATATATTTTATACTTTATTTCATTAGTTTTGTGATTTTCGAATTTTTGCTCATGAATATTATTACAAATGATGAACAAATGATGAATAAGTGAGAGGAAATGGACAACCAACCCATAATGCATCACAGTCATCCGATCTGGCTACTTTTTCCCTCCTTTTCCTACACACTCCACGTGGCGCTGAGAGGATTCTAGTTGCAAGCCGGGGATCCTTTATAAGATCCCCATGTGAGCTCGCTTTGCTCCTTTAAATCTGGGCCGCTAATTTGATTCGTTGGGGAAAACGCTGTCAACTACTATTGACTAGGCGCTAGGCTACTTTGGGCCTATTGGGTCAGCAGTTCCAAGTGCCCCCTTTTTTCTTTTAGTCACACTGTTTTTTTGAATGGGCCTTGGGCCACTTTTGCTCTCTTATTTTTGATATTTTGTTTACCAAAACCGCTACTTTATTTCTACATCCTTTCTTTTATTTTTTTTACAACTTGTTTTTTATTTTTATTTTTGATACCATTTTTTTATTACTATTATTTTTAATTGATTAGACTTTTTATAATTAATTAGATTTGATAATTAAACTTAATAAATCTAATTTGTGATTGGATAAATTCTTTCAATTAATTAATTAAAATAATTAGTTTCAATTAATCTGAGTAATTAGTTCAAATTAAATTTAGATAATTAAGTTAATCATATTGTTTAATCACCATATACATCATGACCATGCATTTCATTTTTTTCTCATGTTGAATCATATGTGTTCTATCTTATCATTTTGGTCTAATTGAATAATTAAATTGAGTAAACTATAAATAATAAGCAATAATTAAATGAAAATTTTCAATGTACAAAACCCTTGGTCCAACGCCAAGTGGTTTTTTTCACGACCCATGTCATCTTGTTCGATTCAATGCAAATTCAAACCTCTTTCTCAATTAACCACAATTTCACTTCAAACCATTTTCACTATCAAATTCAAAACCATTTTCATAATCCTTGGAAGTTGGTACCCTAGCCACTTTGTTCCATAACTTAGAAAATTTCTAAGTTTTTTATGGTTACCCCCTTTACAAGTTATCCCACTTTTCTTGATATTTCTTGATGAATGATGATTCCAATCACACATTAACATCATTTTAGGGTTAGGGAACCCTAATTGATCAAAAAATCAAAAAGTCAAACTTTAACTTTTGGGCACAATTGACTTTTTATCAAATGAATTCCAAATGGTGCGATCCTTTTTGAAATCAAGTCCTTGACCTAAATCAAACTTGATGGATTGATTTCATAGGTGTTATAGGGTGTATTGAATCATGTCCCAAGGTTTGGGAGCATGTCTGGGTCAAAAGTCAAAGGTACAGTTGACTTTTTCTTCAAAAACCCTAACTGTGATTTAGATGAAATGGAAACTTGTGGGTCAAGCTTCTTGGATCAATCCATAGTTGCAAATGGATTAATGTAGTGTATTGGAGACCCTAAAATCATGTCTTGTGGTCTTGGCTCATGTTTTTTCCCGAAAGTCAACTTAGGGGTGAATTAGGTCAAGAAACCCTAATTCCTAATTTTTGATAAATGCATCCCCTGAGGCTAAATTGACTTGATGATTGGGTCCATGAGGTCCCACAGAGTATCTTAGGTTACGCTTTGAAGCATTGGCTCATGCCCAGAGGAACATTTCCACCTAGAGGCCATGGTCGACCAAAACCCTAATTTGGTGACACTGGCGATCTCGAGGCTTAATCCACCTGGAATGCTGCAACCTTGTGCCTGATTCTTGATGTGGGAGTCCTCTTGATCCTTTATGGATGTTTGAGAGGTTAGATAAGTTGAAGATCATGTCATTCCTTGATTGACCCTTTGTCTAAGTGCTCAGAGAGGGCTTGAAACCCTAATTCTGATTGTAGTGAATGCTCAACCATCTTTGGGGAGACTGAGGAGGCATAATGATACATCCATATTGTGGTAATGATTTACACAATGATGGGAAATCTTAGTGGTCAAAATTTGGGGTATGACAGTACCTAAGTGTCGCTCCCGAAAGATTTGCATCCAACGGTACAAACGCGAGAGTGGCGCGGAAAACACAGAGTCGCCACCAATGTGTATTTATCCCGAGAGAGGGAAAAGAAACACTACATAAACCTGAGGGAAGGGAAAGAGCATGGTCACACGACCAAGAGAAACGGGTACGGGAGTCGGTTACGCGAAGGGAAGGTGTTAGCACCCAACACGTCCATCGTACTCGATGGGATCCACGCTTGCTGTCTGCATCAAAGGGTGTCGTCGTCTAGAGCTCCACTGCTACTGGACAGGATAAGAAACGAGAACGGAAAGGACGGAGAAACGAAGAAGAAAAGGAAAGAACAAGAAACAAATGTAGGGAAAATAAAAGAAGTGCTCGAATGGGCCCTACCCCACTGCCTACGTATCTCATCGGGAGCATGAGTGAAATTCTAGTACAGATGTGTGATGTTAAGGTGCAATGTCACAACATCAAACTCTGTTGCATGAACAAGACAATAAAAACAGAATATGAACACAATCAATTGTTCACCCAATTCGGTTCAACCAACCTACATCTGGGGGCATACCAAGCCAGGAAGGAAATCCACTATTAGTAGTATCAAATTACAGACTCAACAGACCAGTTGACAATCTACCTAATTTAATCCCTACCCAATGACCCTTCTACCTAAGTCCTCCCTAGGTAAGAGACTCCATCTCACTTCCAATCATCTCGATGATGTCTAGCAGTCAACTACACCGTCACTGCATCAACAACTTGATTTCCTAATCTTTTCTATCACATAGACTTTGGAAGACACACTTCCATGACACCCCTTTGGAGTTGCTTCAAAGCTTCCTCCAAGAACAATACATCTCTTACCTACAGGTTTCGAGATAAACACGATGACCATCCCACAAACCAGGTGGTTCATCAATCAACACAGCCCTTATAATCTACATGATGGTTGGCTTACTAAAACTAGGTTACAATGCTTCTATTTATAACCTATTTCCCAACTGGATTTGGGCCTTCAAATCATATCAAATCTTCTGTTCCAAATCTCCAAAAGATTCTGCTACTAAATAGATCTTCAATTAAATCCTCAATCAAATCTTCAATTAAATCTTCAATCATTAACTCTAAATATTCTCCATATCTTTATGCATTAAATTCAGCTCCACATAATATTTCCAGGATATTATGTATCTTTTAAATCTTCACTATTCAGCTGCAAGATCTTCTCCAAATATCTGATTTGATTTGAATTTAAAAACAGATTTTATCTTCAAATCTTTTCAAATCTTTCAGCCCTAAAAATGGCAACAAGATCTGCTCCACTTATGATTGCACCAGAATATATCTTTACCAAGATATTCGCCTACAATCTCTCACTCTCTTCAGTAGAATATCTCTCCAATAACAGAAACACGCGCAACACTAATAATACAACAGACTGATGTTCTGGTATAGTGATGTCAAGACATCGCATGTGACATCACTCTTCAGCACTTTAACTCTTCAGCACCTTAACATTCTGCAATACAAAAACCACAATAGATGGTTTTCTGATGTTCTGTCAACTGATGTCAAGACATCATGTATAACATCAGACCACAAAACTGCAACCATGCAACAACAATGATAAGAACCAATGTTATGACATCAGACATATGACATCACCATTGTTCAGCTTTGTTTTACCAAAATTCCAGCCAATACAAGAATTAACAATCTCCCCCTTTGGCTAATTTTGGCTAAAACAATCTCTGCTAACATCAGAGAACCCAGCAGCAACAAAAACCAACAATGCAGAAATCACCTCATCAGCATAGGGCAAACTTCCCCTCAAACCAAGAACCAGCTCACAGCTGTTCAAACACTCTCCCCCTCAACTGCTGCACCATATCAGAAAAGGCTTCACAGCCACACCTTGGCAACTAGTAGGCTAACTCTCCCCCTTTTTAGCCATAATTTGACAAACTCTGAACATAGCAGCAAGCACAAAATTTCAAAAGCAACCTCTGAGTCATCCAACCAATATATTCATACCAGAGCAGACTAATCTCTATAGCTGAACAAACCTACTTCTCTCCCCCTTTGGCCAAACATTGACAAGCATTGGGGTAAACTGTCATGTCCACCATTAACTTCACCAGTAACACACTGTTATAACATCTTGTCTGACATAACACACTCACTGCACTACTTCAACCACGAAAGATCAACTCCCCTATCTAAGATAGCCAGTGCTCCCTTGCAAGAAGATCACCTTAAATGAATGGAAAACATAAGACTCATCTTCATGTCTTCAAGAGCGCACCCTCTGTTCAACACACTAGCTGAACACATTCACATAATGCTTAATCTTCAAACAATCCAAGTACCACACTAGTACAGACAGAAGTTCTTCCTTTATATTTCACAACTGAAGCTCCTTGACCAGCACATCATAACATATGGAGAATCCAGACACAGTCTTCAAACTTCTCCTCAGAAGCATATGCACACTTGCTGCAGACTCCATAGACAAGTACTCCCCCTGTCATGGATAACTAATGCTCTAGATGGAGATGAACATTTGAGCACCAGATCTTCACACACTTGCTCTCACTCCTAGAGAACACCTTCAAGTACCCTGACTGGTTTGACACAACTCGAAATCTCAGATTAATTACAAACTTTACTGAGATCCAATCTCTTCAAACTTTTCTGATCAAATCACCTTATCTGACACAGTTCCTCTTCCATTACATCCACTAGTGAGGTCTTCAAAAATAGTAGACATGCTTTGCCAGAACATACTACAACAAACCAAGATTAGAATCTCCACATTCTAATCCACAACGTCAGAAACACCTCTTTTGAAATAATGCTGGAGTAATCATCTCCTAAATATGACCACTCTCATCAGGCTTCCAATCAATCAATACCTGATCTACTTCATCCAAGGCAGTCCTTCTACTTCATCATTCTCCCGTATGACTATGTAGACGCTCATTAGGCAAACTGTATGCACCAGAACAAAATCATCCTTCACTAGTGTCTCTACACAAGTTAGAACACCTGCCACATGCCAAGATATCATCACCATGATTCTTAATAAGCTCCACCAACTGGACTTACTATTGCATAGTAATCCAAAGAACTAGAGAATTAAATTCTCATCCACCTTCAAGAAGAATAATCTCCTTGAGTCTTTAACTCATCACCCTTCTGCCCAAGAGTAACTTGTTCCAAGACAATCCTCAATAATAACCAGCCGCCACACTCTGATTATCTTGATTATTCGAATCCATTTCTGAGATCAACCCAATCCCACAGTTTGATCACCTCATTCATGAATCCTCATATGAAAATAGCCAACTGCCACATTTTGACCTTTTTCACGTATGTCAGAATTCTCACAAAGATATCTTGATCCACCAAGGAAACTTGATCTTCAAGTCACATGTTCCACTTGCTCAAAAGCAAACACACTTAGACTCCCTAAGCCATGGTCATGTAACATCTTCTCCTTCCTACAGCTCCCGCAAACTGCCATGAGAACGATCTTTTTAAAGCCCCCTATCATTACTGTAGATCATCCTATCATTAGCTGATGTGCCACATCACCAGCTGAGACTCCTGATGTTGAGCAAGATATCAGAACATCTAACTGTTGAATTCAGCTCAACCTTCTGCCACTCAGAAGAACCTCCTCCCTTTGCAGAAACAGATTTCCATGCTCTCATAGGCTTGATTAAATAATCAAGTTTGAGTAGACAACCTCCATCCTGCTTAGAAACTCCAAAGACTTCAAACCTACCACATCTGAATCTTTAGAAAATAGGTAATCCAAGACTACCTCATAGCAATACCAAAGACTGCCACTTTCCTTAGTAGAGCCATCAAAAGAAATCCAGAGATAACTGCCACTTATCCTCGACCTTCACCACCAGAGCAAGCACCATGCTCCAAGCTGAACCATTATGATATCTGTATATCTTTTAGCCTTAAACACTTCAGCTTGTCAACAATCTGCCTCTTCTAATCCAAACTTATCCCAGGTAATTTGGATGATGCTCCAAGTACATAGTCTCCAATCCACCCCACCAGATGATCCAACTCAAAGTGATTAACCCTAGAAAATTCTCAATAGTCCTGCACTTTTACCTTAGACATATACATAGTCTCCCGTCAATGTATATTGTCATTAGTTGAAGGCAGAAAAATACTCAACCTTTTATCTGGCCTGACACCCTACACTTGAGGCACTAGCTGATCCCTCTTCTGCTAATCCACACCACTGATCACTAACTTTCTTTGGCTGGAATGATGTATCAACATCAGTTCTGACATCAGTCTTCATCACATTACCCACTTCTACGGCTTTGGAAACAACAACCAATCACATATATCTCTTGCAGGGAACACACGAGAACAAATAAAGCTCAGCTTCTTCCTTGATGAAACTTCTTCCAGATCATGTATTTGCAGAACTACATGTAACATCATAACCAGAAGGATCCTCCTAAGCATAAGAGATAACTTATCAAGATTTTCACTCCCGCATGAAAGCTTTGACAGTGATACTCTTTTGCTTTGACTCCACCCTCTTCTTTCATCATCAAGAAGGTTGACACAGCCTTCAATAAGACCTATTCACCTTCTGATCACTTCTATCCCCAACACAAAGATATGAGATAATCTTCAAGTAACTTTGGCATCTCTAACCAAACGGTTGAAGTTGTCTTGCACAAACTACAACATCCTGCTGAGGAGACCAACCCCTAATGTCTTTCCAACAGATACCATGCAGCAGAACACTCAACACCTCCTTGCACAAATCTGAAATGCTCATCCTATGGTTGATACACACATACAACCCCTTTCAAACAGAATCTGCTCCATGGCCATAAATAAGATTGCAAACAACTGGCTGCTTTGATTAGAAGGAACTTTCAGATATCAGAGAAAATGTCCTTGACATTTGAGCTTGACCTCCACCAAGACAAACAACCTTTGAACACCTACTCACTTATCCAATGAGTGACACTATATTTATCATCTCTTGACCAATGTACATATCTAAAACATGTTCTTGAAGGAACCTTCTTAGACACACAACCCAGATGCCTCCTCTTCCAAGCCAGGAGTAGGTTCCAAACAGATGTGATCAATACACATATGTTTAGCCCCCAAGCATTTGTTATGCTAACAGGATACTGCATAATCTGCTGGTTTTATGTTCTAACATCAGGTAGGACATAAGTTCTCTTCACAGAAACACACCAAAAGATCCTTTAACACAGCCCAGGGAATGACCATGTAGGGTTGAAGGCAAGAATATATGGCTTCTAACTTTCTTCAGATCTCTTTTCAACAAGCTCATACAAGAGTTCCTTTATGAGTGGACTTGGGATAAACCACAAGTATCTTAGGCAACTCTAGTTGAAGATATCCTCAAGTATCACCACACCATGTGATACATCTTCAGAGGAGAACACATAACCATCAGGAATTTTCCATCAGATATATATATATACGCAGCGGAACACATACCAGAAAACTCCTCTATATCCTTCAGGCACAACATAATAAACCTTGCACAAACACAACACTTTATGTGCACTAGATCAACATAGGATTCAACCTACAAGGCAGCTTATCACCAAAGCTACACGCCTGATAACTCCAATCTCCACTTCTATGAGCTGACCAAGTCCATAACTATCTTCCTTGCTCACGGACCAGAAAGTATCTTCCCTAGATCTCATCCAGAAACAGACAGGATGCCTGCTCTGATACCAATTGAAATTCTGGTACAGATGTGTAATGTTAAGGTGCAATGTCACAACATCAAACTCTGTTGCATGAACAAGACAATAAAAATAGAATATGAACACAATCAATTGTTCACCCAGTTCGGTTCAACCAACCTACATCTGGGGGCATACCAAGCCAGGAAGGAATTCCACTATTAGTAGTATCAAATTACAGACTCAACAGACCAGTTGACAATCTACCTAATTTAATCCCTACCCAATGACCCTTCTACCTAAGTCCTCCCTAGGTAAGAGACTCCATCTCACTTCTAATCATCTCGATGATGTCTAGCAGTCGACTACACCGTCACTGCATCAACAACTTGATTTCCTAATCTTTTCTATCACATAGACTTTGGAAGACACACTTCCATGACACACCTTTGGAGTTGCTTCAAAGCTTCCTCCAAGAACAATACATCTCTTACCTACAGGTTTCGAGATAAACACGATGACCATCCCACAAACCGGGTGGTTCATCAATCAACACAGCCCTTATAATCTACATGATGGTTAGCTTACTAAAACTAGGTTAGAATGCTTCTATTTATAACCTATTTCCCAACTGGATTTGGGCCTTCAAATCATATCAAATCTTCTGTTCCAAATCTCCAAAAGATTCTGCTACTAAATAGATCTTCAATTAAATCCTCAATCAAATCTTCAATTAAATCTTCAATCATTAACTCTAAATATTCTCCATATCTTTATGCATTAAATTCAGCTCCACATAATATTTCCAGGATATTATGTATCTTTTAAATCTTCATTATTCAGCTGCAAGATCTTCTCCAAATATCTGATTTGATTTGAATTTAAAAACATATTTTATCTTCAAATCTTTTCAAATCTTTCAGCCCTAAAAATGGCAACAAGATCTGCTCCACTTATGATTGCACCAGAATATATCTTTACCAAGATATTCGCCTACAATCTCTCACTCTCTTCAGTAGAATATCTCTCCAATAACAGAAACACGCGCAGCACTAATAATACAGCAGACTGATGTTCTGGTATAGTGATGTCAAGACATCGCATGTGACATCATTCTTCAGCACTTTAACTCTTCAGCACCTTAACATTCTGCAATACAAAAACCACAACAGATGGTTTTCTGATGTTCTGTCAACTGATGTCAAGACATCATGTATAACATCAGACCACAAAACTGCAACCATGCAACAACAATGATAAGAACCAATGTTATGACATCAGACATATGACATCACCATTGTTCAGCTTTGTTTTACCAAAATTCCAGCCAATACAAGAACTAACAATGAGAATCAGAGCGACGTAGTTCCCCTCACCGAGGGATGGATTGTGTTTTTTTTAGGGAATGACTAACGTTCTAGCTCAGGTGTTGCAGGCTCGCTGAATCGAGTGTGTTACCGTCTTGCACGAGAACGAGTAGAAGCACATTCGTACGTTGAGAGTGAGTGGGATGAGAAGAGAATTCTCGGAGGAAAGACGTTATTGTTTGTTTGGAGTTTTTTAGACAGAAGTATTTTAAGTTAGTTCATAACTTGCATTGCACCAAAGTCTATGACATAGGAATGAATACTTCGCGTATCGTCCCCAACAGGACGTACACTAGGTATCCAAGAAGAGTGAAGGGTAACCCCTCATTCCTCACTTCCCACGCTTAAGGCTCGAGCGCAATACACGTTAACTTTTATTACGTGTTTTTGAAGAAGTTTTGAGATGAGAAGAGAGAAGACCCTAAAGGGAAACTAAGAGTCCTATTGTTATCATGCATGGATGACCTATGGTTAGTGAGGCTTAGGAGAGACGACTACCTAAAGCCTAATGTTAATCCTACTCCAAGCTTAATCAAAAATTAAGTTGGACTAGTTAGCTCTAAGGGAAAAAGAATCCAAGACTTAATCAAGTCTTGAGACTCATGGGATGAACAAGAGTGAGAGAGAAGAAAGAACCATCTTAAATGCTAAATTAAACACAAGTATGAAAGCTTAAAAGAGAAAGGAGAAGTTAGAATGTGGATAACTATCCACATCCCATTCACTTACCATTGGCCCCTACATGGTTAGCAAAAACAAACATAAGCAACAATAAGATAAATGAAACCCAAACAAGACACAACCCAAAGAGAAATGGTTACAAACCAAATAAAACTCATCCAAGTCAGAATGTACACCTTAGAGGTGACCCATAATGTTACCAAACAAAATTAAGAAAAGAGGATGCAAACAAGTGGCAAAACATCCAAGATAGTCATCAAAGAAGGAGTAGAAGAAGAATGAGTGGATATGCAAGGTGATCATTCAAGAAAGCTTCAAATAAAATCCAAGTCAGAATGTGGATAACCTAAACATGTGCTAAACATGCTATACAAGTGTAACATAAGGCATACAAGCAAGTATCCAAGCATTAAGAACCATTAGAAGAAGGAGAAGGAAGCATGTAAATGAAACATGTTAAATGATGCAAGATGAAACATGAATAACATATGACATTAATACAAAACTCCAAGGTCAGAAACATACATCAAATGAGATGCAAAGAAGATATATAGCATGGCATACACAAACCAAACAAAAGTCAAGAAGAGGCATAGATGAGAAGAAATGAAAAGATAAGTCAAAAGAGGCATGTGAATCAAACATTGAACATGTGCACAAAATATGCAACAACCTCATACCAATGACCTATAATTGTAATCAAATGACTTATAATGATTCAAACATGGTTCATGAACTAAAAGAAATAATCCCAAACAATGGCACAAGTGCCTTCTCAAACAAGTAACCAAACATGATCCAAAGATGTGCATAAAAGAGACCTCAAACAAAGAGCAATCAAACAATTAGTAAAACATCTTCACAAATTACCAAATTAATTCTCAAGGCAACTCAACCAGAAGCAAACATCATATTACAAACTCATGCAAACATTCACAAGATAAGTCCTTCAATCAATCATGCAAAGTAACATAGGAATTATGAACTAATATGCAAAAGAGAGGGACCAAAATGCAATATGAACATAATTTAAAAATATTAGAAAGAAAATTTTTTATGCAACTCAATATGTTGGTGAAACAATTCAAAAAGAATGGGTTGAAAATGTTTTGTATGCTATGAGAAATAAATTCTACAATGCAAAGTATGCACATATGAAACAATTCAAAAAGAAAATCAATTAAACAATTAATTCAGACACCAAAAATAAAATAAAAAAGGAAAATAAAATTTTCCAAAATTTTATAAAACTAAAAAGATGCTTCATGATTTTTTTCATAATTTTTGGATTCATTAAACTATTTTTAACAAATAAAAATGAAATGCCACAATAATGAAATAAAGAGAAAATAAATAAACAGCCAGGGGTGTCAATAGCAAGGGATTCACGTTCAAAAGTGGACTGGATCAAAATAAGGGGGTGCAAGTAATAAGCCCAATCCAAATAGTCCAAAAGTGCAGTCAAAGAGGGACACATGGATTTCAGTCAACATTCAGACTCAATCATGACCATACAATTAATCCAACGCACACCAACAGTCAACACAATCATCAAGGATTCAAGATGAGAGGCCAAGATTAACACGTGCATGGTAAGCAACATGCACACGCGCAAACCAAGTCAATTCAGAAATTAAAAAAAGACACGTGAGCAGCACATGTTAATTTAATGTGCTGGCATAAATCTATCCATTAGATGCATCAGACGTTCCAGATCAAGTCACGCAATTAAAATATTATGCAAGATGAGAGGTTAAGATTAGTATGCACATAATAATAACCATGAACCACAACACACATAATCAATAAAAATAAAACAGAATTTAAGTAACGTGGCAACATGTGGACTAACGGACCAAAGCAACGAACGACCAGGATTGCGTCTTCTTCACAAAATTCCTGGCTGGCCGAAAAACAAAACCAGACGCCGGAGCTAGGGCTCCGGTCGTCTCCTCCGGTGGACATCAACAACAAAATCTCCAGAAATCACATATGAGTATACCAAATTGATCAGAAATTCACAAGGATCACAAATATCATGTTCACTTGAACAGATCAACAACATATAAGCCAAATCGAAGAGAAACAGTTTGGATCCAAAAATTTCAAACTCAAAATACACACAATCCACACGTCCAAATTCAAAATAAAATACATCAGCATGCTCAGTAAATATCACAGATCATTATGCACATCCAAAATTTAGGTTCTAAGAGCATGAAATCACCACTAACCTGAGGTCTTGAAGAGGTCAAAATACTCCTAGAAAACCAGAGATAAGCTGCAGATCAAGCATTAGGAGCCTCTAATTGTAAAATAAATGCAATTAGAGATTGAATATGGTCTGGATCTTGAGTTTTGAAGAAATGGATTCCAAATTCGAACCCACTGAATCCCTTGATTATAGCTTCTGATGATGATTGATTTGTGTTCTATGAACTTCAAGGATTCAGAATGTGAAAGAATTTCTCAAAAAGCTCTTAAGGTGAGAGAGAATCGAAGAGGAGAAAGTGAGAGTGAAATTTGGAATTCTGAGCAAGAATGAGTGCATGACCTAGCTGTGAGGGTATGAGTTAGCTTATATACTCTTGGTTATTCCCCTGATTATGATTAGCAAGTGATTAAACCCTTGGTTAATGAGTTTTGGATGATTTTGCAAATTTGCACTTTGAGCTCAACCCACTAATTCTCACGTTCCAATGCCACAAAATTAGCATGATCCACTCACATTTCCTCTGCTGATCACAAATAAATTGTACTTGGGCCTTGCACTTGCTTGGTTTGTGAGTTTTTGATCCATTTGCAAATTTGTACAATGTGAAATAAGTGAGAAATATAGCATGGAATCACTTGGTTCAAAGGCCAAAAATAATCCTTATGATGTGTACTTGAATGTTGTAATGAGACATGAACCAATAAAACCAATTACAAGTCCATTTGTGCCAAAATGCAAAAGGTGGAAAAAGTGGTGTATGGAAAACCTCAAAATGCACCTTGCATTATTTTGGCTATAACTAGAGTTTCGCAAATGATATGGAGATGTTCTAGCACTTTTTGGAAATGGGAGAGAAAGATCTTCAACTTTCATGTTGGGGGAAAATTCATGTGAAGCTTCCTTGATGATGTAAAGTCAAGTTGAATGTAGTGGAAAAATTGCCAAAAATGGAAAGTTCTTATTATAGGTCATTTTCCAAATTTAGTAACTTTTGCACAAACTCTTGATTCTTGATGAATGGTATGAAACTTGACCCTTGAAGACCATATGAGGATGTGAGACCTTGAAAACCATGAAAAGAACCTCAAAATTCCACAGTTGACTTTCCTCCTTACAGTTGACTTTTGCTTGCTTCACAAGCAACTGATCCACTGAAAATCCTCCACAATGAACCACTAGCCAAGTCTCTATCCATGAACACTTATGAGCATATGGAATACCATAAGAACATGCTTGAATCTACAGAGCCTTTCAAGAAGTACTTTTGACTCACAAACCCCAATTAGTCCCTCTGGTTAGGAGGGAAAGATTCACTTGTAATCCTTTGCCATGCTTGACCTTATGAAGATATGATGGACCCCATGAGCCACCTTGAAGCTTGAGATTTGAGAATATGGACCAAGTACCTTGATCCCATGCTAAGAACCAATGCTATGCACAATGCAAATGCAAGAAATGAAAAGAAACAAAAGCCAATTAGTATATAAATAAAAAGGGCAAATTTTGAGGTGTTACAGCTGCCCCTATTCAATCAACTTGATCCTGAAGGTATGACGACAATGGTTGTCATGCATTCAAAGGATTCATGGAGATTGAATACCAAAAGAAACTTGAAATTTGCATAAAGAACACCATCCTTGCTGATAGAGGGAATTGGGGAGGAAAATCTTCAACATGACTTCACATGAGAGAGACCTGAACGTCAACCTCTGCGGGGGAAGTGCAATAAGAAATCTTCAACATGACTTCACATGAGAGAGAACTGAACGTCAACCTCTGCAGGGGAAGTATAATAAGAAATATTCAACATGACTTCACATGAGAGAGACCTGATCATCAACCTCTGCGAGGGAAGTACAATAAGAAATCTTCAACATGACTTCACATGGGAGAGACCTGAACATCAACCTCTGCGAGGGAAGTACAATAAGAAATCTTCAACATGACTTCACATGAGAGAGACCTGATCATCAACCTCTGCGGGGGAAGCACAATAAGAAATCTTCAACATGACTTCGCATGAGAGAGACATGAACGCCAACCTCTGCGAGGGAAGTACAATAAGAAATCTTCAACATGACTTCACATGAGAGAGACCTGATCATCAACCTCTACGGGGGAAGTACAATAAGAAATCCTCAACATGACTTCACATGAGAGAGACCTAATCATCAACCTCTGCGGGGGAATTACAATAAGAAATCTTCAACATGACTTTGCATGAGAGAGACCTGAACATCAACCTCTGCGGGGGAAGTACAATAAGAAATCTTCAACATGACCTCACATGAGAGAGACCTGATCATCAACCTCTGCGGGGGAAGTATAATAAGAAATCTTCAACATGACTTCACATGAGAGAGACCTGAACATCAACCTCTGCGGGGGAAGTACAATAAGAAATCTTCAACATGACCTCACATGAGAGAGACCTGATCATCAACCTCTGCGGGGGAAGTACAATAAGAAATCTTCAACATGACTTCACATGAGAGAGACCTGAACGTCAACCTCTTTTGGGGAAGTGCAATAAGAAATCTTCAACATGACTTCACATGAGAGAGACTTGAACATCAACCTCTGCGGGGGAAGTACAATAAGAAATCTTCAAATGAGGTTGCAATGTTAAACAACATCCCTTGAATCGTATCCTTTTCTGCTGGCAAAAGAAATCCTGTAACAAAATACCAAACCTGGCTTATGCTTCAAATGCCTATGTTTGAATTTTTCCGTAATGCTCCATACAAAATGGAATGCTACGCATTTAGGAGGATGCCATGCAAAAGATGCTTATGCAATGCAAAAAGGGCGCCCTAGCGAAATAAACGCTAAGGACAAAGGCAACTCCTGGGTATGGTAAACTGACATGTTATTCTTAACCAAGAGACCCTGATGAGGTATACTTCACCCGGCTGGGAAGAAACAATACCACCAATTCTGTCGGCGATGGACGAAACTCCGAGAGAATACCTATTCTGCTAGGGAATGTCAGGATCAACAACTCTGCTAGAGATGGACGAAACTCCGAGAGGATACCCATTCAGTTGGGAAGGGAGATGAATACTGAAGATGGAAACTCCTCCGCTGAGGATGACCAACTGGTTCAGAACTTGGATTTGACGCCTGCCAAAAATGATTGGACTTAAGACCTGTTGGGGATACCACTCACCACCAGACTATGCTTGGGGATATGAGCTTAATCTGCTGCTAGGGGAATAACTTTACCCTCATCCTGTTGGGGATTAGATCAAACCATTGTCGCCGAGACTATACTTTCTGACCAACTGAGGAAAGTAGACACCAGGACTCTGTGGGGATAATAACATCTTTGTCCACGAACTTCATGCGGGAGATACAACAATATCCACCTTAGAGCAATCAACTTCTGAATACTTGATGGGGAATAGTAATCCAAACACAACTTCGGCTGGGCATACAATCCTCTATACTCTGCTGAGGGGGACAATCCTCAACGACTCCACTTGGGAGAAAAGGAGTTGTCAACATCCACCCTGCTAGGGGATAAATACCTTGTTTCCTGACTAGCTGAGGAAAAAAAACAACTGCCCCATACTCTGTGGGGAAACATCACTTGCTGAAGAAAGGTGATCCAGATCACATCTCTGGCTGGGGGAAAACCTTTTATATCCTGCTGAAGGGGACGATCCTTAACGACTCCGCTTGGGGAATTACCTCTTTATACTCTGTTGAGGAAGACGATCCTCGATACTCTGATGGGGAAGAGTAATAAACTACTGAGGACGATTAGACTTCAAAGTTGGGGAGAACAAAACTCTACTGGGGAGGTACACCTGTCATCCTGCAAAACCAACAGAAAGGTCTACATGCAAAAATGATTACTTTGATTATCATTATAGTGACAGTCGCCTAAGCAATTGCCACTGTTTTCCAGCTTGTTTCACAGAGCTCAACATTTTAGCATGTAATGTTTTTATCAAAAGTATCAGACATTTTCACAAACAAAACAGGTAAAACAAAAACAAAAGCTCTTTGACTAAAATGCAAACTTTATTGAATGAATCGGCCTGTAAATAGGCATTTACATTTGGAAGCAATTCCTGAAAAGAGGTAATTGCGCAAAAAGCAAAAGAAAATACAAATGTCGGCAATGTGGGGAACATACATCCACCATGACTCGACTCAGCTATAACCTATATGACTTGTTTATCCGCAGATACTTTGGCCTTTGAGGATGACTGACTGAACTGATTCCTTTCCTTCGAATTCTCCAATTGTGAATAGTGATCACAGATCAAACGCGAATCGTAGTCTTTACTTTTAAATCCCTAACTTTTGCCTGGATCACCTTTTTCGGGTTTTCAATCCACCGGGATACCCATTTTTGCCAAAGTTGCCTTTTCAGGTTTTCAACCTTGCGGGTTTATTTTTTTTTCTTTTATCCCTAATTTTTGCCCGAACCTTTTCTTTTTATGGTTCGCCAAGATGCCCCATTTTTGCCTGAACCTTCTTTTTATGTTCAGCGGGTCTCTTTTATGCAAAGTATTTTTTGACTACATCCGCGTTCATAGGGGACGTAAAATCTTTGCCATCCATAGTTGAAAGTAATAAGGCTCCACCGGAGAAAACCTGTCTTACTACATATGGCCCTTCGTAATTTGGAGTCCACTTGCCCCTGTGATCTGTTTGAGGAGGAATGATCCTTTTAAAAACCAATTCACCAGCCTGAAAACACTAAGGACGCACTTTCTGATCAAAGGCTTTCTTCATCCTGCTCTGATACAACCGGCCATGCGCAATGGCTTTCAATCTCTTCTCTTCAATGAGGTTCAGTTCATTCAGCTGGGAACGCACCCACTCAGCTTCATCAAGCTTCACGTCTGTCAGAATTCTCAAAGAAGGAATCTCAACTTCTAATGGCAGGAATGCTTCCATACCATACACCAGTAAGAAAGGGGTTGCCCCAGTTGATGTGCGTACCACAGTACGATATCCATGCAAAGCGTAAGGCAACATCTCATGCCAGTCTTTGTATGTCACTACCATCTTCTGCATAATCTTCTTTATGTTCTTATTAGCCGCTTCAACAACCCCATTCATCTTCGGACGATAGGGAGAAGAATTATGATGCTCGATCTTAAAGCTCTGACATAGCTCCTTCATCATCTTATTGTTCAAATTTGAACCATTATCAGTAATGATTCTCTCCGGGACTCCATACCGATAGATGATGTCCTTCTTAATAAACCGGGCTACCACTTGTCTGGTGACGTTGGCATACGATGCATCTTCTA
This sequence comes from Lathyrus tuberosus, assembly GCA_022829125.1. Lineage (NCBI taxonomy): Eukaryota > Viridiplantae > Streptophyta > Magnoliopsida > Fabales > Fabaceae > Lathyrus > Lathyrus tuberosus. The sequence goes on along the minus strand of JALAZF010000552.1, from coordinate 1,667,832 downwards.
CCCACTTCGTGAAATAATCAATAGCCACCAAGATAAAACGATGTCTATTCGAAGCAGTCAGCTCAATTTTCCCAATCATGTCAATGCCCCACATAGCAAACGGCCAGGGTGACGACAAGACATTCAGAGTAGTAGGCGGTACGTGCACCTTATCAGCATAAATCTAGCATTTATGACATTTCCGGGCGTATTTAAAACAATCAAACTCCATAGTCATCTAGTAATACCCCGCTCTCAATAATTTTCTTGCCATAGCATGTCCATTAGCATGAGTACCGAAGGAACCTTCGTGAACTTCTTCCATTAACAGGCCTGCCTCGTGTTCATCAACACAACGTAGCAAGACCATGTCAAAGTTTCTCTTGTACAACACACCGTCCTTGTTCAAAAAGAAGTTTCCTAATAATCTCCTCAATGTCTTTTTATCCTTAGAAGATGCCCCGGCTGGGTATTCTTGACTCTTCAAGAAGACTTTAATGTCATGATACCAAGGCTTGCCATCTGATACCCCTTCAACTGCAAATACAAAAGCAGGCCTGTCTAAGCGCATGATTCTGATTGAAGGAGCTTCATTCCAAAGATTCACTCGATACATTGATGACAATGTTGCCAACGCATCAGCCATCTGATTCTCTTTCCGGGGAATGTGATGGAAGTCTACTCTGTCGAAGAAAGGTAACAACCTTCTGGAATAGTTGTTATACGGAACAAGATTTACTTGACGAGTCTCCCATTCACCTGTAATCTGATTAACCACCAACGCAGAATCACCATAAACATCGAGGTTCTTGATTCTCAAATTAATTGCTTCTTCTAACCCCATGATGCATGCTTCATACTCCGCCTCATTGTTGGTGCATATGAACGCTAATCGGGCAGTAAAGGGTATATGAGAACCCTGTGGAGTCGTAATGATTGCCCCGATTCCGTTACCATATGAATTAACAGCTCCATCAAAAACCATCTTCCACTGAGATCCAATCTCAGGTCCTTCATCAAGCAAAGGTTCATCGCAATCCTTCATCTTCAGATACATGATATGCTCGTCCGGAAATTCAAACTTCATAGGTTGATAATCCTCAATTGGTTGTTCGGCAAGATATTCTGACAAAACACCTCCCTTAATGGCCTTCTGGGAAACATACTGAATATCGTATTCTGTCAAAACCATCTGCCAGCGGGCTATTCTACCAGAAAGTGGTTGCTTCTCAAACACATACTTGATCGGATCCATCTTCGAAATCAATAGGGTTGTATGGTTTAACATATACTGCCTCAAACGCTTAGCGGCCCAAGTGAGTGCACAACATGTTTTCTCCAGCATCGAGTACCTCGACTCATAATCAGTAAACTTTTTACTCAGGTAGTAGATGGCATGCTCTTTTCTACCTGACTCGTCTTGTTGACCGAGCACACAACCCATTGAATTCTCAAGAACCGTGAGATACATAATCAAAGGTCTTCCTGGCATTGGTGGCATAAGGATCGGAGTTTACTGCAAGTATTCTTTAATCTTTTCAAACGCCTTTTGACAATGTTCATTCCACCTGACCGCTTGATTTTTTCTTAGCAACTTGAAGATTGGTTCACATGTGGCTGTGAGATGCGAGATGAACCTAGCAATGTAGTTTAATCTCTCCAAGAAACCACGAACCACTTTTTCTGTTTTTGGCACAGGCATTTCTTGTATGGCTTTTACCTCTGCAGGATCATCCTCGATACCCTTTTTAAATAACAATAAACCCCAACAATTTTCCTGGTCTCACCCCGAAGGTGCATTTGTTTGGATTCAACCTCAGTCTGAATTTTCTCAATCTTTCAAATAACTTCTGAAGATTCACCAAATGTTCTTCTTCCGTCTGTGACATCGCAATCATGTCATCAACATATACTTCAATCTCTTTGTAAATCATATCATGAAAGAGAGTCACCATCGCCCGCTGGTAAGTTGCCCCTGCATTTTTCAATCCAAAGGGCATCACTTTGTAGCAAAAAGTTCCCCACGGTGTTATAAATGTCATTTTCTCCATGTCCTCTGGGGCCATCTTGATTTGGTTATACCCAGAGAAGCCATCCATGAAGGAAAACACAGAATACTGAGCAGTATTGTCAACTAACACGTCAATGTGAGGGAGCGGGAAAACATCCTTTGGGCTTGCTCTGTTCAAATCCCTGTAATCAACATACATCCTGACCTTCCCATCCTTCTTAGGTACAGGCACGATGTTAGCAACCCATGGAGGATAATTTGTCACGGCAAGAAAACCGGCATCTAGCTGTTTCTGAACCTCTTTCTTGATTTTGACAGACATCTCCGATTTAGGTCTTCTCAACTTTTGCTTGACTGGAGCACAACCTTCTTTAAGTGGTAGCCGGTGTACAACAATATCAGTATCGAGCCCAGGCATGTCTTGGTAAGACCAGGCGAAGATATCCACATACTCACGGAGCATTTCAATCAATCTTCCCTTGACACTGTCTTCCAATGCAGCCCCTATCCTTACTTCCTTTCTGGCGTCCTCGGTTCCCAAATTCACAATCTCAATTTCCTCCTGATGAGGTAAGATGACTCTCTCCTCTTGCTTCAGCAATCTGGCCAACTCTTCGGGCAGTTCACAATCTTCGTCAGTCTCTTCTTCTGCCTAATAGATTGGATTGTCAAAGTCATACCGAGCTATAGCTAAGTCATGATCGGTGTCATCTGAACAAAAAGACATGCGTGATTGATGAGGTATGTTTTATTATGTATGCAACAAAAGAAACACATTGCCATTTTGATGTGGGTTTTTAATGCATAAAAATAAAAAACAAAAAGACAGAGATCAAAATATTTGAGTGTGAAAATTCTTTTATTGATGATAAAGCAAAACATGCAACAGTTAAAAGCCCTACAAACAAAATCACTACGTCTTGGGCAGAACGTAGGATTAACATAATAGGAAAACAAAGCAATTACTCGAAGCCTGTCACTTGAATGACTCTCTCGGAAGACCAGTTGCACAGACTTTCTCCTGGGACGTAAGGACAGATCCAACTATCCATGTCACAATCATTGTCCCCTTCTTCCTCAATGGCATTAACCCTGTCGAAGAAAACACTGGCACTAGTGAAATGGACAGGGCCATAGAACTTAGGAGGCTCTTCCTGACGCCTAGGTTGTTTGTACCCTAATCCATAGGTATCCCTCTTCTCTTGAACTTCAACCACCTGGCCCCACCTCTATGAGCTACCAGCTTCAACCACAGCTTTGGCGTCTTTAAAGGAAGACATAGAAACTTCAGGCTGATTTGCCCCTGCATGCTGCACTATAGATTCAGACTGGACAACCTCTTCAGAAATCTTCACCTTCTCAAACCCCTGACACAACGTCTCATGGATTTCACCATCCACTTCCACGTATTTGAAGGTTGATAGCTGACTAATCATTATGTCTTCTTCTCCGCACACCGTCACTACATGCCCATCAACCATATATTTTAGCTTTTGATGCGAAGTGGAAGTTACAGCGCCTACACCATGGATCCAAGGACGACCCAACAAACAGTTGTATGCTGGCTGAATATCCATTATATAAAATGTTGCATCAAAAATTTCCGATCCAACCTTGATCGGAAGCACAATCTCACCAAAGACAGATCTCTTCGAGCCATCAAAAGCTCTCACCACCAAGTCACTTGGTGTACAAATAAGTCCCCTGGTATCTAACTTCATTAATGCTTTCTTGGGCAATACATTCAACGATGAACCAGTATCAACCAAAACATGTGACATCAGTGAACCATGGCACTTAATCGAAATATGCAGGGCGTTGTTGTGATTTCTTCCAGCAGGAGTCAAATCAAGATCTGTGAAACCCAAGCCATTACCCGTATTCATGTGAGCTACAACCCCTTCCAGCTGGTTAACAGAAATCTCTTGAGGAACGTAGGCTGCATTCAAAACTTTCAGAAGAGCATTCCTATGAGCTTCAGAGCATAACAACAATGACAGAATATAAATCTTTGACGGGGTTTGATGTAACTGGTCCACAATTTTGTAATCACTTTTCCTGATGAGCCTCATAAACTCCCCGACATTTTCAGAAAAAGCATCATCAACCGGTTTTACTATAGAATCAGTAACCACTGGAGTCTGAACAGAACCATCCATTGCCTATTTTCCCCTATCTTGCCTAGAGGTACTGGGTTGATCATTAACAGGAGTAAGCACTCTACCACTTCTGGTTATAGCATCAGTCTCAACTTTAACCTCTGAACTAGAACTCACTGGTGAAGTATTCATTAATTCATGCTTTTGTCCATTGACAAACACCTCTGCACCGTAATTCCACGGAATAGCCTTAGAACCTTCATACGGAATGGGTCCATCCCTTGTGATAATGACTGGAGGTGGCCTTGCCGGACCAGAAATAGTAATTGTTTTGAACGGAATGGTGATAGTAGAAACCTTCTCACTAACAACCTCTTCTTGCTGATTACCTCTGTCAAACTGTAAACAACCCTCATCAACCAGATTCTGAATACCCATCTTCAGCGAATCACAACCATTAATCTTCGTCAAACAAACTGAGCAATTCTCATCGCAACCCGGTTAGACGCCCCCTTCAATAACCTGTTCTTAACCATAGCCAACAGAGTCTTCAGCTCCTCAACATCCATGATCAAATTCAGAGCTTCACATTCCTCAATTATCGCATTCACCCTTGGCCCATTGTGATCAGGCATAGGGTTTTGAATAACATTGGACCCAGAATTCGAGAAATTGATAGCTTTGGAGTCTACAAGATCCTGCACCTTGTGCATGAAGGCTTTACACTTCTCTATAGTATGCCCCGGAGCACCAGAGTGAAAATCGCAATGTGCGTTAGCGTCATAACTTCGTGGAAATTCCCCTTTTGGTGGAGCCAGGGTACGGAGCTCAACTAGACGCAACTGCAGCAAATGTTGCAACAACTGTGCATATGACATTGGTGGCTGATCAAAGTGCCTATTTACTCTTCTCTGTCTATTCTGATACTGGCCCTGCTGCCTGTTCTGATATTGATTAGCATTGTTGTTTTGTTGCTATGGTGGAGGTAACGTTGCTGGGATAGTTACCGATGCTACTTGTTGATTATTGCTCTGACGTTGTTCCCTTTTCCCCTGTGAGATGATATAGCGTTGGCCTCTCCCTTCTTCTTATAACCATCAAACGGCTTCTTTCCATGTCCGGAGGACGGTCCGTCACCACTAGAAACTTTTCCAGCCTTAATTCCCACCTCTACCTTCTGTCCAATAGCAATCACATCTGCAAACTTGCCCAGAGAACAAGGCAACGACTTCTCATAATAGTGCTTAGGCAGTGTGTCCATAAACATATCCAACATCTCTTTTTCCAGCATTGGTGGTTACACCCTAGCCACCAATTTACGCCACCTTTGCGCGTATTCTTTGAAACTCTCATCATTTTTCTGGGACATGCTCAACAGCTGAGTTCTGTTGGGAGCCATGTCTGTGTTGTATAGGTAATTCTTAATAAAAGCAGCAACTAGCTCTCTCCAAGTACGAACATCTCTACTTTCCAGCCTCATGTACCATTCCAAAGACGTGTCAGACAGGCTATCTTGGAAAAAGTGCATCATTAGCTTTTCATCTTTGGCGTGAGCAGCCATCTTCCTGGTATAAGCCTTTATATGAGTTCTCGGGCAAGTAGAACCATTATACTTCTCCAGTGTAGGAATCTGAATCTTGTGTGGAATGACAATATCAGGGACCAACCCTAGGTCGTCCAAGTCTATTCCCAAATCATCTTGTTTCACAACCCCTTTCAATTAAGCCTCAATTAAACGGATCCTCTCATCACTGACCATAGGTAGACCAGCGTCTAAGCTTCTAACTGAAAAAACATCATCCTGTTGATCATCAAAATGATGGCCATGGATAGCTCGAACAGTGCTTCCTTCTCTAACCACTGAAGGAATACCACCATGTCCACTAGCACCAGGAATATGAATGTTAATACCAGCACCACCTATGCCCGGAGGAATAACACGATTAAGAAAACCACCGTGTAAGATACCATTCTCATCAACCTGCGACACCAAAGGTTGAACTAGAGTTCTGAATTCATTCTGACTTTGCACCACACCCTACATCATCTCCATGAATTGATCGATGCGAGCTTGCATAGCTGCCATGTCTGCCTGAACTTTGTCCATCACTCTGCTTTGATTAAGCCTGGTAGAATACTGATGAGTTGGTTGATCAATCCTAACTGACAAAAAGAGAGAGCATGAGAAAACCAGAGAATCTGAGACAACCTGCAATGCAAAAATGATATGATTATGCAAATGCGAATGCAAAAATGCAAACAAACATATTTGAACATTTCCAGGACACATCCGCTTTGATTCCATTCCACGAAACTGGGCAAGGGATTAGACACACTATCGAAAAATAAATCCGAACCCAGAAATACCACCGGATCAAACCACAGGAACGAAACCTCTCTGAAAACCAGAACTGCCAGAGCACAGATAGTTAAACCAAATATTCCATTAGTGAAAACAAAGTAGTTCTTACAGACAAATTCAAGCATAATCAAAGGTGACTCCATCAACAAACCTGATGGTAGTCCCAAAAAGATAAACAACAAAATTAACTACAAATTAATTCCGAACAAACTAGCTTCAACTTCTTCAAGAAGATCCACAGTGTCAGGATGTGCAGGTTACTTTATCAGCCCTTTGATCAACTTGTTCCTCTTTGCAATCTCTTGGTTTAATTTAACAATCTGCTCTTCAGCGTTGTTGTCCTCGCGCTTAGACTTCTTGACCTCGGCTTGCAACTTGAGCTCTTCAATTTCCTTCTGTGCCTCTTTCCACTTGGTAAAGTAACGATCTTTCCTTGCTTTCACTACATGAAGTTCTTCTTTCAGTTCTTCATTCTCAATCTTGGCCTCCTTCCACATATCCTGATACGTTGCAAGCTTGTCTTCTGCTTTAGTCAAAAGCTTCTTGTTTTTCCTTTTAGCTTTGCCTGATGATTCAGCTGCCATACTGACCTTCTTGAAGTGCTGAGCTCTATCGGAAAAATCCTTCTCTCTTTTTTCTAGATGCGCTGTCATGTCTTGAACTTTCCATTTCAACTCCAAGTTGTCCTGTAGAGCACTCTGTAGCTGACTACTCATATCAGAGTTTTCCACCCTCAGATCAGATACCAACTTACGCTGCTTGTCGAATTCTTCAAATGGTACAGTGAGTCTTTCTTCCACGATCTCTGGATACATGGGAGGCGCCCGATCAAAAGGTAAATAGAACTCTTCTACCCTCTTCTTCACCCATTCAACATATGGAGCGAAAGCTTGATTATTGGGTTTACCCAAAACAGTTTTACCTATCTTCTGTCTTCTAAGCCAGGCTTAAGAAGCTTCTTGTGTAATAGCCACACCATCAGTCATATGAAAATACAAAGATTCTTCCAAATCTTTTCCAGCTGGAGGATCCTTTAGGGCGTATGCAAACTGCCTGATAGCCAAAGACGGGTTGTAGTTAACACCTCCTTTTCTTCCGATCAAGGGTACATTAGGATACTTGCCACAGCTATGCAAAATATCAGTTCCCAGTAATCCCTTATCCACCCAGAGAATATCTTTAGCAGCTAGGCCCATTAGACGCTTACTCCACTCTAAAGAAGTCTTTGAATCCACAAAAGCACCAGATTGGGGTAAATGTTTGGCAAACCACTTGTAAAAAAGAGATGCGCAACAACAAACCACCCCACCTCGTCTTTTCTCATTCCTGTTGTATAGGGCGTAGTGGAGATCACCTAACAAAGTCGGCACCAGATTCTGAGCTGTAAATATCTGAATAGCATCCGTATCGACGAAATCAGACTCATCAGGGAATAACACAATGCCATATATACACAGAGCCAATATTGCATTGAAAGCCATCCACCTCTTTTCCTTAGCTTCTTCTCGAGCCCTCTTCACCAAGTACTCCAAGTGATATCCTCTGGATTTTCCCTTCTTAGAAAAGTCAGCCTCCACTGTAGATCTGCTCAAATAAAGGGCTTTAGCCATTGCTTGGAAATCACAATCTCCTTGGGAACCACAGAAAGGAATACCTTCTTTGACAGGAATCCTCAGAATGTTGGAGTACTCTTCCAGGGTAGGAACCAACACATAATCTGGCATCACAAAATACCTCAAGGAAGGATCATAAAACTGCATCAAGGTGTGTAGCCCATTATATTCATATTCACTGAGGCTCCGAACCAGGGATAATATCCAACCATACTTCTCTTCAAGGGCTCCCAAAACTTCTAGACCAGCCATACTCTGTAAACTGTTCAACGGACCAAGAGTGATCTTTGGGAACTTGTAGAAGATGATGTGCTTCTTACCCCTCTTAGTGTCCATCCCTATGAACGCCCTCTGACTAGAATCAAAGACTAGATACTACCTGAAAATGTACAAACATGAATGTCAGAAAAAATGGAATGCAATGCGGAGCATGGGATCAAGGTATCCACACGAACTGGCTGCACTGCGCTGACTGAATAAATCAAGGCTCTGTACCAAAACCCAGAACAATAACAACCACAGTGATAAAAACCAGAAAACTAGGTAGGTTGAAGGTCACGGTTACCTGCAAACCTGTAAACAACCTGCCCCTCTCACATGTGGGTACTAAGATCCTCAGTATCACGGGCTCTCAGGTCGAGAAATGATGATACGTTCACCACTTCTGGTTTGACATCATCACCAATCGAGGAGGCCTCAACTGATTCACAAAAACGAAAGATCCTCAGCTTCAGAGGTTTGAGAAGCAATAGCACATTTAGCCCGAAGGATACAATGCTACCGCCAATCAAAGAGGTCATCCGCTGATTCACCTCAAAAGGAAAACCTATAGCAAGTTCCCAGCATTGGGTCCTCGGATCAAGAATGTGCAATGGGTTTGCCACAGAACGTGGTCTGCCACTGTCACATCCCGGGAGGAGTGCCGTTATTGAGTCCTCGGGAATGGTCATCAGAGTCGACAATTCCTCAAGAGAATAACTACTGGCCTGTATCAACATACAGTAGCAGAAAGCTCCTGATAGAACCTCGTCTAATTGTGGGGATCGTGATCACCGGCACGTGGCCAACACCATGGGAGCGTCACGCCTGCCCACACTAAAACCTAGGTGTATGCTCGAGCCTGGGTAGTGGGCTCATCTCTCAGAACATCCCAACCCGCCAAACAAAAAACCAGTCAGCACAACACAGTAATATCCAGTATGACAGTAATAAAATGAAATGTAATGCAATAAAAACTGTAAATACAGTAAAACAAATAAAATAGCAAATACAGTAATATACAACAAAACAAAGCACCACAAAAACACCCAATGAAAAGAAACAGACAAGCGCTAGGATTGACTCGCTAAAGGGGTTGGACCAGCAAGAGGTCAACCAGAGTCCCCAGCAGAGTCGCCAGCTATCGTTCCTGAAAGATTTGCATCCAACGGTAAAAACGCGAGAGTGGCGCGGAAAACATAGAGTCGCCAGCAATGTGTATTTATCCCGAGAGAGGGAAAGGAAACACTGCATAAACCTGAGGGAAGGGAAAGAGCATGGTCACGCGACCAAGAGAAATGGGTACGGGAGTCGGTTACGCGAAGGGAAGGTGTTAGCACCCAACACGTCCATCATACTCAATGGGATCCACGCTTGCTGTCTGCATCAAAGGGTGTCGTCGTTTGGAGCTCCACTACTACTGGACCGGAGAAGAAACGAGAACGGAAAGGACGGAGAAACGAAGAAGAAAACGAAAGAACAAGAAACAAATGTAGGAAAATAAAAGAAGTGCTAAAATGGGCCCTACCCCACTGCCTACGTATCTCATCGGGAGCATGAAAGTTAGAGTGACGTAGTTCCCCTCACTGAGGGATGGATTGTGTTTTTTTAGGGAATGGCTAACGTTATAGCTCAGGTGTTGCAGGCTCGCTGAATCGAGTGCGTTACCGTCTTGCACGAGAACGAGTAGGAGCACGTTCGTACGTTGAGAGTGAGTGAGATGAGAAGAGAATTCCCGGAGGAAAGACGTTATTATTTGTTTGGTGTTTTTTAGACAGAAGTGTTTTAAGTTAGTTCATAACTTGCATTGCACCAAAGTCTATGACATAGGAACGAATACTTCGCGTATCGTCCCCAACAGGACGTACACTAGGTATCCTAGAAGAGTGAAGGGAAACCCCTCATTCCTCACTTCCCACGCTTAAGGCTCGAGCGCAATACACGTTAACTTTTATTACGTGTTTTTGAAGAAGTTTTGAGATGAGAAGAGAGAAGACCCAAAAGGGAACTCTAAAGGGAAACTAAGAGTCCTAATGTTATCATGCATGGATGACCTATGGTTAGTGAGGCTTAGGAGAGACGACTACCTAAAGCCTAATGCTAATCCTACTCCAAGCTTAATAAAAAATTAAGTTGGACTAGGTAGCTCTAAGGGAAAAAGAATCCAAGACTTAATCAAGTCTTGAGACTCATGGGATGAACAAGAGTGAGAGAGAAGAAAGAACCATCTTAAATGCTAAAGCAAACACAAGTATGAAAGCTTAAAAGAGAAAGGAGAAGTTAGAATATGGATAACTATCCACATCCCATTCACTTACCATTGGCCCCTACATGGTTAGCAAAAACAAACATAAGCAACAATAAGATAAATGAAATCCAAACAAGACACAACCCAAAGAGAAATAGTTACAAACCAAATAAAACTCATCCAAGTCAGAATGTACACCTTAGAGGTGACCCATAATGTTACCAAACAAACTCAAGCAAAGAGGATGCAAACAAGTGGCAAAACATCCAAGAAAGTCATCAAAGAAGGAGTAGAAGAAAAATGAGTGGATATGCAAGGTGATCATGTAATGCCCCAGTTTTGTCAGTTTTTATTTAATCGAGTCGTTTGATTATTTTATTATTATTTTATTTTATTTTTGACTTTTATCTGAAAATATGTTATTTTTCAATGTTGTGATATTTTATCGGGTTTTGGGAACGTTTGCGGGATATTTGAGTGTGGGGGTATTTTGGTCATTTCATGATATTTTTCATTAAGTAGAAAAATAGAAAATAGAAAGAGAGAAAAATAGAGAGAAAGAAAAAGAGAAGAAGGAAAAAGGGAAGAAAAGAGGAGAAGAGAAGAAAAGTGAGAAAATCTTGGGAAATCAAAGAAAACAACTTCTAGAATCGATTTAATCGGGTAAGGGTGCGAAACTCAGTTATTGTATGCTTGTATATGATTATGTATGTGTGTTTGTGGTTGGTATTGGATTGAATTGGAAAAATTTAGTAAAACCCATATTATGAAAAATTGATTAGAAATCGATTAAATGTGTTGGAAATCATGTTTTTAGTGCTCCTTATTGTTGTTACATGATAGATACATGTTGTTATGCATTGTATTGGTAATTTTCTGGGTGTAGGTGAGAAATTGGAGGATTTTGGGTGAAGAAAACGCAGAACTTTGTTCTGCAGAATTTTTTTGGTTTTTCCAGGTCATACGCGTATAGGCCATGTTCATACGTGTATGGACCTTGGCAATACACTTAACATGGGCGAGGCATGGGCCAATACGCATATGGATCTTCAATTTTCTCAGCCATCTGCCCATTTGCGTATGGTACGCGTAACAGTTTAGGGCATACGCGTACGGTGTTGGGCATTACGCGTATGGACTTTTACACGTGAACTTTTGGGAAAAATGAGTCTCTGTCCATACGCGTATGGCTCAGGGTAATACGCGTATGGCCAGGAGAATGGTAAAATGGGACTTTTCAAAATATTGTTTTCATTTTTCTTTCGTAACTTGGATTCTGTTTATCTGATTTTTACAATCTTGGTATCGTTGGAAAGCTATTGAGCTGTACTTTCTTATTATGATGATTTGGAAATTGTTAGCCAATTTAATTATGTCGGGAATTTGGAATAGTCTTGGTTTGTCGACTTTTGTCATTATAATTGTGCGTAATTGAGGGGTAATATGCAAGGTGTTGTTGAATGATGTAAATGCATGTGTTTAAATGGTGTCGTGATGATTTGTGGCCGTATGGTAATTAAATGCGTTGTTTTGGGCTTAAGTGCAAAGTGTGATTTTGTTGATAGAGATGAATGCATTTATATGTGTATTTGAATGTCATGAGTCATTGTATGCTAAGCATCATGATGTGCATTCTTGAGACGTCCTGAGTGACGGATTGATTCCAGAGGGAATCCGCTATAACATTGTGTGCCTTATGCAAAGAGGTGTGAGCGATGATTATAGACGATCGTGTGCCTTATATAAAGAGGTGTGAGCGATCGGGTCGTGTGCCTTATACAAAGAGGTGTGAGCGATCCATAAACATCGTGTGCCTTATACAAAGAGGTGTGAGCGATGGGGAACATCGTATGCCCGACAGGGAGTTATACTAAGTAACGAGCGATGGTTCCAATAGTTCCTGAGTGAACTGGTGTTGAGAATTGATGGAAGTCGGTACCGCATGTGCATATGCATAGAGTCGTTGTGTCGGTCTCTCGCATTGCATAAATCATTAATGTTTTGTTTATGTGTGGAATGGTGGATGGAATCGATAAATGGATATATGGATATGTGTTGGTGATACTTGTATTGTGCATGGTTGGTATACCTTGGAGATGGAATTATGAATTATACATTGTGTTGTATCGTGTTTGAATTATGGCGTGAGTTATGGTGAGAACCGTATATATGTGTATGTTGTGTTATATATAATTGTATGCAATGATATTATGATTTTTTTTCTCACCCTTCTGCTGTTTTATAATGCTCTATGAGGCATTGCAGATTAGAGTTACTGGAGGTCTTTTTGTGAAGCTTAGGACTTCATTCTTTTGTCGGTCGGCTCTGATATGTGACCCCGGGTAGTTAGGGAGGCCGTTTGTGATTATTTGTATATGTATATATATATATATATATATATATATATATATATATATATATATATATATATATATATATATCTTTTGGCTTATGCATGTATAACTTGATGTATGACAAACTTTTCATGTGATATATATATATGATATTCAGTTTTAGATTTTCCGCTTTTATTCTAAAATCTGAAATGTGGGGGTAAGGAACTGAGTTCCTCTGTTGATTGCTACCCCACTGTTGCATATCTTTATGAGCAGGTGTTGTATGATTGTTTCAATATAATGTGATTCTCCCCCGTCTATGCCATGATAATTTAAATATACTCTGATGAAATTTTGAATTTTCTTTTACTGCTTTTTCTAATTCGGGTTATAGATTGGGGGTGTTACAGATCATGCAAGAAATCTTCAAATAAAATCCAAGTCAGAATGTGGATGACCTAAACATGTGCCTAAACATGCTATACAAGTGTAACATAAGGCATACAAGCAAGTATCCAAGCATTAAGAACCATTAGAAGAAGGAGAAGGAAGCATGTAAATGAAACATGTTAAATGATGCAAGATGAAACATGAATAACATATGATATGAATACAAAACTCCAAGGTCAGAAACATACATAAAATGAGATGCAAAGAAGAGATATAGCATGGCATACACAAACCAAATACAAGTCAAGAAGAGGCATAGATGAGAAGAAGTGAAAAGATAAGTCAAAAGAGGCATGTGAATCAAACATTGAACATGTGCACAAAATATGCAAAAACCTCATACCAATGACCTATAATTGTAATCAAATGACTTATAATGATTCAAACATGGTTCATGAAGTCAAATAAATAATCCCAAACAATGGCACAAGTGCCTTCTCAAACAAAGCAACCAAACATGATCCAAAGATGTGCATAAAAGAGACCTCAAACAAAGAGCAATCAAACAATTAGTAAAACATCTTCAGAAATTACCAAATTAATTCTCAAGGCAACTCAACCAGAAGCAAACATCATATTACAAACTCATGCAAACATTCACAAGATAAGTCCTTCAATCAATCATGCAAAGTCACATAGGAATTATGAACTAATATGCAAAAGAGAGGGACCAAAATGGAATATGAAAAGAATTTAAAAATATGAGAAAAAAAAAGTTTTTATGCAACTCAATATGTTGGTGAAACAATACAAAAAGAATGGGTTGAAAATGTTTTGTATGCTATGAGAAATAAATTCTACAATGCAAAGTATGCACATATGAAACAATTCAAAAAGAAAATTAATTAAACAATTAATTCAGACACCAAAAATAAAATAAAAAAGGAAAATAAAATTTACTAAAATTTTATAAAACTATAAAGATGCTTCATGATTTTTTTCATAATTTTTGGATGCATTAAACTATTTTTAACAAATAAAAATGAAATGCGACAATAATGAAATAAAGAGAAAAGAAATAAACAGCCAGGGGGTGTCAATAGCAAGGGATTCACGTTCAAAAGTGGACTGGATCAAAATAAGGGGGTGCAAGTAATAAGCCCAATCCAAATAGTCCAAAAGCGCAGTCAAAGAGGGACACATGGATTTCAGTCAACATTCAGACTCAATCATGACCATGCAATCAATCCAACGCACACCAACAGTCAACACAATCAGCAAGGATTCAAGATGAGAGGCCAAGATTAACACGCGCATGGTAAGCAACATGCACACGCGCACACCAAGTCATTTCAGAAATTAAAAGAAAACACGTGAGCAGCACATGTTAATTTAATGTGCTGGCATAAATCTATCCATTAGATGCATCAGACGTTCCAGATTAAGTCACACAATTAAAATATTATGCAAGATGAGAGGTTAAGATCAGTATGCACATAATAACAACAATGGACCACAACACACACAATCAATAAAAATAAAACAGAATTTAAGTAACGTGGCAACATGTGGACAAACGCATCAAAGCAACGAACGGCCAGGATTGCGTCTTCTTCACAAAAACCCTGGCTGGCCGGAAAACAAAACCAGACGTCGGAGTTAGGGCTCCGGTCGTCTCCTCCGGTGGACATCAACAACAAAATCTCCAGAAATCACATATGAGTATACCAAATTGATCAGAAATTCACAAGGATCACAAATATCATGTTCACTTCAACAGATCAACAACATATAAGCCAAATCGAAGAGAAACAGTTTGGATCCAAAAATTTCTAACTCAAAATACACACAATCCACATGTCCAAATTCAAAATAAAATACATCAGCATGCTCAGTAAACATCACAGATCATTATGCACATCCAAAATTTAGGTTCTAAGAGCGTGAAATCACCACTAACCTGAGGTCTTGAAGAGGTCAAAATACTTCTAGAAAACCAGAGATAAGCTGCAGATCAAGCATTAGGAGCCTCTAATTGCAAAATAAATGCAATTAGAGCTTGAATATGGTCTGGATCTTGAGTTTTGAAGAAATGGTTTCCAAATTCTAACCCACTGAATCCCTTGATTATAGCTTCAGATGATGTTTGATTTGTGTTCTATGAACTTCAAGGATTCAGAATGTGAAAGAATTTCTCAAAAAGCTCTTAAGGTGAGAGAGAATCGAAGAGGAGAAAGTGAGAGTGAAATTTGGAATTCTGAGCAAGAATGAGTGCATGACCTAGCTGTGAGGGTATGAGTTAGCTTATATACTCTTGGTTATTCCCCTGATTATGATTAGCAAGTGATTAAACCCTTGGTTAATGAGTTTTGGATGATTTTGCAAATTTGCACTTTGAGCTCAACCCACTAATTCTCACGTGCCAATGCCACAAAATGAGCATGATCCACTCACATTTCCTCTGCTGATCACAAATGAATTGTACTTGGGCCTTGCACTTGCTTGGTTTGTGAGTTTTTGATCCATTTACAAATTTGTACAATGTGAAATAAGTGAGAAATATAGCATGGAATGACTTGGTTCAAATGCCAAAAATAATACTTATGATGTGTACTTGAATGTTGTAATGAGACATGAACCAATAAAACCAATTACAAGTCCATTTGTGCCAAAATGCAAAAGGTGGAAAAAGTGGTGTATGGAAAACCTCAAAATGCACCTTGCATTGTTTCGGCCATAACTAGAGTTCCACAAATGATATGGAGATGTTCTAGTAGTTTTTGGAAATGGGAGAGAAAGATCTTCAACTTTCATGTTGGGGGAAAATTCATGTGAAGCTTCCTTGATGATCAAAAGTGAAGTTGAATGTAGTGGAAAAATTGCCAAAAATGGAAAGTTCTCATTATAGGTCATTTTCCAAATTTAGTAACTTTTGCACAAACTCTTGATTCTTGATGAATGGTATGAAACTTGACCCTTTAAGACCATATGAGGATGTGAGACCTTGAAAACCATGAAAAGAACCTCAAAATTCCACAGTAGACTTTCCTCCTTACAGTTGACTTTTGCTTGCTTCACAAGCAACTGATCCACTGAAAATCCTCCACAATGAACCACTAGCCAAGTCTCTATCCATGAACACTTGTGAGCATATGGAATACCATAAGAACATGCTTGAATCCACAAAGCCTTTCAAGAAGTCCTTTTGATTCACAAACCCTAATTGGTCCCTCTGGTTAGGAGGGAAAGATTCACTTGTAATCCTTTGCCATGCTTGACCTTATGAAGATATGATGGACCCCATGAGCCACCTTGAAGCTTGAGATTTGAGAATATGGACCAAGTACCTTGACCCCATGCTAAGAACCAATGCTATGCATAATGCAAATGCAAGAAATGAAAAGAAACAAAAGCCAATTAGTATATAAACAAAAAGGGCAAATTTTGAGGTGTTACACTAAGGATACGTAGGAACAGGACTTGCAATCTTGTCAAGAACCCTAATAAAAATACCTTTGTGACCCATTTCTTTTTTGTTTTTCACTTTTTATCATTCTAAGAAACACAAGTAATGATAGCTAACATTCAATCACAAATCTAACTAAAAGGTTCCCATTGAGTACACCGGACGTGCGGGGTGCTAATATATTCCCCTTGCATAATCGACTCCCGAATTCGGATTTTGTTGCAACAACCATATTCTATTTCTTTTAAGCGTTTTATCGATATTTTTCCTTTCCTTTTTGGAATAAATAAAGTTTAATTGTGACTCTGTTCAAAGTAATTTTTCCGTGAGCATTCTATTTGCTTTGCAAAGGCTCGTATTTTTCGAGATGCAACAGCTGGCGACTTTGCTGGGGACATGCTCCAAGCTAGAGAGAGTCAAGTCTAGTTTAGTTTGATTTGTGATATTCATTAGCTTTGTTTATTCACTTTCTTCCATCTTTTGCCTTTGTGTATATCTTATGTTCTGCTTTATTATTATCCTATATTTATTGCTTAGGTCCCATGAGCTCTTGATATGGATACTCCGATTGTTCAACACTTTGTGGGAAATACTCTCTACCCGAGTCTAGAGGAAAACATAAGATATAATTGTGGTTGAGTAGTGCGGGTCCCCGACATGTTTAATTGTAAGGGTCAGCATGAGAACCTCACTTAGAGTAGGTGCTTTTGAGAATGTTGTCACCTGACAAGTAATTTTCTATAAGCTTCGATATTTTCATTAGGATCCATGACTCTAACGACCTTTGTAGAACATTGAACCTTTTGCCAACTAAAAATGATGGTTGCATAGCGCGGGTCCCCGAGATGTAGTTATCATAAAGGTCGGCATGAAAACCTCACTCGGAGTAGATTTCCTTGAAGGAGTTGACGCCCGATACATAATTTTCCGCAAGTGGCAAACATTCTCGGCGAATCCATGACTCTAGGAACTTTTTCTAGAACCCCGAAGTCGATGATTGCATAGTATGGGTCTGCGAGATGCATTTCTCGTGGGGTCCATACGAGAACCTCAGCCAGAATAGATTTTCTTGAAGGAGTTGATGCCCGGTAAGTAATTTTGTGTAAGCAAAAAAACATTCATGGCAAATCCATGACTCTAGGAACCTTTCCAAACCCTAGATCATTCCTGGTGAAAACCTTATGTGACAAAGCAATCAGATTTATCCTCCATCTATACCTCAGACTTATGAGACCTTGTATATGAAAAAAAATATTAAAAAAATATACATCGCATTTGCATTCATTCATACATCATATGCATGAAAAAAAAAAGAATAAAGGTCTTACACAAAATTTTAATTCATGCATCCATTGATTTCTTAAAGGAAAAAACTTATACACCTTCTACCATTTGTTCGGCAAAACTAAAGTTTCAACATCATTACGAAACTCGTAACAACTACAAGATGACGCTTGACATATAGAAGAAAACCAAGAAACCATGAGGTCTGACATCGACTCCATGCAGGAAAAGATGGATCATTTGCTTGAGACCATGCTGACCATGGCCCAAAAGGAGAAAAATGCTAAAATAGACGTTGAAGCCTAAAGAATTGCTAGCCAGATTGGCTCATCGTCACTCCACATCCCTGGGGTAACCAACCCTGAATTTGGTTTTATTCATCCTGGGGGGATCCCTATCCAAACTCCTACGGGAATACCACTAGTTAATTTGAACCTCAAAATCATTATGTCGCGTCTTCCCGTCACGAATCTCTATATGATGACGAAGATCCTTATGATGCCTTCTTTATGCCACAACAGACAAGGCCTGCTATTGAAACTCTATCGGACCCAAATGGATAGAGGCTTCATGCTTTAGAAGATAAATTCAAGTCTTTGGAGGTTCACTCTACTCCTGTCCTGGATATTGTTGACATTTTCCTAGTTCCAGGGTTCGTGATTCCCTATAAATTAAAGATACCAGACTTTGACAAGTATAAGGGGGCTAGTTGTTCCTGAGATCACCTGAGGGCCTACTGTCGTAAGATAGCTCCTCACATCAATAATGACTAAATCTTGATCCACTATTTCAAGGATAGCCTGAGTGGAGCATCCTATACCTGGAGATGGGCCAAGTCCAGTCCTGAAGGGACCTTGTTGATGCTTTTCGCAAGCACTACCAATACAACACCGATCTTGCGCCCAATCATACTCAGTTACAGGATATGACACAACTCAACAACGCGTCATTAAATGAATATGCCCAACGGTGGAAGGAACTCGTAGTTTGAGTCCAACTTCCTCTCCTTGACAAAGAACTGATTGACATGTTCATGGGAACATTGTATTCTCAATACATAGAAAAGATAGTGGGGGATAGTTTTCTAACATTCTCCAAAGTCATCACTGTTGGAGAAAGGATAGAAAGCCAAGTGAAAAAGGAAAAATTGCATTGTGCTCAAAATACCTCAGGTGGAGGGAAGAAACCATTCTCTAACTTCTTGGAGAAGCCAGAAGGTGAAGCAAATGCCATAATGGGAGGAGGGGAAATAGAGCTCAACAACATATTCATGTACCTTATCATTAAATTGGTGTCATAGCACCTATGCCCTATCCACAACAACATACATATAAAAAACCGACTTACTAACAACAACAGTTATATTAAGAACAACTCTAAAATCAACAACAACGCGCTCCGCAGCAGAGTCAACCTAACCAACAATAGGTGATAAGGCCAGAAAGATGGTTTCATCCTCTACTGCTCTCGTATAGCCAAATCCTTCCTTATCTATTAGAAGGTAGATTGGTCACTTTGAAGGAGTTAACACCTGTAATTCATCCTTATCCACCAGGTTACAACACCAATTCTCTCCACGAATATCACACGGGTGCTCCGGGGAACACAGTGGAGAATTGTAAAGATCTGAAACATAAGGTCTAGGACCTGTAAGGCATTCACATTCATAGGCACAAATGTTGCAACAAACCCCATTCCAGTGCATGTAGGATCGTCGGTGAATGCCATTGAAGAAGTTGTCGAGGATATGCGTGAGATGGTCATCATACCAGTCTAAGCAAGTAAAACGAATTCAAAAAGGGCTAGCCCAACAATGAATCTAGAAATCAAGCCCAGTTCCTCAATGCTTCCAATCTTTAGGTCGTATCATTATTTTTGCATCCTTGTAATTTTACTTGTTTGTCTAAGTATTGTTTACTTTGGAAATTGTTGTTTTAATGGTCTTATTAAATAAATGAGTATGCATGTTTATTTGGACCTCGTCGAAGCATGACCAGAGAGCCACAGTGTCCACCATTGTTGTCGACAAGTTATTAAGGCTTTTCGTCAAAGTAAGCATACTCCTTGTTTTTTCCTTGTGTTTTTTGTGTGTTATGATGTTTATATATGCAAGAGGAAGTTATTTCAATCATTAGTTTCATGAAAATGCACTTAAATTAAATTTCTAGAAAATTGTTCAAGAACACAAAAATGACAACTATGAATCTTAACCATAAATTGCAAACTCATATAGTATTTCAACTGATTTTTCACATTGATCGTGAATATGTAATTAGTTTTGCGTTTGGATGTGTTTTTTTTACTAGATCGAATGATTTTTCATTATGCATTTCATGCACTTTTTGCCTTGATTCTCATGAACCGCGGCTTGTTTGCTAAATTTGACTGCATATTTGGATTCAGAGCAAAAATCCAAGTCTAACGGTATATAATTTGCAATTTATTTCATTAGTTTTGTGATTTTCGAATTTTTCCTCATGATTATTGTTACAAATGATGAACCAATGATGAACAAGTGAAAGGAAAGAGATGACCAACCCATAATGCATCACATCCGTCCGATCTGGCTGCTTTTTTCCCGTTTTTCCCGCACACGTCACGTGGCACTGAGAGGATGCTTTTTTCTCCTTTAAATCTGGGCCACTGATCTAATTCGTTGGGGAAAACACAATCAACTACTATTGACTGGGTACTGGGCTGCATTGGGCCTTTGGGCCAGCAGTGCCAAGCTCCCTCCCCCTTTTTCTTTTAGTCAAACTAATTTCTTTAATGGGCATTGGGCTACTTTTGCTCTCTCTTTTTTTTTTACTTAAACTACTACTCTATTTCTACACCCCTTGTTTTATTTTTTTTACAACTTGTTTTTTTTTATACCATTTTTTTGGTACTATTGTTTTTAATTGATTAGACCTTGTTTTAATTAATAAGCTTTTATACTTAAACTTAATTAATCTAATTAGTGATTAGATAAATTCTTTCAATTTATTAATTAAATTAATTTGTTTTAATTAACCTAAGTAATTAGTTCAAATTAAATTTAGCTAAGTAAGTTGATCGTATTATTTTATCGCCATATTCATCATGACCATGCATTTAATTTTTGCCTCATGTAGAATCATATTTGTTCTATCATTATCATTTTGTTTATTGGTCTAAGTGAATAATTAAATTGAGTAAACAATTAATAATAACCAATAATTGAATGAACATTTTCAATGCACAAAATCCTTGATCCAACACCAAGTGGATTATTCACCACTCATGTCACCCCGTTTGATTCAACGCAAATTCAAACCTCTTTCTCAATTGACCACAACTCCACGTCAAACCATTTTCACTATCGATTTCAAAACCATTTTCACAATTCGCTTTGTAAATGCAAATCAAATTCTTGACCCAATATCAAGCTCTATTCATAATCAAACTCAAAATGATTAATTCATACTTTGACATTTTAATAATGAAACAAAAAGGCTATATGGGTTAAAGGTCAATTCATAGTCCTGATTATTAGGCCTAAGTGTTAATCGTTTGTAAGTCATAAATACTCGTCTTTCTCCAAAATTCAAACATGTCACCTTTTTGCAATAAAATTTAAAGAAAAAGACTACCTGGGTGAAAGGTCCAGTTATAGTCCCTGAATTCTAAGCCCAAGTTGTAATAGCTTGCAAGCTCATGTGTTTGTATTTCATTCAAAAACACTTATAAATACTCAAACATTTTCACAAACAAATTGAAAGAAAAGACTACCTAGGTGAAACGTTCAGTCATAGTCCCGAGTATTAGGCCTAAGTATAATTGTTTGTAAGTCATAAATGCTCGTCAAATTTACAAAGACCTATTTTATTTATTTGTTCCGATGGTGGTGTTTTTAGTCCTATCAGCACTATGATTTGACTATCAGCCACTAGAAGATCAAAGATCTCATTAAATTTAGTTATGTCAAATGTACAGGTTTTTGTAATAAACTTTTCATTTTTACTTGGCTTGACGGGATTTTTCCCATTTAAAGGTCTTAAAACCTTACAAACATATGGAGGCCCTGATTTTAACTCTACCAGGTTAACCTTGTTTTCCTTGAAACATTCCAAAACTATGTTAATCTCTTGGATGTTTTTGTTTGTCTCTACATAGGCCACTTTCTCCTTCCTACGGTGTCGATTTGTTCTAGCCTTCAAGTGTTTGACTTTTCGAACCCTTTTTGCTAATTGGGCCATGTTCTTAGATATTGGGTATCTAACTTATTCCTAATTAAATATTCTAAACCACTCACAACCATATTGACTAACTCATGTTCAGGAACTTGAGTAAAACATCTCTCCTTCATTAACCTAAAACTATTGAGATAGTCATCTATTGACTCAAAGAATTTTCTCTTCACACTAACTAACTCTTTCAGGATAATTTTTTATTTATCCATATACATTTGTTCATGGAATACTCTTTCTAGTTGATTACAATTATATATGAAGTGTGGAGGAAAGGTAGTGAACCATGTGATATCGCTCTTAGTTAAGGAATTCCGAAAATATTTCATTTTGAACTTTTCATTATTGGCCAAATCATCTACCTCTGATTGGTATCGATCAATATTCTCAACATTAGATTAGCTAGTATCGCCTGCAAACTTTGTGAATTTAGGATTTTCCAACCCCTTGGGAGTTCAGTCTGCAATACATACTCAGACAAGTCAGACATGAAATGTTGCCTATGAAGACCAAGATTGAGACCATATTGAATAAGATTTATTTAAGCACTTTTGCCATGTTATTCTTCCCCCAAATTTTTTTTTTGCTTGACTCCTCTAACCACTTTGTCAGCATCCTAGTTCATATTGACCAACACTACCCCTTGGCCATTTCGACCTAAGTCCCCTTCGACTATCCTGGGTATGGGTTGTTTGATCTGTTGGGGCATAACACTTTGTTGCACTTGATTAATAAGAAAAAATGTTTACAACTCCTAGATTTTGAATTGCCCCAACTTCCTGAATTTGAGAGACTAGTTGAATAGGTTCTTTGGGAGCACCAAAGAAATCAACAATTTGACCCATTTGATGCGCCAATTATTAGTAAGTATGGTTTGTGTTTTGGATTAGAGGGATAAAGAGAGTTACAATTTGTTGGGTAAGCATATTGACTATGTCATGGTTACTACCATCCATGTATTGCCTCATAGCTAACAGGGAATTAGTAGTTAAGGGTGGCATAAGCTAAGGGACATATCCTAATCCTCCTTGGGGTTGTGTTATTCGAGTAGGATTCCTGATAGTAGATCCTGATGCTGAGTATTGATTAAGAGGAGATTCAATAGTCATTGCATTATTTGTATAGATGCATTAATTTGTAGGTCTTTCATCATTGAATTCGACATGCCATATGGATATTCTCTACTACCAAGGGTAGCGTAAAGCTTGGGTGGGAAGAAGGCCTAGGGTCTCCTATATTAGTTTGTGTAACCCTATGAGTAGTTGGAAAACGGGTTATTTGTGATAGGGGAATCACCAACTCTAGAAACATTGTCAAAACTGACATTTAACTTATAGCGGGAGAGGTTACTCCAACAGATGTTGAACATCCTGCACCACCGACCGTCGATTTGATTGGCTGTTCTTGCCCATCTGGAGCATTGTTTTGGGAAATGAAAGAATTTTTAACATTGGACGAGCCATCTTAAGAATTTTACCACTCCTAGGACGCATAAACACTCAGACATTGAAAACATTGCATGTATGAAGAACAAAACAGTAAAAACACAAACACTTTTATGAGAAAGTTTAAATTTATTTCCTAAAAGGATTCTATCAGGTATGCCAATTAGTCTAATGTTGTTTTAAGTAAATCAAATCACAAGTTTTAATTCACTAACAAGATTAAAATCGAAAAAATTCTAAGAATAAATTGTGCCAAAATGTTTGAAAAAATGTGTTCATGCTTGATAACTTCAAGTTTAAAAGTATAACAATAGGATAAAAATCATGAGAAGTGCAATGTAGAATTGCTTGAAAAGATAACATAAATGTTGAAAATCATAAAAAGCAAACGAGTAAAAATGCTTAGATTAAATGGTTGGACGTAGATTCATACATTTCTCAATAATTCTTTTATCTTTGTAACTTGGATGTTTGAATTCTATAGAGAACAAAAATGAAAAATGTGAATCCTTGTTACAAAGATTAAATCTAATTATATAAACATACACTCATAACCGTCGAAAATGGTCAATTCTCTAGAAATCAACACATACATCATTATGTGGCCTTTTGTGCTTTGCAATGCTTCCATGTGTCTTATGTCCTTGAACTACTACAAAACTGCTATTTCTTCTGTAAAACATCTTCAAGTCTTCCAGCTGACTTGTCGAGAATCCTCTCTATCGAACCTTACGATATTATGAGGTCGAAAACATAATTTATCCACCTGTACTTAGCTTGCATTTTTATCTTACATCTCCACTCCTATTGAAAATACTAGGTTGAAATTCTCAGGCTAATTATAATAATTGTGTAAGAATAAGTTTGGTTCTACATCTAATATACCTTTAAGTTTTGATGATAACAAAGTGTAGAGAACAATATTGTACTCTGACTATGTGTGTTTAGTGTGCAGACAAAAGAAAACAAATTCTGACTCTGAAGAAGTCAAATTTGAATGCAAAAAAAAAGTTTGAAGAAAGCTGCTAAGAAACTAAGGACACACTATGAGTAAAAAGGAGGAATACAATAGTATGTCTAAAACATGGCCAATCTTCACAATTATGAAAGTCAACTTTGCTGGTTGCAGATGAAAGCTCCAAGGATTTGACTAAATTTTGGTAAAACATAATGGTGTGATAGATGTTCCAACATGAAGGTTTCTTCCCCAGACCAAAGATGTCAAATGAAATGTCTCAACATGAAGACTCGACATCATGAATGTCACAACAGGTTTGGTTTAAAATCTGTTCCAAGATTCAAGACGTGATTGGTAGTGGATCAAGGAATCAGCCAACAGAAGATTTGAAGCCCAACGCAGCAGAAGGCTATAAAAGAAGACCTAGTCCTAGGGTAGAAAAGAGAGAGAGAGAGAGAACGACATAGACTTAGGAATCATATTTTGTAAAGTAGGGTTTAGGGTCTGAGAGTCGTAGGTTTCTCTTATAAGTCTCCCTTTGTATCGATTTGATGCATTGTGGAAGACATAAGTACTTGTACAGATTCAGAAACCCGTAGGTAATGGATCGTGTATTGTTCTTGGATGAAGCTTTTAAGCAAATCCAAGTTAACTTGTTAGTCAAGAATGCTTGACTGAACTTTGTATTGAAAAGGGTGTCTTTCAAGTAGGATGATATAGTTATTGTGACTATAACTATTAGATAATCACAGGTTGTGATTTAGGAAATGAGATGGGTTTCTCTTATCTAGGATGGAGTTCTTAGATTAAGTTTTCATTAGGTAGTGATAGGTAAACCAGAGGTTGTTTACTGTAAATCAGCGGTTGTTTACATAAAACTATACTACTGATAGTGAATTCTTCTTCCTGGATTGGTATGCCCCCAAATGTATGTGATTTGCACCGAACTGGGTTATCATATTCTTTGTTGTTTATCATTCTGCAATTTACAGTTCATTCTTGATTAACATGTTGTAACAGATGTCGAAACATCTGTCCTGCTGCTGTTACTGATATTTTGAATATCAGTTTGTTTGTTCTGCTCCAGTTTTAAAGTTGTGCAGAGAACAATGTCTTGACATGTGTTAGGACATCTGCTATCTACTATGCCAGAATTTCAGCAGACTCTGATGAAAATAAGATCATCTGACCAATTTAGGATCAAACCATTACAAGACTCTAAAAAGAAATTTAAGGTTTAATACAAAGAAGAAATTAATTTGATTTTCTTATGTATGTTGATTCAAAAGAGACTCTGAAGTCTAGACATCTTCAGAATATAAATCATTGGTATTCTTGTAGAATCTCTGAAGATATTATCTACACTGGTTGTCATCAGTAAACTATTCTGAAGATGGAACCTCTGAGACATTTTGTATCATCCTAACCTTATCAACTCATCTTACTCTGATAGGTTTTGAACTCTGAAAGATGTACCATGTATTCCAAAACATTATTTCGGGATATTTTAATGGGTGAAGAGTTAGTATGCATTGTGATAATCAAAACTTCAAATGAAGAAAGCATTTCTTCAAATGGCTAAAAAGATATTTTCTACCTACCCAAGATTTTATGTTGTACCTAGCTACTCTATAGCAAAAGTGTTCCTCGAAGAAAGCTCCAACTCTTCACTACTAACAGATCTATTCTCCATCCTCAACATTAACGTTCTCTATCTACTTAAGGAGGACTTGGAAAATTAGAAAGTGTTGTGAGAAATGTAAAAAAGGTATAATGCTAAATGCTGGAAAGCACTAGGTATGAGAGAAAATAAAAAAGTGTTCTCAAACAAAATACAAACACTTAGAGTAATCTCATATTAAAATGAGTAGGGACTAGATGTATTCTCAATTCATAAACACAATGAGAAGCACAGTTCAAAGATTTGGAGTTGCACTAAGTAGAGACACCATGAGTGTTCTCACACATACAAGGATTAACTACAAAAGCACATCAAAGAAAAACATCTGTGTAAATGCAAGAAAAAAGAGAAACAAAGCATGTAGAAGCTCACCATTTCATATCTTGCGAGGGTTTACATTCTAATTGAAAATTTTTGTAAACTACTTAACTAAGAAGCACACATGTCAACACAAAACTGTTATAACCCAGTTTTGTTCTGCTCCTCAAGCGACTAGGTTGGTTAGGCTCTTGAGAAGTCATTGACGAGTAGTCATTGAGGTTGAAATCTTCTTAAGCGACTAGGTTGGTCAGGTCTTCAGGAGTCAGTGACCGACAGTTTTCTTAGGAGATCAGTTGGGTAAGATTCCTAAAGAAATTTAGAATAGGTTGTCCCTGTATTTGTAATTAGCATATATTATTGGATTAAGTCCTTGTCTAAGGCAAATCACCTAAGTGGTTGAAGTGGATGTAACCTAGTTAATGATGAACCAGGATAAAAATACTTGTGTTCATATTTTTATCGTTAATTCTTAATTGATTAGATGAAAACAAAAAGATTTTAAAATCAGAAACCTAATTCAAACTCCCTCTTTCTTATGTTTCCTGCACCTTCAATTGGTATAAAAAAATTGGTTCTATTATTGACTTATTTGTTAAACACTTAACCGTGTCAAATAAAGATCCATGGTCTGGAAACACAAAGGGCTCATGCTTACAACAATAATGACACATTAGATTCCTCTGAGGTTTAATGAAGATAAATTTGATTACTGATAAGAGAGTATAGAAAGTTTCCTTTTTTATTAAAAAATGCAATTATATAGGGTTTGGTTCTAAATGGCTTAACATCTTCTTTGGATGCTAATGGTGTAAGACTTTAAAGAAGTCAGATGAATATGCATTAAAGAAGGATCGCAAAAATTTTCATGAATCTAGAAATTTTGTGCTTCATGTTATTTCTTGTTCAAAGTATGATAATATTTCAAATAAAGACTCAACTAAGTCTTTATTTGATTCCTTTAAAAGTAACTCATAAAGTCAACAAGAAAATGGAGAAAAGTAAAACCTGGAATTCAACCCAGAGGATGAAACTCCATAGAAAGACATGTCTATGGCTTCAATGAACTAGTAGCAAAGAGAAAAGGACGGCATATGTTCCAAGATCTGTAACTTAAGACAAATGGTTCTACAAATTGTGAGAAAATCCAAAAGCGTGAAGATATTAGTTCATAATCTATTGGTTTGATGAAAAAGGGGATCTGACTCTGAAGACATAGTCTCTGATGAACTTATAAGTAAGATAATCATCAAAACCTATAGTGCGCATCCCAGATGCTCCAAATAGTGTTTTATGTAATAAGACAAGGTAATTAAAGGTAAGTCTATTTGTCACGCTTAAAATCTCTCTTATTGTGTGGTGAAAATCAAGTGTCGTATGCGTGGCTCTAATGCAAGACAGTTGTCATACGTTTAACCACCTGTAAAGTTGAGGTAACCCATTGAGAATATTGTTTCTTATTTTTAGAAAAAATCAAGAAACCCATAACGCACTCATTTCTTTTCACCTCCCTTGTCTATTTAAATATATTTCAAATTATTAATTTTTTAAAACCCACGACGCACTCATTTCTCACACACTATGTAACTTCTACTCACAACCCACACTTGAAAGTTTTTGTATCCTTCACCCTCTCTCTCATTCTCTCTACAAAAACACTAATCATCGCCAACCAAAAAATCAACAATATCAGTCCTCTCAAAAGGAAATTTCTATGATGGAATCCATCTATGAGATTTCTTTATCTACCCCAGTGGATGAATTGGAAGTTCTTTGTGAAACTATTGTAGATTTTGATAACCTAAAGAAAAATGGGTTTGATATCTCTAAAAATGTTGCAACCCAGGGATACGAAGTCTAATTCAATAGGCTGAAGGGGCTAGAGAAGTTAGAGAAGTTCAGGTGTTCTCCAGTGTTCTGGGTCAAAAGATTCAAATTTCAGAGAAATCCATAGCCAAGCTACTAAATCATGATGGGTCTGGTAAGTGGTGTTATCAAATGTTCAAAAAGGGAGGAAAATGAAGGAAGTAGTGTCTACCTTCTTTCAGAAAGGATCACATTCAGGTGTCAAGAATCTTAAACCCTAATCCAAGATATGGGCTAAAATTATCTTGGGATGCATTCATCATCGTCATACAAACAACTCTGCAGACTATATTAATGTTAACCAGATATACATGTTGTATTATCTAGCCAAAGGCATCAAGATGAATCTTTCTTCCAACTTGTTTAAATACTTGAGAGAGATAGTCAAAGAAATAAGGAATGATGGTTGTACACAAAGGAATTGGATTCCTTTAGGCAGGCTAATCTCTGATATTTTGGTTGAAAGTAAGATGGTAGACAAGCTAGAATAAATGGAATTTCGAGATGACCTCTACACAGTTGTGGGATAATTCTTCAATGGAACAAATCTTTAAAACATGCTTATGATCAAAGATGTTGTCAAAACTGAAGGGATGGACAGGGAATCTGTCTTCTCTAGAAAAGTTAAGATTGATGACTTTCCTCTATTCACTAAGTAGGATCTTCCTGAGGTTCTATGGGCTTATAAGATAAGTTGTTTAGCAGATGGAACTTATCTGGGTGTAGATGTTCGTAACTTACTAGATGCTCCTCCTAATGCAACTCTTAATAGGAAAAGAAAGTTTAAGAAGAATGATGAAGGAACTTCAAATCCTATTTCTTCTCCTATCGAGAAATCAAAGAATACTGAAACCTCAAGAAGGATTCTAAGGTCTACAGATATTGAAGATGTTGAGGTGCAGAAAATGGTAGCTATTAAAGCAGCTTAAGCTGCTGAGGCTATCAAAGCTTCTAAAGCTGCCAAAATTTCATAAGCATTTAATGATGCCAAAGTTCCTAAAGTTTATGAAGCTCCTATTATAGCTAATGTTAAAATAATTACTGAGAAATCAAGTCCTCTGACTAAGGAAGCTCAACAAGTATCTACTGAAGGCTATACTCATCAGAATATCTGTAAGTTCCCTGATCCTGAGATCTCCACTATTTCTGAATCAATAATTGTTAATACTTCAAATGTTCCTGTTCCAACCACAACCACCACCATTCCATCAAATGTATCTTCATCCACAAACGATCTAGAAACTACATTTCCACTTGGAACAATTGAACCAAAAAACACAACCACAACTGAACAAACTCCACAAAACTATATACCACATCAAGCTGCATCTCCATCTTTACCATAACCTCCATTTTCACAAACACCACCCATTCAACATACAACAATCTCAACCAGCTAACCTGAAATAACAACACAAATTAAATTAATCCAACAACAACCTCAATCACAACCTTCATTTGAACACACCATCTCTGAAGCCACACCCATTAACATATCATTTCCTCTATCAAATAAAATTAATCAACCTATTCCTGTTTCTATTCTCCAGGGGTTATCCCTATCAAATGATTCCTCAATTGAGAGAGTTTTTTTCTAATAAGGATTCGCCCATTGTTGAACATAATCCTTACCATCAACCCTGAAAATAATCCTTACCATCAACCTTGAACATAATTCTCTTGATCCCTCATATGATAAAGTATGGACAAATATAGAATTAAAAATAGCTAAAAATTTTAGCTTTATGAAGTATGTTATCACAAACTGTGTTAAACTTGTTGAAAGCAGTGTATTATGGGATCAGAACATGGACTGGTCCATCAGCTGATTCACTCTCCTCAAGAATATTTCCTATGAGACTGTCTTGGAGAAATTTATTCCCAGATTTACTAAAGTAATGTCTCCAATACTGGAAATAAAGAAGTATGCTGATGATTCCCTAGCCAGGTCTAAATTGTTTGCACTCCTAGCAACTAGACAAGTTCTACCTTTGTTTAGATCTGAACTCTCTGGTGCTCAATGCTTAGAAATTCAGTGAAATGTTGGAGAAAATATTGGGATTTGTATTTCTAAATAGAACCTGGATGTCATGACATCTTTTGGGATTGTTCAAAACTTAAATTCTCAGCATGAAGTTGGATTAACTTTTGGGATTGCATCATCTGAACCACCTTCTTCTGAGGCCGTTATTCCCGTGATCCTGAAGACTTTGGAAGAATTGGAGAAAGAGATTGAACTGTTAAGGACCATAATGAATCGTCAAGAAGAGACCAATAATAAGATTCAATACATGATGTCAACCATCCTGTCTAGACTTCCACCCCAACCATAAAACCTTGTTTTAAAGCTTTGTGTTAAAAAAATTGTGACCCTTTCATTCTGTTATCTTTTCCTTAGTTATAAAAACAGTTTGGTTCTTGTTTTATTTATGATTCTTTTTTATGACGCCAAAAGGGGAAAAGATTAAATAATTTTGATCATTGGTTATCCCAAATATTATAAAGGGAGAGAAGGGTAATGATTTAAAGAGTCTGTTAATGTTAAAATTACGAAGAGGTCAAGAATAATGACTCTGAAGAATTTAATCTAATAACTCTGAAGGAACTACTATAACAAAGTAATTTCATAGAATCAATTTCTAAGCCTTGTACTCAGAGGGAGCTTGCAAACTTCACTCGGTACTTTGAGATAAAGAATTTTGATAGTCTAAAATACTCAGAGAAAGCTTGCTAACCTTACTCTAAAGTTTTTAGCGTATTTATCTGATTTAAAATTTCACTAAAACCAAATTATTTTGGATCTTAAACTCCGGGGGGAGGGGGGGGGGGGGGGGGGGGGGGGGGCTTTGTTAACCTCACTATGCAGATTTAAGATGAAGAAATAATTTTGAAAGTATAAAACTTAGAGAAAGCTTACAAACCTATCTCTGAAGTTTTATAAAAATGGTTATCTAAGATGTATGGATATTTATCAGTTTTGAGATTTTATTGAACCAAAATTATTTTGAATTTTAAACTCAGAGGGAGCTTACAAATCCCACTTTGTATATTTGAGTTGAAGAAATTATTTTAAAAGTATAAAATTCAAGGGGGACTTACAAACCTAACTCTAGAATTTTATAAACTTGATTATCCAATTAAAAATTGTTTATCAAAATACATTTGTTTGTAATCATCAAAAAGGGGATGATTGTAAGAACAAGTTTGGTTCTACATCTAATACTTTAATTTTTTATGATAACAAAGTGTATAGAAAAATTTTGTACTCTAACTATGTGTGGTTAGTGTACAGATAAAAGAAAATAGATTCGGACTCTGAAGAATTCAAATCTGAATGCAAATAAAGTCTGAAGAAAGCTGCTAAGAAACTGAGGACACACTTTAAGCAAAAAGGAGAAATATAATAGTATGTTTAAAACATGGTCAAGCTTTACGAATCACAATTATGAAAGTTAACTCTGCTGGTTGCAAGCTTTGGTGAAAAGAAGATCATCTTATCAATGTAGGATCAAGCAATTACAAGTCTCTGAAGAGAATCAAAGCTTTAATAAAAAGAAGAAATTAATTTGTTTTGCTGACGTATGTTGATTTAAAAGAGACTCTGAAGTCTGAACGTATTCAGAATCTAAATCATTGGTACTCTTTTAGAAGCTCTGAAGATATTATCTACTCTGGTTGTCACTAGTAAAATCTTCTGAAGATGGCACCTCTATGACATTCCGTATCATCCTAACCTTATTAAGTCTTCAGACTCTGAAAGGTTCTGAACTCTGAAAGATGTATCATGTATTCCAAAACATTATTCTAGAATATTTTAAAGGGTTAAGAGTAACTATGCATTGGGCTAATCAAAACGTCAAATAAAAAAAGTACTTCTTCAAGCAGGTAGAAAGAGATTTTATACCTAACCTAAATTTTCTCTTGTATCTACCTACTCTACAACTAAAGTATTCCTTAAAGAAAGCTGCAGCTCTTCACTAGAAACTAATGTATTATTCTTCCTTAATGGTAACCTTATTTATATACTTCAGAAGGAGTTGGAAGATTAGAAAGTGTGGGGAGCAATGTAGAAAAGGTATAACACTAAATGCTGGAAAAAATTAGGAATGAGAGAAAAGAAGAAATTGTTCTGAAATAAAATACATACACTTATAGTAACCTCAGATTAAAATGAGTAGACACAAGATTTGTTCTTAACTCATAAACACAATGAGATACACACTTCAAAGATTTGGAGCTGCATAAGTAGAGACACCAAGAGTGTTCTCACACATCAAAGGATCAACTGCAAAAGCACATCCAAGAAGAACATTTGTGAAAAAGCAAGAAAGAAGATAAGCAAATCACGTAGAAGCACAACATTTCATATCTAGCTTGAGTGTAGATTCTAATTGTAAATTTGTGTAATTTTCCTAACTAAGAAGCAAACACGTAAACACAAAACTATTATAACCCAGTTTGGTTACATTCCTCAAGCGATCAAGTTGGTCAGCCTCTTGAGAAGTTAGTGACAGGTAGTCATAGAGGTTACAATCTTTTTAAGCGACCACGTAGGACAGGTCTTAAGGAGTCAGTGACCATCAATTTTCTTAGGAGACCAGTTGGGTCGAATTCTTGAAGAAAGTCAGGACACGTTGTCACTGCATTTGCAATTAAGTTTGATTATTGGATTAAGTGCTTGTCCAAGGCAAATCACCTAGGTTGTTGGACTGGATGTAACCTAATTAAAGGTGAACCAGGATAAAAAAAATACTCGTGTTCATATGTTTATTATTGCTGCTTAATTGATTGGGTGAAAAGAAAAAGAGTTTAAAACTATAAATCCAATTCAAACCCCCTTCCTTGTGTTTTCTGCACCTTCACATTGTTCTCAAATAATTTTAATGTCATATCTAAATTTGAATTTTAAATTAACATTTAAGTACATGCATCAAATTTATGGAGAAATAAATTCACAAAAGTATGGTTTTTTATACCCGTAATACTCAACATGATCAATGTTCCATAAATGACAACTAAACTTATATTTAAAATAAGTTAATTCAAAAGAAAAAGATTGTTACTAGGATTGTTTTTAATTTCATAAGTATATTTGAATATGTGTTTTCTCTTATTTGAAATTCAATTTTCCCCATTATTAATTATTCATGATGTTTATGTAGTGGTCACTGGCAACTAATAATCAATTATTCCAAGAAAAATAACATAATTATGATATGCCTGTTATACTATAATCTTGATTCAAGGGTAAAACTTATTTGAAGTGCGTAAATATTATTATTTGTAATATTAAAATATTCACTTTACTTTTGATAATTTTAATGTATATTTAATTTTTTTCAATATGTGGAGGGATACAATCTTATGTGTCATAGTTTAAGAAATAAAAAAAAAGCCAAAACTCATTTTCTCAAAAATAAGTGGTATAATTTGTGGCATTCTTGAAATATTTGCTAATGTATTACACATATGACATAAGAGATCCTTTAGGCTTGTTTGAAGACCCTTGGTTCTTGTTTCCTTGCTTTGGATGATCAACACCCTTGAGAATCACTGATCCCATGCCCTTATGCAAGATGCAATACTAAATGCTTAATGTTTTGTTTTTCTATGCTTGAATGTAATGCAATGAAATGAAAGGTCGTGCTAAATGATATAAATAAATGAGAGGGCAAATTTTGGGGTATTACAATTACTTGTAATTTGTGTGTATTAACCACTATATAAAAGTTATTTGTAGACGCGGAAACAACCAAATAGATATGCATGTGGATAATATGTTATAAAATTATGTTTGATATTGTCTCTATAAGCAATAAGGATTCATGGATTAAGGTAATCACTTTATCCATGTAATTTATTTATGTTAGTTGTTAAGTTAACGTTGTTGTTATCAGCAAGTAAAAGGGTTATGTTGTTGTTGTTTTGGAGATTGAAAGTTAAATGTTCTTGTTGTTGTTTTGGAGATTGAAAGTTAAATGTTCTTGTTGTTGTTGTGTTATCCTAATTTAAATTTTGTTCAAATATAGGTTGATCAAATCATGTGATGGGCCAAGTAGAACGTATGTGATGCTGGGTGCTTGAGATGAGGAGGGGGTGTACCTGCAAGGCACTCTGATGCTAAAGTAAGAATCGGGGGAGAGAAAGGCAAGTACAAAAGTATGAGTTCTTAGGATAATTTTTGGATACCTGACCCTCTCAAATGAGAGGGTTTTTATAAGGCTCCCAGCGCGTGGCCAACGGTCCCTATTTTCGGGGAGGAATAACCTTTCCTAAAGAATAGGTAACTGCCAAAAACTAGTCGTTATGACGGGCAAAGGTGCCCAAAACTAGTCGTTGCCATGGGCAAAGGCGTAGTTCCAGGCACGGACGTCATAACCATTCTTGGATGATGGAGCCATGCGTAACGGGCAAGAATGCCCGGGAGAAGCAAATGACCTTGAGATTCATCTGTCCATATGTGCCCGGTAGAGGGGCAGGAAGGTAAATGTTGCCTTTCCTTAGCTGGATTTAGGCAGTTGGGTCGTTCTGAGAGCATAAGTGGATTGGGCCATGCCTAGCCATTTGTCCAATCCGAAACAAGAGCCCGAAGTCGTTGCTCCCAAGCATGGGAGTGATGAATTAAGGATAACTCGCAGCCTCGGGGACCTCTGAAGGAGTCGTCGTTTGTCGCCGAGACGGAATTGTCCTTGGATGCCAGGGAATTCTAGTGCCCTCGGGATATGTATCGTTGTTCGGGATGCCCAGCTCGTGGGGAGACCAACGGTTGAGGTATTCTGAAGAGACGTGACGCCACGCATGCTCGTGCACGTGCCTTCAAACTGTATATATAGGAGGGAGAGCTGTTCATTTGCGTTTTCGCTTCTCTCTCCTTCTTCGTTCTTCTCAGAGCTCTCTGTTCGTCGCCACCGTCAATCGCCGCGTCAGCCGCCGCACGTAGCTTCGAGCAAGATCTTCGGACCTCCATACTTTCTTCGACCACGTAAGTTACCTGTTTTCCTCTTCATTTCTAGTTTAGTTAGAATGCATGTGGTTAGGTTGAACTTAGGTGGGACTGTTGTGTTTTTCGGCGTCTGTTGGTGGTAGACGATGGCTTGGCCATCTTCTGCTGCTAATATGGTCGCCGGAGCTTCCTAGAGACCTTAGACTTAGGCCGTTTCCGACGTCGTTGCGATGACGGCGCAGGCGCACTGGTGAAGCTACCCAATTTTCTGGTGTTCTGCTAGACTTCCTGATGAACATATGAGTTTTTCAGTGTGGCTTCAAATGGAAATTGAGTTGTAGGTCGGGGAGATTCCCGGTATGTGCAGGAGGGGTTGCCTCCAGGCATCTCCTCACGGGAGATTCTTGTGTTATTTGATATAGGGCTTAGGTCAGAGACACTGTCCTCGACCCTATGCGTGCCCTTTCACTTGACTAGCGGTGGAAGGGTGGATTTGATTTTGCAGTCGAATTCACTTTTTTCCTCTGCTTTTCAGGTGATCGAGATGGCGCACAAGTCCAAACAAGAGATTCTCATGGACTCGTCCGAGGATAACTCCTCGGAGAGTAGCGATACTGAGGTTTCAAACGTCCCCAGCAAAGTCGGGGAGGATCCTGAGCAAGATTTTGTGGAGGAATAGACTGTAGTAGAGCCTGCCGAGCATGTGTCCACTTTCGCGTCCTATACCAGGGATGTCTTTACGGACGTAGGGCCAGAGGGGGAGTGGAAGGTACACTTCCCCAGTCAAGACGATCGTATATGTACGGACTACGGGAAGAGGTTCCCAATGTATGAGTATGCTTTCAAGGAAATAGGGTCGAGGCTGCCCTTTACTGACTTTCAGCAATCCATCTTCGTTTATCTGGATTTAGCCCCGTTGCAACAGCATCTGAATTCGTTGTCGTTTATCCGCGCCTTCGAGCTGACTTGTGAGTTCCTGAAGATAGGAGCTATGCAGCCTTTGTTCTTCACCATCTTTCACCTCTAAAGGCAGGTTTCGGGGAAAAGGTATGGTTGGGTTTCGCTGAAGCAACCAAAAAAACTGTTCAAGCCTTTCTCGGAGTCTATCCGGACCTTCAAGGAGAGGTTCTATGTCATCGAACATGTGTCAGAGACGGCCCAAGATACCGCGTACGCCTGGGCAGTGTCGATGGACGAGGAGGGCAAGGATATGTATGAGAGGAAGGGAAGTTGCTGGCGGACAGGGTGTTCAAGTTCCCTTTTCGTTGGAGTGGGAGTCACTTTACTCGGGGCACCGACCATTATCTTGCCCAGCTAGATATGTTGGACGAGCAAGACATAGCCGGTTACGAGGCGCTGGTCAACTATGTTAACTCCTTTAGGCCCGCGCAGTGTTGGACGAAGAAGGGGAACCCTATCTTTGAGGATGATGGCGAGCAGAGAGTGGAGTATCGTTACATCAAGACGAAGGCGCTTCTGGAATGCAAGACCCCTGCGGATGCTTTTAAGCTACTTGGTAGTTTTAACTTTTTTAGCTTGTCCGAATTATAATTTCCTCGGTGGCCAACACGTTTGTTATGTTTTTGCAGGTGAGATATCTTCTGCCCACGAGAGGATGGTGAAGAACGCCATGGCGAGGGGCAAAGCTGGTGCGGTCACCTCGAATTCTCGGTTTACACAGCGTGTGCCTCCTCCCCAACCTGCTGCGGAGAGCTCTTTGCCCGTTGCTTCACCTGCCCAAGGGTCTCTGGTGCCCGGGGCTTCGAGGTTCAAACAGACAAGAGCTAATGAGTTGGTGGACCTCAGTCGAGCGGCTGAGAAGGGCAAGTTTGAACTTCCCATGTGCCTTCACGACAAGAAGTTTTTGGAGGGACGTCCCTGGTGGTTCCTCAGGCAGAGTCCCTCAAGCTCGAAGGCATGGACCGTCCAACCAAGAGGGTCATGCTGGCGCAGGATTCCTCTGCGTTGGTTCGGGTCCTAGAAATGGCGGCGGTGTATGCTAAGGAAGATTCCTCCCCTGAGTCCGAACTCAAGAAGGCCCAGGCGACTATATAATCCCTATAGGAGATGGTGAAGAAGGCTAAGGAGGAAGCCAAGGTTGCCACCTGTCATACCCTAATTTTTGACCATAAGATCTCACCTTTATGTGCATCATTTTGCATGTTTTATTACTAACTAGTACGTGCAGGTGCAATGTCTTACAGCCAAGCATTTCAGGGTGTGACCGTTGGATTCTGGTTCTATGGTTTTCTACTGGTCCCTTTTTTTTTTAACTCAGAATTTCTCGGAAGCTTCAGTGTATTCCCCAAGGAGGATTAAGGTTTTCGTCCTACAGGTATCGAGCGTGGTCATTTGGTGATTGGTTATAGTTTTCGTGGCAAACGATATTATAAGTTATATTCTCTTGGTTGTGTGGGTAACAAAGGTCGAGCAAGATTTTATTTGAAGTGGATTATTACTGGTTGTTTATTTCCTTTCGATCTTAAGTGAAGGAGTTTGAATTTTCTCTTTGGTAGTGTGAAGCAATAAGTTTGGATAAAAATTTTGAATCGAGTTCAAATTAACTCATTGTTTTCGCAAAGCTTGAGATTTGATTGAATTCGTCCAAGTTGAAAAATGCAGGAGTTTTGGTTCAAATTTCACTAGTTCAAATTTATAAACCCAAACATCCTTTTATTTACAAGTGCGTATATTAAAAGGTATACAATGTTCAAAATTTGTGGATGATGTACGAAGCTTACTGAAATTCCGATTAGAAGTCCATGGTTTTGAAAATATTGGGACAAATGTTCAAGCATTCAAAGAGAAATTAACTGAATAAAATTGTGTTCCAACATGTTTGAGCTAATATGGAAACTCTTCATCAATTGTTAATTACACAAAATCATGAAATCACAGCCTGTGTTTATTTCCAAAGCAGTTCGCAAGCATGTCGGTTCGAAGACGGAAACCAAATCGGTAACGTGAAGGAATGTTCTAAACAATGACAGATTCTTTCCAAAACAATTTTCAATGTGATATCATCATTCAAATTCAAGATTCCGTATGCCTAAATTCCATGGTCTATATAAAGACACAAGATTCACAAACGTAGGGAACCATCGGAAATCAAAACCATTACACACTTTGAAGAACATACATCAGTACACTGAAAAACATTCTCTCACATACGTTGAAGAACCACAACTACATTAGAGCAGTATCAGAAAAAAAACAACACGCAGAAGAGGAGAAAGGTTCACGTACTCACCAACTACCCGGAAATCATCGATGAAGCGCTACACTCGACACGAATGGTGAATTGCCGTCCAACTTCACTCGACCGACCACCACGCGAGTCCGGATCAGACCGCCATCTCTAAACGTGAGCTGCTCCGCGCGCATCCCCATCCAACAACAATGACTCTGTAGCAGTAGCATCAAGGATCGATCCACAATTGCGTTTTTGTTGTCGGTTAGTGTATTTTCTTCTTTTCAATTACTGCTATGCCTTATTGTTATTGCTGATGTTTTTCTGCTTTTTTTTTCGATACCGTAGGATACCTGGAATTCCTTTAAAATAATGTTGTTGCTGATATTGTTCATATCCAATTGAGATTCAAGTATTTCAATTCTTCACAAATGCTCATATCTTGTCCATGTTTTATACAGTTGTGTTGTGAATTTTATAATGTTTGCGTTTTAGTACGAATTATTTCGGTATTGTCTTGCTTTTGTATATGGGACTCTGATCCAAAATCTTTACTGTCTGTTTATATTTGATTTGCTTGTACTGCACCGAAACCATAATCGAGATTGCTATGCGTTCAAAGTAACGTGAATGTCGAGTGAATTTTTGATCTCATTCTTTATTTTTGACAACATATTATTTAAGATTGGTCTGCATTTTTATGTAAGTTGCTATGTAGCTGCTATCAATTAATTCTACATGTTTGATCATTCGTACCGATTTCGATTGTGTATTCGTCTACATGCTCATTTCTGTCACAGTTTTGCAAATTTTAGACTGTTGCTTTTGTTTATTTGCTGCTAGATTTATTTTGATTAATGACATTATGAAAATCCCATTCTGGTGTTCCTGTTATTGCTCGTTTAGAACCATGTTGGTTACAATTTAAGGTGTGTGATTTGTATACAAGGTTGTGTGTGAGAATTATGTAGTTTCCATGCTGCAAATTGTATTGTTTTATGATAGATTCCATGAGTATTGTGTTATTATACCTACGCATCGCATGAGGTTACCGTCACACGTGGTCCTTTTTCACTTCATGATGGATTTAAACATGATGTATATGGTTTATGCAGTTTTATCTCAACTTTTTTTTAACATGTAGTAAGCATTGTGATGTCATGATAAGTATATACTTGCAAAGCCACATTACTCCCTATTTTTCTAAAACAAATTAATGTTTCCTCTTTTTCTTTTTTTTTTTGTTTAAGAAAAAATATATAATTGAGTTATGTATGTAATTTGTTTTTTTAGAAATTTTCTAATAAAGCATTCCGTGTTATTTACTTAGTTATTTATTTTCCTTTCTTGGTTAATTTAATTTAGTACTTCTTTAATTAACTAAATTTTTATTAGCTAATTAGATCTTTGATTAATTAATTTTCCTCTTCCTTTTTATCCTAACCTTAGGATCGGACTCATCCGCATTCCATACATGTGTTCGACCATGGACACTTTCTTCCCTTATAACTCAATTTTAACTTTAGAGTCACCGTACTCTATGTAGCGTCTTGCCATAGACGCTACCTCCCCCTTGGAACCTTGACCGCAGTCAAGAGTTCCTCACCCTCTCTGAGGGGAACTACGAATACTCTGATTCCACTCCCGTCAGGATACGTAGGCACAAGATGCGATGTCTTGGCGAGTATACTTAGATACTAACCTCTAGATCTTTACCTTAGCAGATATCTTTAGCAAGCGAGCAATAAATAACATAAATACTAACAAGAGGTTCCTGTAGAGTACTACAGACGTTTAGGATGCTAATACCTTCCCTAGACGTAACCAACCCCCGAACCTTAGATCTCTTAGGTTTTTTTCGTTCTTTAAACCTTTCCTTTGGATGAAAATAAAGATCGGTGGTGAATTTCAAAAATTGTGATTCAAGTTAATCCAATAGCTTGGCATCCGATTCTCACCGCGACAGAAATGGCGACTTCACTGGGGATTTTTTGAGGGTTTCCCCTAACTTGTTTATATCTATGTTATTTATTTGCTTATTTGCCTATATATCTTTATATCTGTATATATACCTGTTTTGCTTGGTTTTTTCTGTGTGCAGGGTACTATTTGTGTGGTGAGACAAAGTCCTACACCCGGACTAGAGTGAAATTAAGATAGGAAAACGGTGAGACTTCAATGATACTTTGAGGGAGTCGATTCCTGAAAAAGTAAATTGAGACTTCACCACTCAGTCTAGGCCCTCTCGAATAAAATATTTGTCCAACGAGTTCATTCGTGAAGACGATATGGTTTCGATCTAAAGGCCCTCGGGACTGGGGACCGTAGTTACCTTTAACCTAACTTGGCCTATTAGGATGTAGTGCGGGGACTATGCAGGAGTCTATTTCTGCAATAGTCGCTACGCGATACTACACTCAGACGAGATTCTCTTGAGTATATTATTGACTACCAAGTGATTTGGAAAATCGATAATATCCGAAAGATGGATTGTAGACTCTGGGAACTTTGTAGAACCCGTTCGGCAGGTACAAATAAACCTCTAGTACATACCTTGGGAAGGGTAGACCATGGCTCCATGCTCGTGATCTTCAAACCTAAGCCTTGCTTGTTTACCTGTATATGTGTATATGTGTGTTTATGCATCCATCCATTCATGCATTCATGAATAACCATTTGGTTTCAAGAAACTCAATTGTTTTTTCCCTTGCAAAATAAAAAAAAAAATCATGGATTATAAAATGAAACCTTTTTCCGAAATGTTTGCAACTTACTTTTGAGTTCCTTGAAACCATTGCATTGCATTGCATATCATTTGCATGCATCTGTTTGTCCAGCAGCTCATTTCCAGCTATCTTTATCGCAGTGTCACCTGTGAGTTGTCAAGCTGATTCCTCGACATCGATACCAGACTAGAACTAACTATAGACGTATAATGGCAGAGCAAGAAACACACAATGCTGAGATGCGAATGGAGATCGACGACCTTAAGTCAAGCATGGCAAAGCTCACTGAAATGCTCCAAGTTCTGATTGCTAGAGGAGAGCAACCCCAAAGGACTGTCATCCAAGAAGTTTCAACTGCTGATCCTCAACATGTTCAGGTGCCACCTTCAACTTGGCCAGAGTTTGGTTTACCTCCCAACTACTCTCCACCTCTTGCATCTACTGCTATGATTGGTCAGACTTCTAGACCAGTGTTTCAAGCTCCAGTTTTCTCCGAGCCTAGACCTGTGGTTCATGCTGTTGCCCCGACTACTCGACCTCCTTTTGAAAACCCTCTCTATGAGTACAATGCTGACATTGCTCAGGATGAAGACCATGAAGATTTTGTTGAACCCGCGATTGTCCGTGAACATTTACAAACCATAGACAAGAGACTCAAAGCAGTAGAGGGTACTGATTTCTTCAACATTGATGCAGAAAACATGGGTTTGGTTTCTGACCTTGTTATGCCTGCTAAGTTCAAGGCTATCGATTTTGTGAAGTACAAAGGTGATTCTTGTCCAAGAGCTCATTTGGTCATGTATACCCGAAAGATGGCTGCTCATGCCAAGAATCAAAAGTTGCTTATCCATTGTTTTCAAGATAGTCTGAGTGGAGCTTCTCTCAAATGGTATATGAATCTTGAACAGAACAGCATTCACTGTTTCCAGGATCTTATTAATGCCTTCATGAAGCAATATAAGTATAACCTCGACATGGCTCCTGATCGTCGTCAGCTTCAAAACATGTCTCAGAAGGATAAAGAGTCTTTCAAGGAATATGCTCAGCGCTGGAGAGAGT
Source organism: Lathyrus tuberosus (assembly GCA_022829125.1). Taxonomy (NCBI): domain Eukaryota; kingdom Viridiplantae; phylum Streptophyta; class Magnoliopsida; order Fabales; family Fabaceae; genus Lathyrus; species Lathyrus tuberosus. The sequence continues at coordinate 1,625,392 of JALAZF010000552.1, read as the reverse complement.
TGGCTTCCCAAGTTGAACCTCCTTTGGCAGAGAAAGAATTAACTGGACTGTTTATGGACACCTTGTCTCCATTCTACTGGGAGAAGATGATTGGCAGTGTTTCATCCAGCTTCACTGATTTGGTTACTATTGGTCAGAGACTCGAGGAAGGACTTAAGAATGGTAAAGTATCCAAAGCTGCTGAATCTTCTAATGGTGCTAAGAAATTCTATGGGAATTTCCAGAAGAAGAGAGAAGATCAGACCAATGCTGTTATGTTTGAAACCAGAAGGCCTCGTCCTCGACCACAGTATGCTGACCACCCTAATATTGCCGCTGTTACTCCTGTTGTTGCTGCTCCACGACCAGCTCAAACCCCTCAACGTCCGACTGTTGGACAAAATCAGTACCGTAATAGGAATAATTTTGATCCTATTCCAATGACATACACTGAACTTTATCCTGGGCTAGTTCAAAAAGGTTTGATTACCACAAGGCCTTTGCCTCCTCCTCCAAATCCTCTTCCAGCCGGTTATAGGGCCGATCTTCATTGTGAATACCATCAAGGTGGCGCAGGCCACGACTTGGAACATTGCTTTGCATTGAAGGCTAGAGTACAAGAGCTTATCAGAATTGGTATTCTCTCCTTTCGTGACACCAATCCAAATGTCAAGAACAATCCTTTGCCAGAGCACGCTAAGTGAAGCTTCAGTTGACTTCAGCAGACCTCAGTGTTTCAGACAGGACAACTCACTCTTTTTTTCTGATTAGTCACTAGACTTTTGTTTCTTGTTGTTTACATTTTCCTTATCTTGTATTAGCTGTTTGCTTTCAAATTATGTTTGTACTTTCATAATTAATAAAATGAGCATTGCAACTTTTGGATTCAATTTATTTGCTTTTGTTATTTACATCCTTACGCTTTATCTTTAAAAAAAAAAAAAAAAAAACAAAAACAAAAACAAAAAAAAATTATCTCTTTTCCACTTTCCTTCTGATTATGCAAAGATTGGAGGGAGGATGATGAAAACGTAAATACCCATAATTGTTGTTGGTATGCTTTCAAATCAAAACTTTGCTGAAGATGTAAGGCATTGTTTCAATTCTCAAACACTGGAGAAATAAGGAAGATAACCCCTCGTCAACCCCTTTGAGCCTTGAAGTAGGAGTTTCTTTTCTTTACAAATAAAAACCCGCAATCTTAACCTGGGGCAGGGTAGTTCTCAGATAACTGGATTGTGCATTCAAATACAAGAGTTTCATGCAAGACATCTTTCAACAAAAAGGTTGCATTCTCAATTTTTCCTTCGCACGCAACAAGCAAGTGTCGAAGATGTATTTCAAGTCAAAAATCGATGATGGTTCGCCGTAATCATTAAGCCAAGCAGTCACTTTCTTTCAAAAAAAAAAAAAAGATAAAAAAATCAAAAAAGGAAAAAGCCCGCTAAGTCGAAACCTGTGAAGGAGACTTAGGCAGACAAAAAAAAACTGGGGCATCCCGCTGACTGTAAGATTCACGAGAAACAGTTCAGGCAAAAGTTAGGGATAATAAAAAGGAGAAATCTTTAAATCCTTACCATGAAATCCTCAATGAAAAAAAAACAACCAAGAGTTATAAGGAAGTAGTGACTGTCACCTCAAAAGTCCCTTAACTTCTGAACCATCATCACTATCATCAATACAATCCCTAACCTATGGGAACCTGAGTGCAAAGTCTGAGTTAACTGAGTGTAGGACTGGAGATCATCACGAAGATTGGGTGGGTACAAATAAACTTTGAGTCTTTATCCTTTGTTTCTTAAACCGTGAACCAGGCCACGTTATAACCCTCAAAAGACCTAATTGAAGCAAGGTTATTTTGAAAGCATACTACAACGAGGTTGCGTAAACTGACTCCTAAAGATCTTTGCAGATCATTTTTTTTGGCATCACGCCTTTTTGCTTTATCTTTCACTTTTAAACGTCTTGAACCACCGTGCTCTGACCAGTGACCCTATTGTTTTACCTCTTTCCAAAAATGATTTTGATTTCAAAAGTTGCATTGAACTTTGCATTTACTATGTTTGTATGAACACTTTTGTTTGCAATCTGGCTTCCGCTTAAGGAATTTTCAAACATTTGAGAAACTTGGTCAGTGATCCAATCAGGGGCAAGTTCCTTCCAGATCCTATTGAGAATCAGTTCAAGATTTGTTCAGTACAAGTCTTTCCCATAATTGGTTTATCCAGAAGATTTTTCAAGACTCATGCTGGGGCAAGCTTTCCAAGAGCGCAGCAATTCAGTCATTTACAGAATCATTCCAGCTGAAGCAATTATCAGTTCATCTACAACAGTCGACTAATCTGGGGCAGTTTACTTGAAGAATCCCCATGCATCTTTCGATTCTTCCTACAAGGATCAGCAAATTGATACAATTTACCAGTGTGACAGAGATTATGTTTAGTGGCATCACTAGTCCCTAAGCGGAATGGCAATGACATCTGTGTTGAGGAATCAGTCTTCTAGTCCGGTCTTCTCCCTAAAAGAGTCGAGTCGTGTCGTCGACATCTACATTACATTTGCATTTGCATTTAATCATATATCATAGCATAATTCATATACATATGCATAGCAAGAGTGTCATCCTCATTTGCACTCATTTGCATTCTCCATAGGTCGTGTCGTTATCAACGTCTCACCTTGTCATCTAAGTCCAACTCACTTGGCACCTACCAAACAAATATTGTCACTTTTATCCAATGTTTTCCTGGGCATCACCTTGTTCACATTCATCCAATTCTTTTTTGGATATTGTGATTCCTTCTATCCAATGCTTTCTTGGGTATCTCCTTGTTCATATTCGTTCAATGCTTTCCTGGACATTGTGATTTTCTTTACATCCAATGCCTTCTTGGATTGCGCTTTTGTCTCATTTGCGTCTGATGTCTTCTCAGATTTTGAGTCATACCTTTCATTCAAAGCCATTATTGGATGACTGGTCCCTTTACATCCAATGCCTTCTTGGATCTCACCTTTTTACCTCATAGTCATCTAAAGCCATTATTAGATACTGTGATTATACCTTTCATCCAAAGCCATTATTGGATGTCTGGTTTCTTTACCATCTGATGTTCTTTCGGATGAGTCCCTCTTTCTGATATTCTTCCAGATCGAGTCTTTGTTCACATTCATTTAAAGCCATTATTAGATATTGTGATTATACCTTTCATTCAAAGCCATTATTGGATGTTTGGTTTCTTTACCATCTGATGTTCTTCTGGATGAGTCCCTCTTTCTGATGTTCTTCCAGATCAAGTCTTTGTTCACATTCATCTAAAGCCATTATTAGATACTGTGATTATACCTTTCATCCAAAGCCATTATTGGATGTCTGGTTTCTTTACCATCTGATGTTCTTTCGGATGAGTCCCTCTTTCTGATATTCTTCCAGATCGAGTCTTTGTTCACATTCATCTAAAGCCATTATTAGATATTGTGATTTTTACCTTTCATTCAAAGCCATTATTGGATGTCTGGTTTCTTTACCATCTGATGTTGTTCCGGATGGGTCCCTCTTTCTGATGTTCTTCCAGATCGAGTCTCTGTTCACATTCATCTAAAGCCATTATTAGATATTGTGATTATACCTTTCATTTAAAGCCATTATTGGATGTCTGGTTTCTTTACCATCTGATGTTGTTCCGGATGGGTCCCTCTTTCTGATGTTCTTCCAGATCGAGTCTCTGTTCACATACATCTAAAGCCATTATTAGATATTGCGATTTTACCTTTCATTCAAAGCCATTATTGGATGTCTGGTTTCTTTACCATCTGATGTTGTTCCGGATGGGTCCCTCTTTCTGATGTTCTTCCAGATCGAGTCTCTGTTCACATTCATCTAAAGCTATTATTAGATATTGTGTTTATACCTTTCGTTCAAAGCCATTATTGGATGACTGGTTTCTTTGTGTCCGATGCCTTCTCGGATTACATTATTTTGTCTCATTCTCATCTGATGTCTTCTTAGATATTGTGAGTTTACCTTTCATCCAAAACCATTATTGGATGTTTGATGCTTTTTTTTTCATCCAATGTCGTTCTTGGATGATGTTTTCCAGATACTTTGCTTTGTTTCAATTCGTTTCTGACACAACTGTAACGCTTTTTTCCCCTGTGGTACCCTTCCCATAGGCTTCCTTGTCTTTGCATTCATCTCATATCATATCATTTCATGTCATATCATATGCATTTGTGGCATCTTATGGCCAAAAAACTGTGCATGTTTGTATTTAAGTCCCTCCTATCTCGTCGAGACAAAGATTTCAATCTCCATATCTCTAGATAGGAGAAACTTAAATAGGGGCATCTGTCATACCCTAATTTTTGACCATAAGATCTCACCTTTATGTGCATCATTTTGCATGTTTTATTACTAACTAGTACGTGCAGGTGCAATGTCTTACAGCCAAGCATTTCAGGGTGTGACCGTTGGATTCTGGTTCTATGGTTTTCTACTGGTCCCTTTTTTTTTTAACTCAGAATTTCTCGGAAGCTTCAGTGTATTCCCCAAGGAGGATTAAGGTTTTCGTCCTACAGGTATCGAGCGTGGTCATTTGGTGATTGGTTATAGTTTTCGTGGCAAACGATATTATAAGTTATATTCTCTTGGTTGTGTGGGTAACAAAGGTCGAGCAAGATTTTATTTGAAGTGGATTATTACTGGTTGTTTATTTCCTTTCGATCTTAAGTGAAGGAGTTTGAATTTTCTCTTTGGTAGTGTGAAGCAATAAGTTTGGATAAAAATTTTGAATCGAGTTCAAATTAACTCATTGTTTTCGCAAAGCTTGAGATTTGATTGAATTCGTCCAAGTTGAAAAATGCAGGAGTTTTGGTTCAAATTTCACTAGTTCAAATTTATAAACCCAAACATCCTTTTATTTACAAGTGCATATATTAAAAGGTATACAATGTTCAAAATTTGTGGATGATGTACGAAGCTTACTGAAATTCCGATTAGAAGTCCATGGTTTTGAAAATATTGGGACAAATGTTCAAGCATTCAAAGAGAAATTAACTGAATAAAATTGTGTTCCAACATGTTTGAGCTAATATGGAAACTCTTCATCAATTGTTAATTACACAAAATCATGAAATCACAGCCTGTGTTTATTTCCAAAGCAGTTCGCAAGCATGTCGGTTCGAAGACGGAAACCAAATCGGTAACGTGAAGGAATGTTCTAAACAATGACAGATTCTTTCCAAAACAATTTTCAATGTGATATCATCATTCAAATTCAAGATTCCGTATGCCTAAATTCCATGGTCTATATAAAGACACAAGATTCACAAACGTAGGGAACCATCGGAAATCAAAACCATTACACACTTTGAAGAACATACATCAGTACACTGAAAAACATTCTCTCACATACGTTGAAGAACCACAACTACATTAGAGCAGTATCAGAAAAAAAACAACACGCAGAAGAGGAGAAAGGTTCACGTACTCACCAACTACCCGGAAATCATCGATGAAGCGCTACACTCGACACGAATGGTGAATTGCCGTCCAACTTCACTCGACCGACCACCACGCGAGTCCGGATCAGACCGCCATCTCTAAACGTGAGCTGCTCCGCGCGCATCCCCATCCAACAACAATGACTCTGTAGCAGTAGCATCAAGGATCGATCCACAATTGCGTTTTTGTTGTCGGTTAGTGTATTTTCTTCTTTTCAATTACTGCTATGCCTTATTGTTATTGCTGATGTTTTTCTGCTTTTTTTTTTCGATACCGTAGGATACCTGAAATTCCTTTAAAATAATGTTGTTGCTGATATTGTTCATATCCAATTGAGATTCAAGTATTTCAATTCTTCACAAATGCTCATATCTTGTCCATGTTTTATACAGTTGTGTTGTGAATTTTATAATGTTTGCGTTTTAGTACGAATTATTTCGGTATTGTCTTGCTTTTGTATATGGGACTCTGATCCAAAATCTTTACTGTCTGTTTATATTTGATTTGCTTGTACTGCACCGAAACCATAATCGAGATTGCTATGCATTCAAAGTAACGTGAATGTCGAGTGAATTTTTGATCTCATTCTTTATTTTTGACAACATATTATTTAAGATTGGTCTGCATTTTTATGTAAGTTGCTATGTAGCTGCTATCAATTAATTCTACATGTTTGATCATTCGTACCGATTTCGATTGTGTATTCGTCTACATGCTCATTTCTGTCACAGTTTTGCAAATTTTAGACTGTTGCTTTTGTTTATTTGCTGCTAGATTTATTTTGATTAATGACATTATGAAAATCCCATTCTGGTGTTCCTGTTATTGCTCGTTTAGAACCATGTTGGTTACAATTTAAGGTGTGTGATTTGTATACAAGGTTGTGTGTGAGAATTATGTAGTTTCCATGCTGCAAATTGTATTGTTTTATGATAGATTCCATGAGTATTGTGTTATTATACCTACGCATCGCATGAGGTTACCGTCACACGTGGTCCTTTTTCACTTCATGATGGATTTAAACATGATGTATATGGTTTATGCAGTTTTATCTCAACTTTTTTTTAACATGTAGTAAGCATTGTGATGTCATGATAAGTATATACTTGCAAAGCCACATTACTCCCTATTTTTCTAAAACAAATTAATGTTTCCTCTTTTTCTTTTTTTTTTGTTTAAGAAAAAATATATAATTGAGTTATGTATGTAATTTGTTTTTTTAGAAATTTTCTAATAAAGCATTCCGTGTTATTTACTTAGTTATTTATTTTCCTTTCTTGGTTAATTTAATTTAGTACTTCTTTAATTAACTAAATTTTTATTAGCTAATTAGATCTTTGATTAATTAATTTTCCTCTTCCTTTTTATCCTAACCTTAGGATCGGACTCATCCGCATTCCATACATGTGTTCGACCATGGACACTTTCTTCCCTTATAACTCAATTTTAACTTTAGAGTCACCGTACTCTATGTAGCGTCTTGCCATAGACGCTACCTCCCCCTTGGAACCTTGACCGCAGTCAAGAGTTCCTCACCCTCTCTGAGGGGAACTACGAATACTCTGATTCCACTCCCGTCAGGATACGTAGGCACAAGATGCGATGTCTTGGCGAGTATACTTAGATACTAACCTCTAGATCTTTACCTTAGCAGATATCTTTAGCAAGCGAGCAATAAATAACATAAATACTAACAAGAGGTTCCTGTAGAGTACTACAGACGTTTAGGATGCTAATACCTTCCCTAGACGTAACCAACCCCTGAACCTTAGATCTCTTAGGTTTTTTTCGTTCTTTAAACCTTTCCTTTGGATGAAAATAAAGATCGGTGGTGAATTTCAAAAATTGTGATTCAAGTTAATCCAATAGCTTGGCATCCGATTCTCACCGCGACACCACCGACGCGAGGAAGAAATCGGACGAGGAGGTTGTCAGGCGGAGAGGGGAGAATGATACTCTGGTCGCGAAAAAGAAAGTTGTTGAGAATCTGGTCGAACAGGTGAGGGTTGCGGCGGCCCCAACTGAAGATAAGCCTGAGGGGGTGAGGGTTTTGAAGACTAGGGCCAAGCTTGTTGCTCGTCTTCTACGGGCAGAGGACGATGTTATTGCCATTGGGGAAAAGTCATTTAACAACGCCGTTGCCCAACTCCGGCTGGTGAACCTAGAGGGCCAAATATCCATGGAGGATACTAACTTCTTGGGCCATGTTGAGGATGGCAAGATAGTTGCTCCGGAATTCTTCAACATTGGTGATGAGCACGCCCGACTTTTGAACTAGGAGACCCAGCAGCTTGAGTCTAACCTGGAGCAGCCTGATTAGATGGAGGAGTGATCTCTTTTTGTTTTGTTGTAATGTATCTAGCCTGCGTGCCACTCTTGATGTAATTTTATTTTGTTCGGCAGTATTTTGTTCAGTAGGGGCGTGACCCCTTTGCCTTGTAATATGCACACTCGTGGTCCCCGTGGCCACTTTAATTAAATGTATGTATCTAGCCATCGCGGTCGATTTTGTATGTTGTGTATTCGCGCATGGCTTTCTTCGATTATTTTTGCTAAGTGTTATATCTTTGATTGATACACGTGTGTGTCTGTAATAGGGGTCACTGATTTGTTTGACGTTTTCAGGGAATTGCTTGACTTAGATGTGTTCAGCAGTGAGGGGTACTGGTCGAATGGCCTGGGAATTTCTGGGCAAGATAGCGGAGCTCAGGTCACGTTTGAGGTCTGAGTTCCTGCGTGAACCTCCCGTCGCGAGCTGGTGTTCTGCCTATCATGGTACTTTGACGACGGCGGGCTCGGTTGAGGAACCGCTTTTGGGGAGGGACCTAGCTCGATCCTGTGCGTGGTCCTGTCTTGACTATCATGAAACACTTGTACTTGGGCACGCATCGTAGTCAGGATGTTATGTTGCTTTGACGAAGCAAACCGATAGTTAGAGCCTTAACTATAGTATTGTTTTAGCTTTTCGGCGTTCCATGGTCGAGCAAGTTCTTCCCCGTTGAGGTATTCTAGGTAGTAGGCCCCATTCTTCGTCTTTGCTCAGACGCGGTAGGGTCCTTCCCAGTTAGCGGCGAGTTTACATTCTCGAGAGTCCTTGTGGTTCCTTCTCAATACAACGCTTCCCACTTGGAATTCTCATCGTATTACTTTGGCGTTATACCGAATTGCAATTTTTTGTTTTAACAAGGCTTTGCAGAGAGCTGCCCTTGACCGGACCTCTTCGACGAGGTTGAGCTCCTCCCTTAGTACCTAATCGTTTATTTCCTCATCCAGGGGTGACTCAGTCCGCTTGGATGGTATGTGCACTTCGATAGGGATTACAGCCTCGGCTCCCATAGGCCAGGCGAAAGAGAGTTTCCCTGGTCGAAGAGTGTGGAGTAGTGTGGTATGCCCATAGGACGCTGTGCAGCTCCTCGACCCAGGCCTTCTTCGTTTCGTCCAGCCTTCGCTTGAGGCCTCGAAGGATTACTCGGTTTGCTGCTTCGGCTTGCCCGTTAGCCTGGGGGTGTTTGATGAATGCGAAGTGTTGTTTCATGCCTAGTTGAGCAACGAAATCCTGGAACTTCTTGTCCGTGAACTGTGTCCCATTGTCCGTGACTATTGCTTGGGGAACGCCAAAGCGTGCGAGGATGTTTCGCTTGTAGAAACAGAGTATATTAAGGGTTGTTATCTTGGCTAAAGCCTCTGCTTCTATCCACTTTGTGAAGTAATCAACGCCTACTATTAAGTATTTGTTCTGGTTTGATCCTACTATGAATGGTCCTAGAATGTCCAGGCCCCACCAGGCGAATGACCACGGGGAGGACATGGATTTGAGCTCGGTAGGTGGAGCTAGATGCATGTCCCCTTGCTATTGGCATTTGTCGCATTTCTTGACGTTCTCTTTAGCGTCCTCGGGCAAGGGATCTTCCCCCGAGATGTTGGACGTTGATTCCTTCAGGGATCTCGCGCAGGACGTGGGCGACCATCTCCTCCTCGACACATTTGAGCAACGGCATGGAGAACCCTCACCTGTAGAGTTTATCTTCGACCAGGACGTAGGAACAGGCCCTGCGTCTGACTGTGCTAGCCTCTTTGGGATCGGACGGAAGTTCGTCCCTAGCGAGGTAGTTGTAAACGGGGGTCATCCAGCAGTTGCTGTTGCCGATTACCTATAGGTCGAGGGTCGGAGATGTCTTCTCAATACTGGATCGAGGAAGCACCTCCTGTATGACGGACTTGTTTCCGCCCTTTGTCTTTGTGCTCGCTACCTTAGATAACACGTCTGCTCTGACGTTATGTTCGCGGGGAACATGCTTCACCTCTACTGCAGTGAACTTCATCATCTTTTCTTTGACCAAGGCTAAGTACTCGGATAGGTTATCGTTCTTGTCCTGGTATTCTCATTGAACTTGAAGGGCCACGAGTTACGAATCTGTGCAGATGACGACCTCTTTTTCCCCTAGATCTTCGGCCAGGCACAGGTCGGTGAGGAAAGCCTCGTATTCAGCCTGGATATTAGAAGTAGGGAAGGATAAGGTGAGTGCTACCTCTACGATGATTCCCTCAGCATTCTTCAAGATAATGCCTGCCCCGCTCCCTGCCGAGCTGGATACTCCGTCTACGAAAATGGTCCACATGCCCCGCAGGCAGGGGGATCTGCGAACGTCATTTCTGCGACGAAGTCATCCAAAGCTTGGGCTTTGAGGGCCTTCCTGCTCTGGGAACCAAACTGCCGCCTGTTTAAACTCCGAGTTAGCACATTCGGAGAGAATCTTTTCCCTGGAGACGGTCAGGGGAGTGTAGTCGTGGAACCGGCCAGAGGGCCCCTTGTTGTCCCGGGTCTCCCGGAGACGATCTTCGCGCCTTTTTTCCCCTCGACGGGATGTCGAGGGTTCATCGCCCTTGGAGGCCCGGGCATTCTCCTGATGGCGTGAGGCTCGAGCGGAGTTGGCTGCTTCCTTTTCTTCATATTGAATATATGCTTACGCCTTGAGGAGGAAGACGTCCATGCTCATTGGAGGTGCAAGGCCAACAGCTTTAGAAAATTCTGAATATGGGCGAAGTCCTCGTTCGAGCATGAATTTCTTCATGTTGTCGGTAGTGGGGACTTGCACAACTTCTTTATTAAACCTCTCAATATATGTCCGGAGAGGCTCATTCTTCCCTTGAATTATAGACTCAATGGAGGCTTCAGTCTTTGGGTGGCGGCGTGACGCTGTAAAGTGCCTGGAAAACATCCTTCCCAGCTACTTCCACGAGGTGATGGACTCCTCCGGCAGTTGTTTGTACCAAGTCATTGCCCCTTTCCGGAGCATGGTCGGGAACCGACAGAATTTAATGGCGCCACGGATGCCACGGTAGTCTAACAGCGCATCGATGTTTTCGATGTGCTCATCTGGGTCAGTCGTTCCTTTGTAAGTGCCCAAAGACGGGGGTTTCTCCAAGCCTTTGGGGAGGCGTGTAGCCAATATCTCCTGGGACAATGGGCCGTAGGGCTCATCGTCGCTGCTGGAACTGGTTCGGGAAGGGGAGCGGATGTTTTCCTCGTGACGGCGACTTCTACGGGGTGATGGTGTACGTGCCCGACCCTTTCGTCTAACCGGGGGTGAACGTTGATCTCCATGGGTTCTCTTATTGCCCGGGGAATATGGGTTTCACGGGGAAACGTGGTCGCGCTTCCGAACGGCATGGGACCCTGGTTCTTGGCGCACCCGACGATCAGCCTCCGCCGGGGTTGTGGACTCTTGGATCGTCGTCGATCCTTTCTCGGCTGAGGGGATCTCAGATAGGCAGATTCTTCCAACGCCCCAATCCTCTCATTTTGTTGGAGGATCAAGAAGTTGGTCTTGTTGATTGCTTCAAGGAGAGCCACCATGGCCGGGTCGGCATTGGGTGGAGCTGGAACGGGATGTAAGGCCAGCAAGGGCCGGTCGTCAACACGGTCAGTAGGAGTAGCAGAGGGAGACGCGGTAGCTCTGTCTCTCAGATGACGGGCGTCTCCTCCGAGGAGAAATTTAGGTCCGTCAGCATATTTTGTTGACGGGGAGGACAGAAAGATTGCGACCACCTTGGACGTGATCTTGGGAAGCCATGATCGCAATCTTGGACAGGGAATGTGTTTTGGTCTTTAAAATTGAGGTGGATGTTAAAACGGAGATAACAAGTTTCCCACAGATGATGCCACTGATCGTGAAGCTTGATCAGATCCTGTGATGGGCCAACAAGAACGTCTGTGATGCTGGGTGCTTGAGATGAGGAGGGGGTGTACCTACAAGACACTCCGATGCTAAAGTAAGAATCGGGGGAGAGAAAGGCAAGTACAAAAGTATGAGTTCTTAAGATGATTTTTGGATACCTGACAGCCTCAAATGAGAGGGTATTTATAATGCCCCCAGCGCGTGGCCAACGGTCCCTATTTTCGGGGCGGAATAATCGTTTCCTGAAGAATAGGTAACTGTCAAAAACTAGCCGTTATGACGGGCAGAGGTTTCCAAAACTAGTCGTTGCCACGGGCAAAGGCGTAGTTCCAGGCACAGGCGTAATGACCATTCTTGAATGATGGAGCCGTGCGTAACGGGCAAGAATGCCAGGGAGGAGCAAATGACCTTGAGATTCATCTGTCCATATGTGCCCAGTAGAGGGGCAGGAAGGTAAATGCTGCCTTTCCTTAGCTGGACTTAGGCAATTGGGCCGTTCTGGGAGCAGATGTGGATTGGGTCATGCCTAGCCATTGGTCCAGTCCAGAACATAGGTGTTTAACGATGAGACGCCGGCCACACAAGAAGATATATGTGATATTCATTCACATTAGTCCATTTACTTCCTAAATTATTATGATTTACACTAATTTTTCTTTATTGTTGTCTTGTTATAACATATATTAATATGATGTAAAAATATGTGTGTCATTTTGGGTTTGTTCTAAACAATGTATTTAGGTATATATAAAATTCTCTTGGTTTGTTTCCTTGTTGAAAATATGTATATAAGTTCTGTCACAAAATGTGACTATAGGTTTATGTCAAAAAAATACAGGTTAAAATGAAAATGATGTAATTTTAAAAAAAATATAAATTTCAAAAAACAATGTTTTTCACCTCAGTTAAAAATAGCAATCGATGAGAGTATTTACCTTTCATCTTAGGTAGAGCAAAAAACACATTTTAAATCAGATACAATCCACTAGATTTAAAAACTTGAAAAGCTAGGACACGTTAAGTTCATTTTTTAATGAATAATATTTAAATCAATTAATCTGATTTAAAAAGAATTTTTTATAATTAAAATAAATAAGTTCCGTATCTGCTCCGCAAAAACACAAATTATTCCTCTTTTTGCATTTCACGTTAAACACACAAAAATACTGAAAACTCCACCCTTTTCCTTCTTTCTCTCCGTCGACGGCAAAACAAACCCTACCGGGCACAGATTAACAACAACAAGAACGGATCTCAACAAGAGCATTCAAACTCAGCTCCAACAAGCTCGCAACCATGACCCACTAAGCAGTAGTACACGCACCTTAGTAGAACAACGAACCCAACTCATACTTTCGGTAACATTTTGAGTCGATTCTGCATTTAAATGATGTTATCACTATCATAACTATGTTCTGTCCATGATTATATTTGGTGTTTCGATGTTTACCTGATCTCGTAACATTGCTTTTGTTTCACACTGTGTTCTGATACTGCAACAGCCATAATTTGGGGTGTGTAAGTTTTAAGTCAATTTGAATACATTTTGCCGTTGTTATTCTGCTGTTATGACTCAATGTTTACACAAACTGTAGATTTTGTGTGCAAGTGGTTAGCTGAGATTTCTAGATTTTTATTGAAGCAAACATGTTACTGTGCTGAATGTTTAAATATTGTTGTAATTGTTGTTTTAAATACATGTTGTTGTCCTGATGCTGCTACCTGCGTGTTCATTATCAAAAGTTGTGTTTATGCTGCTAGGTTGTCGTGTCGCTAGGATTGTGATTTCGATTTAATGATACGTTTTTGGATTTTTGGTTATAAAAAGTTAAATTTATAAGAATATATGTGCTGCTGCGATTGGGTTCGATTTGTGTCTTTGTTTCGATTGCGAGATTTCATTTTGAATTTTGCAATACACCAACTAATCTAGCTCTGTGAATAATACTATGCTGCTGCTACTTCCTGTATTTACGGTGCTTTAATCGGACGCGTTGCGATGAATATGTTTCTAGTTTAGATTTCATGATTGTGGTATTTGTGTTGTCGTTCATGATGCATCAGCTTTACAATTAGTGATGATAACCAGCAGTGGATTTAACATCTTCGTCTCACTTTTGGCAATTTCCGAATCATACTTTTGTGTCATTCAAACTGTTGTTCTTATTGGATTTAATTTTGGTTCAATTGTTTTTGTTTCTTGTTGCTTATGTTGCCTAAGTGAATTGCTGTCGTGTTTTCCGTTCATTTGAATCTCGAAAGCTCCTGATGATCGTTTGCTTTTCTCAATTTTTGTTTCATTTGAATTCTGAATTGTTGGTTAATGGTAAACATGGAAAAGAATCATATAATATGATATCATAGTATTTTTTTATGGAATCATACGATATCTTAAAGTGTTTGTGTTCACTCTTCTTTTCGATCTCGGTAATATTGTGATTCTGAACTTTTATTCGAGATTGCGTGCTGCTGCTATTTTGGACGTTGCTGTTTCAGGTCATAATTTGTTCGTTACTGCTGATAACATGTTTAAAATGATGATGTACCTTCCATTTCCAACATAACTCCACAGCGCGTTCCGACACAAGCAATTCAACAAGGTATTTGTTCAAACAACAACTCAGTAACGGCCACAGCGCATTTCGTCACACATCTAAAGCAATCACCGCTATCGTGTCCATTCGGACCTTGTCAATACGGTCTCAGTGTAATGCCCCAGTTTTAGTTAGTTTTATTTAATCGAGTCGATTTGATTATTTGATTATTATATTATTTTATTTTTGACTTTTATGTGGTAATATATTATTTTTCGTCATGAGTATGTTTTATCGCGTTTTGAGAGCGTTTGCGAGATATTTGAGTGTAGGGGTATTTTGGTCATTTCACTTTATTTTCCTTAAGTTAGTAAATAGAAATAGAGAGAGAGAAAAATAGAGAGAAAGGAAAAGAGAAGAAGAAAAAGAGAAAGAAGGAAAAAGAAGAGAAGAAAAGAGAGAAAAACTTGGAGAAGAAGAAAACAATACAACCGACTTTTGCAAACACGATTAATCGGGTAAGGGTGTGAAACTCGATTATCTTATCATTGTGTATGATTATGTATGTGTGTGTGTGTGTGAAGTTCTACTAGTTTTTCCATTATAGGTCGAAATGAGAAAAATGAATCGAAATCGATGTTTCCGCGGTCAGAAATGGATATGAATCGCGTTGTATGATCACACTGTGTTTATGAACAATTGCTGATATTTGTTTTGCTGTTGAAATTGAATTAGGATGAAAAATGGGGATTTTGGGGTGTTGAAATCGTGTAAAAACGCAGCGTAATTTTCTGGTTCTGGTGTAGGCCGCCGGGCGGTGGTTTGGGCGTCGGGCGACGCTTGAGCTGCGCCGCTGCCCCGTCGGGCGATACACTAGCGGCGCAGCTTGTCACGCCGCTGACTCTTTTAGGTTTTTGGTGGGGGATTTCACGCCTCTGCTTCGCCGGACGAAGTAGAGGCGAAGGGCTATCGCGGGGCGGTTCTGGGGTAGCGCCGGGCGCTACTGGGACTTTTTCAAAAGATCCCTTTTCTTTTAAATCCCATAACTTGTGTTTCGATTATCCGTTTTGAACATTCTTGGTATCGTTGGAAAGCTAATAAAATGTACTTTCTCATTAAAATTGTTTTGAGATTGTTGGCCTATTTAATTATGTCAGGAATTTGGAATTGTGTCGTTTTGTCGACTTTTGTCGTTGTAATTGTGTGTAATTGAGGTGTATCATGCAATGTGCTGTTGATATGGATATCATATGACTTATATGCTGTTGTATGATGAAAATGCATGTGATAAAATGTTGTGAAGATGGTTTGTGGCCTAAGGGCAAGTAAATGCAATATGTTTTATTTGGTTATATATGCACGATTATGGATGTGTATATGTGTGCATTTGAATGTCATGAGTCATTGTATGCCAAGCATCATGATATGCATTCTTGGGATGTCGTGTGCCCTAGTGGGTGTGAGCGACGAATCAATTCCAGAGGGAATCCGCTATAACATCGTGTGCCTTATACAAAGAGGACCTAAAGCGATGATTATAGACGATCGTGTGCCTTATACAAAGAGGACCTAAAGTGATCGGATTGTGTGCCTTATACAAAGAGGACCTAAAGCGATCCATAAATGTTGTGTGCCTTATACAAAGAGGTGTGAGCGACGGGGAACATCGTTTGCCAAACGGGGAACAAGCGATGGTTCCAATAGTTCCTGAGTGAACTAATGATGAGATTGACGGATGGATGGTACTGCATTTGCATAGAGTCGTTGTGTCGGTCTCTTTGCATTTGCATAAATCATGAATGGATTGATTTTGTGTGGAATTGGGAATGGAATTGATGAGTTGAGATATACATATATATTTTGTTGATAAATGCATTAAGCTTGATTATATATGCCTTGGTGATGGATGTATGAGATATGCATGGTGTTGTTTTGTGTTTGAATTCTGGTATAAGTTGTGGTGAGAATATTTTACATGTGTATTTTTGGTATTATTATATAATTGTATGCAATTATATTATGATTGTGTTTCTCACCCTTCTGCTGTTTTGAATGCTCTATGAGGCATTGCAGATTAGATGCTGGAGGTCTTTTTTTGAAGCTTAGGTCTTCATTCTTTTGTCGGTCGACTCTGATATGTAGCACCGGGTAGTCGGGGAGATCGTTGTGATTTATGTGTATATGTATATATATATATATATATATATATATATATATATATATATATATATATATATATATATATATATATATCTTTTGGATTGTATATGTATGGATCTGTGTATGACAGACAAACTTTTTATGTGATATATATATGAGATTCAGTTGCAGATTTTTCGCTTTTATTCTGTATCTGAATTGTGGGTAGTAGGAACTAAGTTCCTCTGTTATTTGCTGCCTGATTGTTGCATATCTTTATGAGCAGGTTGTATTGTGTTTTGTCTCAATTGATGTGACGCCCTCGTCTATGCCATGAATGTTTAATTATACTCTGATGAAATTTTTTATCGCTTTATTTAATTGGGGGTATAGATTGGGGGTGTTACATTAAGTGGTATCAGAGCCAGTCCGTGTCAGTCTGTGTCAGTCCTTGTTGGTCGTTGTGTTTGGGTGAGCTGTTTGTTTAACCATAGTTTCTATTATTGATACCGGAGCGACTCATTCGTTTATTTCGTCTGAGTGCACGAAGCGTTTGAATCTTTTGTTGTCTTCGATGAGTGGAGATATGGTTATTGATACTCCAGCAATGGGGTCGATATCTACTTCTTTGGTTTGTTTAAGTTGTCCTTTGACCATTTATGGTAAAGATTTTGAGATGGATTTGGTGTGTTTGCCGTTGGAGGGTTTAGATGTAGTTCTGGGAATGAATTGGTTGCAATTCAATCGGGTTCATATTGATTGTTATCATAAGTTGGTGAGGTTTCCTTCTCTTGAAGAAGACGAGGAATCAAGTTTCTTATCTACCAAAGAGTTGAAGAAACTTTTGGCGGATGAAGATCAGTTGTTTGGGTTGTTTACATCGTTGGCAGTGGATAGTCAAGTTGCACTTGATGTGTTTCCAGTTGTGTGTGAATTTCCAGAGGTGTTTCCGGAGGATATTTCGGACTTGCCGCCAGATAGAGAGGTGGAGTTTTCTATAGATCTAGTTCCTGGTACTAGACCTGTATCTATGGTACCTTATCGTATGTCAGCATCTAAGTTGGTTGAGTTAAAGAAGCAGTTGAATAAATTGTTAGAAAAGAGGTTTGTGAGGCCAAGTGTGTCACCTTGGGGTGCTCCAGTTTTGTTGGTGAAAAAGAAAGATGGAAGTATGCGATTGTGTATTGATTATCGCCAGCTGAATAAGGTGACGATTAAGAATAAGTATCCTCTTCTGAGAATTGATGATTTGATGGACCAGTTGGTAGGTGCGTGTGTGTTTAGTAAGATTGATTTGAGGTCAGGTTATCATCAGATTAGAGTGAAAGAGGAAGATATTCAGAAGACGGCTTTTAGGACACGATACGGTCATTATGAATATTCTGTGATGTCGTTCGGGGTTTCTAATGCGCCAGGTGTGTTTATGGAGTATATGAATCGTATTTTCCATGAGCATTTGGATCGATTTGTTGTGGTGTTTATTGACGACATCTTGATTTATTCTAAGTCCCGGGAGGAACATGCGGAGCATTTGCGTGTTGTGTTGCAAATTTTGAAGGAAAGGAAACTTTTTACCAAGTTGTCCAAGTGTGAGTTCTGGTTGTCAGAAGTGAGTTTTCTTGGGCATGTGATTTCAAGTAATGGTATTGCTGTGGATCCATCTAAAGTAGATGCAGTTCTACAATGGGAGGCTCCTAGATCTGTTACTGAAATTAGAAGCTTTTTGGGTTTAGCCGGTTATTATCGGAGATTCATTGAAGGTTTTTCTAAGTTAGCATTCCATTGACCCAGTTGACTTGTAAGGGTAAGGCGTTCATTTGGGATATTCAGTGTGAGGAAAGTTTTAATGAGCTGAAGAGAAGATTGACTACAGCTCCGATTTTGATCGTACCAAATCCTAGTGAACCGTTTATGGTGTATTGTGATGCGTCTTTGATTGGTTTAGGTGGAGTGTTGATGCAAGAAGGTAAGGTTGTGGCTTATGCTTCGAGGCAATTGAGGATTCATGAGAAGAATTACCCTACTCATGATTTGGAATTAGCGGCTGTGGTTTTTGTATTGAAAATTTGGAGGCATTATCTCTATGGTGCAAGATTCGAAGTCTTTAGTTATCATAAAAGTTTGAAATACTTGTTTGATCAGAAAGAGTTCAATATGAGGCAACGGAGATGGTTGGAATTTTTGAAGGACTACGACTTTGGCATGAATTACCATCCTGGTAAAGCTAATGTGGTAGCCGATGCGTTGAGCCGGAAGTCTTTGCATATGTCTGCTTTGATGGTTAAAGAGTGGGAGCTTTTGGAAGTATTTAGAGATTTGAGTTTGGGGTGTGAATTGATATCTGACAGCGTGAGGCTTGGTATGTTAAAGGTTACTAATGATTTTTTGTTAACCGTTAGCGAGAAGCAGAAGTTGGATGTGAAATTTGTTGATTTGATGACGGTTGGAAATCAAAGTGTGAATGGTGACTTTAAAGTGGATGATAAGGGTGTTTTGAGATTTCGTCGTAGAATTTGTATTCTTGATGATTTGGGCTTGAAAAAGATGATTTTAGAGGAATGACACCGGAGTAGTTTGAGTATACATCCGGGAGCTAATAAGATGTATCAAGATTTGAAGAAGATCTTTTGGTGGTCTGGATTAAAGAGGGATGTGGCTCAGTTTGTTTATGCGTGTTTGACGTGTCAGAAGTCTAAGGTAGAACATCAGAAGCCTAGTGGATTGTTGGTACCGTTGGATATTCCCGAGTGGAAATGGGACAGCATTTCTATGGATTTTGTGACAGGGTTGCCGAATACACAGAGGGGACATAATGCCATTTGGGTAGTGGTGGATATACTGACTAAATCGGCGCATTTCATTCCAATTGACATCAGTTTTTCTTCGGAGAAGTTGGCTGAGATTTATATCAGTGTGATTATGAAATTACATGGTGTTCCGTTGAGTATTGTTTCAAATCGAGATCTGAGGTTTACTTCCAGATTTTGGGAAAGTTTGCAAAAGGCGTTAGGTTCCAAGTTGAGATTGAGTTCAGCTTATCATCCGCAGACGGATGGTCAGACCGAGAGAACTATTCAGTCGTTGGAAGATTTGTTGCGAGCTTGTGTTCTTAAGCAAGGTGGTGCTTGGGATAGTTATCTTGCGTTGGTTGAATTCACGTATAACAACAGTTTCTATTAGAGTATTGGAATGGCACCTTTTGAAGCGTTGTATGGAAGAAGATGTCGAACACCTTTGTGTTGGCATGAATCTGGTGAGAGTTCGGTGGTTGGACCGGAGTTAGTGCAACAGACTACAGAAAAGGTGAAACTTATTCGTGAGAAAATGAAGGCTTCTCAGAGTAGGCAAAAGAGTTATCATGATCGAAGGAGGAAAGATCTTGAGTTTCAAGAGGGCGATCATGTATTTTTGAGAGTTACACCGGTGACGGGTGTTGGTCGTGCATTGAAGTCGAAGAAGCTTACTTCTCGGTTTATTGGTCCTTACCAGATATCTGCGAGAATGGGTGTTGTGGCTTATCGGGTGGCGTTGCCGCCGAATCTTTCGAATTTGCATGATGTGTTCCATGTTTCACAGCTTCGGAAGTATGTTTCGGATCTGTCGCATGTGATTCCGATGGATGAGGTTGAGGTAAGGGAGAACCTTACGGTGGAGGCATTACCAGTGAGAATTTTGGATCGCGAGTTGAAGCAGTTAAGAGGCAAGGATATTGCGCTTGTGAAAGTAGCGTGGGGAGGCGCTGGTGAGGGTAATTTAACTTGGGAGTTGGAGAGTCGGATGCGGGAGTCGTATCCGGAGTTGTTCGCCTCAGGTAATATTTTCGAGGACGAAAATTTCTAAGTGGGGAAGGGTTGTAACGCCCCAGTTTTAGTTAGTTTTATTTAATCGAGTCGATCTGATTATTTTATTATTATATTCTTTTATTTTTGACTTTTATGTGATAATATATTATTTATCGTCGTGAGTATGTTTTATCGCGTTTTGAGAGCGTTTGTGAGATATTTGAGTGTAGGGGTATTTTGGTCATTTCACTTTATTTTCCTTAAGTTAGTAAATAGAATAGAAAGAGAGAAAAATAGAGAGAAAGAAAAAGAGAAGAAGAAAAAGAGAAAGAAGGAAAAAGAAGAGAAGAAAAGAGAGAAAAACTTGGAGAAGAAGAAAATGATACAACCGACTTTTGAAAACACGATTAATCGGGTAAGGGTGTGAAACTCGATTATCTTATCATTGTGTATGATTATGTATGTGTGTGCGTGGAAAGTTCTACTAGTTTTTCCATTATAGGTCGAAATGAGAAAAATGAATCGAAATCGATGTATACGCGGTCGGAAATGGATATGAATCGCCTTGTATGATCACAATGTGTTTATGAACAATTGCCGATATTTGTTTTGCTGTTGTAATTGAATTAAGATGAAAAATGGGGATTTTAGGGTGTTGGAATCGTGTAAAAATGCAGCATAATTTTCTGGTTCTGGTGTAGGCCGTCGGACGGTGGTTTGGGCGCCGGGCGACGCTTGAGTTGCGTCGCTGCTCCGCTGGGCGATACACTAGAGGCGCAGCTTGTCACGCTGCTGACTCTTTTAGGTTTTTGGGTGGGGATTTTATGCCTCTGCTTCGCCGGGCGAAGTAGAGGCGAAGGGCTATCGCCGGGCGGTCCTGGGGTAGCGTCGGGCGCTACTGGGACTTTTTCAAAAGATCCATTTTCTTTTAAATCCCATAACTTGTGTTCCGATTATCCGTTTTGAACATTCTTGGTATCGTTGGAAAGCTAATAAAATTTACTTTCTCATTAAAATGGTTTTGAGATTGTTGGCCAATTTAATTATGTCTAGAATTTGGAATTGTGTCATTTTGTCGACTTTTGTTGTTGTAATTGTGTGTAATTAAGGTGTATCATGCAATGTGTTGTTGATATGGATATCGTATGACTTGTGTGCTGTTGTGTGATGAAAATGCATGTGATAAAATGTTGTGAAGATGGTTTGTGGCCTGAGGGAAAGTAAGTGCAATATGTTGTATTTGGTTATATATGCATGATTATGGATGTGTATATGTGTGCATTTGAATGTCATGAGTCATTGTATGCCAAGCATCATGATATGCATTCTTGGGATGTCGTGTGCCCTAGTGGGTGTGAGCGACGAATCGATTCCAGAGGGAATCTGCTATAACATTGTGTGCCGTATACAAAGAGGACCTAAAGCGATGATTATAGAGGATCGTGTGCCTTATACAAAGAGGGCCTAAAGCGATCAGATCATGTGCCTTATACAAAGAGGACCTAAAGCGATCCATAAACGTCGTGTGCCTTATACAAAGAGGTGTGAGCGATGGGGAACATCGTTTTCCCGAAGGGGAGTTACACTAAGTAACAAGCGATGATTCCAATAGTTTCTGAGTGAACTAATGATGAGATTGACGGATGGATGGTACCGCATTTGCATAGAGTCGTTGTGTCGGTCTCTTTGCATTTGCATAAATCATGAATGGATTGATTTTGTGTGGAATTGGGAATGGAATTGATGAGTTGAGATATACATATATATGTTGTTGATAAATGCATTGAGCTTGATTATATATGCCTTGGTGATGGATGTATGAGATATGCATGGTGTTGTTTTGTGTTTGAATTCTGGTATAAGTTGTGGTGAGAATATTTTACATGTGTATTTTTGGTATTATTATATAATTGTATGCAATTATATTATGATTGTGTTTCTCACCCTTCTGCTGTTTTGAATGCTCTATGAGGCATTGCAGATTAGATGCTGGAGGTCTTTTTGTGAAGCTTAGGTCTTCATTCTTTTGTCGGTCGGCTCTGATATGTAACACTGGGTAGTCGGGGAGATCGTTGTGATTTATCTGTATATGTATATATATATATATATATATATATATATATCTTTTGGATTGTATATGTATGGATCTATGTATGACAGACAAACTTTTTATGTGATATATATATGAGATTCAGTTGCAGATTTTCCGCTTTTATTCTGTATCTGAATTGTGGGTAGTAGGAACTAAGTTCCTCTGTTTTTTGCTGCCTGATTGTTGCATATCTTTATGAGCAGGTTGTATTGTGTTTTGTCTCAATTGATGTGACGCCCTCGTCTATGCCATGAATGTTTAATTATACTCTGATGAAATTTTTTATCGCTTTATTTAATTGGGGGTATAGATTAAGGGTGTTACACTCAGTGCGGAGTGCTGCTGAATGGTGATTTAAGTGGTAGTTAACATAATATTCATGGGTTGTGTAAATATCGCATAAGGTTGTGGATAAGATTGGTAAGATCATAATACTATGTTGCTCCTACTTTGTTCGATCATTTTTTCCACGAGTTCGACGAGTGTCCACTACTACGAAAAACCCATTTAACAACGGTTGGGAATGACATATAATGACGCGGGCGAAGGCGTTGTTATGTAGATTGTCGTTGTAAGTTCGCTGTTTCTACAACAGTCTGGAAACCGCTGTTGAAAGGCAGAACGCGCGCCATATATCACAACGGTTATGATAATAAACCGTTGCGATACATACACTTAAGTTCTGGGTTCGAAACCCATCAGTAGCGAATTTATATAAAACATAAATTACTTATGATATCGGTTACAATATATAACCGTTGTTGTAAGTACCCTAAGTTTATTATATTAAATGTACCTTGCTTGTTTTCCAAACACCTCACTAAATAAATATACATGGATTAAATTTGATGAAGATGTCTATAATCTGCAAATTAAATTGTTCTGGAAAACCAACTTAAACAAACCAATGTTGTTTTCTGATTGCATTTGTCTCATCGTGCATTTCACGCTCTTTTACATATATTGTGGTTTATTGATCTGACTCCTTCGATATATCGCTATCGTCGATTATAGTTAAATTTCCATAAGATAAACAAGACATTGGATAATTTACCTCATCTTTGATTTAACTATATTGGAAGATGGCGATGCATCTAAGGAGCGAGATCATTATACCATAATCTATATATAAAAGAACGTGAGATAAATGATGAGAGGCATGCAATCAGAAAACAACATTGGTTTGTTTAAGTTGGTTTTCAAATACAACTTAATTTGTAGATTATAAGTATCTATGTCAAATTAACTGAATGCATTTTAAGTGAGGGTTAGTGAAACAAACAATCTACATAGAATATAATAAACTCAAACAAAATTCTATACCAGATCTAGATATTATAAACTCATATAATACGCTTGCTACCACCAGCAAACTTTAAGTGAGGGTTAGTTAAACAAACAATGTAAATAGAATATGATAAACTCAAACAACATTCTATACCAGATCTAGAAATTATAAACTGATATAATACGTTTGCTTCCACCAGCATCATTACCCTGTATCATCCCCTTAACCTGAAAGGAAACAAAGAAAACTTCAAAAATGAGCATCCTCAGTTGAAAACAAACCCTAAAACCATAATCCAGTGATGAGTAAAGAGAGGAATAGGAATAACGCACCTTTTAATGAAACTAATCGCGGAACAGGAATCAATTATGACGTTGAACTAGTTTGGGAAGCCATGAAAAAGAAATATAAGGAGGAAAAAGCTTACACAAAATCTTCATACTTCTTATACTTCTTTTCATTGCTTCTAAAACTAGATAAAGTTTGCTTACACTGTTGTTTCTTCATTTACTAACATCTTGTTCGTGATGCTATTAAGAAAAGGTACAAGGTGGATGAAGTTTCCATCATAGCTTCATGCTTCTTATACATTTTTCCATAGCAACACAAACATTTTTCCAAAGTATGGTCTTTGTTAAGGTAGTGAAAACGAATCTGAAAAAATGAGAACAATCAACAAAAACAACATGCAACAAACGAGATAATGGGAAATATCTAACAATAGATGGAAGAAGAAGAATACCTTAATGTATGAAGCACAAGATTCACGGCTAATGGTGAAAACGAAGAGAAAAAATGGGTTCTAGGGTTTCACTTTGAAGGCAACGGCGTTACTGTCAATTAAGTGAAAGTTATTTCGCTTATATATGGGTAAACTATTTCACAACGGTTAACAATAACAACCGTATAGATATGTATTTATTTATTATAAATATATCACTACGATTGACCAAAATAACTGTAGTGATAACCCTTTTATCTGTGAATTTTAAAATAAATAAAAACTGTATACATATGTATTTATTTATTATAAATATATCACTACGGTTAACCAGAAGAACCGTAGTAATAACCCTTTTATTTATGAATTTTAAAATGAATAAAAAAGAAAAGGTGTGCCTTAACTTCTAACTTAATGCATCTGCAGTTTAAACATCAACAATGTAATTCACAATGCATCTGCAGTTTAAACATCAACAATGTAATTCGAACCCTAATTCAACTATTACATTTCATAACAAAGTAAATATTAAACATAAAGGAGACAAAAAAACATAACATCTTGATATTTCCAAAAAATATCTCTGATTTCAGTTTGTTCTTCAAATTTTTGTTCTTTTTCTTTAAATCCTCATACATAACCTTCAGATAGCCCACAGCTTCCAACTTCGACTTCATAATGCTCTCATCGTCATTTCCATCTCTTTCTCCCACGACTTCATCCCATATGAACAAATTACATGTTTCATTGCTCCTCCAAAATGGACATCTCCAAAAAGCCTTCCTTTATTTTGTCCCTTCTTGCATTGATACGAAACCATACGACCATCACAACCACAAAAATTTCCAGATCGAGATTTTACACTGGAACAAGACGTAGAAACACCTTTGGATGATTTTGTCTTCAAATGTGACATTGCAACACCTTAAAGTAGAACACTTTGTTGTTGTTGTTGTCTTCTTCCCGACAATGGTGACAGCGTTGGTGTTAGGGTTGTTTCAATGGATAAATTTATATATATATATATATATATATATATATATACATGGTGTTTAAAATACATAAAAAGAAGCTTCAATTTGTAACAACGATTTTGATAAATATCCGTCGTGATATCCTTATTAGTTTTTAGTTAAATATTAATAAAACTTAAAAAGGGAGCATTTACATCAAAGGGATAAACTATTTGAGGGAGAAGAGGTTCGAACCCATGATAGTTAGATTGTATCACCACGGTTTTCATAAAAACCGTTATTATACCCTTGAGATTTCTAATTAAAATAATGTGCGCGCATGCAGTACGCACTATAAGAACGTTGTACAGGATGCCGTTGTAAACCTGGCGTTGTTGTTTTGCCGTTTTGTAGTAGTGGTCTATGGTGCATCGCATATCATCCTGCTGCCAGAGTATTCATGAAGAATATGATTTGTTACAATGCTTTTACTAAAATAGATACGGTTTGAACTACCTACGATTTCCATTCCCTGTGTCGTTCTAGCTTCTGTTTCTATTATAATATAGTCCTAAATTAAGATTACCAACTCATATAAGTCATGCCTATTTCGGATTGATGTTTATTTTTATGGCATTTTTAATTGGAATTTTAATTTATGTTTGACTGTGATCACTTCATGTAGGTAGAGAATTAAGCTTATATAAGTTTAATAAATCGACAAGAAGGTAATCATGAGAAAAAGAAGTTTATATAAGTTTATATAAGTTTATATAAGTTCAATTATGAGTGTAGCTATTATGTTATGATACATATGTTGAACATTGTATCTGTTGGAATTGTTAATTCATGAAATCAGGTATGTAACAAAAAATTTCAATTATATGTGTTAATTATTTTGTTTAATGTTGATACAATATTCTAATATTATTTAATATTTATTCAGATATTTGGAGACTCAACACCATTTCATGAGGATGACGTTACAAATGTTCAAGAACGTTGTGCAAATTTTATATTCTAGAATCCATTTGAACTAATTTGGTTAGGTAAAATATGACAATCATAGGTTGGTGCCATTGTTTTTTTGCTCTTGTTGTAGGCCTCATAATTTGTATAACTTTGCTTAGACTAGCTAGTGTTTGGTTTTGGCACGAGATACTTAATTCCATGGTGCTATCTGTAACATAGTTTCATGAATATTTTAAAATTGATCGAATTTATTTAAAAATTTGTTCTATGACATTTTGTATTAATAGTTGTGTATGAAGTATTTGATTAGTGTTTGGTTGTGATAAAATTTTGTATTATTTATAATTTTTGTGCAATATTGTGGAAGAAACAAGAATTTAAAAAAAATGACAATAGTAAAAAAAAATGATATTGTGCTTTTAAATCAGATAAACCGATTTAAAATAACATTACTAAATCAAGTTAACCAATTTAAATTTGAGATTTTAAATCAGATCATATAGATTTAAAAACTTTCCTTACTTTTTGAACATTTTTTAAATGTGTCAAACCGATTTAAAAAACTTTCTAAATCGTTCGAAATTAAATTGGACCACCAACCGATTTAAAAAATCATTTTTAACAGATTTAAAAAGTGTTTTCTGTACTAGTCGATATTAAAACCAATCCAGAGAAAAAGTAGCATTCGCTTTTTAATTTTGAAAAAAAAAATGTTGTTGCTAGGGTTGAACTTGTGAACAATACAACTTATTTCCTTGGGCAGTAGTTAAATCGAAGGGAAAAGTAACACATTTTCCATAACACGCTTCTTACCTCGTCCATCAAACCGAGGTAAAACTATTTTTCTAACAAAAGCAAAATCACTTATTCTTAGTATATATATATATATATATATATATATATATATATATATATATATATATATATATATATATATATATATATATATATTCAGGCTAGAAATGTTCAGTTATATAACACTCGATTTAAGGGTATCATGAATTATCCTGCCCGATGAGATTCAAGAGAGCATTCGTTCAAAATGAGAGTGAATTTTGGATCTGAACAACATCTGAGTTGCGTTCTGCATTGAATTCTTAGGACTAACCACCTACTTTGTGTATATTCTTTTTAACAATATAGAATTACATTTATTTAAAAAAATAAAAATTTATTTGTAATTAAAAATAAAGGACAATAATTTTGACTATAACTTTCATTTTGACCTTTAATTAAAAAATAATAATTACCTATATATTATTTTTCCCTAATTTATATCATATAGTCAAGTACTACAAATATTTTTGACCAAAGGAATATGCTTTTGTTAAATATAATATTGTATAGAATCAAATAGTAATTCTCTCAATATAATTTTTTTTATCTATAAATAGTGTGACAATGACCACCCTCCTCTTACAAAATCACTATTTTACACATTTAAACTCTCAAATCTCAAATGGCTTCAATTTTCAACATTCTCTCCATCACTCTCTTCCTTGCCCTAGTTTTCCAAGGTATACCATGCATAAATATTAGTAGTAGTAATCTCGTAAGCCCTTTCTACACACATAAATTACTTTTTTTTTATAAAAAAACTTATATTAAAGTTTCAGGTTTTCTTTATGGTTATTCTTATAATTTTTAACCTATGGTTGATATTGCAGCTTATGGACAACCTTGTAGTTTGAGTAACATTGAGGTTAAACAAACCAAAACATCAGGATCATTGTGGAAGGTTACTGTGACCAACAACTGTATTTGCACTCAAACAAATGTGAAGTTCAATACCAAAGGATTTAAGTCAAGTACACCTGTTGATCCAGCAATCTTTAGCCAAGATGGTCTTCTCATCAAAGGACAACCACTTTATGGATTTAAATCTGTCACCTTCACTTATACTTCCGCTTCTGAGTTTAAATTTACACCAATTTCTTCCCAAGTTGCATGTTCTTAGGAGAATTATGTCTTAAGTTAAACAAAAATAAAGTACTTAGAGAAATAAAGTTTTTAAACCTGGTGTGACAATTATATTATATCTGTAATATCAAATATATCAACTCATAGTCTTTGATATTGTTGCTGTTTTTTTTTTTTTGCTTCATATGTTTTCGACTTGATACGTCTTCTATTATTTATTTGTATTTTTTTCGGGTCTTTTACTGATTTTAATCATCTATCATAAAAAAAATTATGAAATTTAATTATATATGAAGGTATTATATGTAAAAGGAAAATATTTTTGAATAAGTTAACAAAATTTATCTCTTTTGAAAGGTAAAATAAATAATGGTAAAAGGTTCAACATATAACAAAGTAATATAATTAAATAGCACAAGAAGTGCCATTTGAGAACATTACAAAAATAAATAAAAGCCACAACCTAAGATGAAAAAATAAAATAAAAAAAACGAAACATTTTAACATAAAAGGACAAAACTAGAAAACAAACTCAGCCCCTTAAAAGCTGCAACTCTAAAAAATGAAACCAAGTTAGATCTCAAGCCACCATCAATATAATAGTGATCTCTAAGAGAAGAAACAAAGCGACAAACACAGACTAGGCTAGAAATATCGATTCATTATTGGTTAATTCAAAAGATAGGTCAGAAGATTATGAGAGACCGAAAAAGTTTAAATTATCCAAAAAAAACATGATATGTAGATAATATCGTAAAAAATACCATCCCTTGGAAACTTTCAATTTTATCGATCTCTATCGGAGGAAAAAATATGACCTTAAAGGTGAACAAGGAAGTTTGAAACAACCAGTTCCAAGGATCTGTCCAAAAAGAAGTTTGATATACCTTGATCCCACTTTCTTTGATATGCCATCAACAAACCAGTAAAAGAGATCTTCTTATTTTCAGCCAAGAAGGAAAACTCTTTTCTACTAGGAGGAAGCGTTTCAGAAGCCTGAAACTCTACCCACGCTAAAAGAGGAGATAACTAGATCACCATATCTAGTAACCATGATATATCTCAAAAGACCAGAGACTCCCAAGATGAGTTTATATCTCCATTTAGCCAAAATATCTTGATAAGAATTTGGAGATCCCTTATATCATTTAAAAACTCAAAAAATATCACTCAAATATAAACTAACATATTTTTAAAGTAAAATCATCAAAACCATTGAAACAATACCTTTAAAAGTATAATTTTTACATAAAAAAACCATAGCAGCTATCGAAAACCATAAAAGTGTAATTGATTACAAATTTTATATTTTCAATTTTTTAACATAAAGGAATACACTAATTGATTTCCACGAATAGTAATCGACTTCCACCTAAACACATGCATCTTTTCATGTATTAGTGCATCATAAACAATGTGTAATGGTTCATGGTTTCTTTGTAAAGTGTTGCCTTGTTTCATGGAGGTTTATATGTGTGTAAAAATGTTGTTTTTTACAACAACAAAAAAACGGATATACAACTTGGAGCAACCTTAAAAATAATATTTCATGTGATCTGATTTTTAAAAATGCTTTTGAAGCTTTGTGAACTTTGATGAACCAGAAAAAATCTCAACAACAAATTCTTTAGCATTTAAGTGGAATATAATTGAAAGGTGATATTGATAAGAATCAACAATCAAAGTTTGAATCTAGTTATTGTATAGCCTACTTAATTTTTTCATTTCTCATCAAAAGTTAGTGTTACTTGTTTCAAATTAGTGTTCAGTGAAGATCATCTTAGTGTTCGGTGATGTTAGGAAGCAAAATTGCTAAACCCTAACAAGATTAAACCAAACTAAGAGAAGCAATAAAACTATCTAAGAGAATTAAAATAAAGATAACATTTTGATTTCATTGATGATTTTTAATGTGTCCAAGACACTACATATACAATGATACTAATGGGCCAATGACTAAAATATCCAAATACTAATGGAAGCCCAATACAATAACAATTAAACTAAAATACCAACTAATATAAAACCTTAAATTATTAAACTAAAATATAACTTGATACTCTCTATCATTGCCGCGGGGTTCACTTGAACCTTGTCCTCAAGGTTCTAAACCTACTCCGGGTCCTATTGCTTAAACTGAACAATCCTTGGTCCTACAACAAGCACTATCTCCAAGTCATCTCTTCGTATATTATCCAAGCAAGTGGGAGCAATATCATCTTCCTCAAAAGCCACCATACGCAAATGTGATGGATCATCCTGCATCATAAACTCAGAAGGGTAAGGGTAGTTAACCATTGCCAAATAACTATATGCAGATTCCAACCAACCAAATAAATCTCCAATGCTCTTTGATTTCTGACAAAAATTGAATGTTTTGGTCAGAAAATCAAGGCCATCACTTGTTTGACCCTTAGATTCTATTTCATCCCATGACTGTTTTATATAGTTAAAGCAAGTGGAACTTTCGCGCTTAAAACCATTGGAAACAATGTCATAGAAAGTTTCTAGTGGCACAATGTCTTCAAACTGAAGAATTGGAGCAGAAGATGCTAGTGCTCCAATAGCAATATGAGGATACTTTAGTTTCATCCATGCTGCTAACATTCCCCCGTCGGATCCTCCAAACAAAACAACCGGACAACCATCGGCAGACAAATTATGCTTCGGATCAGTAACAAGAACAGCAAAATCAGCTATAGCTTGCTCATCATTAAGAAACCCTAACATGGAAGCATTCTTATACGCTGCTTCTTTACTTCCAAAAGGAACAGATTCACCATAATACCAATGTTCAGGACAAACGACCATAGCTCCAAACCGAGGCGCGATTTCTGATAGGATGGTTTCCTTAGCATTAGAAACAGGTTTCAATTCATCCATTTCAGCAACAACAGCAGCTGTGGCAGAACGAAAAGTCGTGGTTGAGGCCGAAACTGGACCAGCAAAAGATAGTGCACTTATTGCGTCTTGGAAATCAGTATCAGGAATTGCAAATTTCAATATATCCAAAAAGAGATCATGAACCTTCCTTGCTTCAGTTCTCGCATCAGGGGAAAAATCGTTATAATGCATTACGCATAGTGCATCGTGAATACTGCACTTTGTCTCTTCAATGATCATTTTGTTACCTCAACGAATGAATATTGTTACAGCCCTTGAATTAGCATAGTGCTCAATGTACAGCATCCGGTCTTTAGTTGTTCCAAATGCTTTCTCTCTAACGATATCAGCCTTTCCTAACTTTTCTGCAGTTAACTCCTGGAACCTAGGAACAATTCTTCCACCTGTTGCTATGGCAATCAGTTCCAACTCAACACCACCAACCCACCTACCAGCTGGCAAGTTCCTGTGCATTAAGAGATGATTTGCTTCATCATCAAAACCCCATTGGCAAATAACAAGGGTTGCGCCTACATCCTTGCATTGTTGAACCATGTCATCAAAATATTTCTGCTCTTGATTCCTTAACGTCTGAAACTTCTCCACTGTGTCGATATCAACCTTATGCTTGGTTTTTAGCTTCAGGGGCTCAATTGGGCAAGTCAGTATAGCAATGTTAGCATCTACAATTTTCTTTGGCATTTGAGGGTAACTCATATCCTTGTCAACAATGATTCCATACACCAACTCAGTATCTTCCAATTTCCCACCAACTTTACCTTCTACTTTAATTAGATCCAAGTTAACATCTTTTCTCTCTAGATCAGCAACAGCAAAAACAGCTTTAACAACAATCTCATCCAAGTTACGCTTACACCGATTCACAATTTCGGCAATCTCGGCATGAATACCATGTTGAAGGCATAAATTCCAATACCGAACTAGCCAACACCTCGTCAACACAACATCTCTAACCGGCAATTCCTCGAACACCTTAATTGCACTCTCCACAAACCGAAACTCCCGATAAATAGCAACAAACGCGCTCTCCTCAACCTCGGCCAAACCATTTTCAACAACAGTAACAGAGACAGATTCACTCAATACCTTCTCTGAACCATTTTAACTATCTTTAACTGCACATTCCTCTAGGTCGGTATTATCACTGGCTTCATTATCATGGGCGGGAATTTTGTTTTTGTCAAATGAATCACTCACTTCAGGATCAACTACATTTTCCAATTCAACATCAGGAATTTCATTCTTCTCAGCTGATTCACTCACTTCAGCACCAATTTCACTTTCCAATTCAACATCAGGAATTTCGTTCTTCTCAGCTGATTCACTCACTTCAGCGCCAATTTCACTTTCCAATTCAATATTGCGAAGTTTGTTCTTCTCATCTGAAACATCTACATCAACAAAACTTCCACTCTCCACTTTTTCCAGGTCTTTAGATTCCGTTGTTCCCACCACATCAGAATCAACAGACTCCACGGCTTCTGTAGAAGCAACAACAACTTCTTCAACAACAACAGGAATCTCGATCTCTCCAACATCTCCTTCTCCATCCCTATCCACGGCACTGTTTTCAACAGCTATACCTTCCAATTCACTATCACTCTTGTCCACGTCAGCAACAAGACCAATCGCGTTCTCCGCAACGGCACCGTTTTGAACACACTCCAATTCACGATCCGTAACCTTCAATTCTTCCGCCTCTACTACAGCGCCATTTTGAAAACTTCTGAATCCGTTATCGGTACTAACCTCCGTAACAGTATGAGTAACATGAACGTTATGCACATCAGATCCCAAAACGTTATGAAGAATCACTCCTTCCTGTTCAACGACATCAACTTTCTTCTTTTCATCAACAGAACCATTAGAAACTACTTCCGTAATAGCCTTACCGCTAGATTCCCTTTCCATGCGTTGTTGTTCTGGGTTGGAAGATGATGAATGGTTGGAAGAAAGGGATCGGAGTTTCCGAGAGGTGGTGAGAGGTGTTATGGGTCTGGTGATAGTTCTAGTGGTGAGGGGTTTCAACTGACGGCGGCGAGTGGACATGGTGATGAGTGAGTGCGAAAAATAAAAAAAAGATTTTTTTGTTTTAAAAGAGAGATGAGATGCTTGCAAATGTTTTTCAAAATCCTTTCTAATACTAGAATGATTTTGATAATTAGGACTAATTGTAGAAAAGGTAGTTGTTGGTTGTATGTGATGATTGTTGTAGTGAGATGAATAATGAGAAGTAGAATATGATGAATATGGGTGAGATAGGGGTGGTGTATACCCATGATTAAAATATAAACAAGGTGAAGGACTTGTAACATATGGATTTGTGTAGCAAGGGGTAAAGAGTTCCCATGGAAAGGATGGAAATGAAGGTGTGGTAGGAGTTGGAAAAGAGGGGTTTGTAGGGTAGGTAGGAGGAATACTCCATGGATGATAAGAAGGTGTATGATAAGGATAATCCATAGGAGGATTTGAGTACGTGATGAAAGCACCAATTGTTAGGAAGCAAAATTGCTAAACCCTAACAAGATTAAACCAAACTAAGAGAAGCAATAAAACTATCTAAGAGAATTAAAATAAAGATAACATTTTGATTTCATTGATGATTTTTAATGTGTCCAAGACACTACATATATAATGATACTAATGGGCCAATGACTAAAATATCCAAATACTAATGGAAGCCCAATACAATAACAATTAAACTAAAATACCAACTAATATAAAACCTTAAATTATTAAACTAAAATATAACTTGATACTCTCTATCAGGTGATTGTGAAAAATGTTCTTTGAGTCTAAGTGATTCAAAGTCCACCATAGTGTTTAGGTTTTGTTGTGTAAACAAGGAAATGATGTGCTTTCTTGGTTGGCAGATAGGTGTTCTTTTTTTTTTTTTTTTTAATAAACAACTATATTCAAAAGAGGATACAATAGGGGTATCCTGGCCTAATTACAAAACCCGACCGAGCAACCGCCATTACAAAAAATCTATAGGCGATTTAAACCAATCGTAATAGTTACAAGTAAAATTGTATTTTCTACCTATCCACCTCCAAGATAAGATCATGATCTTATGCACAATATCCTCTTCTATCCAAAAAGCATCATTAAATAAAATATCATTTCTAATTTTCCACACATACCAATAAACTATAAGCCACAAACCAGTTGCATTCTTTACTGTCACCCCCGTTGCATTTAAAGAAGAAATCCAAGCTCTAAGGTGTTCCATCAACGAACCATCCAAAGATACCAACACTCCTAGCCAGCCCATAATTCTCCTCCACACCATAATTATTTTTGAACATCGAAACAGGAGATGAGATGCCGATTCTGCTACTTGAAAACAGAAGGGGCATGCTGTTTCATGAGGAGAGGATATAACACCTCGAACAGTTAAATTATCACGCGTAGGCAGTCGGTCGTGAATTAACCGCCAACCGAACACAACTGTTTTGATTGGTGAGGAAGCTGACCAAATCAATTTAAACGCTGCAGAAAGATTATGAGAAATATCATGAGGAATAGCCATCCTATTATGCAAGTGTTTGTATGCAGTATGAACAGAAAAAACAGCACCAGCCTCAGAATTTAAATTCCACGATAATCCATCTTTATAATCCCTGCACAACACCTTACAATGGATTAAATGATATAACCTGTCCAACTGTTGAACTAATTGCTGGTTATCAATGGACTGACGAAACTCAATATTCCACTGCCAAACCGCTCCAACCCATCTTCCATTATCAGACACTAGCCTCCTAGGCTGCATTGCAATGTTATGAAGATCTGGGAATAATGAAGCTAAAGATTTGTTGTCACACCAAGAAGAGTGCCAGAATGCTGTTGATTCTCCATTGCCAACAGATACAGCCATATGAGAAAAGAAAGAATCCTTGCCGAAGTTATTTGCTAGCCGAATAATATCACGCCACCATAAGGAAGGCATGACAGGTCCAACACTGTGATCTCCTCTTACCAACATAGCCATGACATCATATCTAGCCTGCAATATGTCGCCCCAAATGTGATCCTGCGAACTCGATATTTTCCATAACCATTTCGCGAGAAGAGCCTCATTCAAACACTGAACATCCATAATGTTCAAACCCCTTGCTCCTTAGATTTACAAATAGTCCTCCAAGATATCCAAACAATTCTCTTCTTTAATGTAGAACCATTCCACAGAAATTTTCGCTGCAGTGCTGTTATAATCTTGATAACTTTTGACGGCATCCGGAAAAATGACAGGTAATGGATAAGCAGGTTTTTGAGCACTGATTTGATCAAAGTAGTTCTTCCCCCCATAGATAAAAATCTTCCTTTCCAAGAAGCTAATCTCGCTTGGACCTTGTGAATCACCGGTTTCCAAAATGATAACAGCCTATGATTCCCACCTATTTGGATACCAAGAAATTTAAACGGACAATTTTGAATTTTGCAATCAAGGAACCTTTCACCCGCTTTCAAAAAAGAGTCTTCAACACCAAACCCAATAAGGCTGCTTTTGTTGAAATTAATCTCAAGGCCAGACGATAATTGGAAGCCTCTCAAAATGACTTTGAATGCCCAAAGGTTTCTCCAATTAGCTTCCCCAATAAGAACCGTATCATCGGCGTATTGGAGCACTTTTATAGAATCCTTATGATTAATTTTGAATCCTTGATATAATCCTACATCCTCTACTTTCTTAATCATACAAACCAATCCTTCAGCAGCCATTGCGAATAGATATGGTGATAGAGGATCACCCTGCCTAAGCCCACGAGTAACTGGAAATCGCGTGAAGGGCTACCATTCACAAGCACCGACATAAAACTATTGAACACTGTCCCTTCTATCCATCTCATAAACTTGCTGCCGAATCCCATACAATTCATTACCTGGCAGATATAAGGCCATTCAGTACAGCCGTAAGCTTTCGCGAAATCGACTTTAAGGATGAGGCTTT
This sequence comes from Lathyrus tuberosus, assembly GCA_022829125.1. Lineage (NCBI taxonomy): Eukaryota > Viridiplantae > Streptophyta > Magnoliopsida > Fabales > Fabaceae > Lathyrus > Lathyrus tuberosus. The sequence continues at coordinate 1,589,475 of JALAZF010000552.1, read as the reverse complement.
TATGGTTACTCCTTTTTGAATAATCAACAATTTCATTCAAAGCAAGAACACCATCAAGGATATTCCTCCCGAATACAAAAGCTGTTTGAGAAGGGGATATTATCTTGTTCATAACTCTCTTAAGTTTGCCTGCCAATAACTTAGCAATCACCTTATAAACACATCCCACTAAACAGATTGGTCGATAATCGTCAAGAACACTTGGGTTATTATTCTTTGGGATAAGAACTAAAAAAGAAGAAGCTAGCACCTTTGGAAGTTTAGCTTCAACAAAATATTCCTTAATACAACCTATGAATTCATCTCCCACAATGTCCCAGCATCTTTGAAAAAATTCCAAATTAAATTCGTCGGGGCCTGGGCTTCTATCACCATTACATTGAAATACTGCTTCTTTGATCTCTGCATCAGTAAAATCTTCTTCCAGCATGTTTCCGTCAAGTTTTGATAGTTTCTCAAAATAATCAGACGTTATACGAGTTAGAGGTCTGCCTGAGGAAGTTAGTCTCTTTTCAAAATGAACTGCAATCGCTTCCTTTATCCCCTCAACATCTTCAATAGTTCTGCCCTCTGTTGTCACCTTATTAATCGCGTTCAACAAGTTTCGATGATGAATAGTCGAATGGAAGAAGGATGTATTCTGATCACCATCTTCAATCCATTTTGTTCCAGCCTTTTGATAAAGAAGACTTTCCTTTATTCTCAGTAATTTCCAAAGCTCATCTTCAGCATGATTTCTCATCTTAAGAGGTTGTTCTCTCATTGAATCATCAATGTCTATCAAGATTTCTTCAGTATTATTTATCATCTCCCTGTTCTTTTCTATGTTAGTGTCTATCCATCCAAAAACACTTTTGTTCCACCATTTAAGTTTTATCCTTAGAGCCTGCAATTTCTTGGAAAAAACAAAGATACAACTTCCATGAAAATTGAAAGCCTCCCAAACTTGTTTTATAAATCTTGTAAACTGCGGATGTTGGAACCAGCACCGGAGCAAACGAAATGGTTTGGGGCCCCAATTGACATTTCTCATTGATAACCACACCGGTCTATGGTCTGAGATGTCTCGTTTATCAACTTTTTGATAAGCCTCATTCCACTCATTCAATAAACCCAAGGAAATCAGAATGCGATCAATTCTGCTACAAGATTCACCAGAAGTACTGAACCAAGTGAATCGATTGCCAGAGGTAGCTAAGTCAATACACCCAGTCAATTGAATGAAGTCTTCAAATTCCAACATCAATTTCTTATTGTAATGTCCACTTCCTTTTTTCTCACTTGAATTTTTGATGGCATTGAAATCGCCACCAATGACCCATTCTCCTGCTTCATGTTTCGCTTTTAAGTTTAGTATGTTACTCCAAAGCTGCCTTTTCTCACAATTGTTACAGGATGAATAAATATTTATGAAATAACATAGTTTGTTCTTCCATAATGCCCTAAGGCCCTGAAATCCACCTCCCTTATAGCTGCAAATTGGATCAACAACCCCACTTTTCCAAATGGTAAGAATCCCGCCCGACATACCTACAGAATTTTCCGCAGACCATTAACAATTCTCACCACCCCACAATTTGTGAACAAAATCGTCTGTCATATCTTCACACTTTGTCTCTTGAATAAAGGCAATATCCGCCCCGCCCTTCATCAACATCTCTCTAATCTTTCGTTTCTTTAAAGAACTCCTACATCCTCTTACGTTATAGGTAACTATATTCATAAAGGAACTATAGCTGCCTCCATCTTATTTTTCTTCGAGTTTCTTTCTTCTTCTTCTAAATTGCGAATGATAGACTCAAACACCTCCTCATCTTCATCTGCTTCTATGCCCAATCTTTTGATAGACTTCAAAACACGTTTTGGAAGACCAGCTAGCTTCTTCTTAATTCTAGAATTACTAAGCAATATTTCTTGGTCTCCAATAGAACCAGAGCTTTGTCTAATTCTCCCATCTGAGCAACTCGATATTGAATCACTTCTGACCGGAGAATGGGTCTCACTGACATGCGAACCCAAGCTAGGAAAGGTTTTATCAGCAAGCAACAAAGAAGCAAAAAATGATGGCGTATACGGAATCTTCAAATTCTCGTAAATATCACTCAAGGATTTCTTCCTCCATAACTTAATTGTTTTCCACCGACAAAATAATCCTCTGTCCTCTATTATTCACATTAGTCGTGCAGGCTATTTCCTCACAAATAGTATCAGTAACAGTAAATAACCCTTCATCAACTTCCTTGTATTTTCCTTCATCCGTACAGAGGTCACTTTTTCTATTATCTTTAAAAGTCTGCATCATAAATTTTGTCTGTTGATCAGACCTATTCTCAGGAAAAAGCAAACCTTTATCGATAGGACTGCCATCAGTTGAAATGTTCTCATAATGAGAGGGTCCTACAAGGTCATTATTCTTCTGTAAACACTCCCTTTGCACTAAACTTATATCAGACGATTCCTTACAGCAGCCCATATCCCTAGAATCAACTTTATTGGTCTTCTCTTTTTCCTAATCAGGATAGGGTGCCTTCTTTCCTACTTCGAACGTACCCCCCTTAGACTCAGGGATAATGACCGTTGGATCAAATGCAACTTGTAACGTCTCTTACACCTCACTTCCAGATGAATCCACTTCTGAGCTATCTTCACAACTTTCATTGAAGGATCTACAAATTTTCTTTGAACAACAAGAAGGAGCTTCTTCAATCAACTTAATACGGAATGTCTGATTATTAATTTCAATATTGACAACTTCGTTTAAGTTCATTGCAAATTTTGTTCTTAAAAGAATCCTTGCCACATCGAATTTTTCATGCCTTTGAGTTTCCATATCCGCTTTAACATGTTCAAAGGGTTTAGTTTAAAGTCCTAGCTTTAGGGCTAGGGACCTTCCTCCCTTTGGGTCTACATTGAACAGAGCAGCCTCAATACGTGGTATCTTCGTCCTCTTCTTGTGTGTTGAATCTTGGGGTTCCGTTTAGAGTGTCTTTGTTTTGAGTTGCGCGTTCGGGTATCGGATTTCAATATGGGTTTAGATAACGGGTGGGAACAAATCAGGAAAGTGAAGGCAAACAAGGTGGCCATTGCTACGAGATCTGTGTGGAGAGCTTATGGAAAAATACGACTGAAATCGACACTAATAACATTTCTTCTTTCTTCTTCACTGAAATTCCAAACTCATTTGAGGCCAAAGAGATGTTCAATGTATTTAAGGAATTCGGATTAGTCATAGAAATATGTATCCCGCCCAGACTCGACAAAAGGGGAAAGAGATTTGGTTTTGTCCGCTTTAAGAAAGTGTGGGATGAACATCTCTTTGCCATTGAACTGGACAAGATTGTTCTTAATGGCAGGAAGATTTTTGTTAACACTCCGCGGTTCCAAAGAGGTGATAGGGTCAAGGTTATGAAAAATACGAAAACAAGGTCTGAGTTTAAACAAAGGAACAGGGATCATGAGGAAATGACATTACAGAAATCAAATCTTTGGAATGGCAAAAGCTCATTTGTGGAGATTACCAAGGGGGTTACGAAACAAAAGGTGAAGGAGAAGATGTACATGGATGACAAACCAAGCTTTACTCACCTCATTTTCAATGTTAATGACGAGGAGATAGAACGGTTTCAACAAGCATTTGTAGGTAAAATGGAAATCCCAGGTTAATCTTATGAGATTCAGGATGCGCTTCATATCGAGGGATACTTTAAAATCAAAGCTACCCCTATGGGGATGAATTTGGTACTATTAGAAGAAGAGGTCACAGGTGATATTAAGAAGATGATTGAGGAGGATAAAGAATGGGTGGAGAAGTGGTTTTCAGAGATTCAACCTTGGAGCCCTTCAGACGTGGATAGTGAGAGGATGACGTGGGTCAGTATTTTCGGATTACCATGTCATGTGTGGGGAGATAAGTTCTTCAAATTTTTAGCAGGAACTGTTGGAGCAGATAGGTCTTCTTTAAAGTGCTTGGTGTGAGACTTTTAAAGAGTATTTAAGCATAGTGAAAATGCTTTAAGAGATAGAGAGATTCTATGTACCCTTAGGTTTCCAAGAAGAATCAAGATAAATATTTGTGTTATTTTATATTCTGCACTTTATTTTGCAACACATAATTTAGGATAATTTCTAAATAAGGTAAACAATCTTAAACACATTTATGATAAAATAGGATTTTTAGAAGTTGGCGCCCAAAACATGAAAAATTGAGCAAACCTAATGATGTGTCCGCAAGTGCGCGAAAATATTGAAGTAATATAAAAGATTGTCAAACCCATAGAGACCAATGTCAACCTACCGTTATCTATTGCTGCGATGTAAAGCTAAGGCTAATGATATTCGATGAAAGGGAAACTAAGACTAGCGCTAAAATAAAACTAAGAAAGTATGATAATAAAGAGAGGCCGGAATATGGATTCCGCGTTCCTAAAGGACTTTGTAGAATTCGGGTACTAATTACAACTATAACTTAGTTTCGTAGAATATACCGACTTAAAAACCCCGCCTCACGCTCTCGCGGTATTAACTAAAGTCATGTTCCCTAATCCCAAGATTTTGCTCTCGCTCGCCCGGTAACTAGGAAATATATTTTAAAAGCCAATAATATCCTAAACGTATCTAAAGTGCTCTCGCTGTATTTAGATATGTTGCCTAATGTCCACTATCCGGTTCGACCCCCACGCTTTCGCAGTGTCGGCTCTAACCTTAATTAATTTCTCACTCTCGTGACAAAATCGTGTTAAATAACCTCTCACTCTCGTGACAAAGCTATTTAAATTAGACTTGGAAATTAAAACCAAAACAGAATTTTAATCATAAGTTCGCACCTATTATTTTCTACCGAGTCCCGTCGGTAACGACGGTCCTCATACGCCGGACTCAAGAATATTTAGAAAGACATAGTTAGGAAAACAAACACGTAGTTACGATAAATAAACTTAATACTAAACGTGATCTAGCAAATAAAATAATAAAGTAATAACAGTAAAATAAACGATAAAGGGAACCTGGAATTAAATAAATGCTGAATTGTAATACGCCTGAAAGCTTTGAATCAAAGTACAGAAATCGACTGACAAAAATAAATCCTAAAAATATATTGGTAATAGTCCCCCGATGTGGAGAACTATTACTTTTACATGGTAAATATGAAACTGATTAAAAACTAAACAAGGAAAATTTTGGCCAAGAAAAATCGACCCGATCTCAGGAAAATTCTTCTGGTCTTATACTCAGTGGTCGTTGCCGGTTACTGGAATTTTTCTTCATGAAAGTAGGAATGAAAATAGGAATGGTTGAATGAATAGGTCTGGACGTGTGCAGATTGGTCGCCACTTCCTCCTTAATTTTAGTGTGGCTTTCGCCACACTTTTCTCACTTCTCCACTAGTGGCACTCGCCACATCTCCCTTCATTTACCTTGTGGCAGGCGCCACACTCATAAGTGTGGCAAGCGCCACCTTGTGTAGTGTGGTGGGCCCCCACACCCTTTTTCTTCTTCTTTTCTTTCTTCTCATTTTCTTTCCTTCTCATTTTCTTTCTTCATTTCTTCAATTCCTCTCTTTTTCTCTTTTTTTTTCATTCTTTTATAATTAAATCCCAAGCTACCTGAAAATATAAAATCGAGACGTAAATCAAAGTGTAGATCAAATAAAATAGAAGAAATCGCAACTAAAATTCATGTAAGTCAAGTCAAAAAATACGATACATTTCCGAGTTATCAAACTCCCTCACACTTAAACCTTTGCTTGTCCTCACGCAAACCATGATTCGCGAGAAAAATACGGATACTCATCCTAGGCTGACAACTCTACTTCGGTTAAGTTTGTGTCGATAGGTACTTGCTCACACACTAAGGATATCGTAACAACACGATTTTGCTTTTGCGGTCATCAACCTCCCTCCTATACAAACCAATCTGAATCATGTCATTATACCTAAGCTTAACTCAGTCATCCTTCTTTTATCCCTTTTCATTCTGGCGCAATCACATTAAGCCCGTTATCCTTTCACCCTCATGGTAGGATAGCCTGTTAGTGACTATGATCTCATTATCATCATCATTTTTTTTCTCTTTTTGCACATTGGCTTAAATATCAATAAAATAAAGAAGTTTGCACCATTGGGCTAAATGATCGGGTGAGGATCACCTAACTTAGAATGAGCATTTCTTTTCATTCATTCATTTTTTTTCTTTTCTTAATTTACCTTTTAAGCTTGAGATCATACACTTATTTGCATCGGCTTCCTACTTAGTGCGTGCTTAGGATGGTGCTGACTGCTAAACACACTGCTTAGGGACTACAAAAGGGGTGAGAACTTAAGGCTATGGCATAACAAGTACTCAAATTGATTTCCATAATTTAGAGGCTCACGGTGTTAAAACGATACCGATCTTGCGGAATTTTCCCAAGTCTCACAATCTAACCTCAATTTCGTCGGTAACCTAAGATTTTCAGAAGAAATACTATTTTTAACTCAGAAATTTTCAAAATATTTGGTATGGCTCAAAAGAATGGGGAAATCGATAAACAATATAAAATCATGCATAAAGACTCAACAGCACATGCACAAACGCACGAAACATTAAAACAGAAAAAAATTTTAAATCATGCTAGAAAACAGTAAATTTAACTAGAAAGCGGTAAAATGAAAGTGGTAAATGTTCCTCCCCCACACTTAAACCAAAAATTATCCTCAATGTTTTGATAAAAGGTGAAAAAGGAAAGATAGAACCTGTATGAATGCCATTGTGTGCTACCACAACCAAATTCGCTCTGATTCTTCCCATGTTGCCCCTGTCTTCGCTGGTTACTTCTACTCCGGCGTCTTGTACTAGGAGTTATCTGAATTTGCTGAAACTTCACTTTACTGAAGTCGCTCATCATACTATTTGTTTCCGAAGGAAGTACCTGCAAAAAATGTTTGAAAAATACGGTGTGGTGTGTACAGGTGGAACCTGACCATGTAAAGAACAAGGAGGATGTAAGTTACAGATGGGAGAGACATGCTCTCTCCTATCATACTCATCATCATTGTCACCAAAAGCAGCGATATTCGCAGGAATGTCCGTGGCACCAATTCATTTTCGAGATTGTCATCTAGAGATTTTTCGCCTAAATATGGCTGAGACGTGACAAGCGATACAATTCTTTATTTTCTGCAAACACAAACAATAAAAGTAAAACATTAAATTTAAAGCTCGTGGGTTGCCTCCCACGCAGGGCTTTGTTTAACATCGATAGGTCGACGGTTATGAGTGTTAATCTTCGGTATCCATGGCCATTTATCAAGCCATCTCACATATCCCTCACCTTTTCTTTTCTTCCTTTTGTGGGGTGGTTCATTCTTTTAAATTTGTGGTGGTGGTTCTGGATCTATCCTAAGTATTAGCTTTTCAAGTTTGGGCTTAGTTATTTCATCCATCACCTCAAGGTATAACCTTACCCTATTGACACTATTAATTTCCCTAGTTTCATGGTCCTCGAATTTTCTCTTTTTATGCATGACCTCAAACAAAGATGCATCCGTGCGGATATTTTCCAATACCTCCACATGTGTTTTGGATTAGGAGTCTACAAACCTATGCGGGAAAGGAATCGGTGGGGTATAGGGATAAGGAACAGCCTTGGGTGCTACATTCTTTACCTCTTTGACGACCTCCCTTTCAGGTGGTCCCAGTGAATTTTTCTCTATCTCTACTTCTTCCTCACTAGAACTCTCCTCAACCTCAATATCACTCTCCTCAACCTCATTATCACTCTCCTTAGGATTTTCGATTTTTGTTTAACTACAGGTCACTACAACATCCACATGCTCCTCAAGGGAGGGTCCTATAGGTGTCTGTGCAAGTAGGGAGATTTGAGTCTCCAATGCCTCAGTGTGAGTCGCGAGGGACTCGACCGTAGTGTTTATCTGCCTAAGGGTTTCATAAGTATCGAGATATTGTCTTCTAAGCTCTTCATTCTGGAGAGTTTGTGTCTCCACAAAGTACTCCATCATAGATTCTAACCTAGAACTAGTTGTTGTTTCAATGAAATATTCCATTAATGTTTCGAGGTTGGAATTAACGGATTCTTGCGGTTCCTCAAAATATTGGGAGTGGTAATCATAGGGAAAATTCGGTTGCGGTTACTCAAAATACTGGGAGTATTGCGGTTGGTAATTGCAGACAAAATTTGGGTGCGGCTCCTCAAAATTTTGGGAGTGGTATGGTTCCTCCAAATACCGGGGGTGGTAATCGTATAGGTAATTTGGATGCTATTCCTCGAGATATTGTGAGTGGTTATCATAGAGAAAATTTGGGTGATACATAGTTATAGAGATAAGAGTGCCTTAGTCTATACGGTGCAACAACGGAATAACAATATTGACTGTTGGTCCCCGGAAACGGCGCCAAAAACTTAATGCGTCCGCAAGTGTACGAAAATATCGAAGTAATGTAAAAGATTTTCGAACCCACAGAGACCAATGTCAACCTACCATTATCTATTGCTGCGATGTAAAGCTAAGGCTAATGATATTCGATGAAAGGGAAACTGAGACTATCGCTAAAATAAAACTAAGAAAATATGATAATAAAGAGAGGACGGAATATGGATTCCGCGTTCCTAAAGGACTTTATAGAATTTGGGTACTAATTACAACTATAACTTAGTTCCGTAGAATATACCGACTTAAAAACTCCGCCTCACGCTCTCGCGGTATTAACTAAAGTCATGTTCCCTAATCCCAAGATTTTGCTCTCGCTCGCCCGGTAACTAGGAAATATATTTTGAAAGCCAATAATATCCTAAATGTATCTAAAGCGTTCTCGCTGTATTTAGATATGTTGCCTAATTTCCATTATCCGGTTCGACCCCTACGCTTTCGCAGTGTCGGCTCTAACCTTAATTAATTTCTCACTCTCGTGACAAAATCGTGTTAAATAACCTCTCTCTCTCTCTCGTGACGAAGCTATTTAAATTAGACTTGGAAATTAAAACCAAAACAAAATTTTAATCATAAGTTCGCACCTATTATTTTCTACCGAGTCTCGTCGGTAACGACGATCCTCATACGCCGGACTCAAGAATATTTAGAAAGACATAGATAGGAAAACAAACACATAGTTACGATAAATAAACGTAATACTAAACATGATCTCGCAAATAAAATAAGAAAGTAATAACAGTAAAATAAACGATAAAGGGAACCTGGAATTAAATAGATGCTGAATTGTAATACGCCTGAAAGCTTCGAATCAAAGTACAGAAATCGACTGACAAAAATAAATCCTAAAACTATATTGGTAATAGTCCTCCGATGTGGAGAACTATTACTTTTACATGGTAAATATGAAACTGCTTAAAAACTAAACAAGGAAATTTCTGGCCAAGAAAAATCGACCCGATCTCAGGAAAATTCTTCTGGTCTTATACTCTGTGGTCATTGCCGGTTACTGGAAGTTTTCTTCGTGAAAGTAAGAATGAAAATAGGAATGGTTGAATGAATAGGTCTGGACGTGTGCAGATTGGTCGCCACTTCCTCCTTAATTTTAGTGTGGCTTTCGCCACACTTTTCTCACTTCTCCACTAGTGGCACTCGCCACATCTCCCTTCATTTACCTTGTGGTGGGCGGCACACTCATAAGTGTGGCAAGCGCCACCTTGTTTTCTTCTTCTTTTCTTTCTTCTCATTTTCTTTCTTCATTTCTTCAATTCCTCTCTTTTTCTCTTTCTTTTCATTCTTTTATAATTAAATCCCAAGCTACCTGAAAATATAAAATCGAGACGTAAATCAAAGTGTACATAAAATAAAATAGAAGAAATCGCAACTAAAATTCATGTAAGTCAAGTCAAAAAATATGATACATTTCCCAGTTATCACCTAATTCACCTCCTCTTAGGTTGCATCTAATACTTGCAATTTGTATCTGAGCAAGAATTGGGTACATTGTTCCTAGATTTGGGGCATATGGCTTCCGTTAAACCTTTCCTAGAAAAAGACTCTAATATAAATAGACCACCATGTTATACCTGGATGTTATGATTTCTTGAAAATAAGAATGAAAATTTTTATTTAGTCTCATATTTAACAAATTTGGAATGTAGTTGAAGAATGTCCCTTCATACCTTGTGTCATTTTTTATGGAGTAGAACAACTCAAGCCTAAAGATGCATGAAATGATGATGATAAAAAGAAAATTCCTAACATGACACATGCTTGCTTTAATTGTAATAACATAGATCATACCCTTAAAACATATTGCATTAGAGAATTTGGTGTACCTTAAGTTGTATATATCCTTAAGTTGGCAAAGGGAACCAGGATAAATATCTATTTCATTTTACATTCCTCACTTTATTTTCTATCACATAACACAATATAATTTTTGAACAAGTTAAGCAATCTTAAACACGCTTTCGATAAAACAATTTTTCAAAAACTAGGGCTTAAAATGAGAAAATTTTGGTAAACCTAATTCACCTGACACCCTCTTAGGTTGCATCTAGTACTTAATAATGAATCCCCAGGTATTTAAATGGGAGGGATTCAAGCTTACAGTGATGTAAGTCACCTACACGATCTAAAAAAATAGGGTCTACATTAACCCCTATCAGCCTATTCTTAGAAAAATTCACCTGAAGGCCCAAAGCAAGCTCAAAACGACTAAGAATAACCTTAATAGTCCAAATATATTCAACTGTCGGGTCAACTAAGATAAGGGTATCATCTGCATACTGAAGATGGAAGACCAGTAAATTGGATGTTCCTACTCTAAATCCGAGAGAAAAGCCGATTATACTTCCCTATTGATCAAACCACTTAGACCTTCATCTAATAGCAGGAAGATAAAATGAGCTAGAGGGTCTCCTTGTTTAAAAACCATTTGAGTACTAATTTATTGGGTTGGTCTTCCATAAACCAACACCGCAAGATTCTCTGCTAACACACAAGCTCTCATCCAAGACCTCCATTTATCATTGAACCTCAATATTAATAACAATTAATCTAGAAAATCCCAAATAACTAAATCATACACTTTCTAAACATCTAGTTTAAAAAAGAATCAAGTCTTTTCTAGATCTCTTATCCAAATTTATCACCTAAGTTACATCCACAATATCATCCACCAACAATCAACATTTAAGAAAAGTTGTTGATTTGAAGCAACAAGTTTATCCATCACCATCCCAAGTCTAATAGCATACACCTTATCCACCAAATTATATAGAGAGCCAACCAAAAAATAGGCCTAAAATCACTTAGCTACCCAAAGGACTACACCATCGAGATCAAAGTCACAAAATAAAATTCAAATATACGAGCTAACAAAGAAAAAAATGATGAAATTGATAAAAAATAATCCCTAAATATTCCCTAAACAAATTCAAAAATATTCCTAGAAAAGAGAAATAAAACCCATTAGGACCAAGACTCTGATTAACATCACACTGTGCCATAAAACAATCTAACTCTTGAAGAGTGAAAGACTACTTCATCAAGGTGATGTGTATAAAAATTTGGCTATTTGAAGATATTATAAAAAATAGTTAAAAACTCCTTGCCTAATCTTAGACACTCTTTAAATCCAACAATCAACCTTCAAGGATAAAGTAGAATTTCTCATACTCATACTCTTGACAGAAGCAAGGTAGATTTAAAATCTCTTTCTTTAATCCATCTAGATTTGGATTTTAGGAGCCCATGTGAATCTTTTAATCTAAATAAATACCAAAACTCTACAATAGTTATATATATAACCTAAATTTCCTCCTTTGATAAAGCTCTCAGCTCTAATAAAGAGTTAAACTTCCTAACTGTCTCTCTTAGACTTTAAATATGTAAATCTAAGTTTCCAAACACACGTTGCTTCCAAACTATAAGGACCGATTCAAGACTTATGAACTTATATATAAAAACAAAATCCTTCCATCCTTAGGTTATAGAGTATCACTAGTAAGATAGGAATAACTCATAAAAGATACCTTGAGATAACCAATGGTTATTAAAACGAAAAGGCTTAGGATCCACAATTGATCAGAGTACTTGAGAGGGACAGGGCAATGATCATATACATCTTTGAGGAGGTCCCAATAAGACATTACAACCCATTGGTCCCACAACACATTAAAAACAAGAATTCTATCAAGCCTACTAGAAGCACCTCCACTAGGCTATAACCAAGTGAACTTACTACCTAAAAGAGAAAGATCAATCAACTCCATATTGAAATAAAATTAAAAAACAATCTAAAGAGTCATTAATCCCAGAATAGTTTAAAAAACACCCCCTAACTTTTCCCCTTGGGATAAATTAGAGTTGAAATATCCCAAAACACACCAAATATCTCCTCCAAGACTATATTTTTGCATATAGAGATCAGACCACATAACCTCTCTATCAACCAAGATACTCTTAAAGTAAATATTGACAACAATAAAAACAGACTTAGAAGCTCCCTATTCCAAAAAAACACCAAGAAAACCTGGGTCCGAGAAAGAGATTAGGGATCTACCCTTTGAGCTACACAAAATAGACAGAATATGTTGGACTCGGGGTCATTTACTGTCTAGAGCCGAGTTATGTCAATATAAAGATGAAGATTTTTCCTAAAAAGAACGATACTTAAAAGGCCAACTAGTTTTTTTATCAAGGACTTAGTTACGCGGGTGAGGTCATCCCCTCCTACCTTGCCTCCAAGAAATGGTTGAAGAGACGTATTCAGACTCGCGGGCTCCATACGTCATGTGTAAGTAGGACTGAAGAAGATTTCTGATATGTTGGTTCTAGAATTGCTTACTTTTTTCCTATCTTTTCTAAACTTTCCATAATGTTTCCCTTTTGTTTGTATAAACAATATAGAGTGAAGATGCCACATGGCGGTAGAAGAAAGAGGTATGTGTCGCTGCTTCCTTAATCAAAATTTTGAGGACGCCCTCTTGTCATACCCCAAATTTTGACCACCAAGATTTCCTATCATTGTGCAAATCATCACCACAATATGGATGTACCTTCATGCCTCATCAATCTCCTTAAAGATGTATGAGCATTCACCATAATCAAGAAACAGGGTTTTGAGCCATCTCAGAGTACTTAGACAAAGGATCAATCAAGAAATGACATGATCTTCAACTTTTCTAACCTCTCAACCACCCATAAAGGATCAAGAGGACTCCCATATCAAGAATCAAGCACAAAGTTGCAACATTCCAAGTGGATCAAACCTCAAGATCGCCAGTGTCACCATATTAGGGTTTTGGTCGACCAAGGCCTCCAGATGAAAATTTTCTTCTAGGCATGAGCCAATGCTTCAAATCACAGTCCAAGATACTCCAAGGGATCTCATGGACCCAATCATCAAGTCAAATTAGCCTCAGGGGATGCATTCATGAAAAATCAGGAATTAGGCTTTCTTGACCTAATTCACCCCTAAGTTGACTTTTAGAGCAAGGCATGAGCCCAAACCTCAAGACATGATTTAAGGACCTCAAACAAACTACATTGATCCATTTGCAACAATGGATTGATCCAAGAAGCTTGATTCACAAGTTTCATTTTCATCTGGACCACAATTAGGGTTTTGAAGAAAAAAGTCAACTGTACCTTTGACTTTTGACTAAGACATGCTCCCAAACCTTGGGACATGATTCAAGACACCCTAAAACACCTATGGAATCCATCCATTACGTTTGAATTAGGTCAAGAACTTGATGGCACAAAGAATCACACAGTTTGGATTTCATCTGACAAAAACTCAACTGTGCTCAAAATCAAGTTTGACTTTTTGGAATTTTTCACAAATATGGTTCCCTTAAGTCAAAAATAATGTTAATGTATGGTATTGATCATCATTATTGCAAAAGGGGCAACCATGAGAAACCAAAATTTTTCTAAGTTATGTACTAAAAGTGATTTTATACTAACTCTGCAAGGTCATAACTCCTAAACCACAATGTCTTTTTCTCCCATTCAAAGCTCAGATGAAAGCTCATCTTACATACTTCAAATATGTCAACTACATATCATTCCAAATCTTCATGGATTTTGAGTTATGAATGGAGCAAAATCACTAAAACATGAAAATACCCTTTTTTCCAACACTTAGACAAAATTTTGTCCAAGACAGATTTTAGGTAAATCACCAAAACTTGGAGAACTTTTTCACCCAGTTGCAAGATGAATCAATCTTAAATGTAAACATCAAAGTTATTATGCATCTTGCTAGCAATTCAAAGAGTCCATCAGCATGGAAAACCTCCATGGAAACCAAGAGATATGGCAGCTCAAAGTCATGCTGCTGCAACTGGTCTAGAAGATCAGTTTGTTTATTTTTGTGCTATACTCGAGTTTGAGGCAAGAAACAATTATCACTATGCCACATACACTCAATATGATCATATCAAACCTGCAGAATTATGCCATGATGCTTAAAACTTTGTCATGTGGCATAATGAGTCTTTGTACAAAGACTTGGAATTCAAAGTGCATTTATGTGCAATAGTGCACATTCAACAAAGTTGATCTTCTTAGTCAAGATTCAGGCATAAACAACAATAAAAACATCTGAGGAATGTGAAATTGGTCAAAATATAGCCTTGCTACTTGGAGGGGCTAGTTTGCCTTGCATAAAAAGAAATGCCACCAAGCCAAAGCCATTTAATGTGATCTGATCTTGCAGCCATTCACTATTCCTCCAAGACAAAACTTGATCACCTATAAATAGAGGTCACATTGCCTCATTCAGATCACACCAAAATAATACCAAACTTGTTTTCACACTCTTCTTGCTCTCACTCTAATTTTCAAAAACCAAGAGAGTGAGAAATCGAATTTCTCATATCTGAGCAATTCCATCGAAACTAGCCACTAAAACACTTCATATACTTCATATGGAAGTGATCTAAATACTCACCAAGTTTCTGAAACATCCAAATCATCAACTCACCCCTCAATTGCTCAAAGTTACAAGGTAACTGCAGGTTGGATCGAGTTAACCAATCCAGAGGTTTTCAAATCAATCTAAGCATTGGAACACCATCCATAGAGGTCAAGGAAGCTGTCCAGATCATTGGAACACATCTGTAACACCTCCAAGCCAGAATTTGATTCTCACTTGCAAGGTAAGCTTCCTTAAAACTGAACTCAATGAATCATGCATCATAAACATGTTTTCAAGTTACCATTGTGTTTCTGGATGTTTATAGATCATTTCCCCTCAATTAATTGCTTCATATCATGATCATATAGAATTTAATTTTAAAACGATAAGTTAGGGTTCATATGTGCTTTCAGACAATTTCTTTTGATACACTAAAAATAAATGAAATTGAACATTGCCATCATGTTCCTTGTTAAAAAATACACGAGTTTCATGTTTACATCTTGTAAAATGGTTGAGAGACGAGGGAGATAGCTTTCTTCACGCAAGTCTGATGGCTGCTCAAGGAAGAAGATGGCCATGGCGCCATTTTCAGGTTTTTTGAACCAAGTTTAGTATATATTATACACTTGCCACTATATATTTTTTCATATATTATCATCACTTGCCATCCTCTTTCAGCCACACGCTAGTGGCTCAGTTGGTAAAGTTTTAAACCCTCCACCTCAAGGGCGTGGGTTCAAACCTTGGGAGGGCCATCCTATTTTTTTATCACTAGTTTTCTTTCACATTTCTTCACCATTTTTTAATAACTTCCAAAATTAATTTCTCTCTCAATTTTAATTATTTTTTATTGATTCTTTTTTTGGAAATTCACAAAAATGTTAAAATATTTTATTGTATAAAAATTTCACAAAAAAATATTATTTATTTAATATTTTCGCAAAGAAATTATTTAATTTGTTTTTAAACTTTTGAAAATATTTCTTTTTTATGATTTTTCCAAATTCAAATGATTTTCAAATCATTCTATGAATGAAACATGATTTTTCAAACATTCATCCAAATTCACAACTTGTTTTACACACATATTTGTTAATTTTGATCATTTTTATTTGATTTTTATTCAAATTAAAATACATTTTTAAACAAATTAGGGCTTTGACTATTTTCACCCTCACAAATCTTTTTCAAAACATTTTGGGCCTCTAATAAAGTGTAAGACCCACCCCTTTGTAAATAAAAAACCATAATTTGGGTCTCAGTCATTGTATAAGTCCCACAGTATTTTCTAAAACGGCGGCGCGATCGTCACCTTTTAAACAAAATCACCTGGGCCTCTCCCTGAGTTGTAAGCCTCCATTCTCTTTTCTTAAAAAAACATTTTTAGGCCTCTAATAGAGTGTAAGACCCACCCCCCTTTGTACATAAAATAATTTAGGCCTCATTCATTGTATAAGTCCTGGTACAATTTTCTGAACAACGGTGCGATCACTATTATTTTTGGGCCTCTCCTTGAGTATAAGCCTCAATCTTCTTTTCAAAACAAATTCCCCTTTTGATTTAGATTCAAATTTATAGTTGTTATCAAAACTTTCTTTAATTTCTTTAATAACTAACCATACAGTTGTAGTACTGAAAGCTTTCTCACCTGTAAGTTCTATCAGCTTTCTTTTACATACTTGTATATATTTCATCTATATATATATATATATATATATATATATATATATATATATATATATATATATATATATATATATATATATGCATGTAAATTACTTGCTTAGAGTTTTCCTCGACAATTAGGTCTAAGATTAGATCAAACTAGTGGTCACTCTTCCAACACAGTCAAAATTAGTTCCACGTAGGAAATTCCAAACACAATCTTGCCTCCTCTTGGGCTTATACAATATGGAATAGAGAAAGGCATTATTCCCGGTGAAACTTTTCTCGAGACTGTCACTAGTAGAAATTTGTCTAAGAAATTCATTTCCCCCATAGAGGATTAATTCCCGGTGAAACCTCTCTTGAATTTCTTCAGACCCTAGTACTGTTCACTAAAGAAAGGATTAATTCCCTGTGAAACCTTTCTTGAACTTTTCATAGGTTTGGATCCACAGGCTTCCTAAAAGCATCCCCAGCCTCCTCTTGGGCTTTGTACAAGGATCCTCAGGCTTCTTAGAAGTTCTCATGCCTCCTCTTGGGCTTAGTACAAGGACCCAAAGACCTCCTATAGGTATAGGACAGAACCTATTCATCCTTTGTTAGAGCAGTCTTCCAAAGAGCAAAACATCAGACTAATTTAGGGTTGATTCTCATCCCTTAAAACACCAGCCTCCTCTTGGGCTTCATACAAGCAGACTTGGACAGTCTTAGCCTCCTCTTTGGCATTATACAAAGATCATCCTCCAGTTAAGAGTTAAACTCTTCATACCAGTAGACTTGGACAGTCTCACCTCCTTTTTGGATCTCCAGAAACCCTCAAGTTTCCTACAATTTCCAACAGAGTTAAAACCTCTATGGGTTTTAAAATTCAACCTATAAAGCCTCACTTTAAATTGCCCCATCTAGGGTTTAATTACTATCAATAAACCCTCAATCAGAACCACATGGTCTTTGATATATCAACTCTTCTATCCTCAGCAAGAGTTGATTCCCCAATTTGGACCAGTCTCGGGATCTCAATAATCCGAAGCAGAAGCTAGCCTCCTCTTAGGTTTTATATAAGAAATTCCCTAACCAGCCTCCTCTTAGGCTTTGTATAATGATTTTCCCTCAGCCTTTTTAGCCTCAATCTTGGGCTTTGTACAAGACACCTATAAATATCCTCAGCTGAGTTAGTAAAATCCTTTTTAGCCTCAATCTTGGGCTTTGTACAAGACACATATAAACTCTCTCCAAAGAAGTCAAATCCTTCTAGCCTCCTCTTAGGCTTTGTATAATGATCTCCCTGAGTAGAGTCAGTCTCTTTTTTAGCCTCAATCTTGGGCTTTGTACAAGACGCCAATAAAACTTCCCCAGTGGAATTAATCCGTTTTAGCCTCAATATTGGGCTTTGTACAATACAGATAAAACCTCTCACCAGTAGAGTCAATCCTCTTTAGCCTCAATCTTGGGCTTTTTACAAGACAGAAAAAATATTTCCCCGGAAAAAGTCAATGTACAACCTCCTCTTAGGCTTTGTATAATGATATCCCCAAAAGAGTTAGTCTCTTTTCAGCCTCAATCTTAGGCTTTGTACAAGATAGATATAAAACTCCCTAATAGAGTCAACCTTCTAGCATCAACCTTGGGCTTTGATCAAGGCACAAAAAACCAACATCCGCTCAGAGGAAATCAAAAATCTCTCTGTAGGAAGACATTTCTCTGTACAATCACACATCAAAACAGAAAATCAAACAAACTTTAATCCCAGATAACTTCTGTAAGTGGCACACTTGTTGATTCAAATATCCAAGTTGTAGTCCCTCTCTTATCCTGTTAAATCCCCTTCTTTCATTTAATTGCTGTAAGTGGCAAGCCTCTGGATTATTTATATCCAAGCCAATGTCCCTCTCTCAGCATGAAAGATTCCTAAGGAAAAATGGCATTGCTCAACACTGAGTTAAAGTTTCCTCCTTTAGGACAAATACCCTATAAAGAAAATTATGGCATTGTTGGATTCTCATATCCCAGTTAAAGTAATTCTCCTTTATAATCAGTTGCCCAACAACTGTGATAAACAGATGAGATATCTCCCTTTAGAGATGACAAATTCTCTCTCAGTAAAACCTTTTGGCTTCAATATTGGGCTTTAAACAAGACACAAATATTCAAACCTTTTAGCTTCAATCTTGGGCTTTGCACAAGACACTAGTAACCTTTAGCTTCAATCTTGGGCTTTGAACAAGACACCAAATATCTTTTTCCTGCCATAGAATAGGAGGAACTACGATTGCTCTGATTTCCCTATTTTCTTTAACGGGAATACGTAGGCTTAAGATTGTGAAATCTTAGCGAGCACACTAATCAAAAACCTTAGGTCCAGTACCTTACCAAAAACATCGGAAAAACCCGACATCAACAAAAACTCTCTCTCTTAAACATTCCCAAAGGAGAAACTTTCCCAATAAACAGACAAACACCAGTAAGTAGAAAATAATAGATATTGCTAACGATTTATTGATAACCATATATAGGATGGGTAATTGACAACTCCCTATTGTATAACCTGACCCCGGATCCCTCAATCTCTTATGCATTTGTTAAAGAAAACATCTGCGTGCAAGGTTAGTTTTAGATAGCTTCCCTTTCCTTTCCAGCTTCATAGGATAAATAAGAAATCTGAAAGTAGCACCCAATTCCAACCAATGGCGATAAGGTGGTCGCGTCATCGACAAAATCGCACGCTACACCTCTGTCATGGGAGTTTCTTCTTCACCTACTCCATTTACTGGGAAGATTTCTTAAGTTGTCTTTCATGGGGACGAGAATGTCAATATAGCTTCTTCTGCAGGCAACTGCTATTCAAGCTTTTGGTGCTATCAGCAAAGAGGAAGTTTTTATGCCTAACCACTTATATTGAAAGATGTTAAAGAAGAAGATTCACTACCTTGTCCATGAGAGAGACAGATGTTTAAGGGAGGTTCAGAACATTTTCAACTTTCTCCTTGCCATTGAAACTACCTTGGAACCCCTGGGTATTCTGGTTCTTTTCCTAAAATGGTATAATGGCTAGCTCAAGTAATAGTTTTCAATGATGAAGCTCTGACTAAGGCTTTACAAGAATCTTGATATGATTAGCAAAAGACCAAGTTTAGACATACAAACACGCGTGAAGAAAATCTTTATCTTCGTAAAGAGTTGTCTAAGTCTTTGCAAGAAGGTTTCTCTATGGCGGGGGATACATTTTAAAATTCTCTTCAACAAATTGAAGATTTCTACTTAACCAACCCCATTTACCAAACTAAGATCTACGTCAATCAAATAATTATAGACGATCAATGAGCCATTTTGGATAATTTGTGTGTGTGTGCGTGTGAGTGTGGCGCGCGCGCGTGCGTGTGTGTCTTTATACTGGGAGTGAATATCCTGAGCCTGGCTAATGTAACTTTTAACCTACAACGTATAAGTATATATTCTCTACTCGTTTTTATTGGGGCCTGGCAATGGCCCAAATTATTGTCAATCAACTCCAAATAACTCAAGGTATAAAGTCATTTCATGCGAAATGCAAGGTACACTTTCTGATACTTATACTTACTAAGTCTGAATATCTGCGCCTGACTATTGTAAAATTTAAGCTGCAAAGTATAAGCTTATTCTGTCTATTAATTTTTGGTTGGGGCCGACAAAGGCCCAAATTATTGTCAATCAACTCCAAATGACACAAGGTATTAAGTCATCTCACGTTAAATGCAAGGTACCCTTTCTGAGATCCACTTTTCACTACATTCATCTTGAATTCTGATTTGACTTGAATGTTGGAGTGTTAACCTTGTATGTCCACCCTTATTCCGTCATGTCCTTCACCGTCAACTTTCACCTAATTTTGGTTCTAGAATAGAATAGTGGCGTCATCTATGGGAATTGACTCGGAGTTCAAGCAAAAATTCCATGCATGAAACATCCTAGGTTCAAACTTAGATCTATACCAAAATTGCCAAGATATGGAGATAGTTTCCTTCACTATCATCATGAGGATCTTTGATTATTTATTACATTCTGTATTGCCTCAATCATTTGTCATCAATGTTATCCTTACCATAATTACTTCTAATGTATTCAGCTATTGAATGCCTTCTTCGTATGTTGAAGAATCTTTGAACGATATGCGGAGATCGTATAGCATTAGGATGTCTAGAACTTGGAACGTGGTGTAACCAATTACTAAAGTAATTTCAATCGTGAGTCACATGATACTTCGCTGCGATGTGAGGTATTAGGTGTTCTAATTTACGCTACTACATTTGATTATCACCACTTAGACTTACAATGTTGTTAGAACCAACGACGATGTGTCATTAGGAAACCTCTTCCATTTGAAAATTTGACACTAAGTCAAGAAACGGAGATCAGAGTGCACTAAGACATTCGAGAGGTGAGGACATACCAAGAATCTTTAATACGGAACTACCTATGGGTTTGACATTATCCACTATTGATGGAAGTGCTTACGAGATACCTCGCAAGAAGAAAGTGCCCATAACTCCTAGTAAAATTGAAGTGAAACATCATCTAAGACGCCACCGATCGAAACTACTATCTTTCTTAATCCCCAGCTTCACCAACCCGCAAGGATGCAGTATTGCATAGAAGGAAGCATGCCCGATCCACGTGGATTGGAAAAGGACTTAGTGGATAAGCCCTTGTGAAACCCCGTCTCTAATCAACAACTCTCTAAGAGTCAGCAAAATCTAGTCAGACCCCCGAGGAGTAAACTCCTACATCCTCTGCGAACACACTTCCAATTGAGCTTCATAGAATTATAAAGAGTAACATCTACCTCAAAGTTGAAAGGAAAAATATATTATTTGGCCAATTGTTCAAAACGGATAACCCCAAGCATCCATGGTCGTTAACAAACGACATTTGTGAAGACACTGACCATCCTGTATTGCTCGTCGTTTAAAGGTATGTGGGAAAATCCATGACAGATGAGTGTCATCACCGAATAGATGAAAAAAAGATCACATAAGCCGACTGTATAGTTAGCAGAGGATTGGTTACAGAAGAAGGAGAGCACAATACCTTTATGACTTCCTCAATGAGTAAATTTTTCGGTAAAGCTTTATCTGAAATTTCAATAATTAGACTACGCAGGGTGGCATAAGTCGTTCTTCCAAGGCAGATCATACACTTGGCGATCACTCTTCACAATGTACCTGATGCACTCTCTCTTAAGAACTAGCCACTCCAAGAGCATATTTTGTGGAGCCCGGAGACGTCCACCCTGAACATGGTCAATCCCCAGGGTAGAGACATGGACCTTACCTTTGTCTGAGGATGGTTCCTAGCAAAGCTGAAGAATAACCACAATAACTCTTCTCAATCTAAGCTAGTAACGATGAAACTCCATTTAAGACTATAGAGTTCAACGAACATATCGGACACCAGCAATGCCCACAAGGAGATCAAACTTTAAATTTCATGAATGAAAGCAAGTCTTAGTCCAATAATAACTCACATATCAACCTTAAACAAATAAACTAGCAACCAACGAAGTGGACTAGACAATTACAAACACTGCAATAAAAAAGATGTTTTGTAACACATACATGTGACTGTTCTGTTAAAACCGTCTTTCTCTGTATATCGCGACGGTTATCAGTTTAGTTTTGTACAACCGCCTCTTGACTTTCAAAAATAAAGAGAAACTGTTGTGATTTGTTTACCATATATCCGCCCTAAAACACATGTTTGTGACGGTTATAAGTTTCACTTAAAGCATTGCGCCTAGTTTTTATTTTGGATTGCAATGGTTATAAAAACTGCCACAATTAAATATATAATAAACATTTCATAACGGGGAAAGACGGATCAATCTGAAACAAAGAAACTAGCAACCGACGAGGTGGAATAGACAATTACAAACACTACAATAAAAAATATGTTTTGTAACACAGTCAAAACTTTCTTTAATTTCTTGAATAACTAACCATACAGTTGTAGTACTGAAAGCTTTCTCACCTGTAAGTTCTATCAGCATTCTTTTACATACTTGTATATATTTCATCTATATATATATATATATGCATGTAAATTACTCGCTTAGAGTTTTCCTCGGTAATTAGGTCTAAGATTAGATCAAACTAGTGGTCACTCTTCCAACACAGTCAAAACTAGTTCCACGTAGGAAATTCCAGACACAATCTTGCCTCCTCTTGGGCTTATACAATATGGAACAGAGAAAGGTATTATTCCCGGTGAAACTTTTCTCAAGACTGTCACTAGTAGAAATTTTTCTAAGAAATTCATTTCCCCCAGAGAGGATTAATTCCCGGTGAAACCTCTCTTAAATTTCTTCAAACCCTAGAACTGTTCACTAAAGAAAGGATTAATTCCCGGTGAAACCTTTCTTGAACTTTTCAAAGGTTTGGATCCACAGGCTTCCTAAAAGCATCCCCAGCCTCCTCTTGGGCTTTGTACAAGGATCCTCAGGCTTCTTAGAAGTTCTCATGCCTCCTCTTGGGCTTAGTACAAGGACCCAAAGACCTCCTATAGGTATAGGACATAACCTAGTCATCCTTTGTTAGAGCAGTCTTCCAAAGAGTCAAAACATCAGACTAATTTAAGGTTGATTCTCATCCCTTAAAACACCAGCCTCCTCTTGGGCTTCATACAAGCAGACTTGGACAGTCTTAGCCTCCTCTTTGGCATCATACAAAGATCATCCTCCAGTTAAGAGTTAACCTCTTCATACCAGTAGACTTGGACGGTCTCACCTCCTTTTTGGATCTCCAGAAACCCTTAAGTTTCCTAAAAGCACAGGAAAAAACCCTGATCAATTTCCAACAGAGTTAAAACCTCTATAGGTTTTAAAATTCAACCTTTAAACCCTCACTTTAAATTGGCCCATCTAGGGTTTAATTACTATCAATAAACCCTCAATCAGAACCACATGGTCTCTGATATATCAACTCTTCTATCCTCAGCAAGAGTTGATTCCCCAATTTGGACCAGTCTCGGGATCTCAATAATCCTGAGCAGAAGCTAGCCTCCTCTTAGGTTTTATATAAGAAATTCCCTAACCAGCCTCCTCTTAGGCTTTGTATAATGATTTTCCCTCAGCCTTTTTAGCCTCAATCTTGGGCTTTGTACAAGACACCTATAAATATCCTCAGCTGAGTTAGTAAAATCCTTTTTAGCCTCAATCTTGGGCTTTGTACAAGACACATATAAACTCACTCCAAAGAAGTCAAATCCTTCTAGCCTCCTCTTAGGCTTTGTATAATGATCTCCCTGAGTAGAGTCAGTCTCTTTTTTAGCCTCAATCTTGGGCTTTGTACAAGACGCCAATAAAACTTCCCCAGTTGAATTAATCCTTTTTAGCCTCAATCTTGGGCTTTGTACAAGACAGATAAAACCTCTCACCAGTAGAGTCAATCCTCTTTAGCCTCAATCTTGGGCTTTATACAAGACAGACAAAATATTTCCCCAAAAAAGTCAATGTACAGCCTCCTCTTAGGCTTTGTATAATGATATCCCCAAAAGAGTTAGTCTCTTTTCAGCCTCAATCTTAGGCTTTGTACAAGATAGATATAAAACTCCCTAATAGAGTCAACCTTCTAGCATCAACCTTGGGCTTTGATCAAGGCACAAAAAACCAACATCCGCTCATAGGAAATCAAAAATCTCTCTGTAGGAAGACATTTCTCTGTATAATCACACATCAAAACAGAAAATCAAACAAACCTTAATCCTAGATAACTGCTGTAAGTGGCACACTTGTTGATTCAAATATCCAAGTTGTAGTCCCTCTCTTATCCTGTTAAATCCCCTTCTTTCATCTAATTGCTGTAAGTGGCAAGCCTCTGGATTATTTACATCTAAGCCAATGTCCCTCTCTTAGCATGAAAGATTCCTAAGGAAAAATGGCATTGCTCAACACTGAGTTAAAGTTTCCTCCTTCAGGACAAATACCTTATAAAGGAAATTATGGCATTTTTGGATTCTCATATCCCAGTTAAAGTAATTCTCCTTTATAATCAGTTGCCCAACAACTGTGATAAACAGATGAGATATCTCCCTTTAGAGATGACAAATTCTCTCTCAGTAAAACCTTTTAGCTTCAATCTTGGGCTTTAAACAAGACACAAATATTCAACCCTTTAAGCTTCAATCTTGGGCTTTGAACAAGACATAAATAACCTTTAGCTTCAATCTTGGGCTTTGAACAAGACACCAAATATCTTTTTCCTCCCATAGAATAGGAGGAACTACGATTGCTCTGATTTCCCTGTTTTCTTTAACGGGAATACGTAGGCTTAAGATTGTGAAAACTTAGAGTGCACACTAATCAAAAACCTTAGGTCCAGTACCTTACCAAAAACATCGGAAAAACCCGACATCAACAAAAACTCTCTCTCTCAAACATTCCCAAAGGAGAAACTTTCCCAATAAACAGACAAACACCAGTAAGTAGAAAACAATAGAAATTGCTAACAGTTTATGGATAACCATATATAGGATGGGTAATTGACAACTCCCTATTGTATAACCTGACCCCGGATCCCTCAATCTCTTATGCATTTGTTAAAGAAAACATCTACGTGCAAGGTTAGTTTTAGATAGCTTCCCTTTCCTTTCCAGCTTCATAGGATAAATAAGAAATCAGAAAGTAGCACCCAATTCCAACCAATGGCGATAAGGTGGTCGCGTCACCGACAAAAATTGCACGCTACACCTCTGTCATGGGAGTTTCTTCTTCACCTACTCCATTTACTGGGAAGATTTCTTAAGTTGTCTTTCATGGGGACGAGAATGTGAATATAGCTTCTTCTGCAGGCAACTACTATTCTAGCTTTTGGTGCTACCAGCAAATAGGAAGTTTTTATGCCTGACCACTTATATTGAAAGATGTTAAAGAAGAAGATTCACTACCTTGTCCATGAGAGAGACAGATGATTAGGGGAGGTTCAGAACATTTTCAACTTTCTCCTTGCCATTGAAACTACCTTGGAACCCCAGGGTATTCTGGTTCTTTTCCTAAAATGGCACAATGGCTAGCTCAAGTAATAGTTTTCAATGATGAATCTCTGACTAAGGCTTTACAAGAATCTTGAGATGATTAGCAAAAGACCAAGTTTAGACATACAAACATGCGTGAAGAAAATCTTTATCTTTGTAAAGAGTTGTCTAAGTCTTTGCAAGAAGGTTTCTCTATGGCGGGGGATACTTTTTAAAATTCTCTTCAACAAATTGAAGAGTTCTACTTAACCAACCCCATTTACCAAACTAAGATCTACGTCAATCAAATAATTATAGACGATCAATGAGCCATTTTGGATAATTTGTGTGTGTGTGTGTGTGTGTGTGTGTGCATGTGTGTGTGGCGCGCGCGCGTGCGTGTGTGTCTATATACTGGGAGTGAATATCCTGAGCCGGGCTAATGTAACTTTTAACCTACAACGTATAAGTATATATTCTCTATTCGTTTTTATTGCGGCCTGGAAATGGCCCAAATTATTGTCAATCAACTCCAAATGACTCAAGGTATAAAGTCATCTCATGCGAAATGCAAGGTACACTTTCTGATATTTATACTTACTAGGTCTGAATATCTACGCCTGACTATTGTAAAATTTAAGCTGTGAAGTATAAGCTTATTTTGTCTATTCATTTTTGGTTGGGGCCGACAAAGGCCTAAATTATTGTCAATCAACTCCAAATGACACAAGGTATAAAGTCATCTCACGTTAAATGCAAGGTACCCTTTTTGAGATCCACTTTTCACTACATTCATCTTGAATTCTGATTTGACTTGAATGTTGGATTGTTAAACTTGTATGTCCACCCTCATTCCATCATGTCCTTCACCGTCAACTTTCACCTAATTTTGGTTCCAGAATAGAATAGTGGCGTCATCTATGGGAATTGACTCGGAGTTCAAGCGAAAATTCCATGCATGAAACATCCTAGGTTCAAACTTAGATCTATACCAAAATTGCCAAGATATGGAGATAGTTTCCTTCACTATCACCATGAGGATCTTTGATTATTTATTACATTCTGTATCGCCTCAATCATTTGTCATCAATGTTATCCTTACCATAATTACTTCTAATGTATTCAGCTATTGGAATGCCTTCTTCGTATGTTGAAGAATCTTTGAACGATATGCGGAGATCATATAGCATTAGGATGTCTAGAAATTGGAACGTGGTGTAACCAATTACTAAAGTAATTTCAATCGTGAGTCACATGATACTTCGCTGCGATGTGAGGTATTAGGTGTTCTAATTTACTCTACTACATTTGATTATCACCACTTAGACTTACAATGTTGTTAGAACCAACGACGATGTGTCATTAGGAAACCCCTTCCATTTGAAAATTTGACACTAAGTCAAGAAACGGAGATCAGAGTGCACTAAGACATTCGAGAGGTGAGGACATACCAAGAATCTTTAATACGGAACTACCTATGAGTTTGACATTATCCACTGTTGATGTAAGTGCTTACAAGATACCTCGCAAGAAGAAAGCGCCCATAACTCCTAGTAAAATTGAAGTGAAACATCACCTAAGACGCCACCGATCGGAACTACTATCTTTCTTAATCCCCAGCTTTGCCAACCCGCAAGGATGCAGTATTGCATAGAAGGAAGCAGGCCCGATCCACGTGGAATGGAAAAGGACTTAGTGGATAAGCCCTTGTGAAACCCCGTCTCTAATCAACAACTCTCTAAGAGTCGGCAAAATCTAGTCAGACCCCTGAGGATTAAACTCCTACATCCTCTGCGAACACACTTCCAATTGAGCTTCACAGAATTATAAAGAGTAACATCTACCTCAAATTTGAAAGGAAAATATATTATTTGGCCAATTGTTCAAAACGGATAACCCCAAGCATCCATTGTCGTTAACAAACGACATTTGTGAAGACACTGACCATCCTGTATTGCTCGTCGTTTAAAGGTATGTGGGAAAATCCATGACAGATGAGTGTCATCACCGAATAGATGAAAAGAAGATCACATAAGCCGACTGTATAGTTAGCAGAGGATTAGTTACAGAAGAAGGAGAGCATAATACCTTTATGACTTCCTCAATGAGTAAATTTTTCGGTAAAGCTTTATGTGCAATTTCAATAATTAGACTATGCAGGGTGGCATAAGTCGTTCTTCCAAGGCAGATCACACACTTGGCGATCACTCTTCACAATGTAGCTGATGCACTCTCTCTTAAGAACAAGCCACTCCAAGAGCATATTCTGTGGAGCCCGGAGACGTCCAGTGTCCACCCTGAACATGGTCAATCCCCAGGGTAGGGACATGGACCTTACCTTTGTCTGAGGATGGTTCCTAGCAAAGCTGAAGAATAACCACAATAATTCTTCTCAATCTAAGCTAGTAACGATGAAACTCCATTTAAGACTATAGAGTTCAACAAACATATCGGACACCAGCAATGCCCACAAGGAGAACAAACTTTAAATTGCATGAATGAAAGCAAGTCTTAGTCCAATAATAACTCACATATCAATCTGAAACAAAGAAACTAGCAACCAACGAGGTGGACTAGACAATTACAAACACTACAATAAAAAAGATATTTTGTAACACATACATGTGACTGTTCTTTTAAAACCGTCTTTCCCCGTATATCGCGACAGTTATCACTTTAGTTTTGTACAACCGCCTCTTGACTTTCAAAAATAAAGAGAAACTGTGGTGATTTGTTTACCATATATCCACCCTAAAACACATGTTTGTGACGGTTATAAGTTTCACTTAAAGCATTGCGCTAGTTTTTATTTTGGATTGCAATGGTTATAAAAACTGCCACAATTAAATATATAATAAACATTTCATAACGGGGAAAGACGGATTAATCGGAAACAAAGAAACTAGCAACCAACGAGGTGGAATAGACAATTACAAACACTACAAAAAATATGTTTTGTAACACATACATGCAACGGTTCTATTAAAACTGTCTTTCCCCGTATATCACGACGGTTATCACATTAGTTTTGTACAACCGCCTCTTGATTTTCAAAATTAAAGAGAAACTGTGGTGATTTTTTACCATCCGCTCTAAAACACATGTTTGCGATGGTTATAAGTTTCACTTGAAGCATTGCGCCTAGTTTTTATTTTGGATTGCAATGGTTATAAAAACTGCCACAATTTAATATACAATAAACATTTCATAATTATAGTACACATCGGACACTAACAATACCCACAAGGGGCACAAACTTTAAATTTCATGAATGAAAGCAAGTCATAGTGCAATAATAACTCATTGATCAATCTAAAACAAAGAAACTAGCAACCGACGAGGTAGACTAGACAATTACAAACACTACAAGAAAAAGTTGTTTGCAACACATATATGCGTCAGTTCTATTAAAATCGTCTTTTCCATATTTCGCGACGGTTATCATGGCAGTTTTGTCCAACCGCCTCTTGATTTTCAAAAAATAAAGAGAATTTGTGGTGGTTTCTTACCAACCGCCATAAAAACATGCTTGCAACCTTTATAAAATCCGTCATTCCAATTAAAGCATTGCGCGTAGTATTTATTTTGGATTGCAGTGGTTATAAAAATTGCCACAATTAAATGTATAATAAACATTTCATAGAATGTCCTATAATTAATTTCTAATGGTCTAGTGATTAATTCTTTAAATTTAAGCTTATACACTTATACACGGGTGTTCATATCCTATGTATAACTTTTTTGAGAAATAAAATTACAAATTTTTTAGTATTACAGAACTCAAACTTGAAACTTCTCACTGCAAAAATCTTAACCCTGCCAATGGGCTATTTAATAATTATAGTATACCTGTGGAACATATGCTATATGTAGAACGATTATGATAAACATGTTGAACATATACTATTCTAAATTGAGCGGTCTATTTTCAATGATGTCAATGGGTTTACTGATGAAGGGTGGACAATGATGTGTTGGCTTGTCTATTTTCTTGTTCCTATAGCTTTGATAAGTAGTTTTCCTAAACCTACTTGTGAGCAAAAACTGTTAAATTGTTCTTTAGCATGTTTGTATGATTGAAGATTGTGTAAAACGTTATTCGTCTTTTAGAGCTTTGATATAAAAGTTTTGTTTCAAG
Source organism: Lathyrus tuberosus (assembly GCA_022829125.1). Taxonomy (NCBI): domain Eukaryota; kingdom Viridiplantae; phylum Streptophyta; class Magnoliopsida; order Fabales; family Fabaceae; genus Lathyrus; species Lathyrus tuberosus. The sequence goes on along the minus strand of JALAZF010000552.1, from coordinate 1,559,828 downwards.
TGGTTAAAGGAATAAAAAACACTTAAATATTTGTATGATTAAAATAAAAAATCTGTTTTTTTTTTTATAAGCAATATCATTAAAGGAGATTAAGGAAATCTCTAACCAAGGAATACAAACACCAAGAGTTACAAGAAATCGAGCGGATACTTATACCACTCATATAAACTACACTTCTTACTATTCTTTTGGCCAAAGATCAACCAATTCCACGAGGTAATCTTAATATCGGCAATAATATCATTAACGTTGTAAAACGCATATTCAAACAAAATCCTATTTCTATTCCTCCAAAGAATCCAACAAGTGATTAACCATAATGCATACGTCTTCCCAACAATTCTACGATTTTGGAACTTCGCAGACCACGCCAAAGCATGAAGGATGCAGTTAATAAAAAATCTGTTATAGTTGTGGACTATCCGTCAAGCATTCATCCCTGCACATGGGAATTCTGTTATAGTTGTTGACTATGGACATGTTAGTAGTTTATATTGTATATCTCTTTGGAATGGTCTTTAGAAATTTTATTATGTTAACTGTGTTATGTATTGTTACAGTTGGAACTTAGAATTAAAGAGCAAACAAGAAGGATTATTTTGATATATTAAGACTAGTTCAAGCAAATGGATTTGCAGTCTTGTTAATTCTACTTTGGTGGATATTCTCAATATCCCAAATTTTTATTTTTCATATTTAAATGTGTGTAATAAGCTATTATACATTCAAAAGAAAATATATGAATTTCAATAAATATCGAATGTATTATAAAGCATTTTATTGCTAGATTTTTCTATAATTAATATATTTAACGAGAGTTATAAACCATCGTAATTCATTTTAAATTCAATGTAAAACATATAATCCAATATAAATTGATTTAAAAATGAAATCCCATCTAACAGCAGTTTAAACCGTTGCATTTACAATAACGATGACTTGCATGATAGTTTTTCAAACCGTCGCAACAAAGTTCACCACACCAACATTTATGATATTTACAAATTTGTTGCAATTTCAAATTTGCGACAGTTTTAACCATTACAAAACGTTCGCACAACTGTGGAATTTTTTTTTTAAATAACACACTTTTTTAAAAAAAAATTGCAAAAAAATCAACTTTTCAGATTAATTACAGAAATGGCTGGGTTTTAAAACCCAATATAAGGGTGGCGCCATATGAAATGGCGCCTCAGTTAGAGGCCACAAGCCATTTCATATGGCGCCTCAGGCCATATAAATTTCTTAAAAAAATGCCTGAGGTCAAGCCATATGAGATGGCGCCTCAGGCCATTTGGTTTTTTTTTTTAATGTTTGTTTTTAAATTTGTGCAGAGGTATGGGTAGGAACAGTTGAAAAAGAGTGTAGGCATGCATTGTTGAGTCATGCAGAGTGTGATCTTGTCAATGGTGTAGCCATGCAGAGTTGTGTGGTATTGTCAAGCTTAGTGTAGGTATGCAGTCTTGTGTGGTCATGTCAAGGATAGTGTGTAGGCATGCAGAGCAGCACATGGCTCTTTGGCAATACTTTTCTGAAGCAATTAGACTAAAGAGACACGTTTCTCGTAATATTTTTCTGCCAAAAAATACTCATGAAATATACATCTTATCATCACTTACATTCAAACCATTTACAATCTGCAAACTATTTTTCTTCCAAACTTTAAAGTTTGTAACTCATTTCTTCCTAACACAAATTCAGATATGGCTCAAAGACCACAATACTTGATAACTACACATATCCTTGGTGAGATATTTGATTGTCCAATGAGTGGTTTCAATTTTAGGGATACAGAAGTGACTAGGTTTTTAATTGATAGAAGAACAAATTTCTATCATTTGAAAGCCCGGTTAGAGAAGAAATTGCAGTGCGGTCCAGTTGGGTAAATTATATACAAAAATCCTATCTTTTTTGAGGGGCATGATGTGTGCAAATTTTTTCAGATGAAAATACGGGATGATGAAGATGTGCGTAATATGTTTCTCAGCCATGAGCATTCCGGTTTCAATGAGGTTGAGTTATATGTTACGTTACAAAATCAACCATTGTCTCAACAACTTGAGGTATCGCCGGTTTTCAACGATTCTGACACCGAACAAGCTGAGGTGGATGCAGTTGACGAGGAGGAAGAAGAAGCGGAGGACGTTGTTGACGAAATGATAAACGGCGACGAGGCAAACCAATTGCCAGACAGTCATGTTTATCCCAAATTTTTATTTTTCATATTTAAATGTGTCTAATAAGCTATTATACATTCAAAAGAAAATATATGAATTTCAATAAATATCGAATGTATTATAAAGCATTTTATTGCTAGATTTTTCTATAATTAATATATTTAACGAGAGTTATAAACCATCGTAATTCATTTTAAATTCAATGTAAAACAAATAATCCAATATAAATTGATTTAAAAATGAAATCCCATCTAACAGCAGTTTAAACCGTTGCATTTACAATAGCGATGACTTGCATGATAGTTTTTCAAACCGTCGCAACAAAGTTCACCACACCAACATTTATGATATTTACAAATTTATTTCAATTTCAAATTTGCGACAGTTTTAACCATTACAAAACGTTCTCACAACTACTGCAATGCCATTTTTTCTTGTAGTAAAAGAAGAAATAAATATATACCAAACGCGCAAAGCTAAATAAATATATGCCAAGGCATGAATGCCTAACGAATGTTATACAGAAAAAGAAAAGAAAAATATGTAAGAGAATAATCAATCTTTTGAGCTCCGAGACGCCACACTCTGGTCGTCTGCCAAAGCCCCATCCGGAGCAGCATTGAAAGGGTACAGGTCTTCAACAGGGATATGAACGCCCTGACAGCATGGTCTACTTCCGGTTTAAGAGCTCCATACATATTTTACATGGTTTATTGAAGAGACTCTCGAACTCTCTCCTTTAGAGCAGCCACCTCGTTCTCATGAGTTTTCCAATCCTCAGCACGAGAATCTTTTTCTTGCTAAAGAGTTTTTTGAACCTCCTCAGTGCGGCAATCCACCTCAGTAACAACATCAGATCTCTCTTGGTGCTGCTTTTTCTCTTCCTCGAGGGAAGACTCCAACTCAAGGATCCGAGCAGCCAAAGTGGAAGGAGAGTTGTGGACTTTTGTCTCTTCTTGCAAAGCCTCAACAAGATTATTCTTCTCTTGTAAGTTTGCTAACTCCTTCTCGAAAGCAAAGAGTTTTTGCTCGATGTCTTAGCATTCCTCTTCTAGGTATCCCATTCCATGGAAGGATTACCTACATCAGAGACGTCACTTCATCTAGCGGCATCTAAGGAGAATAAAGAGGCTTTTCGGCAGTTTTGATAGGAGATCTCAGAAATAAGCTTCATCTTCTCTGCCTTGGAAATACTTTGAACGAAGGACAAGTCCTCTACGAACACAACATCAATAACGTCCTTGGAAGTATGATAAATTCAAGAAGGAAAACTGGCGGGTAACCGGGGGAAGATAATGACCGACCCTCAAGCAGTATCCTGGACAGACAGGCGTATTAGTTGAATCATCCCCCAAAGGGGAATGTTGGTACTCATCCTGACCCCTTTTCACCAGAGAATGAGGAAGATATGGCTAATCTTATATAGTGGTTGTAGTAATTGTAAGCTAATTAACCTAGGGGGTGTAACACCCCAGTTTTAATTATATTATTAGTATTATATTTAATATTACTAATGAGAGTATTATTAGTATTATATTATTGTAATATTATTAGTATTACATTAACTACGACACTATTTCTCCGCTGACTGCGGCCTCGTTGCTAGATTCCGCCGCGGCTATATCGCCCCCTGATTCTCGATTTTTTTCTGATTTTTCTAATTTTGAATTTTTCCTACTTTTTTTACTTTTTGAATTTTATGATATTTGCCCTATTGAACAGATCTATAACTCACAGACAACCGCCATACACAACAGGACACAATTACCAACACGGGAGCAGCATGGCATCAACAAGTTATCGATAAGGCTATCAAATCAAAGTAAAGATCAAATGAGAATTATATCATATTACTTAAGAATCAAAGGAAACATTATCAATCGATCGCCTCAAAGGGTTTTGCCCAAACTCTATTTGGCCACAAACATCAATTACATATTAAAGGAAAAAGGGAGAAGACAAGAGGGTAAGGAACCCTCATTATCCCTCTGTTTAGACACCCATATATGATAACCCTCCTCCTTGCCTCAAAATTTGAAGTGCGATGAACTTCACCTATTAGAATTTCTTTTTGTTCTTCCAATGCTTTCATAGGTTTCTTTCCGTCTCTTTAACAATTTTCTCCAATTTCACGATCTGATTAAAAGACTATTCCGATTCCCCTTTTTAAAACAAAATCCCATTCTTCTTCTTAATAATTCTCTTAATTTCACTTATTATCACTATTACCACCTCTTCCCTCTATTTATAATTACTTTCCAGTTTTCTCCTTAACACCACAAATTCTTTATCTTCTATATTATTCTTAATTAATTTAAATATTAAACTAATTCTTAATAAAACTCAACCAACCAATAATTAAATAATACTTATTCCATTAAATAAAAGCATATTAAAACTCAAATAATTATAAAAAAATAATATTAAATATAATAATAATAATATAATTAAAACTGGGGTATTACACCCTCTAGGTTAATTAGCTTACAATTGCCGCAACCACTCTATAAGATTAGCCATGTCTTCCTCATTCTCTAGTGAAACGGGGTCAGGATGAGTACCAACACTCTCTATATATATTGATTTTCTTGCCAAGGCATGAATGTCTAACGAATGTTATATAGAAAAAGAAAAGAAAAACATGTGAGAGAATAATCAATCTTCTGCGCTCCAAGACGCCGCACTCTGGTAGTCTACCAAAGCCCCATCCAAAGCAGTATTGAAAGGGTACAGGTCTTCAACAGGGATATGAACGCCCTGACATAACTACTTAGCAAGTTCTACTTCCTGTATGGATTATTGAAGAGACTCTCAAACTCTCTCCATTAGAGCAGCCACCTCATCCTCATGAGTTTTCCAATCCCTAGCAAAGCCTCAACAAGATTATTCTTCTCTTGTAAGTTTGCTAACTCCTTCTCGAAAGCAAAGAGTTTTTGCTCGATGTCTTAGCATTCCTCTTCTAGGTATCCCATTCCATGGAAGGATTACCTACATCAGAGACGTCACTTCATCTAGCAGCATCTAAGGAGAATAAAGAGGCTTTTCGGCAGTTGTGATAGGAGATCTCAGAAATAAGCTTCATCTTATCTGCCTTGGAAATACTTTGAACGAAGGACAGGTCCTCTACGAACACAACATCAATAACGTCCTTGGAAGTACGAGGAATTCGAGAAGGAAGACTGGCGGGCAACCGGAGGAAGGTAATGACCGACCCACAAGCAGTATCCATGGACAAACATGCCTATTAATTGATCCTCCCCCAAAGGGGAATGTTGGTACTCATCCTGACCCCTTTTCACCAGAGAATGAGGAAGATATGGCTAATCTTATAGAGTGGTTGCGGCAATTGTAAGCTAATTAAACTAGGGGGTGTAACACCCCAGTTTTAATTATATTATTAGTATTATATTTAATATTATTTTTATAATTATTTGAGTTTTAATATGCTTTTATTTAATGGAATAAGTATTATTTAATTATTGGTTGGTTGAGTTTTATTAAGAATTAGTTTAATATTTAAACTAATTAAGAATAATATAGAAGATAGAGAAATTTGTGGTGTTAAGGAGAAAACAAGAAAGTAATTATAAATAGAGGGAAGAGGTGGTAATAGTGATAATAAGTGAAATTAAGAGAATTATTAAGAAGATGAATGGGATTTTGTTTTAAAAAGGGAATTGGGATATACTTTTAATCAGATCATGAAATAGGAGAAAATTGTTAAAGAGACCGAAAAAAACCTATGAGAGCATTGGAAGAACAAAAAGAAATTCTAATAGGTGCAGTTCATCGCACTTCAAATTTTGAGGCAGGGAGGAGGGTTATCATATATGGGTGTCTAAACAGAGGGATAGTGAGGGTTCTTTACCCTCTTGTCTTCTCCCTTTTTCCTTTAATATGTAACTGATGTTTGTGGCCAAATAGGGTTTGGGCAAAACTCTTTGAAGCGATCGATTGATAATGTTTCCTTTGATTCTTAAGTAATATGATATAATTCTCATTTGATATTTACTCTGATTTGATAGCCTTATCGATACCTTGTTGATGCCATGTTGATACCTGTTAACCCCATGTTCGACGCAAGAAAAATCAAAGTTATTTTAAATTAAAAAACTATTTTCAACGTAAAGAAGGCTTCGACCCAGTTTTCGTGAAGCCTGAGTCGAATAGAGGTTTTAGGAACCTCAAAAAATGGCTAAGTGTTGGGAGATGCTTCGACCGTGAGAATGTTGAAACGCGCGTTGCAGTTATCACATTAAGGTTGGAGGGAAAATCTCAAATGTTTGAATTTCAAATGGATCAGTTGCTGAACGTGGGAACTGTTGAAGCCAAGGAGAAGGCGCCTAGAGGACACGTTTGAAGCTATAACCACCACTTAGTAGTTATTTTTTAGCACTATAAATAGGATTTAGTTTTATGTAATAGGTGTGTTCATATTTTTGTACAAGTTACTCAAAGAAATTCAAAGTACCCGCGTGTAGAGAAACGAGTTCGTGAGAATGTACGTAATGTAACACCACTTTCTTTCATCAATGCAATTTATCTTCATCATGTTTAGGATTCAGCCATTTACTTTCCATGCCTTTACAATTTCTTGAACCTTATCTTCCATGCCAAATTTACTTTCAAAGTCATTTAAACTTTCTGCATTTACCTTCGACTGAACTTTTACATTCAAGCATTTAATCTTCAAGCATTTACTTTTCAAAGTCTTTTATTTTCAAGAACGTAGAGTTCACCTTTAATTCATTGCAGTTATTTTCAAAGTCCTTTATTTTTCCTGCACTTTACCTTCGACGGCACTTTTATCATTCCAGCCTTTACTTTTCAAGAACGTGGAGTTCGTCGCATTTTACTTTCAAAAGTCTTTACATTTCTGCATTTTATCTTTGAAGCCATTTATTTCCTTGCTATTTACATTCGACAGTCATTTACTTTCTTGCACTTTTTACATTCAAGAATGTGGAGTTCAAGCACTTTTACTTTGCTGCAATTTACCTTTATGCATTTTGTATCAATTCAAGCCTTTACTTTCAAAGCTTTTTACTTATTGTCATTTCCTTTCGACACCTTTGATTTCTGCATCCTTTATTTACAGCCCTTTAAATTTCAAGCCTTTACTTTACCTTAGTCGAACGTGGAGTTCAGTTAGATTTTTATTTCAGCATTGTCGAACGTGGAGTTCAATTTACATTCTCTTTATTTTTCATTTGTCATTTACATTTGTCTCTCAAATTTAGCACATGTCCTAGGATTTGTGTGGTCGATCCTGCAAGTTAGTCAGTTTTATTTAAGATTGATAGACCAGAGGTTGTTTACCAAAATTCACAGTAAACAAATTGGCACGCCCAGTGGGACCTAGTGCTAAGTTTTATACTTTGTGTTAACCTTATCTTTCTCGGCGAAGAAGTACTTTCGTTGTATGTTATTGAGAAGTGGGAAGTTAGCCACAACAAACGAAGGAATACCTAAGAGAAGATACACTAAGAGAATGGCAACTAATGCCAACCAACATGTTGATCCTCAAGGGAGTCTTTTAAACACTCAGTCAAGTAGCAGTATAGGGTCTCAAAGCACATCATCACCAGTGCCTTCGACAGGAGGACAGACGTCATCTTCATTAGTAGTGTCTGAACCAGGATCAACATTCACAAAATCATATACTCAACCTGTGTTAGAATACATAGGACTACAAAGTCCTAATTCACCAACACCTCCAGGAGGAAATTCAATGTACAGGCATGTCCCTCCTCCAGGTTTTCCACACCTAGGGTCAAGGAGTCAACCCTATGGTATGCCTACATCAATGATGCAAAATCTGCAGAATGCTCCACCTGTGTTTTCAGAGATTGTAGTGTCTTCGCCATTACAAGGATCAGGATCAGGGGGTCGAAACAACCAGAGTATAGGTGTTGGTTACTCTGTTCAACCATCTAGTCTTACAAATACATCCATAAATTGTTTGAGACGGCAGATGGATGAAAGTAACATGCAAATGGTGCATACGTTGTCTCAGACAATGGGAGAAGTTTTTCAACCCTTGATTCAAAATACAACTCAAACTAACCAATAATTGGCTGCACAATTGGCACGCATGGCTGATTTCATGGGAGTACCAGCGGTGGATCGAAGAGCAATTGTTGTCGAAGATATCCCAAGACGTCATTCACATCATGGACCTGAGGTGAACTTGGAAGATCAAGAGATGATAGATCATTTCAGAGTCGAACGACCAAGAAACTAGATGCCAATCCAGATGGAGGAAGAGCCAGTAGTGATGGGGAACAGGAACCAAAATGCTGATCAATTACTTAGACAAGTTCGACATCGAAATCAAGCAGAAGAAAATAATCTTGCAGCCATGGTTGAAAGGATAATGACCAGAAATGGCATGAATCTTGGCTTCACAAGGCCAAATTATACTTCGCCTATAGTGGATTATATTCTCCAAGCAGAATTGCCCCCTAGGACGAAGGTCCTAAAGTTCAGCAAGTTTTCAGGAGATACTACTGAATCTACCGTCGAACATGTGGCTAGATATTTGATTGAGGCAGGCGAAATTGCAGCTGACGAAAGCCTCGGGATCAAATACTTCCCAAGTTCCCTTACCAAGAATGCCTTCACATGGTTTACTACTTTGCCTCCAAATTCCATATACAATTGGACCCAACTAGAACGGTTGTTTCATGAACAGTTCTACATGGGGCAAACTAAGATTAGTTTGAAAGAATTGGCTAGCATCAAACGCAAAGTTACTGAGCCAATTGATGATTACCTGAATAGGTTTCGACTTCTTAAAGCCAGGTGCTTTACACAAGTGCCAGAACATGAGTTGGTCGAAATGGATGCTGGGGGTCTTGATTATTCCATTAGGAAGAAATTAGATACCCTATATCTTAGAGATATAGCCCAGTTGGCTGATAGGGTTCGACAACTAGAAAGGATGAAAGAAGAAAAGGCTAAATTCAGCAGGGGTAAAAAAGTAGCCTTTGTCGAATGTAATGAAGATGTGGAGAATTTGTATGATGAAACATCTTACTTCGACGGAAATGAGGTTGACGTTGCTGAGTTAAAGCAATGTCCACCTTATGCCTGCAAATTATTAGCTCCTTCAAATGGGAAAAATCCTGTTGAATCTAACGACAAATTCCCTAAGAAAACATACACTTTCGACATCACTAAATGTGACGAAATTTTTGATTTGTTAGTTAAAGATGGGCAAATGATAGTGCCTGCTGGTGCTAAGATGCCACCTTTAGAACAAAGAAAGAAAAGAGGTTTTTGTAAGTACCATAATTTTTTGGGTCATAAAACTTCTCAATGTTTTCTTTTCAGGGATTTGGTGCAAAATGTTATCCAAGAAGGAAGGCTGGAGTTTGGTGACAAAGACAAAGCTCAGATGAAGATTGACTCTGACCCATTGCAAGTTACAGAGGCTAACTACACAGAGCCTCACGAGGTCCAAATGGTCGAAGCCACAGAAGGATTTGATCAGTCAGTCAACATGGTGGAAGTTACTGAGGACTTCACCATCAATCCTGTGACAATTGAAGGTTTTGGTAAGGCTGCAAACGGCCTGAATGTTGATGGTACCAGTCTAATGTTGGTGACCAAAGAAACTGCTGATAAGTTTGTTGAAATGGATAATGCTGCCAAGGTTTTGGATATGGCAGTGAGTGGATTGAAGATAGATGCCACTAAGGGCATTAACATGGTCGAATTGGTTGAAGAATCTGATTCTAGCTCAGACAGCATCAGCACTAATGAGGCTATGGGCAGAAATTCCCCCAAAGTCCAAGTTGTTAAAGAGTTGGAAGATGACATGCTATTGGTAGGAGAAATGATAGACATGGATGGTTGTTTGGTGGAAAACTGGATATGTATGGCTGCTGAACAATTCTTCAAGACATCTCCTGATGTTGAAAGAGTCAATGCTGAGGAAATGGTTGAAGCTGAAAAAGCTACTTGGCAAGAAGCTTCCCAAAAAGCTGCAAGAGCAGCAGCAAGTGGTGGTTGCCTGGTGAAGACCACTGAAAGTATTGAAGCTCATTTCTCCAAGATGCGCTTAAAGGATAAAATTGATGTCAATATGGTCGAAATTACAGATCAAAAAGCTGAACAAGTGAGTAAGGCAGATGAACAAGAAGAGCGCAACAAAATAGCTTATCCTAAGCAAGAGGAAACAATTGTGGATTTTCTGCACCGTTGCCAGAAGAAAGGTTCTGGAGTAATGCTATGTCCTAGATGCAACGCCATTTTTGATGAGAAAGCGGCCCACAAGTTAGAAGATGTCAAAAAAGCTGGTGGAAGCTGGGGGCAGAAGGTAAATAAAGGTCCCAGAGGTTTTGACCAAAGGCGACTTTCGACAGGACTAAAAAATCAAGTACCAGGAGTTAGGCCAGGTACATTCAAACCAGCTGCGAATGTGCCAACAGGTAGTTGGATCAAGCATATCGAAGGAAGAGGACAGAAGAAGAAGTGGGAGAAATTTGATGTGGAAAGAGGTTCTTCATTTGAGTATAGAAAAGAGAACCATACCACCAACAAGTCAGCATACATTTCTCAAAATTACATGGGTAAAAATCCCATGTCTAGATCACAATGGCGAAGAGAGCAACGTAGGCGAAAGGCTATCAGGGAGGCTCGGGTTCAAGGAGAGTCAAGCACCAATATTGATAATCAAGTTTGGACTGTTGAGAAGATGCCCATAAGGCGAAAGCTGTTCAATGTTCAACCAGAGAAGGAAGTTGAAGATGATGAGAATATGACTGATAATTTCGATAATGAGTCAGCAGCTTCTTTAGATATTCTTGTGAATGTGGTATCAGTGATGCCAAAAGAATTTGGTCAAGTTTCAGAGGTCGAAGACTTGGATCAAACTGCTGAATTAGAAATGTTGGCACACAAGCCTGTGTGCTATTACATCATGAACAATGGGTGCGTCGAAGAACATAATGCTTTCTTTGAACGCCCCACAGAGGCAATGAAGGGTCATCTGAAGCCTCTCTACATTACTGGCAAAGTAGAAAATGTTCCTGTTAACAAAATCCTGGTGGATTGTGGTGCAACTGTTAATTTAATGCCAAGATTTTTGCTGAGCAAAACTGGGAAGTTTGAGACTGATACCAAACCCCACAACATGGTTCTGTCGAACTATGAAGGAAAAGTTGGTTCCACTCTAGGAGTAATTCAAGTGGATCTTACTATGGGAACCATTACCAGACCAACAGTGTTTATGGTCATTGAGACGAAAGTTAACTACAATCTACTCTTGGGTAGGGAGTGGATTCATGGAATAGGAGCTGTACCTTCATCTATGCATCAAAGAATCACCATTTGGAGACCAGATGGGATAGTTGAAAATATTGAAGCTGATCAAGGGTACTTTAAGGTGCCTATTAATCATGTGGACAGTAGGCAGTTTGAGAAACATCTGGCGAACATTGCTCCATGTCCTCCAGCTGACTTTGAGTTTGCGCCTGATGAAGAAACGTTTTATTCATTGTATTTACACCCTGTCGAAGGTTTCAGATGGGATAGGGAAGTACCAGGAGGAAGGTTACCATGCTTAGGCTCACCTCCAATAGAGCCCACAGGATGGGGAGATGAATTCAGTGATCATGACTGAGTTAGAAGCTTTAAAAAGAATTTCGGCCTATGTGGATGAAACAAAACTACAAGTGGCTTTGGAAGCTGCCAATGACTATATGGCTGGCGAAGCCATTTCTAAATTTTATCAAGAAGGTCCTGGTAAGGACTTCGACCCAAAACCTCCAGATAAGGTTGTAACTGGAGAGCAAAGCCAGAGGCTCGACGCCATCTATGAAGATGAGCCTTTGGGATTTGAGAAGGATCCGTTGGCGAATAATATCAAAATGCTAGCACAAGATCCTTTAGAAGAAGTTGACCTCAGTGAGGGGACAACCAAAAGACCTACCTACATCAGTGCCAACCTTGATCCCCAGTTGAAAGTTGAAGTGGTTCAGTTGTTGAAAGAGTTCAAGGACTGTTTCTCCTGGGATTATGATGAGATGCATGGTTTGAGCAGGGAATTGGTCGAACACAGGTTACCTATGACACCTGGAAAAAAACCAGTCGAGCAAAATCCAAGACGGTTTGGACCAGAGATATTGTCAAAGATCAAAGAGGAAGTCGAAAGACTGCTTCGTTGAAAATTCATTCGCACGGCAAGGTATGTCGACTGGTTGGCTAATATAGTACCTGTTATTAAAAAGAATGGGTCTTTGAGAGTTTGCATTGATTTTAGAGATTTAAACTCTCCAACTCCTAAAGATGAATATTCAATGCCAGTAGCAGAAATGTTAGTAGATTCTGCAGTGGGACATGAATATCTTAGTATGCTGGATGGATATTCTGGCTACAACCAAATATTCATTGCTGAGGAAGATGTTCATAAAACTGCTTTTAGATGCCCTGGAGCCTTAGGCACCTATGAATGGGTAGTGATGCCTTTTGGTCTCAAAAATGCTGGTGCCACTTATCAAAGGGCGATGAATTCAATCTTCCATGATTTTATAGACACATTCATGCAAATTTACATTGATGATATTATTATAAAGTCTATTTCTGGGAAGAGTCACATTGACCATCTTCGACAGTCCTTTGAAAGGATGAGAAAATATGGTCTTAAAATGAATCCTCTCAAATGTGCTATTTGTGTGCATGCATGGGATTTCCTAGGCTTTGTGGTCCACAAGAAAGGGATCGAAATAAATCAAAACAAAACCAAAGCCATAATGGAGGTGAAAGCGCCATCAACTAAAAAGGAGTTGCAGTCGTTGCTGGGCAAGATCAACTTCTTAAGAAGGTTTATATCCAACCTGAGTGGAAAAACACAAGCCTTTTCGCCATTGCTTTATTTCAACAAAGATAGTTTTGAGTGAGGGCAATTACAGCAGGAAGCCTTCGACAAAATCAAGGAGTACCTAAGCCACCCTCCAATTCTTTCACCACCTTGTAGAAATAAGAGTCTAAGATTGTATATAGCTGCATCAGATAGAACTCTAGGGAGCATGTTAGCTCAGGAGGATGAAAATGGAGTCGAAAGAGCCATTTATTACCTTAGTCGAGTTTTAAATGATGTTGAAACTAGGTATAGCATGATTGAAAAGTTATGTTTATGCTTGTATTTCTCTTGTACTAAATTGAAGCAATATATAAAGCCAGTTAATGTGTATGTTTCTTCTCACTTTGATGTTGTAAAACATATGTTATCTAAGCCTATTTTGCATAGTCGAATTGGCAAATGGGCATTAGCATTAACAGAATTTTCCCTAACATATCAACCTTTAAAGGCTGTGAAAGGGCAAATAGTTGCAGACTTTATAGTTGACCACTCCATAAATGAAAATGATTTGAATTATGTTGAATTAAACTCCTGGAAGTTATACTTTGATGGATTAAGTCATAAAAATGGAACAGGAGTAGGAATATACATTATTTCTCCTGAAAAAATTCCAACAAAATTCAAGTATAAGGTCGAAGGACCTTGCTCTAACAATGAGGCTGAATATGAAGCATTAATTGCTGGCCTTGAAATTTTGTTAGAATTGGGGGCAACTAGAGTCGAAATAATGGGAGACTCAGAATTCGTTATAAAACAAATCACAAAGGAATATAAATGTGTTAAAGAAAATCTTATTATGTACTTTGTCATAGCCAATAGATTACTAAAGAAATTTGAGGTAGTGGCCATCCAACACATACCTAGAATAGAGAATCAAGTTGCTAATGACTTGGCTCAAATTGCCTCTGGATACAAAGTGTCGAAGGAAAATCTTCAATAAGTAATTGAAGCAAGAGGTAAAGTGGTGGCTGTTGTATTGTGCCCATCAGACTTAGAAACAACTAAGCTTGGATGCATAGATGGCGAAAATTTTGAAATTTTTGCTATAGATAATCTGACAGATGAAGACTTGAGGAAGCCTATAGTTGAATATTTGCAAAATCCAATGGCTTTGACAGAGCGAAAAGTCAGGTATCAAGCTTTAAGCTATGTATTTTTGGGTAATGAATTATTTTAAAAAAACCCTGAGGGAGTCTTATTGAAATACCTTAGTGAAGCAGAGGCGTATTTGGCTCTTTTGACAGTACATAGTGGGGCATGTGGAGCACACCAAGTTGGCCAGAAGATGAAATGGTTGTTGTTTCGTCAAGGCATGTATTGGCCTACTATGCTGAAAGATTGCATAGAATTTGCTAAGGGTTGCCAAGAATGTCAAATGCATGCTGGCATACAACATATCCCAGCAAGTGAATTACATTCCATAGTGAAACCATGGCCTTTCAGAGGATGGGCTTTGGATATAGTGGGAGAGATTCGACCAACATCTTCAAAGAACCAAAGATATATTTTGGTGGGAATTGATTATTTCACCAAGTGGATTGAAGCAATACCACTGGCGAATATAGGTCAAGAAGATGTTATTGAATTCATTCAAAATCAAATTATTTATAGATTTGGTATTCCTAAAACAATCACTATGGATCAAGGATCAGTGTTTACTGGTCGAAAGGTGCAGGAGTTTGCCAAAGAAATAGGTTTTAAGTTATTGACCTCTACACCTTATTATGCTCAGGCCAATGGGCAAGTCGAAGCTGCCAATAAGGTAATGATTGGACTAATTAAGAAGCATGTGGGAAAGAAGCCTAGAAATTGGCACAAGACATTGGACCAAGTTCTTTGGGCATGTCGAACATCCCTTAAAGAGGCTACTAATACTACCCCATTTCGACTTACTTTTGGTCATGATGCAGTATTGCCTGTTGAGATTTAATTACAATCTATAAGAGTTCAAAGACATCATGAGATTCCCTCTGAGGATTATTGGGAAATGATGATGAATGAATTAGTGGATTTGGATGAAGAAAGGGTTAGAGCCTTGGAGTTGTTAAGAAGACAAAAGAAAAGGGTCGAAGAATCCTACAACAAAAAGGTTAAGTCTAAAGCTTTTGCATGTGGGGATTTAGTCTGGAAAGTGATTTTGCCTATGGATCGAAAGGATAGAACACTAGGCAAATGGTCTCCTAAGTGGGAAGGCCCATTCTAGGTTATACAAGTTTTCTCTAATGGAGCTTATGAAGTGGAAGAGTTGGACAAAGATAAAAGAATCTTGAAAGTAAATGGCAAGTATTTGAAAAAATATAAGCCTATTTTGCAAGAGATTCGCATCAAAACTTAAGCTTTATTCAATAAAAAGAAAGCTAAAATAGGCCAATTCAGGCTAATATGGCATACAAAGCAAAGAAAAACCAATACAACAATTTTTATCAGGGAAGGTTATTCATAATCTCTCCAATCTATGGATTTGAGGAAATCCATATAATCTGCATCTGGTTCATCATCAGAGTCCTGGGTTCTGGAGCGTCCTTTCTTAGAGATCTTCATTTTAGTTTCTCTCTTCTTGGCTTGAGAGGTTGCTCCAATAGAGGCTTCAGGTTTCTTTGTTGCCTCCATCTTTTTTGTTGCTTCAGCTGCCTTTGCCTTTCCAACCATTTCCTTAGCTGATTATTTCTCTGAATTGTTCATGTTTGCTTCTATGCAACACGTGGTCATGGGGAAGAGAATTTATAGAGGTGAAGTATTGATTGGATTGGCCAGTCAAACGGTGGAAACACGTGAGTTATTCTTGGAATTATGCCTGAGGGCTATGCTATAAATGTTACTTTAAAGCTAGAGGCTTATGCCTTGAAGTTTTAAAATGCATCATAATATAATATGGGTCGAAACCAGTTAATGGTGAAATAATAATGATTGATTAATCAAGGCCAAAGGCATAAGACTGTCATTACATAAAGGCCTAAAAAGGCCAAGAGACAAATGATGGGTTAAGCAAATAAAAGGTCTTGAAAGCATCAGAAGGGAAGCCTCGACTCCAACTGGGAAAAGGTTTCTATGTGATGTTTGAGGCGAGCATTGCACAAGGATTCATCAAGCTTGGCTGTGGAAAGCTGTTTCTCAAGTTTTTGGGCTGCCTCAATACGATCTATGGCATGTTTCATTTCCCTAGCCATCTCAGTGGTGTCGAAGTTCTGCAAATCACGGTTGCGTTTTTCAGCATCCTCAATTTTAGCTTGTAACTCAGTGATTTGCTGCTTCCAGGCTTCAATGTTCTTTTGATTAGAGGCTATTTCATCTTGTGTTTTCTTTTGGTCAGCCTCTATACTTTCGACCTTCTCATATGACTCCTTTGCACCACACCAAGCTGCACTCTCAAGACCAGATGTTTCCTCTAGGGTCTTCCTGATAGATGGAAACAGCTTTATCTCTGCAGCTATTTGGTTCACCACAACAGTTAACTCTATCAAAAAACCAGAAACGTCTGGATTAAGAGTGGTGAGTTCAAGCTTTCCAAGGTTATCCTTCAGATAAGCAGTTGCAGATGGGTCTGAGGCCAAAACCTTGTGAATGTCCCCCCTGAAGAATTTCTTCTTTATAGCTTGGAGGATTGGTTTGGAGAAGTCATCTGATGCTGGAGTCGAAGAGACAGAAGAAGAGGAACCATATTTTTGCCCAAGTATTAATTTGGAATACTCACGTGGGTTCGACCACTTAAGTGTCGTCAGTGAGTCTCCAGGAGGTGGAAGGTTATCCAGGGCTTGCTGGACTACAGGCGAAGGAGTATGGTGAGGATTAGGATCAGTTTGTTCTTCTTCCTCCTCTTCTTCTGATTCTTATCCTTCTTCATCTTTTTCTTCTTCGACTACCATCTCTTCGTCAGGCTCTTCAGTAGTTGGTCGAATATTCTCCTGGTCATCAGCTGGTGTAGGATGTGGCTTATTTGTCTCCTCAGGCGCAGCTTGACCAGGAGTGCCGTTGTGTATTTGAACTTCAGGTTCATTTCTTTCTTCTTCAACCAATTAATCATCATCCATGAAGTTGGCCATATCGAAGGGTGGTGGACTGAAGGCATCATCATCATCAGAGTTGGCGCCATCAGCTTGTGCATTTTGAGTAGTGGTTTGAACTGGTGGTGTGGTGTGTTCTGCAGTATGTGGATTAGGTTGATTAATCTCACTCAAACCAGAGCTAATATCAGAAGATGGGTGATAATTTGGCTCACCTTGGCTGTTGAGGAGAGTGGTGGTGAAGCTTCCTGCAGTCGGTTGAGGAGTTGGATTGGCAATGATGTTGGTGGCGGGATTGCTTGGAGTTGGTTGGGGATCAGGATTAGTGATTATGTGTGCCTAAAGAACACAAGTGGAGAAAATGAGATTGAAAGAACTTGGGTGAAAAACGTCAGTATAGGTACAGCAGCAGGACTTGAGTTATCACTCCCATGGTCACCAAGAGGTGTTCTCGAGGCCACCGTGGAAGGTTTTTTTTTCGACACCGCTTGTTGCGGGTGCCTTTTCGAGTATTTTGGCCACCTTCGAAGGAGGTGGGCCAGTGGGTCCAGATGCCTTTATGGGTTTTCTTCTTTTCTTTGAAAGAATCTCCTCAGGAGATTCATCTGAGGCCTCTGAATCTATAATAACAACTGCGGTATCCTTTTTACCTTTCTTGGAAGGTGTTGGAGGTTTTCGACCAGTCTGAAGAGGCAATGCAAACATAAGAAAGGAATTCATATAGTAAAAGCATAAGCAAGGGATGTCAAGTGTACCTGTGTGCTTTCTGGTTCTTTGCCACTTTGTGAGGCAGCAGCCCTAGTTGAAGCAGTTTTCCTAGGCACAGCTGAAAGACAGTAAAAATTGTTACAAGTTAATGATTACGTGGTTAGTTATAAAGCCATGGATTAAGGGTTTCAAACCTTCATATATTTCAGATTCGACACGAACGTCCTGAATTCCTATATGAAGGTGGCCTTTAAAACTGTCTAACATATGCTTAGTCGAAACCACTCGTTGGGCCTTTGGCTGAGACTGCTGTCGAAGAAGTTTTAAATGCTCCCCACAGACAAACCAATCTAGAAATGGAGGGGCAAGCGCCACTCCAAAATCAGCATTAGGCAGTCGAGGGAACTTTGGAGGAAAAAGTTTAAAAGCTACCTCATAACGTTTCTCACGAGGGACGTTGGGAGGAATTTTTAGTTGATCCAGCTTTTCTAGAAATTTCCTCTTTAGAGTGACAGAAGCCTCATGAATGGTTCAACAAAGATCATCTGGTCGATAGACAGTTTCAAAGTATTTCTGAAAAGCCTGTATTTCTTCGATGTGAGTAAACTTACTCTTTTTCGTCTTGTCCTGCACATTGAGAAAAGCTTGGTCAAGTAACGAAGAAAATGTAGCCACATCAAGAAAGTGCTCACTATAGTGCTTCGACCACCATTGGTGGAATGATGAAGTGCATAGAAAAGAAGGCTCAAAAGACACAGGAGAGAGGATTCTTCTTTTCTCATTCCGGCTGTCGAGTGTAAGGGAGACATTTTCCTCGTCGAAGCAGACAGTGTGAAGAATTACTTGGCCCTTTCTCTCATACAAGCACTAAGGAAAGCTCTGGACCAACCCAAACTGTCGAGAGACAAGGTTTAGTTGGTAGGCAATCAGTGCTGATAAACCTCTCCCTAAGTTCAGCCTGTGGATAAAGAATCTGGGAATCAAAAAGGCTTCCCAGATAGCAACAGATTCTTGATCAAGAGTTTGGTGAGGAATTGGAAATGGCCTTTTAAACCACACAGGGCCGTATCTTCGTTGGACAAAAGGTGCCATGCTAGGAGTGAACTCATAGCGCTTGGCAAACATCATAATATAACTGGTAAAGGCCCTTTGAAGGGTTTCACCATCATCATTGGGAGTGAGTTTAGCCAGACGCGTCCCTTCGACACTCTTTTCTCTTATTTCAGCAGAGGCTTCATCAACTAGGCCTTTTCTGGGGAGGCTAGCCTCAAATGTAGCATTAAGCCACAATTGAAGTAGCCAAAGAGGACCACTCAAGTGCATAGGACCTTAGGCCTCCATATTTCTAAGTCGAGAAGCCCCTTCACTGATAGACTCATAAAGGTTCGCCAAAATGAGTTCACTCAAGCAGGTTCCTCTGTTGTGGTGAAGCTGATTCGCCAGGGGCATGTACTTCTTAGCTACCTGCAAAAATTTGGTACAAAAAACATATCTCGACAGCCAGACTGTGAGAAAAGCAATATGTTCTTCATCAGACACTTTGTCATCTTCTTGTTTAAAGTGGTGTTTGATGAAGAGAGTGTATGTAAGTTTAGAGCCTGAAATATTGATGGTGTCTTCAGCATCAACATCAGGGTTATAAGTAAGGCCATCTGGGCGAAATCCTGTGATGGCAGCTACATCGAACAAGGTTGGGGTAACCATTCCACATGGCAGATGGAAGGCATAATGGGTGTTGTCCCAAAAGTATAAGGATGCTGCCAACATGTTCAGACAATATGGTATGCTGGTCTTCGACAGCATAAGAAGGTCATAAATCCCTATATCCTTCCAATGGTCAGCTTTGACCTTCTCCATTTTCTCCATCCATTGGTCAAACTCTTTCAAGGGATTGACAGCTCTCACCAGCCTGGTACCGTCAGTGAGATAGCCAACGTTGATTTTGGGCAAGGGGATTTCTTCAGGAGAAGTTCCAGCAGCAGCGTTGATTTTGGGAAAACTCTTTTGCCCTAAGGGCCTTGTTTTCCGGTAAGAGGGGAGAAACTCACTTAGTCTCTCGTTAGAAATGTCCACATCAGCTAAAGGACCAGATAGCGCGTAGGGTTTATCAGAAACATCTATAGGAATCATTACCTGAGATTTGTATATGGCTCTTGTTTCTTCAGAGGTGGGTTCCGGCATGCAACGACGGTTATCTACTAGTTGGGGGCCTGGGATATTAGCGAACGGAGGAATGGTTTGTTTAAATGGAGTGGCCTTGCCTCTTTGAGTTTTCTTTGCTTGAGGATTGGTTTGGGAAGACGCCATTGTTGAAGAAGACGAAAAGATGGTGTTTTTTCTGGGTTTTGCGTAAGAGAAACTGAAGAGAAGAAAATGTTCGCTTGAGAATAGGAGAGTGTGGAAAGTTCACAAAGTGGCGGAAATGGGTATATATAGACATTTGAAAATCCCAAGAGCCTTGGATCTACCGTTCAAGCTGAGGAGTTAGTGGGACGCGTGTCCTTCTCTTGAAAACATGATGAGTAGTAGCAGTTATGTTCAGACTGCAAACGTCTGTTTTCAAGAAAAGTGTTATGATGAATACGGCTGAAGAGACGTTTAAGGATTTGTCATGATGGTATGACGTCATAAGCGTGGGTTAGGGAAACTGAACAATTCAGCCACTAAGTAATTAGTGGGATATTCAGTTGAGGCCATGCAAACAAGCGTCGAAATGGTCATTATATCAAGAAATTACCTTCCTACCAATTTTGGCAAAAGGACATTCCTTGGGGGTAATTTGTTAACCCTCATGTTCGACGCTAGGAAAACCAAAGCTATTTTAAGTTAAAAAAAACTATTTTCAACGTAAAGAAGGCTTCGACCCAGTTTTGGTGAAGCCTGAGTCGAATAGAGGTTTTAGGAACCTCAAAAAATGGCTAAGTGTTGGGAGATGCTTCGACCGTGAGAATGTTGAAACGCGCGTTGCAGTTATCACATTAAGGCTGGAGGGAAAATCTCAAATGTTTGAATTTCAAAAGGATCAGCTGTTGAACGTGGGAACAGTTGAAGCCAAGGAGAAGGCGCCAAGAGGACACGTTTGAAGCCATAACCACCACTTAGTAGTTATTTTTTATCACTATAAATAGGAGTTAGTTCTATGTAATAGGTGTGTTCATATTTTTGTACAAGTTACTAAAAGAAATTCAAAGTACCCGCGTGTAGAGAAACGAGTTCGTGAGAATGTACGTAATGTAACACCACTTTCTTTCATCAATGCAATTTATCTTCATCATGTTTAGGATTCAACCATTTACTTTCCATGCCTTTACAATTTCTTGAACCTTATCTTCCATGCCAAATTTACTTTTAAAGTCATTTAAACTTTCTGCATTTACCTTCGACTGCACTTTTACATTCAAGCATTTAATCTTCAAGCATTTACTTTTCAAAGTCTTTTATTTTCAAGAACGTGGAGTTCACCTTTAATTCATTGCAGTTATTTTCAAAGTCCTTTATTTTTCCTGCACTTTACCTTCGACAGCACTTTTATCATTCCAGCCTTTACTTTTCAAGAACGTGGAGTTCGTCGCATTTTACTTTCAAAAGTCTTTACATTTCTGCATTTTAACTTTGAAGCCATTTATTTCCTTGCTATTTACATTCGACAGTCATTTAATTTCTTGCACTTTTTACATTCAAGAACGTGGAGTTCAAGCACTTTTACTTTGCTGCAATTTACCTTTATGCATTTTGTATCAATTCAAGCCTTTACTTTCAAAGCTTTTTACTTATTGTCATTTCCTTTCGACACCTTTGATTTATGCATCCTTTATTTACAGCCCTTTAAATTTCAAGCCTTTACTTTACCTTAGTCGAACGTGGAGTTCAGTTAGATTTTTATTTCAGCATTGTCGAACGTGGAGTTCAATTTACATTCTCTTTATTTTTCATTTGTCATTTACATTTGTCTCTCAAATTTAGCACATGTCCTAGGATTTGTGTGGTCGATCCTGTAAGTTAGTCAGTTTTATTTAAGATTGATAGACCAGAGGTTGTTTACCAAAATTCACAGTAAACAATACCGTGTTGGTAATTGTGTCCTATTTTGTATGGCGGTTGTCTTTGAGTTATAGATCTGTTCAATAGGGCAAATATCATAAAATTCAAAAATTAAAAAAAGTAGGAAAAATTCAAAATCAGAAAAATCAGAAAAAAATCGAGAATAGGGGGCGATAGAGCCGCCGCGGCAGGCTGCAACGAGGCCGCAGTCAGCGGAGAAATAGTGTCGCAGTTAATGGTTGCGTGCGCGGAAATATTTTTTGTAACATGATGTGCAATCGCACACTGGTAGAGTCGTGACGAGGCAGTAGGGCCGTGGAGCAAATGCGCATGGCGGCAGCAAGTCGACGGGGCGGCGATGGTGAGTTTCGTGGTCCAGTTCGGCGAGTTTTGAGTAGTTTTACAATTTTGGTGACTATTTGTTGCCTTTTGATTAGTGTAGAATCATTTTGACAATGTTAGAGGTTAAGGTCAATAATAATGTGTTGTATTGAGTTGTCTGATGGGTTAAGAGTTGACCCTATTGAATGTGAGAGTTGTAGAATATTAGTGTTGCCCTGTTGATGAGTACTATGGAGCATGTATAATAATTTTCTTACCCTATTGGTAGCAGCATATTTGAGTAATAATATGTTTACTCTATTGATGAGTATTGTTGAGAAACTATGTTAATATTTTTCCCTGTTGGTGAGTAATGTTGAATAAATATATAATTATATGCATTTGTTGAGCTATAATTACATGTATATATTGTTGAGATGAGTAGTTCAGATGAGGAACTACAGTGATGGCCTGATACAAGCATAGTGTTGGGTTCAGATGAGGAACCGATGTTGAGTAGTATATTGATGTTGTTAGTTACATTTCATGCATCATATTCATTGGTTGTCTCAGATTCATAGGTGGAATCGTTGGTTCATATGTGGAACCAGAGACGGGCCTCAGATTCATTGATGGAATCATTGGTTCAGATGCGGAACCAGAGGCATGGATTAATCAGTAACATAACTCAGAAATCCAAAAACTTGGTACCACGTGCATGTTGGAGTAGTAGTGATGAGTCCAATTGCATTACATAAAGTTACATCTATAATTATTCTATGTCTGTGAACTATTTTATGTGGTTGTTAAATATTGTTGTTGAATGTTGGAGCGGTAAAGCGGCAAGCAAAAATTATTTTCAGAAGAATTCCCTCCGGGATTTATATCGTCTCCACAGGGATCGGTGCGAGGGAAAAAATGTCGTTCTACAATCTCTACATCTCTAAGCTTGGGTTTAAATGGTTTGGGATAAAAGTGCAAAAGGAAAAACATAAAACAATAAAATAAATACATTCTTAAGACATAAGAAAACTCGTCAGGAGCTGTATTTCAATCTACCCTCAAGCACTAAAAAATCTATGGGTCAAATGCACGCAACCTAAATCACTCGTCAAAATCCCCACGTATCGCTCACGATAAGAGGTTATGTCTAACGCAAAAGTCGAGAGATCAACCGTATTCTCTGGTAGGTGATTTCTCACGCAACTAAACAACACGGAGCATTAAAATCCGACACACATGTGAATATTATACAGCTTCCCACAGCCAATTGACATTCATCTTAGGCCGAGTTCGAAAAGTATATGTCTTTAGCAAATCAAACCCGTTAAGATAGAGATTAAATCAAAGATGACATTGATTAAGAGTTGTAAAATAGATTTTATACAAAGATCCATAAATATACATACAATCAAGATAAACTTACATACAAAACCCCAACAAATAGAGGGTACAAAGAGAAGAGAGAAGAAGAACACAAATCTCACAGTTTATCAACTCCGATTGAAGTGGATTCGATTCCGATTGTCAAGATGCACACTCTAATGTTGTTTCTAAGCTAAAACTACAAAAGAATGTGTTTGATGAAGTTGGGGTTAAAAGTTCCCAACAACATAACCTAGAAAATATCTGAAAATGTGACTTTATAGGCAAAAATGGGTTCCCGTGTTCGCATTGTGAACTCCTGTTTGCCCAGCGAATATATGTCGCCTTAGCTACTGCCAAAATAGTGCTTTCCATGCTTCTAGTCAATTTTTGTTCGCCTTGAGTTCACACAGCGAACATGACAGCAAACCAGCATTTGTTTCGACCATAACTTTTGAACTGTAACTCTGTTTTACGCATTGTCGGAAGCATTGGAAAGCTTATTCAATGCTCTATACGACAATGAAAAAATATCATTGCTTGTATACCTATAAAAATGATATAAAAACAATTAAAATCAATGATATTTACACGATACGCAATATATACACTATAATGTAAATTGTATAACATATGCACAAAAGTTGAGGTTTATTGGTTGAATTAAGCTAATAAGTTCCAATTATTTGCACTCAATATCAGTACATTTTAGCACTTATCAACTCTCCCCAACTTAAACTTGTTTGTCCTCAAACAAGAATCGATCAACTCAAAGAAACAAAAGTATCAACCAAGCAATCACGACTCAACAAGTTTCGAAAAGCAAAAAAAAATGTATGGTTCAACACAAAAATGTACATGCAAAGCAAAACTTACCACTAAACTACAACGATAACATGAAAACGAAACAACTCCTAAATACAAAACACATGTCAAAAATTCTAAGACAATACAATGTTCAAAAATGAATCACACCTAGCACACACTTCATCGGTAGATGAATAACAAAAACATGAAGGGCTTAACTCTTACCCAACAATCAAGCTAACAACAAGTTAAATTACACATTCATCAAGAAAAAACTCATATTGAACAGTATAAAAGCAAAAATCACAAGGGCTTTAAGGGTTGTAATGTGGCTTAGGTAACAAACAATTGTTTTTCTCAAGGTAAAAGAAACAAAAATTTGCCTAATCAAATGAGAGTGATCATTTATCACAATCTCAAGCACTCACAAATTCCAATCACCTTTTTATTTTTTCTAAATTGTTACACCATTCCACACAACTTATTAGCACAACATTATTCTATTTTTTTTCTTTTTTCAATTCTTTTTCCCCTTTTTTTCCTTTCTTTCTCAAACTTTTTGTTTTTCTCAACCTCTTAGAAACCTCTTCTCCCCAACATGAATGAAACCACACATAGTGACATGAATGCTCCTAAACTTATTAGGCAAGGGTAAAAAAACTCAAATAACAATTCATGGTTATAGTTCAAAAAAAAAGTATTAGAATCCATACAAAAATGAACTTAACACCAGCATGGATTCTAACAAAGGCTCAAAGGGGGTAAGCAAATTCTCACTCACTCACAAGGTAGATTGACTATTTGGTCAAGTGGTTATGCTCAAAATCAAACAAAATGCCTTGATCATTTTAGTGCTATCATACCAATCAACACAAATACAAGATTAAACATAATAATACCAAGTTAAACAAGAATGTTAGTCTCCTGCATATAGTAAATAATGGAAAGCTCGTCACAAAAAGGGTTTAGTTCTAAACTGATTCAAAACTGAACAAGTATGGAAAAAGAAGGAATGACATGAAAATTGTACAAATGAAAAGTCTGTTAATCATGCTATGTTCTAGAAAGCGATAAACGAGTACCTTGCAAAGTACCAACTTCAAACAATATCAACACCATACATTCACAAGTTGAAACGATCAAACTTGGAAAATCACAAAATGCATCCTCAAGCTAATCAAAAACAAACTTGAGAGCAAACACAAACATTATTCTAACAACCTAACAAAGTTGAACTAAAACTAACTAAACACAAAGACCAAAATTGATGAAAGTGGATGGAAAGTGAGAGATTTTTCCATACAAAACAGGGCGCGCTAAGTGCCTTCTGAGCGCGCTAAGCGCGAGCAGGCATGCTTAGTTTTTCAAGTTATTTTTCTCACACAATCCATCCACTCTCACTTTATATTAACTATACTACTAAATATAAAAATGTATAAACTCAAAAACCATTGGGTTGCCTCCCAACAAACGCTTGTTTCACGTCATAAGTTCGACGCCTTATTTACGTACAAGTTCATCCATGTTGCTTCGTTCACCGGTAGATACCAAATAAAACCTACAACACTTGAGCAAGCGTAAACCAAAAACAAAAATATGCACAAACACATACACAAACATGATGGACAACACCTATATACAATCACTTATGGAAAACAACTATAAACAAGTATATACAAAGCTTAAAACATAGAAACTATCACAATGCAGTTCAATATCAAAATTAATCCCCGGCAACGGCGCCATTTTGTTGGATCGGTAAAGCGGCAAGCAAAAATTATTTTCGAAAGAATCCCCTCCGGGATTTATATCGTCTCCACAGGGATCGATGCGAGGGAAAGAATGTCGTTCGACAATCTCTACGTCTCTAAGCTTGGGTTTAAATGGTTTGGGATAAAAGTGCAAAAGGAAAAACTTAAAACAATAAAATAAGTACATTCTTATTACATGAGAAAACTCGTCAGGAGTTGTATTTCAATCTACCTATAACACCCCTAAATTTTCCCTCTCATATTTCTAACCATAACTGGCTTGTGTTTTACGTTCATGTGCATTTTCCATCAGGGCATAACCTTGCATTCATTCATTTGCATTGAGCTCCTAAAGACGTGAATCAAAACATTTTCCTGTGATCTGAGTTTTCCTTATTCAGAGGTAATTTATCTGGATATTGCACACAAGTTGAGACAAACGCTAAGTTCCCAACATCATGATTATCTTCTTTATCGAGGCTCATCAGATATCAAGGTTCTTCTTCATGGTTTTTCAAGAGGATCAGTGTGCACTTAAGAGCAGCAATTTTAGTCAAGATGTCATACCCCAATTTTGTTCGGGCATTTTAATTTTTTCATTTTTCATTCATCTGACTTTATTTTTACGTTGCATAGCATGGCATGCATTTTATCTCGCATAGTGCTTAAAATGTCACCCGTAATAATTTTTCGAATTTACGGACATACCGGTCAAACTGAATCTCAATTGTGCCTAAAATCAGTTGACAAAAAATTTCAAGATCGAACTTGCAGACTTCAATTATATTGATCTACGTTTCACATAGTTTAACCTGACGTGTTCGTTTAAATTTTTTGACCATTTTTCGTCGCATTTTGATCAGTTTGAACGTTTTAACGGATCAAAATTAATTTTAAAATCTGACCAAACGCTGTATTTTTCCGAGTCGTATATTTTGCGCTGATCATTTTAGTGTACTCGGTTTATTTTTTCGAGCATTTGGGCGTCCGACTTTTATTTATTTGGGGTCCGTTTATTTTACCTTTTTGTCTAAATAGTTAGAATAAATAAATAGGATAATTAGTATTTTAATTTTAATTTTATTTTAAATATTATTTTATTTTGGATCTAACTAATTATTTAATTTGGGCTTGAAAATAGGTATTAGAGATACTATTAACAATTTAGAGTTAACTCTAATTTAATTCCATATATACATAGGTTGCATTTGTTGAAAGGGGAGGAAGGAGAAGACCGAACAAAAAGAGGAGAAAGAAGGGGAACGAAAGAGAGAAAAGCTGCAGCCGCTACTGTTCTAATACACGTTAATGCGTTACTGTTTTTGTTTTCGGTGAGGTTATAACACGTTTCTTCATTATAGTTTATAACAAATTTGTTTTCAATACAGTACTAGTAGAAGACCCGTGCGTTCGCACGGGTTAAAGTTGTTTTATTTAAAATGTAAAATTTGAAATAAACAAAAAGTTTGTTATATAGTATTAGAATGTAAGCATTGCTTGTAAGAAACTAAAAAATTGTCAACTTGTCCAGAAGGTGGATAGAGGTAGATTCACACATGGATGCAAAAAAAATCACAAGCTCTAATTGGGGTAGAGAGATTGATGGAAAAAATACAAAAGATTTACAATGAAGATGACATAGCCTTCAAATTTGGTTATCATGTTTCAATGATGATAAGGTAAAATCAAAGACAAAACAAAACATCAAATATTCCATATCATTAATAACCTTTTGCCTTCTAACTGCCACACCAGTGTCAGTGTTAACAAAACTCCCAACCTTATAGAACCTACATTCTTCTCACCTGGGCTTAATAAACACATTCTATATATTGGATTAGTTGCAATGATAACTGATAAAAGGAAAAGATAAAAAAAAAATCATGGTTGTCCAATCCACTATCATGGTTGAAGTAACTGAGTCGTCATCGTTGCCTCCACTATCACTGCTGTTACTGCTTCCACTACCACTATCACTGCTGCTTCCACTGTCACTGCTACTGCTAGATGTAGATGTTTCTTCACCCTTCCCCTCTGCATTCACTTGGGCTCTGAGAGTTTCAGCGGAATTGGGTCCTTTGTCCACCTCGTCACCACTATCATCCACATCAGCGATCTCATCATCAGTGATAGGAACATTCATGTCAAATCCAACATTATCCTTTTCTTCAACATTATTATCATTCTCAGGTGTTCCACTTCCAAAAAGGTCGTCAATGTCTACATCTCTATGTTCCTCAACTTCATATATCGCAGCTGGTGAGATAGCAGAAACAGTGGGTGGTTCATTTAGTTGATCATATGACCTCTTAGAATCAGACTTGACGCCTGCATTAAGATAAGTATAATATTAAATTAATTTTAGTTCAACAAATGCATAGCAAAGTCACTGCAAACTATTTCATCAATTGTGAAAGTATCACTTCTGAAAATAACAAAAAACAGACATCCCGTAATATAAAATAATTCCTCGCAAATGTAATTTAACAGTGTATACTTGGCAGCATCAAGTTACAATGATGTATCAAAATGAAAAGTTTAGTATATCCTACCTGCATCTGATTGAAGGAAAAGATTGCAAAGTGGGAAACAGAAATGCAACCGAAAAAGGACAAAATTGAAAGTAATACAGACGGAAAAAAAAAACATTTGTCGTCATGAATATCTCACAAGTCATCAGAAAATCAATTAATCAAGGATTTTTCAGGTTCACCAATATCAAGACGTTCCACTTCAACCTGTGAAGATGAATATGATATGGAGACTTTAAAAATCAGAATATTCTTACATCATGGATAACCCTATCTGTTGCCCGGATCTCAATTAAGTTATCTCTGTTGTTTAACGTGAGAAACTCGGAAGGTTGACAGTACTGCTTAAACTAATAATTTCCTTCCGGTGCACTCCCTCTTGCAATAGGTGGCAGCTGAACATCATAATTGAACATTTCCTTGGATTGCTCCGCATTCCCATAGACCTATTCCACAATCAACAAACTGTCATTAAATTTTGGCTGCAGTCACAAAATGGAATTAATAAGCCAGATTCAACTATTATTATTCTGTAGTTAAAATAATGATAGATAAACAGCGCATGTGTTTCCTTTTAAACAGACTGTGTTCACATGTATTTCGAAAAACAATCATGTGATACCTAATAACCTAATCATAGTGTTGCCTCATTAAAATGTACTTTGTTAAAAAATCAAGCGCTGGTTGAGTTATCCTCGAAGTTCCATGAAGAAACAGCAGCAGAATGTATGAACAGAAGTGACACTGATTCTGAGTAAGCACCACACTCGACACATTAAACGTATATCAGTGGAACAAGCCTTATGCCTCCTTCAGTCCTACAGACCTATAATATAACTATAGGTAATTCTATTAAGGACCATCGAGTGAATAAAATAGTTGACTTCAAAGGGAGCTCCGGACTCCATAACACACCTAGAACCTAAACCATAAACCAAACAGGCTCTAAACATAAAAAGAGAGCAACATAAACAATTTTCACAGTTGTATCAGGGCTGGTTTGACTTACAGACATTGGAGCAGAAACATGAATAGAATTAAGAGAAGCTTGACTGTGCGACATGTTGTTGTGAGGATAAAATGTAGCCGAGGATGGAGTTTTCAATCTTATAACTGAATTTCGAATTGAGGCGGAAGGACACCCAGAAGTATTAGCTTTAATATAACCCTGAGCATGCGAGTGAGAAGCCCTTTTCCTTTAAAAATCATTATCATAATATGATATGAACTTTAAAAACCATTTTCAGGTGGAACATGATAAACACCAAAAGCCATAAAGTGAAGACTTGGAAATCATGAAAATGAAAACTTCAGAAGCATGAAAAACCATTCAGATATATAGATTATTGGTGCAAAACAAAATATCGGACTGCGAACCAATTGACAAGAAAATCGAAAGAAAAACTATTCAGACTCTCACCATCATCTGGTATGCAGCCTTCGACGACGCAATCGTCTGTATCACCTAGCCTTCAGCAACAACAACATTCCCAAATGATTAGGCAGCAACAACAACAAAATTTTATTTGTCAACAACAACAAACACCAATGACTCAACAGAGAAGGAAAATGAGAATGATAACTAAACACAGCAGCAAAAACATTAACATCTCTGAAGTTACTCTCAACTATTACGAAATTCATGTCATACAAATATACTAAACACGGCAGCAAAAACACTTAAGCAACTTAGTATGAACATGTCAATAAAAAGAAATCTTATTAATAAAAACAAATAAGCTTATTATTAAAACACACTGCAGTGGGTACAAGCATTTCCATACTTAACATACAACCATTTCAATTAGAACCAACCCTGTATGCTTTCCATACTAAAATAATTTGGAAGATAATGGATATAGGTCACTATAAATATCATCTAGAACCCATAAAAACACAAGTAACCAGTACCTTAACCATTTTAGACCACATTCCTTTTGTTGTTACATTACTTCTATCAGACAGCCCAAAATTTGGTAAAACAGAAACACTAACATTTTGTGTTTCACATGCAGCAATAGTAAAAGTAACAGGAGGGTTGTCTTTCGCTGTCTTGAAATATTCAATGACCTTAAGAATATATCCACCAAAATCAGTATTTATATAGCAGTTTGAAAAGAGAAAATCCAATTTCAGTTATATGCATGCATATGTACATGCATACAAAAAGAAAACTTTAGCACAAAAGATCGAGAATCCTTAATTTGTTTAAAAAGATTATTTATAGATCCTAAACAGATAACACGCAGAGCAAAAATAATCTTCTCCAGACTGTATGTTCATCTTCATCTATTTCAGGAACACAAAGATGTAAATAGTAGTTTGGATCTAATATCAATTCGGAACACAAAGATCAGTGTAAATAGCAGTGTAGTAGAAAACATATTAGAGAAGCCTAATCACAGATATAAAAATATTAAAAAAAACTGGGAAATGAGTTGATTCTAAATCACCAAGACCCTCATGGATTAAAACCAATTTTACCAATGATATTTTTTTCAAACTCTGAGCTGCAATTGTTTTAATTATTTACCTGATTATACATGTGAATCAACAGTGAGGCGTTTCATTTGAATATCTGATTCATGCTCTACAGCAAAAGCCAAATATGAGTTGGAAATACATAACTCAATGACATACCAAACAAATACATACATTTTATTCTCTCAATGTGTCACTGTTATACCATGATGTTAACAACATCAAACACACTCGACAACATAATTCGGCATAATATTAAAAATTGTGGCACAAGCAACCATTACCATCACTATCTCGATTCAAAACCTTTAATACGGCGACTTAAACAAACAATAACATGAATAACTAAATTAACATATTGAAATATCATACCAGCAGCAGTTGTGGATTTCAACGATGAATCCATTATTTGGGGGTTGGATGCAAAATGGACTTTGACATGTGCATGTATATGTGGATCCAGCTCAGTAGCAGCATGAAATGCAGATACAACAGTGTGAACCTCATCCAAACATTGACTATATTAATTGTCCACCTAAGTAAAAACAAAACCACTATCAGCATTTCAGAATCAAAACCTTCATTTACGATTCAAAGGCAACCAAACATGTCAAAATCAATTCTACAGATCTAGAATCAATTATACTTGACAACATGCAAACATGTAATGTAATGTTAAGAGTTGCAGTGTACCAGCTGTAGAAGCATCAGAAGTTGTGATTTCTTTGATTCAGCAGCCTGCCTTGTCAACGAAGAATCTGTATACGCTTCCTTATCTGGAAATCTGAATGTACAGAATTAGTAAAAGGGTGTCTCCAAAAATATCACGATTTCATCATACCTAGCCTTCGAGTACTTGGGAGTAGTGGCATCTATCTGTTCAATACAGAAGATAATGAATAGTTACATAAATGAGTTACAAAAATATCATATGCAAAAGAGA
Source organism: Lathyrus tuberosus (assembly GCA_022829125.1). NCBI lineage: Eukaryota > Viridiplantae > Streptophyta > Magnoliopsida > Fabales > Fabaceae > Lathyrus > Lathyrus tuberosus. The sequence continues at coordinate 1,527,835 of JALAZF010000552.1, read as the reverse complement.
CTCAATCTCAATTACTTTGTTACAACAGCAGATCATTTGAGGTAACAAACCCACACTAAACTCAGTAAACAACATCAAACACACTCGACACCATGATTCGGCATAATATTAAAAATTGCGGCACAATTAACCGTCAACACCTCTATCTCGATTCAAAACCTTTAATACGGCGACTTAAACAAACAATAACATGAATAACTAAATTAACATATTGAAATATCATACCAGCAGCAGTTGTGGATTTCAACGATGAATCCATTATTTGGGGTTTGGATGCAAAATGGACTTTGACTTGCTCACATAACTATCATCTCTTGTGAACAATTCAGAAGCCTTTGCAGAAACTTCTCTTTCCACATGAACCAAAGTGGAAGAAGCAGCAATCGACACCACACGGAACCGTACTACCAGGTCTGCTGCTACCATCTGCCATCCCAAGACCAGAACTGCACCAGTCAAACAAGGACTACATGATAAGCACAAGCTTCCAAACAACCCTGCGCAAGCCACAAAACTCCAATAACAGGCCAATATCCTGCCATTTTGAAGCAAACATACTGCTGCAAAACCATCCATAAACCTCCAAATATCAGGATGCAGCTACAATCCAAAGACCACTCCCTGTACCTCCAAACAGCCTTGCCAAATTCATGACATTTACAACCTACACAAAGCAAAACAACACCAAATTCATGTCAAGATCCATTAGTTCAATTCATACCACAATTCTTTCAAAATTCAACATCCAATTTCAACACCGTCATAAACAATTCCATCACATTTCATCCATAATTCAAAACCAATTTCTTTAAAAATCAAAAATCCATTCAAATCCATCAATTTCTAAATTCATCACCATTCACAATTCATGATTCAATCTCATTCATAAACCAAAATCCAAGGCAATTTCAACACTTTATTCACAAACTTTCAAGCCACATACCACCACATTTCAAAACGTGCCGCACAACATGTTCACCAATCATGCTTAATGTAACAAAATTTTCATGTACACATTCAGCAAGTCCAAGCCATTACACTTCAAAGTCACCTTTCATAATTTTAGTAAACCACACAAACCCAGTGCAAGACAGAAAATGCAGAAGAAATTTAGAAGGAAAATAGACAATTCATTGCAGCATTACAGTTGTTTAACATTCACAAAAAGGGAAACAATTCAGAGCAGTGGGATTAGGAGTGTAAAGACCCTAACATTAAAATAGAAAAGTGAAAAATAAGGTGCAACAGTCAAGAATCCAAAGGGCTGACAAAGTTTGATTTTGATTTCAAAGGCATTCAAAGGAAGAATGAAACTTAGAATTTTCAATCACATCACATTCAAAGCTATAAAAACACAGCTCAACCTGCTGTCAATTAATCCAAAAGCATTCAAAGCTATAACATACTATGTAAACTTCCACTGCTTCTTTGCCAATCCAAAACCACAAACAGTCGGAACAAACTCATAAAACCTGAACTAAAAAAACATATAAAACCAGAACAATAAAAAATCATGAACTGTATACCATCATGGACTGAAAAAAAAATCATAAAACCAGAACAAACTCATATAAAGCACAATAACAACATCACAAAACCAGAAGAAAGTATCAAATAGCACATGAATCCGAAATGAAAAAAAAACATCATGAAACCGGAACAAACTCATATAAAGCACAATAACAACATCACAAAACCAGAAGAAAGTATCAAGCATTAGCCAAACAAAGTGTGGAACCGTGTAACATCATGAACTGAAAACAACCAGAACAAACTCGTGAATCTGAAATGAAAAAACCATAAATAAACCATAACATACATAATCGATGAACATAAACATTTAAAAGGAAAAATAAATATTCAATGAAAACATTACCATTGGGTAATTCGGGATCAGAGCTGGAAAAATGAAACGATGTGGGGAATGAAATGTGTTGCTTTACCTCGAAGAACAAAGTTGTGCCATACTATACCTTTGCCCCATTTCTTGCAACAGCATTGTATCAAACCCTAAACCAGATTCAGATCAGAAAGTCTCACAAAACCCTTGCATAACTCATTCTTTTCAAATCAGGGGGAAAAGGTGTGACGAGAAGGAGAAGAAAATAAGAGATAGGGGGAAAGTCTGATGAGAAAGAGGGAAGAAGTGCAAAGAACAGAGAGAGAGAGAGATCTACGAGAGAGGGAGAAAGAAAGAAATGAAAAAGAGAGAGAGATCTGTGAGATGAGAAAGAGAGAAAGAAAAGGGAAAAAGAGAGAAAGAGGAAAAGATGGGAGATGAGTGATAGAGGTAAAAATTCAAATTTGTTGTGCCACGTGTACAAAAGGAGTTGTGTGATTGGTGAAAGAATATTGAGGTAGTCAATTACCAAAAAGGGCATATTTTAGTCAAAAGTAAAAATCAAGTGAAGGGTAAATAAGGGAGTGCATAAGCATCTTCCATTCTTAGGTAGGAAGTTGATATCACCACTTTTTTCCAAAACAATATAATAAGGCTTTTAATATAATTTATACACCGTTTCATTTTAACTATAACGAATATATAACGTTTGTTTGTAACATATTGTCATACTCTAATTTTTTTACCATAAGATCTCACTTTTTTATGCATCATCTAGCATAACATCTTTAGGTCATACAGTCTTGTGTGCGTGCTTTACGACTAATAGGTTTGTGCAGGAACATTGGTTTCAAGTGGAGATGGTATTCGTTTTCACAGTTAAGTACTCCAAGACTAACTCAACTAGTTATTTCACAAATTACGAAGCTAGGGTTTTGAGCACTTTACTATCAAGGGTTCATCAAGACACAGTGTTATCTTTTACAAGACTTTTCAAGAATGACAAACAAATTGTGTCACCCAAAGGCAGTTAACAAAGACAAGAAGATTGAGGTTATTCACATTATTACTAGAGTTCGTAATGGTTGTGTTATGGGTGAGAAGTGCCCAATTGATAAAAATGATGTGAATGAGGAATTGGATGATGATGTGGCAAATGATAAGGAAATAAGGCGCAGCAATAGAATCAAAAAGAAGCATCCAATGTGGACCCAGTTTGTTAGTGAATGAGAGCATATTAGTAGTGGGTAGCTCTAAGTGTGTGGGTGTGAATTTGTATAAGATCTTTATCTCTCTCTCTCTCTCTCTCTCTCTCTCTCTCTCTCTCTTATTCACCATATGTGGGAGTGAACCTTTCCTTATTCTATTTACTCACTGTATTCCTTTTCTATTAAGAAACTTATATGAATCGTACTGCATTCTGTTTCCCTATCCATCCATTTTGGTACTTTTCTTTGAATACTGTTATATAGATTAATTTGTCATTACACTGGTGCTTTCATTCCATCCATGGCCGACAACACCAGAATGAAAGAGCTTGCAACAGAGGTACGACGTCAAGGTGAAGTTCTGGAGCAGATTGAAAAGGTCAATGTTGCTCGTTTTGAGCGAATGGAGACGATGCAGTAGGCATCGGAGTCACGATTTGCAGAGATATCCACATCGATGGAGATGATACTGAAACAAATGCAAGCTCTAGTCGTCACCCATGGAAACCAGAACGCAGGGACACACTCAACATCGTCGGGGAATTCTTATACACCACCCCCTTTTCATGTTCGCAACATCAAGCCGGAGTTTCCAAGGTTTAATGGTAAGAATGTTCTTGATTGGATTTTTAAGGCTGAACAATTTTTTGGTTATTATCACACTCCAGATCCAAAGAGACTGACTATAGCTTCTGTTCACCTCGAACACGAAGTTGTACCGTGGTTCCAAATGGTTACTAGATCTCAACCATTTCAATCATGGAATGAGTTCACAAGAGCTCTGGAACTTGCTTTTGGCCCCTCAATTTATGATTGCCCCAGAGCACCCTTGTTTAAACTGCAACAAATAAAATCTGTTAATGATTATTACCTTGAATTCACTACTTTGTCCAATCGTGTTTATGGATTAAGTAATGATGCATTAATTGATTGTTTTGTAAGTGGATTGAAAGAGGAAATTCGTAGAGATGTTATGTTGCATTGTCCTATTTCAATTGTGAAAATTGTGTCTATTGCCAAGTTATTTGAGGAAAAATTGACTGCTCAGAAAACTGTGTTTGCTCCACAGAAATCAGCTTATCCCCAAAATAGAACTCACTTCAATCCAACCAAAAATGACCAAACACAAACTACCGAAAAAGCACCCAACCCACCTTTACTTCCCACACCACCTACTAGACCTATGAGCCAATTCCAAAAGAACCTTACAATCAAAAGGATTTCTCCTGCAGAGATGCAATTGAGAAGGGAGAAAGGCTTGTGTTACTTTTGCGATGACAATTTCTCTTTTTCACATAAGTGCCCAAACAAGCATTTGATGTTATTGGAGCTGAATGATGATACTGAAAATCTCAATTCACCTACCTCAGCAGAGATAAATAGTACAACTGAGTCTGAAGAGGTGACAGAGCATCACTTATCTTTTAATGCTTTCCATGGAGCTACAGGAATGAGTGTTATCTGATTTAAGGGCTATATTGGTCATATCTGTGTTTCGATTCTGCTTGATGGAGGAAGTTCAGATAGTTTTATTCAACCACGTATTGTTAAGTGCCTAAATTTAGATGTGGAACCAACTAAAGGGTGGAAGGTTCTGGTTGGAAATGGAGTGAACATGCAGACTGAAGGTGTGGTCAAAAAACTGTCTCTGAAGATACAGGGCATTGAGGTTACGGTGCCTGCTTATCTCTTGCCTGTAGCAGGGGCGGATGTCATCTTAGGCGCCCCATGGTTAGCTTCATTGGGACCTCATGTAGCTGACTATGCTACATCGATGTTAAAATTTTACCTAGATGGAAAGTTTGTCACATTGCAAGGTGAAATTAGTAACAAACCGGTTGTTGCGTAGCTGAATCTTTTCAAGAGATTAAACCAGATGCATGCAATTAGTGAGTTGTTTACTATCCAAAAGATTGATCCTGCTGTTATAGAGGATAATTGGAATGGGAGACCCGGGGATCTTGATCCTGAAATGAGTACACTGTTGCATACATACAGAGAGATATTTCAAATACCTAAAGGACTACCTCCCACGAGAGAATTGAGTCATGAGATATTATTGAAAGATGGAGCACAACCTGTGAAGGTGAGACCCTATAGATACCCACATAGCCAGAAACAACAAATTGAAAAGATGGTGCAGGACATGCTTGAAGAAGGTATAATCCAACCAAAGTCTTAGTCCATTTTCATCCCCAATTATTCTAGTGAAGAAGAAAGATGGCACTTTGAGATGTTGTACAGATTATAGGGCTTTGAATGCTACAACTATCAAGGACAGTTTTCCCATGCCTACTGTGGATGAATTACTTGATGAATTATATGGAGAAAAATATTTTTCTAAGCTGGACCTTCATTCTGGTTATCATCAGATACTTCTCAGGCAAGAGGTCAGACAGAAAACGGCTTTTAGAATGCATCAAGGCCATTATGAGTGGTTGGTGATGCCGTTCTGGCTTACCAACGCCCCAGCTACATTCCAAAGACTTATGAATCAACTTTTCCAACCATTGTTAAGGAAGTGTGTTCTTATTTTCTTTGATGACATCCTAATCTATAGCCTTTCATGGCATTCACATTTGCAACATGTAGAAATTGTGTTTCAAATCTTAAGTCAAAATGTGTTATATGCAAAACTCTCCAAATGTTCATTTGGCTTAACTGAAGTAGAGTATCTTGGTCACATAGTTTCTGGTGCAGGGGTATCAATGGATAGAACAAAGGTTAAAGAGGTGTTAGATTGGCTTATACCAACAAACTTGAAACAGCTACGAGGATTCCTTGGGCTCACTGGATATTATAGAAGATTTATTAAGTCTTATGCGACCATAGCCGGCCCTCTCACTAATCTTTTGAAGAAAGATGCTTTTATGTGGGATGAAAATACGCAAAAAGCTTTTGAACAGTTAAAAAGAGCAATCACTTCAGCTCCTGTCTTAGTGTTACCAGATTTTTTGCAAGTATTTATCCTTGAGACAGATGCTTCTGGTACAGGAGTGGGAGCAGTGCTAAGTCAATGAGGGCATCCCATAGCTTTCTTTTCTAAGAAGATGGCTGCGAGAATGCAGCTATATTCGGCGTATACGCGGGAGTTTTATGCAATCACAGCGGCATTAGCTAAGTTCTGGCACTATCTACTTGGTCACAAATTCATCCTGCAAACAGACCAAAAGAGCTTGAAAAGTCTATTAGATCAATCTCTTCAAACCCCTGAGCAGCAAGCTTGGCTTCATAAATTCATTGGCTTTGATTTCCAAATCGAATACAAGCCAGGAAAGGATAATCAAGCTGCGGATGCATTATCCAGAATGATGTCCTTGTCATTATCATCACCGCAATGTGGGTTTTTCGATGAATTAAAGAAAGCAATTATTGAAGATGAGCATTTGCAATTAATTGTTCAACAATGCCTTAATAATAATGTGAACGATGGTAATTATGCTGTGAAGGATGGTTTATTGTATTGGAAACACAGATTGGTAGTCCCGGTTGAGAGTAGTTTGATTCACAAAATTCTCACGGAATATCATGACACACCTATAGGGGGCACGCAGGAGTGACCAAAACTCTTGCAAGAGTTGCATCTCAATTTTATTGGCCTAATATGAGACAACATGTGCAGAAATTCATTGCAGCTTGTATCATCTGTCAACAAGCTAAGTCTGTCAATAAGCCTTATACTGGGCTGTTGCAACCATTGCCGATTCCGGAGCAAGTTTAGGAAGATATCGCAATGGATTTTATTACTGGCTTACCTCCTTCTTCTGGTTTTACTGTTATCATGGTAGTAGTTGACAGACTAAGTAAGTATGCTCATTTCATACCCTTGAAATCGGATTATTCTAGTAAGACGGTTGCCGAGACATTTATGCATAATGTGGTTAAATTACATGGAATGCCTAAGATAATAGTGTCTGACAGAGATAAAGTATTCACTAGTCAATTTTGGCAACATTTATTCCAATTACAGGGCACAACATTAGCGATGAGCTCCGCGTATCATTCTCAAACGGATGGCTAATCCGAAGCTGTCAATAACTGTTTAGAAATGTATTTGCGGTTTTTTTCTTTCAAGAATCCAAAGGCGTGGTCCAAAGCTCTCTCTTGGGCGGAACTGTGGTATAATACTGCGTTGCATTCAAGCTTAGGAATGTCTCCATTCAAAGCTTTATATGGGAGAGATCCTCCTATGCTAATTCGTTACACTGTTAACACTGCTGATCCTATAGAACTGCAACAACAGTAAATTGAAAGGGACAAAATTCTACTTGAGTTGAAAAAGAATTTGAGGATAGCTCAACAGATGATGAAAGTCAATGCTGATAAGAAAATAAGCAATGTTTCTTTAGAGATTGGTGATCAAGTTTTAGTCAAGTTGCAACCATATAGACAATCCTCGGTAGCTTTGCGAAAGAACAATAAGTTAGGGATGCGGTATTTTGGTCCATTTAATATCATTGAGACTTGAACTCCCCTCCAAAATCACGTGTTCTCCCCCTAACCCTAGCATGAGTAAGTTTAAATTGATTAGGTTAATTCACTGATGATCATTTGGGCCTTGAGAATTCTCCACTTAATGAGTTTTTGGCAAATTTGGAAATTTGAATAATGTGAAATACACCCTCCTCCATGCATGGATATCCAAATATTTAATGATGGATCACTTGAGTTTCAATTGCTAATCACACCTGAATTTGGTTTGGGCCTTGAGATGCCTTGGTTCATGAGTTTTAAATAATTTGGCAATTTTGCATAATAAAAAATAGATAACGAATAAACCATGGATCCTCTTGATTTAAAGGCCAACAATGCTCCTTGGGGATTGTACTTTGAGGTTAGACATGAAGCCATGGAATCAATTATAGGTCCATATGTCCCAAAGTGCAAAAGTTGTGAAAATGGAACCCTAAAAACCACTTTACATTCTTTTGGTCATAGCTTGAGTTTCACAAATGATATGGAGACTCACTAGTACTTGTTGGAAAGAGGAGAAAAATATCTTCAACTTTCATGTTTGAGGAAAATTCATTTGAAGCTTTCTTGATGATGAAAATTCAAGTTGAATGTAGTGTGGGAACTTGCCCAAAAAGGAAACTTTCAAATTATAGGTCATTTCCATATTTAGTAACTTTTGTACCAACCCTTGATTCTTGATAAATGGTATGAAATTTGACCCTTGAAGACCATATGAGGATGTGAGACCTTGAAATCCTTGGAGAGAACCTCAAGCTTTCACAGTTGACTCCCCTCTCACTGTTGACTTTTCTCCTGATTCTCCTGATTCCCACTCCATTGGCCAATTGAACTTCTCCTGAACCAAACTGATGGACAATCTTCCATTCCTAGATACTTAGGGACCCAAGGAATACCATGGAATCAAGTCTTGCCCAAAAAACCAGAAATAAACTGACTTAATAGCAAACCCTAATTTTGGTACCCTTAGTCTAGGAGGAAATAACACAGTCTCCAAATCCAAATTCCTCTGAATATGATGTGTATCCTCTCCAACAAAGATAAGATATGCCATTTGGTGATGATAAAAACCCAAGAAGCTTGCCTATTGGAGCAATAAACCCAAAAATCTCAAAACCCTAATTTTTGCACTGGTTAGGAGAGTGATCCACCTGAGCTCTCTTGGACAATACAAGGACTCTTGCTTAACCATTTAAAGAACTGCCTCAGGTCCCTTGACCCCATGCTAAGAACCAATGATATGCACACATGATAATGCAAAATGAAATGAAACATAAGCCAGTTAATACTAAAGTAAGGAGGGAAAATTTTGGGGTGCAACAGCTGCCCCTATTCAATCAGCTTGGTCTTGAGGGTATGATAGCGACGGCTTTCAGACAATCAGGATGCACGGAGATTGAATACCAAAGAACCCAGAAATTTGCAATCCTCCACTAGAGAATTAGCCATAAATGTTGTACTGTCACAACACGGACGAGTGCCAGGTATGCTGGGTATAAAGTGAAAAAAACTCTCCCAGGTTATGTCATCTCTGTTGATAAAGAGAACTGACAAAGGAATCTCGAAATATTCCATCCCTGCTGACAAAGGGAACTGACGAAAGAAAATATTCAAAAGATTGCTATCTCCGCTGATAAAGAGAACTAGCGAAACAAATGCCATCCCCGCTGATGAAGGGAACTGACGAGAGAAAATATCTAAAAGATTGCTATCTCTGCTGATAAAGGGAACTAGCAACATAAATGCCATCCCTGCTGATAAAGGGAACTGACGAAAGAAAATAACCAAAAGATTGCTATCTCTGCTGATAAAGAGAACTAGCAACATAAATGCCATCCCTGCTGATAAAGGGAACTGACGAAAGAAAATATCCAAAAGATTGATATCCCTGCTGATAAAGAGAACTAGCAAAATAAATGCCATCCCTGCTGATGAAGGGAACTGACGAAAGAAAATATCCAAAAGATTGTTATCTCTGCTGATAAAGAGAACTAGCAAAACAAATGCCATCCCAGCTGATAAAGGGAACTGACGAAAAATCTTCAAAGGGTTGCTATCTCTGCTGATAAAGAGAACTAGTGAAACTAATGCCATCCCTGCTGATAAAGGGAACTGACGAAAGAAAATCTTCAAAAGATTGTTATCTCTGCTGATAAAGAGAACTAGCAAAACAAATGCCATCCCTGCTGATAAAGGGAACTGACGAAAGAAAATCTCCAAAAGATTGCTATCTCTGCTGATAAAGAGAACTAGCAACATAAATGCCATCCCTGCTGATAAAGGGAACTGACGAAAGAAAATATCCAAAAGATTGCTATCTCTGCTGATAAAGAGAACTAGCAAAATAAATGCCATCCCTACTGATAAAGGGAACTGACGAAAGAAAATCTCCAAAAGATTGCTATCTCTGCTGATAAAGAGAACTAGCAAAACAAATGACATCCCTGCTGATAAAGGGAATCTGGCAAACAAAATATGTCGAGCAAGAACTGAATACCAGGCGAGAACTGGATTTCACTAAAGAGAGAGGCCAAACCAAGGCAAACTTCTAACGGACTCACGGTCCACAGATAAGATGACTCCGTTGGGGAAAGGAGAAGTCTAAATAAAAGACTCTGCCGGGGAGCACAAATATGAGGAACGCATCCCTCCAAAATCTCCTGAGTTATGCCATCTCTGCAGGGAAAGAGAACTGGAAAAGAAAGTACCAAACCTGGCTTATGCTTCGAATGCAAATGTTTGAATTATGGCGTAATGCTCCATACGAAATGGAAATGCTACGCGTTTGAGGATGCAATGTGAATGCTTATGATATGCAAAAAGGGTCCCTCCAGCAAAATAAATGTCGGAGAGAAAAGACCAATTCAGCTGGGGATGACAAAAAATAAATTGTCCTCTGAATCCAGGAATTCTGTTGAGGAGGGTCATGCTGATCGACTCTTCAGATCAACAACTTCTGGTGGGGATGGAATCCTAAAAGAACTACCGAGGGCCACACCAGTTTTTCACTGAAGGTAACATCCAAAACCTGAGATTTCTCCTCTGCTGGGGGAGTTGAGAATGAACGCCAATAACGGAACCGGAAGTCTGTTACTGAAGATTGCTAATATCCAATTGGGCTCAGGACCTGCTGGGGGATGCCAGCCCATAATACCATCCTGCTTAGGGAAAACAGTCCATAACACCATCCTGCTTGGGGATACTGCTGAACTTAGCCTGCTGATGGGGAGAATGACTTTACTCCCATCTTGCTGGGGAGTAGAATATGACATCGTCGGCGAAAGCACGCTTCCTGACTGGATGGGGAAGATGAACATCCTGATTCTGTGGGGAATTAACGTCTTGATTCGGAACAAATACTTTCCAGGTCTCCTGCTGGGGAAGGTCTGCTCTGCTGAGGAAAGTGCAATCTCAATGCTGGGGAGAGCAAACTGCTAGGGAAATACAATCCTATTGCCCTGCAGCCTGACTTGTCTTTATGGTCATGAACGGCTCTTTGAACTTTTCACTTGCCCCATACCACCAGGTCTAATGGAAAAAATCATCTCAAGAGGATTTTATAGAAGACTGGGCGTTCATACTGCCCCAGGGTCTTCAAACTCTCGGAGAGATTTATCGAATCTCGACATAACTTCCCCAGACTTCATAATCCATGAAGTACATTACCTCAAAAGGATTTGTAATGACTTGGAAATACTCTGCTTTAGTATTTTGAACCTTGAGGAGGTGTTTTCAATTAACCATTCTTAGGAGTGGACGATCCCTCACGCTCTAGAGGTGGCCTGCCCCAAGTCTTGAAGGAACTTTTCCCCTGATTAATCTTACCGAGATTTGCCAAATCGACCTGATCGCCCCTGTTTGGCTGCTTTAGGGAGAGTTTTCAACATGACTGCTCTAGATTAGCTGCCTCTTATCACCATTTATTGGGAACCCCCAGGTCGCGCCCAGTTTCTTGGCCATATACCCCTTGACATACCCCTTGGCATGATTGCCCTTCGGAGTTTTCACCATCTCAACTTGGCATGATTGAGCTTCTCGACTGTCGTTCATCGTGTAAGCTTCTTGGATATCAAACGCATGCAAGCGGAAAATGTTTATTATGACAATGACAATTCTAATGCAACACTCATGTTAACCTTGAAGTTTTATTGAAAATGTGTCGCCAAGCTTTTTGAACGAATCACTAGCTGGGATGCGACCTTGATTTTTTTTAATGGCAAAACAACGCGCACATGCAATACCAACCAATCTTATTAGCACAACTCATAGGAGTCATGAACGTTGTCCTGTTGAAGTACGCTCTGGGAATAAACCCTATTTCAATTAGGACTTTTAAGGGTTGTAACGTGGTCTGGTTCACGGTTTCAGAAAAAGGATTTATGGCTCAAAGCTTATCGGTGCCCACCCACTCTTCGTGATGTTCTCCAGTCCTATGTTCAGTTAATCTGACCCAAACGCTCACCTGCCAAAAGGTTTACGATCTTCAAGGAACCCATGCAACTAATGGTTTGACACCTAAGGAAGTTTTGGAATGACAGTCAACCCTCTTTATCCTTTGTGTCTGTAATCACACGAATTTGTTCTTATCGAGGATGCTTTTCGCTTCTTCTTTCTTTTGCTTTTTGATCCCTAATTTTTGCCTGGACTGACTCTTTTGAGCTTTTTGATTTTTAAGTCTAGCGGGATGCCCTAACTTTTGCCTAAGTTGCTTGTTTTCAAGTTTCGACTTAGCGGGCTTTCTTTTTTATTCCCCTTTTGAACAAAGCGTGTGACACTGATTGTCTTACTTGCTTGAAAGGGTTGTGACTGCCTCACTCCTTGATTGTTGATGGATAACCATCGTGGTTTCACATCTCTTGACCTCTTGATGGTGGGATAGACGGTAACGGTTCCTCGGATGCATATTCTCCTTGAAATTTGAACGCTCGGTCAAACTAACTGACGCCTACCCTGCCCCTGGGTTAAGTATGAGGGTTTTTTCGTACGAAAGAAACTCCTACTTCAAGGCTCAAAGGGGTTAACGAGGGTCTATCTCCCTTATATCTCCAGTGTTTAGGGGTTTGAAACAATGCATGTACATCCTCAACAGGGTTCTATCCTTGAACATACAACCAGAGATTTTGCATTTTCGTCTCCTCATCCACCCTCGAGAGTTCTAGACAAGAAAATTGGTATTGCAGTGCATATAAACATTTAAGAGTGAACACGAATGGATTACTTCAAGGAAAACATACTCATTGCATTAATATCATCATAAAAAAAACAAACAAGTCTTACATGCATACGATGCTTTAACAAGAAATGAAAATGCAGTAAAGAAGCTGAAGATTGCCATTGCTGAGAAGACTTGACTCCGCTTGGATTACTGGCTTTAGGAGACGACCCTTGAAGTCTTCAAACAGATGAGAGGTCGACGTGCACAACCAAGTCTCCTTCTGGAAATGATATGTACCCTTTGTCAATCAATTGTTGCACTTTGGCTTGGAAGGCTTTGCAATCTTCGGTTGAGTGCCCCATAGATCCTCCATGATATCAACATTGAGCATGGGGATTGTACCCCGGAGGGTATGGTTCTAGAACGGGCTTCAAAGTCTTAGGATCCACCAATGAGTTTCGAACCAGGTGTGGCAAGAGTTGATTGTACGACATGGGAACTGGATGGAGAGGAGCATTCTTTCTTTCCAAGTTGTTGCGCGGCCTATGTTGATTCTGACGCTGATACTTCTGTTGTTGAGGAGCATAAGGTTGTTGGTACTGAACGACATTAGTCTCTCCTTCTTTTCCCCTATAACGTTTCCTCGCATTTTCAGAATAACCGGGAGCAACTTGAATCTTTCCCGTTTTGATTCCGTTTTCAACTCTTTCTCCTGCCAATACAAGACCTGAAAATCCAGCTGACAAACATCCAACCAGTTTCTCATAATAATGCCCCTGAAGCGTATCCATGAACATATCAATGAGCTCTCTTTCCAACATCGGAGGTTGAACTCGGGAAGCCAATTCACGCCACCTCTGGGCGTACTCTCTAAAGCTTTCATTGCTCTTTTGAGACATATTCTGCAGCTGTGTACGATTGGGAGCCATATCAGTGTTATATTGATAGTGTCTAATAAATGCCCCTACCAACTCTCTCCAACTACGAACGTCTTTCCTCTCTAGCTGCATATACCATTCCAGGGATGCCCCAGATAGGCTATCTTGAAAGCAATGCATCATCAACTTTTCGTTCTTTGCGTGAGCAGCCATTTTACTCGTGTATGCCCTGACGTGAGTCCTTGGGCAAGTCATACCATTGTACTTTTCAAAGGTAGGAGTCTGAAACTTGTGCGGGATAACAACGCCTGGAACCAGCCCCAAATCCTCTAAATCCATACCCACAGAATCTTGATTGGCAATACCCCTTAGTTGTTCCTCAATCAACCTGAATCTCTTATCAGTGTCAATCTAGAAACCAGCATCCCCACCTGGCACAGAGAATGCATCATCTTGAATATCATCGAACTGACGGCCATGAATAGCACAGACACCAATACCATCTCCCCCGACATTTTCAGCCCCGCCCGGAGGGATCACAACACCAGAAACAGGAATACCTCCGCCCGGAGGGCCACTCTGAACATTAGTACCAGTATGGACTCCTCCGTGAAGGACAGCTTCGTCATCAACCCTTGCAATCAGTGGTTGGACAACAGTTCTTAACTGCTCTTGGCCTTGAGCAACCCCTTGCATTAAATACATGAATTGGTTCATGCGGGTCCGCATCTCAGTCATCTCAGCTTGTAGTTGATCCATGAGTCTTTTCTGACTTTGTCTCGTAGAATACCGGTGGATGTGCTGATATGCAATCCTAAGATTAGAACAAGATAAGAATACCAGAGGTAAACACCTGTCATGCAAAATGATTATGAATATGCAAATGCAAATGAACATGTTCGAATATTCGCAGGGCGATCCACCCCTTGATTCCAGTTTAACAACAAGATAGAACGAAACTTCTGCTCATATATTAAGAAAACCAGAGGAAAACCAAATGTCAACAATCATAAATCCAAGATAACAAGTCTGAACACAATAATCATAGATCCCAACCAACAAGTCTGGCGGTGGTCCGAATAATGAAAGAAAATAGAAAGCTACGGCATGTCATCAAAGTCTACAAGTGTCAATCCCCCCCCATCCGTTATGCTGCTTGCTCCAGTCTTGAATTTCCTTGAACAGCTTTTTGGTGTCGGGATGCTTCGGTCTTTGAATTAGCTTTTGAATGAGAACGTCTCTCCTATGCATGATCCCTTCCAAGTATCGGCAATGTAACTCCCAAGCGTCTTCTCCAGAAACACCATCCATACTAGGTCCCTCATTTCTAGATCTCTTCACTTCAGCTTGGATCTTCAGTACCTCTATGGAGGCTATGGCTTCATTGAGTCGACCCTCGACTACTTGTCTCTGGAATACCCCTGATATTATCTCAACGTCTTTCTTCTTGAGCTGCGACTTCAATTGACCAATCTGAGCTAGATAACCGTCTTCTTTTTGCTTATTCTCAGCCATTGCAGTTTCTCGGTGAGCATTGAACCTGTGAATTTTTAACAAAGCCTTGTCCAACTCTTCCTTCTTAGACTCGAGAACCTTACTGATACTGTCTAGAGCTTATTTCATCCTTTGTCTGGATGCGACCTTGTCAGCTAGCTCCTTTTCTGCCTCAGCGAGAAGCTCTGCCTTCAACTCGGCGATATGAACAGCTTCACCCCGCTCATGTTTCAACTGATAAATCTCCTTTAGTAGCTCACTGTTTTCTTCTCGCAGCTTTTCCTTTTCAGCCCACAACTTGTTAAACTTCTCTATCTCAACTGTGGTAGGAGGCTCAATCAGCAAGGGGTAAGATGGTGGTTCTACCGGGAAGGGAAGAAGCTCCTCTTCTGCTCTCTTCTTGATCCACTCTTTATAGGAAGGAAAAGCTCGGTTGTTACATTTCCCGAATGAAGTTTTTCCCTTCTTGGTCACCTGCTTCCAAGCATTCACAATCTTCCTTATCATCTCTTGATCCTCAGTACCATTGAAGAATAAGGACTCTATGACATCTCGCTCTTCAGGTGGACCTTTCAAAGGATAACCAAACTGCCTGATAACAAGGGAAGGATTATAGTTAATTCCACCTCTTCTCCCTATCAAGGGTACATTAGGGAATTCTCCGCACTTGCAAATAATCTCTATTCCTAGCAAGTCACGGTTGAACCAGACAATGTTGTCAGCAGTCAAGCCCATTAACCTCTTTGACCACTTCAGAGAATCTTTCGTATCAACGAAGGCGCCAGTTTTGGGGAGATGGCTCAGAAACCAAGTAGATAAGAGTGGTGGGCAACAACTCATGGTTTTTCCCCGCCTATTTTCATTCTTGTAGTGGACTGAGTGATACACATCACCTAGCAAGGTAGGTATAGGATTCTTTGAAATAAAGATTCTGACAGCATGCATATCCACCAGATCAGGAACATTGGGGAACATGACAATCCCATAGATGCACATAGCCAGAATAGCTTGGAAAGCAGTCCAATTCTTCTCTTTAACATGTATGCAAGCTTGATCAAACAAGAACTTCAATAAGAAACCCTTAGCTCCTTGTTTTTCCTTAATATTACTGCTTAGAACGGATTCACCAATGTGAAGAGCAATAGCCATTTCTTTTATCCCGGGGTGTTCTTCAGAAAAGAATACTATGTCATGCCTGATGGGGATTCCCAAAATAAATGAGAACTCCTCCAACGTTGGGGCCAAGATGTAGTCTGGGAAAGTGAAGCAACGCAAAGACGGATCCTAAAACTGAAGAAGTGTATGAATGGCATCCTTCTCATACTTGGAGATATTGTAGACAAACTTCAGAAGTCTCCCATACCCTCCACTGAACTCTGTACGAACTCCGGGACCAGCCATACTAATCAGCTTGTGAATCAACGTAAAGGTCGGATCTGGGAACGAATAGGCAACAATCTTCTTTCTCTGGACATCCATGCCAAGGTAACCTCAGAAAACCGGAATCAAGAGTAAGATGCAAGCCCTGAAAAATGTCAAACATGTCAGAATGCAAGAAAAATGATATGCTCATGCAAACATGGGATCAAGGCAACACTGCTGGATGTGTTGTGCTGTTAACTGAACGAGAACCACAACCCAGAAAACCAGAATTCTAAAATACCGAGCCACTGAGATAACCAGGAACCCAGATAATCAAGCATTGATGATTAATCCATAAAAAACGGGTAGGTTGAAGGTTTCGATTACCTGCAAACCTGCAAACACCCATCCCCCCTCACGTGTGGGTACTAGGATGTTCAGTATCCCGGGCTCTCAGGTCGAGAAATGATGATACGTTCACCATTTCTGGTTTGGCATCATCATCAATCGAGGAGGCCTCAACTGATTCTCCAAAATGGAAGGTCCTCAGCTTCTGGCACTGAGGTCGAGAAACAATTGTACATTCATCCCTCGGGGTACAGTACTATCGTCAATCGAGGAGTGCCTCCACTGATTCTCTTCAAAAGATAGGGGCCATCCTATGCGAGTTCCAAAGTGAGCCCTCGGGTGCGAATGGGTTTCCCACAGGATGTGGTCTGCCACTGTCACCACTAAAGAGGGATGTTTCCACTAAGGTCCTCGATGATCGGTCGCCAGAGTCGACAGCTCTCTAGATCGACATCCTAACATGCGCAAGACACACACGTTAGAATGCGTCCCAAGATAGCCTCATCTGGTTGTGAATTTCGTGAACACGCAAACGTACCAAGCGGGCACGTAGGTCCCACTACTCTCCACTCTATTCCTAGGGTGTACTCAAGCCTGGGTATTGGGCTTATCTCTCAGAACAACCCAACCTGCAAAACAAAAACAGCCAGCACAACACAGCAGTATCCAGTATGACAGTAATAAAAATGAAATGCAATGCAGAAAATGCGGTAAAAATAAAATACAACAAATAAAGCAAAACAAAAAACGAAAACACCCAAAGAGAACAAAGACAATCAAGCGCTAGGATTGACTCGCTTAGGGATGGACCAGCATAGGTCAACCGTTATCCCCAGCAGAGTCGCCAGCTGTCGCTCCCAGGATTTTCATCCAGGTACAAACGCGAGAGTGGCGCGGAAAAATAGAGTCGTCAGCCGTGTAAATTTATCCCAAGAGAGGGAAAGGGAACACCGTATAAACCTGAGGAAGAGAGAAAGGAATGGTCATCGCAACCATAACCTGGGTTCGGGAGTCGGTTACGCGAGGGAAAGGTGCTAGCACCCCACGCGTCCATCGTACTCGATGGGATCCACGCTTGTTGTCTATTCTAAGGGTGAGTTATCCTATCATCTATGGTTGTACTAAGACGGGGGAGGGAAAAACTAAGATAGACTCGGTAGGACGTCGACGTCCTAGGCCTACGTACCCCCTTTGTGTAATGGGGAATTCAGAGTCAACGTAGTTCGGACCAAGTTCTTTTTGTGTTTTTTATGAGCGGCGTTAAGTTCGCGTCCGGCAGTTAGGGTTGATGCCTGTTTGTGACTCAGACGGAAAGTAACGTGCCCTTTTTGAAAATAGCCTTTAGTTTGACAATCCCGAAGGACAAAAAGGTTTGAAGTTTCTTTGTATTTTTTAGGACAGAAGTGACTTGAGTTAGTTCATAACTTGTATTGCACCAAAGTCTAGGGCACAGGGGCGAATACTTAACGAATCGTCCCAAGACAGGATGCTCGCTAAGCACTCTAGAAAGATGAGAGGAAGCCCCTCATTTTCTCATTCCCCACGCTTAAGGCTCGTGCGCAATACCCTTTATATTTATTAAGTGTTTTCAAGAAGTTTTGAGATGAGAAGAGAGAAGACACAAAGGAAACTCTAAAGGGAAACTAAGAGTCCTAATGTTATCATGCATGGGTGACCTACGGTTAGTGAGGTTTGACGACAACCTAAGCCTAAAGGAAAGAAAATATGAGAGAAAGAAAGAGTGAGAGTGGACATGGATAACTATCATCACCCTCAAATAACTTACCTCAGCCTCTGCATAAAAGGTTAGTACAAAACAGACATAAGTAAAAGAAATGAGACAAATGAAACCCAAGCAATGACATATAATGGTAACCAAATGACCAATAACAATTCAAACATGGTTCAAGAAGTCAAAGACACAATCCCAAAACAATGGCACAAGTGCCTTCTCAAACAAGCAGTCAGACATAGTCAAGGATATGCATACAAGTAGGCCTCAAACAAAGAGCAATCACATAATTAGCAAAACATCTTTTAAAATCATCAAATTAATTATCAACATATCTCAACCAGAAGCAAACATCATGTCCAAAACTCATGCCAAAATTCAAAATAAAAGTCACTCAAACAATCATACAAAGTCAGATGAGAAATATGGTTCAATATGCAAAAAAGGAGGACTACAATGCAATATGAAATAATTTTAAAAATGAGAGAAAAATATTTTTATGCAATCCAATGTATTGGTGAAAAAATACAAAAAGAATGAGTGCAAAAGGTTTTGTATGCTATGAGAACAAAATTCTACAAGTTTAGGTATGCATGATATGAATAATTCAAAAATAAAATAAACAAATAATTATTTCAGGTGCCAAAAATAAAATAAAATTTGGTAAAATTTTATAAAATGATAAATATGATGCATGAATTTTTGGTAATTTTTTAATGCAATTAACTATTTTAAAAAAATAAAAATGAAATGTAATAGTTAAATAATAATAAAAATATGAAATATGCAAGGGGGTGCGTTTAGCAAAAGAAACACATTGGGATATTGAAATGGGCTGAAGGTGGTGTGTAAATAGCAGGCCCAATCTTAAAATCCATCAGAAAATAAAATAAAACAAAAAAAGGCGCACGTGGGCTTCAGTCAACCCAGTTGACTCACCATCACCATTGGACCAATCCTGCGTCTCATATCAAGTCAAACAAATCAAGTGTTATGTAAGATGAGCGGCCATGATTCACACGCACACCACAATAACCATGTATGCACACACACACAATTGGTCAGAAAAAAATAAAAAAAACGTGCGTACTATACTCCCTCATTAATGTGTTGGCATAGTATCAGCCGCCTGATTCATCACACGGGCCAGGTTAGTCAAACAAAAGGAAAAGTAAATAAGATGAGAGATCTGGATAGCACGTACACGATAGTTGCTGTGGGGTAATAAACACATGAACATTAAAATAAAAACTCAAAAAATAAAAACGTGACAGCGTGAGAGCCACACGATCCAAGCCATCAACGGCTGAGAGATCGTCTCCTACCTCCAGCCTCTTCCCTCGCCGGAACCCTCACCAGCCGCCGGAGCTAGGGTTCCGGCCACCCTCTCCGGCCACCTGCAACAAATATTTTTCCAGAAAACGCAAAGGGGTACACCATTCTGACTAGAATTTCGTCAGGATCTCAAATATCACATCAAAATTCACAAATAACCAACGCATAAGGAAAAACGAAGAGAACAAGCGAGGGTTCACAAACTTTAAACACACGATACCATCAAACCACACGTCCAATTTCAAAAATAAATATATCAGAATGATCAGTGGGCATCACACATCAATATGCACGTCAAAAGTTTGAGTTTTATTATCATCAAAAATATTACTAACCTGAGATGGTGCAACACGTATCTTCACTGATAGCTTCAAAGGATGGTTGGTTTATGCCCTGTGGATCCCCAGAAAGAAGGTTGTGGAAGAACTTTTGGAAAAAACCTTGTGGATTGTGAGTTATGAAGAAATCAAGAACTAGGGTTGAAACTTGAACTCCCCTCCAAAATCACGTGTTCTCCCCCTAACCCTAGCATGAGTAAGTTTAAATAGATTAGGTTAATTCACTGATGATCATTTGGGCCTTGAGAATTCTTCACTAAATGAGTTTTGGGCAAATTTGGAAATTTGAATAATGTGAAATACACCCTCCTCCATGCATGGATATCCAAATATTTCATGATGGATCACTTGAGTTTCAATTGCTAATCACACCTGAATTTGGTTTGGGCCTTGAGATGCCTTGGTTCATGAGTTTTAAATAATTTGGCAATTTTGCATAATAAAAAATAGATAATGAATAAACCATGGATCCTCTTGATTTAAAGGCCAACAATGCTCCTTGGGGATTGTACTTTGAGGTTAGACATGAAGCCATGGAATCAATTATAGGTACATATGTCCCAAAGTGCAAAAGTTGTGAAAATGGAACCCTAAAAACCACTTTGCATTCTTTTGGTCATAGCTTGAGTTTCACAAATGATATGGAGACCCACTAGTACTTTTTGGAAATAGGAGAAAAAGATCTTCAACTTTCATGTTTGAGGAAAATTCATTTGAAACTTTTTTGATGATGAAAAGTCAAGTTGAATGTAGTGTAGGAACTTGCCCAAAAAGGAAACTTTCAAATTATAGGTCATTTCCATTTTAGTAACTTTTGTACCAACCCTTGATTCTTGATAAATGGTATGAAATTTGACCCTTGAAGACCATATGAGGATGTGAGACCTTGAAAGCCTTGGAGAGAACCTCAAGCTTTCACAGTTGACTCCCCTCTCACTGTTGACTTTTCTCCTGATTCTTCTGATTCCCACTCCATTGGCCAATTGAACTTCTCCTGAACCAAACTGATGAACAATCTTCCATTCCTAGATACTTACGGACCCAAGAAATACCATGGAATCAAGTCTTGCCCAAAAAATCAGAAATAAACTGACTTTATAGCAAACCTTAATTTTGGTACCCTCAGTCTAGGAGGAAATAGCACAGTCTCCAAATCCAAATTCCTCTGAATATGATGTGTATCCTCTCCAAAAAAGATAAGATATGCCATCTGGTGATGATAAAAACCCAAGAAGCTTACCTATTGGAGCAATAAACCCAAAAATCTCAAAACCCTAATTTCTACACTGGTTAAGAGAGTGATCCACCTGAGCTCTCTTGGACAATACAAGGACTCTTACTTAACCCTTTAAAGAACTGCCTCAGGCCCCTTGACCCCATGCTAAGAACCAATGATATGCACACATGATAATGCAAAATGAAATGAAACATAAGCCAGTTAGTACTAAAGTAAGGAGGGCAAATTTTGGGGTGCAACACTTGGCTACAAGTCGAGCCTTGTATTTATCAATAATTCCATCAGGTTTTAGTTTCTTTTTCAAAACCCATTTATAACCAATTGGTTTACAACCAGGAGGTAAGTCTACCAAGGTCCAGGTCTTGTTAGACTCTAGAGAATCTATCTCATCATTAATAGCTTCTTGCCATAAATCTGCATCCAGAGATGACAGTGCTTCTTGAAGATTTATTGGATCTTCTTCTACATTATAAGTCGCATAATCGGGCCCATAGTCTTTAGCAACTCTTGCTCTTTTACTTCTTCGAAGTTCTGTTTCTACATTGTCGTTGCTTTCAGTAATTTTTATCACATGAATGTGACCCGATTGGGTGCCCCCACTATTTCTCGATTTGAAAGGAAATTTGTCTTCATAGAATTCAACATCGTTTGACTCTATGATCACTTTTGCATTTAGGTCATAAAACCTATATGCTTTACTGTTTGCTGCATACCTAATGAATACGCATTCACAGGCTCTACTAGCGAGTTTAACTTGTATCGAATCCGGAATCCTGACATAAGTCAGACAGCCCCAAGTTCTCAAATAAGACAAGTTTGGTTGTCTTTTTTTTAATATCTCATAAGGTGAGATCTTACTTTTTGACTTGGGAACTCTATTCAGGACATAGCAGATAATCAATAAAATTTCCCCCACCAGTGAGGTGCAGCACCAGAATTCAACATAATTGCAACAACAAGTTCAGTAAGAGTTCTATTCTTTCTTTCTGCTTTGCCATTCATTTCAGGAGAATATGGAGCAGTCGTTTCATGGACAATGCCATGTTCAATATAAAAATCATTAAATAACCCAGAGTCATATTCAGTTCCCCTATAACTACGAAGTCTCTTAATCTTCTTGCTAAATTGATTCTCAATTTCAGTTACAAACATCTTAAACATGTCAAGTGCTTCACTTTTATTCTTTATTAGGTATACATAAGTATAATCAGAGCAATCGTCAATAAAAGTGATAAAATATCGTTTACTATTTCTAGTTAAACTTCCATCTAATTCGCATATATCAGAATGTATAAGATCTAGGGGATCAGATTCTTTTATAACAGATTTATGCGAAGTCTTTGTTATTTTAGCTTGACTACAAAATTCACATTTATTAGAGTCACTGGCATTTAATTTAGGGATTAGGCCTAAGTTGCTTGCATTAGAAATAATTCGACTATTAACGTGACAAAGTCTAGCATGCCAAATATTAAAATCACACAAAGAGTAAACAGAAGGAGAAATTTTATTCAAATCAACATTCAACTTAAACATGCCACCAGTGGCGTACCCTTTCCCGACAAAATACCATTCTTAGTGATGGTGTACAAATCTTCCCCTATAGTTTGACTAAACCCAGCCTTATTTAAAAGAAAACCAGAAACAAGATTCTTCCTAATTTCAGGAACGTGCATGACGTCCTTCAAGATCAAAGTCTTTCCTGAGGTGAATTTCAGCTCAACATCTCCAATTCCAGCAACATTAGTGGTGTGAGCATCTCCCAACATCACTTTCTTATCTTCAGCATCCATGTATGTCTTGAACATAGTACGATCGTAACAGATATGGCGAGTGGCGACAGTGTCTATCCACCAACCATCACTTCCACCAACCATGTTGACTTCAGTGATCATAGCAATGAATTGCTCATCAGTCAGGTTAACCTGAGCACTTGAGCCAGCAACAGGTTTAGGCCTGCTCTTACATTTTTTTACCATATGACCCGGTTTCCCACAATTATAGCAAGAGAAAACCGGAGCATCATTTCTTTGAGGTGGTGGATGTTGCCTAGCAAGTGGAGCTGATGGGGCCTTAGAGGGATTCCCCTTCTTAATTCGGTTCACAGCATTGCGGTTCTGATTCTTTAATGGTTTGCCCGTAGGCTTCAGAACCGCACCGAATCTCTTTTTGTTGTTAGAAACAACTAAGACTTCATCTTTCGATTGAAAATTCTTTTGTTTTGTGGCGAAGCACATTTTTGAAATCTTTCCAACCAGGGGGCAGTTTGTCAATGATAACAGCAATCTGAAATTGTTCATTGAGGGGCATACCTTCTGTAATGATTTCATGAGCAATTTTCTGAATTTCATGGCTTTGAGCTTCCACATACTTTTCATCCACCATCTTGTAGTTCAAGTAGCAGCTGACAGCATATTTTTTCGCACCTGCTTCTTCAGTATCATATTTCCTTTGCAGAGCCTCCCATACCTGTTTAGCAGTCTTGTAACTACTGTAGTAGTCGTAGAGATCATCAGCAAGACTGTTCAGAATGTGATTTTTTCATAGATAGTCATTCTCTTGCCATAGGGCGATTTCTTTCCTGAGCTGTAAGTCATCTGCTGCAGCCTTAGCTTTTGCAGAGTCTGATTCAGACGTTTTGGAAGTCCTGTCTGATTCTGCAGGTGACTTACCATTAGGTAGTTCAGTTTATCCAGAAGGAACAACCGGGATATCCTCAATCAGGACGTGGGCAACCTTCTTCAGAGTTAAGAAAAATTTCATCTTAGCTTGCCAATGTTTGAAATTGGATCCCTCAAACTTGAATGGTTTGTCAGAGACAGAAGCGGCCACAGTAGTACCGATAATTTCCTCAGTAGTCATGGCAGTTATGAAATCGTCTTAAAATTGTTGTTTTCGGTTTTGAAAAATAAACTTGCCACAAAGAAAATTATCGGGACGAGTCGCGTACTAGGTCGCTTTCTTTAAGACGTTTCGCCGAACTGCCAATAAGTATGCAAAGCATTCGAGTTTCGACGACGTCTCCAGGATAAAATAGCCCGTTCAGAAATACGATTATCAATTGCACTGTGATAAATTGCTCTAGAGATACACCTTCATATGGTTATTAAAAAACCAGTCACAGTATTTGGAATTGATCCAGTCGTTCGCAAAAAATAGAAAAGAAAAATTAAGATGAAGCAGAGCAAAGAGAGAGAAGAGAGAATTCGAATGTGAATTCTAGAGTAAGTTACAAATGAAAGGGAGAACTCTATTTATAGGCAAGGATCCAACTGAGTGGAGCAAAAATTGTGGGAGAGAATCGTGGAGTAGTGGAATCGGCTCAGTCAAAACTAGTCGTTATACACTTGGTCAGCAAGGAGACTGGAGACTTGAATCGTGGAATAGTGGAGACGTAATTAATTAACAATTAATAATAATTAATTAATTAATTCTTACACACCTAATTAATTAATAATAATTAATTAATATACACCACACACGAAAATTAATTAATAATAATCAATATCATTAAATAATTTTCCTCCATTTCGGAACCAAAAAAAAATTGGATCAAAGCCAAGCCCAAGACCGGACCGGGCCGAGTCGAGTCGAGTTGACCGGCCGGTCGGACGGACGGCGGCGGCGGCGGGCACGCGTGTGTAATGTTTCATGGTAGTGTGTTCTCACTCAACCACAAAATTGGGTACCCCTTGGGGCCCAACCCAAGAAGTCAACTTGGAATATATAAACACTATTAAAGTGTGCTCTCCCTCCTATGTGGGACTTTAATGAACCTTTTCAATTCACCAACACACTTTAGTTCATACTTGTGCTCATTTATTGTCAACATAATGCCACTAATTTCTTTCAAGTCCCCACTCCAAATAATCATCATGCCAAGATTTCTAACAATTTATACCATTGATTTGTTGATATTGTGAGAGTTCTACTTGTTTTTATTTTGGAGAGAACACGACTGAGAGATGTAGGTTTGAGAGAGAGAGAGAGAGAGAGCGTAATTCTGAAGCAAGAGTGTTGAGTGAGATAGAGAGATGATCTGCGAGAGAGAAAGGCGGAAAGGGTTGTGCGATTGAGAAAGAGAGAAGAGAAAGGTGTTTTTGTGGAGAAACAAAGGGAAGGCGAGAGAGAAAGATGGTGATCTTCTGTTCTTGTTTCAATTCATTAAATTGTGTTTTGGATCAATAAAAAACGACTCGTGTTTCAACTTATCCGACCCAACGTTTCTTTGTGTGGGTTAATTGGTTTTTTGGAGTATTGAGCTTATAGCCCATATTTATTTTTTCTTAAAAAAAACCCATTTCTATTTTATTTTCATGCTTTTTAATTCAGTTTTCATTTACCTTTTCATTTCCATAATTAGAATTTAATGTTTAATTACTAGTTTTTTATTTTGATTAATTGAATTTTTAATTGATCCATTGGAGTCCTTAAAATTCTAATTGATTAATTACACATATAATTAACCTTAAAGTTTCAATTAATTCTGATCGTCAACTTGGATTACGTGTCTGTCAATATTCTTATGAAGTTGTGAGAATCCTTGACGATTTTGGTTTTCTTCATGTTCCCTTAGGATATTTCGTTAAGTGAATAAATCATATCTTGATCACTTAATGTTGACTTAGATTTTAGGATTTGACTTTTGCATGACAACATTAGTTTAGCATCTGCCTCTTAATCTAATTCCAAAGGAAAAGAGTCCCCCCGTTGACTTCAATGACCTATTTAGAACAACTTAACCTAACTTATTCCTTCCTCCTATTTCCATCCTAGCCTTAGGATTAGAGTCTCAGCACTCCATGTAAGTTCCTGCCATGGACACTTACCTCCATTTTACCTAGCCTTAGGTTTAGAGTCGTCGCACTCTATGAAGGTGTCTTGCCACAGACGATTACCTCCCCCTTGGAATCTTGACCACAGTCAAGAGTTCCTCACCCTTATTGAGGGGAACTACGAATGCTCTGATTCCATTCCCGTCAGGATACGTTGGCACGAAATACGATGTCTTGGCGTGCATACTTAGAACTAACACCCTAGGTCTTTCCTTTAGCACATTAACCTTAGCAAGCAAACAATAGCATAACACAAATACTAACAAGAGGTTTCTGTAGAGTACTACAGATACTTAGAATGCTAGTACCTTCCCAAGGTATAACCAACCCCCGAACCTTAGATCTCTTATTAGGGTTTTCGATTTTTACCCTTTCCTTCGGAAAAATTAAAGCTCGGTGGTGAATTAAGATTTGTGATTCAAGTTAATCAATAGCTTGATATCTGATTCTCACCGCGACCCACACACACACACACACACACATACACACACACACACACACACACACACACATATATATATATATATAGTTAACTTAATTAATTTTTTTTTTAGATTTTTCTAATCGAATTGTGTCGATACGCTGTGCATAATGTGTGACATTTGTGTTTGATTCGATCCGGTTATGATGATCGCATTTTTTCGTTAGCAATATTGTTGATTTTTTATTTTATTAGCGCTTTTAAAATTCCTTTTGTTTTACCTTTTCTGCACCATTTTTGGCCCCTCTTGTGATGATCACGTTAAGTGTAGCAAACTAGTGGTGGTTTTTAACGATTTACGTGCGATGTGCTATATTTATTTATCCTTGTATTCAATTTTACACGCGTCTGAAGGTTTAGCCTAGCGGCAATCCACTTTTTATGCGCTTACATATTCGCGTTTCGATTTGCAATTTGTGATTTTCTTTAATTTTATTATCTCGTTTTGACTTGCGATGACCGCAAGGCGTTAGCAATTTGCTGTTGCAATTTTTATTATTTTTCAATATTTCAATGTCGTTATCTTTACATCGAGTCTACTTTGTTGTGGTAGGCTTTGAACTTTTTCGCGCACGCGACCTTGATTCGCGTATTGGCGTCACGATTTTAATCCGCACACTCTTCTTTTCAATTTACGTTTTGATTCATTTGTGAGATGCATTGGTACATTGTTTGGCCTAATTGGTTTAACTTCGAATCTTTAGACTTGGTTTGAAATGTATGCAGATTCTTGTTATTTTGAATTGAAGTTGATGCTTACTTTATGTAATTAAACTCAATGCTTGTATTGCTTGATACTTTTGTCTAATTGTTTGAACCTCATGGTTTGGTTACTTGATGTTGCATCTTTCTCTCATGAGACTTCTTCTCTCTCACTTGACTTACTTCTCCTTCATCTCTCATTCTTCTTTCTTTTCTTTTGAGTCATGATACTTGGCTAAGTCTTGAGTTTGATTATGTTTGTGATTGAATGGTATAATGTTTACTTGTGATTGTTCACATGATCCCTTAGGAGAGACATTAGGTTTTCAATACTTTGCATAAAAATAATTAGGATAGTCCCTTTCAAACCCTAAATTTAGGTCAACCTTCGCATGACAACATTAAGTTAGCTCCCTCCTAACCTCAACTATAGGACCATTTGACATGACAACATCTAGGACTGAGTCTCCCTTAGATTTTTCTTTTACCCTTTAAGTCTCTCTTCTCTCTCTTAATACAAGTAAAATACTTAATAACTAAGAATGTGTATTGTGCGCCACAAGCCTTAAGCACATGGGAAAAGATGAGCGGATGCATTTCTAACCTCATCTTAGGGTACTTTGTGCGCGAGACGCTTGGATCTTTAGCACAAAGTATTCGATCCTATGTCATAGACTTTAGTGCGATACACGTCACAAACAAAGTCAATCCACATCTTTAAAAATCCTTGAAGAAATTCAAATCATTTTGTCCTTCGGGATTTTTCGTCAACCATTTCACAAAGGGCATGTTACCTCTGTTCTACCGCAAACAGGCATCGACCCTAACTGCTGGAACGTGAGCTTAGCATCGTTCATAAAAGACACCAACCAACCGTGATCGGTCGAACTACGAGCACTTTGACTTCTTCATTCTTATTTGAATGAAGATACGTAGGCACAAGATGACGATGTCTTGGCGAGCAACCTTCCCCCATTCATCCGTAGTCCTCCAAACTACATTGACTCTGACTTTCCCATTGCACAAGGGAATACATAGGCATAGGGCGGCGAAGTCCTATCAAGTCATCTATTTTTTCCCTTTTCATTTCATTTTTGTTTATCAAATAGGCTTTAGATAAACACACCCTTTGATTAGAACAACAAGTGTGGATCCCGTTAAGTACAACGGACGCGAGGGGGTGTTAATACCTTCCTCTCGCATAATCGACTCCTGAACCCGGGATTTGGTTGCGATGACCGTGTTTTCTCCCTTTTGAGGTTTCTTCAGTCGTTTCCTTTCCCCCGTCAGGATAATTAGCGTTTGGTGACGACTCTGTTTTTTCGTCGGTTGTTTTTCGCGTTACGACAGCTTCCGACTCTGCTGGGGACTCTGGTTCCCTATGCTAGTCATTCCTAGCGCTTGTTTGTTTCTCTTTCATCGGGTGTTTACTTTTGTGCATTTATTTTCTTTATCTATTGTATATTATTGCATTTGATTACTGTTATCATATTGTTCTGTTGTTGGTGTACTGTTGGGTGGGATTGTTCCATGAGAGATAAGCCTATTACCCAGGCTTGAGTACACATATACCATTAGAGTGGGCTCTTGTTGACTTGCTTGGCGCTTAACATGTATTATCGGTTGAGTTCACATTCAGACGAGGTTTTCTTGGGAGATGCTCTGACTTGTATGCCTATACAGTAACTATGGTGTTCCTTTGGAAGCTTATGACTCTGGAGACGATTCATGGGAAGTCAGTTGAGGTCTCCTTGAGTGATGATGATGCCAAACTAGAAATGTTGAATGTATCATCATTTCTCGACCTGAGATTCCGTGATACTGAGGACCTGCTAGGATGCCTTTATCCAAGACTAGAACCCACATGTGAGAGGGGATGGGTTTTTCAAGAAACCTTGACCTTCAACCTACCTGGTTTTCTGGTTTTCTTATTCAGTGTGGACTTATGAACCTGGTATTTTGATTATTCTGGTATTCTAGTTATTCCAGTTATTCTGGTCTTTTGGATCTTATTCCGTCAGCAGCACGACGGTTATTCAGAATTTATGGAAGCTTTGATCCCATGGCTTTTACATTACATAGCATAAGCATATGTGCATCATTCTGAATATCATTCTTCAACCAGCCAGAATTCTCATTCCGCCTTTGTCCATGACCAGCCAGTTGATTCCCTGATACTCGTTCTGAACAAGTGGTGACTGTTGAAAGATGACAAAGTGTTTGAAGCAAGATTAAGCAGTGCCAAGAAGTAAGGTCAAGTCGGAAGCTGTTGGTAGTTATGTCAAGGAACAACCTCCAGAATGTTGATTCCCCACCAGGCTTTACTGTGACAACCAACCCACTGTATGGTTTTCTACCTGATGAGGATCCTCCACAAGTGAATAATCTTACTCAAGCTCAGCCCGTGCAGGTCTCTGCTGAGAATCAGGATATACATAAGCAGTTTGTTGTTCAAAGTGGACGTTCCTTTTCTCTTGATACTACGGACTATTGTGGTTTTGCATTCTCGGTGTCGATTTTCCCGAAGGGAGGCCCTGGTGATGAAAACCAAGGACCCGATAGCTTTTGAGTTTACTGAAAGATATTGGATGAGAAACTCAAAGCCTTGGAAGTTCAGGATGTTTTTTATCTCGATGCTTCAGACATGTTCCTGGTACCCAACCTAGTGTTACCTCAAGGTTTCAAAGCATTAAAGTTTGAGAAGTACAAAGGGGATAGTGTCCCAAGGCAACATTTGGTGATGTTTTGCAGAAGAATGACTTAGTATATTCACAATGATAAGCTAATGATCCACTGTTTTCAGGACAGTTTGAGTGGGGCATCATTGAAAGCTCCTATGGTTTGACAAAATTTTGGTAAAACATATCATTGATAAATATGAAGAAATCTGGCTGAAAATATGGTATAGCAAACAGTAGATGTCCTAACACATTTCAAGACATTGTTCTGCATAATCATTTAAACAAAGAACAGAACTTCAAACTAATATCCAGAATATCAATAGCTATAGAACCACAGATGTTTTGACATATGTTCCAACATGTTAATCAATACTGAACTGTAAATTGCAGAATGATAAACAACACAGAATATGATGACCTAGTTTGGTGCACATATGGGGGATACCAATCCAGGAAGAAGACTCCACTATCAGTAGTATAGTTTTATGTAAACAACCTCAGGTTTATAGTAAACACCCACGCTTACCTATCACTACCCAATGAAGACATTATCATTAGAAGTCACATCTAAATGATAAGAGAAACCTATCTCACTCCCTAAATCACAACCTGTGATTATCTAACAGTCAATACCCTATAACTGTATCATCCCTATTGAAATCCACCTCTTCCAATACAAAGTTCAGTCAAGCATCCTTGACTAACAAGTTAACTTGGATTTGCTTCAAAGCTTTATCCAAGAAAAATACACGATTCATTACCTACGGGCTTCTGAATCTGTACAAGTACCTATGTCTACCACACTACATCAAATCGATACAGAGGGAGACTTACAAGAGAAACCTACGACTCTCAAACCCTAAACCCTACTTTACAAAATAGGATTCCTAAGTCTGTGTCGTCCTCTCTCCTCTTCTGCCTAGGTCTTGGTCTTCTTTTATAGTCTTCTGCTGCTTTGGGCTTTGAAACTTCCTTTTATTGACCTCTTGATCCACTGTTGTAATCATTCCTTGATTCTTGCACCAGATTTAGAACCTGCTATATTTGTCAAGTCTTGTCAAGTCAGAGTATCAGGACATTGTCTTCGACATCTTTTTCTGCAGCATTCTACATTAAGTTTTAACCAAAATTTAATCAAACCTCAGGAGCTTTCAATCTCCCCATTTTGGCAAATTTTGGCTAAAACTTTAATTTGGACAATAAACCCAGGGTGCTCCTAACGTCTCTTCACCCTGAGTGGCGGTTATGAATGGAATATTGATGTGACTTCAATCATGTTGGTGATACATTTCCCTTTTCCCATGAATCGATAATTCCTCACCTGGGCGGAAGAATTTTGCCATTGGATCAACCAAACACCAACCTGGGTAACTCAGAACACAGGACACGACTGTGTTCATAACTCAGATCACAGGACACGAAAGAAGGACTAAGAACATATGGGACGAACCTAGAGACTCAGTCAAAATGTCAGAACATTTTGTCCAACATCCTTGCAAACCAACTGTAAGGACGGACTCAACCCTTATACTTTTCTCCCCCTTTTTAGCCAAAAATTGACAAACATGTCCAAGAGAGATCCATACCCAAACCAAGGAAACCCACAAACGAACAAACCCCATGATAACTCAGTACAACATAAAAGACAACCTGGGACAAGATGACGACCATGACACCCTTTATATACAAGAGCGTTTCTCTTAGGAAGTGACGAACCATTGGAAGTAACACATGTCCATTCAATGTGAGCATTAAAGTGCACCAGGAAAACCGTATTTGACTGTTTCTTCCTTTTACCAAGGATCATTCAAGGAATGCGCATTGCCTGAAACACATGTTTAACATGTGTTCCTTAGGACACAATTTCTCCACCGTCCAAAGCCATTAAGAGTACAACCATACATCCCAGCACATGTCCTGACATCTTGTCAGACTTTGTTTAGTCCTTCTTATAACATCTCCTAGTTAGCAGCAACAACTCTCAAGATACTTGTATTCCTTCTAATTCAATCCATTGACACCAATGACGAAATTAGAATAACCTGATAAGTTCACCCAATACTTATACCAGTAGAGTAATGTCACGACATCTCGTCTGACATATCGTCCTCACCAGATGCTATCTATCACAGACTGTTTGAAACCATAAACAATCTTGATAATCAATCTGCACCACTCCAACCATATATCCACAACTGAAGTCTAACTCCCCCTGTTGTATATAACGAGTGCTCCTTTGCCAGAAGAACACCCTAAATGAATGGAAACCATAAGATGCATCTTCATGTCTTCAAGAGCGTAGCCTCTGTTCAACACACCTGCTGAACGAATTCACCTAATGCTTGACCCTCAAGCAAGCCATGTACCACACCAGTACATTAATCAGACAGAAGTTCTCCCCCTATCTTTCTCAACTGATGCTTCTTCAGCAAGAAACACCTCAAAATCACCACGTGATATCCCATGACAACTTCATGACCATACAATGAGAGTACCGGGAACGCATCCTTGTACAATAACTACCAAACTCTTGGATTGAGACCAAAGCTCCATTGATCCCTCTCGTCCAGAAAATATCCATACACCACACGATTCCTCCTGAATTCTCATGTATAGATCTCCTTGTTCCCTGAGATACAAACCAATTGAATCTGAATGCTTCATATTCCTCAAACAGACACACAGGGCCCCTTAGTTTGCTAGCTCGCCCAGATATTCTTCACTCTTGAAGAACATCAAACACATGCTCCAGAAATCTTCAGCTCATTTGCTCCACAAGCACCAAACTGATCCACTTCTAGCATGTCCCATTCACATCAGACTTCCAAGACAATCCTTTACCCATCATTCTCTCGTATGAAAAGATAAATACTTCTTAGACAAGATGTGAACTCAGAATCCAATTCCAAGGATAACTAACCCAGAAGATGTTCTAACATCAGTTAGGACCTCCTTCACATATCATCAACATAGTTCTAGATATGCTCCACTACTAGATTTACTATTTGCATAGTAATCCAACTGAAGATCTTCAAACAACACTGCACCACCAGCTTGATCAACAAGAACTCCAGATAACCAAAGATAGAAATAAACTCTCATCCACCAAAAGAAGGTAATCTTCCATAAACTGAGAACTTCTGCCACAAGCTCCAAGATAGACAAGAATCAACACCTCCTCAAGTTTTCAACCAACTACCCTTCTGCTAGAGAGTAATTAGTTCCAAGCACCCTGCTTGAATGCACACTAAAGATCAACCAAATGCCACTATTTGATTCATCTTAAATTTTTCATAACTCCCACAAGATACACTGATCCACCAATGAAATTTGATCTTCAAGTTACATGAACTACTTGCTCCATAGCAAGACATCTTGGATCCACCAAGCCTTAGACATGTAACATCTTCTCCATCCACAGCTCCCGCAAACTGTATGAGATAGACCTTTTTTAAGCATCCATAACATCCATTCTCCCGTAGATCAACTTATCTTAAGCTAATGTGCCACATCACCTGCTGAGATCCTGATGTTAAGCTTGACGTCAAAACATTCTGATATGACATCCAGCTACTGAATTCAGCTCCTCCTTCTTCCACTTAGAAGAACCTCCTCCCTAATACAGAACAAGAGTTCCATGCTCTCATAGACTTGATTCAACAACCAAGTTTGAGTAGACAACCTTCATCCTACTTAATCTTATCACAGGTATTCCATTCAAGCTCACACCTTGATGAATATCTTCTTTGAAACTCAAAAGAATTCACACCTATCACGTCTGAATCTTCAGAAGAGAAGTAGTCATAGACTACACCATAGCCATACCAAATAATGCCACTTTCCTTAGTATAGAAGTCTGTAGAAAGTCAGAGATAACTGCCACTTAACCTTGACCTCCAAGATGAGCAATATCCCATGCTCCTAAGTACCTAGATCAGAAATAAACTGATCCAAGTTATGCCATCACCAGCACTCCATTCTGGACAAGTCTCATGCCAGGACATTTTCCAGATAAACACCAGATGCTTCTAGTAACAACTTGAACACACCTGTTGCACTCCAATACTCTTAGATCAAAAATAAACTGATCCAAGAACTATCCATCAAGATTATGATGTCTTCTTCTTCATCTTCCACATCACCATTGTCTAGACCAGTTTCTTGCCAGGAAACTCTCCAGAGATCAGATGCTTCTGCCACACCAACTGAAGAAGATTCTTAGGTCAACACCTAAGAGAAATAGATCCAAAAGCCTATGCAGTACCCCTCTGTCGCTCCCGGGATCTTCATCCAAGTACAAACGCGAAAGTGGCACCAAAACAGAGTCGCCAGCAATGTGTATTTATCCCAAGAGAGGGAAAGGAACCACCGCATAAACCTGAAGGAAGGAAAGAGCATGGTCTTGCGACCAAGAGAACTGGGTTCGGGAGTCGGTTACGCGCGAGGAAGGTATTAGCACCCCCACGCATCCATCGTACCCGATGGGATCCACGCTTGCTTGTCTCAATCAAAGGGTGTAAGGAACTGCTAGCTGGAGAACTGGAAAAGGAATGGAAAGAGAAAGAGAAACAAATGTAGGAAAAATAAAAGAAGTGCTCGAATGGGCCCTACCTCACTGCCTACGTATCTCATCGGGAACATGAGAATCAGAGCGACATAGTTCCCCTCAACGAGGGTCGCTTCGTTTGTGTTTTTTAGGGAACGGCTGACGTTCTAATTCAGGTGTTGCAGGCTCGCTAGTCCGAGTGTGTTACCATCTTGCAAGATAACGAGGAGGAGCACGTTCGTACGTTGAGAATGAGTGAGATGAGAAAAGAATTCCCGAAGGAAAGACGTCGTTGTTTGTTTTTAGTCTCTTAAGAG
Source organism: Lathyrus tuberosus (assembly GCA_022829125.1). Taxonomy (NCBI): domain Eukaryota; kingdom Viridiplantae; phylum Streptophyta; class Magnoliopsida; order Fabales; family Fabaceae; genus Lathyrus; species Lathyrus tuberosus. The sequence goes on along the minus strand of JALAZF010000552.1, from coordinate 1,492,873 downwards.
AGAAGTGTTTTGATTATTTTATGTTTTGTAACATGTATTGTATTTAAGTCCCTCATGTAGGATCGAATGCCTCGCATATCGACCCAAGACGGGACGTATGCTAAACATTCCAAGAAAATGAGAGAAGACCCCACACCTCCTTGTTTCCATATGAAAGGCCAAAATACAATAGGTGTTATACCTTTATTAAGTGTTTTTTACTTTTGTTTGAAGATGAGAAAAGAAGACTCAAAGGTTAAGAAAACACTAAGGGAAACTAGATGTCCTAATGTTATCATGCAAAAGTGGCCCTAAGGTCAAGGTTTAGAAGGGGGATGCTACCTATGTTAGCATGCATGGATTGCTATCCTAATGTCTCTCCTACCTCCGACTTAATCAAAAATTAAGTGGAGCGAGGAATCCTACGGGATCATGTCATCAGACACATAAACACAGGATGAATCAATCACAAAATGAAATAAAAGCAACTAAGGAGTAAACAGTGTCAGTCAACAACAATGTCACACAATCAAAGTAAAAGGGGAGCTTTAGCCAAGGGGTCATATCAATCGAGGCAAACAAGCTAGCTGTGGTAAATAGGGGTACTCACCCAATGATATCGAGAACCATGGAGAACTGAATAAGAAAGGGGGAGATGTGAATCAGATCACATAAGCATCAGCATTGGTCAATGCGAGCTAAAGATAATGCATGGGGGTTTGATTACTAAACCCTCCTTCCACTGACGGACTCGATAACACGAGCAAGATATGTTCAAAGCTTCAATCATGTAATGAGAGCTAAGAACGACTCAACTAGAATAACGGGGGTCGATTGCGAACCCTAACTTCCGTCAATTGCCTTCTTGGAGGTCTTGCCAGGGGGAATGGGAATGGGATGCCTCATAGAGGTCTTCAGGCATAATATTAAACAATCACAAACAGAGCCTCCTTTGAGGACTTCCATCATTGCCGTCCAAGTGGCACGGGCTCCCAATCCTACTTCTCATGGCATAAAAAGGAAAAATGCCGATTTAGTAAAAGAGAAGAGATATAATACCGAACGGATATCAATCGGTAGCAACGTAAGCAAAGTATAAGCAACCCGGCCAACTTCTAGTGATCTAGCATAAATGAGCAAAAGTGTTAGAAAGTGAAACGGGTCCGTGAAAGGCATGGAACCAAATGTTCTTAAAAACAATAAAACAAGGCCATAAGCCATAAACAGCAGCAACAACAGCGCTCCTGCACCTGCATAGCAGTAAAAACTAGCAACAAGTAAAAATAGCCTATAACAGCTACTATTTCCAGAACAGAATAGGTATGTATGCAACCAGCCAGAATAGCACCATTTTACAGCCCATTTTGCTCACTACAGCAGTGGATGCTACAGCAACTTCCACCTTTATTCAATTAACTAAGTCAAGTGAGAAACACTACAAAACAAACTCAAAGATTAGTCAAAGTTCAAATGGAAATAACCAAAGTGAGCAACTAAGATCAAAAGGAAATGTCAATAAGAAGTAATTGAAATCAATGCTAAAATGTAAACAACAATTAGTCGAAAATCTATGCAAAACATATTAAGGACTATTAACAAAGTCAACAAATGAAACTACTAAGAAAATATTAACACTAAAACCTATGTTTAGTCAATGTTAGAAATTAACTTCTAATCCTAAAACAATCAGTGGACAATCAATGGACCAATAAGCCAAGAACATAGTGAGCCTTTAAGCAAAAACAATTAGTGCGATTAAGCAAAAACAACTCGTGTAAACCATTATCAACAATCAACATTAATTTGCAATTAGTCAATTAGAACCACGGTTAAAATGTCAATGAAAGTCAAGATTAAATTCTAATCTAAAAATCTAACTAAAATCAAGATTAGATTACTAAATGACAATTAATATCTAATCGAAATTAGTTCGAAAACAATTCTAAAGTCAATATCTAAATCGAATTGAAATTAATGTCTAAACAAAAGTTAATCGAAATTAATCTACCATTAGTCAACAACTAGTCAATGTTAAAAGTCTAGGTTAATTTCTAATTCAAAATATCAAATTCTAAAGTTGATATCTAATAACAAAAACAAAGATCTAATTAATCGAAGTTAAAATCACAAAGAAATTAGAATCTAAACCTAAATTAAATCCTAATCTAATACAGAATTAAATCTAATTCCAAGAATTAAGTTCTAATCCTAAGGTTAAATACTAATTCAATCCTAAGCAACCTAAGTGAAATTAGAAAAAACTAAAAAAAAAGAAACAAACTAGGGGTGTAGAATTGATAAGGGCGTGTGGAAAGAATGATACCAGGGTGCAAAACTGATTTCCATGGAGCTGCAAAGCCTGATCTACGTTGGAACCCTAACCAAATAAAAGAACACTCCCAAGCCTCTCCTCATTCACAACTTCCGCCGGCACTTCCCTTCTCCTTCTCACTCTCTTCGCCGGCGATCTCCTTCCTTTCCGTCAAACTCTTCTCCTTAGTTCATCTCCTCCCCTAGCGACTTTATCTCTCAATACTCAGTTTCCTTTCTTTTCATCAATCTTCGTCGCACCGATCCAAACACCATGACGGCCACACCACTCTCTGCCGCGCCTTCAACTTCAACGGTTATCTCACGCCGGCGATACTTGTCTAATCTCGTTTCCGTCTCAGCTTAATTCGAGTTCGAGATTTGGTTTCGTTCACACTGGTTTGAATTGAACCGAGACATTGGAGAGAACGATGTATTGTAACGCGGCACCATTACTAAAATAAGAAGGGAGAGCATGAAATTCATACTAAGGGAGTTCTGATGTGATGCCTTGAAGACGATGATGATGGAGTGAGATCGCCGAATCCGATTCAGGTATGAATTTCCTCTTCTTCGGCTTCGATCTTTCTCCTCTACTCCTTCTCCACTTCTTCTTTGTATGAATCTTATTCTTCTCCGATCTCTTAAGCTTTAGTCTGTAACGGTTGATTTGAGTTTGTTGTGTGATAATTGTTGAGGGTGAAACGTTCTTGATTTTCTGCAAGTTGTTGATGATTTTGCGTTACAGGTTGGCGAATTGTTCATGAAGATTTGTGACAAAGTCGTTGCCGATGAAGAATTGGTGAATTGAAGACGAATATCAATGGAGGAATTCAAGTCATGATTGAAGATTGAAGATAACTTTTCTGAGAAGAGAATTGAAGCTTGAAGATGAAGATTGAAGTGAGTTTCTACTTGAGGAATTCGAGAGGGAGAAAAAGTTTGTTGATTCTGTTAGAAGTTAGTTGGGTGATTGTTTCTGTTAGAAGGTTAGAGGGGATTGAAGGTGATGAGTTCGGTTAGAAAAACCTGTTAGGGAATGAAGAAGAAGAATGGAGGTGAAGTGAAGAAAATCGATTATGGTTGTTCTGTTATGTAAACTCTGTTATTTTTCTGAACTGGTATGAAGTGATGATTCACTGCTATGACTTTTTCCAATTTTCTACAAAAATGTTATGAATAACATTTTGGTGTAGATCTTTTCTGTTGTCACTCTATCGTGAACTGTTTGAGAATTCTTGCTATGTAGCCTTTCTCTTTTGAAACTGTTGTTGGAAACTCTGTGAAGAATGTTATTGTTATATATTTTTTCGTTGCTATGAACTTCCGCTGCTGATGCTTTTTTTCCATTGAACTTTTATTTTTCTGTTATGAATGATATATATGAGCCGCTGTGATGTGGATCATCGAACCTCATGTCATCCGTATACTTCTCCTCCAAGAATGTCTTAGCATTAGAAATATTTTCAAGGACTGCTATTAGAACACCCTCCGCAGTCAATATCACTGAAAGAGTCTGCTTATCCCACTGCTGCCATATATTGGAATGGCATAGCCCCTCTCTTTTAGCATCTGCCACACATGGTAATCCATATACTTGATTATAGACATGCCCCATGATAAAAGAAATGGACCAAACCATCTCTATAAACCTTTCCAATCAATATGGGCTTGAAACGACTATGAATATAAATGGAATTAAGTTGTTTTGGAATTGTTTAAATGGACAAGTGAGCCGAGCATTAACATTTTGTTTCAAAAATGGATAAAAGGTAGATAGGGACAAAATAGATTTATAATCGAATGGGTAAAAGGACTAAATGAAAGTGGTATGGATAATTGACTATGAATTGGATAATGAATGTGGATTTTGAATACGGGTTCAAATGGATATCGAAATGATTATCAAAAGTGGATAAGAATGGGCGATGAATTGAAATGGATAAAAACGGACTTGTGTCTTGCATTCCAGGAGATACACACGAATCTTTTTTTCACACTCGGTATCCTCAAAACACTTGAACAATTAAATAACTTAAATTCCAATCGAACTTTACGTAACCGATATAAATCCACAACTTCCAATCAACTTCAATCTCAACCTTCATTAACTTGTATTATACGCAACGAACAATAAGCGACTAAGATAATAATTTTGTCTTGATCGCAATATAAATCCCCAACTGGATCTCATGTCAGGATGTCTTTGCCATGAACCCTAACCACCATCTTCAATTGATGAATATCACCCAAGTCGCACAGAAGATAAGAAACCATAATCCCACACCTTGCAACCAATGATGTATATGATCACATGCCCTATGATGAACCAATGATGAATGTTTTATTTTTCTATGACTTGAATGCAAGGTAATGCAATGAGAGTGCATGCTAAATGATTTGGAAAAAAAGATAGGGCAAATTTTGGGGTATTACACCCTCCCATGATTCTTCACAAACCAGATGAAGAGATGTTCCAACATCGTGTTGAACATCAGCAATCTTGAACTTCACATACAAGGATAATCAATTAAATACTTGTGAGTAACACAAATAGCAATTGATCTTAAATCCTTGTTCAACAATCATGTTTGACTGTTGAAGCCACACTCCACCAGATCACTTCATGAACACTTATCAAGTATTTAATCTTTTGCAAGTATCTTCTTTGACAAACAAAGTGTTGAGATACGAACGTTGCCACCCTTGACTCAAGTAACTAAGATTCTCTCTGAACGAACCTTATTTACCTCAACAGTTCTGAAAAACTCCATTTAGATTGGATCCACCCTTAGGATTAAGAGAGATAAATCCTTCCTTTCTATTTTGGATGGTGAAAATAAATCACCTCCACTTTCTTCGGGTTGTGTTTCACAGAAACACCCTCTAGTCAGAAGAATAACTAGAAGACTCCAGATGCACGACTGAGATGCCTTTATGAGTGGACTTGAGAGAAATCTCAAGCATATTTGACAACTTAGTTGATCAATAATTTATCAAATCCCTAGAGCAAGAACTAGATAAACCTAATCTCAACTCCCCTTCTCTTCAACTGACTTCAAACTGCACCATGGAACCAAGCTTCCAAGTACCAAGTCACCATAACAGACATCTTCCAACAACTCTCTTCATTCCATCGCTCTCGACTTTGGAATAAAAAGAAGCATATATCTTCAAATATAGAGGCCGACGATTGAGATCTTCCACCATCTGTCTTCAGTAACAACTCCAGAATCCCATAATTCCAGAGCTCTTCCATCAGAAACATATGCAGCGGAACCACCAAGGAACAAATTCAACTTGCCCTAATAAGATGTCAGAACACCTTATAAGACACCCCAACAAGAGAACTAGTCACTTCTCCTGCAGTTATTGTAGAACCTCCTCAGCAACATGAACAACCACTGGGTTGTTACCTTCGATTAAGAACATCCATCCCATCCATTAATGCCCTTGAGTATGTCTGAGTTGATTAATTTGATCTTCGAAACTCCTCCTTGTTTAAACGCCAGAAAGTATCTCCCAAAGATCTCATCCAGAAACAGACAGGATGCCTGCTCTGATACCAATTGAAATTCTGGTATAGCAGACAGCAGATGTCCTAACACATGTCAAGACATTGTTGTGCATAATCATTTAAACAAAGAACAGAATTGCAAACTGATATCTAGAATATCAGAAGCTGCAGAACCACCAATGTTTTGACATCTGTTCCAACATGCTAATCAATACTAAACTGTAAATTGCAGAATGATAAACAACACAGAATATGATGACCCAGTTCGGTGCAACTCACCTACATCTGGGGGATACCAATCCAGGAAAAAGACTCCAATATCAGTAGTATAGTTTTATGTAAACAACCTCAGGTTTACAGTAAACACCCACGCTAACCTATCACTACCCAATGAAGACTTTATCATTAGAAGTCACATCTTAATGATAAGAGAAACCCATCTCACTCCCTAAATCACAACCTGTGATTATCTAACAGTTAATACCCCATAATTGTATCATCTCTATTGAAAGACACCCCTTCCAATACAAATTTTAGTCAAGCATCCTTGACTAACAAGTTAACTTGGATTTGCTTCAAAGCTTCATCCAAGAACAATACACGATTCATTACCTACGGGCTTCTGAATCTGTACAAGTACCTATGTCTACCACACTGCATCAAATCGATACAGAGGGAGACTTACAAGAGAAACCTACGACTCTCAAACCCTAAACCCTACTTTACAAAATAGGATTCCTAAGTCTGTGTCGTCCTCTCTCCTCTTCTGCCTAGGTCTTGGTCTCCTTTTATAGTCTTCTGCTGCTTTGGACTTTGAAACTTCTGTTTATTGACCCCTTGATCCACTGCTATAATCATTCCTTGATTCTTACACCAGATTTAGAACTTGTTATATTCATCAAGTCTTGTCAAGTCAGAATGTCAGGACATTGTCTTCGACATCTTTTTCTGCAGCATTCTACATTAATTTTTAACCAAAATTTAGTCAAACCTCAGAAGCTTTCACTGGACATAAGCAAAGATGTCGAAGAAGATGTCCCAACCTGAAGACACGACATCCTAGAGTTATACACTGACTTAGCAGGTTTTAAATCTGTAACAAATCTGTCCAAGAATTGATGCACTTTTCAGGAATGGATCAAGGACCAAAGATATGAAGCCCAAGAATGCTGAAGCGTATATAAGAAGACTTAGACCTAGGACCTTAAATATACCTTTTGTAACCTAGTTCTCTTGTGTAAAAATAAGGGTTTAGGGTTTTGAGAGTTGTTGGCTCTCTCGGTTTGTAAGTCTCCCTTTGTATCGTTTGATGCATTGTGGTAGACATAGGTATCGTACAGATCCATAAGCCTTTAGGTATTGGATTGTGTATTGATCTTGGATGAAGCTTTGAAGCAAATCCGAGTTAGCTTGTTGGTCAAGTATGCTTGACACAATTCTGTGTTTACGGGGAATGTTTAGATATCACAGTTTGTGATTAGGGGAAGTGAGTAGTGATTCTCATATCAAAGGAGATGTCTTTGATAAAGATTTCATTGGGTAGTGATTAGGAGATAAAGTTGTAAACGGGGGAGTTTAGCTTTATGGTAATACTACAGATAGTGAAGTCTTCTTCCTGGATTGGTATTCCCCGAATGTAGGTGAATTGCACCGAACTGGGTTAATAATTGATGTGTTCTTTTATCATTCTGCATATTTACTTATTCCGTTAGTGTTTTTGATAAATATGTTGGAACAGATGTCGAAACATCTGTGTTTATGCAGTTACTGATTTTCTAGAAATTAATCTGTTGTTTTGTTCTTGTTTAAATTATTATGTAGAACAATGTCTTGACATGTGTTAGGACATCTGCTGTCTGCTATGTCAGAATTTCAATTGGTATCAGAGCAGACATCCTGTCTGTTTCTGGATGAGATCTTTGAGAGATACTTTCTGGCATTTTAAACAAGGAGGAGTTTGAAGATCATATCAATCAACTCAGACATACTCAAGGGTATTAATGGATGGGATGGATGTTCTGGATCGAAGGTAACAACCCGGTGGTTATTCATGTTGCTGAGGAGGTTCTACAACAACTGTAAGAGAAATGGCTAGTTCTCTTGTTCGGGTGTCTTATAAGATGTTCTGACATCTTGTTAGGGAAAGTTGAATTTGTTCCTTGGTGGTTTTGCTGCATATGTTTCTGATGGAAGAGCTCTGGAATTATGGGATTCTGGAGTTGTTGCTGAAGACAGATGGTGGAAGATCTCAATCGTCGGCCTCTATATGTGAAGATATTTGCATCCTTTTATTCCAAAGTCAGGAGCGATGGAATAAAGAGAGTTGTTGGTAGATGTCTGGTGACTTGGTACTTGGAAGCTTGGTTCCATGGTGCAGTTTGAATTCAGTTGAAGAGGAGGGGAGTTGAGATTAGGTTTATAAAATTCTTGCTCTAGGAGTTTGATAAATTATTGATCGGCTAAGTTGTCAAAGATACTTGAGAATTCTCTCAAGTCTGCTCATAAAGGCATATTAATCGAGCATCTGGAGTCTTCTAGTTATTCTTCTGACTAGACGGTGTTTCTGTGAAACATAAATCTAAAGAAAGTGGAGGTGATTTATTTTCACCATCCAAAAGTGCAAGGAAGGATTCATCTCTCTTAACTCTAAGGGTGGATCCAATATAAATGGAGATTTCAGAACTGTTGAGGTAAATATGGTTCGTTCAGAGATAATCTTAATTACTTGAGTCAAGGGTGGCAGCCTTGGTATCTCAACAATTTGTTTATGAAAGAAGATACTTGCAAAAGATTGAATACTTGATAAGTGTTCATGAAGTGATCTGGTGGAGTGTGGCTTCAATAGTGAAGCAGGGTTATTGAACAAGGATTTAAGATCAATTGCTATTTATGATATTCACAAGTATTTAATTGGTTATCCTTGTATGTGGAGTTCAAGATTGCTGATGTTCAACACGATGTTGGAACATATCTTCATCTGGGTTTATGCAGAATCATGGGAGGGGTACTGCATAAGCTTTTGATTTTTTTTTGGTGTTGACTTAAGAATTTGCTTCATTATGGTGTGGCAGAAGCATTTGATCTTTGAAGAGTTTCCTAGTAAGAAACTGGTCTAGACAATGGTGAAGTGAAAGATGAAGAAGACATCATAATCTTGATGAGTAGTTCTTGGATCAATTTATTTCTGATCTAGGTGTATTGGAGTGCAGCAGGTGTGTTCAAGCGTTACTTGAAGCATCTGATGCTTATCTAGAAAGTGTCCTGGCAAGAGACTTGTCCAGAATAGAGTGCTAGTGGTGGCACAGCTTAGATTAGTTTATTTCTGATCTAGGTACTTAGGAGCATGGGATCTTGCTCATCTTGGAGGTCAAGGTTAAGTGGAAGTTATCTCTAACTTTCTACAGACTGCTCTACTAAGGAAAGTGCCATTCTTTGGTATGGCTACGGTGTAGTCTATGACTACTTCTCTTCTGAAGATTCAGACGTGGCAGGTGTGAATTCTTTGGAGCTTCAAAAGCAGTTATTCATCAAGGTGTGAGCTTGAATGGAATACATGTGATAAGATTAAGCAGGATGGAGGTTGTCTACTCAAACTTGGTTGTTGAATCAAGTCTATGAGAGCATGGAACTCTTGTTCTGTAATAGGGATGAGGTTCTTCTAAGTGGCAGAATGAGGAGCTGAATTCAATAGCTGGATGTCATATCAGAATGTTCTGACATCAAGCTTAACATTAGGATCTCAGCTGGTGATGTGGCACATCATCTTAAGATAAGTTGATCTATTGGAGAATGGATATTATGGATGCTTCAAAAAGGTCAATCTCATGCAGTTAGAGGGAGCTGTGGATGAAGAAGATGTTACATGTCTAAGGCTTGCTGGATCCAAGATGGCTTGCTATGGAGCAAGTAGTTCATGTAACTTGAAGATCAGATTTGATTGGTGGATCACTGTATCTTGTGGGAGTTCTGAAGAAGGATGAGGCAATCAAAAGTGGCATTTGGTAGTTCTCATGTATGGATTCGAGAAATCAAGATAATCAAACAGTGGCATTTGATTACTCTTGAGGAGTGTCTTGGAACAAATCACTCTTGGGCAGAAGGGTAGTTGGTTGAAGACTTAAGAAGGTATTGATTCTTTTCTGTCTTGGAGCTTGTGGAAGAAGTTATTAGTTAATGGAAGATTCCCTTCTTTTAGTGGATGAGAGTTTATTTCTCTCTTTGGTTACTGGAGTTCTTATTGATCAAGCTGGTGGCGCAGTGTTGTTTGAAGATCTTCAGTTGGATTACTATGGAGATAGTAAGTCCAATGGTGGAACATATCTAGAACCACATTGGTTGGTGTCTATGATATGTGAAGGATGTCCTAACTGATTCTAGAACATCTTCTGGGTTAGGATTCTAAGTTCTTTGAGGAACTTGTTACTTACATCGTTTCTAAGAAGTATCTACAATTGTCATACGGGAGAATGATAGAGTAGGAGAGTTGTCTTGGAATTCTGATGTGAAGGTTTTGGTAAGATTGTAGTGGATTACAAGTTGATTGTATAAAGGTCTAGATTCTGATGTATTCAGAATATGGAAGTGGATATTCACCAGGAGAATCAGAAGTATTCCAGGTTATCATATGGGAGAATGATGAAGGAATGACTGTCTTGGATTATGGGGTGTCTATCTAATTAGTTAGCCTTGCTAAGGTCAGTAGAAAAGCTTGTGAAGGGGATACCGCCCCTGCTACGAGTCATGCTAGAGAGAAGCGGGTCATTTTGGAAAGCTGAGAAGTTTTGGAGCATGTGTACGATATCTGACATCATTAAGAAGATGACAAACTAAGAGGTATGGTATTTCTTTGAGGAATGTGGATCGATCCATATCAATTGGATTTTATCTTAAGGAACATGGATGTTTGTACATGAGAATTCAAGAGGAATTTGTGTGGTGTATAGATGGGTTCAAGAAGAGAGGGATCAATGGTGTGGTTGGTCTCAATCCAAGAGTTTGTTGATTTAGGATGTTGATCCTAATATGATCTCACGGGAAGCATGATAGTGTTCATGTGTGAGTGATTATTATTTCTTGTCAGAAGAAGCAATAAGTGCAGTTGATGATTGTGTTTGGCAGGTGGGTTGGATAGAGAGTGCGCTCTTGAAGATATGAAGATGCGTCTTATGTTTTCCATTCATCAACATAAGTGTTCATTGGAGGAACACTAGTTATCTTAGATAGGGGGAGTTGCTACTTGATCTAAGATGTATTACTGCAGGGGTGCAATTCTGAATCCAGTTTGTTTTGAGGTCAAGCCAACTGTGATTATTTTGAAGATGAGATGTCAAGAAAGAATGTCTTGACATTGGTCAACTATTGCAAGTTGTGGGAGTATTGATCAATACATAATTTTTTGATAGACAATGTTTGACATGATGTCAGAACATTGTTAAGAACATGTGATAAAAGTAATTGGTCTTGTGGTCGGTGGAGTACATGCGCGTGCCAAACATGTTCATCGTAACTTGCATTATTTTTGGACAGTTTTCTTCAAAGAAGAAATAGTCAAAGCATTTTTGGCCAGTGCATATTTGTTTTAGTGAAGTTACATCCTTCGATTAATGATTTCATTGAATGGACCATCGTTATTTTCAATGGTTCATTACATTCGAAGGAAATTTCTTGGGTATTTAAGGGAGTCGTTTGTCTCAGGCTGTGTTTTTTTTGTGGTGTGTTCCAAATGTATTTTGTTCAAATCTGGATAAGTATTGGTTGTGTATGGGAGTGTCTTGGCTAACTTTGCCAATTTTTGGCTAAAAAGGGGGAGTGTGAGTCACTAGTATAGGGAATGTGTGTGTTTTTCTTGCAGTTGCTTTGCAAGGATGTTGAGCATGATGTTTTATCATCTTGTATGTGTTAAAGATATGGTTGTGTCTTGTGACCTGAGTTACATGCTTTATGTACTCAGAATTACAAAGTTTACAACTGATCTCTGGAGGGGGAGTGTGTTTGAAAGGAGTGTCCAGTGTTCTGGTGTTTCATACTTTCTTCTTGTTTCTTTAGGAGTCTCAACTTCTGGACCTTTTTCAACTTCACTCACCCTGGGAATAGGGAGGTTGTGTTATCTTCCTCCTCGTAACATGAATCTGGTATGCTCAGTATTCCAATCATAACTGCCATTTAGACTAAAAGGAGTTTTACCCCAAATTTGTCAAAAGGGGGGAGATTGAAAGCTCATATGGTTTGATAGAATTTTGGTAAAACATATTATTGATAAAGATGAAGAAATCTGGCCATGAACAAAGATGTCAAAGAAGAAGTCCCAACCTGAAGACATGACATCCTGGAGTTATACACTGATTTAGCAGGTTTTAAATCTGTAACAAATCTGCCCAAGAATTGATGCGCTTTTTCAGGAATGGATCAAGGACCAAAGATATGAAGCCCAAGACTACTGAAGTCTATATAAGAAGACTTAGACCTAGGACCTTAAATATACCTTTTGTAACCTAGTTCTCTTGTGTAAAAATAAGGGTTTAGGATTTTGAGAGTCGTTGGCTCTCTAGGTTTGTAAGTCTCCCTTTGTATCGTTTGATGCACTGTGGTAGACATATGTATCGCACAGATCCATAAGCCTTTAGGTATTAGATTGTGTATTGTTCTTGGATGAAGCTTTGAAGCAAATTCGAGTTAGCTTGTTGGTCAAGTATGCTTGACAGAATTCTGTATTGACAGGGAATGTTTAGATATCACAGTTTTTGATTAGGGGAAGTGAGTAGTGATTCTCATATCAAAGGAGATGTCTTTGATAAAGATTTCATTGGGTAATGATTAGGAGATAAAGTTGTAAACGGGGGAGTTTAGCTTTATGGTAATACTACAGATAGTGGAGTCTTCTTCCTAGATTGGTATCCCCCAGATGTAGGTGAATTGCACCGAACTGGGTTAATAATTGCTGTGTTTTTTTATCATTCAGCAAATTTACTTATTCTGTTAGTGTTTTTGATAAACATGTTGGAATAGATGTCGAAACATCTGTGTTTATACAGTTACTGATTTTCTAGAAATCAGTCTGTTGTATTGTTCTTGTTTAAATGATTATGCAGAACAATGTCTTGACATGTGTTAGGACATCTGCTGTCTGCTATGCCAGAATTTCAATCATTGAGTTGGTAAATGCAGTTAGAGAGTGGTCACATCCAATCATGGTTGGACTTAGCTAAAGCTTTTCTGAAGCAGTATGAATACTATCTTGACATGGTTTTCGGTCGCATACACTTGCAATGCTTGTATCAAGAGAACAAGGAATCCTTCAGAGGGTATGCTCAGAGATGGAGAGAATTGGCCTCCAGAGTGCAACCACCACTTCTAGACAGAGAATTGGTTGACCTATTCATGGATACTTTGCAAGGCTCGTACCTAGATAATATGATTAGCAGTGGGACATCAAACTTCTCTGACCTGGTAATAACTAGAGAACACATTGAGAGCAGCCTAAAGAGTGGAAAAATTTAAGACGCCTTGAGCAGTCAAGCTAGCAAGACTGAATTCCTCAACAATTCCCAAGAGGAAGAAGAGGATGAAACTAATGCAGTCATGGGAGATATTGAGTATTCTCAGGATGAACTGGTAAAATCTTTTGGTCCTTCATCTTTTCAGCAATCATGATTTCCTAGGGCACCATACCAGAAACCCGGGATCACTCCTCATGCAAATCAATGAGCCCATGGACGAGGTTATCAGAATCAGCGCCCGAATCAGAATAGGCCTCGCAACAACTTGGAAAGAAAGAATGCTCCTCTTCATCCAGTTCCTATGGCATACAGTCAACTCTTGTCACATCTGATTCAAAACTCATTGGTGGAGCCCAAGACTCTCAAGTCATTTCCAGAACCATACCCTCTCGGGTATAATCCCCATGTGCAGTGTAGATATCATGGAGGATCAATGGGGCACTCAACCGAATATTGCAAAGCCTTCTAAGCCAAGGTACAACATTTGATTGACAAAGGGTACATATCCTTTCCAGAAGAAAATTTGGTTGTGCATGTCAACCTTTCATCTGTTTGAGCTCGAAGACTTCAAAGGTCATCTCCTAAAGCCAATGGTCCAAACAGGAAAACATCCTCAACATTGGCAATTCTTGGGCATTTTTATCATTTGCATTTGTAGTTTCTTTCCTATTAATTTCTGCTTGTTTTAAATATTGTTGTTTGAATGGTAATATTAATGAAGTGATCATGCATTTTTTGAATTAATCATGTCACATTCGCTCATTTTTCTTCATTTATATTAAACAAAAGAGCAAAAAAATACATCCATGTTTCTCCCATTCACTACACTTTATCAGTGTTGTTTTAGCAAAGATTGGAGGGAGGATGACGAAAACGAGATACTCATAATTGCTGCTTGTAAGATTTCAGATAAAATCCTACTGATGATGTACAGGCATTGTTTCGAATCCCCCAAACACTAGAGATATAAGGGAGATAGACCCTCGTCAACCCTGTTAAGCCTAGAAGTAGAAGTTTCTTTCTAAAAGCAAAAAAACCCCAATCTTAACCTGGGGTAGGGTAGTCGTCGGTTAGTTTGACCGAGCATTTAAATTTCAATAGGAATATGCATCTAAGGATCTATCACCTGTTATTCCTCACACATCAGGAGGTCAAGAACGTGAAACCACAATGGTTATCCCTCACCGCGAAGGATGAGGCAGACACAACTCTTTCAAATAATTCAGACAAACCAGTGTCACACGATTTGTTCAAAAAAAAGCCCGCAAAGTCGAAAACTTGAAGACAAGTGACTTAGGAAAAAGTTAGGGCATCCCGCTAGACTTCAAATTCGAAAAAATTCAAAAAGAATCAGTCCAGGAAAAAAATTAGAGAACAAAAGAATAAAAAGAAAAAGAAAGGATCACGAAAGAAAAATCCTCGAGCAAGAACAAAGTCGTGTGACTACTGACACCAAAGACAAGAGGGGTGGTTGTCACTCCAAAAACCTTGTGGATTCCTCAACCATCACTCATACCATTCTGTAAGCATTTTGAAAGGTGAGCGCTTGTGCCAAGTTAGCTGAACGTAGGATTGGAGATCATCATGAAGAAGGGGTGGGTAATACTCAAACTTTGAGCATTTCATCCTTTGTTTCAATAATCGTGAACCAGACCACGATACAACCCTTAAAAGACCTAATTGAGGTAGGGTTTATTCTGAAGGTATACTGCAGCAAGGTTGCGTAAATTGACTCCTACAAGATTTACTAATCTTCTTCTTGCTGTATCTTTCACTAGCTAAATTAGCACTGCGTTTTGACTATTGGTCCATTCGTCACACACTATCACATCTTTCTAATAATGATTTTTTTTTTTTAAATATGCATGAGCATCACATTAAAATTACCATTCATAAACAAATGATATTAATTGCAAGTCAGTAATGGACAGTGAGGAAATTCCAACAAGGAGCAATCGAAGAGGAGTAGCTTATTCAGCAGTTGATCAGAATCAAGTATACTTTTTAGCCTTATGGATCTGGGGCATTGACATCTAATGAATATGGAATAAATCAGTCTAACGCGAGTCCCTAAAGCATCAGTTGATTATGGGGTAAGTCATTCAAGAACCGGTTGATCAGAAGTGAATCATCTCGAGACTCTATCAGCCAAGGGGCAGGCATCCAGAGGTTTCTTTTGATTAAGGGTGAGTCCCTCTAGTATTCAATTAGCACAAGTTAAGTCGCTTCAATGCTTATCTTGGGGCAGAGTATCTCAGGAGTACATCGAAGCCAACCGCTCCGAGAGTCGGTTAATCAAGGACAAACCCTTTCATGATGCAGATTCTGGGGCAAGCCATCTCGAGGTCACCTCATGGCAAGCTCCTTTCAAGGTGAACCTTCCCAAGGACCAGACTGGGGCAAGTTGAACTGCACTGGGGCAAGACCTCTCCTTGCTTTCAGGCTACTCAAGCAAATTCTATTTCGTTAGCAACTGTTGAGTTTAAGACGAGTGTCGGGGAATCATGTCATCACCCCATCAAATAACCTTTGCCTTTTGAAGAAGCCTTACTACCAGAGACCTGTCAGTCCATTTCCGGGAAACATCATATCATTGCATAAATCATCCTCATGCATTAGTCATGTCACTTCGCTCGAGCATATATCTATGCATATCATCTCATTCCCTGGGCCTAAACCCCATAACCCGAATTTGTCATCAAAAACTTTGTAACCTAAATCACTTCAACCAGTTACCGTCTAGTACATCATCTCAAGATACCAGTTCTCGTCTGGTAGGCAGCTTTTAAACTAGTTCCCGTCTGGTAAACACCGTTTCAAAGTCCACTTCTCGTCTGGCAAACCACAGAGTCAGTTCTTGTCTGATACAAAAACAAGAAGTCAGTTCTCTTCTGACAACTTAACCTTTTGCCACCAGTTCTCGTCTGGTCGTCTACCCTTTTAAAACCAGTTCTCAACTGGTAGTTCACCTTCAAAGTCCACTTTTGTTGACAACCAAGAATAAATCCCTAAAAAATAAATCAAATCACTATCAATCTGGTCCCATACCAAAAGCCCAACTATATTTGGCACAATAATTCCAGGGGTTCACGTATCCTCACATCCCCTAGCATGAGGCTCGTTTGACCTCTCTTTTCCATAGTAGAGGATAAATCCCCAACAGAAGAGTGAGGTCAGTATCGTTTCCCCAAGCAGAGTTAGTTATTGATTTCTTCAGCAGGTAAACCAGCAGTGATTGATATCCCCAGCAGGTCCAAAGCCCAATTGTCATTGGTACTTTCCTTCATCAGATTCCTGGGATGTTTCCCCAGCAGTCGGCTGTTATTCCCACTTTACGGTAGGTTAAAATTCAAGTGGTTTTCTACAGCAGATGTAATACCCCATATTATTTAAATGCTCAATTGGATATCAGACGATATCAGATGATTATCTATGTGCTCTATCTTTGGTAAATTGGATTAATGTAATCCTCTAAGTACTTTAAGTATTGACATTTGGGATCAATAGAGCAACTAATAAACTCTGAAGAGATTAATTATTTTATTAAAGAGACGGATTAATAATTGATAGTTCAAGAAAGGATTTTAAGGTAACTTTAATAACTGATCAATTGGTTGAGATGACAAAATATCAATTGGAGAGGTTTACCCTATTGGATTATATTATATAAAATGTATTATATATATATATATATATATGTTAAGAAAAAGAAAAGGAAAAGAAGAAGAGATAGTGAAGAGAAAGAAGAGGAAAGAAGAGAAAGAGAGAAAGCGGAGAAAGATGAAGAAGAGGAACTCATGGATCATCACCATCTTCTTCAAACTCCTCTTCGATTACCAGGTGGGTTCTAGTTAGAAACTCTAAGTTCTAGAATTGAGGATTTAGAACTAGGTTAGATTTGAGAGAAAATGATTAAACGGATAAATCAATGAAATCTAACGGATGATTTGATGAAATGCATGTCTAAATGTATTATAACATGTTATTTTGGGTCATTGGGTGCAATAATATCATATGGGTTGAAGGTTTTGATCATTTTTAAGTCCCAAACACGTTTTGGGAGAATTCTGGTTCGTCCAGATTCGCCAGGCGAGCTAGAGGCGAGTTTGCTTCGCCAGGGATTCGCTGGGCGAAATTGGCTGGGACAGCAAAACATTGTTTTCGTATTTTCGTCATAACTTTTGATCTGTAACTCGGATTGACGCACGGTCGGAAGCGTTGGAAAGCTATTTCAATGCTCTTTGTGATGGTGAAGTAGAAACCTGGTTATATTCCATGGATTGATAAAATAGAGGAAATATTGTGATGACGTGAAAAGTGTGGTTTATGTTTCCACCAGAAATTCATGAATCGGGAAGCCGATTGATATGGGACTTGACGCCTTTGAAAGAGAATCCAATGTGCTACGAAATGGTATTGTGAGACCACGAGTTTTAACCAAGGATGCTTGGTAGAGGATAGTAGTGGCTTATATGCCTTAAAAATGTGTGTGAGCTACTATGTGGTTATGTTTGACTTATTATGCTATTATATGTGTTTACTTGTAATATTTGTGATTATACCATGTCTATCTAATTGTAAATTGTGAATGAAAGAAATATGCATGTTTAAAATATGAATTAGGAAGAGTGAGGAAATTTTAGCCCAAAACAAAATGGTATAACTTTAGGTTGTGATTAGAATTGTGATAGAAACTCTGGATGGCGACACTCGTGCATCCATTGACGAGTTCTGGCCTAGAGTAGATAACTTAATGACAACGCTCGTGTAGAAGAGGCCGAGGCATGTGTCCTTTTTCGAATGGTATAGAAAAGAGTGAAACACTAGTATGGAACATGTGTGTAAACCGTTGTGGTTTTGTGAAAAGACAAAAGAGGTCTTAAGGCGAATGTGGCCTTGTGATTGTTGAACACAATCACGTTTATTGTATATGATCACGTAATCATAACCATTTTCTTTTGAGTTGCCCTTGAGAGGCCTTCGTGAGTCTCGAGCTCCTCTGAAGTGCAGGCATGATTACTTGGCAGGTTTGATTCCCGTGTGTAGTACGAATGGAGCCTATATGATAAAGAGACTTGTGATGGTTAACAGGCCATGAGAAGTGACGGATCACGGTTAACAGGCCGATGATCCCGAATCCATTTCGTATGCCAAGTAACTACAAGGATCCATGACTCGGGTCGACTTCTAGACGTAGAAGCGGACGGGAAAAGGGGATGCCTTGGTACAGGTTATCGATTAGTGATATTTTGAGTTGATGAACTCATGACATGTTTCCATATAGTGTGAGATTGTGAGATTGTGAACTCAAGGTCATTTCCCTTCCCCTTGACTTGAGTTAGGATTGGTTAGAACCTTGTAAAGCCGAGAGAATCCATAGGATAGGGAACTCACTGAGATTTGATGTATCTCACCCCACTATTGTTGATTATTTTCAGGAGGTATTTGCAGGTTTGTTTTACAAGTGGAGCTATGCTTGGATGTTTCAAGAGAAGCTTAGTTGAGCTTATTTTTCCGCTGTGTATTTATAGTATACAATTGAGGATATTGTATATTGCTCTTAGATTTTATATTTTTGGCTAATTTCCATTTCTTGTACCATAGATTGTATTATGTTTTAGAATGGTCAAGTATGTAAATTACGCCGTTAGGCACTTATGATGGTGTCAGTACCAAATAAAATGCTTGAATTGTATTATTCTATATATATATATATATATATATATATATATATTATACAAGGCATTACAGTTGGTATCAGAGCAGGTTGTGTCCTCGACCTAGCCTTGAAACATCATAAGTAACTTTATTCCTGCCTCTTAAGCGTGTCTTGCCATCATGAAACTTAATATCATATTATGTAGTGTTGGGCCTGATCAACCTAATACTATGTATTTGATAGGTAGAATCATGGTTGAGCGACCACGAGGACTCCGTAGTGCTGTCAGAACTTGTGTTGTGAGGGTAGGCTCAAGCCAAGAGTTAGTAGTGTGGAGTTTTGGTAAGCTCAGTTGAGGTCTTAGTAGAAGTTGTGTTTTGGGTAGCATGGAAATTAAAGAGTGGTGTGTTGTTCAAGTAATCCTTTAGAATGGATGGAGTCTGAAAGTTAAGGATCTCTATTAGACGATTGGTTAAGGTATCAAGAAATATGTAAAATCGCTAGTGGAGCTGGATTGACCACTAGTATGGATAAGGATTTCAAATAATCTCATTCCGTGAAAAAGAAAGGTTGTTTTGTGGAATGTGTGACGTAAGGTCCGGAAGTGAGATAAATTTTGGTGTTTCAGTTTCTAAGGTCGCTATGGTATCTTGGACGAGAGTACCTTAAGGAATGTGTTCAGAACAATATCTTCCAATTGGTTAAAAGTTGAAAGTTAAGGAAGTTCGGCTTTTATAGGAACATAAAGTAGTAGAGAAGTGTGAGAAGGAACACAAGGATGTGTTTACATACTTCAAGCGAGATAAGTATGTGCCGGATGAAGAGTAGGAGATAAATTGTGTATCTTCGGTTATGCAGAGAGATTAAGTTCAAGATATTACATCGGGATTTTCTGTATTAGATGAGAGACCAAGTTGGAATTTGAAAATGTTTTGGTTTAGAAAAGTTAGATTTTGAGGTGTGGAAACCATGAAAAACGCAGTAGAAAATTATGCTTCTGGTGCAATTCGCCAGGCGAATCAGGAATCTCCAGGCGAATGGGGTCTCGCCACAGGACCGCCGGGCGAAGTTCTGGCGAAGGGTGATTCGCTAGGCGAACTCCTAAGTCGCCAGGCGAAAATCAAGAAATAGAAATGTGTTAGCCGCTGGAATTTTTGGGTTTTCTGGGAAATCAGGTTTCGCCACTGGTTCGCCAGACGAAGTGCTGGCGAAGTGGGATTCGCCAGGTGAATCTGGCAATTTTTCAATAATTTTTCATTTCTTCAAAAATTCATATCGTTTGACTCGGGTGTCCGATTTAAGCATTCTTTATATTGATATGAAGATATGAAAGTGTTCTATGCTGTGGAAAGTGAAAATATTGTTTATGAGATGGATTTTATTCGATTATGTGGAATAAACGGTATTAACAGTATGTTATGAGAAAGTCACACCTTAGTATTAAGAACGGGCGCAGTGGTAGCACCTTGGTCACAAGAGTACGTGATGGATTCTTACCCTTGAAACATACCTTGTGGAACAGCGAGTATTGTATCCTAAGAAGTAGGATTATGGTAAAATAACGAGAAGCGAATCAGGGTTTATTACGGACTAAGTGTAAATCATGGAATGGTTTACACCGGAGAAGTTTTGTAAATAGTTGATGAAAATTGTCGGTTGTGAATTTTCCATTAAGTAATTTGGTGTAAGTGGGATGTGTAATGAATAGTGAAGGGTAAGGAATCCCGTTTAATGTGTGAGAAGTGATGGAAAGGTTCTTTAAGAGGGTGCATTGCCCCGATTTATTTTTGAGTATAGAGAAACTTCTGCATTTGTGAATAATCAGAATATTCGGAATCTACCTTTTGTTGAACTAAGAACGTTGTTGTTTTAATTTCTACAAGGAATTACAAGTGAGAGGACAAGGTGGTATGCTTGATATGATATGTCCGTCGCTTTTATGGTATCGTACAATGGTTGTGTGTTGGGTTTTGCTTATGGACGAATCGAGTAAGAATTGTGGCTAAAACCTTAGAATGTCGTCATTATTTGACTTCCCGCTAGTGTGGTTGTATGAGTAGAAAATGAACTACCCCGCTGAAGTTTGTGGTGTGACCGCGTCAGAATCGGAATTTGCCTTGTCACTTGGTTGGAGTGTGTCGTTTGAATGTTTTGACTTTGTCGATTTTACCTTGAGTGGACTCATGGTTGGTGAATTGTTATACAAGTTAAAAGGCCACGAGTTGAGAATGATATTGTGGGTTAGAACAAACCGGATTGATGGTTTTGAGTAGGAAGGGCTTTTGAACTAAAAGGAATTGGTTTTTTCAGCTTCTGCAACAGTGTTAACCGTTTAACACAATGGGGTTAACCGATTAACACGTGCAAGGCTAGTGTTTGGTACTGAATTTTGAGGAGTTAACCGAGTGACCTCAGACGGGTAATCGATTAACATGTGTGTAAATTGTGAAATCCCTTAGGAACCATCATCTGTGTCTTGTTACCTCATGTTGCTCCGAGTGGAGAGTATTGTGTGAATGTAAACGGGATTGCAAGTAAATGAAGGACGGATTTGTGTTTTTTGGAATCGTGACTTCTGGAAAGGTGTTGCGTAGTTGACCATTTGTTCAAGACGACAAGAGAATTTGACTTTGGGACAATAATCTTGTAAATTGTGTTGAATGTGAGAAAGTCTTAGGTGTATTGTTATTATTGTTGTTGCGAGTCTTAAGGACGAAGTTGGAAAATACTCTCGAAGTGTTGATCTTGTAAAGACCGTTTTGGTAATTTAATTTATGCTGTTATTAAGGAACGAACGGTTGGTCGGAGTTAGTAATTGCTATCTTCCGTGAGTTCAAGGTTTTGGATTTAGACCCCGTGAAAGTGGGTACCAGTTGTGTGCAGTTGTGTTCTAACCAGAGAAGGAATTTGTAGGTTATCTTTCCAAGTACTAGTAAGAATTGTACGTTCCAAAGTTAAGTATGTAACTGGGAATAGTTTATGAAATGAAACGAATGAGAAGAGTTGATTCAACTGAGAAGTGTGGTATGGACTTCGATGGTGGAGTGTTGTATGTGGATTGGTGAGTCGTATAAAAACTCACAATTGTACCTTGAATGGGTTAAGTTTTGATAAGTGGTGACTCGTATATGGTTGTAGTTCTATGTTGGTGTTACGTTGTTATTTGATTGAGATCTCATATTAACAAGAAACCTTGAGCCAGTCGAAACCCCATAAGAAGAATCGATTTGGAATGTGGTAACCGGAACCGGAGGTCGTTAAACTATTTCGGATATATCATTTCGAGTTTAGAATGGATTTGGAGTTGTGAATGTTATGGTTGTAACGGTGTAACTCCTGTAACCCTATCGTCTGGAGAGTGTTGGGCAGATGTTATAATATTGTGTGTTGGTAAAGAAATTGTTCGACTATAGGACGTCCGTAAGTTTCTTGTACCGCTGGTTAGTAAGGATCCTAATGGATAAGTGTGTTCCTCCGCAGACAGTTAGCTACCTGGTAGTACTTAAGAATTCGTGGCCTTCCGTTTTGAGACTTCGGATTGCGCAGTCGAAGGAATTAGATGTAAGAGTTCAGTCATAATAGTAAGAACTTGAAGATTATTGCTAGTAAGTATGGAAATAAGGAGATCTTGTTTTAAGTGTGTTACCTTTGGTGTGGCACGAAAGAAAGGAAATATTGGATTGAATGAGTATAGTGTACAACATCAGGCTAGATAGAACTGGTAATTGAGTTGTTTGACAATTTATGAAGTGGGTTTGAATGTTAAAGGAATTATGGTTTTGTGTTGTGACTCAGTGGGAGGGTATAGAATGGTATATTTCTTCCGAAGGCAAGATATGACCAAGTGTTTTAGTAAGAAACAACAAACTAATTGAGGAGAAGCAAGGTTGGAAGTTAAACCAATATTGGAACAAAAGTATGACTAAGGACACGAAGTTTGATAAATTGTGAAAATAAGGATTTTAAACTGTGAAGTCAAGTCGGAATTGATTACATCAGAAGTTCTGACGGAAGTAAAGTTAAGTGTGGATCTAAGACAGGGATATAAGTTGCAGTTGTTGTCGAGTAGAGGAAATTCAGGGGAGAATTTCAATTTAAGGGGGGGGAGAGTGTAATACCCCATATTATTTAAATGCTCAATTGGATATCAGACGAGATCAGATGAGTATCTATGTGCTCTATCTTTGGTAAATTGGATTAATGGAATCCTCTAAGTACTTTAAGTATTGACATTTGGGATCAATAGAGCAACTAATGAACTCTGAATAGATTAATTATTTTATTAAAGAGACGGATTAATAATTGATAGTTCAAAAAAGGATTTTAAGGTAACTTTAATAACTGATCAATTGGTTGAGACGACAAAATATTAATTGGAGAGGTTTACCCTATTGGATTATATTATATAAAATGTATTTTATATATATATATATATATATATATATATATATATATATATATATATATATATATATATATATATATATATATGTTAAGAAAAAGAAAAGGAAAAGAAGAAGAGATAGTGAAGAGAAAGAAGAGAAAGAGAGAAAGTGGAGAAAGATGAAGAAGAGGAACTCATGGATCATCACCATCTTCTTCAAACTCCTCTTCGATTACCAGGTGGGTTCTAGTTAGAAACTCTAAGTTCTAGAATTGAGGATTTAGAACTTAGGTTAGATTTGAGAGAAAATGATTAAACGGATAAATCAATGAAATCTAACGAATGATTTGATGAAATGCATGTCTAAATGTGTTATAACATGTTATTTTGGGTCATTGGGTGCAATAATATCATATGGGTTGAAGGTTTTGATCATTTTTAGGTCCCAAACACGTTTTGGGAGAATTCTGGTTCGTCCAGATTCGCCAGGCGAGCTAGACTCGAGTCTGCTTCGCCAGGGATTCGCCGGGCGAAATTGGCTAGGACAGCAAAACATTGTTTTCGTATTTTCGTCATAACTTTTGATCCGTAACTCGGATTGACGCACGGTCGGAAGCGTTGGAAAGCTATTTCAATGCTCTTTGTGATGGTGAAGTAGAAACCTGGTTATATGCCATGGATTGATAGAATAGAGGAAATATTGTGATGACGTGAAAAGTGTGGTTTATGTTTCCACCGGAAATTCATGAATCGGGAAGCCGATTGATATGGGACTTGAGGCCTTTGAAAGAGAATCCAATGTGATATGAAATGGTATTGTGAGACCATGAGTTTTAACCAAGGATGCTTGGTAGAGGATAGTAGTGGCTTATATGCCTTAAAAATGTGTGCGAGCTACTATGTGGTTATGTTTGACTTATTATGCTATTATATGTGTTTACTTGTAATATTTGTGATTATACCATGTCTATCTAATTGTAAATTGTGAATGAAAGAAATATGCATGTTTAAAATATAAATTAGGAAGAGTGAGGAAACTTTACCCCAAAACAAAATGGTATAATTTTAGGTTGTGATTAGAATTGTGATAACTTAATGACAACGCTAGTGTAGAAGAGGCCGAGGCGTGTGTCCTTTTCCGAATGGTATAGAAAAGAGTGAAACACTAGTATGAAACATGTGTGTAAACCATTGTGGTTTTGTGAAAAGACAAAAGAGGTCTTAAGGTGAATGTGGCCTTGTGATTGTCGAATACAATCACGTTTCTGTATATGATCACGTAATCGTAACCATTTTCTTTTGAGTTGCCCTTGAGAGGCCTTCATGCGTCTCGAGCTCCTCTGAAGTGCAGGCATGATTACTTGGCAGGTTTGATTCCCGTATGTAGTACGAATGAAGCCTATATGGTAAAGAAACTTGCGATGGTTAACAGGCCATGAGAAGTGACGGATCACGGTTAACAAACCGATGATCCCGAATCCATTTCGTATGCCAAGTAACTACAAGGATCCATGACTCGGGTCGACTTTTAGACGTAGAAGCGAATGGGAAAAGGGGATGCCTTGGTACAGGTTATCGATTAGTGATATTTTGAGTTGATGAACTCATGACATGTTTCCATATAGTGTGAGATTGTGAGATTGTGAACTCAAGGTCATTTCTCTTCCCCTTGACTTGAGTTAGGATTGGTTAGAACCTTGTAAAGCCGAGAGAATCCATAGGATAGGGAACTCACTGAGATTTGATGTATCTCACCCCACTATTGTTGATTATTTTCAGGAGGTATTTGCAGGTTTGTTTTACAAGTGGAGCTATGCTTGGATGTTTCAAGAGAAGCTTAGTTGAGCTTATTTTTCTGCTGTGTATTTATAGTATACAATTGAGGATATTGTATATTGCTCTTAGATTTTATATTTTTGGCTAATTTCCATATCCTGTACCATAGATTGTATTATGTTTTAGAATGGTCAAGTATGTGAATTACGCCATTAGGCACTTATGATGGTGTCAGTACCAAATAAAATGCTTGAATTGTATTATTCTATATATATATATTATACAGGGCATTGCAGCAGAGGTCCTGACCTGGAAGGCAGTTCAGCTTGTCTTCCCTAGCAGAGTTGGTTTTAGTTTTGCAACACTTATCTCGGTGGAGTGTCCTTTTGCATATCATAAACATCATTACATTGCATCCTCAAAATGCGTAGCATTTCCATTTTGTATGGAGCATTACGCCATAGAAAAATTCAAACATATGCATTCGAAGCATACTCCAGGTTTGATACTTTCTTTGCCTGACTTTTTCCCAGCAGAAAATGGCATGACACAGGAAAGTTTGTTTTACTTTATCCCCAGTAAAATCACCAATGGATGTGTTAGTCTTACCTGTGCTCCCCTGCAGAGTTGTCTGGTTAGGTTTCTCTTTTCCCCAGCGGAGTCATCTTCTCTTCAGGTCGTAAGCCCGTTGATTCTACACCCTATCGTATCCCAACTCTTGGTTGGTATTCTTATGTTATATTCCAACTTTTGCACTAGTGCAGAAATATGAAATTACAACCGTTTTTTATACATTTAACACCTGTTATTGGAGGGTGTGAATTCAACGGGTGAGAAATGTCTGACAAATTTACACCCGTTTTAAAACGGGTGTAAATTTGATGTTATATTACACTCTTTTTTATAGATATCGGGTGTAAGTGTTTACATATATACATTTATAGATTGTATATTACACCCTTTTTTTGTTTAAAACAGATGTATATACATTCCAGTTTACACCCTATTTTATAGAAAACGAGTGTAAATTTGATGTTATATTACACTTTTTTTTATAGAAATCAGGTGTAAATTTTTGGATATATACATTTATAGATGATATATTACACCATTTTTTGTTTAAAACGGATGTATATATATTCCACTTTACACCCTATTTTATAGAAAACGGGTGTAAATATTTTCAATCAAACGAATTTACACCCAATTTCATAAACATCGGATGTAAAAGGAGCAGTGAATACCTTATAGGTTTGCAAATTTACACCCTATTTTCTTTAAATAGGGTGCAAAAACGCGGTATATTACACCCATTTTTCCTATTGATATTGGCATGTTTACACCCGATTTTACCATTGATGTTGGCATTTTACACCCGATTTTATCATTGATGTTGGCATGTTTACACCCGATTTTACCATTGATGTTGGCATTTTTACACCCTGTTTTTTTAAATAGAATGTTTGTTTTAGTTTCATAATTATATTTAATTAGATTTAGAACCTATATTTTGATTTAATCAAATATTTTGTATACCACTAAACATTCAATAAACAAAAAGTACAACCAAAACAATCATCCTAACATCATGTTTACATATAATAAGTTAAACAACTACATGTTTTTCATTAAATACATGCAATACAAAACAACTACATAAACGTTTTGTTCGCTCACTGTTGAGTTATCAATACCAATGAAACAAGAAAATACAGCAGGAGACACATAAGCGTACAGTAAGGCTTAATATGTTAAATGTGGCACCAAATCTCACTCAATAGTGTCAAGGCCGGCTACAACAGTTCATCTTGATGCCGGTATATGTGTGGTAATGGATTAAAACCGAAGCAATCAAGCCTCCCAACCTGGAAACCTGATCTGGTTGGAGAAGGAATCACGTCTCCGTATATTATCCCTTCCCGTTGCAAAATGGACAAGTCTTTCAAAATTCAAATCAGAGCCGTCATGAGGAATTGATTCGTATCAACTCGCATCAAGATACTACATGTTCTTGTGAAGGATTCCATTTGATCAGTTCACCGGCAATATTCACGAATGATTCCATAGGAAGGTTCCAAGTAACTCTTGATCCTTTGGTTCAAAAACCTGATTCAAAAGGCTAAAGAATTTCCCGGCTTTCTCGGGCACGTCAACTAGATGCAGTGTTGCGATGACTAAGGCTCCTATAAAAGATGTAGAGAAGTAATGTCACCTCCAGAAATTATTTTACTTGCATAGTACCTGACAAAGAATGAGAAGAATACCTTACTGAAGTAAGGTTGCAGGAGGCATTCCTTCAGTAAACCGCACATACCATAGAAGTACAACAAGTTCATCAAAACCTACATAAAAGTAAAAAACCTGTAAACACTCTATGCTACAAGTTTCATAAGGTTTCACACAATGTTACCGTGGAAACAATGATTTTCAAACACACGGTAAATAGTTTGGCACATTACTAGTTTCCTTGATTTAGTTAATGGAATTTCAATTTCAATAGATAACTTATGAAAAAAGCATGGAGACAGAGAGGAAACCTTGTTGTAAATCCATTCAGTCCATGAAGGTCCTTTACAAATTGGTGAATCAAGAATCAATCCAAGCACTCGTTCTTTGTATTTCATCTGCCAAGTGATGGAAAAAATTAACATGATGTTTAACTATATTAGAATGTTCAAACTGATAAAATTATAACTCAGCTCAGAGTTGCTAACTTACAGGAAATAATGTGAGGATGTAAGCACCAGCTGTTACACCCAAGTACATAACCTCTCTTAGCCTTATTTATGACAGTTTTGTATGGAAGTCAAAATCATAACCCAAATAAGTATATCAAAGACGCATTCACGCGCACGCATATACTAAGAGGTACTATTTACTCAGTTCCCTTAGTTCAATTTATCGAGAAAAAGCACAAATAATATAGCATCAATGAATAGCGAATGATATGTGTACCCGAAAAAATTAAGAACTTCTGCAAGCTGATCAGCTAAGTCATCCACACAAAGCAACGGTTCATCTGAAGAAATCACATCAGCTCCCAACTGCAATATCTCTTAAACAAATGAGAAAAGAGTGGATTATACTTTAGGATTGGAGAATGCTCATGAACTTTAATATGTGAGTCATATGTTATCAATTTATGTATGAATATGCTAGCTAACATTTCTTAACTCACTTTAGAAAGAAAAAGAGACATAGAATAGACATATGTGTGTAGAAATTAGACACATGTCACATCAATTTAGAAACCAATTGGATTGATTTACTTGAGTTCATTTACTCTAAAAAATAGTATTTGTATAATATGTCAGAATTGGTATGTGTCTGTCCGTGTTTCATAGAAAATAACACCGGGACGAATCCGGATACTAACCTCATGCCCTGGAGCATCAATATGATAAATGCAGAAGTTATGAAGCATCAAAGAAGCTGCTTCTGGACAAAACAACAGACCCTAGAAACAAGACACATCTGCAAAAAAAAACACTCCATAATTTGATTCACTACTGAGGGATAAGCTCCATTGATGAAGATGTTTCCCCTTAATTGCAACATTCACACTATCGCAGTTGGCTTAGAACATAATACAAACCAGAATTATATGAATTCACAAGATATAACAGGAATTATAGCTGAATTACTATTGAATGATTCTACTGCTCATAATAATTTAACTTTGGCATCGTGATTATAAAGATATGTCAGATGCGTATCAACTTTCCAAATGGTTTGCTACGCTACTAATACTGCGTTAATTTGCCAAACACTAATCGAATAACTGATATGATGAGCAATTGATGCAATATGTAAAAATCTTAAACCCTGTATCTAAATATGCGTCAGTACAGGTGACTTATCTCTGAATGGCGACATTGATGACATGTTCCAATGATCCTGGAAATGTTTTAATGTGTACGTAACAAATTGAGCTCCTTATATAGAAAAAGTATTATAGGCTTTTCTCTTTGTGGATCTGCATTTAATTTTGTCCAATATTTTAGTATAATCAGTTGGAAATACTATCATATTAGATTCAAGGTTTAAACAAGTAGCAAATAATGGTAGTCAGAGGGATGAAGTTTTGGTTTTAAGTAGTTGTCAATTTGATAATGAAGATGATGAAATCCAAAGAACTGTTTCGAATAGAGAAAACTTATCTTTGAGACAGGATGGTACTGGACCTGTTGAAGCAACTTGTGGTGGGCAGCTTGAAACTGAGATGGAAGATCAAGAAAACCATCTTACATTATGGTAGGGATTACTCAAGCCAATAGTTCTTCATCGAACCCGTCACATATATCTGTTGGCCAAGAAACTGGTATGAAAAATTACTTGGAAAGACAGGAGATCATGAATCCAAAAATCTCAATTCCACAATGGCCAGATGAATAGATGGATGAGTTGTTGGCATTTGACTGAGATGATAATCTATATTTGTCATAGCCAAGTATTAGATGATGCTAAATACTTAGTTTACATATATTTTGATTGTGAACTTTCCACAGTCAACTCAACATCTAGCTTCGCCACATTCTTCATTGCTTCCACCATTTCTATCACATCAAAACAGTAAAAGTTTAATTATTTTTTGAAAAATCGATAGCCCAATTCCAATTTCAGTCTCAAATCGTAAAAAAAAACTGATAAAATTCAAAAGGGGCATCTTTCATATAAAATTAAACGGTGTAACCCAGAAACTAAATTGAAATAAAAACGTTGTAATTGATATCGGTTGTGACTGTGATATCATATGAATAAGTGACTCACCAAATAGATTAGACTCAATTCACAAATGATAAAGTAACTCACCAATAGCATTGGACTCTTTCCAGCCAGCACATTAGTTTTCAGTCCAAGAGCCTGGTATCTCTGACATAAGAGAACAATTCCATGGCAATTAGAAATTTAATAAAACTAAGAAAAGTTAGTGATTATGCTTCACATTATCTGGATCAATACATTAATTCATTAATCTGAGTTCTAGAACAAAGAAGGAAGGAAAATAAACTATATTCCATGCAAGATGGTACTAGGCAATGAGGGATCTTTTTATGGACATAGGAAGGCCATGGCCTTCCCAAAACACAATATTCTTAATATGTATATATACATATTATAACATCTTTTAGATGATATATATTATATATGAGCCAACTTTCTTCACTGGTTCACCCATTAAACACTACAGAATATATAACAGGCTAAAGCCAAACAAAAGAAAACAGTCATATTGAAAACACTGACATGAACATGATATTGCATTTTCAAGTTCATCTACAAAAAAGAATTAAGACTGAGAAGGAAAACCTAGAAGAATAAAGAATGATGGTGATCACATAAAGTTGGAGTCACTAAAGATTGATAAGGGAAGAACAATACAAAGTACACACAGCTGCACGCAGCATGTCGTCCATGATATTCATAGCCCAACACCATTGTCCAGCTCGACCATGCGCATTAATAAGAGCGTTGTAAGTCTCAGCATCAGGTTTACACCTAGAATTTGCTTTTGGATGTCTGGCTCAATATCATGAATTGATCTTTGGTCTTTCTGCTTTCTATTGCCTTTATAATGTTGGTTACTTAAATTTTTATTGTTTCGTGCAACATTGTAGTACAGCTCATGTAACTATATGACATGAGTAATTATTTAGTATGCATGATTACAAGAAATATATTTGTTGATTACTTACCAAAGGTATTGGGATATTCTCTGTAAAGTATGAACCAAATGTCCAAAGGCAACCAAAGTCTGCAAATGGATTTAGTGGGGTTTGTGAAAAGCTTGAAAGTTAGAACTAAATTTTCATGGAAATCCATAAATTTCTCTCATGTATTTTTTAATAATATTACATATAATCGAGTACCATTACTAAGAGGGAGTTCGGGTGAACATATGTTAAATAACAACCAAGAATGATTCAATGAAAAGGGGAACTTTTGTTAACAATACCACAAACAAGGATCCATAATGTTTTCTCTTCAAAATAAATGGGAAAATTCAAGTATAGAGAAAAACTTACAAAATCCAAAAGCATAGATCTTCAGTGACTTAATTTTAACAATTTTAATGGTTCAAGATCACGTTCCAACAAGGACCTGGTGCAAATTTAAAAGATTGATTATGTGAAAATGAAGGTAAATATGAAAATTTCAAAGATATGATGTAGAGATAGGCAGATGAATAAATTCAAATAAGATATGAATACTAATAGTATAAATTACCAAAAAAACCACATTTTATGCTAGAAACTGAGAAGTAAAGTTACATTTTTCATCCCACCTATTAAGTATTAACTATATTGTAAGTCATTTTCAGTAACTATTTAGTACTAATGGTTGAGTTTGGTTAAACTAGTAATTGGTAATTAGTTAGCAAGTGACAAACAAGTTACATGATTATGATTTATTACCTCTTGGCTAATATACAAGTCATTTTGAGACTCACTAAATTTCAATTCCTTCTCAAATCATTGTTCATTCAATTTCTGTCAACAACAATACCATTTTTTCTAGAACTTAGAAAGTTCTAGAGTTATGTATAAAGGATTGTAGAAAGTGAAAGCGTAGAAAATTGATGGTGAATGGTTCTAGTAGGAATAAGTCTGGATCTGAATTCATCCGTTGTAACCAATCGTTCTTCATTTGTGAATTGTTCTATTGAAAACTAAGTTACAGTGTTCAATTGAACCTCTCTGAGTCAACTCCATAGTCACATGGTTCGCAATTCGTTTCGGTACGTGGTACGAATTCGGGTACGCGGTTCGCAACTCTCTAAGAATTCGGTACGTGAGGGGTATACATAGTCGGTACGGTATTTGGGTTCGTGGTACGTTCAAATATAATAATCAGTACGCTATTATTAAAAAAATTGTTTACTTATAATAAAAATTGGTTGGGAGAAAGACTTCATAGTCCCACATCGACTATTTTATTAACACTACTTTGAAAAATCAGTTATAAATAGCTAGTATATACTCATTACTCTTATATCAGCTCACAACTGTTTTATTTTAATTGATGATGGTCATTAATATTCACTTTTATCAAAGTGATAAAGACATTATCATAATTAAAAAATTAGTTGAAAAGTTTTTTGTTAATTTCTAGTTTATTTGACTATTATTGTCTCATTTAAACTTGAAATTTATATTTGGTTCGTGGGTACTTCATTTTACGTGAATTCTACACGAATTCGTGTGAACCAATTCGCAAAAGTACCGCGAACCGGTACGCGCGAACCAATTCGCGGTTCGCAGGGGGTACCTGCGAATTATGTGACTATGGTCAACTCCTACCAAATTTGAAAATAAATTGCATATTGAATTACATGTTTGATTATATGTAAAACATTCAAAATAATTTTAACACATTATCGTTATTTTAAGCTTTTGATTTTGATTAATTGTGTTGTTTAAGCAAATATTGAATTAAAAGGTTCTAAAGTTGTAATCCTAGAAGAGTGAAGAGAAAAAAATGTGCAATACCCTAATAAGGAAAAGGAAATTCTTGCGAGCAAAGCAGCCTATCGAGCGGTTGAGTAGACCTTCAACGTCGTCGTCGCGAAGGCTGAGGGAGAGGACTGAGTCGGCAACCTCCAACACAGTCCAATCCTTTTGGAAGCAGACTCCAGCGACTCGGAGGCAGTAGTGTGCGGGGAACTCGTCCTTGCGGAGGCCGTCGATTTTGGTGGATACCTCGTGCTGTCCTCTGTTGTAGTCTACGAAACCATCCTTTGTCACCTTGAATGTCAATTTGTTGGATTTCTTCTTGCGTGTGATTGTGGATTTTGGAGGGCGAGTTGAGTCGGTGGCGCCACCAAGTTGGATGCGGTGAGGTCCTGTGCTGCCATTGAAATGGGAGTTGCACTGTAGAGCATCGTTGAAAAATTCAAGAAGATGAAGATGGAGTTATAGGGTTTCAGAGAGAATGAGATTTAAAAAAAGGGTTTTGATCGATGCATTATTTATTGTGTTTTTATATAATATTAATTTAATAAATTTACACCTATTAATTCACTTACTTATCTAATTAACACTTAATATAATATATTCTGTTTTATTAATGTGTTTAAGATTAATAATTAGAGTTGTTAAAATAAATAATTTTTTTGGTCAATTAAAATTTACATCTGTTTTACCTTTAACGAGAGTAATAAAGATTTGACTATAACAATGATTTTAATTTATTATAATAATATTTTTAATTTACACTCTTTTTTAAAAAATAGGATGTCTATTGTCACATATTAATAATTAAAATGATATTTTATTTACAAATTTGCCACGGATTACTTATTTACACCCGTTTTCAGTATAATGAGTGTAAATTTTAAAATTATATTCGTCACTTTGCACTGGTGTTGGTTGGTGTCTTTGGTTGAATCCCAACTTTTGGTTGGTAATATTTGGTTGAATCCCAACTCTTGGTTTGTACCCTCTATTTCTATCCTAACTCTTGGTTGGTAATCCTTGTTAAATCCCAACTTTTGGTTAGTATCTTTGGTCGTATCCCAACTTTTGGTTGGTAATCTTTGTATCCCAACTTTTGGTTGGTATTCTTCATTTTTATCCCAACTTTTGGTTGGTATCTTTTGGTTGTTATTCTATTTCGCGTTATCCCAACTTTTGGTTGGTATCTTAAAGTGAATCCCGACTTTTGGTTAGTAATCTTTGGTCGTATCCCAACTTTTGGTTGGTTATCTTCCTTGATCCCAACTTTTTGTTGGTACCCTCTGGTTTTATCCCAGCTCTTGGTTGGTACCTATTCCTTTATCCTAACTCTTGGTTGGTATCTTTTGGTTGTATCCCAACTCTTGGTTGGTATCCTCTGTTATTCCAACTCTTGGTTGGTATTCTTCGTTGTGAGTTCACCTTCGGTCGGTGCTCTGTTTATTCTAACTTCTGGTTAGTGTCCTGTATCCCAACTCTTGGTTGGTATCTTACACTTTATCCCAACTTATGGTTGGTGCCCAATCGTTGAATTCTAACTCTTGGTTGGTATCCTCGTTCTGTCTAAATCCCAACTCTTGGTTGGTATCTTTTGTTAAAACTTCCATTTTTCGGGTTGTTGACTCATCTGTCATCTTTTGTTATCCCAACTTTTGGTTGGTATCTTGCATTTGTTCGCTATCCTAACTTTTGGTTGGTATCCGCTGTCTTAAGTCCACCTTTGTCCGACAATCACTTTATCATCTTATCTCCCCACAGTTTGCAAATTTTTGGGTTTTTTGTGTATTCAATCCCCTTTTACCTTGAATGTCTGAAAATCGTTGCTTTCATGCCTTCAGGTTCAAGTGGATTGAATATGGGCAGCTGTAACACCCCAAAATTTGCCCTCTCTTATTTCTAACCATAAATGGCTTGTGTTTTACGTTCATGTGCATTTTCCATCAGGGCATAACCTTGCATTCATTCATTTGCATTGAGCTCTTAAAGACGTGGATCAAAGCATTTTCCTGTGATCTGAGTTTTCCTTATTCAGAGGTAATTTATCTGGATATTGCACACAAGTTGAGACAAAGGTTGAGTTCCCAACATCATGATTATCTTCTTTATCGAGGCTCATTAGATATCAAGGTCATCTTCTTCATGGTTTTTCAAGAGGGTCAGTGTGCACTTAAGAGCGGGAATTTTGGTCAAGATGTCATACCCCAATTTTGTTCGGGCATTTTAATTTTTTCATTTTCATTCATCTGACTATATTTTTACGTTGCATAGCATGGCATGCATTTTATCTCGCATAGTGCCTAAAATGTCACCCGTAATAATCTCTCGGATTTACAGACAGACCGGTCAAACTGAATCTCAATTGTGCCTAAAATCAGTGGACAAAAAATTTCAAGATCGAACTTGCAGACGTCAATTATATTGATCTACGTTTCGCATAGTTTAACCTGACGTGTTCGTTTAAATTTTGTGACTATTTTTCGTCACATTTTGATCAGTTTGACCGTTTTAATGGGTCAAAATTTATTTTAAAATCTGACCAAACGCTGTGTTTTTTCGAGTCGTATATTTTGCGCTAATCATTTTAGTGTACTCGATTTATTTTTTCGAGCATTTGGACGTCCAGCTTTTATTTTTTTGGGGTCCGTTTATTT
Organism: Lathyrus tuberosus; assembly: GCA_022829125.1. Classification (NCBI taxonomy): domain Eukaryota; kingdom Viridiplantae; phylum Streptophyta; class Magnoliopsida; order Fabales; family Fabaceae; genus Lathyrus; species Lathyrus tuberosus. Next base: position 1,457,647 of record JALAZF010000552.1, on the reverse strand, counting down.
TTACCTTTTGTCTAAATATTTAGAATAAATAAATAGATTTTTTAGTATTTTAATTTTAATTTTATTTTAAATGTTTATTTTATTTTGGGTCTAACTAATTATTTAATTTAGACTTTAAAATAAATATTAGGGATATTATTGACAATTTAGAGTTAATCCTAATTTGATACCTCTATATATATATATATATATATATATATATATATAAAAGTTGCATTTATTGAAAGGGGAGGAAGGACGAGACCGGAAAAAAAGAGGAGAAAGAAGGGGACCAGAAGAGAGAAAAGCTGCAGCCGCAACTGTTCTAATACACGTTAATGCGTTATTGTTTTTGTTTCCAGTGAGGTTATAACACGTTTCTTCATTATAGTATATAACAAATTTGTTTTTCAATACAATATATCACCACTTTTTTCCAAAACAATATAATAAGGCTTTTAATATAATTTATACACCAATATATATATATATATATATATATATATATGAGTTTAATGGTAATGCACTGTCAGTGTAAAAAAATATTACACATACATCCAATCAAAATACTTTAAAGTGCCAAATCATATAAATAATTTAAGATTTACAGGTTGACTTGGCGGAATACATGGTTGTCATTGGTTGATAGTACAAAAATAATTTACACTGTCAGTGCACTATCCTCTCTCTCTCTCTCTCTCTCTCTCTCTCTCTCTCTCTCTATATATATATATATATATATATATATATATATATATAGTTAATTTAATTAATTTTTTTTTAGATTTTTCGGATCGAATTGTGTCGATACGCTGTGCATAATGCGTAACATTTGTGTTTGGTTCGATCCGGTTACGATGATCGCATTTTTGCGTTAGCAATATTGTTGATTTTTATTTTATTAGCGCTTTTAAAATTCCATTTATTTTACCTTTTCCGCATCATTTGTGGTCCCTCTTGCGATGATCACGTTAAGTGTAGCAAGCTAGTGGTGGTTTTATCGACTTACGTGCGATGTGCTATATTTATTTATCCTTGTATTCAATTTTACACGCGTCCGACGGTTTAGCCTAGCGGCAATCCGCTTTTTATGCACTTACCTATTCGCGTTTCGATTTGCAATTTGTGATTTTCTTTAATTTTATTATCTCGTTTTGACTTGCAATGACTGCAATGCGGTAGCAATTTGCTGTTTCAATTTAAATTATTTTTCAATATTTCAATGACGTTATTTTCACATCGAATCTAATTTGTTGTGGTAGGCTTTGCACTTTTTCGCGCAAGTGACCTTGATTCGCGTATTGGCGTCACGATTTTAATCTGCGCACTCTTCTTTTTAATTTACGTTTTAATTCATTTGTGAGATGCATTGGTGCATTTTTTTGCCTAATTGCTTTAACTTCCAATCTTTAGACTTGGTTTGAAATGTATGCACATTCTTGTTATTTTGAATTGAAGTTGATGCTTACTTTGTGTGATTGAACTCAATGCTTGCATTGCTTGATACTTTTGTCTAATTGTTTAAGCTCATGGTTTGGTTACTTGATGTTGCATCTTTCTCTCATGAGACTTCTTCTCTCTCACTTGACTTACTTCTCCTTCATCTCTCAATCTTCTTTCTTTTCTTTTGAGTCATGAGACTTGGCTAAGTCTTGAGTTTGATTATGTTTGTGATTGAATGGTATAATATTTACTTGTGATTGTTCACATGATCCCTTAGGATTCCTAGCTCAACTTAATTTCTGATTAAGTTAGAGGTAGGAGAGACATTAGGTTTTCAATCCTTTACATGATAATAATTAAGATAGTCCCTTTCAAACCCTAACTTTAGGTCAACCTTCGCATAACAACATTAAGTTAGCTCCCTCCTAGCCTCAACTATAGGACCATTTGACATGACAACATCTAGGACTGAGTCTCCCTTAGAATTTTCTTTTACCCTTTGAGTCTCTCTTCTCTCTCTTAATACAAGTAAAATACTTAATAACTACGATGTGTATTATGCGCCACGAGCCTTAAGCACATGGGAAAAGATGAGCGGATGCATTTCTAACCTCATCTTAGGGTACTTTGTGCACGAGACGCTTTGATCGTTAGCGCAAAGTATTTGATCCTATGTCATAGACTTTAGTGCGATACACGTCACAAACAAAGTCAACCCACTTCTTTAAAAATCCTTGAACAAATTCAAATCATTTTGTCCTTCGGAATTTTTCATCAACCTTTTCAGAAGGGGCATGTTACCTCTGTTCTGCAGCAAACAGGCATCGACCCTAACTGCTGAAACGTGAGCTTAGCATCGTTCATAAAAGACACCAACCAACTATGGTCGATCGAACTACGAGCGCTCTGACTTCTTCATTCTCGTTTGAATGAGGATACGTAGGCACAAGACGATGATGTCTTGGCGAGCAACTTTCCCTCGTCCACCCGAAGTCCTCCAAACTACGCTGACTCTGACTTTCCCATTGCACAAGAGAATACGTAGGCATAGAGCAACGAAGTCCTATCGAGTCACCTATTTTTTCCCTTTTTATTTCATTTTCGTTTAGCAAATAGGCTTGAGATAAACACAGCATTTAATTAGAACAACAAGCGTGGATCCCGTTGAGTACAACGGATGCGAGGGGGTGCTAATACCTTCCTCTCGCGTAATCGACTCCCGAACCCAGAATTTGGTTGCGATGACCATGTCTTCTCCCTTTTGAGGTTTCTCTGATCATTTCCTTTCCCCCGTCGGGATAAATAACGTTTGGTGGCGACTCTGTTTTTTTGCCGGTTGTTTTTCGCATTGCAACACTACCCATCAAGCACTAAAAAATCTATGGATCAAATGCACGTAACGTAAACCACTCGTCAAAATCCCCACGTATTGCTCACGACAAGATATTATGTCTAACGCAAAAGTCGAGAGATCAACCGCATTCGATCGTAGGTGATTTCTCACACAACTAAACAACATGGAGCATTAAGATCCGACACACACGTGAATATTAGACCGCTTTCCACAACCAATAGACATTTATCTTATGTCGAGTTCGAAATGTATATGTCTATAGCAAATCAAACCCATTAAGATAGAGATTAAATCAAAGATGACATCGATTAAGAGTTGTAAAAGAGATTTTATACAAAGATCCATAAATATACATACAATCAAGATAAACTTACATACAAAACCCCAACAAATAGAGGGTACAAAGAGACGATAGAAGAAGAACACAAATCTCCCGGCTTATCAACTCTGATTGAAGTGGATTCGACTCCGGATCGTCAAGATGCACACTCTAATATGGTTTCTAAGCTAAAACTACTAAAGAATTTGTTTGATGAAGTTGGGGTTAAAAGTTCCCAACAACATAACTTAGAAAATATCTGAAAATGTGACTTTGTAGGCAAAAATGGGTTCCCGTGTTCGCACTGCGAACTCCCGTTCGCCCAGCGAACATATGTCGCCTTAGCTACTGCCAAAACAGTTTTTTCCATGCTTCTGGGCAATTTTTGTTCGCCTTGAGTTCGCAGTGCGAACTCTTGGCGAATTCGCTGGCCTCCAGTTCGCATAGCGAACATGACAGCAAACTAACACTTGTTTCGACCATAACTTTTGAACCGTAACTCCATTTTACGCGCGGTCGGAAGCTTTGGAAAACTTATTCAATGCTCTATAAGACAATGACAAAATATCATTGCTTGTATACCTACAAAAATGAGACAAAAACAATTAAAATCAATGATATTTACACGATACGCAATATATACACTATAGTGTAAACTATACAACATATGCACAAAAGTTGAGGTTTATTGGTTGAATTAAGCCAATAAGTGCCAATTATTTACACTCAATATCAGTACATTTTAGCACTTATCATTGAACTATCTTAACTGTTTATATACACCATTTATATTATGAACATATTTCTCACCCCCTTTTGTTTGTTTGTGTGGCTGGTTGTACCGATGGTACAGATACCCATGTATAGGAGCATTAGTTGTTATATGGAAGGATTGGCTTAGATTCTTACTTTGTTTTCTTAATCATTTTTTAGTTTACTTGGTATTTTCGCATTTTGCACTGATAGTGTAACATCGGGCGGGTTTTCAGTTGTTTTATGTTTTCTTGAGAATTTGTTGGATTTATTTCCTTATGTTGGAACTAAGTTGTTTTTATAAAAGTATGAGATTTTCATGTTAAGTTGATGATGTTTTAATTTATGCTGCTTAATTTTAAGTTGAGAAGGATATTTTATGAGGAAAGTGTGACACCATATGTTGAGTTAAAAAGTATTTTGCATGATTTTACTTAAATAAGAGTTTTTGGGGATACGGTGTTACATAGTTGGTATCATAACAGGTCGGTTCATTCGGCCTAGGTTGTGTGGATTTTTTTATTTCCCTGGCATACGACATGTTTGTGAACACTGTCGATGCTCATTTTTCTTTCTTAACTGCTAGCCATCAGGAGCGGAACTGAAATAAGTGGGGGAGGAACTTCTACTTCTCGGAGATGTTTCTGGTGTGGAGGGTTGGTTCAGCGTGTCACTGATTGCAAGAGTGTAGGTTTTGGATGAGGTTGTATTATTTCCCGGACTCAAAGAGAGTATGGATTCGAGCTTCATGTTCGTCGTTCACGTAGAGATGTCCTTGAGGGAAGATGATCAAGTGCTCGTGATGTTCGATTCCTTGAGAGTGGAAGGTGAAGTGGTGTTTGATGATCTACATGTTGTGTGTGAGTTTCAAGATGTGTTTCCAGATGACTCTAGTGACTTACCACCAGAGAGAGAAGTTGAGTTTGACATAGATTCAGTACCTGGTACTAGTCCTCTATCAATGGCACCATATAAAATGTCTACATCAGAGTTGGGTGAGTTGAAGAAACAATTATAAGAGCTATTGGAAAAGAATTTTGTCAGACCTAGTGTATCATCATGGGGAGAACCGCTATTGTTGGTTAAGAAGAAAGATGGTAGAATGAGGTTATGTGTGGATTATCGACAGCTGAATAAGGTTACAATTAATAACAAGTACCCTCTTCCTTTAATTTATGACCTTATGGATGATTTGGTTAGTGCTTGTGTATTCAACAAGATTGATTTAAGGACATGCTATCATAAGATTCAATTGAAGGCTGAAGATATTCCGAAGACTGTGTTTAGAACTCGATACGGTCATTATGAGTGCTCAGTGATGTCGTTCGGTGTATCTAATGCACCAGGAGTGTTCATGGAGTATATGAATGATATGTTTCATCCTTAGTTGGATCAGTTTGTTGTGGTGTTCATAGATGATATTTTGGTGTACTCTAAATTAGATGAAAAGCATGCAAGACATTTGAGAGTTGTGTTATAGACTTTGCAAGAGAAGAATTTATATGCCAAGTTGTCCAAGTGTTAATTTTGGTTACGAGAAGTGAGTTTTCTTGGTCATGTAATCTCTAGTGGTGGTATAGTATTTGATTCATCTAAAATAGACGTAGTGCTGCACTGGGGGACTCCTAAGTCGATTACTGAGATCATAAGTTTTTTTAGTTTGGCTGGTTACTACAGAAGAATTTTAGAAGGCTTTTCGAAGTTAGATTTACCCTTGACTCATTTAACCCAGAAAGGACAAGCTTATGTGTGGGGTGTTCAGTGTGAAGAAATTTTCCAAGAGTTAAAGAAGAGGTTGACGTCGGAGCCAATTTTGATCTTGCCAGATGCGATAGAATCTTTTGGTGTGTATTGTGGTGCTTCTAAGATGGGCTTAGGTGGTGTGATTATGCATAATGGTCAGGTTGTTGTGTATGCTTCGAGACAGTTAAAGATTCATGAGAGAAATTATTCTACCCATGATTTGGAGTTGGCAGTTGTAGTATTTTAACTTAAAGTTTTTAGCTATTATAAAAGTTTGAAGTATTTGTTTGATCAGAAGGAGTTGAATATGAGGCAAACAAGTGGTTAGAATTTTTGCAGGACTATGATTTCGAGTTGAGTTACCATCCTAGTAAAGCTAATGTAGTAGCAGATACTTTGAGTCGGAAATCCTTGCATATGTCAGCATTGATGGTTAGAGAGATGGATTTGATCGAGAAATTTAGAGATCTTAGATTGGTGTGTGAGGTGACGCCAAGAAGCGTGATGTTGGATATGCTAAAGTTAACTAGTAATGTACTAGAAGAGATCAGAGAATGTCAGAAGTTAGATTTGGTATTGAATGATTGTTTAGTGTTGATTAATCAAGGTAATTAACTAGACTTCTCAGTTGACGAGAATGGAATTATGAAGTTATGAAGCAAAGTTTGTGTGTCGTATTTTCTAGAGCTTGAGAAGAGAATCCTTGAAGAAGGTCACAGCAACAGTTTGATTATTCATCCTCGAGCAGTTAAAATGTACCAAGATTTTAAGAAGATGTTTTAGTGATAATGTATGAAGAAGGATGTACTCGAGTTTGTGTATTCTTGTTTGACTTATTAGAAGTCAAAGATCGAGCATCAGAAGTCGTCGAGATTGATGCAACCTGTGAGTATACCTAAGTGGAAGTAGGATAGCGTCTCTATGGATTTTGTGGTGGGTTTTCCACTAGAGGAAGTGATTCGATTTGGGTTATAATGTATAGAATGACTAAGTCGGCACATTTTATTCCGATAAAAATCGGTTACCCATTGTAGAAGTTGGCAGAGATCTACATCAGTGTGATTGTGAAGCTACATGGTATTCCTTCGAGTATTGTTTCAGATAGAGATATGAGGTTCACGTCAAGGTTTTGGGAGAGTTTGCAGGAAGCCTTGGGAACTAAGTTGAGGTAGAGTCTGCTTAACATCCGTAGACGGACGGTCAGACAGAAAGGACTATCAAATTTTTGGAAGATTTGTTAAGGGCTTGTGTCTTGGAGAAAGGATGTATTTGGGATACTTACTTGCCTATGATTTAGTTTACCTATAAATCTAACACCCTGATTTAATTAGTTGTTTATTTATTTATTTCTTGATCTATTTAATTAATATATTTAAATATTGCTTTATTTGATTTATGACGTGTTTTGTCGGTGACGGCACTTGTTGTGAATTGTGTGTGGTTAATTAGATTTTTGGTGGAATTTAATTAATTAAAATATGAGAAATTAAGAGAATAGTAAGAGTTGAGCTTAAAGTGTAAATAATATAAATTAGATGGTTAGTGGAGATGACTCGTGTTTTAGTTTGGCCAAAAATTAAATTAAAGATAATTTAATTAAGTTAGTATATATTTTAAGAGAAATGGAACAATAAGGGTTTTTGGGAGTTTTCTGTAAACGTGAAAAGAGAATATGAGAGCAAGAGCTTTGGAGAGACAGATAGGGCGTTGAGAAAGAAGACCACAGGAGCTTGCTTGCTTGAACTTTTGTTGTATTTACAAGATAAGGGGGGATTATTCATCTAAGGGGGGCCTTAATCATGAAAGGGGAGAGAGGTTTCCCTTAACTACCAATAGAGTTCTCTTTTCTCTATTGTTAGATGTTAATATGATAAACGATGATTGTGATTATGTTTTTATGTCATGAATTGATGTGAAATTTTTGTTTGATGTTATGTTGATTTACATTTATGCGTTAATTGAGTAAATGATTAATTTGTGTTGAACTTGGGTGTTTTAGGGTATGAACATAGTTGATTTAATTCATGATAAAAGAGATGGATTAAGGGTTTTAATTAGTGGGTAATTGATGTATTGATCATAGGAGGATATGTATATGATGTATTTGAATGTTATAATGAGAGTTAGGATGATGTATGAGGGGTATGGAATGGGAAAGATGAAGTTACGTGTGAAAAACTGGGATTTTTGGATTTTGGGTTGATGTCAATCGATTGACATCTTGTGTGTATCGATTGCATGTATGTAATTTGGGAAAAATCTGAAGAAAAAAGTTTAACTATGTCAATCAACTGATTCCCTGAATCAAATGATTTTTCTCAGAACGTTAAATATTGGAATGGCATAATGTGATAGGAATTTATGTCAATCGATTGGACACGTATGTCAATCGATTGATGCTAGTTGATTTTTGAGAAATTGATGAGCTGAAGCATGTTATTTTACCTGATAGTTTTCTCCATAAATTTAGTTCTGTATGTTCAAATGAGGTGCGGTTTGAAGCGTTGGAAAACTAACGCGTATGGCTATCCCATAATGATGATTAAGAGGCTAGATAGGTGCTGGAAATTATGAGAATTTGATAGTTTACTTGTTACGCACAAGTTAACAATAATAAATAACTGGTTAGTTGATGCGATTGAATGAATTAATGATGAATTGATGTTAAGACGATTTAACATAATTGAGTACTATGTGGATATGTATTTAATGTGGTGTTAATGTTTGGTGATGTTATATGGTATGAATATGATTCATATTGTTATCAAATGCTTGATTATATGGGGATTAATTCTGTATTATTGGTGTGCACTGTTGGTTTTATTGGTGGATAGTAATTCAGAAGGGGGATTACTTTTGTGTATCAATGCATGTTATTTATGGTCAGAAGGGGTCGTAAGCATTATTATTGTTGTTTCATTGATTTGTATAGACATGATTATTGTGTTGTGTCGTTGAAAGAGGCATGTTCGCTAGTTCAGATTGTGGGACTAGTGGCTTGTTCAAGCTCAGAAGGGGGGGTTCATGGGTTCAGAAGGGGGGACCTAGTTCCTGAGAGAACAAAATGTTGAGTTGGTACCACATGCATATAGAGTTGAGTTGCAAGTCCGGTTCAGAGAGGGAACTGTGACGAGCATAAGTCGAGTCGATGTTGCATTGCATTACATAACAGTTTTGCATGGATTTGTATGATTTTGAATTTGATTAGTGATTGATCATGATGTGGGTAAAATATGAATACGTGATATTGTAGTGCATGTTTGATATGTGTATAATTTGTGACGTGTGAATCTATCCTGATTGTTTCGTGCACCAATTATTATTTGAACATATTCTCACCCCTTTTTGTGTTGTTGTGTCTGTGCTCCTCGGGAGTACAGATAATCATGTACCTCAGTAGAAGCTTGATGTAAAGGAAGACGTTGTGCCACTTTAGTTGACCATCGATTGAGTTTATAGTTGGAGTCGCTTTGATATATAACACGAGGGGAACGAATTGTTATTTTATTTGTTTTATGTTGCATATCTTCCCTTTGATTTGATGTTGAACCACTTTTAAAACTTATTGTTGTCGAGACTGTTATGCCAACTATTTTAAAATTTCTGCTACTTATCAAATTATTTAATTTTCAATTATGTGGTTCATGTATGTTTTGTTGATGTATGAGTGGCATCCTACTTGAAGGATTTATGTGTTATATATGTTATATTTAATTATTTGTCGAGTCGGGAAGTAGGATGTTATAATAGCAACAGTTTCCATTCTAGTATTGGAATGACACCTTTTGAAGCTCTGTATGGTAGAAGGTGTATGACACCTTTTTGTTGGTATGAATTAGGGGAGAGTGTTGTGCTTGGACTTGAGATTGTTCACAGGTAGTATTAAGAAAGCGACACTAAACGTGGTGAGTTCATATAAGACCAATTGTACTTATAACTATTAAAAATGAATTCCTTCCATTGGGTTAATACCCTCAAAACGTAGGTGAATTTGCACTGAACCGGGTTAACAATTATTGTGTTATTTAGTTTATGCACATATGCTTCCTATTACGCATAATTATTGTCATACACATTGTTCCAACATTGTGTATGACATCCTTTCGTCAGTCGAACAAAATTTCATACATGTAAGCACATAGATTAACAAAAAATTTGTACTCTTATCTTCGTCCTTAAACCACCCATTCTTTACTTTGTTCCTCCAAAATTGGTCCTGCATATACAATGTGTTATCTAACAGAAGATTGATATTTTTCCTTCCAATCAAAGATCATCATTGTAACATGCATTATTAATCAAACATTGTATCTTGTTAACATCATCAATAGCTTGAGTGACTTTAAGATAAATATTTCCAAATGTATCTTTGTTCCAGTTCTTAAGAATATATTTAAAAGATCTCAACTTAATTAGTAGATAAAATAAACATAGGTCAATCAACCAAACCAGTATTTTAATTATCAACAATCACTTTTATGTATCTATCATCTAGAGTTCAAACCTTCAAAATTTTGAACGGTTAAGCCGAATTAAACCTACCTTTGGCATAATGGAAAATGATAAGGTCATGGTCGAAGTGATTCTTGATCAAAGTGGAGAAATTCACTATGTTGTAATTATCTACCCAGTTCAAATTACAAATGGATGTGTAAAGCTTAACAGAAAAGTAAGTGTCGCCTTTCCTCCTATTTACCTAAGTATAATAGTTATCATTAGTGTAAAGATGCATAAGCTCATTTGTATTTGTCAAATTAAGAAACTCGTCAGTGGCAGTTTTGTTTGGAGGTCATCTAACAAATTTTCTCCGAGAACAAATAATTGCATTGAAATCACATATCTTGCACCAAGGACTATGATTGGCCTATTAAAGATTGATAAGTTCATTCCATAATTGTCTTTGAATCACATGAGAGACACTTACATATATAACTGCAATGAAGAATTTAGTTTGATCCACTTCTATAAATAAAAAAATTATATGTTGCTTAGATAAACTTAACACATTAGGATTCATATATGTTACACAAAAAACTCATATATTTAATATCCTATTTTTTAACAATAAGATAATTAATTAAAATATTTAAAATATAAAATAATACAGTTATTTTACAGAAGGTATATATGTCATAATTTTTTTGGGAAATCCTATTTTACTTTATAAATGATTTTAAATTCGAAAAATAATTAAAAATTTGACCTCTAGAAAGTTTTCATTGTAAAAAATTCTTATATTTTTTGTTAAGTTTATTATTATAGAATTTTATAGTTAAAAATATTATAAAAAATATCATGTTCAATGTATAATATTTTTGACTAAGAATTTCATTTGAGAATATTTTGATTTCAATATATATTATCCTTTTGACCATCAATTAACTTATAATACCTATATTGTTTTGGTAAATAGGCAAAATTATTTTTTTTTATTTATTATTTTTCCATAATCTAGTCAAATACTATAAATAATAGGAAAATGCTAACGAGTATATCCCTTAAGACATTAAAAAAATAAGTTGAGCATTTTATAAGAGATTACAAAGTTAAATTTTTTTATAAATATAAGTATTCAAAACGTTGAAAATAGAAATAATTAATTTTTTCTAAAAATATTGTGTTTATCCAATGCATTAAACATATAATATTTTTTATATTTAGAATTCTTAATAGGTGTCCTAGTATCATGACCTAAATAATATAGGAATGAAAGAATTATAAATAAGGATTTGAATAATTTTTGCTAATTTTTGGTTCCACTTGTTGGTATAAATAGAATAATAATTTTTATCGCACTCACACAAATCCTATTTTACATATTTACACTCAAATCTCAAATGGCTTCTATTTTCAACATTATCTCCCTCACTCTCTTCCTTGCCCTAGCTTTCCAAGGTATCATGCCTTTCATATCTTCAGTTAGAGTTTTTGTTAATTATATGATTTATTATTTTCATTATTTTGATGTTTAATTTATGGTTGATATTGCAGCTTATGGACAACCTTGTTCTTTGAGTGACATTCGTGTTTCAGAATCCAAAACATCAGCCACAAGGTACAACGTTAGTGTAACAAACCGATGTAGTTGCAGTCAATCACAAGTGAAGTTCAATTGCGATGGATTTAAATCAAGTCAGCCTGTTGATCCAGCAATCTTTAGTGAAGATTGTCTTCTCATACAAGGAGCACCACTTCGGTTTTCTTCTGTTGTCACCTTCACATATGTTTCGGATACTAGGTTTTTGTTTATTCCTATTTCTTCTCAAATTTCTTGTCCTTAGGGTTTTGGATTATCTTTTTATTAATAAAAAAATGTTTGTGAATTGATTTTCACAAACACTTTTTCAAATTATTGTTCTCATCAGTGTATTATTCACTGAGATTTACACCCTCCGTCTCATATTATAAGCAAAAGTTACTTTTTAGATACATTGAATAATTAATGTATCTGGTCTATATATAGACTAAATACATTAATTATTCAATGTATCTAAAAAGTAACTTTTGCTTATAATATGGGACGGAGTAGTAACAATTATTTATGTATTCAATTTTATTCTTACCCTATATACTTTGTTTGATCATAATTTATTTAAGTTTGTCGTTAAAAAAAAATTATGTTTAATACAATATTAGGAACCCGGCATAAATATTGAGGATTGCCCCATTTTAACCATAAATTTTTTACTCATTCATACAAAATGTATTTAATTAAAAGACTTAAATATATATTGGTTTTTTCTGAACCAAATTAACCAAACTAGGTTCATGAAGCAAATTTTGCTAAATATGAGAAGAAAAAAAAACAATCTTTTATATTTTCAAGTGAACAAAATATTTTTAAAAATAATTATACAAATAAAATTAACATCATACGAATATTATTTTTGAAAACGAATTGAATCTACCAAATTGGATTGTTCGTGAATTTATAAAAAAACGAGTTTGAGATTAACTGAGTTAGGCTCGACTGATTCATTTCCAATCCTACCCGTTATAAAATGCATACATTTATAATTGAAGAGGTGTAATCCATTATCTCAATTACAATTCTATGCATTATTTTATAGATTCTAATAAATATATTTTTATTTTTACCTTGGACCCTATTATATTTATTATTTTTAATATTATTCTTTGCATAATATCTTTATTAAATTAGAATTTTTTTCAAAATACTCTTGTAATTTTTAAAAATTTATAGACAATTATAATTTAAATTATCTTTTCAAATATAAGTATTTTGGTCTAGCCTTCATTATAATTATTAATAAATCATTATCATTTTATTTATCTTAATTATTATTTACTAATATTACAAAAATTTGGTTTTAAAAATATGAATTTAACACTTCTTCAAAACATTTTGAATAATTTAATTAAAAAACAAATTAATTAATTTATTGCCGAGTACAGACTGAAATATTATTTTCAATTAACATATTTGTTTTATGTTTATTTAATTATTTTAAATATTTTAAATAAATGGTAGACTAAATTGAAATTATCTCAATTGCCGTGCATATGATGCATTTACTTTTAATGTCATATAATTGTGATAACAATAGTTATTAGAATATTAATGAAAAATTATTGGAAAGACAACATATTTACTATACGTAATGCTTAAAAAAACATTCTTTTAGTAAGCCTTTTATGAATAAAATTTATTTAAAAAAATTAACATATCATATTTGATTAACTTCCCAAGAAATGAATTAATTATTAATTAGATTAAATTATAATTTTAATCCTTCTATTTTTACAAATTTGATGAATAAAGAATACTGAGTTTTTTTTAATAGTAGGAGAAAAATAGCTTAAGATTAAAATAATGTATTTTTTAATAGATTTGGATTTTTATTATTTAGGAATCTCTGTTAATGAATGAATAATTATTTTTTATTTGAAAATATTATTAATTTTTTATTTAGAAGAATATATTAATGAATATATATTGAGTATTGTGACTCTCTCTCTTTTTTTCGTTTCTTTCTCTCTCCCTCTCTCGCAGATCTCTCTCTCTCTGTTCTTTCCTCTTCTTCCCTCTTTCTCATCAGACTTTCCCCCTATCTCTTATTTTCTTCTCCTTCTCGTCACTCCCTTTCTCCCTGATTTGAAAAGAATGAGTTCTGCAAGGGTTTTGTGAGACTTTCTGATCTGAATCTGGTTTAGGGTTTGGTACAATGTTGTTGCAAGAAATGGGGCAAAGGTATAGTATGACACAACTTTGTTCTTTGAGGTAAAGCAACACATTTCATTCCCCACATCGTTTCATTTTTCCAGCTCTGATCCCGAATTACCCACTAGTAATGTTTTCATTGAATATTTCTTTTTCCTTTTAAATGTTTATGTTCATCGATTATGTATGTTATGGTTTATTTCTGGTTTTTTCATTTCAGATTCACGAGTTTGTTCTGGTTTTTTTCAGTTCATGATGTTACACGGTTCCACACTTTGTTTGGCTAATGCTTGATACTTTCTTCTGGTTTTGTGATGTTGTTATTGTGCTTTATATGAGTTTGTTCCGGTTTCATGATTTTTTTTCATTTCGGATTCATGTGCTATTTGATACTTTCTTCTGGTTTTGTGATGTTGTTATTGTGCTTTATATGAGTTTGTTCTGGTTTTATGATTTTTTTTCAGTTCATGATGGTACACAGTTCATGATTTTTTATTGTTCTGGTTTTTATATGTTTTTTCAGTTCAGGTTTTATGAGTTTGTTCCGACTGTTTGTGGTTCTGGATTGGCAAAGAAGCAGTGGAAGTTTACATAGTATGTTATAGCTTTGAATGCTTTTGGATTAATTGACAGCAGGTTAAGCTGTGTTTTTATAGCTTTGAATGTGATGTGATTGAAAATTCTAAGTTTCATTCTTCCTTTGAATGCCTTTGAAATCAAAATCAAACTTTGTCAGCCCTTTGGATTCTTGACTGTTGCACCTTATTTTTCACTTTTCTATTTTAATGTTAGGGCCTTTACACTCCCAATCCCACTGCTCTGAATTGTTTCCCTTTTTGTGAATGTTGAACAACTGTAATGCTGCAATGAATTGTCTATTTTCCTTCTGAATTTCTTCTGCATTTTCTGACTTGCACTGGGTTTGTGTGGGTTACTAAAATTATGAAAGGTGACATTGAAGTGTAATGGCTTGGACTTGCTGAATGTGTACATGAAAATTTTGTTACATTAAGCATGATTGGTGAACATGTTGTGCGACACATTTTGAAATGTGGTGGTATGTGGCTTGAAAGTTTGTGAATAAAGTGTTGAAATTGCCTTGGATTTTGGTTTATGAATGAGATTGAATCATGAATTGTGAATGGTGATGAATTTAGAAATTGATGGATTTGAATGGATTTTGGATTTTTAAAGAAACTGGTTTTGAATTATGGATGAAATGTGATGGAATTGTTTATGATGGTGTTGAAATTGGATGTTGAATTTTGTATGAATTGTGGTATGAATTGAACTAATGGATCTTGACATGAATTTGGTGTTGTTTTGCTTTGTGTAGGTTGTAAATGTCATGAATTTGGCAAGGCTGTTTGGAGGTATAGGGAGTGGTCTTTGGATTGTAGCTGCATCCTGATATTTGGAGGTTTATGGATGGTTTTACAGCAGTATGTTTGCTTCAAAATGGCAGGATATTGGCCTGTTATTGGAGTTTTGTGGCTTGCGCGGGGTTGTTTGGAAGCTTGTGCTTATCGTGTAGTCCTTGTTTGACTGGTGCATTTCTGGTCTTGGGATGGCAGATGGTAGCAGCAGGCCTGATAGTACGGTTCCGTGTGGTGTCGATTGCTGCTTCTTCCACTTTGGTTCATGTGGAAAGAGAAGTTTCTGCAAAGGCTTCTGAATTGTTCACAAGAGATGATAGTTATGTGAGCAAGTCAAAGTCCATTTTGCATCCAAACCCCAAATAATGGATTCATCGTTGAAATCCACAACTTCTGCTGGTATGATATTTCAATGTGTTAATTTAGTTATTCATGTTATTGTTTGTTTAAGTCGTCGTATTAAAGGTTTTGAATCGAGATAGAGGTGTTGCCGGTTGCTTGTGCCACAATTTTTAATATTATGCCGAATCATGGTGTCGAGTGTGTTTGATGTTGTTTACTGAGTTTAGTGTGGGTTTGTTACCTCAAATGATCTGTTGTTGTAACAAGGTAATTGAGATTGAGTCTCTTTTGCATATGATATTTTTGTAACTCATTTATGTAATTATTCATTATCTTCTGTATTGAACAGATGGATGCCACTACTCCCAAGTACTCGAAGGCTAGGTATGATGAAATCGTGATATTTTTGGAGACACCCTTTTACTAATTCTGTACATTCAGATTTCCAGATAAGGAAGCATATGTTGATTCTTCGTTGACAAGGCAGGTTGTTGAATCAAAGAAATCACAACTTCTGATGCTTCTACAGCTGGTACACTGCAACTCTTAACATTACATTACATGTTTGCATGTTGTCAAGTATAATTGATTATAGATCTTGTCGCTCCCGAAAGATTCGCATCCAACGGTACAAACGCGAGAGTGGCGCAGAAAACACAGAGTCGTCAGCAATGTGTATTTATCCCGAGAGAGGGAAAGGAAACACTGCATAAACCTGAAGAGAAAGGGGGAAAGACATGGTCAACGCAACCATAGTCCGGGTTCGGGAGTCGGTTATGCGAGGGGAAGGTGTTAGCATCCCACGCATCCATCGTACTCGTTGGGATCCACGCTTGTTGTCTAAACGGAGGGTGAGCTGTCCTACTATCTATGGCTGAACAAAAGAAAACGGGGACGAGGTGACTAAGACGGACTCAGTAGGACATATTCGATGCCCTAGGCCTACGTACTCCCTCAGTGCAATGGGAAAGTCAGAGTCAACATAGTTCAGACGGGAACTGTTGGGGAAGGTTGCTCGCCAAGACAATCGCTGTCTTGTGCCTACATATCCTTAATCGGACGAGAGAGAGGAATCAGAGCTAATGTAGTTCGTGGGTACGACCACGGATGGTAAGTGTTTTTTATGAGCGACGTTAGATTCGCGTCCGGCAGTTAGGGTCGATGCCTGTTTGCGACTCAGACGGAAGGTAACGTGCTATTTTCTGAAAATGGTCTGGAACCAAACAATCCCGAAGGATAAAAAGATTTGAATTTGTTTTTTGTGTTTTTTAGACAGAAGAGTTTTTTATGTTAGTTCATAAATTGCATTACACCAAAGTCTAGGGCACAGGGACGAATACTTAACGAATCGTCCCAAGACAGGACGCTCGCTAAGCACTCTAGAAAGATGAGAGGAAGCCCCCCATTTCTCATTCCCCACGCTTAAGGCTCGTGCGCAATACACTTTATCTTTATTAAGTGTTTTCAAGAAGTTTTTAGATGAGAAGAGAAAAGACACAAAGGAAACTCTAAAGGGAAACTAAGAGTCCTAATGTTATCATGCATGGATGACCTATGGTTAGTGAGGCTTAGGAAGGACAACTACATAAAACCTAATGCTAATCCTACTCCAAGCTTAATCAAAAATTAAGTTGGACTAGGTAGCTCTAAAAGGAGAGAATCCAAGACTTAAACAAGTCTTGAGATCCATGGGAGGAAGAGAGTGGAAGAGAAGAAATGAGAAAGAGAAGGAGAAGATGAGATACAGTACATGGAAGCAAGCACATCATATCATAAATGCCCAACTCAAATCATCAAAATGTTTCAAAGCTCAATGCAAAACAATCTCAAGTAAGCATGCAAAGATAAACATGAAAAAAGGCAAGCATACTTGTATAAAATGTACAATTAAGCATACATGGGCTTCATATCAAAATGAAATGAGAAAGGTAAGATGAAGATGAAAACAAGTCATAACCAAAATCATATTATCATCAACAATTCACATATTCAAAAGTGATTCATATCATGAAGCATTATGATCCAAAGAAGTTACAAAGCAAATGGTAATAATGTTCATCATACAATTCAAACCAAATGCATTTAACTATGCTCAAGTGAAATGAAAACCAAGTAAGGAACTCAAGGGGCAGTAGCATATGCATCAATATTATACCAAACCAAACTTAAGTCATACAAAGTTAATTATCAAGCAACACCTTCAAGACATGCACCAAAGTAATCCACAAATGGAAACTCAAAGTTCAAACACTTAAAACATACCCAAACATGATCCACAAATTGCAAAATTTGGTCACAAGGGACCTCAACCAGGGGTAAACATCATACCAAAAGCTCATGCAAATAATCACAAAGAAACTCAATCAAATAGGCATGGCAAGTCAACTTGTGTAAAGAGATGTCAAGATATAATCATGCATAAGTCATTTAAGCACAAATAAACAAACATATATCAAATGACATTCAAAAATTGTGAGATTAAAAATCAAATGACTTAAGTCAGAAGCCAATCACATGTCAAAAGATCTCACAAAAAGTCATAAGTTAAGCACCTCAAACAATTAAGCAAAGATCACATAGGAACCATGAATCAATAAGCAAAAGAGAGGACTAAAATGCAATATGAAATGATTTTAAAAATATGAGAAAAACATTTTTAAGGACCTCAAGATGTCCTCTGAAAAGTAAAAAAAGAATGAGATGCAAATCATGTATAGATGATGAGAACAAAAATCAACAAGGCAAGGTGTGCACAAGTGAAGCAATCCAAAAAGAAATTAATTAGACAACTAATTCAAAGGCACAAAATAAAATAAAAATGAAAAATAAAATTTTCCAAAATTTTATAAAACCCTAAATATGCTTCATGAATTTTTTTGGGATTTTTGGATGCATAAAACTATTTTTAAAAATTAAAATGCAAAACAAAACAATTAAAATGAAATAACACAGCCAGGGGTGCAAACAGCAACAAAATCACGTTTAAAAATGGAATGGGCTCAAAGAGGGGGTGCAGATAGCCAGCCCAGTCCATTAAAGTATTCAGCGCAGCCAAACAAAAAAAGAAATGGACCCAGTCAAACATCTTGACTTCATACCAACCCTTGGATCAATCTCACGCGTAACAACAAGTCAACAAATCAATATCATGCCAGATGAAGTGCTCAGATTGCGCATACATGATAAGTAACATGGAAAGACACACAATCAACATAATCTGATTTAAATAGGAAACACGTGAAAGGCACATGGTAATTTAATCTGTTGGCAACATCACATCCATCAGATCAAACAAACGCATCAGATTAAGTCAATGAATCAAGAAGCATGCAAGATCAAAGGTCCAGATTAAGTGCACATGGTAGTTATCATGGATGAACACACACACATATCAAAAATACATCCAATCAGAAGTAATCATTTAATGAGGTGGCAAGACAAGAACCATTTGATCTGAGCATGGACGGTGGAGATCTCATCTCCTACCTTGAAACCCTCAGACCACCTGAAAACAAACCAGACGCCGGAGCTAGGGCTCCGGTCGTCTTCTCCGGTAGCCTTAATGGAGATCCAACATAAAAAATTCCAGAAATCAACAACAAGGGTACAGTTCCACTCAGTTTTTCATGAGGATCTCAAATATCACATTTAAATCAATAGATCATGCACGAATAAACCAAATCGAAGACAATAAGTTTAGATCCAAAAACTTAAATCTCAAAATTCAGGCAATCCACACGTCTAAACTCAAAACAAAATAGATCAGCATCATCAGTGAACTTTATAGATCATCATGCACACTTAAAATTCTAGTTATACGACCATGAAAAGCAAGTTTACCTGAGATCTGTAGAGCTTGAAATACACCAAGAACTCCTTCCAAAAGCTGCAGATCTTCCTCTTTTGAGCTCTATTTGCAAAATAAATGCAAATAGAGGCTTGAAATTGACTGGATCAAGGATTTTGAAAGTGAACCAACTTGAGATGCACTTGCTGAAAACCTTGCTTAAAGCTCAAAACAGTGGTAGATTCTTACTCTACCAAGTGTGTAGGTCACAAATATCAAAAAATTTCTTCAGAAACCCTTGTAATGAATGAGTTTCGAAGAGAGAAAGTTTGGGTGAGAAAAATGGATTCTGAGCAAGAATGAGTGCATGACCTAATTATGAAGGCATGAGTAAGCTTATATACATCTCATTAGAGCTCTGATCATGATTAAAATTTGATTAATCCCTTGGTTAATGAAATTGGATGGTTTATGCCAAAATGCACTTTGTATTGTTTCCACTAATCCACACGTGCCAAGGCATGCTTTTCATCATGAATCACTCACATTTCTCTTGCTAATCACCAATGAATTGAAATTGGGCCTTGTGGTTGATTGGTTTGTGAGTTTTAATCCATCTTGCCAATTTGCATTTTGTGAAATAAGTGAGAAATATGGCACGAATTCACTTGCTTCAAGGGTTAAAAATGGTCCTCATGGCTTGTACTTTAATGTTGTAATGTGACATGAACCAATAAAAGTCATTACAAGTCAATTGGAACCAAAATGCAAATGGTGGAAAAATTGGTACATATGAAGAACCCTAAAAACACCTTGCCTTGCCTTAGCCATAACTTGAGTTCTACAAATGATATGGAGATGTTCTAGTACTTGTTGGAAAGGGGAGAAAAAGATCTTCAACTTTCATGTTTGAGGAAAATTCATTTTAAGCTTCCTTGATAATGAAAAGTCAAGTTGAATGTAGTGTAAAAACTTGCCAAAAATGGAAACTTCTCATTAGGTCATTTTCCAAATTTAGTAACTTTTGTACAAACCCTTGATTCTTGGTGAATGACATGAATCTTGACATTTAAGGACCATATGAGGGCACAAGACCTTAAAAATCATGAAGAGAACCTCAAAATTCCATGGTTGACTTTCCTCCTTACAGTTGACTTTTGCTTACTTCACAAGTAACTGATCCACTGAACATCTTCCACAATGAACCACTAGCCAAGTCTCTATCCATGAACACTTGTGAGCATATAGGACCCATGAGAGCATGCTTGAATCCACAAAGCCCTTCAAGAAGTCCTTTGAAACCAAAAACCCTAATTGGTCCCTCTGGATAGGAGAGAAAGATTCACTTGAACCCCTTTGCCATTCTTGACCTTATGAAGATATGATGAACTCCTCAAACCACCTTGAGGCTTGAGACTCCCTTGAGATGAACCAAGTACCTTGATCCCATGTTAAGAACCAATGCTATGCACAAATGCTAATGCAAGAAATGCAAAGAAACATAAGCCAGTTAGCTAAAAGTAAGAGGGCAAATTTTGGGGTGTTACAACTGCCCCTATTCAATCAACTTGGACCTGAAAGGGTGATAGCAACGGCTTTCAGGCATTCAAGGTAGAAGGTGATTGAATACAAAAAGAAATCGAAAATTTGCAAACTGGTGGTAAGATACAAAATGAAGTGCTAACGAGGACGGCCGAAGACGAACTCGAAAAGGTAGACCGATCGAAGGTAGACTACGCTGGGGAGAAACAAAATAATACGAGCACGACCGAGAGCGGACTCGAAAAGAAATACCGACTGAAAGCGGAATTTCAACAACAAACGAGTACGACCGAAAGTGGACTCGAAAAGGATAAAAGAGTACGACCGAAAGCGGACTCGAAAAGGATAAACTACGACCGAAAGCGGACTCGAAAAGGATAAACGAGTACGACCGAAAGTGAACTCGAAAAGGATAAACGAGTACGACCGAAAGCGGACTCGAAAAGGATAAACGAGTACGACCAAAAGCGAACTCGAAAAGGATAAACGAGTACGACCGAAAGCGAACTCGAAAAGGATAAACGAGTACGACCGAAAGCGGACTCGAAAAGGATAAAAGAGTACAACCGAAAGCAGACTCGAAAAGAAAGACCGGCCGAAAGCGGAATTTCAAACAGCAGACGAGTACGACCGAAAGCGGACTCACTGGAGATATGAGAGCAAACGAGTACGACCGAAAGCGGACCCGAAAAGAAAGACCGACCGAAAGCGCCTTTTCGACAACCACATGAGTACGACCGAAAGCGGACTCAGTGGGGATACAAAGGCAAACGAGTACGACCGAAAGCGGACTCGAAAAGAAAGTGAAATTCTGGTATCAGATGTGTGATGTTAAGGTGCGATGTCACAACAACACACTCTGAACAATGGACAGTGCAATAACAGCAATAAATCAACACAATGAATTGTTCACCCAGTTCGGTCTAACTACCTACGTCTGGGTCTACCAAGCCAGGGATGAAATTCACTACTTGTAGAATTAATTTACAGACTCAACAACCCAGTTGACAATCTCCTAAACTTAATTCCTACTAGTGACTTCCTACC
Organism: Lathyrus tuberosus; assembly: GCA_022829125.1. NCBI lineage: Eukaryota > Viridiplantae > Streptophyta > Magnoliopsida > Fabales > Fabaceae > Lathyrus > Lathyrus tuberosus. The sequence continues at coordinate 1,435,780 of JALAZF010000552.1, read as the reverse complement.
TAAGAAACCACTTAGATATGAGAACACTACTCAATCCCTAAAACACTTCAGTGACACAATTCAAAGATCACACACTTTGAACAGCACTACTTGATTCTGCTTCACAGCTTTGATCAAGAACAACTCAAATCAACAATACCAATTCACACTCGAATGGTTTACAAAACCTACACAAAGACACAAACGACACTCAGTCTTTAGCTCTCTTTCTTCGTTACTTTTCCTCCAGGAATGATGCGCATTATATAGCTCTTTGAATTGGACTTGGACCTGCTACAATATCTGACCTGATTTGTTATTTAAAACTGAATATTCAAAACAGATTTTCTCCTAAAATCTTTTCAAATCTTCAACCTTTTAGATCTCCTACAAATCTGCACCAAATCTCTATGCAACAGAGAATATTTATCCCAAGATATCCGCATCCAATGAGACTACCTGCTCTCCACAATTCCAGCTAAAACGCAAACCCTAACAACATCACAAAACCTGATGTTATTAATTCTGTAGATCTAATGTCACAACATCGCATGTGACATCAGACATCCAACTTAACTCTTAACACAGCCCAGTGTTAAGACTCAATGTTGTGACATCACCACCTTGACATCAAACATTGAACAACCTTTGTTTTACCAAAATTCCAGCCAATCCAAGAAACTAACAGAAAGACCGGCCGAAAATGCTCTTTCAACAACAAACGAGTACAACCGAAAGCGGACTCGAGGAGAATAAACGAGTACGACCGAAAGCGGACTCGAAAAGGATAGACGAGTACGACCAAAAACGGACTCGAAAAGAAAGACCGGAGAAAATGCTCTTTCAACAGCAGACGAGTACGAACGAAAGCGGACTCGAAAAGAAAGACCGACCGAAGACGGAATTTCAAACAGCAAACGAGTACGACCGAAAGCGAACTCGAAAAGAAAGACCGGCCAAAGACGGAATTTCAAACAGCAAACGAGTACGACCGAAAGCGAACTCGAAAAGAAATACCGACCGAAAGCGGAATTTCAAAGAGAGGACAAGCCACATGGGATACTTCTACTAGGGATAATGAAATAACAAAGAGTGCGAGGACGGCCGAAGACGAACTCGAAAAGAAAGACCGGCCGAAAACGGATTTTCCAACCCAATATAAGTAGAATCAACGGATCTACAAAGATAACTCCGCTGGGGAATAGAGAAATCTAAACAGACAACTCTGCGGGGGAGTGTAGGAAGGACCAACAAGAAGGACGAATCCACTGGTTACGGTGTAATGTTAAACAACATCTCCTGAATTTGTTACTTTCTGCTAGGGAAGGGACATGGTAAGGAAATCAAACCTGGCTTGTGCTTCGAATGCATATGTTTGAATTTTGCCGTAATGCTCCACACGAAATGGAAATGCTACGTGTTTGGGAGGATGCAATGCAAGAATGCTTATGCAATGCGAAAGAGGTGCCTCAGCAAAATAAATGCTGAAGGCGAAGGCAAACTCCACTGGGGACGACAAAATAAATTGTCCACCGAAATAAAAGACCCTGCTGAGAAAGACTTCACTCCGCTGAGGAAGACATTGATCACAAATTCTGCTGGAGATGAAAGCTCCGAGAGAAAACCCACTCTGTTGGGGATGGAAAGATCAACAACTCAGCTGGAGATGGACGAAACTCCGAGAGAATACCCACTCAGCTGGGGAGGGAGATGAATACTGAAGATGGAAACTCCTCCGCCGGGGATCACCAAATACTTCAGAACTTGGATTTGACGCCTGCCAAAAACGATTGGACTCAAGACCTGCTGGGGATACCATTCACCACCAGACTCTGCTTGGGGATGTCGGTGAGCTTAATCTGCTGCTATGGAAATAACTTTACCCTCACCCTGCTGGGGATTAAATCAAACCGTTGTCGGTGAGACTATACTTTCTAACCAACTGAGGAAAGTAGACCCTAGGACTCTGTGGGGATAATAACATCTTTGTCCACGAATCTCCTGTTGGAGATACAACAACATCCACCTTAGAGCAATCAACCTCTGAATGCTTGCTGGGGAATAATAATCCAAACACAACCTCGACTGGGTATACAACCATTTGCACTCCTGCTGAGGAATGATGAGCCAAATCACAACTCTGGCTGAGGGTAAACCTCTTATACTCTGCTGAGGGGGACGGTCCTCAACGGCTCCGGTTGGGAAATCACTTCTTTATACTCTGTTGAGGAAGACGATCCTCGATACTCTGATTGGGGAGAGCATCAAACTGCTGAGGACGATCAGACTTCAAAGTTGGGGAGCAAAGCTCTATTGGGGAGGTACACTTGTCATCCTGCAAAACCAAAAGAAAGGTCTACGTGCAAAAATGACTACATTGATTATCATATAGTGACTGTCGCCTAAGCAATTGCCACTGTTTTCCAACTTTGTTGCATAGAGCTCAACATTTTAGCATGTAATGTTTATCAAAAATATCGGACATTTTCACAAACAAAACAGGTAAAACAAAAACAAAAGCTCTTTGACTGAAATTCAAATTTTATTGAATGGATTGGCCTATAAATAGGCATTTACATTTGGAAGCAATTCCTGGAAAGAGGTAATTGCGCAAAAAGTAAAAGAAAATACACATGTCGGCAATGTGGGGAACAGACATCCATCATGACTCGACTCAGCTATAACCCATATGACTTGTTTATCCGGAGATGCTTTGACCTTTGAAGATGACTGACTGGACTGATTTCTTTCCTTCGAATTTTCCAAGTGTGAATAGTGATCACAGATCGAACGCGGATCGTAGTCTTTGCTTTTAAATCCCTAACTTTTGCCTGGATCGCCCTTTTCGGGTTTTCAATCCACCGGGATACCCATTTTTGACAAAGTTGCCTTTTCAGGTTTTCAACCTCGCGGGTTTATTTCTTTTTTCTTTTTATCCCTAATTTTTGCCCGAACCTTTTCTTTTTATGGTTCACCAGGATGCCCCATTTTTGCCTGAACCTTCTTTTTATGTTCAGCGGGTCTCTTTTATGCAAAGTATTTTTTGACTACGTCCGCGTTCACAGGGGACGTAAAATCTTCGCCATCCATAGTTGAGAGTAATAAGGCTCCGCCAGAGAAAACCTGTCTTACTACATATGGCCCTTCGTAATTCGGAGTCCACTTGCCCTTGTGATCTGTTTGAGGAGGAGTGGTCCTTTTCAGAACTAATTCACCAGCCTAAAAACACCGAGGATGCACTTTCTGATCAAATGCTTTCTTCATCCTGCTTTGATACAACCGGCCATGCACAATGGCTTTCAATCTCTTCTCTTCAATGAGGTTCAGTTCATTCAGACGGGAACGCACCCACTCAGCTTCATCAAGCTTCACGTCTGTCAGAATTCTCAAAGAAGGAATCTCAACTTCTAATGGTAGAACTGCTTCCATACCATATACCAGTGAGAAAGGAGTTGCCCCAGTTGATGTGCGTACCGAAGTACGATATCCGTGCAAAGCATAAGGTAACATCTCATGCCAGTCTTTGTATGTCACTACCATCTTCTGCACAATCTTCTTAATGTTCTTATTTGCCGCTTCAACAGCCCCATTCATCTTCGGACGATAGGGAGAAGAATTGTGATGTTTGGTTTTAAAGCTCTGGCATAGCTCCTTCATCATCTTGTTATTCAGATTCGAACCATTATCACTAATGATTCTCTCCAGGACTCCATACCGGCAGATGATGTCCTTCTTAATAAACCGGGCTACCACTTGTCTGGTGACGTTGGTATACGATGCTGCTTCTACCCACTTCGTGAAATAATCAATAGCCACCAGGATAAAATGATGTCCATTCGAAGCAGTCGGCTCGATCTTCCCAATCATGTCAATGCCCCACATGGCAAAAGGTTAAGGTGACGACAAAACATTCAGAGGAGTAGGCGGTACGTGCACCTTATCAGCATATATCTGGCATTTATGACATTTCCGGGCGTATTTAAAACAATTAGACTCCATAGTCATCCAATAATATCCTGCTCTTAACAATTTTCTTGCCATAGCATGCCTATTGGCATGTGTACCGAAGGAACCTTCATGAACCTCTTCCATTAACAGGTCTGCCTCGTGTTCATCAACACAACGTAGCAAGACCATGTCAAAGTTTCCCTTGTATAACACATCGTCTTTGTTCAAAAAGAAGTTTCCTGATAACCTCCTCAATGTCTTTTTATCCTTGGAAGATGCCCCAGCTAGGTATTCCTGACTCTTCAAAAAGACTTTGATGTCATGATACCAAGGCTTGCCATCTGATACACCATCAACTGCAAATACAAAAGCAGGTATGTCCAAGCGCATGATTCTGATTGAAGGAGTTTCATTCCAACGATTCACTTGATACATTGATGACAACGTTGCCAACGCATCAGCCATCTGATTCTTTATCCGGGGAATGTGATGGAAGTCCACTCTGTCAAAGAAAGGTAACAACCTTCTGGCATAGTTGTTATATGGAACAAGATTCGCTTGACGAGTCTCCCATTCACCTGTAATCTGGTTAACCACCAACGCAGAATCACCATAAACATCGAGGTTCTTGATTCTCAAATCAATCGCTTCTTCTAATCTCATGATGTATGCTTCATACTCTGCCTCGTTGTTGGTGCATATGAACGCTAATCGGGCAGTAAAGGGTATATGAGAACCCTGTGGAGTCGTAATGATTACCCCGATTCTGTTACCATATGAATTAACAGCTCCATCAAAAACCATCTTCCACTAAGATCCAATCTCAGGTCCTTCATCAGGCAAAGGTTCTTCATAATCCTTCATCTTCAGATACATGATATGCTCATCCGGAAATTCAAACTTCATTGGTTGATAATCCTCAATTGGTTGTTCGACAAGATATTCAGACAAAACACTTCCCTTAAAGGCTTTTTGGGAAACATACTGAATATCGTATTCTGTCAGAACCATCTGCCAACGGGCTATTCTCCCAGAAAGTGCTTGCTTCTCAAACACATACTTGATCGGATCCATCTTCGAAATCAAAAGGGTTGTATGGTTTAACATATACTGCCTCAAACTGTTAGATGTCCAAGCGAGTGCACAACATGTTTTCTCCAGCATCGAGTACCTCGACTCACAATCAGTAAACTTTTTACTCATGTAGTAGATGGCGTGCTCCTTTCTACCTGACTCGTCTTGTTGACCGAGCACACAACCCATTGAATTCTCAAGAACCGTGAGATACATAATCAAAGGCCTTCCTGGCACTGGCGGCATAAGGACCGGAGGTTCCTGCAAGTATTCTTTAATCTTTTCAAACGCCTTTTGACAATTTTCATTCCACCTGACCGCTTGATCTTTTCTTAGCAACTTGAAGATTGGTTCACACGTGGCTGTGAGATGCGAGATGAACCTAGCAATGTAGTTTAATCTCCCCCAAGAAACCACGAACCTCTTTTTCTATTTTCGGCACAGGCATTTCTTGTATGGCTTTTCCCTTTGCAGGATCAACCTCGATACCTTTTTCACTAATAATAAACCCCAACAACTTTCCTGATCTCACCCCGAAGGTGCACTTGTTTGGATTCAACCTCAGCCTGAATTTTCTTAACCTTTCAAATAATTTCTGAAGATTCACCAGATGTTCTTCCTCCGTCTGTGACTTCGCAATCATGTCATCAACATAGACCTCAATCTCTTTGTGAATCATATCATGAAAGAGAGTCACCATCGCCCGCTGATAAGTTGCCCCTGCATTTTTAAATCCAAAGGGCATCACTTTGTAGCAGAAAGTTCCCCACGGTGTTATGAATTTTGTCTTCTCCATGTCCTCTGGGGCCATCTTGATTTGGTTATACCCAGAGAAGCCATCCATGAAGGAAAACACCGAATACTGAGCAGTATTGTCAACTAACACGTCAATGTGAGGGAGCGAGAAATCGTCCTTTAGGCTTGCTCTGTTCAAATCCCTGTAATCAACACACATCCTGACCTTCCCATCCTTCTTAGGTACAGGCACGATGTTAGCAACCCATGGAGGATAATTCGTCACAGCAAGAAATCCGGCGTCCAACTGTTTCTGAACCTCTTCCTTGATTTTGACAGACATCTCCGGTTTAGTTCTTCTCAACTTTTGCTTGACCGGAGCACAACCTTCTTTAAGTGGTAGGCGGTGTACAACAATATCAGTATCAAGCCCAGGCATGTCTTGGTAAGACCAGGCGAAGATGTCCACATACTCACGGAGCATCCCAATCAATCTTCCTTTGACACCGTCTTCCAATGCAGCCCCTATCCTTATTTCCTTTCTGGCGTCCTTGGTTCCCAGATTCACAATCTCAATTTCCTCCTGATGAGGTAGGATGACTCTCTCCTCTTGCTTCAACAATCTGGCCAACTCTTCGGACAGTTCACAATATTCGTCAGTCTCTTCTTCAGCCTGATAGATTGGATTGTCAAAGTCATACCGAGCTATAGCTGAGTCATGATCGGTGTCATCTGAACAAAAAGACCTGCATGATTGATGAGGTATATTTTAAGGTTTATTACTCTTCCCCAGCAGAGTCGCCAGCTGTCGCTCCCGAAAGATTCGCATCCAACGGTAAAAATGCGAGAGTGGCGCAGAAAACACAGAGTCGCCAGCAATGTGTATTTATCCCGAGAGAGGGAAAGGAAACACTGCATAAACCTGAAGAGAAAAGGGGAAATACATGGTCATCGCAACCATAGTCCGGGTTCGGGAGTCGGTTATGCGAGGGGAAGGTGTTAGCACGCCACGCATCCATCGTACTCGATGGGATCCACGCTTGTTGTCTAAACGGAGGGTGAGCTGTCCTACTATCTATGGCTTAACAAAAGAAAATAGGGACGGGGTGACTAAGACGGACTCGGTAGGACATATTCGATGCCCTAGGCCTACGTACTCCCTCAGTGCAATGGGAAAGTCAGAGTCAACGTAGTTCAGACGAGAACTGTGGGGGAAGGTTGCTCGCCAAGACAATCTTTGTCTTGTGCCTACATATCCTCAATCGGACGAGAGAGAGGAATCAGAGCTAATGTAGTTCGTGGGTACGACCACGGATGGGTAAGTGTTTTTTATGAGCGACGTTAGATTCGCGTCCGGCAGTTAGGGTCGATGCCTGTTTGCGACTCAGACGGAAGGTAACGTGCTCTTTTCTGAAAATGGTCTGGAACCAAACAATCCCGAAGGATAAAAAGATTTGAATTTGTTTTTTGTATTTTTTAGACAGAAGTGTTTTTTAAGTTAGTTCATAACTTGCATTGCACCAAAGTCTAGGGTACAGGGATGAATACTTAACGAATCGTCCCAAGACAGGACGCTCGCTAAGCACTCCAGAAAGATGAGAGGAAGCCCCCCATTTCTCATTCCCCACGCTTAAGGCTCGTGCGCAATACACTTTATCTTTATTAAGTGTTTTCAAGAAGTTTTGAGATGAGAAGAGAGAAGACACAAAGGAAACTCTAAAGGGAAACTAAGAGTCCTAATGTTATCATGCATGGATTACCTATGGTTAGTGAGGCTTAGGAAGGACAACTACCTAAAACCTAATGTTAATCCTACTCCAAGCTTAATAAAAAATTAAGTTGGACTAGGTAGCTATAAAGGGAGAGAATCCAAGACTTAAACAAGTCTTGAGACCCATGGGAGGAAGAGAGTGGAAGAGAAGAAATGAGAAAGAGAAGGAGAAGATGAGATACAATACATGGCAGCAAGCACATCACATCATAAATGCCCAACTCAAATCATCAAAATGTTTCAAAGCTCAATGCAAAACAATCTCAAGTAAGCATGCAAAGATAAACATGAAAAAAGGCAAGCATACTTGTATGGAATGCACAATTAAGCATACATGGACTTCATATCAAAATGAAATGAGAAAGGTAAGATGAAGATGAAAACAAGTCAGAACCAAAATCATATTATCATCAACAATTCACATATTCAAAAGTGATTCATATCATGAAGCATTATGATCCAAAGAAGTTACAAAGCAAATGGTAATGATGTTCATCATACAATTCAAACCAAATGCATTTAACTATGCTCAAGTGAAATGAAAACCAAGTAAGGAACTCAAGGGGCAGTAGCATATGCATCAGTATCATACCAAACCAAACTTAAGTCATACAAAGTTAATTATCAAGCAACACCTTCAAGACATGCACCAAAGTAATCCACAAATGGAAACTCAAAGTTCAAACACTTAAAACATACCCAAACATGATCCACAAATTGCAAAATTTGGTCACAAGGGACCTCAACCAGGGGTAAACATCATACCAAAAGCTCATGCAAAGAATCACAAAGAAACTCAATCAAATAGGCATGGCAAGTCAACTTGTGTAAAGAGATGTCAAGATATAATCATGCATAAGTCATTTAAGCACAAATAAACAAACATATATCAAATGAAATTCAAAAATTGTGAGATTAAAAATCAAATGACTTAAGTCAGAAGCCAATCACATGTCAAAAGATCTCACAAAAAGTCACAAGTTAAGCACCTCAAACAATTAAGCAAAGATCTCATAGGAACCATGAATCAATAAGTAAAAGAGAGGGACTAAAATGCAATATGAAATGATTTTAAAAATATGAGAAAAATGTTTTTAAGGACCTCAAGATGTCCTCTGAAAAATGCAAAAAGAATGAGATGCAAATCATGTATAGATGATGAGAACAAAAATCAACAAGGAAAGGTGTGCACAAGTGAAGCAATCCAAAAAGAAATTAATTAGACAACTAATTCAGAGGCACAAAATAAAATAAAAATGAAAAATAAAATTTTCCAAAATTTTATAAAACCCTAAATATGCTTCATGAATTTTTTTGGGATTTTTAGATGCATAAAACTATTTTTAAAAATTAAAATGCAAAACAAAACAATTAAAATGAAATAACACAGCCAGGGGTGCAAACAGCAACAAAATCACGTTTAAAAATGGAATGGGCTCAAAGAGGGGGTACAGATAGCCAGCCCAGTCCATTAAAGTATTCAGCGCAGCCAAACAAAAAAAGAAATGGACCCAGTCAAACATCTTGACTTCATACCAACCCTTAGATCAATCTCACGCGTAACAACAAGTCAACAAATCAATATCATGCCAGATGAAGGGCTCAGATTGCGCATACATGATAAGTAACATGGAAAGACACACAATCAACATAATCTGATTTAAATAGAAAACACGTGAAAGGCACATGGTAATTTAATGTGTTGGCAACATCACATCCATCAGATCAAACAAACGCATCAGATTAAGTCAATGAATCAAGAAGCATGCAAGATCAAAGGTCCAGATTAAGTGCACATGGTAGTTATCATGGATGAACACACACACATATCAAAAATACATCCAATCATAAGCAATCATTTAATGAGGTGGCAAGACAAGAACCATTGGATCTGAGCATGGACGGTGGAGATCTCATCTCCTACATTGAAACCCTCAGACCACCTGAAAACAAACCAGACGCCGGAGCTAGGGCTCCGGTCGTCTTCTCCGGTAGCCTCAACGGAGATCCAACATAAAAAATTCCAGAAATCAACAACAAGGGTACAGTTCCACTCAGTTTTTTATGAGGATCTCAAATATCACATTTAAATCAATAGATTATGCACGAATAAACCAAATCGAAGACAATAAGTTTAGATCCAAAAACTTAAATCTCAAAATTCAGGCAATCCACACGTCCAAACTCAAAACAAAATATATCAACATCATCAGTGAACTTCATAGATCATCATGCACACTTAAAATTCCAGTTATACGGCCATGAAAAGCAAGCTTACCTGAGATCTGTAGAGCTTGAAATACACCAAGAACTCCTTCCAAAAGCTGCAGATCTTCCTCTTTTGAGCTCTATTTGCAAAATAAATGCAAATAGAGGCTTGAAATGGACTGGATCTAGGATTTTGAAAGTGAACCAACTTGAGATGCACTTGCTGAAAACCTTGCTTAAAGCTCAAAACAGTGGTAGATTCTTACTCTACCAAGTGTGTAGGTCACAAATATCAAAAAAATTCTTCAGAAACCCTTGTAATGAATGAGTTTCGAAGAGAGAAAGTTTGGGTGAGAAAAATATATTCTGAGCAAGAATGAGTGCATGACCTAATTGTGAAGGCATGAGTAAGCTTATATACATCTCATTAGAGCTATGATCTTGATTAAAATTTGATTAATCCCTTGGTTAATGAAATTGGATGGTTTATGCCAAAATGCACTTTGTATTGTTTCCACTAATCCACACGTGCCAAGGCATGCTTTTCATCATGAATCACTCACATTTCTCTTGCTGATCACCAATGTATTGAAATTGGGCCTTGTGGTTGATTGGTTTGTGAGTTTTAATCCATCTTGCCAATTTGCATTTTGTGAATTAAGTGAGAAATATGGCACGAATTCACTTGCTTCAAGGGTTAAAAATGGTCCTCATGGCTTGTACTTTAATGTTGTAATGTGACATGAACCAATAAAAGTCATTACAAGTCAATTGGAACCAAAATGCAAATGGTGGAAAAATTGGTACATATGAAGAACCCTAAAAACACCTTGCCTTGCCTTAGCCATAACTTGAGTTCTACAAATGATATGGAGATGTTCTAGTACTTGTTGGAAAGGGGAGAAAAATATCTTCAACTTTTATGTTTGAGGAAAATTCATTTGAAGCTTCCTTGATGATGAAAAGTCAAGTTGAATGTAGTGTAAAAACTTGCCAAAATGGAAACTTCTCATTAGGTCATTTTCCAAATTTAGTAACTTTTGTAAAAACCCTTGATTCTTGGTGAATGACATGAATCTTGACATTTAAGGACCATATGAGGGCACAAGACCTTAAAAATCATGAAGAGAACCTCAAAATTCCATGGTTGACTTTCCTCCTTACAGTTGACTTTTGCTTACTTCACAAGTAACTGATCCACTGAACATCTTCCACAATGAACCACTAGCCAAGTCTCTATCCATGAACACTTGTGAGCATATAGGACCCATGAGAGCATGCTTGAATCCACAAAGCCCTTCAAGAAGTCCTTTGAAACCAAAACCCCTAATTGGTCCCTCTGGATAGGAGGGAAAGATTCACTTGAACCCCTTTGCCATTCTTGACCTTATGAAGATATGATGAACTCCTCAAACCACCTTGAGACTTGAGACTCCCTTGATATGAACCAAGTACCTTGATCCCATGTTAAGAACCAATGCTATGCACAAATGCTAATGCAAGAAATGCAAAGAAACATAAGCCAGTTAGCTAAAAGTAAGAGGGAAAATTTTTGGGTGTTACAGATCTGTAGAATTGATTTTGACATATTTGGTTGCCTTTGAATCGTAAATGAAGGTTTTGATTCTGAAATGCTGATAGTGGTTTTGTTTTTACTTAGATGGACAATCAATATAGTCAATGTTTGGATGAGGTTCACATTGTTGTATCTGCATTTCATGCTGCTACTGAGCTGGATCCACATATACATGCACATGTCAAAGTCCATTTTGCATCCAACCCCCAAATAATGGATTCATCGTTGAAATCCACAACTGCTGCTGGTATGATATTTCAATATGTTAATTTAGTTATTCATGTTATTGTTTGTTTAAGTCGTCGTATTAAAGGTTTTGAATCGAGATAGTGATGGTAACGATTGCTTGTGCCGCAACTTTTAATATTATGTCGAATCATGGTGTCGAGTGTGTTTGATGTTGTTAACATCATGGTATAACAGGGACACATTGAGAGAATAAAATGTATGTATTTGTTTGGTATGTCATTGAGTTATGTATTTCCAACTCATATTTGGCTTTTGCTGCAGAGCATGAATCAGATATTCAAATGAAATGCCTCACTGTTGATTCACATGTATAATCAGGTAAATAATTAAAACAATTGTAGCTCAGAGTTTGAAAAAAATATCATTGGTAAAATTGGTTTTAATCCATGAGGCTCTTGGTGATTTTGAATCAACTCATTTCCCAGTTTTTTTTATATTTTTATATCGGTGATTAGGCTTTTCTAATATGTTTTCTACTACACTGCTATTTACACTGATCTTTGTGTTCCGAATTGATATTAGAGCCAAACTGCTATTTACATCTTTGTGTTCCTGAAATAGATGAAGATAAACATACAGTTCTGGAGAAGATTATTTTTGCTCTGCGTGTTATCTGTTTAGGATCTATCAATAATCTTTTTAAACAAATTAAGGATTCTCGATCTTTAGTGCTAAAGTTTTCTTTTTGTATGCATGTACATATGCATGCATATAACTGAAATTGGATTTTCTCTTTTCAAACAGCTATATAAATACTGATTTTGGTGGATATATTCTTAAGGCCATTGAATATTTCAGGACAGCGAAAGACAACCCTCCTGTTACTTTTGCTATTGCTGCATGTGAAACACAGAATGTTAGTGTTTCTGTTTTACCAAATTTTGGGCTGTCTGATAGAAGTAGTGTAACAGCAAAAGGAATGTGGTCTAAAATGGTTAAGGTACTGGTTACTTGTGTTTTTATGGGTTCTAGATGATATTTATAGTGACCTATATCCATTATCGCCCAAATTATTTTAGTATGGAAAGCATACAGGGTTGGTTCTAATTGAAATTGTTGTATATTGAGTATGGAAATGCTTGTACCCACTGCAGTGTGTTTTAATAATAAGCTTATTTGTTTTTATTAATAAGATTTCTTTTTATTGACATGTTCATACTAAGTTGCTTAAGTGTTTTTGCTGCCGTGTTTAGTATATTTGTATGACATGAATTTCGTAATAGTTGAGAGTAACTTCAGAGATGTTAATGTTTTTGCTGCTGTGTTTAGTTATCATTCTCATTTTCCTTCTATGTTGAGTCATTGGTGTTTGTTGTTGTTGACAAATAGAATTTTGTTGTTGTTGCTTCCTAATCATTTGGGAATGTTGTTGTTGCTGAAGGCTAGGTGATACAGACGATTGCGTCGTCGAAGGCTACATACCAGATGATGGTGAGAGTCTGAATAGTTTTTCTTTCGATTTTCTTGTCAATTGGTTCGTAGTCCGGTATTTTGTTTTGCACCAATAATCTATATATCTGAATAGTTTTTCATGCTTCTGAAGTTTTCATTTTCATGATTTCCAAGTCTTCACTTTATGGCTTTTGGTGTTTATCATGTTCCACCTGAAAATGGTTTTTAAAGTTCATATCATATTATGATAATGATTTTTAAAGGAAAAGGGCTTCTCACTCGCATGCTCAGGGTTATATTAAAGCTAATACTTTTGGGTGTCCTTCCGCCTCAATTGGAAATTCAGTTATAAGATTGAAAACTCCATCCTCGGCTACATTTTATCCTCACAACAACATGTCGCACAGTCAAGCTTCTCTTAATTCTATTCATGTTTCTGCTCCAATGTCTGTAAGTCAAACCAGCCCTGATACAACTGTGAAAATTGTTTATGTTGCTCTTTTTTTGTGTTTAGAGCCTGTTTGGTTTATGGTTTAGGTTCTAGGTGTGTTATGGAGTCCGGAGCTCCCTTTGAAGTCAACTATTTTATTCACTCGATGGTCCTTAATAGAATTAACTATAGTTATATTATAGGTCCGTAAGACTGTAGGAGGCATAAGGCTTGTTCCACTGATATATGTCTAATGTGTCGAGTGTGGTGCTTACTCAGAATCAGTGTCACTTCTGTTCATACATTCTGCTGCTGTTTCTTCATGGAACTTCGAGGATAACTCTACCAGCGCTTGATTTTTTAACAAAGTACATTTTAATGAGGCAACACTATGATTAGGTTATTAGGTATCACATGATTGTTTTTCCAAATACATGTGAACACAGACTGTTTAAAAGGAAACACATGCGTTGTTTATCTATCATTATTTTAACTACAGAATAATAATAGTTGAATCTGGCTTATTAATTCCATTTTGTGACTGCAGCCAAAATTTAATGACAGTTTGTTGATTGTGGAATAGGTCTATGGGAATGTGGAGAAATCCAAGGAAATGATCAATTATGATGTTCAGCTGCCACCTATTGCAAGAGGGAGTGCACCGGAAGGAAATTATCAGTTTAAGCAGTACTGTCAACCTTCCGAGTTTCTCACGTTAAACAAAAGAGATAACTTAATTGAGATCCGGGCAACAGATAGGGTTATCCATGATGTAAGAATATTCTAATTTTTAAAGTCTTCATATCATATTCATCTTCACAGGTTGAAGTGGAACGTCTTGATATTGGTGAACCTGAAAAATCCTTGATTAATTGATTTTTTGATGACTTGTGAGATATTCATGACGACAAATGTTTTTTTTTTCCATCTATATTGCTTTCAATTTTCTCCTTTTTCGGTTGCATTTCTGTTTCCCACTTTGCAACCTTTTCCTTCAATCTGATTTTTCATTTTGATACATCATTGTAACTTGATGCTGCCAAGTATAGACTGTTAAATTACATTTGCGAGGAATTATTTTATATTACGGGATGTCTGTTTTTTGTTATTTTCAGAAGTGATGCTTTCACAATTGATGAAATAGTTTGCAGTGACTTTGTTATGCATTTGTTTAACTAAAATTAATTTAATATTATACTTATCTTAATGCAGGCATCAAATCTGATTCTAAGAGGTCATATGATCAACTAAATGAACCACCCACTGTTTATGTTATCTCACCAGCTGCGATAGATGAAGTTGAGGAACATAGAGATGTAGACATTGACGACCTTTTTGGAAGTGGAACACCTGAGAATGACAATAATGTTGAGGCTCTGGGTGATTTTGAATCAACTCATTTCCCAGTTTTTTTTTATATTTTTATATTGGTGATTAGGCTTCTCTAATATGTTTTTTACTACACTGCTATTTACACTGATCTTTGTGTTCCGAATTGATATTAGAGCCAAACTGCTATTTACATCTTTGTGTTCCTGAAATAGATGAAGATGAACATACAGTTTTGGAGAAGATTATTTTTGCTCTGCGTGTTATTTCTTTAGGATCTATCAATAATCTTTTTAAACAAATTAAGGATTCTCGATCTTTAGTGCTAAAGTTTTCTTTTTGTATGCATGTACATATGCATGCATATAACTGAAATTGGATTTTCTCTTTTCAAACTGCTATATAAATACTAATTTTGGTGGATATATTCTTAAGGCCATTGAATATTTCAGGACAGCGAAAGACAACCCTCCTGTTACTTTTGCTATTGCTGCATGTGAAACACAGAATGTTAGTGTTTCTGTTTTACCAAATTTTGGGCTGTCTGATAGAAGTAGTGTAACAGCAAAAGGAATGTGGTCTAAAATGGTTAAGGTACTGGTTACTTGTGTTTTTATGGGTTCTAGATGATATTTATAGTGATCTATATCCATTATCGTTCAAATTATTTTAGTATGGAAAGCATACAGGGTTGGTTCTAATTGAAATGGTTGTATATTAAGTATGGAAATGCTTGTACCCACTGCAGTGTGTTTTAATAATAAGCTTATTTGTTTTTATTAATAAGATTTCTTTTTATTGACATGTTCATACTAAGTTGCTTAAGTGTTTTTGATGCCGTGTTTAGTATATTTGTATGACATGAATTTCGTAATAGTTGAGAGTAACTTCAGAGATGTTAATGTTTTTGCTGTTGTGTTTAGTTATCATTCTCATTTTCCTTCTCTGTTGAGTCAATGGTGTTTGTTGTTGTTGACAAATAGAATTTTTTTTTGTTGCTGCCTAATCATTTGGGAATGTTGTTGTTGCTGAAGGCTAGGTGATACAGACGATTGCATCGTCGAAGGCTGCATACCAGATAATGGTGAGAGTTTGAATAGTTTTTCTTTCGATTTTCTTGTCAATTGGTTCGTAGTCCGATATTTTGTTTTGCACCAATAATCTATATATCTGAATGGTTTTTCATGCTTCTGAAGTTTTCATTTTCACGATTTCCAAGTCTTCACTTTATGGCTTTTGGTGTTTATCATGTTCCACCTGAAAATGGTTTTTAAATTTCATATCATATTATGATAATGATTTTTAAAGGAAAAGGGCTTCTCACTCGCATGCTCAGGGTTATATTAAAGTTAATACTTCTGGGTGTCCTTCCGCCTCAATTGGAAATTCAGTTATAAGATTGAAAACTCCATCCTCGGCTACATTTTATCCTCACAACAACAAGTCGCACAGTCAAGCTTCTCTTAATTCTATTCATGTTTCTGCTCCAATGTCTGTAAGTCAAACCAGCCCTGATACAACTGTGAAAATTGTTTATGTTGCTCTCTTTTTGTGTTTAGAGCCTGTTTGGTTTATGGTTTAGGTTCTAGGTGTGTTATGGAGTCCGGAGCTCCCTTTGAAGTCAACTATTTTATTCACTCGATGGTCCTTAATAGAATTACCTATAGTTATATTATAGGTCCGTAAGACTGTAGGAGGCATAAGGCTTGTTCCACTGATATACGTCTAATGTGTCGAGTGTGGTGCTTACTCAGAATCAGTGTCACTTCTGTTCATACATTCTGCTGTTGTTTCTTCATGGAACTTCGAGGATAACTCTACCAGCGCTTAATTTTTTAACAAAGTACATTTTAATGAGGCAACATTACGATTAGGTTATTAGGTATCACACGATTGTTTTTCCAAATACACGTGAACACAGACTGTTTAAAAGGAAACACATGCGTTGTTTATCTATCATTATTTTAACTACAGAATAATAATAGTTGAATTTGGCTTATTAATTCCATTTTGTGACTGCATCTAAAATTTAATGACAGTTTGTTGATTGTGGAATAGGTCTATGGGAATGCGGAGCAATCCAAGGAAATGTTCAATTATGATGTTCAGCTGCCACCTATTGCAAGAGGGAGTGCACCGGAAGGAAATTATCAGTTTAAGCAGTA
Source organism: Lathyrus tuberosus (assembly GCA_022829125.1). Lineage (NCBI taxonomy): Eukaryota > Viridiplantae > Streptophyta > Magnoliopsida > Fabales > Fabaceae > Lathyrus > Lathyrus tuberosus. Next base: position 1,418,924 of record JALAZF010000552.1, on the reverse strand, counting down.
CTGTCAACCTTCCGAGTTTCTCACGTTAAACAACAGAGATAACTTAATTGAGATCCGGGCAACAGATAGGGTTATCCATGATGTAAGAATATTCTGATTTTTAAAGTCTCCATATCATATTCATCTTCACAGGTTGAAGTGGAACGTCTTGATATTGGTGAACCTGAAAAATCCTTGATTAATTGATTTTCTGATGACTTGTGAGATATTCATGATGACAAATGTTTTTTTTTCCGTCTGTATTACTTTCAATTTTGTCCTTTTTCGGTCGCATTTCTGTTTCCCGCTTTGCAACCTTTTCCTTCAATCAGATTTTTCATTTTGATACATCATTGTAACTTGATGCTGCCAAGTATAGACTGTTAAATTACATTTGCGAGGAATTATTTTATATTACGGGATGTCTGTTTTTTGTTATTTTCAGAAGTGATGCTTTTACAATTGATGAAATAGTTTGCAGTGACTTTGCTATGCATTTGTTGAACTAAAATTAATTTAATATTATACTTATCTTAATGCATGCATCAAGTCTGATTCTAAGAGGTCATATGATCAACTAAATAAACCACCCACTGTTTCTGCTATCTCACCAGCTGCGATAGATGAAGTTGAGGAACATAGAGATGTAGACATTTACGACCTTTTTGGAAGTGGAACACCTGAGAATGACAGTAAAGTTGAAGAAAAGGATAATGTTGGATTTGACATGAATGTTCCTATCACTGATGATGAGATCGCTGATGTGGATGATAGTGGTGACGAGGTGGACAAAGGACCCAATTCCGCTGAAACTCTCAGAGCCCGAGTGAATGCAGAGGGGAAGGGTGAAGAAACATCTACATCTAGCAGTAGCAGTGACAGTGGAAGCAGCAGTGATAGTGGTAGTGGAAGCAGTAGCAGCAGTGATAGTGGAGGCAGCGATGACGACTCTGGTACTTCAACCATGATAGTGGATTGCACAACCATGATTTTTTTTTATCTTTTCCTTTTATCAGTTATCATTGCAACTAATCCAATATATAGAATGTGTTTATTAAGCCCGGGTGAGAAGAATGTAGGTTCTATAAGGTTGGGAGTTTTGTTAACACTGACACTGGTGTGGCAATTAAAAGGCAAAAGGTTATTAATGATATGGAATATTTGATGTTTTGTTTTGTCTTTGATTTTACCTTGTCATCATTGAAACATGATAACCAAATTTGAAGGTTATGTCATCTTCATTGTAAATCTTTTGTATTTTTTCCATCAATCTCTCTACCCCAATTAGAACTTGTGATTTTTTTTTCATCCATGTGTGAATCTACCTTTATCCACCTTCTGCACAAGTTGACAATTTTTTAGTTTCTTACAAGCAATGCTTGCGTTCTAATACTATATAACAAACTTTTTGTTTATTTCAAATTTTACATTTTAAATAAAACAACTTTAACTCGTGCGAACGCACGGGTCTTCTACTAGTGTCATATAATTGTGATAACAATAGTTATTAGAATATTAATGAAAAATTATTGGAAAGACAACATATTTACTATATGTAATGCTTAAAAAAACATTCTTTTAGTAAGCCTTTTATGAATAAAATTTATTAAAAAAAATTAACATATCATATTTGATTAACTTCCCAAGAAATGAATTAATTATTAATTAGATTAAATTATAATTTTAATCCTTCTATTTTTACAAATTTGATGAATAAAGAATACTGGGTTTTTTTTAATAGTAGGAGAAAAATAGCTTAAGATTAAAATAATGTATTTTTTAATAGATTTGGATTTTTATTATTTAGGAATCTCTGTTAATGAATGAATAATTATTTTTTATTTGAAAATATTATTAATTTTTTATTTAGAAGAATATATTAATGAATATATATTGAGTATTGTGACTTGTTTTTTTTTTAACAAGAGAAAGCTTAAATCATTTCATTAATAATAAGTGTTTGGATATATGTTGGAATATCGCTAAAATTGTGAAAACTAGGATGAAATGGAGCAACTTGTGTCAGAGCATGAGCAACTTCATTGCCTTGTCTCCTAACGAACTTAATATGAGAGTTCCAAAAGAAGTGAGTTAACAACCCGGTTACATTCATGTGTGATTGAGCCAAAATCTATGTGATTAGGATGTTGATTATGCATACTATCGACGATGAGTTTTGCATCCATCTCAAAATCAACGTTCTCATAACCGAGAGCATACACCTACTTTACAGAGGCTAACAATCCTAGAGCCTCCCCCGTCGCAACATCTGTGATAGGAGAGAACCATTCCGTACGGGCTGCAATAAAGGAACCTGTATCATTTCTTATGCAAGCGCCTACACCAACCTTGTTATTAGAAAAAGAAGCGTCGATGTTGCACTTAAGGCGGCCCACCGATGGTTTACTCCACTTAAATTTCTCAAACAGACCATGCTCAAAAATCATCAACTCAGTTGTATGCATCTCCTTCCAATTCACTGGATCCTCCACTTTATTTGCCTTTCCTGGATGGTACTTAAGATCGAAATAATAGTCCTTCTGGTATTCCATCATTCTCTTTTGCCACATGTTCAACTCCTTCTGATCAAAGAGGTATTTTAGGCTCTTATGATCTTTGAACACTTCAAAATGGATCGATACAAGTAATGGCGCCATACCTTAAGTGTGAATATTATATCCACTAATTCAAGGTCAAGTTTCGGATAATTCTCTTCATGAGGTTTCAATTACTGGGACACATATGCCACAACCTGCCCATTATGCATTTTAACTCTGCCTAGTCATTTCTTTGAGGCATCACAAAACACTTCATAAAACAGAAACGGGAGTGGTGGTTAGCTTCTTCTTTAGTTCAACAATACTTCATTCACACTCCGCATCCCAACAAAAAGTAATTTCCTTCCGGGTGAGTCTAGTCATCGGTAGCGCTAACTGATAAAACCCTCGGATGAATCTCCGGTAGTACCCAGCTAGTCCTAGGAAGCTTCTAACTTCAGAGGCATTCTTCAGTCTTTTCCAATAGATCGTGGCTTCTACCTTCGACGGATCCACTGCCACACCTCCTTGAGATATGACGTGGCTAAGAAACTTAAATTTGATCATGCAGAACTCACACTTACTAAGCTTGGCAAAGAGTTGCTTTTCCAAAAACACCGATAGAACAATCATTAAATGATTTTTATGATATTGTGAAGAAAGGGAGTAGACAAGTATATTGTCTATGAAGATTACAATGAACTAGTCTAGGTAAGGTTGGAGTATTTGGTTCATGTAATCCATAAATACGGCAAGCATGTTTTTCACCCCAAATGTCATTACAGGGAATTCGTAATGGCCATTGATTCGTTGTCGCACACGGGTCAAAAACAAGTTACTAAAGGGTAGTATAAGACAGCGACACTCCAGTCGTATCCCAAAGACTCTTGATTATTTTAACCAATTGATTGAAACAAAGAGGGTTTTAGGTTTTCGATTAAGATTGTGATTAAAAGAATTTGATTACAAATAAGATTAATAAGCTAATCTATTATTTTGGTTTCCAACTTATCAATGATTATTATAATTCCAAAACCCTAAGTGGATTTTATTCCCTTTTTTATTATAGCATCAATCAAACAAAAGTAATTGATATTATATAATTTATGCCCCTGTTTTCCAAAAGAAGCAAACGATTAAAAATTGCACGAGTTAACAAAAAAACTACGCTAAACGCGATTATAGTTAAGGAACACAGGCTTGTACTGACCATCTCTGGTAAGTGCTAATGTTGTGCTCCATGTTGGAGCATCGGGATAGACATTTTTCCCTTGTATCTATGAAAACAGGTCTATGTTAGTAGTATTCCTTGCATATTCTGATATCAACTACTAATTGCTTGTGTGTGCATGACTAAGTATGTGAATGATTGCATGTTGATATAAGTTAATTAGTAGGACTGTATGCTACTAACTATTATTTAATTAGATTCGTGCATGACTGAGTCAATGAATGATTGCATGATTATATTTTTGGTTTGGAGCAACTGAATGGATTATGTGTAAGCATCTGAAGTTGATGCTACTAACTTTTGTTGCTGCTGGTGACTAACTCTAATAATTGGAAGATGGTTGTTGTTGCTGGTTGTATGCTCTGATAGTCCAGTAGTTCTATTGGTTGTCACTTGTTCTTATATAATAAGTGTTATTTATCTTGAAAAGTTGTTTTGCCACAATTTTCCAAAGGGAGAGATTGTAGTTCCTATTGGATTAGCTATTTGGATTGGCTGCTGTTTGCAAAACAACAACATGGAAAAGTGTCAAAGTGTCAAGATTAATCTAGCTTGCTTAAGCTGTATGGAGGTGCAGAAGGGACACATGTTAGACGCAATGCTCCAACATGTTGGTATGACATCTGGGCCTTACTCAACAAGCGCCATATTGTTGTGTTTTGAATGAATCTTTTTTAGAAGATTTAGTTATTTGTTATTGCTTTTATTTAGCAATATGATTATATGATTTGTTGGACAACTATGAAGATCAAATCAGATTTAAAGAGACTTAAATTTGAATTTGTAACAAACCAGATCATATCTTATTGTTGGAGATATTCAACGAACATATCAAATTTCTAACATATTCTACATTAATTCTGGACGAAATTAAAGATATTATCCAAGGAGAAAAGCGCAGAGTTATTATGATATATAAGGAGCTCAAACCAACATTGGAAAGCAAGCATTCACATTAAATATTTTAGAGTGATAGGGTTTATGAGAGTCCTTGTTATTTTATGTACATCACCTTATGTTTCAGTAACTTGACATAGTTGTAGGTTTGTCTAGTTGAGTTGTAAATTCAACATTGTTATGTACACCTCTGTGTTTCAGTAACTTGGCATAGAAGGTTTGTCTAGAGTTGAGTGGTAGTATTCAACATTGATTATTGAGTTGTAATATCCAATCATGAGTTGTGTGATTGAGAAGAAAGTGAGTAGGTTCTCATGTTTAGGGAGAGTTCTAAATAGAAAGTCATTGAATAGTGTTAGGAAGAGGCATTGAACAATATAGATTTTGTTGTTGCTTGTAAGACTAATTGTATTAAACTACTAAAAGTGAATATTCTTTCTTGAGTTGTGGACTCAACCACGCAGACGTAAGTGTCGTTTGCATCAAACTGGATAAACAATTCTTGTGTTCCTTATTTTCTTCTGCTCCATCATGCTGTATTCTTAAACTTTCAAGGTTAAGGTTTATCTTGTCGAACCAGTTGTCTTGGACATCGTGTTTGACATCTGTCCCTTGAGGTGAAGAATTTCATTGTGTTCGCTTCAACTAATTAGCATTGTACCATTAAGACTAGGGGTGTTAAAAACCGAACTGACCCAAAAAAAAACCACCAACCAAACTAAACCAAATTGAAACTGCAAAAAACCACATTTAATTTGGATGTGTTTTGATCATTTTTTAATAGAACCTCGCGGTTTGGTTCGGTTTGCGATTTGTATTTTACAAACTGAACCAAACCAAGTCAAATCAAACCACTTTATGTTACAAAATCTTACTAACCATTAAACATTTATGTAACTCTTTAGAGAAATCAACAAGTATTGTTCTGGAGTGGCCCTGTGGCTGGCCCACTGTCGGGCACGACCCAATCCAATGTGGTGTCGAGGACGGCCCAAATGTTGGCCCAATCCATTGGGACCGTTGGAAACCATATTCTCCACGTGCTCCTCACTCGAGGACACGTCATCAACTGACCCACACACTTCGCGGACCAGCTTCGCCCTCCGTAACGGGCAAGTTCACCCATTATCCGAAGATTGCGGGGTAGTTGACCCAGGATGATGGCCACAAGTTGGTCATCCTTACTTTCACGTAGGAATCCTGAAAGTCATCCATTATGGGCCTGAAAATCCAGCCCATAACGGGGACCATTGGCCCAGCGCTGGGAGCATTATAAATACCCTCTTATGCAGGAGGGTCAGGTAGGATGAATTTTCACTTCTTAACCTCTGTACTTGCCTTCTTTCACTCTGAACTAACTTTAGCATCAGAGTGCCTAGCAGGTACACCCCCCCCCCCCCTCTTTCCTCACTTGACGTTGGAGACCACGACGTGTTGCTGGCCACCGATTTACTTCTAATCACAGGTAAGATCAGTGGCGCCTTTTGTGGGAAACTTTGCTCCCCCGTCTTTCTTTCCTTAAAACCAAAAATCAAAGCAAAATTCTCAAAACCTCCCAATCATGGCCAAACAATACAGTGACAATAACAATGTTCGCGAAACTACCCTCCCTGTCGGCGGTAACCACGACAACAACGATGAGATGCCATTTGCTGAAGAAGGCATCCCTAGAGACGGACTCACCGCCTCCCCCTCCTCCGATGGTGCGGGCGAGAATGTCGCCCAACACCCTGAAACTCCGGAGGTTTTTCAACTAATTCTAGTGCCACCCAACGCTGATCCGACCGTGGTGGCCCTATCCGCGGCGATAAACCAGACTAACTTGTTGATCTTCCTGCAAAATGAAAGAATCAGAATGCTGGAGAAAGACCGTCGTTCTCGCTCTCCCTCGTAGAGACAATAACGGTCTGAGTCCCGAAGCCCGTCTCCACGACAACCCGGTCGCCGCCCTCGGTTAGAGAGGCCGCAGCCCGTGGTAACCAAGAGGTGCGACCATACTCTTCCCCGCAAGGAGCGATGCTCCCCGGGTGCCAAGAAGAACAAGGCCGGTGGACGACCAGACGACCATCGTTCTCCTCCGCGCAAATCGAAGGGCCGACCAAGGAACTCACAACGTCGCAACAACAATCCTCGGTACGTCCGCTTCTCATCATGCCTAACATCCGAAGCGACGAAGACGACCCCATGGTCTGTTATCTCGAGCGATTATGGACACTCCCCTCCCCATCAGGCTGGAGAAACCACCAAGCTTGGGAACTTACGACGGAACAACGGATCCCGGCGAGCATATCGAAAACATCGATGCTATGCTCGATTATTGTGACATCAAAGGCGCCATCAAATACAGATTATTCCCCACCACTCTGAGGAAGGGTGCCATGACATGGTACAAAAGTCTCTCCCCAGAATCCATCACTTCTTGGAAGAACCTCGGAAAACAGTTCACGAGGCACTTCACCGCTTCTCGTCGCCACCCGAAGTCCAAGGCGACGCTCAAAGCGATCATACAGGGGAAGGACAAACCTCTACAAGCATACATCGAGAGGTTCAATCGAGAAGCCGTCCAGGTCTCCATGACCGGCGCTATGAAGAAATGCCTACTCGAGTGAGGATTGCGCTCCCGCAGTGACTTTGCCAAAGCAGTTGGCATCGAAACGCCTCACTCACTGGATGCCTTCCTCCACAAAGCCCAGGCGTACATTCGGTACAAATAGAAGGAAGTAGCCAACAATGCTCGAGACTCGCGGCAGCAGAAAAACGACAGAGGTTCGAAGCATCCCAATGGAGATCCGAGAACCCTCTAGACGAACTGAATCTCCTCTCAAAGAGGAGATGAACGACGAGTCGCTAAGAGAGAAACTCGACCTGGTCGAAGATATTCAGTCAGGAGCAGCCCTCCGAGAAACCTCGTTGAAACAAAAGATAACCTTAAGATGTGACGCCAAAGTCATAAAACAGGAATTCCAAATCAGCAGTCTAATCTTGCGAAGAAAACACAAAGATCCTCGCGAGGCAAATTCGCTGCAAATTGGGAAGGCACCTATCGCGTCCGAGCAAAAATGGAACATGGGGCCTACAACCTCGAAAACTTGCACGGGAAAGAACTTGCTCGACCATGAAACGCCGAGAAATTGAAACAATATTATAGTTAAGCCTGACAGTCGGCTTAACCCATTCGACGACGACAGGGTATGTTCCGACCACCGAGGCGTGCTCGGGTACAAGCACAACGTCCAAGCTTAAACAACAAGAAACTCAAACAAAAAAAATCTAGTTTCCACTCTTTTGACAAGCAGATTCTTGGCCCGACGGGGAATCCTCAACCGAGTTCCACCGTCGACGTACCATGAAGGCAGAACACGCAGCTCGCGATGGGAGGTTCACGCTGCGGAGTTAAGACCTCGGCCGAGATCTTAACTCCGCTATCAAACGGAAGCCAACTCCGATCACTCTACGAGTTCTCTACACTGTCGAGCACCAACAGTGTCGAGCAAGATTCCCATACACAACAAAAATAATTTGCAAACAAAACACTAGTGAATACACGGGCAAATAAAGTACTTGGCAAACAAAAGAAAAATCAAAAGTAAACACATACACGAGCATATCCTCAGGGAAAAACTGGAAGCGAATTACGATGTCGAGCACAAGTAACAACTTGAAGCGAGTTTATGTCGTCGAGCACAAGCGAAAACTTCCACATTCCCTCACGAGCATGTCCTCGGGGGAAACTTGAAGCAAACTTACGAGCGTAGCCACGTCCTCGGGTATTCAAACCCACAAGCAAGAGGCGCCCGTAGCTAACACTGTCTACGACGACGCGAGCTCGTGACTGTGCGCTCAAATGAAAGTTCACTTCACGCGGAGCCCTTTCCACCTTGACACACGACTTGACTCTAAGTCATTGCTCATTTGCCTAAGAACAACGACTTAGGGGCTCCTTTTCTGGACTGGGTATGTGGCTGGCCCACTGTCGGGAACGACCCAAACCAATGCGATGTCGAGGACGACCCAAATGTTGGCCCAATCCATTGGGACCGTTGGACACCACGTTCTCCACGTGTTTCTCATTCAATGACACGTCATCAACTGACCTACGCGCTTCGCAGAGCAGTTTCGCCCTCCGTAACAGGCAAGTCCACCCACTATCCGAAGATTGTGGGGCAGTTGAGTCAGGATGATAGCCACGAGCTGGTCATCCCTACTTTCACGTAGGAATCCTGACAGTCATCCGTTATGGGCCTGAAAATTTAGTCCATAACGGAGACCTTTGGCCCAGCGTTTGAGGCATTATAAATACCCTCCTATGCAGGAGGGTTAGGTAGGATGAATTTTCACTTCTTAACCTTTGTACTTGCCTTCTTTCACTCTGAACTAACTTTAGCATCAGAGTGTCTTGCAGATACACCCCCTCCCCCTTTTTCCTCACCTGACGTTGGAGACCAGGACGTGTTGCTGGCCACCGATTTACTTCTGATCACAGGTAAGATCAAGTATTATGTGTATATTTTATCATATTTTTTGTATGATAATTATTTTAATTTACATATCAACAAAAACCAAAATATTATTCACACCTATAAATACTATTTTGACAAAAATATATTTTATCGTATTTTTTGTATTATATTTATTGAAGAATGTAATTTCATGAATATATTTCTTTAGACCTAAGATAAAATTGTAAGATGCAATTTTATGCATCAAATCATAAATATATTTTGACAATTATAAACTTATTTTATGTTAACGTATGAATGATTAAACACAAAATTATGTTTTCCTCTATATGTGTATGTATGGCTTAATAATTTTTTGTAAAAGAACTTAACCAACCCAAACCGCATTGGTTTGATTTTAGCGTCAACCGAACCACGCGTTTTTTTCTCTTACGGTTCGGATGACTTTTAGTGTTAAAGTTACTCAAACCGCACCACGAACACCCCTAATTAAGACCCTTCATTATTCAATAAATTAGAGTTTTTATCCTTGATAATGTTCCTTTTTTAGCCTAGTAAGTTAAAGTTTCTCATTTCATCATGTGTTGCTTAAACCACAAGTTAGAATACTTAAATCAAGGTGCCTAGTAATTTGATTCGAATCATGTGTAATGTGTGACTGGAACCAAGCTTCTTGTGAAAATTGAAAATTTCCTCTGGATGATTTGATTCGAATCATGGTTTGAACCTGACTCAAATCATAGCTCTCCATGAAAGCTAGGATTTGACTCTGCCTAATTTGACTCAAATCATGAGTTGAACTTGACTCGAATCACAACACCATATGACTTGAATCATGACTTCTTCTTGACTCGAATCACAACATCAAAAATTTAATTTTCCACCTTAGATTTAAATGGTTATTTCTTTGTTCCAAACACAAGCGACTGAAACAATGTGGGTGAAACTCATTGAGACAAAATGTCAATTTATCTTCTCTTCTCTAGTGTGTCTATTCCTAGCACCTTTGATTCTTTATCTTGTTTTGAAAAACAACTTTTTGTGTGTTAATCCATGTCAAATTCACTTTTTTTTTGTTACACTCTTCTTGTGTAATTTGTTGTTGTTTGAGGGAAAACTAAAAAAAAAGGTAACAAGTCTTGTAGTGATTCAGAGTAATCAAGCTTATGACAACCATCAAAAACCAATAATACCCATTTGCCTAAAAAAGACTTGTATAGTGTATGCGAGAAGAATAAGTAAATAAATTAAATGAGGGAGTGCGAAAACCTTTAAAAAAGAAGAGGAATCAATGAAAACCTTTTAGACGAGTTCTAAAAAACTTAGCACATCTTTGACACATGTTGAGAGTGTTTAGAGTCTAAAAAATAATCCAATACTTACACTAAATGAAGTCAAGCATGTTCGTCTAAATGATTGATGTTTCACACCCTCATTTAACACTCTGGAAACCCAAGAGACATCTGACAAAGAATTAGTGACTCACCTCAACTAAGGGATTTGCCCTCCAAATAAATGAGGCGCTCTCAAAAGAGGGACTTGCCCACCAAATAAAGCGTACACAATTGAGGCACTCACCCTCTAACTAATGGAGGTGCCTTCATCTGAGGGACTCGTTTTGGCCCTAATAGTCAACCCAAGGAAACTTAAAATATTTCGCCCCTTACAAGTCCGCTTGAAGGACTTACAAGTCCGCTTGAAGGACTATGTAGTGATATATTTGTTAAAACTCATAAATAGGGTAACATGTGCCCTTTTTATGGAGGCATTCGCCCCCACAACACGTGAACTTTATGTGACATAAGGTTCACCCTAAGAGAAGACATGAATAGTATTGTTTATCTAGTCCCTAACTGAATATACAGATGCATGCGCGATCACTCTCGAGGGAATAGGTGGTCAACAATTTCACCTGGTCAAGGGTAGCAATTGCCACATCTTAGATTCTTTGAACCCTAGACCAAGATGTCTATAAATACCACTTCTCTAACAGTTATTTAAAAAACCTAACTAAAATGATAGAAATTTCGAATATTTAATTTAAAAAACTAAAATAAAACCAAAACAAAAACTTAAAGAACTCGATGTGTATAATATTTGTAATTAACTTTGGGACCAAAATATAAACAAAAAACTAAACAAATCAAATGTGTAATTTAACCTTACAATAACTACCATTTTCATAATTTCAAAGATTCAAATCAATTCCAGTAAATAAAAATACAAATCAATTAAAAATATATATAATACATTAACGTTTTCGTTGACTTTATTGTTTCAATTTTTGTTGACAACTGTATTCATGCATGTTACTCTATATTAAAACCATGAAACAGACCACTATAAATAGCATTTTAAAGCACCTGAACTCATCAAGTGTTCGCGCAGATTCTTTTATAAAAGTAACACTGCACAGAAGTAGAAGTAAATCTAACACTTCATAAATGGTGACATTCTTTATAAGTGTTGTTTGTATGGCAAGCAACACCAACCCAAACAATAGAACTCACTAAAATCAGAGAAGTTAGATTATGATATTTGAAGAAACTTTAGTGGCCTGGTTAAATTACTTTTTCATCTATATCTATAAACTTTAGAAAATAAATCACACAATGGAACAGATTCCTATAAACCATACATCCCATAAACCAATCAAATAATCAATTAGAAGAAAACAACCTCGGCGTGTAAGCACGTGTCATCTTTACGCCTGAGTTGCCGACGGTCTAAAACAATCAATATTGCATAATCCAACTGATCTCACCATCCCCCCAAAACTGCAGCCACAATACATAAAAATAGTTAGAAACAAAACAAGTGTTGATAACATTTGCACATTCAGATAGATGTAGTTTGTAACTTACCGATCAATGCTATTTCTAGCTTTCTCAGGAATTTCTGCTACTCCATTATTTACTTTGTCGGTGCGGTCTACACTCTTTCTTGATTTATCTCTTTTATCCACTCCGGATCTTGATTTTTCTTTAAGGTCCGTGCTTATTCTAGACTTTTCTTTGAATTCAATGCTTCGTCTAGAGTTCTCCCTTTGATCCATGCTAGGTCTAGGTTTCTCTCTGAAATCTTTGCTGTCCCGAGGTATGTCTAGTTGATCGGGAGCTGGTCCAGGTTCAGTTCTTTGCCGTGAGGACTTCTCAATAGCTGCAATAAATTTCTTTAGGTGCTTTATATATTGAGGGTAAAGTTCTAGGTCACAATGATTTCCTCCTTTAACCCATAATGGTTCGTATTTTTCTTTACAATGTTCCCAAAGTTGCTTGCCGTGGGAGCAATCTACTACATCATCAGCTGTTCCCTAAAAAAGACAAAAACCAATACAAAGATCTTACAAAATAGACATTGTAAACAAGACAATTAATTGCATTATTCTATTAGTTTAGGCGATTAACAAGAAAATTGACCACTGCAGGAAGTATTCTAACCCATCAAAAATGTTACCCAATATCAAGATGAAAACAAGTCCCTTCTATATGCAAACAAAAAAGGTGACAAGTGAAAACTTCAATTAATATGACAAAGAAAATTGATAAACCTTTGTATTGCATAATGCAATCATAAAGTTTAAGTGAATGACTATATCACGAGTGATGTATTGAAGTAAGAAAGGAAAACATATTGATGCAAGCATAAGATGTGTGTATGTTAGTCACCCACCATAACCTATCACTAGGTGCATTTCAGCACGACGTGCAAGGGAAGCATGGAGAGGGTGGGGGTAAATTGGGGGACGGGGTAGGTTTGGGAATGTATTGTAACAGCCTGCATGTCCGGCAGGTGGATGAGAAACCGAACACTTCTAGTGAAATGGACAGTGGAGGGAGGAAGGAGAGGCTAACGAAAGTTAAGAGTGTTAATCTTCTAGTGTTCAATTTTAATGAAGAAACAGAAGAAATAACGGCGACTAACTTCACCTCTGCCTAATACAACCAGCACCATATCCAAGCATGAAACGAGCTATCTGAGGAAAAGGAGGAGGAGACAGAGGAACCCAAATCTTCATAGCACATTTCATGTTATCCTCAAATTTAGGCAACCAATCAGCACATGCAGTCCCTTCTCTCAAGGTGTGAATGAAAGTGAGTGACCAATCAAGACTCGTAAACCTCCTAATTTGACCCAAAAACAATAGCATACGTTACTCGGTCAGATTTCTTCAATAAAAATGGTGCTTCTAATTCAATTTTCTTATCGTAACACTTTGGAAAACTTGACACGGTGTTTGAAAAATACGTACAGAATGCTCAATGGAATCCACAACAATAATCAAGAATTTGTTAGGAACCCAAATGAGAATATGAAATAGACAATTACCTAATTGGTTGCACAAGCCACTTTATGTGTGAAGTGATGCTATCAAAATATAGAAAAGAGGGAAAGAGTGTGATATGGCCGAGAGTGAAGGGTGAGCAAATTGTGTGATATAGTATAAGAGGATGGAAGAGAGAGATGGCAGAGTGAGAATCTTCAACTCTGAGGAGCTTTTCTTTTTACACTAACCTTAGAATTTATGTATTTTCTGTAAGTTTGGTTTCTATCGGAATTTCTCAACAACTGAGAGCAAGATTTTGAAATCAAAATGGCTCCAAGTATTACAACATATCAAATTATGCAAAACTTGAAGATAACTTATAACAGAAGTCTGAACATAGAATATTCTGTTTTCATTGATTCCCAATTTGACGAGTACAGATTTGTATAGAGAAGCTATCCTGTACATAAGTGCAGGTTAGCTGCCACTACTTCCAATCCTGTGCACATGTGCGGGTTGGCTGTAACTACTTCTAACTGTACTACAAACCTATTCTATAACACTTCTCTTATAAACTATCAATACAGCTAAATCAGGTTCAACAAGATTATTACCAATGATGAGGTCTGTATAGAAAAAAAAATGGGACAAATACTACTATATTACTTAAGCCATTGCATAAGTACTCAAAATTATTAGTCCATTATATACTTGTTAGAAATAAATATATATACTCACATGAATTACCAGAACTGGACAGTTGACCAAAGGAATTTTATCGATGTTCTGCAAAGAAAGCAAGCAAAAATCATTAAAACTATGTAATATGACCTCAAAAAAATTATAGATCCAAATTGAACATCAAAATTCACCAATGTAGAACTAATAGAGATAAAACCTTATAAATGTCGAACCAGTAAGTCCGCTTCACAGGATACATGACTCGAAGGCCAGATAGGATGGGGCTATGGAGAATGACAGCTCGAAGATTGGGCAAACGGGAAGCTAAATCTGTAGTAGGACCACTACCAACAGATTGTCCATACAGAATAATATCTTCTTCTTTGGCCCCATACATTTCAACCAAACATTTATAAGCAGCTTCTATATCTGCATAAGTGTTCTGTTCACTAGGCTGTCCAAAAAAATGCACATTGTTATCAACTTAAACATGATCTAGACATTGTTTTTGAATCATGAATTTTATTTGGTATATGTAAAAAGAGAGTAATATTTGACTTTCTCTAAAAAAAAAAGTAATTAAATATCCATAAAAATGAAACAGCAGCAACAACAACAATCAAGTCTTATTCCACTAAGTACGGTCAGCTACATATATCAACTTCCACCATAATGTTTTGTTCAGGATCATACTTCTCTTATAGTTTTTCTAGGTCTTTCTCTACCTATAGTGGTTTGACTCCTCTCCATCTGATCTACTCTCCTTACCACAGAACCTACAGATCTTCCTCTACCTCTAGTTATTTGACTCATTTTTATCTGATTTACTCTTTTTACCACAAAATCTACGAGTCTTCCTCTACCTCTTGTTGTTTAACTCCTCTCCATCTGATCTACTCTCCTTACCACAACTCTCCTTACCACAGAATCTACAGGTCTTATCTCTACATGTTCAAACCACCCAAGTCTACTTTTCACCATCAAACAAAAAATATTAGAGTTGTCCAGTCATAACTATATTATCCTCCTAAAAAAACTCCTATCATGTCAAAAATTGAAACATTACTTCCTTTAAGCTGTCAATAACAAAACAGTGAACTGTAAGATCCAGATTCCCCACATTGCCAAATCACCAAATACACACGTTACTTGATCTCAGTCATCAATTTAAGATCAATCGGCTCAAATTACAATCTCACTAAACCATTTTTAAATAATCTCCGCTATTGATTCAAGCTCTATCTACACTTTGTAAATACTAATCTAAATGTCTCTTATCTTAAAACTCAAAAATGAAACTCTTAAACAAACATGCAAAAGGTACATTACATATAAAATCACTATCCAATACTGTAACATTTTCCAATTGAAGTAAAATCAAAATCACACTTTACAACCAAATGCAAATAAAAAAGCCATCTTGCTTACCTTCCCAGAAGATTGACCATACCCAGAATAGTCATAACTACAAAAAAGAAAGAAAAAAAAATCAATATCAAAAAATAATCCCAAATTAAACTAAAAATAACAACAATAATAATAATATACAATTATAATAATAAGCCACAAACGAAAAAAGGCAACATTTTTTCAACAAAATCAGCTTTAAAAACTCAGTTTTTTCCAAAAAAAAAAAAACTAAATAATATCAATAATTTAATGCTGTTAACAATAATAGTAACACTGATAGTAGTACTAAACAAAGGAAACACAAAAAAAGAAGGCACGTGACGAGCACGTGGTAACACACCACAAGAGGTTGACTCGGAGGTGAATACTGAGTTCATTGAACAACTCGTACATCTGACCCAGATCAGCGGCGTTTCCATGAGAATACAGAACCGTAAGAGAAGCCGAAGTGTTCTTAATATACAAAGCAACGATGCTATTCGCTCTCTTCGTACAAAGCTTCAAAACGTCGACGTTTTCTCTAGTGGAAACTCCAGTGATCTTGTTTTTCCCAGTAGCTTCGTCGACTCCGATACCGTACGACGGCGGATTCGGCGGAAAGAAGGCGAACTTCGCCGCCATTGACGACGTAACCGCTCCCATTGGATAGAGAAATTGGTAGTGGTAGGGTTTTGAATTTTGATAGAGTTTTTAGAAATTGAATGTTATGATTTGATTTTAGAGAGAGAGATGTGTGAGAGAGATAAGTGGCGAGAAAATAGGAAAAGTGCACGTGCGAGATGTACGTGTGAAGGTGAAGAGACGCAAGGATGGCGATGTTATTGAAGGGTTGAGGTGGGGATGGGGGTGTTGTTGGATGGTGACACGTGTGATTTTTTTTTCAGGGGGTGTTAGTTACGTGGTTTTCGGAGTTTGTTTTTTGTCGTTATTGGTTTTTTTTCTTTTTTCTTTTTGGATTTTGTTGTATTATTATTCATTTGATTGTTGAGTGACAGGTTGTAGGGTGGTACTTTGCTTTTGATTGTTAGCTTGCTTTGAAAAGGAAAAGATAGAAGAAATTGTTGACTGTATAGATATTAGTGAGATTTTTTTTTTTTTTTTAAATATACAACATTCCATGTGATATTAGCGAGATTTGATTTTAGCTTCTGGTAAAATTTTTTTTGTAAAACAACTCTCGCAATTTTCAGATTCTCTCGGATACCCCCTGTGCAGAAAAGATTCTAATTTTCAGTGACTTGGCTGTCCAACTGAATTTTTATTTTATTTTTAAATGCCACCTAGACTTTTTTATTTTTTAATTTATTTTATTTTATTTTTTTATGTTATTTTATTTACGTTTTCTTTTTTTAAATTATTTTAATTAATTAATTTTTCTTATGAATTATTTTTTTTAAGTATCAAAATATTACAATTGAGCCTTCTCAAAGATTTCGAGCCCATTATTAACTTAACGACTTTTACATTTATACTGTTGGGTTTGAGTTATATAAACCCTTAAAATGTTTGTTTCCCAACCGATGTGGGACTTCTTCACTAAAAACACTTTTGAATGTTAGAGAAAGCAATTACTATCACAAATTGACAAGATATTTACTGCAACATGGCCAACGAGGGAGAAACACTTACCATCACTGTTCATTAATAGATCCAGCGCAAAATATTCCACAAAAAACTCACTGCAACATGGCCAACGAGGGATACTACTGCTACAGTGCTACAATGTTGCATGTGATAGACCAGATTGAAGAGGATGACGGTAATGGTGTAGACTACAAAAACAAGTGGTACGCCACCTTCACCAAGATTCTTTTCATTTTTCTCAACATAAGATTCTTTTCACCATCTTCACCAAGATCCATTAAATACAAGCTCATTTTCTTTTTCATGATCATACTTGATACCCACATACACTCCACCACAAAATTCTATTCTTATTCATTTTTGAACCTGTCTAATTCACTAACATCAACCTACAACAACTCACAATCCAAACACAAGTCATGGATAACTTCACCACAACAAAAAACGACATCGCAACCACTGTGTAAACAATCACAACACCATGGTAACCCACTGCACACGTGAATATGATTTGAGGTGTGTATGCTGCTTGCTAACTGCTATGCGTGGATTTTCTTTTACTGATATGATGTGGATGTCTGTCCATATGCTTTTCAATTCGTAAGCAGTAGCTCAAGGTCTTCTGGTTGGAATTTTTCACAAAGTCATTATCACAACTAGGCAGTGCTGTTTGAGGCATAATAATAGTTTTGAATAAGAATAGTTGAAAATGAAAATGAACACTGAGTGTTCATGTGAAAATTTGTTTCTGCATTTCACCATTTCTTTCACTTTTATATGGTTTAGTGTGTAGGTGTGAGTTTGCTCAAGGTGAGTTGGAAAGAGAAGTGGGAGTTAGCATGGTGGTTATGTAGTGATAATAGTAAATTGCTGATGATGAAAGAAGAAGGAAAATGAAATCCTTGTGTGTTCATAGAGTCCCACGTCGAAATATGTAAGTGAAAAATAAGTGTTTATATACCTCTTTTGCATACCACTATATAGAACTTGAGTAATGGGTTGATCTGAAAATGCTATTGGATCTAAAAAATTATGGGAAAGCCCAATTAAAATTTTAATATATTTTCATAAAAAAATATTAATAAAAATAATTTAAAAAAAATTATAAAGTAAAAAATAAAGATTAAAAAATAAAAAAAATAAAAAATATATATATAAATAATAAAAAAAAAACAAAAAAAAATAAAAATATATTTAAAAAATAAAAAATAAAAAATATAATAATAATAAAATATTAAAATGCCACGTGAACTGTCACGCAAGCAATAGGAAAGAATCTTTGCTACAATGTGGCAATCAGGGGCCTAAGTGAGGGAATCTGAATATTAAGATGGGGTGTTTAAAGAAAAAATTTTACAGGGGCTAAAATGAAAACTCGCTAACATTGCATGGAGATTTGTATATTTAACCCTTTTTTTTTAATAACTTTATAAAAAAATTTCCAAAATATATTTAAAAAAAAATTCGCATTTGCTTAATTTGAACTAAGATGTCATAGGATATGGCGCATATATTAATGTTATATTCATTGTCTATGGCACATGCATGCATTTTCTAAGAAGCATGTGTCATAGTCACTTGCTACTTTATTATTTTGAACTTTTTTTAATTATTTAAATAATAAAATAATATTAAATAAAATAAAAAATAATCTATAATATTATTCCATCAAATAGAATTGTACAATGATTGGATAGAAAATCATATAACCATTGATGGAGTAAGCTATTTTATTTAATATTATTTTATTGTTAAAATAATTTTTTTTTAAAACCAAAACAACATAGTAGTTATTGGCTATGTCGCATGCTCCTAGAGGATGTATGCATGCGCCATAGGCAGTAATGTAACACCCCAATTCCCATCGCGGATAAATAATACATAAATAAATCAGAGTGAATAAAAATTTATTCTTAGACAGAAACAAGGATGCCACATTTAAAACACAATCTCTGCTCATAAATTTGATACATAACACAAAATGGAATAAACATAAAAGGGAAAAATTTTCCAACAAAAGGAAAGTTCAATTATGGAATAAAGCGGAAAGATCCATAACTGACTTGTTTTACTAAATAAATTGTTTTATAACATCAAAATATTCATACAAAGGTAATACAAAATAGATCCAACAAATGTATACATATATAACAAAAGCGTTCCCTGACTCCCGTGTTACGTATCAGAGCAGACAGACCGACAAAAGGATAGAGAACTAATCTTCACAAAAGCCTCAAAGATACTAATTTGCAATTGCCTCATAGGGCATCAAACCACAGCAGAAGGGTGAGAAATAACAACTAAATCAAGATTGCATAATAATATGCCAAAACATATTTAATCACATGTATAAATCAACTCACCCATACAATCGCATACTAACACTTATAGCATGTCACCGATACATAACATATTCCTAATAATTCAACCACATAGCATATACCAATTATACCAACGTAATCACATATTCACACATAAGGCATACCAAAGTTATGACATATGGAAACACACCACCACATCACATATATTCATATATAGCATATCATAGATAATTAATACAATCATTGTAATGTACAACATCCCCACAAAACATAGCATATGTCTATACATAAAACATATCATCCATAACCAATGCATATCAAATTACCAATGATATCACGAGCTCAACACATAATCAATCAATTCACAATTTTCCACACATAATCAATCCATTCACAATTTCCCACACATAATCAATTCATTCACAATTTCTCACACATAATCAATCCATTCATGATTTATGCAAATGCACAGAGACCGACACAATGACTATATGCATGTGGTACCATTCCATCCATCATTCTCATCATCATTAATTCACTCAGGAATTATTGGAACCATCGCTTGTTACTTAGTGTAACTCCCCGTCGGGAAAACGATGTTCCCCATTGCTTTAGGTCCTCTTGGTATAAGGCTCACGACGTTTATGGATTGCTTTAGGTCCTCTTTGTATAAGGCTCACGATCCGATCGCTTTAGGCCCTCTTTGTATAAGGTTCACGATCGTCTATAACATCGCTTTAGGTCCTCTTTGTATAAGGCTCACGACCGTTACAGTCGATTCTCTCTGGAATCGTTTCGTCGCTCACACCCCACAAGGGCACACGACATCACAAGGTGCATATCATGATGCATGGCATACTAATGACTCATGACAATCAAATGCATATACATATATAACCATGTGAACCATCTCAACATCAATAATCATGCATTGGAATCAAACCCAAAACAATGCATTTATTTGCCATAAGGCCACAAACCATCATCACAACATCTCATCACATGCATTCACGTCATATAACAGCACATAAGCTATATGTTATTGATCGTGAAGGCTGGATCAGATCCTGTAGAATCAGGCCGCCAAGTGCGTCAGGGATGTTGGTCGTATGGAGAAGAGGGGGTGTACCTGCAAGGCACTCCGACGCTCAAGTGAGAAAGGGTCAGAGAAAATGAGCAAGTACAAAGTATGAATTCTTAGGGTGAATATTGGATACCTGACCCTCTCAAGCGATAGGGTTTATATAGAGCCCCCAGCGCGTGGCCAACGGTCCTATTTTCGGGGCGAAATAACCGTTTTCCCCAAAGAATAGGTAACTGCCCAAACTAGCCGTTAGACCGGGCAGGGTGCTCGAAAATAGCCGTTATATTGGGCATAAACGCAGTTCCGGACACCTGTCCTTTGCTGTTCGGGCAGCGAGGAAGCCGTGCGTAACGGGCATCAAATCCAGGGAGGAATGTTGCATTCCTCGCCCGGTTGGAGGGGCAGAAAGGTCACTTTTGCCCCTCTGTGGATTGGACTTAGGCAATTTGGGCCGCTCTGGAGCAGAGGCGGATTGGGCCAATTCTAGCCATTGGTCCAGTCCAGAGCAGGAGCCCCCCAAGTCGTTGCTCTTGAGCATGAGAGTGATGACTTAAGGACTGCTCGTTTCTCCGGGGAGCTAGCATAGAGTCGTCGTTTGAAGACGAGGAGGATTGTCTCAGAGTGCTCGTGACCCAGGTGTTCGCGAGATTCTTGGTCGTGACCTTGTTGCCCGGTATTCGGGGAGATCAAGTGTCAGACAGAATTGGAAACGTTGGGTTGTCATGTGTGCCTCGAGCTCTGTGTAGCAGTTAATAGGCAATGATGGCTAGTAGGTAGTCATTATGGCCTACACGCGCCCCTTTGTATAAAAGGGGGAAGATTGTCTCATTTTGCACTTTTTCTTTCTGATTCTTCTTCGCCTTTTCTAAGCTTTTGCCTGTCACCGTCTTCAGTGCTTCCGACCACCGCGTCAAGCCTCGAGAAACCTCTTTCTTCTACTCAAACCAAGTAAGTTTTCTGATTTGGGACTTGTTTTACTCCTTTTCGTTGTTAGTGGTAGATTTGCATGCGGTTAGGGCTAGTTTAGAGGACGAAATGTGTGATTTTCTGGCGATTGTTGGTGGTGGACGGTGGTTATGCCATTTTCATGCTTCCAACATGTCGCCGGACCTGTTAGTGTGTTTGGTGAGGAGGGTGGTTCACGGCGAGGTTGCATGTGTGACCACCGCGTTTGTCTATCTTCTAACAGAGCGATGAGTTTTCCGGTGGATCGTTTCCAGATTCCGGTGAAGCTTCGCGATTTCTGGTGGAGCTTCACGGAAACTGGGTGAGAGCGCGGGGAAGCTCCTCGTTCTGGGGTGACAGTCTCGAGCATCTTCTCGCGTGGAGGTTTCAGCTTTCCCTTTGGTGTTAGGGCTTAGGTCGGGGACGTTGTCCTCAGCCCTTTGCGCGCCCTTTCACTTGGCTTAGCAGTGGAAGGGTGGATTTGATTTGCTGTCGAATTCACTGTCTTCTCTGCTTTTCAGGTGATCGTAATGGCGACGGGGCCAGACAGAGAAGTTATTCTAGATACGTCCGAGGAGGAAATCGGCTCCGAGGAGAGAAGCAGCTCGACGGCTTCGAGCTCGGCGACATCGAGTTCCTCGAGCAATGTAGGGGAGGAGGAAGAGCTGGACGTCATAGAGGAAGACGTCGAAGGGTTCTCCGCGAAAGAGTGGGAGGTGGCTGAACCTTCCGAGCATGTATCCACGTTTGCAAAGTCCTTGGTGGACGTCTTCACGGAGGTAGGACCGGCAGGAGAGTGAAGGGTGCACTTTCCTTCTTTAGACGAGCAGGTTTGTACGGACTTCAGGGTCCGCTTCACAATGTATGAGTACGCCTTCAAAGAGTTGGGCCTGAGGCTGCCTTTTACCAATTTCCAGCGGTCAGTGTTCGAGCATTTGAGGTTAGCCCCTACACAACTGCACCCTAACTCGCTGGCCTTCATCCGGGCTTTCGAGTTGGTGTGCGAGCATCTTTCCTTAGGGGTCACTCTCCCTCTGTTCTTCGCTGTTTTCCATCTACAAAGGCAGTTGGCGGGGAAGAAGTATGGTTGGGTTTCTCTGAAGTAGCCTCGCAAGCTGTTCAAACCATTTTCGGAGTCAATCCGGACATTCAAGGAGCGGTACTTCATCATTGAGCCCGTATCTGAGGTTGCCCAGGACAGTACGTACGTCTGGGAGATTGAGGTTGACGAGGATGGAAACGAGCTGCATAACGAGGAGGGGAAGTACATTGGGCGGAGGCTCTACAGGTTCCCCATCCACTGGGCACCTGACCACTTTGCCAAGAAGCCCGGCGACTACGTTTTTCAGCCGAACGACCTGCGCGGGCAAGATGTCGTGGCTTACGAGGCACTGGAGAAGTGGGTTAACTCCTTCAGCCTTGCTGAGTGTTTCACAAGCAAGGGCGATCCGATCTTTGAGGAAGATGGGAGTTAGAGGGTCGAACGCCGGTTTATCAATGTTAAGGCACTGCTGGAGTGCAAGACTCCTGTGGATGCTGAGAAACTGCTCGGTAGTCTTTAGTTATTTAGATTTTGTTCATGTTATTTCTTTTCTTCGTATCTAACATGCTCGTGTTTTGTTTGTGCAGGTGAGATGCCTCAGGCTCATGATCGGGTTGTGAGGAATGCTCTAGCGAGGAACAAAGCTGGAACGGCTCCTCCGAAATCTCGGTTCGCTGGTACTCGTGCTCCTCCTCCCGTTCAAGCTGCTGCGGGGACCTCCACTTCTCCGACTCCTGCTCCCCGGGGATCTCCCCTGACGTTGACCAGGCGACCCAAGCGGCCAAGGACCGTTGATGCTGCGGACCTTACTCGAGTAGCGGAGAAGGGGAAGTTCGAGCTTCCTCCTTGCATCTTCGATAGGAGGTTTTTTTAGGGCAACTCTCTGGTCGTTCCCAAGGCGGAATCTCTTCGCTTGGAAGGCATGGACCGCCCGAGCAAGAGGGCGCTGGTGGCCCAAGACGCTTCAGCCTTGGTCCGGATGCTGGAGATGGAGGCAGTTTCTGCTGAAGGGGACTCTGCAACTGAGTCCGAACTCAACGCTGCCCGTGCTTCTGTGGCATCCCTCAAGGAAGAAGTCAAGGGTGCCGGCGAGGCTCGGAAGAAGGCGGAAGAGGAAGCGGCCAGGCTAAAAGAGGAGAACTCCAAGTTGTCGGCGGAGAAGAAAGCTGCCGAGGAGCTGATCAGGGAGCTGAGGGCGGCCAATGCCCCGGGTGCCGATGAGTCGGACGATTTGAAAGATCTGAAGACTAGGTCCGAGTTGGTTGCCCGCATCCTGCTGGCCAAAGATGATGGCATCGCCGTGGCGGAGGAGTCTTTCAGAAACGCTGTGGCTCAGCTGCGCGTGGTGAACCCTGGGCTTGAAATCTCTGCCGAGGGCACTCACTATCTTGCGCGTGTTGATGATGGTTATATTGTCTTGCCCGAAGGTCTCCTTGTCGTTACCCCTGAGGATCAGTCCGCAGAGGAGCAGGGACCCGAGCCAGAGTCAACTGAGCACGCTGATGAATGAGGAATTTGTTATTTTGTTGATGTCGTTGTAATTTGTCCAGCCCACGTGCCGTTGTAATTTATTTTTGGGGGGCATGGACCCCGTTTTATGTAACAACGTACAATTGTGGTTTTTGCGGCCACTTGTTAAATTATCACATATTTAGTTCTGTTGTTTGCATGATTTTACTTGCTTTTATTTTTGCTAAGTATCGTATTCATGCTCGTTGTGAATGTATGTCGGCTCGTGATAGGGGGTATTTGACTTGTGTGAATATTTTTTGGGGGGATTGCTCGTAATAGATGTGTTCGGCAGTGTGGGGAACTGGTCGAACTGCCGGGGAATGTCCTGGCGGGGAGCGGAGCGCAGGTCGCGTTTGAGACCTGAGTTCGCGACGTGAACGTCCCATCGCGAGCTGGGGTTCTACCAATCGTGGTACTTTGACGACGGCGATGCTCGATCGAGGACCGCTGTCGAGCACTTACCGGGCTCGTTACTGAGCGGGGTTATGCTTTAATCGTATGCGACGCTTGTACCTAGACGCACATAGTGGTCGGTAGCTGACGTTCGTCATTGTGACGAGTCGAACCGAGGATTTAGCTGTAGTATTGTTTTATCTTTTCAGCGTTCCATGGCCGAGCAAGTTCTTCCCCAGTGAGATGTTCTAGGTAATAGGCCCCATTTTCCGTTTTTTCCCGGACGCGATAGGGTCCTTCCCAGTTGGCTGCTAGTTTACCTTCGAGAGAGTCTTTGTGGTTTCTTCTTAGAACAAGGCTTCCCATGTCGAACTCTCGTCGTATCACCTTGGCGTTGTGCCTGATGGTAATTTTTTATTTTAGTGAGGCTTCGCGGAGGGCTGCCCCGGTTCTGATTTCCTCGACGAGGTCGAGCTCTTCTCTTAAAGACTCGTCGTTCATCTCCTCATCTAGGGGCGACTCTGTCCTCCTAGAGGGCACGTGAACTTCGACGGGGATTACAGCCTCGGTTCTGTATGCTAAGCGGAAAAGTGTTTCCCCGGTCGTTGAGTGTGGAGTTGTACGGTACGCCCAGAGCATGCTGTGTAGTTCCTCGACCCATGCCTTCTTTGTTTTGTCCAGCCTTCGCTTGAGGCCTAGAAGGATGACTCGATTAGCTGCCTCAGCCTGCCCTTTTATTTGGGGATGCTCGACGGATGCGAAATGTTGCTTCGTGCCCAGTTGGGCGACGAAGTCCTGAAACTTCCTGTCTGTGAATTACGTCCCATTGTCCGTTACTATCGCTTGGGGAATACCGAAACGTGTAAGGATGTTTCGTTTGTAGAAACGCAGGATGTTGAGGGCAGTTATTTTGGCTAGAGCTTCTGCTTCTATCCATTTGGTGAAATAGTCCACGCCCACTATGAGATATTTGTTTTGATTTGATCCTACCACGAATGGTCCTAGGATGTCTAGGCCCCACCAGGCGAATGGCCACGGGGAGGACATGGCCTTAAGCTCGTTAGGCGGAGCCAGGTGCATGTCCCCGTGCCGTTGGCATTTGTTACATTTCTTCACGTGTTCTTTCACGTCGTTTTGCATGGTCGGCCAATAGTAGCCTACCTGGAGAGCCTTTCGAGCAAGGGACCTTCCGCCCAGATGTTGGGCGTTGATTCCTTCGTGGATTTCACGCAGAATGTGTGCGACCATTTCTTTCTCGACACATTTGAGCAGTGGAATGGAGAATCCCCGCCTGTATAGTTTACCTTCGACCAAGACATACGAGCAGGCTCTTCCCCTGATCATGCTGGTCTCCTTTGCGTCGGACGGGAGTTCGTCTTTGGCGAGATAGTTGTAGACTGGGGTCATCCAGCAGTTGTTGTCGCCGATCACCTGCACGTCGAGTGTCGGGGAGGTCTTCTCGATGTTGGGTCGAGGAAGCACTTCTTGTATGATGGATTTGTTTCCGCCTTTCTTCTTCGTGCTGGCCAGTTTAGACAGCACGTCTGCTCGTACGTTATGTTCGCGGGGAATGTGTTTCACTTCCACTATTGTGAATTTCGCCATTTCCTTCTTTACTAGGGCCAAGTATTCGGCCAGGTTGTCGTTTTTGGCCTGGTATTCACCCCGGACCTGGAGGGCCACGAGTTGTGAATCCGTGCAAATGACGACCTCTTGCGCGCCCAGATCCTTGGCAAGGTGTAGCCCAACGAGAAAGGCTTCGTACTCCGCCTGGTTGTTGGAGGTTGGGAAAGACAGTGTGAGTGATACCTCGACGATAATTCCTTCGTCGCTCTCCAATATGATGCATGCACCGCTTTCCGCCGAGCTTGAGGCACCGTCGACGAATATGGTCCATTTACGTGCTTCGCTCGCAGGGGAGTCTGCGAATGTCATCTCCGCGACAAAATCGGCCAGAGCTTGGGCCTTGAGGGCTTTTCTGCCTTCGTATTGGATGTTAAATTCGGACAGCTCCAGCGACCATTTGAGCATTCGGCCGGCCATATCTGGTCGTCCGAGCAACTGCTTTATGGGCTGGTCTGTTCGAACCACGATCGTGTGAGCCAGGAAGTAGTGTCTTAATCTTCTGGCTGCGTTGATGAGGGCCAATGACACTTTCTCTATCTATTGGTATCTTAACTCTGGTCCTTGCAACACTTTGCTTGTGAAATAAATCGGTTTCTGCCCGTCAGGCATCTCGCGGATGAGAGCGACACTCACTGCTTCGGTCGCAACGGCCAGATATAAGTATAGCGTTTCACCGTTGTCCGGTCGAGAGAGGACCGACGGCTCTGAGAGTGCCCGTTTCATATGGAGAAGGGCCTTGTCGCACTCCTCGGTCCATTCGAATACTGCCTCTTTGCGGAGGAGTTTGAAGAATGGCAAGACGTGCTGGGCGGACTTGGCCACGAAACGAGATAGTGACGCGAGCATCCCGTTGAGGGACTGGATGAATGTTTTGGACTTGGGCGTAGGAAACTCGGAGAATGCCCGACATTTGTCGGGGTTGGCCTTGATTCCTCGTTCTATTAAGTAGAAGCCAAAGAATTTTCCTGCCCGGACACTGAACGTGCACTTCTCCGGATTGAAACACATTTTGTATTTCCTTGCCTGTTCGAAGACTTTTTGTAGATGGGCGGTGTGATCGGTTTCCTCGTGGGATTTTACGATCATGTCATCCATGTAGACTTCGAGCATGTCGCCTATTTCTCCCCGGAACACTTTATTCATCATTCGTTGGTATGTTGCTCCGGCGTTCTTCAGGCCGAAGGGCATTACATTGTAGTAATAGTTGCCCGATTCAGTCATGAAGGCCGTATATTTTTTGTCAGACATTGCCATTGGGATTTGATTGTAGCCCGAGTAGGCGTCCATGAACGATAAAAGTTTAAAACCAGTGAAATTATCAACAAGTTTTTCAATATTGGGAAGGGGGTAGGCATCCTTCGGGCATGCCTTATTAAGATCAGTATAATCAATGCACATGCGCCATTTTCCATTAGATTTTTTAACCAATACAATGTTGGACAGCCAAGTGGTGTACTTGGCTTCCGAAATAAATTTGGCCTCGAGGAGGTCCTTTGCAGCTTTTTCAGCAGCCTCCGTTTTCTTCGGAGACTGCTTCCTTCTACGTTGTGCTACGGCTTTAATGGCCTGGTCAATTGTCAGCTGGTGACAGGCGGTGGATGGATCTAAACCGGGCATTTTCGCGGTGCTCCACGCGAAGAGGTCGGCATTCTCCCCGAGGCATGCTTTGAGCTCCTTCCTTGCGATGTCAGGCAGGTCAGCTCCGATCTTCACTCCCCGTTGGGGGTCTTCGCCGAACAGAACTATCTCGAAATTGCCATCCTGGATTGGGCTCATCGGATGGGAGTTGCTGCTGGATGACGTGGACGGGCTGGCTGAAGCTGCTCATTCCTCCTGTTGGTCCTCGGGGAAGCGACTGTCGAGGTCGATAGAGTCGACCTGGGGCAGAGGCTTGGCCTCCTCGGAGCTGCTTGGCAGTGCTGGCTTGCTCGACGCTTTAGGCTTGGGTGCAATGGCATTGAGCCCCTTTGTAGCTGCTTCAAAACATCGTCGGGCAGCTTCTATATCACCGTGGAGGATGGCAACCATTCCTTTCGAAGTGTAATACTTCATCTTCAGGTGGACGGTCGATGACACTGCTACCAACTCGGCTAGAGTTGGCCTTTTGAAAATGCATTGGTAAAGTGACGGGCAGTCGATTACCAGAAATTGTACCTTGATGGATCTGGTCGTTTTAGCTGCTCTGAAGGTCACGATCAGCTCGACGTAACCCCACGGCTTGGTCACAGACCCATTGAATCCCTGTAAATCGGACCCTACGTAGGGGGTAAGGTGTGATTCGTCCAGCTGAAGTGTTGAGAACAGCTGGGAGTACATGATGTCGACCGAGCTGCCCTGGTCGACTAGGATTCAGCGAACGTCGAAGTTTGCCATTTGGGCTCTGACGAGAAATGGAATGCTTGAGTTCGGGGAGCCGCCGAGGAGTTTCTCCCTGTAGAAGGAGATGGGGACGGAACCCTTCGGGGCCTGATCAAGCGTGGTCACTTTGTTCGAGCTGGTGTTGATCAAGTGTTCGAACTTCCGTTTCACGGATCCCACAGTAACTTTGTTGAAACCCCCGCTAGAGATGACCATGGCAGAGGGAAAGGTCTTCCACGGGCTCTGGGCCGCGAGATATGCAGGGGCGCTGAGCCCGTCAGGGACGTTGAAGTCCTCGGGTCGCGATATGGACATAGTGACCTGTATGTTGGCGTCTTCCGAGGAGGGTACCTCCTCCTCGACCTTCTTGGACTCCTGGGCGTCCTGCAGAGGAGTGTCCTTCTTCGCGAACTGCTTCAGGTGGCCGTCCCTGATCAGTATTTCAATGGCATCCTTCAGATGGATGCAGTCCTCCGTAATATGGCCGTGACTTTTGTGGAAGCGGCAGTATTTTGACTTGTCCACGTTTGGTCTGTTCGGCAGCTGTTTGGGGAAGCGGACCCCGACTGGTTTAAACTCCGAACTGGCACATTTGGTCAAAATCTTCTCCCTGGAAACGGTCAGGGGAGTGTAATCATGGAAACGCCCGGAGGGCCCTTTGCTGTCACGGGAGTCGCGGGGACGGTCCTCGTGCCTTCGTTCACCCCGACGAGACGTCGAGGCTTCTTCTCCTTTGGAGGCCCGGGGTTTCTCCTGGCAGTGAGACGCTCAGACATTGCTGGCCGCAATCTTCTCCTCGTACTGAATATGAGATTGGGCTTTGAGGAGGAGGGCATCTAAGTTCCTCGGTGGCGCGAGGCCAATGGCTTTAGCGAACTCGGAGTCCGGGCGGACCCCTTGTTCGAGCAGGAACTTCTTCATCTTATCCGTCGTCAGGACCTGCACAGCTTCCTTGTTGAACCTCTCGATATATGCGCGGAGAGGTTCGTCTTTCCCCTGGATTATGGCTCCGAGGGAGGCCTCAGTTTTGGGGTGGCGGCGAGATGCTGTGAAGTGCCGCGAGAACATCCTGCCCAGTTGTTTCCACGAGGTGATGGATTCCTCGGGCAGTTGTTTATACCATGTCATTGCTCCCTTCCGAAGCGTGGTCAGGAACAGTCTGCATTTGATGGCGCCCCGTACGCCGCGGTAGTCTAGCAGCGCATCGATGTTCTCGATGTGCTCGTCAGGGTCGGTGGTCCTATCGTATGTGCCAAGTGACGGGGGTTTCTCCAAACCTTTTGGGAGACGGGTGGCCAAGATCTTCTGGGACAACGGGCCGCGAGGCTCGTCGTCGTCACTAGAACTGGTGTATGATGGTGACCGGACGGGATGCTCGCGTCGACGGTTCCTTCGTGGAGAAGGTGAGCGGTTCCTTCGAGGAGAAGGTGAGCGGTTCCTTCGAGGAGAAGGTGAGCGGTTCCTTCGAGGAGAAGGTGAGTGTGCCCATTCTTTGGACTTGATCGTAGATTCCTCGTTCCTTCGAGTCCTTTTGTGGTCATGAGCGTGCTGGTCACGCGGGGAGATCTGGTCGCGCTTTCGGGCTACGCGAGGATCGTGCTCTTGGCGCAGTCTTCGGTTGATTTCTCTCTGTGGCTGCGGGCTTCTTGATCGTCGCTGGTTCCTCCGCGTAGGAGGGGATCTTGGACGGCAAGACTCTTCTAGTGCCCCGATCCTCTCGTTTTGCTGCAGGATCAGGGTATTAGTTTTGTTGAGTGCCTCCAAGAGGGTTGCCACGGCCGGGTCGGCGTTGGGCGGAACAGGAACGGACTGGAGGTCGAGAGAAGGTTGATCATTATTGCGATCAGCAGGGGTAGGGGAAGGAGAAGCGATGGCTCCATCCTTGAGGAAACGGGCGTCTTGGAGGAGAGATGACTGGACGTCAACGTCAGATTTGTTGACGGGGAGGATGGTGGTTTGGAGAGCATCCTTAGAGCGATCTTGGGAGGCCATGATCGTGATGAGGTTTGAGAATTGTTTTGATCTTCGGTTAAAGAAAGATGGGGAGAAAAAATTTTCCCACAAACGGCGCCACTGAT
The DNA here is from genome assembly GCA_022829125.1 of Lathyrus tuberosus. Lineage (NCBI taxonomy): Eukaryota > Viridiplantae > Streptophyta > Magnoliopsida > Fabales > Fabaceae > Lathyrus > Lathyrus tuberosus. Next base: position 1,388,519 of record JALAZF010000552.1, on the reverse strand, counting down.
CGTGAAGGCTGGATCAGATCCTGTAGAATTAGGCCGCCAAGTGCGTCAGGGATGCTGGTCGTATGGAGAGGAGGGGGGTGTACCTGCAAGGCACTCCGATGCTCAAGTGAGAAAGGGTCAGAGAAAAGGAGCAAGTACAAAGTATGAATTCTTAGGGTAAATATTGGATACCTGACCCTCTCAAGCGAGAGGGTTTATATAGAGCCCCCAGCGCGTGGCCAACGGTCCTATTTTCGGGGCAAAATAACCAATTTCCCCAAAGAATAGGTAACTGCCCAAACTAGCCATTAGGCCGGGCAGGGTGCTCGAAACTAGCCGTTATGTCGGGCATAAACGCAGTTCGGGCACCTGTCCTTTGCTGTTCGGGCAGCGAGGAAGCCGTGCGTAATGGGCATCAAAGCCGGGGAGGAACGTTGCATTCCTCTCCCGGTTGGAGGGGCAGAAAGGTCACTTTTGCCCCTCTGTGGATTGGACTTAGGAAATTTGGGCCGCTCTGGAGTAGAGGCGGATTGGGCCAATTCTAGCCATTGGTACAGTCCAGAACAATTATATATCAAAAGCATATCGCATGATAACACATCAATCGCACACAATTACGACGGTAAAAGTCGACAAAATGACACGTTTCCAAATTCCCAATACAATTAAATCAGCCACTAATCTCAAAACCATTTTTATAAGAAAGAACATTTCATTAGCTTTCCAACGGTACTAAGAACGTCTCGATCCGAGTTACGGATCAAAAGTTATGAATTTTCAAAGAAAAGAATTTATTGAAAAACTGCCAGATTAATTCGCCTGGCGAATTAGAATTTCGCCTGGAGAATCCCTCTTCGCCAGCACTTCGCCTGGCGAAGCTGCGGCGAAACGTAATTTTTGAAAATCCAAAAGTTCCAGTAACTAAACCAAGTTCTGTCTCTTGAATTTTGCCTAGCGAATTAGAATTCCGCCTGGCGAATCCCTCTTCGCCAGCACTTCGCCTGGCGAAGCTGCGGCAAGACCTGATTCGCCTGGCGAATTCTGATTCGCCTGGCAAATCGCACCAGAACCAGAATTCTATTTCTGCACTCCTCATGGCTTCAAAACCCCAAAATTCAACTTTTCCCAACCAAAACGTTTTCAATCAATCAAAACAAGTGTCAACAATGTTCATACATATAATACGATCATACTACGTGATTCATATCGATTTCCAACCGTGAAAACATCGATTTCTATTCATTTTTCTCATTTTCAACCTAGAAATGAAAACTATGGAAAAACAAGTAAACATTCGACCACATACATACATATACATATAAAAGCAAGATATAATTCAAACTTCTCAGCCTTACCCGATTAATCGTGCTTGAAACGGAGTATTGAAGATTTCTTCTTCTCCTCTCTTTCTCTCCTCTTCCTTTCTTTTCTCTCTTTTTCTCTCAAATCTCTATTTATAAAAATATCTAATTTTTCTAAAATATCTAACCCCTCAAAATGACCATTTTACCCCTCAGCTCAAATATCTCGCAAATGCTCTCAAAACGCGATAAAACATAATAACGATGAAAAATAATATATTGTCAAATAAAAGTCAAGAATAAAATAATATAAAAACGAAAATAATTAAATCGACTCGATTAAATAAATCGGACAAAACGGGGCGTTACAATTCTCCCCCACTTAGACATTTTCGTCCTCGAAAATATACTCAGTGCAAACAACTCCGGATACGACTCTCGTATCCGACTAACCCACTCTCATGCCATTAAAGGCAACACCACGAATAACACAACCCGACAAAACACCTCACTAACAGCAACTACTACAACAACACGACAACGGTAAGATGCAATGCCCATACAATGCACTTGACGACCAACTCACAACTCAAAGAATACCCAAGTTACGAACACACAGGTTCACTCTTGAACCGAAACACAACAAGATCGTTACCATCACCGTAGGTAACACTCCCCTAATTCCCCATCATAGGAATTAGCTACACGCACTCGAACCATCACCATGGAAACGAGGCAACAACAAAGATAAGAACATAAAGTTCCACGACATAAACAACATCTTAACAACATCCATAAAACTAGAATACCAACATCTTTGCCACACAACATCATTACAACAATGTTACGATTCACCAATCAAACATATAACCAAAACATCCATCTACATAGTAGCCCATGATTAATATTTAAACCTTTCACCTAACACTTTCATTCTGAAATGTCCAATATTCTCATCATTCCTACCTGTTTCCAATGTTCAACCTATGTACTCTTACAAGTCACACACGCATATATGAATTGTGCCTCATCACGCTTCCGTTGCGCACTCTGATTACTCGTAACCATCAAAACTATCAATCCCACGTCCAAAGTCTAACTCTTTCTCATATTCGCCAAAAATCACTGTTCACTTTTAATATACCCAACCTCACACTCTGCTGTGTTAGCTTACACACCAGACACAAGTCTCTGAACTGCTCAACCAACTCTAATTCTCTGACCATCAAAAGATCTTCTTCAAATCTTGATACATTTTATTAGCTCCCGGATGTATACTCAAACTACTCCGGTGTCCTTCCTCTAAAATCATATGTTTCAATTCCGAACCATCAGGAATACAAATTCTACCACGGAATCTCAAAAAACCCTGATCATCCACTTCAAAGTCACCATTCACACCTTTATCTCCAACCTCAAATCAACAAATTTCACCTTTAGCCTCTGTTTCTCGCTAACGGTCAACAGAAAATCATTAGTGACCTTTAACATACTAAGCCTCACGCTATCAGATGTCAATTCACACACCAAACTCAAATCTCTAAATTCTTCCAAAAGTTCCCACTCTTTAACCATCAAAGCAAACATATGCAAAGATTTCCGGCTTAACTCATCAGGCACGACATTAACTTTACCAATAGGATAATTCGAGCCAAGGTCATAACTAATCAGGAATTCCAACCATCCTCGTTGTCTCCTACTTTTTCCTTCTGACCAAACAAGTACTCTAAACCCTTGCGATTACCAAACACCTTGAACCTAAAACCCTTAAAATAATACCTCTAGATTCTTCAACACAAAAGTAACCGCAGCCATCTTGAAATCATGAATCCTCAATTGTCGTAAAACATAAGAAATGACTTTACCCTCTCGCATTAACACACTAACTAAACTCATTAAAGACGCATCCCAATATTCCATAAACAGTTTATTAGGATCAGGCAAAATCAAAATTGGAGCCGTAGTCAATCTTCTCTTCAGCTTACTAAAACTTACTCACAACGAACATTCAAAACAAATGACTCACCCTTTGCAAGTCAACTGAGATAACAAAAACACTAACTTAGCAAAGTCTTCCATAACCTGCAGTAACAACCAACTAAGCCCAAAAGTTTCTAATCTCCTTAACCGACTTTGGAGTCTCTCAATGTAGAACTGCATCTATTTTGGATAGATACACAACAATACCATCATCGGAAATAACATAACCAAGAAAACTAACCTCTTTCAACCAAAATTCTCACTTGAATAATTTAGCAGAAAGCTCCCTCTCTTTCAACCCTTGTAACTCAATCCTCAAATACTCTACATACTCATCCTTTGATTTAAAATAAATCAGAATATCGTCCAATAAACATCACTATGAACTTATCCAAACAAGTATGGAAGACACGGTTCATATATTCCACAACCATAACATATACAACCTTCAAAATTCATTCTGAGCTCGAAACAATTTATCCAAAATAGCTTAACAATCTCTGGTTACCACATTCCATATCAATTCTACTTACAGGGTTCCAACTCACTCAAGGTTTCTGCTGACACGAGATCTCAACCCATAACAAAAGTAATACCATCAAGGAACTTCAAATCGTTCGCAATTCGTCACAATTCAAAACTCAAGCTATCCAGAATACAACTGCAAGTTTCCATACTACTCACTAATTAACATGCAACCTCATGCTATCATCCTTTTCCTTACCAACCATGTTGGACCTCTTTAAGTCGACACACTAATGTTTCATCCAAAAACCCATCTGAAAACCATGCACAACTGACGGCCCATCACTGTGGCTTCCTGCCAATTTCCAGAACACTATCATCACAAACATGACAAACATCTGAGTTTCACTTCCTAAAAGTTCTTCTACTTACTTAGCAGATCCAAACCTCAAATCCTCACCTTCGTCAAATTTGAGTTCACACTCTACTCTCTGAGAACAACCATTAACGATACCCAATCGTTCTCTCTCAATGACTTCCCAACTGGACCAACATACCAAAACCTCTAATCCGTCTCATCTTCCGATATTAAAATCTTCATCGACTCAACAAAACAATCTGTACTCACTTGGCTTGGCTCCAAACGATTCACAAAACATACTATCAAAGTTGGAAAGACACGTCTAATCCATCCAACATAATTTCGTCTACTATCAACAAGAGATTAAGGGTGATCAGTTCCTCAATTTGTCAATAGACAGCCGACAATCATGATGGGGCATAAACCATCTTTACCAAACTATAATAGCATTTCTTGCATCTTGTGCACAAAACTACCTAAGGCACAAATCCTTAGTTGACATAAACCTTGCCTCCGCATTCCCTCCGGAATCGGGAACAACACTGTCCAAACAACACTTACAATCTTGCAATCTACAACACACTGAGCCAACGCTCCACACCTGAAGCAACTTGGAGAAGCACCAGCTTCTCCCCCACTTATCTCATTCTAAATCCTGTAGACAAGGGATTAGAAAAACCAGAAAGTATTGACAGTGTTTCACACACATATACTAAGGAACAAACAACATCGACAATATTCAACTGTCACACCAACTGACTCAACAACTTGGGCGGACGGACCGACCTGCTCTGATACCACTAATGTAACACCCCAATTCCCATCGCGAATAAATAATACATAAATAAATCAGAGTGAATAAAAATTTATTCTTAGACAGAAACAAGGATGCCACATTTAAAGAAAGAAAACACAATCCCTGCTCATAAATTTGATACATAACACAAAATGGAATAAACATAAAAGGGAAACTTTTTCCAACAAAAGGAAAGTTCAATTATGGAATAAAGCGGAAAGATCCATAACTGACTTGTTTTACAAAATAAATTGTTTTATAACATCAAAATAGTCATACAAAGGTAATACAAAATAGATCCAACAAATGTATACATATATAACAAAAGCGTTCCCTAACTCTTGTGTTACGTATCAGAGCAGACTGGCCGACAAAAGGATGGAGAACTAATCTTCACAAAAGCCTCCAAGATACTAATCTGCAATTGCCTCATAGGGCATCAAACCACAGCAGAAGGGTGAGAAATAACAACTAAATCAAGATTGCATAATAATATGCCAAAACATATTTAATCACATGTATAAATCAACTCACCCATACAATCGCATACTAACACTTATAGCATGTCACCGATACATAACATATTCCTAATAATCCAACCACATAGCATATATCAATTATACCAACATAATCACATATTCACACATAAGGCATACCAAAGTTATGACATATGGAAACACACCATCACATCACATATATTCATATATAGCATATCATAGATAATTAATACAATTATTGTAATGTACAACATTCCCACAAAACATAACATATGTCTATACATAAAACATATCATCCATAACCAATGCATATCAAATTACCAATGCTATCACGAGCTCAACACATAATCAATTAATTCACAATTTCCCACACATAATCAATCCATTCACAATTTCCCACACATAATCAATCCATTCACAATTTCCCACACATAATCAATCCATTCATGATTTATACAAATGCACAGAGACCGACACAACGACTTTATGCATGCGGTACCATTTCATCCATCATTCTCATCATCATTAATTCACTCAGGAATTATTGGAACCATCGCTTGTTACTTAGTGTAACTCCCCGTCGGGCAAACGATGTTCCCCGTCGCTTTAGGTCCTCTTGGTATAAGGCTCTCGATGTTTATGGATAGCTTTAGGTCCTCTTTATATAAGGCTCATGATCCGATCGCTTTAGGTCCTCTTTGTATAAGGCTCACGATCGTCTATAACGTCGCTTTAGGTCCTCTTTGTATAAGGCTCACGACCGTTACAGCAGATTTCCTCTGGAATCGTTTCGTCGCTCACACCCCACAAGGGCACACGACATCACAAGGTACATATCATGATGCATGGCATACTAATGACTCATGACAATCAAATGCATATACATATATAACCATGTGAACCATCTCAACATCAATAATCATGCATTGGAATCAAACCCAAAACAATGCATTTATTTGCCATAAGGCCACAAACCATCATCACAACATCTCATCACATGAATTCACATCATATAACAGCACACAAGCTATACGTTATATATCAAAAGCATATCGCAGGATAACACATCAATCACACACAATTACGACGGTAAAAGTCGACAAAATGACACGTTTCCAAATTCTCGACACAATTAAATTGGCCACTAATCTCAAAACCATTATTATAAAAAAGAACATCTCATTAGCTTTCCAACGGTACTAAGAACGTCTCGATCCGAGTTACGGATCAAAAGTTATGAATTTTCAAAGAAAAAAGTTTATTGAAAAACTGCCAGATTTGCCTGGCGAATAAGAATTTCGCCTGGCGAATCCCTCTTCGCCTGGCGAAGCTGTGGCGAAATGTCATTTTTGAAAATCCAAAAGTTCCAGTAACTGAACCAAGTTGTATCTCTTGAATTTTGCCTGGCGAATTAGAATTTCGCCTGGCGAATTAGAATTTCGCTTGGCGAATCCCTCTTCGCCAACACTTCGCCTGGCGAAGCTGCGACAAGACCTGATTCGCCTGGCGAATCGCACCAGAACCAGAATTCTGTTTTTGCGCTCCTCATGGCTTCCAAACCCCAAAATTTAACTTTTCCCAACCAAAACGTTTTCAATCAATCAAAACAAGTATCAACAATGTTCATACATATAATACGATCATACTACGTGATTCACATCGATTTCCAACCGTGAAAACATCGATTTCTATTCTTTTTTCTCATTTTCAACCTAGAAATGAAAACTATGGAAAAATAAGTAAACATTCAACCACATACATACATATACATATACAAGCAAAATATAATCGAAACTTCTCACCCTTACCCGATTAATCGCGCTTGAAACGGAGTATTGAAGATTTCCTCTTCTCCTCTCTTTCTCTCCTCTTCCTTTCTTTCCTTTCTCTTTCTTTTCTCTCTTTTTCTCTCAAATCTCTATTTATAAAAATATCTAATTTTTCTAAAATATCTAACCCCTCAAAATGACCATTTTAACCCTCAGCTCAAATATCTCGCAAACGCTCTCAAAATGCGATAAAACATAATAACGATGAAAAATTATATATTGTCAAATAAAAGTCAAGAATAAAATAATATAAAAACGAAAATAATTAAATCGTCTTGATTAAATAAATCGGACAAAACGGGGTGTTACAAGTAACATGACATGAATGCATGGATCATACCTTGTGGCTCCTTAGTTCAAAATATGACTGCATATGTCACTGCCTGTGGAGCCTTCTCTCGTGGAAAAAAAAAATTAAACATGGTTACTTTATTATTATTATTTTTTTTGAAAATATGATTATTTTAGAAATTTTTTTAAAAAAACATGATTATTTAAAAAAATCATTAGTGATTATAGTTTGCAAAATGCCGTTATTGTTAAATTGGACGTAATACTAAAATTTGAATTTTAAACTCTTACGATGAGTTTTAAGTGGTTATTATTACTTCGTCTATAAATTTAAAAAACAAATTATATTATCTTAATAGGTTTTAAAATAATTGGATAATGTAATATTAAAAAATTATAGATAAATATATTTAAAAAATATTTAATATTGAATGTGAAATAGTTTCACCTATATAGATTCAGTTTGACAAGATATTTTTTGAATCAGGAATGTTAAATTACTTTTGTCTCCGAATTAGACCCATTTGTTATCCTTTTTGGAATAGTTGGGGTAAAATGTAATAAATAATAGGCTGCTGGATCTGCTCTTCCGGCAAGCAGCCCTTTCGCTCATTCCCTTGGGGCTTTTAGGGGTCAACATGTTCCATATGATCAGCAGGAGCATAAGCCCCCCTGTTGGCAAATTCTCATGTAAGGGACCTACTTTCATTCACACTCTACCTTCAAGAGAGCTTATAGAATATCCTGTTGAGTGGGTTTAATGCAAATAAAATAGGAAGGAGCCCAGTAGATCTCCTTTTACGTCACGAGCTTAAAGCTTATTTTACTAGTTTATAGCTTATTTTCTAGACGTTATTTTGCCTTATAGCTTATAACTTATCATTTTTAGTTGTTCCATATTAAATTTATATCATCATAATAGTTGTAAAATAATTGGATAATATAATATTAAAAAATTATAGATAAATATATTAAAAAATATTTAATATTGAATGTGAAATAGTTTCACCTATATACACTTTGTTTGGCAAGATACTTTTTGAACTTATAGCTTATAGTTTTTAGCTTATAAGCTCAAGTAGAGTTCCCACGCAGCAGTTTCCGAATCAGAGATGTTAAATTATTTTTGTCTCGGAATTATACCCATTTGTTACCCTTTTTTAAATAGTTGGGGCAAAAATGTAATAAATAATAGGCTGTTCGATCTGCTGTTCCGGCAAGCAGCTCTTTCGCTCGTTTCCTTGAGGCTTCTGGGGCCAACTTGTTCCTTATAAGCAGCAAGAACATAAGCCCATCGTGTTCGCAAACTCATGTAAGGGACCTGCTTTCCTTCACACTATACCTTCCGGAGTGCTTATGGAATATCTTGTTGAGTGGGTTTGATGCTAATAAAACAGGAAGGAGCCCAACATATCTCCTACGAGCTTATAGTTTATTTTACTAGTTTATAGCTTATTGTCAAGACGTTATTTTAAATAGCATTTTGTCTTATAGCTTATAACTTGTCATTTTTTCTTCCACTTTTGTCCTTATTATTTTAACTAAAATTCCCTATTACCTTTTATAATTTATTGTAATTTAAATAAAACAATTATATATTAAATGTCTTTTATGTCATTTTAATTTATCAACTAATTGAACCGTTAATTTTACCAAACACTTTAATTAGCTTATCAGCTATAAGTTATAAGCTATCAGTCATCAGCTATCAATAATAAATTATAAATTATCAGCTAGTTTATCAACCAACCACTATTTTTACCAAAGAGAGCCATAATTTAGTCTATAACATACTTAATTTTGGAAAATTATAACAAAAGTGATAAAGTGATTTGTATAACTTTTCTTTTTTGTTTTTTTTCTAATATAAAACATAACATTTAACTATCATAAAATGTATAGTGAAGATAAAAAGTAATTCTTTATAATTTTATCTTCTTTAAAATGAATGAAAAGAAAAATTAGCTCATTTTTTTGCTAGGCAAAGACGACTTATCTAGAGGGATGAATAGATTCTAAGTTTTAAAAAAATTATAAAAATTGTTTAAAAAAATTTAATGGCTAGCGGAAGTAATCTGAATCGAATCGTATAAACTAAACCGCTATCAAAAAGCTCGGATATGTGTATATGAAAATCAATTGATGATAATGATAAACAAATCAATAAATACGCTTTTAACAACAATCACTTGGATGCTGCACAAAAGTAAAGTTTATTTCCGATGACAAAATACACAAAAATGTAATTGAGGAAAATTATCGAACACCTTGTGTGCAATCAATTTTTCTTAGAATTTTGTGTGGTTTTGTTGATTTACAAATCCAACCAAGATTGTGATCAAATCAACAAAACATTTTTCAAAAGGTTATAAAAAAGTTTCACCAAAAATATTGATCGCACAATCGACGAATTCAACAATTTGCAAATGAAAAGTAAAAGAGAGAGAGAGAGAGAGAGAGAGAGAGAGAGAGAGAGAGAGGGAGAGTACACAAGGATTGGTTTAGGAAGTTTCCCTTAATTTGAGCTTGATAAAGTCACCCAATAATACCAATTTGATTCATCGTCTCATGCTACTCCTTTGCAAGAAACTTCGTTCTTCAAAGCTTTCACTCGATCGAATCCAAATTCTGAATTATTGTCACCCAAGATTTACCATTTTGATTCACCGTCTCACACTACTCCTTTGCAAGAAACTCCCATTCTTCAAAGCTTTAACTCGATCAAATACAAATTGTGTAATCTTGTCCAAAACCTTCAAATCCCAAATTGATCTTGAAGGAAAAACCAGACTTAGTTTTCTTATTTGAAACCCAGAAAGATTCTCAACCCAATTTATAATTCAACAACCTAAATTGGACGTTATCAACTTGATTCTATATGGAACCCAGACAAAGAATGGCTATGTGTAATTTTTTTTTGTGTATGTGAAGCTAGCGGAAATATACCTGAGTGCATTGCACGCTCAGCGGTACAACAGAGTCACCACCGAACTTTATTTATTCCAAAAGGAAAGGGAAAATATTGATAAAATCCAAGAGGAAAAGAAACGGGTAAGGGAGTCGGTTATGCGAGGGGAAGGTATAGCACCTCACGCATCCGTCGAATTCGACGGGAATCATTCTGCTTGTTTCTAGGCTCGAATGGGTGATCTATCTAAAAGCTACTCGCGAAGGAGGGAAAGAAAGTGGATGAGGAAAGTGCTCGCGGAGGATTGGGGTCCTCGTGCCTACGTATCCTCATAGTGCAATGAGGAATTCAGATCTCTGTAATTCATGGAACCAGGGAAAAGAACGAGAATGGTGGCTCGCCAATATTTCACAATCTTGTGCCTACGTATCCTCATATTGCAATGAGGAATTCAGATCATACGTAGTTCGGAGAACTAAGTCAGAAGAAGAAGGTGAATGGTATCAAAACCAAGAGTGAAAAGCAAGGAAATGGTGTTAAAACCAAGAGAGATGCATAAGAGGTAGGAGTAAAAGAAGGGGCAAAGAGTAGGGGCAAGGGTGTTTTAACTGAGACTCGGTGGTTATCCCAAGGAGAAAATGAAAGTTGTCTTTACTGGGGAAAAGGGAATTGACCCTAGTTGGGGAGAAGAAGAGAAATTGGTCTTTTAACTGACAGGCAGTGGTTAACTAAGAAAAAAGGGTTTGACTCCACTGGGGAGAGAGAGAGTAAGAAATTGGTCTTTTAACTGACAGACGATGATTAAACAAAGAGATGGGTGCTTGAACCAAAAAAGGTGTTTGACCCACAGGGGATTCAGTATTTTAACTGACGAGCAGTGGTTAACCGAAGAAAGGAGAGAAGTTTGTCTTTTAACTAACAGGTAGTGGTTAACCAACGAAAAGGGTGTTGAACCAAGGGAAGGTGTTAACCCAAAATGAGACTCGGTATGTTAATTGACAAGCAGTTATTAACCGAAGAAAAGGGGCAGGAACTCCACTGGGGAGAGGAAAAATGGTCTTTTAACTGACAGGAAGTGATTAACCAGTAGAAATAGGGTGTTTTAGCCGAAAGGTAATTAACCCCACAAAGGCTCGGTATTTTAACAGACGGATTATGGTTAACCAAATGAAAGAAACGTGAACCAAGAGAATATTATGACTTTGCTGGGGAAGAAGAAGATTGGTCTTTTAACTGAAGGACGATGATTAACCAAAGGAACGTGTGTTGAACCAAGAGAAGGTTGCTGACCCCAACATAAAGAGGGAAAGTTGGGGTAAAAATAAGTGACCAAGGATCGACTCAAGAGACGCTACAGTCTGGGGATCGAGATGACTATTCCAGGCATAGGGTCATTCGTCCCCTACCAAAAATAGTCAGAATGAGGGTAGGAATTCTCCATTCTCATTCTTTTTATAGAACTTAAAGCGTAGTGCAGAAATTGATATTAACAAAGTAACGACGCAATTTATACAGTGCTCCAGCTCGTTGTGCAGACGTCCAGCTCGAAACGGGATAAAAAAAAATAAAGGCTCTAAAGAGATCCTAAAGAGAAGAGTAGGGGGGCAATTAATCAATCAAAACAAGGTTTAGATCAATCAAAGGGAAAAAAATGTCGATAAACTTTCAAGCGGATTAAAAGATTATCAAAGCAAGTGAAGGCTCTGCAGATTTAAGCAAATTTTTGGTAAAACAAGATGTCAAATACAATGTTCCAACATGAAGAAGTCTGGTGAAAGAAGACTTGTCAGACATGATGTCCTAACATATGTCTCGACATCTTGACCTGATATAGCAAGTGGTTGCTAATCTGGTCCAAGATTTAAGGAGCAATCAAAACATGGATCAAGGAATCAGCCAATAGAAGATTTGAAGCCCAAGACAGTAGAAGGCTATAAAAGAATACCAAGACCTAGGACTGAAGAACTGAACCTATTGTGACACTTTTGTAAAGTAGAAAATAGGGTTTAGGGTTTTGAGAGTCGTAGGTTTCTCTTGTAAGTCTCCCTTTGTATCGATTTGATACATTGTGGAGGACATAGGCACTTGTACAAATTTAGAAACCCGTAGGTAATGAATCGTGTATTGTTCTTGGATGAAGCTTTTAAGCAAATCCAAGTTAACTTGTTAGTCAAGAATGCTTGACTGAACTTTGTATTGAAATGGGTGTCTTTCAATTAGGATGATACAGTTATTGTGACTATAACTGTTAGATAATCACAGGTTGTGATTTAGGGAGTGAGATGGGTTTCTCTTATCTAGGATGGAGTTCTTAGATAAAGTTTTCATTGGGTAGTGATAGGTAAACCAGAGGTTGTTTACTGTAAACCAGCAGTTGTTTACATAAAACTATACTACTGATATTGGATTCTTCTTCCTGGCTTGGTATGCCCCCAGATGTAGGTGATTTGCACCGAACTGGGTTATCATATTCTGTTTAGTTTATCATTATGCAATTTACAATTCAGTTTTGATTAACATGTTGTAACAGGTGTTGAAACATCTGTCTTATTGTTGTAGTTGATATTCTGAATATCGGTTTGCTGTTCTGTTCTTGGTTGAAAGTTGTGGAGAGAACAATGTCTTGGCATGTGTTAGGACATATGCTATCTGCTATGCTAGAATTTCAATTGATATCAGAGCAGGCATCCTGTCTGATTCTGGATGAGATATTGGGAGATACTTTCTGGCGCTTTAAACAAGGAGGAGTTTGGGAGATCAGATCATTCACTCAGACATACTCAAGGGTATTAATGGATGGGATGGATGTTCTGGATCGAAGGTAACAACTTCTGGTGGTTGTTCATGTTTTTTGAGGAGTTTCTACAACAACTACAGGAAAAGTGGCTAGTTCTCTATTGGGGTGTCTTATAAGATGTTCTGACATCTTATTAGGTGATGCGTCTCGAGGGCACTAACGTGACCGTCAAATAAGACTGCAAGTATACAGTTGTTCACGTAGTTTTAAATAAGGATGTCGAACCCACATGGAAGGGATAATCAAACTAATACAATCAAAATTGTAGTGTAAAGCTAAGGCTAAGGATATACGGAAATTAAACGAAAAGGAAAAATTACTAATTCTAGAGGTTTTAGGAAATGTTAATAAAATCAAGTCCGAAATATGGATTCTGCGTACCTAAGGGACTTATAGAAGTCGGGTGCTAATTACGACTGCACTTCGCTCTGTAGGAAGTACTAATTTAAAGACTTCGTCTCACACTCTCGCGCTATCGACAAGAACCACACCTAACAACCACAGGATTTTGCTCTCGCTCGCCCGTTTTAATTGAAAAGCGTATTTTGGAAGTTAATGAAATCGTAAACGATGCCTAAAGCGCTCTCACTGTTTTTAGGATCGGTGCCTAGTTTCTACTATTTGTTCATTCCTCACACTCTCGCGTTGTTGGTCTGAACTTAGTATATTCCTCACTTTCGTGTCAAAACAATAAAACATGAAAAATAGAAACAAAGACCAAAACTAGTATGCATTCGATTAAAGTCGCACCTACATTTTCTACGGAGTCCCGTCGATAACAACGGTTCTCACACGCCGAACTCAAGCAAATTTAGCAACACATATTGATTTTAATTCCAAACATAGTTACGGTGATTAACATGGGAAAATACATAACATACAAGACAAGTTAATTAAATTGAAAAACGAAAGCAAATAAAATTAAAATAACCTGTAAAATAAAGTACGAAATTGGATTGCAGAGAAAATGCCGGAAGGCTTTGTTCGGAATCAAAATACAGCAACTGAACGTAAATTACAAAGTAATTTGCGACAATTCCTCGATGTGAGTAATTGTCGCTTTTAAATTAAATATATGCCTAAACGGAATTAGAAAAAGCTTCTGCGTCTAAAATTGGGTCTCTAAAACATGATTGGAGGGTCCTATATATAGAAAAATATCCAAGGAGTAACTGCCAATTCGTGCCTCTGAAGTGGAGGGAAAATAGGGAGGAAGAAACTGCCCAAAGCAGTTGCAGAATTTGAATTCTGCAACTGCGCTGTCATGGCGAGCGCCACCAGACCATGGCGAATGCCATGGTCCTGGCATTTTTAAATATGAGGCAGTGTTGCTCATGGCGAGTGCCATCTGGTGATGGCGAACGCCATATCAGTAGAATGGCAGATTCTGCTCTTTCTTGCTGGTTTTTCCTCGTCTTTTGCTCTTTTTCGGTCCTTTTCCCGATTTCGCCACAGATGAAGCTATCCACTGCAAAACACATAAAACACAATCAAATACAAATAAAACTCGAATAAAAACGAACGAAACATATGTATAACAAGCCTAAAAGTACGATACGATTTCTCGTTATCAAACTCCCCCACACTAAGACTTTTGTTTGTCCTTAAGCAAACTCCCGACACAATTAAAAACAGTAAGTGCAACATCCGAAACGAAGGCACGACATGACTTTAAAACCGAACACGACTAATAGGCTAATGCTAAAAGATAGGTACTAGACTTCGACAACGAGGATACCGTGATATCACATATCCGTACTTGCGGACAAAGACTCCCCTCTATGCAATACTAATCCAAATCATACCATTATAACTCGACCTATATTCCTTGTTTCTTTTTCATTCTCGCGCGAACACATTAAGCCCGTTATCCCCACAATCACATGGTAAGTGAACCTGTTAGTGTTTATGATCTCGATTTTCAACTTTTTGCATTATTTCTTCTTTTCTTTTTCTTTTCTTTTCGAATTTCAAAAATCTGATCCATTGGGCTAAATGGCCGGGTGAGGGCCACCTAACTTAGAGGGAAACAGATTCTTTCATTCGCTTTTCTACAATACAGCTCAATACAAATTATTATTAATTTTTCGAGATCACCACATATTTGCATCCGTTCATTAGCGTGTGTTTTTGGGATGGTGCTGACCACTAACATAAATTACTCAAGAGACTACTATAGAAACTCGGGAATCAAGGTCTCGACATAATGGTTATTTAAATTGGTGTCGTATACTTAGGGAGTCTAGGGCGCTAAAACGGTACCGACGATGTCAATACTTTCCCAAGTCTAAATAACAAAGCCTAAAGGTGAAAAAGTGTCATGCTATTGATTCAGATGAAAAAATTTCGTTGGGGTTGCTTTTTATCAATCTTAGGGGAATTTTTCTAACGAAAGAAGAAGGTAAAATACAATAAGACTCAATTATGCATAATAGACTTGACATAAAAGAAATTATCTAGAAAAGCATAAAAAATAACATGAAAATAACGGAAAAACAAAAACAAAGCAAATAAAGCTCATCCCCCACACTTGAACCGAACATTATCCCCAATGTTTTAGTATAAGGTGAAAAAGGAGTGGAAAAATCTGGAATAATCAATGGTGGCGGCCTCGGCCGCGTGGTCGTCCAAAACCTCTGCCAAGGACAGGGTTAGGAACATGCTAAATATACTCTCTCAAAGTGGTAACCTGTGTAACACCCTAAACCCCTGCGACAATTTAAACGTAATTTATCAGAGTAAAAATAAAATACATGGATTTAGGATGCTACTTCTACTACTCAACTTAATATGCACACAATAATAATACGGTGATAGTATAATTAAACATGAAATTTTAACATTCATGCACAACGGAAAAGTCAACTCAGGTAAAAACATGTTTAGTCAAACACAACATTCTTAATTAAAATAGTAATAGTATATAACAGAATTCCAAAGACTCTAGCGTTCCGACACCCCCAGTGTTACAAACTCAGAGCAGACGCGACTCGATAACTCACACCAGAAGACCTCGTCTTCACCACTCCACATGCGACTACTCCTGCTTATCTACACGTTACCCACGTAGAGGTAACATTCAAACAGAAGGGGTGAGATTCTCAATCAATATAAAGAATGCATAACATAAGTATAAAAGCATAAAAACATACGGAATCCACCCTATCACAACAACATCATCACAACAACATTCATCATACAACAGATAATCAACATACAAGGATTGAATGCAATGAGACCCACGACTCGACTCAATGCATGTGGTACCAATCGATCCCTGTTTCATGATCACAGTTCCCGTCGGAACTCTCGACCCCTGTTTCATGGTCAAGTATGACCCCTATCTCATGATCACACCAACGACCCCTATTTCATGATCGCACCAACAACAACGATTCCATCAAGGAATTCGGATAGACGATAACGGCCCATCTGGGCACGCCATCCCACAACTATGCAACCTGTCATGCATGCAACGACAACGCACAACAACAACGACAACAATCAACGAATATAACAGTAATCACATGCACACGACAACCAACTCATCAATACATCATAATACTAGGATGCAATCGCAGTTCATACATGCCACAACAATAATATACAAATATATCATGCATACACATCGACGACTCCATCGTCTCCACTCACCACACAAACAACACGCTCAATTTCCATATAGCACGTCAAAGGATTGGAATTCTAGTATTGAAATCAATTTTTTATAAATAGTATGCGAAACCAGCTTTCCAACACTTCGGACGACGACAGAAACAGACCTACGAATCAAAAGATATGAATTTCTGAAGTTTCAGAAAATTCGATTCGTCTCAGCCTAATTCGCCAGATACTCGCATGGCAAAGCACCAGCGAAACCACTTTCGCCTGGCAAAATCCCCATTCGCCTGGAAAATTCCACTTTCACCTCCTGCTCGCCTGGCGAAACAGTGGCGAATCCAACCCCCCCATACAAAATCCAGAAACTCTGATTTTTCACTCCCCTTTCACTTCTACATTTGCCTGGCGAATGTCTGGCGAATCCACTTTCGCCTGGCGAGTTCCATTTTTGCCTAGCGAATCTTGGCGAATCAGCAATATTGCGATTGCGATTCTGCACGATTCATACCTCACAATTCCCCCGAATTTGGTATCATACAGTCCAGAAAACACTAATAAGGTAGCAGCAAATGACATACACACATATACAACACAAATCTATAATCAATTGCATAATTTTCTCTTCCTACCAAACCCTCTAACCTACAACCCAATTCCCAATTCTCACCAGCAACATAACAGGGAGATCCTAACGATTTTCTACCCTCATATAACTACTATGCAACCCTTAAGAGATAGAGATCCCCACCTTTACCTTAGGATTCTTGAAATCTTTCCTCAACGATGGAACTCTTCTTGACCTAACTCTTCTCTGCTCTTTCTTCTCTTCTCCAAAACATGTACTAACCACCCTTTCCTTTCTAACCGTTTTTCCTATTTATATTTTCCTTGTTATTCCCAAATATTATTATTATCTAATATTATTATTATTATTATTATTATTATTATTATTATTATTATTATTATTATTATTATTATTATTATTTCACCCAAAATAAATAATAACAACAATCTCCTCAATAATTTAAATAATAATATTAACCAACTTACCCATCCTCCAACACCTTATCCTTCATAACTCCAAGGGCACTACCCCCACCCTAAGGGTAACCCACACTTAATCCAAAACACATTCATACACGACACATACAATAATATTCAATTTAATTAGGAAAAATAATTAAATTAAATCGGGGTGTTACAACTCTCCCCCACTTGGAATATTTTCGTCCTCGAAAATTTACCTCATCCGAACAACTCTGGATACGACTCTCGCATCCTGCTCTCCAACTCCCAAGTTATATTTCCACCAGAAGCGCCTCCCCACACTACCTTCACAAGAGCGATTTCCTTGCCCCTCAGTTGCTTTACCTCGCGGTCTTCAATCCGTACTGGTAAGGCTTCAACTGTAAGGTTATCTCTTACTTCCACATTATCCATCAAAATCACATGCGACGGATCCAGAACATACTTCCGAAGCTGCGACACATGGAACACCTCATGCAAATTCGACAAATTGGGTGGCAACGCCACTCTGTAGGCAACAGGTCCAACTCTTGCAGATATCTAATACGGACCAATAAATCGAGGAGTAAGCTTCCTCGACTTTAATGCACGGCCAACCCCGACCACTGGAGTGACTCTCAAAAACACATGGTCTCCTTCTTGAAACTCGAGATCTTTCCTTCTCTTATCATGGTAACTCTTCTGCCTACTCTGCGAAGCTTTCATCTTTTCTCGAATCAACTTCACCTTTTCGATAGTTTGTCAAACAATCTCGGGTCCAAGCACTACACTCTCACCAGATTCGTGCCAACAGAAAGGCGTCCGACACCTACGACCATACAACGCCTCAAAAGGTGCCATTCCAATACTGGAATGATAACTGTTGTTATAAGTGAACTCGATCAAGTCAAATGATTATCCCAAGCACCTCCTTGTTCAAGCACACAAGCCCTCAATAGGTCTTCCAAAGACTGGATAGTTCTTTCCGTCTGACCATCCGTCTGCGGATGATAAGCCAAACTCAACCTTAACTTCGATCCCAAAGCTCCCTGCAAACTCTCCCAAAATCTGGAAGTGAACCTTGGATCTCGATCCGACTCAATGCTCAACAGAATCCCATGCAGTTTCACAATCACTCGGATATAAATCTCCGCCAACTTCCGCAAAGGAAAACTGATATTAATCGGAATGAAATGTGCCGACTTCGTTAGTCTATCCACTACTACCCAAATGGAATCATGTCCCCTCGGTGTATTAGGCAACCCGGTCACAAAATCCATAGAAATACTGTCCCACTTCCACTCTGGAATGTCTAACGGTTGCATCATACCAGCAGGTTTCTGATGTTCCACTTTCGACTTCTGACAAGTCAAACAAGCATACACAAACTAAGCCACATCACGTTTCAATCCAGGCCACCAAAATATCTTCTTCAAGTCTTGATACATCTTCGTAGCTCCTGGATGGATACTCAAACTACTCCAATGATCTTCTTCTAAAATCATTCTTTTCAACTCAGGATTATCAGGAATGCAAATCCTATCATGGAATCTCAACACACCTTGTTCATCCACCCTGTACTCATTACCTGCTGCTTGGTTATCCCTAATCATCAACTCCACTAGTTTCACATCTAACTTTGGACTGTCTCGGATGTTATTAAGAAATTCATTGTTGATTGTCAGCATACCCAACATAACACTATGCAGTGTCTGATCACAGACCAAACTCATATCTCTGAACTGTTCAATCAATTCTAACTCTTTAACCATCATAGCAGACATATGCAACGATTTTCGACTCAGAGCATCAGCCACGACGTTAGCCTTGCCTGGATGATAGTTCAAGCCAAAATCATAATCCTTTAAGAATTCTAACCATCTCCTCTGCCTCATATTCAATTCCTTCTGATCAAACAGATACCTCAAGCTCTTATGATCACTGTATACTTCAAATCTGGAACCATAGAGATAATGCCTCCAAATTTTCAATACAAAAACCACTGCGGCTAATTCCAAATCATGAGTCGGATAATTCCTCTCATGTACCCTTAGCTGTCATGAAACATAAGCTACAACCTTACCATCCTACATCAGCATACCTCCTAGCCCCATCAAAGAAACATCACAATACACTACAAACGGTTCATTTGGTTCAGGTAGAACCAACACTAGAGCTGTGGTCAACCTCTTCTTCAGCTCAATGAAACTCTTTTCACAATGAACATCCCACACGAATGCTTTCCCCTTGCACGTCAACTGAGTTAACGAAAGTGCCAACTTCGAAAATCCTTCAATAAACCTTCGGTAATAACTAGCCAAACCCAAGAAACTTCTAATCTCAGTTACCGACTTCGGAGTCCCCCATTGTAGAACCGCGTCTACCTTGGATGGATCTACCACAATACCATCACCAGAAATAACATGACCAAGGAAACTTACTTCTCTCAACCAGAATTCACACTTAGACAACTTGGCATAAAGTTTCTTTTCTTTCAATGCTTGCAACACAATCCGCAAATGTTCAGCGTGTTCTTCTTCTGACTTGGAATATATCAGAATATCGTCGATAAAGATAACCACAAATTGATCCAAGTACTCATGAAAGATACAATTCATATATTCCATGAATACACCGGGTGCATTAGTAACTCCGAATAGCATCACCACATACTCATAATGTCCATATCGTTTTGAAAGTCGTCTTCTGAATATCTTCGCCTCTTACTCGTATCTGATGATACCTCGACCTCAAGTCAATCTTGCTAAACACACGAGCACCCACTAACTGGTCCATCAAGTCATCTATTCTTGGAAGCAGATACTTATTCTTAATCGTTACCTTATTCAACTGTCTGTAATTAATACACAACCTCATACTACCATCCTTTTTCTTTACCAACAACACTGGAGCTCCCCAAGGTGATACACTTGGTCTCATAAATCTCTTCTCTAACAAGTCCTCCAGTTGCTTCTTCAGTTCTGACAACTCTGATGCCGACATCCTGTATGGTGCCATAAAAATAGGTCTGGTACCAGGGACAAGATCAATAACAAATTCTACTTCCCTCTCTGGTGGTACATCGGCAATGTCATCTGGAAACACTTCAGGAAATTCACGCACTACTTGTAGTTCATTAATCACTGAATTACTCTATACTGACAGAGATGCAAATAATGCAAGCACCTGAGCTTCTTCTTCCAAGAGCTCCTTCAACTCTCTAGCAGACAGAAAACCATCTTCTTCCTCTTCCTCAGGAGCAAGAAATTAAACCGACTTGTTAAAACAGTTAATATGAACATGGTTGAACTCCAACCAATTCATACCCAAGATTACGTCGAGACCTTCCAACGGTAAACAAATCAGGTCCACACCAAAGTCCTTACCATAGATGGATAACGGAAAATTCAAACAGACTAAAGAAGTAGTCACCGATCCTTTAGCAGGAGTTTCGATAACCATCTCTCCCTTCATAGGAGAAACAACAAGGCCTAGTCTTCTTACACAATCCGCAGCAATAAAAGAGTGTGTTGCACCAGTATCAATAATAGCTAGCAAAGGCGTATCATTAATATAACATGTACCTCTGATCAATCTGTCCTCGCTGGAAGTTTGAGTCCCTGCCAAAGCGAACACTTTTCCTCCAATCGAAGCTTGCTTTGGTTTCTGACAACAAGTACTAATATGGCCCTGTTCCCCACAATTGTAATAAGTAACCACATTAGCTTTGCAGTCAACAATCAGATGTCCTGCCTGACCACACTTAAAGCACTTCTTCACATCACTCGTGCACTCACTGACACTATGTCTCAACTCGCCACATCTGAAACACTTCAGAGGAGCAGAAACACCTCCCCCACTTGGCTTCTTACCATCAACATGTTTCTGTTTACCTTTCTCAGCTGGAGCTGCATAAGGCTTCCCACGATTCACCGGTTGTTTTCCTCTTCTCTCGGCCAACCCCTTATAGTGAGCCGATCGAGCTTGGTTATCCTCCTCAAAGATCCTGCAGCAATCAACCAAGTCTGGAAACCGTCTGATCCTCTAATAACCAATTGCCTGCTTGATCTCAGGCCTCAAACCATTCTCGAACTTGACACATTTCGAGAACTCAGTTGTTACCTCACTATAATGAGGATAAAACTTTGCCAAATCTGAAAACTTAGCAGCATATTCAGTCACTGACATGCTACCCTGCTTCAGCTCCAAGAACTCTATCTCCTTCTTTCCTCAGACATCTTCAGGGAAATACTTCCTTAAGAATTCCCTACTGAACATAGCCCAAGTAATAGCCTCGCCTGCTGCACCCAACACTTGACGAGTACTGACCCACCAGTCATCAGCCTCCTCAGCCAACATATGAGCACCTAACCGCACCTTCTATGCTTCAGGACACTCCATAACACGGAAGATTCTCTCAATCTCCTTGAGCCAAGTCTGCGCTCCATCTGAATCATACCTTCCCTAGAAAGTAGGCGGGTTGTTCTTCTGAAACTCATCATTCTCGCTAGCACGCGGCAGATTCTGTACTGCTTGAGCCATAGCTTGCAAAGCAGCAGTAAGAGCAACATCGTTCCTTCCAGCCATTCTCAATCTGCCACACACCAACAACAGAACACCATGGTTAAGGAACTGACACTAACACTAAAACTAAACAACTAACACACGACAACGACTCGACAACTTGGTCGGACGGACCGACCTGCTCTGATACCACTTTGTAACACCCTAAACCCCCGCGACAATTTAAACGTAATTTATCAGACTAAAAATAAAAGACATGGATTTAGGATGCTACTTCTACTACTCAACTTAACATGCACACAATAATAATACGGTGATAGTATAATTAAACATGACATTTTAACATTCAGGCACAGCGGAAAAGTCAACTCAAGTAAAAACATGTTTAGTCACACACAACATTCTAAATTAAAATAGTAATAGTATATAACAGAATTCCAAAGACTCTAGCATTCCGACACCCACGGTGTTACAAACTCAGAGCAGACGCGCCTCGATAACTCACACCAGAAGACCTCGTCTTCACCACTCCACCTGTGACTACTCCTGCTTATCTGCATGTTACCCAGGTAGAGGTAACATTCAAACAGAAGGGGTGAGATTCTCAATCAATATAAAGAATGCATAGCATAAGTATGAAAGCATAAAAACATACGGAATCCACCCTATCACAACAACATCATCACAACCACATTCATCATACAATAGATAATCAACATACAAGGATTGAATGCAATGAGATCCACGACTCGACTCAATGCATGTGGTACCAATCGATCCCTGTTTCATGATCACAGTTCCCATCGGAACTCTCGACCCCTGTTTCATGGTCAAGTATGACCTCTATCTCATGATCACACCAACGACCCCTATTTCATGGTCACGTACGACCCCTATTTCATGATCGCACCAACAATAATAATCCCATTAAGGAATTCGGATAGACGATAACGCCCCATCTGGGCACGCCATCACATAACTATGCAACCTGTCATGCATGCAACGACAACGCACAACAACAACGACAACAATCAACGAATATAACACTAATCACATGCACATGACAACCAACACATCAATACATCATAATACTAGGATGCAACCGCAGTTCATACCTGCCACAACAGCAATATACAAATATATCATGCATACACATCGACGACTCCATCGTCTCCACTCACCACACAAACAACATGCTCAATTTCCATTTAGCATGTCAAAGGATTGAAATTCTGGTATTGAAAATAATTTTTTATAAATAGTACGCGAAACCAGTTCTCCAACACTTCAGACGGCGACGAAAACGGACCTACGGATCAAAATATATTAATTTCTGAAGTTTCAGAAAATTCGGTTCGTCTCAGCCCAATTCGCCTGATACTCGCCTGGCGAAGCACCAGCGAAACCACTTTCGCCTGGCAAAATGCCCATTCGCCTGGAAAAATCCACTTTCGCCTCCTGCTCGCCTGGCGAAACAGTGGCGAATCCAACTCCCTCATACAAAATCCAGAAACTCTGATTTTTCACTCCCCTTTCGCTTCTACATTCGCCTGGCAAATGTCTGGTGAATCCATTTTTGCCTGGCGAGTTCCATTTTCGCCTGGCAAATCTGGGCAAATCAGCAATCTTGTGATTGCGATTCTGCACGATTCAGACCTCACAATTCCCCCGAATTTGGTATCATATTGTCCAAAAAACACCAATAAGGTAGCAGCAAATGACATATACACATATACAACACAAATCTATAATCAATTGCATAATTTTCTCTTCCTACCAAACCCTCTAACCTAAACCCAATTCCCAATTCTCACCAACAACATAACAGGGAGATCCTAATGATTTTCTACCCTCATACCACTACTATGCAACCATTAAGAGATAGAGAGCCCCACCCATACCTTAGGATTCTTGAAATTTTTCCTCAACAATGGAGCTCTTCTTGACCTAACTCTTCTCTGCTCTTTCTTCTGTTCTCCAAAACACGTACTGACCACCCTTTCCTTTCTAACCTTTTTTCCTATTTATATTTTCATTGTTATTCCCAAATATTATTATTATCTAATATTATTATTATTATTTCACCCAAAATAAATAATAACAACAATCTCCTCAATAATTTAAATAATAATATTAACCAACTAACCCATCCTCCAACACCTTATCCTTCATAACTCCAAGGGCACTACCCCCACCCTAAGGGTAACCCACACTTAATCCAAAACACATCCATACACGACACATACAATAATATTCAATTTTATTAGGAAAAATAATTAAATTAAATTGGGGTGTTACAACCTGCATCCCCATGCCCTCCATCTGCTTAGTCAGATCCGCCATATCAAGCTCTATACACTCTGCAAAGTAAACCTACTGTTGGTTGACGCGATCCACAGCAACTCTGATGTCCTCCTGCTGATGCTGCAAGTTCTGGAGTAGTAAGTCACGCTCTGCCTCCTGTCATTCCGAAACTGCAGTTCGGATAAAATATCATCTAAACTGCTCTAGATGGCGACGTAGTCGTACTCCTCCAGATGCTGGTAAGTACCTGAAAATTGGTCAGAGAAGGTGGGTGCAGTGTGTGCTCTGTGACTCGGCCCTAAGATGTTAGCATTTTCATGGGGGCCAGGCTGTGGTGCAAATCCCATGGTCTCAGCATAGGCCATATTTACAACTTCATCGTCTAAGTTTGGGGCCTCAGTGTCAAATAGCCAATTTGTGCTAACGCGCACATTAATATGCGATGCACAGGGTAAATCAATACTCCTCACCTCTCTATTCTGGATCATAAGCTTATACTTTCCGCTTGGCACATTCTTGATAAGGCGCATGTTTCGACAGTACTCTAAATCGCAAAAAGGGGCGGCTAATTCCTCAAGGGTACCTATCTCATCTTGCAGTCCTAGACCTAAAGCTATGGAGGTAATCACGCCTCCGACACAGATGTGACCACCGAACCGACCGACGACATAACCAAGGTGAGCTAACAAGAAAGGTGTAGGATTAACCTTAGTTTCCGACAAAGCCCAATGAATAAAAAATAAATCCTTGGAATTCACCATCCCCGTGTTCTCTCTACTAAAGATAGTGCTCACTAGAACGCAGTGAAAATACCTAATCGCGGGGTTGTGAATAGAAGTGCTTTTAGGCCTTCCCACGTGGATGTGGTTTTGCCAGTGATTTGGCGCCAGAAGCCTAAGGCATTGGCTTCCCACTCGCTTTCAAGTGGTGCCAGACAAGCGTACTCTTCGCCACTCGGAAACTGAAAAATCTCACCTATCCTCTCTTGGGGCAGCGAATAATCTCTATTAAATATCCTAAAGTTTACGATGCCTGTAAGACCCATAGCTTTAAGGTAGCTATAAGTATTAGGGTGTAAAATTAATAAGGAAGTTAGGGGTTTTTCGATCGTTAGTCCAAATAATTATCTATAAATAACACAAAGTTACTAAGGCCATGTCGGGATACTACCAACACTTTGGTAAGGTTAACACAATGTTCTCATAATTCTTAAATATCTATGCAAAATATTCGTATTTTGTAAAATATTTAATAGGAATTTTATAGGCTGACCGGTCGAAGCAATTTGACACTGTGCTTAAAATTAGTGGGCGAAATATTTTGAGTTTTAACCGTATATTTTATTTATGATTTTGATCATCTTCAGTCTATTATATATAACTTCGTCCCGAGTAGATCATTTTAATATGTTCAATTTTTATTTTTTGAGCAAACGCGCGTCCGACTGTTATTCGTTACGGTTTTTTTTCTACGCTTATATTTAATTTTAAAATATCTTCTTTATACTTAAGTTTCATATTTCATTGAAGCCAAGCTACCTTGCATCCATAATATTTTTTTACACGTTGGCTAGGATGATTAAGATAAAAACTTAAGTTTTGCTCATAAACTAAAAATATCATAATATTTTCTTAGAGTCATAATGACATTAGCATGTGAGAGGGAGATCCAAGGGCTAGGGAGAATTCATATCACTTGTCATCATTTAATCTAGTGGTCATGATAAAAAGCTTAGTCTATAAGAGAGTCATGAGGAAATTAATTCTTACACCATCACATTCTCTCTCTCTCTCTCTCTCTCTCTCTCTCTCTCTCTCTCTCTCTCTCTCTCTCTCTCTCTCTCTCTCTCTCTCTCTCTCTCTATCCCATCACTCCTTCACATTATCTCTTCTCTTGTACACCACTTCTTCATTTTGAAAGCTCACAAATTGAATTGGGTACAATTTCTTTCCTTTTATCTAATAAATAATAATATAACTCTTGATGATATATGTTGTTACTTATGATTTTACATGAAAAAAAAATAGTAAATTAGATAAGAAAGAAAATGATAATAAATTATTCTTGTAATAGATAAACTTGAGACTTATTATTATTTTTGTTTGAAAAACAAAACCATTCATGAAATATGAGTTTTGACTTTGAAAGAGATATGGAGAGAAAACAAGAAAATCTTAAAATGTCATGTGTAAAAATAAATAAATAAAAAAACATTTGATTTTCTTATGTTTAGAAATAACTAATTTTATAGTTGTTTTAACTGAGTTAAGACTTAAACTGAAAAAGAAAATATATTGATGTTTTATATTATTAACATGTTCCAGTTAGTTCACGACATCATTATGTGTACAAAATACTCTGGGAGAAGATTTGGTTTTAAAATTTCAAACAACTTGTCATGTTAGTGTGTTTAATGATAAAAAGAATATTTAGTTTTATTTTACTTTAAATAAAAGTTAATTTTACCTCGTATTTTATTTTTAAAAAATAAATGATTATGTTTAATGACTTTAAGAGTAAAATTAGTTAATCTAAATTAAAATAATAAATAGAACTTTTAATTTGAAGATTTGGACTCAACACTAAGTCTGAAACAAAATTGTTAATTATAAATAAATTTTATTCTTAGTTTAAATGAATTAACTATTTAATTGTATAGTTGTTTTTCCGATTATTTATAAAATAAAGGTTCAAAAATAATAATGGTTATTTAGAGTAATATAATAATTTTGTTTTAAATTAGTGGGTTGATTTAAAAGTACTATTTAATTATATTACATTAAGCTAAAAAGTGTCCATTTATAAAACAAAAAGAACTTTCAGTATAGCATAAGAAATAGAGTTTCATTACGTTAAACAAATTTAGATTACGTTCATAACTTCTAGTACAAATACTTCGTATTATTTATCTAATTTTATATTAAAAAAATATGTGTAATTCTTCATAATAAAATAAAGAGATAATAAATAATGAATAATGATAAAAAAATAAATACTATGATATATTTAACGGTAATACATTATATGATTTAGGGTTTGATAGTACGCGGTTTGTGAACAGAGACTATAATCGAAAATCTCGTTACGGTAAGGGCACTTTTTAATGATATTATAGGTGATTGAATGCACATGTGTTGGTATGAATGAATTATGTGCCCATTTGGGGTTTTTGTGATTATAGTGTGTCTGATTGAGAATGTTTAATGTTGGTGTGCCCAATTATGAATATGTGTTTATGCTATGATGCTAAACGTGTGAATATGCTTTCATATGATTTTGAATAAATATATGAATTGACATGTGGTTATGATTACATATGATGAGATTATGTAAGTTGTTGCATTAGTATGCGTAGAGAAAGCATACACGCATGCATATCATAGTTGCGTGTATGTCGAGGGGACTGCACCGAGTGAGGACTGTAGGGAACGCAACCCACCTAATCCTGCGGGATTTTATTGAGTCGGTGTAGTAGGGAATGCTAAACCTTTAGTGGAAAGGGTCCACGACTCTCTGCGGAGAGGTTAAATTCCGGAATTCATGCATGTGAGGAACCCGGTTAGGGCGATCACACTCATGTAGAGTCTGCATTAGGCTATTTGTGCATTTCTCTATATATTGAAACAAATATTGTGATTGTTATATATATATCATGTTTTATTTGCATGTGTGTATTCTTGCATATATGCTGTCTTTAGATTGTGACCCTTCTACTACCTATATGTTGCGGGTTAACGCCCACCCAGACCATAGGAGAGCCCCTGATGCCACCGATCGAGATGACGATCGTGACTACTTGGCATTTTATTGATAGAGGTCGGCTTGGTGCTTGGAGATTAGACTCGGCTTTAAGTACGACATATTATTACGGGCAGGTTGTGATTACTACTAGATGTGGCACTCTTCAGATACATCACAGTTTGGTCTGGCAGGCACCCCCCATTTCTGTTCCCATGCATGGAGTAGGCGGTGTTCCATGGGATGCTCCTATGGGCCCTCAGCCTGAGACGCAGATGAGTTCTGTGGGAGAGACAATACCTTTTTGTGGTTTGGGAGCCACTGCTCTTGGAGGTTTCGAGGTGGGGGAACCTTCAGTGCCCGTGGAGACGTTGGAGGAGGCGATGCTTCGAGCAGTAACTGATGCAGGTCTAGGATCTCTAAAGGGTCCAGAGGTACCCCACTTGGTATCTCCTCCTGGGGTTTCTTTAGGAGAGGATAGTTGCTATGAGATCCCAGCTCCCTCAGTCACCCCAACTATGTGGGTTGATTTAGTCACCAGGGAGTCAGGAGATGATTATAATACTGAGGTATATGAGGTGACCTCCCGAGCTCGAGCCCCTTCTGAGAGCTCTTGCCTAGTTTGTGGCGAGCACCCCTGTATTTGTCCCCCTTAGCTCTTCCAGCTTATTTGTGGGGTCCTACTCTGACATGACTACACTGACGTAGATGATGACTAGTCATAGTTTATTTTGGTACCTTTTTTGGATGATTGTACGTGATAATATTATACTTTTAGTGAGCAGCTTTTATTATGTTCTAGCTGCAGTATGCCCTAAGTCCATGACACACTTATGTTTAGATGCCATGAACTAGGAGCTTTATTTTGGGAATTGTATTATTCAGGTACATACACTTTGCTTCCTCGAGAAGCACTACTGATGCATATAGTACTATTCAGTTTTTAAAATAGCTGTCCTACTTTTAAAATTATATGCTGTAGTTCCTTCGATTATGTAGAGCCGGATTTCCATTTAATTTAACGTACTCCGTTGTTTTGAAAAGATATATATGCACTTGATTTTATTTTTAAAAAAATGGGGTGTTACATTGTGGCATCAGAGTCCGGCTTTAGATCTTCAAAGGGAAAGGGAATTAGGAAGTCATCGGTCTAGAGTCTTTTAGATTAGTGACGAGTCAGTTCTAACGAATGGTTAATTTAGATTTCATTATAGAGCTAATAAAATGAGACATTTATGGGGAAATTAGGTCAGGATCCTAATCTAAGTGTTGGTATTTGTAAAAAGAAGATGCCTCCCCGACGAGCGCCGGTATCCCCAATGAGAAACGATCCATCCATAGATCAAATGGCTCATGCAATAAATGCTATTACAGCTGCCGTGACTGCACAAACCAATGCTAAAATGCAAAGAGATGCAGAGAAGAGAGATCGAGAGATCCGTGCTGCTGGATCCCGTACTCTCACCCAATTTCGTCACCAAGACCTACCTCAGTTCCATGGGGAAGGAGGTCCTGATGCTGCTGACTTATGGCTTCAAGCATTGGAGAAGATTTTTGGAGCAATCCACTGCCCTGAGGGGGGAAGGGTGACTCTGGCCACCTATTAACTACTAGGAGATGCTGAGTATTGGTGGAGAAACACTAAGCTGATGATGGAAGGTGCTTATGAGGAGATAAACTGGGAAACCTTTAAACGTAAATTTCTAGCCAAATACTTTCCAGAGACTGCTAGGGAAAGGTACAGTGAGGAATTCCTGAAACTACCCCAAAGGGGTATGACCATCGAGGCTTATGCAAGCAAGTTTGAGTCTCTATCAAGGTTTTTTCGCTTCTTCAGAGACGGTATCGATGAAGCTTACATGTGTCGTCGTTTTCAAGATGGTTTGAGGTATGAGATGCAAGACGCAATGGTACCTCTAGGAATCCGACAATTCCAAACGCTGGTTGAAAAATGCCAAGAGATTGAAGATATGAAGAATAAGAGGGTAAACCGTGGAGGAAATTTTACTACTGGGGGACCTAGCTGTCCAAATAATCATAATCATAACCGTGGTAAATAAGGGATGAAGCCTTACCAATCACCTCAGAATAATCGTGGACCAAATCATTCTAACAATTTACCCCAAGGAAATCAAATGAGAGGGAAACAAGTGTGTTACCGTTGCGGTTAGGAAGGACACTATGCTAATGATTGCAAAGCCAATTTACCTACTTGTTTCAACTGTAAAAAGCCAGGTCATTATTCCCGCGATATCAAGGTTCCAAAGGTGGAGTCAACGCTGAATGCAACACAGGGAGCCCGACCCATTGCAAAGGGGCGTGTCTACACTATGGGCGCTAAGGAGAATGACCAAGCCAATAACGTGATACAAGAGAATTGCCAAGTTACAGGTAACACTTTAACTGCATTGATTGATACTGGGGCAACCCATTCATTCATTTCCTTAGATTGTGCAAATCGTTTGAACATAAAGATATCTCCATTTCTTTTTGATTTACAAGTTACTACACCTGCCAAGAATTTAGTTTTGAGTTCAGCATGCTTACACTATTTAGTAGTTATCCAAAATAGGAAGTTTTTGGTCAATTTAATTTGTTTACCCCTACCGTCACTCGAGATCATTCTCGGGATGGATTGGTTGTCCTATCATTATGTCCTCTTGGACTGCGCTCGCAAGATGGTATTTTTCCCTGAACCCGGAGTTGTTAAATACTTGTCTATAAACCAACTTAGAGTGACATTGAAAGATGGAGCTCAAGAGTTTTTGTCACTATACAGTGTGGAAGTGACCCCAGACATTCAAACCGAAAATGTACGTGTGGTTCAACAATTCCAAGATGTGTTCCCATTGGAGATTCCGGGATTTCCCCCAGTACGCGAAGTGGAGTTCTTTATAGACTTACATCCTGGAACGGGACCAGTTTCAGATTCTCCTTACCGGATGGCGCCGACAGAATTAACGGAGCTAAAGGGTCAGGTAGAGGATTTACTCGCGAAAGGATTCATCAGGCCAAGTGTGTCCCCATGGGGAGCACCAGTTCTTTTGGTAAAGAAGAAAGATGGGCGTTCACGCTTATGTGTGGATTATCGGGAACTCAATAAGGTAACTATTAAGAACCGGTATCCCTTGCCGCGAATTGATGATTTAATGGGTCAGTTGAAAGGGGCGGCAATTTTTTCAAAGATTGACTTGAAGACAGGCTACCATCAAATCAGAGTAAGGGATGAAGACATTCCAAAGACGACATTTCGTATGCATTATGGGCATTATGAATACCTTGTCATGCCGTTTGGAGTGACGAATGCACCCGCCACTTTTATGGACTACATGAATAGGATTTTCCATCCGTTCCTAGACAAGTTTGTGGTAGTTTTCATCGATGATATACTGATTTATTCAAAAAACTAGGAGGAGCATGAAGAGCATCTCCGCTTGGTTTTACAAGTTTTACGTGAGAAGGAGTTGTATGCTAATCCTTCAAAATGTGAGTTTTGGTTAGAAAAAGTGAATTTTCTAGGTCATGTCATATCAAAGGAAGGAATAGCAGTGGATCCTGGGAAAATTGAGACTGTACTTGCATGGGATCAGCCGAAAACAGTTACAGATATACGAAGTTTTGTAGGTTTGACTGGTTATTACCGAAAATTTATTGAAGGATTTGCAAAGATTGTGGCACCAATGATGCAACTTACAAGGAAGGATCAACCATTTTCTTGGACCGAGAAGTGTGAAACCAGTTTCCAATTGCTGAAAGAGCGATTGACGACATCACCGATATTAGTTTTACAACAGCCAGATGAACCTTATGAAGTCTATTGTGACGTGTCTCATTGTAGCGAGCGAAACTGGACGTGTTTCTTAAGCATTGTCACTCCTTGGGGGTTACTACAGGTCGATTCATTTTTTATCCTATTGTGAGCTGACTAAGGAAGGGAAATAGATGTCTCTAATTAACCCTGCTTGCATACTGAGTTTAAACAGCGGTCTGTTAGGTTACGGATGCTATCAATGTGGGGGGCCTCTCTTAGGTTATTTTCAGGGAATT
The DNA here is from genome assembly GCA_022829125.1 of Lathyrus tuberosus. Classification (NCBI taxonomy): domain Eukaryota; kingdom Viridiplantae; phylum Streptophyta; class Magnoliopsida; order Fabales; family Fabaceae; genus Lathyrus; species Lathyrus tuberosus. The sequence goes on along the minus strand of JALAZF010000552.1, from coordinate 1,356,076 downwards.
TAGACTTTTAGCGGGGAATACGGACTAGGATGTTTTGACTGATCTACCGGATTTTGGGTTTTTGTTTAGTGTGCTCGCTAAGATTTTTCTTTCAATCTTATGCCTACGTATTCCCGTTTTTCCGAAACAGGGAAATCAGAGTGATCGTAGTTCCTCCTATTCTACAGGAGGAAATGGTGTTTTGGTGTCTTGTTCAAAGCCCAAGACGTGAAGCTTAAAGGTGATCTATATCTTGTTCAAAGCCCAAGATGTGAAGCTAAAGGTAGTTTGTATCTTGTTCAAGGCTCAAGATGTGAAGCTAAAAGGTGTTGTCTTTAGAGAGAATTTGTCATCTCTAAAGAGGGGTTTGTTTGTCACAACTGTTTATAAAGGAGAATTACTTTAACCGGGATGTGTGAATCCGACAATGCCATAATTTCCTTTATAGGAGATTTCCAACCTGAAAGAGAAGACTTTAACTCAATGTAGAGCAATGCCATCTTTCCTTAGGAATTTCTCATGCTAAAAGAGGGACAGTGGCATGGATGTAGATGATCCAGAGGCTTACCGCTTACAGCGATTAGATGAAGGGAAAAAAGTTGTTGATGTTTGTGTACTGTGAACGAGGCACAATTTTGATGCTAAAAGGTTGATTGGATCAACTAGTGGTTTTCTTATACAAAGCCTAAGAGGAGGCTAAAAGGTTTTCCTTATACAAAGCCTAAGAGGAGGCTAAAAGGTTTTCCTTATACAAAGCCTAAGAGGAGGCTAAAAGGTTTTCCTTATCCAAAGCCTAAGAGGAGGCTAAAAGGTGTTTGACTCAACAAGAGAGTCTTTTATGGTATCTCGTACGAAGCCCGAGATGGAGGCTAAAAGTTTTATACTCAACAAGGGAGTGATTTGTGTCTTGTACAAAGACCAAGACGGAGGCTGAAGAGGGTTGACTCTACAAGAGAGTCTTTTATACTTAACAAGAGAGTGTTTTTGTATCTCGTACGAAGCCCGAGATAGAGGCAAAAGGAAGTTTTGACTCAACAAAAGAGTCTTTTTGTATCTCGTACGAAGCCCGAGATGGAGGCGAAAGATGTTCGACTCGACAAGAGAGTCTCTTTTTTGTATCTCGTACGAAGCCCGAGATGGAGGCGAAAGAGGGTACTGTTTCAGTTGAGTGACCAGTATATGGGTTCAAAGAGAAAATCAGTTCTTATATGAGTAACACTGTACTCAGGGATTTTGATTCGAGGATCAGGGATATTTCCTTTTCTTTGAGGAAATGGGAAATCCAAAGGGTATTGAGACTGTCCGAGTCTACGGGGTTCCTTCCTATTCTTGAAGGGTGCTTGAGAATGTCTTTGAGACTCAAGGAAATTAGGCTGTCCAAGTCTAGAGTTTCATCTTTTATACTATGCTTTGAGAAACAGTAGTAGACTCTTGGAAAGACTGTTCTATTAAGATGACTGATTTCTGTTCCTATACCTTTAAGAGGTCGTCAGAACAATTTGTACGAAGCCCAAGAGGAGGCTATCATTCCCGGAGGAAGAAATCATTTATACGAAGCCTAAGAGGAGGCTGTGAATACTTCTAAGAAGCCGAAGGGTCCTTGTACAACGCCCAAGAGGAGACGGGGATGCTTTTAGGAAGCCTGTGTGTAACACCCCAATTCCCTTTGCGAATAAGTAATACAAATATAAATCAGAGTAATTAAAAATTTATTTTTCTGACAGGAAACAAGGATGTCACACTTAAAGAAAGAAAACACAATCCCTGCTCATATATTTTTGATACATAGCACATAATAGAGAAAATCATTAACGGGAAACTTTTTCCATCTAAAGGGAAAGGTCAATTATGGAATAAAGCGGAAAGATCCATAACCGACTTGTTTTACACAATAAATCATTTTAGAACATCAACTATATATCCAAAAGTACTACAAAATACGTTCAACAAATGAATAGACACACACATATATATATATATATATATATATATATATATATATATATATATATATATATATATATATATATATAATCGTTCCCCGACTCCCGTGCTACGTATCAGAGCAGACAAACCGACAAAAGGATGGAGAACTAATCTTCACAAAAGCCTCCAAGACACTAATCTGCAATTGCCTCATAGAGCAACAAACCACAACAGAAGGGTGAGAAATAACAATAAACCAAGATTGCATAATAATATGCACACATAAAATTTCACATGCATAGTTATGCTCACCACAAACATCACATACTAATACATATAACATATTTCTAACATTCCAACAACATAGCATATATCAATTATTCCAACATAAGGCACACCAAGGTTATGACATATGGAAACACACCACCACACCACATATTTTCACACATAGCATATCGTCCATAAACAATGCATTTATCACGTATGCACATCAAATTACCAATGCTATCACAATCTCAACACATAACAAATCAATGCACAATTTACCACACATAATCAATCAAATCGTGATTTTCCACACATAATGCATCCATTCATAATTCTCACACATAATCAATCAAATCATGGTTTTCCACACATAATGCATCCATGATTTATGCAAATGCACAGAGACCGACACAACGACTCTATGCAAATGCCATGCGGTACCGACTTCCAATATTTCTCATCACTAGTTCACTCAGGAACTCTGTTGGAATCATCGCTCATTACTGAGGATCACTCAAGTGACACCCCGTCGGGCAAACGATGTTCCCCGTCGCTTTAGGTCCTCTTGGTATAAGGCGCACGACGTTTATGGATTGCTTTAGCTCCTCTTATTTTTAAGGTGCACGATCCAATCAAATCGCTTTAGGTCCTCTTATTTTTAAGGCGCACAATCCGATCGCTCACACCCCACATGGGCACACGATCGTCTATAACCATCGCTTTAGGTCCTCTTATTTTTAAGGCGATTCATACCTCTTATTTTTAAGGCGCACGATGTTATAGCAGATTCCCTCTGGAATCAATCCATCACTCAGGACGTCACAACAATGCATATCATGATGCTTGGCATACAATGACTCATGACATTCAAATACACACTTATACACATCCATAATCATGCATATATTTCAACTCATCAATTCCATACATTCACAATCCAACAATATGAATTTTCTCATCATCATTATTCATGCATTGAAAATAATTCAAACAATGCATTTCAAACCATAATGACCACCACACAACATACATTGAATTTCACATAAATAATGCATTTCATCACAAACTACAAACCACAACAATCATACAATCACAATTACTTCCACAAGGGATTCACACCACAAAGGCTACCCACAGCACATCATAACAACATACATTGATATTCAGTCAACAATGTATTTTACCACACAACAACATCATTAATCACGCATCGAGGTCTAATCCAAAACAATGCACATATTGGCCATAAAGCCACAAACCATAATCACAACATTACATCATGTATATTCACATCATATAGCGGCACACAAGCTACACGTTACATAACAATAGCACAACATATAGTAAAACACTAACCGCACGCATTTAACGCGATAAAAACCCGACAACCCGACTATTTTTCGAAAACACGAATTAATTAAATCATATTTTACCCTCCAAACCATTTTTAATAGAAAGAATATTTTATAAGCTTTCCAACGCTTCGAACGGGGGTCAAAACGGACTTACGGATCAAAAGTTACGATCAAAACAATTTTGAAAGAAAAACCTACAGCAGGGCTGACACGGCCGCCCATGTTGTGTGACACGGCCGTGTCACCCAAAAATTCCAAATGGCCGTAGATTGACACGTCTGACACGGCCGCCCGTGTTGTGTGACACGGCCCGTGTCAGAACCCAGAAAAATGCTTTTTTTTTTACCGTCGGAAGCCTTCCGGACCTCCGATTTCGATTCCGTAAAAAGCCCCGGTCTTAGAATTCAACGTACTACAACATTCTCACCATTAAAAGACCATCCAACACATTTTCCATTTTTGAAATATTTTGAAACATAATTTTATCAATTTAACCCGATTCCAAACTCGATCAAAACCACTCGAAAACACACCAACAGCCATTCACCGATTAAATATCAACCTATACCAATATTACCAGACATATCCAAACACTTTTACTCGATCACAACATCAATTTGCACAAAAACATCAATATATATCAAAAACTCAAAAGTTACAAATTCAACTCGATTCAATCAAACGATCACGCTAAATCACTACCCAACATCCCTCGACTCTACTACGCGATTTATTCAGACTTTCGTCCGTGAAAACATCGATTTCTATTCATTTTTCTCATTTCAACCTAGAATGAAAACTAGAAGGAAATCACCAAAACAATCCAAGAAAACATACACATATACATATACAAGCAAGATATAATCGAAACTTCTCACCCTTACCCGATTATTCGCGCTTGAAACGGACGAATCTTTACTTTTTTCCTCTTTCTCCTCTTCTCTCTTTCTTTCTTCTCCTTTCTCTTCTCTTCTCTTTCTTTTCTTTTTCTTTCCTCTCTTTTTCTCTCCACTTTCTATTTATAAAATATCTACTACCCAAATGACCAAAATATCCCTCAGCTCAAATATCTCCCAAACGCTCTCAAAATGCGATAAAACATAAACATACCGATGAAATATATTTCGGGAAATAAAAGTTGAAAAGAAATTATAATTTAATACAATTATTTTATCTATCAGAGAAATTAACCAATTAACTCAATTAGCAGGTAAAATACAATAAATTCACACATTTCACAAAATTCACATAATTGAAATAAATAAATACAATTAAACAAATTGGGGCGTTACACTGTGGGTCCCCAAACCCCAAGAAATTCAAGACAGGCTATTCACAAAGAATAGATGAAGCCAGGAAAGTTTGAGAATTTAGAAGAAACTCAAGGGATGCAATTCACAGAGAAGAGATCATCTGTAGGGAGTAGAGTTTCTTGACAATTCCTAAGGGTGCTTTTAAGAAGCTTGTGGGTCCCCAAACCCCGAGAAGTTCAAGACAGGCTATTCACAAAGAATAGATCAAGCCAGGAAAGTTCGAGAATTTGGAAGAAACTCAAGAGATGCCATTAACGGAGAAGAGATCATCTCTGGGGAATATAGCTTCTTTGACAACTTCTATGAGTGACAGTCTGAGAAAGGGTTCAAAAAGAATCTGCCTTTCACATCTCCATATTGTTTAACCCCAAGAGGAGGGAAGACTGTGTCTGGTAATCCTATGAGGATCTAGTTTCGTCTATCTCTAAGAGTGATCAACAAGGCTTAGTGCTAGACGTAATTGTCGGGGAAACTCTAAATATCTGTACTATTATTACACAGTCGATATGAGTTTATGAAAGGAGACTTACAGCGAAACATCCCCACAATACAGTTATATGTATATGAAAGCGGTAAATGAAAACGGATAAACACTTACTCGGTTGTAGAGCTTCCATGCTGTTTGGTTAGTTGTTCACCAAAGAAAGATTGAAAACAACAGTATATTTCAAAATCAAAGGAGAAAGTGCTTTGAAAAGAAATATTTGGGGCTTACGGCTCAAGGAGAGGCCCAGAGTTTTATCAGTGATTGTACTGTTGAATTTGTACAGAGGGACTTATACGAGTGACTGAGGCCCAAAAATTGTTTACTGTACAAAGGGATGGGTCTTACACTCTCTCAAGAGGCCTAAAAGGTTTAAAGAAAAAGAGTGGGGCTTATAACACGAGGGTAGGCCCAGGTGATTTGTCGTTTAAAATGGCGATCGCGCTAAGATTTTCTTTTAACGCAAAGGGGCTTATACAATATCTGAGGCCCAAAGTTGTTTTTTGGTTAAAAGGGGATTGGGTCTTACACTCTATTAGATGCCCAAAAGTTTTGAATGGGTCTTATAGCTCGAGGAGAGGCCCAAAGTTTGTTTTTCAACGGACGATGATCGCGCTGAACTTTTTGAAATACCACGGGACTTATACAATAAGTGAGGCCCAGAAGTTTGTATTTACAAAGGATTGGATCTTACACTCTATTAGAGGCCCAAAAATTTTGAATATGATTTATGAGGGTTGAATTAATCAAAAACCCTAATTTGTTTTCAAAATGTGTTTTAATTGAATAAAATATTCAATTAAAATGATCAAAATTGTTTAACATGTGGAAAACAAATTGTGATATTGGATTAATGCTTCATAAATCAAGTCTTGCCCTACAAAATGATTAGAAATCATTAAAATTTGCAAAATCAATAAGGAAAAAATATTTTAAATGTCAAAAACAATTAAAACATTAATTCTTTGCAAAAATATCAATTATATGAAATAAATAATATTTTTGGAATTTTTTGGGAAAATAAAATATTTTAACAGTTTTTTGAATTATTAAAAAAAGAATCAACTCAAAATCATTAAAACTCAGAGAGAAATTAATTTTTGAATCAATTAAATAAAATCACAAAATTCAAATATTTGAATTTTCAAAAAGGGCGCCAAGAACACCCAAGAACACACGCGTGTTCTGGGTTTTGCCCAGATTTGCATTTTCTCTCCAATCTCACTGAATACTTGATTATATCATGCAATCCACATACCAATCTGCTCGTCTCAACCTCACGATCATGTCTATGGTATTTAATTTCATTTATATTAAACATGGAATAAAAAATCAAGACAAAACCTCAAGAACCCTAATTTCTGCATGAAGGCTGAGAATTTTGATACACGATTCAAACAAAGTAATTAATTGAGGGGAAACATTCCATGCATGATTATGAACATTTGGCAAAAGTATTGTGCGAGGAAATATGCATGGATTGAGAGATGACCAAGTTTAGGCTTACCTCTAGGTCGTGACAGCAAGGTCAAAGTAATTTCTGAGTTGGAGGTGTTACAGATGAGTTGTGATGATCTGAACAACTTCCCTACACCCTATGGAGTTTGTTTGAATGTTTGGACTTGATGGAAATTGGCTGGATCACTTCATGGCATCTCAACTGCAACTTGGTTAAAACCTTGAACAATTGACCGGTGATTCTGAGAAATCAGTGTTCCAGATGTTGTTTAAGTGTTTGAACAGCTCACATATGATGTATGTGAGGTGTGTGTGTATGTGATAGGTTTGAGTGGAATTGCCCTCTACTGAAAAATTCGATAGTGACTTGCTAAGAAAGGCATTTTTGAGAGTGAGAAGTGGATTTTGAGAAAGGCAAGTGTTGTAGGCCTTTGGTGTACTTAAACTGATCACAATTGAGCTCTATTTATAGTAGAACAAGTTTGTTTTGCAAGGAATAGTGAATGGTAACTGCTGAGTAAGGTTGGCCAATGTTGGCAAATGAAAATCCAAGTCTCCTCTAGCCATTGACTAGAGGTTAGGGCACAGGCTGTTGGTCCCCTTGGTCTTGGATAAGTCTTGACTGAATTCAGTTGCTAATAGCTCAGTCCATGCCACCTTGGTGCTTCCATTGAATGCTCCAATCCAAAATTGGAGTCTTGTCCCTATTTTAGGCAATTCTAGGTTTGGCATGCTATTTCTTGTTCCAATGACTTTGGAGGCTTAGCTCAGTGATTTTCCCCTTTAGATTCAATCCTCAGATGTGCCCAAAGTGATGACAAGGCTTGGAATTGGCTGATTTTGGCAAATCGACCAAAAGTGCAAAAATCTGCCTTGCCTTGGCAGATTTCAGCAAGGCATCTTGCCACTACCATATCTCAAAGCTTAAATTGAATTTGGTGATGTTCTTAGCCATTTTGGAAAGCCCTTATATGATACAACAACTATCTGATCATATTTGGTTTTGATACCTTTTGGATCCAAGTGAAAAATCCCCCTACATTTGGAAAAAAGTAAGGCAGATTCTGACTTAGTGAAATTTTCACCAAGTGTTGGAACAAAGTGACTTTTCTTGATTTTGATCACTCCATAACTCAAAATCCATGAGGAATTTGGACATAGATCAGTATGAAGCTTTTGTAGAGGGCAATGAGATCTACAAATCAAGTTTTGGATGGGGAAGAATGGCTTTGTGGTTTAGGAGTTATGATCCTCCAAAGTTGGTACCTTTGTCACTTTATTTCATAACTTAGAAAATTTTCTAAGTTTTTATGGTTACCCCTTTTACAAGTTATCCCACTTTCTTTAATTTTTCTTGATGAATGATGATTCAAATCATACATTAACACCATTTTAGGGTTAAAAATCCATTTTTGTGAAAAACCTCTAAAAGTCAAAGTTGACTTTTGTGCACAGTTGACTTTTTGTCAGATGAATTCCAAACTGTGCAATCCTTTAGGAAATCATGTCCTTGACCTAAATAAAACTTGATGGACATGTTCCATGGGTGTTATAGGGTGTATTGAATCATGTCCTAGGGTTTGGGAGCATGTCCTGGTCAAAAGTCAAAGCTACAGTTGACTTTTCTCGCAAAACCCTAACTGTGGTTCAGATGAAACTGAAACTTGTTGCTCAAGCTTCTTAGATCAATCCATTGTTCCAAATGGATTAATATGGTATATTAGAGACCCTCAAATCATGTCTTGAGGTCTTGGTTCATGATTTGTCCCAAAAGTCAACTTAGGGGTGAATTAGGTCAAGAAACCCTAATTCCTGATTTTTTATGTATGCATCCCTTGAGGCCAAATTGACTTGATGATTGGGTCCATGAGGTTCCATGGAGTATATTAGGATATGTTTTGAATCATTGGCTCATGCCCAGATGAAAATTTCCATCTGGAGGCCCTGGTCGACCAAAACTCAAATTTGGTGACACTGGCGATCTTGAAGCTTGATCCACCTGGAAGGGAGCAACCTTGTGCTTAATCCTTGATATGGGAGTCCTCTTGATCCATTGTGGATGTTTGAGAGGTTAGACAAGTTGAAGATCATGTCATTCCTTGATTGATCCTTTGTCTAAGCACTCAGAGAGGGCTTGAAACCCTAATTTTGATTGTGGTGAATGCTCAACAATTCCTTGAGGAGATTGATGAGGCACAAAGGTACATCCATATTGTGATGATGATTTGCACAATGATGGGAAATCTTAGTGGTCAAAATTTGGGGTATGACAGATGCCCCTATTTAATCTTCTTGGACACGAAGGTGTGAATGGCGAAGGTATTCGGGCATTCGAGGTGCAAGAGGATTAAATATCGGAATATCTGAAATTTTGATGGTGTCTATGAATGGTAATTCACGCATTCATCTTCTTTCGCTAAGAAATGATGCTTAGAAAAGGTAAACTTCCTCTCGATCCTGGTCTTCTACCAAGGAACTGATCTTAGTTTCTGGAATAAACTTCCCCTCGATCCTGGTTTCCTACCAAGGAACTGGTCTTAGTTTCTGGAATAAACTTCCCCTCGATCCTGGTTTCCTACCAAGGAACTGGTCTTAGTTTCTGAAATAAACTTTCCCTCGATCCTGGTTTCCTACCAATGAACTGGTCTAAGTTTCTTTTGTCAATAAACCTTATTGACAAGGGAGGCTACGTGTAGCGGTTTTCCTCAAACTTCTCGCCGAATTTTACTGGGGAGATGCCATTTGAGTGGAAAAAGTTTTGATGTCAGACTTGCTGGGGAACCCATTCGTCTGAATTGTAGAGGTACACAAACTTCTCTGTTGGAGACGCCATTTATTTCTACTGGGGAAGACGAGTCTCCTGAGAGACTGCTTTCATTTGGGGTCTTACATCATACTTTTCTCGGGATCTTCCCAGAGAAATGCCATATGATGGGATCCAATTTGAGGTGCCGATGACCTTTTCATTAGTGGTTTTTTGAGAGAAAAACTGCTGTACCACCGAATCTCTGATTAGGAGGCTTTCTCTCGGGATTTTCCTTAATCCGGGAAAGAAAGGATATCATCTTCAATGGTGAAGAGTGATGTTGACTGAGGGCTCTCTAGTTTTTCAGAGGTTCAAGTTATCAAAGTGGTCGAGGAGCCAACTTCCATTCAAAAATAAACTAGAGGAGAGAGATCGTTCCGACGCGACATTTCCTGACGAGGAAAGAACTTGACAACTCGATTGAGAGGACTTTTTATCACCAGGGGATAAGACCGACTAGAGTGATAGTGATGCAATATGAATGCATGATGTATGTATGTATATGCTGACAAAACCAACGCGATATACAAACTAATGGATGAACACGACTGGATACTCTGCCATCGCGGGGCGAAGAAGTACCGTTGGTCCAAAAGTAGCAATTCTACCTTACTTAGGAGAAGTAGTCCTCGCGGGGAACTATGTTGGTCAGGCTTAGGAGAAAAGAACTCGGCCGAGGCGTGTCAGACGAAACAAGGTCTCTGACACAGTTGATCCCTTCATTCAGGCGTACTGGGTTAGAAGGAGTACTTTGATTCTGCACTTTGAAGTTCGCTTACTTCTGGAGAAGCGATTGATGTTCTTTTGATTTTTAACAGTTAAAAGAAATTGCCATCTTTATTTTAAAAGCAGAAAAAGTTTTACAAGTAAATTCATTTTTGTTTTATTTCAAGAATCGTTGATCATATTAAAATGTCGTTCTGTAAAGCTAAAACAAACGAGAATTACAAACAAAAGCACAAGGGCTCAAATTTTATTGATAAGATGGAGATTAGCCAAACGCGTGATTCCAAAGCGTATTTACAAAGTTAGAAAATGGTAATTTACAGGGAAAAGGGCTACGTTGAAACATAACAACCACTATCCTTCTACCAACTTTGAATTCGGGACATCCTGAGCTTCTGTCGAAGATGACCTTGATTGGAGTCTCTGATGGATGGCATGACTGCTGAGGAGATGAACTGATCAGACGTAGTTACTTGCCATTATCCCTAACTTTTGCATGGATTGTATTGTGATGTTTCCAATCCACCGGGATGATTTTTTTTTTGTCTCTAACTTTTGCCTGGACCGCCCTTTTTGGGTTTTCAATCCACCGGGACGTTTTTTTTTTAGTTTAGGCGAAGTATTTCTTGACTACATCAACATTTGTGGGGTATGCAAATTCCTCTCCGTCCATGGTTGCAAGTCTCAAGGTGCCGCATGAGAAAGCTTTCTTGACCACATAGGGGCCATCATAGTTCGGAGTCCATTTGCCCCGAGAATCAGTGAGAAATAATTGTATCTTCTTGAGCACAAGGTCTCCTTTCCTGAAGACGCGAGGTCGGACCTTTTTGTCGAACGCTTTCTTCATTCTCTACTGATACAACTGACCATGGCATATTGCCGTGATTCGCTTTTCTTCGATCAAATTTAGTTCATCGTGTCGACTTTGACACCATTCAGCTTCTGTTAGCTTAGCTTCCATCAATACCCAGATTGATGGGATCTCTACTTCTATGGGAAGCACTGCCTCCATGCCATATACTAGATAGAAGGGGGTTGCCCTTGTTGAAGTGCGGACAGATGTACGATAACCTTGAAGAGCAAAGGGTAGCATCTCGTGCCAATCTTTGTAGGTTACAACCATCTTCTGAACAATGCTCTTGATGTTCTTGTTAGCCGCTTCTACCACTCCGTTTATCTTGGGTCGGTAGGGAGATGAGTTATGGTGTTCGATCTTGAACTCTGCGCATAACTCTTTCATCATCTTATTGTTCAAGTTAGATCCATTATCAGTAATGATCTGGCTCGGAACACCATAACGGCAGATGATACTATTTTTGATAAATTGGACCACCACTTGTCGGGTTACATTGGCGTATAACGCTGCTTCGACCCACTTGGTGAAGTAGTCAATGGCTACCAGGATGAACCGATGTCCGTTTGAAGCCTTGGGCTCAATCATGTCAATCATGTCGATTCCCCATATGGAAAAAGGCCACGGGGAAGAGAGAACTTTGAGATGCGTTGGCGGTACATGAATTTTGTCGGAGTATATCTGACACTTGTGACACCTCCTCATGTACTTGTAGCAGTCGGATTCCATTGTCAACCAATAGTACCCTGCTCTCAGAATTTTTCTCGCCATTGTGTGTCCGTTGGCATGAGTGCCAAAGGACCCTTCGTGAATTTCTTTCATCAACATGTCTGCTTCTGGTCTGTCGACGCATCGAAGCAAAACCAAGTCAAAATTTCACTTATACAGCGTGTCACCGCTCAGAAAGAAGGTGCCTGCCAGCCTTCTGAGGGTTTTCCTGTCCTTCCCTAGTGCCCCAGGTGGGTACTCTTGTTTCTGAAGGAAGCATTTGATATCTTGATACCAAGGTTTGTCGTCTATGACTGCTTCAATCGTGAAGATGTAAGCGGGCCGTTCAAGGCGCATTATGTCGATCTTAGGTATGTCATTCCATTGACCTACACTAATCATGGAAGAGAGAGTGGCTAATGCGTCAGCCATGTGATTCTCATCACCAGGGATGTGATGAAACTCGATTCTGTTGAAGAAGGGTAATAACCTTCTTGCATAATCTTTGTAAGGAATCAGTCCTGATTGGTATGTGTTCCAATCTCCCTTTATCTGATTGATAACCAGGCTGAGTCTCCATATACGTCCAAGTTTTTGATCCTTAAATCAATCGCTTCTTCGAGACCCATGATACAAGCTTCGTATTCGGCCTCATTGTTCGTACATTTGAACGTAAGTCTAGCAGTGAAAGGAATGTGGGTACCCTGAGGGGTAACAATTATTGCCCCAATTCCATTTCCATAATGATTGACAGCTCCATCAAAGATAAGTCCCCACTGGGAACCTGGTTCTGGCCCTTCACTGGGTAGCGGTTCATCGCAGTCTTTCATCTTTAGATACATGACATCTTCGTCTGGGAAGTCAAACCCGATAGATTCTTGATCGTCAATCGGTTGATGAACCAAATGATCGGCTAAAACACTTCCTTTAACGGCTTTCTGAGCGTGGTACTCTATGTCATATTCTGATAGCAACATCTGCCAACGGGCAATCCTTTCCGTGAGAGCAGGTTTTTTAAATACATACTTGATTGGGTCCATCTCGGAGACCAACCAAGTAGTGTGACGAATCATGTACTGGCGCAGACGTTTGGCTGCCCAAGCCAAAGCACAACAAGTTTTCTCGAGCATCGTGTACCGAGTTTCACAGTCGGTGAATTTCTTGCTCAGTGTCACTCCCGAGATTTTCATCCAAGTACAAACGCGAAAGTGGCACCGAAACAGAGTCGCCAGCAATGTGTATTTATCCCAAGAGAGGGAAAGGAAACACTGCGTAAACCTGAGGGAAAGGAAAGAGCATGGTCTTGCGACCAAGAAAACTGGGTTCGGGAGTCGGTTACACGTGAGGAAGGTGTTAGCACCCCCACGCGTCCATCGTACCCAATGTGATCCACGCTTGCTGCTTCAATCAAAGGGTGTAAGGAAAGGATACTGAAAAAGGAACTGCTAGCTAGAGAACTAGAAAAGGAAAGGAGAGAGAAAGAGAAACAAATGTAGGGAAAATAAAAGAAGTGCTCGAATGGGCCCTACCCCCACTGCCTACTTATCTCATCGGGAACATGAGAATCAAAGCGACGTACTTCCCCTCAGCTAAGGGAAAGTTGTTTATGTTTTTTAGTGGAAACGTCAACGTTCGCGTCCTAGCAGTTAGGTGTTGCAGCTCGCTGTATGGAGACTTAGGCGTTACCTGTTTGCGGTAGAACGGAAATGACGCATCCTTAAGGAATGAGTGAAGAAGATGAGAAGAGAGTTGTTTGTTTGTATTTGTCTTTTAAGAAAGAAGTGTTTTGATTATTTGGGTGTTTTGTAACACACATTGTATTTAAGTCCTTCATATAGGATCGAATGCCTCGCATATCGACCCAAGACGGGACGTATACGCTAAACATTCTAAGAAAATGAGAGAAGACCCCTCACCTCCTTATTCCCACATGAATGGTTCAAATACAATGCATGCTATGCCTTTTATTAAGTGTTTTTTACTTTTGTTTTGAGATGAGAAGAAGAGACTCAAATGGGAGCAAAAGGTGAAAACTAAAGGGGACTAAGACTCAAACCCTAAAGTTATCATACATGGATGTTCCTATGGTTAATGTGGTTTAAGAAACCTAATCCTAAAAGAAAGGAGAAGAAGAGCAAAAGAAGCAACTTACTTCCAAGATGGAAGTTAAGTTGATCTTAAAGAGGGATGAAGAAGGAGTTATCCATGGAAAGCATATAAATGCTTATCATGATCACAAGTTGAATTATTAAAAGAGATAATAGAAGATGAAAGAAAGAAGTATATGTGGAAGCATGTCCACACACTTACTTACCCTTAGCACCTACATGAAAAGGTTAGTTCAAAAACTACTTACAAGAAATCCTAAGTAAAAGAACTTGGTCAAACAAGCAAATGGAAGGAAATAATGAAAACAGCAGCTATTACAGCCCACATGCAACAGAACAGCAGTAAATTCAGCTTCATATACCAAACAACAAACAACAACTCATGTTCAGCATACAAAATGGGTGTAACAAGCATTTGGCAGCACATACTACAACATATATGTGTCCAGGCAGCAGTGGAAAATTAGAGACAGCATGCATTAACAAACAATTTCAATCATGAACAACCATTACCATGCATCAAGCCTTGCACATTCATCAAACAAACACGATCACAATCACATTACAAATCATGGTGAACAATCCTTGAAATCAAACATGTTATAATGCACATTACAAAAGAATACACATTGTCAAGAATATGAGCAAGTCAAAAACAAGTATACATCTCTTGAAATGGAAAGCAAATGAACATGCGCATAGTAATTCCAGCAACATAACATCAATTAGCAATTAAGAAGCTCAAAGTGTGTGCATCATGTGCTCATCACATCAATCAATCAACAATGCAAACATTATGTTCAATGATGAAAAACAAAGGCACGCGTGTCGTAAAATCAAGTTCGTATTGTGGTGTGAGTTAAAATAGCTCAAAAATAATCCACCAATCATCAATGCATTGATCCATGAAGTTTAAACATGTCAAGGATGTCAAACAAGCAAGAAAATGCAAGAAAATCACATTCTGCAGCAGTGTTAATTGGTTAACAAACGGTGAGTAATCGGTTAACAGTTCAAAATCAGCCAAAATATGCAAAAAATACACATGTTAACCGGTTAACATGATTACACTGTTTTTGTGTTAACCGGTTACTCTGCCAAAAAACCAGTTCCAAAAGCACTTTTCAACAGCAAATCACTTATTCAAACTTCCAAATGAACATGTAATCAATTAGGCACAAAATTACATTGAATTACAGTCAACAAATATCAATTGGATTCAATTAACAACCACATCAAGAATCATATTCAAGCGCATGGATCCAAATCGAAAACACACAAAGATCTACATCGAATAAGTTGCAAATAAGCTAAAAATAGTGTAGATTTAGGGAAAACCGACCTACAAAGCCGAGACTTGCTTTGGTAATTGTTGCAAAGTAATCTTGGTGCAGAAAATGAAAGAAAACCAGAGATTCCTCAATCGATTGCCAAAACGCGTCGAAACCGAACGAAATCGCGAAAATCCACCAAAATCCAATTTGCACCAAAATAAATGGTAAAAAAAACTCTTGGATTGAAGAAGAACAAGCTGAAATTCCAGAAAATCCAACCAATGCAAACCAAGAGATGAAGTTTAGCTCAAGAATTAATCACTTTTCAATGTAAAAAGTGATTATTCTTCAAGAAATAAGAGCTTTTGTGTGTGGTTTTGGAAGAGAGAAGTAGAAGTTGTAGCAAAGTGAAGAGAGAAATGAGAGAGAATTGAGAGTGAAATGTGAGAAATTTGAGAAATGGTTCAAGAGTCCTTGAAAATGAGTGAAGCATCTCTTAAATAGAATTTAGGTTTGGAGCATGAGAGGTTTGTAATGAGGTTTGGGTTTGGAGCTAGGGTCGGAGTTAGTTAGACTCAACTCACCGAGTCAAGGTAGTTAACTCGGTTAGTTAGGATCAACTCGGTAACAATCCCAAGGTGAACTTCAACATCCAAAGGTGGAGATGCTTGGCAAATAAGGAATCATAATTAGTGTGTAGGTGTGTGACTTGAGCTGCAAGCAAGGCCTTGGTGCCTAAGGAATTTTCAGTGTGAGACCACCATGTTTGAGCCCTCGTATGACCTTCATAATTTGTTCAAATGAAAAAAATGTCCAACATCAAAGTTAAAGAGGACATGGGGATGAACAACTTTGATGTTCAACAATTTTTCATTTGAAGCCTTCTTGATTGAGAAAACCAGGTTGACATTCGGCACGCCAGGTGTTTGATGAAATTATGGCCTGGAGGCCTGAACTTGCCTTGCCATGACTTGGTTCTTGCCTTGATTTTACCAAAATTTGTTTGATCATAACTCCCTCAATTTTGATCCAATGGAAGAGTTCTTTATATGGATTTTAAGCTTAGAATGTGAACTTTAATTGGCTCAACTTGGGCCTGAAGTTTGAAGCTTTTATCATGGAAAACGAAAGCCTCAAAGTGTGGTGCAAAATGGTCCAAACTTGCCATTTTTGGAAACCCTAAGTTTCTAAAAATGGAAACTTTGTGCATTTCTTGATTTTTCATGATTCCTCCATCATTTCTTGATCAAATCTTGTCCAATGAACATATATAACTTGAATTTCATGAATTTTACCTTAAAAAGCCAGGAGTTGACTTTTTTCACTGCACAGTTGACTTTTCCCCCAATTTCTTGATTCTCAAGCAACTGATCAATTGAACCTCTTCTAAAATGAAACAATGGCAAATCGTCCATCCTTAGATACTTGACATCATGTAGAAATCATTGAAATCAAGTTTGAACCAAAATTTCCTCAGGAGACTGCTTGAACCACAAACCCTAATTTGGACTGTTTTGTTAGGAGATGATGCCCTGCCTAATCTTCTTGATGAATTCCCATTTTCTCATGACTTGTGGGATCACATGGGAGGATATATGATATAAGAGACCTTTGAGGCCTGTTTGAAGACCCTTGGCTCTTATTCTCTTGCTTTGAATGACCAACACTCTAAAGACCACTGATCACATGCCCTTATGCAATATGTATGCTATGTGAGATGAAAATAAGATCTAAATGCAATGCAATGAAACATAAGCCAGTAAAAGCTAAAAACACGAGGGCAAATTTTGAGGTATTACAGCTGCCCCTATTCAATCAACTGTGAATCTGAATGGATGAAAGCAACGACTATCAGGAATTCAAGATACATATGGATTGAATACAAAAATAACCGAGAAAATTTGCGCTGTGTGGATAAAGAGAATGTTGTGAATAAAACCATGGTAAGGAAGAAAAGTTTGTGAGAAAGAATTTGGAACCATTGAACCCCATAGGAAACCTATCGGGAACTGGTGAACTACCTGTCGGGAACTGGTGAACTACCTGTCGGGAGCTGGCAAGCTTAGACCTGGGTTACCTATCGGGAATGGGTAAGTGGACCTGTCGGGAACTGGCAAGGTTCAAACTAAAGGGAGCTGTCGGGGACGGCTACAATTTATAACCAAGGCTTACCTATCGGGGATGGGTAAATGGACCTGTCGGGAACCGGTAAGGTTAAAACTCAAAGGTGCTGTCGGGGATGGATACAATTTATAACCAAGGGCTTACCTATCAGGGATGGGTAAATGGACCTGTCGGGAACTGGTAAGGTTAAAACTCAAAGGTGTTGTCGGGGACGACTACAGTTTATAACCAAAGGCTTACCTATCAGGGATGGGTAAATGGACCTGTCAGGAACTGGTAAGGTTAAAACTCAAAGGTGCTGTCGGGGACGACTACAGTTTATAACCAAGGCTTACCTATCGGGGATGGGTAAATGGACCTGTCGGGAACTGGTAAGGTTAAAACTCAAAGGTGCTGTCGGGGACGGCTACAGGAATCCTATCGGGAATGGTTCCAAGAAACTTGTAAGCTGAGAGATGTGACTCTGTAGGGAGAAAAAGTGATAAAACCCTTTGCGCTGCTTTGAGATATCTGTTGGGGAATGAACGAGGCATTCTTTCTGGCTTTGTCAATGATATAAGGAGCCAAGTTTTGGGCTCTCGCATGAGTTATCAAAATTGGCCTATGCTTCACATGCATATGTTTGAATTTTTCCATGGCGTAATGCTCCATCTCGATGGAAATGCTACGCATTTTGAGGATGCTATGCATACTATATGCAAAATGCAAAGAGATCCTCAGCAAAATAAATGCTGAGGAAAGGTAAGTAACTCCACTGGGGAACAATGAGCTTACAACAAACTCTGCCGGGGAGAACCACTTCAGAGCATCTCGTGCTAGGGAATGTTTCTTAAGAAAATTTTACAGAAGATCCAACATCTTCCAACTCTTAAACAAAAACTGAAACTTGAGCCAAGATGCAGTAATTGAGAGGCCATTCTACCGGGGATAATAGATTTGGAACACCTCCTGCTGGGGAATTTTCATGATGCTCCATGCTTGGGATGACCAACAACTTGCTTTTGCCCCAAGATACCAGGCTGATCTGAAGAAAACGTCCCAAGAGGATTTTACAGAAGATTTGGCATCTCCAAACTCCTGGACACTCACTGAGTCTTGAACATTAACTGTAAGGCATGTGAAGCAACTCTACTGGGGGAAGTACGGAATGGGAGAATCGACTTAATAAGATACAACACTACCCATTTGAAACTGACTTGTCAATATCGAATCGTCGTGCGCGATCGTCGGCCAGACGATGGATTCAATTAGTAAAAGTTGTGACAAAAGAGTGACTTCGGTACTACCATTTAATAATGTTGCTGGGGATCATGGAGCTCTGTAAATACTCTGGGGATGACCACCTCCAAGAAGTACTTTCCTGCTGAGGAACCGTCTCTGCTTGGGGAGGAACGATCATTTAAGTCTCGCAAAAGGATGCCCACCTGCTTGGAGGGGAAGATCAAACCATCTCCACCCTGTCTAGGGACTCGAACTCTTGCTGGAGAAAGGCAAATCCAACTCCGGTTGGGGAAACCAAATCTTATGTCTCTCGCTAGGGAGGATACTTTGCCGAGGACGATACCGTCTTGGCTATTTCTGTCGGGGGCAACTAGCAATGCTAATACCTCACTGGGGAACGATACCCTCTGGCGCCTTGCCGAGGAAGAGAAAGCCCATGTTGGGAACTACTTTGGCGCTTCACACTTCTACTGATCGACTACATGCCAGATATCACAAGCAAACTCCCGACTTGCCTCGTACCACATGGTCTATTGGGATAAATTGTCTCAAGAGGATTTTACAGAAAACCTGGCATTCAAAATGCCCCAGGGTATTCAAACTCTTGGAGAGATTTATAGATCTCGACGTAACTGCCCCAGACGGCATAGTGTATGAAAGAATTTGCCTCGACAAGATTCATAAAGATTTGAAATACTCTGCCCCAGTCTACTGAATCTTGAAGAGGTGCTTTTGATTAACCGTCTTTTGGAGTAGGATAGCTTCTCGTGCTCTTGAGGTGGCCTGACGCAATATAATCCTTGCAGTGATTTTGCCCCTGGCTGATTGATCTTCGAGAGATTTGCCTAATCTTGACGTGATTACTCCATACCTTTGACACAATTGCCCCAGATTAACCGAACTGCAGAGATATTTCACAATGTAATTGCCCCAAATTGACAACTTCTTGGCACGAATTGTCGTGAAAGTCCACACTTAACAGAATCACTTGGTCACATGCCCCTTGCCACTCTCATCCCTCGGAGTTTCCAACCATCTCACTTTGGCGTGATCAAAATTCTCGACTGATGTTCACTTTGTGAGCCTTACTGGCCTCAAATACATGTAAGCAAGCATAAAAATTTCTATTCTAAGAATGAGAATTATAATGCAACACATATATTAATCTCGAAGTTTTTTTTATCGAAAAGATATCGCCGATACCTGTGAACGAGTCACTGGTTAAGGTGCGACACATATCTTTTTTTAATGGAAAATAGCATGCATATGCAATACCAACCGAGGCCTTTTAGCACAACTCATGGGAGTCAGGAACGCTATCTTATTGAAATACACCTTTAGAATAAACCCTGTTTCAATTAGGACTTTTGAGGGTTGTAACGTGGCCTGGTTCATGGTTTAAGAAAAAAGGATTTATGGCTCAAAATTTTGTTTGTACCCACCCATTCTCCTTGATGTTCTCTAGTCCTAAGTTCAGCTAACTCGACACAAGCGCTCACCTTTCAAAAGGTTATGAACGGTATGAGGATGGTTAAGGAACCCACACGGTTTGCAGAGTGACATTCACCCCTTTTTGCCTTTGGTGTCTGTGATCACACAACTTGTTCTTTGCTTGAGGATTTTTCTTTTGTCATCCCTTACACTTTTTATTCTTTTGTTTTTTTTTTGTTTTTTTTTATTTCCCTAGTTTTTGCATGGACTGACTCCTTTGAGTTTTTCGGTTTTGAAGTCCAGCGGGATGCCCTAACTTTTGCCTAAGTCATCTGTTTTCAAGTTTCGACTTAGCGGGCTTTTCTCTTTCCTTTGATTTTTTTGAACAAATCATGTGACACAGGTTTGTATTGACTTGTTTGAAAGGGTTATGACTGTCTTACTCTTCGGTTGGTGAGGTATAACCATGGATGTAATTGATCCTCGAATGGGATACACCTTTTGAAATTTGAATGCATGGTCAAATTAACTGACACCTACCTTGCCCCGGGTTAAAATTGAGGGTTTTTTCCGTTTACAGAAAGAAACTCCTACTTCTAGGCTCAACAAGGTTTGACAAAGGTTCCACTTCCTTATATCTCCGGTGTTTAGGGATTTGAAACAATGCCTGTATATCATCAACAGAGTTTTATCCAAAAGCATACACCCAAAGACTGTGCGTTTTCATCTCATCATCCTCCCTCCAAGAGTTTGAACAAGAAGGTTAGTATTGCAGTGCATACAAACATTAAATGAGTGAATATGAATGACCTTCTTCGAAAAAACATACTTATTAAATTAAGATCAATATTCAAGAATAGACAAGTTTATTACATGCCAACATTAACCAGTAATGAAAATTACCAATGAAAATGCAGTAAAGAAAATTGATATTCGCCATTGCTGAGGAGGCTTGGCTCCGACTGGACTGATTGCTCCAGGAGATGTCTTTGTGGTCTCAATTGCTCACTTGGGAAGTTTCAGTTAACGTACAGACCGTCTTCGGTGAAATTGATAAACCCAATGTCAATGAGATCTTGCACCTTGTGTCTGAACACCTTGCAATCTTCAATGGCATGCCCCTGTGTCCCCGAGTGGTACTCGCATCTAACACTCTTGTCATAATTTAGAGGAATAGGATACGGAACAGGAGCAGCTTCCCCTAGCTCGATCAAAGAGTCTTGAAGTAAATGGGCAAGCAGATAACTGTAAGGAACAGTAATGGAATCAAACTTTCTCTCCCGCCTTCTGGACTTTTGTTGACTCTTCAGATGATAGCTCTGTTGTCGATACTGCCTTGTACCTTCCTCTCGTTCAGGCGCTTTCCTCCTTAGACTTGTCTTAGAAACAGGCAACAATTGAGGACGAGAAGGTTTTAAAACCACAGGCTACAAGAAATGCCTCTGACTTGGTGCAACTTCAGGAGGGAAGACCGGGATATTCACTTCTTTTGCAATAACAGGAGTGAGGTCACCTTGTATGCCTATGCCGCCCGGCTTGAATTCAATTATTTTCAAGTCAATCAGATCCTGTACCACATGATAAAAGGCTTTACATTGTTCCACACCATGCCCTGGCGCACCAGAGTGAAAATCACAATGGGCATTTGCATCATAATCGAATAGGAGCTCTCCACGAGGAGGATTTATCGTCCGAAGTTCAACCAATTGGAGCTGAAGTAGATACCTCAACAGCTGAGCATAATACATAAGAATTGGATCAAAGATTCTGTCATCTTTCTTCGACTTTGGTGGGTACTTATTAGCCTTGGGGTTGTCTTGGCAAACGAGAGGTAGTTGTTGACGAGGAAATTCCAGAAACCCAGGTTGTGCGGAAAATCTGTGAGGCACATCACTCTTTGGGAGGGACCCCTCAAACAATGGAGGAGAGACAATTCCAGCCACGGCCTCAGGTATGGGATTATCATCCTTGCTTAGCACACCTCTCACAATTTCCATAACCAGACTCATCTGAATCTTCAACATTTTCTGGTCTTGAATCAAGGCTTGCATGTCGCCCATAAACTGCCCCATTCGGCTTCGCATTTCCCTCAACTCTGCTTAAACTTGATCCATGACCTTAGCTTGGTTTCGTCTGGTTGCGTATCGGTTAATATGGGAATCAGCTGTTATGCCTGAAACCAAATAAAGGTTAGAGAGTTCCTGCAACGAGTACCTGTTTTGCAAAATGAAATGTTATGCAATGCAAATGCCATGTTTATCCTTTCCGAAGTGCTCTACACCCTGATTCCAATCTTAACCACAGAAATATGAAGATCAGAAATCGTGATGTGAAGAGACGTGCCGTGGCTATGTGCTTGTATACAGAGAACTGCCAAAGGAAAATTTCTGAATAAACTGCTCATTTCAAATAAAAAGGAAACAAACATACATGTATCGTTCAACAATGAGTTCAATAACATAC
Source organism: Lathyrus tuberosus (assembly GCA_022829125.1). Lineage (NCBI taxonomy): Eukaryota > Viridiplantae > Streptophyta > Magnoliopsida > Fabales > Fabaceae > Lathyrus > Lathyrus tuberosus. Next base: position 1,333,580 of record JALAZF010000552.1, on the reverse strand, counting down.
ATCAAAATAGTGGATTCATCAACAAGCCTGATGATATCCATCAACAAAATTACATTAAGAGAGAGAGAGAGAAAAATTGTCAAGCTGATAGCTCCAAATCCTTCAACTTTTCGCTTGAATACTTAACTTCCTCGAAGAGTATGCGAGTGCGCTGGTGGTTTGGTCTTTCGATTAACTCCTTAATCAGAATATCTCTCTTTGCTAGGGCTTCAGTCAACGAATCCATATTCATCAGGAGAGCTTCATCATCACATACTCCTTTGTGCCTCTTCACACCGGCTTACATCTTGAGTTTCCCCATATCTGATATAGCCTCTTCAAGCTCCTTCTTGGCAGTCTTCAGCTCCTCTCTGGGGCTTACCAATTGCTCTTGACTCTTGCCAAAATTCTCCCGATACTTTCTCCGTTGTTCATGTGCCTTTTTAAGCTCGTCATCCTTGATCTTTAGCTGTTCCTGCAACTCTGCGTTTCCAATCCTAACCTCATCCCAGGCTTGCTGAAGCTTGGCTAGCGTATCCTTGGTCTGAGCTAAAGTCTGTTTGGTCTTCTTATGAGCTTGAGTAGCGGCATCGACACCTTTACTAATTTTCTGGAAATGTTGAGCTCTTTCGGCGAAATCCTTTTCTCTTGTAGCTAAGATTCTTTCGGCATCTTGGGCTTTATGCTCCAATTATTTGTTGGCATGCAGAGCGTTTTGAAGAAGACTACTCAGATCTGAATTCTCCACCCGAAGCTTTTTTACCAACTTCTGCAGCTTGTCAAACTCCTCGATGGCTACTGTGGTAGGCTGTTCTGGCCTTACAGGATATAAAGCGGGTTCCTTTGAAAAAGGCAAGAGCAATTCGTTCACCTTCATTTCAAACCATCTTTCGTACTTAGGATAAGATCTACAATCCATTTTTCCAAAAACTGTTTTTCCTGTTTTACGCTGGTGACCCCAAGCATTCACAATTTCTCGCAACATTTCCTCATTTTCAGTCCCTATAAAGAACAAAGATTTCTCAACATCCCGATCTGTGGGAGGAGACCTGGAAGCGTATCCAAACTGTCTAACGGCCAGGATCGGGTTATAGTTGATTCCCCCTTTCCTGCTAATTAGAGGCACATTGGGAAAGTTCCCACAACTGGTGATAATATCTATTCCCATCAACTTACGATTGAACCAGACAATGTTATCAGCAGTTAATCCCATTATCTGCTTGGACCATTTTAAGGAATCCTTTGTTTCTACAAAAGCACCTGCCTGAGGTAAATGTTTCAAAAACCAATGAGATAAAAGTGGAGTGCAACAATTGACAGATCCTCCCCTTCTTTTCTCATTCTTGAAGTGCACCGAGTAGTAAAAATCTCCTAACAAAGTGGGAACCGGGTTTTTGAGAACAAAAACTCTTATAGCATGCATATCCACAAAATCCTGTTGATTAGGGAAAAGAACAATGCCATATATGCACAAAGCCAGGATGGAATTGTAAACTGCCCAATTCTTTGCTTCAGCAGCCTCTTGAGCTTGGTGAGTAAGAAAGGCTAAGTGAAATCCTTTAACCCCATTTTTGATAGTCACATTTCCTTTTAGCACTGAATCTTTCACCTGTACCGCAACTACAATCTCCTCTAGGCTAGGATGACTACCAGAAAAGAATGGCAAAGCTGATCCGACCGGAATTCCCAAAATAAATGAGAACTCTTCCAAAGTAGGCATCAAAATGTAATCAGGAAAAAGAAAGCACCTCAGCGAAGGCTCATAAAACTGTAGCAATGTGTGAAGAGCATCATGTTCATACTGTGTGATTCTGTGGACCATTTCAACCAATTTCCCATATTTCTTCTGGAATTTGACAAGAACACCCGGGTCAGCCATAGCTATCACCTTATGCAGTAAATCCAAAGCAGGTTCTGGGAACTTGTAGGCAACATTGCTCTTTCTCTTGACAACCGTCTCTGTCAAGCCCATCGATTAGAATAAAAAGCGTAACAAGCACTTGTAAATGACAAACATGAATGTTATGACATGATAATGCAATGCAAAAGGGCATGGTATCAGCGTGCTCTGTGTCTGTGCTGGACTGTGTGCACGGTGTCTGTACAAATCTGAAAATAATACTGTAGATAGAAACCCATTGACTGTAACAAGTTACATCAACTGTCTGTGAAAATACCAGAGTATCAGGGTATGTGGGAGGCATGGTCACCTGCAAACATGTAAACACCCGCCCATACTCACATGTGGGGTACTAGAACAGCGGTTCCTCAGTTTCAGATTCTCTATTTTGAGAAGCAATAGTACATTCAGCCCGTAGGATACAATGCTATCGCCAAACAAAGAGATCGTCCACTGATTCCCCAAAAATAAAGGCCATCCTATGCAAGTTCCAAAGTGGGCTCTCGGGTGCGAATGGGTTTGCCACAGAATGTGGGCTGCCACTGTCACCACTAAAGAGGGATGTTTCCACTAAGGTCCTTAATGATCGGTTACCAGAGTCGACAACTTTCTAGGTTAACACTCCGAAATGCACAAGACGCGCAAATCAGAACATCTCCCAAGAAAACCTCGCGTGGTTGTGAATTTCGTGTAAACCATACATAACAAGACGCTACGTAGGCCACACTACTGTCCACTCTAGTCCTATGTATGTACTCAAGCCTGTGTAATGGGCTTATCTCTAAGAATACCCATCCCGCCGAACAGAAAAACCAGCACAGCACAGTCCAGTATAATAATGATATGTAATGTAAAGAATGCGATAAATACAGTAATACAGTAACGCAATAGTACAGTAAATAGAAATACAATAAAAACAGTAAATACAGCATCAAAGTAAACACCCAATGAAAGAAAACAAATAAGCGCTAGGATTGACTCGCTTAGGGAATCAGAGTGAAATTCTGGTACCAGATATGTGATGTCACACACGATGTCACAACAACACACTCTGAACAATGGACAATAACACACAACAGATGAACACATAATGAATTGTTCACCCAGTTCGGTCTAACTACCTACGTCTGGGGGCTACCAAGCCAGGGATGAATTTCACTATCAATAGTATTAATTTACAGACTCAACAACCCAGTTGACATCTCCTAAACTTAATCACTACTTAATGAACCTTCTACTTAAGAGACCACTTAAGTATGAGAACACTACTAAATCCCTAAATCACTTCAGTGATATAATTCAAAGATCACACACTTTGAATAACACTACTTGATTATGCTTCACAACTTTGATCAAGAACAACTCAAAACAACAATACCAATTCACACTCGAATGGTTTACAAAACATACACGAAGACACAAACGACACTCAGTCTTTAGCTCTCTTTCTTCGTTACTTTTCCTTTAGGATTGTTGCACTTTATATAGCTCTTTTAATTGGACTTGGACCTGCTACAATATCTGACCTGATTTGTTATTTAAAACTGAATCTTTTTAAAACAGATTTTCTCTCCAAAATCTTCTTAAATCTTCAGCCTTTAAATCTCCTACAAATCTGCATCAAATCTGTTTGTAATAGAAAATATCTATCCCAAGATATCCGCAACCAATGAGACTAACAGCTCTCCCAAAATCCAGCTAAAATGCAAACCCTAACAACATCACTAAACCTGATGTTATTAATTCTGCAGACCTGATGTCACAACATCGCATGTGACATCAGACATCCAACTTAAACACTTAACACAACCCAGTGTTAAGACTCAATGTTGCAACATCACCACCTTGACTTCAACAATGAACAACCTTTGTTTTACCAAAATTCCAGCCAATCCAAGAAACTAACAATCTCCCCCTTTGGCTAATTTTAGCTAAAACAATCTCTGCACCTTCAGAGACTTCAGTAGCGGAATAAACTTGAATATTTTTTGAAACTTTAAGCAGCAGCATCTTCAATACATAAAGACTTCACTTCACAAAACTCTGCTGCAACACCATCTTCATCAGCAACTTGGTAACAACCAAAATGGTACTCCCCCTCAATCATGAACCAGCATACCAGCTGTTCACAGACCAACACTTACTCCCCCTCAATATCCGCACTTCTGTACTATAACATCAACAATCAGCTACATCCTCAGCAGCATATTCATTGACTTCATTCCTTAGCAGCAACAACCATCAACTCCTTTGACAACATTTGACATATCAGAATATTTGACAACTCCAACTCCTTGGCTACTTCTCCCCCTTTTTAGCCACAATTTGACAACCTTCAACCAGAAGCCCTACAGTTAGTACTACCCTGGCTCTCATTGTTAGCCTCACAGTTAGCAACCAGACATAACAAATCATAGAACAAAAACCATAAAGGGTGCATATACATCACAATATTCATGTTACAAACCAAGCACATTAAGTGCTGAAACAAAGATAGCATAAATAAAACTAAAACTACTATCTAAGAAAAACAGTAAAAGCTTTAATCATCTGAGCTGAGATCTTCTTCATCTTCTTTTGAGCTATCATTATCAGACTCATCTTTCTTATCAGCAACTTCTTTCTCACTTTCTTTTTCTGTCATCTTCAGAGTCATAAGTAATCTTTTAAACTTCTCCTTTCTTTCAGTGCTTACTCTGATGACTTCATCTAATTCTTTATAGGCTTCCTCCAGTTCTGAAATCATATCAGTCTTGACATGAGTATGATGAGTAGATGTTGAGGCAGATGTCTTGACATGATCAGCAACATGTTTTCCTTCAAACAACTTCTGAAAAGACAAGTCAGGCTTCCTTCTACAAACACTATCATACTGGTGAAGAATCCCAGGATGCTGAGATAGAATTATCCCACAAATGAGGGATGGAAATGCAATAGGCAATTTCACAGCTCTTGTTCCAGCATGCTTGATAGTCTGATTATAAATGTAAGAGCCATAATTAATTAGTCTCTTTGTTCCAATGGCATAAACTAATTTGCCCAAACCAGCAGAAACAGAGGTCTTGTGGTTTGTAGGAACCCAGTTAACAGCACCTATTCTATGAAGAATAGCATATTTCACACTTACTAAACTTGCTGATAACTTCCCTTTTGAAGGCCAAATTTTTACTTGACCAGCTGTGATTTCTTTGCAAATAGCATTATCAGACACTTCTAATTCTCCATAGTCTTCCTCACTTCTACCTAAATAAGCATTAATCACCTTAGGAGAAAACCACACACACTTACCCCTTACATATATCCTTCTGAAATTCAGGCTTCTGCTGTCATTAATGGACTCAGGTATATTTACTATGAATTCTCTGACCAATCCATCATAGCATCTTGACAATCCAGAGATAGTCCTTATAAGACCAGCAAATTTAATCAGATCCACAATTTCCTTATTTTCTAGAGCCTCTGTACCAAGTTCTCTTTCCACAACTATTCTTCTCTGACACACAAACTTCCACATGGATGCATTACTGGCACAGTGAAATGATATGTTGTCATCAGGAACTTGATCAGTAACTTTCTTCAATATGGTTGTCCTGACAGGGGTGATGTCTTAAACATCTTCTTCAACATCAAACTCAGAGTCTGATTCTTCTATGATTCTCCTCTTCTTGCTAGTCTTTTGAAAGATCACATTGTCTTTAGAAGATATCTCAACATAAGTTCCCTGTACTCTTTTTGCTGTTTCAGGCAACACACTTTCATGATCCTTTCTTTTAGAGCTCTGAGCTTCAACTATAGGTTTTGATGTTCTGACATCATCAGTTTCATCAAGGTCATCACTTTGAGACCTCACCTGTTCAGCAGGCATTTGTCTTAAAGGAATAGAGATTCCTTTCACCCGTAAACCCTTATCAAGGATCTTGTCTGCAATCTTCCCCAAGCGCCTGTCAACATCAAACTTCTCTTCAACAACTTGAAAAGTGGAAGACTTGGTTTCAGATTTATCACAAAAAAGAATGCTAGTGACAAGTCTCTTGGTTTCACTACTATTAAACTTGGTTGTAGCTTTCTTAGGTTCAGGATTAGAAGGTCCAGAATTTGGGAACTCCATAGAAATGGGTTCTACATTCATAGCTACACGTTCCTCACCTGACGAAACCCTAGATTTTTCTCGCTCGAGACTTGGAGACCCAGAGTTCTTGGATGGAGATGACATCGTTCCTTTGTAACAGACTAGGTTTAGAGAAGATTTTTCTATTCTGTTGAGATTAAGGGAGATGAACAGTTGAGAAGAGAAAGCTTTGATGAATCTTGATATAGAATCAATATGGTAAGGTGCCTGATTTTGAGTACCTCTTAATGACCAATCACTGATTTTCTCCCTCCAAATTAAATTATCTTTTAAAAATTCAACATGATTCACATCAGAGCTCATTAAAACTGATTGACCTTTCAGCATCCTTTCACACCTGATGTCATAATCTGATGTTATAACATCAACTTGAACATCATCAGTTGAATTAACTTCAATAGGTATCCACTGATAGCAGTTATCTTTGGATCTAACACCCTTCATAACAACCTGATTACGCTCATCAGCTACCACACACTCATCTTTGGTGTAGTTAACTTTGTAACCTTCATCACACAGTTGGCTTATGCTTATCAAATTAGCATTCAAATCATTGACAAAAAGAGCATTGTCAAGTTCAGGTCTACCATCACCTTTCACTTTTCCAATTCCTGCAACTACACCTTTTTCACCATTGCCAAAAATAACCTCATGAGAGGGACAATGACTGACTTCAACTAACAGAGTCTTGAATCCAGTCATATGCTTTGAACATCCATTGTCAAAGTACCAAGTATCCTTGTCAAACTGTCTATCTGGAGTGTGGGCTAAAAGACACTTCACTTTCTCCTTAGGAACCCATTGTTTAACAACTTTGGGCCTGGCCTCCTTTAGTTTTCTTTGAGGAGCAAATTGTGGATAACCATGCAGTTTAAAATAAGAGTACTGCATATGTCCAAACCTTCCACAATAGAAGCATCTAACTCTGTCATCTCTGAATTGGTTATATCTTCTACCATTATGATGATGATATTGCTGTGGCTCCCACCCATAATGTTGTCTCCTTCTTCCATAGTTGGCCTGTCTTCTATGGTGCTGTTGTCTTTTACCATAGGTGGACTGTCTCCTGAACTGAGGATGTTGTCTTCTAGGCTATCTCCTATGGTGATGAGGCTTCCTTCTTCCATAGTAATGAGGCACACCATTGTTGTATCCATATCCATATCCATACCAGTTACCCTGATGTTGAGACATCTGATGAAACCTGTTCTGATTGGACCTAACAGCCTCCATGCTCTTGTGATATTGAGGAGGCATATACTGACTAGCTCCTTGAGGCTGCACCTTCCTTTGATGAGTACTATTTTTCTTCTCAACATTCTGTGGCTGAACAACCTTCTTAGGTGTAGGGTCCTGTCTTTTAGTTTGATGTTGAGACAATGGTTGAGACATCTCCTTCTTTGTTCCTGAAGTGCTAGCCTCTGTAGAACCCTTTTCCTCAACCATATATCATATACCTGATTTATCTCCAGCAGCTTTCTCTGACTGAAGAATCTTATCAAGTGTGTCTGTACCACAGTTCAGCATCCTAACAGATTTGGTCATATGATCAAGATGAGCTTTGACTAATAAGACTTCATTTTCCAAATCTGCTTTAGCAGTCTCAAGCTGAACAATCTGTTTATTCTATTTTTCACTTTCTTGACAGATTTTTGCACTCTTTAGACAAAGCTCTTGATAAGTGGATGCTATCTCCTCAAATGTCAGTTCCTCATAACTAGAGTCACCATCAGAAGCAACTGTTCCAGTTAAAGCTTTGACATGTTTGGCTGACTCTCCTTCGCTTTCACTGTCAGAGTCTGACCAGGAAACTGTCATTCCTTTCTTCTGCTTCTTCAGGAATGTGGGACATTCTTTCTTAACATGTCCATGACCTTCACACTCAAAGCACTGAACACCCTTTTCTTGAGCAGTCTCCTCTTCATCCTTCTCCTTAGACTTGCTGATGTCAGAAGCGATGTTCTTGACATTAGGCTTAAAGTTCTTGTTCATTCTGTTGAACACCTTGTTGAACTTCCTTCCCAACATAACAATGGCTTGAGATAGATCCTCCTGGGATTCAGCACTATTCACTTTCTCTTCTTGATCATTTGAAACCAAGGCTTTACTCTTTGGCTTCTTTTCTGGTTCTTTCTTATTCAACCCAAGTTCAAAAGTTTAAAGAGATTCAATGAGCTCATCAACCCTCATCTTGCTGATGTCTTGAGCTTCATCAATTACAGTCACCTTCATCTTGTACCTCTTAGGAATGGACCTAAGGATTTTCTTTACAAGCTTTTCTTCTGACATCTTTTCTCCAAGAGCACTGGATGCATTGGACAACTCAAGAATACTCATGTGGAAGTCATGGATAGTCTCATCTTCCTTCATCTTCAAACTTTCAAACTTCGATGTTAGAAGCTGAAGTCTTGACATCTTAACTCTAGATGTTCCTTCATGTGTAGCCTTCAAAATATCCCAAGCTTCCTTAGCAACTTCACAGGTATTGATCAGCCTGAATATGTTTTTATCCACTCCATTGAAGATTGCATTCAGAGCTTTAGAATTACCAAGGGCAAGCTCATCTTCTTCCTTGGTCCATTCTTCTTCAGGTTTCAGCTTTGAGGTGCCCTCTTTATCTTTCCCAAACACAACAGGTGCTTTCCATTCTTTAATGATAGCCTTCCAAGCCCTGTTGTCCAAGGATTTCAAAAAGGTGATCATCCTTGACTTCCAATAATCATAATTTGAGCCATCCAAAATAAGGGGTCTGTTGACAAATCCTCCAACTTCTTTGTCCATCTTTACACCATAAAGTAACTTCCCTAGATCTCACCCAGAGACAGACAGGATGCCTGTTCTGATACCAATTGAAATTCTGGTACCAGATATGTGATGTCACACACGATGTCACAACAACACACTCTGAACAATGGACAATAACACACAACAGATGAACACACAATAAATTGTTCACCCAGTTCGGTCTAACTACCTATGTCTGGGGGCTACCAAGCCAGGGATGAATTTCACTATCAGTAGTATTAATTTACAGACTCAACAACCCAGTTGACATCTCCTAAACTTAATCACTACTTAATGAACCTTCTACTTAAGAGACCACTTAAGTATGAGAACACTACTCAATCCCTAAATCACTTCAGTGATATAATTCAAAGATCACACACTTTGAATAACACTACTTGATTCTACTTCACAGCTTTGATCAAGAACAACTCAAAACAACAATACCAATTCACACTCAAATGGTTTATAAAACATACACGAAGACACAAACGACACTCAGTCTTTAGCTCTCTTTCTTCGTTACTTTTTCTTTAGGATTGTTGCGCTTTATATAGATCTTTTAATTGGACTTGGACCTGCTACAATATCTGACCTGATTTGTTATTTAAAACTGAATCTTTTTAAAACAGATTTTCTCTCCAAAATCTTCTTAAATCTCCAGCCTTTAAATCTCCTACAAATCTGCATCAAATCTGTTTGTAACAGAAAATATCTATCCCAAGATATCCGCAACCAATGAGGCTAACAACTCTCCCAAAATCCAGCTAAAACGCAAACCCTAACAACATCACTAAACCTGATGTTACTAATTCTGCAGACCTGATGTCACAACATCGCATGTGACATCAGACATCCAACTTAAACACTTAACACAACCCAGTGTTAAGACTCAATGTTGCAACATCACCACCTTGACATCAACATTGAACAACCTTTGTTTTACCAAAATTCCAGCCAATCCAAGAAACTAACACAAAGATTCTGGGTTCGATCCCTAGCAGAGTCGCCAGTTGTCGCTCCCGGGATTTTCATCCAAGTACAAACGCGAAAGTGGCACCGAAATAGAGTTGCCAGCAATGTGTATTTATCCCAAGAGAGGGAATGGAAACACTGCGTAAACCCGAGGGAAAGGAAAGAGCATGGTCTTGCGACCAAGAGAATTGGGTTCGGGAGTCGGTTATGCATGAGGAAGGTGTTAGCATCCCCACGCGTCCATCGTACCCAATGGGATCCACACTTGCTGCTTCAATCAAAGGGTGTAAGGAAAGGATACTGGAAAAGGAATTACTAGCTGGAGAACTGGAAAAGGAAAGGAGAGAGAAAGAGAAACAAATGTAGGGAAAATAAAAGAAGTGCTCGAATGGGCCCTACCCCACTGCCTAAGTATCTCATCGGGAACATGAGAATCAGAGCGACGTAGTTCCCCTCAGCTAAGGGAAAGTTGTTTGTGTTTTTTAGTGGAAACGTCAATGTTCGCGTCCTAGCAGTTAGGTGTTGCAGCTCGCTGTATGGAGACTTAGGCGTTACCTGTTTGCGGTAGAACGGAAATGACGCATCCTTAAGGAATGAGTGAAGAAGATGAGAAAAGAGTTGTTTGTTTGTATTTGTCTTTTAAGAAAGAAGTGTTTTGATTATTTGGGTGTTTTGTAACACACATTGTATTTAAGTCCTTCATATAGGATCGAATGCCTCGCATATCGACCCAAGACGGGACGTATACGCTAAACATTCTAAGAAAATGAGAGAAGACCCCTCACCTCCTTATTCCCACATGAAAGGTTCAAATATAATGCATGTTATGCCTTTTATTAAGTGTTTTTTACTTTTGTTTTGAGATGAGAAGAAGAGACTCAAATTAGAGCAAAAGGTGAAAACTAAAGGAGACTAAGACTCAAACCCTAAAGTTATCATACATGGATGTGCCTATGGTTAATGTGGTTTAAGAAACCTAATCCTAAAAGAAAGGAGAAGAAGAGCAAAAGAAGCAACTTACTTCCAAGATGGAAGTTAAGTTGATCTTAAAGAGGGATAAAGAAGGAGTTATCCAAGGAAAGCATATAAATGCTTATCATGATCACAAGTTGAATTATTAAAAGAGATAATAGAAGATGAAAGAAAGAAGTATATGTGGAAGCATGTCCACACACTTACTTACCCTTAGCACCTACATGAAAAGGTTAGTTCAAAAACTATTTACAAGAAATCCTAAGTAAAAGAACTTGGTCAAACAAGCAAATGGAAGGAAATAATGAAAACAACAGCTATTACAGCCCACATGCAACAGAACAGCAGTAAATTCAGCTTCATATACCAAACAACAAACAACAGCTCATGTTCAGCATACAAAATGGGTGTAACAAGCATTTGGCAGCACATACTACAACATATATGTGTCCAGGCAGCAGTGGAAAATTAGAGACAGCATGCATTAACAAACAATTTCAGTCATGAACAACCATTACCATGCATCAAGCCTTGCACATTCATCAAACAAACATGATCACAATCACATTATAAATCATGGTGAACAATCCTTGAAATCAAACATGTTATAATGCACATTACAAAAGAATACACATTGTCAAGAATATGAGCAAGTCAAAAACAAGTATACATCTCTTGAAATGGAAAGCAAATGAACATGCGCATAGTAATTCCAGCAACATAACATCAATTAGCAATTAATAAGCTCAAAGTGTGTGCATCATGTGTTCATCACATCAATCAATCTACAATGCAAACATTATGTTCAATGATGAAAAACAAAGGCACGCGTGTCGTAAAATCAAGTTCGTACTGTGGTGTGAGTTAAAATAGCTCAAAAATAATCCACCAATCATCAATGCATTGATCCATGAAGTTTAAACATGTTAAGGATGTCAAACAAGCAATAAAATGCAAGAAAATCACATTCTACAACAGTGTTAACCGGTTAACAAACGGTGAGTAACCGGTTAACAGTTCAAAATCAGCCAAAATATGCAAAAAATACACATGTTAATCAGTTAACATAATTACACTGTTTTTGTGTTAACCGGTTACTCTGGGACAGTAGCCAAAAAACCAGTTCCAAAAGCACTTTTCAACAGCAAATCACTTATTCAAACTTCCAAATGAACATGTAATCAATTAGGCACGAAATTACATTGAATTACAGTCAACAAACATCAATTGGATTCAATTAACAACCACATCAAGAATCATATTCAAGCGCATGGATCCAAATCGAAAACACACAAAGATCTACATCAAATAAGTTGCAAATAAGCTAAAAACAGTGTAGATTTAGGGAAAACCGACCTACAAAGCGGAGACTTGCTTTGGTAATTGTTGCAAAGTAATCTTGGTGCAGAAAATGAAAGAAAACAAGAGATTCCTCAATCGATTGCCAAAACGCGTGGAAACCGAACGAAATCGCGAAAATCCACCAAAATCCAATTTGCAACAAAAATAAATGGTAAAAAAACCCTTGGATTGAAGAAGAACAAGCTGAAATTCCAGAAAATCCAACCAATGCAAACCAAGAGATGAAGTTTAGCTCAAGAATTAATCACTTTTCAATGTAAAAAGTGATTATTCTTCAAGAAATAAGAGCTTTTGTGTGTGGTTTTGGAAGAGAGAAGTAGAAGTTGTAGCAAAGTGAAGAGAGAAATGAGAGTGAAATGTGAGAAATTTTAGAAATGGTTCAAGAGTCCTTGAAAATGAGTGAAGCATCTCTTAAATAGATTTTAGGTTTGGAGCATGAGAGGTTTGGAATGAGGTTTGGGTTTGGAGCTAGGTTCGGAGTTAGTTAGACTCAACTCACCGAGTCAAGGTAGTTAACTCGGTTAGTTAGGATCAACTCGGTAACAATCCCAAGGTGAACTTCAACATCCAAAGGTGGAGATGGTTGGCAAACAAGGAATCATAATTAGTGTGTAGGTGTGTGACTTGGGCTGCAAGCAAGGCCTTGGTGCCTAAGGAATTTTCAGTGCGAGACCACCATGTTTGAGCCCTCGTATGACCTTCATAATTTGTTCAAATGAAAAAATGTCCAACATCAAAGTTAAAGAGGACATGGGGATGAACAACTTTGATCAATAATTTTCCATTTGAAGCCTTCTTGATGGAGAAAACCAGCTTGACATTCGGCACGCCAGGTGTTTGATCAAATTATGGCCTGGAGGCCTGAACTTGCCTTGCCATGACTTGGTTCTTGCCTTGATTTTACCAAACTTTGATTGATCATAACTCCCTCAATTTTGATCCAATGGAAGAGTTCTTTATATGGATTTGAAGCTTAGAATGTGAACTTTAATTGGCTCAACTTGGGCCTGAAGTTTGGAGCTTTTATCATGGAGAACGAAAGCCTTAAAGTGTGGTGCAAAATGGTCCAAACTTGCCATTTTTGGAAACCCTAAGTTTCTAAAAATGGAAACTTTGTGCATTTCTTGATTTTTCATGATTCCTCCATCATTTCTTGATCAAATCTTGTACAATGAACATATATAACTTGAATTTCATGAATTTGACCTTAAAAAGTAAGGAGTTGACTTTTTTCACTGCACAGTTGACTTTTTCCCCAATTTCTTGATTCTCAAGCAACTGATCAATTGAACCAATGGCCAATCTTCCATCCTTAGATACTTGACATCATGTAGAAAACATTGAAATCAAGTTTGAACCAAAATTTCCTCAGGAGACTGCTTGAACCACAAACCCTAATTTGGACTGTTTTGTTAGGAGATGATGCCCTGCCCAATCTTCTTGATGAATTCCCATTTTCTCATGACTTGTGGGATCACATGGGAGGATATATGATATAAGAGACCTTTGAGGCTTGTTTGAAGACCCTTGGCTCTTATTCTCTTGCTTTGAATGACCAACACTCTGAAGACCACTGATCACATGCCCTTATGCAATATGTATGCTATGTGAGATGAAAATAAGATCTAAATGCAATGCAATGAAACATAAGCCATTAAAAGCTAAAAGCACGAGGGCAAATTTTGAGGTATTACACTCAGATAGTAGATGACCGACTCTTTCCTTTTGGTTTCGTCTTGTTGGCCAAGTACACACCCCATTGAGTCTTCCAAGACTGTGAGGTAGATGATCGGTGGTCTTCCTTCCACTGGAGGTGATAGAATCAGAGGATTCAACATACATTCCTTAATACTATCGAAGGTGTTTTGGCAATCTTCTGTCCAAACGCAATCCTGGTTCTTTTTGAGTAATTTGAAAATCGGCGCACACGTGGCGGTCATGAGGAATATAAATTTGGAGATATAGTTCAAACGTCCCAGGAATCCTCTGACTTGTTTTTCAGTCTCCGGAGAAGGCATTTCTTGAATGGCCTTGACCTTGTCAGGGTCAATCTCAATTCCTTTCTGGCTGATGATGAGCCCTAAGAGTTTCCCTGAACGGACACCAAAGGTGCACTTGTTGGGATTCAAGCGGAGTTTGTACTTTCTCAACCGCTCGAATAGTTTTGACAGGTGGGTCACATGCTCCTCTTCTGTCTTAGATTTGGAAATCATATCATCGACATATACCTCGATTTCTTTGTGTATCATGTCATGAAACAAATTAGTCATGGCCCTTTGATAGGTTGCCCCGGCGTTCTTCAAACCGAACGACATTACCTTGTAATAAAAGGTACCCCATGGGGTGATGAATGAAGTTTTCTCCATGTCTTTCGGTGCCATTTTGATCTGGTTATAGCCCGAGAATCCATCCATGAAGGAGAAAACTTTGAACTTTGCTGTACTGTCAACCAGCATGTCAATATGTGGTAAAGGAAAGTTGTCCTTTGGACTAGCCTTATTTAGATCCCTGTAGTCGACACACATTCTGACCTTTCCGTCCTTTTTCGAAACGGGTACGATGTTGGCTAATAATTGAGGATATTCAGATGTAGCGAGGAAACCCGCGTCAATCTATTTTTGTACTTCCTATTTGATTTTGATGGCCATGTCCGGGTGAGTTCGTCTCAACCTCTGTTTTACTGGCGGACATTTCGATCTCAATGGTAAATGATGTTCCACGATGCTGGTATCCAACCATGGCATATCCTGATAGGACCAAGCGAATACATCAGAGAATTCTTTGAGAAGCTTTATCAAACTCTCTTTGGCAGTTGGACTGAGCAGTGCCCCAATCCTGATTTCTTTTCTCTTTTTTTCTGAACCCAAGTTTACCATTTCCAACTGCTCTTTGTGAGGTTCAATAGACATTTCCTCTTGTCTGAGTAGTCGGGAGATCTCTTCTGGAATTTCGTTGTCAACTTCTTCTTCAGCCCCAAATACCAGGAACTCAAAGTTGGGAGAAGGCATCGGATCGTATGTTTTAACGGGGTTTAAAACAAGCAATCTGCATGACGTGATGATTCGTGTTTAGAAGAGATAGAGAGAATGCAAAAGTGTGTGCAGTGTATTTTTTTATTACTGCTTGTTTCTATTTGAATTGTTTTTTAGGATTACCATTTTCTGAGAAAAGCAAAAAGAGAAAATAGCAATTAATGCGGAAATTACAGAACGACGTTATTTTATTAATGAACAAGTCGATTCTTGAAACTACAGCCATATAAAACAAAACTCTGTCGCTTTGGGCGAAGCGAAGAGGGAAAATTTACAGAAAGCGAGCCCTATAAAAACATCCGTTTCACCTGGGCTGGGTGAAAGGTTAAATATGGCAATTACTTTGACTTATGAACAATCCTTGGAACATCGACAGCAACCCATTGGCGGCGAACTCCTCGGTGAATCACAAAGTCTGGTACCTTCCTTGATTTGTCTTCAGAAATAACGCTGATTTTTGGTGGAGCAGGATCATTGGAATCTGTCTCCCAGGCAGAATTGTCGTAGGAGGATTCCTTTGTTGCATTTTGCATAGCATTTGTGCTCTCAGCTGTATCTCCCCATCCAGTTGACTGGATATCTTCGAGCCTGATACGAGAGCTTTCGGGAGCGGTGTACTTGACCATATAGTCGTATTTTCCACTCGGTTGTCCCAAGGTGTCCCACACTTCTTTGGAACTGGAGGGGTCATCCTTCTCGATGACGTTGACCTCAGGAAAAGCATAATTAATGAATTCTAGTCCTGCAAACGTTGCAAATTCATCATCATGTTGAGTAGTTTCTGAATGACCCGAGTGTTGATCCCATGACATGGTGGGGACACAGGTATTCTGTTCAATGAGACTCAGCTGATTTTCATGGTTCGACTGACTTTTTTGGGTAAGGCTGCCAGATAGGCAGGCCATCCATCTGGCCATAGTAATTATGGTTAAAGTTGTCTTTCATCAGAGTGTCCTCCTCTAATGAATTTGGCGGAGCACGACATCCTTCCGGATCACAACCTCCGTATATCATTTCGACATCTGACCGTGGTATAAATCTCGGACTCTGTGCGGGATAGCAAAATGGTGTAGGCACCTCTTCTTGAGACATATAACTGTCATTGTTAAGATAGGACTTCCATTCTTCATCTGTATCGGAGGAATCCTCCTCATTGATAGCATGGATTGCCTGAGGCACTGGGTGAAGGAACCCTCCACTATTGAAGAAGTCCTGAATGGGATGAAGACTTTCATCGTTAGCAGCTGTCCGGGTGCAGGTTGCAGAAAAACCAAGACCCTTCTTTGTTATATTGCTAGTAGGAATGACAAGCTGTCCCCATCCTGTTGTATTGGTACTCTAGACTGCTTTAATAGCATCTTTGTATGAGGAAATCAAAGTTCCTCCTCCGAATTGACCGTCCTTGTGTAACGAAAGCGCTTGGAACTGGGTTCCGATTATCCCTTCTGGTTCCACATAAGTGGATGACGATAAATTACTGACGAGCAAGGTTTGTTCCCCACAGACTGTGATGAGTTGGCCGTTCTGGAAGAACTTTAGCTTTTGGTGGAGGGTTGAAGTGAACGCTCCAGCCTGATGTATCCAAGGTCTTCCTAATAAACAACTGTACGTTGCCCGGATGTCCATGACCTAGAAGGTGACTTGGAAAGTGTGAGGACCAATAGTTATGGTAAGGTCAACTTCGCCGATAACCGTTTTTCTGGATCCGTCGAATGCTTTGACGAAGACCTCGCTGGTTCTCATCGGAGGGCCTTTGAATGATAATTGCATCAAAGTGGACTTCGGCATAACATTTAGGGCTGACCCTGTGTCTACCAGTACGCTGGCTAAAGCATCGTCCTAGCAGTTGACTGTGATATTGAGCGCCATGTTATGACGGCGACCCTCTTCAGGTAATTCCTCATCCCTAAATCCAAAATTATTGCAAGAAGTGATGTTAGAGACAATACTATCGAACTATCTGATTGTTACATCCTGTTCCACAAAGTCTTGCTCCAAGACTTTCTGTAGAGCCTCCCTTTGCGCTTCTGAACTGAGTAACAGTGATAATACCGAGATCTTTGAAGGAGTTTGTAACAGTTGATCAACAATGTTATATTCACTCCTTTGGATGAGCTTCAGTCTCTCATCGTTGTTCTTCGAAAGGTCGGGATTACTGGATTGATCGACTGATGGATCGGGAGCTTCTGTCTGAAGTTCCTTTTCTTTGTTGGACTCTCCAACTCCTCTGTTGAAGATTCTACCACTCCGTGTTACACGACTGATGTCTGCAATATTCACGACGGAGGGTAATGGAATTTCCTTTCCATTTTCAATTATCGTTGCACCGTATTTGCAAGGGATTGCCTTAGTTGATTCATACGGTAGTGGTCCCGGCAGATAGATGACTATGGGAACCTTCTGGTTTTTCTGACCATCGTAAGTAATCTCGATCCATTCTCGGTTGGGAATTCTTGATTCGTCAAGCAGAGGGATAATGGCAAAAACATTCCTGGTCCTATGATGATCAGAGATGACGACAACGTCCTCAATTTGATTGGCAAGGTAGTTCGGAGACCAATTGATGGGTCCGGAACCTGGATATAGGCGGATCTCTCCACGATCCACCTGCCCCTGGAGAGCTGCTTGCACAAGGTAGCACCATTGGTTACTTTCTGAACAGACTCCACAACATTCATAATTGTGTGGTGGCACCTGGCCACGCCCACTTTGAATACAATGTAACCTCACTAGGTTAGCTTCCACAGATCGGACATCCTGACTTTGACGCCGAGTGGGGTTATTGATACTAATTTGCCGAGTATCTTCATCCATGTAGATTGGCATCCACTAATGATTTAACAAGTGCTGAAGTGCTTCCTGGACAAGGGCACATCCCTGATCATTTTCGCAACCCGCTTTACAGTTGTGATAATTATGTGATATCAGGAATCCAAGTCGGACCTGCTCAACATGCAGCTCTACCAAGTTGGTATTCATCAAGCGAATTTCGAATATTTGAACCATATTGATCTGATAGGGATTCCTATCATGGTAGTCCTGGATCCATCCAAGATCCATCTGACGCTAGAGGGCCTCCTGTATGAAAGAACATCCCTGTTTGTTTACCGAACAAGTCAGACAAGAACTGTAATCGTGCCGCGGCAGATTATGATACTGGCTTTGCCTTGAGTGCATTACCACCAAGTTGACATTCATCGCACGGATGTCGTGGTTCTGAATGACGTTGGAATTCGTATAGAGCATGTTAACTCCACGAACTCGGTGCTCTTGGATCCATCCGAGATCTAACAGTTCCTATAGAGCTGCTTTCACCTCAGAACATCCTTGATTACTTTTAGAGAAGATATTACATTGATGATAATTATGAGGTGGCATATGGCCGTACCCACTCTGTCTACAATGCATCTTAACCAAGTTGGCCCTTAACAAGAGTACATCGTGAATTTGATAGACATTGTTAAATTCTTTCTCAATCAGGTTGACTGCAGCTTTCTCATGTTGAGGCAGCGGGTTCGTGAGAACATTGGGATTCGTATCTTTGAAAGATAAGAGCCCGCTCCTAACAAGCTTTTGCACGTCGGATTTGAAATTGAGACAATTCTCTATGTTATGCCCTGGTCCTCCTTGATGATAAGGGCATGTCTGATCCACCTTAAACCAAGAAGACGGATTTTCTGATACTGTAAGAGGAGACTTAGTCTGGATGTGCCCCTTAGCCAGTAGTAACGGAAATAGTTATGCGTATAACATGGGTATAGGATCAAACCTTGGTGGCTGCGTTATACGGTTGTTGTTATATTGAGGACGAGTCTGCTGAAGAGGCTGTTGTGTCCTTTGCTGATTAGGTTGGCTCTGCGCAACCTGAGGTTGATACGTAGGAATAGGCGTAGGGCTGATAGCAGGAGTTACGGCTGCTACCGGTTGATAACGTCACCTTTGCTTTCCGAGAGAGATATTCCCAATATCTTGCTCTTTTTTCTTAGGGAGAGCACTACCGTATCATTTTGTACTACTTGATGATCCAGCATCTTTTACCAAACGTCCTTCTCGGACGACTTTCTCAAGACGAACTCCCATGCCCACCATCTCGGTGAAATCACTGGGCGCACTGGCAACCATTCTATCATAGTAAAATGAGCTTAAGGTCTTTAAGAAGATCATTGTCATCTCTTTTTCCTCAAGAGGTGGACAAATTTGAGCGGCAATTTCGCGCCATCTCTGAGCGTACTCCTTAAAGGTTTCCTTGTCCTTTTGTGACATTGATCTGAGTTGATCTCTGTCCGGTGCCATGTCCAAATTGTATTTGTATTGTTGGATGAAGGCAGTGCCAAGATCTCTGAAAATGCTGATCGTAGCACGGTTTAAACCCATGTATCATTTGAGTGCGGCACCGGTTAAACTATCCTGAAAGTAGTGAATCAGTAGGTCCTGATTCTCCGTCTGAGCTGACATTCGCCGAGCGTACATCACCAGATGGCTCTAAGGGCAAGAGTTACCCCTGTATTTTTCAAAGTCGGGCACTTGAAATTTGTGAGGGACTTTCACATTGGGGACCAGACAAAGGTCTGCGGCGTCCTTTCCAAATAAATCCTGACCGCAGATCGCTTGCAGTTCCTTCTGCATTTCCAGGAACTGTTCCTGGAATTCATCCATTCTATCGAACATAGTTTCCTTCTTACCAGAAGGTATTGGTGGAACCTGTCCTTCCGGGATAGTGTACACCACAGGGGGTGGTACCGTGACTACGGTAGTGAATCTTGGCGTTTCTCGAAGTTTGTAACCTTCAGGAGTCTTCAGTATGCCCCTGGCATCTTCGTTTTCCCGAAGTTTGTAACCTTCAGGCCCAGCGGCTTCTGTTATGATTCCTTGATCTTCAGTGATCAGCGGAACATATCCTTCAGGTATATAGTTAACAGGCATGGCCCAAGGACGATCTTCCGACATTTGATACCTAGGATCATACTTCTCCACTATAGGCGTCGAGGTGATCTCTGAGATCACAGTTCTTTGTAGCTGAGCTTCTGCCATGGCTTGCATGTCGTTACGAAGCTTTCTCATATCCTCTCTCAAAGTGTCGATCACTTCTTTCAACTCTCTGTTCTCTTCCTCAAGATCATCCATCTTTTTCTGACGATTGGCTCGAGTATTGTATGAATGAGACAGTTTGACTCTAGAACCGAGACACAAACATGAGATTCGTAGGTAAGAAGAATACGCGATGTGAGAATGATGAATGCAATGATTATATTAATTGTTTTTTGGTTTAATCAAAATAAACTTCGACAATTAGATTGCAAATATCAAACAGTGGGGAAACCCCTTTTTATTGAATTCAAAGGATTACAGAAATGGAAATACAGTAGATTACAAGGTACAGAAACAGAAACCTAAGCTAATGGGTCCCGAGTCCTCTCTGAAGAGAAATCGGGTGCTGACTCTGGTACTTTCCTTTTCTTTGACCGGGGCTCTTGGGCCGTTGTCGGATTGTCATTCCTTTGCCAGGTGAAAGGAGTGAGCAAATTCCTTTGGTCATCTTGATTCTCTACAGCATGTTGCTCCAAAATTCCAATCAGAGCGTCCTTATCTTTTAGTAGTTGCTGTATTTTGATGCACTCCACGTTGAGGGTGCGGTACTTGTTCTTCCAAGACCTCTTCTCCCATTGAACTTTGTTGAGAGTAACCTGAAGCTTTTCAGTCTCAGTCATGAAGTACATGACAGACTCCCTCGGTGGAAGAACTCCGTGACGAGGATAAGGCATTTTTAGCTTGAGAGTTCTAGTTTGCACCCAGTGGAGATAAGGCTCCATCGAGACACAGTCGGGTTTTCCTAGAGACTCTTGTCCTTTCTTATGAACATGTTTCCAAGCGTGCACTATTTCCATCTTTAGTGCTCTGTCATTTTCTCCTTCCTTGAAGAAAAGACCTTCCAGATGAGCACTCCGTGTGACGTGCCTCATCGGGTATCCAAATTGACGACGAACGAGAGTTGGATGGTAATTGATTCCTTCCTTAGTTCCTATAAGGGGTACGTTGGGGAAGTTTCCACAACGGTCAATGATCCTGATTTCGTCATAAATCCTACTACACCAATCTATGTCAGAATTAGTGAGGGACATGATTTTCTGCGACCAACGTAAGGCACTCTTGTGATCCCAAAAAGCAGCAGACTTAGGCAAGTGCGAGATAAACTATTTATAAAGCAGAGGTACGCATCATGTGATCTCCCCTCTGCTGTACAAATTTCCCAAGTGTACAGAATGATACGCATCTACGAGCAAAGTTGGCATAGGGTTTCCAATGAGAAAAAACTTAATGGAGTTGATATCGACGAAGTTATTAATGTTGGGCAACAGAAATAACCCGTAGGTGAGTAAAACAAAGATGCTTTCAAAAGCAGTCACGTTCCCGATACTGGCGAAGTACAGGGCTTTCTTTGTCAAGAACTGGGCTGGCAAACCTTGTATGCCACCCTTAGTGGTCATGTGAGTCCTGACCTCAGACTCGTCCAAATGAATTGCTCTTGCGATGATCTGATTCTTTGGAATTTCTTCCAGTCCAGAAAATGGAGCTTGATCGGTAATGTGTAGATCAATCAGATGAGAATATTCCTCCAGCGTTGGTGCTAGCTGGTAATCCGGGATTGTGAAACAATGATATACCGGATCGTAGAACTGAACGAGCGCATCCATGATTCCCTCAATCACATGGACTCTTAGCAGAGATAGCAAACCTCCGTACTTGGCTCTTAAAGCCTCTTGGTTTGTGACCATCCTCGCCAAACTTCTTAAATCCTCTAGTTTTGGAATCCTGAAGGTGTACTTATGAGTTCTCCTTCTACCGAAATCCATTAGCGCAATCCTTTTCTCTGATATTTGCAATCACAGTCTTAGTTTATTTTGAAAAAACAGAGAGACTAGAAGAGAAATTTTTTGAATGTTTTAATGTTTTTTAAATGAATGCATGAATGCAGCACACAAAAACATAGAAAAAACATGGGGTTAAAGGGTTGTTGTCATGGAGTCAAGGCTCTACCCATCCCAAAGGTTTATACTAGGGTGATTTTTTGTACCTGTACTCAAAATCATCAGCTCCTCCCAGGATAACAAACAGCAAGCGGATCGCCAGCGAGCTGTATGAAATCTTAGAGTAAATGCTATTCACCGAGAATAGATCATCAGCCTCAAATGAGGGTAGTATCGCGTGACAACTATTTCCGATAGTTTCCGCACTACAAAAGGGTTGGGTCCTCAGCTTCTCAGACATCACAATCGACCCATTGCCTGTGAGAGGTAATGGGTTGCATTGGGAAGCCTCCACTGAGGTTGATGGTCGACCTCGTCGCCATCACTTATCTTAAGTGTATACTCAATCTTTCCACATGCGGCATCACACGCATTCCCATTAGCAGCAAAATAAACACAGATATCAATTAGGAAAAGCAGTATATATATTTGTCCTAATGTCCTAGACTTTTTAAAAGCTATGAATCTTATGTTCCTGACAGAAAATGGCTCCCCGGCGGAGATGCCATTCTGTGGTACCTTCCCAATTTAAAAGGGTTTTGACCTAAGATCCTAGTGAAGTCAACAAAAAGTCCTATCCCAGTGAAATCCCTTTTCTTCTACCTAAGATGTGAAAACAGTTGGGCCCCACGGTGGGCGCCATTTTTCTGTAGCGAGCGAAACTGGACGTGTTTCTTAAGCACTGTCGCTCCTTAGGGGTTACTACAGGTCGATTCATTTTTTATCCTATTGTGAGCTGACTAAGGAAGGGAAATAGATGTCTCCAATTAACCCTGCTTGCATACTGAGTTTAAACAGCGGTCTGTTAGGTTACGGATGCTATCAATGTGGGGGGGCCTCTCTTAGGTTATTTTCAGGGAATTTAGACTTTTAGCGGGGAATACGAACTAGGATGTTTTGACAGATATACGGGATTTTGGGTTTTTGTTTAGTGTGCTCGCTAAGATTTTTCTTTCAATCTTATGCCTACGTATTCCCGTTTTTCCGAAACAGGGAAATCAGAGCGATCGTAGTTCCTCCTATTCTACGGGAGGAAATGGTGTTTTGGTGTCTTGTTCAAAGCCCAAGACGTGAAACTTAAAGGTGATCTATATCTTGTTCAAAGCCCAAGATGTGAAGCTAAAGGTAGTTTGTATCTTATTCAAAGCTCAAGATGTGAAGCTAAAAGGTGTTGTCTTTAGAGAGAATTTGTCATCTCTAAAGAGGGGTTTGTTTGTCACAACTGTTTATAAAGGAGAATTACTTTGACCGGGATGTGTGAATCTGGAAATACCATAATTTCCTTTATAGGGGATTTCCAACCTGAAGGAGAAGACTTTAACTCAGTGTAGAGCAATGCCATCTTTCCTTAGGAATTTCTCATGCTAAAAGAGGGACAGTGGCATAGATGTAGATGATCTAGAGGCATACCGCTTACAGCGATTAGATGAAGGGAAAAGAGTTGTTGATGTTTGTGTACTCTGAACGAGGCACAACTTTGATGCTAAAAGGTAGATTGGATCAACCAGTGGTTTTCTTATACAAAGCCTAAGAGGAGGCTAAAAGGTTTTCCTTATACAAAGCCTAAGAGGAGGCTAAAAGGTTTTCCTTATACAAAGCCTAAGAGGAGGCTAAAAGGTGTTTGACTCAACAAGAGAGTCTTTTATGGTATCTCGTACGAAGCCCGAGATGGAGGCTAAAAGTTTTATACTCAACAAGGGAGTGATTTGTGTCTTGTACAAAGCCCAAGACGGAGGCTGAAGAGGGTTAACTCTACAACAGAGTCTTTTATACTCAACAAGAGAGTGTTTTTGTATCTCGTACGAAGCTCGAGATAGAGGCAAAATGAAGTTTTGACTCAACAAGAGAGTCTTTTTGTATCTCGTACGAAGCCCGAGATGGAGGCGAAAGATGTTCGACTCAACAAGAGAGTCCCTTTTTTGTATCTCGTACAAAGCCCGAGATGGAGGCGAAAGAGGGTACTGTTTCAGTTGAGTGACCAATATATGGGTTCAAAGAGAAAATTAGTTCTTATATGAGTAACACTGTACTCAGGGATTTTGATTCGAGGATCAAGGATATTTCCTTTTCTTTGAGGAAATGGGAAATCCAAAGGGTATTGAGACTGTCCGAGTCTACGGGGTTCCTTCCTATTCTTGAAGGGTGCTTGAGAATGTCTTTGAGACTCAAGGAAATTAGACTGTCCAAGTCTAGAGTTTTATCTTTTGTACTATGCTTTGAGAAACAGTAGTAGACTCTTGGAAAGACTGTTCTATTAAGATGACTGATTTCTGTTCCTATACCTTTAGGAGGTCGTCGGGACAATTTGTACGAAGCCCAAGAGGAGGCTATCATTCCCGGAGGAAGAAATCATTTATACGAAGCCTAAGAGGAGGCTGTGAATACTTCTAAGAAGCCGAAGGGTCCTTGTACAATGCCCAAGAGGAGGCGGGGATGCTTTTAGGAAGCCCGTGGGTCTCCAAACCCCGAGAAATTCAAGACAGGCTATTCACAAAGAATAGATCAAGCCAGGAAAGTTCGAGACTTTGGAAGAAACTCAAGGGATGCAATTCACGAAGAAAAGATCATCTCTGGGGAGTAGAGTTTCTTGACAATTCCTAAGGGTTCTTTTAAGAAGCCTGTGGGTCCCCAAACCCCGAGAAGTTCAAGACAGGCTATTCACAAAGAATAGATCAAGCCAGGAAAGTTCGAGAATTTGGAAGAAACTCAAGAGATGCCATTCACGGAGAAGAGATAATCTCAGGGGAATAGAGTTTCTTTGACAACTTCTACGAGTGACAGTCTGAGAAAGGGTTCAAAAAGAATCTGCCTTTCACATCTCCATATTGTTTAACCCCAAGAGGAGGGAAGACTATGTCTGGTAATCCTATGGGGATCTAGTTTCGTCTATCTCTAAGAGTGATCAACAAGGCTTAGTGCTAGACGTAATTGCCGGGGAAACTCTAAATATCTATACTATTATTACACAATCGATATGAGTTTATGAAAGGAGACTTACAGCGAAACAACCCCACAATACAGTTATATGTGTATGAAAGCGGTAAATGAAAGTGGATAAACACTTACTCGGTTGTAGAGCTTCCATGCTGTTTGGTTAGTTGTTCAACAAAGAAAGATTGAAAACAACAGTATATTTCAAAATCAAAGGAGAAAGTGCTTTGAAAAGAAATATTTGGGGCTTACAGCTCAAGGAGAGGCCTAGGGTTTTATCAGTGATTGTACTGTTGAATTTATACAGAGGGACTTATACGAGTGACGGAGGCCCAAAAATTGTTTGTTGTACAAAGGGATGGGTCTTACACTCTCTCAAGAGGCCCAAAAGGTTTAAATAAAAAGAGTGGGGTTTATAACACGAGGGTAGGCCCAGATGATTTGTCGTTTAAAATGGCGATCGCGCCGAGATTTTCTTTTAACGCAAAGGGGCTTATACAATATCTGAGGCCCAAAGTTGTTTTTTGGTTAAAAGGGGATTGGGTCTTACACTCTATTAGAGGCCCAAAAGTTTTGAATGGGTCTTATAGCTCGAGGAGAGGCCCAAAGTTTGTTTTTCAACGGACGATGATCGCGCTGAACATTTTGAAATACCACGAGACTTATACAATAAGTGAGGCCCAGTAGTTTGTATTTACAAAGGATTGGGTCTTACACTCTATTAGAGGCCCAAAATTTTTGAATATGATTTATGAGGGTTGAATTAATCAAAAACCCTAATTTGTTTTCAAAATGTGTTTTAATTGAATAAAATATTCAATTAAAATGATCAAAATTGTTTAACATGTGGAAAACAAATTGTGATCTTGGATTAATGCTTCATAAATCAAGTTTTGCCCTACAAAATGATTAGAAATCATTAAAATTTGCAAAATCAATATGGAAAAAATATTTTAAATGTCAAAAACAATTAAAACATTAATTCTTTGCAAAAATATCAATTATATGAAATAAATAATATTTTTGGGATTTTTTGGGAAAATAAAATATTTTAACATTTTTTTGAATTATTAAAAAAAGAATCAACTCAAAATCATTAAAACTTAGAGAGAAATTAATTTTTGAATCAATTAAATAAAATCACAAAATTCAAATATTTGAATTTTCAAAAAGGGCGCCAAGAACACCCAAGAACACGCGCGTGTTCTGGGTTTTGCCCAGATTTGCATTTTCTCTCCAATCTCAATGAATACTTGATTATATCATGCAATCCACATACCAATCTGCTCGTCTCAACCTCACGATCATGTCTATGGTATTTAATTTCATTTATATTAAACATGGAATAAAAAATCAAGACAAAACCTCAAGAACCCTAATTTCTGCATGAAGGCTGAGAATTTTGATACACGATTCAAACAAAGCAATTAATTGAGGGGAAACATTCCATGCATGATTATGAACATTTGGCAAAAGTATTGTGCGAGGAAATATGCATCGATTGAGAGATGACCAAGTTTAGGCTTACCTCTAGGTCGTGACAGCAAGTTCAAAGTAATATCTGAGTTGGAGGTGTTACAACTGAGTTGTGATTATCTGAACAGCTTCCCTACACCCTATGGAGTGTGTTTGAATGCTTGGACTTGATGGAAATTGGCTGGATCACTTCATGGCATCTCAACTGCAACTTGGTTAAAACCTTGAGCAATTGACTGGTGATTATGAGAAATCAGTGTTCCAGATGTTGTTTAAGTGTTTGATCAGCTCACATATGATGTATGTGAGGTGTGTGTGATTGGTTTGAGTGGAATTGCCCTCTACTAAAAAATTCGATAGTGACTTGCTAAGAAAGGCATTTTTGAGAGTGAGAAGTGGATTTTGAGAAAGGCAAGTGTTGTAGGCCTTTGGTGTACTTAAACTGATCACAATTAAGCTCTATTTATAGTAGAGCAAGTTTGTTTTGCAAGGAATAGTGAATGGCAACTGCTGAGTAGGGTTGGCCAATGTTGGCAAATGAAAATCCAAGTCTCCTCTAGCCATTGACTAGAGGTTAGGGCACAGGCTGCTGGTCCCCTTGGTCTTGGATAAGTCTTGACTGAATTCAGTTGCTAATAGCTCAGTCTATGCCACCTTGGTGCTTCCATTGAGTGCTCCAATCCAAAATTGGAGTCTTGTCCCTATTTTAGGCAATTCTAGGTTTGGCATGCTATTTCTTGTTCTAAGGACTTTGGAGGTTTGGCTCAGTGATTGTCCCCTTTAGATTCAATCCTCAGATGTGTCCAAAGTGATGACAAGGCTTGGAATTGGCTGATTTTGGCAAATCGACCAAAAGTGCAAAAATCTGCCTTGCCTTGGCAGATTTCAGCAAGGCATCTTGCCACTACCATATCTCAAAGCTCAAATTGAATTTGGTGATGTTCTTGGCCATTTTGGAAAGCCCTTATATGATACAATAACTGTCTGATCATATTTGGTTTTGATACCTTTTGGATCCAAGTGAAAAATCCCCCTACATTTGGAAAAAAGTAAGGCAGATTCTGACTTAGTGAAATTTTCACTAAGTGTTGGAACAAAGTGACTTTTCTTGATTTTGATCACTCCATAACTCAAAATCCATGAGGAATTTGGACATAGATCAGTATGAAGCTTTTGTAGAGGGCAATGTGATCTACAAATCAAGCTTTGGATGGGGAGGAATAACTTTGTGGTTTAGGAGTTATGATCCTCCAAAGTTGGTACCTTTGTCACTTTATTTCATAACTTAGAAAATTTTCTAAGTTTTTATGGTTACCCCTTTTACAAGTTATCCCACTTTCTTTGATTTTTCTTGATGAATGATGATTCAAATCATACATTAACATCATTTTAGGGTTAAAAATCCATTTTTGTGAAAAATCTCAAAAAGTCAAAGTTGACTTTTGGGCACAGTTGACTTTTTATTAGATGAATTCCAAACTGTGCGATCCTCTATGAAATCAAGTCCTTGACCTAAATCAAACTTGACGGATTGATTTTATAGGTGTTATAGGGTGTATTGAATCATGCCCCAAGGTTTAGGAGCATGTCCTGGTCAAAAGTCAAAGGCACTATTGACTTTTTCCGCGAAACCCTAACTGTGGTTCTGATGAACTTGAAACTTGTGAATAAAGCTTCTTGGATCAATACATTGTTGTAAATGGATCAATATAGTGTATTTGAGACACTCAAATTATGTCTTGAGGTTTTGGCTCATGCTTTGTCCCAAAAGTCAACTTAGGGGTGAATTAGGTCAAGAAACCCTAATTTCTGATTTTTTGATGTATGCCTCCCCTGAGGCTAAATTGACTTGATGATGGGGTCCATGAGTTCCCTTGGAGTATCTTGGGTTATGCTTTGAAGTATTGGATCATACCTAGAGGAAAATTTCCATCTGGAGGCCCTGGTCGACCAAAACCCTAATTTGGTGACACTGGCGATCTTGAAGCTTGATCCACCTGGAAGGGAGCAACCTTGTGCTTAATCCTTGATGTGGGAGTCCTCTTGATCCATTGTGGATGTTTGAGAGGTTAGACAAGTTGAAGATCATGTCATTCCTTGATTGATCCTTTGTCTAAGCACTCAGAGAGAGCTTGAAACCCTAATTTTGATTGTGGTGAATGCTCAACAATTCCTTGAGGAGATTGATGAGGCATAAAGGTACATCCATATTGTGATGATGATTTGCACAATGATGGGAAATCTTAGTGGTCAAAATTTGGGGTATGACACTCATCAAGGACTTGGATGTGTACTAATGCAACATAAGAAAGCAGTAGCATATGCATCGCGACAGTTAAAAACTCATGAAAGGAACTATCCCACACACGACTTAGAGCTTGCAGCAGTGGTCTTTGCCTTGAAAATCTGAAGACATTATCTTTATGGGTGTACTTTTATCGTGTTCAGTGACCATAAAAGTATGAAATATCTTTTCGACCAAAAAGATTTGAACATGAGGCAGAGGAGGTGGATGGAAACGCTCAAGGATTTCGATTTCACACTACAATACCACCCTGGAAAGGCGAATGTTGTGGCAGATGCGTTGAGCAGGAAGAGTGTTTCCGCATTGTCGACCGTCATGGCTAATCAACAAAGATTGTTGGAAGTATTTCGAGACCTACATTTAAATGTGGAGTTTGCACCGGGGGATTTGAAGTTTGGAATGATTAAAGTATCAAATGGATTGTTGAAAGACATTGCGAGTTGTCAAGATGACAACTTAATTATAGAAAAAATAGAATTTGATCGTTCGAGGAACCATCACAGAATTCAAGGTAGGAGAAGACAATGAGATGCAATGGTAGGGTATGTGTGCCCGACGCAAAGGAACTAAGAAAAACGATCCTAGAAGAAGTTCATAAGAGTAAGTTGAGTATTCACCCAGGGGCAACTAAATGTACTAAGATCTGAGGCAAGATTTTTGGTGGCCAGGTATGAAGAGACACATAGCTGAATATGTTGCATCTTGTTTGACCTGTCAGAAGGCAAAGGTAGAACATTAGAGGCCTGCAGGGATGTTACAATCATTAGACATACCAGAATGGAAGTGGAACAGCATCTCGATGGACTTTATCATGGGTCTACCAAAAACTAAGAGGAAACATGACTCAATATGGGTTATAGTCGTCCGGTTAACAAAGTCTGCTCACTTTTTTCCCGTCAAGACTACGTATACAACGGATAAGCTAACCGAGATTTACATAGCCGAGATCGTGAGGCTTCACGAAGTACCAGCAAGCATTGTGTCAGACCGGGATCCTAAATTTACCTCCCATTTTTGGGGAGCGCTGCATGTCGCATTGGGTACTAAGTTAAGGTTAAGTTAGGCATATCATCCACAAACGGATGGCCAGACGGAGAGGACTAACCAGTCCTTAGAGGATTTATTGAGAGCATGTGTGTTAGACGACATAGGAAGTTGGGATGATGTCTTGCCATTGATAGAATTCACCTATAATAACAGTTTCTATGCAAGCATTGGGATGGCCCCATATGAGGCTCTGTACGGAAGGCGATGTCAGACACCGTTATGTTGGTATCAAGATGGGGAGAATATGATAGTGGGACCAGAGATGGTGCAACAAACTATAGATAAGGTTAGAATGATTAGGTAGAGGATGAAGGTTTCCCAGGATCGCCAAAAGAGTTATGCAGACAAGCGTCGTAGGCCTTTAGAGTTTGAGGAAGGGGAACATGCATTCCTTCGAGTTACACCAACCACTGGCGTAAGAAGGGCTTTAAATGCGAGAAAATTGACCCCTAAATTTATTGGACCGTATCAAATCACCGAGAGAATTGGGAAGGTTGCCTACAGAATTGCACTACCACCGGTACTATCCCAAATTCATGACGTATTCCATGTGTCTCAATTAAGGAAATATGTCCAGGATCCCTCACATGTGATCACACCTGATGACATTCAGCTGAAGGAAAACTTGTCATTCGAAGTACCGCCAGTAAAAATCAGGGATATGAAGACGAAACGCCTCAAGAATAAGGAAATATTACTGGATAAGGTAATTTGAAACGAAGCCACGGGAGATGCAACTTGGGATCTAGAAAGCATGATGAAGGAACAATATCTAGAGCTTTTCAACACCGTCTAAGTTTCGAGGATGAAACTTCTTTTAGGGGTGGAGTAATGTAAGACCCATAGCTTTAAGGTAGCTATAAGTATTAGGGTGTAAAATTAATAAGGAAGTTAGGGTTTTTCGATCGTTAGTCCAAATAATTATCTATAAATAACACAAAGTTACTAAGGCCATGTCGGGATACTACCAACATTTTGGTAAGGTTAACACAATGTTCTCATAATTCTTAAATATCTACGCAAAATATTCGTATTTTGTAAAATTTTTAATAGGACTTTTATAGGCTGACTGGTCGAAGCAATTTAACACTGTGCTTAAAATTAGCGGGCGAAATATTTTGAGTTTTAACCGGGTATTTTATTTATGATTTTGATCATCTTCAGTCTATTATATATAACTTC
The DNA here is from genome assembly GCA_022829125.1 of Lathyrus tuberosus. Classification (NCBI taxonomy): domain Eukaryota; kingdom Viridiplantae; phylum Streptophyta; class Magnoliopsida; order Fabales; family Fabaceae; genus Lathyrus; species Lathyrus tuberosus. The sequence goes on along the minus strand of JALAZF010000552.1, from coordinate 1,302,481 downwards.
GTCCCGAGTAGATCATTTTAATATGTTCAATTTTTATTTTTTGAGCAAACGCGCGTCCGACTGTTATTTGTTACGGTTTTTTTTCTACGCTTATATTTAATTTTAAAATATCTTCTTTATACTCAAGTTTCATATTTCATTGAAGCCAAGCTACCTTGCATCCATAATATTTTTTTACACGTTGGCTAGGATGATTAAGATAAAAACTTAAGTTTTGCTCATAAACTAAAAATATCATGATATTTTCTTAGAGTCATGATGACATTAGCATGTGAGAGGGAGATCCAAGGGCTAGGGAGAATTCATATCACTTGTCATCATCTAATCTAGTGGTCATGATAAAAAGCTTAGTCTATAAGAGATTCATGAGGAAATTAATTCTTACACCATCACATTTTTCTCTCTCTCGGCAGAAACACATCCCATCACTCCTTCACATTATCTCTTCTCTTGTACACCACTTCTTCATTTTAAAAGCTCACAAATAGAATTAGGTACAATTTCTTTCCTTTTATCTAATAAATAATAATATAACTCTTGATGATATATGTTGTTACTTATGATTGTACATGAAAAAAAAAAGTAAATTAGATAAGAAAGAAAATGATAATAAATTATTCTTGTAATAGAGAAACTTGAGACTTATTATTTTTTTGTTTGAAAAACAAAACCATTCATGAAATATGAGTTTTGACTTTGAAAGAGATATGGAGAGAAAACAAGAAAATCCTAAAATGTCATGTGTAAACATAAATAAATAAAAAAAACATTTGATTTTCTTATGTTTAGAAATAACTAATTTTATAGTTGTTTTAACTGAGTTAAGACTTAAACTGAAAAAGAAAATATATTGATGTTTTATATTATTAATGTGTTCCAGTCAGTTCACAACATCATTATGTGTACAAAATAATCTGGGAGAAGATTTGGTTTTAAAATTTCAAACAACTTGTCATGTTAGTGTGTTTAATGATAAAAAGAATATTTAGTTTTATTTCATTTTAAATAAAAGTTAATTTTACCTCGTATTTTATTTTAAAAAAATAAATGATTATGTTTAATGACTTTAAGAGTAAAATTAGTTAATCTAAATTAAAATAATAAATAGAATTTTTAATTTGAAGATTTGGACTAAACACTAAGTCTGAAACAAAATTGTTAATTATAAATAAATTTTATTCTTAGTTTAAATTAATTAACTATTTAATTGTATAGTTGTTTTTCCAATTATTTATAAAATAAAGTTTCCAAAATAATAATGGCTATTTAGAGTAATATGATAATTTTGTTTTAAAATAGTGGGTTGATTTAAAAGTACTATTTAATTATATTATATTAAGCTAAAAAGTGTCCATTTATAAAACAAAAAGAACTTTCAGTATAGCATAAGAAATAGAGTTTCATTACGTTAAAAAAATTTTGATTACGTTCATAACTTCTAGTATAAATACTTCCTATTATTTAACTAATTTTATATATAAAAAATATATATGTCATTCTTTATAATAAAATAAAGAGATAATAAATAGTGAATAATGATAAAAAAATAAATACTATGATATATTTAATGGTAATACATTATATGATTTAGGGTTTGATAGTACGCGGTTTGTGAACAGAGGCTATAATCAAAAATCTCGTTACGATAAGGGCACTTTCTAACGATATTATATGTGATTGAATGCACATGTGTTGGTATGAATGAATTATGTGCCCACTTGGGGGTTTTGTGATTATTGTGTGCCTGATTGAGAATGTTTAATGTTGGTGTGCCCAATTATGAATATGTGTTTATGCTATGATGCTAAACGTGTGAATATGCTTTCATATGATTTTGAATAAATATATGAATTGACATGTGGTTATGATTACATATGATGAGATTATGTAAGTTGTTGCATTAGTATGTGTAGAGAAAGCATATACACATGTATATCATAGTTGCGTGTATGTCGAGGGGACTGCACCGGGTGAGGACTGTAGGGAACGCAACCCACCTAATCCTGCGGGATTTTATTGAGTCGTTGTAGTAGGGAACGCTACACCTTTAGTGGAAAGGGGCCACGACTCTCTGCAGAGAGGTTAAATTCCAGAATTTATGCATGTGAGGAACCCGGTTAGGGCGATCACACTCATGTAGAGTCTGCATTAGGCTATTTGTGCATTTCTCTATATATTGAAACAAATATTGTGATTGTTATATATATATATATATATATATATATATATATATATATATATATATCATGTTTTACTTGCATGTGTGTATTCTTTCATATATGTTGTTTTTAGATTATGACCCTTCTACTACCTATATGTTGCGGGTTAACGCCCACCCAGACCATGGGAGAGCCCCTGATGTCACCGGTCGAGATGACGACCGTGATTACTTGGGATTTTATTAATATAGGTCGGCTTGGTGCTTGGAGATTAGACCCAGCTTCAAGTACGACATATTATTACGGGCAGGTTGTGATTATTACTAGATGCGGCGCTCTTCAGATACATCAGAGTGTGGTCTGGCAGGCACCCTCATTTTTCGTTCCCATGCATGGAGTAGGCGGTGTTCCATGGTATGCTCCTATGGGCCCTCAGCCTGAGACGCAGATGAGTTCTAAGGGAGAGACAATACCTTTTTGTGGTTTGGAAGCCACTACTCTTGGAGGTTTCGAGGTGGGGGAACCTTCAGTACCCGTGGAGACGTTGGAGGAGGCGATGCTTTGAGCAGCAACTGCTGCAGGTCTAGGATCTCTAGGGGGTCCAGAGGTACCCCACTTGGTATCTCCTCCTGGGGTTTCTTTAGGGGAGGATAGTTGCTACGAGATCCCAGCTCCCTCAATCACCCCAACTATGTGGGTTGATTTAGTCACCATGGAGTCATGAGATGATTATAGTACCGAGGTGCATGCGGTGACCTCCCGAGCTCGAGCCCCTTCTGAGAGCTCTTGCCTAGTTTGTGGCGAGCACCCCTGTATTTGTCCCCCTAGCTCTTCCAGCTTATTTGTGGGGTTCTACTCTGACATGACTACACTGACTTAGATGATGACTAGTCGTAGTTTATTTTGGTACCTTTTTGGGATGATTGTACGTGATAATATTATACTTTTAGTGAGCAGTTTTTATTATGTTCTAGCTGCAGTATGCCCTAAGTCCATGACACACTTATGTTTAGATGTCATGAATGTTGTACCCCAGATTTTACCCCTTAGATGACATAACATTTTGCACCTACATTTAGGATTTCATTCATCCATGCATTGTTAACTAACCACAATATCTTGCTAGTTTGTTTCTTTTTTGAAAGCCAGGTTTACACAGGAAAAAGAACAAAAGTCAATAAGCCAGACTCTCCCATGTTTCAAGGTCTGTGGCTCCAAATGCAACCATTTGAGCTCACCTACTTTCAAGAGGTCTCAATCAACAAGAAATCAAGTGTATTCGATTCTTATTACAAGTGCCATGAGCCACGGGATTCACCATGCCTCAAACTAGGGTTTTCTCAATGACAGTCAACCATTGCCTTTGATTTTGATCAGGACATGTTCCCAAGCTTAGGAACTTGATTCTACATGATACTGGACATCCCTAGAGGACATCTATGGACCTTAGAAGAGATTGAAGAAGCAAAATCATCAAAGACCTTCCAGTTGGAATTCCTGAGGAGATTAGGATTTTGACCGAAAAAAGTCGAGCTTCTGACCTTGATGTTACTGGACCAAAATGAAATATTCAAGTGTTCAACCATGGACTGAGGACACGAGAGATCACAAGGCATTTTGTGAGATTTTATTTGAAAAAAAAAGAAAGAAAAAAAAAGAAAGAAAAGAAAAGAAAGAAAAAAGAAAAGAAAGAAAAAAAAGAAAGAAAAAAGAAAAGAAATGAAAAGAAAAAAAAAAGAAATTGAAAGCGGCGCCTGCCACACTAAAAGGTGGCGCCCACCACCTCCATTTCCCACCCATGGCGCCTGCCATGGGATTTTGGTGGCACCTGCCACAACTTTCTTTTTCATATTTTCTTTGTTTTACAATAAGGCAAGTGGTTTCCATTTCATCATGAAAAAAGAAAACTTTTCAGGCTCCACGTCTCTTCAAGCATAACCTACTCTCTGATGCTATTCTGATTAATCAAGATTTTTCAAACCACGCCAGCTTGCATGGGAAACTTGGCAAAGGGTATTTTTGACAAAATGTACCAATCAGACCATACCTCTTTCTTCTATAAATAGGGCATTCATCTTTAGTTTCAAACACACCGGATTCACCCCAAAAATAGGTTGAATACCCTCCTCTCTTTCTCCCTCACTGATTCTACTGATTCTTGGAAATTTGTAAAAACGTTGTGGCAAGAATTTTGGAGAAAAAGTTCATCATTTTTCAGAATACGTATTTTGTGAAGAGGCAGTGGACCTTCTCAACTAGGTAACATTCGTTTCTTTTTTATTTTCATTTTCAAAATACCATGATTATTGTTCGATGTTATCAGGTTTATTAGCATGTTAATATGCTGATTCGGGAAAACATGTTGTAAATCATAATGGCATAATATTTGTTCTTTGGTTTTACTGAGAATAAAATAAAAAGAAAACAAAACAAAATAAAAGTAAAAAATGTCAAGGTGGCGCCTGTCACCATTTTTATGATCAAAATGTGGCGCCTGCCACATGATGTAAAAAAGAAGTGGCGCCTGGCACATTCTTTGGTGGCACTTGCCACACTTTTTTAATGTTTTATTGAATTAAGGTGGCACCTGCCACCATTTTGTGGCACCTGCCACATTGGTTTTGTTTTGTTTTTTTTTTATTTCATTTTCTTATCATAACATATTCATTTTCTTTCTAAAAAAAATCAAAAGAAAAATATGCATGGTTCTCATAATATATTCATTTCCTTTCTAAAAAATTCAAGAAGTAAAAAAATATGCTTTATTTTCATACTCGGTTCTCGAACTCTTTTTATGAAAAACCACCGACCGGTTTCTGTAAGTTTTTGGAACTTTTCTATTGGCATGTAAATATTTGTTTGCGGTTTCTTGACTTGAACAAAATCATTTCTGTTGTTTATATGTATTGATTTCTGTTGCTAATTTTCATGGCTTAACATGTTTCCGATTTCAAAACTTCGAAAATATCATCTTTGCCGTACTCATACTGTTCACTTAATTTCAATTCCCTTTAACTCCTTCTTACAAGTTATTATCCACCTTTCCAAAGGAAAGTCTCTCTATTGACTGCAAGGTCATAGATAGCTCATTACCCTTTTAACCTAGCCTTAGGTTTGGAGTCGCCGCACTCCACGTAGGCGTCTTGCTGTCAGACCCTACTTTCCCGTGAACACTTCATTACCCTTTTAACCTAGCCTTCCCAAGAGATAGCCATTAATATCTTATAACTCTTAAACCTCTCTTTAACCTTAACAAGAGATAGCCATTAATCTCTTCTCCTTCACGACGCTCTAACCCTTCACGATCCTTTCACAAGAGATAGCCATTAATCTCTTCTCCTAAATAATCAATCCTCACAAGCTTTGCTTTTAAGCTTTTCACCCTGTTTTCCCTTGGAACCTTGACCACAGTCAAGAGTTCTTCACCCTATTGAGGGGAACTACGATTGCTCTGATTCCATTCCCGTCAGGATACGTAGGCACGAGATGTGATGTCTTGGCGAGCAAACTTAGTGTATATACCCTTAGGTCTTTACCTTTAGTAGATTCTCTTAGCAAGCAAACATAACATAACACAAACATAAACAAGAGGTTCCTGTAGAGTACTACAGATACTTAGGGTGCTAATACCTTCCCTTAGTATAACCAGCCCCTGAACCTTAGATCTCTTATTAGGGTTATTTCGATCTTTACTCTTTCCTTTGGATAAATCAAAGCTCGCTGGTGAATTTCAAAGATGTGTGATTCAAGTTAACTAATAGCTTGATATCCGATTCTCACCGCAACAGAAAATGGCGACTTCACTGGGGAGATTTTCCCCTAAGAGGGTTAAGCCCACCTTGTTTGTATTTGTGTTATTTATATGTTTGCTTGCTTGAATATCTGTATATATTCATATCTGTATATATGTCTGTTGTGCTTGAGTTTTTCTGTGTGCAGGGTTGTTACTTTGAGTGGTGAGATAAGTCCTAACCCGGACTTGAGAGCATTTATGATAGGATTGTTGTGTAATTAATAGTCGGTTGTTGGGAATAGTCCTAACAATTTATGGCATATGATGACCACGCTCAGTTGAGGCCCTTTGGGATTGTTGATGTCTGATGTGAATAGTCGCATTGACGTCACTCTTCCCGATTTGAGAGCCCGTGATTCTGAGGACCGTAGTTACCTTCACCCTACTTGGCCTTTTAGGATGTAGTGCGGTGGCTGTGAGGGAGTAGTCCCAAGTAGTCGTTACGCGATACTACACTCAGACGAGTTTATCTTGAGAATATTAATAACCCCCGTGAGTAGTCACGTAGGCCGATAATATCCGAAGGATTTACGTTGACTCTGGGAACTTCTTAGAACCCTGTTCTACAGCTACCAAAACCCTAGTACACACCCTGTGGTTGATTATTTACCCAGACTCCATGTTGTGATCTCAAACCTTTGATCCTGTTGCATGTGTTTCGCATCCTGTTGCATTGCATTGCATATCATTTGCATCTTTGCATGTTTCATTGCATATGTCTATTTGTCTAGTGGCTCATCTCCAGTGGTCTCTATCTTCTAGTTAGCTGTGGGTCGTCAAGCTAATTCCTCGACACCGATACCGGACTAGAGCTAACTACAGACGCAAGATGTCAGAGCAAGAGGCACAAAATACTGAGGTCCGAATGGAAATCGATGACCTCAAATCAAGTATGACTAAACTAACTGAGATGCTTCAAGTTTTAATTGGTAGATGAGAGCCTCCCCAAAGAACAGTAATCTAGGAAGTCTCAAGTACTTAACCTCCACCGGTTCAAATGCCACCTTCAACTTGGCCAGAGTTTGGTTTACCTCCCAACTTCTCTCCATCGATTGCATCTACTGCTATGGCTGGTCAGACTGCTATGCCTGTATATCAAGCTCCTATTTTTTCCGAGCCCAGACCTGTGGTCCATGCTGTTCCACAGACTGTTTGAGCTTCCTTTGAGAATCCCCTCTTTGAGTACAATGCTGCCAGTGCTCAGGGTGAAGACTGTGAAGACATTGTTGAACCTGAAGTTATCCGTTAGCAGTTTCAGACCTTAGACAAAAGACTCAAAGCCGTTGAGGGCAATGACTTCTTTAATGTGGATGCAGACAACATGTGCTTGGTGTCTGACCTTGTTATGCCTGCTAAGTTCAAAACTCCAGAATTTGTGAAATACAAGGGCCATTCTTGTCCGAGGGCTCATTTGGTCATGTATCTTCGCAAGATGGCTGCTTATACCAAAAATCAGAAGCTGCTTATCCACTATTTTCAAGATAGCTTGAGTGGAGCATCACTCAAATGGTATATGGGTCTCGAGCAAAACTCTATTTACTGCTTACAAGATCTTGTAAATGCCTTCATGAAGCAGTATAAGTATAACCTTGACATGGCTCGTGATCCCCGCCAACTGCAAAATATGACTCAACACGAGAAGGAATCTTTTAAGGAGTATGCTCAACGCTGGAGAGAGTTGGCTTCCCAAGTTGAACCTCCTTTGGCTGAGAAGGAATTAATTGGAATGTTCATGGATACCCTGTCCCCGTTCTATTGGGAGAAGATGATTGGAAGTGTTTCCTCCAATTTTACTGATTTGGTTACTATCGGTCAGAGACTCGAGGAAGGACTTAAGAAAGGAAAAGTGTCAAAAGCTGCCGAATCTTCCAATGTTGTGAAGAAATCCTATGGGAACTTTCAGAGGAAATGGGAAGACCCGGCTAACGCTGTAATGGTTGAAGTGAGAAGGCCTCGTCCTCAACCTCAGTATACTATTCACCCTACTGTTGCTGCTGTCACTCCCGTGGTTACTGCTCCACGACCAGCTCAAGCTTTCCAACGTCCAACTGCAGGACAAAACCAGTACCGTAATAGGAATAATTTTGATCCTATTCCAATGAAGTACACTGAACTGTTTCCTGGTCTGGTTGAGCAAGGTTTGATTACCACAAGGCCTTTACTTCCTCAAAATTCTCTCCCTACTGGATTTAGATCTGATCTCCACTGTGCATTCCATGAAGGGGCCGTAGGCCACGACTTGGAAAATTGCTATGCACTAAAGGCTAGAGTGCGTGATTTGATTAAAACTGGAATTCTTAACTTTCGTGACAATCCTAATGTCCAGAACAACCCTCTGCCAGGGCACGCCAAGTGAAGCTTCAGTCGACTTCAGTTCAACTACTTCTTAAAGACAGGACAACTCATCCTTGTGTTTAATTAGTCACTAAGCCTTGTTTCTTGTTGTTTGCATTTTCTTTATTTTGTACTGGCTGTTTGCTTTCAAATTATGTTTGTACTTTCAAAATTAATGAAATGAGCAGTGCAACTTTTGATTCAATTCATTTTGTCTGTTATTTACGTCTCTATGCTTTCTTTTGCAAAAATTATTTTGATTATGCAAAGATTGGAGGGAAGATGATGATACATTATACTCATAATTGTTGTGGTATGCTTTCAAATCAAAACTTTGCTGACGATGTAAGGCATTGTTTCAATTCCCAAACACTGGAGAAATAAGGAAGATAATCCCTTGTCAACCCCTTCGAGCCTTGAAGTAGGAGTTTTTCTTTCCTTACAAAAAACTCTTAAATCTTAACTTGGGGCAGCGTAGTTCTCAGTTTAACTTGGTTATACATTCTAACGCAAGCGCTTCATGCAAGACGCCAGTCAGCTCTCTCAAATCAAATGACAATAAAAAAAGAAGAGGTCTCAAAACCTCAGTAGAGACAAAAAAAAAGTCTCAAAACCTCAGCAAAGACAAAAAAAACAAGAAGTCTCAAAATCTCAGCAATAAAGGACAACCAAATGTTGTAAGGGAGTAATGACAACCCAAGGTGTCTGAATCATCATCAACTATCATCAGATCAACTCCTAGCCTATGGGAATCTGAATGTATATCATGTTTTAACTAAGCATATGACTGAAGTTCATCACGAAGATTGGGTGGGTACAAATAAACTTTGAGCCTTTATCCTTTGTTTCATAAACCATGAACCAAGCCACGTTATAACCCTCAAAAGACCTAATTGAAGTAAGGTTATTTTGAAAGCAGACTACATCAAGGTTGCGTAAACCGACTCCAAAAGATCTTTGCAGGTCATTACACTTGTGCTTTATCTTCCACTTTTAAATGTCTTGAACCGCCGTGTTCAGGCCAGTGATTCGCTTGTTTTGCAAATTGATTTTGATTTCAAGAGTTGTATGAACTCTACATTTACCATGTTTGTACAAATACTTTTGCTTGTAAACTGGCTTTCCTCTCAAGGAATTTTCAAACAATTAAGAAACTTGGTCGGTGATCCTATTAAGGGCAAGTTCTTTCCAAATCCTATTGAAGAATCAGTTCAAGATTTGTTGTTCAGGGGCAAGTCCTTCTCAGATTTGGTTTATCCAGAAATTTTTTTAAGACTCAAACTAGGGCAAGCTTTCCAAAGAGCACCATGAAGCAGTCATTACAGAATCAGACAAACTGAAGCAATGATCAGTTCATCTACAACAGTCAACTAATTTGGGGCAGTTTACCTGAAGAATCCCCAAGCAGCTCTTCATCCTTCCTACAAGGATTATCACTTGATACAATTTACCAGTGTGGTAGAAGTGTGTTCAGTAGTAGCATCTCTAGTCCCCAAGCAGAATGACAGTGATCTTCGTGTTGAGGAATCAGTCTTCCAGTCTTGTCTTCTCACCAAAAGAGTTGAGTCGTGTCGTCAACATATACATCTGCATTTACATTTGATCATATATCATCTGCATAATTTATACCATATGCATAGCATGAGTGTTTTATCCTCATTTGCATTTCTCCCGAGGTCGTGTCGTTATCCATGTTTTACCTTGTGGTCAAAGTCCAACTCACTTGGCACCTACCAAACAAATATTGTAGTGTCTATACGTTCTTCCAGATATGACCTTTCTTATCCGATTGTTTTTCCGGATATGTTTGTTCCTCTTTTGTATCCAATGCCATTCTTGGATGTCGTTTATTTATCTCTCTAATGTTTTTCCAGATTGAGTCTTTGTTCTGACGATTTTCCAGAACCTATCTGATGTTTTTCCAGATAGTCCTTTGTAATTCTGATGCTTTTCCAGAATTTCATTGCTTTTACCATCTGATGCTTTTCCGGATGTGTTTCTCCATCTGATGTTTTTCCAGATATTTTGTTTTGTTATTTTGATGCTTTTCCGGAACAACATTGTTTTTACCATCTGATGTTTTTCCGGATGCGCCTCTATATCTGATGTTTTTCCAGATTGAGTCTTTTGTTTTGATGTTTTTCCAGATATTTCGTTTTGTTATTTTGATGCTTTTCCAGAACGACATTGTTTTTACCATCTGATGCTTTTCTGGATGTGTTTCTCTATCTGATGTTTTTCCAGATATTTCGTTTTGTTATTCTGATGCTTTTCCGGAACGACATTGCTTTTCTAGATGTGTCTCTCTTTCTGATGTTTTTCCAGATTGAGTATTTTGTTCTGATGTTCTTCCAGAACTTATCTGATATTTTTCCAAATATTTCGCTTCGTCATTCTGATGCTTTTCTGGACGTGTCTCTCTATCTGATGTTTTTCCAGATTGAGTCTTTTGTTCTGATGTTTCTTCCAGAACTTATCTAATGTTTTTCCAGATATTTTGCTTCGTTATTGTGATGCTTTTCCAGAATTTCATTGCTTTTACCATCTGATGCTTTTCCAGATGTGTCTCTCTTTCTGATGTTTTTCCAGATTGAGTCTTTTGTTATGATGATTCTTCCAGAACTTATCTGACGTTTTTCCAAATATTTCGCTTCGTTATTCTGATGCTTTTCCAGAATGACATTGTTTTTGCCATCTGATGTTTTTCCGGATGTGCCTTTCTCTGTCTTTTCTGGCTTTTCTTGAAGATCCCGTTTGAACTCTTCAGTATAAGAAAATCCCAGAAAATATTTTGTTAATGTCTATCCTCTTATTTCAGGTGGATCCCCGGTGGAGATCATGCCTTCTTTTTGGTTTCATGCCTAGTAAGAGTGTCTTCTATTTCCCCAGTGTCGTCCGGTCACCTATAAACCTGTCGACCATCTCCCTGGATCTTTCCCCAGTGAAGAACACCTCTCTGGCTCCTATCTCCAGTGAGGAATTGTGAGGTTTCCCCTCAATTTTATTTTCTATCCCCGGTGTTTCCTCAGCGTCTCCCTAGTGAGTCTCTTCTGTTGGTCAGCTGGTACCCCCAGTAAGTCTTCCTTATGGATATTAACCTTCATCCCTCCCCAGTAAGCTCACCTGTAGCTATTTTCTCTGGTGTCTTCTTTATCTGCATCTTTGCACCATCATGGCATCACATCATCACACTAGAAGTTCATTGGCATGTCAGCATTTGCATGTCTGTTGCCTATCCTTAGCATTTGCATTCCATCTAAGGCAAAAATTTTGGTTTTCTATATTTAAATACCTTTCACCTTGATGTCCCTAGGATTTCCATTCCTTGCGTCATCCGGTAAAGTTATTTAAATAGGGGCAACTGTTGCAACCCAAATTTTACCCCTTAGATGACATAACATTTTGCACCTACATTTAGGATTTCATTCATCCATGCATTATTAACTAACCACAATATCTTGCTATTTTGTTTCTTTTGTGAAAGCCAGGTTTACACAGGAAAAAGAACAAAAGTCAATAAGCCAGACTCTCCCATGTTTCAAGGTCCGTGGCTCCAAATGCAACCATTTGAGCTCACCTACTTTCAAGAGGTCTCAATCAACAAGAAATCAAGTGTGTTCGGTTCTTATTACAAGTGCCATGAGCCACAGGATTCACCATGCCTCAAACTAGGGTTTTCTCAATGACAGTCAACCATTGCCTTTGATTTAGATCAGGACATGTTCCCAAGCTTTGGAACTTGATTCGACATGATACTGGACATCCCTAGAGGCCATCTATAGACCTTAGAAGATATTGAAGAAGCAAAATCATCAAAGACCATCCAGTTGGAATTCTTGAGGAGATTAGGATTTTGACCGAAAAAAGTCGAGCTTCTGACCTTAATGTTACTGAACCAAAATGAAATATTCAAGTGTTCAACCATGGACTAAGGACACGAGAGATCACAAGGAATTTTGTGAGGTTTTATTTGAAAAAAAAGAAAGAAAAGAAAAGAAAGAAAAAAGAAAAGAAAGAAAAAAAATGAAAGAAAAAAGAAAAGAAATGAAAAGAAAAAAAAAGAAATTGAAGGTGGCGCCTGCCACACTAAAAGGTGGCGCCCACCACCTCCATTGCCCACCCATGGCGCCTGCCATGGGATTTTGGTGGCACCTGCCACAACTTTCTTTTTCATATTTTCTTTGTTTTACAATAAGGCAAGTGGTTTCCGTTTCATCATGAAAAAAGAAAACTTTTCAGGCTCCACGTCTCTTCAAGCACAACCTACTCTCTGATTCTATTCTGATTAATCAAGATTTTTCAAACCACGCCATCTTGCACGGGAAACTTGGCAAAGGGTATTTTTGACAAAATATACCAATCAGACCATACCTCTTTCTTCTATAAATAGGGCATTCATCTTCAGTTTCAAACACACCGGATTCACCCCAAAAATAGGCTGAATACCATCTTCTCTTTCTCCCTCACCGATTCTACTGATTCTTGGAAATTTGTAAGTATGTTGTGGCAAGAATTTTGGAGAAGAAGTTCATCATTTTTCAGAATACGTACTTTGTGAAGAGGCAGTGGACCGTCTCCACTAGGTAACATTCGTTTCTTTTTTATTTTTGTTTTCAAAATACCATGATTATTGTTCGATGTTATCAGGTTCATTAGCATGTTAATATGTTGATTCTGGAAAACATGTTGTAAATCATAATGGCATAATATTTGTTGTTTGGTTTTACTGAGAATAAAATAAAAAGAAAACAAAACAAAATAAAAGTAAAAAATGTCAAGGTGGCGCCTGCCACCATTTTTGTGATCAAAATGTGGCGCCTGCCACATGATGTAAACAAGAAGTGGCGCCTGCCACATTCTTTGGTGGCACTTACCACACTTTTTTAATGTTTTATTGAATTAAGGTGGCACCTGCCACATTGGTTTTGTTTTGTTTTTTTTTTCATTTCATTTTCTTATCATAACATATTCATTTTCTTTCTAAAAAAATATCAAAAACAAAATATGCATGGTTCTCATAATATATTCATTTCCTTTTTAAAAAATTCAAAAAGACAAAAAATATGCTTTATTTTCATACTCGGTTCTCGAACTCTTTTTATGAAAAACCACCGACCGGTTTCTGTAAGTTTTTAGAAATTTTCTATTAGCATGTAAATATTTGTTTGTGGTTTCTTTACTTGAACAAAATCAATTCTATTGTTTCTATGTATTGATTTCTGTTGCTAATTTTCATGGCTTAACATGCTTCCGATTTCAAAACTTCGAAAATATCATCTTTGCCGTACTCATACTGTTCACTTAATTTCAATTCCCTTTAACTCCTGTTTACAAGTTATTATCCACCTTTCTAAAGGAAAGTCTCTCTATTGACCGCAAGGTCATAGATAGCTCATTACCCTTTTAACCTAGCCTTAGGTTTGGAGTCGCCGCACTCCACGTAGGCGTCTTGCTGTCAGACCCTACTTTCCCATGAACACTTCATTACTCTTTTAACCTAGCCTTCCCAAGAGATAGCCATTAATCTCTTATAACTCTTAAACCTCTCTTTAACCTTAACAAGAGATAGCCATTAATCTCTTCTCCTTCACGACGGTCTAACCCTTCACAATCCTTTCACAAGAGATAGCCATTAATCTCTTCTCCTAAACAATCAATCCTCACAAGCTTTGCTTTTAAACTTTTCACCCTGCTTTCCCTTGGAACCTTGACCATAGTCAAGAGTTCCTCACCCCATTGAGGGGAACTACGATTGCTCTGATTCCATTCCCGTCAGGATACGTAGGCACGAGATGCGATGTCTTGGCGAGCAAACTTAGTGTATATACCCTTAGGTCTTTACCTTTAGCAGATTCTCTTAGCAAGCAAACATAACATAACACAAACATAAACAAGAGGTTCCTGTAGAGTACTAAAGATACTTAGGGTGCTAATACCTTCCCTTAGTATAACCAGCCCCCGAACCATAGATCACTTATTAGGGTTTTTTCGATCTTTACCCTTTCCTTTGGATAAATTAAAGCTCGGTGGTAAATTTCAAAGATGTGTGATTCAAGTTAACTAATAGCTTGATATCCGATTCTCACCGCAACAATGAACTAGGAGCTTTATTTTGGGAATTGTATTATTCAGGTACATACACTTTGCTTCCTCGAGAAGCACTACTGATGCATATAGTACTATTTAGTTTTTAAAACAGTTGTCCTACTTTTAAAATTATATGTTGTAGTTCCTTCGATTATGTAGAGCCGGATTTCCATTTAATTTAACGTACTCCGTTGTTTTGAAAACATATATATGCACTTGATTTTGTTTTAAAAAAATGGGGTGTTACAGTGCCAATGGTACGGGACGGGTCATGCAAGTATTGAAAAGAACTTAAAAACTCATATGTTAGTCTAACGAAAGTCTGCCTCGGATTAGAGAAAAAGTGAGACAAACCGACATTAGTTAGCATCTTGTTGATGCTGTCGAACAATCCTAGTGCACGAACAGTGTCGATATGAGCATATCGCGTGGCTTCGACAGGCCTTTTGTGAATTTTGTGAAAAACATCCCGCTGTTGCTCACCAAGGATACCTTCGGGAAATTCGATTCCCATGTAGTCAATGTCACGAGCAACACTAGGAGGCATTCTGAAATTTTTTGGAAAGGGTTTAGAGAGTTTGGAAGCAAGAACAATGAGTAAGAGAGTTTGAGAATGTAGGTGATAATGATGTAGAATGAGGTTTGGAAGGTTTAAATAGAAGGAGAAAGGGTATATGCGTGGTTAGGAGTTATGATAATGATTAATGGGAAGTTATTTGGGTGGTTAGAGATATGTATGGGAAGTTGGAAGGGTTTAGTTTGAAACCCGCGCTCATTCTGCAACAGAATACGTGAGAAAAAAACTGCATGTTCCGTCTCCATGGCGAACGTCATATGTTTAATGTTGGAAAATTTAAAAATAAAGAACTGATGGCGAACACCATTAGGCAGAATTGCGCAAATTTTCAATTTATGGTTTAGAATCAGATTTTTTTTCAGTTTTTGATAATTTAAACAAACATAATACATAAGTCTAATTGCTGGAATGTTATTGCGAGATTAAGATTGCAGAAAAATAAAAATAAGTATGAAATATTACGAAACAATATAAAAGACATAAACGAAAAATCACATTAATTGAATAATCGGAACAACATGTCTTCGCCGATGAATCGACGATACAAAGAGTACAAATTAAAACGGAATGAAATACAATAAAAACCAGAACAAACTAAAACATAAAAGCAACAAGAACTCCATCGGTACAAATCATAATTCATTTTCTAAAGTGCTTAGTGAAAGAATGGACTTGCTGGAACAAATGGTCAAACTAATCATTAGCAACATCCATGAATCCAATGAGGTCCCCTCGGATGGAAGTGATCTCATCCCTAAGAGTGTCCACTTGGCACTGTCGAGCACCAATGGTAGCAGCATAATCTATACGAGCTCCAGAGAAGTGTGATGTGGCATCAGGGGGATTAACATCAGGTACTTCATAAGGCTGAGGGCTATAGGGTGGTGTAGGTGATTCACTCTCTTCCTCAAGGTCATACAGCCAATTGTTCCTATTATGCACGTTTGTCCTCTCGTGGTTAGGCAAGGTAAAGTTATGGACCACTTTGTTGTCAATTAGGAATTCAAACTTGGTTGGTCCTAAGTTAGCCAACATACCACGGTTAAAACAGAAATTCAAGTGCATCAGACGGATGCCTCCATAAGCACGGATACGGTTAAGTTGGTAACGAAAACCTATGGCTTCAATGATCATGGTAACTAAAACTCCAACGAGGATAACACCATCGGTCTCTTGAGCAATGCGGTTCAAGTTAGCCAACATAAAGGAAATAGAATTCACAGGCCTCCCCTGTGAAGCACAATACATAATAAACAGTTAATCCTTAGAAAGAGAGGTGATATTCTCTTCCTTACAGAACAGGGTGTGAGCCAAAATCTTATGAAAGTACCTAAAAGCAGGGTTATGTATGTTACTTGAGAACATGGTGTGAGGTTTGGGATGGTAGTTACCGGTAATGGTTCCCCATAAGTAGTTAAGGTCAAGTTCAGTAGAAGCATCATCAGGTGTTAATGAATGGGCATCAGGTCCATTAGGAAATTCTAATAGGTTGGTCATTTCGTGATGGGTAAAATGGTGTTTTGTTTTGAACAACCTGAATGTGGTTAAACCTCGGCCAAAACCAAGACCTCAGTTTGGGTCATAATACAGTGAGCTAAGAAACTCTAGGGCCAGCATACGGTAAGGGCTATATCTGTGCCTTACACCAAAGTTCACCCAACCAATCTGGTCAAGCAGGTACATCACACTGTCCCTCAATCCTAGGGTGGTCAAGGTACGACCATCAGGGTATATAGGTAGTGTCAATTCCCTCTGAACTAGAATATCGAATCGGCGTCTCTGAGCATCATTCCTAAACACAATTTCCACATCAGCATTGTGATCTATACTCTAAGTCAATGAAGGCTATCCTAAGCTAAGCTAGCTTGAAAATAGACAAAGAGCACACTATCAATGAACTATACCGTGAAGGTGTCAAAAATAAAAACAAAAATGATAGTAATAATAATACTAATAGTAATAATAGTAGTAATAATAATAATAATAATAGCAAACAAACACAGGAATAAATAATATCGATAAAAGATAAAAATAAAAAGGTAAAGTCTAAAAAATATCTAAAGGTCATGGGTTGCCTCCCACGCAGCGCTTGTTTAATGTCTTTAGCTTGACATCAGGGTCGAACTAGTCTTTCGAAAGAGCAGGTAGCAACTTCAACTTATAACTTACGCATAAATCTTTGTTCTCAATGTTATGGTAGTGTTTAAGTCTCTGCCCATTAACAATGAAGGTCTCGTCAGATTTTCCCTTAATTTCCACAGCTCCGCTTTGGAGAACTCTTACAACTTCAAAGGGGCCAGACCATCAGGAACGAAGTTTTCCAGGAAACAAGTTAAGTCGAGTGTTAAAAAGGAGAACTATGCCACCTTGGTTGAACTATCTCCTAGCTATTCGTCTGTCATGCCATTGCTTGGTTCTTTCCTTATGAATTCAGGCATTTTCGTATGCGTCCAATCTAAGTTCCTCTAGTTTATGGATATCAAGAATTCTTTTATCTCCTGCTGCTGTATAGTTCATATTCAGGGTCTTAATGGCCCAATAAGCTTTATGCTCAAGTTCGACAGGTAGATGACATGATTTGCCATAAACTAGTTTGAATGGGGTAGTTCCTATCTGAGTTTTATAAGCTGTTCTATAAGCCCACAGAGCTTCATGAAGTTTGGAAGACCAATCTTTCCTAGAGGTTGCAACTGTTTTCTCTAATATCTACTTGATCTCTCTATTGGAAACCTCCACTTGTCCACTCGTTTGAGGGTGATATCGTGCTGCTACTCGATGTCACACTCCATATTTAATCAATAGTTTCCCAAAGATATTCGAGAGAAAATGGGATCCATCGTCGCTAATGACAACTCTCGGCACACCGAATCTAGGAAATATTACATTCGTGAAGAGTCTTATGACTACTCGTGCATCGTTGGCAGAAGAAGTTATTGCTTAGATCCATTTCAAAACATAATCGACTGCAATGAGTATGTCTTTGTTGCCAAAGGATGACGGAAAAGGGCACATGAAATCTATCCCACAAACATCAAAAACTTTTACTTTTAGAATACCCCTTAGTGGCATTTCATCACGTCTATAAATGTTACCCGTGCGTTGGCATCGGTCGCAATTTGTAACAGCGATGTGGACGTCCTTTCAAAGGTTAGGCCAGAATAGGCCGGATTGTAAAATCTTTGCACAGGTCTTTGAAATGCTTGCATGCCCTCCATAAAGTGCAGAGTGGCAATGAGATATGATATCTTCGACTTTAGATTCAGAGACACATCAACGGAAAATTCCATCGGCGCCTCGCTTGAAAAGTAGGGGCTCATCCCAATAATAGTGTTTGAGATCATGGAAGAATTTCTTCTTTTGTTGGTAGGATAAATCTGGTGGTAGTACCCCAGCTGCTAGGTAGTTGACAAAGTCAACATACCACGACAGTGTGGTCTTTGAGCTTATTGATTCTACTACTTCATTTGTTTCTGAATCATGATAAATTAAAGAGCACTCACTCGTTTCACTTTCATTTTCTAACTGGGCTATAAGTCTATCGTATGGAAAATCGTCATTGATGGGAACTTGCTCAGGTTCTTGATCCTCAATTCTAGAAAGGTGATCCGCTACTACATTTTTGGTTCCTTTCTTATCTTTGATTTCTAGATCAAACTCTTGCAAAAGCAAGATCCATCTTAAAAGTCTCGGTTTGGCATCCTTCTTATTCAACAGATACCTAATTGCAGCGTAATCGGTATAGACAATAACTTTCGCTCCCACCAAGTAAGAACGAAATTTATCTAAAGCGAACACAACAGCCAGAAGTTTATTTTTTGTGGTAGCGTAGTTCATCTGTGCATTGTCTAAGGTTCTACTTCCATAGTATATAGTATAAAGCCTTTTGTCTTTTCTTTGTCCTAAGACAGCACCAACAACATAATCACTAGCGTCACACATTATTTCGAATGGTCTACTCCAATCGGGCGGTTTCATAATAGGTGCAGTTATGAGGGCCCTTTTCAGATGTTCGAATGCTTTCAATCAATCCTCATCAAATACAAATTCAACATCTTTCATTAACAAGCCCATTAATGGTTTAGTTATCTTAGAGAAATCTTTAATGAATCGTCGGTAGAAACCGGCATGTCCTAGAAAACTTTAAATTTCTCCAACTGTTTTTGGAGGTTGAAGGTTTTCTATGATTTCAATCTTTGCTTTTTCAACTTTAATTCCTCGGCTAGATACTTAATGTCCAAGCACAATTCCTTCTCGGACCATGAAATAACATTTCTCCCAATTCAGCACTAGATTGACTTTAACGTAACGTTCGAGTGCCATTTCTAGGTTCGATAAACATACTTCAAAACTTTCCCCACAGACAAAGAAGTCATCCATAAATACTTCCATTATATTATCTATAAAGTCGGCAAATATTGCCATCATACATCTCTGAAAGGTAGTGGGCGCATTACACAGTCCGAAAGACATTCGTCTGTAGGCAAACATACCGTAAGGGCAGGTAAATGTAGTTTTTACTTGATCGTCAGGATGGATAGGAATTTGGAAAAATCCTGAGTATCCGTCTAAATAGCAGAAGTGATAATGTTTAGCCAGTCGCTCAAACATTTTATCTATAAAGGGTAAAGGAAAATGATCCTTGTGAGTGGCTCTGTTTAGCTTTCTATAGTTTATGCACATTCTCCATCCAGTTTGAGTTCGTTTAGCAATGGATTCACCCTTTTCGTTACTAACAACCGTAACACCTCCCTTCTTTAGCACGACGTGCACATGACTAACCCAGTTACTATCAGATATCGGGTATATGATTCCTACTTCTAGTAACTTTTGTACCTCCTTTTTTACTACATCACTTAAGATATGATTTATCCTTCTCTGGTGCTCTCTAAAGGTCTTACAATCTTCTTCAAGCATAATGTGATGCATGCATATAGAGTGACTTATTTCTTTCAAGTCCGAAATGTTATACCCCAGTGCTTTAGGATACTTTCTTAGAACATGTAGAAGTTTTTCGGTCTTTATCTGTCCCAAGTCAGCGTTAACTATCACTGTCTATTCCAGTTCGGTGTCTAGGAACTCATACCTTAGGTTTTTGGGTAGTGTTTTAAGTTCTACAGAAGGTTTCTTCGGGCATGGTATTGGATCGGGTGTTAGTGCTTAGCATTCTCTCAGTCTGTCATCTACGTATAGCTCGCGCCAATTATCGTCTTCGAGTATAGGAGGTGCTGGAATCTTTAGTATTTCCGTACACTTGAATGATTCCATCTCCACTTCTTTAATGCATTCGTCGATGACGTCGAGAAAATAACATGAATCATCTATAGCGGGAGCTTTCAAAAATTGGGCTAGAATAAATTCAACTTTTTCTTCACCAACTTCAAAAGTTACCTTTCCTTTCTTAATATCAATGATCTCTCCGGCCGTAGCTAAAAAGGGTCTTCTTAAAATAATAGGAATGTTGGAATCCTCTTTTATATCCATTACCAAAAAATCATTAAGAATGTAGAATTGTCCTATACAAACGGGCGCGTTCTCTAGCATACCTATAGGAAATTTAACAGAATGGTCCGCTAGTTGAAGAGACACTTTCGTTGGTCGTAACTCTCCTAAATTGAGCTTTTTACAGGTGGATAAGGGCATTAGACTAACACTGGCTCCTAAATCGCGTAGAGTGTTGTCTATGACGTACTTTTCGATTACACGGGGTATTGAGAAACTACCTAGGTCTTTCAGTTTAGGAGGCATGTTAATTTGGATAATAGCGCTACACTCGGCAGTGGGCATAACAGTCTCGTTATCCTCGAGCTTCTTCTTATTAGACAGGGTCTCTTTAAGGAATTTGGCATATGAAGGCATTTGTGTTATGGCTTCTATGAAAGGTATAGTAATATTGAGTTGTTTCAGAAGCTCCATAAACTTTTTGAATTGTCCTTCATTTTTAGGCTTAGCGAGCCTCTGCGGACAAGGTATTGGTGGTTTGTATGGTGGTGGAGGCACATAAGGTGTTTATTTCTCTACGGCCTCTTCACTTTTGTCTTCCTTTTTGTCATTTTTGGGTTCTATTACCTTTTCGGCTCCTTTACCAGGATTCTGATACATTGTGGGGTTTTGGAGTCTTGGATCCACTGGTCCATCTAGTTCAGTTACGCTTTGCAATGTAATAGTATTAGCACGTCCCTTTGGGCTTGGTTGTGGTTGTCCAGGAAATGTCCCTGCAGGGGCTGCTACTGTTGGTTGTTGATGGGCTACTTGAGAGATTTGAGTTTCTAACATTTTGTTATGGGTAGCCATGGCGTCAAGCTTAGTTGCCATCTGCTTTAACAATTCACTTGTGTGCACATTTTGGGTGGAAAACTCTTTATTTTGTTGGGTTTGTGTTGCGATGGAATTTTCTAGTAAAACCTCAACGTTTGACTTTCTTGGTGCTTGAGGGGCAGAGACTGCTCCCTTCTGATATCCTGGAGGAACTGCAGGGGCTTGATTTGGGGCAAATAAAGCGTTATTGTTCTTGTATGAGAAATTTGGGTGATTCCTCCAGCCAGGATTGTAGGTGTTTGAGTACGGGTTTCCTTGGGCATAATTCACTTGGTCGGTAGGAATACTGGCTAGTAAATGACATTCAGCGTTACTATGTCCACGGGTTCCGCACAAGTCATAATTTACCATCACAGCGGCCACGGTGGCTGCTAGAGCTACGGTTAAACTTTCTATCTTTTGAGTAAGCGCACCCACTTTAGCACTGACACGGTCCAAACTGTTAACTTCGTACATTCCGTTCTTCGTAGCGGGTTTTTTCTGTTGGAGTTCTCTCACCTCCCCATTGGAAGTGGTTTTTAGCCATATTTTCAATGAGTTGATAAGGGTCTTCATATGGTTTGTCCATCAGAGCGCCATCAGCTGCAGCGTTCAGATTCAGCTTTGTGTTGTAAAGAAGACCATTGTAGAAAGTATAGATTATCAACCATTGTTCAAGTCCATGGTACGGGCATAGCCTTAGCATGTCCTTGTATCTTTCCCAAGCATCGAAAAGAGATTCTTTGTCTTTTTGCCTAAATCCGTTAATCTGGGCTCTTAGCATAGCAGTTTTGCTCGGCGGAAAATATCGGGCTAAAAAGACATTCTTCAACTCGTCCCACGTAGTGATAGAGTTGGACGGTAGAGACTGGAGCCAAGCTCTAGCTCTATCTCTTAAAGAGAAAGGAAAAAAAAAACGTAGTCGTATGGCTTCGTTACCAACACCATTTGCTTTTACGGTATCAGCATATTGCACAAACTTCGATAAATGAAGGTTCGGGTCATCCGTGGAATTTCCAGAAAATTGGTTCTGTTGAATGACTTGTAACAGCGAAGGTTTCAACTCAAAATCGTTTCGATTAATGGCGAGGGCAGCAATGTTGTTATGCGGTTCATCTTGTGATGGGACAACGTAATCCTTAAGATGATGGTTTTGTGGGTTCTCAGCCATAGGTATTGGTAATTCTGGGTAAGGAATTTCAGGTTCAGGAAGATTATACTTAATTCAAAATTCGTTAATTCGGCGTCTTAAATTAATAAAACGCTCGATATCGTCAATCGGTTGCTCAAGCTTGTCTCCTCTAGAATGAGTGTTTGGCATATAATCGACGAATTAGAGAAAAAGGAAACATTTTGGTGCCTTAGTCTATACTGCGCAACAATGGATTCACAATATTGACTAAATCAGCCTTCCCCGGCAACGGTGCCAAAAACTTGATGCGTCTCGAGGGCACTAACGTGACCGTCGAAATAAGGCTTCAAGTATACAGTTGTTCGCGTAGTTTTAAATAAGGATGTCTGTCATACCTTAAATTTTGACCAGGCATTTTTATTTTCTCATTTCATCTATCTATATTTTCATACTATGTCGTCTGCATATAATATCATATATTTTCTTCATGAGTATTTTTTTTTTTAATTATCAGCCGGAATTAACGTGTTAAATTTTTCAGGTATTTTTGGTCAAACTGAAAAGTCAATTGTGCTTAAAATCAGTGTCCGGGCAATCTTTAAATCAAGTTCGCAGACGCCAGTGTTTTTTTTCCTTTGTTTCACGTAATTTAACCCGGTGTGCGCAATTTTGACTTTTTCAAGTTCCGATCGCCTTTTTTGACTCATC
Source organism: Lathyrus tuberosus (assembly GCA_022829125.1). Classification (NCBI taxonomy): domain Eukaryota; kingdom Viridiplantae; phylum Streptophyta; class Magnoliopsida; order Fabales; family Fabaceae; genus Lathyrus; species Lathyrus tuberosus. The sequence continues at coordinate 1,279,397 of JALAZF010000552.1, read as the reverse complement.
TGAGCCTTTTTACCAGGTTTTTTCTCTAACTCGTCTGAGCCTTTTTACCGGGTAAAATTTCACAATTTGATCGCGCAGTGTATTTTCTCAATACTTAATATTTTGTACTGATCATTTTGGTGTGTCCATTTTTATTTTTTCGGACGCGTCGATACCTGACGATTTTATCATTTTTAACCGGTTTCAATATTAATTTTCATTAATAGTTATTTTTATTAATTAATTATATTATTTTAGACTTATTTTATATTTTGCCTTTTTCTAAATATATAATAATGTTTATTTTTCTTACTAACTTATTTATTTTTTCTAATAACCTATTTATTAAAATCAAATATGAATATATAATTTCACAAAATGACATCATCAAGATTACATCACATGGCCTACATCACTAATTCAAAACAAATGACTAAATGCATATTATATCATTTTTCACTAACTTAGTCTTATTTCTAAACTTGATCACCAAGTTTCTTTTTCTTATAAATATCACCATTTCATTCATTCATTCTTACACCAAAACAAGCATAGCCTTTGTTTTCTCTCTTCTTTCCGCTCTTCAAATTTTGAGCTTCATAAGGAGTGCAAGGGTGGAATTTCAACTCCAAGCAACTTCCACTCCAATCAATCATTGTTTGGAAGGTAAGGATTCTCACTTTGAAACTTCATGAAATATGCATCATTTACATCCATTTAAATTCATGATATGCTTGTTATATTTACATATTTGAATTCTTCATGAAATTCCCTTCAAAATGGTATATTGGAACATGTGATTTGGTTAAAAAATGAGAGAGTTGTGTTTGGAAGAAGTTGATGATCATGAAAAAATTCTGCTACTGTCGCTGCAATAGACAGCGCTGCTGTTCAACAAGCGCTGTTAAAACCTGTTGTTTTTGTTCCTCTACGCTGTGATACACACCGGTGCTGCCCAAGAGCGCTGTTAAAAGTCTGTTGCTTATTTTCCTGCACCACAATTTACAGCTACCTTGCCAGGAGCACTGTTAAAACTCTTTGCTTTATATATTATTTATTTATTTTAGTATCTTTTTTATTTATTTATTTATTTTATTTTCTTATTTATTTTTAACCAAATATTTATTTTAACTTCTTCTTTTTAATAATATTTTCTTTTATCTTAGTTATTTTAATTTCTTATTTATTTTCCTTTAAATCATTTATTTTATCTCTTTATTTTCCTAAAAATCCTTTTAATCACTTTATTAAACTTTCTTTTGGTTACTTAAACTTTTGTCATTTAAAATATGATTATACTTTAGTTAAATCTTTCATTTATTATCTTTAATGAAATAAAACCTTAAACATATTTATTACCTTTTAATTTATTAATTCCAAGGATTTTCTTCATTTCAAACACACTTTGTTTATTCTCTAAATATTGTACTTCTTTTGTGAATTTTAGCTTGACATAATCTTTGTACACAATGGGCATCCCTTAAGGTGTAAGCCCCAACCCTTTTGAGTATAAATAATTTTTGGGCCACTATTAGAGTGTAAGTCCCTCCACTTTTTTTATTCAATCATGTTTAAATATATTTGGGCCTCCACTTGAGTATAAGTCCTTTTACTTTTGTTTCGCCACACGATGCTTTGCCGTAAATGCCTGTTTATTTTACACGATGTTTTACCGTGTGCTTTCTATTTGTTTTCACTGTGATGTTTTACCACGTATTTCTGTTTGTTACTCGCGATGCTTTGCCGTGTATCTTTATTTGTTGATTATCACGATGTTTTGCCGTGTATATGCTTTTATCTCACGATGCTCTGCCGTGAATGTCTGTATCTCTGTTTATTTATTACGTGATGTTTTGCCACGTATGCATGTTATTTGTTAGACACGATGTTTTGCCGTGTATATGCTTTTATCCGTCACGATGTTTTGCCGTGTATATTTTATCACATGATGTTTTTCCATGTATTTAGTTTCACACAAGATGTTCTTCCGTGTATGTTTTCAAATAACATGATATTTTTCCATATATGATTTTATCTGTCACAATGCTTTGCTGTGTATTTATTTATTACGTGATGTTTTGCCACGTATGCATGCTCCCTTAGGATCTCTTAGTTTAAACTTAATCTTCGATTAGGTTTGAAATAAGACAGACTTTAGGATATTTAACCAAGCATGATAACATTGGGGTAGATTTCCCCTCTCGCCGCCGTGCGATTTAAACTTTATTTTCTGTAGTTTGTGCCCCTTAGGGATGAACTACGACTGCTCTGATTTTTCAAGATACCATTGAGAATACATAGGCATAAGACTGTAAAGTCTTAGCGAGCAACCTTTTCTTTTTTCCATCGTCTCTTTACATCCGACGTTTTACCGGATATTCACATCACTTCTTTTTCAAAACAACTTTCCTTGTGATTTAAATTCAAATTCCTATTTGTTATAAAAACTTTCTTCAATTTCTTGAACAACTAACAAAACAACATGGAAGCTCTACAACGGGTAAGTGTTTATCCGCTTTCTTTTACTGCTTTCATATATAATTGTATCGTGGGAAACTGCGCATGGTTAGTCTTCTTTCATATCTTTTAAAATACTTGTCATATATCAACTGTAAATATACTAGTATAGTTATTTAGAGTTTCCCCCGACAACTACGTCTAGAACTAGGTAAAGCCCTGTTGGTCACTCTTGAATAACAAACAAAACTAGATCCCCCATAGGATTCCAGATACAGTCTTCCCTCCTCTTGGGGTTATACAATATGGAACAAAGAGAAAAGCAGTATTCTCGGTGAACCTTTTCTCAGACTGTCACCCTTAGAAATTGTCAAAGAAACTCGACTCCCCAAAGATGATCTTTTCCCCGTGAATGACATCTCTTGAGTTTCTTCCAAATTCTCGGACTTTCCTAGCTTGATCTATTCTCGGTGAATGGCATGTCTTGAACTTCTCGGGGTTTGGGGACCCACAGGCTTCCTAAAAGCATCCCCGCCTCCTCTTGGGCGTTGTACAAGGACCTTTCAGCTTCTTAGAAGTTCTCATGCCTTCTCTTGGGCTTAATACAAGGACCTGACGACCTCTTAAAGGTATAGGAACAGAACCTAGTCATCCTTTGCTAGAGCAGTCTTTCTAGAGTCAAAAAATCAAACCAATTTAGGGTTGATTCTCATCCCTTAAAACTTCAGCCTTCTCATGGGCATCATACAAAGACAAACCTTTTCATACCAGTAGACTTGGACAATCTCATCTGCTTTTGGATCTCCAGAAACCCTCAAGTTTCCTAAAAAACACAGGAAAAACCCTTTCCTTTTTTTAACATCCGATGCTTTCCCGGATATTCCTTTTATTTTCATCCAACGCTTTCCCGGATATTCCTTCTATTTTCATCCGATGTTTTTCCCAGATATTCATATCTCAATCTTTAATATCTTCACTCTTTTCAATCAATTCCCACAAACACCCTTTTAGCTTCAATCTTGGGCTTTGAACAAGATACAAATCACCTTTAGCTTCATATCTTGGGCTTTGAATAAGATACCCAAATGTCTCTTTTTCTCCCATAGAATAGGAGGAACTACGATTGCTCTAATTTCCCTGTTTTCTTTAACGGGAATACGTAGGCATAAGATTGTGAAACCTTAGCGAGCACACTAAACAAAAAACCTTAGGTCCAGTACCTTACCAAAAACATCGAAAAACCCGAAAACAACAAAAATATCTTTTCAACATCTCTCAACTTTCCCAAAGGAGAAACTTTCCCATTTACAACAGATAAACACCAGTAAGTAGAAAGCAGTAAGGAAAATTGCTAACAACCCATGGATAACCATGTATAGGATGGGTAGTTGACAACTCCCCATTGTATAACCTGACCCGGACCCCCTAATCTCTTAGCATTTGTTAAAGAAAACATTTGCGTGCAAGGTTAGTTTGAGATAACTTCCCTTTCCTTTCCAGCTTCATAGGATAAATAAGAAATCAGAAAGTAGCACCCAATCCCATCCGCAGGCGGATGTGGGCGGTCACGAAAACCGCGCTACAAGAAAATGGCGACTCTGCTGGGGATATTTAGGATTAGAATTCCTAAGAGGTCTAGGTTGTTAGCAATCATACTATATACTATATACTATATAAATATATATATCGCTTTTCCTACTTGATATTTGTGTTTATTTTTCTGCTAATGGGAATGCGTGTGATGTCGCATCTGGAAAGATTGAGTATACATCTAAGATAGGTGATGGCTAAACTAGTAATCTTACTGGGAGTGAATCCCAAATAAGAGACCTTGACCATCGAATCGGTGGAGACACCCTTTGCGAATGCATTGCCTATACGACTTCGGTTGTTGAAAGCCGTGTTGTTCGATTGTGGCTGTTGTCGATGCTGATGTTGTAGACTAAAACCATTTTGTAGTGCGGAAGCTATCAGAAATAGTTGTCACGTGATACTACCCTCATTTGAGACTACTCTAAGATACATCACCTAGCACGGTTCCCGGCCCACTGATGTTATCTCGAAGGGAATCAATGATTTTGAGAGACAGGTACAAAAATCACCAGTATAAACCTTTGGGGATGGGTAGAGCCTTGACTTCATGACACCAAACTTTTGACCCCATGTTTTTTCTATGTTTTTGTGTGCTGCATCCATGCATTGCATTTGCATCCCTTGCATATTTCATACATACGTCCGAGTCATTGTCAATTCATTCCAACCTTCTGTCTTTCAGTCATCTGTAAGTCGTCAAACTGATTCCTCATCACCGATACAGAATTGAAACTTCAACAACTTCAGCTTAGTTACTTCCCAAAGACAAGAAAGCTCATCCTTGTGTTTGATTAGTCACTGACCTTGTTTCTGTCTATTTTGAATTTTCCTTGTTTGTATCATAGTTGCTTTCAGCTTGTTTATCTTTAAATGCCAGTTTTAATGAAATGAGCATGTACAATATTTTGATTCAAATCATCTGTTTATTCGCATCTTTATGTTTTCTCTTTCAAAAAACAAAAACATTCAAAAATAAAAACTTTCAAAAAAAAATATACACCTCTTTTTCAAATTTTTGACTATGCAAATATTTGTGGGAGGATGATGAAAACATAATACCCATAATTGTTGTCGGTATGCTTTCGAATAAAAAACTTTGCTGACGATGTAAGGCATTTTTTTCAATTCCCAAACACTGGAGATATAAGGAAGATAATATCTCGTTAACCCCTTTGAGCCTTGAAGTAGGAGTTTCTTTCTTTATAAAAAACTCGCAATTTTAACCAGGGGCAAGGTAGTTCTCAGTTTAATTTGGGTTGTGTATTCAAGTTCAAAAGTTTACATACAACAAGCAGATGTTGAAAACGTCTTTCAAATCAAAAGCCAGTAATGGTCCATCGTAATCACCAAATCAAGCAGTCACTTTCTTTCTAAGAAGAAATCAAAGAGAAAAACCCGCTAAGTCAAAAAGCTTAGGCAAAAACTAGGGCATCCCGCTGACTATAAATTTCAAAAAAATATATATATAATAGGTCAGGCAAAAGTTAGGGATAACACAGAGAAGAGATCCTTAAATCCTCGATCTTCAAAAACCCACAAAGACGAAAAATAACTAAATGTTGTAAAGAAGCAGTAGCTGTCGTCTCAAGACTTCTGGACCATCGTCATCACTATCATCAGTACAATTCCAAAACCTTTTGGAACCTGAATACACAATTTAAGTTTAACTGAGCATAGGACTGGAGAACATCACGAAGTTGGGGTGGGCACAAACAAACTTTGAGCCTTTATCTTTTTTTCATAAATCGTGAACCAGGCCACGTTATAACCCTCAAAAGACCTAATTGAAGTAACGTTATTTTGAGAGCATACTACAGCAAGGTGGCGTAAATTAACTCCAAAATCATTTTTTTGCAAATCATTTGTTTTGGTATCATACCTCTGTTTTACTTTTCATTCAAAATGATTTAAACCACTGTGTTTTTAACCAGTAATCCATATTACTGTGCTTTTTCTAAAAACAATGATTTTTGTTTTCAAAAATTTTGCATGAACTTTGCATTAGATTTGCCATGTTTAAATAAACATTTTTTATTGCAAACTAGCTTTCCTCTCAAGGAATTTTCAAAACAGTTTAGAAACTTGGTCAGTGATCCTATCAGGGGCAAGTTCTTTCCAGAGCCTGTTAAGAATCAGTTCAAGATTTGTTCAGTGCAAGTCCTTCTCAGAATTGGTTTATTCAGAAAAAATTTCAAGACTCATTACTGGGGCAAGCCTTCCTAGTATACAACATACAATCATTATCATTCAAGCTGAAGCAATGATCAGTTCATCTACAACAATCAGCAAGTCTGGGGCAATTTATTTGGAAAAATCCCCAAGCAGGCTATCCAGCTTTCCTCCGAGGATTATAAACTCGATACAGTTTATTAGTATGGCGAGGATATGTTTAACAAACAGCATTTTCAGTCCCTAAGCAATGGCAGTGATCTCCATGTTGAGGAATCAGTCTTGTCTGTCACTCCCCAAAAGAGTATAAACTTGTTGGTTGTCACTCTTCAAAGAGTCTAAACTAGATGTTAGCATTTTCATTTACATTACATACATTTAATCATACATCATAACATTTTCATATACTATGCATTCAAGAGTATTTTAATCCTCATTTGCATTCATCAGTGGTCGTGTTATTATCAACATCTTACCTTTCTACAAAGTCCAACTTATCTGGCACCTATACTTTTAAGTCTTATCTGATGTTCTTCCAGATATGACTTTGTTTCTATCCGATGTCTTTCTGGATATGTCTATCTGTTCTGATGCTTTCCCATAACTTTTCTCTGGGTCTACCCGATGTTCTTCCGGGCATGTCTATCTATTCTGATGCTTTTCCAGAACATTTCTCTGTGTCTATCCGATGTTCTTCCGGATGTATCTTTTGGTTTTGAAGTTTTCCAAAACCCGTTCTGATGTTTTTTCAGAACTTTCTTTGTATTTATCTGATGCTCTTCCGGATATGTCTCTTTTATTCTGATGCTCTTCCAGAAACTCTTTACATGTCTATCTGATGCTTTCACAGATATGAGTTTTTCTCATCTGATGTTTTTCCAGATGTAACTTTTGTTCTGATGTGCTTATTTGATGCTTTTCCAGATATGGCCATCATTCTGCCAGTCATCTAAAATTTTTTCCCGTACATTTAACGCTTTTCTAAATGTTTCGGATTTACCCTCAAAGTTATTTTTTATACATCTAACGCTTTTCTAGATGTTGCAGATATGTTTCCAGAGTGTGTTACCTCTTTTGCATCTGATATTTTTCCGGATGTTTGAATCTCTGTTCCAGAGTTTATCCCTCTCTTTCCAAATACAACTGAATACCCTTTGTCGCATCGGCAAATTTCCACAATATCTTATATCCCCAAGAAAATTCTGTTGGTCTGTCTCATGTGGCATCATTCCCCACGGTGTTCAAGAGTCTTACATTCATTACATATCGTTTCATCTGCATTCACGGTCAAAATTTTAGGTACTCTGATATTTAATCCTCTTATACCTCGAATGTCTAAAACTCTTTGTTATTCATACCTTCAGGTCTAAGCAGATTAAATAGGGGCATCTGTCATACCCTAAATTTTGACCAGGCATTTTTATTTTCTCATTTCATCTGTCTATATTTTCATACCATGTCGTCTGCATATAATATCATATATTTTCTTCATGAGTATTTTTTTTTAATTATTAGCCGGATAAATTTTTCAAGTATTTTTGGTCAAACTGAAAAGTCAATTGTGCTTAAAATCAGTGTCCGGGCAATTTTTAAATCAAGTTCGCAGACGCCAGTGTTTTTTTTCCTTTGTTTCACATAATTTAACCCGGTGTACGCAATTTGACTTTTTCAAGTTTCGGTCGCCTTTTTTGACTCATCTGAGCCTTTTTACTAGGTTTTTTCTCTGACTCGTCTGAGCCTTTTTACCGGGTAAAATTTCACAATTTGATCGCGCAGTGTATTTTTTCAATACTTAATATTTTGTACTGATCATTTTGGTGTGTCCATTTTTATTTTTTCGGACGCGTCGATACCGGACGATTTTATCATTTTTAACCGGTTTCAATATTAATTTTCATTAATAGTTATTTTTATTAATTAATTTTATTATTTTAGACTTACTTTATATTTTGCCTTTTTCTAAATATATAATAATGTTTATTTTTCTTATTAACTTATTTATTTTTTCTAATAACCTATTTATTAAAATCAAATATGAATATATAATTTCACAAAATGACATCATCAAGATTACATCACATGGCCTACATCACTAATTCAAAATAAATGACTAAATACATATTGTATAATATTTCACTAACTTAGTCTTATTTCTAAACTTGATCACCAAGTTTCTTTTTCCTATAAATACCACCATTTCATTCATTCATTCTTACACCAAAACAAGCATAGCCTTTGTTTTCTCTCTTCTTTCCTCTCTTCAAAATTTGAGCTTCATAAGGAGTGCAAGGGTGAAATTTCAACTCCAAGCAACTTCCACTCCAATCAATCATTGTTTGGAAGGTAAGGATTCTCACTTTGAAACTTCATGAAATATGCATCATTTACATCCATTTAAATTCATGATATGCTTGTTATAATTACATATTCAAATTCCTCATGAAATTCCCTTCAAAATGGTATATTGGAACATGTGATTTGGTTAAAAAATGAGAGAGTTGTGTTTGGAAGAAGTTGTTGATCATGAAAAAATTCTGCTACTGTCGCTGCAATAGACAGCGCTTCTGTGCAACAAGCGCTGTTAAAACCTGTTGTTTTTGTTCCTCTACGCTGTGATACACACCGGTGCTGCCCAGGAGCGCTGTTAAAAGTCTGTTGCTTATTTTCCTGCGCCACAATTTACAGCTACCCTTGCCAGGAGCGCTGTTAAAACTCTTTGCTTTATATATTATTTATTTATATTAGTATCTTATTTATTTATTTATTTATTTTATTTTCTTATTTATTTTTAACCAAATATTTATTTTAACTTCTTCTTTTTAATAATATTTTCTTTTATCTTAGTTATTTTAATTTCTTATTTATTTTCCTTTAAATCATTTATTTTATCTCTTTATTTTCCTAAAAATCCTTTTAATCACTTTATTAAACTTTCTTTTGGTTACTTAAACTTTTGTCATTTAAAATATGATTATACTTTAGTTAAATCTTTCATTTATTATCTTTAATGAAAAAAAACCTTAAACATATTTATTACCTTTTAATTTATTAATTCCAAGGATTTTCTTCATTTCAAACACACTTTGTTTATTCTCTAAATATTGTACTTCTTTTGTGAATTTTAGCTTGACATAATCTTTGTACACAATGGGCATCCCTTAAGGTGTAAGCCCCAACCCTTTTGAGTATAAATAATTTTTGGGCCACTATTAGAGTGTAAGTCCTTCCACTTTTTTTATTCAATCATGTTTAAATATATTTGGGCCTCCACTTGAGTATAAGTCCCTTTACTTTTGTTTCGCCACACGATGCTTTACCGTGAATGCCTGTTTATTTTACACGATGTTTTACCGTGTGCTTTCAATTTGTTTTCACTGTGATGTTTTACCACGTATTTATGTTTGTTACTCGCGATGCTTTGCCGCGTATCTTTATTTGTTGATTATCACGATGTTTTGCCATGTATATGCTTTTATCTCACGATGCTTTGCCGTGAATGTCTGTATCTCTATTTATTTATTACGTGATGTTTTGCCACGTATGCCTGTTATTTGTTAGACACGATGTTTTGCTGTGTATATGCTTTTATCCGTCACGATGTTTTGCCGTGTATATTTTATCACATGATGTTTTTCCATGTATTCAGTTTCACACACGATGTTCTTCCGTGTATGTTTTCAAATAACATGATATTTTTCCATATATGATTTTATCTGTCACAATGCTTTGCTGTGTATTTATTTATTCCGTGATGTTTTGCCACATATGCATGCTCCCTTAGGATCTCTTAGTTTAAACTTAATTTTCTATTAGGTTTGAAATAAGACAGACTTTAGGATATTTAACCAAGCATGATAACATTAGGGTAGATTTCCCCTCTCGCCGCCGTGCGATTTAAACTTTATTTTCTGTAGTTTGTGCCCCATAGGGGTGAACTACGACTGCTCTGATTTCTCAAGAGACCATTGAGAATACGTAGGCATAAGACTGTAAAGTCTTAGCGAGCAACCTTTTCATTTTTCCATCGTCTCTTTACATCTGGCGTTTTACCGGATATTCACATCACTTCTTTTTCAAAACAACTTTCCTTGTGATTTAAATTCAAATTCCTATTTGTTATCAAAACTTTCTTCAATTTCTTGAACAACTAACAAAACAACATGGAAGCTTTACAACGGGTAAGTGTTTATCCGCTTTCTTTTACTGCTTTCATAAATAATTGTATCGTGGAAAACTGCGCATGGTTAGTCTTCTTTCATATCTTTTAAAATACTTGTCATATATCAACTGTATATATACTAGTATAGTTATTTAGAGTTTCCCCCAGCAACTACGTCTAGAACTAGGTAAAGCCCTGTTTGTCACTCTTGAATAACAAACAAAACTAGATCCCCCATTGGATTCCAGATACAGTCTTCCCTCCTCTTGGGGTTAAACAATATAGAACAAAGAGAACGGCAGTATTCTCGGTGAACCTTTTCTCAGACTGTCACCCTTAGAAATTGTCAAAGAAACTAGACTCGCCAGAGATGATCTTTTCTCCGTGAATGGCATCTCTTGAGTTTCTTCCAAATTCTTGGACTTTCCTGGCTTGATCTATTCTCGGTGAATGGCATGTCTTGAACTTCTCGGGGTTTGGGGACCTACAGGCTTCCTAAAAGCATCCCCGCCTCCTCTTGGGTGTTGTACAAGGACCCTTCGGCTTCTTAGAAGTTCTCATGCCTTCTCTTGGGCTTAATACAAGGACCCGACGACGTCTTAAAGGTATAGGAACAGGACCTAGTCATCCTTTACTAGAGCAGTCTTTCTAGAGTCAAAACATCAAACCAATTTAGGGTTGATTCTCATCTCTTAAAACATCAGGCATCATACAAAGATAAACCTTTTCATACTAGTAGACTTGGACAGTCTCATATGCTTTTGGATCTCCAGAAACCCTCAAGTTTCCTAAAAAACACAGGAAAAACCATTTCCTCTTTTTAACATCCGATGTTTTCCCGAATATTCCTTTTATTTTCATCCGACGCTTTCCCGGATATTCCTTCTATTTTCATCCGAAGTTTTTCCCGGATATTCATATCTCAATCTTTAATCTCTTCACTCTTTTCAATCAATTCCCACAAACACCCTTTTAGCTTCAATCTTGGGCTTTGAACAAAATACAAATTACCTTTAGCTTCATATCTTAGGCTTTGAACAAGATACCCAAATGTCTCTTTTCCTCCCATAGAATAGGAGGAACTACGATTGCTCTGATTTCCCTGTTTTCTTTAACGGGAATACGTAGGCATAAGATTGTGAAATCTTAGCGAGCACACTAAACAAAAAACCTTAGGTCCAGTACCTTACCAAAAACATCGAAAAACCTGAAAACAACAAAAATATCTTTTCAACATCTCTCAACTTTCCCAAAGGAGAAACTTTCCCATTTACAACAGATAAACACCAGTAAGTAGAAAGCAGTAAGGAAAATTGCTAACAACCCATGGATAACCATTTATAGGATGGATAGTTGACAAATCCCCATTGTATAACCTGACCCCGGATCCCCTAATCTCTTAGCATTTGTTAAAGAAAACATTTGCGTGCAAGGTTAGTTTGAGATAACTTCCCTTTCCTTTCCAACTTCATAGGATAAATAAGAAATCAGAAAGTAGCACCCAATCCCATCCGTAGGCGGATGTGGGCGGTCACGAAAACCGCGCTACAATGTCGAACCCACAGGGAAGGGATAATCAAACTAATGCAATCAATAGTTGCAATGTAAAGCTAAGGCTAAGGATATGCGAAAATTAAACGGAAAGGAAAAATTACTAATTCTAAAGGTTTTAGGAAATGTTAATAAAATTGAGTCCGAAATATGGATTCTGCGTACCTAAGGGACTTATAGAAGTCGGGTGCTAATTACGACTGCACTTCGCTCCGTAGGAAGTACTAACTTAAAGACTCTGTCTCACACTCTCGCGCTATCGACAAAAACCACGCCTAACAACCACAGGATTTTGCTCTCGCTCGCCCGTTTTAATTGTAAAGCGTATTTTAGAAGATAATGAAATCCTAAAAGATGCCTAAAGTGCTCTCTTGTTTTTAGGATCGGTGCCTAGTTTCTACTATACGTTCATTCTTCACACTCTCGCGCTGTTGGTCCGAACTTAGTATATTCCTCACTTTCGTGTCGGAATAATAAAACATGAAAAATAGAAACAAAGACCAAAACGAGTATGCATTCGATTTAAGTCGCACCTACATTTTCTACAGAGTCCCGTCGGTAACGACGGTCCTTACACGCCGAACTCAAGCAAATTTAGCAACACATATTGATTTTAATTCCAAACATAGTTACAGTGATTAACATGGGAAAATAAATAACATACAGGACAAGTAAATTAAATTGCAAAACGAAAGTAAACAAAAGTAAAATAACCAGTAAAATAAAGTACGAAATTGGATTGTAGAGAAAATGCCGGAAGGCTTTGTTTGGAATCAAAATACAGCAACTGAACATAAATTACAAAGCAATTTGCGACAATTCCTTGATGTGAGTAATTGTTTCTTTTAAAGTAAATATATGCCTAAACGGAATTCGACAGAGCTTCTGCGTCTAAAATCCGGTCTCTAAAACATTATTAGAGGGTCATATATATAGAAAAATATCCAAGGAGTAACTGTCAATTCGTGCCTCTGAAGTGTATGGAAAATAGGGTGGAAGAATCTGCCCAAAGCAGTTGCCGAATTTGAATTCTGCAACTGCGCTATCATGGCGAGTGCCACCAGGCCATGGCAAACACCATTGTCCTGGCCTTTTTAAATACGTGGCAGTCTTGCTCATGGCGAGCGCCATATGGTGACGGCGAACACCATATCAGTAGTATGGCAGATTCTGCTCTTTCTTGCTGGATTTTCCTCGTCTTTCGCTCTTTTTTTATCCTTTTTCCCAATTTCTCCATTGATGAAGCTATCAACTGTAAAACACATAAAACACAATCAAATACAAATAAAACTCGAATAAAAATGAACAAAACATATGCGTAACGAGCCTAAAAGTACGATACGATTTCTCGTTATCATTAGGGCATGTTGAAGATGTTCCTTGGTTGTTCCGCTGCATATGTTTCTGATGGAGGAACTCTAGTATCTATGGGATTCTGGAGTTGTGAATGAAGAAAAATGGTGGAAGATCTTAATTGTCGGCTTCTTCTTTTAAAGATATTAGCATCTTTTCATTCCAAAGTCGGGAGCGATGAAATGGAGAGAGTTGTTGGTTGATGTCTGTCATGGTGACTTGGTACTTGGAAGGTTGGTTCCATCTTGTATCCTGAAGTCAGTTTGAAGATAAGGTGAGTTGAGATTGGATTTATCAAGTTCATACTCTAGGAATTTGGTAAATTACTTTTCGGCTAAGTTGTCAAAGATACTTGAGATTTCTCTTAAGTCCACTCATAAAGGCATCTAAGTCGTGCATCTGGAGACTTCTAGTTACTCTTCTGACTAGAGGGTGTTTATGTGAAACATACATCTGAAGAAAGTGGAAGTGATTTATTTTCACCATCCAAATCTGCAAGGAAGGATTCTTCTTTCTTAATCCTAAGGATGAATCCAATCTGAAAGGAGATTTCAGATCTGTTGAGGTAAATAGGGTTTTTTCAGAGAAAATCTTAGTTACTTGAGTCAAGGGTGGCAGCCTTGATATCTCAACACTTTGTTTGTCAAAGAAAGATACTTGGATGAAGTGATATGTTGGAGTTTATCTACAACAGTATGATAGTGTTACTAAACAAGGATTTAAGATTAATTGCTTGTTGTGGAATTTACAAGTATTTAATTGATTATCCTTGGAGTACAAGATCACTAATGACAAGTGGTACATCAGGAAGTACAACATCTCTTGTTGCATCTGCTTAAAGATCTGTTCTCTAGTGAATGAGAACAGTCAAGACAAGGAACTGATGTTCTATCAAATGTCGAAACATCTTGACAATGGAGAATGTGCAGAAGGCTGTTGATTCAAGGAGTGAATCTCTAGAGCAAAGGAGTTATAGCTGATAATCTTGGGGCCATACACGTGTGTGTGGTATAATCAATCTTTATTACAAGGCATGAATTCAGACTAGGAAGTTTCGTGGCAGGAAACTTGACTAGAATGTAGTGTTGTTGGAAGTGAAGATGAAGACAATCCTCTTGGTTCAGTTTATTTCTGACGTAGAAGTATTGGAGTACAACAGGTGTGTTCCATTTGTTACTAGAAGCATTTGATTTTTATCTAGAAAGTGTCCTGGCAAGAGACTTGTCCGGAATATGGTGCTGGTGATGGCACAACTTGGGTCATTTTATTTCTGATCTAGGTACATAGGAGCATGTGATCTTGCTCATCTTGGTGGTCAAGGATAAGTGGCATTTATCTCTGACTTTCTACATAAGTATTTACTTAAGAAAGGTGGGATTCCTTTTGTAAAGATCTTGAGTGACTAATCTCTTCTGAAGAATCAAGCTTTGGCAGGTTTGGGATGTTTGAAGATGAGGTGAGTGTTGTTGTACAACAAAGCAGGATGCAGGTTGTCTACTCTAACTTGATATCATTGATCAAGTCTATGAGAATATGGAATTCTTGTTCTGTTATAGGGATGAGGTTCTTCTAAGTGGCAGAAGGAAGGGCTGAATTCTTCAGCTGGATGTATGATCAGATGTCATGACATCAAGCAAAAATTTCAGGGTCTTAGTTGGTGTTGTGGCGCATCATCGTAAGATAAGTTGATCTTCTCTGAAATAAATGGAATTAATGCTTCAAAAAGGGCCTATCTCATGTAGTTTGTGGGAGCTGCGAGAAGGAGCAGATGTTACATGTCTAAGGCTTGGTGTATCTAAGATGGCTTGCTATGAAGTAAGTGGATTATGTAACTTGAAGATTAGGTTTCATTAGTGGATCAGAAGATTTTTTGAAACTCTGAAGAAAATCTAAGATTAACCAAACATTGGCATTTGGTTGATCTTTATCGTGCATTCAAGTAGGGTTTTTGGAACTAATTACTCTTGGGCAGAAGGGTAGTTGGTTGAAAAATCCAAGGAGGTTCTTAATCTGTTCATATCCTGGAGCTTATGGTAGAAGCCCTAAGTTGCTTATGGAAGATTACCTTCTTTTGGGAGTTGAATGAGAGTTTATTTCTCTCTTTGGTTATCTAGAGTTCTTATTGATCAAGCTAGTGGCGCAGTGTTGTCTGAAGATCTTTAGTTGGATTACTATGGTGATAGTAAGTCCAGTAGTAATTGTATCAAGAACCATAGTGCATGGTGTCTGTGATATGATCAGGATGTCCTAACTGATGTTAAAACATCATCATGGTTTATGAACTTGGAGTTCAGATTATGGAAGCTGATATTCACCAGTTGAATCAGAAGTATTCTATCTTATCATATGGGAGAATGATAAATTGAAGACTGTCTTGGATCATGGGATATTTATCTGGAAGACTGACTTTTGCTGAGGTCAGAATACTTGTGGAGAGATGGTTTCTTCTGCTACAAGTCATGCTAGAGAGAAGTGGACCAGCTTGGTGCTTGTGGAGAAAATAAGCTGAGGATTTCTGGAGCATGTGTTTGATGTTTTCAAGTGTGAAGAACATCTGGGCGAGCTAGCAAACTAAGGGGCTCTGTATGTCTCTTTGAGGAATGTGAAGCATTCCAGATTCAATTGGATTGTATCTCAAGAAACAAGGATATTTATGGCTATAAAATTCAAGGTGAATTTGTCCAGGGTATAGATGGTTTCTAGATGAGAGGGATCAATGGTGATTTTGGTCTCAATCCAAGAGTTTGTTGGTTGTGGTACAAGGATGCGTTCCTGTTACTCTCACTATATGATCATGAAGTTGTCATTGGATATCATGTGGTGATTTTGGGGTGTATCTTGCTGAAGAAGCATCATTTGAGAAAGATAGGGGAGAACTTCTGTCTGTTGAATATACTAGTGTAGTACATGGATTGCTTGAGGATCAAGCATTAAGTGAATGCGTTCAGCAGGTATGTTGAACAGGGGGTGCACTCTTGAAGACATGAAGACGCGTCTTATGTTTTCCATTAATTTAGGGTGTTCTTCTTGCAAAGGAGCACTGGATATCTATGACAGGGGGAGTTAGACTTCTGTTTTGGTTATGTTACTGTAGTAGTGTAGTTAGTTATCAAGATTGTTTATGGTTTCAAGCTGTTTGTGATAGATTTCCTCATGTGAGGATGATATGTCAGACGAGATGTTGTGACATTGCTCTGATGGTATAAGTTTTAGGTGGACTTATCAGGCTGTTCTGATTCTGTCATTGGGTGTCAATTGATTGAATCAAAGTGATACAAGTATCTTGAGAGTCTTTGCTACTAACTGGAAGATGTTTGAAGAAATTTCTTAACATCTTGGTCAGTTACTCTTGGTCTTTTGGTTGAAAAGATTACTCTTGGGACCTGTTAAAAGGGACGGTGACCATACATTAGATGGCCAGTTCCAAGACGTCAGGACACTACTTAAAACATATGGGTGCGTCCTAATTGGCTGCTTTGGAAGCTGGAGAGTGTGTCTTAGAGAAGGCGTGTTAAGCATGTGTCTTGAGGCAAGTGCATTCTTTGGACGGTTTCTCTTAAAGTTGAAACAGTTAAACTCTAGTTAGACGGTGCACAGTCATTTATGTTTACTTACCTATATTTAATTCTCCATTAGTGGTAACTTCTATGGACCATAATTTTCAAGAAAGAACTGGTTAGGTATTTAAAGGAGGAGTCTACTTCGAGTTCTTAAGTTCTTGTTCTAGGTGGCTTCGTTATGCCTTTTGTCCGAGTCTGGATAAGTACCATGTGGGTATGGAAGTGTGTTGGCTACTTTTGCCAATTTTTGGCTAAAAAGGGGGGAGAAGGGGTCTGTATTCATCTCGAGTATGTGTTAGTTCTTACAACACATAACTGGTGATGAGTTCTTCCTTGCAAGTTGTGTTTTGCAAGGATGTTGGATAGGATGTTCTAACATCCTTGAGTCTTTCCCTTGTGCCTTGTGATCTGAGTTATGAAGCAGGTTGTGTCTTGTGACCTGAGTTACATTCTCAATGGACTTTGTGTTACGTAGGATACATCTGTTTCTTCTTAAGCTCTTTTTGGATCTTCTTATGGGTTTTCTTATGCCTCTTAAAAGGAAGATTTATCCCTCCGTGGCAAGTATAGGTTTGAGGGGGAGTGTGTTGTATACTTTTCCTCATGTACACCAACAAACAGCTAGGAATTTCAGGGGTAAGAAGGAGTCTCAGAAGTGTTCCAATCATATCCACCAAACGCCGACTTTCTTTTTCTACTGCAGGAGTTTTAACCAAAAATCTGTCAAAAGGGGGAGATTGAAGGCTGTGCAGATTTGAGCAAATTTTTGGTAAAACAAGATGTCAAATACAATGTTCCAATATGAAGAGTCTGGTGAAAGAAGACTTGTCAGACATGATATCTTAACGTATGTCTCGACATCTTGACCTGATATAGTAAGTGGTTGCTAATCTGGTCCAAGATTTAAGGAGCAATCAGAACGTGGATCAAGGAATCAGCCAACAGAAGATTTGAAGCCCAAGACAGCAGAAGGCTATAAAAGAAAACCAAGACCTAGGACTGAAGAAATAAACCTATACTTTTGTAAAGTAGAAAATAGGGTTTAGGGTTTTGA
Source organism: Lathyrus tuberosus (assembly GCA_022829125.1). Classification (NCBI taxonomy): domain Eukaryota; kingdom Viridiplantae; phylum Streptophyta; class Magnoliopsida; order Fabales; family Fabaceae; genus Lathyrus; species Lathyrus tuberosus. Next base: position 1,261,522 of record JALAZF010000552.1, on the reverse strand, counting down.
GAGTCGTAGGTTTCTCTTGTAAGTCTCCCTTTGTATCGATTTGATACATTGTGGAAGACATATGTACTTATACAGATTCAGAAACCCATAGGTAATGAATCGTGTATTGTTCTTGGATGAAGCTTTTAAGCAAATCCAAGCTAACTTGTTAGTCAAGAATGCTTGACTGAACTTTGTATTAAAAGGGGTGTCTTTCAAGTAGGATGATACAATTATTGTGACTATAACTGTTAGATAATCACAGGTTGTGATTTAGGGAGTGAGATGGGTTTCTCTTATCTAGGATGGAGTCTTAGATAAAGTTTTCATTGGGTAGTGATAGGTAAACTAGAGGTTGTTTAGTGTAAACCAGCAGTTGTTTACATAAAACTATACTACTGATAGTGGATTCTTCTTCCTGGCTTGGTATGCCCCCAGATGTAGGTGAGTTGCACCGAACCGGGTTATCATATTCTGTGTTGTTTATCATTCTGCAATTTACAATTTAGTTGTGATTAACATGTTGTAATAGGTTTCGAAACATCTGTCCTGTTGTTGTAGCTGATATTCTGAATATCAGTTTGTTGTTCTGTTCTTGGTTTAAAGTTGTGCAGAGAACAATGTCTTGACATGTGTTAAGACATCTGCTATCTGCTATACCAGAATTTCAACAAGTGTGGGAAATAATGTTGAACAAGATTAAATTTTCTCAAGGAAGAGCAAATCTAATGCATCAAGTTGAATTGCAAAGCATTAACAATGACAAGCTAGCATGCATTTCTAAGCATTTTCATGTTAACACATAGGCAGAAATGTGCAAAAAGTGCTTCAAACATTTGACAAAATTGCAAAATAATCAAGGAAAATTATGCAATTAATCAAGAAAAAGTTATTGCAAGTAGGTACTGACCTAAAACAATGGCATTAGCATCAATATAGGTGCGCATGGGAAAGTATACATGAAAAGCATACAAAACAGTCCCAAAACAGCAAGAAATTGGCAAAATATGTCAGGTGTAACCGGTTACAGGAATTCTGTTAATCGGTTACACCATGCAAAAAGTGAATCCTGAGGCGCAGGCAAGGGTGTAACCGGTTACACCAAAAACGTTAACTGATTACACCTGCAAAAATAGCAGAAACAAATTTTCGAAAAGCACTTTTCGAATTCACTTATCGCATGTAATTGCAATGTAACACAACATGGAATTAGGTGCAAAATTCATGTTAATTTAGAGCAATCAAGAACTAGTAGAATCAAGCATGTAAAGCAATTATTCATGTAGCGAAACAATAATTATGCACTACATTGCGAAAATACGAGATCGATCGAAAGCGATAAATTAAGCAAGATTCACCAACCTACAAGGCTGAGATTTTCCTTGGTAATTGTTGTGATCAAAATGTGATGGAGAAATACTTAGAAAACCAGAAAATCCAGAGATCTCTAGCAATCTGTAGCGAGAAAAACCGAGAATAATGTTATAATTGCTTCAGATCCAAGCTAGAACAAAAACTCCTTGAACAATCAGCTTCCAAGGCTTGGAATGAAAGGAATGTTGCTGTTGTTGCAGAATTCAGTGCTAAAATGGAGATGAATGAAGGTCTAGCTCAAAGAATAGAAAACTTCAACGCAAAGCTTGCTAAGCTTTAATGGTGAAAGAGCTTTCGTGAGGTTTAGGGAAAAAGATGATGATTGAGAGAAAGAGAGAAAGTGTGTGCTGCAGAAAATTCAAAGAATGGAGAGTGAAAACTTAGAGAACAATAAGAATGAAGAGTGGAAAATTCAGAATCAAAGTGAAGGTCCTTGAATCAATGTGAACGGTTTGCTTATATAGAGCATAGGCTTGGAGTGATTGGAGGTTTGGAACTTGGTATAGAGGTAGTTAAATGAGGCTTAGAACTTGGTTTGGAGATAGTTAGGTCTAACTCACTGAGTTGGGGTCTAACTCACTTAGTTATTAGTTGACTCGGTTGGAGAGTCCCAATGCAACTCAATGATCAAGTGGTCCAAAGTGAGTGAAAATGAGGGTACGTGATGATCATTATTGATGGTGATATAGTGTGGTAAATGTAACTGATATATTATGGTGTAATCACTGTCATACCCTAAATTTTGACCACTAAGATTTCCCATAATTATGAAAATTATCATCACAATATAGATGGACCATTATGCCTCATCAATCTCCTCAAGAATTGTTGAGCATTCCCTACAACTAAGAATTAGGGTTTCAAGCCCTCTCAGAGCTCTTAGACAAAGGATCAATCAAGGAATGACATGATCTTTAACTTTTCTAAACCTCTCAAACATCCACAATGGATCAAGAGGACTCCCACATCAAGGATTAAGCACAAGGCTGCAACATTTCAAGTGGATCAAGCCTCAAGATCGCTAGTGTCACCAAATTAGGGTTTTGGTCGACCAGGGCCTCCAGATGGAAATTTTCCTCTAGGCATGAGCCAATACTTCAAAGCATAACCCAAGATACTCCAAGGGAACTCATGGACCCCATCATCAAGTCAATTTAGCCTCAGGGGAGGCATACATCAAAAAATCAGGAATTAGGGTTTCTTGACCTAATTCACCCCTAAGTTGACTTTTGGGACAAAGCATGAGCCAAAACCTCAAGACATGATTTGAGTGTCTCAAATACACTACATTGATCCATTTACAATAATGTATTGATCCAAGAAGCTTTATTCACAAGTTTCAAGTTCATCAGAACCACAGTTAGGGTTTCGCGGAAAAAGTCAACAGTGCCTTTGACTTTTGACCAGGACATGCTCCCAAACCTTGGGACATGATTCAATACACCCTATAACACCTATGAAATCAATCCATCAAGTTTGATTTAGGTCAAGGACTTGATTTCATAGAGGATCGCACAGTTTGGAATTCATCTGATAAAAAGTCAACTGTGCCCAAAAGTCAAAGTTTGACTTTTTGATTTTTTGGTCAATTATTGGCATGAAACAACCCAGCTTGAGCCAAGAGAAATCCATGTCCAAAGTCATGCTGCTACAACTGTTTTGAAAAATCATTTTCCAAGTTTTCTTGCTTCACACGATTTCTGAGTCAAGGCTTCTGATCTCTATGCCACCTGTATCCAACCTGATCACAATGCATCTCATCCAACCTGATAAGTTAGGCCAACAATGCTTCAAAGCTCATCCCTTGGCATGATGAATAGTGGAACAAATACATGGAATTCAAAGGTAATTTAATGCAAATAGTGCAATTTCAAGATTCTGATCACTTGTAGTCAAGATGCCCTAATAAACAACAATTAAAATGACTGAGGAATGTGGAATCAGTCAAGGCATAGCTGATCTATTTGGGGCAGGTGTTACACCTAGTGCAAGAGGCATTTATGCCAAGCCAATCCATTTGAAGGTGATCTGATCCAGCAGCCATTCACTATTCCTCCAAGACAAGAGTTGATCACCTATAAATAGAGGTTCCAACTGATCATTCAAACCACACCAAAGCAGCTTACAACATTGCTTTCTCTCATTCTCTCTTAAGTGCCAAATTTCTTTATTTTTGAGCAACCACCATCGGGTTTTGAGTTGCAGCCTTAAACAATCCAATCCAATTGCTCAAACACATCACATATGATGTATATGAGGTATCTCTGTAACACCTCTAGCTCAAAATCATTCTTCAACCAAGCCATTATGCATCCATTCTGCAGTTGGATTCCTCCAACTTGATCCAAATATTTTCAAAGTGTTCCAAGGCTTGTAATCCACTCAACAACATCCATTGAAGCTGTAGGGATCATCAAATCACTTCTGGAACACCATCTGTGCAGAGTTCCATTTCAGCTTGCATCAAGGTAAGCCTCCAAACTCTCACAACATGATCCATGCATATTTCCTCGCATGATACTTTTGTCAATTGCTTGTCATCATATGTTAAGTGTTTCCCCTCAATCAATTGTTGTTTACAATTCGTATATAGGATTTCCTTGAGTTCAAGCCAATTTTAGGGTTCTTCAGGTTTTAACTTGTTATGTTCTGATTCAATCCATTTCAACAAAATTGAATATTACCATCATATTCCTTGTTCAAAAACGCATGAAATTGGTGTTTGAATTATGTTAAATGGTTGAGAAATGAATGAGTTAGAGAGCTTCACGCATCTGAGCTTGAGAATGAAGATAGCTATGGCGCCATGGTTCAGAAAACTAACCAAATTTGATGTATGTTTTTCCCTTGCCATATATTAAATGAATTGACATTGCGCCCAAGTGTTGATCAGCTGGTTTGTGTGTATTAGCAAGCGAGAGGTCTGGGGTTCAAATCCCCCTCGCCCAGACCTCTTTTTTATCACTTTTTCCTATTTTTATTTTTTCATATTATTTTATTAATGATTTGAAAAATTAATTTCTCAGTCAACTTTTATCATTTTTTATTGGTTCTTTTTCTGAAAAATCACAAAAATAGTAAAATATTTTATTCTACAAAAAAATAAAATTTATATTATTTATTTAATATAGTTGGTATTTTTGTGAATAAATTCATTTTAATTGTTTTTTAAACATTTTAAAATGAATATTCCTTTTGAAAATCAAAGCCAAATAAGTTTAAAATCATCTTGTGATTAAAACCTCTTTTTTTCAAACCTTAACCAAAAATCACAAATGGTTTATTTAAACTTATTTGGTATTTTTGTCATTTTTTATTAATTTCCTTTGGAAAATTACTTTTAAAAGGTGAAAATTAGGGTTTCTTTGATTTTAATCATACTCAAATATTCCAAACACTTTTGGGCCTCTTGGTAGAGTGTAACTCCCATCCTTTTGTAAATAAAAATCATTTTTGGGCCTAAGTGTATTGTATAAGTCCCGATACCTTCAAAAAAAACTTGGGTCTCTCCTTGAGCTATAAGACCCACTTCTTTTCGTTAAAACACTTTTGGACCTCTTGGTAGAGTGTAAGTCCCATCCTTTTGTAAATAAAAACCATTTTTGGGCCTCAGTGTATTGTATAAGTCCCGATACCGTCAAAAGTTCGGCGCGATCATCGCCTTTTTAACAAATAACCCTGGGCTTCTCCTTGAGTTGTAAGTCTCATCTCTTGTACAAAAATAAATCTTTGGGCCTCTAATAGAGTGTAAGACCCATCCCCTTGTACATAAAAACTTTTTGGGCCTCACATATTCTATAAGTCCCTCTGTACAGTTTTCAAAACAAAGGTGCGATCATCGTTAATAATTGGGCCTCTCCTTGAGTTGTAAGCCCCAACAATCTTTTCAAAGCACTTTCTCCTTTGATTTTGAATTCAAATATATGTTGTTATCAAAACTTTCTTTAATTTCTTTGTTGAACGACTAACAAAACATCATGGAAGCTCTACAACAGGTAAGTGTTTATCCGCTTTCATTTACCGCTTTCATATGTATATAACTGCATTGTGGGACTGCTTCACTGTAAGTCTTCTTTCACATCCTTTTATATACTTGTCATATATTAACTGTGTAATACTAGTATAGTTATTTAGAGTTTTCCCCGGCTTCTTAAAAGTTCTTATGCCTTCTCTTGGGCTTAATACAAGGACCCTGACGACCTCTTAAAGGTATAAGACAAAACTTAGTCATCCTTTGCTAGAGCCGTCTTTCCAGTGTCAAACCTCAGGCCACTTTAGGGTTGATTCTCATCCCTTAATGCTCGTGCCTCCTCTGGGAGGCATCATACAAAAGATAAAACTCTTCCACACCAGTAGACTTGAACAGTCTAATTCCCTTGAGTCTCAAAGACATTCTCAAGCACCTTTCAAACATAGGAGAAACCCCAGATTCTGGATTAATCTCCAGCCAAGTTAAAACTTGTGGGTTCTAAAACCCCGTCCTTCTCCCGAAATTCCCCAACCCGGGTCAGATAACACTATCTCAAACCAGAGCCTCAAGGTTTCTGATCTGTCAATTCCTTTTGCATTCCCCTACAAGGATTAATTCCCTTCTTGGACCTGCCTCGGGATCTCAAGAATCCTCGGCAAAAGTATAGCCTCCTCTTAGGCTTTGTATAATGATCTTTCCTCAGAAAAGTTAGCCTCCTCTTGGGCTTTGTACAATGATTCTCCCCAGCGGAGCTAACCTTTTCAGACTCTCTTGTTGAGTCCACCACTTTTCAAGACTCTCTTGTTGAGTCACTTTCCTTTTAGCCTCTATCTCGGGCTTCATACAAGACAACAAATCACTCTATTGTTGAGTATAAAAGACTCTCTTGTTGAGTCAATCAACTTGTCAGACTCCCTTGTTGAGTCAACCTTTTTAGCCTCCGTCTTGGGCTTCGTATAAGACAGATAAAAGTACTCTCTGGTTGAGTCAAACCTTTTTAGCCTCCGTCTTGGGCTTCGTACAAGACATATAAAAGCACTCTCTTGTTGAGTCAGTCACTTGTTAGTACTCTCTTGTTGAGTCAACCCTTTTAGCCTCTATCTCGTGCTTCGTACGAGACAAATAATAACCACCCTCTTGTTGGGTCAATAGCCTCCTCTTAGGCTTTGTATAAAGAAATCCTCGGTTGAGTAAATCAACCTTTTAGCATCAAATTTGTACTTTGCTCAAAGCATACAAACATCAACAGTTCCTCTTTAGAGATGACAAATTCTCTCTCAGTCAAAACCCTTTAGCTTCACATCTTAGGCTTTGAAAAAGATACAAATCACCTTTAGCTTCAATCTTGGGCTTTGAACAAGACACCAAAACATCTCTTTCCCCCCATAGAATAGGAGGGAACTACGATCGCTCTGATTTCCCTGTTTCGTTAAACGGGAATACGTAGGCATAAGATTGAGAAATCTTAGCGAGCATACTAATCAAAAACTCAAAGTCCAGTACCTCCATACATCAATAAAAAAGCATCAGACCTAACACCTTACCCAAAAGCCTCGAAAATAGTCCAGACACTGTATTCTTAAACAAAATAACCTAAGACAGACCCCCTTTTGATAGCATCTGTGAACTAACAGTTTTGACTATTTAACCTCAGTATGCAAGCAGGGTTAATTGGAGACATCTATTTCCATTCCTTAATCAGCTTCACAGGATAAAAAATGAATCGAACTGTAGTACCAAAGCGATAGTGATTCAAAATCACAAAAATCGTGCTACAATCACATGTCTAGAACCTTCCACAAGATGCTAGAATGATGTAGACCAGAGGATTAAAATGGAAGTGATTGCAATACTAAAAAGCTCATGATATAGGCAAAATTCAGCAGGTGTAACCGGTTACAGGAATTCTATTAACCGGTTACCACAGTCAAAACGTGCCTTCCTGGACTGATTTTTGAGGGTGTATTCAGTTAACCTGAATTGGGTAACCGATTACCACAATCAAAATTCCTCTATTTTGGCTTGAAATGAGGTGTTTTGGTCGCGGTTTCGTGCTTTGACCCTGTGCTTGGATAAATAGGCATAGAAATCCTTCTGCTTTGCCTGTATTGATACTTGACGACTCTTTTTGGGGATATAATCATAGCCTCGAGATTCTATGGGGATTTGAATATATACCAGTAATGAATCCACAAATACCAAAATACTAACGCATATGCCGGAAATGCAAGTGCAGATGCTTATGTAAAAAGGTAAAAAAGGGAGGCCAAATTTTGGGTTACGACAGTATGCATAGAACAAAGGTTGAAGACGAAGAGAACTCTTTGTATATGTGGTTTCATATGTTGTAAATATGCATGTATGAAGTATATATATGTGTGTGCAAGTTGGAGGCAAAAAGAAATACAAGAGGTTTATAAAAAATGCAGATTTATCAAGATTTTTAATGAATGCACCAACCTATTTAAGTCATGTGCCTACCTATTCGATGCATGTGTTGACCTGTATAAGTCATGTGTCAATTCATAGAAGAAAATTTTCTTCTATGTGTCGACCTGAAATGCTTCCACAGTCGGCACATCAAACAGAGGCGACAGGCTTTAATATTGACTTACATGTGTCGACCTGTACAAAGTATGTGTCGACTCATAAAGAGAATTTTTCTTCTATGGGTCGACATGTATGTTGTATGTGTCGACACATGCAAAACCAGAAGCTACTGACTTAAAATCTTAACAACATGTGTCGGCCTATACAACGTATGTGTCGACACATAAGCATGTGACTTGCATAAAAACACATTTTTCCATGTAGAATCATTTCTAAAATTTTCTAAATCATTTCCAAAATATAGCACACAGAGTCGTTTGCAAAGATAAAATCATCAATAAAACATCACTCTGTAAGTGCATCTTTTTATTTAGTTATGTTTTGAATGATGTAGAAACTAGGGGAAACTTTAGCTTTTTTGTACATTGGACTGTATCAACCAATTCTAGGTGTGCATTGTTCATCTTAGCATTAGGTTGCAATAAAAAATGATTGGAAATGACTTACGAAGGGTCCATGCATAGAAAATTAAGCTTCTAGTGTGAAAACTACAACATAGGTTGACACATACATGTTTAGGTCGACCTATAAAAGATTTTGCTTTAGCATAGGTCGACACATAACTCACTTAGGTCGACACTCATGCCTCAATAATAAAGTTTATAGCCACTGCCTATGCGTCGCCTCAAATAGGTCAACCTAAGACCTTTATAGGTCAACACATATGCTTTTATAGGTCGATCTATAAAACTTAAATTTTGATTTTTTTTGTTTTCTTTTCATTTCCTCATGCATGCCCTTTGCTTCATATCTTGCATACATATATAATGATACATGCATCTTTTTCTAGTAAGGTTCTACTGTAAAAACCTATACGAAACCAGAATTTCAAAGCATACTCATCATTTTCAACCTTTCTTCTATGCATACACACAATCAAACTACACATAATCATGTTTTGATTGGGTGACCATCTAGATTAGGGTTGATAACATCCAATCAGATTGTTGTACCGATAATATTGGGTTGAGTTCTTTGAGTGTTTCAAATAAGAAAATCGAGTTGAGGTTTTCCTTCAAGATCATTGAGGATTTGAAGGTTTTAGACAAGATTACGCAATTTGGATCTGATCGAGTGAAAGCATTGGGACAAGGAGGTGCCTTGTAAGGGAGTAGCGTGAGACGGTTGATCGTGTTGGTAAATCTTAGGTTTCAACAAGTGTGCACTAGGGATTAATTCGACCATGTGAAATCATTGGGACAAGGAGGTGCCTAGCAAGGATGTAGCAAGAATTAGTGAGTTTAAGCGACATTGTTGAGGACTTGATCAATCTTTGATCAAGGTTTTTGGAGGTGGTAGAATCAACAATAAACTATAGGGTTTGTAGGGTTAGAGTTTTTCATCTCTTGTATGTACACTTTTTGCAAACTAAGGTTAATTGCAACTATCTCAATTCGAATTCGAATTAAGGGAAGATGTGCCCATAGCAAGGCCGATTGGGGAACTTCCTAAGCAAATCCTTCTCTCTCTCTCTCTCTCTCTCTCTCTCTCTCTCTCTCTCTCTCTTAATTTTTGTGTTTGCAAATTATTGAATCCATTGTTGTTTGATCAATTTGTTTGGGAATTATTTTTTATTACACTTTTGAATTAGTTTTTATTGATAGAATCATAATCCGGTTAACTGTGATTGGTTTTAAGATCAACAAAACAAAGTAAATTTCCAAACAATATCGATTGCACACAAGGTGTTCGATAAATTGTAATATAATGATTTTTTGTATTTTTTAAATCATTGGAAATAAGCTCCTCGTATAGCTTAACCTTTGATTATTTGTGATTAATCGTTGTTCAACAATTTGTGTTAATTATCATTCAATTGTGTACCTTTACGGATATTCAAGCTTTTCGATGTTAGGTTCTGTTAGACGATTCGATTCGGGTTATTTCCATTGTGCCATAAAACGTTTGAAAACCACTTTTGCCAAAAGTCTGATTTTAATTTTTGTGATCTATTCACCCCCTTCTAGATGGAAGCCTATCGTCTAACACACCATATAGAATGATGTAAATATTGGAAATGCCTAAACATAAAAAGAATCAATTTAAGCAACAATATAACATAGTTGCCACAAATCATGTCAAATAACATATATAATAAACATGAAATATGAAAGATAAAATGCAATAAAAAACTCTTGAGTTGCTTCAAAAGCGACATGTTTATGTGACATATATTTTTGGTGCTCCTGAATGCTGCACACACATGTGCTCTAGCAAGGCGATTATTTAAATTTATAACCACTCAAACCAAAAATAGAAATGTTATCATAACAATGACACTCAACAAGAATTTTGTTCACATTATAACATGTTCAAGCATATTTCATGTCGGAGTAGATAATCAACAACCTCACATATATTATGCAAGAACTAATAATAGATAACAAGCTTATACAGAAAGAACATATTTCAAGTATGGAAAAGGAATAGCATGAAGTCACTATAACTACATAAATTGAAATACATCAATTGAAATTTTTGGAAGTGAACACTCATGAAATATTTCATACGTCAAGCATATCAAGCATTTAGAACATAAACAACATGCAAAAGTAAACGACTTAATTTCAAAGAGAGGAAATAAAATAATATTACCTCGTGTATGACTTGATGAAAGATGGACTCATATGTGATTTAACTTCCAAGGAAAGTTAGAGAAAAAGTATATAAAGTGCATACAATAACTCATATTTAGGCAAGGTTTGAGATATCAAGTATGCCCAATTCCCTTTGAATGTTAAAAAATGGTTCACTCGCAAGAGGTTTTGTAAAGATATCTGCAAGTTGATTTTTGCTATCAACATGCTTGAATAAAACATCTCTTTTTTCAACATGGTCACGTAGGAAGTGGTGACGTATCTCAAAATATTTAGTGCGCGAGTGTAACACCAGATTTTTGGTTAGATTAATAGCATTTGTCGCACATAATAGGAATACGTTGTAGTTTAATATCAAAATAAAGTAGTTGTTGTTTGAGCCACAATATTCAAGCACAACAACTACCAGCTGCAACGTATTTCGCCTCGACAGTTGATAACACAACTGAAACCTTTTTCCAGGTATGCCAACTTACTAAAGAGTTTGAAAATATGTGGCAAGTTCCACTAGTACTTTTCCTATCCGATTTGCAACCGGAAAAATTTGAATCAGTATAATCAACCAAATTACAACCGTTTCCCTTGGAATACCAAAGCCCATACTTAGATGTACCATGAAGGTATCTAAGGATGCACTTTACAACTTTTAAATGCAATTCCTTAGGAGCTGATTGATAACGAGCCCACATACACGCGCTAAACATAATGTCCGGCCTAGATGCGGTAAGATATAGAAGAGATCCAATCATTCCCCTATACTTCTTGACATCAACATCCTTACCATTTTCATATTTTTCCAAGTTTCCATTTGTGGGCATTGGAGTGTCAATTGATTTTGCATCTTCCATACCAAATATCTTTAGTAATTAATTGCAATATTTTGTTTGACACACAAACGTCCCTTTATTGAGTTGCTTGATTTGAAGACCAAGAAAGTAGTTCAACTCCCCCACGAGACTCATCTCAAACTCACCCTGCATTAGCTAATAAAACTCCTTGACTAATTGCATGTTAGTCGAACCCAAGATGATATCATCAACATAAATTTGAACTAGAAGAGTGTGTTTTCCTTGGCGTTTAATGAAAAGTGTAGTAAATACCTTCCCTCTAGAGTATCCTTGATCGATTAAGAACTTACTAAGTCGCTCATACCAAGCCCTAGGGGCTTGTTTGAGACCATACAAAGCTCGTTTTAGTTTATAAACATGATTAGGATACTCATGATTTTCAAAACTGGGAGGTTGTGAAGCATACACTTCCTCATTAATATATCCATTAAGGAAAGCACTTTTCTTGTCCATTTGAAATAACTTGAAATCGTTGGAGCAAGCATAAGCTAATAAAAGGCGTATAGCCTCTAGGCGAGCAACCCGAGCATAAGTTTCCTCATAATCAATGCCCTCCTCTTGGTTATAACCTTGAGCCACTAGTCGGGCTTTGTTCCTAGTTATCACTCTATTTTCATCGACTTTATTTCTAAAAATCCACTTGGTGCCAATAATTTGATGATCTCGCGGATGAGGGGCAAGGTCTCATACATCATTTCTTTTAAATTGGTTTAATTCATCTTGCATGGACATAAGCCAATGCTCATCAAGTAAGGCATCTTTCACATTTTTAGGTTTAACTTGTGAAACGAATGCAGAGTTATAACAAAAATTACTTATCTTGAAGCACGTTGTCATGCCTTTGGTGATGTCTCCAAGTATGTTGTCGATTGGATGGTCCTTAGAGGTTCTTTAGGCCAAAGGAAGATCATCCACTGCAGTCGGACTTTCAACTGTCTCCTTTTCATAGTCGTTATCTTCTTCTTTCTCAAGTTCCCCCTCTTTAGGTTGATCAATACCTTTTTCTGAGAATGTCTTGTGACGATACACCTACATCATGAAAAGAAACACCTTTCCAGGCATTTCTCAAATAAAATTCATCAAAAGTGACATGTACCGAATCTTCAACAATAAGTAATATTTTGTTATAGACCCTATAAGCTTTCCTCGGCTTTCACATCAATCTTTCAAAGATTATCCTTTCCATTATTTAAAACAAAACATTTGCATCCGAAAACATGAAGATGTGATAAATTTGGTTTTCTACCCTTTAATAGTTCATAAGAAGTTTTGTCTAAAATAGGACGTATTAGTATCCTATTTAAGACATAACATGCCATGTTAATGGCATCGGCCCAAAAAATACTTTGGTAGATTACCCTCATTGAGCATAGCTCTAGCCAACTCCTCTAAAACACAATTTTCGGGCTCCACGACACCGTTTTTTGTGGAGTTCTTAGAGCGGAAAAATTATGCTTAATGCCATATTTATCACAATAATTCTCAAATTGGTGGTTTTCAAATTCACCTCCATGATCGCTTTGGATAGCAGCTATTTTTAAACTCATCTTATTTTGGGATAACCTTGCAAATTGTATGAAAGCTGAAAAAGTCTCATCTTTACTATGCAAAAGGATGACCCAACAAAATCTCGAGTAATCGTATACTATCAATAAACCATAGTAATTACCACCCATGCTTTTGGTCCTTGAGGGACCAAAGATATCCATATGGAGAAGCTCAAGAGGTCTCAAAGTTGAAACAATGTTTTTTCGATTTAAAAGAGACTATTGTTTGCTTACCCATTTGGCATGCATCACATATATGGTATTTTGAAAACTTTATTTTTGGTAGACCGATTACTAAATCTTTTGAAGTCACTTTGTTTAGTAAATAAAAGTTGACATGAGCTAGGCGTTTATGCCATAACCAAGAGTCTTTACTCATGGTCACTAGACACTTAGTTCTTGTCAAGGATACATCGTATATGTTAATCATATAGGTGTTATTAACCCTTAAGCCCTTAAACAAACAATATTTATTTTCATTGTATTCAAACATGCAACAAGTATTTTTAAAATTTACTTTAAACCCATTGTCGCATAACTGACTAACGCTAAGAAGATTATGTTTAAGACCTTCAACTAACATAACATCGGAGATAGTAGTAGATGGGGGATTACCTACACTACCTTTTCCAAGTATTGCTCCCTTGTTATTGTCTTCATAGGTAACAAAACCTTTCTTCTTTGGCACAAAGTCAATGAATAGAGAGATGTCACCCTTCATATGTCTTGAGCATCCACTATCGAGAAACCACATTTTCTCAGTAGAGCCAAGACATTTGACCTATAGAATCAAACAAGAAAAATTGTTACCCAAATTTCATTGAATCCTTGAGAGTGAGTAAAATCAAGGTTGCATTTGGGCAACCATTGAAAAACACCTTAAGAAAAAAAAAGTCCCCTGAACTTTCATTTTTCAATAGTGTGATATTTCTTGCAACAATAATGAAAAGACAAGGTATGATGAGATGTACTTTAGCTATTTGAACCCTTTTGAATATATTTATATTTCTTATATGAAGGGTTCAAAGACCATTTAAGCTTTGAAGGATCAATAGCAAATGTAAGCTTTGGTTGTAATGCCTTGTCCAATTTAACTTTAAGAGTATTTACTTCTTTTTGCCAAATGTAACAAGTTTCATAAACGAACCATGGAGGTTCTTCATCCCCATTCTGAATTTTTTTAATATCTACCATAGATTTCTTAAGAGCTTCCATATTATTTTCGATTTCTAAAACTTTAGCTTCTAAATGTGAAAAGATTATTTTATTTGAAGCTAACTTTTTAAAAGCGTCTACGGCTTCTCTATGTAGATTTTCAAAAGATTTTTGTAATTGAGAATAAGAAAATTCATTTATAGATTCAATTTTAGAATGACTTACATTCTTCTTCTTCTTTTTGTTGGCCATGAAGCAAAGCTTGGTCGATTTGTCACTTGAACTTGATCTTTCATCACTTGAAGAATCACTTTCACTTTCACAACCAATATAAGCTCTTCTAGACTTGCTAGATTTCTGGTGATGACCTTTCTCTTTGTCTTTCTTTAACAATGGATAATCCGACCTACAATGAATGGCTTTTCCACATTCGTAACATGAACCTATATGCTTACCCTTCTTATTTTCATCTTCCTTTGAGGAGTTTGATAGCCTTCTAAAGTTGATTAGGTTCTTGTCGAAGTGCTTGAATCTATTTTTCTTTATGTACCTATGGTACCTTTTGACAAACAACCCAATTTATTCATCATTGGAATTCTCGTCATCACTTGTTTCACAATCACTTTTCTAATTGCTTGAGTAATTTGAACTTGAAACCTTTAGAGCTATAGGCTTCTTTTCTACCTCATTGTCCTTACTTTTCTCCTTTTTTATCTTCTTTTCATGCTCTTTCTCGTGTTTTTCCAAGAAAGTGAGTTCTTGCTCATGTTCTTCTAGCTTGCCAAATAAAGTTGTGAGATCAAGTGTTTTAATATCATTCACTTCTTTGATTGCGGCGACCTTAGGTTGTAAGTCCCTATTATGGCACCTCAACACTTTATTAGTAGCAATATCATTGGAAATAGGCTTACCTAGAGCATTCAAACAATTTATAAGATGTATAAACCTCTTTTGCATGTCGCCAATTGTTTCACCATGCTTCATGTGAAATAGTTCAAAATCTTGATTTAAGGTATTGATCTTAGCTTGTTTGACTTCATTAGTTCCCTCATAGGCAACTTCCAATACGTCAGGGAAGGCTGAATCAGATCCTGTAGAATCAGGCCGCCAAGTGCGTCAGGGATGCTGGTCGTATGGAGAGGAGGGGGGTGTACCTGCAAGGTACTCCGACGCTCAAGTGAGAAAGGGTCAGAGAAAAGGAGCAAGTACAAAGTATGAATTCTTAGGGTGAATATTGGATACCTGACCCTCTCAAGCAAGAGGGTTTATATAGAGCCCCCAGCGCGTGGCCAACGGTCCTATTTTCGGGGCAAAATAACCGTTTTCCCCAAAGAATAGGTAACTGCCCAAACTAGCCGTTAGGCCGGGCAGGGTGCTCGAAACTAGCCGTTGTGTCGGGCATAAACGCAGTTCCGGACACCTGTCATTTGCTGTTCGGGCAGCGAGGAAGCCGTGCGTAATGGGCATCAAATCCGGGGAGGAACGTTGCATTCCTTGCCCGGTTGGAGGGGCAGAAAGGTCACTTTTGCCCCTCTGTGGATTGGACTTTGGCAATTTGGGCCGCTCTGGAGCAGAGGCAGATTGGGCCAATTTTAGCCATTGGTCCAGTCCAGAACAGGAGCCCCCCAAGTCGTTGCTCCTGAGCATGGGAGTGATGACTTAAGGACTGCTCGTTGCTCCGGGGAGCTAGCATAGAGTCGTCATTCGAAGACGAGGAGGGTTGTCTCAGAGTGCTCGTGACCCAGGTGTTCGCGAGATTCTTGGTCGTGACCTTGTTGCCCGGTATTCGGGGAGATCAAGTGTCAGACAGAATTTGAAACGTTGGGTTGCCATGTGTGCTTCGAGCTCCGTGTAGCAGTTAATAGGCAATGATGGCAAGTAGGTAGTCATTATGGCCTACGGGCGCGCGTGTGCACGTGCCTATTTGTATAAAAGGGGGAAGATTGTCCCATTTTGCACTTTTTCTTTCTGATTCTTCTTCGCCTCTTCTAAGCTTTTGCCCGTCACCGTCTTCAGTGCTTTCGACCTCCGCGTCAAGCCTCGAGCAGCCTCTTTCTTCTACTCAAACCAAGTAAGTTTTCTGATCTGGGACTTGTTTTACTCCTTTTCGTTGTTAGTGGTAGATTTTCATGCGGTTAGGGCAAGTTTAGAGGACGAAATGTGTGATTTTCCGGCGATTGTTGGTGGTGGACGGTGGTTATGCCATTTTCATGCTTCCAACATGTCGTCGGACCTGTTAGTGCGTTTGGTGAGGAGGGTGGTTCACGGCGAGGTTGCATGTGTGACCACCGCGTTTGTCCATCTTCTGATAGAGCGATGAGTTTTCTGGTGGATCGTTTCCAGATTCCGGTGAAGCTTCGTGATTTCTGGTGGAGCTTCACGGAAACTGGGTGAGAGCGCGGGGAAGCTCCACGTTCTGGGATGACAGTCTCGAGCATATCCTCGCGGGGAGGTTTCAGCTTTCCCTTTGATGTTAGGGCTTAGGCCGGGGACGTTGTCCTCAGCCCTTTGCATGCCCTTTCACTTGGCTTAGCAGTGGAAGGGTGGATTTGATTTGCTGTCGAATTCACTGTCTTCTCTGCTTTTCAGGTGATCGTAATGGCGACGGGGCCAGACAGAGAAGTTATTCTAGATACGTCCGAGGAGGAAACCGGCTCCGAGGAGAGGAGCAGCTCGACGGCTTCGAGCTCGGCGACATTGAGTTCCTCGAGCAATGTCAGGGAGGAGGAAAAGCTGGACGTCATGGAGGAAGACGTCGAAGGGTTCTCCGCGGAAGAGTGGGAGGCGGCTGAACCTTCCGAGCATGTATCCACGTTTGCAAAGTTCTTGGTGGACGTCTTCACGGAGGTAGGACCGGTAAGAGAGTGGAGGGTGCACTTTCCTTCTTTAGACGAGCAGGTCTGTACGGACTTCGGGGACCGCTTCACAATGTATGAGTACGCCTTCAAAGAGTTGGGCCTGAGACTGCCTTTTACCGATTTCCAGCGGTCAGTGTTCGAGCATTTGAGGTTGGCCCCTACACAACTGCACCCTAACTCGCTGGCCTTCATCAGGGCTTTCGAGTTGGTGTGCGAGCATCTTTCCTTGGGGGCCACTCTCCCTCTGTTCTTCGCTGTTTTCCATCTACAAAGGCAGCTGGCGGGGAAGAAGTATGGCTGGGTTTCTCTGAAGCAGCCTCGCAAGCTGTTCAAACCATTTTTAGAGTCAATTCGGACATTCAAGGAGCGGTACTTCGTCATTGAGCCCGTGTCTGAGGTTGCCCAGGACAGTACGTACTTCTGGGAGATTGAGGTTGACGAGGATGGAAACGAGCTGCATAACGAGGAGGGGAAGTACATTGGGTAGAGGCTCTACAGGTTCCCCATCCATTGGGCACCCGACCACTTTAGCAAGAAGCCCAGCGACTACGTTTTTCAGCCGAGCAACCTGCGCGGGCAAGATGCCGTGGCTTACGAGGCACTGGAGAAGTGGTTTAACTCTTTCAGCCTTGCTGAGTGTTTCACGAGCAATGGCGATCTGATCTTCGAGGAAGATGGGAGTTAGAGGGTCGAACGCCGGTTTATCAATGTTAAGGCACTGCTGGAGTGCAAGACTCCTGCGGATGCTGAGAAACTGCTCGGTAGTCTTTAGTTATTTAGATTTTGTTCATGTTATTTCTTTTCTTTGTATCTAACATGCTCGTGTTTTGTTTGTGCAGGTGAGATGCCTCAGGCTCATGATCAGGTTGTGAGGAATGCTCTGGAGAGGAACAAAGCTGGAACGGCTCCTCTGAAATCTCGGTTCACTGGTACTCGTGCTCCTCCTCCCGTTCAAGCTGCTGCGGGGACCTCCACTTCTCCGACTCCTGCTCCCCCGGGATCTGCCCTGACGTTGGCCGGGCAACCCAAGCGGCCAAGGACCGTTGATGCCGTGGACCTTACTCGAGTAGCGGAGAAGGGGAAGTTCGAGCTTCCTCCTTGCATCTTCGATAGGAGTTTTTTTGAGGGCAACTCTCAGGTTGTTCCCCGGGCGGAATCTCTTCGCTTGGAAGGCATGGACCGCCCGAGCAAGAGGGCGCTGGTGGCCCAAGATGCTTCAGCCTTGGTCCAGATGCTGGAGATGGCGGCAGTTTATACTGAAGGGGACTCTGCAACTGAGTCCGAACTCAACGCTGCCCGTGCTTCTGTGGCATCCCTCAAGGAAGAAGTCAAGGGTGCCGGTGAGGCTCGGAAGAAGGCGAAAGAGGAAGCGGCCAGGCTAAAAGAGGAGAACTCCAAGTTGTCGTTGGAGAAGAAAGCTGCCGAGGAGCTGATCAGGGAGTTGAGGGCGGTCAATGCCCCGGGTGCCAATGAGCCGGACGATTTGAAATATCTGAAGACTAGGTCCGAGCTGGTTTCCCGCATCCTGCTGGCTGAAGATGATGGCATCGCCGTGGCGGAGGAGTCTTTCAGAAACGCTGTGGCTCAGTTGCGCATGGTGAACCCTGGGCTTGAAATCTCTGCCGAGGGCACTCACTATCTTGCGCGTGTTGATGATGGTCATATTGTCTTGCCCGAAGGTCTCCTTGTCGTTACCCCTGAGGATCAGCCCGTAGAGGAGCAGGGACCCGAGCCAGAGTCAACCGAGCACGCTGATGAATGAGGAATTTGTTATTTTGTTGATGTCGTTGTAATTTGTCCGGCCCGCGTGCCGTTGTAATTTATTTTTGGGTGGAATGGCCCCCGTTTTATGTAACAACGTACAATTGTGGTTTTTGCGGCCACTTGTTAAATTATCACATATTTAGTTCTGTTGTTTGCATGATTTTACTTGCTTTTATTTTTTCTAAGTATCGTATTCATGCTCATTGTGAATGTATGTCCTCTCGTGATAGGGGGTATTTGACTTGTGTGAATATTTTTTGGGGGGATTGCTCGTAATAGATGTGTTCGGCAGTGTGGGGAACTGGTCAAACTGCCGGGGAATGTCCTGGCGGAGAGCGGAGCTCAGGTCGCGTTTGAGGCCTGAGTTCGCAGCGTGAACGTCCCATCGCGAGCTGGGGTTCTGCCAATCGTGGTACTTTGACGACGGCGATGCTCGATCGAGGACCGCTGCCGAGCACTTACCGGGCTCGTTACTGAGCGGGGTTATGCTTTAATCGTATGCGACGCTTGTACCTAGACGCGCATAGTGGTCGGTAGCGGACGTTCGTCGTTGCGACGAGTCAAACTGAGGATTTAGCTGTAGTATTGTTTTAGCTTTTCAGCGTTCCATGGCCGAGCAAGTTCTTCCCCAGTGAGATGTTCTAGGTAATATGCCCCATTTTCCGTTTTTGCCCGGACGCGATAGGGTCCTTCCCAGTTGGCTGCTAGTTTGCCTTCGCGAGAGTCTTTGTGGTTTCTTCTTAGAACAAGGCTTCCCACATCGAAATCTCTCCGTATCACCTTGGCGTTGTGCCTGATGGTAATTTTTTGTTTTAGTGAAGCTTCACAGAGGGCTGCTCCAGCTCTGATTTCCTCGACGAGGTCGAGCTCTTCTCTCAAAGACTCATCGTTCATCTCCTCGTCTAGGGGCGACTCTGTCCGCCTAGAGGGTATGTGAACTTCGACGGGAATTACAGCCTCGGTTCCGTATGCTAGACGGAAAGGTGTTTCCCCAGTCGTTGAGTGTGGAGTTGTACGGTATGCCCAGAGTACGCTGTGCAGTTCCTCGACCCATGTCTTCTTTGTTTCGTCTAGCCTTTACTTGAGGCCTCGAAGGATGACTCGGTTAGCTGCCTCAGCCTGCCCGTTTGTTTGAGGGTGTTCGACGGATGCGAAGTGTTGCTTCGTGCCCAGTTGGGCGACAAAGTCTTGAAACTTCCTGTCCGTGAACTGCGTCCCGTTGTCCGTTACTATCGCTTGGGGAATACCGAAACGTGCAAGGATGTTTCGTTTATAGAAACGCAGGATGTTGAGGGCAGTTATTTTGGCTAGAGCTTCTGCTTCTATCCACTTTGTGAAATAATCTACGCCCACTATGAGGTACTTGTTCTGACTTGATCCTACCACGAAGGGTCCTAGGATGTCTAGGCCCCACCAGGCGAATGGCCACGGGGAGGACATAGCCTTGAACTCGTTAGGCAGAGCCAGGTGCATGTCCCCGTGCCGTTGGCATCTGTTGCATTTCTTCACGTGTTCTTTCGCGTCGTTTTGCATGGTCGGCCAGTAGTATCCTGCGCAGAGAGCCTTGTGAGCGAGGGACCTACCTCCGAGATGTTGGGCGTTGATTCCGTCGTGGATTTCACGCAGGATGTGTGCGACCATTTCCTCCTCGACACATTTGAGCAGTGGAATGGAGAATCCCCGCCTGTATAGTTTACCTTCAACCAAGACATACGAGCAGGCTCTTCGCCTGATCGTGCTGGCCTCCTTTGCGTCGGACGGGAGTTCGTCTTTGGCGAGATAGTTGTAGACTGGGGTCATCCAGCAGTTGTTTTCGCCGATCACCTGCACGTCGAGGAACGGGGAGGTCTTCTCGATGCTGGGTCGAGGAAGCACTTCCTGTATGACAGATTTGTTTCTGCCTTTCTTCTTCGTGCTGGCTAGTTTGGATAGCACGTCTGCTCACACGTTATGTTCGCGGGGAACATGTTTCACTTCCACTGTTGTGAATTTTGCCATTTCCTTCTTCACCAGGGCCAAGTATTCAGTCAGGTTGTCGGTTTTGTCTTGGTATTCACCCCGGACCTGGAGGGCCACGAGTTGAGAATCCGTGCAAATGACGACTTCTTGTGCGCCCAGGTCCTCGGCAAGGCGTAGCCCAGCCAGGAAGGCTTCGTACTCCGCCTGGTTGTTGGAGGTTGGGAAAGACAGTGTGAGTGATACCTCGACGATAATTCCTTCGTCTCTCTCCAGTATGATGCCCGCGCCGCTTCCTGCAGAGCTTGAAGCACCATCGACGAAGATGGTCCATTTACGTGCTTCGCTCGCGGGGGAGTCTGCGAACTTCATCTCTGCGACAAAGTCGGCCAGAGCTTGGGCCTTGAGGGCTTTTCTGCCTTCGTATTGGATGACGAATTCGGACAGTTCCAGCGACCATTTGAGCATTCAGCCGACCATATCTGGTCGTCCGAGCAGCTGCTTTATAGGCTGATCTGTTCGAACTACGATCGTGTGAGCCAGGAAGTAGTGTCTTAACCTCCTGGCTGCGTTGATGAGGGCCAATGCCACTTTCTCTATCTGTTGGTATCTTAACTCTAGTCCTTGTAACGCTTTGCTTGTGAAATAAATGGGTTTCTGCCCGTCAGGCATCTCGCGGATGAGAGCGGCACTCACTGCTTCGGTCGCAACGACCAGATATAAGTATAGCATTTCGCCGTTGTCCGGTCGAGAGAGGACCGCCGGCTCTAAGAGTGCCCGTTTCAGATGGAGAAGGGCCTTTTCGCACTCCTCGGTTCATTCGAATGCTGCCTCTTTGCGGAGGAGTTTGAAGAACGACAGGGCGTGCTGGGCGGACTTGGCCACGAAACGAGATAGTGACGCGAGCATCCCATAGAGGGACTGGATGGATTTTTTGGACTTAGGCATAGGAAACTCGGAGAATGCCCGACATTTGTCGGGGTTGGCCTCGATTCCTCGTTCTGTTAAGTAGAAGCCGAGGAATTTTCCTGCCCGGACACCGAACGTGCACTTCTCCGGATTGAAACGCATTTTGTATTTCCTTGCCTGTTCGAAGACTTTTCGTAGATGGGCGGTGTGATCGGTTTCCTCGTGGAATTTTTCGATCATGTCGTCCATGTAAACTTCGAGCATGTCGCCTATTTCTCCTCGGAACACTTTGTTCATCATGCGTTGGTACGTTGCTCCGACGTTCGTCAGGCCGAAGGGCATTACATTGTAGTAATAGTTGCCCGATTCTGTCATGAAGGCCATATTTTTTTATCAGACATTGCCATTGGGATTTGATTGTAGCTCGAGTAGGCGTCCATGAACGATAAAAGTTTAAAACCAGCAAAATTATCAACAAGTTTATCAATATTGGGGAGGGGGTAGGCATCCTTCGGGCATGCCATATTGAGATCAGTATAATCAATGCACATGCGCCATTTTCCATTAGATTTTTTAACCAATACAACATTGGACAGCTAAGTGGTGTACTTGACTTCCGACCTCTAGGAGGTCCTTTACAGCTTTTTCAGCAGCCTCCGTTTTCTCCAGTGACTGCTTCCTTCTACGTTGTGCTACGACCTTAATGGTCGGGTCAATTGTCAGCTGGTGACAGGCGGTGGACGGATCCAAACCGGGCATTTCCGCGGCGCTCCACACGAAGAGGTCGGTATTCTCCCTGAGGCATGCTTTGAGCTGCTTCCTGGTGATGTCAGGCAGGTCAGCTCCGATCTTCACTCCCCGTTGGGGGTCTTCGCCGAACAGAACTATCTCGAAATTGCCATCTGGGATTGGGTGCATCGGATGGGAGTTGCTGCTGGATGACGTGGACGGGCTGGCTGAAGCTGCTCGTTCCTCCTGTTGGTCCTTGGGGAAGCGACTGTCGAGGTCGATAGAGTCGACCTGGGGCAGAGGCTTGGCCTCCTCGGAGCTTCTTGGCAGTGCTAGCTTGCTCTACGCTTTAGGCTTGGGCACAATGGCGTTGAGCCCCTTTGTAGCTGCTTTAAAACATCGTCGGGCAGCTTCTGTATCACCGTGGAGGGTGGCGACCATTCCTTTCGAAGTGTAATACTTCATCTTCAGGTGGACGGTCGATGGCACTGCTACCAACTTGGCTAGAGTTGGCCTTCCAAAAATGCAGTGGTAAAGTGACGGGCAGTCGATTACCAGAAATTGCACCTTGATGGATCTGGTCGTTTCAGCTGCTCCGAAGGTCACGATCAGCTCGACGTAACCCCACGGCTTAGTCACAAACCCGTTGAATCCCTGTAAATCGGACCCTACGTAGGGGGTAAGGTGTGATTCGTCCAACTGAAGCGTTGAGAATAGCTGGGAGTATATGATGTAGACCGAGCTGCCCTGGTCGACTAGGATTCGGCGAACGTCGAAGTTTGCCATTTGGGCTCTGACAAGCAACGGAATGCTTGAGTTCGGGGAGCCGCCGAGGAGTTCCTCCCTGTAGAAGGAGATGGGGACAGAACCCTTCGGGGCCTGATCAAGCGTGGTCACTCTGTTCGAGCTGGTGTTGATAAGGTGTTCGAACTTCCGTTTCACGGATCCCACAGTAACTTTGTTTAAACCCCCGCCAGAGATGACCATGGCGGAGGGAAAGGTCTCCCACGGGCTGTGGACCGCGAGATATGCAGGGGCGCTGAGCCCGTCAGGGACGTTGAAGTCCTCGGGTCGCGATATGGACATAGCGACCTGTATGTTGGCGTCTTCTGAGGAGGGTACCTCCTCCTCGGCCTTCTTGGACTCTTGGGCATCCTGCCGAGGAGTGCCCTTCTTCTTCGCGAACTGCTTCAGGTGGCCGTCCCTGATCAGTATTTCAATGGCATCCTTCAGATGGATGCAGTCCTCCGTAATATGGCCGTGACTTTTATGGAAGCGGCAGTATTTTGACTTGTCCACGTTTGGTCTGTTCGGCAACTGTTTGGGGAAGCGGACCACGGCTTGTTTGAACTCCGAATTGGCACATTCGGTCAAAATCTTCTCCCTGGAAACGGTCAGGGGAGTGTAATCATGGAAACGCCCGGAGGGCCCTTTGCTGTCACGGGAGTCGCGGGGACGGTCCTCGTGCCTTCGTTCACCCCGACGAGACGTCGAGGCTTCTTCTCCTTTGAAGGCCCGGGCGTTCTCCTGGCGGCGAGATGCTCGGACGTTACTGGCCGTAATCTTCTCCTCATACTGAATATGAGATTGGGCTTTGAGGAGGAGGGTGTCTAAGTTCCTCGGTGGCGCGAGGCCAATGGCTTTAGCGAACTCGGAGTCCGGGCGGACCCCTTGTTCGAGCAGGAACTTCTTCATCTTATCTGTCGTCGGGACCTACACAGCTTCCTTGTTGAACCTCTCGATATATGCGCGGAGAGGTTCGTTTTTCCCCTGGATTATGGCTCCGAGGGAGGCCTCAGTTTTGGGATGGCGGCGAGATGCTGTGAAGTGCCGCGAGAGCATCCTGCCCAGTTGTTTCCACGAGGTGATGGATTCCTTGGGCAGTTGTTTATACCATGTCATTGCTCCCTTCCGAAGCGTGTCGAGAACAGTCTGCATTTGATGGTGCCCCGTACGCCGTGGTAGTCTAGCAGCGCATCGATGTTCTCGATGTGCTCGTCGGGGTCGGTGGTCCCGTCGTATGTGCAAAGTGACGGGGGTTTCTCCAAGCCTTTTGGGAGACGGGTGGCCAAGATCTCCTGGGACAACGGGCCGCGAGGCTCGTCGTCATCACTAGAACTGGTGTATGATGGTGACCGTACGGGATGCTCGCGTCGGCGGTTCCTTTGTGGAGAAGGTGAGCGGTTCCTTCGAGGAGAAGGTGAGCGGTTCCTTCGAGGAGAAGGTGAGCGTGCCCGTCCTTTGGACTTGATCGGAGATTCCTCATTCCTTCGAGTCCTTTTGTGGTCATGAGTGTGCTGGTCACACGGGGAGATCTGGTCGCGCTTTCGGGCTACGCGAGGATCGTGCTCTTGGCGCAGTCTTCGGTCGATTTCTCTCCGTGGATGCGGGCTTCTTGATCGTCGCTGGTTCCTCCACATAGGAGGGGATCTTGGATGGCGAGACTCTTCCAGTGCCCCAATCCTCTCGTTTTGCTGCAGGATCAGGGTGTTAGTTTTGTTGAGTGCCTCTAGGAGGGCTGCCACGGCCAGGTCAGCGTTGGGCGGAACAGGAGAGGACTGGAGGTCGAGAGAAGGTTGATCGTTGTTGCGATCAGCAGGGGTAGGGGAAGGAGAAGTGGTGGCTCCATCCCTGAGGAAACGAGCACCTCGGAGGAGAGATGACTGGCCGTCAACGTCAGATTTGTTGATGGGGAGGATGGTGGTTTGGAGAGCATCCTTGGAGCGATCTTGGGAGGCCATGATCGTGATGAGGTTTGAGAATTATTTTGATCTTCGGTTAAAGAAAGATGGGGAGAACAAATTTTCCCACAGACGGCGCCACTGATCGTGAAGGCTGGATCAGATCCTGTAGAATCAGGCCGCCAAGTGCATCAGGGATGCTGGTCGTATGGAGAGGAGGGGGTGTACCTGCAAGGCACTCCGATGCTCAAGTGAGAAAGGGTCAGAGAAAAGGAGCAAGTACAAAGTATGAATTCTTAGGGTGAATATTGGATACCTGGCCCTCTCAAGCGAGAGGGTTTATATAGAGCCCCCAACGCGTGGCCAACGGTCCTATTTTCGGGGCGAAATAACCGTTTTCCCCAAAGAATAGGTAACGGCCCAAACTAGCCGTTAGGCCGGGCAGGGTGCTCGAAACTAGTCGTTATGTCGGGCATAAACGCAGTTCCGGACACCTGTCCTTTGTTGTTCGGGCAGTGAGGAAGCCGTGCGTAACGGGCATCAAAGCTGGGGAGGAACGTTGCATTCCTCACCCGGTTAGAGGGGCAGAAAGGTCACTTTTGCCCCTCTGTGGATTGGACTTAGGCAATTTGGGCCGCTCTGGAGCAGAGGCGGATTGGGCCAATTCTAGCCATTGGTCCAGTCCAGAACACTTACCCTTCTTATTCTCATCTTCCTTTGAGGAGTTTGATAGCCTTCTAAAGTTGATTAGGTTCTTGTCGAAGTGCTTGAATCCATTTTTCTTTATGTACCTATGGTACCTTTTGACAAACAACCCAATTCATTCATCATTGGAATTCTCGTCATCACTTGTTTCACAATCACTTTTCTAATTGCTTGAGTAATTTGAACTTGAAGCCTTTAGAGCTATAGGATTCTTTTCTACCTCATTGTCCTTACTTTTCTCCTTTTTTTATCTTCTTTTCATGCTCTTTCTCGTGTTTTTCCAAGCAAGTGAGTTCTTGCTCATGTTCTTCTAGCTTTCCAAATAAAGTTGTGAGATCAAGTGTTTTAATATCATTCACTTCTTTGATTGTGGCGACCTTAGGTTGTAAGTCCCTATTAAGACACCTCAACACTTTATTAGTAGCAATATCATTGGAAATAGGCTTACCTAGAGCATTCAAGCAATTTATAAGATGTATGAACCTCTTTTGCATGTCGCCAATTGTTTCACCATGCTTCATGTGAAATAGTTCAAACTCTTGATTTAAGGTATTGATCCTAACTTGTTTGACTTCATTAGTTCCCTCATGGGCAACTTCCAATACGTCCCACATAGCTTGGGGGATTTCACAATGATAGACACGATAATATTCATCAATACTAAGTGCAAATATGAGAATATTTTGTACCTTCCAATCATGTAACCACAATTTCTCATCATTATCATTCCATTGTGCTTATGGTTTTGGTACGAAGAGACCTTTACCATTGGTAATTGTAATTTGATTAGGATCATTGATGGTGACATCCCAAACACCCTTATCAATGGAATTGATATGGATACGCATATAAGCTTTCCAATAGCCATAGTTTTTACCGGTAAATATGGGTGCTCTATTGTACACCCCTTTAGGTTTGGTATCCATTTTCTAATAAGTGAATATTGAAAACCCGAGAGGGTTGGCCTAGTGGGAGGGTGCTTGGGTCTCAAGGGTTTGCTCCCCTTGAGGTCCTGAGTTCGAAGGAGCCTAGGTCCAACTTTAGGAGGCTACGCGGGGCGAAAGCTCTCGGGTGGATTAGTCGGTACGGAAGGAAGAATACCACTCTATTAAAAAAAAAGTGAATATTGAAGCACATAATTAACTGGAGCTCGTGATACCATTTGCTAGATGAAGGCGAATTATATAGAAGGGGGGTGAATAGATCCCAAGTTAAAAAACTTTATAAGAAGTGTTTTGAAAATTTTAACGGCTAGCGGAAGTGACCCGGATCGAATCGTCTAAACCAAACTACTATCAAAAAGCTCGAATATGCGTATATGAAAATCAATTGATGATAATGATAAACAAATAAATCAATATGCTTTTAACAATAATAAATTGAATGCTACACAAAAGTAAAGTCTATTTCCGATGACAAAATACACAAAAATGTAATTAAGGCAAATTATCGAACACCTTGTGTGCAATCAGATTCGTTTAGAATTTTGTATGATTTTGTTGATTTACAGATTCAACCATAATCTAATAGACTGTAATCAACTCAACAAAACCTTTTTCAAAAGGTTATAAAAAAGTTTCACCAAACGTACTGATCTCACAATCGACGAATTCAACAATTTGCAAATGAAAAGTAAAAGAGATAGAGAGAGTACACAAGGATTTGTTTAGGCAGTTTCCCAATCGGCCTCGCTATGGGTACGTCTGCCCTCAATTTGAACTCGAATTGAGATAATCAATCTTAATTGCAAATGTAGTTTTACAAGAGAAATGTAGCAATACAACCTCTCAAACCTTATGTTTGATGTTGATTCTACACTTTCTCTTCCCTTGATCCGAGCTTGATCAAGTCACCCAACAATACCAATTTGATTCACTGTCTCACGCTACTCCTTTGCAAGAAACTTTATTCTTCAAAGCTTTCACTCAATCGAATCCAAATCGCGAATTGTTGTCGCCCAAGATATTTGATTCACCGCCTCACGCTACTCCTTTGTAGGAAATCCCAATTCTTCAAAGCTTTCACTCGATCGAATTCAAATTGTGTAATCTTATCCAAAGCCTTCAAATCCCCAATTGATCTTGAAGGAAAACCCCAACTTGGTTTTCTTATTTGAAACCCCAAAGATTGTCAACCCAATTTACAATTTAACAACCTAAATTGGACGTTATTAATTTGATTCTAGATGACACTCAAACAAAGAATGATTATGTGTAATTTGTTTGTGTGTATACATAGAACAAAGGTTGAAGATGAAGAGAGCTCTTTGTATATTTGGTTTCATATGTTGTAAAGATGCATGTATGAAATATATATATATATATATATATATATATATATATATGGTTAATACCTATTTTCATTCATGCCATATGGGCGTGTTTTGAAAAACCCCCTACAAAAAAAAAAGTTGCAAGATTGGCCTTAACATATTTTAAAAGTTATCATTTAGACCTTCATCAGGCCACATCATCAAAAATAATGATGTGGCAGTCATTTTTTTAATTTTTTTAATGAAAAGAAATTTCACATCATTAAAAGGCTTTGTGAAATGACTCTTATACCCCCATTTTTTAATTTTTTTAATTTAGTTTTTCTTATATTTAATTTTTTTAGATTTTATTTAATTTATTTAATTTTTTCTTTAATTATTTTGTTTAATTATATTTTAATTACACGCATGGCATTTTACTATTATTTTATTATTTGAATGTTGAAATGTTTAAAGATCAAAAATAAAATTTTTTTCCCTCACCAAGGATTGAACCCATGGGTTCAATCCTTGGTGAGGGCAAAAATTTTGATTTTTTATCTTTAAACATTTCAACATTCAAATAATAAAATAATAGTAAAATGCCATGCATATAATTAAACAAAATAATTAAAGAAAAAATTAAATAAATAAAAAAATTATAAATTAAATAAAATCTAAAAAAATTAAATATAAGAAAAAATAAATAAAAAAAATTAAAAAGTGGGGGTATAAGAGTAATTTCACAAAGCCTTTTAATGATGTGGAATTTCTTTTCATTAAAAAATAAAAAAAATGACTGCCACATCATTATTTTTGATGATGTGGTCTGATGAAGGTTTAAATAGTAACTTTTGAAATATGTTAAGGCCAATCTTGCAACTTTTTTTTTCGTAGGGGGGTTTTTCAAAACACGCTCATATGGCAGGGGTGAAAATAGGTATTAACCCATATATATATATATATATATATATATCTGTGTGTGTGTGTGTGTGTGCGCGCAAGTTGGAGGCAAAAAGAAATGCAAGAGGTTTAGGAAAAATGCATATTTGTCAAGATTTTTAATGTATGTGCCGACCTATATAAGTCATGTGCCAACCTATTCGAAGCATGTGTTGACCTGTGTAGGTCATGTGTTGACTCATAGAAGAAAACTTTCTTCTATGTGTCAACATGAAATCCTTCCACAGTCGGCACATCAAACAGAGGCTACAAGCTTTAATATTGACCTACATGTGTCAACCTGTACAACGTATGTGTCGAATCATAGAAGCAATTTTTCTTCTATGCGTCGACTTGTATGTTGCATGTGTCAACATTTGAAAAACCAGAAGCTACAAACTTAAAAAACTTAACAACATATGTCGACCTATACAACGTATGTGTCGACACATAAGCCTGTGACTTGCATAAAAACACATTTTTGCCAAGTAGAATCATTTATAACCTTTTCTAAATTATTTCCAAAATGTTGTTATGCTACCTAATGCTAAGATGCACATTTAAACTCAGAGAATATTATCCAATATACATAAATGCTAAATTGTCCTAATTTTGACATCATTCAAAATAATTCTAATAGGAATGCGCACTCACATTTTCTTTAGCACTATATAAATATACAGAATATTAAAAAATTATGATTATAATTTTAACTTCATAAATATAAAAATTATCATTCTGATGTATTAGAACATCTTATAGATTATCAAAGACTTTTCGATAGAAAACATTGAATGTTGTAGAAGACATTTTATCATCTTCAGTTCATTATTTGGTTTTATTTTTGATACGGTAACATATAGTTTGACCATGTGTGAAAATAAATTTTGACAAATACAATCCAAACTTTAACAAAAGTTGACTTTTAACATTTGTCGAATATCATATAAAAACATAATTAATAGGAATATTGTCTTCATTGAAGACTAAAGGGCAGTCCCAAGTGTGAGGGAATTAAATCTATTCTTAGAATAAGAATTATTTTTTACGGTATTTTTGCTTGTACTTTCTATGAGTACAATAGTAGTGATCTTATTGACGATATAGCAAACAAGACGTCTTTAGTTAATGATTATTGTAAATGATCTCTAATCTAACTCTAGAGGTATGTTTATATAGCCTTTTATAATTAGTAAAATGAGAAGTGCCTTAAGGCTTCTTCCTCAAATTTAGCTTGACCATGCTCTATTATGGATCTTGGAATGTGGCCTATTTGCAAAGTGACGAATATAATTTTAAAATTTACATCTATTATATGGAAAACGGGTGTAAATAATAGACGCAGTGGCAAACTTGTAAATAAAATGTCATTTTTAGTACCAGTACGTGACAATAGACACCCTATTTTAAAAACAAGGGTGTAAATTGAAAACATTATTATAATCAATTAAAATCATTGCTATAACAATATCTCTATTACTCCCGTTAGAGGAAAAACGGGTGTAAATTAAGATTGGCTGAAAAATAATTATTTAATTTAATTACTCTCAATATTAACCTTAGGCATATTAATAAACCAAACTAACTTTTATTAAGTGGTATATTTGGTTAAGTAAATAAATTAATGGGTGTAAATTGATTAATTAATATTTTGTAACTAAAATAATAAAAAAAATACATATCAATATATCAAATTTAATTACTGAAAACTTAAACCTTTTTTTCTCTCTAAACCCATTTCTCTCAAAACCCTTTTTCTCTCTAAACCCATTTCTCGTGTTTGTTCATCTCATCGTTTCCATTTCATCGTTTCAATCTTCGTTTCTGTTCATCTCATCGTTTCCATTTCATCGTTTCAATCTTTGCGATTTCATCGTTTCAATCATCGCGAATTCATCTCATTGCCGAGCTCCATTTCATCGTTTCTTCATCCTCTTTCATTCATCGTTCTAAAAAGTGAAAACCCTAATCATCCAAAATCCAAATCTGTTTTCTGGGTTAATCCGAATACTGTAAAATCAACGTGGTTTCCATTTCATCATTTCAATCATCGTTTCGTTCCTCTCATTGCCGAGCTCCATTATCGCACGACCATTATCGGATGTACAAACCTCCATTATCGCACGGTCATTGTCACACATACGAGGAACATTTGTCATCTCTCATCATCGCACGACCATTATCACATCTCGATGACGACATGCACGGCGAAAA
Organism: Lathyrus tuberosus; assembly: GCA_022829125.1. Taxonomy (NCBI): domain Eukaryota; kingdom Viridiplantae; phylum Streptophyta; class Magnoliopsida; order Fabales; family Fabaceae; genus Lathyrus; species Lathyrus tuberosus. The sequence goes on along the minus strand of JALAZF010000552.1, from coordinate 1,230,433 downwards.
ACCCGACTAATTGGTTTGTCTTTCTTTTTTCAATTAGAGTTTAAATTTATGCTGTATTTGATGTTGAATGATAAAAAAAATGAACTGGATTCCCATTGATATGTTCTATTGATGCAGTGCAGATTGAATATCGCGAGATTGAAGACCGATCAAAGCCTAGGTATCCTCCCCCTTTGAGCAGGTAGAATTTTTTTGTATTAATTTGCACCATCCCTATCTTTCCTTGTATGTGTTGTAAGTCAAAGTTGTCAAAATAATTGTTGCATGTTGGTCCTATTTTAACGTTTTGGTATTTGTGTGCACATAGGGCAACCGTTTGATAAGACATTAGTATCTCGTCTTTGCTGCTGAACCAACTGAAACGATTTCTTTCGAGGTAAATAATTGCTCTAGTTTATTATTTATCGTGTTCGCGTTGGGTATACAGTGTCCCCTGTTTCTATGTCAAATAAAAAACCATGCTAATGACCCTATTTTCTTCTAGTAATATTGTACATATGAATGGTATAAGATTTTTTTTTTATAACAGAGCTCTAGGTCTTTCTTATTTGTATGTGTTGTAAGTCAAAGTTGTTAAATTAATTGTTGCATGTCGGTCCTGTTTTAACATTTCGGTATTTGTGTGCACATAGGGGTAACCGTTTGATAAAACAGTAGTATCTCGTCTTTGCTGCTGAACCAGCTGAAACGATTTCTTTCGAGGTAAATAATTGCTCTAGTTTATTATTTACAGTGTCCCCTGTTTCTATGTCAAATAAAAAACCATGCTAATGACCCTATTTTCTTCTAGTAATATTGTACATTTGAAATTAAGTGTCTAATTGTGGTGAATAAATTGTATATAGACTGATCAGGAAATGTTTTCAGTGATGCTTAAATCTTAGCGGACGTCACAATTGCAGTTTCTTTTATTCCTCCTTCATGTCTTTAGATCATCATTATTCAGACTGTCATATGATATGATATGTTGTTGTATATACCCTGATGTTTGTTTTGAATTTGGCTTAATTTTCCAACTTTGTAATTTAGTTTCTTTTTATTTTGATTAAATAAATTCAAAAAACACATAGCTGCGTTTTGTTAAAAAAAAGTCATAGGTTTCTAATCCAAGCCTATAATTTCCTTGGCAATGGCATGGATTACTACTATATTGCCAAATCTTAAACTCTGCAGCAAGTCTTTAGAGTGTTTTGGACATAAACAACTCTTCTTAATCTCAACCAATAGGTTCCTTTGAAAAACCTTTTCAGACATTGCAACACTTGAAACATGAGTCCAAACTTTTATGGCTAAGGTTTGAATTTTATCCGAACCACATTTTTAGGCTCAACTTCCATTTCACTATTGTGTTTTTCTAAGGATATACTATACAATCACTTAGTGTATGAATTATGGAGTGAGTTTTGATAGCGCTGAACTAATCGTGTTGTGGTTTGAAATTTCACCACTATGTATGCTTACTCTCTAATGTTCTGGATTAGAATGGACTGCTACACCTGAACTGAACCGTGTTGATTAAAATTGAAATGATAGAGTTAGTAGTGTATAAACATTGCAATCATACCTTAGATGCCATGGCTGTTAGTTATCTTTATTTAGTTTATAAATTTTTTGATCTCTTTCTGAATGTTATGAATGTAATGCATATGGATTATGAAATTGTTTCTGTTATGTGTATGTTTTGGATCTCAGTGTTTGTTTTGGATTCATGTTTTTCACCACTTTATTCACATTCTGATTTAATATGAAAATATAGTGGTGTAATATTTCACAGATTTTGTTGAAATAAAGTGCTTTGTTTTGTTTACTATTTTGTCTTATTTTTAAATCTTATTTGAATTTGGATGGTGTTGTAGACATATATCAAAGACTAAAGACTAGTGAAGCAATATATCATCCTGGTTTTTGCAAAGGTTAGTCATCCCTAGTCTTGACCTTAACTTTACTTTGTTGCTGGTTACCTGTTACAATTTATTTAAAATAGACCGAACCGAATTAATCGTTTGGCAAACCGTCTGTTATTTAGAACTGAACTAAACCGTTAGTAAGTAATTTTTTTTTACTGAACTGTTTTATTTGATGAATTACACTGTGTTATATAATGAAAACTGAAATTGTGTTATATAATGAAAACTGAAATGGTCAAAACACTATAAAGTGTCTTGAAAATCAATAAATATTAAATCATTGTAAACCTTAAATCTATCTCATAAGATAACATATTACTAAATATATATTAATGTTAAATCATTGTAAATTAGACCATATATATTAATGTTAAATAATTAAATGTTATCTATATGTTATCTATATGAATGTGTAGCAAAGTAGACCATATTACCATAGAAAATCATTAAATGTTAAATCATTGTAAACCTTAAATATATATTAATGTTATCTATATGAATGTGTAGCAAATTAGACCATATTACTAATCATGTAAACCTTAAATCTATCTCATAAGATAACATTTTTAAGGAATCCTAACTCAACCAAAACACAAACATGTTAAATCATATTACTATTGAAAATCAGTAAATGTAAATCAGTAATTTTTTGACTGAACTGTTTTATTTGATGAATTATACTGTAAAGTGTCTATAAATCAATAAATGTTAAAAATATATAAAACACCACAAAAGATATGACTAAAATAACATATATAAAACATTGTGTAAGGTTACTGATAATATAAACAGTAAGACCATATGCAATAGGAGATTGATTAGGGAATAAGGTCGGGTACCAAAAGATTGTGACAAGGCAATGGTAGAATACATGAATATCACATCCACAAATATATAACCAAAGTCCTAAAAAATATCATTGCTACCTTAATCCCAAATATCACATGACTAATCCTAGCTAGATTTGTATATCCTATGACAAGAGGAAAGGGAGCTGTTACAACATTACTAATCCCAGGACCTTAGGTACAAAGTAAATATGTCATTTGTTTTAAACCATGAACCATGGCTATATATTGGCACAGATGACACTTTTGCACCACATAACCCTTCAAAATATCAAACAAAATGAAGAGTTTCTTCATACATAAATTTACAGTGCTGATGAATTTAATTGTATCTGAGTATCACTACAAACTTAAACTTGAAGATGGCTGATTTGAATATCCATTAGTCCCTTGGTTTCTTTTAAATCACAAATGAGTACTCAGCCCTGTGAGTTGAGAAGGAAAAATAAATTTCTTACATAATGAAACATGCATTATTCAATTAAATCACAAATAGTAGGTGGTCTGTTGTCCTCCACAGAAACACGAATTATGGTGATGAAAATGAAGATTCAACTCTAGACATTGATAACAATACTTCTTTTTCAACACTAAGGCCTTCTTTTAATGGTGAAAATGAAGTTGATGATGTTTATGCCACACGTTATGATCATCAAGAAGGGATTTTGGAGGATAATAGCAACTAACAAACAACACTTGGATTTTATCTGTATTTTGTTGGATCTATACAATGCAATAATGAAATTTTCAACAATTCCTGCACACATGGATGCTTTATCTGTCTTTCTCTTCGTATAATTTCTGAAATTTTCTTAGATTGTTCCAACAAAATCTCCTGTAGTACTGAATTAAGCAGATTTTCTAAAAAAATTATTATAGAATAATAACCTGTTTGTAGATTAAAGAGAAAAAAAATAGAAAATGTTCATTTAAGCTACATAAACCAGTACCTTAAATGCATCTTCATCAGTTTTATCATCTCCAATATATATTCATAAAAATTGAAAAGTTCAAACATTATGAATAGAACAGATTTTATATGTATTGTTAAAAAAACCGCACGTAGGAATATTAATATTATACCTTCCGTCCATGACTTGAACATCAACAAGGGTAATTTTTTAACATATGGAAACGTTGACCGATCATTGTCCAATTCTACAATCGATTCAAAATAGGGTAAGTAATCAAAACTTCAAATAAGATTTGAGATTTTATGAGATGAATAATCAAGTCATCATGGTTGGGGAAATTGATAATCTTTACATTCTCTTCTACATTACGGTAATGTACAGAAGCGGAAAACTTGTGATTTTCAACTTTTGCGCCTTCTATTTCTTTAGTAATCTCGATGAGGGTTTTAAAAACCTGCATGAAAACATCTCATCATGAATTTCTTTTATGCTTATGATAAAATGAATATAAGTCATTAATTATTGGTTTAGAAATAGAATTTTCACCTCATCGATCATAGGAAGGAATTCTCTTGCCGGCTGAAATGAGTTCGTATAACAACACTACATATTCCTCTAAAAAAAATAATAAACAACAGTTAAGCACGAAGGTAACAGCTTTACAACAGAGCAATTGGCAGTGAGAAGAACAAGAGACAGAACAAAAATTAAACAGTTATGAGTATGTTACTAGGACATAGATAGCTATATGAAAAGAAAGTTGTATTACATTATTTCATCGAATTAGACCTGTCACGGCTTCCTCCACTAAGGATCGCGGTAGGGACATATTTTGCCACTCTTGTCACATATTATCTTTAATTCCATAGCTAACAAAAGTATAATTTAGCGAAAAGTGATGTCAAAATCAGCAAAACGCATTGTCAAATGATGCAACTGAAATGAGTTTTATTTGAGCCAGTTGAAGTCCTAAATACATTTATGGAATCATAATCTACAATAGAGTAATATTAACTGAATACTTATTATTTGTTTTCCCAAGTTATTGTTGCATATGATGCAAGTTTTGTTACAAAAGAAATGCATCTACACTTAAAACATGATATTGGTTCCATGAACATGATCATATATCTATTTTCACTGATAAATTTTCTTTTCTCTATAAACAGACATTATGGGTAAAGCATCAAACGCGTCTTCTCTAAAAAAACAGAAGGCCAAAGGTGTGACATCTCCAAAAAAATAGAAGGCCAAAGGTGTGACATCTCCAAAAAAACAGAAGGCCAAAGGTGTGATTATTTAAAAGCAGTTTGAATGGTTTTTGTGCTTGTGGATTTTGTAGTTTTAAAAGCAGTTTTTTCTGCAGAATGTTGATTGTGTTGTGTTGTTCTATACAGATAATGATGCCACAAACAAAGTTGCTTCTAGCAGCACTTCATTGAACACTAAGAGGTTGGATAAGGATACGGAGAATTTAGCTCGTGAGTTTTCGGTTACTCTGCCATTGTTTTTTTTAAATTATATCTTGTTGGTTGAAGCATGTGAGCTAAACTGGAAGTATAACTTTGTCATGACTTATTGTTTTTCTCTCTGAATAGACAACACGGATAAACCATCTAGCTCTTCTTCTCCAAAAAAAAAAAGAGTAAAGGTGCGACAACATTGTTGCGTTTCATTGCGAAACTCCGTGATGGTGAGAAATACCACATTGATTTTGATCTGGATACTTTCCAACCTATTGGTCAGCATGATGCAAAGTTTAAGAGTTATTTGTCATTCATTGCACGTAGCAAGGTTAGTTTAAATGAAAAGAAATGGAAAAAGATAAGCGAAAACTTGAAGGACACGATGTGGGATGATATTATGGTATGCAACTTTAATTAATTCTTTATAATTTATTTTCTATAATTGTTTCAATTGCTAACACTTCTTATGTTTTGTAGGATAAGTTCATTTGCCCCACGGATGATAAATTTAGGAAGCATTGGTTTGTTTATATGGGGGAACGGTTGAAGCAATTTAAGACATTGCTCTCAAATGTCTATATATTTGGTAAAGGCGATAAGGATGGAAATACAACGCCGTTTGAAAAGTATATATTCATCAAACAAGAAGATTGGGATTTGTTTGTCGAGACTCGAAAAAAAGAAGACTTTCAAGTTAGTTAAATTTATAGATTTATTTTTGTTATCTAAATTGATTTGGTTTTGACGTTTAAGTTAATGTGATTTATTTGTAATATGAGAAAAGGCTAAAAGGAAAGATGCATGCATCAAAGAATATCCATCCTCATATTTTGTCTCGTGGTGGTTACGAAAAGCTTAAGGCAAACATCATGGAAGAGAGGAGGGAAAAAATGATTGAAGAGGCCAACGGTGATGCAAGTTTAGTAGGTGAGCCTCCAGAAATAAAACGATACGAGGCATGGTTAATGGCTCGGCAGAAGCGATCTGGAGATTTTACATCTGAGGCAACAAACTTAGTAGCTTCTATGATTGTAAATAATAAAAGATTCTTTATAAATTTGAATTTTATATGATTAGGCACCAAATTGTTCAACAAACTTAGAAGCCCATGTTCACCAAATTGTTGTTAAACGTCATTGCCAACTAAGATTTTGATTTAACATATGCTACAATCATGGGTTAATCAATTTGCAAAGCAACCAGTACTTGCTCACAACTTTGATACGTTTATAAAAATAGAAAAATGAAAAATGTACTTTATGTTACTGCTATTCACGCACTTTCAAATTTGCACTGTCTTTGGTTATTATATTATATTTTATTATTGTTGGAAAGCCTAGTCTTACAAGTCTTTTGTTATATTATTACAAAAATGTCTTTTTGTGTTTTCTAATAATCAATATACAGGTAAGCGATTGTAATTGTATTTATTATTATTTTAAAGCCAAGTTGTTCAAGATATGTATCTATATGTATAACTTATTAGTCATTTTATATCATGTGTATATATGTGTTTTACCATTTCAGGGTGACTTGGAGGAAAAAAAGTACACAAGGTGATATTGTTTTTGAAGGACGTGAGGATGTATTGACTGTTTCCCTTAGAACAAATGAACGCCCTGACCGGATCCGCACTGCTCCAAGGGGTGTGGGCTTTAAGAAATTCTTTGGAAAAAATTCACGCCCCACCTCAAGAGGTGTCTCTCAAGATGACCTTCTAGCGTTGGAGAAAAAGCTGAATGCAGATTTCCAACAGAAATTACAAAAAGAGCTCCAACAACAAAGATTAGAGCTCCAACAGCAAATGAAAAAAGAGATTCAAGAAGAGAGAGCTAAATTCCTAAAAGAGATGCAATTGGACCCTTGCTCTAAAAGGACTAAAGAGGTGTTTTTAAAAGAGGTATGGGTAATTTGATTTAATTAATCGGTTAAAGTTTTACAAATTTTATAATTTAATTAATGTTTAATATATTACAGAATGTGCAATCTTTGGATACGAGGACTAACGAAAGTTGCTCAAATTTTATAATTTAATTAATGTTAAATATATTACAGAATGTGCAATCTCTGGATACGAGCACTAACGGAAGTTGCTCTAAGGTTTTGATTACGGAAGATGTTATAAAAAACACCGGTGCTTCTGAAGATTACTTAAAAAAGATTGAAGATCTCAAGGAAGAGTCCTTCTCACTAGATGTGATTCATGAAACAAGTGAATTTTATGTTTTTATTGATAGACTCGACTTGAACGAATTAATTGCCGGTATTAAATGGCTCTCCACATCAATCTTGTCCGTATGGTGCTCATAAGTATCTTATTCTATTTTTGATTATGTTTTCTATTTATAATTTATGATTAACATTTGTTTCAACATTTCAGATATCTACATCGCATCTCCAAGAATGTCAGTGAACTATTTAGTTTTCTTGATCCACATAGGACGCTAACTTCTACTAGATCGGCCGAAGTAATCCAATCATACATACAAAATAAGCTGGATGGCGAATCAAAAAAGTGTTACTTAGGGCCCTTGTTAAATCGGTAAGTACATGTTTCCTTGAAGGTTTTATACATTATTATTATGTTATTATGTAATATTTGAATTTTAGTGATTCTAACACTTTTGTTTTGAAACTACAGGAATCATTGGCAGCTGTTTGTAATTTGTCCTAAAGATAATGATATCTTTTGGTTTTGTTCATTAAACAAACCTCCCAAGAAAAATATTAAGATCATACTTGAGGGGTAAGAAGCCTAAATCAAGAGATTTCATTTATACTTAATCTTTGTACCTATTAACTTGATATTTATAACTTACTTCTGCTACAATTTCTTTTATCAGAGCTGTAGAAGAATATCATCTATTAAGAGGAATAAAGAACAAGAAGCCTAATTGAAAGATTGTCAATGTAAGTGAGTTGTTTTGTACCACCCATATTTCTGCTGCAATGTGTTTTGTAATAGCTGCATATTTAATGGTTAATGTCCTGTACCACACATATTTAATTGTTAATGGTTAATGTTCTGTACTATCCATATTTCTGCTGAATTTGTAGTGCTAAATTCATAGTTTGAATAGGTAACAAATGTATATAGGCTCAGGCACAACTATCCCAATATATATATATATATATATATATATATATATATATATATATATATATAAAATAAAACTGAGAAAACATTGGCTAGTTGAATGATCGGTGAAGTAGGGATATAGGATTAGAATGGTGACATATTATCTACAAGAGGAATATATGCATTGATTATAGTTAAGACTGATTGAGTTACATAAAATGCAACTTATTTCTCCATAACTGGAGTTTAGAATTTCAAAACGAAGAAATGATAACATTACACTCTTTTTCATCACATGAATATCATAGAGTATTGAATGCCTAGACATAGACCCAGACTACTCATAACCAAAATAGATACTATAGCAGACTCGGTAATCTGTGAAACATACACCTGCCTAGGTTTCTTTCTACGTGCCAACTCTGAATTCAATTTCCTGAAGCACTACACATTTTCACAAAATTAATTAATAATAATATTAAGACATTACACTCTTTTTCATCACATGAATATCATAGAGTATTGAATGCCTAGACATAGACCCAGACTATTCATAACCAAAACAGTTACTATAGCAGACCCAGTAATCTGTGAAATAGACATCTGCCTAGGTTTCTTTCTACGTGCCAACTCTGAATTCAATTTCCTGAAGCACTACACATTTTTAACTAAATTAATTAATAATAATATTAATATATCAATTAATTAATGCAAGTAATAATATTACATAAAATTAGCAAACATTATTTGCTAAAATTAAAATACTAAAAACAAGTTTAAGTGTTAACGAAGAAGTCGTTTCTTTGCGTTAGTAGTTGACGACATTCTCTGATTCTGACCCTTGTGTTTCAACGGTTCAACCACCGAGTCTCTGAATAGGAACAGAACGTTTTATAGTTATATATAACTAAGATTTTATTGTGTCTTTATTGTATTGTAGCATGTAAGGTGGATGTTTTGCTGTGTCACACTTCATGGTGTCTTTATTATAACTAAGATTTCATATATATGTAGGCACATCGTCAAGATAACGGATGGGCATGTGGATACTACGTCATGAAGACTATGTTTGACATCGTCGATGCTTCTATTGTTGAAAGATTTAACGAGGTAGGACAAGTTAAAATATTGTTGTATTGCATGTATTTAATGAAAAACATGTAGTAGTTTAATTTATTATATGTAAACTTGTAGATATTAACCGACACTTCGTCATATGAAAAAGAGACGATTGATCACGTGCGACAACTCTGGGCTAAATGTTTTTTGGAAATGATTGAAGAGAAAAATGTTGGAGACCAAAAGGCTGAAGAGCAAGTGCAAACGGATGAAGACCATGAGGACAAAGAAGACGTACAAATATTGTCAAAACCAAAGCGAAAGAGGAAAAATTATATATAGATAGTTTTTGTTAATATGCTTTAGTTGTATGACTTTATGCTATTAGATAATATGATTTGATAAGACTTATATATGTACAATGATGTTAGGATGGTTGTTTTATGCTATTAGATAATATGATTTGATAAGACTTATATATACATGATGCTAGGATGGTTGTTTTGGTTGTATTTTTTGTTTATTGAATGTTAAGTGGTATACAAAATATTTGATTAAATAAAATAGGTTCTAAATCTAATTAAATGTAACATAATTATGAAACTAATACAAACATTCTATTTAATTAAAGTATACAGTATCTAAAAATGGCAACAACAATGGTGAAATTGGGTGTAAAATTGCCAACATGAACAGTAAAAACGGGTGTAAATTTTACACCCTATTTAAAGAAAAGAGGGTGTAAATTTGCCACCCTCTATAGTAATCACGACTCATTTTATATCCAATTTTTAAGAAATTGGATGTAAATTTGTTTGATTGAAATGCAATTATTTACATATTTACACCCGTTTTCTATAAAATAGGGTGTAAAGTTGAATATATATACATCCGTTTTAAACAAAAAAAAGGTGTAATATACCATCTATAAATGTATATATGTAACAATTTACACCCGATATCTATAAAAAGAGTGTGATTTAACATCAAATTTACACCCGTTTTCAACGAAAAAAGGAGTAATATACCATTTATAAATGTAATATGTAAAAATTTACACCCGATTTCCAAAAAAAAGAGTGTAATATAACATCAAATTTACACCTGTTTTCAACGAAAAAAGGAGTAATATACCATTTATAAATGTAATATGTAAAAATTTACACCCGATTTCCAAAAAAAAAAGTGTAATATAACATCAAATTTACACCTGTTTAAAAACGGGTGTAAATGTGTCAGACATTTCTCACCCGTTGAATTCACACCCTCTAGAAACGGGTGTTAAATGTATAAAAATCGGGTATAATTTTATATATCTGCACTAGTGATGTATCTATCTCGCCCACGTGACAAACACATGGTCAACTAGTTATATCTTATTTAAGACCTTTCATGTGTCCCCCATGACTACATCACATTGGGCTAAGATCATTTGTATTGGGCTCTAAGCTACAATATTTATGACGCTTCACGATCCCCAATCACGAGGTTTGTAAGCGCGAAGTAGTTTGAGAGGAATATGATGGTCCATAACCATCAAGCACAAGGCATGTACGAGTGAAGTGGTTGAGGGGGTGATGTGGCCTACTAGGATGCTACACGTGATGGTTAGTATTATATTGTTGAACAAATAAAATCCATAGGATTATAAATGCTTCAATTTCGTTTCATCCAACGGTCCCTTATTCAAAACTATCAGTATCCTTCATAAAATGGCCCCGATTAAACTGATTGTCTTGATAAGGGCATTTGATATGAACCATCAATTTTGCATGTGCTTTGAAGCCTGCCATTGATTTTCTAACAAGACATGATGATTGTTGGCGCGAAAAATCCAACTAGTCTACCTTTGCTTCTATATGTTCAAGACAAATTATCCTAAGATCTTCACCATTTCATATCTTTGCAACTTTTTCTTGACCATTTATCCACCTATTAGCATGTTCGGTACCCTCCTACAACAACCAAGTACATGTAATGTTTTCTTTCATTTTTCTATTCCATTTTACTTCTTAACCTTCAAAATTTTTAACGCAGAGAGTTTAACAAAACCGGGAACATATTTGAACCCTTAAATCAAGAATAGAGCCCTAATTATGGAATCATTATATTGATAACTCAAAAAACAACTAGATAAGAGTGTTAATTGGGATGTAATTAAGAGAGATTTCTTTGGGAGGGATAATATTAGTGGTGATAAAAGTAGTTTTGTTAATGATTTGAGTAGGGATAATGATGTTGTTTTAGTCTCTTCTTTCTCAATCCTGGCAAGAATGACAATAAATTTGGCGATGACTTTTATTGATATGATCTTAGACTACTTATGTGATGAGGTGGTGAGATTTGGTTTTGTGTTTATCATCGATGCAAGAGTGATAGAATTTCAAGAAGGGGAGTCGTCTTCTCTATTGGCCATAAGGAAGAGGTTATTTTGGAGTCTTGTATTGATGGAGAGAAAGCATACATGAGGTGATCTCAAGATATGGTGGGTTTGAATTTCCCTATGTACTCATGTGTTATATCAAACTTAGGGTTAAGATTCCCTTTATCCCTTTTGAATCACAAATTTTGAGGAAAATCAAAGTCTCATTTTCCCTACTTCACCTGAACAATTGGGATTTTGTGAAAAGGTTTGAAATCATGTATATGGGTTTGGATTTAACTCCGATTATAGGCATGTTATTATCCTATTATGGAACTATAAGGGTGGACAAAGAAAGTTGGGTCTCCATTAGTTCTCTTCTGACTAGAGGATTGTATGTCGTACTTTGTCATATCATTCACAAATTGTCTTCCACTTGTTTTTAAACGGCCGAGTATATCATAACCTTCTAAAGTATTTACTAGATTATGGTTGTGAGCACCACATGTAAACTTTATGTTCCAACCACAACCACTTGGCACAAATTTCAACTAAAAAGGGCACTAGATCCTTAGCCGGGACAAAAATATCTACTAATTGTAACATAAAACATTTTAATGATAGATCTAGGGGTGGCAAAATGGATGGATTAGATGGATATGGATTGTATTGTTAATGGATGAATCAAAACAATCCATTAGTCCATTAATAATCCACTATTTTTTTTTAAAATTATCCAATCTAATCCATCCGTTAAGAATAAAATTCATCAAATCCATTCATTAACATATTTTTAATGGATGGATATCCATCCATCCAATTTTTTTTTATTTTGAAAAAACAAACGTATTTTTTTTTATTTTAAAAAAAAAATGATTTTTTTTTTCGGAAAAAAAAATCGTTTTTTTTTTGGAAAAACTCGGTTTTTTTTGGGAAAAAAATTGTTTTTTTTTTTCAGAAAAAAATTGGTTTTTTTATTCCAAAAAAAATTGTTTTTTTTTGGAAAAAAATCGGGTTTATTTCGGAAAAAAAATTGATTTTTTTCTTAAAAAAATCGTTTTTTTTTTTTTGGAAAAAATTCAGTTTTTTTTTTTAGAAAATTAAAATAAAAAAGTCCATTTTTAATTTTAAAAAAAAAAATAAATTTAACGGAGATAAAAATAATCTATTAAATTTTTAAAATATGTTGGATGGTTGAACCAATCCATGCATATAAATGGATGGATTTAATCCAATCCATTAACTTATTTTTTATGTGGTGGATGAATTGGATGGATATTTTAGTGGATAGATTGGATAAATTTTGTCTTAATGGATCCAATTGCCACCCCTAGATAGATCTAACTAATTTTTTAAAAATGTCAAATAAATAGAGAAAATTTTATTAAAATATATACCTTGATAATAGTAAATAATCGTGTAAACTCTTTCGGAACTCCATCCATCCCATGTTCATTCATATAAGAAAATTAAAAAAAGAAATAAACACAATTTAGCCTAGAATTTCAAGGGATACCAGATTTGTTTATAAATATGGCGTACATGCTTGTATAAACACGTATCGAAATTTCAAATTTACCTTAAATGTCATGTAAAAACCACTCTTTTCACTTGCAAATTATGTGATTTCTGCCGGATATTATTATAACTTCCTGCTTTTTTACTTTTTATTGATGTTTTGAGAGTAATTTTTGAATAAAATTGTAAAAATTTTGAGAGGTCAATTTTGAAAGGGTCAATATTAAATTTTTTAAAATATATGGGAGATCTGGGTATAATCCTTCCAAACATGCCCAAATATATATGGCCCAACAAATCAAATATGAGGCAGAAACACAAGTCAAAGGGGAAGACGTGTCACATAACTACTTTGAAGTCATCTATAAGATAAGCACATTTGAAGATAAGGTCACTATAAGACTAAGTATGTCTCTATTATTACACATTGAAAGATCTATCTGACCCAATGAAATTCACGTGGTTTAAAATGGGACATCATATTTAGGCGAAGTAGTGAATAAACAAAGTAAATGAAACAAATAAAATTATAAAAAGGTAGAAATATGTAATTATTCCCTACAAAATATTTCATTTTTTCATTTTAGTCCCTATAATTTTTGTTGTTTACTTTTGATCTTTTGTTCTTTTGTTTAAGTAATGTAAAATTGGTTTATATCAAAATAAACAGGACTAAAAGCAAAATAAAAAATATTTACAAGGACAAAGTCAAACACAAATATTACAAGGAAGGAAAATAAAATGTTTTATATTTACAAAGACCAATTACATATTTAAGACTTATAAAAGTTTCTTTTGATATGGATGCATATGAATGGTCATAAGTCAGAGAATGATTAACCACATCTTGTAGCACAGAACCGATGATTGTCAGAAATGAATTGATAATAAACAACACACGAACAACCACCTCTCTACCATATCAATACAAACAAAATCTGGAACAAGGGAGTCTTCTATATACGTTCATAGTTCTCAACAAACAAAAACCTTAGAGATAATATGAACTCATAATTTTATTATAACTAGGGTTTCAAAAGTACATGAATGGTCATTATCACCTCACCATAAAGGTTATATATAACCACTTATATAATGATTCTTATTCGTTTATCTAATTTCCCACTTATAGAACTGGTGTATTTTAAGAACACGTCAGTGAGTCATAATGAGTCTTATTCGTTTATCTAATTTCCCATTTATCTGTCTTTAGATGCGTGATCATGTAGATTCTCCTAACCTTGATAATAATATTAAATCACCTATTTAATATTATAAATAGAGAGCGGTGTCTAACAAGGCATAGTGGTGAAAATTTCATACGAACTCACATAACATTTCTCTGATAATGATCACCTGAATAATTACCCTTTTGACCTAATATTTATATTGAACATGAGGTATAGTTTGTGTCACCCTTGTATAATCTAATATTGTATTCCTTTATACTCGAGTACAACATGGCCACACATTTGAAGTCATCCTAGATCAAAAACCTCGTACCTATTACTCCTGCGTATGTAGGAGAGGAAATTTCATCTAAGTCAGTCATGTCTCTCTACATGACTTGTGGAGTACCCAGTTAACTGATTTTAAAATTATATTTGTTACAAACAATATTTGATAGTACAAAAGTGATCAACTGCTCATGTAGGGATGGCACTAGTTTTCAAATCAAATAGTAGAATAAATTACCATCATTGTATTGGCTTAAAGTAAAACATGTGACAACCCCTAATAATTAATGGTTTTTAAAGATTTTGAAGGTTTGTTGTGGTGTTGGAGTTGGATCACATGTTGGAGTTGTCATAAAATGCATTCGACAATTCACTATAAGTATACTCATTTACAGAATCATAATTATATGCCTTTGATGTTTTACCTTTCTTACGTGCCATCAAGCAAAATTTGGCTCACTCAACATTTGAACTCAAGCAAGAATCGGAGGAGGATCTCTCATCCTCGTCTTCCCTCGCGATATAGGCTTTACGACCTTTGGAATTCTTTCCCTTCATCTTGTAGAAATCCTCGCCTTTACTTTTATGATGTTTGGTGAGACTTGGACATGTGGTTCTATAATGTACCAATTTACCACATTCATAACATATGATATCATCATCACCTTTCTTGTGATCTTTCTTGGGTAGATGAGTATTTCTGAAATTCACTAGACCTTTGTCGGTATACTTAAGCTTGTTTCTCTTAAGATATCTGAAATTTTGGCCTATGTAGACAACATATGTCCTAACACATGTCAAGACATTGTGCTACATAATCATTTAAACTCAGAGGCGCAATAGTAGACTAATACCTTGAATATCAGAACTGCACACTTATAGATGTCATGACATCTGATCCAACATGTTTATCATAAACCCTAACAGAAAACGTAAATCTGCAGAATGATAAAGAACACAGTAATTGTTAACTCAGTTCGGTGCAACTCACCTACATCTGGGGGATACTAATCCAGGAAGAAGACTCCACTTTCTGTAGACTATTACAAAGTTAAACTCCCTCGTTTACAACTTCATACCTAACATCTACCCAATGAACATCTTTACCAAAGCTAAACTCAAACGTTTACAACCCTGATATGAGATACCCCACTCACTTCCCTTAATCACCAACTGTGATTTCTACATCATCCCTATCAATACAGAATTCTGTCAAGCATACTTGACAAATAAGCTAACTCGGATTTGCTTAAAAGCTTCATCCAAGAACAATACACAATCCAATACCTCAAGGCTTATGGATCTGTGCGACACATATATCTGCCACAATGTATCAACTGATACAAAGGGAGACTTACAACCTAGAGAGCCAACAACTCTCAAAACCCTAAACCCTTGTTTCTTACGCAAGAAAGCAAGGTTAAAAAAGGCGTACTAAGGCATACAAAAACCTAGGTCTAAGTCTTCTATTTATAGTGTCTTATGCTTCCTTGGGCTTCAGTCTTCTGTTCGCTAATTCCTTGATCCATGCGCATTATCTCTTGGCTGATTTGTTACAGATTTGACACTTGCTAAATCAGTGCAGTACTTTAGGATGTCATGACATCTCCTTCGACATCTTTGTTCAGTCCAGATTTATTCATCTTTATCAATAATGTGTTTTACCAAAATTTTGTCAAACCAAAGGTGCTTTCAATCTCCCCCTTTTGTCAAATTTTGGCTAAAACACTTTTTGGACGTCTCTTCACCCTGAGTGGCGGATATGATTGGAATACTGTGCAAACCGAGTCTATGTTAGTGTACATGAGGAAGAAGATAACCCTGACTCCCCCTTAACTAGTGAGACGGTACTGCCACCCTTGAGGAAAGTAGTAAACCAGGATGAGCGAATTTGAAAAGTGTCCAGGCAATATAAACTTCTAAAGAAGTTAGTATAAAGGTTGAAACCGAAGAACAAAGGATATCCTTTTCAAACACACTCCTCCTCCTGAGATTAGTTGTAGTCTTTGTGAATCTGAGTACTTAAGACATGTAACTCAGGTCACAAGACACACTTGATTCTTAACTCAAGTCACAAGACACAAAGGAAACTTACACACAGACAGGATGTTATAACATCTTGTTTATCATCCTTGCAGAGCAACTGTAAAAACAACCCATGCATCCCCTGACTCAGTGACCTATACTCCCCCTTTTTAGCCAAAAATTGGCAAAAGAAACCAAGACATTCCCATACCCAACCAACATTTATCCAGACTTGAACAAAAGACATTTCGACCATACCACAATGAATATCCCAATTCTGAAACAAACTGCTCCAAGAACACCCTTAAATAACCAAGAACTTTCCTTCGAATGTAACGATCTATTGAATCTTCAATGCGGTTATTACTTTAAGGTTGTAACTTCACCAAAACCCAATGCGCACCGGCTAAGAATGCTTTGACTGTTTCTTCTTCAAGAAAACCGTCCAACAATAATGCAAGTAACGATGAATGTGTTTAGCACGCGTATTATGCAACATCCACCGTCCAAAAGACCAATTACTCATAGAGCATGTCCTTAACAATGTACTGACATCATGTTAGACATTGTCCATCAAGAAAACTTCGGTATTGACGAATAACTTCACAGTCTTGTGATCATAACCTGCAGAGAGAAATAAATTCCCCTAGACTCAATCAATGATTCTTAAGCATCCAACAAGAACCATTTAACTTGTACTGCCAAGTCTCCTACAACTTGCAACAACAATGTCAAGATATCCTCCTTGACATCTCAGCCTGCTTGACGCACAAATGCAAACTGAAACTTCAACTGCATCCTCGCAGTAATTCATCTTAGATCAAGGGGCATCTCCCCCTATCCAAGGTAACCAGTGCTCCTCCACAGAACACCTAAGCTAATGAATGGAAAACATAAGACGCATCTTCATGTCTTCAAGAGAGCACCCTCAGTTCAACTTACCAACTGAACACAATCATCAACTCTCTTATTGCTTCCTCTGACAAGAAACAATAATCACTCACACATGATCACCATCATGCTACCCGTGAGGAAATGTATACCAACCATAACAAACTCTTGGCTTGAAATCAAAGTCTCATTGATCCCCCCCATCCTGCAACCATCTACACACCACACGAACTCCTCTTGAATTCTCATATATTGACCTCCAGCTGCTTGAGGCATAAACCAATTGAATCAGAATGCTTCACATTCCTCAAAGAGATGCACAGGGCTCCTTAGTTTGTTATAATGATGTCAGCTATCGTATGCATGCTCCAGAACTTCACAGCTGCTAAACTAATCCACTACTAGCATGACTTGCAGCCAGGGGCAACATCCCCTTCACAAGATTTTCCACTGACCTTACCCAGCCAACAATAGAGATAGATACCCCACAATCCAAGACAGTCATTCCTTATCATTCTCCCGTATGCTAACCTGGAATGTTTCTGATTTTATGGTGAATATCCACTTCTGAACGCATCAGAAACCAGACCTTCATGCAATCAACATATGATCCACTTCAGTCTTCCAAAAACCTTACATCAGACCTCTAAGAAAGTTCTTCTACTCCATCATTCTCCCATATGACAATGTAGATACTTCTTAGACACGATGCAAGTAACCAGTTCCTCACAGAACCTGAAATCCTTCACCAAGGATAACTAACCCAAAAATGTTCTAACATCAGTTAAGACATCTTCCATACATCACAGACACCACACACCATGGTTCTTGATATGCTCCACCACTGGACTTACTATCAGCATAGTAATCCACACTGAAGATCTTCACACAACACTGCGCCACCAGCTTGAACAAAGAAAACTTCAGAAACCCAGAGAGAAATAAACTCTCATCCACCAAAAGAAGGTATGCTTCCATCCTCAACCCAGAACTTCTGCCACAAGCTCCCAGAGAACCAGAACCTCCTTACAGTTTCAACTAACTACTCTTCTGTACAAGAGCAATTAGTTTCAAGCATCCTGCTTGAATGCACATTGTGAAACCAACCAAATGCCACCTTTTGATTGACCTCACTCATCTTCAGAACTCCCACAAGAAACACTGATCCACTAATGAAATCAGACCTTCAAGTCACATGAATTACTTGCCCCATAGCAAGACATCTTGGATCCACCAAGCCTCTTAGTCATGTAATATCTTCCCATCCATAGTTCCCGCAAACTGCATAAGATATACCTTTTTGAAGCATCCACAACTTCCATTCTCCTGTAGATCACCTTATTTTAAGCTGATGTGCCACATCACCAGCTGAGACCTCTGATGTTAAGCTAGATGTCAAAACATTCTGATATGACATCCAACTGTTGAATTCAACTCCTCCTTCTGCCACTTAGAAGAACCTCTTCCCTTCGCAGAACAAGAGTTCCATGCTCTCATAGACTTGATTCAACAATCAAGTTTGAGTAGACAACCTCCATCCTGCTTTGAAACTCCAAAGACTTCAAACCTGCCACATCTGAATCTTCAGAAAATAAGTAGTCCAAGACTACACCATAGCCATACCAAAGAATGTCACTTTCCTTAGTAGAGCAGACTGTAGAAAGTCAGAGATAACTGCCACTTAACTCTGACCTTCAAAAAAAAGAGCAAGATTCATGCTCCAAAGCACCTAGATCAGAAATAAACTGATCCAAGCTGTAACCATCAAGATTATGATGTCTTCATCCTCATCTTCAACAGCATCAAAGTCTAGACTAGTTTCTTGCCAGGAAACTCTCCAGAGAACACATGCTTCTGTCACACCCGACTGAAGCCACTTCTTAGGTCACCACCTAAGACTAAAACAGATGCTAAAGCGTATGCAGTACCCCTCCCATGATTCTGCATAAACTCTGATGATGAGATGTTCCAACATCTTGTTGAACATCAGCAATCTTGACTTTCAAGGATAATCAATTAAATACTTGAGGATTCCACAAATAGAAATTGATCATAAATCCTTGTCCAATAACCCTTCTTCACTGCTGTAGCTGAGCTCCACCAGATCATGTCATGAACACTTATAAAGTATTCAATCTTTTTCCAAGTATCTTCTTCAAAGGACAATGTTGAGATACCAAGGCTGCCACCCTTGACTCAAGTAACTAAGACTTTCTCTGAACAAATCTTATTTACCTCAACAATTCTTCAATCAGATTGGATCCACTCTGAAGATGGCTGGTTTCTACCTGAGTGAATCGCACACTCAAAGATACAACAGAGTCGCCACCGAACTTTATTTAGTCCCAAAGGACAGGGAAAATATCGATAAAACCCAAGGGGAAGAGAAACGGGAACGGGGGGTCGGTTATGCGAAAGGAAGGTATAAGCACCTAACGCATCCGTTGTACTCGACAGGAACCATTTTGCTTGCTTCTAGGCTTGGATGGGTTATCTATCTAAAGGCTTCTAGCTAAAAGAAGGAGAGAGAGAAAGGGGAAAAAGAAAGAAAAGAAAGAAAGTGCTCGCGGAGGAACAAGGTCCTCGTGCCTACGTACCATCATAGTGCAATGAGGAAGTCAGAGCGTCGTAGTTCATGGAACTAGGGGACAAAGAAGGAAGAAAGAAAGGAGGAAGACGGGAGAAAGGTGGGAGTGTGCTCGCCGAGATCTTTGCGATCTCATGCCTACGTATCATACATTCAAAAGAATGCAGAATCAGAGCTTCCGTAGTTTGGGGAACTGAACGAAAAACAAAACAAGAAAGAAACAAAGAGATGAAAGAGGTGGTGTCAAAACCAATAACAAGAGTGAAAGGAAAAACTCTACTGGGAAAGACCCCGTCGTAAGAGCGTTTGCACAAAAGAATAGGAAAAGAATGGTGTCAATACCAAAAATGAAAGAAACTCCGCTGGGGATAGCAAAGAGAATTGGTGTCGAAACCAAGAAAGTAAGAGCAAGGGGAATAGGAAGGACTCCTCTAGGGATCCGAATAAAGGGATAGTGTCATAACCAAGAGAAAAATGAGACTCGGTATATTAACTGGCTGGCAGTGGTTAACCAAAGAAAGGGAGTAGAACCCTGGCGGGGAACAGAAGTTGGTGTCAACAGACAGACTGTGATAAACCAAGGTAGAGAGTGCTGAACCGAGAGAAGGTGTTTGACTCTGAAGGGGCCTCGATATATTAACCGGTAAACAGTGGTTAACCGAGGAAAGAAAGGACTACAACTTTGTGGAAATAGAGAAGCATTGGTTTTAACAGATAAAACTGTGATTAACCAGAAGCACGGGTGTAGGACCGATCAAAGGTCGTAACCCAAAAGGGGTGTTGGTAATGACTGAACAAACAGTACTTGACCAACGGAGAAGGGTATTGAACCAAAAGAGGTTACTAGCCCAAGGGTGCAAGTATTCGAACCAAGAAAGGTTGCCAACTGCAAGGGATTCGGTTTTAACAGGAGAGTTGTGATTAACCGAGAAAAATGAGTGATTAACCAAGCGAAGGTGATTAACTCCAACAAGGGCTTCAGTATTTTAACAGGCAGACTATGGTTAACTGAAGAAAAGGGTGATTAACCAAGAATAAGTGATTAACCCAAGAGGAACTCGGTGTTTTAACAGACAGACTATATTTAACTGAAGAAGCGAGCGAAATTGGTGTTATAACTGACCGGCAGTGATTAACCAAACAAAGGAGAGGAACCAAAAGAAGGTTGCGAACTCCTGGGGAAAAAAATGGTCGTGACAGGAAAACTGTGTTGGACCAAAGAAAGAGAATTGAGACTCTTCAGGGGAATCAAAAAGACATGATTGATTACAATAAGAAAGGAGTAAGGAAACAAAAGGAGATTGCTAGCGCAAGAATAATGATCTTAACCAAGAAGGGATGGTGATTGATCAAAATGAGAGATTGAAAGAGATAGGAGTGATCAAGGATCGAAAGAGATCGCAAAGAGAGAAGAGTGATCAAGGATCAACTCGACTGGGGAAAGAAAACACATCACCGCCTGGAGATAGAGATGACTAAGTCAAGCACAGGGTCATTCGTCCCCTACCTGAAGTAGTCAGAATGAGAGTAGGAATTCTCCCTTCTCATCCCTTCCCTAACATACACAGGGTGTAATGTGGAAGTTTAACCAGACGGCAAAACAGCTCTAAGTTGTACAGTGCTCCTGTGTAGAGAAACAGACAGCGTAACGGCGTCAATTTGTACAGTGCTCCGATGCAAGGCGCAGCGCGAAACTCCAACTCCACGGGGGGGAATGAAAGAGAAAGCTCTAAAGGAGGCCTAAAGAGAGGAATAGGGAAGATCGATTAATCGAAACAAAGTTTCGATCAATTAATCAAGGGAGAAATATGCTAACAACTTTCCAAAGAGAATGATAAGTCATTAAAGCAAAAAGGAGTGAGTTATTGATCATACAAAATTAACTTTATCCATGAAGAATAAACTTAATGCAAACTGAAACGGAAGGTGCAAAACAGTGCCAAATGATCATCAAAGTGCCACACAAAATCATGTATCATGTGAACAAAGATAATACAAGAAGGATTATGTTCATACAATGCTAAAAACATGAAACAACATGAATAATCGAAAATGTGCATCGAAGGTTCATGAGTATGCCTAAACCAGAAGTGAAATGACATTTAGAACATCCATAAAATCAAGCATGATAATCAATGGAAGTTAAAATGAAGAAAGCATGGCAAACACACTTGAAAATGCAAGAAAATGGCCATTCTGTTTAGTGGTAAACGGTTACTCACCATGCATTAACCGGTTACTTGCTTGAAAATCAGGGTTCTTGAGGAAAATTGCACTGAGTAACCAGTTAACCACCAAACGTTAACCGGTTACCACTGAACAATGGTGAAAAAAAAACAGTAAAAACAGCTTTTCAAAAGTGATTCTCAGCACATATTCACTTATGCAAACTACCACATGCTTAAATAGAAATTTGTGCACGAAGATTACATCATGTAAGGGTAGTTAAACACAACTTGAAATCAATAATCACGAAGATCAAAGATCAAACAATCGCATGGTAAATCACCGGACACGATCAAAAATCACAACGTAAACCCGCGAAATCAATCGAAACAGAGAGAAAAGATAGATCCACCAACCTACAAGGCTGAGATGTGCCTTGGTGATTGTTGCAAGGGATTCTTGATGCCGAAAATCAAAGAAAACCAGAGGAATCTTCAATTTGTAGACGAACCGTGTCGAAATCGAGCAAAATACGATAAAGCTAAAAAATGCGAATTCGAACTGTTGGAAGTTGCAGCAAATACTCAAGATTAATCCAAAAGCTGAAATAACACCAGAAATCCAAGTGTAATAACAAAAATGATGAAGCTTGAGCTCAAGAAATAATCACTTTTGATGTAAAAGTGATTATCCTTCAAAGTAGAAATGAGATTTGGTGAGGTTTTGGAAGAGAATTGAGATGAAGATGAAGATGTAGTAGAGAAATTCAGAGGGAATGTGGGAGAATTGAGAGTGAAATGGAGCAAATGGTTGAAGGTCCTTGAAAATGGGTGAAGGTGAGTTTATATAGATTTCAGGTTTGGAGTGTGAGATCATTTGGAATTTGGTTTGGAATTAGCTTTGGGTTTGGAACTAGGCTAGGAGTTAGTTGGACTTGACTCACCGAGTCAAGACGGTTAACTCGGTTAGTTAGAACCAACTCGGTAATAATCCCAAGGTGCACTCCATCATCCAAAGGTTGATATACTTGGAAAACAAGGAACATGGTGCACTTGAATTAGAGTGAAACATTGGAATAAATGCACTTGGAATGTCTTGAAATGTCTAGAGATGTCTAGAATATTCTACACACTGCTAGAACACTGTAGAATCAATGACCAAAGAGAGTACATGGCTGCTGTCCCAAAAATGCAGCAGGAATTGCAAATTTGCATTGAGTAACCGGTTACTCACCATGCGTTAACCGGTTACTTCAGTCAATTTTTGCCCAAATTGCTCAGGAAATGATACTGGAGTCCCGGTTGTGGTTTTCCACCTCTTGTCTTGATGAATAGGTATGTAAACCTTCATTTTGTGCTTGCTTTGATGACGCGATGATCCTGTGAGGATATGATTAATCGGGCTTGGAAAACCTGAATATCTTGTGGCAAGAAACACACAGAGAAAAGTGCGAATGTGTATGCTAACGATGCGAATGCGCATACTTATGCAAAAGGCAAAAGAGGGAGGTCAAATTTCGGGTTACGACAGCTGCCCCTATTTAATCCTCTTGGACCTGAATGTATGAATTGCGCCAGCTTTTCGATGATTCGAGGTAAAAGGGGATTAAATAAAAGAGTAGCTCGAGAATTTGGCCGACGGCGCCAAACAGAGCGGTGCAAAGGTAGAAAAGATAAAGTGCAATGTTTGGCTGAAAATCTGTTGGGAGATAAGTCAAGCAAAAAGAGAAGGAGTATGATCGGTGCATATGCCATGTATGCTTTTTCTAGATGATGCTTGATATCATGCAATGTAAAGGCGCAAGATAAGGCATAGCAAGGCGGTTAAGCAAAAAAATTGTAGCAAAATGACTTTGACACCCTCGACCAGGGAGAGGACCAGCAGATAAAGATAAACTCTGCTGGAGAAGAGAGTTCACAAAGGATGATGATCCCGCCGGGAAAAGAACTGAGAACATCTCAGGTTTCTAAATCACCATGGCTGTCTCCATTGGGGATGAAAGAACCAAGTCAATCCTTTCTACCAAGATTGGCTCTGCGTGGGGAAAAGAGATTCCCGAATCATGTTGGCTCAGCTGAGGAGAAACCACTGCTGCTGGTGACAAATAGTTCCTAATCATTGAAGACGATGCACAACCCTTGCTAGGGAAAAGTGAGCAAAGCGTCTTTGCTGGGAACACCTCGGCATCCTGCAGGGGAGAATGATGACTCTGCTGAGGAACTGCTGAGGAGACAACAACTTCTTCACGGAACCATCGCACTGCCGTCCAGGCGTTAGGCTTACCAATGGATATTACTGATTATCCTGCAGGAGTTACCAGTAACACATGCAATGCATAATGCTTTCTCGATTGATTTAGCTTTTGGTTGTTCTCAACGCTTTTTAGTATTATGTGATCACAAATAATTGTTTATTTTGCAAACAAAATACTAGAATGAGAACAAATTGAGATGACAAAGAATGCATTTTATTGAATGTGAAAATTTTGTACATAAAGTGTGTACAAGGATGCAAACTCCTTGATGAGGAACTTTGCAATAAAATTGAAAACAGCAGTAAATGGCAAAGGGAAATTATGCTTTGCATTGATTACAACATTGGCCATCATCCACTGTAAGTCTAAGTTCCAACGCTTTGCACCAGTTGATGATGATTCGACTGCTCTGTTACCGTCTGAGGTCCAGCCGTGATGAAGAGAGGCTCAAGTGTTCACAGTCAATGCCTTTATCCCTAATTTTTGCCTGGACATGTTTTTATATTATTTTTTTTCGTCCACCGGGATGCCCATTTTTGCCTAAGTCGCCTTTTCGGGTTTTCAACTTAGCGGGCTATTATTGTTTTTTTCTACTGTCCCTAACTTTTGCATGGACGCCTCTTTTTTTTGTCCATCGGGACGTCCATTTTTGCCTAGATTGTCCTTGCGGATGTCAATCTAGCGGACTTTTATCCATTTTTTTCAGGCATAATATTTTTTGACTGTATCAGAGTTCACGGGCGATGGCAACTCCTCCCCATCCATTGTGGTGAGGATCAGGGCTCCGCCTGAGAAGGCTTTCTTGACAACAAAAGCTCCTTCATAATTGGGAGTCCATTTGCCTCGTGGATCCGAGTGAACAGGTGAATACCTCTTGAGCACGAGTTCGCCTTCACAGAATGTTCGAGGGAGAACTTTCTTGTCAAAAGCTCGCTTGAGGCGTTTCTGATATAATTAACCATGACAAACGGCTGTAAGGCGCTTCTCTTCGATGCGATTCAGCTGGTCGTATATGGATTGAACCCATTTAGCTTCATCAAGACCTGTTTCCATGATGACTCTGAGCGAAGGAATTTCGACTTCGATGAGTAAAACTGCTTCCATACCATACACGAGCGAATACGGAGTTTCCCCAGTAGAAGTGCGAACTGAAGTTCTGTAGCCATGCAGTGCAAAGGGAAGCATTTCATGCCAATCCTTGTAAGTCTTAACCATTTTCTGGACAATCCTCTTGATGTTTTTGTTTGCTGCTTCAACGGCGCCATTCATCTTGGGCCTATATGGTGAAGAGTTGTGGTGCTCGATCTTAAATTCTTGACACAACTCCTTCATCATATTTTTGTTCAGGTTGCTTGCATTGTCCGTGATAATGTTGCTAGGAATGCCATAACGACAGATTATCTTTTTCTTGATAAATCTAGCAACCACTTGTCGTGTAACGTTTACATAAGAAGCAACTTCAACCCACTTGGTGAAGTAACCGATAACAACTAGAATGAATCGATGACCGTTGGAAGCCTTCGACTCGATCATTCCAATCATATCTATACCCCACATGGAAAATGGCCAAGGCGCGGTCAAGACATTCAATGGAGTTGGAGGCACATGGATCTTATCTCCGTAGATTTGGTACTTGTGACATCTTTTGGCAAAGTTGTAACAATCTACCTCCATTGTTGTCCAGTAATACCCATCCCGAAGGATCTTCTTAGCCATAGCAGGACCTTTAGCATGTACACCCTCGCGGCCCTCATGTATGGACCTTATGATTATGTGTGCTTTGTGTCTTTCCACGTATCTGAGCAACATAGAGTCATAATTCCTCTTGTACAGTATACCACCACTTAAGAAGAATTTTGCGCAAAACCGTCTAAGAGCTTTCTTATCAGTGATAGTGATACCCTCGGGATATTCTTGTTTTTCCAGATATCTTTTAATGTCATAGAACCAAGGCTTGTCATCAGACTCATCCTCGATTGCTAAGCAGTGTGCTAGTTCGTTCAAGTGATCAATGCGGATATGAGGAGCTTCATTCTTCCACTTGACCTTGAACATGGAGGCTAAAGTTGCAAGAGCATCTGCTAGTTGATTTTACTCTTTGGGAATATGATGAAAAGTGATCTCATCAAAGTAAGGAATCAACTTCGTTATGTGTTGTTGGTACGGAACCAACTTGGAATCCCGAGTCACAAAGTTCCCTCTAACTTGACCGATGACCAAGGCAGAATCTCCATAGACCTCAAGAATCTTGATTCTCATGTCAATTGTCACTTCAATACCGTAGATACATGCCTCGTATTTAGCCATATTTTTGGTGCATGCAAAGCATAATCTAGCAGTGAAGGGAAGGTGAAAACCTGTTGGAGAGATGAGGATAGCACCGATTCCACGACCTTTAGAATTGGAGGCACCGTCAAACACGAGCGTCCATCGCGCCCCTGGTTTGGGTCCTATATCAGGGTCTGGAGTCTCATAATCTCTGATAAACAGAACATCCTCATCGGGAAATTCAAACTTCATTTGTTGATAGCCCTCTACAGGTTGATGAACAAGGTAATCAGACAAGACGCTCCCTTTTATAGCTTTATGGGTAACATGTTGGATATCATACTCGGTTAACAGCATCTGCCACCAAGCAATCCTTCCAGAGACAACAGGCTTCTCAAATCATGTATGGCAAATCATGTATTGTCGTAGGCGTCGGGTAGCCCAGACCAGAACACAACAAGTTTTTTTCCAAGAGTGAGTATCTGGTCTCACAATCAGTGAACTTTTTGCTTAGATAGTATATTGCATGTTCTTTTCTGCCAGTGTCATCATGCTGACCCAATACACATCCCATTGATTCATCGAGAACGGTGAGATACACGATTAAAGGCCTACCAGGAACCGGCGGTTCTAAGATCGGTGGTTCTTGCAAGTATTGTTTTATTTTGTCAAATGCATCCTGACAATCATTATTCCATTCAACCGATTGATTTTTCCTTAGCAATTTGAACATTGGTTCACAGGTAGCCGTCAAATGAGAAATGAATCTTGAAATGTAATTGAGTCTCCCCAGAAAACCACGGACTTCTTTTTCTGTTTTGGGAGGCGGCATGTTCTGAATTGCCCGAACCTTATCAGGATCAACTTCAATGCCCTTCTGACTTACAATAAAGCCCGACAGTTTACCAGATCAAACTCCGAAGGTGCACTTCGCCGGATTCAACCGCAGTCTAAACTTCTGGAGTTTGTCGAAAAGCTTCTTCAGATGAACCAAGTGATCATCCTCAGTTTTGGACTTGGCAATCATATTGTCCACGTAAACCTCAATCTCTTTATGAATCATATCGTGAAAGAGGGTTGTCATGGCACGCTGGTATGTTGCCCCCGCATTCTTTAGACCGAATGGCATGGCTTTGTAGCAATATGTACCCCATGGCGTGATAAATGTAGTCTTCTCCATATCAGTTGGGGCCATCTTGATCTAATTATATCCTGAAAAACCGTCCATGAAGGAAAAGACAGAGAACTGCGCAGTTTTGTCTACCAAGACATCAATATGAGGCAAAGGAAAATCATCCTTTGGGCTCTCCTTGTTGAGATCTCGATAATCCACACACATCCTAACTTTACCGTTCTTTTTGGGAACCGAGACAATGTTGGCAATCCATTCAGGATATTCGAAAGTGGCTAGGAACCCAACATTAAGCTGCTTCTTTACCTCTTCTCTAATTTTGAGTTCCACGTCAGGTCTAGTCTTCATGAGCTTCTGTTTGACAGGAGGACAACCGGGCTTGAGTGGCAAGTGATGTTCAACAATGTTGGTATCCAACCCAGGCATATCTTGATAGGACCAGGCGAAGATATCAACATACTCTTTCAATAACTTGACCAACTCAGAGTGTACATACTTAGCGAGGAAGGCGCCAACCTTGACTTCTCTTCTGACCTCATCAGTACCAAGATTAACAACTTCCACTGGCTCTTTGTGTGGCTGAATCTCTCTACGCTCGTGCTCAAAGAGCATTGCCAATTCAGCCGATAATTCACAATCTTCCTCACCATCTTCTTCGGCTTGGTTAATTGAAATTCTAGAATTACGATGGATGTTTGCCATGTTGTTATCAATGCTTTTAGTAGTTTTGTATGTTTATGAATATGCTTAGAATGAGCCATTTAAAAAGTGAAAAAGAAAAGAAACTTTTGCCATTTGTTTTTTGTGAAAAAGTAAAATAAAGAAAGAAAATAGAGCATGATTTTGAATGCAAGAAACTTTTAATTTTTGATCACATAATATTGCAAAAGCATGAGGCCCTTTACAAGCTATCCACTCGTCTTGGGCGAGGACGAGGGAACGAGAAAGAAAAATGCATTACATGTTATATGGGAAAACCACAAGAATCACGGTAGATGTCCAATTGTTGAGCTTGAAACCCGGCGGACATTTGCGCACAAAGCTTGAAATTTGATTACTGGGACCAGCATCATCAGCAGCTGCCACGATGTCACCCTACTGGAAACCCGCGTTATGGAACTTGACAAAGTTGCATTGCTTCTGATCAGAGGAACCATATTGACGACCAGGATGATAGCCCACTCCAAAACGATTATGCTTCTTAACCACATCAATCACGTGCCCCCAGCCTGGCAAGGCACCTCTATCGATGGTCTCTTTAGCACTCTTAGCAGATGCTAAAGTCAATTGTGGTGATCTACTTTGACTAGTTGAAGCAGAGTCGAACTCGAGACACTGCAACGACACCTCAGATATGCCTTCTTCGGTCTCGACATATCAAAAAGATGATAACTCACTTACAATCAAATCCTCTTCACCATAGACAATGACAAGCTGATCCTCAAACATGAACTTCAACTTCTGATGTAAAGTGGATGTAACTGCCCCTGCCGCGTGGATCCATGGACGACCCAGTAGGCAACTGTATGCAGGATTGATATCCATCACTTGGAAAGTAATGGTAAACAAATGCGGCCCAATGTTGATGGGTAAATCCACTTCTCCAATGACCTGCCTTCAAGAACCATCAAAGGCTCTGACAACTAAGGCACTTGGTCTCATCTCGATTCCTTCTACTGGTAATTGACTCAAAGTGCCCTTAGGCATTACATTGAGAGAATAACTGGTATCCACTAGAACACAAGATAACAGGATGTCTGTGCTTGTTACAGATATGTGCAGCGCTTTGTTATGGGCATTTCCTTCAGGAGGCAATTCCGATTCATTAAAACCCAAATACCGACTTGCAGTTATGTTGGCCATTACATCATCAAACTTGACGACGGATATGTCTTGCAGGACATGGGCACTGTTCAACACTTTCAACATAGCTGTTCTGTGCACGGGCGAACTCATGAGTAAGGACAAAATTGAGATCCTCGAGGGAGTCTGACCCAACTGATCCACAATCTTAAAGTCACTTTTCGTGATCAACTTAAGGAACTCTTGATCATCAAGGGTCTACTTGCTCTTTGAAACATCCTCAGACGGGATAGTCGGTACCGGAACTGCGGCGGAAGATGCCCCTTGTTGAACAGCAGGGGTTGCAGTTGCAAATGTTTCCTTGGGATGGACAACAGTTGGAACTTGAACAGGCTTTTTAGTGACTTTTAGAGCAAATACTCGTCCACTGCGAGTTATACCTCCACCGACTATAACATTCACGATCTCGGATTCAGCGAACCTTATCTCTTGACCTCCAGAAAACACAGTAGACCCATATTTCCAAGGTACCTCCTTAGAATTCTGATACGGAAACGGCTTCGACGGGCAAACAATGATGGGTTGCACCTTCTTCTGTTTAGGGGATTCCACAGGAACCTTCCTATAGACGATGGTAAACGGCTCAATAACAGCAACTTCCTCAACAGGTTTAGATCTGGAGAATTGCACTTCGCCTCGGTTCATCAGAATCTGGACATAACCCTTCAGCCTTCGACACTGGTTGGGATTATCGTCACAAATCTGACACTTACCATGCAACCCTTTTAACAACCCGTGTTCATTCAATCTCTTGAAAACCACAGCCATCAGGGTCTTTACTTCGTCAACATCCATGATCAATTCAGCCCTGTAATGATCCTCAATCATGTTAACTGCAGGTCCACTATTATTTGGCAACAGATTATTCTGAATGTTAGGTCCTTCCTCAGCGAAAGTCAAGACATTTTTATCAATGAGTTCCTGGACCTTGGTTTTGAAAACAAAGCAATCCTCTATTGCATGTCCTACGTATCCAACATGTTAAGCACATGATGCATTTGGGTTATGGTTCAGGCCAAATGGAGGTATCGCGGGCGCAATCTGCTTGGGAACAATTGCCCCTTGGTGAACCAAGTAAGGAAACAGTTCCATGTATGATACTGGAATTCTGTCGAAATTCGGACGCTTACGGTTTCCTTGATTGTTGTTCTGACGGTTCTGATTCTGCTGATTTTTGTTCTGTTGATTCTGTTGCTAATTCTGAGCATTCTGAACTGGTTGTTGCCGTTGATACTGATATGGAGGTTGTTGATACTGTGCAGCAGCAATGTATGGATATAGATAGTACAGCATGGGACCCACGGGAGCTTGATACTGAGGAGAAACTTAAGTTGTCACAACGTTAGCTTCACCTTCCTTCTTCTTTGGCTGACTGTTCTGAGACTTCTGAGTGGCCGGCTGCTGGGAAGCAGTTCCAGGAATCTTTCCAGTCTTCAAACCATTCTCAATCCGTTGACCAATGGTCACAACATCAGCGAAGTTCGATGAAGAACTACCCACCATTTTCTCATAGTAGGATCCCTGTAATGTACCCATAAAGATGTCAACCAACTCATTGTCAGAGAGAGTCGGTCGCACACGAGATGCCATCTCACGCCATCTTTGTGCATACTCCTTGAATGTTTCAGCAGAGCGCTGGGATTGATTCTGCAATTGCAATATGGTTGGCGCCAGATCAAGGTTATAATTGTATTGTCTCACGAACGCTTCAGACAAATCCCTCCAAGTACGGATTTTACCGCGCTCCAAGCCCATGTACCAATCCAATGAAGCACCAGAAAAACTATCTTGAAAACAATGAACAAGCAATTCATCATTATCAATATGGGATGCCATATTCCTGCTGTACATAGTGATGTGACTACGCGGGCAGCTCAAGCCTTTATACTTTAGCAAATCAGGTATCTTGAATTTCTGCGGCAGCACAACATTTGGAACTAGACACAAGTCTTTGGCTTCCATACCAAAAGCAGAGAACCCTTCGATAGCTCTGATACGGTCTTCCAACAACTTGTAGTCAACCGATCTATTCTGATTAGTGGGCCTGATAAGAATCTGAGGATTTGGCAGCTGAGAAGCGGCAGGAGCATTCACTTGCGGAGTAGCAAACTGAGAAGGATACACCAAACCCGGATTAACCATCTGAGCAACATTCTGACCCATCAGAACACCATACGGATAATTCAGAGGAGGTACCCCAGCAGCTGAGGAAGAGGCCCCAGGGTAGAACATCTCAGGATGAGCAATCGGAACAGCAGTTTAAGCAACTTGAGACGAAACCGGAACATAAATAGGTGGTCCTCTATACACATGCTCTTCTTCATCAAAAGTTTCAGTATCAACCAATCTGGAGGTTTGATGAGTTCGAGCCTGAAGATTCTCAGGATCATCATTCACCACTGGAGGCGGGACTGGAGTAGGCATGACCCATGGATAGGCGGCAGCATTCCCATTAGGCATGGGTTCAACAAAAGGCTGATATGGCATGAAGGCACTACCATTATTTACAATCTGAGGAGTGTAATTCAGAGGCATGCCCCAAGGAAAACCAGCGGGCATCTGGTTCAAACTAGGCTGAACAGCAGGCTGATTCACAGGCTCAACTGGCACTTCAACTCTAGCAGGAGAAGGAACAACAACAGTAGGAGTAGCCGTAACAACATGAGGAACAATCACAGGAGTGACAACAGTTGCATCAGTAGTGGTCGAAACAACAGTGACAGCAGCAGCGGCGTCCCTCTGGGCACGAAGGAGCTCCATAATGACATCCATGTTCGTCTGGAACTGATCCATCTGACCTTGGAATTGTGCCAGAGTTTCCTTGTACGCAGCGTTCTCAGCTTCGAAGTCAGCCATGATTCTGGATCTGCTTGAGCGAGTAAAAAACCGATGTCGAGTCGTCGTCTTGCTACAAGGAAGGCGGACAAGAGTGAGCAACAGTTTCGGATGAAGGGACGTGCATATGTGTGCAGATGAATGTATGATATGCATGCAAAAATAAAGTTTTAAATTCCAGGTATTCTTAAACTTATCTTTATTGACAATAATCATAAAGCATACAAGTAAAGGCATAAAAGATAGAGTGAGCAAGCATCTTCATTCATTCATTCAATAGAGGAAAGAAGTACAAGTCGAATACAAATCAAACATCTGCCTTTTGGGCTACAACAAAATCCGTACGGATCCTATCAAATACCACCCTACACACAGATAAGAAATGAAAAACTGCCCAAGGAAGCTGGTGCGGCAATGCATCAGCATATGCATCCCTCAACAACCCTGGTAGGTCCTCCAATGCATGCTCAACAAATCTGGCTAGACGACCATGCCTCTCATTCCAGTACTTCGCATCCTTCATGAGGTTGCACAGCAAAGAATGATTAGGTCCCTGAAGCATGTCCTGAAGAAAGGCCTCTTTCTGATCCAGGAGGTTTTGTAGATGACGGCTTTGATGCTCCTAGTGAGTGCTCTCTGTGTTGAGCTGACTAATCTGCTCCTAGCTCTGATGTGCTTGATCTTACAGCTTTTGAATCTCACCGAAGACTTTTTCGAGCTTAGCTTAACATTGGGAAAAGTCATTCGCTAACTGATTAGCACGGTCTTGTTCACTTTGATACTTTTCCCTGAACTCGGATAACTTCCCTCGAAGCTCTTCAAGTTGCTTGTTGTATCTCATCTCCTCTTTGTAGGCCTGATAATGAGCATCGGCGAGTTGTCTCTTCTTTGAAGCAAGTCCCTCATAGGTGCTCTTCAAAGCATCACCCACCTTCCTACGCTTGTTCTGTTCAACCTCCACCTCTTTGAGCATGCACTCACGCTTCTGATGGAGCTTAATCTGTAGGCTATCCTTCTCGGAAGTGACTCTATCAAGGTTGAGACAAAGATCACCATTCTCCTTCTTCAACTTCTCAACAATCAGCTTGAGTTGATCGACTTCATATGGAGGAACAATGGAAAGTTCAGGAAGCTTGGCATTCATGGAAGGCTCAGGAGAGAATGGCAACAATATCTATTTGACGTGCTCTTTGACCCAAAGTGTGTAAGCTTCCTTGGCTATGCAATTCTTCTTACCCAAATAAGCTCTTCCTTCGAGATGAATCTGAGTCCAAGCGGCACTAAACCTCTTCAGCAAACCCATGTCGTCAACCCCTTCATGAAAGATGAACTCTTCCACTACCTCAGGATCAGGTTTGTCAACCATAGGGTATCCTAACTGTCGGAAGGCCATACTCGGATTGTAGCTAATTCCACCCTTTGTACCCAAGAGAGGCACATTGGATAATTTTCCACAATGAAGAATGATCGGAATGTCGTCGAAGACTCGAAAATACCAAGAAATATCATCAGCGGTAAGAGACATGATTCGTTGAGAGCACTTGAGATTATCCTTATTCTCAATAAAGGGACCCTTCTGTGGAAGGTGAGACATGAACCATCGGTACAACAAAGGAGCACAACAGACAATGGTTCCCTTCTTCTTTTCATTCCTGGAATGAAAGAAGGGTCGGAACAGGGTTCTTGGACAAGAAAATGCTGATGACAGCCTAATCTACGAAATCCTCCATGTTCGGAAACAAGACAATCCCATATACCAGCAAAGCGAGAACGACGTTGAAAGCCTTCCAGTTTCCATCCTTAGCAAAAGTAGTGGCCTTGTCAACCAAGAACTTCGAAGCAAACCCTCGAATACCTTTCCCTTTGGTCTTGAGATTATCCTCCACATCTTTCTTAATAATGCAAAGCGCATCAGTAATAATATGAAACTTCAGACAACCACTAGTACAAACATAAGGAACCTGCTTCTTGATCTCAACCCCCAAAATATAAGCATACTCCTCAAGTGTAGGGGCTAGCTGATAATCCTGAAATGTGAAGCACCTATATGGCGGGTCGTAGAACTGAACCAGAGTATGAATAGCAGTGATGTTGACTTCAGTGTTGAGGATGGTCAACAGATAACCATAAGCACCTATGAAAACCCCTATGTGATCTCCAACCAACAAAAATGCCAAACCTCTCAAAACACCCAGCTTAGGCTCCACAAACTTGTAACTGAAGATGCCACGACAACCAGTACTCATCTCTATGATAATGTCAACAAAAGATAAGCCTTCGAATACCTGGAAATGCACATACAAAAGTTAATTTACATGATGAAATGATATGCAACACAGCAACAAGAAGCCAACACTGTCCGAATAATCAAATCTGAACAATCCGGATATCTGCATATAATCTGTGTCAGTGCAATATAATCTGATGTGTCGGTGAAGAAATTTGGCGTGTGTGAGAACAAGGGTATGAAGTGGCCTGTTTTCCTGCAAAACCCATCCCCCTCACAGGTGTGATCTAGACACAACAAGGTGGTCCCTAGAAAGGTCGCCCAAACCATAGGACTCGGGATGAAAATCCCCCACCGTAGTGAATTCTCACAGGACGAAGATATTCTCAAACGAATCACGATCTGGGATGTGGGTCTCATGATATCCCAACGCGCAAAATGCAGGCCTCACGGCTATCCACGTTCTAGCCTATGTGTATACTAGGCCCGGTGTTAGGACTTTTCTCTCTAATAATATCTACCCGCCCCAACAACAGCAGAAAATAGCAGATATCCAGAATATTCAGCATATGAATATTCAAAGCAGTAAAGAAATGCGATAAATAAACATAAAGCTAAAGCAAGTAAAGCGAGTAAAGTGCAAAAGATAAACACCCAAACAAGCAAGAGAAAGCAAACAAAACTAGGCAAGACCCCTCAAGGGATGGACCAGCAATAGGTCAACCTGTCCCCAGCAGAGTCGCCAGCTGAAGATGGCTGGTTTCTACCTGAGTGAATCGCACACTCAAAGATACAACAGAGTCGCCACCGAACTTTGTTTAGTCCCAAAGGACAGGGAAAATATCGATAAAACCCAAGGGGAAGAGAA
Organism: Lathyrus tuberosus; assembly: GCA_022829125.1. Lineage (NCBI taxonomy): Eukaryota > Viridiplantae > Streptophyta > Magnoliopsida > Fabales > Fabaceae > Lathyrus > Lathyrus tuberosus. The sequence goes on along the minus strand of JALAZF010000552.1, from coordinate 1,194,707 downwards.
ACGGGAACGGGGGGTCGGTTATGCGAAAGGAAGGTATTAGCACCTAACGCATCCGTCGTACTCGACAGGAACCATTTCGCTTGCTTATAGGCTTGGATGGGTTATCTATCTAAAGGCTTCTAGCTAAAAGAAGGAGAGAGAGAAAGGGGAAAAAGAAAGAAAAGAAAGAAAGTGCTCGCGGAGGAACAAGGTCCTCGTGCCTACATACCCTCATAGTGCAATGAGGAAGTCAGAGCGTCGTAGTTCATGGAACCAGGGGACAAAGAAGGAAGAAAGAAAGGAGGAAGACGGGAGAAAGGTGGAAGTGTGCTCGCCGAGATCATTGCGATCTCATGCCTACGTATCATACATTCGAAAGAATGCAGAATCAGAGGTTCCATAGTTCGGGGAACTGAACGGAAAACAAAACAAGAAAGAAACAAAGAGATGACAGAGGTGGTGTCAAAACCAAGAACAAGAGTGAAAGGAAAAACTCTACTGGGAAAGACCCCGTACTAAGAGCGTTTGCACAAAAGAATAGGAAAAGAATGGTGTCAAAACTAAAAATGAAAGAAACTCCAGTGGGGATAGCAAAGAGAATTGGTGTCGAAACCAAGAAAGTAAGAGCAAGGGGAATAGGAAGGACTCCTCTAGGGATCCGAATAAAGGGATGGTGTCATAACCAAGAGAAAAAGGAGACTCGGTATATTAACTGGCTGGCAGTGGTTAACCGGAGAAAGAGAGTAGAACCCTGGCGGGGAAGAGAAGTTGGTGTCAACAGACAGACTGTGATAAACTAAGGTAGAGAGTGCTGAACCGAGAGAAGGTGTTTGACTCTGAAGGGGCCTCGGTATATTAACTGGTAAACAGTGGTTAACCGAGGAAAGAAAGGACTACAACTCTGTGGGAATAGAGAAGCATTGGTTTTAACAGAGAAAACTGTGATTAAACAGAAGCACGGGCGTAGGACCGATCAAAGGTCGTAACCCAAAAGGGGTGTTGGTAATGACTGAACAAACAGTACTTGACCAACGGAGAAGGGTATTGAACCAAAAGAGGTTACTAGCCCAAGGGTGCAAGTATTCGAACCAAGAAAGGTTACCAACTACAAGGGATTCGGTTTTAACAGGAGAGCTGTGATTAATCGAGAAAAATGAGTGATTAACCAAGCGAAGGTGATTAACTCCAACAAGGGCTTCAGTATTTTAACAGGCGGACTATGGTTAACTGAAGAAAAGGGTGATTAACCAAGAATAAGTGATTAACCTAAGAGGAACTCGGTGTTTTAACAGACGAACTGTGTTTAACTGAAGAAGCGAGCGAAATTGGTGTTATAACTGACCGACAGTGATTAACCAAACAAAGGAGAAGAACCAAGAGAAGGTTGCGAACTCCTAGGGAAAAAAAATGGTCGTGACAGGAAAACTGTGTTGGACCAAAGAAAGAGAATTGAGACTCTTCAGGGGAATCAAAAAGCAATGATGATTACAAGAAGAAAGGAGTAAGGAAACAAAAGGAGATTGTTAGCGCAAGAATAATGATCGTAACCAAGAAGGGATGGTGATTGATCAAAAGGAGAGATTGAAAGATATAGGAGTGATCAAGGATTGAAAGAGATTACAAAGAGAGAAGAGTGATCAAGGATCAACTCGACTGGGGAAAGAAAGCACATCACCGCCAGGAGATAGAGATGACTAAGTCAAGCACAGGGTCATTCGTCCCCTACCTGAAGTAGTCAGAATGAGAGTAGGAATTCTCCCTTCTCATCCCTTCCCTAACACACACAGGGTGTAATGCGGAAGTTGAACCAGACGGCACAACAGCTTCAAGTTGTACAGTGCTTCTGTGTAGAGAAACGGACAGCGTAACAACGTCAATTTGTACAGTGCTCCAATGCAAGGCGCGGCGCGAAACTCCAACTCCACGGGGGGGAATGAGAGAGAAAGCTCTAAAGGAGGCCTAAAGAGAGGAAAAAGGAAGATCGATTAATCGAAACAAAGTTTCGATCAATTAATCAAGGGAGAAATATGCTAACAACTTTCCAAAGAGGATGAGAAGTCATTAAAGCAAAAAGGAGTGAGTTATTGATCATACAAAATTAAGTTTATCCATGAAGAATAAACTTAATGCAAACTGAAATGGAAGGTGCAAAACAGTGCCAAATGATCATCAAAGTGCCACATAAAATCATGTATCATGTGAACAAAGATAGTGCAAGAAGGATTATGTTCATACAATGCTAAAAACATGAAACAACATGAATAATCGAAAATGTGCATCGAAGGTTCATGAGTATGCCTCAACCAGAAGTGAAATGACATTTAGAACATCCATAAAATCAAGCATGATAATCAATGGAAGTTAAAATGAAGAAAGCATGGCAAACACACTTGAAAATGCAAGAAAATGGCCATTCTGTTCAGTGGTAACCGGTTACTCACCATGCGTTAACCGGTTACTTGCTTGAAAATCGGCGTTCTTGAGGAAAATTGCACTGAGTAACCGGTTAACCACCAAACGTTAACCGGTTACCACTGAACAATGGTGAAAAAAAAAAGTAAAAACAGCTTTTCAAAAGTGATTCTCAGCACATATTCACTTATGCAAACTACCACATGCTTATATACAAATTTGTGCACGAAAATTACATCATGTAAGGGTAGTTAAACACAACTTGAAATCAATAATCACAAAGATCAAAGATCAAACAATCGCATGGTAAATCACCGGACACGATCAAAAATCACAACGTAAACGCGCGAAATCAATCGAAACAGAGAGAAAAGATAGATCCCCCAACCTACAAGGCTGAGATGTGCCTTGGTGATTGTTGCAAAGGATTCTTGATGCAGAAAATCAAAGAAAACCAGAGGAATTTTCAATTTGAAGACGAACCGTGTCGAAATCGAGAAAAATACGATAAAGCTCAAAAATGCGAATTCGAACCGTTGGAAGTTGCAGCAAATACTCAAGATTAATCCAAAAGCTGAAATAACTCCAGAAATCCAAGTGTAATAGCAAGAATGATGAAGGTTGAGCTCAAGAAATAATCACTTTTGATGTAAAAGTGATTATCCTTCAAAGTAGAAATGAGCTTTGGTGAGGTTTTGGAAGAGAATTGAGATGAAGATGAAGATGTAGTAGAGAAATTCAGAGGGAATGTGGGAGAATTGAGAGTGAAATGGAGAAAATGGTTGAAGGTCCTTGAAAATGGGTGAAGGTGAGTTTATATAGATTTTAGGTTTGGAGTGTGAGATCGTTTGGAATTTGGTTTGGAATTAGCTTTGGGTTTGGAACTACGCTAGGAGTTAGTTGGACTTGACTCACAGAGTCAAGGTGGTTAACTCGGTTAGTTAGAACCAACTCGGTAATAATCCCAAGGTGCACTCCATCATCCAAAGGTTGATATACTTGGAAAATAAGGAACATGGTGCACTTGAATTAGAGTGAAACATTGGAATAAATGCACTTGGAATGTCTTAAAATGTCTAGAGATGTATAGAATATTCCACACACTGCTAGAACACTGTAGAATCAATGACCAAAGAGAGTGCATGGCTGCTGTCCCAAAAATGCAGCAGGAATTGCAAATTTGCACTGAGTAACCGGTTACTCACCATGCGTTAACCGGTTACTTCAGTCAATTTTTGCCCAAATTGCTCAGGAAATGATACTGGAGTCCCGGTTGTGGTTTTCCACCTCTTGTCTTGATGAATAGGTATGTAAAACTTCATTTTATGCTTGCTTTGATGACGCGATGATCCTGTGAGGATATGATTAATCGGGCTTGGAAAACCTGAATATCCTGTGGCAAGAAACACACAGAGAAAAGTGCGAATGTGTATACTAACGATGCGAATGCGCATGCTTATGCAAAAGGCAAAAGAGGGAGGTCAAATTTCGGGTTACGACACACTCTTAGGGTCAAGAGAGATGAATTATTCCTTGCTATTTTTTGGATGGTGACAATAAATCACCTCCACTTTCTTCAGATTGTGTTTCAAAGAAACACCTTCTAGTCAGAAGAGTAACTAGAAGACTCCAGATACACGACATAGATGCCTTTATGAGTGGACTTGAGAGAATTCTCAAGTATCTTTGGCAACCTAGCCGACCAATAATTTATCAAACTCCTAGAGCAAGAACCTGATAAACTTAAACTCAACTCCTCTCCTCTTCAACTGACTTCAACTGCACCAAGAAACAACTCCAGAATCCCATAATTCTAGAGCTCTTCCATCAGAAACACATGCAGCGGAACCACCAAGGAACAGATCCTGCTTGCCCTAATAAGATGTCACAACATCTTATAAGACACACAAACAAGAGAACTAGCCATTTCTCTTGTAGTTGTTGTAAAATCTCCTCAGCAACATGAACAACCTCCGGGTTGCTCCCTTCGATCCAAAACATCCATCTCATCCATTAATACGCTTGAGTATGTCTGAGTTGATTGACCTGATCTTCAAAACTCCTCCTTGTTTAAACGCTAGAAAGTATCTCCCAAAGATCTCATCCAGAACCAGACAAGATGCCTGCTCTGATACCAATTGAAATTCCGGCCTATGCAGATAGTAGATGTCATAACACATGTCAAGACATTGTGCTACATAATCATTTAAACTCAAAGGCGTAACAACAGACTGATACCTTGAATATCAGAACTGCACACTTACAGATGTCACGACATCTGATCCAACATGTTTATCATAAACCCTAACAGAAAAT